>JARFIY010000001.1:27732500-32532500 GCA_036346155.1 Sinelater perroti | reverse complement strand
ATCCTTCCAGGCATGTTACATAATTATGTATATGTTATCCCTTTTATGGTCTATAAACAAAAGCATATTTACTAACTTAATTAATATTTTCATATCTATCCATTGTAAAAACGAAGCCAATATTTCGACAATACTAAAGTTAGGTTATGCAATTTCAGAATCAAAACGAACATTTTGTTACTGCTGCCAACATTAATCTAGGAAAAAATTAAAAATTACTGCAAATAAATGTAAAAAATACATAAAGTTGAACAGATTTCAACTTACGTATTTCTTACGTACGAACATAAAACTAAAAAGTACGGGAGTGCATTATGAACGAGCGCATAAGCTTTGCATTGATTCAACTTTACGTATTATATATTTTTTATGGGCGGTTTATGTTTACGTTTGGTATGAATGGGCACTAAGTTAAAATGTTCCACGTTCCCGATCCAGGGAAAAGGCCGATACAATTAAAAATTTATACGTTCCCACCTTGCAATAATTTGAGGCAAGGCGGGTGAAAAATTGTCAGTCTAGGACGCCAAAAATGCCTTTTGGTGGGCAACCCCTAGTATTGTAAAATAAGAAGTTGGAAATAATGTAGACGCAGCGTTTCTCAAACAGGAATTTCGAAATTCTACAGTTCTTTGGAAAACAGTGATAAATATCAGCGGCGGTCGCCTGTTAGTATTTTTTATTGACATCTTTACAGTCAAAAAGACAATGAGTATCCCTTTTATTTTTGATTTGCTCATTCGAGCCTTTTTTGATCGAGGAAAGTCTGTAGTGTCTTTTTGTCTCATGATCTTAGTCAAAAACATATGTTTCATCACCAGTTATCACTTTCTCTAAAAAATCAGGCTCACTTAACACGAATATTCGATATACTGTTTTTCTTGGTAACCAAACTTTTCGAATCTACCATTTCATCGTGACAATTTATAATACACAATTTTTCTAACATTTGGATTTGGATCGGGGTCCAAACTGCTTTCACTTTAGTTATATTGATCGAAATGTGAGATTTTGATCCCCAACGTTCTCTTTTTAGTTTCTGAACGCTTTGTGTCACCTAAAAACTTATGATTTCTATAAAAAACATCTTTCTCGTAAGCTTTTTGTATCATAGAAAGCGTCTCGGTTGCAGATCGTTGATCGACACTGCGCTGCATTTTGACTTGTGACGCGATGCTTAAACAGCTGTTCGAAAGCGATTTGCATTTTGTAAAGGCCCAAAGGCAAATAAGCTGGCTCGGACTGTTTATCTGACATCTCCTCGTTAACCGTCATACCCGAAGACTCCGCCTCCGATCCCTCTGCTTGGACTAACAAAATCAGTTTTATTGCTTTCCGGACCTACCGTAAATTATATTGCATTTGTTTATTAGTAATTTAATTGCATATTTTGTAGTATTGATGCAATTAAAATATGCAGTTTTTTTATTATTTTCATGTCTACCGTGATTACCTTTGCAATCATTAAGTCTGGATTGAAAACTATCGATGGCACTTTTACAAATAGCGCTATTTTTTTCAGAAGTGGCGGCACGTATGCTGTCTTTCAACGAACTTGAAAAGTTCGTTACTGAATTCTATATGTCTATCTGTCGGTCTGTCGGTCCGTCACAAAATTTGAGATTTTTTAAATATTGAAAATGGATTCTTATAGGAAATTTTACGCTGATTTCGAATTCGAAATTAAAAAATTTCTATATCGAATAATTTTCGAGATATTCGACTTCGAATTTCGGGAAAATTTTCGACAGTACGATTTTAAATGCGATTCTTATAGGAAATTTTACGCTGAATTCGAAATGAAGTCGAAAAAATTCTATGTCGAATAATTTTCGAGATATTTGATTTCGAATTTTTAAGTTCTCTCTGGGATTGCTTACAGAGCAATCTCTTCTCCGGCCCCATGTTTAATTCATGAATCGTTTTTGCACGATTCTCATAGACTTTACTTTTAATAACACAAAAGTCTAACAGTGTTGTTCTACCATCTTGGTGATCTAAAGGTGATTCCATTTCTTGATATTATACCATTTAAATTTTATGCTGTTGCGTCACCTTGTTGAAAATAAATATTTTTTATAGCAAGTAGGTGGTAAGTTAAAGCAATTAAAAATTATTTTTTTGTGAGTTTATTGAGTTTTAGAATTATGGGCAACAAACTAGAACCGTGGAAAATTCGATGACGTACTTTAACGCTCTTTTATTAGTCGTATTTCAGTAATTCGTAGTTACTAGTTCAATGAATGTTGAAAGACATGGAAGGTGCACAGAAAAATTCGTATTTCGTGGGTTACGCCAATTCCCCCCGTATGAGCCGCGGCGCCCCGGGTAGTTTACGTGAAAGGGGAAGAAGCCGGCGGATGAGCGCACGCGGCGCGTGACCGGGCGGCCATCAATAAAGGGCGCTCCGCTATAATAACACCTGCTATACCGAAATCACAGGCGCATTAGCCGCTTATTCAATAGACAAGTTAAATATGACAAGCTGCAGCATCATCATGACTAAGCCGGCGAGCGCGCTCTTTACACAATTTAACGTGCAATCCCAATTACTTAACGTCATTACGCGTGCCTACGGCTTAATTTGCTCGCTCGGGCGATAAAGCTTCGTTTTTGATGGGTCGGAGGGCTTTCGATCCGTGGCCATTGTCGATTCATTAGGCCTGGCAGCTGGAAAATTTAGATAACAATTAAACATTTCGGCTTTTAATATACAGATGCGCTTTGATAAGCGGCTGTTATACCAAAACAGACTTTCTAACCGGCTCGGTATATTTATGTTTACTGTTTTGTTATTTATTCTGGTTTAGAAACATTTTACAGCTTTTTCTTTGTTTACGTAATTACTTAGTACACTTTATTATATTGCATGATAGGCCAGTCTTCTTTTGAATTTGCCTATAGTAGATTAATTTTTCATTTAAACTATTTTTAAGTTGTAAATTAGATCTTAAGATTATATTTTATTTTATACTATTCAAAGTACTTTGTTATTTTTATAATATGAACTGTAACAAATTGCATTGCTGTTTTGTTTTTCTAGGTGGTGAGCTTTTGACGACTCCTTTCTTTATGAGTATATATTAAAGCTTTTCGAGGAGATTTTATTGTTGTTATGTTAAAGTGTTTTGAAATCTCTTTAGTAAATTACAAATGGCTAATAAACTGAGTAACATTTCTGGGAATGTTACATTGCGTGTATTTAGTTTCACTATTAAATGTTTATATTTTTTCCTTATAGAAATAGAGTTTAGTTTTATAATATACTCCTTATTTTCCTTTCATATTATGGCTGAACTACAATAATAACAACTTTCAAATCTTCGGAAACTTATCAATAGCCAGTTCTGAACTTCTGTGCTTTCGGAAGTTAAAAGATTTTTATAGTATACATGTACATATGTTATCCTTATTGAACAAAATCTTTCATGTTAATTTACTGCGTAGTGCTTTAAGAGATCTTTTGCTTGTATTGTCTTTTAATGTTTTAGTTTTGCGATACAGAAGCAACTTTTATGTGCTTTGATAGCTTTTAATCTAAAAATATGCGAGACATAGATATTTTAAATATATTTTAGTTAGGGGGGTAAAGTTGGTAAGATATAGTCTCGGAAGTGAAACACATGCCAACATGCTTCACTTATAAAAACTGAGAAACACTACTGATATAATAATAATACCAACAAATCCTACTCTCACGTCTACGTCGTACCTCCTAGTTAACACTAACAAGAGAGGGCAAGGTGAGTTTATGGCGCCTTAAAACTAGTACTTTTGGCTGAGAAAAGACACACTCTTACAAAAAATTGGGAATGTTAGAAAGCCTCAAGGTGGCAGTCCCACCATCTAACTTACCTACAGTTGTGGATTGGTACTCCACACTATAGGGAAATACTAAAAATATTCGAAATTTTACTAGAAGCCCCGGACGGAAACTTAGTTGACGGACACTGCAAGGAAAACGGAAAACAAAAATGGATAAACAACAAACTAAAGATTGCTACATGAAATACGCTAAGCATAACTACAAAGCAACTAGTATTCTATAACATATTGAAAGAAAAAGGTATTACTATTATGGTGACAACAGAAACCAAGAAAAAACCAAAAGGAACAGCTGGTATAGAGGAAAACCATATCATATAGAGTGGAGTCACACAAAAATAGAGAGCAAGTACAGGTGTAGCACTTACAATAAACAAAGAATGGGATGATTCTGTACAAAATTATGGATACATAAAAGAATATTGAAAGTTGATTTAAAAACAAAAAGAGGATCACTCTGAAACCCAAACATTCTACAAAATCCTACAAATAACTATCAATAAAGTGCAACCAAATAACTACATAATACTAGTAGGGAATACACCAATCCAAAACATAGTCGGTGTATACGGGAAACAAACAATAACCAATAACGGAATTGAATTACGACAGTTTACGACTTATTATAACCTAAAAAGCCATTAACAATTACATACGGCCAGCAAGAGGTGTTAGAAGCCTAATCGAATACATAACAAGCTAGCCTCGCTAGGTACAGATACACAGAGGCAGCGACATAGGTTCTGACCATGATATAGTAATAAGCAAAATAACCATCCCAAAATCATGGGCAAAATCCAATACGAAGCATAAAAGGGGAACTAAAGAAGAAACATATAAAATATATCTACTGCAAAATGAGAGCATCAAACATCTATACCAAACACGTTTAACGAACTACCAAACCCAAGAAGAAAAAAAATAGATGAAGAATGGAAAGTCATAAAAACAATTATACATAAAGCAGCAGCAAGCCTTAGGAACAAGATGGATGAACTACAAGAGAAAAGGACGCAACATATGGAATAACTAACTACAACCATTAATAGATAACAAACGCATAGCATACCAACAATACCTAACATCAAGAACAGAACAAAACAAACAGCACTACAAAGAACAAAGTGCAGAAGTCAAAAGAGCTATAAAAGAAGCCTATTGCAATACATGGGATAGTTATAGAAGAAGATGTATACTGACAACAAGAATCGGCATATAAAATTATTTTGCACCTTAACAAAGAAGAAAAAGATACTGCAACGTTAATATTATAAAAACTGAAAAGTAGGAACAACATTACAAGGAACTGTGGTATAATTCGGAAGAAGAAGAAGACGAAGCTAATTATAGCAAAGATATAAATTTACAAGAGACAAATTTAACCCTAGATGATATAACTATACAAAAGTTAGAAAATGCAACGAAGACGTTAAAAAAGTTAGGAAAGCCGCAGGAACTGATTAAATTAATACTTAACTACTTAAATACGGAGGCATGTTTCTAAAATTATGATTACTACACTTCATTAATATATGCAAGAAGCAAACTAAAATTCTTCAAGAATGGACCATAGCTAAAATAAAAGTCAATCTTCAAAACAGGCGATAGAACAGATTGAACAGTTATAGGGGCATCAGTAGAATGTCTTTAGCAAAGGACGATCCTGTATAAATGCTGTCCTCATCTTGGAGCAGATCATAGAAACTGTAAAAAATGTAATTTAGAAACACATACAGTATTTGTCGACTTCATTAAAGCATTCGATAAGGCCACAAGAACAAAAATATGACCAATTTTAGAAAAAAATCTCTCTGTCATCTGATAAAAGCAATAAAAAGTCTTTACTGCAATACTAAAATCATTATAGAAAACAATGATGAAGGCAAAAGCTTGACATACACAAACCAAGGCGTAAGACAAGGACGTAGCCTATCACCCATTCTGTTTAATATTTATATTGACGACATTATAAAGACATGGAAACAAGAAGCACCAAAGGTAATCCAACTAAATATAAATATATATGTCAACATAATATTGTTCGGAAACTACTATCGGACTATAATTGCAATTTCAGAAGACAATTTACAACGATCAAAAGATTACAACTGCCAAATATCAACTACTAAAACAAAAATAATGGCCTTCTAAAGAGAACAACCCATAAGATCTAAAATTATTATTAACAACACCAATCTAGATGTCTCATACAACTATGACCAGGACATCGACAAAAAAATACCCACATTTTAGAAAATGTGCGGTACTGTAGGGAGAGCACTAAGAAACAAAATAAGAAAGGAAACACAGATAAAATTTTACTAAAGTAATTTCGGTCCCCACATTACTAGATGACAGCGAAACATGGACAATAACATCAAAGGGCCGTAGGAAAATCCAGTCCGCAGAGATGAAGTTCCTAAGAGGACTGAAATGATACAGCCAGTTAGACAGATTTACCAACGAATACATCAGAAACGAGCTACAAGTGCAACCAATACGAAACCAAATAATCAGTTACAAGACAAGATGAAAGGAACATGTAGACAGAATGAGCCTAGAAATACTTTCAAAATTAGCAATACACTACAATCCAAGAGGAACCCGAGATGTAGGAAGACCTCGGAAACGATGGAACATTGAACCGAAGCAGGCCGCAAGGCCTAATCCTTGAAGTAGACGACGACGACGATTTTAGTTTGGTAATAGTTTCTGTACGATATATGGATTTTCACTCTTTTTATATTTGTATGCCATGAATATTTACTCCTGTATTTGTCGTTTCTTTTATCTTAAATAAATGGCAGATGTATTTATGTCTTCTTTAATTTTCTTCGAATTCTCGTTTATCCATTTCTTATTTTACTATTAAATTTTCTAGGATGTTACTTTTTACTTTTTTGAGAAATTCCAAATTTAAAACTTACTGATGCTATCTACGTAGTTATCACATATTTAATTTATTTTATTATTTACCGCAATTGTACTTTTCCTATTTTATTTATTGTTAGTAAATAGTATTTTATAGAAATATATTTATTATATTAAAATTTTCTGATTGCCTTATACATTATAAGTTTTGTTTGTGTTGGTAACTCTGCGCTATAATATGAATTTCAATTATTTGCTTTTACTAGATTGTAGTAGCATAATAACACTGCCTTGGCTGTTTGTTTATACTTTTAATGTCAGTATATCTATAAACTGCAGCGTGTGATGTAACACGACTTTGTCGACCAGACAGCTAACGTAATTCTTATCGGATTTAAATGAAATTTTACACATAAAGTGTCTTCAAATAAATTCGCATTTGAGTTTCATGGAGTAGTCACATGCAGCACTCAGTAATAAGTGTGCGTAACAAATTCGGCCGAAAAGCCAGGCTTGTGATATTGATAATACTTATAAACACTATGCATTCTTAAACTTTTATAAATTTAATTTGTTACAATACAGAACAACGTGAAATTAGATGAATTTATACCATTACCTTTCGTAGCCAATGTCAAAGTAGTTTTTCGTACAAATAATTTTGTGACCCGAACCCCACAACCACAAATAGGCACCCGTTTGCCGCAAGAAATGTTCTCGTAGTCAACTTGACAATTTTTCACCTTACTCAACCATCTGTTAACACTAAAAACCATTTACATAACCAGTTACTGCCACATGCAGCTCAGCTCTATTGGAGTGGAATTAAATGGAACTTGAACAAGAACGAGTTCTTTTAATACCACCAACTTCCGATCCTGATATAGATACTGTATTTGTTACAGGTGTCGAAACAACTGCCATAGTAAAATCCAACGATTTCCAAAAAAAGAAAAACAAGAAAAATAAACAAAAGAGATATAACCCAACGCAACGCAATACTTTGGTGAAAATTGAAGAGTCTTCCATACCCATTTTTACAAGCAAAAGATTTTAACTTCTAACAAACACAATAAAGTTCACGCCAGGTTCAGTCGTAAATAAAAAGAAAGAAAAATTTCCTACATAATTTTATTACAAAATTTTCCTGACACACACTTAAAAAAGATGAATATTAATATCATGTCATGCGAGGCGGTACTACAAAACTATTAGTCTGATACATATTTGTGTCGCTTGAGGACAAATGCTTTAGAGTAGTAATTAGAAACTTACACCTCACTAACGTCAAAGCAGACATAACTGAAGCATTAACATCTTAGGAACATCAAGTAAAAAATACTATATTTCTGTAGTCAAGCATCAATACAAAAAACTAATCTAAATTTATTCTTTGTTGACTTCAAACAACCAGACAATAAAAAAAGAAGTCTACAATATTAACGCTCTTATAAAATCCTATTGTCAAAGTTGAGTCACTTGATAAAAGGTAAGGATTTTCTCGATGCAAAAGATGTTTTACCAATATCCAGCAAACTACAGGGGGTGTACATTTTTTACAAACAAATTAGGGGTAGAAGATTTCTTCCTTTTAGAGAAAAATGGGTTGCAATAAGCAAACCACCCTACAGATCCCAACTAGAAGCATAACATTTTTTGCAGTATCCAAATAATATCATAACTTTTATGCAACAAAATGTAAATTTACAAATAGTCGTGGTCAATGAGTTCATGGGCCAATAAAACGCTAACAGTCTAGTAAACCACCGTCAAGAAATGGAAACCTTTATTTTTTACAATAAAATAGACGTTCTAGTAATTTCCGAATATATTTTATTGAATATTTTTTATTTCAAAATACATACAACACCAAATATCCGATTGGAAAAGCTATAGGGGCAGCAATTATAATAAAAGACCACATAAAACACCTCTAAATTATAGTATTACTCAGAATTCATTCAAGCTATCAGTAATACTATAAAAGACTAGGTAGACTCTTTGACTTTCTTTGCGACTTATTAGTCCTCTTGGTCTTGACCTAAAAAAGATAGTTTCAAAGAATGTATTCACTCAGTCAGTAATTGGGTTTTTGCTAAAGGATACTTTAATGCCAAGCACTATCACGAGGATGCGGGTTGATTATTCCGAGAGAAAGTGTTTGCTATCCGTTATCCAACAGTACCACCTAAATTGCTTGTTTACATCCCTCTCTATGTACTGGGCAATTGACACAACAAGAATCCCTGACTTACTTGACCTTTCTGTAAGTAAAGCATTCCTTTAAGATATTTAACAATTGCATCGTGTCTTGCTTTGTCTTCTGATCACAATCTCATAATAGCTACGATATGCACATCATTAATAAATAAATCAATCAGTTGATAATTAATTATAAAACGAACTGAGACTAGAAGATTATCTAGGAAGCTATATATTACTAAAAACTACTGATATAGAAAATACATCCAAATGCTAAATCAAATTAGTGATATAGTGGCTATGAGGGCTATAGCACAATTATTAAAAAACATTTACTTGCGATTACTTGATAGAAGTAAGAAAAGATCACCGAAAATCGACGTTTCCGAAAGATTATCAATTGATAAATGTAGACTTGATACAGTAGCCAGAGAACTAATAGAAACGATTAGTGAATGAAAAAACAAATTTTTTAGTGAATATCTTAAGAGACGCGTAGTATTAATCTTGAAAAGTTACCACCTGCCTCAATTAGTCTCAATTACAAACACTGCCTATTCGAAACGAGAATGGATTAAGAGAACGTAGTGGCGAGAATAAAACTAAATCATTTGTTACCCATCTCCAGGATATTTTCTAACCACTATCACCAAAAGATGAATTGCAAAAAGATGCTGAAGTTACAAACTTATTAATGGCTACTTACTAGCTCTTTTTGCCCATTAAACCCTTCCCAACTGATGAAATCATGAAAATGATTGCAAGAAATATCAGCTGCAAACAATTCCCAGGACTACGACGTTATCAGTGGAAAAATGATCATGGAACTATCTCGCAAAGGCATCAAGTTACTTTTATTAATCTCCAACAATATTATTGAGAACATGATATTTCCTGCTCAAATATAAATCAGCTTGTTACAATTATTCTCTAAACTTTTTGAAAGGATTTTTCTGAAAAGGCTTATTCCTATCTTTGAAAAGGAGCAATTGATACCCGATCACCAGTTCGTATTTAGAAATCAATCCTCTATTATAGAACAAATGGATAGATTAGTGGATAATATAAATATAACCTTTGAAAACAAAACTTCTCATTAGCGTAAGCCAAGCTTTAGAAAAAGGATGCCAAAAAATGTATTATTTTAGTTAAAGATGTTTATCCCACATCCATACTATCTGATTATCAAATTCTATCTCAATGAACTGTTCTTTCTATTAAATCCAACTTCCCCCAGAGAAGTGTTTATAAACAATTTTGTATTTATTATACACAGCTGACATACCAACAATTTTTAATATAACCGTAATAACTTACGTGGGCAGTCTAATGTAGAAATAAGTATTTTTTTGCCAAATTTATTTTATTTTTTCAGATAGCCTTCTTTTAAGTCGATACACTTTTGTCAGCGATTCTCCAACCGTCTTAACCCATCTAAACAGTAGTTGGTGTCTTGCTCTGCAAAATAGGTGTCTACGATTGCGATGACTTTCTTGCTTGATGAAAATCTTTGTCCTCTGAGCCAAACTTTGAGCTTGGGAAACGAGAAATAGTCGCTGAGGCCAGATCTGGTGAATATTCTGGATAATGAATCATTTCAGACTGCAATTCGTGAATTTTGGCATGGCAACCGCCGAAGTGTGAGCCGCGCGTTGTCTTGATGGAAAAGCACTTTTTTCATTTCAAATTTTTACAGGTATCTTTCAAAGCATGCACGACTGTGGTAGCAGAATGGTTTTGACGAGAAGAGTTATTTTCACGTTGAGGCTTAACACTTTTCAGACCGCTCATATATGTTGATGACACGCCAATGCTTGCAAAACATCAAGACGGGCTCAAAGCAACATGAACCCTCCAACAAAGTGTAAACGAAGTCAGCGATTAATTCAAAAATGGCGCTTCAAAATCAACGACATGTATTAAATGCTGAGCCGCCGTTCTTGGAGTCACTTTGAATGGTTAAGTATTACCTCAAGTTGATTGCGTAAAGTATCTGGGTCTGCATCTAGATAAAGGTTTAACTTAGAGAACTCACATATGGAATTAAAAGGGAACAACTCAATTTCAAACTAAGTCACTGACTAATATGCTGGAAATTTGAATTTTTTTGCTAACAAATTTGTTTGTAAAGCAGTGCTAAAAGCTCCACGGAGTTATGGTATTTAGGTGTGGGGGGTACTACATTAGACTCAAATATAAAAATCTTGGAGTGGTTGCAATTTAAGAGCGTTCGGATAATAACTAACAGACTTTATCGCAATGATCTGAAAGTGATATCAGCGAAAGCAGAGGTCATTAAATGTAATGCTAAACGCCTTAGAAGAATGGAGAAACATCCAAATTAATTAGTTTGAACCAAACTTTTCAAACTATTAGATCTTTCTTTCCATTTTAACTAGCTTTATAGGGATCAAATATATACTATAAATATTTGTGCAAGTTAATACAGAAGGAGAGTAGCGAAAGGGTAATTTGCCTCACATTTTATTAACAAGTTCTGTTTGTTAATATTTATGTGACTATCTGATTTGCTTATTGTTTCTGTAGTAGATCGCAAATAAACACATAGAAAAAAATTTTTGGGTTAATTTCTTAGCTAAGTTCATAAATAAACAAGATCTGCCAATAAAGCGGGGAAAAATGACCATCAAATACTTTCTTCACGAAGATTTAGATTACATTTGACCTATATGTTCCCTGAATATATAACTAGACACAGTTCAAAAATGGAGAGAACTGGGTAAAAGATGGAGAGGTGTTTCAGCACCATATATTAAAATCTTTTTGACTATTGCACTTATCAAGGGATTTGAGAATTTTGTCTTAGTGTGTGCTAAGCTGTAACAGTTTGGTTTTTACCTATTTTGTTGTTTTGCTTATAAAAGATTATCGATTTCAACTGTTAAGCGTACGTCTTATATTAAAACGATTATTTTTATTTGTTCAGTTATTTTGAAATTATCCATTTTAGTATGATGGTATTTCTGTATATTAATATAGAATTTGGTATTATGTCTGCGTTTTCATTTATTATTATTAGTCTATTTTGATATATGTAAAGAAGTGTTTGTTTAAGATATTTGTTCTCTTTAAATATAAGAATACAAGTTTGTTGATGTTAACATACGAAAGAGGTGTAGATTTAAATCTTTTGGCAATGGCTTTTTATATTAAGTTTGTTGTTTATATTTTAAAGAGATTAAATTTGATAGCAAAGGTGCTATTTCGTTTGTCATTATTTTTTTTCACAAGTAAATATTTCTTCTGTTGTCCTTTTACATGTTCAGCTTTATACTTTGAGTGTAACTCAATTATTTATAATGGCTATTTAATAAATATTTATAACGATATTTTCTTTCTTTGGTTCTGCTATGTTTTATGTGATTTTGAGTGATTTCTCTTATTGTCCCATTAAATTCACTTTTAACTATTTTACTTGTTTGTTGGTTTAGTTTTTTTAATTCTGCTACAGTTTATTCAAAATGTAAACTTTATGAAAGTTATGTTTTTTAATTATTAGGATCTTTACTAGGTGGTATTTTCAACGAACTTAAAAAGTTCGTTACTGAATTCTATATGTCTGTCGGTCTTTCTGTCGCTGTCACAAAATTATGGATTTTTTAAAATTTTAAATGTGATTCTTATAGGAAATTTTACGCTGAATTCGAAAATGAAGAAAAAATTCTATGTCGAATAATTTTCCAGATATTCGATTTAATTTTCGAAATTGAAATCGAAATTGAAAGGTTCTTTTAAGTTCGTTCTGGGATTGCTTACAGAGCAATCTCTTCGCCGGCCCCATGTTTTAATTTTAATTTGCAATGACTATTAGTTAACAAACTTATTTGCTTTTTAATATTCAGTTCTAATGCCATGTTAGTTCCCTTGGCTATATATTTTTGTGATTTACATACAGAAATTGCTGGGTGGTCTATATATTATGCAGGACAAATTAATACCCGGCATTAAAATCCCATTCCCTGGACAATCATCTGGAGTCCCTCCTTTGATATTTGGCAGATCGCATAGACTCTAAATTAGTACGTTGCTTACTTAAACAATTCTTCGCTTCTCCAAGTAATAGTAGAAACAAGCCGTTTCTAGGAAATTGTGCCGCTGCATGTGCAATTAGAGCTATAAACACTAATAGTGATAGTAATGCAGCCGCAGAACGCCGCAATAATGATATAATTAGCCCAAATGAGCTACAGAGAGAACTACCGTGCGTTTCTGAACAGCAAGTGCATTTATGCACCAGCAGCAGAACTGTAATTCCGCATAGCCGCTCAATTTAAATTTTATACGCCGATAATGTGTCTCGTTAACATCGAGCGCCGCGTGCAAACGTGCCATGTGGTTTTTAAGGGAAAGTTGATTGGTGTAATAATTATTGGTAGCTGCTTTCTTTGCCTTTAAAGCATTTGCCGTGTTTCAAAATACGGACTGGTCGTTGTAATTGTGTGGTTTGGTGTAATATTTCAAGTTAGAAAATTACGAGATACATGATTGCATTGAAACATTACTGCTACCGTTTTTTATTTTTGTTTCGCTGGTACTTTTTAAACAAAACGAAAACGATATGGTAATTTGAAAATAGAAAAGGTTAATCTATATATGATTAAAGGTAAAATGTTTAAGGCGTGCAGGTTTTTTAAAAGATGTAACTATGATCATAAGTGCGATAGATTTTTAACAAATTATGAGATTAAATTTTGAATAAAACTTAGCAGACACAACTTAATTTTTCTAGAAAGTAACACAATGTATATAAAGCATAAGGTATTTTCAGATCACCCAAAAAGTGTGGAAGGCGAATGGTGTTCCAGAATATCTTATATGACAAAAAATAGAGAAGAATTTCGTATATTTATATAAATATTGCAATGTTGTGTAGTGTTGTAATATTTTTGCAATACATAAGAATTGGAAATTCTAACGTGTGTATCAACGTCAGTATCAAAATAATATCATTATTACATGAAGCGAAAGCTGTATCGCAACATCCTTATCATAATTAAACTGTTAAGATTTAAGGAAATGGGTAATGGAGTCCTGAATTTTTGATAATGATTTAGAAATAATCTCCCCCCAAATAGGAAATAACAGAAATACTCAAAATTAAGCATTAATGCATTTGGACAAACATTTCGGATAGTAGGATGTTAAGACCATGCTTCTCTTTTGCTCCCTATTACATGTAACTGAAATTTTAACCAGAAAGAACCTTCTATGGTTTCAGTCTTGCTTACATGTTTTTTGCACAAACTAACATTTTATTTGTGTAGTCACCACCATGAGAATATGAGAAGCGAACGAAAAGCTGTGATGAATTATTCGAACAACATCGCAACAAATAGTAGCCGTTATGTCTCCGATGGTGTCTCTTAGTCTTATTATTTTGTGATTATACTGGATGTCAATTTAACTAATAAAAAATATTTATAAAAAAACAATTTATTATGTGTTCATTATAAGAATTTACATTCGAAAATGGTATATTTTTATTTTCTTTAGACTTTTTGTTAGGACTATGCATAATTTAATTAAAACGGCGGACAGCAGGAAATTATGATTGCGTTGTCAGCAAAATATGTAATTGACGTTTTTTAGAGGAAAAAACTCTGGATACCAATTTGCATAAACACGAGGTGTCTTATGGCCGGATTAAAAAACGTCTCACTGCGTAAGGTGGGAGATAGCGGCAATAACTCAGGCGCGATCAAAAGTGGACGGCATCTTTAATAGTTATAAATATTTTCATCTGGCATGTTAAGTTTACGATTACACTTATGAAATATTTATTAGAGCGGGCACTTATATCTGGACATATTTATTAGCGGCAGAAATAAAGCAAATAATTTGTAATAAATATATAACATAGTTATAGATTCATGGCGAGCAGGGCGAGCAGGTATGAGATTCGACCACGGTAAAACAGTAAATTATATAGTGTTTTTGTATATTGATTAGACGAGGGTAGACCGCAAGTCTGGCGCTGCTCCGCAGGAGGCCCCAAGTATTGATCAAATAAATATGGTTTACGAATAGCTTACCCTCTCTAGCTTTCAGACTTTGGGAACTGCACCTACGTCGCCTGGATTAGGCTCGGATCTTGCCATTGTCGGGCTCACCCCTTGCGGTACAATTTTGGCAACTAATATGTACTAGGATAGATTTAATATCGCGGAGGTCTTTGATTTGACTGTTATTTCTCTATAGATCGTACATTTATTTTATTTAGAATTTTAATTATTTAATATTTTTAATGATTTTTAACGCAAATTTATTTATACTTGTACAGCAAAAACAAAGATAAAATTTTTAAGGGTAACTTTTTGCCTCAATGTATTTGTTTGGTTTTTAAGTTTATAGTTGCTAAGTTATTTATTTTTTATTGTTATGGATTGTATTGTCAAATATGCTTTACAGTTTTGATACCTTAAAGACGATATATTCTCATGTCTAAATTGAGATTGAATGGGTTGGGCTGGCTGTATACTGTAAATTATAATAATGATACTTCTACACTTTTGAAAACATTTTAGTGGTAATGTTACTTATGTCGTTTCATTTGCATATTCTCGTATGTTACGTAATATTTTTTTTTTGGTAAGCCTTAGCTCTTCCTTAATGTTTTTTTTAGCGGTTATTTTAGTCATATTAAAAGTTGTAGTTTTAGATGTACTGACACTACAAACATTATCTAAAATATTATCAGCCTTAATATATTTACTACTAGTTTATTAGTGTTCGTCTGGTGACTAGTTCGTTATTTTTTGTTAAGTCGTTGGCCTTCTTTTATGATCGCCATAGAAAATTTTTGCTGACAGTCAGTTTAGGACATATCTTGGAGCGTTGGTGATTGTTCTTAAAAACCCTTTTTGGAAACTTCTTTTAAGATCTAGCTGTTCCTCATAACTATCTGAATGCATTCTAAGATAATTAATGGTATTTTATTGGGGGTCTTCATGTTCATATGTTTCTGACACAAGGTGAAAAACTGATTTTTGTATTTCATCTATCAAATCCGGGGTGTGAGAATACAAAGTTTATTCATCCACATGTAGACTTTATCTTTCCTCGGTATACTTTATTACCTTTACTATATCACATTATTGGTGATACAATCTGAGGCAGGAAATAACATTAGGAAAATGATCGTTTAGCAACTACTGCAGATCATTATTTGAAAGAAAGTGGGAAAACACCATGTTAAAGCAATAAACGACAACAGATAATTCTTTCAAGAAATGCAAATATACTGTTTATCGTAAAAAGTCCTTAAAAATCAGAAAATCCTAAAGTAAAACAGTTTTCTGTTCAGATTTCCGGTAGCAGACAACTGTCAAAGGCAAAAATAGAAATAGGCTAAAAGAGAAATCGGCACATGAAATACTGGAACACAATTAAAGTGTAAGAAGCTTAAGAATATCAAAGAAGAAATGAGAATTACTAGATTTGGTATACTAGCTCTTTGAGATGATCCCAAGAAGCAGATCCAGGAAGTGGGGAGTATAGAATAATTAATACAGCAATAGATAACGGGAAGTTTGAAGTGGAGGTTATAATAAGGAAAGAGGTAGGCGAAAAAGACAATATCCTACACAGCGAAAGAACGATCTTAGTAAAAATCGCAATAGCTCTGAAAGATACAGTTGCGTTGTATGTGTACATCTCAATCATAGAATACAATGAACAAAAAATAAAAAACGTGCACGAAGAAATAAAAGACAAAAGAAATGAGAATTTAATAGTTCTAGAAGATTCAAATGAATAATAAGAGAGGAAACAGAGGATATTTTAGATTATTTAGAAGAAATTATAAGGGAAAACGTTTAGCAGAATATTTTATTTTAGTATGGTGTACGAAGAAGGTACACATGGAAGGCGCTAGAAGACAAAAGAAGATGTCAGATAGATTACACCTTAAAAATATAGTTTTAAGAATCAAGCAATAAATTGCGGGAGCTACCTAGGAGCAGGATACGGATAGCGACTAAAATTTAGTAACGATGACGTGTAATCTAAGATTCAAGAACTTAAAAGAGATACAAGGACAAAAACATAACTGAAGAAATTATAAGACAAAACTCTTAAATATAACTTAGAAATAAGGATTATGGTAAAATTGATCCAATAACATATAATATCAAAAGAACTGAAGACATCATGGTAAATATTAAAGCGTGTGGTACAACAATCGGCCTTGCAAGAAGTAAAAAAAAAACAACTCTAAACCGCAAAAATACTAGATCTAATAAAAGAATGAAGACTATTTAAAAACGAGAAATGCTTACTAGAGTAAACAGAGAATGTATAAAAACAAAAAAGACTTGCAAAAATACATAATTCAATATTGCTAAAGGCAAATACATGATCTTCCATTAAGAGATGTCATTTTAAATTATAAAAATATGCTGTTTTTTGAGAATTATTAAAATATCTTCCTGTAAATGGTCGCATTCGCTCTTCTTACACACACAGTAATTGGTTTGAAGAAATATTTCTTAATTTTTTCACACAAATTGCGTCTCGATTTCATGAATTACATTTCTGATATTATCTTAGACTGCTGGACTCGTTGCTGGAGCATTGTTTGGCGACTTGTGTGACACAGCGCTATATTGTTACAAACAATTATTATTTATTTATTATTACAAAAAATAGTTCTCGTCTAAGGCATTCACTTCTGATCAATGAAAGCCAGTCAGAATTTCGCAGTAGTGCACACTATTCACTGAAATGGTCTCACCTTCTTAATTTGCAAAAATACGGAGCAATGGCGCGATCAACCTAAAAAGCACCCAAACTGTAACTAGCTGGGAATGGAGAGGTTTCTTGACCATTTTTCTTGTATTTTCAAAACCACAAATGCGACAGTTTTGATTATTTATGTATCCAGTGAGATATAAATGCGCTTTGTCAGTAAGGATTTTTTTCTAAAAAAATAGTAATTAGTTTCTTGCATCTTCAACACCTAATTAACCAATGTCGTTTACAATTTGCTGGCGTAAGTATAGTTTTTACTACTCACATGTAGAAAAATTGGCTAACCTTTAAAGTGACACTTTTGAATGACACTTTTTACAAAAATATAAAAGCATTTTATAGAGATTAGAAAAAGAGACTATAATTAATAAAAATTGAGAAGAATACAAGACCTGCACTTTGAAAAATGATATAGCAGAATTATATAATGACAATAACGAAACCAGTGATAATGAGGAAAATATGAACATTGCGATATCAATGTACTAGCAGTTACAGATTTAAGAAGTAAAAAAGCCACAGGTATAGACCACAATCGTGAACGGATACTGAATACAATTATGAAAGTTATGATAGAAGATAAATGTGCACCAGAAAGACCAAGATTATAGTATATATAAATAATGAAAATTCTGATTTCCCTAACATATAGATCTAAGTGATACATTTTTAACCAGCTTTCTGTCTTCTTAAGATTTTTTTGAAGTATTGGAGATGATGACAGAATAAACTGGCAAACCAACTGCTATATTTGCTAGTGCCTACCTATGCCTATTTTGGTGAGGAAAAATCTGTAGTATATATATATATATATATATATATATATATATATATATATAACAGTTGGGCTGAAAAGTTCGTAGGCTAACATAGAAAAAAATTTTTTGATAAAATTGGATTTTATTATTCAATATAATTGTTTCGAGGGCGATACACCGATTATAGCGATCATACAATTTTTCTATACCATTTTTAAAATATATTTTGTCTTTAGCCTCAAAATAAGCTTTTGTTTCGGCAATTACCTCTTCATCGGCGCTAAATTTCTTTCCAGCGAGCATTCTCTTGAGGTCTGAGAACAGGAAAAGTCGCTGGTGGCCAGATCTGGAGAATACGGTGGATGCGGAAGCAATTGTAGCCTAATTCATGCAATTTTGCCATCATTTTCATTGACTTGTGGCACGTTGCATTGTCTTGATGAAACAGCACTTTTTTCTTCTTCAAATGGAGCCGTTTTTTCGTGATTTCGTCCTTCAAACGCTCCAACAACGCTTTGTAATAATCGCTATTGATGGTCTGGCCCTTTTCAAGGTGATCAATAAATACTGATGCCATAAACCTTGCTAGCCGATTATTGCGTCTTTCCACTTTTGGATTCGGTTCATCGCGTGCAGTCCACTCGGCTGACTGTCGATTTGACTCTGGAGTGTAGTGATGAAGCCATGTTTCATCCGTTGTCACATATCAACGAAAATTCGTTATTATTACCGTTGAATATCGCTGAACATTGTTCTGAATCAACGACACGTTGAAACTTTTGCTGGATTGTGAGCTCGCGGCACTCACTTTGCACACAGTTTTTGCATGTCCAAATATTCATGCAAGATATGTCCAACACTGTATTTTGATATCTTCAGAGTCTCAGCTATCTCGCTTAACTTTACTTTAATTTACGGTCATTCATAATCATTTTGTAAACTTTTATGTTTTCGTCCGTTACAGCCTCTTTCGGGCGTCCACTGCGTGCATCGTCATCAGTGCTCATCTCGCCTCGTTTAAACTTGAAAACCACTTCAACGGTTGATTTTCCTGGTGCACAGTCTAAATAATGCTTATAAGCCAAGCCTTGGTTTCAACGGTATTTTTTTGCCAAAAGCAGTGTTTTATTAATACTGAAATTCCTTTTATCCATTTTTAAAATTAACAATAGTTGCTTCACCAAAATACGATATCTCCTAAACTAATAGTCCGACAGTTGTCAAATTTATACACGAGTCTTGAATAGTTAACTAAAAGCACATATATATATACTACTATATATATGTATATATCGAACTATATATATATATATATATATATATATATATATATATATATATATATATATATATATATATATATATATATATATATATATATATATATATATATATAAAATAAGGTTAATGCGGGTCTGAGCATGCTATTCTGTGTGATCGCTAATTATATTGGTAAACTGCTCATTTGATTAGAAAGAATTGTTTAGATGCGACATATATTTTATAGTAATCTAGCAGTTTCTTTTCAATCTTGAATATCAGTCCAGTAAGCCAAACTTAATCAACTCATATTAAGAAAGTCGTAATTGCTTAGATGCGAAGGCTTTCACGACCGATGCTCTAGCGCGTCGTGTGGTTGGTTCTTGGGTTATTAGACCGTGGTTGAAGATTTTCTTCTGAAATGTCCGCCGCAGATGTGGACGAAGCGTCAAGAGTTTTCGAACTTCGACCACTGTCTAACAACCCGAGAACCAACCATACGATGCACCATCGTGATTGATTATTATGACTATTAAATGTAAATTGGTAATGTGGTACGATATTATTTTACACAAGAGTTGCTTTCATACTTTTTAAAATTGGTTTTGCAATACTTTGGTTAAACCTGGAGGAAAATTAATAGGTCTATGTGATGTTAATTTTTTTTTTGGTATTTTTTATTGAAATGGGAAAGCTTTATTTAATTTTTAACTTTTAAAATTGACTCAATCTTTTTGGCCATAAACGTTTTAATAGTTGATATTGTTTTCGTGATAGAATTAATTTTCTAGTAACCTCCCACAACAATTTGTGGTTGCAGGAAGTTTCATAAGTAGAGAGCGGATTTTATGCAAAATGCATAATTTTGCATATTTTGCTTATTTAGACAAATAGTGCATTTTTTTATGCTAAAGGGATTATTTTTTTATTTTCTGCATAATTTAATATATTTTTTGTTTTAAACAGGTTTATTTCGGAATTTTCTGAACTAAATAGTTTTATTGCGGTTTCCTAAGAAGGCGGACAAAAGAAGGATTAAAACCCTTACTAATTATTTAAGGTTTTGATTATGTATATTGCTTTAAGTAAAAATATTTGTTATAGGTATTATAATATACCTGGTAAATCGTAAGTCGAATGTTTGATTATTTAGTTTTATTCAAAAACAATACAGTTGTAAAATTGTTTTCTTTACTCGTCGGAATAATTGTTAAGTTCGGCAAGCCTTGCTAAACAAATTTGCGACTCGTTAAAAAACACGAAATTTTTACAACTTGTGTAAATAACCATTATAGTATGTATTTCAAATTATAGATTACATGTGAAAGAAAGTCTCACACCACGAAACACATTAATACGGTTGGGCATAAAGGAAACACAGATAGAATGAAAAAACTAACCAATCTCAAATGCTTTTGCCAGAACCTCTAGCTGCCAAAACATCCAAATGGAATGAAACAGAAAATTTTAATTTAGAATTATATAGTGCTCTTAAAGTCCAACATTTCCCTTAAAAAACTTTAAGGCAATAGTTTTGTCATTTTTAGAAAAACTTGGTTACAAAAAAATGCCCGACATAAGTACACCGAGGAAAAGATACGTCAACGAATTGTAACTTAAAACCATTAAAAATATAAAAGAAATTGTAAAGAACCAGTATATATATATTTTATAGTAGACAATACCACAGTTACTCTCGGAAGATATGTTGCTAATATTCTAGTCGGTTGTTTGAAAGAAGACGTATCTAATAGGTCTTATTTAACGTTCTTAAGGACAAGAACATTTTTTAAATAATGCATATTCTTGCATATTTTTATTACATTTTAGCGCATATTTAAGCACATATTTTGTCATTCTTTAGTGTATAAAATCCGCTTTCTACTCACAAGTATTCTTGTATTGTTTTTTTAATCTTATGCAGTAGAGATTTTAGCTTTAAGTTGCTTTATTAAATTTAGTTTTATCAATTAATTTGTCAAATTTATTTATTTTCATTTATCAGCTAGCATCTATTTAATTAATATTGGATGGCCTTCTCTGTCACCTCTCTCTTTGTGATTCAGAGTAGCGGGACAATTAGAGGTTTGTTTTTCTGTTTTTTAATGGTATATTAAACGCAGTATCTTTATTGGTTAATTCTTTGTATGTTTTCATTTAGTATATTTATTATAAACTGAAACCCGTTTTGACGTTTTTATCGTTTGTGTACTATATTTAATAATTACAAGTGAATTATCCGATGACCAATCAAGACAAAATGTTGTTTGTACTTATTCCCTTCATATCACAAAAACCTGGTAGATCTCGAATTTTATGCAAATCTGAAGACCAGTGAGTTTGCTTACCAGCTGATGTAAAAATGCAGGTTATTTTCATTTGTAGCGTTTAACTATTATCTATCTTGAGGTAAAGTTACTTTTAAGTGCAAATGCCTATTTTTTGCCTAATAGTCGTAACCAGAAACAAAATTGCTACAATGTAATGTTTATGACTAATAAATTATAGTGCCTTATTGAGTTCTTCACTATCCCTGCTGTCATTTGCAAATAGAGTATTAGTTTAGGTTTCTAAGTTCTGTATAATTCAATGGGGTTATTTGTTGTAAATAATTTAATTTATTTCCTATTTACGAATTATGGAAATTTAGAAATCATGGTAGTAAGCAAATTAAGCGTAGTATTCATTTTTTCCATAAGTTTGAACATAATTGCTTCAATTTTGTAATTTGGTGCTGATTCCATATTTGTGTTTATTGCTGGTTGTTTATTTTTTGTAATTGTAGTCTTTGATCGCTGGCTTTTTTTACTATATAATATATACCAGGTAAATATTTACGCTTTTTAATTTGTTTTGCTATCGATCATCTTCTATAATTACCGAAATCGTTTCCATAACAGTTAACATATCTCTTGTTTTTTTATTTATTTCCTTTTACAGTTTTCCGTTAGATATTCTCCAACACACTTAATGCATTTTAGAGTTCTATGATAATAATTTTTGGAGCCCCCAAATTTTTTACATTGAGATATTGACTAATACTTCAAATTAAGGGATGGGGGTCCAAAATTTCCTTATTATTTTATCTTTGATTTAGCTCCACAAAAAGATAAGAATGCTTTGTTGACCTTATCTTTAATATTTATTGTACTTTAATTACTTAAATCCACTGTGGCACGCATGCTGTGTAATACTACTCTGAAATTCTTATTTTGCTTATGTTAAAAAGAATGAAATGCAGAATTTTGACTTTCAATATTTTTATGATAGTCCTATAGTTCTTAACAGTATTTTGATTTGCATATATTCTGTTATTTCAATAAGATATTGGTTCTTGACTTGTATATTTAATTAGGGGTTTTATATTATAGGCAAATATAGGTGTTGGTTTCATCTCTTGCTTTGCTTTATTGTCTTCTCCGGCGCTTCGATGTCTGATAATGCTGCAAATTTGTTCGTAGTTTGTGAAGCACGTGACTAGTAATCCGTCAACTTTTATTTATTTTGTGTGTAACTATTCAGAGTTGGTGTAGGTTTGCTACTTTTACTTCTGTAATTTGCGTTGAAATTATTTATTTTCCTGGGCTTTAAAATCAGATTGTTGTACATTTTGACTAAGATTAGCGTTTTTAGTAGGTAAAGAAGGTTGCGGTAGAGGCGGTGTTGACATTGGATATGGTTGTTGATTTTGCACGGCGGTTGTTTGTTGATATCTATAGTCGGTAACAATAAGCCATCTAGGTCTGAAGTATATTGACTATCAAATTTTGATACGCCAAGCACCGTCGTCCACTTTGTAGGTTGCAACAAAGCTCCTTTATAAAATATAGCAATAAAGCAAAATTTTTTATCTTACAGTCCGCACTTAATACTACAATTGTTTTAACAATTTATATTATATGTATCGAACCTACATCGAGTTGTGTTGGCTAATGCGGATATAACTAGCCCAATACGCCCATTTCGTTTAGACGTATGAATCAAACTTACTCTTATATAGATAAGAAATGCGTATTAATAATGAAAAGCAGTTTAGAAATTGTGTAAAATTTTGAGCTTCAAAAATTCAACTGCTCATTACATAACGAGAATATTTTAACACTTTGTTTGGATAATGGTTTTGATGCAATCCTGCACAGCTTTTTATTGTAGATTTATAAAGGTTGACTTTATGCTTTTATTTTGACTTAAATTTCAACATCTTTTCACGTACATGATTGCTGCAATGGCTTTGATGTTCTCGATATGTTGACATGCATTTGAAATAAAATTGACTGTCGTATATATGCGTTTTGTGTGACCAAAGGTATACATCTGGAACACCTGAGAAATATCTAAAAAATTTGGAGTATTTCTTTTTCTATAAACAGGAATGAACATATCCATGATCTATTGCGCAGTTTATTTGTTTGGACAAAATATAGTTACTCTTTAGTTTATTTTTGCTGTTGGAATACTTTCACTTTCAATTAATCTTTTATTAATATAGTTTTTCTTACAATATTACGCATATTTAACGATCCGAGTGCCAACTACGTAATTAACGAATTTTATAATGAACAAAATGATCACTACATCGTTACCGAAATGTTGGTTAGGAAATCGGATTTAGGTACCTATGCATCGAAAATGGTACACACGACACATAATGTATTACAAGATAAATGCGTATAATCTCATAAAGAGAACTATGTAAAATCATCGTAATTATCATAGAAAAGATATTGTTGCATAGATGTTAGTCATCTAAGAATGCTAGATTTGATGAGAATTACTATTCTAAAAGATTATAGCCTGATAGGAAAACGTGCAAAATAATACAACTCTTAAAGTGTATTTTTCTATGAAAAATAAAAAAAACTACAATGGAGATAAAGAATTCCTAAAAATAGAAAAAATTGGTGATTAAAATTTTACTGTAATAAAAAAGAATAATTAAAACATTAACAAGTATATTAATGTATCAATAGTTATACTTTTATAGAAAAAATCAAAAGTTTATTACATTGACAATATTTTACACTTTTTGTTGCACGTTTTTAGCTATGTACTTTTTTAAGAGATTATAAAATGTTAAATGTAGAAAAAGTAACGTTAGGATTCTGTGTCTGGTAATTGTCTATAAAAGAAGACTTCGTAAATTAATTTCTGAAGTAAAAAAGTATTATAAGTGCATGGTGCTTCTATGCTTTTTATGCTCCTTAAGGCTGTATAAAATACCACGTGCATTTATTGCATGACAATGTAGATTTTTAATTACCCTAGAGCCTCTAGTACATACAAGTTTTGTAAACAAAGTCAATAGGTTATCTTGTGGGTGTTTTATATATTCACGTGAAACAAGAAAGTAAAATACTATGTAATTACATGTATCAACGTTTTTCATCGTTACCTTGAAACTGCTACGGCAAAACTTTTAAATGAGGAAACTTTAATTTGTTTGTTTCTATACTTCAAATAAAAAGTAATGATGCTTTCTTACAATCTGAACCTTTTCTAATATTCCGTTGAAATTGAAATTAAAACTTAACATAATAATAGACGCAATAGTGGTATGACTCCTAAATTGGAATGTAGTTGAAGCGAACGTGTGTCAGCGTAAACGAATCGGAAGGGGGTATGTAAATTTGACATTAGAAGTTATTAGAGCCTTAGATCAATTTATCATTCTGACGAACCCCCCGGTGAAATTATAATTGCCTTAAATAAGTTCAGGTTGCATTTGTACAGATCAAATTAATCCGGGTGTGAATTAATTTCTATTTTTATGTAAATTATAGCAAAACAAAGGCAATTTTTTAACATTTAAAAAGTACATTTGTTGTCTACTATCATATAATTGTTATTTACTACAATACAATATATTTATACTTATGTATGTATGTATTATCAGTATTTTTACGGATGTTGTGTTTATTGCGATATTATCGCATAATGTAACTTTTTGTGTATTTAAATACCATACCATGCACCAATGTATCAAGCAATGTTTGTATAAATACAATATATAAAATGACTGACGAATAAATATGCTGCATAGATCCTACAGCTTTTTAAATCTGTGCATTTATTATAACTGCTCTAAAGGTTCTTAAAAGATAATATTCTAGTAAAAGCATTTCTATTAGGTCGGATAACCAGGTAATTTTAAAGTTTTTGTAAAGAAATAGACTAAAACCAAAACAGTCTTCAATTTCTAAAAATTTGACTGCAAGAAACGAGATGCTTTTGTCGCTAGTTCCAGTGAATACAATATTTGCAGAAAATAAAAATAACAAATTAGTACATTTAAAATCGGTGGTTTAAAATCCATAGTAGACTGCAAAAATTACAACAAACATGAAGACATTGAGGTGAACATAAGAAAGATGCTGACAAATGTAGGAACTAGTGACTGGAATAAAACATAGTAGAATGATTATTACAGATTTATTATTAGAGTTAACTGCAGAATTACTATAACTTTATTTGGTAATTTTGTGGTTTGGTATAGTGAAAGATTTCCGTATCTTCTCGAATTAACTTAAAATTTTATATACTTGTAAATAATGAATTAGTAGAGGCAATATTTTTTTATAAGCCGTTAAAAGTAATTTCAAGAAATATTTAGCTCAACAACTTTTAATAATGGTAAGGCTCTAACACCCCGAGTGGGAGCACGGCCTGCAAACTGAGAGGTTAAGGCTCTCATATCTTCGCTCTGTCTGTCCGGTCGTCGCGCACCATTTGTGATGCGGGGCGATGTGGCTAACACCGCGTCTTAGACGACCGCCATTATTATCCCTTGTTCGAGTCAACGCAGGTACTCAATTATTTTCGGTATAAGCTATAAGACTGCACCGATGTAGGTCTCACTGGTAACGTAGCCTCTTACTCTAAATGTGACCTGCTATCATAACTGAGAACTTGTCATATCATTAATACTCAAAGTCTTATAGCTTATACCGAAAATAATTGAGTACCTGCGTTGACTCGAACAAGGGATAATAATGGTGGTCGTCTAAGACGCGGTGCTAGCCACATCGCCCCGCATCACAAATGGTGGGCGATATATATATATATATATATATATATATACATATGAATGCATTTTCTTGTTTCCTTTCTCCGCACCTACATCGTATTAATAAGCGACCATGGTTTTGGTTTAAATAAAATTTTAATTTACCAGAAAATACTAGACCACTCATGTTTCCACAAAGGTCTTTCCGTTGCCTATTGCAAACTTTGTTGTCGGTGCAGAGAAGTTAATGGCTGTTCCAATAAAAACGTTGTGCTGTTGGTCCAACAACGAATAATCGGCGTCCAACAGTAGTAGACAATCGATACTGTGTAATGGTCCGCCGTTGTTGTGCTAGAACACTTAAAGATGCGCTGTGGTCTTGAATTGTAGGCTTCTAAAAATGACGAGCATCCCGGTTGGTTATCCTACATACTGCTCCAGACCCCGCTCTTTGCAAATGAGTAGTTTCTTCGACTCACCGGTACCACATTTGTCACATTCATACTTCAGTACTATTGCGGTGACCAATTCTTCGGTCTATTTCTCGTAAAAAAATACCCCGGTATATGGGTATTCGATAACTTGATAATGTCCCTTTGTCGACGCGAGTCATTCTTACACCGTGTAAGTCACGCGTGGCAATCTTGAGAATACTTTATGCCTGTTTTACACGTGTTATCTATGTTTTTACCGGGTCTCAAAAACACTATAACCAAAACTCAGGTAGACAAAGATGTAATTATCAAATGTTAATTTTTTTTTGATAATGTGTTTAATTTAATATAAAAGTTTCAACCCAACATAATTTGTTTTTAATGGTGTTGTAATTTTAATAGTGTACTGGCGGTGTACTAATTTTAAACCTTTTGTTTTACTTTTTTCTTTTAATCTAACCTTATCATACTTTGCTTCTAGTCACTCTAATTATTTTTTCCACTATTTTTTCAATTCAGTAAACTAATGCTATGTGTATTTTTATACTTGCTGAGTAACTTTTTAAGTTGTTTTACATTTTTTTGAAACCATTCTCTAAACACAAGTTTTTCATACTAAATCAGTTTGATTTGTTACTCTATTATTTTTTATTGTTGGTGCGTAATTCTCAGCATTTGAATTTGATAATTTGGTCTATTAATATTTCTTCTATTGTTACTTTAGGGCTTTTTGATTCTACTGCTACCATTTAGGTATTAACATATGTTATCTTACTTATGCGGAGTTAACAGTAGAGTTATTACATTAAACTCAGCAACCATAAATCCAGAAACTTTTAAAAAACGCCTTAATAAATTTTACAATAAGTGTTTTCGGTGGCTTCTTTTTTTTTGAATATAAAAGTTATTGAACCGCCAGAGTGGTCCAATGGTTTAGGCGCGGGCTGCGGTGCGGACGGACCCGAGTTCCATTCCCGGTAGTTTCTGATGCCTGACGGTTTGCAATAGGCAACGGAAAGACCTTTGTGGAAACGAGTAGTATAGTATTTTCTGGTAAATTAAAATTTTATTTAAACCAAAACAATGGTCGCTTATTAATACGATGTAGGTGCGGAGAAAGGAAGCAAGAAAATGCATTCATATGTGTGTATATATATATATATATATATATATATATATATATATATATATATATAACTTTGAGTATTAATGTTATGACAAGTTCTCAGTTATGATAGTAGGTCACGTTTAGAGTAAGAGGCTACGTTACCAGTGAGACCTACATCGGTGCAGTCTTATAGCTTATACCCCAGGCAATATTTCAGCAAGATAACGATTAACCATATATGGCACGTAAGATATTAAACTTTTATCAATAAAAAAGAGTAGAAACTTCCACATGATCGGTCCAATCACCTGAAATTTCACTGGTCAAGAACGTTTAGAATATTATTGTGCAAAGAGTACAGCAGAATCCACGACCTTCAGTATCCAAGGCTAAATTACGGGATCTTGTCAATAATCAATGGAATGTAGTTTATCAAGACATCATTTGTTCATTATTATCCCTTGATGCCAAAAAGAATAACTGTAAATATTTATAGACAAATGTTTAGTAAATTTAATTATTTATTTGTCTTATACTTAAAAATGAATTTTCAAGGTATCGGTTGGTAATTTGTATCTTTTCTTGGTGCTACAATCTCTATAAATAGTGGTGTAGTATAACAGAAAATGTTGGAAAGAATAAAGTGGAAACATTGGTTTTAAAGTGCTATAAATAAAAAATATGCAGTTGTTTTGCACTAAGTTTTATATACTTAGTTGCAAAGTAATTTTATCTTTACTTCTCTTTTTAAAAAATGTATTTCAAAGAATTAAATCGTAACATTTCAGATATTATAAAACATTTATTTTATGTATGTGACAAATGTATACAATTTGAAATGTAGAAATAGCGTTATGTAGATAGCCTTTTTGTTAATTTTAATGTTTCTTCATCAGTCAGTTCAAAAATGTATTTTCTGTTTTTCGATAAAACGATTAACAGTTACAAACGAGAACGTTATCGTAGTTATATAGTGGTAAAAATTGACCATCGAATTAATTATTATTGATAATGCTTGAATGGAGCCTAAAGAATATTGAAACTAAATTCGATTTTTTTTATATAAAATATTTATCTAAACACTATTATTAGAAATTCTAGTAAGACATCAAACTTGTAAGTATAGTTTCTTAGAAATTTAGCTACTTTCAAGGATTAAAAATTTGTTTATGAATTTGGAATGTGTATTGTACAAAATATGGTCGGAATAGTGATTTAAATTCATCAACTGCGCAGAGATTAATTAAAAAATTCAGGGAGACTAGATCAATCATTGACAATAGACACTCTGGCCGCCCTTCAACAATTGAATATTTCGAGAAGCTATTTACAGCGTATTCTCACAAAAGATTTGCATCTTCATGCTTACAAAGTTTAATTGACTCAAGAACTGAAGCCTACTGAGCACGCACAGCGAAGAGACTTCGTTGAATGGATTATGAAACAACAAGTGGACGCTGATATATCGGACAAAATCATTTTCAGCGATGAGGCTCATTTTTAGCTTCTTTAATCGTCAAAATTGTTGAATTTGGGGTTTAGAAAATCCACGAGTGATTGTTGAACAACAAATGCATCCACAACGTGTCACTGTTTGGTGCGGATTTTGGATTGGAGGCATTATCGGACCATTTTTTTTTAAATGCGGCTGGTCAGGCAATAACAGTTAATGGTGCTTGCTATCGCGACATAATCCAACTTTTTGTGTCTAAATTACAAGATATGGATTGAGACGATATGTGGTTTCAACAAGACGATGCCATATGCCATGTAGCCCACGAAACAATTCAATTACTGCATCAGTCATTTTTTGGTCGCGTAATTTCCCATTTTGGTGATTAAAAAATTTAATAATTATTTTCAAAAAATTAAGACAGTTTGCAAAATGCCTTAAACTGGAGAAATATTACGTTTATAGAGAGTGTTGGATTTTATTATTCTCTTAATGGCGACCAAACATTTTATTGAAAAAATGGTATTGGTTCCATTGAGGATCTTGTAGAAATATTCTTTATAAGTATCTACTTAAAGTATACTTCTAACATTGCAAACGAAATGTTTCAATGAGCTAAATTAGTGATCTATTGCAGATCTAGATACGTAAGTATAGAAAGAGTTGGAACTAAAGTGCACCAACGCGTAGACTATACGAGGTGCACTAAAATGTTAACGCCTTTAAATTTTTAAAAAATACTTATCCAAGAAAGTTGAAGCTTTTATTACTTCTCAACGTAATTTCTGTCTAGACGTACACATTTTTCCCAATGCTTCTGCCATGATTCCATGGCTGTTGAATACACTTTTTTACGGGTGTGCTTTGTCCACTGGAAAATCTCTGATGCAACAGCGACTTGATTAAAAAATGGAAACGTCTCATCCATTATCACAAATGACACAAAATATGCACCATTTATGGCGGCATCACGTAAGACTTAAGTATACAAAACAACACTCACTGCCATGTAGATAATTCGACCTGTGTACAGTTGTATGGTGCTGCCATTTATATTACAAATTTAGAAATATTTAAAATTAACTTTTACTGTTGAGAAAAAAAAATTGAAAACTTTAAAACTTGAATGTACCTCGTGAATGTTTGTACTTTTATATTTTAAATCTTAACTGATGCTATTAATAGCAATTAATAAGTTTTTATTAACAATTCTTTAATCTGACTGCTGAATTGTACCTTTAATAATGAAATTTCATAAAACATACATTATTTTTGTTTAAAATGTATCAAGATATTATTCTTTGTAAGTTATTTACAAATTTTAGCTTTTAATTACAATTCTTCATGAATATTGCCAACCACAATACGTAGACTACTTAAAATTGAAATAGCAGGCATAATTAAAATAAAGACTAAAAAAATACTAAATTTATTCAAAATAACGCAGCAATAACAATTAATGTTTAATTTAATTAATTTAGCTATAAAACGTCTTTTGATTTTACTCAGCAATGATTATTTGCATGCAAATTGTTACTTTACGGCCACGGATATTTAATATAATAATTTCATTATGTGACTTATTGTTGATGTCATTTTTTGTTGTAATCAACTGAGATTTATATTTTTAAAAAATTTTTCATATAAAAAAATAATAGCGGTGCAAGATAACATTTAAACGTCTACAACTATGACAGAATTTATGAAATTGTAACATATATCTTGTACTGTATTTATTATGTCCAATAATAAAATTATAAGATTAATATTTAATAGAATTTTCAGTTTCGGACCATTTATTCGATATACATAAGGCTATCATTTCCAAGATCAAAATGCTACAGTTTTTAATAGAATCAATGTTTTTATTCAAGAAATTATTTGACGTCAGCGAATTCTAATCGATAATGAACTTTGTGTAGATCTATTTTGGTAATTTAGTTATATTTTTAGACCAAATATTTAATTAGCTTAGTTGTGAGTTACTTTTAATTTTAAGTAACTGTATAAAATCAGTGTAATAAATAAAATATATTAGTCTTATTGCTGGTCAAATGTGTAATAATTTCAACAATTGTATTTATCAGTAACTCTAATTATCTATTTTATTTTAACAAATATAGAATAAATAATGTTGTACAATTTCAGTTCTACAGACTATATCAAATACAATAAAAACAACAGCAGACGTCAATCTCCAGGGAAAAATTAGACATTAACGTATGTAATGAAATAAGCCAAGTACTTACGTTATTAAGTCATTAGCTTTATAGAGTTATAAACGTACAGTTGGTGGACGTGTATTAAGAACTAATTGTTTTTGTGATGCTATCGAATGTACTATCAAATTAGAAGACAATGCAACGAGAGGCTTAATGAACTCTACAGCTGTTTCATTGCTCTTAATTGCATCTCTTTATATAGAATTGTGAGTAAAATCTTCATTTGGATATTTTTATTATCTAAACAAATATGCAACCAGAACTAAAGTCGAATTAGCAAATAAATAAGTAAGTTTTAAATGAAGTAATTTTTATTGTAGAAGAAATGTTATATATCGAGTTTAGATTAGGAAAAGAGAACCATCGACATAATATTGATAAACAGTGGAGAAAATTCAAAATTAAACCTCTGCCTTAGAGAGCTCGCAAAGGTTTTTGACGATATATCACAGGGAGATGCTTCAACAACTGGAACGTAATTAGAATTTCATAAATCATGTACTAAATTTGCATAAAAAGTATGTAAGCTGTACAATTGCAGATAAGTTTAAATATTTTATATAAATTGACGAGTAAAGCAGAAGGGTGCGCTGAGTGCTTATTATTTGGACTAGTGCTGTACGTACGATCTAATAAAAAAATAAAAAGAGAGAAATTCCTCAATACAATGTTTGATTATAGAATTAAGTACTTAATAAAGTAATATAAAATAAATATGTAGTAAGATTTTTGATATAAATAAGAGGTAGCACAAGTGGGCAGATTTAACCATTTGAAAGTAAAAATAACCTCGTATAAAACAGTAAGCAAAGAGGTCAAAATAAATTATTTTATGTGGCAAATGATTTTAGTAAGAATAGTATTCAGAAAGGCACTTCTCAACAAGTTAAAAAAAAGGTAATGCTTTCCTACCTATCAGTCTATGTAATAGTAGCTTGTGAATCTTAAATGAAAGACAAAAGGGCAGGCTGCAAACGGTATAAATTAAATGTGTTACAAAAAGGAACAGAATCAAAAACACGATAAGATATATGAAAAAAGTAACGACCATTTGTGTTGAATGAAATACAAGAATACCATCAAGATAATACGAAAAAATAACCAAAATGAATAAGGGCTACAACAGGGAGATGAAATGAACGAAAGCAATGGAAATGTCTAAGGAGAAAAGCGTAGCGGAACAAGGATAAGGCACAAATGACTGTAAATGTACCCCAGTTCTTACAATGATAATCACACCAAATAAAATAAATTAGTAAATATTTAGTTAAATTATAGTTTGTATTAAATTATTATGTAGAAACTGTATTGGAGTAATTTTTATCCAAGTATAACCTTTCGATACATATAAAAGCAGTTCTGCCTTCTATTTTTCTTTAAATGATTCTTTTTCAAATTATCCTCCACGATGATAACAATAAATTGCAGAATGTTGGGATATATTGTAAAGAAAACAATTGTTAGCCTTGATAAAATTATAAATAGCAAGAAAAACATTAATTTAATTTAACACGTTTATTTTACTACTTATGAATATTATATCAGAGAAGACCAGAAATAGGATATTAAGAACAAAAAATTTTATTACTCGTAATAACAATGGAAAATTGAAAATATAATAATATTACCAAGAAAACAGTTGTGTAAAACAGATTATCAACAATCTATAAGTAAAAATAAAGCAACAGAAAAATAAAAAACAGATGAAAGATAAAAGAGGAAGAGTTAGTGTATAGAATAATAGAATGAATAGGATAGTGAATAAATAATAGAAATAGTTAACAAAAAATAGCGGAAATACATAAAGAGATTTAAGACTTAAAATTAAGTTTTAAGTAAAAATACTCAAATTGACGGAATTTATTTGATTTTAAATTATTAATTTAAAAAATAATAAATAAAAAAATTTAATAAAATGAATAGGAACGATACCGAATAAGAGAAATAAGTCAAACATAAATACACAAAAATAGAATATTATATGGAACTACTTAGTTGTGTAATAAGGTATCAAAAACTTGATTTAGGTGCGTGTACAAAATAATTTATAACAATATAAAACTTTTTCTCAATCTCACTTTGCATTTTGTTTTAGCAAATTTCCTAAAATTATTTTTGATAGCAGATACTGACTGTTTCACATTAAGATTTTTTATTTTGGATATAGTTGTCGATAAACATTTTGAAGTAAATGTCTAATAATTTTTTAAACTACTCATCTAGTACGAATAGAAAAAGTTAGTTGTAGGTTTAGCAAAAAAACGACTCTTGAAGAATTTGTACATAAAATTAATGTGAAAGTAGGTATTTCTACAGAATAATGTTAAACTAGGGAAGGAAAAATATACTATAGAATTTACGATTACCAAGTAATAAAAATGAAAAATGAAAACAGGATAGTTGTTGTTCAAATTTGTAAAGAAAACACCAGTTTTTTTTAATTAAATACTAAAGCGACAACAAATGTAACAATTAAATAGTGGCATAACGTACTCTTATCGACTAACATCTAGGTTTTTTATTTGGACTTGTAATGGGAACAGTTTATTGTTAATTGGGGATGAATAACCAACAAAAGCATGACATATCTAAAAGATATCAAAACGAGCAATTAATTCAGAAAAGGCATTTATATATTGTTCATTTTTTTTATAAATATATGATTATAGATGACATTTTACCTCTCATAACTTTAACTTTAGTTGATGTCTGGGCCGGAAAATGAATACATCGACAAAATGCAAAATTTAGGCAATTTCGTTAATATTTAATATTGTAACGTTTCTCCTCTTAACTGTACTGAATAAAACGCTTAATTTTATTTAAATTTACTTACTTAAATTATTTAGAAAGTTTAAATTATTTAATGTTTATGTGCACTAACACAATCACTAATTAACTACAACGCAATTTATTTTGCATTAAAACGGTTTACTTTGCTTCCGGTAACTTTACTTGCCGCTGCCGCTCGGCTGAGGACGATTTATACATCCAGCATCTGTTCTGGAGCCTTTCTGTAGCGCTAGGACCGTTCGAGTACCTACTAAAATTCTTTGCACTGTTCTAGTCCTGTCATATTTACAAGCACTGTGGGGGTGTCAAAGGCAGCGGTCTGCATATTGAAGGCATTATGTTCGTCGATGTTCCACAAGTGCATAACGGAAATAACAGCAATGAACCCGGTATCAGCCGCAAACTTTGCAAGGTGGCGGTTTATGAGACCTTCATGGCGGCGTTTGGAAATTCGTCACAATATGTATGTGATGTTCATAACTCTGTCTCTATTTAATTTGTGGTATTGTCAAATGCAATAAATCTGTTTAATGTATGGGAAGGTCTTGCGCGATAGACGGGCAGAAAAATTGAGAGAAGTGAACATAAGCAGTCTTTTTCCTTGGTTTATGTTAAATTTGGTCAAAATCGATTACTACCTATAAAAGATATGGGAGTTAGGCAAAAATCTATTAAAGTATTGACTACCTTTTCACATTTAGATACTGTATTTAAAATACATATTTAGGTGTAGATTTACAATTTGAACACAATTATGTTATCTCTTTTTGAACAAAAACACATGTCTTAGAATACCTTAACTTGTATCTCGAAATTTCCTCTTTTGTATAAAATGATTAGAGGCAAAAAACCTTAATGGAGTTAAAGTTAAAATTTTTTTTGCTTCGTAATAAATTGAACTGGTTGCAATGATACATTTCAAAACTTGCAACAGTTTTCTTATTGGATGAATTATGCAGAATTGAAGTTTGTTCATGGAAAAAAAACTTTTTTCAGGGTATTTTTCTTAAATATCTGTTGAACAGTGAGGACCTTTGATTCCAGTTGTGCATTACAATTTATCTACAACGATCAGATAGCATTAAAATTTTTTTTATCTGGATCAAAAGAATGGATACAAGACAATTGAATAACTCGTAACTTTGAGCACATATGACAGTTATTGTTTGATATACTTGGGCCGCTAAAATGGCACTACAATTGTTTTCTCGTCACTAATCTTTTATTATTTCATTAGAGGTATTCTACTTTAATAGTCGCAAACCATTATTTAGGAGTAACACAGCATCACTTGTAGATAGCCTACTGAATCTTCTCGTTGGAGGAGAACTTTTTACTGCACAATGCTTTCTTTATTGAATCTTCTTCTGATTCTAAAGGCAATTGCTATTTGTTTTGAAATAAATAAATTCATTTCTTGGATTGAAGGCTGAATTGCTAATATTTTATATATTGGCCTTTTTCCCGGAGTCACGTGCCAGAACTATGATTATTCCATTGTGACCAAACATTCAAAGAATAAATTCGGATCTATGTTGTGCAGCTGCAGCAATTATTGACATACCTTAACAAGCTTTTTCTGAACAATGATACTATAAATAACCTATTGTGCACCGACTTTTTTTATTAATACGTCATAAATGGTAGTGTGCAAAGTTCCATTATTAAGTTGCATTAAGTATGTTATATAATATGTGGCTTGCGTGTGTTTGCCGGACACCTGCTGCTTTGGCTTTTCAGTGTAGTCCTTGCAGTCTCTAAACTTTGCTATGCAGTTAAATACAGTTTTAAGGCTCTGATCTCGTACAGTTGTCCAAAATAGTCACACATCCGCTCCAAAGAAACCACACTGTCCATCTTTGCCCCTGCTTCTCTGGTTTTCCGCAGCTGCACCCGCATAACTGCACGAATGACATACTAGTTTTCGTTCTGTGCATTTCAGCAATGCTGTCTGGTAACATTACGTGCAATTGCAGTTTATATCATGCGATAAAAAAGGGGGAGTGCCAATTATTCTTAAACCATATAAATACAAAGAATCACATGGCACGTACAGCGTTGAACCTTTTTTTTCAATTTTATATTAAGTTTTAAGTTGTATACCTGAGGTTAGATGAGACAATAATAAACCGTATCTTAATGAATTGAAATTTTACCAAAAGAAAAATTCTGTGATATAGGAAACTTACTTTAAGTTCTTTGTTTTAAGAGACACTAACTTATGTTGAAATTTGTTGAAAAATTTATAAGGAACATCATTCGAGTACGAATTTTTTGCACTTTGTGTTTTAGGTTCTTAGATTATCGATCGGCTGATGTCACTTCAGGCAGCAATCAGAAATTTGTCGTTTATTTTGGTAATGACTTAAGTATCTGTTTGCTTAATTATTCCATATAGCAACATTTCGAATTGCACATTAGCATTATTGCTTTCAATTAATAATTTTCTGCTTATTTTGCAATTTTTCAGAAATAAATAAAAGGACTTTTCCTACATTACACTCGGCTAAAAAAAGAATTTAATTTTATCGTTTAATGCATGATTCCTTAGTTTGCCTACACTTATCTCTGAGCTACAAAAATATGTATGGCTTTTGGGAATAAAAAACAGTTTATGAATCCTCAAAAGAAAAAATTGCATGTTGTTAGTGCTTTCAGCGTAGTAGGTCACTTGCAAAGCAATAAGTTATGGGGTAGAAAGAAATCTAAATGTGAGGTAAGAGCTGGTTGCGTCAGTAATATAAACATTGTTATTATTCACTTTGTGAAAGAACTATAGCATCCATATTGTTATATCATTATAGGATTACCCCTTAGTACTTATTAATTTAAAAATGTAAACTCAAAATATGATATAAATAAAAAAATCTCGAAATGGCTTGCCTATACAATAAGCTTCAATCATATTTGAGTCTAACTTTTAAGATAATACAGAGTTTGGTAGAATGATTTTTCCTTTTTGAATTGACCGCTGCCCTCAAAGTATGTGGGTAGTCTGAAAAGTTTTGACCCTTAACATGAAGATAGTCCTACTCGTAAAAACCATTCTGCTACTACAATCGTATGCTTTGAAAAATACTTGTAAAAATTTCAGCCGTTTTGGACGCTTAATTGTTGTTTGACAGTCGTTTGTGCCACTTTGAAACAAATATTTATTCAAATGCACATTTCCAAAACTTTGCTTAAGTGGTTTCAGCAAAACGATTTGAACTTTTTGCGTCGATTTATTACTGTCGATGAAACTTGGGTTCACCATTACAATCCTAAGACGAAGAAACATTCAAAACCTGTTCCAAAAAAGACGGTTTCATCGGCCGGGAAGGTGATGGTAATTGTGTTTTGGGATAGCCAGGAAATTCTACTTAGAAAAAGGAAAAACAATAACGGGATCGTACTGCGCATCCTTATTCGATCAGTTAAAGGTAACGATTGCTGAAAAATGGTCTCATTTGAAATGGAGGAAAGTACTCTGCCATCAAGACAACGAACCAACTCACACTTGTGAGTCTCCATGACCAAAATGTGAGTGATCACTCAGCATATTTACCAAATATGGCCCTTAGCAAATATTTCTTATTTACTGAGCTCAAATTTTGGCTCAGAGGACAGAGATTTTCAAACAAACGAGTTGGTCTTCGCAACCGTAGACGCCTATTTTGCAGAGTAAAACGGTAACTACTATTTTGACGGGTTAAAGAGGACACTGGAAAAAGTGTATCAATTTAAAAGAAGACTATGTTGGAAAATAAAATTAAATTTTATAGAAAAAATACTTGTTTTCATCTTAGCCTCTAAACTTTTTAGACTGCCCACGTATTAGTAGGCAGCGTTCGAATTGTACATGCTTGAGCAGCACACGGCATGTTATTTTAGTGCCCAGCATGGTGTGAAATAGTGAACGCTGTGTGTTAGTGTTGGAAATTATTTTAAAAATGGCGATTCTGTGATTGTGATGCAACGGATGTCTCGTAGGCACTTCAAAGTAGGTTTTCACGGAAGAGTTTCGGACCAAGAAAAACAAAATATTGTGGGCATACAATTTTCGACAGATTGGTTTAGCATTTAAACGAAAATCACTCGGTGGACGTCGTAGCTTTCGGACATGTGATAATATCGCAGTAGTGGGGTAGGTTGTTGTCACATCGCCACAACGTTCCGTCGTTAAGTATGCTCCCGCCTTGGGAATATCTGACCGGAATGTGGGGAAAATTTTATACTGGGATGCTGTTATTTTCAATAGTGACGAAGCTCATTTTTATTTATCGGGCTGCGTCAATAAGCAGAATTTTCGGTATTGGGTCGCACAAAATAAAGCCGTACTTTTTTGAAGAAGCGGGACGAGAGATGACTATCTACCCGCTATATTGTGTTTTTAGGTAATTTCCTAGAGTCGAGACTCAATGAACATGAAAATGCACCACTGCAGTTCCAACAAAATAGTGCTATCGCACACGCGGCGAGAATTCTTCGAGAAGCTTTGGGGCAAAAGTTTGCAAGCCATTTCATCTCATTACATGGTGACCAGACCGGTCCGCTTACGATTTATTTATATTGGGACACCTGAAGGCTGAAGTCTTTCAGCGCAGGGCGCGAAGTATGGAGGAATTAAAGATGGTTATTCGCAACGCGACCGCAGTAGTACTAGTCTAAGTGACTCGTCAAGCAACGCGCAACTGGTTGATGACCAAATGACTTATAGTTCTGTATGATGGTACAATAAAACATTAAACAGAATTGTTCTTTCTATTGCTGTTTCGAAATGAGATTATTCTGCGGAACCCTGTATAAATAAGTGAATTTATTTTAAAACATTTTAGAAGTTTAACAACTGTCTTATTGGGCTTATAATATGCAAAAGATAATTGTAATTCTTAAATAATTGTTTAACAGAATGACATCGTTACATTCAGAAACGCATGAAAAGACCATTGATGCTTATCATAATTGTTTGTTTAATAAAAATCATTTCAAAACAAAAATTGTAATTTATTTATAAGTTTTCAAAAATAATTTGTGTCTATAAGTCACGGTGAGCAGTAAAAGTAAGGTTTTAAATAACCCGCAATATTGTGTGTGTAGCAGCTCACTATACAAGTTGTGTAAAAAATTTGTACTACAAGAAAAATCCAAACATTAACAAGCCAATCAACGCGCAACTGCTGGTCTTGTAGATGTGTTCTCGCTTGCTACGCGGGCAATTAATTATAACAATTATCGATGTCCATATGGCGAAGCTCGACTGGTTTCTAATTTATGTAGAACATCGGAAATAAAAAATTCACTCGTATCATGCGGCGACTATCCGGATCGACGGCAGCACGGCGCATCGCCTATCGTGGAAGCCGAGGGCGGCCGTAAAAAGCTCCCGAGCCGGAATAAATCACCTTCGGGGAAAGCGCCATGCGCGGGCGACAGGGCGCGTTTCCAAAGCGATCTTTCCCGCCGGCAAATGGAGGAAAGTAGTAGCGTCATGTGCAAATAGCGGCGCGCTATCTTATCATTTATCGGGCTTCAAGTTCCCGCAAGAACGATTGCAACTGTCGCAACCACGCCCCATTTATGTAAGCCGCCGATAGCGATCTGGTGCAGTACCCTTTACTACCCTCTGCTTGGGTCAAAGTCTGCCGGCCTAGGACATGCATGGGCAGATAACCGTTCGGGCATGTGTTTAATTAGTTTTTTAAGTTGTTTCTAATTACTGTTATCAGCTCGTCAACTGCGCCCGGCCGCTCTTAATCACGTTGTAACAACAAATTAGTTCGTTATCTGCCTTTTGATTAATTTTATTGTTAATTATTACGTGCTGCATCGACTTTTCAATTAACATGCATCTGCTTAACCCATTTTTAAAATTGTACCTCTAAGCATGCAAATAAAAAACATAAAAACAGTTAAATGCTTAATGTAGTCGTCTGTAACCTCGGCGTGAACTGCGTGAAATAGATATTTGTAACGTTTCCTAATAATTATGTTGTTGATCTATAAACTTTATATTTTTATTATTATTTACTTATTTTTTGTTTTTCTATTATTGTACACGTGTATAAGAATTGTTCAGCAATTAATGATGTCGAATGGTTACACTAAGTAATAATTTGAATTCCTAAGGTACCTTTGTTTTTATTCCTAGGTTGAAGTTAAGATTTATTTATTTATTTATTTACTTAGATCCTGTTTTTTGTGCATTTACAGGAATTGCAGACTCAAGGGATTATTGTGCCCACATGCACATGCTAGGACATTCACACACACCCATGAATTTAGCGAAACTCAAAATCGCGCGCGCCGCCTAGAGGACAGAGGCAACTGCTTGAACCAACTAAGCCACCGCGTCCTCTATTTAGATCCCAAGCTATGGCTAATTTTTTTATAAATATTGGCTTGAAGGTTGTAGTCAATTGAGATATAGACAGATCTGCCGTGGACAATAAATATAGCATAGGTCCTAAGGCACTACCTTGGAACACTCCTGAGGAGTAGGATTTGTAGTTTCTTCTTTGTATTTTTTTAAGAAGTGTCTTTCTAATATGTAACATTCATCTGTCTGATGACGTAAGTATCTTTTTTTATTTTTATTATTGATTATCTGAAATTGGTACTATGCAAAATTAGTGTTTCAAAAACTTTTGATAGTATAGGACATAGGCTTATGAGCCTATATATATTATTTCACCCCATAGTTTACTTATGATGAGCTGTACAGTTTTTCATAGACTCGGAAAGTGTTAAGTCGTTAAGATTGCGTTGTGTATTTGTGCAAGAGCCTAGTACTGCTTTACTTGGTAGTTGCTTTTTAATCGTCCCGACCTAAATCTTTCTTATGTTCTTATTATTTCTGATTTGAGTGGTAAACTTATTTGGATAGACGATTCTAAGTAGTCTATAATTTCTTTTTTTTTCTTCTGGGCACTGGAAAGGAAGGGGTTTAAAGACTTATACTTGTTTTAAAGATGTGGAGTTTACTTGTAAAGGGTGTCCCAGAATTAACGCAAGATTTAAATTTGCCGCCATTTATGCAGTAAAGTGTTGACAACCCTAAAACAAAAACAAATCGACAGCTGAGAGTTTAGGGTTAGTAAAAATGGAGCGTTACACGATAGAACAACGTGTCTTCATTATTGAACAATATTTCAAAAATAATGAAAGCTTGGCGGCCGAAAATTTCATACAAAATATGGTCGGAATAGTGTTTTAATTTCGTCAACTGTGAAGAGATTAATTGAAAAATTCCGAGAGACAGGATCCGTTGGAGACGCCAAACACACTGGTCGTCCAAAAACAAGCCGTTCAAATGTCAACATCGAACCAGTGCGTGAGAGTGTCGGTGACAATCCAGGAACCTCAATTCGGCGTCGTGGACAAGAATTGCAAATTTCAAGGAGCTCTCTACAGCGTATACTCACTAAAGATCTATGTTTCCATGCTTACAAAATTCAATTAACACAACAACTGAAGCCTAATGACCATGCACAGCGAATAGAGTTTGTTGAATGGATTTATTGAGCATCAACAAATGGATGCTGATTTTTCGAGCAAAATCATCGTAAGCGACGAAGCACATTTTCACCTTGATGGGTTTGTTAATCGCCAAAATTGTCGCTTTTGGGGTTCTGAGAATCCACATGTGATTGTCGAAAAACAAATGCATCTACAACGTGTCACTGTTTGGTGTGGATTTTGGGCTGGAGGCATAATTGGACCATACTTTTTTGAAAATGAGGCTGGTCAAGCAGTGACTGTTACTGGTGCTCGATATCGCGACATGATAACACAGTTCTTTTTGCCGAAATTGGATGATATTGATGTGGCCAATATGTGGTTTCAACAAGACGGTGCCACATGCCATACAGCCCGTGAAACACTTCAATTACTGCATGAGACATTTCCATTTCGTGTACTCTCTCGTTTCGGTGATCAGAATTGGCCCCCTATATCGTGTGATTTAACACCATTAGATTTATTTTTATGGGGTTATTTAAAATCACTGGTCTATGTCAACAAGCCCACAACCACGCGTGCATTAAAGGAGGAGATTCAACGTTGCATCAACGAAATTCAGCCACATTTATGCAGAATGGCCATGGAAAATTTCGACAAACGAGTGCGTATGTGTATGTAAAGCCGTGAGGCCATTTGCCCGATGTGTTATTCCATAAATAACCCTATCCTATGTACTTTATGATTCAATAAAAAAATTACAATCAAAAGACTAAAAACTGTATTTTCTATTTAATTCAAATCTTGCGCTAATTTTGGGACACCTTATATATCGTAGAGTAAATGGAAATACATGTACATCAAAATTTGTTTTATACTAAAAGTCTACACAGTTTTGCATTTGAAGGATACGTCAGTGCTTCCATGAACATGTAAACTTCAACACCCAAATAAACCCATATAATTGCCAGTTCAACTAAGTATTACAAACTTTCTTGGTAGAGTTATCTTAGGATTATGTATTTCCTTAAAAAATCTAAATTACTAATTTGTATTATCCTCTCCGTTCTTTTTTGAAGGCACTTTTTATTGAAAATATGGCAAGCAAAGCGAGCATTTTCTAAATTATTTGAAATCTTTTTAATTTTTGTATGTAATAGGTTTACATGTAACGTATTAGTCCACCCCCTTGCGGTTGTAAAGCAATGACATTTGGTCTTTCGAAACATCATGCGATTTGGAGTTTGATGCACATAACTTTAATAATCAGTTGTGTTCACGATGGCAATCACAAAACAGCATATTCGATTTTCTATCCACTTCGCGTTTTATCTTAAGAAAAACGTTGCTGAAACCACCGAAATGATTTGTGCTGCATATGGTGAGAATGCTGTACGTTATGCAACGTGGAAAAAGTGGTACCAAAGATTTCGCGGAGGAGAGTTTAGTTTTCAAGATCAACCACGCGCTGGACGCCCTCAAACATTTGACACGGATGAGCTGCAGACGCGTTAGGCTGGGAACTTCTCCCACATGAGGCATATAGCCCAGACATGGCCCCTTTCGATTATCATTTGTTTCGGTCGTTGCAGCATCACTTGGTTGATACGCACTTCAAAGCAGAAGAAGTCCGAAGATGCATCGATAACTTTATCGTCTCGAAGCCGGTGAGCTTCTATCACCAGGGAATTCGCAAGCTACCCGAAAGATGGTAAAAGGTCATCGATGCCAACGGAGAATAATTTGATACTTAAGCTTTTCTTGTTTTTTTTTTTAAATAAAACTTTAATTTTGCAGAAAAAAGCTAAGAACTTATTTATGCACCTATTAAGATCATGTGGACAATGTAGTTTATATATCTTTCATAGACATAGTTTCATAAAGATGTTTATCATAAATAAGTACGAAGTATTTAAAGAATTCAAAAATTTATTATTTATAAAAGTATATATAATGTCGGCTGTACATAAAAGGGCATATTTTAATATTTTTTAAGACCTTTGAAGTAAGACTGCAATATCTGTCTCATAACATATTTTGTGGTAAGTTTTGTTTTTTCTATTTGTTTTCATTTTAGTTTTACAAATGTATTAATAGAAAATAATTAATATCTTTCGTAGACTTTTTGGTTACTTTATATTACTTACTTATATGAAAAATATTGTAGAATTTGTATAAACAAAAAAAAATTAAAAGTGTAATGTTTAGGGAAAGTAATGAAACAAAAAATATAAAATTGACTGAAATATAAATTACGTACTGAGTAGATCTTGGGAGACCTTATATGCACAGAATTAAGCTCGACAAGAAATATTTTGTATTTTATAAGCTCTAAATTTAAAGTTAAACAGTGTAAACAGTTTAAATGTTAGTAATGTACATTATACATTGTGTAAAGTAATAAAACTGAGAAGGTTTACTTACGGTGAAAATATAAATACTTTCATTAAATGTACAAATGTCTTAATGCAATATTTTCTCCCTTACTTTTTTAATCATTTTTTTTTGTAAAACAGTTGGTTTTCGGTAGTCGAGGTTGTTTTTTGGAAGTTTGACCGTGCATTTATGATGTTTCAAATAACAAGAGGGAACATGAGCAGATCTTTGTTTGTTTGAATTTGAAGAACAAGAAGATTTATGGAAACACATTCAGTTGCTCAATCAAGCAAACAGGCAACAACAAGGATCAAAACAAATCAAGATGAATCTAATTAGCAGATAAAGGCCACTTTGAATTAATTCAAAACTAAAGAACAATCATCAGATATGACTGAGCCTCCCGGCTCCAGCAGTTCATTTGACAAAGAGCGAGAGCGTCCTCGATGTACGTGCATGAACGCACGGACCTCCTCGTGTAAATCAAGAGCTAAGACTACGTCACATTTCTTTGTTTACTTTTTGTTCAAATGTACTCGTATATTTAGATCGAAAATTGCATTATTTGGTAACATGATATTTTTAAATTTTAATTTAAAATATATTTTGTAAGAAATTCAAGAATATATTTATTATGATGTAAATTTTTTAAATCATTAGTACAAAAATAATACAAAGGTCTTTAACTATACTGCAATTCCAAAAAATACGTTTTGTCAGATATTTATTTAATTACTGTATGTTAAACTTTTAACTATTTAGTTATAAAAATGACAAGGTTAAGTATATTATTAGCTGAAATTCAACATTTTGCTTTATAGATTTGGTTTTGTAATATAAAAGTAATTATGCAATAACGATTAACTAGAAAAAAATAAAATATTTAAACAATACATTAAGTGAATGAAAATAAATCTTAATTATCAAATATCTTTTCAAGCTCATAAAAAAATTATAAAATAAAGCAAAAACTAAAAACGACATTTAGTTAGAAAAATTCTAAGACAAAATATTAAAATTGTAGTTTTATCTCATTTCGCAGACATTGTTTTGTCGATTTATAAGGATTCCTTAAAGTATCTTGATATAATCTGATGATTTAAAGTCAGAATTATAAAAAGATTTTACCCCTAGAATATTCAATTAGTTGTTGCCTCAATCCTCATTAGTTTCGAAGAGCCAATTTTTTATTTTTATGAATAGTAACTAACTCCAAATTGTGAAATAGAAGTTTATAGTTTTATTGCTGAAATTAGTAAAATTTAATATCTAGCGTCTTGGTGCATAGTTAGTTTGGACGAATTCTGAAAGCCAGAGTTTTCCAATTATCTTATAACATTATGTGGTGCAAGATGTTACAAAAACAGAGAACAGGATTTCCATGCGATGTAGTTATTGTCTTTGGACTTAAGTGTTAAATTTAATAAAATGTTAAGTCCGTATTTGCGTTCAGGTCATCAACCTTTGACTCGTCCCCCATTACGATTCATTAAGAAATTCCCTTTGTTTTTTTTTTTTGATGACGTTTAAGTCGTCAATCTGTTTTTAAGCTGCACAAACCTATTAGATTAAAAAAATATGTGGAAGCTCATAAATTTAGAAATGACTTTTTGTCCACAATTTTGTACAACTTATCAGTTTCTTTTTGCCATTATTCTGTTAAATATGGTTGCCACTCGGCAAATATATCTGTCCATTCCTGAATACCTCGCAGCACTGTTTATAGTCCTACTAGTTAGGTTATCACTACACATTCATATATGAATTTGGGAGACCGTCTTTCTTGAAGAAAAGTAATCATAGAACTGACAAGGGTAGCGATGAGAAGGTCAATTTTATTTAGTCGCTACATGCACATAACTGGACGAAATTGAATGAAGGTTGGTATTAAATGTGATGATTTATTTTAATAAACTACAAGAAACAAAGTCGCCCTATACACTACACTCTTTAGGGAAGAATGGAGCTTCATTCTCTTTATTTATTTATTTATTTGTTTAAAGAATGTACAAAATCGGTACAAAAAATCATCCGGATATAAAAAAATAGATTTAACAATGTATTACAGATAGAAGAATAAATGATAAATGAAAATGTGGTTTTACAAATATCGTTGTTTACGTGGTGATGGAGGGCGATGGATTTGCTAACCGTTTAGAATTCAGCGATGAGGCGATGTTTCAGCTAAAAAAGTAAACCGTCACAATCTTCAGATATGAGACACAGAAAATCCTTATACCGTATTTGAACTGATTTCACTAAAACTTACTATTAATAAAAGTGTATATCTATTTCTTCAGTGAAAATACTGTGAGGGGTGTAGGTATGTTGACTGTTTTTTTTCAACCCACATAGGGTACCAACAATTTTATCTTCAACAACATGGAGCTCCACCTCATTGGTATGGTAGTGTGTGACTATATATATAAGGAACTCCCTTATCGTTGAATTGCACGATGTGTTAGAGGGGATTTGGTATTGTTCGGCTGGCCTGCCAGGTCTCTCAATCTTAGGGTTTCCGATTTATTTATTTACGTGCCATCAATGTCAACAACATTGGATGAACTTCGAGACCTCATTACTGCTGCTGTGAGGAGCGTTAGTGGGGGCACATTACAGCGCGTAAACGAACTCCTATCATCTAACATTATATTTATAATTCTTCGTAAAACTGATGATTCTTTTGTAACAACCCTGTATTTAGACATCTAAATACATTTACCACTGTATAAGATTATGCTTAAGGAAATGAAGTATCAGTTTCATCGCATTATCAGTCTTAGCGTTTATTAAAAATTGTGGTTCCTATTATTATTATTAATAGTTATCATATCAACAAACGGCACCCGTATTAAAATATAAGGGTTGCAGTTACTTATCCGTAGTACTTAAGCATTTCTTGAGAAATAATTTCCTATTTTTTAGTGTCTGAACTATCGATTTTGAAATTTTAAGCTTATTTTTCAATTAATTTTTGTCTAGTATGTAAAAATTAGTCTCCTTTTAAAATTAAATGGATCTTGGTCGACGGGAATGATTGATTTTTGAATATGCAACTTCCAAATATGCGGTTAGTGGCTATATAGAGCCGCATAATAACTTTATTAACTGCATCTCCACAAGCTCCAATTAAAGTGGTCTCGGCCAACAGGAGCCGGTTGCCATATCAAATTTCTGCCATAGCGTCGGTCCAATTTCTAGGGCTGGCCGCGAAGCGTGTAATTTATGCGAAAAACGCAGCGAAGTGTCAAGAATATTTTGTAGACGTCCAATCTGCGGCGGCGGCGGCTCGCCGCAGATGAGCAGTCCGGCCAGGGGCGGCGAGCCCGTCTTCTGCTATTTTCGGAAAGCGCCCCAGAAATGCCCTCTACGCGCAAAGTCGCGGCGTGACCTCGCAGTTATGATCGATTGCGCGAGCGTGTTGTTTTAGCAACCGTTAAAGCCTAATAGGTATTTCTTATCGTAAAAATGCAAATTCTTATATAATTTCCCAAACGCAGGATATTTAGCATAATCTTCAAATAATGAAGTCGGCATTATGAATGGGCTGTCATACGCGCATGAACGGCTAAGCGCGCGCGGTTATCGGACCTTTAATTTTCGCCGGTCACGGAATGTGCCAGAACTATTTAAACACTAATTCACATTATTAATTACATGTAAATTACGCCTCGGGCAATTAAACGCCGTTTCTCTTTGGTTATCTCGCGCGCGCGGTTCGAAGCGGGGGTTGAGCTCGCATTTTTCTCGGCAGTAGTAATTTGACATAATTGCTCGGGCGACCTTGTCTAACTAGATGTAATATAGCAGAAACGAAACAACCGACGCAGTTAGAAGCGTGCTTGCAGTAGACCCATACACTTCTTGCAGAACTCGGTCAAAGTGGTATGCAAGTGCAATTGTGTATAATTAATGAGAATATCGCGTTTATGGGAGGCCATTGATTAAGCTATCGCAACCACATTTTTAATGTTCTGCTTAGATGCAAGACAACGTTACGTCAAAGTGCTTGTGTAATAAATTATGCAAAATGTAAAGAGTTCATATATATATATATATATATTAATAACATTGTTAGGTATATAGAAAGTAAAATACACAGGGTATTGAAATTGTTGTGTTTCTTGTTTTCTTAGGCTTGCTCTTGTAATAGCTATAAACGTATTTAGTTATGTAAATGAGTTGCACGAATCATGTAACAAGAAAAATTTATTAGAACGAAACGAAGGAAACGCCATTTCTACTAAAAAAGTATACATCTTACAATTACAAAATTTAATATAGTGATTGTGATTTGCACAACGATGCAAAAAGTTAATATTATGTTTATTGCTGAAAATCATCAAAAAATCAATTTACTATTAATGAAGGAACATAAACAAATAGAACAGATTACGTTTTTCTTTTCAGTTTTGGCGAGAGTAACAGTCGCAGTTAATTAAACTTCACTCAGTCCTCGAATTAATAAATTAAATATATCAAAAGAACCAATCAAAATAGGAACATGGAGTGTCCAAAGCTGGTACGAAGCCGGAAGGGTGGCAAATACAATAAAAGAAATGAGAGGACTAAAAGTAGACATATTAGGAATTAGTCCCACCAAATGGAAAAGTAGAGATGTATTTAAATCCACTGATGATGTTGCAGTGTACTATCCTGGCGACGATAACAATAATCAATACGGTGTTACCATACTCGTATCAAAAGGAGTACAAGAATGTGTAAAAACATATACCAATAGACATAAAGATTATACAAGTGTACGCAATCAGAGGCAGATGTAGAGCAAATCAATATTTGTTATAAAAAATTAACGATTATTATGAAGAGATCATTATTATATGCTGTGACGTTAACGTGAAAATTAGAAAAGAAAGAGTAGGCAATATTATTGGAAATTACGAATTGGAAGATAGAAAGAAGAGAGTTGTGAAGCTGGTTGAATTCTGTCAAGAAGAAAAATGGTTGTAACTTATACAGGGTTTTCTCTACCAACTAGACGTCTACGAATGTATGGGCTTTCTCACAATACAATCACCAAAAATAGTAAGAAACCAAATAGACTTTGTTCTTATTATCTAAAGGTTTCAGAACACCGTAATAAGTGGTATAGATATAAAAAAAATATATACAAAAATAAATTAGCCAAAACTGACGTGAAAGAACCAAAAATGCTGATAAACGCTTACGAACTACAACACCATTTATAGAAATAATTCAATATATAAGTGAGATTCACGATACACAAAGTGTAGAAAACATGTAACAAGGTAATTTTATACTCAGTCGAAGAAACTCTATTGAAAAACATAAAGAAGAAAACATGGATGGCAGAAACAATTTTAAAACTAATGGAAGAAAGAAGAACATATAAGCAGATAGATATAACAATTAAAAACAAAATAAAAGAAGTCAAATAAATTGGATGAAAGAAGAATGGCAGGAGACCGACGAAATACAAAAAAATACACGATGACTTTCAAAGGGGGGAGTAGAGCTATAACAAAAAAAATCCAGAAATTTAACGAACAGTAATAATTAACCACTGCTAACAATTGAGAAGAAGAGAAAAATGTGGAAAACTCATGTAACTGAATTATTTTCAACAACAATTGGAAAAAAATGATGACAACGAAAATCTCTAAATCCAGAAAATTTTCTTAGTTCAGTTACATTATTACCAAATAATAATTTATTTTTGTAAAATCATAAATTATTAATAGAAACAGCAGCCATAAAAATGCAACTGAGCTTCCAAACAATTCTGTTATTAAGAAATCTTAAAATACAATTTTATTATGAAAGTCGTCTATTTTTTGTCTGGTTAAACGTAACCTACTTATTTTAAACATAATGTGATATATTACAACGTCAAAGTTTTTTGCAATTAAGGAAAATCTAGCTTAAACTTTTCGTATAAAAACTTTTCAGGTCAAACTTCAGTTTCGATATCAATCAGCTTCTGGTGAAATTTGACCAATAACTCCTTAAATGTGTCAGTATTTCTGCGAAACAGTTTGCATGCCAACGAATGTTCCTCAAATCGCTAAACTTTTCCTATTACGGTGGTGAATCATTGCGCAAAGCTTGAATTTATGCATTTCTCCTCTTTCACCTGCGATTGCAATCTCTTCCTAGTAACTACTTGCGCTTGTTATACACACTTATTAACGGTTTCTTATTTTTTATAGTGTACTGCATTATTACATTAATTAATGTATTTGTTGATAATTAACCCGTTTGGTTAATAATAATTTCAATGCAAATTAGAAAGTGATGTTGAATAATAAAAAATCGGAGAAGGTGATACCATCAGAAAATTCTAGTAAAGTTATCGACCGTGGCGTTACATTACTCCTTTCCTAGGAAAAACGTTAACAGAATTGCTTTTTTATGTACTTCTAGCAAATATAATTAAAAGCGTGTGCTCTAATATAAATAATACGGGTGTAACTTTAACAACAAAGACGGGGTGAATCAACCAATCAAGAGGTTACACAAGGTTACTGTTTATCGATCATTACGTTAATGTATGTGCGCTGACAACGTAAATGACGGGTAAATATGAAAGGTACCCAGAAAAGGCTGCTGCAAAAAGCCGTTTGTAATTAAGCGTCTTTTGTACTTTAATATAATTTATAATTAAAATGGAGATGACAATAAAGACAAGCTTATGCAAGTGCCTTATTAGACACTACAAGTTAGTGATAAAAGTTTTATTTCCGTTGAGATTATGTTATTTGCGTTTTAAAAATTAACGTAAACGTACTATAAAAATAAGAAGAAAACATGAAATGAGAATTAAACAAGCAAATAAAAATCTCTGTAACAACGAAACGAATAGTTTCTCTAACAAGTCTGCTAAATTTGGATATATAGGTACTTTCTTTAACTGTTTTTAATTTCGGAATATAATTATCAGACATTTAAAAAATAGGCCAATAATTTATGTTATCTTCAGAAGTGAAATTATGTGGTACACTATATAATATACCAGGCTTGCTTCTGTTTTGTTGAGATATTAACAAAGCTTAGAGAAATTTTGTTTAAAACTAATGTTAATTGTGGGAATTGCACCACAGGATTATTTGTCAAAAGCGTACCTTCAATAACAAACATTAAAAGAAAAGCAAGTTTTTTGACCTGCAATTTTCGTAAAAAATTAAATTTCAATCCTAATTCTTTTGGTTAGCAAGAAATATTTAATTATTCAAATTAAATATCTTAAAGATTTTTTCCATATTGCCTCTTTCTCAAAAGAAAATAAATATAAAGACCACACAATCAGAATCTTTAAGAATTTGTAGAAAATATAAAAATATACTAAAAACTTGTAAAAACGAATTGGAAAGTGAGTTTACAGATTTTAATTAACTTCTTAGAACAACACTAGATAATTTCAGAAGAAAACTAATCAATACGTATATATAGGATGCTGGAAGGGTTATTATATTGTTGTTCAATAAATTTTCAAACGACATAAATCTTGTTCAACGGATGCTCTAATTATTATATGTGGTATTAGAAAAGTTTTGAGCTGAAACATAAGTTATGATGACATTTGATAAGTTGAGTGTATTAAGAAAAGTTCAAACCTGCACTGTAACCGACAGGATGACCGCTGAATATTGGTATTGAAAAGAGCTCGTAGTACTATCTTGGTCAAAAATGGATTACCAGGCAATTTTCTGCTATAACTTTGTACGCCATTTAATTATTGTTCTATATTTGTTGCAACAGGAGATGATAGTTCTTATTGTACGACCATGTTTAGCTGGTATGGTAAGTTCTGGTGAAAGAAATTTAATTTGGAAGGCATACCGAGGTTAGTGTGCCCATTATCGTTTGTCACAAAAAAAGAACATGGCTACTATTAGGAAGGTGTTTGAGTTCGATGACATCAAATGATGAGTGTGCTCAGACCTTTTCAGAAACGTGAAAGAGTGGGTTCGGCGACTAGTTTAGAAAGATACAGAAATGGAGTATAATTTAAAGTATTTATAAAAATTAAATTTGTATTGTAAAGTTTTCTTAGTATCCTACACAATTTACTTTATTGCCTTGCTTGGCTGCATGTAATTCAGAAAACTATAGTAACAATATTATTATAATAATAAATATAAAAAACAACATATAATGTTGTAAGTTAATTTACATTAAATTGCTTAGAGAACATCATTTCAAATAAAAATAAAAATACCTTAGAAATCAATAAAATAATAGAAAATTTATCTTGGAAGTAGCACATATTGTTTATACGTAGGCTGCATGATATCTGTTCCAAAAAAACTGACAAAAACAAATGTTTAATGCTGGAAAATTTTTATTGTTTTTTTTTATAATATTCTCCCTGACTGTCAATACATTGTTGCATATGCTGGGACCAACATCATAGCATTTTTTCCATAATAAATCAGGTATTTCCGAAACAAGGATTTTGAGCGCATCAACTTCCACTTTCGGCGATGAGAATCGCTGTCCACGCAGTTTGTTCTTTATGTATGGGAACAGAAAAAATCGTTAGAGGCCAAATTAGGACTATACGGCAGATGACCCATCAATTTGATGGTTTGAGTGCTCAAAAAGCCAGTTGTTTGCGTCAGTATGTGTGAGCTCGCAGTGTCATGATGGGGAACGATCCGGCGTTGCGCGTTAGTTTTTTTATTTCTCCGAAAACTTTTAGCAAATAAAAGATTTTGTACCATTCAGAATTGGATATTTTACCATTCTCTAAAACCTCCCGTTTAAAAAAAATGCAGCCTTTCTCTTTGAAGTGCTTCGAGCACGAACAACTTTTGTTGAGTTTGGCTCATCTTGGAAGACCTATACAGTCGACTGCTGTTCACACTTTAGGGCTCGCATGCATAAATCCAAGATTTGTCATTTGTTACAATGTTGTAAACAGTACAAGCACCGTGACGTATTTATTGAGCAATTCGAACAATCGAGAAAAACCTGTTATTGAGCGATCGTTAACTTTTCACGATTAAATGTTCATACAATATCGAATGTGTGCTAGTTGTACTAATAACTAAAAATGCCTGAATTTTACGATAAGTCAGATGACGATCTTGCTTTATTAGTTCACGCACGGCATCGATGTTTGCTGGCACCACAGTCGATTTTAAACGGCCTTCTTTAAATTTATCCGCCAGAGAACTACCACTACGATTGAATTCATTGAACCAACGATATACAATGGCTATGTATGGGACACTATTGTTAAGATAATTCACGACAAAAAAAACAAAAACAAAAAGCTCCTGTACAACAAAACGTTCTGAGTACGTATGCCGTCCAGAATGTCAAACTCTAAGATGCAAACGTGAGATCGCACCTAGCACACGGAGGGTTGTCAATTCGCAATAGATATCGTGCAGCTCACGTAAATTGTTAAACAAACAGATGGGTTAGTAGGAAAAACAAGAAAAATCTTTAATTATCATAAAATACATCAGCGCTAGGTTAACTAAAGGAACTAGCCACAAAGAAAGGCCGAAAAAGCATTAGAAATTGTGATGATTTGCACTGATAAATACAATAAAGTAAAACCATTACAAATTATTTAAACAGAAGTCAAGAAAAAGAACAAGGGTCGAAAAATACTTTTTATTTTAAACTTATTGTACTTTTAACAAAACATGAACCAAAACCTCTGCAATTTAAAAACATTTCAGCGCATCGTGGTACCATAATTTTGTTTAAAATAAAAATATTTCAACCTTCAATAAAATTTGTAATGCGCAAAAAGAGTTTTCTTTTTATTTTATGTATACATAACGTATTATTAATCTCCTATATGTATTAATCTATAACTAAGTTAAATAAAATTTAAATAGTGTACAAACAAGAGAATGAATAAATTTTTGTTAAAAAATCATTGCAGTTTTTTTAATTTAAAGTTTATTTATGCTAGGTGTACTCTGCATTAGTTTTATTTAATTTACTTTTGTACAGCATATATTAATGCGCCAGACTGGCGCTTAATTATCTAACGTTTTTTCTAACAAGGTAATTTACATATATGTAAATACGTATAAAACTCAAACGAACCCGATCAAATATATGCAAATATAATTCACTTACAAATATGTTGGTCATATAGGTCACTGTGGGGACTATCACAGCACTAAAAGTTCGCAGAAGTCAGACGAAAACCTAGTATTTGAAAGTAATCCAAGACAGCCTTCAAGGAAATATAACTAACATACAAACAATATTAAAGGTCTTGAAATATTGAGAAACTGTTTTAAGATAGAGGTTTGAACAGAGACAATAATAGCTACAAAATGTTAAAATTAATATTTTTTAGATTTGAAAGATGTGAAAAATTAATATATTAAAAAAAAATTTTGTCATAAGAAATAGAACAGAATAATGTACTAGAGAGTGGTTTGAAAAAATATTGTGTGTTTAAACACCACACAAAAAACAAATAAGTTAATTAGTCAGAAAAATATGAGAAGTGTAAATTATTTATTTACGCACATAACTTTATTAGACAGATAGGAACATTCAAAGTTATTTTTATTGTTGCTATTCTTAATATTCAGCCTTATGCTTGCATTTATATATCCCGTATAAACTGTTCCCAAAACATAAATTTCACTCTTCTTGAATTACTTCACAAAGTTTCCTACATCTTCGCCAGTTGCAAATGGTGCATAACGGATTTTACACTTTAACCGAGAAAATAAAAAGAAGCTGTCAAGTTACGACTCTGTGGTAGATGATCTGCGAAATTTAATCCATTAGTTTTTAAAAATTTATTTGCTTGATGTGTGCCACTTCAAGTATAGGGTGATCCCAAATTAGACCAAATGCCCTCTACGACTACGTTGACATGCGACCATTCTTTTAACAAAATTCTGTCTCATAAACGCAGTTCTATTTTAGCAATTATATAACTTATGTTCTTTTTATCTCTGCAACTGTAGCAGATTTATTGACAAAAACCCTTTTGTTTAAATAGCCTTAAAGGAAAAACTCTAATGGGATTAGATTACAAGATCGCCGTGGCCGATCGATATCATCTTAATAATAATACGAAAAGGTAAGTAATTGTTTTACTTGCTATGTGACATCTCATTAAAATCACGTGATGAAAGTTGAAATCGTTGGCTTTATTGAAAAAAGAGTTGTTTAGCATCTCTCGACAGCATACACCATTGCCAGTAACAACGTTGGCGGCTTTGCCCTTCAAAACAGTAAGCTCGATAATTTCTACAGTCTATAATGCAAACCAAACGGTAGACTGTTGTGGATGCAATGCACAGCATTTCTGATGTTCTTTGGTGGACTGTTCTATCTGTTTATTTACGAACTGTACAAGTGCAGAGTTACAACTTTCACAGAACCCAAACGACGCTCAATTCCAATGTTAAAGTTTAATTTGTCTCATTTTATATTTCATTTCTAGGGTGTCTTTTAATAAGGTTTAGTGGACAGGCTGTTATCAATTATTCTGATAAAATTAGATTTATTTTCAAGTTATGAGAAATTTTGGTTTTGAGAAGAAACAGACTAATATCTTCTTCCCGAAACTGAGATTGCCGATTGTTTCTTATATACAGGTTAAAATGTATATATCCAACATCCATTACTAGTAACACTTTAGACTTACCCCTGTCATATTTTTGAAAAACAATTTCATTACTCGTGTATTGATACGTTTTTTCTTAAATTATTGGGTATCTATCAACAGCAGATATATTGGAAAGATTATGTGGTCATTGTACTCATGAATCCAAGAAACTCTTAATACATGAATAAATAAAGTATCAATCGAAACTTTTTACGTGCTGTGAGGTGAAAGAAAAGGGCGTGGCTTCTGAGCGTTATACCAAGAGATAATTGAAGGGGATTCTCCCGTTACGCAAATTTAAATAACATATAATATATAATATAGCAAAACCTTTAATTTTTTTTGTTAAATTCATATTTGCCCTAGAACACTTACTTTGAAATTAACTTGTAAAATAACTGTTACAGCTATTAAAACTAATTTACACCAGACAACATATACATTTGCTTTATATGTATGATTCGTTTAGTGTATTTAATCTTATACAATAATCGTACAACTTAAGAATCGCACTGTTTGTTACTTTAACGAACTTGGACCTTTTCTTTATTTTTAATTTAAATGCTGGTTGCTAGAAGCTATGATATTTGAACAGCGTTTACTATTAGAAATAGTTTTTATAGTATCTTGTATGGCTTTTAAAATAAAATAAATTTATTTTAAAATACCAGAGATAAATAGAAATATCTCTCAAGAATTTTAGTAGCGTAGTTGCTCGCTTATGTGTGTTATACGACGCAGTTTTATTTACAACTTTATTTAAAAAATATTAATTTTGTCTGCAGTTGCTGTTGGCTTTGATTTTTTTATATAAAATGTTTGGATGTAGAAGAAATTTTTTTGTTTAAATAAATAAAAGTTTACATATGTACTAAGTTTCTATACCATTATCTAGTATTTAAACTTTTTTATGTTTTAATCCACTTTTGTACGTTTCACCAAGTTTTATATAATAAAATCTAGTTTTTAACTACAATAAACTTCCCAAACCTCTAAAGCCAGGGTTCAATTTGCTTCATATTTATTGGTCATTTGCAAGGTGACTTAGTAAGGTTACAAATTTATGTTTATAAATTACCAAACATTGAATTTTTCTTCAGTGTAAATGGCTAAAGTACTTTTTTGACGATCAATAGATACTAGTACTATTTAGCGTTACATTATAGCTTACTTTACTTTCTAAATTTTTGGTGTTAACATATCAGAAGTATGCATACAATACAGACATTTTTATTACAAATTTTCATTTAATTTAGATATCTACAAAACGGTATGCAACAAGCAATAACTTTTACAAAGGGTATACAGGAATAATTTTATGAAATTTAAGATATAGTTGAAACACATTATCTATAAACCAAATAAGAAGTTATGGTCAAAATTTAAGTAATCTGTAACGGTTTATTTTATAGAAATAAATTAAAAATCTCCAATTTTATGTAAACAATACAAAAATGTACCAAACTAATTTATCTAAACAAAGTAAATAGATCGCTAGAAAAATTAACAGCCACGTAAACTAGTGGAATACGTTGCGGAAAGAACAGAAAGCCTGATTATTAAAACCAAAGATATAAATGCTATTATGTTATTTGAACTACCCGATACAGCACTTTATTGAAGCGTCAAAATAATTAGCGGTGAAAACAAAAGGGCTAGAACTAGAAAGAAGAATATTAGCCGGTGTAAAATGTGCGACAAGCTTGCAAAAGAAAAAGTGTATCGCGTTTTATAAATAAATGGTAGTATACAGCACTGATAAAACAACTACTAACAAAGGACAAGAAAAAACTGCAAGTATGGAAACAAAGGATGTTAAGAAGAACATGGAGAGGAATAAAAAAATGAAAGTTAAAGCAGAATAATGTACAAAAAACTAAAAAGGACATTCAAAAAATAGCGAATTAGGATAAAATGGTTACCACATATATGGAGAAAAGAGAAGAACAATCTAGCCGATAAAACTTTCCTACTACAAAGAGTAGGATGAAATAGAAGACGACAATCATGAAAATCATGGAGAGATAAAGTTAAGGAAGATTTAGAAGAATTACGTTTTCAAAACTGAAAGAAATAGGAAAATATAGAAGGAAAAAAATCATAGCCCAAGAGGTGTCCACCTTATACACAAACAGGGTCATCGGTTAAATCACTGGCTCCTATTTCCCATTTCACAAATGAAATAGCGAACCACTATCAATGCTTTAACATTTAAGAGGATAGTCAATATTTACTCGTTATTTAGAAAATGTCAATTATTCCACCTCATTAGCAACATAATTCTTTCACATAGATTTTTCCCAACCTAGTGAATTTTTCACTAAAACTTGTTCCCGCCAAATTTTTAGTTATGATTTAATAATAAGGTAAAGCAGGCAAAGTATTCATCTACGGTTCATAGATTTTTTGAGAAATAGCTTCGAGTAAAAAGGTAACTCCAATTTTTCTTCATAATGACATTACAACGGATGCCGAAACGTTGAAACATACACATTGACGTTGTAATGAGGAAGATTGTCATATTTAATCTTCCAAGAAAACTATTGTACAATATAAAATGGTTAGTCCAGAGCAGTGGTTCTTAATTTTTTGAGCCATGTGACATATAATGCTTACTATCCAACGAGTCACGTGAAGAAAACTTAAAAGACCATTAACTTAGTGTAAGTAATGTTCTAAAGAACATGGTAACCATAAAAAGAAAGATAAAAAACCAAAATAGTAAAATATTAGGATAATTTGTGGGAATGGAAAATAAAAGATTTTTAAGTTCAAACCTGATGAATGCTAGTTTTTGATAATGAAAATACTTTACCCTTAATAGAATTACTTAAAGAAATAGAAAAATTATCATGTGGGCGGTAGCAATATTCTAAGCATAATTTATTTAAGTAATCTGTATGAAATTCAGGATAACTTAAGTGCCCAAATTCCTAATATGTACTTGTGAAAATATGCGAAAATAATCCCGACGCTAATTTTCTTGCGGCTGATATATTTTTTATTTTTTCATGAATTGACTCCTCTATAAAAGCAATACTTGTGCTTCAGATTTTTTTACATAATTCTTCTTATGCAGAACAAAGAAATATTTTTATATATCTTCTTATGTTAAAAGAACGCTAAAAGGAGCGGGAGTATTTAAAATAAAATTTGCTTCGCTTTTCAGTGCTCATACATTTTCTAGTCAACTATATGCTATCACCACTTTTCTCTTTTAGCGGGGTTTTTCTTCTTTATTCCCACCAGCTGACCGTGTACAGATCGATTTATATATTTACCATATATGAAATGTAAAAGGAGTACAAATAAGTCTCCGCCGTTTGAAAAAGATAGCCCCACTAGTAAGTTATGATTGACATTGTCAGATGTAAAACGTTATATTGTAAAGTTCGACACCTGGCAACACTATAACATTAAAACATTAAGGATTTTGTATCAGCATCACACAATTTTTTTTTTGCGCGAAAATGTCGAGTTTTAAGCCGAATAAGCGTCATTTGCGGGAACTTTTGATTTACTTCTTTAATTTGAATAAATCAGCAGCTGAGGCGCATCGATTGCTTGTAGAAGCATATGGTGAGGCTGCTTTAAGTGATCGAAGTTGTCGTGAGTGGTTTCATAAGTTTAAGAGCGGTAAGTTTGACGTCGAAGACAAAGAACGTAGCGGAAGGCCGAAAGTGTACGACAACGCGGAAGTGGAAGCATTATTGGAGGAAGATTCCTGCCAAACACAAGAAAAACTTGCATTTACGTTAGGAGTGACTCAATAAGCAATTTCACATCGTTTAAAATCGTTGAGAATGATTTAAAAGCAAGAAATTGGGAATCCGAGAAACGTTGAACGCCGATTTTGGACATGTGAAATGCTGCTTGCCAAGCATTTTATAGCCACTGGTAATGAAAAATGGATCAGCTACGATAATTCAAAAAAGAGGAAGTCATAGGCCATGCTTCAACATCGACAGCCGAACCGAATATTTATAGAGAAAAACTCATGTTGTGTATTTGGTGGGATCAGCTTGGTGCCGTGTATTATGAGTTGCTCAAGCCGAAGAAACCATTACTGGGGCCTTCTACCGAACACAACTGATGAGATTGAGCCGAGCACCCAAGGAAAAATGTGCCCACTACTACTCCAGACACGACAAAATTATTCTTCTGCATGATAATGCTCGTCCACATGTTGCGGCGCCGGTCAAAACCTACTTGGAAACACTCAAATGGGAAGTCCTACCCACCCGCCGTATTCATCAGACATTTCCCCTTCCGATTATCACTTATTCCGATTGATAGCACATGGACTGTCTGAGCAGCACTTTACATTATATGAAGGTACCAAAAATTGGGTCGATTCGTGGATAGCCTCAAAAGATGAAGCGTTTTTCCGACGCGGTATCCGTATGCTGCCAGAAAGATAAGAAAAAGTAGTGGCTAGCGATGGACAATACTTTGAATAAAATATAAAGTTCCGTTCACAATAAATAAATGCCAAATTTTTGATAAAAAACTGCGGAGACTTATTTGAATTCTTTTTATATGAGATTTATAGAATCATAAAAAATACAAAAATTATCACTGTTAGTAACTCACTCTCGAATTACCTTCTTTAAAAAACAAATCACCCTCCTGTGGGGTGTGTGCCCCATGTTGGGAACTGTGGTCTTAGTAGAGCTTTTATTGCTCATCGCTTTTTGTACTATGCTCTGCAAAGTTTAAGAATAAATTTGGTAGAACTAACATACGTAAAAGTAATGTACCACAAGCACATATAGGTATGTAATAGTGTACTTGATTTAGAGTTATTTTTAAATTACCTATCTTTTGAATTTGATTTGAAGTCTGCTACAGTAAGAAATAAGAATTCGCGTATAAAGGTAATGCAATCTAAAGGAAAGATCACATGTACCGGTGCTTCAGCAGAAGCCAACTTGAACAATAAGTTTCTAGGAAATAACGAACCGCAAAAACATTCACTGAATCAGCCAGTTAGTGTTGGTGAGCGCGGGATATCTTCGCAGCGCGCGGCCACGGACCGTTCCAGCGGGTTATCTGGCGAAAAGGGAAAAATGAGGTATCAGACAAATCTTTCGTGGGAACATCAATTATCCGCAACAGTAGCGAGGTGTTAAAAGCGTGGGCTGGTTTGAATGCGAACTCGAATTATGTTTGTTCTTACAGCTAATGTATCTGTAACAAAATCTCACATTTAATGAACCGGTGTGGATTTATTGGGAGCTGGTCTGGTATCGGGCGCGCCACCTCGCCATCTCCTCCATCCTGCGGGCGTCCTCCGGTGACGGGCCCCTTCCAGCAGTCTAACCTAACCCGGCGCAGATAAGGTAAAATAATTACCGCCGGCGAGGGGGGCTGCGCGGCCGCTCGTAAATAACCCGGCCCTGGGTTAATGAGCTCACGCCGCGGACAACCCTTTTATTTATTATTCCCCACCTTTTTATGTGCTCGAATATCTTGGTGCTTTTATACGATGACGTTTCTGGATTAAATTGGAATTAAGCGCCTCTTGTTTTATTGCTCCTGATCTTTAATTATGTTTCGGAATTGGCGTTCGCGGAGTGTACGTTTAAGGCTGGGCGGGCCGTGCCGCGCGGCGCATTCCTTTCGATAGCGCCCTTCTATCCGAGTAATAAGGACGCAGAATGATTTGACGATAAACAGCACACGAACGGATTATTTTGGATCATCTCTTGCAACAAAACCTTTTTATGTTCGTTAATTTTCAAGGACAGCTTTAACTAACAATACAACTTCCACAGATATGTAGTTTAGCAGTTTAGGGATCTAAATCTAGAGTGACAGACGCAACATTTACAAAGCACATAATATGAAAATAAACTTGTCAAGCAAAGCTATACGTTCTATAATGTTATAGCTTCAAGTGTTTTGAAATCACAGCGACCTATAACGTAAAGTTACATAGAATTAATTACAAAGTTAGTCTTAAATATATATAAAATATGGAGAAGAAAAAATTATCATTTTTAATATATTACTAATTGCTTGAAGTTTTGTGTTAGTATCCTGTAATTTGAAATTTTAATTTTTTAAATTATGAAACTATAATTTTAGTTATACACGGTTTAATATTTATAATGTTATTTGAGTATCTGACAAAATTAATAATAACAAAAATATAGATAATATTTTAGGATCGTAATATATCAAGAACAGATTTGGGCTTTGAATGTTATTCACGGCGTCTAACGATTATTTAGATGTATCGATTCATATAATACAATAAATTATAATCTTATAATATAATTGTCATATCTCACTAACTTTCTTTCTTTCTTTCTTTCTTTCTTCCTAAACTTATAATTCTATCTCCTCCTAGACGCTTCAACCGATTTCCTTGAAACTTGCACACCACATTCACATCTATATTTGCTAATTCGGTGCAAAAAATCAGCCTTCTAACTTTAACCGTTTTTGAATTATTTAAATATTTTGATTATTGTATTGTATAGATGTCACACCTGTGACAGATAAACACATTTTTTTTGAAAAACAGCGCGATCTGTTGGACGTAAAAGCAAAGCCACAACAACGCGTGCCCGGGTACAGCTATTTTAGAATAAAAACAAACATTTTGTTACTGTTGCCAACATTAATCCAGAGAAAAATTAAAAATTACTGCAAATGAACGTAAAACGTAAAAATTACGGGAATGCATTATGAACGAGCGCATAAGCTTTGCATTAATTCAACTTTACGTATTACGAATTTCCTATGGGCGGCTTATGCTTACGTCCACCTTGAATGGGCGTTAAATTGTTCCATGTTTCTGATCCAGAGAAAAAGCCGGTCTAATTAAAAATTTATACGTTCGCACCTTTTAAAAATTTGAGGGAAGGCGGGTGAAAAATTGTCAGTCTAGGACGCCAAAAATATCTTTTGGCGGGCAACTCTTAATCTTATAATATAATAGCAAGGGTATGTGTTTTCGCAAGTAAACGCAGAGAAGAACACTTCATCTATTGGGGCTGTATGTACCTACTGGTAAGCAGGTTCTTGTATATTTTAACCGGCGGTTTGTATTTTCATAGCGTTTAAAGAATAGGCTAAAAAATGTCGGTTTTCGACGACGAGATTTTAGTTAAAATAATAATAAATCCTATATTTAGAAGGTGCCCCAAAAGACATGCAGAATATAATTGTGAGAAAAACATTTTATTTATTTATTCATTAGTTGGCAAAGCCATGACATTACCTTAAAGGTAAAAATTGCCATTAAATGTGGATATATGACAAATGTCATCAACGGCTCATTTGATACTCTCGAATTATTCTGACAAAATTCTCAATCATTTTTTTTTTGCATAATTGTGGCCTAATTTTGTTAATAAGTTTTCGAATTTTTGCTTTTAATTTAGGAGCCTTCCCAGAGGAAAAATCACACCGTGTGAGGTTGCAAGATCACTAAGCAGATTTTGGAGATAAGTCGTCCATTAAACTTTGCTCCTATAAAAGGATTCTTTCACCTGTCTTATAACAGATGGAGCCGTCCTACTGGAACCACAAGTCATCCAAATCCATGCTATCTAAATGAGACCACAAAAAATCAACTATCATCTCACGATAACGTTCACTTTTGATGGTTACTGCGTTTCCGCCAATATTTTCAGCTAAAAAATGGTATGAGATTGTCCTGTTTTTTTGTTATCTGTAACCGAATTGTCCAAATTTTTTGATTAGACTTTTCATGGTTGCTTTATTTGGTGCATTTTCCATGCCGGCAATGGATTTTAGCAATCGTCAGTCGTTCCTTTGTTGAGTAGTGGTCCATATTGACTAACCGCAATATGGTTACTATAAAATGTCACCAAGCAGAATGCTGCTAACTTTGTAAAAATATGGCGCATAATTTAAATCCTGTGTTTTTTGGGATATACATGCAAGTAGTATCAGTTTTTTTTAAGTTAGCACGTTGAGATCTCAGGCACTTTTATTATCATAATTTTTAGTATTTAAAACATTCTAGAATATGTTTTGGAACCCTAAATAACTGCCTTTCCATATCGGCTTGAATCTTGTCAACAATTTGGAATCTGTTCATGTACATTCGCTGCTTTATTCACTCAGTTATTATAAATCATTATAACAATCACACATCACATGTGCTCAATCACCGGCGTCTAACTTCCAACTGGCCCGGCTAGTGAAGTCGTCTTCATTCGCATACGCCTGTTATAGTCTATCCTCATCATAACTTTGCTGTTTTACCTATATTAACAAACATTGATTCGATATTTCCGGGACAAATAAGGTAGAATAAACTTATGTTGCGTTATAGTAAAATAAAATAGCTGTGATAAAATAGCGGATCTACATATTAATAGCAATGATTTTAATGTTATTTAATTAAAACATCTAGGAGTACCAACATTAATGCACAAGAGAACATTTAAAGTTCTTTTATTTATTCTGGCACACTTTTAGATAAGCGATAAAATAGATAATTTTTGCATTTTTCCAATTTCCGACATATTTTCATGTATCTTCCCTTTTTGATTCAAAAGTAACACAAACATTGCCAGGAGACATCAGCATCGTAGAGTAAAGCACTTTCCTATATAAAATCTTTAAGTCGTAACGGAGGTAAAACTTTGAAGATTGTAGTTCCTAGGCTTATTATGACACGCTCAAATTGTTTTCTTCTTTTTTTGGCTACGGTCTTGGACTTTATCAATTCTTGTTGCCGGACACATTTGGAAAATTTTCGCGGAGTTATGTCTAGACTACATACACAACTTGCCGACATTTACCACTGTCACCAACTTTGGTTAAATAAATAAAAACGTTAACACGATCATAATTAGGAAAATCAGTATTAAGTCACCGTTTTGACGTTAGAAAATTATATGTAATACAACATGTTTGTTTAATTACAGCGAAACTTATATAATACGTTCCCGTTTTACATACAACACTGCTGTAAATAAAGAACTTATTATTATCATTATGAAAAGTAATATGAGATTAAAAAGCGGGGTTGTAAAAAGGTAAATGTCCTAATTTTAAAATAATTTTTATAAAACAAATATCTATAACAGTTTTTTATTCTATTTTTTATATAGGCCCGTAGCCGGTTTCTAACCATAAATTAGCTATATTAGGCGTATCCCAGGTAGGTGGCTAACCTAACCTGTTAATTTTGAAGTAAATTGTACTTTACGAACGCCAAAGGCCTTTGTATGATGGCCGAAGAGCATTTTGGTGTTCACTGTTGCTTTTGACCTGGGGGAGTCGAACCTAGGACCTCCGCACGTTAGTGTGGAAAGTCCAAACCTCGCGGCTATCAAGCTCTTAATTTTTCTTATATAACTCGAAACTTATTTTAGGAAAACCTTTGCTACAAAAAATAAACAATTACTATCACTTTACGATTTAGGAAGCGATAATAGTTGGAAAATTATTGTTTTACCAAATTTGTACCTGATTAAATAATAAATTTAATTATCTAAACATTAATGCACGAGTTCCTTATAGAAAAAGTAGTCTAGTAAAACTGGTAATATTTTTGTAGGTGGGCAAAAACTTACCTAATCTCATTAATTATTCAATTATGTGTTAAATTAAAGTTTAATATCCCTACAGCATTGGGACGTGTGGACGCAGCTGCTCTTGAATAATTTAGTTACGAGAAATTCCAGAAATTTGTAGGTAATAACAGAAGCTTTCTTTTTTTAAAAAATTTATTTAGAATTGACATACACAACCACATATTTTTATTGAAAATTACTTTGTCAAAGAATTACTATATATTATTGAAAATCAATACATTGGCAGATTCACAAATTTAAATACTTTCCATAGCTATTTTCCATAATAGCATAATGAAAAATAAGAACAATTAAAAACAAACAACAGAAGCAGACAAAATGTAGGGTAATGTTAAATAAACGAATAGAACATAAATAAAAGTACGGATGAAAGCAAATATTGGACAGATGCTGGAGAACACAAAATATTTGAAAATTAAGGTAATATTAAACATTCGAGTGAAATTTAGGCATTAAGTAACAATAACATTTGAAAGTATTATTTTAAGTAAAATTGTACATTCACGGGCGAAATACATAAAATATGTAAAATAGGGTGCTTTTAGAATGTGTTCTATTTAAAGCTATTTTTAGGGTTTTCTACCTGCCTTTAAATTTATTGTCATTTAATATATATAATAATGATAAGGCTTTAAACGTCACGCGTGGGAGCACGGCCTGCAAACTGAGAGGTTACGGCTCTCATATGTTCGACTTTACTGCCCGGTCGTTGCACACCATTTCTGATGCGGAGCGATGTGGCAAGCACCGCGTCTTAGACGACCGCCATTATTACCCATTGTTCGAGTGAACGCAGGTACTGAATTATTTTTAGTGACTAAGTAGGCTATCCGCCAGGCATTAGAGAGCTCCGGGAATGGAACTTGGGCCCGTCCGCATCGCAGTCCGCGCCTCAACCGCTTAGACCACAGTGGCATTTAAAATATATGTGATCAATAATTTACATACTAGAGTATAAAACATTATCAAGAGTTAATAAATCTTAAAATTTCCATTTAGAAAATAATTGCATTTACAATTAAAAAAAATTATACTGTCTACCTTTGAGATCTTTTATCGTTTACCTTTATTTGCAAAGAATTACAAAAGGTCTAATTGTATTTGTTGACCTGATATGCAAGTCTCACCTAGAACAGTTTAGAAATCAATAATTACGACTAACCGTACGAATTTTTGGTTAACCTAAGAATTCTTGCTACTTATAATTTTGTGCAACCTATTAGCAGTAGCTAACCATACCCATTACAATAAATATTGTTAAGAATTTACAATACGCGATAATTTGTTAAATAAAAAGTGAGTAGTTTAGGAAAATGTAATACAATTTTAGACATATTCAACGAACTTAAAAAGTTCGTTACTGAATTCTATATGTCTGTCGGTCTGTCGGTCTGTCGGTCTGTCGGTCTGTCGGTCTGTCTGTCTGTCTGTCTGTCTGTCGCTGTCACAAAATTATGGATTTTTTAAAATTTTAAAATGGATTCTTATAGGAAATTTTACGCTGATTTCAAAATCGAAATCAAAAAGTTTCTATCTCGAATAGTTTTCGAGATATTCGACTTCGAATATTTTTTTAATATAATTCTGTTTCAGAATAAAACAATTCAATTCGAAAGAAATCAGATATTGTATTAAATTATTTAGACACCTAAACTATCTAGAATATGTTTAGATAAAATTTTAATAGGCAATTCTCCCCCGTTCTATAAAAATAAATAACACCAAAATTGGGATATGTGTTTTTTTGAAATATAATTTATTTGAATAATTATATTTAGCAAATTAGTCAGATTAAATGTGTAAAAGCAAACGATCCTAACCAACAACGTTTCAAATCATTTTGCTTGCCTTCTTCTTCTGATGCGTAAAAGTTGAAAGTACATGTACTTCTTTCACCCTTTTATTGTTAACTGCTGTTACGTGCGTATGTAGTTGTAAGTTAATTGACTTCCTTGTTAATTACAAATATGGCAACGACCCTCTTATTAATATTATTTAAAGATGATGGTTATTTTTGACAACCATGTGAAATGTTTAATTGTAAAATTACTTAAATCTCTTTTAAAGGATGATTAATAAATTCTTGAACTGTGGCATTTCCATACAAAATACTTCGGTTAATGGCTTTAGAAATAATAACTCCTGGAATTCATTAAAACGCTTTAGCAACACCTGCCTCGTTTGTCTCACATATAAGATTTTTTATGGTGTAAGTGGCTCCTTAAGAAACTTGTTGGTAAATTTCTATTAGTATACATTATTTGATACAGGTGCAATGTCGGTATTAATACTTAGGCGGGATCAACTTAAAAATTTAAAAATAGTGGAAAATGCTAATTACATTTGCCGATATAGTATGTGATTCAAATATCCAGACATCCCTCTCTAGACAATGACTTTTTATTAATACAAATTATACTAATTGGTTTCAGGTTTGCAAATTAAGAAGGATATTAGCGTATCATCATGTCTTTATGCTTTTGATTGTTATTATGGGTAAGTCATTTATGAAATAGGATGGGGCTGTTAACAATCTCTTTCTGAATATAATATAATTCTGTTTGAGCACAAGCTTTTTTCTATAATAAATCGAAGGTTATAGTCTTTTTTTGACAATTTTTTGATGAAGCCCTCAATAACTGGTATTTGCAAATTAGACAAAATTATTTTTTATAAAGTTGTACTTCTTAAGCACCATTACCTTTAATAACTTTTTTTTACTAGCAAGATGTTGATAGAATAACAGTCGATACACGGCATGAGCGTAGCAAAGCAATGCGGTTGTGTTTTGCAATTTTTATTCTCAGTAGTGTGTAATTTATAGAAGCTAAATCTAAACGTTTGGAATACCATTAAAGCATACTGTATCTGTTTAAAAGGGAAAATCGCAAATTTATTAAACACGAGTCTAATGAGTACACCCATAAATTGTAGCAGACGAATAGTTAATATCACCGTTGCATTATACAAACGATGTGACGCAGAGCATTTTTAACCTGTTAGTATTTAAATTAAGCGTCACTGCTAATAGCAAAAATGTCTGTGTCTAAAAATTCCAAATTTCCCCAGGGCCAGCAATATTAAAATGGACTCTTTAAGTATGGCTGCAAGTCCCATCTATCAAGTAAAAAATATCTAGAAGTATGGCAAAGTCTCCTCTAGTTTGGAGAAGAACTTTGTCATACAACAAACACCGTCCACTCTCAAGAACCGAGAACTGTGATATATTTATGCGGACTAGCAACCAAAAGTAATCTCCGTGAATGTTCTATCTATCGTCCTCCGGGTAGTGGCCAGAGTATCTGGTAAAGTTCAGAGAGAGGCATCTGAATTCTACAAAAGTAAAATATTTCATAACTTCTGTGGCATCTGACAAGTAATCTGTTACTTTGGATGAAACGCGGTGCTGGCAAACAGGTATATTTTTGAAAGAATCGGCATGCTGCCAGAACAGCAAAAACGGTTCTGACACTGCGGTGCAGAAAGGAAAGTGGGAAACTACTGCACTACTATCCTGAGAATAATCATTATGAATTTGTAATCAAATGATATGGAATAGACGGCAAATTAATAGAATAGAACTATTTGAAACTGAAATACTATACAATATTTTTAATGAAATAATTAAACTAGACATTCAAATATTAAGCATCAGTAAATAAAGATGGCCAAAATCCGGCTTGATCAGGTGTAATCGATACGTTGTCTTCTACTCGGGATTGCCTGGTTAGGTTGCATTAATTATAAAAAAAATAGTAACATTGTGAAACTTTGTACTTCTTTCAGATAGAATTCTAATGTTTTAACTATACAGTAGTTGATATTAAATCTTGTAAGTTTATGCCCCTATCGTAGATTAGACGAATGCAGAAATACTTCGAACAATTTTATGATTAACCTAATACCCTGCTGAAAGTTATTAACTTACCCGGGGAGCAGATGTTGTATTGGACCGCAGCTTGTTGATGGCAAAAATGGAAAAAAAAATTAAAAATTTTGTACGCCTTTCAGTGAATCAAATATGAACACATAGTTACTTAGAAATTAAAACATTTAGAAGAAATTAATTAACAAAATTAAGAACAATCTTAACCAAGAGAGGAAGAATAAAATTTTTTTGACAAACAATAATATAGAAATAACATGAAAATCTATGAAAAAAATGCGATGATAAAAATTGGAAAAGAAGTAGAAGAAAGAAAAAAGTTAAAGAAAATAAGTAAAAAGCAAATATGAAAAACAGTTGAAATAATACAACTCCTGAAAAATTACCTTAAAACCCCTCTAATATTTTGAATATTTCCGATAAGAGCTTACAGTTCTTATTAGTGGAAATAAAACAGAGAGGAAAAATTATATTACGTAATTATTTAACTATTATAGACGTAAAGAAACAAGAAACACGGCTGAAGCAGATTTAAGTGTACTGAAAGAAGAAATAGAAAATGTCATAAAGCAAGCAAAATAAGTAATAAAGTACCAAGTTCAGATCAGATCCACGCAGAATGGTTGAAACTTCTTAATGATGCAAGTATAAGAAACTTAACAAAACTTTTTAACAATATTTATATACAGAACAAATTGAACGACAATGGCTTCATTTCACGAAGAAAATTACTGTAAAAACGTGGCAATTTTATGAGTTACATAAATTCCTGCTTATGATACAAAACAGATTTTACAGTAAATATGAAGAATTTATAACAAATGAACAAGCTTTATTCTGTAAGCAGACATTATTACACCGATGCTGCAAAATTACGCAAAGAAATATATGTAAGTATTGTTGACCACAAAATTTGAGCGAGTACAGCACGTGCAATTAATCGACACCTTATAGCATATCGGTTTGGATGCTAAAAATATTACCTTATTACGGATTTTATATTGGAGTCAATACACAACAGTGAAAATTGAAAATGATCAAAAACTGACGAGATGAGCATTAGACGAGTTATTATTTTATCGCCATGACTTTTTAATATCTATCTAGAAGTTATTTTTAGAAGATCACTAAAAAAAGTAAAAAAATTAAAATTGAAAGTCAAATTTTGCTATTATAAAATATATATTATAATTTCAGTTCATGTTAAACAAAATGATCGAACAAAGCATACACATGGGATTAAGCTTAAATGTTAAAAATCTAAACTGGTAGTGATATGTAAGAACGATGTAGGCCTAGTGAATTTGCAACTTAATGGAATAAATGTTTAAATTGTTGGATCATTGAAAAACTGAACCCAGATGAAGAAATAAAGGAGCGTATCATAAAGTTCAAAACCATATTAAGTAATAATTACCTCAAACTATTAACTAAAACTAAGTTTTTGGTTTTACGGCCACAAAACGTAGACAACAAAAGTTGTTACTATAAATCGCATTGAAGCATTTGAATTATTGTGCTACTGCAGAATTTTCTAAATTTTGTGGACAAAAATAAAAAAGACTAAGAGTTAAAGATGATGAACAAGGAAAGAAAACTGTTAATAATAATAAGATGGAGAAAATTGGAAAACTTCAAACACGTAATAAGGGGATCAAAATGCGAATTAATGGGATTAACAATAAATTTAATGTTATGACGAGATCGAATCCAATATAAAGAAATTGTTGATATGGTGATAGTTAACGCCTGATAATCGGGCGAGATACGTAAAGTATTTCTTTCGCTACTAACTCCGTTTGCTTTGGAAAAAACAGACTTCTTTCTGCAGTTAAAGGAGAGAATCTTAGGGAAGTGATCTTTTTACTTTCGTCACCAGCAAAAGTAAAAGTTGATCTGCCGAAATTAACATCGAGAATGTTCAAAAGGGCAAGTTGTCGAAATCTCTTTCTAATTTCCTCCATCTACGAAAAGACATAAGGCATGTACAAATTGAAAGTTTTACTGAGCATTACTAGCGTTAGTGCCGAAATGGCGACGCGATCATCTCACCATGCAATATTTTTGAGCCTACACCAGGCTTGAAATTGATAGAGAATAGTAGGAAAAGTTGAAAATGATCGACAAAAACATCGTTTGTCTAACTAGAAAAAGTCAGAAGCACCAGCTCTGATTGCTACACAATCGTAACAGTATCAACACAGCATTAGTATAAAAACAATAATAAAAATTAAGTAACATTTTGACATGTTGGCCAAAAATCATTTATAAAACGACTCAATCAGAGCTAAAATTTTTATTTGCCTTACAAACATGAAAGCTCTTCGCGCATTGTTCTGCGTTTCTGCTTTATCAGCTTTTCCATTCAAAGCCGCGACCGTATTTTATGAATAACGCGATCCCTTTAGTGGGCTCGTTTGCCATAATGCATGTATTTATGCAGATCTGCGGGTGGCAACGCAGAGCGTATAACTTCTGGGCAGGAACGCTCGAAAGTGCTTCGACGACTTTCCGATCCCTATCGCGTACGGCTTTTATGGCCATCAACGTCGAAATTCTTATTGCCTCCATCTTGCATTCGGCTGAAAACTCTTGGAAAAACCCGAAGCGCGGTCTCGAAATCGCCACGGTACGGTCCAAAATACACATTTCGGCTCAATCAACAGCTCACATACTACGCTCCACGTGAGCACAGCTCGCGTGCCTCGTTGCAGCTGAGATCCTCAAGTGTCGAGCGCACGCTATTGCGTGGACTTTGTATATTTATATGCTCTTCGTCAATCCGTCACACGACGGCGATCAGCTGATTTCGCAGATTTAGGAGCTGAATTTTTCTTTCGGTTGCGGTTAACGGAGAGGGATGAAAACGGGGAATTACGTGGCCGCTTGAAGGAAGTAAGCGGTGGTGTTGGGAGACGAATTTTTATGGTTTTTTAATTTTTCGCGTTCGGCGGCTGCAGCTTTTAACGGCGCGGCCGCCGATGGGTTCGGGCGACGCTTCAGCGCCGTCCGCGCGTCGCCCTGGCAACCGCCGCCGGCCCCACCCTGTGCCGTGGCGCCCGCAATGGCGGCCGCGGATTCCGGGCCGCGGCGGCCGGAGAGGACGCGGCTCGCGTACGTTTTATTGCAGACACAGGAGGAATTAGCCGAAATTACGGGGCGCGCGGCGCGGGAGCGAGGGATGCGAGGGCGCCCGGAACAATGGCACGTGGCCCTGCCACAATCAGAATTCGACGAATGAGCGCTGCATCGCGTGCCGGCCCCGGCGCCGAATATATGCACGGGTCACGCGAGCCCGGAATGTATTTTAGTTTATGCCCGCTCCGGAGACAATAGCAAATGACAATGTGATACTTCGCTGCTGCGGGGTTGCCGCCGGCCGTGGAAACGCGGCCGCGCCAATTATCGGCCGGCGGCCGCTTTATGGCGCTTTTACGGCCGAATTTAAAGAAAAGCTCGTTAGGGCAGCGCGGCCGCCGCGGCGCCCGCCACCCCTTCCCGCAGTCTCGTCGCCGGAATTTAATCGGCCGCTCAAATGTGCTGCCGTAATGAAGGCAATCTGGAATTCGGAATATGGAATTCGAAGGGAGTGACGTCGGCGGCTATCTGCAAGGAATAAAAGTGAAATCACCATAGAACAGGTCCGCGACATGAAAGCAAATTGCCCGGGGAGTGCACCGGCGGCGGTGTATGGGAGCCTCGCGTGTCCAGGCCCCATATCTACAACAAGGAACAATACAAAAGACCTGACTGGGATTATTACATTTAAGAGTAGTATGCACTAGTTACATATGTCTTTACCCCATAGAGATCGCTCCACGGCAGCTTTGTACCCTGCACTTTGGATCCTCTACGAACACAATTCCTTTCATTTGTTCGACGAAATCCTCTATTACTGTCTGCCCCCTGAATAATACAACGTTAGGCTAATGTCAGAGGAAAACACTGGTATATTTGAATTGTCTGGACAAGGAAAAAATTTAACACTTTTAATGTATAATTTATTTTAAAAATTTCTGACGTTTGTAAGATTGTATTCTCATAAACTTAATAACCTTATAATATTGATGACTAGAGTTAGTAACTGACTGGTTCTATTGCTATTACTTGTTTCTAAGAAATCTGCTTTATTGCTTCAGATGTTTATTTTAACAATTACACAGAATAACACATTTTTTGCTTTTTATTTTTTCTTTGAATACAATTTCTTATCGTTTTATAGTTCTAATTATAGGACGTCACGTTTTAAAAAAAATTAACTCAAAGATTAAATCAAAAATTGTATGCATAATATTTAATTAATTACAACTAAGATGTCTTTCTCTGCACTTTTCTTTTGTACTTTATGATATCATTGATTAGCGGTAATCGGCAAGCATTTTGATATTACACTTCCTTTTGTAACGTTTCTCAATAGCAACTATTTTTTGGTGAAACCATTTTCCATGTTTATCACTAACAAGTCCAAGTGCAAATTTAAAAAATGTATCTTCAGGCCTATGTTATAGCCCAAAGTTTAATCATTTTTAAGGAGTTTACCGACTTCTTCTTCTTAATCTCAGCTTCTCCCTTGGAGGTTGCTGATCAGCATGGCTATTTTGACCTTTGATATAGCTGCTCGGAATAGTTCGGCTGATGTAAGATTGAACCATTCTCGTAGGTTACGTAACCAAGAGATTCTGGGACGTCCGACTCTCCTTCGCCCAGCAATTTTGCCTTGCACAATAAGCTGCAATATCTCATATTTATAATTGCGGGAAATGTGGCCTAGGAATTCTAATTTTCTTTTCTTCATGGTAGGTAAGATCTCCAATTCTTTGCGCATCCTACCCAGAATCTGCTGATTCGTAATTCGGTCGGTCCAAGAGATTTTCAATAGTCGTCTATAAATCCATAGCTCGAAGGATTCAAGTCTCTTTGAAGTTTCTTTATTTAAAGTCCAACCTTCTAGACCATACAAGAGCACTGGGAATATGTAACAACGGACCATTCTTGTCCTTAATGCTAACGACAGGTTCTGAGCAGTCAGTAGTTTTCTCATTTTCATGAAGGCTGCCCTTGCTTGTTCTATTCTTGCTAAGATTTCTTCTCTATGTGTGATGTTTTTGTTTACTATCGTGCCAAGGTACTTGTAGTTTTGAACTTGTTCAATAATCCTATTGTCTATGACCAGCTGACTGTCTGCGGTGTTTCTTTTAGATACTACTAACATTTTTGTTTTACTAATATTAATACTGAGCCCAAATTCTTTACTTGTTTGAGGTACTCTATCTACCAGTGTCTGAAGGTCTTTTAGGTTGCTTGCAATCAAAACGGTGTCGTCAGCGTACCGAATGTGATTGATACATTTCCCATTTATTATTAGTCCTGAACTTTAATCTTCTAACGCTTCGCGGAATATATATTCCGAATGAATGTTAAATAACATGGGTGAGAGGATACACCCTTGTCTGACACCTTTTGAATATTAATTTCCTCGAGAGAGTTATCCACTTTTATTTTGCAGTTTGACCCCAGTAGAGATTGATAATTATTTGTATGTCATGATGGTCTATGTTGAGTTTCTGCAAAATATCAACTAGTTTATCGTGCTTCACGTTGTCGAATGCTTTGCTGTAGTCTATGAAGCACATGTAAATATCCTGGTTTACATCTAGAGATCTTTTGCTAAGATGTTAAGAGCAAATATGGCTTCTCTGGTCCCTGTTCCGTTGCGGAAACCGAATTGTGTGTTTGACATTTCCGCTTCACATTTGCTATATAACCTGGTGTGGATGATTCTTAAGAATATTTTAGTACCTGACTCATGAGGCTTATGAGTCGATACTCATCGCTTCTAAACGCTCGGATTTCTTAGGGATGGGGACAAAGGTGGAAAGTAGCCATTCGCGTGGGATAACCCTGTTTGGTATATATCGTTAAACAAGTCAACAATTATTGAAACTGATTGTTCATCTAATAGTTTTAACAGTTCGCAGTGTATACCATCAGGTCCTGCTGCTTTTCCAGCTTTTGCGGTTTTTATGGGATGGTTGACCTCACTACATGTCATTTTGGTGCGTTTTCTGCTGCTGTAATGCTACGTTCTTCTGCTCTTTGATCTCTAAAGATTTGTTTAATATACTTTTGCCATAAGTTTGACTTTGATTCTGTATCTATGACTAAAGAACCTTGGTCATCCTTCATTATCCTCGATTGTTGTCTGTGTGCGATACCAGTGATTTCTTTTATTTTCTTGTGAACATTGAAGTTTACCGACAATGTCTTATAATTTTCAGATTTTTTATTTCCTAAAACTGCTTTGAGTGCGTTTCAAGCAGTCTGTGACATAGGACCTCTTTGAATGCTGCATTTTGTATTAGAAGATTAATTCGGGGTTCTACAAAAATACCCTCGTTGACTTTTGCAACGCTGAAGATATTGAAATTCATGTACTTCTTTGATCAAGCTGAATTTTATATAAGCAACGGCAACAAACAAAATTTTCTCACGTTGAACTAGGTAAATTATGTTTTTATGGTCAGGAATATGTTGTTTCCTGCTGGCCATTGTTTAACAAAGTAGTCCAAATTTTACGCCCGAATATCCCACTCATAAATAAAACAGTAATGCTTCGCGTATCCAAGTTGCAAATCGACTAGAAATAAAACAACTTTTAAATCAGCACTGATGTATCATTTATAGTTTATGTAATTAATTTTGTTAAGAAGGCGTGCCACATTTTCATGAGATTTCTTCATGCGAACAGCATATCCAACAAAAAATGAAAGGCAAATATTTCCTCTATGTAAAAAACAGTTTTAAAGAATCTATAAAAGGACCCCATTCTTCCACTTAATGCAAGCATAAATTCGTCAATGTTATTGAAAAAAAAAGTCTTCTTCAGTTACTAAAATATGCGTATTTAGATCTAACAATTTTCATCACTGCAATTTTAATCTTAGTATTTTTGTTTGAGTTTAGATAAATGTTTATTTTCTTAAAATTTCTTATTATTGATACATAGTACTGCAGCTAAATCAGCCGAATATCTTGGAACAGGAAAAACTTTTAAATGAGCTACCGACCGAGTAGCAGAAGGTATCTACAATTTGGTTCTTGATTTTGCCCGAGAAGCCGAAGGTTTTGGTGCAGCAAAAGTATCAATTCATGGCATGGTCCCTTTGTTCTTGAGATATTATAAGAACTACAAATGCCTTAGCAATGTTTTTCCCATTAAACCATTAAACTTAACAATTTTTGATAGTCTAAGATTTGTTGTAATTTAATTTTAATGTAAAACTAATAGTACGCTATTTCTATTATACAATATTTTGTTTATGCTTCTGAATTGTTAAATTCTTTGCAAAAATTATTCGCATCATTTATATACTTGCCATACATTATGAATATTAAACATAACAGATAATAGCGAACCGACCTAATTTAATTTAAATAATCCTACTTTGTTCTCTTATTTTTCTAAATATTTCTAAAATGTTGGGGCGTAAAAAACAAAGACACGTTCAGAACTGTTCAAACAAATCAGCTAGAACCAGATTTCTTTCTGGATCTAACATTTATACAATAAAATAAAAGATAAAGGTGAGCATAGTAAAAAAATATATTTTAAACAACATTTTTATTGCAAATTTTTAGAAATTCTAATGTGATGGGATTAGAATTGGCATATCAATATCCATAAGGTCCCGAGTTACAATTTGATAGTTGGAGAGATTCTACAAAATCTTCCTCGGAAAGCTCTAGTGCTCCTCACTAACATTTATAATAGTATCCTAAGACTTGGTTACTTTCCTGCCTAATGAAAGTTCACCCAAATTATTATAGCTTAACCTGGTAAACCTCCCTTCCAAACCTCCTCCTACAGACCAATCAATTTCTTGTCCTTAATGTTCAAAATTTTTGCTCAAAATAATTTACGAAACTGTAGATCTGGACATCGTAATTCCATCCCATCAATTCGGTTTTCAGAACACCACTCAACAACATGCCAACGTCATAGATTGTTAACCATATTATGGAGAGTTTATAGTCATTGCGGTATTCCTTGACATACGACAAGCTTTTGACAAACTGTAGCATAAAGGCCTGTTATTCAAAATCAAGTTATATTTCCCAAGCCAATTGTGCTTTGTGCATAAATCTTATCTTTCTGAAAGGTTTTTTCAAGTTAAGATGAACAACACAGTGTTTGACTACCACCAAATCACTTCTGGTGTGCTACAGGGTAGTGTGCTGGGACCGTTGTTACACGTACTCTGCATCTCTGACACGTCAACTTTAGATCACTAGAATGGCCGCACTTGCAAACGATACGGCTGTTCTCTCTAAAAACCTGAAGTAGCAACGGAACGCCTACAAACTCATCTTTATACAAATAGCGCATCACAGTTGGCCCTGACAAATCAGCACAAGTCACATTTATCAACAAACGAGTAATAAGTCCTCTGCTCAGAATGCATGATTCTCCAATATCCTAAAAAACTTAAATAAAATATCTAGGCATCAGAAGTTAAATTAAAATACACACATTAAGGCTAATCGAAAACAGATGGACATTAAAACTAAACAAATAAATTGGCTAACTGGGAGACGATTCCAACATTTTTTAACGAACAAAATCCTTCTGTATAAAACATATATGAGATACAACTCCGGGGATATGCAAAGGCTTCCCATTCTAAAATTCTTTAGAGATGCCACTTAAAGACCTTAGAACAATAACAGCTCCGTTGTATATAACAAATGAAATTCTTTATAAGGACTTAGAAATCTCATAACATACAACTTAACTGGACACAGAAACGAACTAACAGAGTAGCTGTCCAACTAACCAAACGTCATCAGGAGATTTAAACGCCAATGGCCACATGACTTGTGATAATCTAATCAACATTAGAGTAACATTACTGAGGAAAATGGTAACAACTCTAACACCCTACATGACATGTAAAACCACGCTCCATTTACTAATTACTTGTTAAAAAAGTACATTGTAAAAAAGCAAATAAATAAATAAAATAATTGGCGTAAAAAAGTGCATCCGTTATACGTATCAGAATGTAAGAAAAAAAGCTTTTGTTGACCGATAGTATTAAAAATAAATGCATTTTTAAGCAATTTTTAACTTATTACGACTTGATATTCTATCAATTTCTCTTTGATTTATGTAATTTTTTGTATAGTTTGTTTTATATGATTTTATATAAATCTGTAGACTGGCCATGTTGTCTTTCATAACATTATTATCTGTGAATTTTTATGAAAATACCTAATTTTTATATTTTGCAGATTTTTCTATTGTATACCTAGTACTATTATATAAGTATTTCTATTACCTGTTATTGGTATGGCTACTTATCATATTTTACGTTTATTATTAGTCTTGTCTTTATTGGATTGGATGCCACATTTTTCTTAAACTTTCTGCGAAATATTAATACATGTTATTTAACAATTAATTTGGATTTGACACTTTTCACATACACCTTAAAAAGCGGAAGTGATAGTTTTAGAACTGAGCAGCTATAGATTCTTTTGTAGACCAAAAGCTATAGTATGATATGGTATGGTAAGGATCTAACGCTCCGCGTGGGAGGACGGCATGTTTGCTTTTTCTGCCCGGCCGTTACGCACCGTTTCTAATGAGGAGCGATGCGGTAAGCACTGCGCCTTAGACGACCGCCATTATTGCCCCTTGTTCGAAATAAACGCAGGTATTCAATTATTTTTGTGACTGAGTAGGCCACCCGCCAGGCATCAGAAATCACCGGGGATTGAACCCGGATCCAGTAGCATCGCACCTAGCCCCTCAACCACGGGACCACGCTGGGTTGACTAAAAGCTATAACACAAACAATTTCTTGATATAGTCAAGATAAATTCAAATATTACAGTGCTTTTAGAGGAGATTTCTATAATAGTAAATAGAGGCGGGAATAGAAGTTAAGGGGCCGAATTTCAGGCTTTCAAAAGCCCTAAAACTTATTGATTTTATCTCTCCCAAGCCTCACAACAAATGTTGGTAATTTCGATTTATAAAATCCATTTTTATTAAAAATTAATTGTTATTATTTATTGTGTTAAAAACATATAATGTATTGTTGTGCTACTAGTTGTTTATTTTATAATTTGATTTTATACATTTAAAAGCATTATTCTGGACGAGATCCACGGCTTATATTTGGTAAGTGCTGAGGTTGTCGGAATACTTCAAATGATATCGACATTTTCAAAAAAAGATATATAATATTTTAATGAATTTGTGGTTCTTTAAATGTTATTGTTTCTTTTTGTCTATGGCAATAATTATCTAATTTGTTTGTAGCGGTTTACTTTCTAAAATTACGTAAAATAAAAAAAATTGTAATGTTGAGAATATTTGTTAATATGTATACCTATTGTAGCTATATAATGAAACACATTCCTATTCCAATTTCTTTAAACAGCAGGATCAGTGATTCCTACAATCCATAGAAATTTCTAGTTTCCTGTCAGTTTTGTTTTACACTCTCTACGACTTACATAACAATCAAAATATCAAACGAAATGGTAACTTCACTTTGCAAAAAATACTAAAAAGGTATAAGCGATGTGGCAAAAAAGCAAGGAATCATAGCATCAAAATAATATATTAAAATGATGACAGTGAAAATTAATAAAGAATATTTTAAATAGTTCCAAAAGAAAATGCTATAAATTTTGGGAGCAAATTGCACAATATATTTGGTATAAGCAGGTTTAACTAAAAAAATTTTGTTGGTAAGATTTAAAAACTTTATTAGTAACAGCAATAGATGTGTTAGAACAGTTATTCTTATTTAAGACACCTTAACATTAATAAAACTGATCTTTTGCAGTTTAAAGAATGCTAGAGTTGGGCCTAAAAAATCTTTTGTGTTAATTATGTTATGTTGATGAAAAAGGATCTTTAGTATCAATGTTTTAAACATTCAAATGTTAGGAATGAACAAATCGGAAGGAAACAAGCAAATTCAGACATATAAGGCATAATTTAACGACTTGAGTGGGACCGAGTCGTAGTCAAATAATTGACAAACCAGATAATGGAATAGTAACTTTTGCTCTTATATGCTATATATGAAGAACAAAGAATAATTATATTATAATAATTGTTTTTCCAATCTTTCAGCACTCAAGTGACGTTGGAATTTTCAACAATCTTTTTTTTTGCAGTGTAAATAATAATAGTAAAAGGCTGCTCTTAGAAAACCATCTTTCAATTTCAAAAAATACTATCGTGCCCGATAAGCTCCTACCACTAAATTTTACGCTACAATTTTTTCCAATGGTGACGCTTTTAGTCGAGCTGCATACAATCTTAAGTTTACTTTTAATTATTTTTTTAAATATTTGGAATTTTCTTTGGAATATGCGCTAGTTTTTTGTCTTATCTTTTATATTTCTTGGAATTTCTTTATAATTTCTTTTTAAATTTCTCAGAAATGCATTTAGATTAAATTTCTACTTTTGTCGAGCCTCTGGATTAAACAGAATTTACTGCATTTAAATAAAAAAAGCAAATCAAGTCAAATTTCGTTCTGTAAATGTTTTCATGAAGACTTACTCTTAACGTATGACAACGTTTGTATCTCTTGTTTTATTTTTACTATTATTTTGTCTTCCATACATATAAATTTTACGAAAGTATGACTTAATAAAATTTATATATTTAATTTTAAACATATTTATTATTAAATTTGTGTTACCTGGTTTTTAATCTTTTATTTTTATTTTATGTAAGGCGAACATCTCTACAAAAAACAATTTTGAAGGAAAACAGAGAGGATTTATTTTATCAAAACACCAATTTAAATTGTTCAAATTATTCAACTATTTCAGTAAATATTTCAATAGCTACTGGAATTGTAAGACTAGTCCAACTCCTAAACTTAGAGATTTCATTTGGAATTTTTGAAATCTATCCAAATAGAAGTGTCATTAAAATCAACAAAACAATTTTTTATATCGACCATTTTTTTTATTGTATGTTTACAATGCAATCTGTTTTTTACAAACAATAAGCATATTTTCTGAATTTGTACAAGTGACATGCAGAGGTGTGCTCCAATGAGCAGCACTCTCTATGTGAAAACTTAATAACTTAATACTAATGATGCTGATACTATCTTATGTCATGTCCTACAATCTACAAAATTAACGTATGTACACCAAATCTAAAGGCGTTTTTCGTTTTAATCGTTTAGTTTGCTGACTGTTGTCAAGTAAAGTAATTGCTAACACATTGAGGTGCACTTCTAGGCGTTGAATGTATTTTTCACTGAACTGCACAATTACGTCACTAATTTTATGCACTTCGAGATCGTTGTAAATATCTTTATTCGAGACGAACCACGGAGCACCAGTCACTGCACGCAATAACTTCGTCTGGAATCTTTCAAGGATTGCAATGTTAGTTGTTGATCCCCACAACTGTAACCCGTAGGTCCAAATAGGTTTGAAGACGACATTGTACGCAAGAAGTTTGTTGCGGAGAGACAACTGTAATTTCCGTCCGAGTAACCAATAATGTTTCCTGAATTTCAAATCTAATTGCTTACGTTTATTTCAGATATGCGTTCGCCACGTTAGCCCTTTATCTAAATGCATGCCGAGGTATTTTACGGAGTCTGTGGTAGGAACTAGTTTATTATTTATCGATACTGTTGGTAATTCTCCTCGACATTTGGTGAATACTATGTGGTTCGACTTAGTCTCATTGATTCCGATACGCCATTTTTTGTCCATTTCTCGATATCATTGATACTTCTCATGTACCGCTAGAATGGCAGTATCGTCAGCAAATATTGTTGTTGTGATGTCTATGTTTGTCGGTAGATCGGCTGTATAGATCAGGTATAGTATCGGACCCAACACGTTGCCCTGTGAAACTCCTGATGTTATCGGGTATAAACTTGTTACTTCGTTTTCATATCTTACTCTGAAATACCTTTCTTGCAAGTATGTTTTTAGAACATTATATAACGCCCCAGGGAGGCTTTTTTTAGTTTATAGAATAACCCTTGATGCCAAACCTTATCGAAGTATTGGCTAACGTCCAGGAAAATTGCTGCGGAGCATCTTCTGTTTTCAAATGTGTTGTTTATAATATCGACCACTCGGTGCACTTGTTCAATGGTACTGTGATGGCTTCTGAAACCGAATTGATGGTCTGGAATAAGGTTTCGTTCAGCGATAATGTCTTGTAGCCTCCTTGCTAACAGTTTTTCAAATACCTTGCCCATTATCGGCAGAAGACTGATAGGTCGTTAAGAAGCAGGCTCGTTTTTTGCGGATTTCCCGGTTTCTGTATCACTATTACTTTGGCCATTTTTCACTGCGCTGGGAAGTATTCAAGTCTGCAAGCAGCGTTGTAAATTTGTGTCAGCATCACAATTCCTTTTCGAGGTAACTCCTTTATAACCTGACCTGTGATCAGGTCATAACCTGGTGCTTTCTTTGGATTTATGTTACTTTTAATGACAGTTCTTACTTCTTGCAGTTTTAAAGGTTTTATGTGTTCACCAGGTTGTTGTGGTTCCTCTAGGAATGTACTAATCTCAATGTCTTCATTATCATCAGCTGGTGGAAAAGGTTTAAAAAACTCTCTCAGATGTTCTGCAAAGGCTTCGACTTTATCTTTCTCTGTCTTTGCCCATGTTCCGTCTGTTCTTCTAATGGGTGGAATTTGTTCGCGGGGTTGTTTTAGCCTTTTGGTAGCTTTCCACAGGGCGTAGTTTGTATCTGCATTGGGTGTCAGGTTTTCTAAGTATTCCTTAAAAGAGTTATTTTTAAGTTCAGTTATAAACTCTTTTAGTTGTCTCGATGCCCGATTATAATTTGTCTTATCTTGTGGATGTCTAGTTGTTTGCCAAATTTTTCTAAGGCGTCTCTTTTCTTTGATTTTTTCTCGTATAACTGGCGGGCAATTTATCTTCTTTTCCTTTTTTTACTGGGGGTGGTGTTGCTTCCCAAGCCGCTTCTTGAATTAACATGGTAAACTTTTGGACTTCATCTTCTAGTTCCTTTTCAGTCTTGAGTGATACTTTAAGGTTTACGTTTTTATCTATTAATTCTTTGAAATACTTCCAATCAGTTTTGTGATTGTAAAGTTTATTGGGCAGTTCTTTTTTTGATTATTGCTGAGTAGATGGTGGCTATAACCGGCGTGTGATCAGATGTTATATCATAATTTGGTTCGATGTTCAAATACCCAGGTGCAAAACCGTTAGTGCCAAAGAAGTCTAAACAGTCGGGTATTTTCCTCGGATCTGTTGGCCAGTAGGTGGGTTTATATGTAGAGAGGTGATTAAGATGTAGCTCTTGGATAACGTCATAGAGAACTCTCCCTCTTCCTGGAGCTGTGATTCTCGAACCTCAGCTGGTGTTTTTTGCGTTGTAGTCGCCCCATGCCAGGAATCTATTACCAAGTTGATTGAAAAGGTCAGTGAATGCATTTTTGTTGGCACGATAGTTTGGTGGACAATAGACCGCCGCGATGTTAATTGGTCCATACCAATCTTTTACTCCTACTACGACTGTCTGGAGGAAAGGTATATCGACCAATAGTTAACGAGACCGGTGTAATACCGCAAAGGAAACTTTCTACAGCGGTGCGAAATCGTAACGGTCACTTCCGGTTGCCGTTAACCGATTTGGCTGAAAATCAATCCCATGAAAGGCACTGACCTAAGATGTGTGTATGCCAAGTTTGAAGTGAATCCGTTTGACAGAACGGAAGTTAGTTTGTCTCCAGACAAACAGACAGGATGATAATTTCATTAACTTTCTACTATAAGCTCCGCTGTAGAAAGTTAATAACTATAAAACAAAATTATTAAATTTTTGGTTGTTTTAGTTGTGTTTATTTATTTTTAATTGTTTGTTGTTTTGTAATTTTAATATAATAGTTTTTTGATAAATATCAAATATATAATACTAGACACAATAAGAGATCATAATATATTTACGTAAAGAAAGAGGTACTAGTATCGAAAGAAAATAGTTTGAAGGTAGTAAAACAGAAGACTTTATTGAAACTATTTACATTTTCTAAACATTCTGGGTCATTAAAACTGCAAATATTATTGAAAAATAGTTATGAAGATTAGCTTATTACTATGCATTAAAGTCAGTTTTAATACAACTTACATACCTTAAGGTCAATGTGAATAACTAGCTGATCAGGTATCCTGTTTTGAATAATTCATAATCAATAAAATATTGAATGACATTTTTAAATTCACAAGTGCAAGAATTGGAATAAAGCAAATGAGATTATTATTAACATTTATATTACTATGAATTTTCGAGCTTTTGGTTTTGATAGCCCTATTTACAAATATCCACCTGTGAACTACTAAAATATTCAGTTCATTCTAAATTTATAGATGCATTTCAAAATAAATAAAAACAGACTTGATCATATACGAAAAAACTTTTAAATGTGTATTTCAAATACGTTAGTTAAATAGAATTTAAAAATTCTAATAATGTATAACCATAAATGTAACTTTATTTATGTAAAAATGGAATATTTTACCAAAGAACTAAATTCAACAATTCGCAGTTTCTGTTTCCATTTAATTCATTTTGCTTTTTATAATGTTTCAGTGGTTTTACTTATAAGTATTTTTTTATTTTATGATGTGTCGCTGTAATTTATTTTGAAAAATTTTGTAATATGCAGGTTTATTTTGTTTCTTATTTGAATTTTCCTTTATGATTACTATAAAAGACAATATATAATTTGTAGAAGAAGAATGATGTTGAATGTATTGATGTAACATACAATATATAAGAAGAAACATAGAAAGTTGATAACCATTTACCAATAACAGTTAGATAGCACTACTAAAATATATTTTAGGAGTAATATTAACTCTAATCAAACAAGACTTGAATTGGGACAACATTACACTTCTAAGCCAGCTAGTAAGAAACGTGTTTTATTTTGTTAGCGATATTTTCCAGTAGCTTTGTGTTGCAAAATAGTAGGAATATTTTCTTTAAGCGCAGTAAATTTCTGTGTATTTATAAATAAAAATTAAGTAAAAAAGAATAAGAAACTAATATTAGATCAATAATGCTCTAGCACACACATATTTTTAGAAAACCGACTGACATACTGAAAACATTTTTTCCAAAATACAGAAAGTACTAGGTTACAATACTTTAATCTGATTGTTCAATCCGTATATGTAAAATAAAAGTTTTGTTGATAATGCTATCAAGAAAAATTTAAATCAACAAAGCCGCATGAAAGTGTGCTTGGGATTAAAATGTAGCATGCAGACAATCTGGAGTGCTGTACCTGGATATGGCTAAGATAAAGTATTACACGGTTTCAGCAAGATGACGGAAAGTGCTCATATAGTAAGGGAAATAAATATAAAGGAATATCTTGTCCAATTTAGCAGTTTTTAATTTTTCTTAATTTTTTGAAATCAAAAGTTTGCTAGGTACTGCCCAAATATTGCTATATTGCACGTAAAATGCTTTCAGCTGAATATCAAATTTCAGAAAGCCGGGCTTCCTTGAATGGGCTGTGGGCAAGCACGGTGAAAGGACAGCTGTCGAAAAGTTTGCAACGATTTTCACTCAGCGGAATGGCAATAGAATGTGTCAATAATTTACTCGGCGCGCCGACGCGGAGCTGCGAAGATTCCAGAATTAAGTATATATTACTTAAGTGTCTAAGAGGAGCGATCCTGCGGTACTCTCAAGCTCGCTGAGACCCTCCTTGGCAGTACGGCGAATCCAGGAGGAGCTCGACAACCTAGAAGAATGGTACGACCGGTGGCGAATCAGGATCAACCCCGAGAAGAGCGCGGCGGTCCTGTTCACCACCAAAAAGAAGACCAGGTGGCGCGGTGACCTGGGAAATATCAAGATCTTCGGAAGAGATATACCCTGGAAAGAAGAGGCACGGTATCTCAGAGTGACGCTGGATAAGAAGCTTACCTGGAGAGTTCACGTGGACACAATAGTAACCAGAGCCAAGGCAGCCCACCAAGCCTTGGAGAGCCTGACGCACCCCAACACCAAAATGTCTCAATCCAATAAACTCATGCTGTACAAGATAGTCATCCGGCCCACGATGACGTACGCATGTGCTGTTTGGGGATATGCGGCAAAAACCCACGTGAACAAACTCCAGGTCGTCCAAAATTGGGCATTACGGACCATCTTCAGCGCTCCGTGGTACGTACGAAACACCACGATTCACAGAGACGCCAACGTGCCAACCATCCAGGAGTATATCTCCCAGTGCGCTCAACAACTCCACTCGAGCGTCCAAGGCCACGAAAATCCAGCAATCCGTGGCCTTTACAACTATGAAGTGGACAGAGGCGCCCGCCACAAGCGCCCGAAGATCTTGATTCCCCCGTAAGGCGGTGCGGGGGCGGCCTGAGCAACAGGCCAACCAACTTCCCAGATAGGTCACCGAAGAGATGGGGGTTAGGGGCTGGAAACCCAGGAACCCCCAAATACGATATAGATGAAAATGAAAATGAGGAGCGATCGAGAAGGCATTTAGGATCAGAGGCAGCTCGCGTGGTAATGTAAGTGTATTGGAGAGCGGATTGGCATGTGGAAATAAATAACTAGTAATAGTGCGTTAATTAATTAACTTCTAATCCAATGTGGAGATAAATTATGCTTGTTTATTGTTAAGTGTAGTTGAATAATTGAACCTAAAAACTGAATTTGTTACAATATAAAAGTTTGATGCAATTTGAATCAAATACAGTTCTTTTTTAAATAATAGGAATTCTCTATAGTAACACAATAGTAAATTTTAATTTTTAATAAAATACTAAATATATTACTAGGCTGCCGATTAAAGTCAATCAACCATAAATCGTCCTTCTAAAGCAGTTTTTCAATTATGAGTCCTAAACCTTATGGATTTTCTTTTCATTTTTCCAGGGCAGTGCCCTTTATCTTTAGTGAGTATTGTTAGAACAATCGTTAATTAAATTTTACCTGTTGGGACAGATAAGACTACCGCCTTAAAAGGGCTAAGAAGTTGAAAGTAATAACTTTTTTAAAGACGGCTTTCTTCGATGCTGCCCCGATTACGTCGGATTTACAGTCTTATATCAGATCTACATGATGGATGGCAATGTCGGAAAATTTACAAAACTCTATAGTGCGATAATGTCCTTAGAACAACCTCTCCGTGTTTCTAACGTTAAAAAACTTATTCTTAGACGCAAACATGTTTTAATAACATAATTCATTGTTTCTTGAAGTTGGTAAGGATATGGAATTTTATGTGGTGTGAAGTGTATTTTTCAAATTGATATATTAATTTTGTGAAGATAAGAATTCTTTAAGTGTTTATTACAACATCGTAAATGATTTAGTGTAATTGCATATACATTATTAGAAAGTAAAATGAATTTTTAAATTAAGGCAGCGATAAGATATTATTGCGTAATGCAAAGCGTAGTACAGTAATTTGACGTCAGAAGATCAATTGTTATACATAACAATGTAGTGCAAAAAGCAAAAAGAATTTTGCTACTTACTATATACTAACAATTTATCAATTTATCGATTTCACTATGCTCTCAAGAACTGGTCATTCTTTGGATTTCTAAGTGGCGTGATTATTAAGGTTGATATTTAAAATTTTAGTTATACCAAGATTTAAAACTTGCTAATAAACTAATAATAGCTTTTTAAAATATATAGGTAACTAAATAAACTTGCATAAGTAAAACAGAAATTTAATTAAATCAAATTTATAATTCGAATTTTGCTGGCTACGCAATGGAATGAGAGCGTGTATTGTTTTTTTTATTAGTACGGACTTCCTTTTTTATTTATAGGGCGTACAAGTCTTAATCTTATTACGTCAATTTAGGCGGAAAACCTCTTTTTAAAATTTTTGCTTTGGATCTAAATCTAATCGAAATTAGTTTTGATTTTGCTAATAAGCAAGTAAGCAAAATTACGGATTATTGGAGATGTTAATTCTTACAATTAGCCAATAGAAGAAACTTAGCGTTTATTGTACTTTTTGCTGATAAAGTATTTTTTATTGATTTTTTTTAAATAAAATTTCATTTGCAAGACATTTAAATGCTATTGCATTTTATGTATAATGTGGTTGAATATATTTAAAAATAAAATACTGAATGGTACTACTTGCTTTTTGTCCTTTTTATTCTATTTCCATTTTAATTATATAATTAATATTAGAAAGTTCATTATATGGAAGAGGTTTTTGGTATCAGTATCACTTTATTGAAAAGTTGATTTTGTCAGGCAACAATATACATCGCTTACTTCGAAAGCTCTGCTTTAATCATTACTTTAGTGCTAGACAATTTTTGTTAAATCGGAATACTATTAAAATAGTCAAAAAACTGTTTATTTACTTAAGTTTAAATACGAGGTACGTTCGAATTTTAAGGTCAACAATTTTTTTTCTTAGCAGTGTGAGTAAGTATAAAGGTACGGTTTATTTTAAAAGACGCGGAAAATATTACTGAAATTGTAATGTAGACAGCAGCGCCATACAATGTACACGGGTTGAATTACCGCCATTGCAGTGAGTTTTGCTTTTGTATACTTCAAATGGCGACGTTTAGTGTTTAAGAACAACGCGTAATCATCCGTTTTATCCTCCATCGAAATGTTTAAAGAAAGTCGAGAATTGTGTGATAATGAACCGAAGCAGTCTCGGCCACAAACCAGCCAGACCGAAACCGTGATTGCGCGAGTGGAGCAAGTTGTTATGGAAGACTATCGGTTAGGTGGGCGTAATGTTGCCTCTAAACTTGGTATTTCCGTAGGATCTGTGGATGAAGACCTGAAAATGCGGAAGGTTTCTTTAAGATAGGTCCTACGAATGCTGACCGACAAACACAATGCTGCGCGGGTGGCATATCTTAGGACATGTTGATACGTGATGCCGCCATGGATCTCCGACTATGAGGGACACTCTATAACCGCTCATTTTTCAATCCAGCTGCTGTTGCATTAGTGATTTTCCAGTGGGAAAAACACACCCTCAAAGCAGTATTCTCAGCAGCCATGGAATAATGACGACGATGTTGTGAAAATATGTACGTCTAGACGGAGATTACGTTGGGAAGTAACATATGTTTCAACTTTCTTGAGCAAATACTTTTTCTAAAAAAAATTGGAAAGCTCAGAACTTGAACTTAGCTCGTATTATAGCCTTTAGCAGCGTAAAAAATACGCCGATTAAAATATTTACTAACAATAACAATTACAGAATTGGTCAACATACTCTGTATTTTCAAACATAAGATTATTTATTTAATTAAAATGACAAATTATAGGACTACAAAAGAAAAGATTTATATACCCAAATAGATACAAATGTTTAACGTTCAATTATTGCTTAACAATCAACACAATATTTTGTTGTTTATCAAATATCTGGCTCGTACATTTTTAATGACAACACATTACTTGTCTGATTGTTGGATGTCATTAATGCGATTTATTTAATTTTGTTAACCACAATTAGATTGAAATATAATCATTTAACGTATTGCGATACCATTGGCCTACCTAAGAAGTGAGGTTTGCAGGCGTGCGTGCTTCATCTGCGTGTCCTAAACAGAAATGTACATGTAAATTTATAACCACCCACTTTAGCGCTAATATGCTCTAATTTGGGCAAACATATTGTTTCGTTTAGCTGATTCATTATCGCCGCTTTTTATTGTGACAATGTGATGTAATGTTTGTTGTGAATTCAGACGTTTCGTTAATGTAAATTACTTTAAGTATTAAAAACTACCATATTTTTACATATTTCTATAAGTAAAACCTAAAGTCTATTTGCTGCTGTAATTCGTCTCTAGATTAATGGTCATACCCTGAGCAATATTTTGTATAAGGGGTGGTGCCTTGGATCAACACTACTGGTGCGCTGAAGCTTTAATTCACATGAAATAATAGAAACATTTGATTATCATATTATCAGTACATATCAATAGAGGTTGTTCTAGAGCAGATTGAAAAGTTGAATATGGCTAAATAGCTAGACGCCGTAATTATTCTTGCATGCTACAGGGGAAAACGTATAAAGTTAAAATTACACCATAATAACCATCAAATGATACTAGAAAACAACATTTTAAAGAAAATAACATTTTAGTAATAAATTTCTTGGTGATGCCTAATGAAGTATCCATACAATCAAGCATCGTGTCTTTAATAAAGGAAACCAAACCAATTGTTCAGATATCTGATAGCTTATAAATTTCCGATTGTGAGAGAACTTTCTTCACTTACCCAAGCAAAATACTTTAGTCTAGCAAATCGATAAACTAGTATATTCGTATAAGACATATAATTTTAAATTGATATTTGTTTTATCAAATAACTTACAATCAGTGCATAATTTGCGTCTAAAAAATTAATAATAAATAATAACACAATAGAAATGCACTAATGTAAATCTAATCATAAATCATTTAACGTCACACTGGCGAGCTAATGGTGGAGAATCAGTTAGGCAAATAATAATAAGTTTGTCCAAATTAGAACGTAGTAGCGCTCAAGTGGGTGGTTATAAATTTATATAAGCATTTCAGCTTAGGACACGCAGATGATGCACGCACGCCTATAGAGCCCTGCGTCTTAGGTAGGTCAATGAAATCTGCCCATGTAAATAAGCCGTACAAGTTGACGCACTGTTTTCGTGTTTAGCGTTTTCCAGACCGCTCAAGCCTATAATTGTGTATTGAATGTCTGTTGCAGTTACCAGGAGCGTTCGAATTATAAAATACAATCACGAAACATTTTACTACGACGGCAAGTTGTATTAGTTTGAGCCATTTAGTATACCACGGCAGTATTATAGCTGTGGTGTTAGTATGGATGATTAATGTAATTCAATATAAAAGATCTAAACAAATTTTAATATTTAATATTACCCTGGCAAATAGAAATAGCAGAACAAACAATGAAACTAATGCATTTGCAAAAACATGTGTATTGTGGGCTGGAGGAACTATTGGTTCATATTTTTGGGGACGCAGCTGGCAATGCCATTATTAAGAAATGTAAACAACTTTTTGAATGACACATGATTGCAACAAGATGGAGCCATATGTCGCACAGCACGTGAGAAACTCATTTTAAGTCAAACCAAATTTCCTGGTCGTGTTATCTCGCAAAAGGGCTACATCAGCCAATCGATATCTTAAGATCTAACTCTATTAGACTTTTTTTTCTAGGGCTATTTGAAGAAAATTGTTAAAATAAAGCCGCATTTACGAGAGAGCATTATGGGTAACTTTGCTAAAGGAATGGTCGTACATCAACGACTTCGTATAAGATTCTTTTCAAAAACAAACTTTAAATTTTTTAGTGGTATGATGTAGAATTATTAATTGGACTTCAACTATTGAGCCACACATCTTCAAAAATATTGTCAAATTTCGTCAAAGTAAGAAAGTCACTTGTATAGCACGTTCAATCGTTCGTTTTCAGTATAATTACTCTTAAGTCTATACTAATAATAATTTTTTTATATTTTGGTATTGCGTATGCTATTCTCCGCATATTTTACGTAATATAACATAAGAATAAATTTTGTGTACGCAAATGTGACTGTTGCTGCTCTAATTGTCTTTAGGTCTTGGGCTCAAGGCTGGCCATCATTAGATCAGGATCAATGAGGTCGAATTCTTTTATCATCAATATCAATCTTCCGGCAGTCCGTCTTTGAATCGCGCGTTGATTTTAACGAAGGCACGCCGCAGCCGTGGCCGGCGAACGGAGGTTGTTAAAACTCTATGTCCTCATATGTTGATTGCACCAAATAAATAAACCTCGAAGCTTAACGACATACAAAGTTTATTACTCAAGAGCTAGATTATAATTGAGACGTAGGTAAGGTACACACAGAATATAAATGAAATATTATAGTCGCGGCCCATAAATAACAATTAGTTTGTGGAGTACTAAATTGGTATACCATACACAATCAGGTTCTCAGCACAGGCGATCTCTTCATTAAACTAGCTTTTTAATTTATTATGCCCCGTTTTATCATTCGTTATGTTTACGATACATAACGTCGAAATAAGCTGGTGAATATTCATAATGCGTCCGGCGTTTAATTAATTGCACTTTTCTTGTTTGCATTTATTGCATTAGCGGACAAAACGTATGCGTCTGGTGTCTGTCTAGACCTGGATATAAATTGATAACGTCACCGCGGGAAAAAATAAATTAGAACTGCTTTGGCGCGCTCGGGCGATTTATTATCTATCGAGCGCGATAGAAAAGTGCGTACGCCTTAAAAAGCTGCCAGGAAAGTGTGTCCACTCGGGATCTAATTAATGCTTATCTCGTATTCATTTCCATTTAATTATAATAGGTATGCGGCAGCCTCGTTTGCGTTTTATTAATTGGAGCCTATTAATAAGCATGATGATACCATAAATGCTTAGCTTGATGCATTATCATTACGGCTACTGCAGATAACATTTCATGATAATTTTTTATTCCAAGAACATCAGTTATGTTGTTATAATTATAATGGCAAATTCAGACAGATTTTCAGAAATATCCTTCTTTAAGTTGTAAATGTTTTACACAGAATTATGTAATAAAAATCAAATACAAATTTAATTAATCCGCAGCATAAAAACGTTTGTCACTTTTTTATAAATATAAGTCAATATAAGCAAATGGTTACTCAAACATTAAACTATAAAATAGGAATATATAAAAAATTATAAATGCTATTAGCTATTTATTGCAATTAAAATCAGGACAAGGAAATTTTTCAAAAAAACAAACAATTTTCATATTTAATAAGAACTGCATTATTTTACAGAATTGCTGTACCATAAAAAATAAGACGCTACTAAATATCAAACAAAATCTTTTAAACATTACATTTTTTAATTCTAAATTTTAAATTTTGATGTAGATTTGGAATATTAAAAATACAGAAAGGTGGACTTTTAGAAAAACTAAAGGTTAGATGTGCCATTAATTAAATACTATTTTACCACAAGAACCACAAAAATTATTTTTAGAAAATCAGAAAATGTAAATGTTAACGTAATGTATGATTAATGCTATTGCAAAATTTCAAAACAAGATTATTATAAGAATGAATTTATTTATTTCATGATCAAAAAGAGATGTATGAGATTTTGTCATAGAAACATTGTGTCACAGACAACATGAGTACCCAGCTCTCGGTTATGCTTCTAGGGCTACACCCTGGATAATTGCATTTACCTACAGGCTGAACTGACTGAAGTACCGCGAAAGAACACAAAGAAACCGCTTCATTTATTTTTCAAAAACAACCATAATCCAAAATCAGATAGCTGAAACGATTTTGAGTTTCCTATGTTTCGGGGGGATCCAAAAATCATCAAAAAACGGAAACATAGAAAGAACAATATATGAATCAGATAAATTATAGTAATGGCTAGAGAAATAACAAAAAATAAAATTGAAATCCTCGACATTATACAAAGTACATTCTTAGAATTTGGGCTATCAAACGGTACTGTTGTATACCATTTTGGGGAAAATTTTCGTCAAAGTGATATAACATGATGACAAAATTCTGGTGACATACTCTGGCCGTGTAACAATACTACAGTTAAAATATGATTTAATAAATATCCACCTGATATAGGTGGGACCCACAGTTAATAGAAATGATGAGAAAGTAGAAGAATTTTACAGACAATTAAAAGAAATAACGAGACCCGTTAAAAAATACAAAATCAATGTCATTACTGCAGACTATAACGCCAAAGTTTGTAAAGGAATAGCTGAGGATACAGTAAGGCGAATATAAATTAGTTAGCAGAAATGACTGCGGAGAAAGGATGATTTAACTCTATCGTCATAAATATCTAGTTTCAATTACTACCCAGAAAGTTATATACACAAGTCCATAAACCCAAGACAGCAAAAAATATGATGGTAGACTAAATCACTTCCTTGTAATATAATTTTTTTGAATAGCCTTATATTGCGGTTATAGTTCGTTAATAGTCACTGGAAATGTAAAATAAAGAATAATAAAAGAAAGCATAAAACAAAAAGAAAAGATAATAGCTAAGCTACAGAAAAACTATAATAATAATATGGCAGTAACTTACGGAATCGGATAATAAATTTAGGAAATATAATAAAACTTTATTAGATGATAGGAAAGGTCCACATGTTCTGTAGTCTGAAACTGGAAATGTTTTAAAACAAGCTAATAATGGTAAAACAGCGGAACCGGATGAAATACCAAAAGCAATTTTAAAACTCTTTGATAACTACAGTATATGTATGATGTCAAATTGTTCGATATAAAATACAATACAAGAAGCAAACAAAAGAGTGACTAAGGTCGGTATTTATTTCCATGCTAAAGACTTTAGACTTAATATTATTAAGAATTATCTAAAATAGAAGATGTAAGAATGTGATGCCATGGTATGAAATAAAAACTAGAAAATGTTAAAAGCTAGCATGTATTAAGTGAATGAGCAATGCTGAAATTCTACTAAGAACAGACGAGAACTAATAAATATTATCAATATAAATAAAGCGGCATTCTCTGGACACGAATGTGGACTAGCCTTAATTTCGAACACATTTTTAAGACAGCTATAAACTTTAATCAGATAGCCATCAGCCTGTAATTAAAGACGACATAAAAAAAAGATGTTCAAAAAATATAAAATGAAAGGTCTTGAGAGTAGGCAAAGATACCAAGGTTGTATGAATCACTTTACTTTGACAAATACTTCTTTCTCACAGAACAGTTTTCTGGAATTTATTGATTTGTTAGAGATTTTAAGACATTACAGATCAAAGAAGAATTAGTATAAAAATCCTTTTTATGAATGACTCCAAAAGAAACACTACCAAAATACAGCAGATATTTGAAAAACCTGTTTGTATGCATAGAAAACAAATTTTCTTATTAAAAAGAGTATTAAGTTGCACATATCTAGTAAATGCAATTAATATATAAATAAAAAGTTGTATCTACATCAGAAATAACTGATATCATTATTCTGCAGTGACAAAGTTTCTTAATAAAACAAAATTGACTAATTAACAAAACTGTTAAAGACGAAAATATTATTAATGGTACATGACAAACTGTGTATAAAATATAGGACAACCAACCAATAGCTAATAATAAGACACACAGCAATATAACTCTAGTAAAAAATAATACTTGAACCACCATGTTAACTGAGAGACTAAAAACTAAAAGTCGACAGACAGAACATTTCAAACTGAAGCGTCGAAAAGATTGCGTGAAATCTAGACATTAGGGGAACAGAGAACATGATAAATGAACAGATCCCTAGTCTGCATTTTAACAAAAAGGATTTGTATTTATTTAACTTACAGATACAGGCATCCACTAAATAGAAAGATAAAATCTGTGATAAAAATTGTATGTTTTGAAAAACAAATTGAGAACAAAGTTTGACGTTTTCTTTTATTGTTGTAGAATTACTGGAATAATTTTAAATTTTGGCTATGGAAATTCCTCGAACTCAAATCGACTTTGTTCAAATGGATACTTCGAATAATATGAAACCTGTCATCAGTAATGTGACTCATTTTTGGTTAATAGTGCTGTGAGAAATTAGTAGCAAAAATTGCTTGCGACATACGTCGTTCCACCACGATTTCAAAAGTTTGACACAAATATCCTCCAAGTGTTTGGAATTCAACTATAACCGCACTAAATGATGTTGTCCGGGCTTAATTTTAATCCCGCACTTAGCGGCCGTAAAGTCGCTCGGGCCGTAAAGTTTCTCAAATCGGATCATTTGCACAGATCACTTTTTAGTTTACGAGCGACGCTGCAGCTGCCCCTAATTTTGAAGCGCAGCACGCGTGGTCAATCACACAACTAAACCCGTTAATTTCACGCATTTTTATATTGCAGCATCTGCCCGTATAATTAAACGTCGAATTCGGGGCGCTCTTGCGCTTCGTTTTGCAGGGCCCCAGACTGGTCCTCAGGTGAGAAACGCGGCCTGCAGTTCGCAATTTGTTCGACGGGATAAATTTGGCTTGAAATTTTTATTCGCGATTTAATGTTGGTTCAGATGCTTCAAGTAAAACATGAGATTGGAATAGACAAAATTGCGTATACTGTAAAGATAAAACTGAGCAAAACGACACAAAACTTGTATTGATAGAGAAGTATTGCTAACAGAATAAGATGTTCAATAAAAAAACAAATATTAATTAATTATCTGCTTTGAAGGTTTAAACCCTATCTACTTTGACATCCATATCTTTAAACTTTAAAGACACCTAAGAATATAAGGATTAACGGTTGTGCCGGCCAATACCTAAGAATTTGGCAGCTCACTTCTGCGGCAGTGTACTCACCTTGAAGTATTGATCAGGTGGGAGCCAATCGTAACGTAGGGTGATTAAAAGTGAAAGTACTTCGCAACTGCATAGGGCAATCGATACAGCCAAAACAATAAAAAATGCTATTATGTTTACGATTATGGCGCTGATATTTGGACCTACTCTGCATCATAAAGTTTGAATTGCCCCATAAAGGCTGTATTACGATTAGATATCAGAGAAAGCAACAAAGTTGAATATTTCCATTGCAGGGGAACTGAGAAATATATAAAATTACTTTAAGTAAGCCAATCAGAAAATGAATAACCATATTTCTCGATAACATTATTATACATCACCTTACAACTAAAATTGAGTAGACTTAATAAAACATGCTATGCCTACTAAGCGTATATTAATTAGACTGTATTGTTTTTTGGTTTATATATAAACAAATAAATGCTAAAACTTTTTGTTGCTCTAACAAGAAAATTTTTAGGATAATAAAAGACGAGCTGTTTTCATAATTTTTTGATGAGCTATAGTGGTATAAAGATTCATTGAAAGGAATGTTTTGTACAAATTTTTGTACTTTTTTGAAATATTTAGGCACACTCATTTTTTGCCTATCTGATGTTAGATTTTCTAAAAGTAAATAGAATTCCAAATTGTTATAAAATTGGTAAATGCATATAAATATTTTTTACTGCCGAACTTCAAACTTCAACAAAACAGAACTCGACTAACAAGAATGAAAAAATAACAGAACCCACAGGAAACAAAGAATTCTCTAAACCACTCACACGAGAAGAACTTCTGAATGCAATAAGGACATTAACCAGTAATAGGCGACGATATACCTCAGAGCTATTGAAACCTGCGCTACTAACTTAACTAGCAAAATATAGACAACAAAAAACCAAGCCAACGAGAAGCAGCATTATATGCCCAATACACAAAAAGGGATAGGAACTTGACTGCAAAAATTTCAGAGGTATTTTTCGTTATAGCCCCTATCCGAAAATATAATAGGCGTATACAAGGCAGATATCATCAACTACGGATATAGACATATACCAATATGAACTTTAAATAAGCATAAACATTAACAAAAAAAATACAGCAATTGTGTTTCGACAACACAACTATACTAATCAGAATAAATCGCTTGACAATGGATAATTCCAAAAGCAAACTAAAGATAAGCGGAAACCTAACAACACAACAGGGGCTAAAACAAGGAGATGGACTGGCTCCTCTGTTATTCAACATAGAATTGGAATATATGGTAAAAAATGTTGCAGTAGACATAAATAAAATGTTTTTTTTATAAATCTAACCAAATAACATAATAAAATAATGCTATTATATTAACATTAAAAATCCTGACAGCTACATATGCTGACGATACTGAAATGCTTGCATCTGATTTCGACTCTATATTGGCAACCCAAAATTTGCAATCTCACCTAAATAATCTGCAACAGTGGTTTACGAAGTGGCGCATTAAGGTCAATGAGACAAAGTCTGTCCACATAACCTTTACAACAAGACGAGGCACCTGCCCACCCGTCACGCTAAACAATCAACAGCTCCCACAATTTGAAAGTGTCAAATACTTAGGACTTCACCTTGATAGGCGGCTGACATGGAAAACTCACATCTGGACGAAACGAAAACAACTAAGCCTTCAGTTTCGAAAAATGTACTGGCTACTAGGACGCAACTCGCACCATGGTATGTATCCAACGAGGTTATACGTCGTGACCTAGGCATACCTTCAGTAAATGAAGAAATCCAGCGTCACACGGTACGCTACTGTGACAGGCTTTATGTCCACCCAAACGCCCTTGTCGAGGGCCTTCTCGATATTGCCGAAGATGACCCACGACTTAAACGAATTAAAACTCTGGATCTTCCAAACCGCTTCGAGTGAGTGATAGCGTGTGTGCGCGAGTTCATAGTGCCATTTAGCTGCAAGCCAAACTGACTCACTGCCACTTAAGGAATTTGTTATTGAACTCTTTCCTTCACGATATGCATGTACAGTACCACATAATTTACTAAATGTCAAATTTTGACAGATTGTAAAGTTCCTCAATAAAAAAAAATTAACATTCTTGGAAGAACAATGCACACCAACAAAGAAATATATGTACTATTCGAAAGGGTTACGATACAGATTGGCCTAAAAGTCAAACCAAGGTATTCATACAGACCAGAAGTAATAGAGCAAGAAGTGAGAACGTAACAACAGGAGTACATAATTTTAAAATAATGAGTCACTTTATATACATAGAAGCCAACATCTCCAACAAACTGAATAAAATGAAAGCAATACAATGGTGGATTAATAACGCAAAAAAACATTACAGCTTATTGTTAATATTTAACTTAAATAATGTATACAAAAGGACAAAACTATACTTAAATAAGTAGTGTGAAAGCAAAACATGGATATTGTAAAAAAGAGCAAAAGAATTCGAACGCAAAATCCTGCGATAAAAGATATACGGACAAATTGGGGGAGGGGGGGGTCAACTAATGGAGAATTAGATATAATCACGAGATATATTAACCATTCAAGAAGACCGATGCTGCAACCTCCACCAAACTACATAAACTTAAATGAACTGGACAAGTTCATGCATTGGTCAAGAGTAGAAAAGAAAATTTTCTAAGAAAAACTAGAAGGCGCACGACTAGTAGAAAGACGAGAAACTTTTTGGCAAGGTACTGGAACTGCACTGAAAAGTATCAGTTTTAGATGGAGAACATTGAAGGAGAAAAATTGAGGAAGTCAAGATTCGATTTAAACCGTAGCCCATCATATGGATGGACGGACGGATTGTGCTTATGATAAGTAAGATAATATTTATAATTTTAATTATAATTGTAATACGGAAAAAGTTATATGAATACGGGACAGGATTAAAAACTCAGGAAATGTTGTATAATATATATATATATATATACTTTTTAAGTTCGTTGAAAATTTCATGAATATGATATTTAGTTTACAATTAAGTAAATATTTTTTATATACGCAAACGTCAGACAAAACATTTGTGTGACCATTATTTGGAAATTAATGCAGACACGATTAAAATAATTAACCTTTTTTGTATTGTCAACAAGTTATAGTAAATTTGGTAAGATAAGGTCTCAAAAATAAAACAGCCACTTATAAACACACACACACTACTATTATGAAACCACCATATGGCAATATGACAAGTCCTATTCTTACGTCCACGCTTGTACACTCCGGATAACGCTGACGTCAGAGGGCAAAGGCGACTTACCAGCACCTCAAAACTGGTATGATTGGGCAAGAGAAGACATACCCCATACAGAAAAGTCAAACATTCCCATCATCTAACGTACTTATAGCTATACCACAATATAGCGAAATCCTAAAGATACTTGAAAGTTCAACAGAAACCTTAGATTGAACGAAAAGTTGTTTGTCAAACACTGCAAGGATAATGGATTGAGATATGAAATGTACAAAGTATAGCCATAAAATAACATGAAACGTGTAATATGATGTAATATGAGAAAAAGGTATTAACAGGAATAACACGGAAACTCAAGGATTACAGCCGATATAAATTAAACCATTATTGTATAGAGAGGAATTGCTAAGAAACACAGAGTAAGTGTTAACGTAACATTTACAATCAACAAAGAATGGAAAGACATTTTATAAAATTATGAGTGTATAAATGAAAGAATATATACAATTGAATTAAAAATACAAAGACGATCACTGGCTGTTATACAACTCTTTACTCTAGAAGATGAAAAACAAACATAAACTTAAAAAATCACAACTTATGACCAATAATATTAAACCAATAACATATAACCGAACATTTACACAGTATTAGCAGGAGATCTGAATGCTAGAGTGGGAATATCCCAATTCAAAATATAGTTGGTCAATAGAGGAACAAACAATAAGCAATAATAGAATGAATTACGGCAGGTTGCAATATACAACAACTTGAAGATAATAAACTCTTTCTTTCGAAAAAAAACATCAACAATACACATTCCCAGCAACAGGTTTTAGAAGTATGATTAACTATGTGAAAACTATCCTCAACTACAGAGGATAGTTTACAAACATACCTGTACACAAAGATAGCGGTATATGCTTTGACCTAATAGTCAGTAAAATAATTATTCTAGAACCATGAGTAAAAATCAAAACAAAACATAAAAAGAAATATACAAGAAACATGAAACACACCTATTACAAAATTAACGGCATTAAACATCTATATCAAACTCGTTTAAGAAACTACTTATCCCAAGAGGAAACAAAATAAGATATAGACAAAAAATGGAAAGCTATAAAACAGCTGAACACAAAGTAGCAGCAAATGTTTTAGGGAAAAGACCGAAGGTAATAACCTAAGATATAAAATAACGAACTATAATAATTAGTAGATAACAAATATATAGCATATCAGAAATCCTAATTTCAAGAAAGGAATAAAAAAAAACCAAAAAAAAGCGAAATGCAGAAGCTAAAAGATATCGCAACTGTATAACTAGTATAGAAGATAATGTGCACAAAAGATGGCCTCTAAAATTATAAAGCAAAACAAAAACGTGAGAAAAAATATTACAACTGTAAATGTAATAGAAATTAAAAACAACATTATAAGGAACTGTGGCTTAATCTTGAAGCAGAAAAAAAAACTTAAAAATAGCATAAAAACAGACTGGCAAGAGACCAATCAAACAGTAGATGATGTAACGATGCAAGAACTAGAAAATTCATTAAAAATATCAAAAAACTGGAAAATTACAGGAATTGATAAAATTAATAGAGTTTCTCAAATATGTTTAATATATTCTATAAAACTGAAATTACTTAATAATGAATTATAGCTAAGGTAAAATCCGTCTTTAAAAAAGGCAACAGAGCAGACTCTTATAATTACAGGGGTATCACTTTATCCAAAAACAGAGTATAAACAATCGCATATGTGAAGAAGAATAGAATGTTTTTTTTAAAGACGATTTTATATCAACCTAATTATTATCATAGAGAAACGTGGGTACACATGTAGCATTTATCGATTTCACTAAGATGTTTGACAAATTCACAATGTCAAAACTATGGTCAATTCTAGAAGAAAATTGAGTTCCCCATATTCTAATAAATACAATAGAAAGTGTTTATCGAAATACTAAAATTAGTATAGAAGGTAATGACGATGATAAACGCTAAATACACAAAAATCAAGGCGTAAAAGAAGAATGTGACCTTTCGCATATTCTATTTAATATTTATATAAGCAACATGATAAAGATAGGAAAAGGAGTTCTAAAAGGAGTCCGGATAAACACAAACAAATATGTTTGTAAACGACCAGTCTACAATAACCAATTTAGAAAACAACCTACTGCGACCAATCTACAGGCTGAATAATATGTCAAAAGAATACACCAACCAAATATCACCATCTAAAACAAAAATAATCGCCTTTAGGGGCAAGCACCCAGTACTATCTAAAATTATTATAAATAACAGTAACCTAGAGTAGAGTAACAGAACTTTAGTATATAGGGCGCGATGTTTCATTCAATTGTGACCAGGAAATCGAAAAAAATCATTCGTATATCAAAGAATATGCGCCACTGTAAGAAGAACATTAAGGAAGAATACAAGAAAGAAAAGACAGGTGAAATTTTACAAAACCATGGCGGTGCCCACTGTACTATAGGCAGCGAAACGAAAAATTCATTTCGCGGAAATGAGGTTCTTAAGAAGAGTCAAATGATGTAGCCGGTTAGACAGGTTTATCAACGAACACGTAAGAGATGAGCTACAAGTACAACCAATAAGACCAAATAATCAAATACAAGAAAAGATAGAAAAACATGTAGATAGAAAGACACCTGAAGTTCAATACAATTTAAGAAATACCCGAAATATAGGAAGATCTTGAAGGCGATGGCATATTAAATCGAAAGAATCCATAACGACAACAACTAATAACGGAAAAACCTAGCAAGCAAATACAAAAATCAGCAAAAATTGTCGCAAAACTTAACGATACTGTATACAACAACAAATATATATGTATCGAAAAAGTTGAAATATATATCTAATCAAGATTTTAGCTTACATAAACATTGCAAAATGGAAACTATGAATATGCCAAGGAAACAAAAGTGATACAATTAGGTAATAACTAATTGGCCAAAATAGCCAAAGACTACTGTTTAAGAGAGAAGTCATGTTGACCGAAAAATGTCAAAGAAAAATTGAAAAATAACTTATATTATTTCAAAACCAAGAATTCTGATAAATGTGATAAAAATTACTTGGTGTTGAAAACATGTTGCATAACAATCATAAACAATTGATTAAGTAACATTCATTAATCCCCAAAAGGCGTTGCTGGAAGTTTCCAAAACAATAAATCAAATCAAACCATCAATTTTTTATGCGACCGAGGTCAGCCCGGAGAATCATTAAACGATGTAGGATGCAGATGGAGCTTCGACTCGGTTTCGGCCAGCTCCCTCGCTGTCGCATCTTAATTCGCTTATAAACATTATTATTTGGGCATTACTAGCAACAAAAAGCCGAAAACAAGGCTTACGAGTAATGCGTTTTTAATTATAACGAACAAAGCCACAGGAATACTTCGAGCTACGAAGTTCGGAAAGGTGGGTGAGTGCTGGTGTGGTCTTTCGGCCTTTTCCCGCAGCGAGCCGCAAATGGCGCGATTAGCTGGCTCAGATTTCGGGCACAAAGAGCCGTTTGATGTCGGCGATGTTTATGAGAACTGCGACAGGTTAAGTTGCTGTTGGTATTTAACTTGCAAATGCGCAGGCCGCTTTCCCTTATCACCGGCCGAAATTACGAATTCAATACGAGCAGATCGGAGATAAGGGGCTTCGGGGAAATTATTTATCGCCGGGTGGAGACAGACCAAACGCGGTGGTCACTGGGGGTTACGAGCCGAGGTAATACCGGAAACTTCGACAGAGGCCGCTCTATCGCGGCGCCCGACCGGAAATGGCGTTGAGTCACCTTTCGTCCTGCTCTGACTTATGGTTTTGCATAATTAGACGGAAGACGACAGCGGCTTTGTTATTACAGCGCAATATTAGCCCCAATTTATTGCCGCAAAGACTTTTTCTTATAAAAGCGGCTCAAGCGTTGGTTGTGTTAGTTTTTAGAGTATTCCCTTAGTAAAACTGTCATACTAATGTAATGTATGCAATGTAATCACTACATGTAAGTATATTAGTTTTTTCAGTGACAGGCTTTGAACCGAATAATGGATTTTTAAATGCGTGTTTTAATTAGATTATTTAGAGCCCATTTAAAGTGTAAAATCTATAATTCTATTCAATAAAAAATTTCAAATATAAATTCCATGCTTTACAGATTTTTTAAGAAATAGTTAGTGTCAGTGTTTGCAACGATTGATGTTAGCAGAAATAAACAATTTGAACACAATTTACTATTTATAGATAATCAGATCATAATTCACTTAGGTTGAAGTTTTTCTTAATTATATTTATTCGCGTATCTTACGTGTTGTATTTTTTCTATTAAATAACGTAATTTACCACCAAGCAAGGATCTTGCTCACAATTTTTAATTTTGACTAAAATATAACGTTAATTCTAAAATATCCAGTTTATTTTTGATAAAGGTTAATAAGCTTTTGACTCCCTTGTAATGTCTGTTTTGTTGACGTCAGTTTTACACATTAATTTTTCTTTATTTTTTAGCCTTGAAAACTCATCTTTATTTCGAAGAGTGTTTATAGAAGTTTCTAAAGCACACTATCAAATAATAAACTTTGTTGTGTCTGTACTTTTTCAATGAAGTGTTTTATTTACTTTTCAAAACTTTATAATACCAATTCAAGACTTAAGTTTTTTCAACATAACATTTGCTTTATACTGCGCATCTTTAATCTCATCACTATCATGGATAATGTTTGTCCAAAGAATCAACCAAGAACCTCCTGGTACGACTTGTCTAACGCTTAACTGGCACTAGCAGGCGTATTCCATCGTGTTGCCAACAAAATTTTTAACGATAAGAAATCCTTTTTAAGGTGAATTTGCAAGATATCCCATCTTTTGGCTGAATAACTGAAAAAGTTATAAATTTGTTATTCTAAAGAAAAAATCAAGAAGTACTTGGTACTCTCTGCAGCTGCAAAACGAACTAGTTGTAAAAAGTGAATTTGGATAGAGGATCTATTTCTTTTTTAGCTTGGGGGTCTTTATGCACCCAGACATGTCGTAGTTCTGTCAGTTACAGTTATTTAGATCAATATCTACAAAATCTACGGTTGTCATTACAAAATGTGTCATCTCTTTACCTTTATGACCAAAGTTAAGAATAATCGTCAAAAATCGTTCAACGGGTGTTCCCGTAGGTAGCATTTAGCGTACCACAAAAACTGGTTGGTGTGTGTGTGGCACATCTGGCGTTGGGTCCACAATTATGGAATAATGCTTGGCAGTTACAACCTCTTGGACAATATATGCCTTAACTTGGTCTGCTAATTATTATATAAAAAAATTATGAGTGCTGCTGCTGTCACACAGGTCAAAGTTCAACTATTACTGTCAATTGTTCGTGCCTTTACGTGCCGACCTCCAAATGACAAATTCTGGCTTGGCGGCAGGCGCGGCCGAGGTATTATATTTCCGGAACCGCAAGCGATAGAAAATTTTCGTTTGAGAGCGGGTAATAAAGCACTCGTTGTATTATAAATTCATTAACAGCTCCACTTAATAAGTATGGAGAAACAGCTCTGCTTTTATTCCCAAATTTTGTTACATGTTTATAAAAAGATTGATTTTTGAAATCAGTTCTACAGAGCCCAGAAAGTTACACTTTTTCTAGAGCCATTTATTTCATTATTACCATGACTTGGCTGTCCACGGAAAGCTACAAACTTTATAACTTTAACAACTCTTAAGAAAATTCGCCTTACAAAACTTCTTCCTTATACTATTCAGCTATTTCACAATTCACTCGTTGTCAAACTCAATTTCTATATATTTCTGTGTTTAGAGTTGTTACTATGGTTGTTGATTATATGGTTCTTTTTCCACCCATCAAACCCTTTAGTTGCTAGTGAGGTCGTTCCTCTATAGTTTGCATGGCGCACAAAGTTCGTTCAATTGATTTTAAATAATTCAACCAATTTCGCTTAATGCGTTCTCTATTCATTCATTTTTATGACTACTAACTGAAACAAAATCTTTTGAGGCATACTGTCTCTCAAATTTTTGAAAATTATTTTATCAAATGCCATTGTAAGTTACCAACTCATTATTTATGCACTAATGCCGGGTCATTAGGTGATATACCATAATTGGGTGTTTTTCGTTGAGAATGTTTTTAGAGCTCTGTAAGTGCGAAGCTTCTTGCAGCTGTATTTTTAATGGACTAAAATTTGGGTTGGAAGTTACTGAAGTCGATGGTGACAATTGTGTTACTGCATGCTATGAGAGAGAAAGCGCGTAGTTGTGATATTTTTTTGATTACAGCATCATGCTGCTCAAGACGCTATTTGGAACGCGTTCTGAATTCTGAACCACTTGTTTTTTAACAAATCTCGACCATCTGTGTCTTAATTTTTTAGCATTTATGATAAATGAAATGGTAATTAAAAGATGATTTAATTCAAAACTAAACTTTATTTACAAGAACCACAAGGTTGCACAATAATTATAAATTATAATACTATTAACGCTACGGTTACTAATGTATAACAACTATAATTTATTTGCACCACGGTTATTTGCTCCTATTTGACTCCCGCAAATGCCCGTCTGCTCCGTCAAATCCACGCGAATCTAGAACGATTCAGAATGTTTTAGAATTTGAACACAATGATCGATTACTTTTTAAAATTTCCGAATAATTTCTTTGTGATATGTTATTTCTGTTACAATATAAATGTTTTTAAAAATCCATTATACGTCGATGAATAACGAATGTACCTTTTTAAAGTTTAATAGTTATCACATATTTAAAATGTGTCTGATTGAGTTCCCATTTTCAACGAACTTAAAAAGTTCGTTACTGAATTCTATATGTCTGTCTGTCGGTCCGTCACAAAATTTGAGATTTTTTAAAATTTGAAAATGGATTCGTATAGGAAATTTTTATTAAAAAATAATTTTCTAGATATTCGACTTCTAATTTCGGGAAAATTTTCGACATTACGATTTTAAATGTGATTCTTATAGGAAATTCTACGCTAAATTCGAAAATGAAGTCGAAAAAATTCTATGTCGAATAATTTTCCAGATATTCGATTTCGAATTTTCCCGAAATCGAAAGGTCTTTTTAAGTTCGTTCTGGGATTGCTTATAGAGCAATCTCTTCGCCAGCCCCATGTTTGTTTATTAAACTTAAAATTTTGCACCTCCCAAATCTTGGCACTCTAGACGGCGACTTACTCAGCATATGGGTTAATCACGCCCTACCTATAACCCTTATCAATTTTAAATCGAAGGAAAATAACAGAATATATAACGTATTATTTTATGACTTTTAGAATCATAGTTGAGTAATCCTTTGATGCTTGTGCTTTAGTAAATTCAGTTCCGTAAATCAGAAAAATTAATATCCACTTTAAGTTTGAAGGCATAGTTATTTTATAATTTAGCTTTAAGTTTTTCACTCATTTAATCACCGCAGTAAAAAACTAAAGATTGAAATATACGAGATTGGTAACAAAATTATTAAATTAGTTACAAAAATTCTCACACGGTTGTTTTTTTTTTTATTATTATTGGTTGAACATTATAAAAAAATTTTAAACACAGTACGTTTTTTTAAACCCAAAACAAGTTATCGAATTCTTTCAATCTTTCTCAACATTTCATAGATTCCAAAAAATTTACGCATACTGACTTTGGTGCGCAGTCTTAATTTAAACCATCTCATGGTCAAAGGCTAATTCTGCAATAAATTGAAGATGGGTTGTCATCTAACAGCAGGTTGCTTCAATAAAACAACTAAGTGTAGAAGTAATATGTGAAAAATTGCAACTAAAATAATTCCTGAGTAATTCTTCCGATCAAATAATAATGTACATAAAACTGCTATTCACGTTTAAAAGTAGACGGAGGTCATAATTATACAAGAAACTACCGGCAAATAACGCCTCACTTCAATGCATCCTAAGTTATAAAACTATAATAATGGTAAGGTTCTAACGCCCCGCGTGGGAGCTGCAAATGTGCACTGAGAAGTTAAGGCTCTCATATTTTCGCTCTCTCTGACTAATAGTCGCGCAGCATCTCTGATGGAGGGTGATGTGGCAAGCATCGCGCCTTAGACGATCGCCATTATTACTCCTTGTTCGAGCGAACACAGGTACTCAATTATTTTCAGTGACTGAGTAGGTTACCTGCCAGGCATCAGAGAGCCCCGGGAGTGAACCCGGGCTCGTTCGCACCGCAGCCCGAGCCTCAGCCACTGGACCACGCTGGCGATAATTATAAAACTATACCCACCAATAAATAAAGAAAAAAGTAAAAACAGTTTCTTCAAATGCAAATAAATATAAAATAAAAAAATATGTTTAATGAGGCAGTACGAGATCTTAAGAAATATCAACGTTTAATTTTTTCGAAAATATTGTGTTTGAAACAAATAGAACTACCGCTTAAAAAAAGAAAAACTAAACCAAAACAGCAGTTTGAACTTTGAGAACCTCAACAGAATGAATAAACATAATATATCATATAATAAACGATATAGAAGACAAAAAGTGCTGTGCTTTTTTAGTATTAAGCAAGCATCTTATAAAGTGTGGCAATATGGTAAGCTTAGTCTTATTAATTAAAGGTGGTTTTTCCACATTATTTCTATGAGATATTTATATGTTTTATAGAATTTAGATAATTTATAGTTCAATCAGTAACAAGAGTATCTGACAGAAGTACATCCTACCAACTTTGGTATGCTTTAGAGTAGTCGTTTAAAACCAATCTAACCAATCTACAATTTTTATATGCGTCCCAGACACATACCTACAATTAATCTAACGACAATAGCCACACTTGTTGATAATACGATCGCATTCTTCAATGACGTTGATTCTACTGCCCTTTCAGCTTTGACTTGGTTGTTAACAGAAAACTGGCTTAAAAATTAATTATCAAAAGAAGCACTACCCAGCATTTAGAAAATTCAGAGTATCACAAATCTGTAATTTTGCAAAAAAATTTATTAACTAGTTATTATTGTATATCGTTAAACTTCTGGTGCATGCATCGTAGAGACTCAGATTGTAGAGTAGAATCCAAAAAATAAGTGTCATCCTCCGGCGCTCATAGGTTAAAAAGTTATAAGCCTTTAAAAGTAGTAAGTACAAACTAATTTACTTTAATATCTAGGAGGCGTAAATGTGAAATAATTAATCTACTTTAATATTTATTATTGAGTTCTCTTCGTATTTACTGCATATTATAAGTAAATTATAGCATACCTTTGGGGAATTTTGTAAATTACGGTCAATTATAGATTGTTTTTTTTTGCTATACCCATGAATTAACTATAAGTAACATACATAAAAATGATTACTCAAAATGAAATAACAAATCAGGAGTTTTTTTGTTAGCGGTAATCTCTAAATATTTCTATCAGAAGCATTACACCGTACTAAGTAAAGTCGATATAGTATTACAGTTTTCTAATTGAACCAATATTAAATGGAGCTGTAACAGTTCTAAATATTTTTCAGAAAAATATTTAGGAATGCTTTTGATAATTTTTTGTTTAGTTACTAGCAAAAAAATAAATATTAAAGTTTGTAAATGAGCTGTTGTTCAACAAATTCTAAACAATTAGAAGCTTTAAATTTTTAAGATGATCTCATTTATAAATTTTCTACAAATACTTTGTAAAGGTAATAATTTAAATTATGACACAAAAAGCAATTTGATAATATTTATAGAAAACGTATTAAAACCAATATTTTTGTTTTCAAGCACAGTGGGACAAAAAATTTATAAGAAACGTAACTTGCAATTTTTCTTAAATTCTACTAATTTTTAAAATAAATTATAGACTCTCTCAGACGAAATAGAAATAAAAAAATATATAAAAGCCGGGAAGGTTAAACAATTAAGTATCTTAGAGAAACTTAGATGCAAAAACGGTGAAGACTCCAGATTTTCAATTTAACAGGATACAAAAGGTTTCCCACAAAAAATTAAGAATAACATGAACTTACTAAATACAATTAGTCAATTATGGGTTTTGTTGAAAAATAGTAAATAAGTTGTATGTTATGTTAAGAAAATTCATAAACTAAAAGTACATTAAATTCAATTATATAATAAATAGCAATTTTTCTTAACTCTAATAAAAATTAACATTTAAAGAGTGCAGACCTAAAAAAATTTATAAGTAAGATAACATAAATATAAGGATAAAATTGAATAACAGCAAAATCTGTAGAAAGCAAAATAAATAACCGAAAATCATTTAAATAATTGAAACTGGTATAAACTTTAGTTACATGCAATAGTTAATAAAAGTAGGAAATGGTATTAGAAACTAGAAAACAAGCTGATAAATTACAAGATTAAGCCCATTTTAAAGTAGGTTTATAGCTGTGGAGTAGACATGTTCATGTAACCCCATACATTTTCCACAAGGTATTGTTTATGGTAGATACTAGAGTATGTAGATATAGAGTAATTTGAATATCAAATGTGTGCAGAAATAAATTTAAAAAATATGTAAAATAACAACATTACCTGCATATGCATAATTTAGCAATAAATCTATAAGACAACGGTAATATGCGATTAAAACGCTTCAAACCTTTTAACATAGCGTATAGATTTGATTATGCATATATTTATAACCACATAAAAGTAATAAAAGGCTAAATAATTGTTAGATAAATAATTTCTTAGTTCGCTTTTTTCTGTGTAATAAATTGTAGTGAGCAAAAATAAAATTTCAGATGGTTCAGAACTTTCGTGCGGTGACTATTGTAATTGCAATTGTGAGTAGTGTTTGTATACATCCGCGTTACGCATAATGTTATTTAGAGCGATGAAAAGCATATGATAATTACGCTTTGCCACAATGAACAAGACGTAAACATCTTTAAAGAATGGATGGAAGAATATGCACACACTGCACAGTTTGATACGATGTTTAGGGTCATTGTCTTCTTGTAGCACCCAACTTGTTCTATCAGAACTAAAAAGTTTTTTAGGACACTTCAGTAAGCATTACTGGTAGACAATGTACATTTTATCGGCGTTTAAATGGTCCATGAACAGAAAGAGGTAACCAAAATCGCACTTACAGAATTATTCCTAAACATGCACTTTTACAGTGTGTTTTATTGCGTTAAAGAATACTATTACTCTTCACTGACCATATTTTTGGATAAGAGAGATAATTTTTGGGGGAGGCCTGAATTACTTTCTTATAAAGTTGCAAAATCGCATTATCTCTTTTGGTTGTAATGATGCAAGTTATTCTCCTTTCTAGCAGATCGTCTACATTGCTAACCTCCAAACATCGCTTTACTCACTTCTTAATGAATGCCTCCGACTTCCGCATTTATTTTGCAACAGTTTTATGTGTCAATTTCGGTCCCTTTGCATGAGTCACTAAAATACTTTATCGTATCGCTTCAAGAATTTTGCACCTATTGTAAAAATAACGAATTCATTAATATCAACGACATAATATGTCAGCAAATTATATATTGCGTAAAAGAGCACGAAACAAATATTCAAACGGTACTAGGCTGCTTTCTTATCAAATGACGAAGACTACTTTCTTGTATTATTACATTATCTAAATGTAAGGTACTTCTACATCTATAATACTTCAAATCAGTGAATGAAAGAGTAATAAGTGCTCTTCTCTGCTGTATTAAACTTTTTTAAACGGTACAGTCATAGTCGAAGAGGTGAAACAGGCACAATAAAGTAATCTAATGGATACCATTCCAAATTTATATTTAAAAGCATTTTTAGTATTTTCTGCCTTTTAGTTAATTATATAAACACAAATGCTATAATGTTGCTCTGAGATAATGCTACAATTTTTAGAATTAGCTACACAAATGGGTTTAGCACGAAACATATTGTCTCACTGTAAAATTAAGAGAACAGGAAGCAACATTCGATAATTAAAATCGCTGAACTTCAAGTACGCTGTATATATTTAATTAACTCCAAAAATAGAAGATTTGGCAAAATTATCATATGTCATCATAGACATTTTGATTTGAGTTAATTAAGATGTCCTTGTGAAACGTCTACACCTTTTTAACTGTAAATAAAAAAGTGTTAGGTGTAACTTCCACATAACAATTGTATTATTGGAAATAAATAATTAGAAAAATTTTTATTTATAGTCCACTATTTTAAAAAATTGTGTGCATTCTGTTTTTGTTTAATTTACGTATTTATGATACGTTTTCCAATGAATTTCTATTATAATTTACCTTCTTGTGCTAATAAATACAAATCAGTTGCTACTAAGTGTTTCACGTATTTGGAAATATATAAGAAAAATACAACCTTTTCTTTATTTTGAACTTGGATTTAACGGTTGATTTTCACATTCTTTGTATATTAAAGGAATTTAGGTAAAAAAATATTTTGGGTGCTATGATCATAGAAATTATGTAGTAAAAACACGAGATAATACTTACTAACTGAGAGGGATACCTTAACACACGTATTTTTTTATAATAAACCTACATAGAAACATTTATAATTTGTAAAACTGTAAAATTTTGAATTTCTAGTAGGTAAACAATAGCATGATAGAAAACATCAACATTTTATTTGAATTTAAACTTAGCTATATAATATATAACAACAAATAATCTTAAAGGCTTTTCGGTACATTTTCCATTGCTAAAACTATTATATGATAAACTATGTTTGGTACAGCACAAGCACAATATACAGTCTTTATCCGCCTTCTAAAAAAGTTGTAAGTTGAGGCATTACAAAATGAGTGTTCGCGTAACATTAAATACACCCTCTAATGTCTAATGTTGTCGTACATTATTTCAAATTGTGAGTTCATTGATTACTCATGTCTTTTTAAAGTAAAAACAAGACTTAGCAGTAGATGAATTAATTTTCTCTCCTGAAACAATACTTGATTACTGAAATGTATGTTAGGGCTTTTAGCTAGGGGTATTTTTTGAACAACTTTGTAAGCTGCATTGTTTCGTTCGGCAACAAAATAAATTAAATTGTTTCATCCATCCACACAATTTATTTGTTTAGTTAAATGTGAATATTTTGCACTCTCTTCTGATGATTTGATGATGTACCTGTTTCCTACGAAATAATTCTCTCTGATTTGAAAAATTTAATTCTAATTTCTCTTGATGGTAAAACAGCACCCATTTTCAATCCACAATATTACAATATCTTTTCTCTTCAGTAACATGATTTTCCAACAGGATCGCTTCCATTTTTCTGCTGCTTTATGCTTTAATGTATCTGTTAAAGCTGCTTAGTCATCTCTTTTTATTGACGTATTCCGTAATTCTCTTTCTGAATTGTTGACTATTTTTTTGATAATACCACATCGTTTTGCAACAGGGCGTTTTCCCATTATATCTCCACGACATAGGAAACAAAGTACTTCTTAGTTTAAGAGAAAGCACGATGTAGTAAGAGACGACAAGCCAATATTTGCATTATTGGATGCCGTTTAACTTTATAAAACGCTTTTCTGTAAAAAATAGTTTTTATTAGGTTTTTATTATATTTTAAACTTTTCACAGATATATTTTCAAAAAATGTGTTTTTAATACGTAGTTGCCATGCATTATTTTATATCTGTAATATAAAAACCGAGCCGGTAGTAGGCGAGTGACTTGAAAGCTTGATTCCCATTATGCGTATAACACAAACAAGATAAAATTTTAACTTCTTAATTTGATGCTTAATGAATTACAATTATGGTAGTTAGCTTGTAATGAAACATTAACATTAATGTTATTTTTACTTCAAAAATGTATGCTTCTTCTGTAAAACAGCAATTTTAATGTTAATGCTGGTTTTAACCAACACATATTTGCCTAAAAATTGTTTTATATTTTACAGAATCGAAAAAGGTGATGTGGTATAAATAACGGCAAATCCAATTTCACATTGAGTAGAAAATATAGAGATTACATATAATAAACTTAACAAAGAAAAAATTTAACTTCCTATTTTATGCTGTATGGCTTTTCGAATAACAAAAACTGATAGTAGTGCACCATTAACATTAATGGAAGTTTTGCTAATCTTTGCTTATATCTTTTATGTAAATCAGTAATTTTCATGTTAATATCTTCATTTCTAGCAAAACTTGTTTGGATTACAAATTTTATAACATTTTGCGGAAATAAGAAGTACCCATTTTCAAACTTACTATTTAAATTTTTTTAGAAAAATTATAGAACCCTAATTATTCAGCGAAATGAGTCAGTTAAAAGCTAACAAAAATATGTTATTTTTTGGCAGGACATCTTCAAGAAACCGTCTCCGCATGAGTGTTTTTTTTGTATTGAGCCTCTACTAAGTGTAGTTTTGACTATTTGCTTTGTAAAGTTCAAGCTAGCTAGGATGCTTTTACCTAATATGAATATTCTCAAAGAAGCCCGGCCAAAAAATATAATCGTCTTTAGATATAATATGGCTGGGCAATTGCATTAAAGAAGAAATCGATGTTATTGTTATATTACTAGTCTTCTTATTTTGTTGGAATCGTGCCTAATCGTTAACAAAAAGAAATATATTTACTTATGTTCACATGTACAGATATAAGAGTTACCGCGTATACATCACTGTCTTCAAAAAAACAATGATGAGGAATAATAGTCTATAACATATTGTAATTTGGCATTATGTAAATATCTAACAAATAAAAATGCGTTTTATCACTGACGAGTAGATTGTGAATAAGATCATTATTATGCACTAAAGATTTAGAAATTGACAAAAAATTGTTCAGATACCCTAATGATTATTATTCAATGAATGTATTATCTACGTTTTAAATAAAGAAAACTATGTTTTAGGCAAAATTTGCCTCACGCTACTATTGGAACTGATAAATGATACTGTAAAGCGATAGGTTCCAGAGGACGTACTGTTCCAGCTGCACCTGAAGGCTTCTCGTTTAGTGCAAATCAGGTTTTTAAAGTTCTTAATTTATATGACATAAAGTGGCACCATTTTGATGGAATTTGAAACAATAATAGTTGATTGTGATACACCACACTGTAATGGTGAGCGCATAATTATTAGCAAATATTATAACGTTTCAAAAGAATTGTTTACGAAGGGGGTGGAAAATAATTGAATTAAAAGTGATAAAGCCCATCAAGGGTAAGAGGCAGTAAAGCAAAAGAAAAATGCTAAAAAATAAGACATTAAAATGATATTAATTTGGTATTTTCTAGTTAAATTAAAGTAAAGTTTATAAGAGTACAAAACAAGATATCAAAACATAATATATATATAAATATATATATATATATATATATATATATATATATATATATATATATGTATATAGAATATATAGAAGAAGAATCAAATACTAAGTTAATCTATGTATGAATTTAGTACATATGTATACATTTAAAAATAAAATGTAAATAATTATTATACCTGTGCCACTCTCAATAAAATGAACGTGAAGAAAGAAATAAAAAATATAAAAATTAAATTAAAAAATTATAATGATATAAATATAAATTAACTAAGAAACACCATGTTATAGAAGCACAGAAAGCAAATTAAATAAAAAATAAAAATGTTAAATCCTTAAATTTAAAGCAAAAATAAATAATATGGAGAATATGAAGAATGTGAGAACAGACGAAAAATAGCAAACAAAAGAACGGATATAAAGAGGCAACAAAAATGGTGGTAGTGCTAAAAAACATTTAATAAAATACAAAATAAATATTTAAATAATCTAGAACAACAGTTGAGAAAATTAGCTAAAAAACGAAAGAAGATAACAAAATTAACATTTAATGAGTGCGACAAACAATGCAATTTAAAATATGTGGCTTTATATTTACTATTTATTTATGTATCACTATTAATAATTATTATATAGTTCTTCACATAAAAGCATAAGAAATTTTCATAACGATAATAAATAGATGAAATAAATAAACATTTAGTATGTTTGATAAAATATACCTCTAGCTATGGTATAACGTACTTACAGCAACATTAAAAATGACCACACAGTACTATAATAATAAAATAAAAATTGACAATTTAATATAAAAGTTAATTTATTAATATAAAGAAATATAAAGAAAAATGTGATTGATTTTAAAATAAAAAATGTAACACTAAGCAGAAACATCAAAATCAACTGAAAAATATAAAAAAATGTGGCTTATTGCATAATCTTCAGAACTCTTAAACTCCGTCGTTACGTTCCATTTGCGAATAGCTGGTTTAACGCTTGGATGTTTGTATATTTCGCATCGCTTGTCGTAATACTTCACAGTATGACTTGTGAAAAAGTACTCTAAAAGAAAATGTGCAGTGTTGAGAGCTAAGTCGGTATGCAGGTGGTTCATGATTTTTTATTACATGTTGCAAAGAGTATCAGTAGGTCTAAATCGGAAAGATTTGAAATACAGCGAACCGTTAATGCATAGTTTTATTTCTTAACCTATTCTTTTAACACCAATACAAGAGGAAGAGCAGCTTTAATCAGATCTGAAAGTATATGGCTAGCTCTGGCGAGCAATTGTTTAGCAATATTCAACACTTGTGTAGCCTTCTCTTTTAGATTCAGCAGCATTTTTAGTCTAAACTTTGTTCTTCTTAAAAATATATCTACTAATTACAAATTAGGGATGGCTTTCTTTACTTTCACAGTGACGAAGACAAAGAGTAGAAAACTTTAGTTAACGCCAATAAAAAATTATGTCACTTTTAAGATAAATTAAAAATTTCTATGACAAAATTATTAAAAATATTCCGTTTATATATAATCTTTTATTGTCATACCGTTGGTATGATCCAAAAACCTATAACGTTCACCGCCCTATTAAAGCAGTACGTTACCACATACCAAACTAATTAGTAACCGTTTACAAATCTGTGTGATTGCAAGAAAAAACTTTAAGAGGTTAAATGCAATCTTGCAAAATTGGCCCTTGCTATTATTTGTCACATGCCATTCTAGTTTGCAAAATATTAAAATTTGAAATAGTACTGCTTTAAAATATTGAGAAAACACAAACTTGGATAACTGTTACAGCTTTTATAAAGATTTCTTGCAGGTGACGATTAGATGTAATGTCAATCAAGATCTCGATCAAACAACAACAAAATCTCTATTGCATACTTTATTATTAGTTGAAGAACGTCATTTAACAATGGGATCAATGCGACTTGCGACAATGACAACGCTGCAAGGGTCGCCCAAAATGTGGCCAAGACCAGAAGTATTTACACGGCCCGGAAGCAGCGCAGTTCCTGCAGCCACAAAGGCCAGACGCACACATAGTTTATTGAAGTGCAACGAGACGCATAGCCCATTAATAGTACATCAAGTCACAATTGCATTATAATAGGAGCCCCGGCCACTTGATTAACCTCGGCGCGTGCTCATTGTGTGCGGACTCGCCCGCCGAGCGGCCGCGTCGTGCGCATTGTAAACCACCCCATGTTTACATTTTGTGTCCGTATCACTGCATTAGTTGCTCGTTAATCTGCGGGGTAAACAGTTTATGATGCCGATTTGCCTGCCTAGCCTTCCATTTGAGCGGAGCTGGTCGACCGATTGGGCGTACGAGGGGTTCATTGAATATGGAAGACGCAGCCTCTTATTAGACTATATAACTACTAAATTAGTACATACTACTGTGTACAAATACAACCCGGAATTTTGTTATAATTTTTGAAATCCTTATTTATTCTTAAAAATCTATTTCATCGCCTTCGAAGTAATCCCCCTCGGCTGCAATGCACTTATGCCAGCGAATTTTCCACTCATCAAAACACTTTTAAAAGTCCTGTTTCGGCATGGCCTTCAGCACCTTCTTTGATTCGGCTTGAATCTCTTCTATCGTGTCAAAACGGTGTCCCCGGAGCGGTCTTTTCATTTTGCTGAATAGCCACAATCATATGGAGGTAAATCAGGCGAATACGGCAGTTGCGGAACGATATGGGCGGAATTTTTAGCAAAATGGTCACGAATAAATTGAGGGTTTTTGGAACCAAATGAGATTTGACTTCTTTGAGGCATAAAACTTCCTTCAAAATGGTGTTGACTGATCCATTTGAAATGCCAACGATGTCAGCAAGCTCTCTAGTTGTCAATCGACGATTTTGGAGCACCAATTCCTCCATTTTCGCGACGTGCTGTTCGTCAGTTGATGTTCTTGGACGTCTTTGATGTGGTTCGTCTTCAACGCCTTCAGGACCCTCTTTGAACATTTTATGCCATTCGTATACTTGTGTTTTAGACGTAGCCTGTTCACCGAAGGCTTTTTGTAACATTCTGAGCGTTTCCGCAGCAGAAATATCATTTCTAACACAAAATTTAATCGAACTTCTTTGTTGAATATTTTCTGACATGGTAAAAATCGAAAAAGTTAATTTTGGTTGTTTACGAAAACGAGCGTCACTCTTCAACTAATTAAGATATTAACCTAAAATTTGACACATTTGTCAGTAGTAGTCCTACCAACTTAAAAACTAAAAAGGTTTGTGCCCAACGAAATGCCTGCGTAGTTTAAATTAAAAATTCCGGGTTATATTTGTACACAGTAGTATACTTAGTAAAATTGACGAAAATAATAGAATGCCGTAGGGCAAAAAAATCTGTTCAATATTTGAAACTATGTTTAGACGGTAATTTTTTGACATTTTTCTGGACTTGTGTTTCTTTTATTTTAAATTACAATACTTTTATAAAAGGTTTTCTATTAAAAAGTGTCACTTTAAATTTCGCTCTATTTTTTATCTGTTAATGTTAGAGCCACCATTATTCGATATGCGAATGGTAAAAACTATATGGTTAACAAAAATGCTTATTCAACGTATTAAATTTGTGAAAATTCATTATAAAAATGCTGAACATTTTGTTTAGACAGTTCGTAAATCGTCGTACACTTTTCAGTCGAAATAAAGCGCCTTGTCGCACAGCAATGTGAAACTAATAGGTAAATTTGAGCTTTCCGGTCAAGTTTTGAATGTAAAGAACCAAAAGAGTGCCCTTCAAGGCAACATTAAATAAAAATTGTATTATAAACCCAGACACTACTACCACTCAAACTACATAACTAAACTTATTAAAAAAAAGAGCCAAGCGAGACGCAAATGGCAAAGAAATTGAAACCCATCTGATAAGTGAACGCCCAACTACCTAACACACTAGCTCAAAAAAAAGTTAGACGAAATAAGAATAGCCAGGTACCAAAAATACATTGAAGAGCTTGAACCGAACGACCCTGGGATGTGGAAAGCAAAAAGAATCCTAAAATAGCACAACGAAATTCCAACAATCACAGATGGTATCAGCAACTACCACACTGATGCAGAAAAAGCCGCAGCATTCTCCAACCATCTGGAAAGTGCTTTCACATCAAAAATTATAGACAGTCAAACAGAAGCAGCATCTACAATTGACTACATAGAAAGAAACCTACCTGTCACCACCGAACATCTAGAGCCAACTTTGCCTCACGAACTACAAACTTTAATCGGCAGACTCTCTAAAAGAAAAAGCCCCGGTTACGACCTCATACCAAAAATCGTATTAACACATTTAACTATAAAATGTTTAACCTAATCTACATCAATATTTAATACCTGTATGAGGATGGGCTACTTTTCATAAGAATTGGAACCACGCCAAAATACTGCTGTTCCCTAAACTAGGAAAGGACAAAAAACTATAGACCTATAAGTATATTAACATCTCTATCCAAGCTATCAGAAAAAATAGTAATCTGCACTCGCCTCAATAAAAAAGTGACCTCACTTAACATACTCCCCCAACAATCAGTTCGGCTTCCGAAGAACCTACTCAACCACACACCAACTTCAGAGAATAGTTGAAACATTCGAAACAGCATACAAAAACAAACAGTACGAAACAGCCGCTTTTCTTGATGTAGCCCAAGCCTTTGATAAGGTCTGGCTAGAAGGGCTGAAAAGAAAACTATTGAAACTAAGATTACTCAACTACCTAAAGGCAATACTATTCTCTTTTCTCGAAAACAGAAACTTTGCAGTGAAAATAAATGCCGAAGTCTCAGGTATCAAAAGTATACGAGCTGGAGTCTCTCAGGGCAGTATACTTGGACTACTTTTATTTAATATCTACACATCAGACGTGCCAAATGCAGAAGCCACTTTAGCAACATTCGCTGATGATACAGCCATAATTACAGTACGCAACGATCTAACAAAAGCAGCACAACGACTGCAGGCCGCTATAAACAAATTATGCAAACGGTTTACTAACTGAAACATTCAATTCAACTCGAGCAAATGCCAAGCAAAAATATTTACACTCAGGAGAATCCGCAATCTACTTAACATTTATGTTAACAACCAAATGATCAAATGGAATAGCCCTAATGAAACAGAAAAATATCTAAGAGTACTTCTAGACACAAAACTCTCATGGAAGCAGCATATCAACCATAAACTCAACCAGAGTTATGCAAGACTAGCACAGCTATATCCACTATTAACTCGAGAATCAAAACTAAAAGCCAAATGAGCAATCATGATGTACACTTCCCTCATAAGACTATTAGCACATTATGCAGTACCAATCTGGAGTACCACATCAAAAACAAACATAATCAAACTACAAAGGCTACAAAATAAAGTTCTAAGAATCTCAATAGACGCGCCATGGTTTATCAGAAATACTCAATTACATTACGAACTAGGAGTTTCAATAATAAAAGAGTACATAAAAACAATCACCAAAAAATTTCTTAACAACATCAAGACATGCGATGGAGCAGCTCACTATAACATTGGCAAATGGAACATTTACTTTCGGCTAAAACGAAGACTCTTCCAAGACCAATTCTTATCAAACGAAGACGAATAATCGCACAGCGGTGTCCGAGGAATCAAGATACTTAATCAGTTAGATCAGTAACATATACTAACAATGCCAAAAGTCGTTTTATAAAAAAAAGAGTGCTCGCCCAGCTAGGCCTGTTGGAGATATTACCTCTGTAGCTGAAAGTGCTGCAGAATATCCGCATTTATTGACTTAAAAATGTTATTAAAAATGAGAAATTTTACAATCGGTTTTCAAACTTCAGTCAACACAAGAATTTATGTCAACAGGTCATAAACACTGCCGTATTTTCGTTAATTTAGTATTGATGATGTAAGAAATTAACGTCCATTTTTTCAATAAAATTATTCTGACTGATTTCTACCTCATTAGGTACTATACATTAGGTAATAAACAAAATTATTGATTGCGTCTGAGATTCTTAAAATCCAAGAGAAATAGACGAAGAACCTATTCATATGCAACAAGTTTTTGCGGTTTGGTGTGGTTTTTGGGTCATTGGTTCGTATTTTTCGAGAATGAGGCTGGTGAGATTGTTTCAGAAAATGGTGTGCGTTATCGTTAAATGCTGACTACCTTTTTTGGTCACTAGTGGATGCCGTAGGCAAGGACGACTTTTATTTCTGACAGGATGACGCTATATGTAACACAAGACTGGGCGAGTAATTTCCGAAATACAAACTTTTATTGACCGCCCAGATCATGCGATCTGACACCATTAGACTTTTTTCTTGGACGTTACTTCAAAGATAAGGTTTATGTCAAAGACTCAAGACACTTTCTACATATGCAGAGGTATGCAATGTCGACGGGCGGCCAATTCTGGACCGTTTTGTACTAAATTTCTGTCCTTCTGAAACGTTTCGTGCCATTCAGAGGCACTATTTAAAAGCTTGTTGGTCATATGTTTACTTTATTAGTTTCGTGTTTTACTAGGGATTTTTCCTAGCTTTACACAAAATTTAATGTGCGCCCATCATGTCACTCGTGCAACTTCTAACTAAAAGCGTCAAACCAAACAGTGAGCTGCTAAGTACAACTCTACCACTTAGTAAATTTAGACACACTTCGAAGGTTATATCTATTCATAACACATATTAGGTGACTGAATAACACTCACTTCTTGTATTCAAATTAAAAGTCAGTCTTGGAATTTTTCTGACACAGACTGTATTTCGTTATAATAAAAATTATTACTTTAAACTGTTAACTTAAATTTTTATATAAATAACTAGAAAATTCTAAAATTTTATGTTTCATTATAGCAAAAAATTTACATTAATTAGAAAAATAGTTGGAAGCATAGCTTTAACGTTTGAGAAAAAATGGAGGTAGACAAAAACTGGTGTTTGTAATTCAAGTTTAGTTAAGAACGATAGTGAACACACCTAAGAAATTTTATTATACAGACTAACTCAACGTTACATCATGAAATTATTTGCAGATATAATTAAGCAATAAAATTTAAAAACATAAGTGCTGCAACAGAAAAAAGGTAAAATTTAACACAACACTTTATGTTGAGGTGCATAATCATAGATGCTAAAAAAATACGTTTCAAGTTATTTCCTATAAACAAATAAGAAAAAATATTTTGTTTAGATGTTCCAGAAGAAGCTAGTACTAAATGGAACTTAAAAATTTTAAATTGGTGTGTAATTTATTCTAGGGGTATAAAAAATACATCCTTAATGACTACAGGAACAATAAATAAAAATATTTACATACTGAAGTGTTTAAAAAAGCGCCGTTTGCCATTGGTTAAAAAACAGATGATTGTAAATATAACCTTTTAAAAAAAAAAGTAATAAAATGATGTGTCAAAAAAGGCAATATTTTGGAGTATTAAATAAGGCTAATTCTATAGAAAAATGTTTGGGTGCCAAAAAAGCAATTCATAAAAAGAATTCTGTGGTGTAAGAGATATTACTAATTTAGATAAATGCATTTTAATTTGCTTATAAAAAATTAAAAAAGTATAACTTTATATTTTCTGTCCGTATCTGTTAGTATTTTTTTTGTTAATAATAATAACAGACGCCTGTAATAATAATCCTAAAAAGAGATTTTAGAGTGACGTTGACTTAGTGAATCTCATTCAATAAATAAAACAATTGTACAATCCGTAAATACAAAATTTTATAAATTTTTGTAATTTTTAAAAAACAAAGCTCTACAATTTAAAAAACCAAACATCAAAACATTTATGGTATAGAATAGTACTCTATGTTGCTGGATATATTAAGATATATATGAAAACTTATTCAAAGCACGTGATTGTTAAACGTAGGTCACTTGTTAAGATTAATATATCATTTTACAAAAACTTCAGAATTTTTGCAAAATTATCTCTTTTAGTTGTTTTAAAAATTGTTAACTGAAGTTTAACAACACAATAAAGATTGAGGCAATGATTTAACATATTTTTTGTATATATTTAGGGAATACTTTATAAATGTTTATTAAAATATTTTATTAAAAGTTTCATGTGCATTATTTAAGACCAAAATTATTAAAACATTTTTTATTAGAAAAATGCAAATGAAAATGCTAGTATCACAACAAATATTAAAATAATTCAAAAACATAAAGTACAGTATCTTGAAGAGTAAAACGCAAAAACTGTTAAACTGCTTAGTTTCCTACCAATTGTTTTAATAAGTTATTGCTTATTATTGTTACAAACATAATTAGATTTTTTATTTAATAAGTTGATTAAATAAATGCGAAAACTTTCAGGATCGGTGCTTCGATGCATTGTGTTGTCCGTTTTTGGGCGGTTAAGCTGTGTTGGGAATTTGGAAACTCTTGACATTTTATTCACAATTATGGCGGACATCTTCAGAAGAAATATTCTCCAAAATTTAGCTACTTTCTAGTACACTTTGACTTTTGTATTCGCTCCTAAGGAAGGGATGGTGGACCCCTGTTAATGGGCCAGCTGCTAACGTCAATTGACAAGTTGCAGATAACATCTTTTCGGCACTTGCTGGCATCACTGGTTGTTTTGCTTTTTTTAATAGCCCGATAGTCCGTTTTTGTCCTCCGAAAAGCAGCAAACTAATATTTATCGTCTCTATTATAAATATTTTTAAAGATATTAATTTCCTTTGTTTCTTTATATAATCTAAGGTAATAGTTTCTACAACTCGAAGTCATACTCATACCTAGGATTTTTCAAGACACGTTCAGTAACAGCTGATATTTCAGGTTGGTTGAGACTTAAATCGCGTTAAAGTTTTTTTTTATTTTAGTGGTAATTGTTCGATTCGCAGTTAAAATGTAGACTTGCTCGCACGAACAAGATTTGCAATATACTCTTGGTTAGCCTATTGTTTTAAGAAAATTCCGTGCATATAAAGATGTAAATGCTTTTCATTTATGTTTGTTTAGAACCCTCCTTACACTGTTGATGTAAGATAGGTAAACTTTGCTTGTCTTCGTTTTTAAGGCTTATTCCAGATGTTTTTGCTCCTTATGTAAAATCTGAGATTTACATATTCACCATGCTTCGTCTACCAATATGTTCATAACTTTTTATTTTTACTTAGGACTGATTATTTGTCTGCTTGGGAAGGTATCGCTCTGTGTGGGGCTTTTATATACAGTATGTTGGAGATATTTATCCTTTAATCCCAATACATGTACGCACAGAAATAAAATTCTATTATTAGATTTCAGTTCTATAAAAAACTATATTGGTTCATATCAAAGGCGATCTTTTTAATTTTTTTTATATAGTAGTTAGCGATTAGGAACTGAGTAAATTTTCCATTGCCACTTCATCTTTTTGTTCGCTCTGTTAAACAAAGTAGCTGGATGTAAGGCACTGGAAAGAGCGGGATTGTCTTGTTGAAGGTGGACCAAGGACTCTTGGATTGGAACTTTGGTAAATAGTAACGTAATATAAAAACGACAATTAAGTCTCTGTTGTATAATTGGATGTATCAAATGTGGTTGACAAAGGGCGCGGAGTTCTTGATAAATGCTGGTATGTCTAATTTTTGACTATAATTAACTGGACAAGTATTTCTTTAATTTGTAGCCATCAGTGGCACTGACATCTTTGTGGTCTTAAGGATATTTTTGGGAGCAAGATTTTTGATGTTGCTCTCTTTTTCTTGGTGACGTCAATCAGATTGCTCTTATTATGCAGTATTGATGCTGTGTAAGATTTTGAATCCAACAGTTTAGCTATTATCTTCGTGTAGTCTTTCTGTGATATTTATTACCTTTATCTGCTGGTAAGGCGATAATGCTCTCATGGCCCTCAAGATTAAAGTTTTTAATTTTGTATTGGGTAGTTCTCTTTTAGAAGCTTAACATGGCGTTAAATTTGTGAAGTTTTAATTCAAACTTTTTGCTTCAACGGTTAAAAGATTTCGTATGGCTACAGCACTTTGGATATGTTATGTTCAGTCAAAACATATTTAGATTCTCTCACAATTTTTATGAAAGTACTAAGTAAGTTCTGATAGGTTTATTACAATTTGTTTACAATTTATTAATTAACGGAAAGCGTGCTAACGCTTAAAAGGTAGTTAACGAGACTTATAATTCTGTCTGTGTGTGTGTCTGTCATCACGATAACTCAAAAACTAAAGCTTTGATTAACACAAGTACTTCAAATCAAACACAGCAAGAGTTCTATTTTCAGCCAAAAAAATTATTTTTACGTTCCTTCGGTAGTCGTTTGTTTATATAGATGTACTCTTTTTCTTCTTTTAATACTGAAATTTATAAGTTTGTCTGTTAATGGCAGCAGCTTTGTTTTTTTTTTAATGCACTCCCAGACGTCATTGTAAATTTAGCTTATATGCAATCGCATTAGTTCTAACGAGAAAATCAGTCGTTACTGAAATTGACTTTGGGAAAACATAAATTTTCCCCTTACCTGTGATTATACAGAGAGGTTGCTGAAATACATACATTTAAAAATAATTCCAATGGAAGCGAGGGACTCTATCCGCGCTCTATTTAGATTTGGCGCTTTTCGTCGACAAAAATGTACCTCTATGCTATTTTCTCAATATTACATTAGGGAAACACATATACAATTGTTGAACTAACGCATAAATGCTTCTAAATTGTAACCTAAAAATAAAAAATACACACTGTGGTTGCAGCAAGGTATGTACTAAAATAATTGTTAATAAATTTGCCAACAAGCCAACATTACTAAAGCGCAATCATTATGACCATAAACTCAACAATACACTATCGAATAGTCAAAGATAATGACAAATTAAATTATTGGTATAATCGTAGATCAAAATGCATGATATATAATATGAGTTAAGACCTTATGGTGTTAAATTTTATGACAATTCTGAATCGGGATATAAAGTCGTCAAAAAAGGGCTAACTCTCAACTTATATACAGCTATATTTCTACCTGTTTTATGGTAAGGCTCTAACGCCCTGCGTGAGAGGACGGCGTGCAAACTGCGAAGTTAAGGCTCTCATATGTTCGCTTTCTCTGCCCGGTCGTCGCGCGCACCACCTCTTGTTTGAAGTGAACGCAGGTACTCAATTATTTTTAGTGACTGAGAGATCCGGGAATGGAATCCGGGTCGGTCTGTACCGCAGCCCGCCCCTCAACCACGGGACCACGCTAGTGATATTATCTGTTTTATACCAAAAAAAATTAACGTGGTACATCCAAGTTAATATAAAATTTTTAGAATTTGAAAAGATTTTCTGCAGTCAGGTAATCTTTACTGCAATTAATACATGTTTGAAGTTTTGCATAGAATTTCCTATTAAAGCGCTGTCATTCAGCAGCATAAATTTTTTTAAATCATATAGAAGAGTGATATAGTCTACTTTAGATTTGATAAAACCCCAAAGAAGTCTAAAGCTAAAAACATCATTTAAAGGACCAAATATTGGAATTAGGTATCAATCTTCAGGAAATCTATGGAAAGATACAAACACTTAAACACACAAATCACGATCTTTGGATACGAAGTGTACGACGAGAGAGAATCAATCTTAAAAAGAAAATTTATAATTCTGGTGCAGTAAAAATGTGCCTACTCTGACACTTATATTTTTGTATGATTGTCAGTACTTTATTTTGTTCATTAAGTTTACAAATAATCTAGATCTTGTAGAGATCTAAATGAAGGTGGCCGTTTTTACTATTTTGATGGTTGAGTATGTTAAATATATTTACATTGCAATGTTTTGGAACATGATATTGCAGGAAGGGGATCTTTATGTTTTGGTAATGTCTGTACAAACACAGGGGTTTCACAACCTACTTGTGAATAGGAGGTTAAATGACTTACAATACTTTTGTTTATATATATAAATATATATATTTATAAAACACATAATGATAATTTAAGCTGTAGTGCATATTAAAGATCAATATTCCATTTATTGTTTTGTTTTATTTTAAATTTCAAATTTTGCATTTCTAATTATTAAAAATACCAGACTGTTAAATTAGTTAACATTAATTTCGCAGAACAATAAATCATGCAGCAATTAAAGCGCCAGACAATGAAGTACCGAGAAATCAGAATCATAAATGCAAAACAACGTGTCTCGGCGGAGTATTAATGAATTTCAGCATTTGATTAATAATTACCTGACTAATTTAAATTAGAATCGGTAAATAGGAGAAATATTAATGAGACGTCGCATGCATTACGCGACGAGGAACTGACTAATGAATGAAAATATAATTTTTCCGAAGGCACTCGGGGATTATTCAAGCCGTCCCGCTTAAATTAGTTTGTTAGCATTGTTCGGGGCTTTCATGGCGGTTATTTATTTAATGTTATTTATACGACGCTAGATAAAGCGCTCGCCGGCAGAAAGCCGAATTTGCATAAGTGACACAATGTGCATTCAGGCGCGGGCGCGGGCACGTTCACAATTAACCGCGCAGATTATATGCCTTTCCGAATCGTTAAGTTAATAACATACAGCTGACAATTTACGAGCATTTATTTCAGCAATAAATTTCGAATATCTGCGATAGAGTCCCATACACGATCCATGCTCATATCTAAACCGGAAGCGCCGCGGCCTGCGAATCAGGGTAGGTATGTTGATTGTATCGGGGCTGCGGCTAATTTATTATGGACCGGACTTTGTAATAAATTACTCGCGCACAGTTTTATGCCGTTTCGGCTTTTTAATTAAAATCGCTTTGACAAGGAGTGATCGCCCCGGTGGCCCCAAAAATGCTCGCCTTAATTAATCATAACATTAAGGGAACTCAGGCTGCAAAGCCCTCCATACGGGACGCCAGCAATATATTATAATATTTACATTTTAAAATTTTAATTTTTCAAGCTTATTCTGATTTTCAAAGTAAATAAAGATCGCCTAAACTCTACAGAAAATTATTTATGTTGGTGATGCTGTATTAATGCGCAGCCGCTGTAGAGATAAAATTTTTATCACTCAATGGAGACATATCATTCGTGTAAATTTTAATGTTTAATATTTACTCTTAAATACTAGGCATTTAAATTTTTTTTATTGATTTCTATTATTTGTCTTCTTCTTCTTCTTCTGTCGTCAAGGCTTAGGCCATTCTGCCTGTTCCGAACTTCATTTGATTAGGACCATCTTTTCTTCGGTCTTCCTACATCTCTGCGTCCTCTTGAGTGGTAGTTTAGGATTTGTTTCGGTATTATTTCTTCTGTCATCCTATTAACGTGTTGTCTCCAATTGTTTCTGTATTCTTCTATTTTGTCGTTAACGTTGAAAATTTCTAGTTCTTCCCTTATTTCTTCATTTCTTATCCTATCATTCCTTGTGCAACCTTTAACATTTCTGAGAAACCTCATTTCCGCTGCTTGTATGCTAGATTTGTTTTTTGTGTTTGTTATCCACGATTAGCTTCCATAAGTGAGTATAGGGACGGCCATGGTCTTGTAAAATTTCATTCTTGTCTCTTTTCTTGTTTTGTGTTTTAGCGTTCTATTTATTGTCCCGCAAATTGCTTGGAATTTATGAATCTTGTTTTCTACATCTTTATCATTTTCGTATGTGGTGTCGCAGCCTAAGTAGTTGAAATGAGATACCTGTTCTAAAGTCTTTCCATCTATTATTATTTTCGATCGCACTGGTTGTTTTCCTTGGAAGGCCATTATCTTTGTTTTGTCTTTAGATATTTTCAAATTGTAGTTTTCGCAGAGTAATTTGAGACGGTAAATTGATCTTTGCAGATCGTCTTCGTTCTTTTGAATTATTGTTAAATCATCGGCATATAGCAGTAAATTTATGTTTTTGTCGTCTCGTAGTTTTATCCCTGGGTTTACTTGTGGTTTCCAAAGTTTAACCACGTCGTCGATATAAATATTAAATAAAGTGGGTGATAGCCCACACCCTTGTCTTAGTCCTTGATATGTTTGAATTTTATCAGACTTACTGCCGTTGTTGTTTATTACTGTTTGTGCTAATATATAATGATCTTATGATTTCTATAAGGTGGTTAGGGAATCCTTTTTCTTTCATTATTTCAAGGAGTTTATGTCTGTCTACGCAGTCAAAAGCTTTTTCGAAATCTATAAATGCAAGGTGGGTTTCCAAGTTGAATTCTCTTCTTTTTTCAATTAATCTCTTTAAAACGAATATGTTGTCACTACATGAGCGGCCTTTACGAAATCCAGATTGCCCTTCGCCTAGTAATACCTCAGCTATGGGTTTTGTTCTTTCATTAATTATATAATCATCATTTTATAAGCGAATTCCTGTCTTCCATATACGTCGTGTTCTATGTTGCTTATCAGTTTTTCCCAAGATTCTTCGTGGGCTTGTCTTATGATCTGTTTTACTAAGTTTCGTTTTTCATTGTAGCGTTGTTTATTTTCGGGGGATCTTCTTTGTAGATATATTAGATATGCTTCTTTTTTCTCTTTTATTGCGTTTTCTACTTCTTCATTCCATATTTTTAATCCTCTAGTTTTCTTTCTTTTCTTTTTCTTCCCTACTGCTTCATTCGCTGCTTTAATGATGCCGATCTTTATATTATCCCATTCTTCATTGATTTCATTACTAGTGGGTGTACGTAGTAAGTGTTCTTGTAGTCTGTTTTGATATAAATATCAGGTACTTTCCTCTCTAAGGAGATGTATTTTGAAAACTTCTTCTGGGTTGTTTGTGTTTGTGGTTTCTCGTTTCTTCCATTTTGTTAATAGGGTTATAGTGGCTACTAGAAGATAGTGATCTGAATTTATATCACTTCCTTAAACTCTTGCGTCTTGCGAGGTTTGTCATCTTGTTATTGACTATTACATAGTCTATGATTGAACTGAATCCTCTTGCTGACCAGGTGTATTTATGTATATCTTTTTTCTTGAAAAATGTGTTTGTTAGTTTTAGTTCGTTGAAAGTAGCGAAATGTCGTAGTTCTTGTCCATTATTGTTGATTACGTTTTCGCCGCATGTGCCTACAGTTCCTGGGATGGGGTCTTTTCCCATCTTGCATTTAGGTCTCCACTTTGAGGTGGTCTGTCTTTGTATACTTGTTTACTAGTACTGTAGTTGTTTGTAGAACTGCTCTGTTTCCTCTTTCTTTCCCTCTTCAGGGCGTATACTCCTATAACCATCATGTGTCCTCTATCTATTTTCATTCTGGTAGTTACTATTCTTTCATTGATATATTCGTAGCTTACTATTTTGTTTCTCCACTTTTATTGACCATGATTGCGACTCCACTACTTGCCCGTCTGTTTTGAGGTATTCCGCTGTAGATCATTATATAATTATTAGTTTCTTTAGTGCCTTTTAGTTTCTTTTTATTTCACTTATAACTGCTATGTCTACTTTTCTTTGCATAAGTTCTTTGTCTAATTCAGTTTCTTTTATTCCTAGCCCTCTAACATTCCACGTGGCTATCTGTATTCTCTCCTTAATTCCAGCTCGTTTGTCCTTTTCACGCCTTTTTCGTCTACTTGGTGATCCGTCCGGTTGATTCTCATGAAGTTTGCCAGTAATTTAAATTCCCCTGGCAGCGTTACGAGCGCTGTGCAGGTTAAGCCGGTAGTGGGGCTGCCACTTTTCTGCCTCCGGCAGGCAGAGCAATTTCTCAGGTTACTATCCCTTAGACACGTTGCCTTCTCTACGGCTGTTGAGCCGTGTCTGCTCATTATTTGTAATTCTGAGAATTTTTATGATGACTATTCATTAGTTACGAAAAATTAATTCAATTTCAAGACTTTTCAAATAACAAAATTTTGTTTATATATATTTTAATTTACTTAATGTGATTATTGTTTTGTGGATGTTTAGTATAAGAGTTCAAATTTGGTTTTACCATAGAGATTTTTCAAAAAATTTGTATTTTTTATTTGTAAAAAGATGTTGCAAAAGAACCAACTACTCATAACTTTTTTCTTAAAATTGACAAATGATGAGCAACTGAAACTGCAATTAAACCAAATAAGGACTTGTTAGTAGTGAATATATCGTAATATCATATTTTCATTAGAAGAAAAAAGTTAAAAGTTAAGTAGATGTTTATAAACAATTTTTTATTTTACTCCATGATTATTTTACATTTCACCCATAAAAATATTAAGTAAAAGATATAATTACACTAAGTGTAAGTGAAAACGCCACATAAATGTATTAAATAACGATTCCAATGTCAAATGTACGTCCGTTATAGTTAAAAGTATTAATGCAGGCTGTTAGTTAAACCTATTCAGCAAAGCATGATTGTTAGAGTTTACATGTTTGATCGATGGGATTTTAGGCAACTTTCAGATACGACAAATAATAGTAAGTCAGGTAGTAGTAAAATATGCTACCTACATCCACAAAGTCAAAAACATCAAATTAGGCCCCCCATCAGTAGTAATATAGAATCATAAGATTGGGCAAAAATATTTCATTGGCATCAGAAATTTGAGTTGAGTATACTGTCTGGAATGTTGCTTGTTGTTTACAATGACACAGATCACATCGTCAGTTAGTTTTGAAGAAATTAAACAATAGTATGTCATGTTCTTTTAATATAGTTTTAGTATCAGATTTTTAATACACAATCTTCTTCTTCTAGTGCAACTCATTTTATTGGAAGTCCATTAAGGCTATTTGGATCTTGGACACAGCTACTCTAAAAAGTGAAGTGATACTTATATTGTATCATACACATAGTTTTTTCATTCAGGACGTTTTCCTCCTTTCCACTAATTTCTTTTCTTTTATCTTTCCTTGTATTATCAATTGTCCAAGGTATTCCAACTTTCTTTTCTTGATTGTTGTTGCAATTTCTGTTTCTTTGTCAACTCGTCTGAGAGCTTCAGCGATTGCGACTCTTTCTATCCAGGAAATTTACAGTATTCTATGGTACATCCATAACTCAAAAGCCTGTAACTTTTTACACATAAACTTCGTTAGCGTTTAATTATTTATTCTATACAGCAAAATAGGAAAGGCGTAACATTTGGTCATTCTGATTTTTAGTTTTAAGTCTGAATTCGTATTACTTAATAAACCTTTCATTTGAACAAATGCACCTCTTACTTTCTGTACGTTATTCTATTGATTGTTCAACATACATTCTAGATATTTATACGATGTTATCGTTTCTAACGGTCTATCACCCAGAGTTACTAGGACGTTTAGATGTAGACTTGTTTTTGATGCAACCATAATTTTTGTTTTCAAAGTGTTGAGTGTGAGTCTGTGTTCCTCATTAATTTCGACAACTCTTTTATAAGTGCTTCTAGGTCTTGCTCTCTATCTGTGGTTAAAACCGTGAATACACAATAAGATGATTTAAATCTACTTATACTCTGATCATAGTGAAATCGATTTAATTTATGTTTATTCTCTTATAAGGCAATGTTATGAAAATATAGTTTGGGAACATGACAGTAAATAAACTCGAATGGTTAACTTCATAACATCTCTATTAAAGATCTTTGGAATGAACTGGAGAGCCGATTAAGAGTCAGACTAAGCCGCACACAAGACATAATGGAACTGCAAAGGTGGAAAGTCTATTTCAAGAGATGTAAGGTGTGATAGCGGTAAATAGGAGACCTGTATTATGCTGACATTACACAAAAGCCTATCAATAAGTGGTATCCTGAGATTAATATTCAGATTTTTTATATATTTAATCTTGGTACCACGTAGCACTGCAGCCTTATGGACTTATTGTACTTTTTTTATGTTCTTTGCAGCACTTTTTTCAGTACGCTCGTCATTACACTTAATAGTTGCTATATTTTTCTGGGTTTATTATTGGTTTTCTTTAGATAGCTTGCCTCCTGTGACTTAAAGGTTCACACTTACACAAAATATGGATGGTTCGGTCTTTGCCGCATTGCCTGCAAATCAGGTGTCTATTGTACAACCCTATTTTGTTGTGGTGTCCTCTAAAAAACTATGTCCTGTGAGGAGACCGTAATAATTCGTAACAGATTCCTGCTTTATACTAATACTTCTTCGGTTTTTTAGGAAGATTTACTCATTTTTTAAATTTTTCTATATCTTTTTCCTGTTACATTTTCCTAGTATTTTTTATGTTCTTCCTTGACTCATTCTCTTACCTGGTTTCGTATTGCACATTTAGCTACTTTCAAAGCCGGTTTAAAGTCTATATATGTGCTAACTGAGTAGCTTTCTCATTGCCTGCAATTAAACAGTGTCCTGGTAAACACAACAAAGTTAACTTGTAATCTGTCAGAGCGTTGGAACGTCTATCTGTCTGTGAATATATTGATTTGTCTATATCGATATGAATTCAAATTATTTTGCCTGACACCTATATATTTAATTTTTAAATTTTTAATTACTACTTAATACTACTTGTGAAAAAAACTCTTTAACTTTTCGAATTAAAAGAACAAAATCCGAAGAGTAAAAATAAATAACTCTTATATAATAAATTATTATTATAATCTGTACCTCTGCTACCGTTAGATGTAGAGGATATATAATAAATTAATAATTGTAAATCATTAGAACCGCATTAAAACTCTAATCCAATAAGAACTTTTCAATAAACAAATATAAATAAGTAAGTTTTTAGAATTATCTTTTTATTTTCATATCTAACATTAATTCTATTGTTAAACTCATAATAACTCTTTATCTCAAAATAGGACATTTAAATTGTTTATTAGTTTTTTTAATTTAAATCGGCTGCGTCATGGCATAAGCTGCATTATCCTACAGTCACGACTGTAAATTATACGTCTATTAAACTGCTATTTGTTGTTTATCATACATTTGCTACTGTTCCTCAGTTGCCGCAATTTCCGCAATGACAAGTCCAAATCCTGCCCACCTGGGAACCGGGCTCCCGGGCGCGCTTGCTACCGCTAATTAGCCGCGGCGTTGTCAAAAGAATTACACGGGGTTTAGACGAAGTCACCGATTATTATAATTACAATAAGCACCGAAATTAAACCGAAGTTGCGCGCTCGCCTCGCATTGTTCCCGGCGACCGCTTCCTGGAGATGTTGCGGTGATATGCAAAATTTTGAGGACCCGAGGGTTTCGTGATCGCGCGCTGCGTTACATAAAAGTTTGCGTCATTGTAGCGGATCGCTTGCGTGTCCTCGGAGGTAAGGGTTAACTTCGTTTAAATTGCCTCTGATGTAAGTATTAATCTACATATTAGGCTTTTTGGGCGTCGGAGAAGTGGAGCGGCATTTTATTAAATTAGTAACCGCGGACGCCAAATGCACGTCTACATGAATTGGCATATCAATCGTTTACAATGCTTGTAATTTTGTATTTTGCAATGATAAACTGCTCTTTCTTAATTCAATATTGCCTTTTTATACCTATCAATTATTTATTCGATTGAAGAATAATAGATAAAATAGCGCTAAAAGTTTAGTTTCCTTAAGTTTAACTAATTTTAAAGAGTGCTTGTTATTTTTATATTATACAATTGTTATTGTACCAATTTTTTTAAAGGTATTACAACTAAGTCTCCGCTATTTGGCAAAAGATGGCCCCACTAGTAAGTTATAGTTGAAATTGTCAGACGTAAAACGTCATACCGTAAAGTTGGACATTTGCAACACCATAATTTTAAAATATTAGCGATTTTGTATCAGCATCACATAATTTTTTTGTGCGAAAAGGTCCAGTTTTGAGCCGAATAAGCGTCATTTGCGGAAACTTGTGATTTACTTCTTTAATTTGAAGAAGTCTACAGCTGAGGCGCATTGATTTCTTGTAGAAGCATATGGTAAGGCTGGTTTAAGTTTGAGAAGTTGTCGTGAGAGGTCTCATAAGTTTAAGAACGCTGAGTTTGACGTTGAAGACAAAAACGTAGTATGGGTTAAATCGATTAATGCTGCCATGTAATATTGTTTGATCTTCAAGTCATGACTTATTTTAGTAGCAACTAAATGTATTTACTGGACAGTGGAATGTTGTCGAATTGATTTGTTGGTATTAATTCCCCTTCATCGATAAGGCAACATTATTTGGAGCAGTAGTTTTTCAAATACCACTGGTATTATTGGCAGTAGACTGCTAAGTCTGTACTCTACTTCGATTAGTGATTTTGCCTGGTTTAGGTATTAGTATTATTTGCCCTACTTTTGACTGGGTAGAAAAGTATCCATGCCTTAAGAAAGTCTTAGAAATCATTATAATTATCTTGATTTCTTATCTGTCTGTTATTTTAGGCTTTCGCCCATCTATCTTCCTGAACTGAATTTTGTAAAAATATTTGAATAGTTATATGTTCCCAATACGCCCTCGTCTTACAGAATACTTCGTTAAACATTGAGGGATCATATTTATAGATACATAACATAATCATTTTGACCGCAGTAATGAATACATTGCCAAAATTTAAATAATTCTAAACAGTGGTGTTAACTAAAATCAATTACACTAAGTGTAAGTGAAAACGCTACATAAATGTATTAAATAACGATTCCAATGTCAAATGTACATCCGTTATAGTTGAAAGTATTAATGCAGGCTGTTAGTTAAACCTATTAAACAAAGCATGATTGTTAGAGTTTACATGTTTGATCGATGGGATTTTAGGCACCTTTCAGAAACGACGGATAATAGTAAGTCAGGTAGTAGTAAAATATGCTACCTACATCCACAAAGTCAAAAACATCAAATTAGGCCCCCATCGGTAGTAATATAGAATCATAAGATTGGGCAAAAATATTTCATTGGCATCAGAAATTTGAGTTGAGTATACTGTCTGGAATGTTGCTTGTTTACAATGACACAGAGTACATCGTCAGTTAGTTTCGAAAAAATTAAACAATAGTATGTCATGTTCTTTTGATATAGTTTTAGTATCAGATTTTGAATACACAATCTTCTCCTTCTTCTAGTGCAACTCCTTTTATTTGAAGTTTACTATCCATTAAGGCTATTTGGATCTTGGACACAGCTGCTCCAAAAAGTGAAGTAGTACTTATATTGTATCATTAACATAGTTTTTTCATTCCTTTCCACTAATTTCTTTTCTTTTATCTTTCCTTGTATTATCAATTGTCCAAGGTACTCCAACTTTCTTTTCTTGATTGTTGTTGTAATTTCTGTTTCTTTGTCAACTCGTCTGAGAAATTCAGCGATTGCAACTCTTTCTATTCAGGAAATTTACAGTATTCTATGGTACATCCATAATTCAAAAGCCTGTAACTTTTTACACATAAACTTCGTTAGCGTTTAATTATTTATTCTATACAGCAAAATAGGAAAGGCGTAACATTTGGTCATTCTGATTTTTAGTTTTAAGTCTGAATTCGTATTACTTAATAAACCTTTCATTTGAACAAATGTACCTCTTACTTTATGTACGTTATTCCATTGATAGTTCAACATAAATTCTAGATATTTATACGATGTTGTCGTTTCTAACGGTCTATCACCCAGAGTTACTAGTACGTTTAGATGTAGACTTGTTTTTGATACAACCATAATTTTTGTTTTCAAAGTGTTGAGTGTGAGTCTGTGTTCCTCATTAATTTCGACAACTCTTTTATAAGTGCTTCTAGGTCTTGCTCTCTATCTGTGATTAAAACCGTGAATACACAATAAGATGATTTAAATCTACTTATACTCTGATCATAGTGAAATCGATTTAATTTATGTTTATTCTCTTATAAGGCAATGTTATGAAAATATAGTTTGGGAACATGACAGTAAATAAACTCGAATGGTTAACTCATAGTTCATACCATCTCTATTAAACATCTTTGGAACGAACTGGAGAGCCGATTAAGAGTCAGACTAAGCCGCACAGAAGACATTATGGAACTGCAAAGGTGGAAAGTCTATTTCAAGAGATATAAGGTGTGATAGCGGTAAATGGGTGACCTGTATTATGCTGACATTACACAAAAGCCTATCAATAAGGGGTATCCTGAGATTAATATTCAGATTTTTATATATTTAATCTTGGTACCACTAGCACTGCACCTTATGGACTTATTGTACTTTTTTATGTTCTTTGCAGCACTTTTTCAGTACGCTCGTCATTACACTTAATAGTTGCTATATTTTTCTGGGTTTATTATTGGTTTCTTTAGATAGCTTGCCTCCTGTGACTTAAAGGTTCACACTTACACAAAATATGGATGGTTCGGTCTTTGCCGCATTGCCTGCAAATCAGGTGTCTATTGTACAACCCTATTTTGTTGTGGTGTCCTCTAAAAACTATGTCCTATGAGGAGACCGTAATAATTCGTAACAGATTCCTGCTTTATACTAATACTTCTTCGGTTTTTAGGAAGATTTACTCATTTTTAAATTTTTCTATATCTTTTTCCTGTTACATCTTCCTAGTATTTTTTATGTTCTTCCTTGACTCATTCTCTTACCTGGTTTCGTATTGCACATTTAGCTACTTTCAAAGCCGGTTTAAAGTCTATATATGTGCTAACTGAGTAGCTTTCTCATTGCCTGCAATTAAACAGTGTCCTGGTAAACACAACAAAGTTAACTTGTAATCTGTCAGAGCGTTGGAACGTCTATCTGTCTGTGAATATATTGATTTGTCTATATCGATATGAATTCAAATTATTTTGCCTGACACCTATATATTTAATTTTTAAATTTTTAATTACTACTTAATACTACTTGTGAAAAAAACTCTTTAACTTTTCGAATTAAAAGAACAAAATCCGAAGAGTAAAAATAAATAAATCTTATATAATAAATTATTATTATAATCTGTACCTCTCCTACCGTTAGATGTAGAGGATATATAATAAATTAATAATTGTAAATCATTAGAACCGCATTAAAACTCTAATCCAATAAGAACTTTTCAATAAACAAATATAAATAAGTAAGTTTTTAGAATTGTCTTTTTATTTTCATATCTAACATTAATTCTATTGTTAAACTAATAATAACTTTTTATCTCAAAATAGGACATTTAAATTGTTTATTAGTTTTTTTAATTTAAATCGGCTGCATCATGGCATAAGCTGGATTATCCTACAGTCACGACTGTAAATTATACGTCTATTAAAATGCTATTTGTTGTTTATCATACATTTGCTACTGTTCCTCAGTTGGCCGCAATTTCCGCAATGACAAGTCCAAATCCTGCCCACCTGGGAACCGGGCTCCCGGGCGCGCTTGCTACCGCTAATTAGCCGCGGCGTTGTCAAAAGAATTACACGGGGTTTAGACGAAGTCACCGATTATTATAATTACAATAAGCACCGAAATTAAACCGAAGTTGCGCGCTCGCCTCGCATTGTTCCCGGCGACCGCTTCCTGGAGATGTTGCGGTGATATGCAAAATTTTGAGGACCCGAGGGTTTCGTGATCGCGCGCTGCGTTACATAAAAGTTTGCGTCATTGTAGCGGATCGCTTGCGTGTCCTCGGAGGTAAGGGTTAACTTCGTTTAAATTGCCTCTGATGTAAGTATTAATCTACATATTAGGCTTTTTGGGCGGCGGAGAAGTGGAGCGGCATTTTATTAAATTAGTAACCGCGGACGCCAAATGCACGTCTACATGAATTGGCATATCAATCGTTTACAATGCTTGTAATTTTGTATTTTGCAATGATAAACTGCTCTTTCTTAATTCAATATTGCCTTTTTATACCTATCAATTATTTATTCGATTGAAGAATAATAGATAAAATAGCGCTAAAAGTTTAGTTTCCTTAAGTTTAACTAATTTTAAAGAGTGCTTGTTATTTTTATATTATACAATTGTTATTGTACCAATTTTTTTAAAGGTATTACAACTAAGTCTCCGCCGTTTGACAAAAGATGGCCCCACCAGTAAGTTATGGTTGAAATTGATAGATGTAAAACGTCATATCGTAAGGTTGGACATTTGGCAACACCATAACTTTAAAATATTAGCGATTTTGTATCAGCGTCACATAATTTTTTTGTGCGAAAATATCGAGTTTTGAGCCGAATAAGCGTCATTTGCGGAAACTATTGATTTACTTCTTTAATTTGAAGAAATCTGCAGCTGAGGCGCATCGATTGCTTGTAGAAGCATATGGTGAGGCTGCTTTAAGTGAGAAAAGTTGTCGTGAGTGGTTTCATAAGTTTAAGAACGCTGAGTTTGACGTTGAAGACAAAAAACGTAGTAGAATGCCAAAAGTGTACGAAGACGCGGAATTGGAAGCATCAATGAAGGAAGATTCCTGCCAAACGCAAGAAGAACTTGCAATTACATTAGCAGTGACTCAACAAGCAATTTTAAATCGTTTAAAATTGTTGGGAATGATTCAAAAGCAAGGAAATTGAGTTCCATATGAACTGAAGCCGCGAAACGTTGAACGCCGATTTGCTGCTTGCCAAGTATAAACGAAAGGTTTTTTCGCAACGTATAGTCACTGGTGATGAAAAATTGATCCACTACGATAGCCCAAAGAAGGGAAAATAATGGGGACCACGTGGCCATGCTTCTACATCGACAGCCAAGCTGAATATTCGTGGAAAAAAAAACTTATGTTGTATATTTGGTGGGATCAGCTTGGTGTCGTGTACTATGAGTTGTTCAAACCGAACGAAACTATTACTGGGGCTCTCTACCGAACACAACTGATGAGATTGAGCCGAGCACTCAAGAAAAAACGCGCCCACTACTACTTTAAACACGACAAAATTATTCTCCTGCATGATAATACTCGTCCACGTGTTGCGGCGCTGGTCGAAACCTACTTGGAAACACTCAAATGGGAAGTCCTACCCCACCCGCCATATTTACCAGCATTTCCCTTTCTGATTATTATTTGTTCCTATCGATGGCACATGGCCTGTCTGACCAGCACTTCACATCATATAAAGATACCAAAAATTGGGTCGATTTGTGGATGGCCTCAAAAATATAAAGCGTTCTTTCCATGCGGGATCCATATACTGCCAGAAAAATGGGAAAAAGTAATGGCTAGCGATGGACAATACTTTGAATAAAACATAAGGTTCCGTTCTTTCACAACAAATGCCCAATTTTTGATAAAAAACGGCGGAGACTTATTTGTACTCCTTTTATTTTCACTACAGAAAATAATTTTACTGGCAGAAGCTTGAATTTTTCTATTTATTAAAGAATTTTTTAAAGTAAGCATGGATATATGTAGTCGATACAAGCTTTTAATATAAATCAGCAGAATAAAAAAAGAGTAGTAGAAAATATTAACAAAATTGGAGCTGGCATTTACTTTATTTCTGTAATTAAGAAAGTACCAAATCTAAGGTATGAAAGTACACAGCTTACATTCGTAGAAATAATGTGTGGTAGTTTAAAAATTACATTTTTGAGAAAAAGTCATGTTAATTTTGTAGAGGGATGCAAGTTTAACAATTTAAGTAAGCATTAAAGAAAAGATAACATGGAAGTAAATGAGTTTTAGTTAAAGTAAACAAAGTCCAGGTATTTTTTGAAGTTGTTTAGATTAAGCTCAATTTTATAGCCAGCAAAGTTATCTGCACACAGCAATTTACGTCCAATTTTAACTAATGGTTAGGATATGTAAATTCTAGCAATGTGTGTTTGATGACAACTAATTCACAATAAAAATTAATAAGCGCAATGTAAAGGAAAAGATAGCAAAAAATATATGGCTAAATTAAGTAAAAACAAACATTTTAAAATTTTATTAAATAAGAGATAGCAGTCGTCGTTTCAGAGAACTGTATGTAGTTGAAAATGTCTACAATTTTCAGAAAATAAAGTAAACGTTTAAAATAAATTCAGCGAAGAAACAATTTGTGGCCATGGTAAAACATGAATTCGCTATTAATACATTGTAATGAAATCAAAACAATAGATCGAACGGGGTTAATTAGGAGAAAGCAGAAACAAATTAAATTTACTAGTAAGGCAGATCAGTGTTTTGGAACGCCAAAGGAATTTTGTTGAATGATTATCTTGTAAAAGAAAAAACTTTTAATGGTTGATTATATACAGTTCTTTCGGATAAGTCAAAATCATAAAAAAGTGTTGTTCTTTTACAACGCGTCAGCGTGCAAGTAGCATCGTTCAGCAAAAGTTGACAGAATTGAAATTTTAAACCTTTTCTTATCCTGTTATCGCCTGAGCCTCATCCCATTTCCAAAGCTAAAATGTTTATTTTAACAATTTTAAAGACAGTTACTGTCAGAGGTTTTAAGAAGTTGAATCAAAGGTTAGAACTCGTCGAGGTACTCACATAAAATCCAACTTAAATCACATTTATTTTATTTTTATTGTCATTCCGGAAGTCTTTAAATTCTTTTATTTTATGAGATACGGTAGAACAACAAGAAAACAACAATTCTATGTTCAGCTTCTTACTCTGTACTACGCAAAATTGTGAATTATCATCATACTGTTCGAGACATGTTTTTTGCAATTTTTGGGACATTAACCTAATACTTAAATTTATAAGACAATTTCAAAGTAGATGATCCCAGCAGAAAATAATATTTTAGTTTTTTCTTCTTTTCATAACAAGATAATATACTTTTAATTACTTGCACAAAAATAAATATTTAATTATTAATAATTCCTTTACTCGATTTATTGGATCCATAATTTTTCCCATATAGTTTAGAAAATTTTAGAAATCAGACAAAACCTAGTCACACTGAATAACCTCTGAGCCTGTTCCCAGAAAACTAGCGTTGGCCGACTAGGTCGAGATCTTGTGAGAATCGAGGTAAGAATATAAAAGCATTAAACTAAAAGAAGCAAAAACCGGCACTACCAAGTATTTGCCTTTAATGTATAAGTGGTTTGGCGTACAGCAATTCAGTATATAGTTAGCATTTGATGACTAATTATTTAATTATACGTATGCAACACCACTTCACCAATTTTAGTTTTTTTTATCTTGTAAAAATGCTAATTTTAAAAGCTCCATAGAATGAGCAAATATCAGCAAATGGACCAAACACACTCTATATAAGCATCCATTAATTATATTTACGATTGATTTAGATCTATCTTTCATTAAACATTTTTTGTGTACACTTATCTGGCAATTTTTAAATTTATACTTTCAATTTTCTGTACGTTTTCCGTATCTGTTAAACCTTTTTTGCTTCTAATTTATAATAAAGCGCATTGAGTTAGAATTTTTAAAATTAAGTTTATAGTACCATAGTGGCTTGATGCAAATGTACACGAATTGCTACAGAGAAATAGTGTACACATTTGCTTTACTTCGTTGACAGCGTTTAAGTAAAATATTTTAAATGTTCTGCTTTCTACATTACTTTTTTGATATGCTTTTATTTTAATTTTTGGTACCTTCTACATATGTGTTTCTTTTGCTCTTTTTTTACTGAATTTTAGTAGAAAAATAGTGTACATACTTGCATTACACTGCAAATATTCTTTGATTTTTTCTAAGCTACTGAAAGTTTCTCCAGTATAATTTGAAATTTTCTGTTTTATTGTGCGTGCTATATATTATCACTATTAACAATAATAGTAAATGCTTTATTGTTGCTTTCAATATTAAGAAGTGGTAGTGCTGTAAAAACACATTTGATTAAAACGATTTACAAACAAAAACGACTTCTACGAACAAATTGGTCAATTTAATACATAATTTGTGGATTGATCAGTCAAAATTTAACTTTTTGCAATATATAATAATATAATGTTACTGTGGTTACGATAACATGCTAGAAATGCAGTTGAAAACTCAACAAAAATTAAGGAAATGGCATTTGAAGATTTTTAACAAACGTCGTACCGTTTCAAGAATTATCAATTACAATTTGAGTTTCTGATAATATAATTGTTTCAAATATTAATCCAAATTGTGTATAAAGAAAAGATTAAAATGAAAATAGTCGTATGATTTTAATCACTTAACTGTAGACCATTTATAAGTTTATTTGTGGCAGAAAGCCAAAGAATGTCAAGCTAATTATGACAATGTAAATATGAAGTGTAGAGAGACATAAATCCCAATTCTATCTACATTATTTCTTTGATTTTTCCTAAGCTACTAATAGTTTTTCTAACATCCCCAAAATATTATACTTTTTCTCTTATTGTAAATATTATACGTCATTCATTAGCAGATATCAGCAATATAGTAAAAACCCGGATAAAAAAATATTTGATTAAGGCTGTTTATAAGCCAAAATGATTTGTCCAGACATGAAAGAAACAAATGAATCAATATAAAATGTTTTTTTGGGAATTTTTGTTTGACAACGTCTAGGTATGTTCCTGTAAGGTATGTTCTGAAACGCAAACGTCAAAGGATTAAACTAGGAACTCAAGGTATTTCTGAGATCTTACAAAACTTTTTTTGATCCTGATTGTTTGGTGGTTTGCATTCCTGCAAAAAAATATTGTCTAATTATGCTATCAATAAGAGAAGGTAATGATATCTTAATGTGATCGTTAATTCTTTATTAATTTTTCATGAATATGTAGCTTAATATTTTAAAAGCTAATTTATTGGTAGAATAAATAAAATAATTCTTTTTTAAATGCGTGAACTTTGTTGTGATTTTGACGGATTGCAAGTTTTCATTTTTTTATTTCTTAATATAAGATTTTTTTGTATGGGTTACACACATGTAAACCGCTGCTGCTTTTACCTATAGTACAGTTTTATAGTGTGTTTTTATCTAGAAAAATTATGCAGTTTCACTGTCAAATATAGTACTTTCAAATAATGAGATATATAAATTTCCTTTATTGTTTGTGTTGTGTATCATAATATTTCATGCAAACGGTGGCTATTTATGACTATTAAAGAAAATTATTGATCTTGACTAGCCAATAAGCAGCAGCCACTATTAACAATATATATTTGTAGGAGTAGATATAAAATTCTCTTAATTTTTAATTAAAAATATTGTAATTTCCTTTATTTTTATTTTTATAAACAAAATTTGAATAAAAAAATATTACGCAACAAAAGTAAAACCAATAATTGACAATTTATTTTTGACTAAGTTTTCCATATGCCTAAATTACTATTTTAGACAATTATTTTTTAAATAACTAGCATCTACTTCTTCTTATCTACACTGCCATAATTGGCAATTGTCTTGAGCTTCCCAATTTTTGATTTTCTGGTCCAAATAATCTTACAAGTAGTAAGTTCGGCATTGAAGTCATATCACTATTTTCAATTCAATCTTTTCTTTTTGTATGATTTGGATAAATGTTTAAAGAAGAGTTTGCTTAAAACCCATTTAAATGTTATTTTATTGATTCTTGTTAAGTTATCGACTGTTTCTTTAGCAATTGTCGCAACTGACGCCGTAGTAACATTACATGATATGTTTTATTGCGGAAAGTTAAATTTTGACTTATCAGCCTATAAAACATCTTTTAAATTGACTAATTTGTTTGTTTCCATACTCGACCAAGTCATATCGCTTATAAATCATCTTAATTAAATGTTTTTACAGCATTTCAACTTCTTAATGCTGCAGGAAACAACCGGGTTTTTATTAATAATAAAATAAATAATGTATAAAACATGAAGGAGAAAATGTAATAGATTGAGAAGGTTATACTAGAGAAACTGTTAGTAGTTAACGCAATAAAAAACAATTTAGAAAGGACAATATTCTAAATATTTTATTTAAAACTGTTTTTGAGTATACACGTAACTCTAATTATGGTACCACAAATTTAATCTTAAAAATCTTGACGCATTCCGTCTTTCTATAATTTAGAAAAAAGAAAAGGTTAAAAGAGCAATAATAACACAAACGGGTAATGTACCAAAACTTAACGTAAAAGTGTAAATTTAAAAATTAGACAAGTAAGTACAATTAATATTTAATAAATAGAGAAAGATCTGGATATACAGTTCATATAATTAAAAAGATTTTAGCTAGGAAATAAGCGGTAATTCACTATGTTTATTATTATGGTTGAGTTGGGCAATATAGAATAGTAAAATCTTTAAAATAGAGATATAGAAATACAAAAGATAAAATGTCGCAAAGGAATTAAATTGACAGTTAGCAGAATTTAAGAGCTGCTAAGAGCAATAAGGCAATGCTTACTATGGCAAATAAGCAAAATGTGTAACAAAGTATACACGTATCAGCGAAAGGAAAATACCATTACAAAAAACTAAAGAAAGAAGCGTATAATACGACATAGTGTGAGGAATTTGTTTACAATAGACCGCAAAATAAAGTTAAATTTATTTTAATGTAAGTTTCCTTCAGAGAGTCGATGTTATACGGCATGTGTTTGATCCGTGGGTTGATATTTGTTTATCACTCATACAGAGTATTTAAAATTAATAATTTAAAAGAATGAGAATGTATTATAAATTACGTAAAATTAATGGTCAAATTACTTACTCTCTACGATTAAAACCCATACTGTAATTGGCAGCTGAAGCTTGTGGTTATTGAAGCAAAAAAGAGATCGAGTATTTTTGCTTAATGTTTTTATAAGCTATTCGGCTAGCGCCAATTTTTCGGAAGAGAGCTTAGAGATTGCTAAGTGTGTGAACGGGTTTTATTTATTTTATTGTGCCATAACAAGATAACATAAATTTTACTTTACAGTCAAAGTAAAAGTAAATGTTCCCAAGAACATTAAGTAGAAAGTTGTATCATAATAGTATATAGATGGACCGGTGAATAAAAATTTAAAAAAAGCACTAATAATTAGTTGGGTATTAAAAATCGGAGCTGGACAAATGTAGAAAAGTAAAATATCTAAAATTGGGAAAAGTGGGATTAAAAGAAGACGCCTACAATGAGGTAAAAATACGTAATGTATATTTAAAAGTATCTCATTAAGTAAATAATATGTCGAATGAATGGATTAAAGTAAGTATTAATCAATAATTGTTTTTGTGAATAACGAAGAAGCAAAAGACAGATAATGATCAGTGGTACATTTTGAGAAAATATTTGTATATTGTCTTTTTTGGTTTTTTATGATGAAGACCTAGTAGAAATTATCTGCTTTGAGATTGTCTTATAAATTCAGATATCAGGTTGATTTGACCAAAATTCCAAAAAGCGTAAGATCTCTAACAATTGATTTCAATCCGCAAATCTATGTGATAACTACAAAGTAAGAAATTGAACAAAATTGTGGACAATCTATTTAACTATGGATTATTTATTCTAACGTAGCTCATGAAATAAAAGCGTAATTTATTAAAAAGTTTCTGGAGTAACGATAAAAATAAAATAAATATGATTTAATTATTTTATTTGTCAATGTAATTTATTTAAATATTACCATTTAACTCTTCCTCGACTCTCCCCTGAAAGTAATTTTCTTTAAGATTGTTAAAATATACATTTGCAGCTAAAATATCCTTTCAGCCTGGAGTATTTTAGCTTTGGATGTGAGACATAAGCAAGGGAACGCACTTTAATTCTGCCAACTCTTGTTTCTTGAATTGCTACTTTTAGCTTATCCAAAAGGATTGTGTACTTTAAAGTGACTAATCAGCAAAATTACTCTAGCGCTCCAAAACACTGATATGTTTTACCAGTTAATTAAATTTTGGTTGAATTTGAATCTCTAATGTTTAATGGTGAGTTTAGTTTTCATCCATGACCAAAAATTGTTTCTTTGATGGATTTATTTTAAAACATCTTGCTTCGGGTCTAAATTAAGCAACAAAAGATACCCATGTTCTTTGCATCTTTGTTTAGCAAACTGTTCATCATATCTGAATCTTAATCCACAATCTCTGATATAGTTTTCTTCTTTTTGGGAGTCCTGAATGTAAGTCATTATGCGGTTATATTTGAATTCGAAAACCGAAAAATCCACGGTGGAAACTAAATCGCAAAGCATCCGACACGATTTCTGTTGCAATTACTTTCCGAAAAAATAAAAAATTTAATAAATTCCAAAATCTTTCTTTAATCCATAAAGCATACTATTGTTTTATTAAACAGACCAATTCGATAACAGTAAATTTGTACAGAAGGATTACTAACTCAGCTACATAAAAATACTTGAAAAAAATAATTTCCTACTGGTAACTTCAAAAGCTTAATCTATTCTCGTAAATAGGTAGTTATAGCGGAAAAATATCTTTTAGTATAAATACATTTTACTTTTCTTGGAGATCAAAGTTCAAAAACGAGAAAATCACATCACGTTAGTAATTTCTCATAAAAGCTTATAAAAAGCAAAAATGCGTTTTCAAAATTATTATCATTATTTTGTGAAGAATCTTTTACTATAAGCTACACTTAATTGACGTGTTTCTTCTATAAATAATTCAGCGATGCATTTGTTAAATTTGCATTATGACAACACAGATTATTAAAAATATTGGAAATTATTTTATTAGAACTATGGAAACCATTTATAATGGTTTGGTATTTAATTCTTGCCCTCCGTGTAAAAGAAACCTTAATATCGTGATTTGTGGTACAACCCTTTGGAACGTTTAGGTTTCCTACTTAATCCTACAGCCACGTGCGAGGATCTAATTTGCAAAGGAAGTGCATTCGTGTGGTATAATCCGGCTTTCGGTGAGCTGCTCTATTAAAACCCACAATAAATTAACGTATTTGTCTAACTGTCCTTGTAAGACTGGGTTTTATTTAATTATCGTACAAATGTTTTGTTCTCCTCTAATTAATAACAGTTGTTTGCAAATATTTTTACGTAAATAGCTGTAGAATGTCTTCTTTTTGGAAGCAATTATCAACTTACGTAAAATACAATAAAAGATTATGTTAATTAAATTAATTAATTTTAATGTTTGTACGATTATGTTGATAATTAATCTTTGTTTTTATTATAGTTATTAAAATATTAGAAGCAATACAATTATAACGTTTGAAAATAGTTTTTTAAATATTTTAATTATTTCCCGGAAATTTTATTAAGTTGTATTAAATTTATAATTTTTGCTCTGTTAGTTAATAAAAAAGTTCATTAAATTCGTAATTTTTGTAATATTCAGTAAACTTATTTTTTTTTGTTACGGAAGATTAAGATAAATTGACTAAAACATAATCAATTAAACTACATCAAGATAAGGTTACCTGAAGCTTTCCGTTCACTTTATGGTACAATAGAGATAATAAACGATGTAGTTTTAAATTGAAACTTATTTACGGTATTCAATAGGGCTAATTAAATCCATTATAAAATAGCCTCCTCTATTGAACTGCTGTAGAAGTTGTATGGAGAAAATCATCTTGTTGGTTGAATGGAAGAAATTAACGTCCACCAAATTAATGATTTATGGTTGAGCAGCTTTTGATTTATTTATAATCTAAGTTAAAAAATATATTATTAATTTTTATATTTGTTTTTTTTATAAAAAAATATTTTGGTAATTTCTATTCTTATTCTTTACTATTATTGTATCAAAATGTTTGTTGGGTTTTTTTCTTATATTTTCTGTTATTTATTAGATAAAGTGAAACTAAAAGAGCACAATAATGTAAAAATATAACGTATCATAAACCAGAGCTACTTTGACATAGCCTTTATCTTAACAGATTCTTAGACTAGCCCCATTATGGGGTTACGTTATGTCTGTGACATGAAAAGTGATCGACAGGTTGTATACTATTAGTAACAAACTGTAAAAAATAAATTAAAGCATAAAAAAATCTTAGATACATATTAGTCATCATCAGCACTCGTGAGAGATTTAACAAACAGCTTATCTTATCCTCCTGTAGAGCATAATAACGAGAGATACATTATTTCTTCTCTTTAGTCTTCTTGAAAATGCGATTTGAAAGAAATGGTAACTTGCCTAAAGGAATGTCTTTATCTAAAGAGCTTCCTGGGGTACAATAACCTTTCTCTTACAAATACGCCGAGATTCCGTATCTGCTTTCTTTTTCTCTATTAATTTTGCTTTTGTTGTTTAAGAATATGTTCTGGTGTTGTGTTGTCAGTGGTAGGTCCTAGGATTATTTGAGAACGCGATTTGATCTGCAACTTCTGTCCTCTTTTATGTTGCACTCTGTCTTGATTGTAGCCTCTAACTTTCTCTAAAAGCTTAAGTAATTTTGACATCCAAATTTCCACCAGAGGCGCTATTCCCAGTTTTCTACAATAGTCGGGGTTTCGAAAATAGCTTTTCTGTTTTTGAAAACAAACAGTAGGATGACGTGCAGATTGGTGATGTTCTTTACAAAATCTATATAAAGGAGTTGTTTGGTTAATTATGTATTTCTCGGAGGCCGTTTTTGTGGCAAGCTTTAATTTTGTATCTCCTCAAGAATGCATTGCGGTTGTTCTACGATAAATTGTTTCAAAGAACAGCCACTAATTGCGTTTCACATTCAGTCCGCTGTAAAGTAGTCTAACAAATTTACCCCCAAAGTCAAAATAACTTTGTTTTATTGAACTTTCAACGTGCATGCAAGATAAATCTAAAAAATAATAAGATTAGGTGCTTGACTTTAAAAATAACAACACCATAGTTAATCTACTTCCACAATTTGAAACTTAAATTTTCACATGGTGTTCTGCATAAATTCTACTTCGATAGCGCTAACACTTCTGTTTTGGTAAAAATGCTTATAAGAGCGTTGCGAAGTACATTATAAAAATATAAAAATAACATACTAAAAAACGTATTTATATTAAGTTACATGTCAAACTCAACAAAGGTGCAACTCTTTCTTAAAATTATAATTCATTCTAAGGGTCGAAACTCCAAAAATACTAACATCTGAAATATTTTGATTTTAGTACTGCTAGCAAGAATTTTAAAGAAACCCAAGTTGACGTATAGTGTAATTTCTGATTTGTCAATAAAATCTTTATGGCAGAAGTGTCGTAACTTCTCAAAAATACCTTATGTGTGTATACCACAGTTAAGTAATTTTTAAATAATTCCCACGTAAGTTTACATTAGAATTTAAATGTTTATGGTTGTTAACACAATCTACCTAAAGCAAACAAAGAGTTTGGATCATCGTTCCTCTATCATCGAGCCGGAGCGGGCGAGTTTGAGTCTCGCTCAACCCATGGGTGTGTGTGGTCCTAAAATTAAGTGAATGTTAAGTTCTTGAGGCTGCAGTGTCAGTAAGTACGTAAAAAAACAAAGAGTTTTTGTTAAATTCTGTTTCATATCCAGAAATACAACGTTAAAAATACAATAAATAATAAAATAAACGTTCGCCGATACAGTCAAATACAGACCTTTGTGGTAAAACAGCCATTAAAAAAGGGGGACATTTTTTTGTTTAGTGTTTATTGACAACAGTAATCGTGGCCATTTGAGGCTCGATATTGCAACTCTCGCCGTAGGAGCACCGTTGTCCACGGCCGCAGCTTTTGTTGAACTTAGTCGTCATGGTCGGGCAGCAGATATAATGTCTTCCACTCGCGCTGCTTGTGTTTCCAGGTATTTACAGACCCTTCTAGTAGATTCCAAATAGGCATAAATATATCACGGAGCGAGGCAGCCACGGGAAAGTTAAGTGCCGGAAGCCAAAACATTTTAAACTAGTTCAATATAAATAATGTTACGATAAACACAGGGTAATTTTACATTAAGAATTGTATGATATGCGTACATAAATAGTAATTTCGATTGCCTATAAGTAAAATAAATAAGTCGCTTAAACAAATTTGCACGTGTTATTCACCACTATGAAGAGCGGAAATGTTACAATATTTCTGCACTTTAATCACTTCATTTCTGTCTAAGCTAGCTAGAAACGGTGGCGTCTTACGTTCAGTAATTATTATCGTATGAGTTTTTGCATGTAAGTCCATTGTCACTTAAAAACGGGTCAGTCTGTTTTTACATGTCTCATCCTTGCGGTACCCTACAAACGTCAACCGAAAAAGAAGTGCTAAAAAGGTGCAATATAAAAAACTGCTGGCCAAAAATAAATTAGAAAAAGCATTGCTTGAATTAAATTTGTGACTCAGACTTTCTATCGGTTTGAAAGATGATAAGTATTTATTCTATCTGAGTCAGAGAGAGAGAGCAAAAATATTCTGCTTAATAAGTATACTTTTTTACAATCAACAATAGAAATGATTATATTTGCAATATCAAGAAGTACTAAGCACAAATCCAAACATTTTTCAATTCACAAAAAAATGAAATATATTTGAGTTTTAGTTCTTACCAGGCAGAATATTTAATGAGATATTTTACTCTAGTCTATATTGACAGTTTTTACGATTTTATCTACAAATGGACTTAATACGTGAAAGATGCATTTATTGGAGAAAGGGCATCTATAATTTGGATAACTATGAGATAATGTGACAATACAGTAAGATAAAGTCACATATTTTTTGATTTGGTATTTTATATGGAAACTTAGAGTGAAAGTCGTTTAAGATTATTGAGAAACTAACTTTTCTATATAAATTTTTGTTATTTAAGATGTCTATAATACTAAGAAAATGCTAAACCAGAAGAATCAAAAACACTGAAGAGGCATTTTAAAATGTAAGCTATGTTTCAACGTTAAAGAATAAGATGTATTATATCGATAAGAATTTGGCAATGGACTTCGTATAAAGGTCGACTTGTATCGAATTCTCTGAAAGTTTGCTATTTAGACAGGGATTCTACAAGATTATGAAAAAACAGATCATATAACGAAAGTTATATTGGGCTTTATACAAAAAAAAACAGATATGAAAAACATGATGTTTATAAACAATTTCTATCAAATTTATAAAATGTAACATCAGCTCTACTAAAACATTACTATATAGAAGGTGCACCTCTAAGAAAATCTGCCTACTCCCCAAGGAGAGCTATGAGTCTTTGAAGAAGACTGAGCTTTCGTGTGACCTGCTTGATCTTTTATAGGGCTGGAAGTGAAAGTTTGTTTGGCTTGAGATGCGTTGGGTTGGGGAAAGTTTGTAGGATTAAGGGTGTTGCGTAATTGGCGGTGCGGAGCAATAAGGGACTTCCACATGACAGGCAAACACTGGCTGTCATCTCTTGTGTTGAGGCACTGTGGGCGTTTTTCTATTTAAATTGCCTCACGTACTATTCTGCTGGTAAAATGGGAAATGGGGCAATGGTTTTAGCCCCAGAGAAATTAATTATTTATTATTATTGCATTTCCGTACGGCCAGAGAATGCTCGTATATTCGGCTAGATATTTGCCGATTTGTTTGACCTATTAGGTCCTTTGGCAGTCTCCATAAAGTATTTCATACACTCCTTGGGATTCATTGGGGCAGTGATCCTTTGCTGAGCGAATAAGCCCGGATATTTAGTTATTGGTCGTAAAGACCGTGCGGATATTTTGCCGCATTAGTATGTAGCTTATTCTATCGGTGATCCCTCTGATGTAAGGTAGGAATGTTTTTTTGTTGGTCAGGAGGGTTTTGGGATTGAGAGTTAGTGTTTTTATTTATATTTTTGATTATATTGGTTAAGGATTTTTCAGAATGTTCAGTTTCCATGGTAAGTTTGATATTGGTGTGGATTTGGTTGCAAAATGGATATTCTAACAAATGCTTAACCAATATAATCAAATATATATATATATATATATATATATATATATATAAATAAGAAGCTTAAAAATAGATAAATACCCTATTGCACGCCGACGACCAAGTACTCATAGCAGAAACAGAAAACGACCTACTAAATAAAATATTTAAGGAACAAAACATGAAAATATCCACCTCCAAAACCAAGGTGATGGCATTTCACTCTGATATGATCGAAAATTGTCATAAATGAAACGATATTGGAGATGATTGAGTATTATTATGATATTCGTACCCATAAAGAAATATATCTTGGTATCTAAAACTGAAAATGTATATTTTTCAATTTGCTTTTCTTCAATTCCTACCTGATAATCACAGAATTCAGCTATACTAAGAAAGCGTTATATAAATTAAACTTTCTTTGATGAAATATTCGTTACGTATTCATAATTCCAAACATCATTTGCACTGTCAGTGTTTATTGTGGACTTTAAAATTTTTTTAATTAATTTTATTAGCTTTAGAGTTACAAACTTAAAATCTTGTGCATATGATAACTATAGTTGTCATTAACTTTCTACTTTTTTAAAGAGATATTTTTAATAAAAATTATTACTCACCTATTTGGTAGCAAACTATCTAAAAATAACATCGTAATTCTTTTACAAATAGAATGGAAAATATAATAATCTACCGGTCAACACATTGGCTTACAATATTGTAGTTTTAAATTTGTCACATCGAACATACTAGTAATAATTTTACTGTGTGTAGGAGGCTATATATTTCTGATTATTAATAAATTAAGAAAATAAAATTTAAACGGTAAAGTAGATAGCTAGTATTGTAAAACTAGTTGGAAGCCCACAGAAGATTACATTAGTGGTATTTATAAACATTCAAATGTCAGTGAGATCAATGCACCAGTGCTGTAGATAATTACCTTCAAAAATCATAAATCAATATTTTTCTTGGGCGTAGTTACTTAGGGATTATTTTGGTAGTAGCTTCTAACAAAATTTGCGTTAATATATTTTTTGAATGAATAATAATAGTAAACGCATACATTTTTTGTGGGATTATATTAAGTTTTCTGGGGCGTTTAATTTACAAAGCTACAAAAACAATTATTTTATAACTAAAATGAAAAGACAACTTTCTGTTAATTTTAAATATAATTTTATCTGATATAACTTAAAAAACCTTTACAGTCAATGAGTATTATAAGAATACATAGAATTCAAATTAAAAAATAAAAACCAGCATCAACTATATAAATTGGCAAAACTTTAGATTTTTAAAATTATTAATAATTCTTTAAAAAAGTAGCATACAAAACCTTGTAATTTTTCCAAATTTATGCTATACCTCTATAAACTACTTTATAGAGCGGCTATTGGAAATAACAGACACCACTCTAATTAGCTAGAGAGCAGTCTAACCATTCCGAGCACTAAATAGATACCAACATCGCGGCGAAAACTGGCAGTTGCGCCCATAGGAGCCTCACCTACTGCGTTTTACGGCGGAGGAAAATTCGTTTCCGAGCGAGCTTCCTCCCGAGATTAGCAGGGGTTCTGACTAATAAACGGCCCCAACGTCAGCAAGCAGCCAGAGATATATGGGCATTGAAATGGAGAATATAGAGCCGCGAGGAAGCCGGGCGTGATGGGAGCGAACAGCTGGACAGTTCCAGGTGAAAATAATGAAATCAACGAGCCGAAACAATAGACCACTTCGGCCGCTCCAACCGGCGCCCCTCGTGGGCGCATTAGCCGCCTAATAATCCAATCTTTTACCTGTAAAATACGAATTTGTGACTGGAGCTTGGCGTACTTGTATCCTAAAAACAGGAAAATAAGTCGAACTGAAAGTTAAATAAATAGTGAATTATTTGTGAATTGTGAATAACAATGTCATAACCACGAATTACTGAATAACCGTAAAATTTTATATAGAAGTATTAACATGAAGCATATAATTATATATAAATATATCGTGATTCAAACTGAACGTTAGGATTTGAATTATGCTTGCTTGCGTTCTGCGAACGTTGGAAGTTTGCATTTGTACAGTTGCTACCTAAACACACGGTAAAATATACCCAACACTAGCAAAGACACCTTAAGTTTGTGAACTAGGTTTTAAAGGACGTGGCAGTTAATGCTGTTTTTTTGCAAAAAACTAATATTGAGTGTTAAAACTCACTTTTCTTTAAATGGTTTTGTGAATCGTCAAAATTGTCGCATTTGGGGCAATGAAAATACACGCGCTATTCACGAAAAACTAGTGCATTCACAAAAATGCACCATATGGTGTGTATCGTGGGCTGGAGGAATTGTTGGCCCATACTTTTTTGAGGACAAAGCTGGCAACGCTGTTACTGTCACTGGTGTACATTTTCGGGAGTTGCTAAAGGACTTTCTTTTCAATAAAACCAACTATTTGAACTTGAATTACATGTGGTTCCAGCAAGATGGAGCTGTAAGTCACACAGCACAAATTTCCTAGTCGTGTTATCTCATAAGGGGTGACATCAATTGCCCACAGCGGTCTAGCGATATAACCCTACTGAATTTTTTCCTTTAGAGCTATTTGAAGGAAATATTTTATGTCAACCATCCTGTTACGAATTCAGGGTTAAAAGAGAATATAAGACATGTAATTGTTGAAATAGAGCTGAATATATGGTAAAGGATTATGGAAAACTTCGCTAAAAATGATCGCATGTTAGTGTAGTCGTAGAGAGCAATTAACCGACAGCATACTTCATACGTAACAGCTGTCTTTACTTTATACCGATAATAGTAAGATTCGAATTGTTCCTATATTTTGTGTTTTATTCAAGAAGAACTATATAAAATAACTCTTTCAAATTTCCTGGCTAAAAATTAATAGTGTTTTTCACTTGCAAAAAAGTGTTTTTTAGTTACAGCTATGACATTTTTTACAAAAGGGGCATTTAACTGCTTTTATTAAGTTATAGTGTTTTCTATTATATATGTTGTGTTCTCTTAAATATGGTAATCGTATTGTTTATATTATATAATTACCGATGATTGACTGACTTAGTCAATATTATCCACAAAAAAACTTTCCATTAAAGCAAAATAAGTTCCTTCAAGCAGTTTTACTAAAGTTATCCTTAGTTATTTGTCTTTTACATTTATGTAATTATAATTCACTGTCAGTATTGATAAATAATGTAACTGTCATGTTCGCGAAACTAGTGAAATGGAAATCTAATAAACTACAACGAAGTAATGAATATGACTAACACTGCAATCCGGCATCTGATCCAGTCAGATGATTCATGTAACATACATTTCTTATCGGGTACGATTGACACACCGAAAGCAGCGTTGTTGAGTTACTTCAACCTAGTCAACAACTCTTATGAAATTGGAAAACTAAACGAATTAGTCAGGACGCACGAAAAAATATGCATTCATGTACCTCTCTTCCATTCTCTTGGCTTAACGATTACGTTATGCAGTGCCGTGTGCTCCAGAGGAGCAACTTTGGTGCTACGTTCATCAACCAACGATTCTTATCAAAATTTGCAAACAGTATCAGAAGAAAAATGCATAATCCATGGAACTCTAAGTACATTTGACCAATATTCAAAAATAGCAAATGATAGATATCAACGCGAAAGTAATGCTCATCCAAACTTGTCAAATAAATAACAAAGTATTTGAAATTATAAAAAGTCAAGTTAATATATGAGTTAACTGAAAAAACTGCTGTATCTTTCCATAACTTGCCAAAAGGTGAAAATGGATACAAGCAAACGGAAACCGTTAGGTATATAGGAAGCCAGTTGGAGGTAAAGATTGTTGACGGGATCACAAAAATCTTTGGAAAATTGTGGATTTGCAGGTATGGCACGATATTAGGTTACTGGAAAGAGGATCATAAAACCAAAGAAGCAGTAAGTCCTGATGGCTAACGACTGGCGACTAAATTCAGGAGGACGGCTACAGCAGAATTGCGAGAAGTTCGGCGGATATGACTGGAAAAGGCGGAAAAACCTATTGAATTAATGTAATTGATTGACTGTAGAAGTATCCGCATGTGTTCGATTACAACCAGAGCCAAAATTAACTTATGAAAACCTAACTGAATTCTGCAAGGGGCAAGTTGCAGCGTTTAAAATTCCAAGCAAGCTGAAGCTTTTTTAAAAAAAATCCCGGAAAAGTTTAGAAGTATTAGTTGAGAGAAATAATTTTAAAGACTTAATGCAGTTTTCAGTCCGTGACCAATGAAAATTAACAAGTATATAATAAGCAAATGAGGGATATTCTAAACTCGTATCTATATATAAAGATTAAACTAAGATATCTACAAGATTTTTATAGCTCCCGATTTGCCCCCTGTGGGACAAATTGGATAGAAATTTCCTAAAACTAATACTAACAAGCAAATTAGAATAACAAAAGTAACATACTGGGGTAGATACGCTACAAATACTGCTTTGAAGAATGCCTCAAATTTACAAAACGACTATACAGACTAAAAGACAACATTTTGATAAAGCTACAATTTAATAAATAAATACACATTTTTCATCAATATTCTATCTGGATTTTTATATTATGTTTTTCATGTGCATTTCATTGATAAACAGACTGTAACATTGGGAAATTCAAAAAGGTAGATGTTCAAATAATTATGAAGAAAGATAATGGAAGAAAAAGATCTGATAGAAGGAGACTGCTTAAATAGGGACATATAAAAATAAAAAAACGGAAAACACATTTGGGTAATAAACCGAAGAAGTTGAAGAATAATTAAGAGCGACAGTATATATAGTATATTCTATTTTAAAGTTGCTTGTCTTATCTTAGTTTTATTGAGACGACTAAATGATTATTATTTAAAGTAAATAATAATAAATAGACAAAAACTACTTTAAACAAAAGTTTTGCCTTATCAAAAATGATATACGCCATCAGCAATTGCACAACAAACAACAAACTTAAACGAAAGCTATGTTAATGTGTGTTACATCGTTAGTGCCGTATGAATTTTAATCGCCGCTGCTGTTCCAAGTAGTTCATGAATGTTGCAAAACCCAACGTACCGGGGCATTTCACACCATTTGGTGCCCAGCGTAATTATTCAAATGTATGCAAACGGCCGCCCAAAATATCTAATTATCTCGCAAATGACTCAATATGATCGGAGTGATTTAGCAGCTTGCACTGGCGCAATGCGGCTGCTCGTGCAGATGCATCGGCTGCGAGGCTTGCAGCGCGCTTCTTGGCCAGTAACTGGATCCAATGCGCTGAAACAAGAGCAAAATCGCAATTGAAACTCTATACAGTTCGGGCTCGGTTCTAGTAAACTCCTTAAAGGTTGCTGTTGTATTAGCAACGCTACCGGGGTTAACTCGAAAGTTTGGAGCACAACAACCTTATAATGCTTAATGAGCAAAGCAATCTAGAGAAATTTGCAGATGTTATAAGCCTTCTAATCTAAATTTTTTGTTGACAGCTTATGTTTGCAATTGGTCCTATCACTAACAAGCAAATATGATAGTTTGTAATACTATAATAATATGAGAAGAGAATGTTACCCAACGGCGATACCCTGTATTTACTAATCAGTGTTTTTGACTATTTAAACGTCGAGTGGCATTTTAGTTTTCTAGAAGATTTGTCACATACTAGGATGACTCTGTAGTCTGTTCACTTAACACAATTTCTTGTGATCGGCGTACAGTGTTTTATTGCTGACGTTTGCTAAACTGCGAAGAATCTTGCTTAGTATAATTTTAGTATTCGATGTCTTTGCCCAACCCCACTATTTTTTGTACACTAGCACTTTAGATTATCTGCATGCTTTCCATGCGAGTCTTCTGTCTAAACACATGCCGAGGTACTTAGACTTCTTGTTTGTCTGGAATTTGTATACCATTTAGTGTGATTATTGGTGAATTATCGCGCTTTGTAGTGAATGTTATTGTCATCGATATGTAACCATTTCTGCCAGTTATTAAGTGATTTTTGTAGCTGTACCGCTGCTTGTGTAGAATCTGTTCGCGAAGCTAGTACTGCGGTATCGTCTGTGAATGTGGCCGTGACTACATTCCTGTAAATATTTGGTATAGAGTGGGCTCCATGACGCTGCCCTGTGGAACACCAACGCTGAATGGACTTTGCACGCCTTTTATTGTGTGATATGAGAGATATTTCTGTAGATATTTTTTAAGATTCAATTATAAATATTATTTTATTAATTCTCATGTATTATTGCAGTTATATTTGTGACTAACGCATTGTGTTATACAATTTGTCTCTATGTTTGTTGATGTTCAGTATATGTGTATTATACATTCTAGAAAGGTTTAATTTCTTTTAATATAGATATCTTAGTACGCTCAATAGCCAGTGGAATTCGAGGATCCCTTTTTAACACCACATTTCTAAATCATCTATATGTTTCCTATTTGGGATGCTAATAAATTATGTTTTAGGTACATAAAAAAGTATATGGAATGCCAAGGTCCCAACAGATTAATCTAGGTAGACAATGTGATTTTCTCATTTCTATAGTTTTCTCAAAGGCAGCTACGTAGAAGAAAGTGTAGATTTGTGTTATTATCATATCAATTTAAGTACATTCAGATAAACACTAGAGTGTTTGTGTTATTGCAACTTAGATTTTAGAAGGCCACTCTCTAAACTGTGTTAGTAGTTAGTATACGCCTGCTAGAATCGAATAAAAAATAGTAAAATATAAATAAAATTTCGCAAATACTTATCGTTATACAGATAGATAATAATCAAAAATTAAAATTAATATTAAATATACAAAACAACTTCATATACCATAGTAAAAATGTTTTACGTTAATAGAGCATAAAGACGATTAGTAAACGTATTTGTTAGGAAATTTATTATTCCAAAGTTCGTACTTAATGATCACGATACACATATAATATACATATTTAGAATAATTTTTGTAATAATTATTTGGAGTACACAGGAAGAAGTTTCTAAAAAATCTTTTCAGATACAAGATGTGTTAAACCAACCTTAAAACCAACAAACGCTGTGTTTAGTTATTTAACTTTGTAATTTCCATTATTAATTTGTTTTATCCTTAGGCTAATTTTGAACTAAATTATGTTTGCTGTGCCTTCGGGGAGAGCGGTCGAAAATCTGACATTAGTTTCAAATGCATTTAAGCATTTGCAGCTTGAGTGAACGTTTACAAGGTTAATTTCTGAGTATTTCGGCGCTTATAAATTTTATAATTAAAAGGAGCCTTTTAATTTTGTTCTCTAGGCTATATGTATGTGGCAAATTGTGGTAGCGGGTTAAACGTAAAAGCATTTTGAAATGTTTATTTGATGCAATGACCTACATCGAGCAGATGATCTTTACTTCCTTTTTAGTATAACTCGCATACTCGTAGATTTATTACTTAATTGTTCTTTTGTAACCAGTTTTTCGAAATAGAGGTGACTCAATCCTAAAACTAAAAATAAAAATTTTGTTTCACAATGAGGTAAGACAGGACGAATGCTTTTTTCAAAAAAAGATACGTATTGTAAGATTAATATTCTGTTTGGCACCTTACATAATGAACAAATTTGCTATACACCTAAAAATACATCGTACAACAAATTGACAAATTAAACTCCAAATATGTTCGATTACAAACCAAACACAAATAATATTTGATTTTATCTTTTAATGATAAATTTTTTGGTTTGTTTTCTGCTTGTCTTCAATCTGATTTAATATTTCATTCTTCTTTTCATTTATTTTTCATCTTTCACTTTTCGCTATTTGCCAGTTTATTTAATAATTTTTTTGCACAATAAAATGTTGTTATTGGGACATTATTTCATATATTTTATAATTAAGACTGGGTCAGCAGGCAGGATTTAATTAACTGGGATAATTTAAGAAAATTGTATTTATAATTCTAATGCCTTACTATGTAATTGAAGGTTAGCTAAAATAATTAATCATATTTTAGTTTTTAATTATCTCAAAAATATTCTTTTTTTTACTTAATTGATTTTTGTTTTAATCACTTATAACTTTTTTTTCTTTTTTGATTAATAATTTTTTTACTATCAATATTTAAATACTTGTCTAGAATCCTCTCATAATACTTATAAACATTAAGGTAAAAATATACAAATGCTTTTTTACTTATTTTTCTTTTCTCTCGATCTGTTTTCTATTGTTAAACTCATCCTTCTTCTATCCACTTACGGCCCTAGGTCTCGTTAACTTAATTCCGCCTTAAACTGTTTCGCGCTGTTCCTTACCATTTAAAATGGGCCGCATGTTTTATATCATCAACTTATCGCATTTTGGGTTTTCCTGTGAGTAGTTTGTGTCTCCATGGTTTCCAATTTAATAAACTTTGTTTCCATTTATCTTGAGATTTTGCTACATTACCTACCCATTTGCTTCTTTGTTTTGTCATTCGTTCTACTTTTAATATACAACATAACCATGTGCCTACTCAATTTTGCTTTAAGATTTTATTTCATTATTCTTGCTTCTTTTTTAAAGTAGAAATTTTTTCACTTTTTATATTTTGGCAGTATTAAGCTTTATTTTTGTTTTAACTACAAACCTCGTTTTCTAAAAACATTACTCGTTTCAGTTAACATTTCTTTTAAGTCTTACAAGTTGTCGGCTATTATTAAATATTTGTCTAGAAATTGTTATACTGCTGTTGTCGCAAGGAACTGTTCTAAAAATGTCGAAGTAAAAAGTTTTAGAGGCATGTTTCTGTGTCTTTATGCAACCATACTGTTGAGGTAACGTTTTTATAGATATTTTCAGTTAAATCTGTATTATCCAAAGTCAATTCTTCTATTTATTGGCGAATTTAGTATAATCCAACTCTCCATGCTAGCAAAGCTTCTCGATAACCGACAAAAACTAACCAAAGCGGTAGCTAATGTTTTGTAACTTTTTCGACCAGAATTCTAATAGAATTCAAATAGAATACAAATAGAGAATATACTGGAAACAGGACTGACTTGACTACTCATAATGAAAGTCTACGAGAAAATTGTTTCAAAAACTTTAATTTTGAGTTTTAAGTTGCATCTAATTTTATAGCTTCTATAGTCTTATTAAGAGAGGATTTGACAATATTTTCGATATATTTAAGGAACTGTATACTTAGAGAAGATAGACATTAGAAGTATAATCTTCAAAATATTTTTATTTCCTATTTTGCATATCTGGGAATGTGGCAACCAGTTTTTAACATTACATTTTTAAAAATATTCATAGAAACTTAAATATAATTTTTTATAGAAAAATTGCTATTTGAGATATAAAAATGTATAATAATATTAGATGTAAATGTGTAGTTAATTGCGTGAGCTATCAGTAAGTTTCGTTGGTTATATTCTTAAATATTGGTTAATAACTTGATGATGTAGATCCGTCATCACTGAATATTATGAGAGAATGTTAGAAAATCCATTAGTCGTTTGTTTAAGTTGTTGATTGGATCCTTGGTTTTGTTATCTCTATTTGAACTATTTGGATTGCCTTTCAAATACCTCATCCTTCTTATGCCTTGTCACTGCTACGGCGGCTTAATATGAAAAGCCCTAAAACTATACGGTCATTTAGGCCAGCAAAAATTGGTTCTTTCTTACTAATGACAACTTTGCCCTAGATAGCGCTCGCGTCGTTTTTGCCTACCGTTAGCTCGTTGCAAAGCGTATTCAGTTTGCGGAATTGGTGATAGATGCGGAGGATAGCGCGCGCACATTTGTCATCAGCCGCCGTAGCATCCAGCGTTTAGCCCGAACGTGTAAAATGAGAAATGCCAAAAATAATTACAGTTGTCTTTGCGGAGATAAATGACCGGTGCCCCAATCAGAGGCAGGTCATGACGGGCAGCTGCCAGGCCGGGGCCCCCCGGACGTCAGTTGGCCGTTTAATGCGCTTTGGCCCTCTGCCACAAAAACTACTACAGCATGTCAGTGCGGCCTTATACGTAAATGATATACATGTAATTAGCTAATTATGGTCCGCGGCCGGGGCCCCGGGCGCAACATTCATACGAAACCTTGCATATAATTACTATTTTATCTAATTCTGTGTGATCGCCGACATGTGTTTCGAAACTGCATTGTAATTGCACAATGGCTTTCTGATAAAAACCGAACGGCCAGATAGCCGTGAAAGAGGTGGTCGGCTGGGGCGGGCGCTATTATAACCGCATTTAGAAATCATCAAACCTAAGACAATGTTGCCGCTGAGGCATGAGGTAAACAACAAAACAAATTTGTTGCATAACTATTTGACAGTTACTGTATGTTGTTTGGAAAATAATTAAATTTATAATGTTGTGAGAGGTGTTAGAAATTACTAAACTAATTACAATTTGCCTGTACGAGAAGACATAACAGAAGTTTATAAATTTCCTGCAAAATAAATTAGAAATAATAAAGCAAATATACATCTTTCAGAATATTGTTGATTGAAAATAATCCTTACCAATTATATTATCATATTTCTTCTTTTCTTTTGCATTAAAATATTTGTTGGAATTTTTATTTTAACATAGTTTTTATCTTTATAGCTTTTAAAGATAATCTACAATCGTATTGATGTTTTATAGTAGAGTAAAAATATTTAATGGTTAAAATTAAAGTAGATACAGACCTGAGTTTTGGTTTTAGAAAATGTTAGCTGACGATTAGTAGATGACTATCTAAAAATCATCACTTGAATTCGGTATTAAATGTAAATCGGAACAAAATGGTATTTGGAAGAATCGTCTTTTGAGCTTGCAATTATTTTAGAAATAAAAAATTTCGAACTAACTGTTTTAAAGTTGCATCAAGACGACCTTGTTTATTTTGGTAATACTTGAATATGTAGAAAAGAAATTCTGAAACTACATACCAACCTTTTCAAGAATTTAGCAAGTTTAGAGTCGCTATTGGTAACCTTAATAAATATATTATTTTAAAATAGCAATAGATATATTATTTACTGTCTTAGAAATAATACTATAATGGTCAAAATTAAAAATGGCTTCCCAAACACAGCCAATAACGCAAACCAAGCGATTGAATAACGTTGTCAAACCTCTCATTTGAAATTACAAGACATTGTCTTTCAAATTCCTCTTCCACCTTATCGGTTATTAGTTTTTTTCGTAGGAAACTTTATATTTAACTATAAAAAAATCTGGTGTGAACATCCAGGCTTCAATTTTTTTTGGAGTTTCTATTTTACCAACTTTTACTTTAAATTCATGTTTATCTCTTGGTAACAAGTCATTTTTATTCTCATGAATTTTTTGTATCTTCGACCGTTTAGATTCGCGACCGCTTTGTGACCGATTTTGCGACCTTGCCACCAAACGGCTAGGCCGATTTTTACCAAAAGTTTCGTACTGTGTCCCCTACCTACAAGTAACTTGTACACCAAATTTCAAGTTTACTGACAGACCGACAGACACACACACACACACACACGAACCAATGGCCCAAACCAACTTTTTTGGTGTCCTGAGGCTATAATTCGTCCAGAAATGCGAAAAACTGGGTAGGTCAAAGTTCCGCCGATTACATTACTTTCCTTATTATAGGATAAGGAAAGTAAAAAATGTATTTGAGATAGGCCTGGGAACAATGAGGACAGGTAATTCAATACTATTAACGACATAGGTTTTTACATCACGGTAGTAGTGTAGAAGAGCTCCATCTTGCTGAAAGTAAATTTTCTCATCATAAACAACTCTTCGATTCGTGAATCGACAGATTTCTGCAGCGTGGTTAAGTAAAAATCACCAGTGACAGTTTGGTGATATTCAGAATCACCGGTAAGTTTCAACGGTGTTTCATATTGCATGCGGATTGTAAGACTCCAGTAAGTGTCGATTAATTGACTTATTTAACTTTAGACAGTTCTGGACGGAGATGCTGCATCTCCAACGCGTTTGCCCAAGTACCACCAATAAAAGAGTTCCTAAATCAACAAACATTTCATTTATTGTCAATTAAAAAGTGAGCTCCTTTCTTGAAATGTATAATCATACACAGCAGAACAGGTGATTAAATCTTTGGAGGCGTCAGAGTGGTCAGCGAAATCTCTAGACCTTGAATTGAATAAGGTGTGGCTGGTATTTCATCAACCAGTATTAATAATAATTTCTTTGTATTTGTTTTTGTAAACAATAAAATTTAAAATATCTAAATTAGTTTTGTTTGTGTATGTTTGGTGATTTGTTTATTTCTTTTTTACTATTTAAATAGGCGCTTTAAAAAAATAGTTAAACATTATATGATTTTTTTTATTTAAGCCATTTTTAATGCAGTTTCTTGTAGATCTTTTTTTTAGATAAAATTTTTATTAGATAAAATAATTTTATTATTTTATTTATTTTAATTTTCACCTTTTACAGTCCTCTCAACAGCAAAAAATTAAATATAAACGTGTTGTTATTTCTACTGTTACAATAATACTTAAAAATAGACAGTAATAAAAATTACTTCCAACAATAATGTTGTTTTCTTTTTGTTTAAATAATGACCGGCAAAGGATTGTCCAAAATAAAATTTGAATTTTACGCAATATGATTTCTTCACGCACATCATCCTTCTAGACATAAAACTAGCTTAATTGGAAAACGTTTTTGATAGAATGAAGAGAATGAAGACGGTTATTTTAAGAATATGAAGAAATTTTAGAGCCCACTTATAATAATTAATAAAACTTTATATTGCCTTAATACTTGCCGTCATTTACGATCTTCGATATTATTTTAAATAACAAGATATTTGTTTATAATAAATAGCAGTAGTTTACATATTTATTTTTAAATCATTGTAATTAAATGCATTATAAGTACTATTAACAATAGAAACATACTGTATTTTAATTAGAAACTCCATTTTACATACAAAGCATAATACTAAATTATTTACTGCCTACACAGCAACTATTAATACAATAGTTTAAACAGAACCGATAATTAAAATAAAATGACTTTTATTTATAGTGGTACTGGTATATTAACAAATAAAATGTTATAATGTACAAACATAATGGACGCAGCCTATAAATTAGAATAAATAAAATAAACAACGATAGTTGCATGCAATACTTCAAAAACAAACAACTACAAACAAAGCTAATTACATTTGTCAGGAAAATCTATTGATATGCCGACACAAAAGTGTTTTCTTTAATGTTGACACAATTATATGCAAATTGCCCTTTAATTGTTATTTTACGGCATTTATATAATTGCAAACGCTTGTTTTGATTTACCCGCTACAGTTCTTGTTATCCTTGCAATAAATAACAATTAAAGCTGGCGCTGATTGTGCATTACATTGTTGCGTGGGATTTTTTACTAATTTTATAAATTTTCTTTAAAAAATCAAGAATAAATAACAAAAGTGGTCGTTTGCTAAATATCTGCTAAAAGATGTTATCAATCTACTGTTAATTTTTATAAGTTCATAAATATAAACAGATATTCAGAAAAAATATTTGAATTAAACTCTTTATTATTTGTGTCGGATTAGTTTATTTCCAGGAATGGAACAGTCAATATAGTTTCGTATAAACGTTGCAAAGGCGGCTTTTAAATGTTAGAAATCTTCTCGAAGTAGTGAAACTTCTTAACTCTTTGATTATCTAAAAAAAAGAAACAAGAACATTTTTTATTATTCAAGATAAGTAAAAATATAAAGTATAATTCTTTCTTTATTTTTCAATTTGTAAAGAGGGAATGAGCATATATGACTAGATTACTTTTGGGCTTATTCAGGTGTTTTAAAAAGGCACTCTATGAATTACAAAAAATGTGTGACGCTTATGACTCCCCAGAAAATTAAATGTAAGACTAAAATTAAAAAAAGACTTTTTTTAATTGCAAACTTGAAGATGCGGCAAGTCTCCTCCTACGGTCGGTTGGCGAGAAAATGGTCACATTATTAGCAATTATTACATTCTTTGATTTACTAAAGTCCTGTAAATTACAGGAGGTTTTGAAAATCTCCTGTTGGTCAGATAACCCTGTGAAGGAAAATTTACAATTACACCTGCATGTGGTACAGGATAGACACAAACATTTGTGGCTAATTTAAGTAGAAACTGAGTGAGTGCGGGTATAAGTACACAATTTTCATCATCGAAAAGAGCTCTTTATAGTCCTGAGGATAAAAAATAGGTCCGAATAAATCAGGAATGATTAACGGCGTAAAATCAGGAAGGCGAGATTACTGATTAGTACTAATCGTATCCTAAGAATAGTGATAATGCATAAAAAAACTGAAATACAGCCCCGAGAATATTTAGGAGGGAAATCAAAACATAGCCACATAGAATAAAAAAGTATATGCAAAACAGAAAAATTGTCCAATGCAATACACGAGATGATTAGACATCAAAGCATAAGTGAAATGCGCTGATCAGAATCTGGTACGTGCGAATCAGCTAATCACATTGTATGTTATTTAGGAAACAATGGCAATAATCACAACAATGAAGTTGCAATCGTAGTATCGTAAGAGATAAATAAGTCTATAAAACTATAAGTTTGATGAGCACGTGCTAAAAATATTCATCAGAGAATATACCGGAAATAAGAAGAATAACAACGTATGTATTTATGAAGCTCTATTTAGTAGATAGATTTGACTACAAAGATTCAGAGATGTAAATAAGAACATTTATGCTTGTTATCTTGACTATAACAAAGTATTCGATACTTTACAGCATATGAAATTGATATAAATGTTAAACTATATAGGTCTGGATAGTAACGACATTAGAATAATTGGAAGTGTCTACCGGAATTAAAGAACTATCGCAATAATTAAGTTAACAATATATGTTCGCCGAGGATACAGTGATATCTTGCGATAATGAACAAGACATGTAAGTTTGAAACCAGTGAATTATATGCGTTAAAAATCAAGAAGACTAAAATGTGGTTATATTCAATCAACAAATGCTATTGTACAAGCACCTATCACAATTAACAATACAATTATCAGAAGAGTGTAATTATTTAAATATTTGGGTTGTATTCTAAATGCGACTACAATACAAAAATAAAATCTCACATAGAGCAAGCGAGGCAAACATTTTCAGAAGCGAAGAAATTGTTTTACAGACGAATCTTAAGTATAAAACTTCGCATGCTGCTTATCCGATGCTATTCTCAAATATATTATATGATTTGGAATACTAGACTTCACAAAAGCAACCATTATAAACTAGAATTATTTGAAAAGTGGGTGTACTGTAGAATATTAAAGATCTTATGGATTGGGAAAATGCGCAACACAGAAGCACTGTTATATATGGAAAACAATGTGAAAATAATGCCAATAATTAAATTGAAAAACGATATGAAAATATAGGATTTTGCAAGTAATTATGCAAGAAAAGATTGAAAGCAAGAGAGAAATTAGACTAAGAAAAACATCTTGGTTAAAAGACCTGAGCAAATGGTATGGTAAAAGTACATCATTACTGTTCTTGGGCAAAGAATAACCAGAAATTAGAAGACGCAAGTTTTCCACCACGTGGAGATGCAGTTAAGGTTGTTGATCCACCGTTTGCGGAGAAATTGGATATCAAGCATAGGTTTTTAAATGGAACAAAATTCAAAACTATCTAAAAGTACTGACTTATATTATATAGCTATACTGTAACTTCATATTCTTCTTCAGGATGAGACAGAATATTTTTTGAATTATTAGAGTCTATACTTAGAGAAGATTATCTAACAGACATTTAAATAATAAAGAGGTTGGGATCTAAAAATAAGTTTAACAAGGTGACTATTCAAAAAATATTTATACTTGTTCATGTTGTTCCTAAAAACAAGGTGAAAATATTACAGTAATTTTTATAATGCGAAGGGAACGTTTTTACTTGAATCATAATAACGATATATAAACCTGAATTTTTTTACAGGCTGCAATCAGATTAGAATAGGTCATTATTGATCAGCTCTAATTTGTTTTTTAAATGACTAGGAAAACATTTCGTAGCTAGAAAATCGCAAGCAAAAACATTTTTAGTTATGAATTATCATCCATCTCACCCGTATCTAACTAAAAATGCGTGATCTTTTTTGTTTGCCCAGCCACTACATTCGGACACTACAATTGCTGGATAAAAGTTGCTCGGATCTTTAGAACACGGATGAGTGACTATCTGAGCACAAATTTCTCTATGTAATTTTTATAGTAATTGGGATTTATTCACTCAACCAAAATGCAATATTTAACCTTTTCTTTTTTTTGATTATTATATATAATCTCACTAATCAAGCAATAGTTGGATCCGAAATTTTAATGTTTATAGTAGAGGCTTCGGGACTTAGATCAAATTGATTTCCAAAATATTGGCCTTTCTCAGCTCCTGGAAATACCACCATTGCAGAATATAAAATCTAAAATTTGAGGACATAAATAAGTCTTAAAAGCATTAAAATCAATGTTATCCTGGACAAATTTTTATAGAGCATTTGATCATTTCCAAAATACCTGCATCATTGTGTATGTATATTAACTTTACTTTTAAATATAAGGGAAAACAAAAAAGAAATTAAGTTATAAAAACGAAATAAAAGACGATTTTTAAAATAAAAATCATAAATTAAAATAAAAGTGCGCTAAGCAGACTACCATCAAAAGTCGGTAAAAGAAGAAGTGAGTAAATAGTTCCGTCTATTTTGTAGACTCACACGTAAAATTATGTCAGTAAACCAATAGGTTTCACATTTCTTTGAAATAAGCCTCATATTCCAGCCAGCGTAATCCTATGGTTGAGGGGAGGGCTGCGATGCTGACGGACACGGGTTCACTCCCGGTGCTTTCAGATGCGTGGAGGGTGGCCTACTCGGTCACTAAAAATAATTGAATACCTGAGTTCACTTCGAACAAGGGGGCATAATGGTGGTCGTTTCAGGCGCGGCGCTTGCCACACCGCCCCGCATCAGAGATGGTGCGCAACGACCGGTCAGAAAGAGTGCACGTATGAGAGCTTTAACCTCTCAGTTCGCAGGGCGAGCTCCTATGCGGGCGTAGATCCTTACCATTAAAAAGTTTCATATTTAATGAATTCTATTTAAGAATTTTATTTTTTTTGTTTCTATCATATATTAAGTATGCTAAATAAAAAAGTTTTACTCATTCATGCGTAGTTTTCAAATAATTTTAATTTTATAAACGATAAATAAGCCTGATATATTTGATAGCATTTGTTATCAGCAGGTTCGAATTGGTTTTTTGTGGGTTTGAACTTTTCTTTTCAAATACTCAACTCTACTTGTTTATGTTATCTCTAATTTTTTAATATCATCATTTGCATCTAAGAACTGGACTGCATGTGATTAAAACAAGTGGACGACTTCCATAAAGTATATCTTTAGCTTTTAGAAACATTGGTAAGCAGTTTAACAGCACGACAATGAGAGAATAAATAACTGTAGTTTAGAAATCAAAATCGTTGCAAAAACTAAAAAGCAGTTTAAACACGGACCCTTTAAAGAGATAACCAATGCTTATTTGTAAATTCAAATGTTAATTAAATAAAACCTGAGACAATTATCTTCAAATTCGATTTCAAATTTGGTACTGGACAATTACCTGGAAAGAATACTATATTTTCAAATTGCAAGATGATGCTACCAACAACTAAATATAAACTATTAAATGGGTAAAAAAACTAATAATGTCACAAACTTTGTCTTTCAGCTGTTTTATTTGTTAATCGCAAAAACATGATTAAAAAATTATGAGCCAAAGAATCATTGAAGTAACGACTAAAGTCTTTCATTACTTTGTGTAAGGGTTTTTGTTATATTATGGTTTTATTTAAACAGAATATATTATTAAAAATGTTCTAAAATAAAACCAAACCAACAACGTACAATATTCTAAATTTCATTTTCTCGTTTCTTGGCATTTCGACTTCGTTTAGTTCGCACGACTTTACGCTTTTGCTTTTACTCATTTAAACTTGCTTTTCGACCTATTTAGTTCGCGCGGTTTTACGCTTTTACATTTGTGCACTTGCATTTCGCATTTTGTTCGCGTTTTGCATTTGGCCTTTTCTGTCTGTGTTCTCGCAGGACGTAAGTTCCGTAAGACGAGAACATTTTTCTTTTTAACCGAGAGTTCGCCGGCGGCTTTAATTGGCACCAGAAGTTTTAATTTTCTGCCAGGCCTTAAAGGCTAATTTTTTGGGATTGAAATTTTGCCGGTAAAAACTCTGTCCATTTCCTTTCATCTAGATCGACGAAGGAAGCTTTTACACCAGGAAGACGCTACCGTTTCGGCTTCTACTGTGAAGATTGGGGTAACTTGTCCTTTTTTATCCATATCCTTATATCCTCTTTTTTCTGGAAGCCCCAGGACCAACAGCAGAGAACCGATATCTGCGGGAAAACGCCGTTTCCACAGGTTAGCGTTTTAACTTTAGATTTGTTTCAAGTTTCTTTATTCAAAATTCAAAATTACCTATACAGTCCATTTATTCCGGCCGCACCAACACTTTTAACAGTGCATAAAAAAATATTATATCACAACCAAAACATTAAGATATAAAATATTAAATTATAATGTTAATATAATATTAAAATATAATAATGTTGTTGAAATAAAATTTGAATATCTACACGATTCTCTCTGAATTTTATCATATGGAAAATTAGTCTCTTTAAAATAAATATTTTTTAAACGGTATTTTTTTGTAAAGATATTGCCTTTACCTACTTCATTAATGCATTTTTTTGGCAATGATAATTTATAAATTAATAAAAATTATTACATTATCATTTGATATAACTTTTCTTATAAAAGGTATGTTAAATTTTATCTTTTAATTTGTTATTTACAAGAAAATTATTGGATATTATTTTAAGTAATATGCTCACAGTAACACAAACAAATTTGTGTAGTGTAGATTTTTTCTTAAAAATATCCTTAATAGAAAAAAATTATCACTTTAACAATTTGAATTAACCTCTGCACTGTGAGACAATAAGAAAAAAAATTTAAATTTTTATTTTCTCGTTACCCTTTACAACCACAATCTCGGTCTTTTTGAAATATTAAATTTTGATTAAACTGGACCAAAAACCCTAAAAAGTAATAAGGTTCAAGAATGAACTCAAAGGCGGAACTCCTTCAGAATCAGCATTTGCTTGCCCAGAATCTGGTTGGACATCAATTAATCTTTTACTACATAATTAAGACAAGCAATGAGTCTTGCAAGAGATCATTGAATAATTATGGTGCTACTAGTAAAACATATTAGGCATTAACTAAAGTTCTTTTATGCCTCATTTTTAAATGCCTTAGTAATTATTACAATGCAGCAGCAAATAAGTGGCCGTACAACACTTTCTCTAAAAATAGAATGCTGTTTCAGATTTTAAGGTTACTTACAGAAGCTGTTTTAGTTGGAAATGCTATAATTGATTTTGTAAAACACGACAGATAAATAAATATATTGGCAGTTTAAAAAAATAATCAGGGTATTGCTAAGCTTATATACACAAGTAGCGATAATACATTTACAGATAAGTCTAAAATTATAGAAGAAAAATTCTGTTTCTGTAGAGTTCTTGTTTTTATTAAAAAAAAAAGAAATACAGACATGTTTTTTTATTTTAACGAAAGTTTTTACAAAGTTAAATAAAAAAAACTGTAAAAATGCAGTTTAGTATTCAATAGCAGTCTAAAGAAAGGTCAAAATCACAAAAAATTCTTTAAGTGAATCAGAACATGAAGAGTGTTATTACATTGCTTAGGTATAAACAATTTTAAAAATCATTTTTAAAAGAAAAATTAATTTGGCGCATATCTCGTAAAAATGGGTCTATTTGAATTGTGCTAATGTGAGTAATTTCCAGGTCGATCGAGAGAAAGGCAAAGAGAATGGTAGAATTCTCCGGGTAGTGGTTCTTAAAGATTCCTAGAATTTAAATGAGAATCAAATGTAATTGTAGAAACTACTGCTGGTTCAAAATATTGCTGGTAGTCAATTTAGAAATAATATATTGCTGTAAATTGTAAAGATTGTAAAGATTTAATTTTCGGCAATCCGTGGAGTAATATTTTTAATAAATACAAAGTTGTTACAAATTGTCAAGTTAAATATTTAAATTTATCTGCGAATGGAAGCGCTCATGATGATTATTGAAAAATCACTTTTGAAAAATGCTGAAGGAACAGTTAATTTTGACAAATTAAAATAAAACACTAAAATTATAGCCAATATATACTGTTGAATTTTTTTCTTTTGAATATGAATTACTATAATCGATTTGTTGCATACAATTAAAAGTTGCGTAATAAAAATATTATTACGCTTTTAAAAATATTTTGTAGGGCACCAATAACTGGCGCACATGCAAAAATGCCTTTTAGTATATTAGCAAGAATTAAAAACTTGTTACACTCTAATATGGGCTAATGATGCACTATTAGCCAGACAGTTAATTTTAATAGCCTTATCCAAATTAATATAAAAGCCAAAATATGCTATTAAAAAATATATGTAATTATTGGTGGTAGGTCCCCAAAAGTATAGAGCCAGATAATATAAAAAATTACAAGTACAATAACAAAAACTCTATGTAATTAGCAAAATGATACAAGATACAAAAAACGTACGTAGCTTCAATTTTCTTCAAAGTAAGCATTTTGAGGTCTCATATTTCTTCTATTGTCATTTCCACTAGTCGAAGAATTCTGTAAAGTTTTGTGTTGAATCTTATCAGTAGCCTGGAATATCCTCTTCTTTTAAAGGCGAACAATTTCTCGCAAGTTTTCATATTCGTTACATTACTCGCTCAGCTATTACAAATGCGATACAACACACGTGCTCACTCGCCGCCATCTAGCTCCCAAATGATCCAATCAGTGAAGTCGTTTTCAGAAACGTACGTGCGTTACAGTCCGCTCTCATCGGCTGCCAAGTAATATCACGGCCGCGTAAACTGTTTTCATTATATGAACGTGGGCTTAATATTTTCGGGCACAATTCACAAACACAACTTTAATTAACTTGTAACAGAGTTACTACGATAATACTGGAAGTATTTTTATGTATATTATATTTCGTTTAGTAATATAATATTGTTTATTTTGTTTTCTTTTTGTATTAATGAAATCTAAGAGCCGTAGTGGTCTAGAGCATGGGTCAATAGACTATAAAAGCTAGAGATACGGGTTCGAACTCTGCTTTCGCCAATGTGAAAATTTTTCTCCCGAACCAGTCATTTTGTGTCAACGCTCCTAGTAATTACTACGAATAAGTATATCAATCGCCAATCTGAAAAAGAACAAATCATTTACTTGTTTTATTATTTTTTGTGTTCTAATAAAGAACGGTTTGTTTATTTAGTTTTCGTAATAAAAAGTATCTTTGAATAAATAATGTTATTAAAAAGAACGATGAGTTGACGGTTGAATTAAAGAGGAAGTGGGGTTTAAATTAAGATGACTGTGTTTTGAGTTGAACCAATAATATTTTACAATTTTTCTTTGGATGTTCCAATATAGGGCCTTTCCTCTACCTTTTTTTAAGTGACAATTTTATAGGCCCTCGGAAAAATCTCTTGTAAAGCCGTGCCCGTTAGGCTTCTACATAAAATTTTGCTTTTCTCAAATTTATATTTAAAATGTTTAGCAACACCAATTTAAAAAACTGATACATATTTCTCAAAAATGCTGCAGTTCTACTTAATATTTTTAAAATAAGGTTTTTGTTTCCTGAGTTATAAGAAACTTAGTGAAAATTCCTAGAGTTCCAGAAAGCAGATTTTATAATGGTCTAGTATGTAATGCATTTAAACATTTTAAATATAATTGATATATAAATTTTGTATTTAAATTCGATAAAAATGATATTCGTCTTATTTTTAGTTTAGTTGTGTATAATATTATGTGATAAAAATCTGCAGTAATACTAACAACGCTTTTGTCTTGTGTAAATTAATAAACATTGGATAATTGAACTTTCTCTTCAATAAAACTCAAAATATTGGAATAATCTGAATTTTATTGCTATCACTAGACTTAGCAGTTACGTATGAAATGCGATGCCGGAAAAATGCTCTTCAACACTCCGATGATATGCGACCATTTTTTTCATTAATGATTTCTCATAAATGCGGCTCTATTTCAGCAATTGCAAATCTGATGTTCTATTTTAGCCCTGGAAACCCAGCAAATTTGTTAACATCAACCTTTTCTTTCTAAAAGTCCTAACGGTAACAGTTTAATGGGGTTAGATTGGAAGACCGCTGTGGCCAATCGATGTCATCCCTCTGCGAGATAACAACCAAAAAATTTAATTTGAAGTAAAGTGACTGTTTTACGTGCTGTACAACATGTGGCTTCATCTGGTTAAAACCACAAGTCATTCAAGTCCAAACCATTGGTTTTTTGGAAAGAAAGTTGTTCTGTCCTGATTGTGTTCACCATTAACAGTAACAACGTTGTCAGTTTCGACTTTAAAAAAGTACAAGTCATTGATTACTTCAACTCCCAATGCACACCAAAGAATGGATTTTTGTGGATGCATTTGGTTTTTTACGGATTTTTTACTATTCCAGTTTTTTTGACGATTCACAGACATTTAAATAAAAATGAACTTTATCGCTCCTCGAGTTTTTTACAAAAATCAGCATCAACTGCTATGTTCTCTAAAACTCAGTTTACAAATTCTGGTAATCTTTTCAATTCTTTAAGTCAATTGAATTTTATATATCTTTAAAAACAGATCCTTTGTTAAAATGATTCATGTAGCGCCATAAGAAAGATTCGATTGCTGTGAACGGTGACAAATTGACGTGCTTGGCTCTTCATGCACACTGCCACTTACTCGAGCAATATTGTCACCGGAATGACCGTTGCTTGATAGCGCGACTCCTTGTTGTCAGTAAGCATACTACTTCTTTCAAACTTCTCAACTTGATCATGACTTGTACACTCATTTGGCACATTATTGCCTCTAAAGAATGCTCAAACTTTGTTTCGTGTAATCCTAAGTGATTGTTCGTTTTCATGATAAACATGACTAATATTAAAGCGTTGCTGAACAATATATGACGCTATGATAAGTTTGTTATGTGTTTAGATGCCAACTGTACGACAAAATTGCAACGTTCACGGAATGCAAACAGCGCACTATTCAATTCCTAAATTAAAGTATTTTGGACTAAAAACATATTTTGTAAAGTGGACCTTGTATTGTTCTAAGTTTTTTACATAGAGAAATTATTTTTCTCCAACATAATCTTTCAGGTCTTATAAATGTCAAAGAAGTAACCCAGGTTGTTAGAGTAAGCTTATTTAGTTAAGAAAAATGGAGCCTTGAGTAATGGTTTAAATAAAATAACATAATTGTCGCTTAGGTATTAAACCCCCCTATTTTCAGAATTTCATATATTTTTAATGCAAATAAGTAAAAAACATTTCGCAAAAGTTCCAATTCTCTAAAGAACTATCAAGAAATAGCAGCGCAGTGAGTACCATTATTTATTTTAGGTTTCTTTCTCAGGCGGCTTTGTTAATTCAGCGCTCCGCTGAAGGTTTTGAAAGGGATCGTTAGCAACAGTAAAATGTATAGAATTTTCCGCGCGTTGCGTGACTTACCGTTTTTGCGGGTATAATTTAATTAATTTCAGCAGTTTGCTGATACCGCGTATGTGTGGATACTTATCTCGCGGTACAACAAACAGCGTGTAGGTACCGTTCAGGTACTAATGCGGAAAGCGACAGCCATTTTTCATTTCATTAGCGGCGCGATTAGACCGGCAGTTGGCGCTTTAAAAATGCGCCGTCTTTACCTGTTGGCGAATTGCAGGCGCACAAAATGCGTCGCTTGCTAATCCCCGTTTTGATGTTGTGTACACCCGGTCGGCAGTAAAACGCACGCGGATGATAGATGTGCCGTTATTATATGTGTAATAAGTTATGCAATGTGATAGAAAGTTCAAAGCGGTGATATTAATGGGGGTCTCGCGTGTCTTCGTGAAACGCCCGCGCCGAGGTTTATCCCGTGACCATGCGTTTAAACGCATTTAACACTTTTTTGCCCAATACGTAATATCGCGTTGTCAATGTTTATAAATTACCAAATTTGATAACCAATAGCGCGCGTTTGCGCGCGGCGCACGCGACGGCCCGCAAGGAGGAAGGCGCGCGCGTAGTGCGCCTGGCCGCGCGCAACACCGCGAATTTTAATAAAAAGCTAATGAATATGTGACAACAGCAAATTCGTATTACTAGGGCCACACCTTTGTTAATTACGCTAATGGAGTGCCTTACAGGGGCATGTATTATGCCGGCCGTCATCTGTGCACCCTTTGAACATAAATAATTTCGCTTTTACATTAAAGTGCGGCGGGAGTTGTAAAACGCCGAAATTCTGCTCCTCCCGCGTAATTAACAGTCCCTATAAAGATAACAGTTGCTGCGGAATAAAATGCGGATGTAAAATAGTGTAAGCTTTATCTGAAATTAAATTTACAGGTGGAAGCATGAAATGAAATGATGTACAACACAACTTACGTTCAAAACATGCAGCTGAAGGCAGTTTGCTGGAAGAATTGCACAGGGTGGTATAATAAAGGGGAAAGTGTAAAATTGTAGCTTCGGTTTTGTATAAAAATACATGATGGTTTGTGAATTGCAGTTCGGGGGACACAAACCTTGAAAGTAGCTCTTGGTGCGCAGGTAGCTGACGGATAACCGCAGGATAGAAAGGCGGTCGAGCTTGGACAGGATGTTTTGCTCGAAGGGCAGGAGGCTCGCCAAGTTGTCCAGTTCGGCGTTCAGGCGCTCCCGGTGCCGCTTGCTGGGGTTGCTCTTCGTCACTCCATCCTTTGGCGTTGGTTTGAGGCTGAAATGACGCACTCGTTTTTTATACAGTACAAACCACGATGGGCCAGTATTGCAGTGAACAAAAGGTGATTGCTACTTGCTAAAATAATATAAACGGAGCAACTTATAGGCATTTATAATATTATCTAAAGCACTACTTCTTAAATAAAACTGCTAATATCGTCTATTAAATAAGACTTTTAATCATTTCAAAAAATTTTCCGCAAATTGTATTCTTATATTCTAAGCAAAATTCAATAGTAACAAGAAGACAAAAAGAAAGAGCAGATAGGAAAAAATAAATATAACTTAAGAATGAGAAAAATGTACGAAAGATGATAGTTCTGAGTCTAACTAAAATTTAAATGCTGCTCTAAGAAAGCATGTGATTAAAATATTGTGCAGTCTATGGAGAACTTCAGAAAAAAAGTATCAAGATAACAAAGTTTTACCATAAAATGGAATTGTCGTGAGAAATTCAGTTCCAATTTTGTCATAATCAATTTTCAGTATTCACAGACCAAACACCTTTCAATCAAGTCCAAAATAAATAATATATTCATATTCGCATATTCGCGCCCTGTACAAATAACAAACAAATAAGTTTTCAGGAGTTTAAAAATATTTTCTAGGGGCTCATACAATACTGTCATGAACAAAATTACATCGTAATTAGTGAATTTCTAGTAATAGCCCCGTGGAACGCAAATGAATTTAAACAACATAAACATAACATTGAAGCTTTCCTTAAAATAAATAGTATTGACATCATGCTAATCTCCAAAGCTCACTGTACAATAAAAACGCATGACAACATACTCCAATATTCAATTTGCTATACCGAACACTAGATGAAATAGCCATTAATAGACATAATACATTACAATTAAACACAATTTAAAAGCTCATATCAAAGCCCGTACAATTTAGGTTAACAAATTTCTAGGGACATTAGTAATATCTGCGGTGTATTGTCTTCAACGACACAAAATTTGTAATGCCAAATTCTCTACAAATACATCCACTGGGGTTCAAAACTATCTACTCTAAAAGAAAAAAACTCTACAATTGCATGATTAAATATAATTATGGTTTCCTCTTTTCTGAAAAATCCACATAAGTAAAATTCCCGATTTTTCAATTTCTATGTTACAAATGGCATTCCATTCAACTACACCAAAGTAGGGTCTAGTTATAATATTTTATTGGACTATTTTTTTATCACTGTAATAGTTAGCTTCTCATTAATTGTAAAACAACGCAGTAGTATGTATTAAAGCATAAATCTAAAACATAGAATAAATGGACCAGGAAAAACTGTATAGAAGCAAAAAAATACTCGACCCCCAATTGGTACAACACCTTAGTAGAATTAACATCCCATAGAAATTATGAAACTAAATAATCACAGAATCTGTCAAGCAATCAAAGGCTTTAAACATTATAAGAGAATCGGCTAGATCTTATAAGAAGCAGAAGTTTTTGTACGCCATGTTACTCATTATACTAGAAGTACAAGTAAGGAAGTAGAATATAATACTATAAAATAATAGAATAATAGGCTAAAAAGATTTAAAGCCGCAACAAAGTTGGTACCTGTTGGTATATCTAAATTGTTGGAAAAAATGCTTCCCCAAAGCATACACATAATTCTGACAAATAAAAATAAATACGAGATTTTGACACGTACACTCAGCTATCCAGCAATACCGGCACATAACAAACAAAATAAACGTATAAGAGAAAATAATATTATTCAGCATTGTTCCTTGATGTCATTCAGGCGTTTGATAAGGTGTAGCACGGGAAACTTTTATTCAAAATTAAATCGATACTTTTCCATAAATACTACGTACTTCTAAATTATTGTCTGAATAATCACAGTTTTTTTGTATAATATGAAAATATAACATCAAAACCCTGTAATATCAACACAGGTGTACTAGAAGAGAGTATACTAGGCCATATTTTTTATCTCCTTTACATTGTTGACATACGAATAATACAAGAAACAGTGATCATAACCTTCGAAAACGACACAGCCATATCGGCCACGGATAGAGAGCCTAAAATAGCAAGGCGACTTCTTTTAAAACATATAATACTTAAATAAAAATTAGCTAAAAAAATGGAAGATCAAAGTCAACGAAAAAAGAGCATATAACGTTTATGTTAAGGTAACAACAGTGTTTTTCAAAAAAAGTTAATAATACAATTGCACCACAAATTAAAGAAACCAAATATCTAGGTATATAGTTAGGCTCTTAACTAACTTGAAAAACACGTATACTAAAAGAAAAATAAAAGTACAAGCATAATTACGTCATAAAATTTTGCTACGTCACGAAAAGCCCGATTCTTACATTGTATAAACTATTGATTTACAAAGTAATCATAAAGTCCTAGCAGTCGGCGTATGACATCTGAGCTTTGATTGTCCGTTAATTAGTTAAACATAGTCATTTAGTTAAAAACATTACGTAGTATAGCTCGCTTTTATCTATCATAAACCAAACATTATACATAATTAACATCCTGACTTCAAGTTAAAGAGTTCCTATTACAACTTATTAAACAGTATCCAGAAGTAAACTGATTCTCAAAATGTTTGAAAGTCACAATGTTACTATGAAGCACCATTCTTAATTGATAACTAACTGATTTAAAGTAATCACTACTGTCGTTAATGGCATTGAGCTTTAGATACAATTAGTTAAATATAGTCATTTAGTTAAAATGGGTATATAGCGCCACTTTGTGTTCACTCAAACCAAATTATACATAGTTCGTTAAAGATGTCATTGAGCTAATCAATTTAAAGTAAACTGGAAAATGGTTAAATACAAATATTATATTACACATGTCATTATTTGTACTACACTGATTTAATTACTATTTTAATCGTTTTCTTTTATATAAAATGTAATATATGTATAAGCTAATGGATATCAGCCTCCACTTGTTAGATATTGCCTCATAAAAAAATTATATATAGTTTTGATTGCTAATCAATTTTAAATAAACAAAAGATACAGAAGAATATATAAAAGTAATATATGTAATATTTAAATGTTCATCTAGTACATAAACAACATAAATAAAAGTCGAGGCAAAATAAAAATAAAATTACTAAAGTTGTACATAAAACAGAAAAAAAGAAAACACACTCAATAGAGATAGAGAATTGTGAGATTGTATTTAAAAACAAAATCAAATAATGAAGCTATCAAAATGAGAATAACCATGCCAAGAAAAAAAACAAGACAATACGTAAAGACATAAATGTTTATATGTTTAGTTTGAATTTTTTAAAATACAGTAAAAGAGAGAGCATTGATAAAAAAGAGAAAGAAAAACAACATTAAACCATTAATAAAATTTTATTAGTAATAAAACTAATGGTTGAATAGAATAAGTTATAAATATACGTTTTGTTATGATGTTAGAGAATCATGCAGGATATAAAACGTGCACATGCTAAATATTCATTATCTAGTTTCAGAGATATAAGTTCAACAAAAAATAAAGGACTGAATGAACATTTTTGGACCAACACATTTTTCGTCGTCACCTATAAAACTGATAATTTAATTTTATACCTTTTGTTCAGTGTACTTCATACATACACCTATATTATCTCAGACAATGTAAGGTACATGATGGTAAAAAATCAAACATTTCGTTTTGCTTTATTTTGAAAAATAAGACATTTACGTATTTTTTGAAATTATTGCATTATGCCACTTTTTAAAGTGCATATGTAAGTTTTAAATCATTTATAATAATGTAATAATGTACATGAGGCTTTATTTAGAGAGTACTTATATGCTCACTTGAACTATACAGTCAGTACACATTGTGTTTGATTAAATTTCTATTTGTGCCAGTAATTCATCAAAGATAGAAGAAATACAACAGAATAAGTTTATTATTATTATTTTTATTGTTAAAATGTTACTCTTTTTCATTTTGTATTACATTTAAAAGTACAGAAATTATTCTTAAATTTGATAGTTAATCAGTTTATAAAATAATCAAAGTTTAAAGCAATTTCTGACATTAAAAAAAATTATAAATTATCTGAATGTATATTTATATAATGTTTGGCACTTATAATTTTTAGGTTCTTAATTTTAATATAATTTATTGTTCAACATTTATTACTTCTCGAAATTAGTATTTTAATGTTTTTAAATTTTCTATTTTGAAAGTTTTTCTCCAGTTTTGAAAATAGATGGTAGTCACTGGGGCCTACGTCTAGACTGACATGCCTTATCATGTAGAAGACGGACAGTTTCATAAAGCACGCCATTTATCTTTTCCTTGATATTTTTGTGCAATCCTTTCCGTATTTTTTCTTTAATATCAATTAAAATTGACATCTTTGTCTCTCTTGGCTCTTTTTTCTTCTGACCTGTGCCATTCTATTGACTTTCATTTTATTTGGAGATTATAATGCAGGATCATAGTTTCACCCCTGCAACAAGGGAACCAAGACCTTTTTTGTTGTTGTTACAAAAATTTAATTTTTTTTACATCAGGTCACATGTTGCTGTTTTTCAACCGCTGCGAAAAACTCGGGGTATCCACTTGATACTAACATTATTCATATGAAAATGCTCATAGAGAATGCACCATGCCACTATATCGGAAACCCCTAACTTTGCTGATATTTTTTTTTACTTTTAAACGCCCACCATATCTTGCATCAGCTCCTGCTTGACGAGTGCGATGTTTTCTTTTGAAAGTACGTGGTTTGTTTTCGATGTTTTTGTCGGACCAATCGAAACTGTTTTTTCCATTTTTTTCAACAGAATTTGAAGACCAAGAATTACTATCCACGCTATCCAAACGCTTTTTAATAACGCTAGGATTCAGATCTTATTACTCTAATCTCCACATTGTGCAAAATAACGAGACACTATCAAGTTAAGTGACTGTTGCTATGTAACTGAGACAAGTCTTCTGCTAAAATTTTTACGAACATTCAACCAAAGATTTTGATACTGTCGCTTTTAGTTTCTAGTATTACTGGAACATAGTAAGGTCGGTAATTTTTGACGATTCTCTCGCATCATATTATTAATATATTAAAATATAGCTTAGCATTTTCTGTCACTACTATTTCAGCTCTACAGTAGGTGAAAAGTATAGCTAAGCAAAAATTAAATTATAATGTTATGTGAAATTAATGTTATCTTTAGAGTTTCCCAATGGCAATATGTGCTTTGAAATTGACTGTGATTTCGTACATACAGATGATGTTTAATATTCTTGTGTTGTCATAATAAGAAAAAGGAAGTGATAGGCGCTGCTACTTTAGATAAATTATTATTGGTTATTAAACGTAAATTAAATCTTACAGAGTTAAACATTAAAAATGTAACGGCACAATTAACGCATGATGCAATAACATTTATTTTAATACAATTAAGATGAATTGGTTAAGGCTTTTCAAAGCAAAGTTTTGCAACACTTAGAAAAAATTACGTCCAATAAATGTCTACTAAAATTTTTTGTAATCACTCTTTGTTATATCTTGACTTTGTATATTTACAAATAAGGGAAGGGGAAAATATCATTAAAAATAAATTACTGAATTTAAAAATTATTTGGCATCCAGTCGATAGGTTAGGTAATATTGAATTGAGCCACATTCATTATGTATCATAATGTTCTCTAACTTATTAAATATCAAAACATAACAAAGATAAATGTCAATGGGTGCACCATTGACATTCATCGAGGAATCGGTGTTGTCTATGACAACACCTTTGTGAATGTCAGTACTGTTAGATGTGTAAGAAATATAAAAAAAATCACCCACAACAAATCAAAGGCATAATCAGACTTATTGTGGACGACCTTTGAGATCTACGAATAAATAGCATAAAACACATATAGACAAACTGATTTAAGCTAATCGCCATGTAAAGGGGGAGGATATCGTTGGAAATATGAGGATTTCTTTTGAACAAGTCTACCACATTATTTATGATTTTTTTAGCTACAGAAAGGCATATTGACTGTTGAAGTAAAACAGTGGAGAAATTAGACTTGGAATAATAGAAAAATATTAATTTTTTAAGCGGGGGAACACTAATAATTCCAACTATAGAACACTTTGAAAAACTTTGTGTTAGATTGTAGTGGGTTAGACCTAGCACTGAAGTAATTAACATTACAGATTTCAATATCTCGGATCTTGTTTTTGCAAAATTGAAAGAAAACCTGAAGGGACAACGTTAAACTAATGACGAGAAGGTGGAAACAGTTGTGGGTTGAAAAAAACTTGTTTGTAAAAAAGTGATGAAACCCCACGACAGTAAACGTTTTAAGCTTGTAGGTAAAGCTTACTTGTATGTTCTATCTATCAATGAATTTATTGCCAAGGCAAAACTTTGCACCTTCCTATAATATGTATTTTATTTTAGCTACAGAAATTTTTTCTGGCAAATTAAAAACAAAGGTAAATCATTTATTCAAGTTGCGTAATAGTGCCAATATTATAAAACAGATGATTCAATTTTTTTCACAAAATATAAAAAAATAAAATTTCTTTTAAGCTAACATAAAGCTTTTGTTACATTTTGGATTTAAAATGATCAAAAAAAGACAGTTCAACTTAATTATAAAAAGATATATCGAAACGGAGTGATATTGATTTATTATGGTTAAAAATGTATTTTCAAATTTTTATATTTATAACAGAACAGTTGTTGAAACCAACTTCAGTCGTTATTGGAGAAATCGCACCATTGAGCTCTTAGAAAAATTCAAAGTGACGTAGTAATAAAGATTGCAAATAACATTGCACCAAACTTTATCTAACTGTCACATATGTATACGTGGAGTTTGCAGTAAAATTTCTAGTCAAGTAAAAGCAAAAAAATGTAGAGGAAACAAAATGTACGATGATTATATTTGTACTGACTACAGTGTAGTTTTAAAAAATTTAAGGTATTGTTCTATACGATAACGCCGACTTATTAAGAGGCTATTGGATACAGGGTTCAAACAAGTTATGCAATTGCAAGTTAAGGCAATCGAATTTTTTCCAACAATAACTAAGGTAAACACTTTTGCTACCTGCAATAGTTGAGGGCGAATCGTCTTCTTTGTTCTACATATCGAATGACTTTGATTGTCATGTCTATATGTGCGAATTTGATATGGGGAATATATATTATACATAAGTTATAAATAAGTTGGAAAGAAAAATAAAATGATGGAGAGAAAGAAAAATTGCATTTGAAGTTAGTCACTATAAGAAATAAGCTTATTAATACGCATATTAAGTGAGGTTTGTGAACGTTTCTTGAAAACTTAGATTTCTAAGGAAAGTTTCATTAATATTTTAATTTATAAATTTTTGATATTTTATCTAGTTATTCAATTAATACTGAGAAATTTGATAAATACTCCACACCATGCTCAAAAATTATATTTGATTCACGCAACATGGTAGCCAAGATTCATGAACTTCTAATTTGTTTTAAAATGTCTAATTTTTAAAAGAACACAAGAAACAAAAATTGTAGGAGCTAAAGTACTGTGAAAATTATTTTAAATCAATTCTGTTATCGCTGCACATCAAGACATCTGAGGAAAATGGGTTTGTTGTTTCTTAAAATACACAGTCCTTTTAATCAATACTAACTTACCACAGATAAAGAGAACAGCGACGTAAGTTATAATAAGGATTTTTACCTAAACTGTCATTTTCATTAAAACTTCCAGATAGTCTTTAATATAGTATAATGGGTTACTTGTCCCGATAAATTCATTTTTAATTAAAATTTGAAGAAATTCTTTACTAATGTTTGGTATTTTTATATGTTGCACATATTGCATTTTGCCCACATAAAAAACTAAGAGGCAATAAAGTACCAATTTACATCATAAACTCTTTATGTCGTGTATTATGAAAATATACATGAAGCCATCATTAATTAACTTACAAGTAACGTTAATTTTCCGCTTTTTGTACCCATTCGGTAATTAAAGACTACATTTGCAACATTTATGTTGGCTATAAAACAATGTATGTACATATTACATCTGCAATCTTATTGTTAGTATGATAGATCCTAATTTACTGCTATCTTCAATAACTCGTTGTTTTGCAGACTTATAGAGGAACACAAATATGACTTGTATAAACCCATAAATAACCGGGAATAGAAATAACTACCTCATTAGCGAGGGTTTAGCGAATATGGTTTAGTGCCCATAAAATTTCGCAAAAAGGCGCGCCATAACTTTGTTGCTTACATAAGCTGTACTCTAAGAGAAAAACCCGCGGCCGCGGCCTGTGCGAGCCAGATAGGGTTGGTTGTTTTAATTTAAATTAGTAAGCGGTTTAATTTCAATTGCAAATTCGCTGAATATTCTAGCAATTAAATCGTCGAAACGATTTTCTTGTCGTTGCGTCCAGATAGGCGATTTGTTTTGACGTCTGTGGAACTGCTGTGCCAAATAGAGGTTGCTTTCTTAAAAGTCGAGTTGTTGACTTCTCAAGCTCTCCTTTGTTGGTATAGTCGTACATTACTCTTGCTAATTGTCAATTAATATTGTTATTGTGCTAATTAGGTTAGTAATTTAAAATAATAGCTAATTTTACCTTTTTAAACTAAAGGGGCATAATTTAAAATGACTGTGATGACTTTATTACAAATTAGCAAAACCTCGAGTAAGATATAACAAAGAATTTTATATTACACCTTAATAAATAAAAATAATCTACAAATTAAATCTTAGAAACTTCCTTTGTCCAACTTTTCTTTGTTTTTTATTCCTTATTTAAAATAATTGTAGGATTTTTTTGAGTAGGAATGAATGTCTTGCATTTTATTATCAATTAAGTGAATATAATCGGCATAGGAGGAATTAAATGTTTATAAAAGACAGAATTTGAGTTGTGCTCGGTGACATTTTGTAGTAAACATATTGCGGTTAGTCAATATGGAGCACTACTCAACGGTGGGACAAGCGACGATTGTTAAAATTCATTCCAAACGCGAAGAATGTTTCGATAAGACTGCGCAAATTATGTGGAAATTTTGAGGAGACCAATGCACCAAAGCAACTGTGAAAAGACTGATTAACAAATTTGAACAAATAGGTACGGTTGTAGACCACAAAAAGACAGACCAACGGCATTGAAAACGATATAGTGATGGAGCACCCAGAAACTTTAGTAAGCCGTTGGTCATTGCAATTGAAAATTTTAAAAAGCACCATGCAGCGGATTCTAACAAAATACATGTATTATATATGTATATATATACATTTGGTTACTTGCGGTTGGATACTAAAGATTTAATAAGCAATTTTAAAAAGAAAATCATCTTTAGCGACGAGGCGCTTTTCCACCTTCGTGGGTATGTCAATAGGTAAAATTGTCACATTTGAGGCTTAGAAAAATTTCCGGTTATTCAAGAAAGGTCCATGCGTACTCAAAGAGTAACAGTTTGGTATGGTTTTTATGCTAGTATTTAAAAATGAGGCCAGAAACAGCAAATATCAATGGTGATGTTATCGTCAGATGGTAGTGGATTTTTTGTGGCCTCTTTTAGACAGTATAAATTTGGATGACTTTAGTCAATTTTTGTTTAGCAATAGTATTTAATATTTTCTTTTAGATTTTTTTGAATGTTTGCTTGCGGTTTGTTCAAAAGTGTTGTATAATATTAATTGGTAATATTTTTTTGGCTTTATTAGAAAATGTATCAACAAAATTTCTTTGCCACCTTCATCAATCAAGCCGATGTTTTTTTCTGCATTAGAATTGATTGTTATGTTCAGTCTATTATTTTATGTTTATTTTGATGCGTTTCTGTTTTGTTTTTTAAATAAAAAGGCTTTATAACTGTGCAAATTTTCGTTTTATTTGTAAGTTAATTTAAATGTTTACTGAAATCACATATATTCGTTTGCTATTTTATCTGTTAAATTGTATTATAACTTTTTTATTACTACAATAGTAAATTCTAAAATTTTTCAAACAATTTGTATTACATTTTTATTTTATTTTTTTTTCTATGCTATATTATTCTATTAATGTTATGAACAATTTTTGAAAAATAGTATATTACAGTTAGAATGTCATAACCTTATTTATCAAATAATGTTTCTATCAAAACATCTACTTTATAAAACTTCAAAAATGTAACTATGCGTGTTTATTTGTAACTAACATTACAACTCCTTCTACAGATATGAGGTCAATACCTCATTCCAACCAGTTTGTTGTCAAACTTCGCACAAAGGTTTTAGTTTTTCGATTTAGATTACGGTTGACCTGTTATAGGTCAAAATATAAATTACCATGAAGTAATTAGATAGTTTGCGCCTCCTATCGGTGTTTCATATACTATGTGGCCAATTATTGCCGTTGGTAGGCGCATGCGGCACAACTTTGATGTATGTGAAACCAAATACAGCCGAACCAATGTCATCATGCTTAGATATGGCTGATAAAACAATTATTGGCTCTTTTTTTCAATTGACGATAAAACTTTAGAGCAAATGTTTAGGTTGGGTTGCTCGTCCTTGAGACGGCCCTTTTTCTAGCTACTTTATATTAAAAAAAATCTCAATGAGAAAATATTGCGTCTCAAATTTGAGATAAACCAAGTAGGTGCTGAAAATCAGTGACGATAGAAGTACGTAATGAATATATCCGCAAATTTAATTATAAAAAACAAGAAAAAAATAATTTAATGACGATTAGCAGAAAATAACAAAAACAATTTAAAGAAAAGTAAGTTATCGTTAAGGAATACAGAATAAAATACCTTAGGATAGTTATTTAAAGTCAAATTTTTAAAGAGCAAGTAGAGAACTCTAAAATGCTGTCTAATCGATTATAACTGACGTAAGTTTCTTATTAGTGTTTATACAGTATGAATCGAATGTATGTTTGTCTTTTTCTGTAGTACATAAATGTCACATAGTAATTTTTTAAATATTAAACAGATCACATTTTTAAATCCTTAATGCATTTGAAACTTTAGCATTTTGACAAATTTATGAAAAGATGCAATATCTACAAATTTAATTTTGCTTTTACCTTAGAAAAATGTTGAAATATCTAATGATTTATTTTAAATCTAACTGTAGGGACGATTTTTAATCGCATCAGATTATCGTAGAGCTAATTTGTGCAAAAACGACGCATCCGTTCGAACGATCACACGTTGCATTATGCAAATGCGCCTTTGTTTGCGTAAACGCTTCCAAGCAGTACCCACTAAAAAATTAATTTATGCGCCATTTAAACCATTGTAATTTGTTTAGTTTTGTAAGCGCAAGACCTACGAGCGGGCCTTAGAAATTCGACGTTGAAGCGGAGCACGTATAATTATACCCGCGGGTCCATTATCTCATCGGAATAATTAGCGTGCCGGATCTCAGAATTTTGAGTAATTTCTCCGGCGCACTTTCGCGCAGCACGCATGCTACAGTTATGTTGCGGAGCGCCAGGTACTCCTCCGTGTGAGGGCTCAATTAGTCTCAGATGACTCAAATGACAAATGATGTTTACACACCCCCGACGGGAGAGCGAAGCCGAATTCGCTCGGCTGTCAATTTTTCACGTGCGCGTCGGAAGACGCGGCTTGAGCAGGTAATTAACCTTTAAACGAACCGACGTCGGCGCTGTCTCTCCGCTGAGCGCATCCATCGTGGGACTTGGGTTCGTACGATTAACATGCACACAGTATCTGTTTGTGTAGTGTCGTTAAAAAGTTATCTAAATATAAATCATGTGTTAGACAAAATTGGTCAGAATCACATACATAAAGCGACAGAATGTGATCAAACTTGATGTTATACCATTCTGTTTAAAAAATAAGGTAACTTTAATTTGATTAATATCTAATATTGCTAAACAGTATTCCCTATTGTGATAAAAATACAATTAATGCTACTGAAGAGTTTAAAATGGTTCAGAGAGCATTTGCTCACCAATCTTTATCGAGAAAAGCTGTATTCCAGTGGCATAAGCTGTTCAGAGAATTTGAAGAAGATAAACTTCATTCTGGTTTACTATAAACATTAATAAAAAAAGAAACTATTATTAACAAAATTTATCAATTGCCAAACATTCAACAAATATTGTTACACAAGCACTATATTTGCCAGATATGTCACCATGCGACTTTTTCCTGTTTAGTCGATTAAAAAAACACTTTGATGAACCCGATTAGACTTAGTTGTATCGATAAAATAAAAAAGGCGGCGCTGGCGTAAATTCCAAAAAGTGAATATGGAAAGTGTTTGCAAGATGGGATTAAACGTTGGCGTTTGTATATTCCAACGAGAGGGGATTTCTTCGAAGAAGACAAAATAAATGTGTATGAATAAATAAATAACAGTATGTGTTTTATTCACATAATCACTTTAATTTTTGAACAGAGTAGTATATTTAATAAACAATTATTATTTATTATTATTTCTTTAGTCACTCAAAAAGATTATTGGGATACAGAGCTTTCATATTTGTCTAAAACTAAAAGCAATCAGCTAATGGTAGGGAAACGAACTTTTCTCAAAGATTATAACATCAACCTGTTATTGTTGAATCGATGTCATTTGAAATTTAAGAAAAAATTTCCCTACTGGAATTTTGTTCACAGCTATTTGTGGAGACAACGTGGCTATCTATTTTGAGAGTGAAGTTGTACTAGATCGAAGAATCTAGAAAATTAACTAGAAGAAGCACTAGAGAGAACTCAATATACTTCAACTAACAGAATATGTGTTCTCGTATAATACAATTGAAAGAAAACTCTTTATACTACTACAACTACCGAAAAATGTTATTAAAATAACAATATTTGCATTCGTATCTCAGTTTTACTGATTGTAGTGATTTTTAAAGCACGCAATTTTTACGAATAGATCTGTAAATTGTATTTTTTGCTCATAGTTGTTCAAATCAAGTTTAAAAATTTGGTTTATTAACATATTTTTGAGTTACAATAAAAGTCTTATATTATTATAATTAATACAATTTATGCAATAACTTGCTATGATTCTGATTTGTCTTAAACATTCTTGCTTACAATCAGATTTTATCTGTAAGGGCCAAAATGATTGAAATAGAAATGTGATATAGGACGATTATTTTAATTAATTTTAATTTAATTATTAACTTTTTATTTTATTTTGAAATAATCTAAAATATGTTTATTGAGGTAGGTGGCGTTAGAACGTTGAATGATGGAATTAAAGAAATTAATCTACATTTGTTCTTTGGTAGGACACTTTGTACACGGTAAAAAAGAAACTCCTTAAAACTTGCCGACTACAAAAATTTATTGGCAGTTTTGGTATAAAAATAAGCTGTCCTGCTCAATTACTTTTTCATGTTGAAATTGTAATTTCACACAAATCGGCCTTTTCGAAATTAAAATTGCGAGGTCCGTGCTATATAGTATTTGTAGTAACAACTAATTGTAATTGCTGCTCTTTAGTCTAGGCAAGCCTGGGAATCAATCCCTACCAAAATAAATCATTAGAAACCTACTACTTGTATACCTCTAATAGTTAAAGATCTGATTGCAGGAAAAGGAGAGCCAGAGGAAAGTGGCAGAGAACATACAATCCTGCTGATAAAACTATCTACAATCGTCTAACACGTAAACTTCATAACCTGTTAAGGGAGATACAAAATGATAATTTTACTAAGTATTTAACAAACCTGAAACAAGGGGACCATTCACTCTGGAAAGCCCGAAGAATTTTAAAAGGCCTCAAGTACCTAAAAGACCTATCAGAAGAGCAGATAGAACATGGGCAAGATCTCACCTAAATAAAGCAGCCACCTTTGCAGGTCATTTATCCGAAATTTTCACTATCTTTGTAGCAACGACAGCCTATGAAGACAACGAAATAGAAGCATTTCTAGACATCCCGTGTAAAATGTCACTTTCAATAAAACCGTTTTCTCCTGTCAAAGTTATATTTGAAATTCAAAAGTTGAACCAGTGTAAGGCGCTAGGTCTTGATTTAATAACAGGAAAAAAAAACTATACTACTACTAACCACGATTTTTAACAGGATGCTAAGTTTCTCCTATTACCCGATCATTTGGAAGTATGCACATATATTAATGATACCCAAAGAAAGTATGACTTTGTACCTACCAATTAAGTTTCTTGCCCATAATGAGCAAATCATTTGAAAAACTGTTTCTTAAAAGAGTTTTCCAAGATACAAACATACTTTGACACCTACCACAACACCAGTTTGGATTTAGAGAGGGTAACTCAACCACACATCAAACACACAGAATAGTAAATGATATCTCATCTTCCCTAGAAGAAAAGAAAGATTGTACCGCTGGGTTCCTGGACGTGTCCTAGGCGTTTGACAAGGTTTGGCACACAGGACTGCTATTTAAACTAAAAGAGTTATTACCGAACTACTATTATTCGCTCATTAAGTCCTACCTAACGGACTGTCATTATTTCGTCAATTGTGATAACGAACTACCTTCATATCACCCCATCAAATCCGATGTTCCACAGGTTAGCGTCCTGGGCCCTCTCCTTTACCTTGTCTATACTGCTGACCTGTTAGAAATTGACAACACTGTGACTGCTACCTTGGCTGATGACACGGCAATACTTTCTACTTATGAAAATACGGATACTGTAACTTCAAACCTTAAACAGCACCCAAATAAAATTAGCATATAATTAGATAAATGGCGAATAAAAGTTAATCAATCAAAGTCAGCCGAAGTAACATTTACTATGAAAACTAGTGTTTGTCCGCCTGTTAACATTAACAATACTCCACTACTAGTAAAAACCGATGTGAAATATTTGGGGCTGCATCTTGATCAGCGGCTCACGTGGAACAGACATACAAACAAAACGCAAACAGTTAAACCTGAAATATTGTGAAATGTACTAGATCCTCGGTAGATAGTCAAAGCTATCGATTCGAAACAACTGTTACTTTACAAAACTAAAACCAATTTTGATATTTGATTTACAGCTTTGGGGATGTGCCAAACCGACCAGAATAAAAACACTGGAACAGTTTCAATAAAAAAACACTCCGCGCAATTGTTGGCGCGCCCTGGTTTGTAGCCAGTCAAACAATCCATGAAAACCTAGCCGTCCCATTCGTTGTTGATGAAATTAAAAGATTTGCGTTGAATTACCACCAGAAGTTAGATGAACACAGCAATTCATCCACCAGTACGACGACTGAAAAAACATGGCCTGAAGACCTCATCAACCTGCCGTAAATGGATCTCATTGGTAGTATCATCAATAGATGATTTCTCCTAACACTACCATTTCCTATCATCACATTTATTAAATACTTTTGCTAAGTAGATTGTAAATAACGTTATTGTCAATAAAAAAGTCTAGGCAAACCGATATGCTGCTATTGAGCAATTTTAGAACATTTTGAAGAAAAAGAAATCATGTGAGTTTTTTTTTTGATAATAGAAAGTGTACTTAAAACTAAACGCTGATTATCAAAATTTATCTAACTGTGTGTTATCTGACCACATTATACCTAAAAAAATTATAGTAATTCGATTCACATAATCCAAATGATTAAGTTACACTTTGATGTTTGTCTTGGACAGCATTAGGGTGGTTGCCTTACTTGGGCTTTATGGTTTTTGGTAGAAGTGCTACCTATTACAAAATTCTTCATGTCACAGCTTCCAAAAAAGTTATTGTGGTTTTTATTTTGTCTGCCAGATTTCAAAACCGACCATCATCCAAAACGATTAAAAAGTGGATAGAAAAATAAATTTTTAAAGATTTTTTCCAGATTTAGGCTAAATTTGGTACATACATTTATAGCTAAGTAAGAAATTGAGAAAATCAAATGAGGGAGTGGGGAGCTATGATTATAAATAATTTTGATTTCTATGCTTCACTCACAGGAAATCGCTATATTACGAAATTTACCTACCTCTTGCGGAGTTTGCCATAAAAGCATTTTTGATATTAGTTGGTTTGCTATAATATTTTTGATAGTTAGAATAGTTACTGCAGACATACACACACGCGCGAATAAATAGCCCAAACCAACTTTTTTGGTGTCCTGAGGCTATAATTCGTCCAGAAATGTGAAAAACTGGGTAGGTCAAATTTCCTCTGATTACATTACTTTCCTTATTATAGGATAAGGAAAGTAAAAATTAACAGGCAGTTAAATCTACTAGGGAAGGGTGATCAAACCACATTACTAAAACGGGTGATTAAATGCCTTAGAAACATTCTTTCTGCTCTATTTTGCTAAAATGGCATGTTTGTCAACTTAATTTCTTTAACTTGAGTTGTAAAAAGTTTTTGATTTATTATAAAAATTATTTATTATAAACATAAGATTCAATTATATCCTCCCGCACCGAATTGTGACTCTAACTGGATGTAACGGTCATTCGTAGGTAATACAAGGGTTTTGTAGCTTCATCCTCCACCAGAGATGGTAGTTTTGCTTATTAATATTTCTAAATAAGTCAAAATACTCATTATGAGTTAAAAAATGATCTTCTACGCTAATTTTTATGTACTTTAAGTTAAAGCTTTTGGATCTTCTGAAGATTTAGGTGCAAGTATTTGTTTAATATGATCAGCAAAAATATTCTTCGTAAAAAGGACTATAGTAAAGCTACCGCAATCAGATTTCACACTTTGTCAAATATTTTCTCCGGTACTTTCTATCAGTTTTACATTATTTTCTTTATATTTTTATTATTACTTATAACTATTTTTTTATAAATTATGTGTTTCTAGACATTAAACTGCAGTATGTTAATGTTTTATTACGTTTGTATTTATTTAATTCCACAAAATGTTTAAATTTGTAAAAGAATTAAATCCACTTAACAGTCCATCACTAAAAACGTTCTATTATATAGTTAGAAATAATTATTTGATGAGTTGTGAGTTAAAATGCGCATATGAGACTTGGAACTCTTTTATGCTATCATTAAAATCTCTTACCTAATTTTTATCTAACTATTTGAAGGTGCTGCAAATATTTATAAGATGAATGGGAATTGCACTTGCTGTACTATAAAGATTGATAATTTTTTGTTAGACCACACGTTGCCTCTCATTAGTACAGTACTACTGCTGTTTTAATAAATATTGTAATATTAGTTCCGGTAATCTTTTATTTGATTTGAAAAATTTGAAGGGCAGAAAAAATAAACTTAAAATTGGCGGTTACAATTTAAAAACTAAAAATTGCTGCACACGAGAAAAATAACTAATAAGCAAGACTTCAAGGTCCGTGTGTATTTCCGACTACTTAATTGTCACAATTTCTAGTTCAGTAATAACCTTCATCAATCCATCATATGGTTTTTGTAAGCCCTACCTGATAATTTCCGTCTAATGGCGTACTTTTTCCCGTTCGCCGTTCTTTTCGACGTATACTTTCGTCAACTTCGCAAAAAGCGCATCCGATGCGACTCCAAACGTCCAAAACTAATGGCCTATTGTGCTAATATTCTCAACGCCACTGAAGTTTGGAGATCGGCGATGTTCGCGCAAATTACACGTGTGCATACCAGAGGATTATGACAAACGAGTTTCGTAAATATTCAAAACGCAGCGGCCCGTGCAATTATAAATGTATTATCCGTTACGTAACGAACAATCGCCGGGCGCTCTCGGATAGAGCAGTTGGAACTATTACCCTGATTTCAAGTTGATGAATTCCGGAATGTAATGTACTTTTTTCTCTAATGACGGGGCCCTGACCCGTTGCGCTAATGTTGCAGAGGTGGCGGCGGCAGGTGATCCCTTCTAATGCGATTTAGATACGTCACTTGGTCGCGCCGTGCGCCAGCTAAAAGGTAACGAACGGCTCCGGGCCGGGAACCAGGAAAAATATTTTCGAAAACGGCGAAAGGTCGCGGGCCGGGAATTAAAGCGCAATCAAGCGCCAATTATAGGCTGACCTTTGGATTCGTGCCGGGGCTTAATTTTTAACGCCGCCGTAATTAATATATACATTATCGTCGATGGCGGAGCAAATTAATTTTCATTATGTATAACACTGAAATCAGTTCTCATTATTTTTTATATTAATCCAAAGTACGGTTGTACCGCTTTGTGCTCCTGTTCTTTGTAGACATCCGAGTATGTTACATAGCGACTCCGTGGTTACATTAAAATCCACTTTAATACAAGTTGGTACAACTGTCTATTACAAAAAAAAGTTTGGTTTAAGATTTTATTAAACATTTACGAAATATTACTTAAACGAACACTCTTTAACAAAAATCACTTAGTTAAAATTGTTAAAGCTTAACCGACGAATAAAGAATTATAACTTTTCTTTATTATTTTTACATATGTATAATCTCAATAATATATAGAGTTTTTTTTTATTTTATAGGCGATTCTGATTTTTAACTCTTACATCTGATTAGACGGATCTCTTGGAAAACTTAAAAAGGAAACGAAATATAGTAGTCGTTACTAAATTTTGAGGTGGTTTTTTCGTAAATGTTTGTACTTACTTGCAAAATATTCTTTCCTCAATTAAGTACATATATTACAGACATTTTAGGCTTTCTACATACACATATTTATATTCAATATAGGAGCGATAAACATTACGACCATACCATGCATAAAAAGATAGAGATGGCTAGATTGTTTAAAAAAAGTTTTAATGGACTATTAGATGACAAAGGTAAAATAGTAAATAACGTAGATTAAATAAAAGCAGGGTGGCCAAAATATATCAATAATTTATTTGGTGACAGTAAAACAGAGCCAACAGACTATGGAGAACAGAAAGAAGAAAGTTCGCTAATCTTAAAATCTGAAGTGGAACGTGCTATAAAGACCGCTAAAGTAGCAAAAGCTTCAGGTTTAGACAAAATTCACACAGAACTTTTAAAAATCATCGACGAAGACAATCTTGAATTATTGACGATACTATTTAATAGGTGTATAAATAAGTTCTCAGCTTTAGATTTCACAGGACGCAAATCACCGTTTACATGTAACGTATTAGTCCGCCCTTTGCGTTTTTAAAGCAATTTGCTCTTTCGAAACATCATGCGATTTGGCGTTTATGCATAAACTCAATCAGCTGTGTTCACGATGGCAATCACAAAAGAGCATATTCGATTTTCTATCCACTTCGCGTTTCATCTTAAGAAAAACGCTGCTGAAGCCATCGAAATGATTTGTGCGCATATGGTGAGAATGCTGTAAGTCATGCAACGTGCAAAAAGTGGTACCAAAAATTTCGCGGAGGAGAGTTTAGTCTTGAAGATCAACCACGCGCTGGAAGCCCTCAAACATTTGACACGGATGAGCTGCAGACGCTTTAGACTGGGAACTTCTCCCACATGCGGCGTATAGCTCAGACATGGCCCCTTCCGATTATCATTTATTCCGGTCGTTACAGCATCACTTGGCTGATACGCACTTCAAAACAGGAGAAGAAGTCCGAAAATGCATTGATCACTTTATCGTCTCGAAGCCGGTGAGTGTCTATTACCAGGGAATTCGCAAGCAACCTGAAGGATAGCAAAAGGTGATCGATACCAACGGAGAATACTTTGATACTTAAGCTTTTTTTGTTTGTTTGTAAATAAAAGTTTAATTTTGCAGAAAAAAGCTGAGAACTTATTTATACACCTGTAACAGAATACACAAAACTGCTGAATTACGACAAGATTGAAAAAATTCAATATTTGTTACCTTACCTAAAATAAGAAACGCACATACCTGCGGCGACTACAGGTTCATAAGCTTAATGTTACATATAGCAAAAATATTCCTTAAAGTAATATATTGGATACCAACAGTTTGGTTTTCTTAATGGTTTTGGTACCAGAAAAGCATTATTAACTTTCTACAGCGGAGCTTATAGTAGAAAGTTAATGAGATTATCATCTTGTCTGTCTGTCTGTGTGTCTGGAGACACTATAACTTCCGTTCCATTCAACGGATTCACTTCAAACTTGGCATACACACATCTTAGGTCATTATTTCATGGGATTGATTTTCAACCAAATCGGTTAACGGCAAGCGGAAGTAACCGTTACGATTTCGAAAGTTCATGTCTTTCTGTATGTCTGGAGACACTATAACTTCCGTTCTATTCAACGGATTCACTTCAAACTTGGCATACACACATCTTAGGTCATTATTTCATGGGATTGATTTTCAACCAAATCGGTTAACGGCAACCGGAAGTGATCGTTACGATTTCGCACCGCTGTAGAAAGTTTGCTTTACGGTATTACACCGTTCTTGTTTAGTTTCAATGTACTCATGCAAAGTGTAGATGCCAAGAAAAAGACATATATGCATGTTATCTAAACTGTAGAAAAGCATTCGGTAAAGAAATAACCCTGCTCCATATTGCATCTCAGTGCTTGGATAGAAGAATGAAGTATTTCATGTAACCAAAATGCAAGGGGTAATAAAGTATAAACATATAAGTTATAAGTCCTTTCTTATCAATAAAACTAATCGGTCATTGAATATGTAGGTAGTACACGCACTCAGGATTTTCCAATATGCAAGCGATCATTCGATTGATATTTTTATTAGAGATTAATTACATTCTTTCACACATTATCCTGCGTATCTTTATAATGGTGATTAATATTATTTTGATCTAACAACTTTCAGTATTCTATGTTTGAGAATCTTAAAATGATATCTAGGCGTCCGTTGGATTGAAATGAAAGAACAACTTTAACATAGCTGCTTTAATTAATTTAGCAAAATACTGAGAAAAAGAGGACCGCTTTTAACAAGCCTTTTACCTTTACAATACATTTAAAACCGACCTTTTTTATTTAAAATTATCTCCTGAGCATTCTCAGCTTGGTTTATGTCACAGTTTTAACGCAATGTATACTTAAACGGTGGATGATTTTTCTTTTGAATCTTAGTCGAGATGTCCGCATTTTTGTTATGTTATACAAGGTGGGGCAGTCAAACTGCGTATTTCTAAGAAGCTTGTATGGAGGGGGGGGGGCAAGTAAACAGTGACCTTTGCATTCCGCAGTTGAAAGTTTAGTAACTATGTAGCGTTGGCCCGGTGAACAACGAGATTTCGCTGTTACAGCGTATTCAGAAAATAGTCGAAGTTACATAAGGGCACAATGCGCGTTTTGCCTACATTTTCATTTTCCACCTCGTGCTTCTGATCCAAGTAGGAAAGTCATTTTTATTTGGGCTGACAACTTTAGTACAACAGGTCAAACAGTAAGAAGAAGAGGTGGTAGTGCAAGAACTGTTAGGACCTCCGAATATGTGGAGACTGTATAAGTAGCTATTACAAGAAGACCTCGAAGGTCTGTCAGGCTCTCGGACATTCGACTGGAACAATAAAGAGAACTTTGCATGATAACTTATACCTATACCTGCATAAAATGCAAACAGCTTATGCTTTGAACCCAGGAGATTATTTTATCCGCGTTGGTTTTTGTGAGCACATGTTGAAGACGATCCACAGCTCATTGATAATCTATGAATGAGAAATGAAGCTCATTCCACCTCGGTGGATATGTCACAAATATAATTTTTGCTATTGGATTATTGCCAACCCTCAACAACTACACGAACGGCTTCTCCATTCGGCCAAAGTTAAAGTGCGGTGTGCAATCTCTTCGAATTAAATACATAATTGGCCCGTATTTTTTAAGGATGATGATGGCTATGCAGTTACATCAGCGCCATGTTCAAATGCTGAAAACTTTCCTTATTGCAGAACTAAACAAAAAATAATATAAAGAGAGGAGTAGGTCAGAGGTATGTGCTTTCTTCGCTTCTGTTTAATTTTTACTCTGAAGAGATATTTTTTAAGACCGTGAAAGAGGCTTATCAAGGTGTGAAAATAAATGGTAAAATTGTAAATAACTTGAGGTGCGTTGATGGTATAGTGATAACTGCTACCAACAAGGCAGATCTGCAACAACTGCTAAATAAAATCGTTAGAGCAGGAGACGTATACGATCTAAACATTAACATCAAAAAATCAAAGTGATGGTGTTATAAAGCAGTCTAATATTCAAGCAAATGTGACTATAAATTGACAAATCGTACGGCAAGTTAAAAAATTTAAGTACCTAGGTAGCTGGATAACGGGCAATCTTAATTCTGAAATAGAAATGAGATCTAGAATAGAACATGCTAGAACAATCTTTCAGAGCATGAAGCACTTTTAAGTGTAATATAGTACACTGAATCTGGAACATAGGTATCGCATGGTGAGCTGTTATGTGTACTCTATCCTTCTATATGGAATGGAGGTGTGGGCAGTAAAAGTAAATACCATTAGGCGATTGAAGGCATTTGAAATTTGGGTATTCCGACGTTTGCTAAAAATATGATGGATAGATAGAAAAACCAACAATGAGGCAATGCACAACAACAAATACGAATTGTTTCAACTAATACTCAAGAACATCAAAGATTGGTTTGAACTTCGGAAACCTAACCAGAAATGCGGGCAACAGAGAAAAATTTGGTTTAGTTATCGCTAATCTCAGTAAGTGAGAATGCACCTAAAGAAGAAGAAAAAGAGAAAACAAAGCCCAAAATTTAAATTTCGGATGATGTACGACATTTTTTAAACGAGACACGAAGGAGTAGTTATACTAAAATTAATAATGATAAAACATTACCTATGCACTAGAAGTCTGAGACTCTCATATGCTCGCCCCCATGATTTGTTAAGTACTGTGCTTAGATAACAGCATTACTATTTATTGTTTGAAATAAGTGCCTCAACCGCTCGCTCACAAAACTGACTGCAATCGTAAAGTTACCATGAGTTTCTTTTTTATTTCTCTAGATGTTAAAACTAATATCAATGTAAATAACTTTGCATTTAGGTAAAAGAATCTACCTATATGCTGGTATGTATAAATGTGTATCAATAGCTAACTGAACTTATGATTTATTCGTTTTTTATTCGTTAACATTACAATATTTTAAACTTAGATTGGCTACATAACTAGATGCTTCTATATTAAGTAGATTGCAACAGTTCTAACAGCATGGACAGTTTATCATAAATAAAACTACGATTAATGGTTATTCTGTCTAGATATTGCAGTTTAAATGAGTGCATGCACAGAATAGGGCAAATTAATGAACCCCTATATAAGGGTGTCTCACAAATGCATTGAAAATACAGTGCCCAAGCAGTTCTTTTTAATTTTTAATTTTAACTAACCTTTGTAGATATTAGCAAAGCTTGTTGGCTTGCATAGCTTAAGTTGTACGACCAGAGAATTTGTACTGGCAGGTAAAATTCTAATTAAATAATGCTGAACAATAAATACGATCTTTATCTTTAATTAAGAATTCAAAAATAATTGTAAAGTAGGCAGGTTAGAAAAGAGGATATAAAAATTTCTGTTAGCTAAAGGCTAGAAAAACTGGAATAGAAAATGAAACGTATGGTTTACTCACCGTGACCAAGGTGCTAGTAATACGTGCCCAAAAAGGGAGGTAGGGGAAAAATCTAAACGAAATGAATGTGCCATGAAAACAAGAAAAAATATACAAAAATTAGGAAGAAAAACAAATTAAGAATTAAAAAAACAAATAAAAATATGGATAGCATTGGGTGTTTTATATAAAGTCACAGTATGTTAAAAAATACAGAAAACTTCAAAAATAGGTGGTATAACCAAAGCTGGCAAGGAAATTTAATAGTTTTGACAACATTTTAATTTTTGCTTCCTTTGCTCTTACTGCTTATGTTTTTGCTCTATCAAATTCTTGAAGGTTATTAATAACTATTAAAAACATAATACAAAAGCAGTGTATATACATTTTTTTTATATCAGAATTTTGTAGAGTTATGGGTAATGGCGCACGGCGGCTCCGGGTTCGAAAGAAAAAAAAGGGTAATTTCATCAGTCTTCAGTCTTCACAAAAAATATCAATAGAAAATAAATAGTTATTTTTTGACTCTACTCATATATACATAATACATGTAATTAAATATCAATTAACTTTAAATTTTATATAGTTGGCATTTGCCGTTATCATCATTATTTTTACATGTTTATAGGGAAATAACCCTGCTCCATATTGCATCTGAGTGCTTGGATAGAAGAATGAAGTATTTCATGTAACCAAAATGCAAGGGGTAATAAAGTATAAACATATACGTTATAAGTCCTTTCTTATCAATAAAACTAATCGGTCATTGAATATGTAGGTAGTACACGCACTCAGGATTTTCCAATATGCAAGCGATCATTCGATTGATATTTTTATTAGAGATTAATTACATTCTTTCACACATTATCCTGCGTATCTTTATAATGGTGATTAATATTATTTTGATCTAACAACTTTCAGTATTCTATGTTTGAGAATCTTAAAATGATATCTAGGCGTCCGTTGGATTGAAATGAAAGAACAACTTTAACATAGCTGCTTTAATTAATTTAGCAAAATACTGAGAAAAGAGGACCGCTTTTAACAAGCCTTTTACCTTTACAATACATTTAAAACCGACCTTTTATTTAAAATTATCTCCTGAGCATTCTCAGCTTGGTTTATGTCACAGTTTTAACGCAATGTATACTTAAACGGTGGATGATTTTTCTTTTGAATCCTAGTCGAGATGTCCGCATTTTTGTTATGTTATACAAGGTGGGGCAGTCAAACTGCATATTTCTAAGAAGCTTGTATGGAGGGGGGGGGCAAGTAAACAGTGACCTTTGCATTCCGCAGTTGAAAGTTTAGTAACTATGTAGCGTTGGCCCAGTGAACAACGAGATTTCGCTGTTACAGCGTATTCAGAAAATAGTCGAAGTTACATAAGGGCACAATGCGCGTTTTGCCTACATTTTCATTTTCCACCTCGTGCTTCTGATCCAAGTAGGAAAGTCATTTTTATTTGGGCTGACAACTTTAGTACAACGGGTCAAACAGTAAGAAGAAGAGGTGGTAGTGCAAGAACTGTTAGGACCTCCGAATATGTGGAGACTGTATAAGTAGCTATTACAAGAAGACCTCGAAGGTCTGTCAGGCTCTCGGACATTCGACTGGAACAATAAAGAGAACTTTGCATGATAACTTATACCTATACCCGCATAAAATGCAAACAGCTTATGCTTTGAACCCAGGAGATTATTTTATCCGCGTTGGTTTTTGTGAGCACATGTTGAAGACGATCCACAGCTCATTGATAATCTATGAATGAGAAATGAAGCTCATTCCACCTCGGTGGATATGTCACAAATATAATTTTTGCTATTGGATTATTGCCAACCCTCAACAACTACACGAACGGCTTCTCCATTCGGCCAAAGTTAAAGTGCGGTGTGCAATCTCTTCGAATTAAATACATAATTGGCCCATATTTTTTTAAGGATGATGATGGCTATGCAGTTACATCAGCGCCATGTTCAAATGCTGAAAACTTTCCTTATTGCAGAACTTCAACCATTTTCTGTGAATGAGAACACCCATTTCTAACAAGATGGAGCAATTAGTCACACAGTCAGGGTGTCAATGAACTCTCTAAAAGACTTTTCCCAAACCGCCTTGTCAGTAGAAATGGGGATGTTTAATGGCCTCCAAGATCACCAGACCTGACCTCCTGTGATTGTATGTTATGGGGATATCTCAAGTCGAAGGTTTTTAAAACTCGCCCAGCAACTATACTGGACTTAAAAGTGCTTTTAGACCAATTTTCATTTGTGTTCCTAACATTTGTGGCAATAAATGAAAAAGAAAAAGTTTTTTTGTTTGTTTTTTAATACTTACAAATAGTGCAGTTCGACTGCCCCACCTTGTACTAAGTAAAATAAATGCTAGATTTGTAACTATCTCATTAATAATGTATAAACTGAAGCTATTCCTTAAATAATAAGAAATATATAATTTTTATTTTCATGTTTACATATCATTTGTTTCTATAAAAAATGTATTACGAAGTTATGTTAAGAAATACGAGCTTTTATATAAATTGATTTTGTACTTTGGTTACATTTTTAAAAAATAATATTCAATGTTGTAGTTTCAATCTATTAAATTCAAAATAATTTTATTTCTTAAAATATTATAGAACATTTCAGGATGTAGCCTCTATCTTCTTCGTAATACTTGAAAATTGTATATCCTAAAGTAAATTAACATTTATCGTTTTGTATTTTTTACTTGTCGCCCAAATTGCTGTGCCCTAAGGTATTCGTCGTATTGTCTAAACACTAGTATGACTCAGAAACGTGTAAAAGTCTACTATATCAGCTATTTCTATACAAAAAATTTGACAATATGTGGGAATTAGCTTTTATCAAGTCTTTGAAAACCACAGATATATTGTTAGGTCCCTCATACCTCTAACAACGCTTATAATAATTGATGAAATTGGTGTTACTATAGTAGTAAGTAGCTTCATTATATACTTTACCACATCTTCTGTAGAAATACTCAAAGACAATAGAATATTTCTTTTGAAATCCTATAAGTAGAAGAAATCACAAAAAAAATGCACAACTGGTGTTATCATTTTCTACAATTACTTAATTTTAATCTCTTCCTATGTAAGATATACGCTTTTTTAATTTTAAATTCAGGTGGATAAAACAATGCATAGAGTAAACAATTTTTTATAAATAATGCACACGTATATGTGGTCAGTTGTTTGAATCATATTTTACAAGTTTTTTTTGTAACTGACAAGTTAATTAAATTAAATTAAAATTAAATTAAATCTATTGTTAAATAAGTACAACAAATTTTAGCTCCTTGCAGAGTTGTAAAGTAAACTTTTTATGTAATTTGTTCAGTCAATTGCAGTTATTTGTTCTTCTAAACTACAATATCACATTGAACAACAAAATTTTAAAATATATAAGAAAACAAAAGCACTAACAAGCAAGCACAAAATACTAAATCCTTTTCGGTTAAATGATAATTATTTCAATAAAAGTTTCTATAAAGTGCACGTCGACAAAAATAATTTGCGCATGATATTTTTATCTAAATCAAAAATTTAATTAGGTATTTTCAATTCATATGTTTCATTAATTAAAACCAAAGATATAATTGTTTATTAAAAGCATATCTATGGTATTTTAACAATAAAGTGGATTATAAAAGTTATATATAAATTAAATTTATGTTTGTAGTGAATGTTTCCAAAAAAGAAATGATAAAAAAACTTACAAAAACTAATAAAAATAGGTAATTTTGGATGTAATGACAAACGCATTAAATATTAAAATTCAATAACTATAAAAATTGTGCAGTGATTGATTATATAAACACTTATTTAATACAAGACTGTTTATCTTTTATACAATATTAGATATTTAGTATGACCTAAATTGCAGCACAATGTAGTCTTAATATTTTAGCAGTTTCAAAACGTTGTTAGCTTAGAATCCCGGTTTTTATGCTGCCAAGCAAATTATTGTGTTTACATCGTTATCCTTGCCTTAATAGCGGCCCCAATTCGTTGTATGCACAAATAAGTAATCATTAAACGCAAAATAAGACGTTATAAAACCCAGTTCCGCGCATTTGCAGCAGTCATTCCTCTGCCAGCCCAGTACCAGTATGTGAAAGCTGCAGTTATAGATTTTTTACTTGAAACATCCACGTAGATGTTTTTAGCCCGCCGTGCCCGACTTCATTACGCCTGCACGTAAGCGGGCGAGCTTAAACTGAATTTAATTTCTAGCGTCGGCCCCATTAAAACCAATTTTAATCTGAAATCGGTTGTACGAACGGGGAACGGAGACATAATGGGTGCTAAAAGTAATCAGACGGAATTAATCTGAGCGTGCTTTCTGAGAAACGTCTGCGGCATAATTCACACTCGTTAGGTGGGTGTTACATAAATATGAAATGGTGTTGCAACCAAGCAATATGTCTAAAAATGTACTATTATATGTAAAACTGATTATTTAATCATAACAACCAAACCTTCCAGTAAAAATTAAAATAAATTTGCGGTAACTATACCTTAGAGATGAGCTTGGATTTATAAAACACAATTACAGCATAAAGTTTTGTTACACCGTAGGTCATTATACTGGAAATGTATCGACAGAAAGGTGAGTTGAAAGAACGGCATTAACTCCGACTGCTGTGTTCAATGTAGGCAAGAGTAATGACACCTACACTAACGAATAAAAATTGCTACTTCCATATAACACCTTACTGTTCACGCTCTATTCATAGGAATAACCATGCAATTATTTAACTAAAAAATACTACACACTGGAATAAGATTTAACGTTTACGTGTTAAGCTTTAATATTCGACAACTTAATAGTTTTGTTTTTACAACAATCGCTGCTAATTATTTGTTTGTTGTTAAAACTAATCATACGTTTTTCTAAATTCCCATGGTTACTCAAGTAACTTTTGTTGGTATAATTTGGGGTGTTACATAATTTCGCTTTGAGCAATAAATAATATAATTTGCCAGATAATTTAATTCAAGGATTTTACGTAAACTATGCGTTTAACCCTGATTAAAATCTAACAACAGCTTGTGCTCCAACTGGTGCAGTAGAAAGCCCCCTTATGCGAGTTAACTGTATGCTTTAATAAAATAAGCAGTAATGCATTTCAAAAACTATCGTAGCATGCTAATTATACGGCAGGCTAATTTCAGCTTGTGAATGGGAAAATGTTGCAATAAAAGGATACCCGGAGTCTGCTTGTCATTCCCTTTAATTATAACCGTTGAGAAATTTAAACCTCTTATTACGTTGGGAACGTATTTTATACGCATTTAAGTGAAACTAAGAAACATATGCAAAGCTGCAAAAGAACAAAGAGGTAATGCGTTGCGTAAACCTTAAATAGAACGTATCTTCTGTTTGCATTTAAAAAAAAACGCACACGAAAACACAACATACAGTATATTGGTCAATGCCAGAACAAATAATAATATAACCAACAAAACTAATTGAGTTTAATAATGAAAAAGTTGATTAAATGTCGTTTCCACTCCTGTGTTACATAAATCATGCAGAAAGAGTTGCATCGTTAGACAGTCAATCCAAAATTACCGCCACAAATTATAAAGAAATTTGGAGCCTTGTTCAGACATTTTAAGTTTCTCCTAACTCTTTTGTAATGACAGGCTGCTGAAGCTGCTATTAGGCGGTTCAGCCGTTGGCTGCTCGAATGAACCACGTTAGCGTCATGGGCAAGCTCGAATACGCTCCAGATCAACTGTACAACAAACCGAGATGCAAATAAGCATATTGTGCTCCACATTTGCATAATCGCTTCGTTTTCCACAAATTAACAGTTTTGTACGCGCTTATATTTTTCTTACAACTTTTATCGGCGCCGAAACAAATCGCAAATGATTATGCAAATAAATTAAGTTGTTTAAGAGCAAACGAGTTCAAATCAACGCCCAATTATTTGAGGGTTTCCTGTCTGACGTACTGTTGATATCTCCTATGACGTTCGCTTTATTATACAAATAAGTTCTCTTCTTGTGGATGAGAAATTAATATAGAAGAAAAATGTTTATTTATTATACCTTTATTTAGCCTTTAGTTAATTTTTTTTTGAATTAGATTCTCATGTTTATTAGAAAACGTAAAATATCTCTATCAGGAATACATAGTTTATTTAAATTTAAACATATGAAACAGGTTGTGCATAATAATGACGCATCAAAAGAATTTGGTATAATCATTTTAATTATTAATTTAAATAAAATCACCTTCAGTAACTTGTATTTAAAAAAAGTTCTTTTTATAATTGCATATTATTATGCAGTTGCAAGTTTCTATGTAAATGTAGTTTTCCTATTTATATGTATTATAATGAATGCAAAAAGAGTAACTTCTGTTTATTTTTATATTACTATTTATTATATAGTTCCCTAAATTAGTAAGGAATTTAACGGCTCAAGTCTGTTCAAGGCAGTCCTAAAATGGAAAAATCAATAGAAAACGGCAGCACTTCAATCTCTTCTTTGTTAGTAGTCGGTCTATTGATTTATAATTTACACTTAAATGATAGGTTTGCTTCCCATGACCTTTCAGGCCTCCGACCATGGTTTGGCTCGCGCTTTAGAAGCGCCTGGCATCCAATTAATTAAAATTTGACCCGCAGCCGCGGCCGGCACTTTGCTTTCTTTGGCGTGGCGCCGAGTCAAAGGTCACTGGGCAGCAGGAAACTCGTGTAAACAAATACACGTGCCCGCGTGAGTACAGCAAGACATGCACCGTCGTATTTACGGTGTGCGAAGATTTCATTGAGACAAACGCCGGCGGCCGGGGCGTCGCACGCCACATTCCCTGTCGCTCATTCCACATGCACTCGCGGTTCCGCCCCGCAACACGAAACAAGAAATTAAAATTTAACACCTTACGTTCCCGACTCTGATTCGAAATAGTCACGTCTGGCGAGCCGCGCTCGATTGTGCTTTTATTCTTAATCAGGCGACGCATGCTTGGTTTTCGTTTTGCCGAATTTAGTTAGAATGTTTTTTACCAGCTAACTAAAAGAGTGGATTACTTCGAAAAATATGTCGATAAACAAAAGTGTTAAATGCTAAGAATCTACGTGGGTAAGCAATAACTAACGTACAGCCTATATGACAATAAAGCGACCGTCGTTATCTGGTAAGGAGGCAGCGCAGCGCACCATCTATGTTAACTCGTTTGAATCTTTATTTCGCTCTACTTTGTACAGTGTATGGTTTTCCAGCACATTGCGTTGTTGGTGTCACTGAATTCGTAATCTTTACAATGAGTGTAAAATTCCTGAAACGATACGGGAGTGCATTTAGTGAAACATACGAAAGGATCGAAGCTGACATGTAAAGCTGCTGGCAAAATATATGCGAAAGTCGGAGGCCGAGGAAACGTGCACTATCTACCAGAAATACTTGCGGAAATTTGCCGAAAATGTTTTTAGTTTGAACAGTAGAAGCGGGGTACTGTCAAAAAGATAATGATCCTTAACATCGCAGTAAATTGTGCAGTGCGTGGAAACGACAAAATAATGTCTCTACAATACAATGGTCGGCAATGTTCTCAGATGTTCATCCCATTGAAATTGAGTCGTACATGAAAATAAAGTTCAAAGGAAAGCCAGCGTACACGGTGAAGCAGCTATCATTTCTAATTAAGCAGATATGGTAATCTTTGCTAAATGATTATGCAGATTATGCACAGAAGAAAGTGTGAAACTAAAGTCAGTAATGGAGTAATTCGATCTGTTATTAGGTAATTGCGCAATAGTTCTTAACGTATACTTCAATAAAAAACAAAAAAATATCTACATTTATTACTGAACAGACTATATGCTAAATAAAAAGGTATCAAACCGTTGTTATGCAGCATATATGCAAACAGTAAATTACGTTTACGACCTTCAAAAGATAAAAGCGATAGTCTCTGTTTTTGCTGAAATACTCCGATTATTAAAAGTTAAATTAAAAAGGATTAGAGCTTTTCATAGCTAACAATTAGAAGCAAGAATAATAAGTATGAGCGATTAAATAAAATAATTCAGGTAAAAATTGCAAAAAATATTTAAATTTTTAAAACAATTGTTACCTTGTCTTGTATGGTATAGAAAATCGTTTACAATACTGCAAATGATGAAGGAAAACTTAATTGTCATCATTTATGGCACCAATACCAAACACTATAATCAATAATACGTATGCTTATCAGTCAAGGAATCGAAAAATTGCAAAAATGTGTTTCGTTGTAAGGCAAAGAAATTATAGAATAATACTTTCAATATTTTCAAGTATTTGAAATTTTTAAGAACTTTAATTATCGTATGATATGCTTTAGCAAACAATAGAATTTAGAATATTTATGTAGAAACAATTACGAATTATGAAAGTAGCAACTAATTTGTATCAAAATAATGTAACGTAATGCTCACGGTGAATATTATATTACAACGAATGCTTTTTTTGAATGATTTGCTAGCAAACTCCACTTCTTTTCGATTAGTTCAGAGATATGAAATCTAGAAGTAGCTAGTACGGCATTCATTGTGATAAAATATGACTCTGTCATGTTAAAGAAGAAGAAGAGGAAGAAACCTAAACGGTGGCGGCAAACAAGCCTAGAGTGGCTCAAATTGAGCATCTGATTTAAATTATGTTCCTTTTTCATATTTGCAGTCGGAAACTGATACCTTACTAGATGTCATCTATAATTGTTCTGATTAGTAAATTTGAAATGCTATATGAAAGAACAGCAAATTATTTTGTTTAAAGTTATTAAAAATTTTGTGGAAACTGTACGAAAACCGACATTTTTTCCGAAATAGTGCACTAAATTAATCAGCTGTCCAAAGATTGATTACAAGATTTGGTCGGTAATGGAAGCAAAACCTAGTGAGTATTAGCTTAAGATAATGTTTCCGTGAGAATAGTTAACTAAAGTTTAACAGCAAGAGCTTAAGCTTGTTACTAGTCTTATCGTCAACAATTCGTTAGTGTCATGAAGCAGATTCTCAGTTTGATTGAAAAATTATCTTTACCGATGAAATGCATTTTCAACTCGACGGGTTTATAAGCAAACAAAATAGTTGCATTTGGAATTTGTAAAATCCATGCATAATTTATTACAATCAGATTGACTTATAGTAATTCCACTGTTCGGTGTGTATTTTGGTCAGATGATGTAATAGATCCATACTTCGAAGATGATACTGAAAATACTATAACTATAAATGATAATTAATACCATTATATGATAACTTAGTTTTTTTGATACAAACTGAGCAACATATATCTGGGATATATATGGTTTTACTAGAATGGCACGACCTGTCAGCCAGATCGAGCAACAGTCGATTTACTGCACCACCATTTCAACTGCAAACAAGATCGTGTGACTTAAACCATTATTTTTGTGAGGTTATCTGACATTTAAAATCTACTTTGGTAATCTGCAATTGACGACTTGAAGAGTGAAATTTGACATGTTCAGGTAAAATTATTTAGACAAAAAATGTTAATGTTGGAACAGCATTAATTAATAATTAATAATTCAATACAAATCCAACAGTACAAAAATTTTATTGAATGTCTCCCATGGACTTTGATTACTTTTTTAATTTAATAGCATTTAGAATTAAAAAAAAACAATACTTTCATAAAAACTATATTGACATTACTTTTTTATTCTTTTGTGGATTCTTTTACTAGCTTATGGTTTTAAAATGTCAAGACGTAAATTAGGGTTTTTAAATCAACTGATTAAAATTGTTAAAAAATTCTTGGCTCTCTTCTAATTCTTCATGAATTTACAAATGAACTTTTAATGGAAGAAAGGGTACCAAGTCACACGGGCTAACATGAGCTATTATTTCACATCGTTGAATTACACAGGTGGCCTCTGAACGTATTTCTGTACTTTACAGTAATAGTTAGAGTAAAGGTGTTAATAAATATGTAGATGCAAATTTGTTTAAAAGCAAAATAGGTTTGTTTATAGACATAATTAGTTAAGGGCTGAGAAAAAGTAACTTTTAAATGTTTTAAAATTTAATAAAATTTTCCCGGTTTTTTCTATATTTAGATTAAAAATAGCCTAGATGCAGTCTAAAAATAGAGGAATTTGGTTGAGGAAACGGAAAGATATGACTATAAATATTTTTAATTCTTAAGTTTACATCATAATAAATTAGGATAAAATTTTTATCAAATTATTGTATTGTAAAATGTACTTGCCACTTAGGTTTTATTATTATTTTTAAGGCATGACATGAACAAAACATAGCATATTTAACCAATATTTCATTGGACCTCACCTCTACTGCATTCCAACAGCATCTCAAGAATAGATCAGAATTGCAAATAACTTCTATGAAAAATAAAATTTTTCTTACTGTTTTGAAGGAAATAATAGAAAGCACGAGTTTTACAAGCATCTTTATGTAACAACAAATGTTTATTTGGTATTGTTTATTGTCTATAGATAGATTATCAACTCTTTATTACCTTATAGTTAACAAAGCATTTCCTCTTTTTAGAACTTTAATGGTTTAGTTCATTAATCATCTGCAGTAAAATGGTTGAAAGCTTTTTGATGTTCTAACGAATTAAAAAGTAATCTAAAATTGAATAACATAAAATTCATTTCTCTGCGGTAGAAATTAAGGATCGATAAGAAGATAAAAGCATTACTTTAATTGTACTGACAGATAAACTTCACTATTCTAAATAGTAGGTAACAACTTTTACGATTAAATTAATCTAGCAATAAGGAAACCTACTATAGTTTATTTTACTTTATAAATAATCTCATGCCGATCTTAAGTCTGAACCACCACATATTATTTTGCTATATTCAAATTGGAAAACATGAGAGATGATTTAAGAACTGCATGCAAACTAAAGCTCGTCATTTTAAAGAGTTATTATGTTTACATTCTAAAAATACCCGTGGTATTTGCTCAAGACTTCTTTTTATAATAAAAAAAGATTAATGAGGTGCATGATAGTTACACTTAATCTATTCATCTTAGAGCTGAACATAAGTTTTTATACATTGCAATATTATTTTTTGTTTGGAATTTATATATATTCAAGATCTATAATTTTATTTTTATTAATTTTGAATGACAGCACGGTTTTTCTTGTCATTGATGATATTTAAAAGTTCTTTAGTCATCCAACTATGTGATTAGGTCTTTTCATTTTAAGTTCGTAACTTAATATTATTTTTTATTTCAATTTCTTCCGTATTAAATTATTTTGCTTGTGATTTTTTAAACTCTACAGCATTGCTTTGTTTTAGATGTATACACTTAATATATACCAAAGAACTAAAAATTTATAAAAATTAAAAGATTACAATTACACTTGTTGAAAGGACTGTGCAGAGATCCGCGTAATTACGTTTCTGCAATTGGTCATCTCTTTGAAAAACAGTAACCGTTCAAAATTAAAGAATCTTCTCACACTGACTATATAGACGTGCATAATATTTATGAGTTGTCATCATAACATATAATTTTGGTTCAGATCATTATTGAGCTTCTGAAAAATAAAATATAAATTTCGCAAAGGGGTTGTCCTTCTGTCTGCCTACATGTGGGTATCTCTTTGATCTGTTCATCTATTTATCTGTCTAAATATACATCTATCTCTTGCACTTTTAAAATTAAAAAAATAATAGTCATGGAGGTTTAATCATTGAAGTGTTGAGGATCATAAACGAGTTAAAATAATAAAAGTATCAAGTAATAATTCTTAAAATATTAGATTAATATCTGTTATTATGCGAACATTGATTTTGTTTTTTCTTAATTTATTTTATAAAGAAGACTAACGTATATTTTTGAGTTATTTTATTGATGCATGTGAGTTAATTTTTATTTAAAACCTACTTTGGCATACTATATGTTGACTAAAATTTACAAGATGTGCGTTATCACAACTTATATATAAAATGCTTTAAAGATATTAATTACATGTACAATAAATCCTACAGGTTAATACCATTTCTTAAGATAGATAAATCTATTAAATGTAAAACATTTATTATCAATAATAAATGAGTTGTTCCATATAAATGGCACCTTAGGACTTTTCTACTTCTTTCTTGAGTGTAATGCAGTTTTTTCTATATTGCTTTAGAGTTACTATATCACCGGTAAAAAGCGATCTATCTTGGTTTAATTGTTAATGTTATTTGTAAAGTTCTATCCATGTGGTTTAAATGGTTACCAAACTGGGGAATTTAAAAGTTTTGCTTGCAATAAAAGCAGTAGCTGTGTTCACTACCTTAAAGTTAATAGCCTATAAATTTTTGTGCCACTCCAATTAGTTACGCTTTACGTTGTGAGATTCACTTTTCTTCCGGCATTTGAAGCTTTAAAAGCACAACTTTCAGCTTCTGCTTCACTGTTCCGAAAGCCTCCAAAGAAAGTTTTGTTTTTGCTTTCTTAATGCACCGACGTTGTTAATCAGGACAATCAAATTGTATTTTATTTTTTATATAATTGTAGATTACGTAATATATACGTTGTGATGTTAATCAGTATTTAAGATAAAGTTAATTGAAAGTATCTAAAATTAATTTTGTTTAGATTTAAACCTAAATCTTTATATCCCATAATAATTATCCGTTACAGTTAGAGAGCAATCCATAATGAGGTATTTTTTGTACAATTTAACCTTGCACTTTAACGCGTACTACAAGAAACTTTTTTGTTTTACTGCTAATAATCATATAATATATGAGTTGCTATGAGATTGATAAATAAACACATTGCCAGATCACTATCAAACAATTGTGCAAAATGCATTTGAACGCCATTTGTGTGGTATGCTGCTGGCGTATAAAATATCACGGTGGTAACGCAAAATGCAAGCTCAGTGAAAAATAGAGTAAATTAAAATTAGTTACTAAATTTTTTTTATAATAAATAAACATAATATATTTACTTTTTGGCTTACACTATGCATTCGTACAGTAAAAAAAGATAAGGGGTCGGATGAGAAGCGGAGGGAGTTTATTCATTGACCTCATAAGCTTTCTAATGAAAATTGCTGTGAATGAGCCTAATTTTCTATTTTATTACATTTTTAAATTATTTTTATTATTTCTTTTAATTTTTAGGAGGTACTTTGGTCCCTTAAAATCCCCCGTCTCCCTCTTCTTCTCTTTAAATCTTTCTTAGAAAATCTACAAAATTGTTTGGGTTGAAGATGAGGAGACTGTAGGATAGTATGCCTGAATCCTTGTTTTTTGTATAAATGGGATAGCAGGGACAGGGAAAATTATTGGATAAAGAAAGATTGGCCAAAAGAGCTTCATTAAAGCCAGGAACCATAAATGTGCCTTTCACCTCTGAATATCAAGTTAGGCTTGATGAAGCAATTTGTCAAAGCCTTACCAAAGCAAAGTAAATGTTTTAAATATATCTGTAACAAATTTCCAGCCTTAGCAACTGCCAAACTAATAGAGGGTGTCTTTACTGTTCCTGACATTAGAAAACTGCTCAAAAATGGAAATTTTTAGAAAAAATAAGAGTTACAGAAAAATAAGCCTAGTGAGCCTTTAAAGACGTAGTAACCAAGTTTCTGGGCAATAATAATAATCCGAACTTTAAATCAATTGTTAGGAATATGCTGTAGAAGTACAAAAAATTATGCTGTTTCGTGAGCTTGAAGGTTCACTTTCTAAATTTACATTTGGACCATTTTCCTGAAAATTTGAGTTAAAAGGAAGTATCTAGAGCAATGGACTATTACGATAATGGCTGACTATTGCTGGATGCTACACCACGATGAACCCAATAGAGAACATAAAAGAAAAGCGCGAAGCAGAGCACGAGCCGTCCAAAGAAACTTCGATACATGGTATAAAATTATAAGTGTTTTATATACTTCGTCATTAAGGGTAGGTGAAGAGGGGTAGTGGTTTTCAAAGGCATGACATATGTCATAAATTTAATTAAATAAAGTAAATTAATTTAAAAATGCACTAAAATAGAAATTTAGTTTAATTCTGTGAACATTTTTATTAGAAATTAAGGGGTCAGTGACCCCCGCCCTCCTCTTTAGATCTATCAACTGTTTAGCTATAAGAATTCAGCGTGTAAACCAAGAAAATGAATAAAATATAAGAAAAAACGTTTTTAAGTCTATTCTGAAGTCTCATATTTTTGCAATTTTTCGACTTTTTACAAATTTTGAAATTTGCTTAAAATCCTGAAGTGATCTAAAAAAATAAACGTTATTTTTGAATTTAATGCTAAAAAATACATTTGAATCAATTATTAAAAGTTAAAAAAAAATGATACAACCAATATTTTACGGGCTTGTGTTATTCTTTAGCATTTTTAAGTTTACTTTACATTTGTAAGTTAATTAATTGATTGATCTTTAAGAAAACAAAATATTAACACTAATAATATTATATAATTTATGTTGGGTTAATGATTTTGCTTAATTTACGATCGTATTTCAATACGCTTTATTTAAAAAAAATGGTTTATAAATATTATTTGCTAGCGAGAGCGTTTTTAAAATATTAGCAAGATTATTACCAAAAAGAAATAGCGATATGCTCCATCAAAAATTTTAAATCTCTACCTCTTCAATAATAAAAATATCAAAGTTGTTTATTTTCTTAATTATGCGAGATAATCAAATTTAAACTAACAAGATAGCACATACATGATGATTCAGTTTTTTTTGCATTTTTTACTCACTTATTAGGAGTTTAAAGGAATTCATTTTTAGGTGTGTTTTTACACTTTTTTAAACTATTATAAATGTTGAAATCAGTTTAAATTGGCGAGGCATGTCAAAAAAAATAACATGAGTTAAGAAATTTTTGACCTGTGCTATATGCCTAATGATGTAATTAACTATTTAAAGCAATGCGTTTCTTATAAGGATGAAAATTATTAAAAATAATTTTATTCTAACCTAAAGTTAAACTATTTATTTTATAAAAATGACTGTAATAGATAAATGTTTGTTATCACTCAGGGGACACATTTTACCCGTTTCCCCCCTAATGGCTTATCTGTTTCTTCTGTAGCTCTTGTCGCATTCCTTTTAAAGATGTTTTTGTATATTCTCGTGTTATTTTATAGTGATGATTCTATTGCAAATTTGTGCATTGCGCTCTAATTTACCCATAAGATTTGTCTATGCTCTTTTAGCACAGACTTCTCACTTGCATTGTTGTATTACCGTCTGTCAAAATATTTCAAAACGTGCAACACAAAGAAAGCTAGAAGATTCTTAAACGCGTTTCAGACATAATGAATTAGTTATCAGTATAAACAGAAGAAGTGCACTCAAAATCATTTCAATAAAATAATTCGCGAGCTTGTCAAACGCTGAACTTCAAAGAGTAGTAACAAAAGGTGTAAGAATTGCAAACAAACTTCGGATAGTGGAATGCGTTTTAATGATGACAGCATTTTCGTACTACAACCATTTTTATAAAATAACTGCTTTAAAAGAGTCAAGGTACTAAACAACTATAATTGTATTGTTAGCTCAACCACTAATGCCCCAAACCCTCTCGCTTATATCGATTAATTCACAAATTAAGGACTGTAAAAAAAGGTAAAATAAAATACGCCTAATAAAGAAAGCAATGTTTATGTTATTTGTTAAGACATTCACAGAAATAAATAAATAAACTTTACTATAGCAGTAATATTACAAATTCAGATTGATAGAATTGTTTATCAAATAGGAGTATTTATAAAATGAAAATGAATCCTAATTTTTAAATACAGAGCAATATCTTATATGAAAAAGAGCACTTGTGAAAATTTTATCAAATGGAAGTCTAGAAAACCATATGTACAATGGTTCACATATTCAAACAAACACTAAAAGTGAGAATTGTTTTTAATGCTTATTATTTTATTCAATCCAATAGTTTCTATAGAGCTTCAGCTACTAGGTAACAATAAAATTTTTATTAATAATTTTCATTCTGAAGAATACGCACTGCTTTATGTGGCCAATTGTTACTACACTATCGTGTACACATAGATCCAAAACTTCCTAAAGCATGTTGTATTGGTTTTATTTTTTTATGTTCACTGCTTTAACACTACTGCAACTATTGCAGGTAATAGTGCAATAATAACAAAATATATTTAATTTTTTGGCAGATGTTGCCAAGTGTTTGTTTTGAAAAGCATGCATCATTTTAAAATGCACAAACCGCAATGTGATTTTCAAGTCTCTTTATAATTTTGTTTAATTTATTTGTTTAGTTACGTAAATTTATTATATACATATCTAAATTATGGTTAATAACTGTGTTAAATTTGTATAATTGTACACACAATAATAAAGAATGGTTTGTCTTAAAAACACCGCATTGATACATCAAAAGTTTTAATGCTTATAATAATAATTTTATGGGTAAATATAAAAAAGAATACATACCTAAATATCTGATTTTATCAAAACTACACTCTATTTTTTATTTTAATCGCGGCAAATAAACGTTGTATTTATTTAAAATATTCTTATGGTTGCTTTTATTGCCATGGTACATATAATTTGTACGTCGTTATCGGGTTTTCAGATAGACATAGATGTAAAAATAACTCGACTCTCCAAAAATTTTTCGGATGTATTTTCAGATATTTTAGTTTAATGCTTGGTCAAAGCAATTTCTTGAATGCGAGATTTTCAATGAATATGGCTCAGCACACTAATATGCCGCGAAGTCACTTTGGCGTTACACAAGCTAGTCTAATATATAATAATATTAATGTTTATTCTTGAGAATTACTAAAAGCCATACAATTAATTATATTTGTAAAGGAAAAAGCTCAGATTTTGTTTAGATATTACCATTTGAATTTAAATAAATGACAAAAAGTAAAATAAGTTTTTAAGTATAAAAATCATTTCAAATAAAGTCTGAGCAAGTAAACGTAAGGCTTAAGGCTCTCCTACTCAATAGAAGGAACCTGATTCAAGCAAGAAATATTTATAGATTTGACTGCAAAAAAAATGATGACATGTAATATGTGGTAAAAAGTTAAAAATAAAGCTATGGCTTCAAGATTGCATTAGATAAGATTAGTTAAGCAAAAATGAATTAAAGTTGCCATTTTATTGGAAAAAGCATAAAATTGCAAGTTACGTAATTACAGAAATTGTTGATAAGAAAAAAAACTTTATACAATTACAGAATATGATCTTTCTAGAATTAAGATTCGAATTAAGTTCAAACAGAACTACAAAGCTAAAAATTCGAATACATATAATTAGACCAAAACTGTCCATATCTTCTTAAAAAAGATAAAACAAATTAAAATGTTTGTTGGTTGTATTTTTTTAAGAAAGTGTACGTACCTCACAAATCACAATATTTTTTAGTATTTTTTAACCGAGTTAACCGAATTATTTTTAAAAATTTCAATATTCTACTATTTCAGTTTATAGACATCAAGTATTAAAATATTCGAAATCATTTTAAAACCAATTTCACTTGGGATTTGGATTTCACTGTCACAACTTAGGCAAGTGAGGCACATATTTTCCATTGCATGTTTGTGTAGATTAACGATGGTTCTACTGCTTAAGACAACCAAGTGAAACGCTAATGACCTGACAAATTATAAATATTAACCAACAATTTCTCAAAAACCAATTCATAAACATGTTAATATCAGAATCCTTCGGTCCAGACAGAGACACAAAGATTTCAGTCTAGACCATTTTTGCCACCAACTTTCACACGGCATCGCTCGTTTTGATTCAGCAATTATATTCACAAATAATATTAAACAGTATTAGTTTCTCAAATATAATTTACTACAATCAACTATGGTTACGATTGAAGATTGGAAAAAACGTATCAACAGCTAGTTGTCCTCCAAATACAAGGGGTTAAAACTGACCACCATAAAAAAGAGAATTAATAAAGACCATAACGATTTCAACAAGCAGCTTGATAGTCAGCATGTCTCCAGTTATTTCCTTTGCGGCCGTCCTTTCCTACTTTTTCCTCCTTTGCTCAATACCTTTTTTGCCCATCTGTTATCCGTTATTCTGGAAACGTGACCCAACTATAGTAATCTAATTGACCTGACATTCTGGCTTACAATTGATTTCCGATATAGTTGCTTAACTTTTAAATTTGTTCTTTTTCTCCATACATTTCCTTGTTCTTTGATGCATTCAAAGATTTTTCTTAACACTTTGCGTTCCCAGGCGTTTAGTTTCTCCTCCTTTTCTTGTTTATGATCCAGTAAACATCCATACAGTACTGCTGGTTGTCCTACTGATTGGTATAATCTAAGTTTCGCTGCTCATGAGATATTTTTGGCTCTAAATAAATTGTGAAGCGCTCCTACCGATCTTCTTTCTTTTATTTCGTCCCCTTTATTAGTTACTGTTATGCCTAGCTACTCAAACTCTTCGACCTTTTCGAAAATGTATTCTTTGTGTTGTCCCGTACCTCTATGTATTTAGTTTCCTCCTCATTAATATGGAGCCTTTAACATTCTGATGAGTTTGTTTCTTGATCTAGCCATGAGCATCACATCGTCTGCATAAGCTAGTACTTGATTCTTTCTGTCATATTATCCCCTGAGTTCTTATTCCGCTCTTTCTAAATATCACTTTTATTTTAGTTTAAAGTTGTCTAAAGCGCCTTTCACTTACGGAGACTACAGAATACTTGCTATGGAAAACGACTAAAATATTAAAACAGCATCAGAAACATGTATCACTGATATGACTATACAACAGACAAGCAAAAAGTAACCATGACAAGATTGTTGCTTTTGCAAATCATCTAACGGATGTATGACAAAATTCGCCACTACTTAGATTCACCCTTCCAATTGTGCCTATCAATTAAACCTTACTAAAAATTATAATTATAAAGGACTAAAATTTAAATAAAGATTTTAGACCAATTAACTTCCTGAAAAGATTGTTTAATGTCTTTAAGAAGATATTATTATTACAGAAATTAATGTATCCATAGTTTGGCTATCACACATCATAATTGAGCAAATTTATAGAGTTCTAAGTATAACATCAAAAGATCTCACCAACTTTTTTGATAAGTACGGAGACTCATATTCCTCATTATTCTCAATCAAAACTGATATCTCTCAAAGAAGAGCATTAGGTTCGCTCTTATACACAGTCTTACCTTACTAGAAATTACAGTTGGTGTCTTTGTTGACGATACAACAGTTCTTTCATTATATTTTAATCAGATCATAGCATCTAGCCATTTATGGATAAAGGTGTACGACTTAAAACTATAGTTTAAAAATGACATAAAGGCATAAATTAAATAAAATCAGTTAATGTAACTTTTACAAGAAGAAGAAGCAGCCTGTTCATTATATTAAATAGCAAGTAAATGCTGCAGGGAGATGCAGTCAAGCATTTAGACAAGTTTTTTAGATGGAAAAAATATTTTCACAAAAAGGAAACAGCTGGGTTTGAAGTTTGGGAAGATATGCTGGCTGCTAGGATGGAATTCACAGGTGTCTATTGAGAGTAAAATACTACTATATAAATTTGGCCTATTTGATTTTACGAAATACAACTATGAAGCAAATCAAATACAGACATCATTAAACGATTTCAATCAAAAGTGCTGCGATCCACAGCAAACGCACCATGGTTCGTTCCAATAGCTAGGTATTTTAATAGTAACTGAAAAAATACAAAAGTCTAGTGTTTATTACCGCGATGGGCTTAGTGTTCATCTAAACTTATTAGTGGAGTGTCTACTAGACTCTGATGCCGAAGAACCTAGGCTCAACAGATTCAAGACAATGGATCTGCCAAACCGTGCGTATGTGCTTTATGTCCTATAACTTAATACATAAACTAAAAACAATAATTTTATTTTATATTTATTAATACTTGTGTGAAATTGTTGTTGATTTGAGTAATAACTTTCGTATTAGTTTATTTTCCCAAATAAAGATAAGCACATTCTTGCACTTTATTACAAGTCGAGAAAGCTTACTAATATCATTATATATTTTAATGGAAAATGCTACTATTAAGAAGACGGATGTAATTAAATATATTTAGTATCTTTACATTTTTGTTTTGAAATTATGTAAATGCTTTAAATATCATTTGATTATATTTTCATAAAGGTATAAAATTAGTTATCTACTTTTTGTTGGTAGTTATGGTTAGTTTCATAAAAGTTGTATAAGTGGTTTTATCAAATTAATTATCCAACGAATAGAAAACAAAATAATAAAGAATAATAAAAATTAATAGTTATGAAACGTCTTAGACATGTAATCGTGACGTAATGGGCAATTCCTGAAAACGCAAACCTTCCTACTGAAAAAGCCGTCAGCAAAACGAACAGCCCGTCGCGAGACAAATGCGCCGGTAATAAATACGGTTTGAATGATTGCGATACCAGGCAGATATGCAGAGCAGCGATGTTCACGGACAGCGGTACACATCCTACACGAGACACTGGGCCGGAGAGGAATTCGTTGTTTGAGATATAGCTACCGGACCGGTAGCCGCGGATGAAGACATCAGCCGGACTATTAACGAGCTCGTCTGGGACGGGGTCCAGTACTCAGTATGCTAATCGCCTCACACTGATACATCAGATCCACTCCGCACCGACACATCTAATTGTATTTTAAATATTCTTTTCGGTTTCCATAAATTTAAGATACAGTCGGCGTGAAAAGGGTCGCTGAAAGCTTCTTTGTAGAGGTACAGTTTAGATAAGTAGCGCCGCGCCGAGTGCGCCGTAAATAACGACGGGTTACCATTAGCGTATTATGCCTCCTTGTGGCCTTTTCGTCGCTTATTTTTGGTTGCAAATTTTGCGTGCTTTTTAAAGTTCATTTAATTAGAACGAGTGTTGCTGTTTTACTGCGAAGTACTTGCTGAAGAAAAATACAATAACACTTTTATTATAGTCAAATAATGTTACTTAATTTAAACCATTTTCTAACTTTTGTTAATATAAAAGGTAAGCGTCATAAATTTTCAGCCTAATCTAATCTATTTAAGTACACAAAGAAATTGCGTATGCATTTTCAAGTGACCTTATTATAACTCTTTCATCTGTCACATTTATATAACGTGCTATTAAGTTAACAATGATGATTTTAAACATAACTAAGTTTAAATATTTAGATTAATTTAAAACTGCTTTTAAAAATTCTCATAATGTACGGGTTTCTAAAAGAAAATTATGTATAACTGTATGTTTTATATTACAATATACCTGGTAGTCAAAACGTTATAGGGCATTTTTTATAGAAGGTACGCCAGGAAAGTGATATGAATGATTTTCTTGATCCCAGCAGGGCGGGGGAAGTGTTTTCGAACCTGACAGTTGGTGGGGAATGTTAGGCAAACGGTTCGACCCAGCTCATTTATCTTTGAACCTTTACAGAGTGCAGATAGTTTGCGAAGTGGACAGCTAACTATTTTGAGCATGTCGTCACTGATTAATAAGAAGCGCAGTGTCGATCAACGATAAGTGATAAAATTTTGCTTAAAATAAAAAATCCGAAATCAAGACTAGCTATGATACAGAAAATTTAAGAAAAAGATGCTTTTTCGAAAGCAAAATGGTTTAGCATGGAGCATATCGGTCTTACATTTCTTACATAATGTGGTAAAAGCGGTTTTGGATTGCAATCGACGTCTGATTGGTACAATAAAGGCAATACTTCTGAAGCCATTGTGTGTAAAATTGTTATGGCAAAAATGCTAGATATGAAAGTTCGTGATAAATTAATTTCCAAGGTTTTTAGCGACGAACAGAAAAACCGTGGGCTCAAATCCAGCTTAAAAGAATACCGTTTTAGGACTTAAAAATAACATATGACATCTATTGATCCTAGGCGACGAATGCAATTAACAACTTATATCAAAATTTCATTTCCAAATATTAAAATTTAGAACCTATAGGGTCTTCCAACAGGGACTTCCAAACTTTGACAGTTGATAGCGGCCATATTGTTGTCAAATTAGCTGTCATTTATTCAGTCGGCTTTGCCAAATCACCATGGATGGATATAGCGTTTAACAACACGTGCAAATGATAAAATTGTTTTATCAAAATGGGTGTTCTGTTCCGGCAACGTTCCGCGCGCTTCGCCCATCTTACGGTCGCCATAATCGCCCTACCGAGAGGACTATTCGCAGTGTGGTGGATAAATTTGAGTCCACTGGTTCCGTAAACAATCAACCAACACCCGTACGACGACGAAACGCAAGATCTGCCAAAAACATTGACACTGTCCATGAGAGTGTGTAGGAAAATCCGAGGCAGTCGATTTCGCGTCGCTCACAAGAACTCGGCCTTTCGCAGACCACAACTTGGCGAATTTTGCGTCGTGATTTGGGCTTGCGCTCGTACAAAATTCAACTGACCCAGGAGTTGAAGGTAAACGACCATAGACAACGACGTGTGTTCGCTGAATGGGCCCTAAAGCAGTTGGAAACTGACCCTAATTTTCATAGAAAAATCATCTTCAGCGATGAAGCCCATTTCTGGATGAATTGGTACGTCAACAAACAAAATTGTCGAATTTGGATGATTCCAATCCACATGAGATCCAAGAGCGTCCAATGCATCCCGAAAAAGTCACTGTTTGGTGTGGATTTTGGACTGGCGGCGTCATCGGTCCATATTTTTTTGAGAACGATGTTGGCCGGGCCATCTTCGTCAAGGTGAGCGCTATAGGTCGATGATTATCAACTTATTTTGGCCTGAATTGGATGATATGGACCCCAACGACATGTGGTTTCAACAGAACGACGCTACGTGCCACACAGCTCATGCCACATTGGACATTCTGCACGAGCGATTTGAGAGCATGGTCATCTCACGTGGAGGTGATGTGAACTGGCCACCGAGGTCGTGCGATTTGACCAAGTTAGACTTGTGGGGTTTTCTTAAGTCGCAGGTCTATGCGAATAAGCCACAAACCACAGCGGCCCTCAAAGCCAACATAACCCATGCCATCGATCAAATTCAGCCTGATTTATGCACCAGAGTCTTGTAAAATTGAACATTTCGGATGCGCACCACCCAGCTAAGCCGCGGCGGATATTTGCACGATGTTATATTCTATACATAATGGCATCGATAGGCCTTTCAAACGAATAAAAAGTTTCAATGATATCCCACACACACTTTGTTTTATTTAAATTTAAAGATAGAAAGCGCTTAATGAAAGACCCTTTATAATCTCTAAAAATACATTCTGAAAATTATACTCATGTAACAAACATCTTAATGTTGCGATTTCTATCATTTGATAGGGGAGGTAATGTAACCAACAAAAAATTTTATACCAAAGAAATTCTATTAATATTCTGCATCTTTTTAAGTAATACAAAAATATAACATCTGAACTATACGTAAATTTAATCAAGGCGATGTTTGCAGTACTTTAAAAGCGCACGTCAAATATTTAAAAAGTGACAACTATTCACTTTGCGTTGTTGAATTGTGCAAATTTGAATAACATATACAGGTAACATTTTTAACAAGAAAAAAACTTTATTAAATTTGATAGTGTTTTAGAAACTCTCCCTAATATTTCTTCTATATTGTAACATTCTTTAGCTTATTGATTATTAAAACGCCGAGAGCGTTTTGTTGCAATATTAGGCGATCCTACTACATCGACGAATGACAACGCTTGAGTGGATATCAATAATCTTAGGAAATGATTAAGAAGTGTCAAATGGAAAATCCAGCGATAACAAATCTGTATGATGAAGCTCAATATGGTTACCTTTTGGCCGCCATGGATAAATAACATCAAACGCATGGGGAGTAACTGATTCGTGCTAATCGCTGCACGAAGTGGAGGAATAACTTAGAATTTCTCTTAAACAAACAAACGATTGATTATTCAATGGACTGAAGAAACTTATTCAGAATCGGTATGCACGTGTGGACAGGGATGATGATTTTATAGAAAAGTAAAGACACTTTTTGATAAAATACAACATTCCAGACTTATAAGAAATACATATTTTATTTCTATACATTGTTTGTCAAAGAAAGTTATATAAACAATAATTTGACAAGACAAAATTGTTTAAAGAAAAATCATTCTTGAGTGTCTTTGGAAGAACCAAACTTGTTTGAAAGCGTTAAATATGTTACTATTATTTTTATTAATTTAATTGTTAAATAATTGATAAATAAATAGACAAAATCCTCTTTAAAAAACTGTAATTATTAGAATGCCTGATGAGAAACAACGAGTAAGGAATAACTGTTTAGTATAACGTTTTAAGTCAAAAGATACTGTATATTTATATTATTCACTAATTTACACTACCAAAAATTATTTCTATTTGACATTATAATGAAAGGCTACAATAAAAAACTAATTTTCTGCTGCTTTTTTTAATTATTATAATAAAGGTTAATAATTTTAGTTAATTTTGGCAGTCCTATAAAAAATTCTACAACTGATTCAACTAATTTTAAGGAAAAAATCAGGTTGAATTCCTCTCATAAGAGACCGATATTGATATGTTATTGCTACTGCATTGCTATACTTGTTCAATTTAGGTATTTTAAAATTTATTTAATTTAATTAGGAGTCGGACTTTAAAAACACAGTTATTCACGGGGGATATTACAATTCATGAAAGACTGGGATCACTACACTATACACTATAATTTAAATGTTGTTAGAAAAAAAGAAAATTCGTATGTATAAGTACATATGTCTTACAGCAATTATAATTATGGAAAGCATAAAACTTGTTGCCATCTGTGTATTCCATAAGAAACTTTTTTTACACAAAACATATCGTAACAATTCTTGGGGAATATTATAATTTTTATCTAAATTTAATTTAACATGTTTTTTTTCTCAGATACAGATTTAAGAGATTTTTTTCTTACAGTACCTTTTGTAGAACTGTTTAGCATTATTTCTAAAATGTTTCAGTGTCTACAATTTATCCTTTATTGAAGTGTCAGTTAAAAAATCAAACTTACAATTTTTTTTTGTTTTGTTGATATTTTCTTCTCTCCCGCTACTGGCAGAATTTTTACTTCAGTTCATCACTCGGTTATTCTTGAGGTACCTGGACCCCGGCCCCTAAACTTATTGATCGTTTTGGGGAACCTCTTTGCGGATGTTAGTGTAAACCGCATAGGAGGCTTCTGTTGCCGCCTACGGGAGAATCGCAGTTTTTGGACATTTGTGGCGACTGCGTTCGTCTGAATTGTTAGCTCCAAGACTCCTGATTGTTGTATTTGGATGCTGCTGTATGTTTTTTTTTGTTTGATTGCGTATTAATTGTTTGAGAGTATGAAAAATAAACCTCACGGCCGGTTCTAAATATATATATTCGCAGCACATTCACATACAGGTGTGGCATACATCAACATTGTTCTTATGATGGTCTTATGTGGGGTCATTTTGTTCTTTGAAAATAGCATGCTTCCAAGCTTTGACTTTTCTCACTACCTGTTCTGTGTGGTAGCTTCGGTGAAGAGCTACGATACACTTTTCTGGTGATTGATTTGAATTCGCTACCGGTCAAATCAATCCTGAAGGTTGTTGATTCCTTGCTGGAAATTGACAGAGAACAAACAACTAATAATTTTTATCCAAAAAACACATCAGATTATGTGTCCAGTGGAACAGGTCATTTACAGTTGCAGTAGAATAAGTCTTAGTAGAACGTTGTAATCAGTAATATAAATGATAAGAAATCGTTGCCCAACATTTTTGTTGAGTAGGTAACGTCTCCACACTTGGAAGTTTAATTTAATATTACTAAGAAAAATTGTTATACAAAAAGTAGTAAAACATAGCTCCAGGGTGACTAATATAATAATTTTTTAAAAAATCTATTTAGTACATTTGAAAATCTACAGCTGCATTTATAATGGATAACTGAAATAGCTGCCTTGCTGAAACGCTAAAAAATTCTATTATTTCTTTCTTCCTGAACTACCTTACGAATATGTTGTGGTATGATGTAAATTTTATTAAAGAAGCAAGTTGGCACAAAGGTCTCTAACTCCATTTTTAAAGTGACAACCTATCCATATCAACTGAAATTATGTAGTACTTTGGACAATAAAATAAGTGGGCGATTTAATTGTTGCTACTATATATAATATATGTGACTTTCTTTATTATCATTGTAACTTTACTTATACCAAGCTGAATGACACTTCAACTTTTCTATAAAATTTGAGCCGAGCGATAAATATAGCATGTTCTAAAAGATATTTACTAGGGTTAAACGATAGCATGATAGATGATGCCATTTGTCAACTTCAATCATACACTCTCAACTTACCCTTATGGCAACTAACCCCATCCTTTCTACGACATATTTATTTATAGAAAAGCACTTTATATATTTTGTATATATTGATTATTTGAAGAAACTGTAGTTGTTTTCTCTAATTTTTTTATGTGCTATTAATATTTTTGTCTGCTTTCTTGTCAAGAACTGTTTTTGCTGCACTTAGTACTATTTGTATAGTGATATAACTTTAAAATTCAATATAGACTAATTTTTGATTTAATATCATTTTTTATTATTTTTGTTTGGTAGATTTGAACAATAAAAATAAATAAAAACAAAAATTGTTCAGGAATTTAAGCTCGGAACAGAAAAATGAGATTCTGTAAAGAAATTCTAAATGTGATAAGAGAAATCGCGAAAACTTTGCAATAATTAAATAACTTTGCGCGGTATATGCGAAGCTTTGGAATTTTCTAGTTTTTATTTCATTTTTATACTGTTTTAGTTCCCTAATTTAGTGCCAGCAAATTGTTATAATAATTTTTTAACGCTTACAAGTGATGAGTTGTTGAATTCAACAAAACCTTCGGTTATAGTGTAATACATCTAACGATTCGAAATATAATAGTCATAAAAGTATTGTTCTTCACCAAGACAACACAGTTCCGATTATCATCTCCATATTTTCAATTCCTACTAAACTTCTTTAATAACAGACTCTATAAAGTTTTAGGGAAATAATTTATCTAATATAAAAGGTCGTTTGAAAGAAACAGCCATATCTTATTTTTAGATAAAATTAGTTTTAGATTATGCCAAAAATTTGATCACATCAATTGCCATAGTTCTATTTCATCCAAGTACAAACACAAAGTCCGATAAAATAACCTGCGTTTTCCATATACATATAAATTATATTTCGTTACGGTTTGTTAATTAGGTTTGGAGCTTTTGGAGCTTAAAAAGCTGTAGCGAACTACCTTGACGTAGCTTCAAGCAAGCCTATACACACCAACCGAAAATTTTAGAAAGGCATTTTCGCACGCGTGCACTGCAAGCGTTGACATTTAGAAAGCCGACTTTCAAGCGGTGCCCTCAGCTTAACTTTTCAGAGCTGCAGCCCGAAGTCGGGTCAAAAAATGGGAACATCGGAAAAGAGCGCTCTGTTGCAAAACGACTGGCAGCTAATAATGAGTAACAACGCTTTTTGCCGGCTGTGTCGAGTTGCGCCCGCAGAACAAGAAGGCCAGTTCGATTTCAACCTTGCCGTTTTTGCAGATGAGGTCATCATCGCAACCTATTTAAGTGCAATTATTTTAGCTTTTTACTCTAATGCGGCGCTGAAAAAGCGCGGATCAAACTGAAATTACGTTTAACGATTCGGGGCAAACGGCGCAGGTACTGATTAGGCGCAATTATTGTCGGAATTTGTAAACTTTGCAAGTGGAAATTACATGTCAGGCTTTTTGCGTTATGCGTTATTAAATAAAAATAATGCTGGCTGAGTAATTGATATGGTCTATGTTTGGGGAATTTTTGCTAAGATTTTAGAGTTTTTGTGGGAGCGACGCAGCAAAATGATATAGCGTGGTAGAGAAAAGAGCTTATTAATCAGTAACTATCTCTAATCATTACAATAATCTAGCGTAATTTCTTTAAATATATAACTAAAAGCATTCTAAGAAAAGAAGGAGATCTAAAGCAATTGTGTCCAAAAAAATATTATGTTGAAATGGAACATTACTAAAACCTCTTATAATTTGTCTTTGTGCACCCAAATAAATATTGTAAACTCTAATTATTGATATCTAAACTAAGCTTGTTTTGTATTTATTTGTTGTCCCTGTTTTCTAGTTCATTATTATCATTGAATTTCTGGCTAGCAAGTATCTACAAGTATAAAATAAAGTAAACATCAGCTTATTAGGTTATCAAGGTTTGTTTTAATCTCATTATTATCTATCTATACATTGGAACAGAAAAAAAACAAGGAAATGAAGCGTGGTCTTAGCTCTTGATTTACACGAAGAGGTCTATGCGTAGTAAACAGAGATAGCTTCCACATTTGAACGGAAACTAAACAAAGACAGCTGATATGAACAGTGGCATGGCCGAGCTCTGAGCTCTTGATTTACACGAGGAGGTCCATGTTTGAGCCCGCTCTCGCTTCTTGCCGAATGGACCGAGCCAGGCGGCCGATTCAGTTAAAAATGTATACGTTCCCGCCTTGCAAACATTTCAGGGAAGGCGGGTGAAAAGTTGTCAGCCTGGACGCAAAAAACATATTTTTGCCAGCAACCCCTAATAGTTATATATTGTTTAAGTCATCACTGAAGGGACCATACAATACAAGTCCCATTCAATAGTGCTGATATAAACTCGGACTACAATCCTGTGGTAATATCACTGAAAATTCGACTAAAGAAAAATAACAAGAAGCCTACAAAGTCGAACTTGCAAATCTTAAAACTCTGGAAACCTGAAATTGTAAAATCAATGTTACATATTAAGCTTACCGAAATGAAATAGAATAGAGATGCTAATAGTAAATGGAAAAATAATAATCTCAAGTACGCAGTACAAAAAAATTAGTAAAATATTTCAATAAAAAACAAAAGAGTGGATGACTAGCAATAATGAATTTAATGAATAAAAGACGAAAACACTAAAAGCGAAGCACCGTATAGCGACGGATTAAAAAATAAATCATTAAAAACATTTGAGATATTAATGAGCATAGGATGTCTTAACAGTTGTACTGAAATGTCTTATAACCACAACAAAAATATGATTTTCTTAACATACATAAAAAATAATATATCTTACTGAAAGAAATACAAAGAAACAAGAATACTTACTAAGAGATAACAACGGCAAAATAATTTTAAATTTAAACAAAAAAGTAAAGAGATCTATTTCATGATAGTAAAAAAGTATGATAAGGAACTGGGGATTTGAAACACCAGAAACAGGACCGAACATTTTCAATAGCAAATTGCATACGCAACAAAAAACATCAAAAAAAGCAGGAGTCGTAAAACTAGATGGAGCGTGCGCGGAAATTTTGAAATTATTTGAGACACTGGAATAGATGTTTTAGTAGATCTTTTTAATATTTTACATAACACATCACTCAATAAGTGTCGGGCCTAGGTAATAAAACAACAATTTTTGCAAAAATTCTTATTTATTCATCAAAATAGTTTCCTTTGGCGGCCATACAATCATGCCAATGCTTCTCTAACTTTTCAATGCCGCCCTTATAGAACGATTTATCTTTCTCTTCAAAATAGGCTTCAGTTTCGGCGATGACTTCCTCATCGAACCAAATCTCTTGTTATGTAGCATTTTTTTGAGTTCGGCAAAGAGGTGGTAATCACTGGGGGCCAGATCTAGACTAAACGGTGGATGCGGAAACAATTCGAAATCCAATTCGTGCATTTTTGCCATTGTTTTGAGCGACTTGTGACATGGTACGTTGGCTTGGTAAAACAATTTTTTTTTTGCCAAATGTGTTTTTTTTGTGATTTCGACTTTCAATCGCTCCAACAACCCAATATAATAGTCGCTGTTGATTGTTTTTCCATGTTCCATATAGTCGATGAATATTATACCGTGTGCATCCCAAAATACACAGGCCATAAACTTGTCACCTGACTGCTGTGTCTTTGGTCGCTTTGGACGGGTTTCACCTGCTGCTTTCCGACTGCCGATTTGATTCCGGAGTGAAATGGTGGATCCATGTTTCATCCATTGTTACAAATTGCGCATAAATATGCCCAAACAGCGCTCTGAATCATCAATTCGTTGTTGTTTTTGTTCCGTGTGAGCAAACGCGACACCCATTTCAAAAACAGCTTTCTCATACCGAAATGTTTGTGTATAATAGTGAAAGCACTACCTTCTGATATCTTCAGTGTCAGCTATTTCTCTCAACTTTACTTTGAGGTTGCCCACAATGATTTTATGGTTTTTTTATATTTTCTGGACTAACTGCCTCATTTGGACGTTCAGAACGTTCAGCATCATTTGTATCCTGTACGACCGCGTTTGAAGTTAGGAAATCAACGTGTAACCGTTGTTTTGGATGGAACAAAGTCCGGGTAACATTTGTCAAGCCATTGCTTTGCTTGAACGGTATTTTTTTTATTAAAAAGTAATGGTAAATCAACACACGAAATTGATTTGAATCTATTGTTTTAAGAACAACAAAAGTAGCGTCACTTAAAGCACTGTAACACGGTAACAAATTGACCAAATGTCATGAAATTTTGACTACAATCTTTTGAATGTTTGCACTATTGATGCACTATATCAATATTTCGTTAGCGGTTTCATCTAGTGGTCAGGCCCGGAACTTATTGAGTGATGTGTTGAGACGTATTATATCGCAGAAATGGTTGGAGTCGACATTTAAAGCACTGCCAAAAGTCTCAAATATTTCATTAGTCTAATGAACCACGCATTCAAGATGTTCCTTAAAATCATCCACTAAAAAATCCACCAAAATCAAAACTGAAATCAAAGGAGGCCTAACAATAACATCAGATACGCCAACGACGCTATAACATTACAAAAATATAAACTATATACAATACTTAGTGGAGACAGTTAAAATAATTAGTGATGCCGAAAGGCTACACAAGAAAGTGACAAACAGGATACTAAATAAATAAACAACTCCGCGACAGAAAATGCAGTTGTCAAATTACCGCCGTCCACAAAAACGATTTTCCTGCAATCAGGCAAGAGCAATCTTTTATTTCAACAGGACAACTGCCTATATAATTGTTCTCGAACACGAAGCAAAAATTGATTTGGGCGCAATTTGTTGCCGGTTAAAGCTGCAGCAATTTCTGTAATAACAGTTTGACATAAAAAGTATCTAATTACGGGGTATCCATTCTGGTGGTACAACTGAGATCGCATTACGCTTTGTTTTTTCGGCCCGCATTAGCGAAAGGAGGAAACTAGGGGCCGCGTTCAATATTTAGCGCTAATTAGCCAAATGAAAGGTTTGAACTGCGGGCTGGTTCCATGCCCAATTATGAGAGTTTGAAAATGGCGAGCGCGGTCATTAGCGTTCAGTACTGCCACTTTGTAAGTAGCGTAAGCTGCATTCTAAAAGTACATTTTAATAGTTTACATAAAAAAAGATATGCTGTTGTAGCGTATATGTAACGATGAACTGATGTCTATTTCAAGTGAAATGTTTAATTAGCAGATGCGAAACATATATTTATCTAGAAAATCTATAGCTGAAACAGCACGCTGTGGTGTTATTTTTTAAATATTACCACCATTCACAAAAAGAACAAACATATTTATCGTGGTGATTGCTGGTTTACTGGGTGTAATTAACTTATCTAGTGCTCTTATAAGTGAGGGTTTGTTACAATAAAATAAAATAAAAATAAATTTAAAATAATTTGTCTTCATTTAAAACGTACTATAAAACCATTTCAAATAGTTATATATACTAAATGGTCAATGTTCATTTTAAATGCAATTTTCCCGTAGCTAACAGTTTTTTCTATAAAGAAGAGAAACTAATTGGAAATAAAGTAATTAACAGTAAAACTATAAGATGAGCATTTCATGCTGTTTTATGTTATATTGAGGGCATTATTTGTTTATTAATAACTTTTTTTAATTTTTATTAGATGTGATATATTATTGTCATTGCAGATTTTATGAGGTTAGAAACATTTGCAAAAAAATAATAATGATTAAGGTTTTTTATAATATTGGTATTATAACATTATAAATTATCCTTTTTGAAATATTGATATTGATCCAAACTAAACTTTAGGACTTGAATTGTGCGCCGTTTGCGTTCTGTGAACGTTGAAAGTTTTCATTTGTACAGTTTGTAGCTAAACACAAGCTAAAGTCATTATGACGCTATATACTGTGCAACAGTGCATCAATATGATTCCAGTTCATTATTAATAGGCAATTAGTTACAATTAAGCGAAGGAAACTTTTATTACTGTTTGGACCAATAATGTACCAAATGAGCGTACAAATCGTTATCTGGAGTAAAAGTTTCAAACAAGTGGTATGTTCATTAACAAAGCAAACGTTCACTATCAATTCAACCGTTGTTCTGACGACAATATTGCTCGAGTAAGTGATAGTGTGCACAAAGAACTAAGCACTCCAATTCACCGTCGTTTACAGCATTTTAACAATGGATTTGCATCTACAAACGCGCAAAGTTTAATTGAAAACAGTTTAATTTAAACAGACCACCAGAAACGTGGTACATGTGAACCTAGTTTCAGAGAATGCATCAGTTGACGCTGATGTTAAAAAAAAATATATATATATATATTGAGTTATAAAGCTCATTTTTCTATAAATGTTTTTGTGAATCGCAAAAATGATCGCATCTGTTTACTGAAAATCAATGTATCCATAAAAATGCATTATTTGGTGTGCATTATGGACTTACGCAACTATTGGCTCCTACTTTTTGGAGGACGGAGCTAGAAACACTACTACTGTCAATTGTGTACTCTATTGGGAGATGCTAAACAACTTTTTTCTATGAAACTAAAAACTTGAACTTGAATAACATGTGGTTTTAACACATGTTATACAACAAGTAAAACACTCGCTTTAATTCCAACCAAATTTTCTGGTCATACTATTTCGCAGAGGTAACATTGATTGGCCACCGCGTCTTGCGATCTGTTTCTTCTAAAATTATTTGAAGAAAGGCGTTTATGTAAGCATGCTAGCTACGATTCCACGGCTAAATGAGAACCTTAGAAATGTAGTGGCTAAAATATAATCTCATTTGTGGAAAAGCATTATGAAAAATTTCGCTAAAACAATGATCGCATGTCAGCCGCGTCATGAACATTTGAGCGACATTATATTTTACACGCACACATCATAACTGCCAATACTATAGCAATAAAATTTGGATAGTTTAAATACTGTGTATTTTATTCAGGGCAGCTTAATCCTTTACAAAAAAGATTCAAAAATGCGTAGGTATACAGATTAATACATTTGTCTGAGATTAAGTTAAATTAATATAAGAATGACATTCTATCAGAAAATGTTACAGGCACAAAAGCTAACTTTATCATGCGACAGGTGCAATTTGTAAACAAAATAGCAAAGATACGCCTGTCTTTTGAGGAGCGTAAGAACATTTGAGATTACAATGCAGATGCAAATTTGAAGTAAGACTTTTGATACTCGCATTTGTAATAAGTCTGAAATTTAATGCTCTGTGTAATGTGCACTTTTTATTTTATTTGTCATTCATACACATTCCGGGAATGAGTGGTTTCATTTGAATATTCAAAGACAATTGATAATATAAAAAAGTATGGCCAACTTTTTTCCAATGTTCTAACAATATGATGTATAAAAAAACAGTTGCACTAGTGGTGTTTCGGAAAGAAATTGAGTACCACACGCATAATTTTAGTAAACATTTTGCAAACATGACTAAAGCAATGGTTCGCAGTAATCCATTGTTTGTATACGCTTATAACTATGAGTATCTACTACAATTGTAAAGTTAAATATTTAAATATTTGCAAATTTGGTAACTTTAATACAGATTTTTTGGTGTTGAGGTATATGCACAATTTTATCCACCTAGTGTATAGAAAACTACATTTTTATTTATGTAATTAATCTTCAATAATTGTTGGTATCCTCTCAATAGTAGACAATCCCATTTACTAAATGTTTAAAAGAAACTTTTTGTATCTCCTAAAAATAATATATAATTATAATGATAATTATAATATTTAAACTGCGGTTTCTGTCACGTGGCAGTAAACATTTTATCAAAACGGATCTCTTATCGCAAAAAATAAAAGAACTGTCTAGTTAAACTAGAATATTGGTAGCCATTGTATTATTAAAGTATATAAACGAATAACTAAGTGAACTGTAAACAAATATTTTTTAACATTTAATTATGCTTGAAAGGTCTGTATTTTATGGCTACATTTAAAATTGTTACAAAGAAAATTTCAAAACTTTTTCCGATTGAAAAAGGATAATTTCTGGTGGAAGTAATCCGTACAATTTAATAGAATTAAACTAGAAAATCCTAATAAATAATTTTCAAACAATTTGATAACCCATTCATAAACACTTGTAAAGTATGCTACTACGATTAATTTAAACTGTAATAATATATAAAAGGTGTCTCAAAATTCACACAAATTTTGAATAATGCGCCATTGGTGCGGTAAAATGTTGCCAACAAAACAGAAGCGTAACAGCTAACGGTTGAAAGTTATTAAACATGGAGCGCTACACAACGTGTTTTCACTGTTGAGCAATATTTTAAAAATAATGAAAGTTTGGCAGCTACAATTCGCAATTTTCGTACAAAATAGGGTTGGACTGGTGATTTAAATTCATCAACTGTTCCAAAATTAATTAAAAGATTCAGGGAGACTAGATCAGGCCTCTCTTCAACAAGTTGTTCAACACAAAACAACGAAGCAGTTCGTGAGAGTGTTGCTGATAGTCCAGGAACGTCAATTCGGCACCGTGGTCATGAATTGGACATTTCGAGAAGCTCTGTACAGCGTATTCTCACAAAAGATTTGTATCTTTATGCTTACAAAGTTCAATTGATTCAAGAACTGAAGCCTACCGTCCACGCACAGCAAACAGACTTCGTTGAATGGGTTATGGAACAACAACAAGTGGACGCTGATTTTTCGGACCAAATTATTTTCTGCTATGAGGCTCATTTTCATTTTGAAGGCTTTGTTAGTCGTCAAAATTGTCGCATTTTGAGTTCAGAAAATCTACTAGTGATTTTTGAGCAACAAACGCATCCACAGCGTGTCACTGTTTAGTGCGGATTTTGGACTGGAGGCATCACCGGACCATTCTTCTTCGAAAATGCGGCTGGTCAGGCAATAACAGTTAGTGGTACTCGCCATCGCGACATTATAATTTAGTTTTTTGTGCCTAAATTGCAAGATATGATTAATACGGTACCACATGTCATACAGCTCAGAAAACAATTCAATTACTGCATCAGTCATTTCATGGTTGTGTAATTTTCCATTTTGGTGATTAGAGTTGGCCGCCCAGATCGTGCGATTTGACACCGTTGGACTTCTTTATTTGGGGTTTTTTGAAATTTAAAGTTTATGTAAACAGGTCCGCGGCCACCCACGCATTGAAGGGGGAAATGAAGCGCTGTATCAACAATATTCGGCCACATTTATGCAAAACGGTTATGGAAAATTTCAACAAAAGAGTGCGCATATGCCAGCAAAGCCGTGGATTCTACTTACCCAGTATTCTATTCCATACGTAACCCTGTACTGTATATTTTATGAATTAACAAAAAATTACAGTTTTTAATTAAAAACCCGTGTTTTCTATCAAAATTACTTGCGTAAATTTTGAGAATTAAATTTCTACAAATACTTACAAAAACGTTTAAGAATCCTCTAATTATTTGTACACATACGTTTTCAAAATTCTACGCTTACAAAATAAAAATAATAATAGATATAAACTAAGCCATAGCATATATAATTATTTATTAGATTGAGGTATTTATTAATCCTTGCAAGCTTTTTAGCATTTTATGTGATACTTCTTGAATCTTCCTTATTGTGTCAAGTTCGTTTTGTTTAAATTTAATTTTTGTTTTGAATAATAAAACAAATACAGGAGCTGGATTGGATAGACTTTGTTAATTGGTAATTTAAGTTTTCTAAACAAAATTTAAAAGTGAGTTCTATATAAATAACCTAAAATTTTACAAATGTTGTAATTGTTTGCTAATAATTTTTAATTTGATTTTAAAAGTACTCAGTAAAACACAGTATGCCCATAAATACTGTTACACATTGATCAGAATGACAAAATAAAACAATTAATTGTTTTGGATTTTTAATAAAGAGTTATTGTTAAGTATAACGAGTGCTTTATTACCCGCTCTCAAATGACAATTTTCTATCGCTTGCGGTTCCGGAAATATAATACCTCGGCCGCGCCTGCCGCCAAGCCAGAATTTGTCATTCGGAGGCGTTACCGGGTGGGACGGAAAGGCACGAACAATTTTTGCTATATATGGACTTTGACCTGTGTGACAGCAGCAGCAGCAGCACTCATAATTTTTTATATATATAATTACAATAAATTTACTCAAAACAGCCACCCTTAGTTTTTACACAAGCTTTGAGACGTCTGTTCGCTTCAAAAAATCAACATTAGGGTCTTTTGGGCAAATTGTGCTCTCTAAATCTGCCCATAAATTGTAATCTAATATATTGAGATTTGGGCTACCAGAAAGTCAATTCTCTGCTATTAGGAAAATAAGGCACATTGCTGCTCAGTCAAGTTTAAGTTGGTCATGTTTTGTAGGCGAGTCTTGCTGAAAGGTCCAACACTCACCTCCAAAAAACGTGTGATTTAGAAGCTTTATTACATCTTTCTTTTTACAAAAAATGCTTGATTATAACATACTCTTCACCGAACCAGTTGCTGGATAATGGCCTCTCTGAACTATCGGGATTAGTTAAAGGGCTTCTTTGGGCAGCTTATCATCCGCTGTAAAAGTTTTCTCATTCGTAAGAGATGGCCATCATGTACTCAGACAATAGTCTCTTTGTTTTTCTCTCTTACCATTCATCTTTTGCAAACTGCTAGTTCTAGGTCTTGTTTAATAGTACATCGAAGTTTTTTATTTAATTTGGGCACTTACGACTTAGACTGCCTGAATAATCCAAAGTGACAGTAGTTTTTCAGATCTTGGACAATTCTGGACTCATTCAATCCCATTAAACAATTTTATGGCCCGATACCCGAACATACGACCCTACTTTCTTCAATTCCATACTTAAGTGATGCTATAATAGCAATTTTTTGTCACTACACACCATTGGCAAATAATCAAACTTGACAAGAAACACCATGCAACTTACAACTCTAAGACTTGACATTTGCAACCGTATGTTAAGTCACAGGGTAGGTTTGATTTTGTAACAGTATTTATGAGAATATTAGGGATTTTGCCACTTCTGTCGTTTTTAAAGCATTCAGAAGACTACTAGATTTCAGTTAAATTCAGTTTCATTAACAAAAATATGCTTTAATATTTATTGTGTTATTATTATCTTCTCAAGTTTAAAATAAGTAATTTATATTAACAATTGAACGCATTATAAATGTAGTATCATTGTAATTAAATCTGTTTTTTGCAACAGCAAGCGATAAACTAGTTCCTTAATGATGACAGCGGTTCATTTTAATTTTATTTGTTAAAATTATTATTTAATTAATTGATGCAGCACTTCATTCAAGATTTATTGCTGCATACTACAAAACTGAAGAGTTAAAACATCGGACTGATGATGTTCACCGGTATCTTGTGACGTTAAAAGGCAAATTTTGTTTATCTTGTTAAAGTCCGCCAAAATCGTGCCTTGATGTTTCTCTTCTCCGTCCGGGAGCACGTCTTGCGGTCGCCGTCGCGTCGGTTTTGATTTACAACATAACGACCGCGCGATGTAGTACAAATGGATCAATTAACATTAATAGGACGGGCCCGTCGATAGCGCGCACACATAAAGCAGATAATGGCCGCGCGGCGAGGAGTTAAAATCAATCAGCCCAATAATAGTGATTATCGATTTAAAATCTCCGGCCATTCAGCGGTGTCAGCGTTCGCGCCCATGCAGGTAGGCAGCGCGGCAATAAATAGTCCAATCATGCGACCATTTATCAGCCGCAGAGATACGCTACCGTGTGTGTATTACGACGATATCGGCGGCGCGGCGATACGCCCGAGATAATATGACAGATTAGAATTCCAGATTTCACTTAAAAAGCCATTACGGGCGAGCGGCCAGCATTCTTTTCGGATACGTTATTATCAGGTGTAAGCGAGGCCGGGTGATAAATTGAGCCCACGGACGGGCCGCGCTCCGGCCGATGGTTGATAGCTGGTGGTGTCGGGCGACCCACTCCGGCTCAACTCAGCGCAGATATGCCATCATCGGCTCGCTAACGAGTCCTGTAGCGGCTGCTGCTGCCGCTGCTGAAATGTTGCCGTTGCTGTTGGCGTTGTTCGTATCGCCACGGACGTGGCTACAGAGGTTCTCTTAAAAATCAACACTAATTACACATACCTACCTACCTAACAAAGGTTTCGACGACTCCTCTCTGCTTTGTTGCTCGCGAGAGCCGTTTCTTTGCTTCGATGCCAACTTAATGCGTTTCAGTGGGTTGGCTGCTGTACGTGAATGTTGCATTTTTCGCGTTAAAGCTCGGCTTTCACGGATACTTAGCCACGAAATGTTTTTTGTTTAGCTACGTCACTTAACTCAAATTTTCGTTAACACGCCATTGAACCGAAACAATAATTTAAACAAGGTTTAAGTATCTATTGACGCCGGAGATAATTTATGATGTTTGAATCTGAGAACGATAGATATCGCCGTTCTTCAATACTAAAATACTACAAGGGAGCTCTAAAACATCACTGAAATTTGCAATTCTGTTTATATTTTTATTAATACTATACGAAGAAGGCTTGCAAACTAAAGGTTTAGTTTACATCTTAATATGGGAAAGAATTAGTGTACTTACAGTCTATGTGACCGTCGTCATTCGATCAGGAGGCACCGCAACGCCATCTATGTTAATTTGTTTGAATTCTTTATTTTGTGCTCTTTTGCGCAATATACAGTGTGTCCGTTTATTGAGTAATTGTTCGATATATCCTAAACGGTACATTACATGTAAAAAACATTATTCAAATTTTTTTAATGTCTAAGCTGCATATTTTAAAAATACCTTTAACTATCTGGGTGGCCCTAAAACAAATTCTGAAATTACATTTAGTTTTTTTTTAAATGAAACACCCTGTATTTTTTATCCAAACTATACTACTTTTAAGTGCTTTTCTAACGATTTATTATTTTGAGATTATTTTGAGTCGTTGCTAAGTTATTCAAAAGAGGCAAATAAAACTGAAAAATGAGGCCCTAACAAAATTAATGACAGTGAATTTGAAATTAAATTTAAAAAAATATTTTGCATTTTTAAAGTGAAGAGTTTAAAGTAACTGAAAATTATCTAGTTTTTGATTATTACTGTACAGGGTATTCTCTACAGGGTAACTAATATAGTAATTTTCAAACGTTAATTACTAGAGATTTTCAAATGGAACACCCTCTATTTTATTATTCCATACGACGCCCATTTTAATTTCCTTTTCGTCCAGACAATAGTTCCCCGTAACAGGCCTTGAAGGCCCTTTGGGGTCGTAACAGGATAGATCTGCTACAATCTAGAGCCTACGGTACACAAGGGTAGTAACGTGACTAGCGCTACGTACCACGCTATATTACCCCAGAGTTTGACCTCCAGGTACTCATTTATTGCAGCCTGAGTCGAGCTGGGCTGTAAAAATGCCACTGATCGAATTGGCGAGAGCGGGATTCGAACCCGCAACTCTTGGTTTCGTAGTCTAGCGATCTATCCACTAAGCCACCACGGCTCGTGTCCAGACAATACCATGTGTAAAATTACTATTTTACTAAGAAAATTAACATTTTATAGATAAATATATAATTTTTCAGTTTTCGACAAGTTAGTCTTGAAAAAAAAATTTTTGTACTGATATTTTCTTTTTGGCTTATTATTAGGTTTAATTATTATCTTTCTTAAACGCTCCGTATTTCTTTACAATTGATTCAAAATTTAGTGGTCTCGCAAAATGGTAGATATGTCAGAAAAGTAAAGGGTTTTACGTTTCTTTTTCTATAATTGTATTCATTTTAATAACTTAAAACCATAAATTTTACTATTTATAGTAATTTGAAAAAGTTAATTAACATAAAAATTACAACTACTACTATTACTACCTAAGATTGCAACAAACTCTTTTCAATGTTTTCTTACAAAAGGTGCACAATATGCTCACCGTTTTTATTTAAACACAATCGTAATCGATCTTTAAATTTATTTTTCACATTTTGGAACATCCTAATAGTTATGCTAACAAATGCGTTAGTTACTCTTTCCATCATATCTTCGCGAGTAGTTGGTGGTGTGCCATAAATGATGTTTTTGAGGTAGTCCCGCAAAAAATCTGAAGCTGTAAGGTTCGGAGACCGAGAAAGCCAGGAAACGTAGCAACGTCTTCCTATCCAACTCTTTGGAAAATTCCTATCTAAATGTCTTCTCACAGTATTAGTGTAATAAGCAGGACATCCGTCGTGCTGTAACCACATCCTCGCCAAAATATTAAGTGGGATATCGTCAAGATAAGTCAAACGTTCTGCTCGCAAAAAATGCAAATAGATCTCTCCAGTGAAGCCTCTTCAAAAAAAATGAGGTGAAAATTACCTTGTCTCCCAAGATTTCCCCGATAAATAAAAATTGTGCCGATTTACAAATCCATTTTTGTAAAAAGTGGATTCATCACTAAATAAAACTTTTTTGAAAAAATAATCGTCTCCGCGAATTTTCTCCATTTCCCTGGTACAAAATTCTCTTCTTTTCTCAAAGTCCCCCGTCTGTCAACTATTGATGAAGTTGAATTTTAGAAGCATGTAATTTATGGAGCTTTAAAATTTGGTGAACAGATGTATGTTTTATGTCCGTATTTAAACTAATTTTTCGAACATTCGTATTATTATCTTCAACAACAGAAAGAAGAGCACGCGATTGATTTTCCTCTGTAACAACTGTTTTTCGTCGCTTCTTTTTTTCTTTAGTTACACTGCCGGTGGCCAAAAACCGATCTAATAATATTCGGAAACACTTTTCTTGTGGATGTCTTCTAGCGGGGTATCTTGCAGCATACATTCTACTAGCTAGAAAACAATTTCTGTCACTCTCGCCAAGAGCAAATGTCATGTCGACCAATTTATTTATTCTTGGAATAATTCATCTTTCTTAAAGAAAATACAAACGCAGTGAAACTAATTCAAAATAATAATTTATAATTCGACAGCTCCGCCACAGATTTTTTTCCATGGCATGCTTTAATCATAATTCTTTTATTGTGCATCAAGACCCTAAGTGAGATCAGTAGACACTGAAATAAGAAGAATTTAACAAAGGTAACTATTGTGCAATTAAATCTAATAATAACTAAAAACCAAATGGTATAAGTACAAATCAATATTTTTTCAAGACTAACTTGGCGAAAACTAAAAATTACATTTTTTTTGTCAGCCTTTTTGGCGCCCAGTATTGAGCATAGGCCTCCCTCCCTTTTTGGGGGGGATTTGGCAATTAAACGCCACGCTTGGCGGCCGGGTTGGCGAGTGGATAGGGCAGAATGTACTTTTACGACCGTCAAAGGTGTTTGTATGACGGCCGGAGAGCATTAAATGTTTTTGTCATTGCCGGGGTTCGAACCCGGGGTCGCTGCGCGCCGGTTTGGCAGGTCGAGGCCTTTACCTCGCGGCTGTCGTGCTCTCTTAAAATTAAAATTAAAATTAAAAATTATATATTTATACATAAAATGTTAATTTTTTAAAATTTAATTTCAGTCACTGATTAATTTTGTTATAGCCTGATTTTTCACTTTTACTTGCCGTTTTTTGAATAACTTAGCAACGACGCAAAAGAATCTCAATAATAATACGTCGTTAGAAAGACACTTAAAAGTCATTTGGATAAAAAATACAAGGTGTTTTATTTTAAAAAAACTAAGTGTTTTTTTCCACGTATTTTCGGCCCACCCTCTAAGTTAAAAAATATTTTTAAAATATGCAGCATAAATAGTTAAAAAAACCTGAATAATATTTTTTTACATGTAATGTACTGTTTAGGTTGTAGCCAACAATTACCCACTAAACGGACACATTGTATACAGTCGAGGTATAGAAAATTCGAGACACAGAATTAAAAAAATCAGGTGTGAACATCACACGACTTTCCTTATCCTATTATTATATACCAGAGAACCCTGCAGGCTTCGTCGATGAAGCCTGATCTAGACGCCAGGCAGTCGTGTAGAACATTCCACATGTTTTTCGTACATTTAACACTTCAAACAATAGAAACATTATGAGGAATTTCTCTTGTAATCAAAATATTTAAATAATTCAAAAACGGTTAAAGATAGAAGGCTGATTTTGTGAGGCGAATTAGCAAATATAGTTAAAAATCGGTTGAAGCATCTAGGAGGAGATAGAATTACAAGTTTAGTTAGGGAGATAAGACAAATATATATTAGATTATACCGGGTCCATCGTCTCGTCCCGGAATTTGTTATTTTAAAAAAGGACGAGGCACGAGTCCATCGTCTCGGTCCTGCGCTGCTCTCGTCTAAAAATTTATTTTAAAGATGGACGAGGCGCGAGTCCAACACTAGAAAGCTGATTAAAATAAACAGTACAAGACAATAATTGAGTCGTTTTTAAAATTTTGCTACGTCACTGAAGGTAACCGTGCAAGCTCGGCCGCACAGCCTTCGCCATTATCGCCTGTGTGCTCCCCCGCAGTCGGCCTGGTAGCTCTCAGAGCGCGCTGTGATTGGTCCGTTTAATTAATTTTTAATCGGCTATAACTTATTTATTTGACCTCGGATCAAAAAATTTCATTGTAATTTTTTGTTCGTCTCTATCTGGTCTATTCGGTAATATCAATTTCCCGAAACATTTTATGAACACGCGGTATATTAAAAATCCTGAGTTTCAATTTTTTTCAAAATCTTATTTTATTAACTTTTATTTTAAATTCATATTTATCTCATGATAACAAATCATTTTTATTCTCATAAATTTTTTGTATCTTTAACCGTTTAGATTCGCGACCGCTTTCCGACCAATTTTGCGACCTTGCGACCAAACGACTCAGCCGATTTTTACCAAAAGCTTCGCACTGCGTCCTCTACCTACAAGTAACTTGCATACCAAATTTCAAGTGTCTAGCTCTTACGGTTCTTGAGATATCCTGTTTACTGACAGACCGACAGACACACACACACACACACACGAACCAATGGCTCAAACCAACTTTTTTGGTGCCCTGAGACTATATTTCGTCCAGAAATGTGAAAAAGTGGGTAGGTCAAATTTCCGCCGATTACATTACTTTCCTTATTATAGGATAAGGAAAGTAAAAATATTGTTTTTAAAATTTATTTCAAAAATTTAGACTGCCGATGTTGAATGAACATTAATTTGCATCAAAACTATTTTTGAAGAAAAATTGGTTATTTCAGACATTTTGTGTTTAAAAAGTTCGCTTTCTACAAAATTTTCTAATGTACTTAATGCGCAGTATACATCGTTAGTCACGTTAGATTTTAATATAAATGATTATTAATTTTGCTCAGATTTCTTTAATTGATAGTAAAGATGGAACTTCAACTGTTTCACCGTCATCTGACGACGAGTCGTCGTTATCTTTTTTGACCCCTCTAGAATTTCCGCTTCCGTTGGATATTCGGCCACAACTAGGTCATTATCGAACGACATGTACTTTTCAAGTCATCAAATTTGAGTACATATCAAATGATAATCTTAGTTCCGAAACTCATCTTCTTTTTCCTAACCACTTCAAACTTCTTTTTTAACTCCCCCCTTCGTGAAATAATTCTTTATTGTCGCCTGCTGCATATCTAAGGTCCAAACTTTAGATAAGATTGAAATTGCATCCAACAGATTCACCCGCCAGTCTTCACCATTTTCCATGGCAACTAACGGTTTTCGCAAGACCTTTTTCCGATAGTGCTGTTTCAGATTATTGATGATCCCCTGATACATAGGTTGTAGCTTGGACGTTATGTTATGTGTTTAAAAAAAACAACACCAACGGATTATAACGATTTCGTAATCTTTGGATGCGACGGACTATTATCCACAAACAGCAACATTTTACAATTTTCACCATCAAATTTTTATCTAAATTGGAACGCTATCTTTCGTATGTTTTGTTGGTCATCTATGTCTTTTTATTGTTACGGTACGTCACTGGTAAAAATAAATTTCCTCTGAAGCAACCGAGGATTTTTCTATTTTCTAATGAAGAGCAAATTCAATTTTTCTGTCTCAGATATGGTGGTGCACACCATAAATGTAAAACATTTTCTAAATGTTAAAGTTATGTCCGGCAAGCGTTTAAAAAATACACCGGTCACGGTGGGCCTGAAAGGCCTTTAAGTCGACCGGATTTGCACTAGGGTTTTATGACTGCATTCAATTATATACATAAAAATAAGTTGAAATCCAAGTTTATAACAAGAATGGTCGAGCCGTTTTCCAAAAATCAAAATTTAAGGTAAAAAATCACGAAAGTCAATCATTTCAGTTTCTAGGCAGTTTATAAATGAAAATCGTATCATTGTTTATATAGTGTAGTATTCTCTATGTATTAACAGTTCAATAGATATTTTCATATATATATATATATATATATATATATATATATATATATATATATATATATATATATATATATATATATATATATTTAAATATTACAGTACAAATATAACCAAGGTTGTGTACTGTAATAATGTTGGCAATAGTGTTATAATGTTCCTCCATACTTTCGCATCTCAGTTCTCCATCTGGGCTACATCATCTATTTTCTCGTCAGGTGGCGAAAGATCTATTGTAGTTTACAACAATAGATATATATATATATATATATATATATATATATATATATATTGTAACTATAATCGGAGATAAAAGATGGAAATTTTATAAGTATATGTACAGGTGTTGCTCGATCCTCGTGAGCGCGCAAACCACGTTAATGTCCTGATGGAAAAATTCTATTATAGTTAATCCTTTAAGAAAAATTAGTTGAACTTCGGAATAATAATGGTAAGGCTCTACGCCCTGCGTGGGAGCACGGACTGCGAACTGAGAAGTTAAGGCTCTCATACGTTCGCTCTCTCTGCCCGGTCGTTGTGCACCATCTCTGATGTGGGGCGATGTGGCAAGCACCGCACCTTAGACGTCCGCCATTATTACCCCTTGTACGAATGAACGCAGGTACTCAATTATTTTTAGTAACTGAGTAGGCCACCCGCCAGGCATCAGAGAGCACCGGGAATTGAACCCGGGTCCGTCCGCATCGCAGCCCGCCCCTCAACCACTGGACCACTCTGGTGAAACTTCGGAATACTAACATATAAAATAAGCGACTACAAAAAACTAATCTTTATAGTTCAAAATATAGCTACACCTAACTCTAAGCACACCTATGATACTCAGCAAAGGGTACAAAATTATTAAATTATGGATATTTTCGGGAAAAGGCTCTTCGCAAACATATAAAGCTTACAGGTTTAAAGTCGATAAGCATCCGGCTTTGGAGAAAAAAGCTGTGGATAGGCAATAAAAATTCATATTTTTTTCAAAAATTATTTTTTACAGATTAGCTATTACATGGCAAAGAACTGGGATTGTTTTTGATGATAATAAAAGCAGAACAAGTAGACAACGCAATGTAATGACTGAATCCCATTACATCAATAAGGATCGCTTCAAACTATTTAAATATATCGAAAAGCATTACAGGATTGATTTTACAAGAATATCTGAATTTATTTTCCTATAAAATTCAAGTTCAACAACCCGTTAAAGATTTAGCCAAAGTGAAAAGATTTGAGTTTGCAAACCAAATTTTAGAGTTAATTGTTTTTTGGGCGATGCAAGAGTCCACTGCACTGATGACACATTTATCTCTACATCATGAGTCGTTAATGAAGGAATTATAGCTTTAAATGCATCACAGAAAACAGAAGGAGGAATTGATTGATTTGCTTATAGTTCCGATTTTTCTACCTGCGACTATTACTTACGGGGTAGGACTAAAAATAAAATTTATCGCATACCTATGGACAGTCTCGAGGAGCTTCAAGGACGCATCACACAAGAAATACGGTCAATTAGCGACGGGAAAAGATATCACGCAATTGACATTTTTGACTTACCTACATCACGCCATAGTTAGCGAGGGGGGTCACTTTTTTTACTTCTTAGTTACCCAGTATTACTTTTGCGAGTCTGTCAGATTGTAAATATTAAGAAAAGCAAATATATAGAAGTAGCGTGGATTTTTTGTTTCATTGATAGTGATTTTTTGCACTTTTGATATTTAAAACCTACTGTTCACTAGATAAGAAGTATATATTGAATAGCAGAGCCGAACAGACGCGGTGTGGTTCGTGTGTGATATCCAGACAGAGGTCAGGCGCGGTATCGGAACCCGTGCCACTTATCTGCTGGGTCTAGCTGTTATTCTGGTAAACTTAATCAAATTTCTAATCCTTGGCAGAACGTAACATTATGTACAACAATAATGCCGGTTTTACGGCTAATTCAAACACCTATTATTCACAACAATCAACAAATAACAACATTCCCTTCATGTATAATTCGCAACCTCAAATGCAGTGGCGGGCGCAAGCACAGCAACCAAAAACAATGCAGTTACAGCAATCTCAACAAACTTTGATACCACAGTGGAATATACCCCAGGCCAATAAAACACGGATGAATACTTTCATACAACAAACACCTAATTATTTACCTATGCGGGAATCGTACCCCTCACAATAAAGTGTTCCAAATAGTACAGCACTGATAAACTCTGGTTATTTATATTCGCAAGCGCTGCAACATGGGGCACCATCAGATCATGTTAGAAATACAATACCGTACCAGTTGACAAATCCTTCTAACAACGATGATATTATGTCAGTCGCCAGTGATAAATCAGAAGTTATAACATTAAATGAGTTTCAAGAAGTAAGACGACATAAAAGAAGGAGAAGCGGTGATCTTTCTTCACAGTTAAGGAAGCAGCCTAACTCAGGAACATCCACCTCCAACAGGTACGATGCACTAGCATCAGTCGCAAATGAAGCAGGAGAGCAATCCATTAGATCGATACCCGCTGCAGAAAATGAGAAAAAAGAGATTCAAGTTCCTCCTTTCATAATTCACTATGTAACAGCAATAAACCCCCTGCTACATTTAGTTAATAACCACATAGATAAAACAGCTTACAATTATCAATTATTGCAAGGTAACAAAGTCAAATTACAAGTAAAAAAAGTAGAAGACTATAAAGTATTAAGGGATGCTCTTGATAAAAATAAAGTAGCAAGGCACACATATAGCCTTGAAGAGGAGAAGACATACAGAGTCGTGTTAAATAATATGCACCATTCCACAGAAACTGCCCTAATCAAGGAAGAACTATTGAAAGCAGGGCACGAAGTTGTAAATATGATGAATGTTATCAACCGAGAAACTAAGAAGAAAAAAAATCTCTTCTTCATTGATATCAAGCGTAACGCAAATAACAAGGACATATTTAAAATTAAAAATATTGAAAATGCAATTGTGCAATTTGAAGAATCCATAAGGAAAACGCAGATACCTCAATGTAAAAATTGCCAGTGCTACGGCCACACAAGGAACAGGTGCACTAGGCCAGCCCGATACGTCAAATGTGCAGGGCTGCACGACTATCGCACGTGTGCAAAAAATCGTAATGATGGTAAACCTGCCAAATGCATACTATGCGACGGTGCGCACCCAGCTAATTACAAAGGCTGTAAAGTTTATGTCGACATCCTAAACAGAAGAAACCCGGGTCTAGCTTGTAAAATACTTACCTCCGGAAATCAACAGCGGTCAATTCAACCAACAACGCAACAGCAAATGACACAAGTACAAGCTAATCAAGAACAACAAAATCAACCTCAGAACCTAACGATGACCAGTATGCAACATAAAACCCTCACTCCCCGTAATACAGATATGTTGGAAAAACGTCATGCCAATTTTCATGTTAAAGCAAGCCGTCAATATAATCAAATAAATCGTCAACAATCAGGTCAGCAAACGGGACTTAACCTCCATCATTAAATCAATGCAACAAACTATATTGGCGCAACAGCAAACAATAAATGAATTATCAACACAGATCAGGCTCCTAAGAGAAGAATTGTCAAATAATAAAAAGGGCTCCAATATTTAAAATCGCCTTATGGAATGCTAATGGGCTTTCAAAACACAAGCAAGAAGTAGAAATGTTTCTTAAGTTACATAATGTAGATATTTTACTCGTTTCAGAGACTCATTTCACAAGCTCAAGTTACCTCAAAATACAAAACTACAACATATATTCCACAGAACATCCAGAAGCAGAGAGACATGCTATGGGAGGTACGGCCATACTGATCAAGAATAGTATTAAACATTATGAGCTATCAAAATTCAAGGAGGACTTCCTACAAGCAACTAGTGTTCGAATAGAAGACTGGCACGGTCCTCTCACACTCTCAGCAGCGTACTACCCGCCAAATCGCCCTACTAACAAAGAAGGTTTTATTAACTATTTTCGCTCCCTGGGTAATAGGTTCCTAGCAGGCGGAGACTATAATGCGAAAAATACTCTCTGGGGCTCCCGTATATCTCCACCAGGACGGGGAAGAGTACTATACAAAGTTGTCTAAGAACTACAGCTAAATTATTTATCAACATATGAACCAACGTACTGGCCCACAGATGTTAACAAAATTCGGGACTTGCTGGATTTCTTCGTTACCAAAGATATAGCTCCTGGGTACCTGGACATCTCATCATGCTTGGATCTTAACTCCGATCACACTCCCGTTATAGCTACAATAAGTGCAACAATTATTGAAAAAGAAAAGACATCAAAACTTTTTAATAACAGAACAGATTGGTACCACTTTAGATCTTTAGTGGATAATAAACTGAATATGAGAATACCGCTCAAAACCACTGATGACGTTGAGGCTGTGGTATGGAACTTTACCCAAGTATTACAAGAGTCGGCTAGGGAAGCGACACCAGATATCCCAATTACAAGGAAACAGGAATGCTGTCCAATGGTCATCAAAAAGAAAATTGCTGAAAAAAGAAGGCTGAGGAGAATCTGGCAGAACACCCTTTGATAAAACACGCTATAATAAAGAATCTGCGGAACTCAAGAGTTTAATCAAAGACTTAAAGAATAAAATCTTTCAACAGTACTTGGAAAATTTAAGCCCTACCATTGATACAAACTACGCTTTGTGGAGAGCAACCAAAAGGATTAAATACCAGTATCAACAAATTCCCCCAATACGCAAAGAAGACAACAGTTGGGCACGCACTGATTCGGATAAGGCAGATGTTTTTGCTCAGTATCTTAGTAACGTTTTTCAACCTTTGCCCTCTTCTTTAACACCAGAAGAAGATGCTGAAATAAAGAATTATCTCCACACACCATATCAATTGACCCCACTGCCAAAGCTCTTCTCAGTTAAGAAAGTTAAAGATATGGTTAAAAATGATCTACATCCAAAAAAGCCCCCGGCATTGATCAAATAACAGGAAAGATAATCAAGAAACTTCCTCGAAAAGGCTTTGTTATGATTACAATATTATTCAATTCAGTCCTGCGTTTAGGGTACTTTCCGTTACTCTGGAAGGTGGCTCAAGTGATTCTTATATTAAAACCTGGGAAACCACCCAACGAGACTACTTCATATAGACCAATTAGTTTACTATCCACACTTGGTAAACTATTAGAAAAATTGCTAGCCAAAAGACTTACGCCAATCATCGAAGAGATGAATTTGATTCCAGCGCATCAGTTTGGATTTAGAAGGGAACGTTCAACCATACAGCAGGTCCATTGTGTAGTCAACTTAATAAATCAATCTTTTGAAGAAAAATGTTACTGCACGGCAGTCTTCCTCGACGACAGCCAAGCATTCGATAAGGTGTGGCACGATGGCCTGTTGTATAAATTGAAAAGATCGCTACCACATTCATATTATATTATAATTCAATCATACTTAGAAGAAAGATACTTCCAGATAATATACATCCAATTAGATCAGGGGTACCACAGGGGAGCGTCCTCGGACCCCTTTTGTATATCCTTTTTACAGCTGACATGCCTACCAATAATCAGTCGCTCACAGCTACTTTTGCGGATGATAAAGCAATCTTGGTGAACCATAAAGACCCAGTCACAGCTGCAAGAACGCTACAAAATCACTTAAATGACATCGTAAATTGGACCAAGAAGTGGAGAGTTAAAATAAATTAGTCTAAATCATACCACATTGCGTTCACAAAGTGTAGAGGCAACTCACCACAAATTTTTATTAACAACAATCCGTTACCTCAAGTAACAGAGGTCAAATATCTAGGAATGCACCTTGATAAGGGGTTGACATGGAAGCCACATATTTGGAATAAAAGAAAACAACTCGGCACCAAATTTAGCAAACACTACTGGCTACTGGGCAGAAAATCCAAATTGTCTCTCAGGAATAAATTGTTAGTTTACAACGTCGCGTTCAAACCAATTTGGACTTATGGTGTCCAACTATGGGGAACTGCAGCCAACACTAACATCCAAATTCATCAGTCAAAAGTCCTACGTGCTATGTGCGATGCTCCGTATTTTGTGAGGAATGCTGACATAATGAGTGATGTGAAAGTGGACACAGTTAAGGAAACTATTAGAAAGTTTAGTGCAAAATATCTAAATAAACTAGAACATCATAGCAACGTCTTAGTAATCAACCTTTTGGACAATAGTGACAACATTCAAAAACTAAACATATTAAAGCCACTTGACCTGCCAAATAGACTTTAGTTGTAGTTAATGTTTTTATTATTATTATAAATATAAGCAACAACTATATTTTAAGATAACACTGAGTTAAGGTCACTGGACCCTAACTCACATGCATACTACTCAACCCACAATTCACACATTTAATTTGCTTATTGTAAGTCTTTATAGATTGCAAATAGTTAATAAATTTAAAAAAAATACTAGATAAGAGGAATATATAATTTTGTGCCAAATATCCTGCAACACTTGCAAAAAATTTGATTTTATTCAAATTTGTGGATTTGTTGTGTATATAGTATAGTAACCATTTGTATTTGGATTTCAGAAGGTTTTAAACAAAATTGGACTCCGTTTTTTGATGCTCTATTGCTGGAAGCGGAAATATTGCAAAGGAAATCTGCGATGCTGAAGGCGAAGGAAGTGTCAACTATTCTACTGTCTTCAGATGGTACAAGCGCTTCGATTTCGGCAACATGAATCGCAAAGATCAGTTTCGTTCTGGTCGACCATTAAAGTTAAACAATGAAGATTTGCTTGAAACATTGGAAGGTAGACATTCATAGAACACTCGAGATTTAGGATCAGTTCTTAGAATGGTTTATCAGCATCTTCAACAGCTTGACTTTGTGCAGAATAAGCCTCGAGAGGTTCTGCATGGACTCATTGAAGTCCCAGCCGTTAAAATAGTAGAGATTTGTCGTTTTTCGATTCAAAGCTGTCCGAGTGGTACTTCGACCAGATCAAAACTTACAGATCGGTGGAAAAACCTTGTAATAAATGATGGCTTTTATTTTGAAAAATAGTTTTTGTTGTTTTTAAATAAAGCAAGCATCGTAGAACTTTTGGGATAACCTATAATGTAAGAATTTTTTTAACGCATTACGGCACTGCAGCCTCAGGGCTTATTATGCCTACTAACATGCACTTAATATGCTAGTATATCACACACACCCATGGGTTGAGCGAGACTCGAACTCGCCTGCGCCGGCTCGAGGACAGAGGAACGATGATCATGACCGCTGAGCCAACGCGGTTCAAGAATTTTATTAGTTCGCTTGAATTCAATAGTGTTTAGAGTTACTTTAACACAATTTAGCAAGTACATAGGTTCGAAAAGGTGTAGTTGTAATTTACACCTTAAAAAATTTAATAAGTGTTAGTTTCTCCATGCCAGATAAGTAAATAAGTAATAAACTGTTAAGAAGTATGGGCTAAAACAACAGATATTATCGCAGTAAGATTGTTAAAATTATATTGTTCAAAAATGTAGCTTTATCATAGTCTTAGAACATAATTTTTTTTATTTACCACTAACTCTACACGCGAAAGAGGTAGCTCTTGAAACAGTTTTAATATTACTCTCAAAAAAAATATGTAAAATATGTGTAAAGAACAGAGGTTAAAGTTATTGCACCAATATAATAAATTAAGCAACTTTTATGTGCAGATATTATAAAGAAAACTATGAGTAATTCTTCTGCTCTTGTTAATTTTATTACATCTTTTTTACTCTATTTTAATTAATTGAAATAATTATTTAGATCGAGTAACATATTTAGAATTAAACTATGTTGAAACATTATATAATAGCTTTGCAACATTACTAAAACATTCTTTAAAACTCTACTTTAATATTGACGTCAATATGACGTCAAAAACCACAAAGAAGGTTATTTTAGAACCCTATATATTAATTGTGTAAATAACACTATTAATAAATCATTTTATAAATGGATTAAAAATTTAATTAGACAATAATCTTTAAATACTAAACATAACTAGCTATAACATTTAAGCCAATAGAAGTTAAATATTTGCTAATAAAATAAAACTAAACGGCCGTGCATTTATTTATTCCATAAACAAGCCTATTAATATACAAGGTTTCATTTTAATAGTAATTTATTTATGTATCCAATTTCATTACACTACTAAATTATAATTTAAAATTGTTAAGGTTCTAGTACCTTTTTATGTTATTTAATAGACAATTTATTATTTCTAAAAATCATTGAATAACTTTAGATTTTGTTTGTTTTCTACTAACATACATATTACATTTTGACGCAGTAGTTCCAACGCAAATTGTCAATTAAATAAATAAAAAATGTAAAAGACAAGCAAAGCAAATAATTGCAGCGGAACCTTGCGAAAGATAATTGTCTTGGCCAGATCACATAAAGTGACTTTGCAAGACGTTTCCTCGATTGTGTGTCACCAAGACAGCAACTCAATTATTAGAATTTTTATGTAAATTGGATGTACCTTGAAATGTCGGCATAAAGTGACTAATGGTATTTCCTACACGTACTAAGAAAATTTGCAATTTTAAAATTAATAACTAACTTGTTTAATAAATACTAGTACGACAGTGTAATTTGTTTGAATCTGTACGCTAATTATTTAAGTAACATAACTTAGAAGTATTTACAAAATTGTATTCATTAGAAGAAAAATGTGTTTGCAACATAGCGGTAAGGGTATTTTTTGTTAGGTCAATATTTTAGTAAGTTATAATAAGGAAGATGTTAAAAATTTTAATTTTAGTGGCGTTGCCATTATGAAACCTTTTGTAAAACCAGACTAAATTTGAAAATTATTATAGAAATTTTACACATATTTACTTGGAGATGAGTAACAATTTTAAGCTCTGCTTATTCAGATAATAACTAAAATAACACCGGAAAACAAAGTCGTTTTTATAATCTATATTTTTCCAAATAAATTTTCTCTAATAAAGGAACTAGCAAGATATGTGCCATTTAAAAATTGGTTTGAAGTCATATTTGTGTACAATTTATTCTGAAAAATTTCAAATTTACCGCAAACCTACGCTGTGCGCATTTTATTGACCCAAGTTGCACAAATTGGAAGGTTCAAACAGGATCCAAAACGCATTGAAGGGTGGATGATAGACTGGCTTTCTTAACCTGTAATTATAAATTTATAAAACTAGAAAAGAGACATATTTACCTCAAAGAAAAACTCATTAACTGGGTTTAATTTTCATAAAAATATATGTGTGACTTGCGTCTAATAAGACAAATAAAAGTAAATTTATATAAACTATTTCTAGAGGTACAAAATTATAAGAAAACAACTTGTGGAAATAACAGATATTAAAATGTAAAATGGTTGGAGGAACATAATAAACTAAACAAAAGCATGTGATAGATAATTACTCACATAGTTAAGATAATGTGGAATTAATTGCAAAATAATTTATAGAATTATTTAAAAGAAGGAAAAGTTTGGAATGCCTACAGTTTTGATACAATGGGGTTGTAGAAAAATTTTATATATGATTTGATTTATAAAATAATGTGTTGTAAAGGTGTCCCAGAATTAACGCAAGATTTAAATTTGCCGCCATTTATGCAGTAAAATGTTGACAAACCTAAAACAAAAACAAATCGACAGCCGACAGTTTAGGGTTAGTAAAAATGGAGCGTTACACGATAGAACAACGTGTCTTCATTATTGAACAATATTTCAAAAATAATGAAAGCTTGGCGGCCGAAAATTTCATACAAAATATGGTCGGAATAGTGTTTTAATTTCGTCAACTGTGAAGAGATTAATTGAAAAATTCCGAGACAGGGATCCGTTGGAGACGCCAAACACACTGGTCGTCCAAAACAAGCCGTTCAAATGTCAACATCGAAGCAGTGCGTGAGATGTCGGTGACAATCCAGGAACCTCAATTCGGCGTCGTGGACAAGAATTTCAAATTTCAAGAAGCTCTCTACACTAAAGATCTGTGTCTCCATGCTTACAAAATTCAATTAACACAACAACTGAAGCCTAATGACCACGCACAGCGAAGAGAGTTTGTTGAATGGATTATTGAACATCAACAAATGGATGCTGATTTTTCGAGCAAAATCACCATAAGCGACGAAGCACATTTTCACCTTGATGGGTTTGTTAATCGCCAAAATTGCCGCTTTTGGGGTTCTGAGAACCCACATGTGATTGTCAAAAAATACAACGTGTCACTGTTTGGTGTGGATTTTGAGCTGGAGGCATAATTGGACCATACTTTTTTGAAAATGAGGCTGGTCAAGCAGTGACTGTTACTGGTGCTCGATATCGCGACATGATAACACAGTTCTTTTGCCGAAATTGGATGATATTGATGTGGCCAATATGTGGTTTCAACAAGACGGTGCCACATGCCATACACCGTGAAACACTTCAATTAATGCATGAGACATTTCCAGCTCGTGTACTCTCTGTTTCGGTGATCAGAATTGGCCCCTAGATCGTGTGATTTAACACCATTAGATTTCTTTTATGGGGTTATTTAAAATCACAGGTCTATGTCAACAAGCCCACAACCACGCGTGCATTAAAGGAGAGATTCAACGTTGCATCAACGAAATTCAGCCACATTTATGCAGAATGGCCGTGGAAAATTTCGACAAACGAGTGCGTATGTGTATGCAAAGCCGTGAAGGCCATTTGCCGATGTGTTATTCCATAAATAACCCTATCCTATGTACTTTATGATACAATAAAAAAATTACAATGAAAAAACTAAAAACTGTGTTTTCTATTTAATTCAAATCTTGCGTTAATTTAGGGACACCTTTTATTATTATATAAACTTATGTAATAATTGTTTCACTATTCTTTATAAAAATAAAAAAGGTGAAATAAAAATTCAGGAACAAGTTAATGATAGTTTTATATTTGCAAAATTTGACCAATATGATATTAAATTAATGTTATTGCAGACGGATTTTGATGTAATGTTACATCACAATTTATTTATAGACTGAATTATTAAAAGTGAACTAGATGCCGGAGTGATGATTAATGGTGTACTACATCTAACAATATAACAAATTATATGCTACTAAAATTTTATTGATAAATTAAAAACATTTTTTTACAAGGGGATGTTTTATCTCATATACATAATTCACCAAAATAAATGCAGAAAAATAATTTTAAAAATTACAAGATAAACAGTAGCACCACAATCGTTAAAGGTTGCTGGTTTTGCTTCGATAACGAATAAATTTTCTGCTCATTTCTTAAAATACGACCGTCTTTATGCAAATGTTTTGAAATTAGAGTATATTAAAGTAAATCTATTTTTTAGAACAATTATAATATAAATCACTTTTATTGTACTTATTACAAATCATTAAAAAATATAAAAGCACCTTTAAATAAATATTTTTTTTAAAAAAACAAGTATTTTCTATGCAACGCCATTGATATAAATTAATTTGAAACTATTAAGAAGTAGTCAAAATAGAATATGTGGTTCTTATGTTAAATATTTGGATGACATAAATAAGACTATTATAAAATTTCTTTTAAGTCTTTTAGATTTCTTATATCACTTCCTAAAGAAACGACTTTCTAATTTTAATCTTTTAGGTACTTTTACAAAACAACTCTGGGGAAACCTGTTGATTTTTAATTTTTATTGATATTTTTTTCTTAGTAAATTGTAAATAACAATAATAATTTTTACCATAACCATATTTAAAATAATAATTATTATTTTACTTACTTAATCTTACAAAGAATGTAATGGAGTTGTTCTGCTCCGATCATTATCAAATTTAGTATACAGTATGATATGACTGAGGGATGAATACATATTATTGCTTTTTGCTGTGTGACCCAAGACAGACGAGATAAGAAAGGTCAAAATGACGAAACATCAGTCATACATTGTGTTGTGTGTATATGGTCCATATCACTATTTTTTCTCTCGTGTCAACAACAAGTGTTCTTCTATTCTCAACAAGATGACCAACCCCATAAATGTTCTGCATCTCCTCCATCAAAAATATCGACCTCAGGATCACCCTCAATCTCCAATCACCTTTGAAGAAGATCTTGCGGCGACACTCTTCGAAGTCCTTGAAAACTCTGTGAAAATCTCTGTCTATTGAAACTGATGTCGATTTTGACTTTGATGACAACTGGTGAGTAATAATCATCATTATCATTTGCACATAACTAATTATGCATATCTTTCAAGGTATGAGGAAGACAAAGACGAAACAAGTGGAGAACTACAACAGAAAGATACCATTCCAGCCCACCCAAAGAACAAGGACCATCGCATAATGCACTGGAGGGTGCCCTCAAATACTTGGAGAGATATCCAACAGCATCCCAACAGACAATCAGGAAACGATACTCCATCGAAAAGAGCCAAGTTATGAGGTAATTATCATTAATTGTCAAATATGATTTATAACCCAATCTCTTTTCCATATATGCAAAGCATAGAAGGAAAGTGGAGGATCTCGAAATGAGAAACTTCACAAGATTAAGGACGAATGTTATGGCATTTTCAGGGATGCAAAAGTCATATTATAATTGTCCACGAATGATGATGTTCAGAAAAACAAGATGGGCCATTCTTGTCAACTAGTCTTTCACCCAACCACTTGCCATCCATTGCAATGTCTCAATGACGTCTCAGATTAAGAAATTCAGTTACAACTGAGAAAAGAGCAATCGCATTGTATTCAAAGTGACAAAGTTTGTTTTACCCATCCGTTTGCTGACAAGAAGAAGAATCGAGGACAATACTCTCACAAGATTAAGCATGTTATGGATTCAGGTCACTCATTCCTAATGACTTTCGCCATACTGAGTAATCAACATTGATCAAATGGGCATTAATCTAGAATCATCTGGCGTCATCTTTGAAGTTCAAGGAAAAGGCAGTCATCAAGTGTGTCCAAACTGCAAATGTCCATCCAGCATTCATCGACTAGTTAATGCCTGCAATTACTGCAGGGTGAACTCTATGTCTCCATTGTAATATATGTATGATAAGGCAAATTTCAAAGGCATACTCAGAGATTTGGTCCTCAAGTCGAACAAGCACTATGTTCCCACTCCAAACATTCATGTTCGACTGTGCCTGCAATACCTGAACTACCATCATGAATAAGGCAAGAACCAAAGGCATACTTCCGTGATGTCCTCTTTCCAAACTAGCCGTACAACATTATTGTCTTGTGATTCAACACTCTACCATCATGTTCAAGGCATGACGAAATGATCGTATGTCCTTCAAATGTCAAGCCTGCCAACATCACTTTTGTCAAGAAAGTCATTCCTCCAAAGGAAACCGGGTTGATTCAACCTCTGGATCTTTTTTTCAATCGCCAATTCAAGCATTTTGTGAGGAAGTTCCAAGATCGCATTCGAGTTGAACGTGTTGGTCTTCGTCGCTCCAAAAGGGACAACATATTGAAGCTCTACTCGTTGACAATGCATCAATTTCAAGCAGAATGTTTTGTAGACATGATCAAATATTCCTTCTTTAAGGCAGGATACATACTAGAGAGACCTCCCCGATTTAAAACTCCCGCCACTGTTTGTTTCCCAAGAACCTTGAAAATTTGAATCGAGGGCGAGCGATGCAATGCATTATTCTTCATCAGATGTGCTCGTTGTCAAATGTATCTTTGTGTTCAACACTTTTTTGCAGTTAACACTAATGATATCTCTCATATGCATTATTGTTAAGCGGTAAACTTTCATACTTCATATCTTTAAAGTTTTGAGTCACGCAGCAAAAAGCAATAACATGTATTCATCCCTCAGTCATATCATACTGTATACCAAATTTAATAACGATCGGAGCAGAACAACTCCATGACATTCCTTGTTGGGAACTTTCTACCTTTGCGGATTTAAGATCTGGGGTTGAGTTATGTTCTTGGTGTATCAATTCTTTCTTCTTTTAAACTTTACAATCCAATTTACTTTCATCTATATCTCTTTTAATGGTTGCGTTTTTAATTCTCTGAATTCACGTCTCGGTTTTCCTTTTGTTTTCTTTTTATACGCCCATGCTTCAAATATTTTTCTTATAATTTTATCTGCTCCCATCTTCATTACGTAGCTAAGCCATTTTAACTGTCCTACCTTGCTTAGTATTGATTTAATTTTTAGATTATCTTTAAGAACATAGTTTATTACATTGTCCATTTTTGTGCTCACTCACTTTTCTATGAGAATGATATTTCCATATTTTTTTCCTATTTTTTTAATTTTGTGGTTCAGACCTATGTAGGGGATTGAGATATTTGAATATCTATGTCTTTATTCGTTTTGGTATTTCTTTTTTACCTAAGAACGTGTTCCTGGTTGTATTAAAAATTTTCTTCCTGCTTTTTGTGTTCTCTCATTTATTTTCTTTTTCAACCTACCGTCTTGTGTTACTTTTGTTTGGAAGTATTAAAACTTACTTATTTTAATGTGTTACTCAATTTTATTACTTTTAGTTTCTACTAATGACTATTACTTTTGTCTTTTTGTCGTTTATTTTTATGTATACAGCTTCCATATTGCGATTATATATTCTTCCATGCAACGAATGAATCCAAATTGGACAAATATTAATAGCTTTAGCAACGATAAATCGTCTATTCAAGGGCTCTATTTCAATAATTTTCATAAAATAAATTGCGATAGTATGCATGTAACGGAGCGCATATAAAATTCGGTGCAATAGGTAAGAAATATCGGTTTAAAGCTACTTTAAAACATGTAACCAAAGTAGACACAACGCAGTAGACAAGATCAGGCTGGTTGCTGTGGGGCCTGAGATAAGCGCCCTGGAAAAGTTATCAAATAGCCGTGAAAACAAAATATAATGAATAATACGCGTTTGGATAGTAGTGGAGAATATTCAAGAAAATTGAGAAAGTAATCATAATTTTACAAAAGTAAATAGAAACACAAAAACCCCAACGGAGATTTAAAACGTAATAAAAACAATTAAAATAAATTAAAAAGTGTACGGATGAGAACAAAAACCTGCGGCAAGAAGTGATAAAGAAGAGAAAATGGATAATAGAGAAAATACAGCTCTTAGAAAGAATCAAACAACTAGAAAATAATTGGAACAGGCTAGATAAAGAAAAACAAAAATGCAATACCTCGATTAAAGAGGTGAAACTTAAAAAAGATTTAAAGTTGGAAGTGCAAGTAGATGTGAAGATCGGGATCGCTGTAAATGGCCAAAAAGGGTAGGGCCATAAATTTTCTTAAGATGAGTGACTGAGCAAAGAATGTCAAAAAATAAGCATACGTTAAAAGTACCGAAAATTTACAATGGCAACAATATAACTTCCAAAGGAAGAAAGAGAGATATAGAGCAAAATTAGAAAAATTGCTAAGGAAGAGATAAGGAAAAAAGCAAAATAAATTCGAGCTATGAAAAATAACAACCGACGGAATTAATTATGTTAAACGCATTTTTAACATAAAGAAATTTATATTTTACATTTTAGTAAAGCGGAAGTACGTAAAAAGCGTAAAAGTTATGAGCGGACTAGAGGTGGGTAGCAATCGTTTGTTATTGACAATAAAATTAAATAATAACAACTAAATAAATTTACAATCAAGAAGAAAAATGACAAAAAAATAAATGCTATAAATTGAAAGATACAGAGATTAAAAATAAATAACAAGAATATCTGAACCAAAAATTGACAAAAACAAAGCCATAAGAAGCATTAGCAAAAATATGGGATTTACTTAAAGATTGCAAGAGAAACACGTGAAATATAGATAATTATAGATATAGATAATTTACAAAGAAAAATAACACATTGACAGACAGAAAAATATTTAAAAAAAGCAGTTAAAAGAAAAAACAAATCTGAAAAAATGTCTAATCACAAAAAATCAAAATAATTATGATGAATGTAAATCCAAAAAATACAAGTCAAAAAATGGCGAAATGAGAAAAACCAAAGTCTAAGAAAATAAAAATGGACTAAAAGAAACCAAAGCTTCTTTTTAAAAAAGTAAGTAAAAAGAGAAAGAAAAATAATACCATATTAAGAGACATTAAAGGCAAAGGTAATGAGATTCTAATAGACCAATAAAAGGTTGAAAAGGTATTGCAAAGATTTATTAGAAGGAACGAACTTAAAAAAAGAAAAAAATTGGATAGAAAACCTCTAGAAGTGCGGAAGATCAATAACAATCAGATGATTTAACTATAAGAAATCCAAGCAGTAGTAATAAAAATAATAATTAGTAAAAACACCAGGACATAATCAGATAACGATATGATAAACGTAGGAAATGAGAAAATGGTAGAGATATTAACGGTGACAAGGAATAAAGTATTAAATTAAAAAAATATATAAAGATAAGCTCTAGAAGATTGGCAAAAATACCAATTTATAAAAAGAAAGCATAAACGACAGCAATAAATACAGGTTGTTTGGTGCACTTCTCTAAACCCCATTTGTCCCTAATCCCGTCTCTACCTGTAACCTTGATTTGTACGCTTGACCACCCCTAGTCATAACTAAACAGGATTTTTACCGCCGTTCGGCATTTCCATTCGAACCCTCGTAAGAGACGGAACGTAGCTAGCCGCCAGCCGAAACTGACCAGGTGCTATATTACCCGATAGCGCGCTTTGCTTGCGCGCTGTCGATTGCCTTTTATGCGTTCCGCACCCATCAGTGGTGTTCCAGTACATCGGACCAAGGAAGAACCCACCCTTGGTTGAAGTCGCCAAGCAAAAGCACGCCGACATCCGTCGCACAGCCTGTTACGTGCGCTAAGTCTCATTTTAGTTGTTCCGTCGTGCATTTGTTCCCAACAGCACTTTTTTCCCGCAGTCTGGAGAGTGTACAACTGACCTGCCGCCCATCGTATTTGGAGTTATTTAATCATAGTTGTATTGTTTTTTTCTCAATTTCTTTGTTTTGTTTAATTCATCTTAATGTTACTTTGTTATTAATTTATTTGTGCCAAATATATAATTTACACAGCTCTATTTTGTTTTTTGCTGTTTTTTGTTTAGTGAGTTACTTCTAACTGTGATTAATTATCAAACACAGGTGAATTCCGTTATTAAGGGTAGTAGGTAAATTATACGCTAAAGTATTAAAAAAAAAGGTTAACAAAAGTCCAGAAATTTGCATTTTGGTTTTAGTCCTAACAGATAACCTATAAATGACCCTCTATAAAAATAAATAAAAGAGATATATAGAGAATTCTAAAAAAGTGGTGCAAGTGAAAAGATGATAAGTGTCCATACAAACGAAAAACCAAGAACCAAGAACAGCTACTTTTTAAATATATTGTTGACAGTTTTAGATAAGGAAATCAAAAAGAACCGCACAACAATACAAAGTATATCACTGGAGTATGGAGTATATAAAAGTTAAAAAACTGATATACGCAGACTATTTGATACTGATAACTAACATGGTAGCGGATAGACACTCTCTACGACCCCGGTAGAGATAGGTCTGTCTCAGGGAAGCGACCCTGCCTACGCGAGCCTTGGTTCTCCCTCAACTCCCAATATCGAGGGAAATCATGTCCTAACCTTGTAATCATAACCACACCACATTCAATCCTACCCATATCCTACCCAACTCGCCAAGACGCCTAGCAAGCGTGGCGTTTTACTGCCAATTACTCCCTAATAATAATGATAATATCGAACTCCAGAACGAAATTACCCCAGGTTAGTAGAGCGAACAGCTCACAATCTAACCCTGATGCGTCAGGCTGCCCCAAGGATTCTGGGGGGGGGGGGGCAAGATTTCGACTTTGAAATGTAACCACAAATCAATACAGATAAGCAAACTATGGATTGCAACGTACAATGCTCGTACACTCAGAACGGATGATATGATTATAGAGATGGAAGAGGAACTAACAAAAATCAATTGGGATACTGTTGGAATGAGTGAAATCCGAAGAAAAAGAGAAGAATGGATTAAGCTCAAGTCAGGAAACACGCTAAGACACAAAGGCGGAATAGATGGAACCACGGCAGGAATCGGACTGTTCGTTAACAAAAAATGGACACCATATATAAAAACCTTTAAATCAGTATCAGAAAGAGTTGCTTATATAATTCTAAAAATTACGGCAACAATAAAGATCAAAGTTATACAGGTATACGCCCCTACTTCCTCCCACACGGACGAAGAGGTGGAATTGTTCTACGAACATCTAAAATAGCTATGCAAACGGATCCTCAGGTTGGACCATCGTTATGGGGACTTTAATGCCAAATTAGGCAAAAACAAGAACCCGATGAAGAATACATGGGTAATTTTGGAATAGACCAAAGAAATGAAAGAGGAGACATGCTAATGAATTTCATGATCGAGCATAAACTATATGCTATGAATTCCTTCTTTAAAAAGACCCAGTCGAAAATGGACCTGGATATCACCATCCGGAAATACAAAAAGCGAAATAGATTATATTTTGACAAACAAAAAACAAAAAATAAATGACGTTATCGTACTAAACCTATTTAATACGGGGAGTGACCACAGACTGGTAAGAGCTGTACTGACTATTAATAAAAGAACAGAAAGAAAACAATTAATCGGGAAAAATTCAATTAAATTGACAGCAGAAGAAATAAAAAGAAAGGGAGAGGCGTATAGAGAAATAATAAACAAACAGTTAGGTAATGATGGTATTGATGACAAAATACTCACAATAGATGAAGTAAATAATATAATAACTTCAATAATTAACACTTCGATAAAAGAACTACGGAGAATTATACCACGCAAAAAGAACAGAGATATTATTAATGCAGATATTAAGAGTCTAATGGAAAAACGCAGACGACTAGCAAAGGAAAATAAAAGAATAACAGAAAAATTTAAGCAAGTGAATAAACAAATAAGAAAACAGATAAGAGTACATAGAAGACAAATATAAGAACAACAAATTAATGAAGTAATAAAGGAAACCAAGGAATGAAAATGCTTCAACAAAAAATGAGAAAGAAAGAAACGTACGCATTACGTAACAAAGATGGTATAATAATCCACGACAGAGATGAAATTCAAAAAATTATAAAAGAGTTTTACACCGAATTATATGAATCCAAAGTACATCAAGAAATAGAAGACAATGCCATTAGAACTAGAAAGATTCAAAACGTGGGATCCGAAGAACAATCCGATATAACCATAGAAGAAGTGAAGAGCACTATGGGAGAATTCAAATTTAATAAAGCTACAGGAGATGACGAAATATCAATAGATATGATCAGAGAGGCTGGGGATAATTTAATATCAAAAATAGCAAAACTATTAAACACATGCTTAAAAATAACTCAAATACCCAAAACCTGGAAAAACTCAAACGTCATATTATTATTATTATTAGAAAACACAAAACTTGAAAATTATAGACCCATCAGTTTATTGTCACATTTGTACAAACTGCTAACAAAGATTATTACCAACAGACTAGGAAGAAAGCTGGATGAGTATCAACCCCGGGAACAGGCGGGATTCAGGAAGGAGTACAGCACTAGAGACCACCTATTAACAATAAAAATAATCATCGAAAAATCAAACGAATATGGATTCCCCGTATGCATGGCCTTTGTAGATTATGAAAAGGCGTTTGATACCATTGAACACTGGGCAATATATAGAGCATTAGCAAACAGTCGAATAGATCAAAGATACATACAACTCATACAACAACTAAACGAGGGAGTCACAGCAACATATACATTACATGCGAAAACTAACCCAGTACCACTTGCAAGAGGAGTGCGACAGGGTGATACACTGTCGCCGAAACTCTTTACCCTAACACTGGAGGACGTGTTCAAGAAGATAGAATGGCCAGATAAAGGAATAAATGTAAACGGAGACCGGCTTACTAACCTACGCTATGCTGATGATATCATACTACTGCCAGAAAATTTAGAAGACTTGAAAGAAATGATCATTGATCTAAATAGAGAGTCAAACAAAATAGGATTAAAATGAATTTAAGAAAACAAAAGTAATGCACCCTGGTCCAGATGTAGAAATTAGAATTGACGATTCTCAAATTGAACGAGTAGAAGAATATATATACCTAGGCCAAAGAATAGAACTAGGACGAAGCAGTGAAAAGAAGGAAATAAAAAGACGAATAAAAAGTGGATGGATCGCATTTGGAAGACTATCCTTCATTTTGAAAAACACAAAAATAGATCAACGCCTGAAAACAAAAGTATTCGAACAATGTATTTTACCGGCCATGACATATGGAGTAGAGAATTGGGCAACAACAAAAGCAACATAGAATCAATGAGAATAGCACAAAGGGAATGGAGAGAGCAATGTTAAATATAACAAGGAGAGATAAAGTTAGGAATGACAGAATAAGATCAATTACAAAAGTGACAGACATTGGTATTAAGATTGCCCAATTAAAATGGAGTTACTCAGGACACGTGGCGAGAAGTGACAAAAATAGATGGAACCGTAAAATAACTGAATGGAGACCGTACGAGCATAAGAGAGGAAGAGGACGACCACCTATGCGTTGGTATGATGATTTTAAACGTACAGCTGAACTAAATTGGATCCAAATCGCACAAAATCGTGATAGGTGGAAGGAGTTAGGGAAGGCCTACATCCAAAAATGGATTTAATTAATTACATAATTAATTGGGCTTAGGAGAAGAAGAAGAAGAACTAACATGGAAAGAATATTAAATAAAAACCTAATAATTATTGTTATTTTTTGTTAAATTTTGACTGACACTAATGTAACTAGCGTAAATTTTATTTATTAAACTTTCTGAACCGTAAACGCAAATTTTATCCGTCTCTTTAGATATTCTGAATAACAGGCAAAAACATAGAGACATGTAACAGTACTGTGTCAGTGTGTCTAAATTGATATACAATAATAAACTTTCCAACTGCAGAAAATGTACCTGTTTATGCATGAGCTTCACTAGCTCAAAACAAGACGCAGGGCCCTCACTTTTGTAGGTTTTATTAGGTTGCTTTATAACTTCTAGAAATAAGGCTCACGTAATATTTATGATATTAACATCATTTGAGGTTGTATAAATAATGTATTATTTATATAACTTCAATGTTAGCGTACAAATGAATTTAAAAAACAAGTAAAGCGTAAATAATAATTCTGGAGGTGGATTGCTTCAGATAGTTAAGTCTAACAACCCTTATCGGACAACATATCTTTCGTGGACATTCAAACAGTATCTCTGATTAACACTCATCAGAGCATGAAGATTGATTAAGGCTATAAATACGTAAATACTAGTGGCTATGACACTTAGCTTGTAATGAAGACTCATGCCTCAAATTATTACTTTTGATACGATACAATATTACTATTTATTAAGGAAGGTTATGAGGTAAAAGTTGTTTTAAGTAAAAGTTGTGTGATTCTCAGAAAATTGAAAGCACAAACTACATTTGTTTCTCTTTGTATGAAGTAGCTCCTCCTAACTAACGAAATGGCATTATAACGATGCGATGAACACACAAGTGAGAATAGAGTTCCGTTGTCAAAAGTAACGATAATACTAATTTATAAAATTAATTTTATCACTTAATTAACAGCTTAAAATTATAATCAACCTTTTAAATGACGTTAATTTATTTCTATAACATCACAGTGATCGCCGTATCAGAACTCCTATTACACTAAATATTTTGTCACGTGGTTGTTATCCACGGCAGCACGCGTGTTAATGTTAAGATGCCTTGGTGAAAGCCCCTCAACACCTTCTGGTTGTTTTTGCATTGCCGCATCAGATAATTAGAAAGTAAAAATTCTGAAAATTTCTGCGCCCGCAATCAAGCGCTCGAATCTCTGGAAAACTCGTTAGCAATTTTTTAAATTCATGTTTCTCCCGCTTGCATAATTTCGCCCGCAATAAAGCCGAAGGTGGTTATTTATGTATCTATGCAAAGAACAAGGTAATGGCACAGAATTAATCCCCTGCTTTGATTCCCCGTGTCGCTTTGCATACATTATAAAAACAGCTCGCATAAAGAAAAACCCGCGGTGTTTTAATTACCGCGCCGCCCGTCGGAACTGAAGCCTTAAACGCTGGTTCAACGCGCCAACCCTGCTTTGGGGAACGGCCTAACGTCTTCCACCAAGAAGGCACGGTCGTCCGGACGTGTAATTACGGAACTGGGGCCGACGCGCGCCTCTCGGGAATAATTAATTGAGCTGATATTGGACGCAAGCTACGTTCCCAATGTTATCGAAAACAAAATGTACAGTACAATGTACGGAAATGAATCAAGTTTGAATTATAAAAGAAGATAAAACTGTATATAGCTACCGAGTTAGCTTTGTATTGTTAGCAAGATTGCATTATATATTAATTACAGCAAAATAGTTTAAAACGCTAGAATTCTTGCTTATCATTCTTTATAGATGCGAGTTAATTAAATAACACAATTTATTACCTTAACAACTCAAAAATCAATTAAATTTACTGGCTGGTAAAAAAAATTAAGATTAATATTTATAGTTTTCTATTTCTACTCATATTATTTATGGTTTTGTAGTTTTAATAATTTCTCCAACTCTAATTGTTAACCATCTACTTTTAATTTTAATATTTTATCACTTTTGTTACTTCTTCAATTAATAGGGAAAATCTTCAAATATTACTTTTTCTTCAAGATCCAACATAATAATTTCTCCTTTTGAATTGACCGCCGCGCGCAATGCATTGGTAGACGACGCTTGAATCGTACATCCTTGAACAGCACAAGGCATGCTATTTTAGTGGCCACCACGGCGTGGAATGGTAAACACCATGCGTTTGTGCTGAAGACTCATTTTAGAAATGGTGATTCAGTGATTGTGGCGCATCGCCTATTTCGTAAGCATTTCGGAGTACATCGAAGCAGAATAGTTTTATCTAAGAAAACCGTAATATTGTTGGTGCACAAATTTCCGACAGCCTGATTCAGAATTCGAACTGAAACCGTCCAGTAGATTTCGATGGATTCGGGCACCCAAGAACATTGCAGCAGTTAGGCAGGCCACAATGTTCTACCGCTAAGCATGCCCTCGTCTTGGGAATGTTTGGTCGAAGCATGCGGCGAATTCCATACTATCTATTTCTATATTACTATTTATCGGCCTCAGCCAATAAGCTGAATTTTCGCTTCTTAACAACTCCATGAGCAACTTTTTTAAGTCAGCGAGTAACTGTTTGGTGTGGTATGGAATTTGGCATCACAGAGTCGTATTTTTTTAAAAGCAGGACGCGCGGCTACCGTTACATCTACCCGCTATGTAGCGATGTTACGCAAGTTTTTAGATCCCGGACTCAAATATGAAAATGCACGATTGTGATTCTAACAAGATGATATCATCACACACATGGCGATAAGTTCTCAAGAAGTTTTGGGGCAAATGTTTTCAGGTCGCCTTATCTGCAGAGGTGTTCCCTTGCGATTTCTTTGTGCGGAGACATCTAAAGGCTAAAAACTTTCAACGCGGATTATTGAGGAATTATAGCGTGCTTTTCGCAGCAGTATCAGCGTAAATGACTCGGAAAGCAATGCGGAAATTTAAGGCGAGGCCGCAGGAGTTTGGACGATATCATCTTTAAAACTGGTTGGTGAGTAAGTGGTAGCGTTGTTCTTTGTGATGGTACAATAAAACATTGAATAGAATTTATATTGTTCCTTTTATTGCCTTCCCACTTAAATGAACTTTACACCAACATTAAGTTAACAATGAAAGTAAAATAAAACTATAACTTTATCATCTTGATAACCTTCATAATAAACAATCCTTCTAACGACGGTTTTTATTACACTATTTGTAGAAAACTTTTCTGTAGCAACCATTACCTAAATGCCAAATTTGACCATCACCCGGCTTAAATCCGACAAATATTTACCAAAACTTACTGCAAGATGGATGTTTTAATGAATTTCTAAAGCTAATAAAACAGGAAAAAAATGCCTTAACACTAGAGGCGGTAGTCAATTTTAGTCATTATTTGGAAACCATTAAGTAAACCATGTTATCAGTTATGTAACCCTTTCAAACAAAAAAAAACCTTTGCCCAACCAAGTACATTTTCTCCTAAACTTATACTTATAACTTAACAAACAGTAAAGTCCACAAAAACAAATCTTCCTTTGTGATTCATAGTTTTCCTTCTGAAATAGGTAGATTGAGACCCCAAGTAAACTCGCTACAATCTCTCTCGACTTGATTTTTTAATAGAATTAGGCTTTTTTTTATAAATTTTGCTCTTCCAATTCTATTATTCGGGATTCTTTCTCTATGATAATGACAAAACCTATTTTATATATATATATATATATATATATATATATATATATATATATATATATATATAACATATATTGAGCCGTCAATAATTTTCGAAGATACGGTGCCGAGGTCTCGATTTCGTTCAAAGCTAAAAGTATGTAGTGGAAAAATAAAATCCTCCAATTTTAGCCCTCAATCCTCGAATCCAGAGATATGAATTTTGAAAATTGAAAATTACCCTTATTTTGCTGTTTTTAAAAATCGATATCTCGGAAGTTTGGTCAATCGGCTCAAATAGGACGTTTTTTTTCGTCTGTGAGTCTACTTTCATGTCATCTGAGTCCGGTCTATTTGTACGTGGCTCTCTTTTCTTGGCAGCTTGAAATTCGAGAACATAAAAACAGCAAATTTTTTCATCTTGAAAATGGACCCAGATGACATCAACAGCGCGAAAACATTTTAGACGTAATACGCATGAAAGTAGGCTCATAGACGAAAAAAATGCGTCCTAGTTGAGCCCGATTGGACCAAAACTTCCTCAGATACGAATTTTTAAAAAATGGCATTTCCGCGAAATTCGAGTTTTTTCCGGTTTTCTAAGTATCACCAATCACGTCTGACCGATTCAAATACTTTGAAAATTGGGGGAATTGTTATTTTACTGGAATACAATGATTTCTTAATGGTTTTATCCTTGGCCCGAACTTGTAGCATGCGCGATCGCCACTGCGCAGATTGTTCTTTTCGAAGGGAAAATAGACGGAAATTGTGGGAATTTCTGAATTATACGGCGAGTCAGGGGCTCAAGAAGGGTTGAAAAAGGTCGAAGTCAGTGCAAAATACTCTTTTGACAGATTAAACGGTGATACAACCTGATTTTAATAATCTTTCGACACCTTAAACCATTGTTTACTGTAGTCATTTTTTAAAACAATTACGCTCTGCTAGTCGCACATATTACTCCCGCTAACAGCCAGTGTAAGTCCGTCTGTTAAATTGAGTAAAATTCGAATTCTGAAATTTTTCAATTATCACGTCGGCTCAGTGTTGCGAGTTCATTAAAACAGTTTCAGAATACTACGATATTCGTATTTCAAATCTATAATAAATCTTCTACGGGGAGTGGATGGCCATTCCTCAGTTTTCAGTTTCTCAGTTTCTTGTGTTATCGCCATACAAGACTAAACACTTGTGAGGTGATGTTGTATAAGTGTAACCTGTCTTAGTGAAAAAGTAAGTGGACAACAGCTGTACTGGAAATGATGTGTGCTATCGGGAAATTCCTGAACGACAGTTGTTCTTAACATTATAATTTTGGTTATTTAAGTGAATTCGATACCGAACAATTGGATATCCTCAATTTGAGATTAAACAGTAATTTGAGTGCTTATGAAAGTGAGTGCATATGTAAAAGGCACAAGAACAAGTTTGCCGATAATTATACGGCTGAGAGGAGAAAATGTTGCGATCCATACGGAATTCATAAAAAACCTGTTCGGGGTGATCTGCGCATTATTACCTTAGAATTTAGTCAAAAATGTTGTAAGGCAACGGAAAGGAGATTGATTACAGGTAATAAAATATGTAAACGGTGTGAGCAGAAAGTTACTGAAAGTGTCGCGGAGGGCCACAATAACAATGTTGTGAGAACGGATGGTCTAAGGCCAAGAAGAATTGTTGCGAGTGGAGTAGATGCTCTAATTAAAGGAATAAGCGATCTTGAGACTTATCCTTCTAGTTCATTGCAAAGTTCAGGTGGTACTGAATTTCTGACTTGTAGCCAGGGACGATCGACTCTCAGAAACTTTTGTCGAGAACTTGGAATGCCTGATCTTGAATTATCACGGGTTTCTTTGCCCAGAAAAGAAAAACTAGTGATCGATTTTTTAACTGATGTTCAGGCAAAATAAAAGATGCTTTTAATCTCGATCTAAATTCAATTATGCCATTGGTTACTGGTAGTTCCATCTAAGACAGTGTCTCTCTTCATCAACTTTTGACAGAATTGCAAAGAAAATTCGACAGCAGTTCAACAATCTCCAACAAGATATCCTTTCTTTTACTTGTTCCAAGGAACTGGAGTTTCGATTTATGTCAAAAGTACTTTAAATGTACTTCGTATGTGTTCAATAAAGTACGGAAGCTGCAGAAAAATGGTAAGTTCTTCATGAATAAGTTGTAAGATTATTGTCTAGAAAACTGGTTTAATTCCACGTTTTCATGTCTACAGGTGAATTAGAAAATCTACCGAGAAAAAACATTCTAAAATGTCTCAAGCAATGGGAAAAATTATAGAGTTATATTCTGGATCCCAAAAATTCATACATATGTCCAGTGAAGAAACAGAATTTGATAAGGAAGGCTCGAGACGAAACAGGGTCGATGGTCGAAATAGTAAAACAAAAGCGTCTGCTCCTCTACACACTACGAGATTTACACTCTAACTTTCTGCAAGATTATAAAGGGGATGAAAACGTACCAAAATTTTCTCACTTTGCAAGTTTGGTACCTGAAGAATGTATTTATGCTGGAGATCTAGGCTCCCACAACATTTGTGTCTGTGTCGAACACGAAAACATTAAGCTCAAGTTTCTTGCTCTAAATAAAAGGATCAATTATCATGATTTGATAGCAACTGCAACTTGCGATTCAGATAACATAGACTGTATGCTCCATCGATGCGGTGAATGTCCAGGGATTCTCGGAATTACGCAAGTGCTGGATAATTTTGAGATTTCCTGGGACAGAACAGAGATCAAGTATAAATTCTGGGATACCAAACAAGATACACGAGCTTCTCTCATTACAATGTGTGAGAAAACAGCCAAATACCAGTCACCATTTTATTGCCCAGACCCAAAAAATTATCTCCTTACCAGCAAGAATGAGTTGCAATGGGACACCTGCATAGATTTCTCCGAAAATTATTCTTTTGTGATTCAGAATTCTATCCAGGCATTCTACTATAATAATAGTCAAGCGACATCCCTTTGTAATGTATTTTAAAAATAAAGATGATAATCAATTGCAAGAATAGAGCTTTTATATTATCAGCAACAGCAAGGATCATTGAGTTTATGCAGTGCATGCATTCCAAGATGAGTTTTTAAAAATTATCAGAGTTGAATACCCATGGATACAGAAGATACGATACTTTTCAGATGGCACTCCTACACAGTACAAAAATAAGTAAGATTCTTCTTATATCAATATATTGTATTTGAAAATTCTTGCTAATCGATTTCTCTGTTCCAGGAACAACTTTGCCAATATATGCCTGCACGAGAATGACTTCCGAATCAAAATAGAATCCTACAATGTTTTCGCAACCAGCCATGGAAAAAGCCCATGTGATGCTGTAGGGGGTGTGATTAAGAGGACAATCATGCGCCATTGTCTGAGAGCTGGAGCCAGAGCATCAAATAGTAAATGCTGAAGAAATGTATAAATTTGCAGAACAAAATATAAAAAGCATAAGGTTAGTAGTAAAAAAATTAAATGGATGTAACAATAATTAAAATTATAATCATTATTCACACAGATGTCTATGGGTCCCAGATGTGAAGGTTCAACAACATAAAAAAAAATTAAATCAAAGATTAAATAGTGCAAGGGCAGTTGAGGGTACAAGAGGTCTTCATTGCATCATCCCAGTCGTTGGTGAAAGTATACACGTTTAAAACAAACGTCTTTTGATGAGAAAGAAAAAATTGTTAAGATTTTGGATAAGACAAATAAAAAAAGAAAACGAGATGAATAATGGACTTATTTTGTTGACATTTGTACGATATTCCAAGATAATGTTAATCAGAATTGTGAGAACTTTCATATGTATGTAATAAAATGTAGGTAAATTTAGGGGAGGAATTTAATAATCTACAGTGTATTTATCGAGCAAAAATAATAAAAAATACGGTTTTATCTTGGAAAATACAACATCGACTGGTTTTTTTTTTTGGCTTTGACCATTTTCCCACCCTTCTTGAGCCCGTGACTCGCCGTATAATTCAGAAATTCCCACAATTTCCGTCTATTTTCCCTTCGAAAAGAACAATTTGCGCAGTGGCGATCGCGCATGCTACAAGTTCGGGCCAAGGATAAAACCATTAAGAAATCATTGTATTCTAGTATAAGTTATCTAAATTTTGAACATGTACCATATTGACGTAGTAAATAGTAAATCTCTGTTCAAGTTCTTATAACATACGCTTCAACATATCAATATCAAGTGCTGCATTAATGTTTTTTTTTGTATTGTATTAAATGTAACGTGGTAAAGAGTTACTTAATATTTGTTACTTCTCTAGACGAAAAGTCGCATAGGGTTATGTCGAATAATCATGGAGATTAAGGAAGAAGAAAAATTATCTTAAACAACGCACTCAATACAACCAACTGCAAAGTTCACCACTGAAGTATCCATAATTGTTTGAATTAAACTGTGGCAGCGCTTTATTTTGCCAAAAATCCGTAATATAAGACAATTATAAGAATTACATGAATCACGAACGTACGTTTGGCGCATAAAAATGGAAAACTTTAAAAGTCGATCAAATTTTTTCGATAGATTTAATCTAAGTCAGCTGTAGCTTAAATTAAAGCTAGTTAATTTAGCTACACAAAATAAGTCGCAAAAATAACAAAAACAAAAAATCTGTCGAGATCATTTACAACATGGCTAACTAGCAAGAAACAAAAATAACGCTCATAAATGGATGCCATAAATATTAAAAAAAATAGTGAAAAGTTAGGCCACGAAAAAGAATCTGCCAACCAACAAAAGTTTTAATCGGCTTTTGGACTAGCTTGCAAACTTTCTTGACCTCAAGTCTGTTGAAAATACACTTGGTATACTGAAAAGTTAGGCTTAAAAAAATATTTTGGTCTGGAAGTCAAAATTGAACATTTTTGGGGCGATTTGCCACACAATTCTAGTCTGCCATAAAAAGTATGCTTAGCAGCATTGAAAAATGCATTACAATTAAATAATATTAGATTATATTGCTTTAAAAATATTTGAAATCATATTAAAATTAATTGTTTTAGTACGATTATGTTTTTGGAGCGAACTCTCTCTACGTGGGAATTTTCCACGACTCAAATTTATGTTTTAGGTATTTATTTTATTAACGTGAAATTTAGCCTGGCAATTAAAAATCAGTTGTTAGCAAAATCGTTTTCCTCTGTTCGTCCTTGTAATCCATGCAAAAAAACCTGGAAACAAGGATTATGATCTTGGGTACTGAGCGCCTGTAACAGCTGCATTCGGAATGGTTTCACACGAAGACGCTTGCGTAGAATACGCTAAATAGCCGGTTGGAACATTAGCAATTCTCGACTCGCATGATGTTGATTCTTGAAGAAATGTTTCTCGCGCGAGCTGGATACTCCCAATGGACGTCTCCGGCCGGCCTAATTTCTTATGGTTCGTATATTACATATAATATATTTCGTACAAAATATTCGTCAAACCTTCACAACTGATTTGTATTTAGCAACCATTAAAACGCAAAAATTCTCTGTTGAAAAGAGAACGCCATGCTTTTTTAGAGCTTTCCTGTTGTGGCTAAACTTATAAGTTTGCAATGGTGACTACTGCATTTGAAAACTTGGATACGAGTTTTTCTATTGTAGCCTTCAAGGTTACTGCACTAACAGTAAGCTGTGAAACACCCTTGTATTGTTTTTTAACATTTAAAGCACATTTGTGATTAGTTTTATTCGTTTAACCAAAAATCACACAATTTGTTGTTCAGATTCCTTTAAATAGTGTATACATTTAGGGGGTGCAATATATGATAAAATAAAGGCTTACTCATCTAGATGAATCCACATTAGATATGGCAACGTTGAACTTGATGAATTAGTTACTGTGAGCGATTGTCATTTTGTTGATTTCATTGTAAGTAAAATTTTATATCCACTTGCGCACAGATCAGTGAGTATATTTACATTGTGTTTATTATTTATTTTTAGACGTTAATTGCAATATATTATTTTGCAAGCTCTCTGACTATTCCATCATATATTCAAGGTATATGTGTTTATTAAAAAATAAATCTAAACCTAAAATCGTTTCTTTTTTAAACTACTGCATAAAATTTTTTTATGGTTATACATCTAGCAATAATTAATATTATGTTTCCATTAGGTATGTTTAAAATGTAGATATATAAATGTTTTATACTTCTATATAGTACTCCAATTTGGACTTGTCCTGATGTAAAACACAGAATATTGAAATAATCAGAATTTTAGTGCTATCAATGTAAAGTGCAGGCTTAGCAGTTACGTATGAGATATGGTGTTGGCCAAATACCCCCCAAGACTCAGCTGAAATGGGGCAATCTTCTAGAAGTTTTCCAAAATAATTTCCCATAATTGCGGTTCTATTTTAACAATTGCACGTCAAATGTTATTTTTTAGCCCTGAGATCGTAGCACACTTGTTAACACAAATTTACTTCAAATTCTCTTAGAGAAAAAAATATAATGAGGTTATACCAAGACTGACTAATCGCGACCAGGAAATTCGGTTTGAAGTAAAGTAAGTTTTACGTTCTCTGTGTCATGTGGATTCATCTTGTTAAAACCACATGTAATTTAAATTCAACCAGTCGTTTTCCTTAAAAAAAGATTGTTTAGTACCTTTCCAAAGCATACACCATTGACAGTAATAACGTTGCCAGCTTCGTCCTTAAAAAAGTACGGGCAATTGACCGCTCTACCCTACAATCCTCACGAAACAGTGCATTTTCGTGTACGCATTGGTTTTTCATGAATAGCACGTGGATTTGTACTATTCCAGATGCGACAATTTTGATGGTTTATAAAACCATTTAAATAAAAATGAGCTTCATAGTTCCATATGAGGTTTTGTAAAAATCAGCATCAACCACTACGTTCTCAAAAACTCAATTCACAAATGTACAATGTTTTTGGTTATCTTTGGCAGACATCAACGTGTGCTTAGATGCAAACTTTCAACGTTCGCAGAACATAAACGGCGCACAGTTCAAATCGTAAAATTCAATTAGGATTACCATATACTTTTCAGTTTTTCTCTTGTCACGCTTTAAAGGAAACTGGTTATTGATGACTGAGTTAATTTAAGGTTATACGTATTATTAATTATATTATTAATAGTAATTTCGCATATTTACTCTAGTATGAAGATGTATGAACATGTACCGTGCTAACACTAAATTAAATATCACAAAAAGGCTTTTATTAGTCTGTTTTCTAATATTATCATCAAGCTGAAGCGTAAAACGTTACACTAGTGTTTATTAGGACACTAATTTAAGAGTTTTTAAAATCGTTAAAAAAATTCAGCACGAATAAGTAATAGAATTAGAAAAATGTATATCAAAGTAAAATTGTTGTATTTAAAACCAGTTGTAAATAATTTTGCTAATGAATTTTTACACATATAAATTAAATAACGATTTGAGAAAATCCTAAAGAGTTAAATAAAAAGTAGCATCTATATAAACAAAAAATCATCAAGCATGTGCATCTTATATAAGTAGTTTCAATTAATAATTATATGATTTTTTTCATCCCCAATAAGCCGAAGAGAAATGTAGTTCTCCTTTATGTTAACTTTTTAGTGATGATTTGTAAGACTTGATGATGATTATTACAAAATGTATTTTAAGAGAGACTAGCACAGCTAGTAGATACCTAAAGCTTCTACCTATGTTATCCAATGCTGTTTCCTCATAAGTCACATCAGGGTTGTTTGCTATGCCTAAGTAAGTGTTCTTAGATCTCTCACAGAAAAGCACAATTTTCTACTAATCTTCTAGAATTAATCTGATTGACGTTGCTCTATAGACTTAGGGGTTATGTTATTATTATTATTATTAGCATTGGTGTTCTGTAACGACGTTTGACAGTGATCGATCAAAATTTATCCAAAATTTATTAACAAATTTTTATTTGTTTAAAACAGAAGAGTTTATGTTAAAGGCTGCAATTGAACTAAACTAACTAAGTTCACGTATATATAATAAAATTTTTTCTGAAGATTTAAGCAAGTTCCAAATTATTTTTTTAGACTTCTATAAAGTAGAAGAAAAAGAATTATATAATATCAACCTGTATGAAAAACCAATTCGATATTTTATTGGACTTACGGAATACTTAGAAGTGCGAAAACATATTTTAGTTGCTTTCACCTTATTAGAGATCAAAAATATGATATTTGTTTTATATACAGGTTACTCTTTAAATTATAAGTAGCAATAGAAAATGTGTATAATTTAGAGAAGTTTTTAAATTGGATCATATGTTTTTTAAATTGTGTTAGCAATTTACGTATTTTTTTGGTGCATGTATTTAGTATGGACAGGAAAAATATAAATTTGTGTATGATCCACACACCTTAATCTTACAATTTTAATGGTTTGTTATTGTGATGATTCATGCGCCAGTAAATTCGCTTTATCTAAATTATCAAATAGTTTTGGTGAGTATACCTTGGTTGTCTTTCTGTAAACATTTTAAGATATTCATCCTTTGTTGTTTCACTCGTAGTTTTGCGTTATTGGAAACAGTTTTTATTTTCAGCTCTATAAATAATAGTTAAATTAGTTTTTTTAATTGAACTGTTAAACCATTTCAGTTGAAACGGTTCAAATAGAATAAAGGGTGTTAAGCTACATTCTCAAATTAGAAAGTATATTTGACATTTTTAGAAATAATCCGGAAACACACTAATTTAAAATATAGCTATTTTATGTCACGCCATAAAGAATTATCACAACTTAAGCTACCTTTTCTAGCGTGAGCTATAGGTTTTAACAAAGAGAACGTTATAGATTTTCTTGACTGTTTTATTGCTTTTTAATCGGCGATCTCAAAAAATGATCGAACAAAATGACAAATAACAAGTAGGTGCAATTAAGAGTGGGAAACGTGTTGTGAATTTCACTTGTATTTGTTGTTTTAACGTGGCTAAAATGTATACTTCGCAGATGATTATATATAAAAGACTAGCTGACGGGGAATTTCCTGTGACGTGCACGATAAGTTTCTGTATGATCGTTGGAAATCTCTGTAATAGCGCGGCCGTGGACAACTTTGTTGTTATTATTAACTTGTTAATAACAAAAATGTAAGTGGTGCATGCTTTCACACAAGTCAATATCTGATGGGCAGAACTTTGTATTTTGTATACAAAAATTTTAAATGACAAATTGTTTTTTGTGCAAGCTAGCATCTTGTTATCGTCAATATGTAAATAGGCTTTGAAGTACAACTTATACAGTGAAAATGCCTAAAATCAGGAAACTTAACCTGTGGGACCGTTTACGAATTCACTCTCAGGTTAAAATCGTAAATCATTTTAAATGTTCTAATTCTTCTAAAAAGTGGAGCAACTACACTACACAAATAGCGACAGAAAATATTTCAGAAAGCATGGGATACAGAAAGAACGCCAGAAGACAATGTAATACTACTCATTTGCAAAACAGAAGATAATAAAATGTTCTGAGCCATCTGCCTATTGTCAGTCATGATGAAGATATTTGTAAGATTACTAGAAATCAATTAAAAGAAGCATAAAGAAAAGCAGAAAGCATTTAGATCTGAAAGGTAAACAAACGCCTTATCATAACAACAATCATTGAAAACTCAGATTAAAAAAATATATATAGATTTGCCCGCAAGATACTTTTGGCGTCCTAGATGAAATTTCCTACCTCAAATTTTGCAAGGTGCGAACTATAAATTTAAATTAGACCGTTTTTCAATTAGATGGAAACGTGTTGAAATTTCACTTGTCATTTGTTGTTTTAACTAGCGCCCTAGAAATGTAATACGTCAGATGAATTAATTAAAAGACTAGCTGACGGATTTCCTAATGACGTCCGATAAGTTTCTGTTTTATCGTTGGAATTTAATCTTCTGTTAATGTCGGCACGTGGACAACTTTGTTGTTATTATTAACTTGTTAATAACAAAATGTGAAGTGGTGCATGCTTTACACAAGTCCAATATCTGAGGCTAGAAACTTTGATATTTTGTAATACAAAATTTTAAATGACAAATTGTTATTTGTGCAAGCTAGCATCTTGTTATCGTCAATATAGTAAAATAGGCTTTGAAGTACAACTTATAACGTAGAAAATGTCCTAAAATAAGGAAACTTAACCTGTTGGGAAACGTTTACGAATTCATTGAATCAGGTTAAAATTCTAAAAATCCATTTTAAAATGTTAACCTAATTCTTCTAAAAAGTGGACGCAACTACAACTACAAATATAAGACTTTAGTCATGAAAATATTTCAGAAAGTATGGGATACAGAATAGAACGCCTGAAGACAATGTAATACTACTCGCATTTTGGCATTTTACAACAGAAGACTTTTAAAAAATGTTCTGATCTGCCGTATACTTAGTCAATAAGAAGATAATTTTAAGATTACTAGAAAAGTTAAATTAAAAGGTATAGCAAAAGTAATAAGTCAGAAATCATTTAAGATCTGAAAGGTAAACAAACGCTTATCATAAAAAATAATGAAAAAGTTAGGAGATAAGAAATTATATTATAAGATACATAACTTTTTTAAACCTCTTAACAGCTTTCAATAATGTATCCTAGGTATAAATATGAAAAATATTGAAAGACCTGTATATAAATCCAAAATGACAGAAAGTCATAAAAAGCTTATATATAACTTGTAAAGAGCTGTATAATTAAATGGAAAGATCTCTGAGAAGCTTAGGACAGAAAAAGAAGTTAAAAAAAGATATAGTCTGAACTACTGTTGTTTGTAATATATATGGACTAAATAATAAAGGTTTGCGAGAAAGACACAAAACCCAGTAAACTCGGCAACCACCTTTAAAATACAACATATACACACGATTTAATATAGTTATGTAAGAGACAACCCATAGGTAAATAGACATCCTTAATGGTATGTAAGCCCTTGTGTTGTATAGTACTGACTGTGTCAATTTATCTTTCCTTTTACAAATTAGTGTGCAGTGACTTATTCCCAAAAACAAGCAGGATTTCTCGAATCCCGGCGCCGAAGAATCGCGTGATTTCCAAAGAGGGCGTATTATCGGACAGTAGAAAGGTGGTCGAAGAAACTGAGTGTTCCACTGTCCACTGTCAATCGGGTGTTTGTGCAGCAACACGGAGAATCGGGAAACTGTTAGGTCACGTTCAGGTCGACCAACAACAACAACGAAAGTTTGCAAAATAGACGGTGGAAAGAAATTTCCATTGCAGGGCTACAGATGTGGCAGAAAACCTAAAAGTGAGTCATAATATAGCTGTCAGGTAGGTTATCCTAGCAGAACTATCAAGTGAAACCAATTCACATCGCAGTCAATATTGCGAAAAAATAACAGTGGACAAGTTCGTTAAGCTTTTGGCAACATGTCGTATTGTCAGATGAGTCCATTTTTCATGTAGCGAACGCATATGGTAAAAGCCCAGTCAGGACTTCCATATGAATATACTCGTTGCACTTTGGGGTTGTACTTGGAAAAATATCTAGATAAAATTTTCCTAGATAATTCAAACTTTGCACTGTACAGCACATAGAAACTCAAATCCAAATAAAAATTAAGTAGAAGACTTTTTTGACTCATAGTTCTTATTGAGGAGTAGGTATATTGAAACTCAGAGTGAAAAACTAAAGCCCCTTAAAAATGGCATCAAATTGGATGCCAAAAAGTCGGGAATTTTCCAATAATCGACGCAGTTCAACCTGTAAAAGACTCCAGACGATCAACATTTTACGTAAATGTTCAGAATAAAAGGTTACGAAAAATTCTTCGAATGAATTAGAAAATCAATAGTGTTATTGCATTGTTTTATATCACATTTTTAAAAGAAAATAATTAATTTAATGTATTTTCTAAAAAAAAACACTTTTTTTGGGTGTCTTAATAGGAATACGAACTGTCAGTATTGGAACTCGTTGTTTACATATTATATCTTTCTTTATGTCATAACGAATACTTTAAAATGGTTTATTTAGCTTTTTTGATAAATCCCAATAGGAAGATTAAGAAAATATATAATTGTGATAGTGTTTAAAGCTGTTTGTTTTATAGGAGTGCTGTTAGAACAGGTTTCATGGAATAAAAATGTGGGTTCTACAATTAATACTCCCAACATTTCGGAAGGCTTGTACAAATAAAGCAACACTTGAAACGGCAATAAATAAAATAGTAAAATAAATGCTGCACGCAATAACCTTAATCAATAAAACACGTTGCATACATTTTAAGAATAAATATTTTAAAAATTTAGTGATTTGGAAAAGTAATTTAAAAATTAAATTAAATTAGAAAAATTCATTACGATCGTGCTGATAAATGAGAATGTACATGAAACAAAAATGGTGGCAAATTCGGGCGAATTTCCTAGCGCAAAGTGACGCCTTCTGCGCTCGGAGGAGAGAGCAAACAAACGCAAGTAACAAGTGGAACGAAAGTGTGAGGGAAGTTGTCGTGGGAGGCTGGTTAGTGCGTGGAAGCCCTGAGTGATTGTTCACGGCACGCGAAACAATCAAACACGAACTACCAGTGTAGGGATAGGTCATGGATATTATGTATTACATACACATCACACATGCCACGACACCTGATTACGCCGCTCTATGGCCACACATCACGACACCGCCCATTCGATTTGTAAAAACTCCGTGCGTATAGGAAATCAATCGGTTATTAATAACTGCCAACTAATGGTCGAAACGGTCACAGCTCCTCCCAGTCACACAACCGGCGTATTGACCATTTCGGCGCCGCTTAATCAAGCGAGGCCTTCGGCGAGGTTCAATGGAGCCCGCTGCGGTGATTTATTTGATACTGCCGGCCTCCGTCACTGTTCGGCACTTTGACTAGAATTAATTTTCTGCTCCGTTATTGCGCACCTCAATCTTACAACATTATACCATATAATAAAAAAATACACAAAGGTAATGGGTTGTGAGAACAAACCTGTGCTTTCACTCTTGTTTAAAATGCTATGGAAAAATTGTATATTGACGTTTTCTGGACCGTGAGACAACTGACGAGATCTACCAGCTAAAAAATATATATAAACCATACTAAAATTGACAGAACTTTGGGATAGTTGAAAATGAAAATATTTTGCTTTTATTTATTACTTTTAAATGACTTTAAGTTTTTAAAGCTTAAAAATACTATTTATAGCAAGGCCATCAGAAGGCAGGTAGATTTCCTCTTAGTATAAATGAAATCCAGAATTCAGTATAATTTGTAATCAATTTCCTTTCCTTTTATCTAGTCACCTCTATTTTTGAAGCATATTTAGATATGTTTAAAGAATGTACGAGGGTAAATCAGAAGGTAAAGAGAAACGAGGGTAAAAGTATAGCCACTACACGTAGTGATTGTATCGTAGAAGAATACGCTGTAGTGCATTTTCTGTAAGCAGAAGTGGCTATATCTGTGGAAACTTATCACCAGATATCGGGCTCAGTATGAAGCACGCAATCATGCATTAACATAAGATCCGCGTGGATACAACGCTTTAAGGCGAGAAGAAAAAGTGCATCGGACAAAAGTCGACATGGTCGCCCATAAGCACCACGCACGAAGGAGACACTGTGTGGTTTCGAGTTCAGCTCGGATGGTGAGGTTTAACAAGCGGTGTAACATGTGCATTTGTTCTCCATTAGTGGAAGTTATATGAACATTGCTTTCATTTTATGATTCACCCACGTATGTTCCAAATTTGGTTTTCATCTGGCGAGAACTGTGGACGTTGCAAACCAAAACCTTTGAATATTGTCTTTTTACACTTCGGAAGCTGGAGTGTGGGGGAAAATGTTTTCGAAGTAGGTAGTAATTTTATGAACCGCCAGAGTAGTCCAGTGGTTGAGGCGCCGACTGCAATGCGGACGGACCCGGTTCAATTCCCGATGCTCTCTGATGCTTGGCGGGTGGCCTATTCAGTCACTGAAAATAATTGAGTGACTGCATTCATTTCAAACAAGGGGTAATAATGGCGGTTGTCTAAGGCGCTGCGCTTGCTACATCGCCCCGCATCAGAGATGGTGCGCGATGACCGGGCAAAAGAAAGCGAACATATGAAAATCTTCACCTCTCAGTTTGCAGGCCGTGCTCTCACGAGGGACGTTAGAGCCGTACCACACCACCATTAGTAGTTTTATAAAAGTCTTTTTGTTTTCGCTTTTTATAATACTACTATATATTCTATTCAGTTACGTCCTTTACAACAACCAATTTATCAACTCTTTAATTCTATATTTTATAAAAATTAACATTAGTTTGTGGTTAATAACTTATTACGATTTAAAAAAACAATTCATTAGTTTTATTTTAATAATCTGCTAAATTACAAAATCTTTGTTAATTAAATTATTTTATTATCTGAAATCTGCAATTATACATACATATATACATGGTCCTGTCCTTTTAATACTCTTAGGTTAATCTACAATTATATAATTTTCTGAATTATATTTTCTTTAATCATTATTTTGTAACCTTCGGACAAGTAATCTGAACACGGTATGTGTTTTTTCAGTAATAAGACCATCAGATTTTGGTTACCTTGTTGTCGCTATCGCAAGTTAAATTGATCCATATTGTCACTACAATAATTCATATATTTGCAATTTTTTATTATTTATTGTTTTTCTAATGTTTATTGTTTTTATTAGTTAATGTCCAGAAGGGAATATAAAGTAGGGAGAAATTGTAAGTCCACTAATCTTTACATGCAAAGAAGAGAAAACAGAATGAGATGCTACCAAATTTAAGCTATTGAAATAGATGTATCTGTGTCTTTACAAAGGGTTAGTATTGCAGGCATTAAGCAATCTACGAGGGACGTTTCAGAGCCGTAACACAAGCAATGATAATAGTAGCTCAAATTAATGATAAAAGTCTTTGATTTCGCTTTTAAATACTACAATATATTTTGGAAACTATTCAATTACGAAATTAGAACTAAGGAACTAAACAATAGAATAAATCAGCTGGTAGACTACTCCAAACAATAAATAGAAGTTCTATATTATTACTATAAAATCAAAATGTACTATTGTGTGTATATGTGGTTTGCAACTAATATTACTTACTTTTTTAAACCTCGCATAACAGATTCATTAGTTTTTTGATTTAGATACTTGACCTATTATTAGTCAAAATCATAAATTGTTAATTAAACTTATCAGTGTTTCATTATCTGAAATTGCTTAACATACAGATGACATACATGGTCCTGATCCTTTAATACTCATAAAGCATTTCAAGGTTATATTTCTTCAATTGTCTGTGAAACTCTAAACTAAATATTTAGCTTGAGTCTTTGGGACATATAATCAAAAAATAAAAAATTAATTGCAAGTAATCTTCGGAAAAGTGAAATATTTGACTTAAAGTCAATAAAATTAGATGTATAAGACTAGAAATAGGGCCACTGCTTGAAAGAATAGTGGAGCAAAAATTAAAGTAATTCGCACATGTGTGAAATGAATAAATGATGAGCAAGTTAAGAGTTTGAATAGTCAGAATAGAAAAAAATAAATAAATGGAGAGGCCAACTTTTATAAACGTAGAATAAAAGCATAGCAGAACTGTTGCTGTAAAGAATCCTGGACAAAAAGTAGGAAAGTATCAAAAATATTTCTTTTTTCTTCGTTTTGTTGTCGCTCTGTAGAACATCTAAGATCAAATTATAGTGAGCTAGATGAACTAATTTTGATTAACACTATACCGTTTTGATCAACGAATTCTATGATTTCTAGTATTCTAGAACACAACTAGTTTCTTATATACGTTAATTTATCTTTTTGTCTAGCACTAAATAATCAATATACGTACTTCTCTGAATTCTATCTATTTAAGTGTCATCATAGTTCCGTTGTTTCACGACTCTATTTCAATTTTTTGCAATTTTTTGTGCAGTATACATTTCTTTTCCATTTGGTTTAGGGTATCACATATATCAGTTAATGTTATAAAAAAGTCAAACGAACAAATCAAGCTACTATAAAATTCATAAGAATTGTATATTTAAAATTTAGTATGAAGCCAGTTTTAACATTACAAAAAATAAATATGTTTCTCTTGTTTAGTATAAATTATTTAAAACCTAGTCTTTAAAAAAAAACAAGTGGTTTATCAATACATAAATAATCACAATACTTTGTTTTAGTGGAATTCTAAAACAATCTATAAAATTTTTCGACTTGTGAAGTTTACTATCAAATACATGATATACCATCTGGAAAGATCTATCATGCTTTATTTAAAGATCTGTTTATAGACAATTCAAAAAATTGCAATGTGAAGCAAGGTTTTGTGGACCAACGTTTAAATTTTTATCTTCTTTTATTATGACCAGTATGGTAAGAATAGAGAACAAATACATTTTACTTGCATCAATTTCTCAACATTCGTAATTTGGTAATATTTATTAGTAGCTTGTACAAATAAATGCGAAGACTTTTACGGCTGGTGTTATGGTTTTAACAAGGGTCAGAAAGCGCAAGAAAATATCAAAAAATTTACATATTATTATATAATATTATTATAATATATATAAATAAATATCTTAAGCATTTAGTATTTTCATCTGAGAATATTCAACGCCAGAGTGATCCACTAGTGCGATGCGGACGGACCCATGGGTTCTATTCCCGGAGCTCTCTGAAGCCTGGCGGGTGGACTACTCAATCAGTAAAAATAATTGAGCACCTGCGTTCACTCGAGCAAGGGGTAATAATGACGATCATCTGAGGCGCGGTGCTTGCCACATCGCCCCGCATCAGAAATGGTGTGCGATAAACGAGCAGAAAAGATGAACATATGACAGCTTTAACCTTTCAGTTCGCAGCCGTTCTCCCACGTGGAGCGTTAGAGTCTTATCATTATTACCATTATCTGAGAATATCTGTCGTAATATTTCACAAAGAAAATGCAGTGAATAAAATTTTTTAATTTGAATCTTTTGCATTAGCAAATATAACATACATGATATTGTATATTTATATGCATCCTTTTAGAAGCCACGTACAATGAATAGTCACAAAATTAAATAAGTTCTGGCATGTTTTAGAAAAACTAAAAGATAGTTGATGGTAAAAAATAATCTGATTAGTGGAAAAAACTGACATTTTCAACTTAGATTTTTACTAATCAGTTGAAAATCACTAATTGATCCATCTGTGCTATTGTGATTAAAATAACTTTGAACGTGAAAGGTTACTTATTTAAATACTCGCTTATAGTTTTAATTTCCATCTGTTCTGGCTATGTTACGTTTGTAGTTCTATTTTTTTATCCTTATGGATCCTTTTATCAAAAGTATCTGTAACTTATAAAACGTAAATTATTCTATAACGTATTTAATAACAATAAAGTCTCAGATATTATATTATTTTCTTTTATAATCACCTAGTACATATATACGGTCATATTCGAAAAAATAACTAAAGTAGCTTAGTAACATCGTTCAGCAGATTTTGTTAAAAAACTTTTAAATATTAATTCATTCTTTTTGAAGCAGAAATTAAATTAATAATTCTTTGGACAGAGTAGAACTTAATCTTTTTTGAAACGTGAAGCTTTCAGCTATATTTTCTAATTTTAGAATACATTGATATCGTCTGAGGATTTGAGCACTTTCTGACCTTTAATTTTGTGCTATTCTAAGTTTTAGAAAATTTACTATAATACTTTATTAAAAGTTTATAAAAAATTAATAAAGCTAAACATTTTTGAAAATTATTTAGCACTTGAAAATAAACGAATGAAACAAAGCTAACGTTAGAATGAGCTATTGTAAATTTAAGATTATTCAAATGTTTACAGTTTGAAGACATGTAAAAGCACATAATGAAATTATTATAATTTATAAATGAAGGTATGACTAAATAGCAACAGAAGTTTTATCAAAGATTTAGCTTGTAATTAGTGTTACCCTTTAAGATTTTTTAAATTGCTGGGTTCGTAGATTATAATAATAAACACAATCAAAAGAATAATTAATAATTTACTATATTATTGTGAGCTGATAGATTTTTCATATTTTAACCAAATTATAATTTTGTATTTCTTTGTTGATACCCAATTTATACTGTTATTTCGAGTTTGTAACATTAGGTTTTCTATGTTTTAAATTAGATTAAAAAATACGTAAGTGGTTGTCTAATATGTTCTAATATACAAGGTGTTCCACAAGGATATTCCAAGACTTATATAGATTCCTTAAACTATTTTAAGCAAAAATTCTCAATCGTTTTTAAGATATCGAAGAAGCAAGTTGGGGGTCTTTGGAGGTGCTTGGTCGTTCTAACATCTTATTTCTTATCCAAATATTATTGTAATTTTATTGCCAAGAAAACTAAAGTTCGAGAGTTTTTCTTAGTAGTTCTTATGCCAACTCTTTTCTACGAATATCTCTATTAATTTTTTTTTTGCTTACAAGCTTCCATTTTTCCGGAGAAAAAGAAAAACGCCCAGAATTGCTGCAGATGATGCCAGGCAATGTTTTGGTAATAAAAATCTAACTAAATATCCTTGGTAATCATATCAGGTAAAATGATGGCCAGTCGCAAGGTTGCTTTATTAATATCTCAAAAGCGGTTAGAATTTCACCCATGTTTATTAGAACATTTTTTTTTGGAATATCCTAATGGATACCCTGCATAAATGCTAATATCGCTAAAATTAATTGCTAGATTTACAAATATATTTAAAATAAAATAATACTAGGCAGTAGATTCCAAATTTTTAGTAAGTCTCCATTTGGAAAAACCCTCAAAAATAAGGATATTTGAAGTATGTGGTAAATTACCTTTTTTTGTTAATTTTAAAGACTACAATTGTAATTCAAAATATATTAATTTGTTTAAAAATAATACATGCAATTTAGTTTAATAATTTCACGAAATATACAGTTTTCTGTATTCATCTGCAAAATAAAATTAGATCTATGAAATGATATTAAAATTAATTACTTATAAAGAGCAACAAAAATATATAATAGTAGGGATGTTTTGTGTAATTATTTATTCACTTGCTTCTATTTTTAACCTCTCTAAATACATTACTTGTACATTATTATGTACAAATTTTATTAGAAACCGACATGTTCCAGTTGTTTCACTTTAATTGAGATTTCTTGAATAATTTAGGTTTATTGTATTTCTAGTTACTGCTGTATTTTTGCCGCAATTATTTATGTTTTATGATATTGTTTTATTTTTCTGGGCTTACAGGAAGATGTCTACTTTCATAAGGGTTTTGAATCAGCATTACATGTTTCCAAAAATATCATAAACAGTGAAAGGTTGTCTATAGAATATGTATTACGATATTTTTATAAAATACTTTTTTTTATTGACTTCAAAACTTTTTTGTGGTTACATGTGGTGCATAAAAGAAAATATATTGCTTGTAGTAAAGCTTTAATTACCTATATTTTTAATAAACATTCAAATAATTTACTTTTAATTGCTACATTTTTTTATTTAATTACCTTTCGTGTAATTCGAAGCTTGTTTGCTGCTGTTGTTTTCTTCGTGTTACTGATATGTAATGAATGTGTTTTCTATGTGTTAGTACTATTTCTATGTTTAGTACTATTATTATTATTTATAAAGATGCGAGTCCCCTTTCACTGAGAACTAATACAACAGCAATTTTAGTATAAAGTTATTGAAGCTTTTGCGGCCGGCGCCGCGCCGGGGTACTGATCCGGCAGAATCAACGCCCCGGAAGCCCAGACAGATAAACGACCGAATTCCGGTGTGAAGCTTTTAGTACAAGCTCGCATTTGCGCGGAGCTAAATGTAAACTTCGAACCGGAACATGTATAAGTAATCAATGGCCTGAGACCGGCCTCTTGGAAACGCGTCCGCCGTTTTTGCGCAGAGCAGTCCTCGAAATCGCATAACTGCGCTCGTTAAAAAAAGTACCTGATGCAAAAAGCACGTAATTCCGATGCTAATCACGTGTAATTTTTGTAACGGAACCTACCATCTATCCGGTGCGTGTAGCTGCCTGCGAGAGCAGCTGAAAAACGGCGCTCTGCGCTGAAAAAGGGCTGCAGAGCTTGGGAAGGCTTCCCGCGCGCTCTTTTTGCGCTCGTTACGAGCGTTTAGGCGATGCGGCAAATCTAGGCAAGTATGCAAATTATTCCGGCATTGCATTGTAGTCGAGGCTGCCAAAAGAATGAGTCTGATATTATTTTTAGAATTAAATAATTTCGAAGAAGCTATCCGCAGGAAGCACTGCTGGAACTAAGTGCCGCATTAAAGTTGTTGAGTCGCGCTGCCTTATATGAAAAATAAAAGAGGAGTTTCCTTATTGCAAAAAATCTGCATTAGTTTCGTGTTCCCACTTTTTCCTGCAATCACAAGATTCTGTCTAGTCTGTATTTATACCCTGCAACATTACTTGGTTATTATTTCAATTAATCGTTAAGTAAATTACTAATGTTTAAAAAACTATAAAACCTAACAACAAATATCTAAGTGGTGTCTATTTCGATTTATTTTTGACCGTAACAAAAACAAATAGTGATATTACAATAAGAAAATTAATTAATAAACGCAACTGCAATTGTTTTTAAGTTACATAGAATAAATTTTAATATGTAAAACTGTTTAGGTATAAATAAGTAATACAAAGAATTTGACCACCAAGGGGAAGTAAGTGCTGACAAGTCGATTCACAGCAAGTGACCTGATTGTAAGAGAAGTGATTAGAAGATCGATTAAGATCCTGGGCGGAGCATTTCACTAGGACCTACACTACAAGTTTTTTGTCTTAAAAAATCGCCAACTGTTAACCGAGAAGAACAAAATTGACAGGAAGTACTGCTAAACGACATTAAGCGTGACGGTGTTAGCTTCCTGAGATTTCCGGGTAAAAAGAACTTTATTTATGGTAGGAAGGTGAATCGTCAAAGTGACCTTTGAATCTGCTAAGATGACTCTAAAATACCTATCGTCATGCATACAAAGTTTCTCACTTTTGTGTGGTATTGGGGTTTGTGAGCAATGAAAGGGACATCATGGCGCTCCATTTCTTTAAGGAAGGCCCGAAGGTGACCGCGGACTGCTATATCAACGTGCTGGAAACAGTCAAACCCTAAATAGATGAGACGGCTGCTGGGCGGGAGAATGTGTTCCAGCAAGACTACGCTCCAGCCCACAAGGCTATGCAACAATATGTATTATCACTGATCCTCGGCTTGGAGCCATCCTCTTGACTACTACGTGTGGAGTATGGTCAAGGCGAAGGTCAATGAGAGGCATTATACGCCTAGATGAAAAGGATATACAAATAATTAAGAACTTGTACTAGGACCAAACAGCAACCGTTAGAATTGAGACAGTACAGAATAAATAGAAATGAAATGAGGAGTGAGACGGATGTATTTTATCGCCAACCCTGTTCAACTTATACTCGGACCATATAATCATGAATACGCTGTACGGGAGAGCGAAAAGCATTAAAGTAAATGGTAAAGCAATAAATAGTATTCGATATGCCGACGACACCATTATGGTTGTATCAACTCAAGAAGATATGCAAGTTTTGTTAGACAAAGTGAATGAAGAAAGTAAAAGGTTAGGCCTCAATATAAACATCCAGAAGACAAAGTTTATGGTAGTAAGCAAGAAGAGAGACTTAAATGTGAGATTTATGATAGTAGTTAACAACATAGAGCCAGTACAGAAATATAAATACTTGGGTACATGGGTAAGAAAAAAATGGGATAGTGACATGGAAGTTAAGACAAGAATAGAAGTGGCTAGATATGGATTTAGAAAGATAAAGGTAATGTTATGTGATAAAGAATTAAGCATCGATCTTAGAGTGAGAGTAGTTAACTGTTACATATGGCCAATATTACTGTACGGCTCAGAAGCATGGAATCTAAAGAAAGACACAAGCGCAAGAATAGAAGCATTCGAAATGTGGGTCTTTCGACGAATGTTAAAAATCTCATGAATAGAGCGATGTACCAATGAGGAGATCTTAAATAGAATAGGAAGAGATAGAGAACTTTTACACATGGTGAAAAGAAAAAAGTCGAATATCTGGAACACGCATGATAGATACGACCTACTACAGAAAATAATGATGAGAAAGATAGAAGGTAGAAGAGGAGTAGGAAGAAGGAAGATATCGTGGCTCAGAAACATAAGAGAATGGACGGGGATTAAGAGAATCAGCACCCTTTTTAACATAGCAAGAAACAGAGAAAGATTTGCAGAAATGTCAGCCAACTTTCACTAGTTGGAGCGGCACCTACAGAAAGAGCGATAATGTATGAACACTGTTAATTAAACTGAGAAGCGTAAAGTCGTAAGAAGAGTGTCTACAAACCTATTAATTTGAAAATGTTAACCCGTTATTGATTATAATGAATATTTATAATCGGCTACAGCTTTCATAAGAATAGCCCAATTTGAATTTGCTTTAAATAGCATGTAGGAGCTAAATTATTATTATATATTATATAGTGTACTGCCTTGAAGAAAATTTTCAAAAAAAAAAATACTTTTTTATGGGAATGTGACTAGTTTTAGTAATCAAGTAGCAGCAAGTTTCTTTCATTAAAAATATGCTCGGAAAATATTCTTAAATAGGTAAACAGTGACGTTATTTTGTTGTTTTTACATACTACATACCTTGCTGCGTTGTTTAAAACCATTGTCTTCTTGCATCACCCGTCTTGTTCTGTCAGAATTAAAAAACCTTTATAGGATGTTTTACAATCTTGCTTAACAATCCTATTACTCTTTGTTGATTACGCTTTCGATAAGGAATACCAAGCCCCGAACCAAGACTCGTTCATGTCCCAATCTCGATCCAAGTTCTTCCTTGCCCACACCAGTCGTTTTTCCACATGCATTTCTGATAATCAGAGGTTTCTTCAAAGTAGATTGAAAAGAAACGTTTTTTTTTCACACAAGTGACTTCAAATCGTATATAGAGAGATCTGAATTCTTTTCTTACAAATTTTAATATGAGCGCAGCTCGGGGAAAGGCCTGGCTCGTTTTTAAAGAGACCCAAGAACCTTTTATTCTTCGTTGTTGTGACGCAAACTATTCTCCACTCCGGCAGATTTTCTACGTTCCCAACCTCCAAATATCGCTTTTTAACGAATACTTACGACTTATATAAACATTTGCAGCCGCTTATACGTCACTTTCTTCGTATGATTCACTAAAAACACTCCCTTGTGTCTCTTCCAGAAATTTGCACTCATTGTAAAGATAAAGAATTCACTAACATCACCAACATATGTGCTGGCAAACTGTACTGTACAAAAGAAGCGCAAAATAAAGATTCGAGTTAACATGGATGGTGCTGCTGTGCCTCTTTACCAAATAACGACGGTCACTTTCTTGTCATACAGACTGTATTTTAAACTTAAATTAGACACATAGTTTTCTCATTAGTTGACTCGTTTTTATTTAAATATTAACATTTCTAAAAAGATCACTCAAAAAAATTATTTTTAAAAATTATTTGGTCCTTCAAACACCAGCATTAGTCAATTTTTTTATTTCTTAATTTGTGCTCCGCAATATAGTTGACAAAAGCAATTAATTAATTTATTGTTGATTTATATTGCTATCTAACTATTTAGGATTTAAAAAAAAGAATGCTCCTTGCTGTATTAACAATGTTTATACAGGGTGTCCCAAAAATCAACGTCAAGCCGTAAACGGGTGATAGGCCAGGTAGTGACAGTTATCAGAAAAATAATAAAAAAAATATTAGTAATGTACTTTTAAAATTATAGGCATTCAAAAACAAATCGAGAATGTTGACACCCTGTGATGATCTTTCATGTACTGTGACTACAAATCTTTATTGTTCTTTATTTTTTTGTATGTAATGTAACCCTGAATAACCCTTCTGTAATTACAGTCTAAAATTAAAACACAACTGCCTCAGGTTTAAAGAAAATATCACTTTTGTTACCCAACCGTGCACTCAAATTTATTACATCGCCCAACTTTAACTGACCGTACTGAAAGAAAATGTACAACGCTATTTTGGCAAGTGACTTTAAAAGATGGCGCATTTAGTCCAGATTCAAAAGTGGTGACACTTGCTAAATTAATTCTTAAATAAGGAAAAAAATGTTTTTTTCAAAAGAAACCTGATTTCAAACTAATTCTTTTTACTTAGTTTACTTAGTTCTAATGCACGCTAGGCTTTCTCTAAGTCCCTAGTTTTAAGGTATAAGTTTGAGTGAGACGGATAGTGATACTATTTTGCCAAGTGTGAGTGAGACAGATAGTAACGCAATTTTCACCAAAATGAGTGAGACGGATAGACACACCATTTCGATTAGTGTTAGTGAAATTGATAGCGACGCCATCCTAGCCAAATAGTGACGCATAGGAACAATGTACAATACTGCAGTACACCTCATATATGGGGAATGCAGACTTTATCCTGAGGGATATCTAAATACTGAGCGTTATCCATATCACCGAGTGTTTACAAATGTGCACCGGTCACTCTCAGAGGATCGATTTCCAAATCAAATGACTAGTGAGGGAGACCCCTCATGCCCTCCTACAAGGACGAAATCTTACAAGAAATCACACAAGATCCGAGCACCTCAGTACGTGGAATTGAAGCAAGGACAGGAGTGCCCAAAAGTACATCACATCAAATTTTACAAAAAAAAAACGAGTTCCACCTGTACCATGTACAACAAGTACAAACTCTACTATCCCGAGATTGCCCTGAAAGATTTGCATTTTGTCGAATTATGTTGCAAAGGTACAGGAAAGATTCACAATTCTTGGAAAAAATTCTATGGTCCGATGAATCGACATTTTAAAAAGGATGAATACATGAACCTCTTCAATTTGCACGAGTGACATGTGGAAAATCCACATTTGATGCGGGAAGACAGATCACAGTACCGCTTTCAAGTAAATATATGGATCGGAATTATTAATGGAACATTATTGGACCATTCCAGCTGCTGGAGTCACTACTTGATGAGCCGTGGTACTTTTAGCCTGGTAGTGGTTCTTTTATTAATTAGTGTCCATCTCGCTCAAACTTGTGCATTTAAACTAGGGACTTAGAGAAAGGCTAGCGTGCATTAGAAGCATGTTAACTAAATAAAAAAAATTAGTTTGAGATCGGGTTCTTTTAGAAAAAAACATTTTTTCCTTATTTAAGAATTAATTTAGCAAGTGTCATACCACTGCCAAAATAGCGTTGTACATTTTCTTTCAGTACAGTCAGTTAAAGTTGAGCGATGTAATAATTTTGAGTGCACGGTTGGGTAACAAAAGTGATATTTTCTTTAAACCTGAGGCAGTTGTGTTTCAATTTTAGACTGTAATTACAGAAGGATTATTCAGGGTTGCATCACACACAAAAAACAAAGAACGATATAGATTTGTAGTCACAGTACATGAAAGATTATCACAGGGTGTCAATATTCTCTATTTGTTTTTGAATGCCTCTAATTTTAAAAATACACACTAAGATTTTTTTAATTATTTTTTTTGATAACTGCCACTACCTGGTCTATCACTCGTTTTCGGCTTGACGTTGTTTGGGACACCCTGTATTAAATTGCTTTTTTTACTACAAGAGAGAATATTTGTGTAGATCAATATATTGCGTTTGAAGAAATATGGGATCGAACAAACTGTAATCAATCAGTTATACAATTTTTATATGCATGATTGAGTATAAATTGTACACTAGGTCTAATATGCACACCGTTTTCAAGGTAATAAATTTATATTAGAGTCCCTTAAACGGTGTGTGTAATGTTCATTTTAATAAAATACTTTACGAAGAAAACATTGAAATATTAATTTAAAATACGCTATACAGTTATTAATATAATTAAGCCAAATCGCTGAGAGTCATCTATATTGATAATTTAGTAGATTATTGTTTAGACTGAAAGCTGCTACGCAGCGCTAAATTATCCTTCTTACATAATTCGCCATGCTGCAGCATAATGCGACTGCAGAAAACAATACACGGGTAATTGGCGGAGATAAAGTACGAACCACTGCTATTAGCATGAACAGCGGCTTATTACGCATAATAGAAGGTACAATTGCCAGTTAGTTATTGAGTACCGACATGTTTAAATTATTAACTGCGTAAGTATATGAAAACTTTCGCACAAGACCTAACTGCAGCGTGCGGTATTGTTTCTGCATTCGTTACAGTGCTAGCTGGTCTGCAATTTCGTTTTACAGCTATAAAATGCAGAGCTTATTCGTAATTATAATGGTCCACATAAGCAGAGTACAGTAAACTGAAACACAGGGAGCTGCAAGAGGCTGCTTTGAAGGTACCGCTTCATATATTAAAATTACTATAGGTAGCACAGCACTTTGTCAACGCATTAATTAATTGCCATCATCAAAGCCACGATACGCAATAATTAATGTTAATCCCTAGTAATCTGAAAGATAATTACTCGAATGGGCTTAATTGATGCGGCTATTGCAAATTCGGCGAAACAAACTTTCATAAGCGCAGCCCCGTCGCAATTAATTAGTTAATTAGACGAATAATCTGGTTCTCATAAGGCATTTCAATTCCTGGTGCATGGCGCAAGTGCGAGCGGCCGGGCATAATTGCGACTGCATATCTGCTCCCGATGCCGTTGTTTTTATGCAGTTTATAGACCCCTGCGGATGTGCTAATAAATAATGCATACTCCTTGCGTATTACTCGGATAATACAAAAATTGCATATGCATTACAGTTTCATTCTCTTATCTTAATCACATGCAGAAAACATACAAATTTTATTTACGTAACTATGTAGTCGCAGCGCGCGGCGTATACATTTTCATAACACTTTCGGTTTTTGCCCTTTAAATCTGATTTGCATGGCCGCGGCAAAAGGCGCCCTAAAAACTGGAAAATTTGGATGCATATTTATGAGGGCGCTCTGGAAAAATCAATAATTTTAATATATAATACAACTAAAGAAACCAGGATTTTCTGATTTAGCGCTTTTTAAATTCAAAAAACGAAAATTGTAATAGATGCAGCTTCAATAAAACACATCCTATATTATATCGTGGGTATAGTGACAGCGTTATAAATTGCAGAACTGTAAATGATATATGCAGAATAAAAATTAGAAACTCTCAGTTGGATCACTGAAAATGAAGCTCAAAAGAAACGAAGATGAAAGACCACTTTCATTTAAAGGGACAAGATCAGAAACAGATGGAAACGTTCGTATTTTTTCGTTAATAAACAATGAGAATTCAAAATGGTAACCAATAAGATTGCAGCTTGTACCCGCGTATACGCAAGTTTGGTTTATTTTTCTGTAGTGGTCCTAACAAACAGTGTTAGTTTAGAGTTCACTGTGTTTACTGCTAACAATAACTCACCACGGGCGTGTCATTTACACTCACAAGAGCACCTTACGACCTCGGAAATTCAGTTCGGGATGAAATTTTGCAGGTTAGTAGTAGACCTCAAGGGTGTTCACCCAGAAGAGTTATAAAGCGCACTAACCAGAAATTTCCAAGAAAAAAGGCTCTAAAGTTTCAGGTGCACCTTTTATACTGGTCGATTTTTACACATTGTCAGACTTAAATGGACAAACGCTTCAAGGTCAACAAAGCAACACACCAAAGAACAAAGGATTCGACACGAGTAATCTATCTTAATGGTTTTTAATCTTTGGTGGTGACAAGAACAATATTTAATTATATCAATAGATAAATTTAGACAAGCATTTTTGAACTGAAATACGACAGTTGCAGTATTTTGGGATTGGAAGGACTGTTTTACCAGTGCGGTTTGTGATATTAAACATAAACAACGATATTATTGTCGTATATAATAGACAAAACATTTTTTTAAATTTAATAAATACATCAACGATCAGAACGATGTACATATTTATACTTAAAATATATTACGCATTAGTTCTATGAGGCTGGATGTACTAGAAGACGGGCATGGTGTTTCACTGCACGTTGATGAATTTCCTCTTTTACAGTTGGTATATCTAAGTCCGTATGTAGAGTTAGGTTGGTGACATACCATGGGGCACCTGCGATCTGTCTTAGAGCCTTAGATTGGAATCTCTGTATAATGTTTAAGTTGGACATGCTAGAGCATCCCCATAGTTCCAGTCCGTAAGTCCATATGGGTTTAATTATTACCATATAGAGAAGTCGTTTGCTATCGAGGGAAAGTGGAGATTTTTGCCGATTAGCCAAGCCATTTGTTTAAATTTGAGATCCATTTGTTTCCTTTTCTTTGTAATGTGCGATTTCCAAGTTAGCTTTCTATCTAGATATAATTCTAGATAACGAGTTTTGGTAGCGTGTGGTATTTCGACAGTGTTAATATAAACAGGAGGACACTGTTGTGTCTTAATGAGAAAGTTACGTGAGCAGATTTGCTTTCATTAACTTTAATTCGCCATTGGTTCAACCAATCCTCCCGGAGGTTTAAATAGTTTTGTAGCTGCTAGACGCTAGAGCTTTATGTGTCGTCAGAATTGCTGTGTCCTCCGCAAATGTTCCTACTTCAACATCCGGGCTATAGGAAGATCAGCAGCGTAGATTAGATATAGGAGCGGACCTAAAACGCTATCTTGAGGGACGCCTGCGGAGATAGGAAATATCTCTGATACTTCTTCGCCATGTTTGACTTGATGTGTACGATGTAGTAAACAAGATCTTAGTAATTCGTAGTAGTTATGCGGAAACACAAGCTTGAGTTTATATAGCAGGCCCTTATGCTAAACTTTGTCAAAGCTTCCTTCACATCTAAAAAGACAGATGAGCAGTAATTTTTTTCTTCAAAGGCTGTATAAATAATATTCGTCAAACGATGGCACTGCTGAATAGTCGAGTGATTACGACGAAACCCAAACTGGTGGTCAGATAAGTGATCCGCTAGCAAGTCATCTTTGTTTATTCGCTTTAAAATCAGCTTTTTCAGAAGTTTTGATATCACCGGCAAAAGGCTTATAGGTCGATAAGAAGTTAGTTCCGTTGGCGGTTTACCTGGTTTGGGTATTAATATGATATGTGCATGTTTAAATTGGGTGGGCCAGTAGCTCAGACGTAGGATGGAGTTAAATAAGGTTTCTATTAACAATAATTCGGAGTAGGGTAGTTCAGATAGTACTTTTCCGGTAATTAGATCAAATCCAGCTGACTTATTCTTTTTTAAATATTTTATTTCATGTTCTACTTCTTGTACAGTGAACGTTTTAATCGGTGGAGACAGCTGAAGAGGAGCATCTAGGAAATCTTCTACTTCTGGGTTTGGATCACTATTGTGGGGTTGTAAGACTTGTGCAAGATATTCCGCAAATGCTGCCGCCTTTCTTGGTCACACCTGGCCTAGGTGCCATCAGGCTTAAAAAATGTGGAACGCTTCACGATTTTGCGTGTCATCCTTGCGCAGGGGCCATGCTAATCTTCTCTGTATCGTTCCAATTTTAGTATATGTACCGCCGAAGCGTGTACAGACAAAACATTAAACCCCAACATGATTAGTTCAACTTTGTTTGTAAATTTTAACTACTAAAGTAATATTTATAACCTGCTTAGAGAAACAATTAGTAAATTGGTTGGCCCTGAAAAAAGTTCTCTTTTAATTACATTTAATCTAATATTACAGAATATAATAGAAACCAAATCTAGTACGTAAATCCAGAAGTTCTTTAAGTTTGTATAATGCATTATTGTTGTCCAGAATATTTACTGCTAACGTGTTTGGATGAAATTCAAAGCAAGATTGATAGTGTTTGCTATTTCATTTCACCTACCATGAGGCGTTAATGATGTACCGTACACTGCAGAATTTCCACATTTAAGGTGCTTGTGGTACCCCATAATTTAATATCGAATGTTTGTTCGGGCTTCAATATTATTTTAAAGATTAAGAGTTTGTTCTCTAGGGCGAGTTTTGACTTTCTTCCAATTAGCCACTGAAGTTTCGTAAATATTAAACTCAGTTGTTTGCATTTGGTGAAAATATAACCTTCTATCCAAATGGACACCTAGATATTTTACAACTTCTGATTGGAGTAAATGCACTTTGTTCAAGGTTAGAGGTGAACAGCTGTCTGTCCCGAAAGTAAAGGTAATATGGGTGGATTTTGTTTCGTGGATCTCAATGTTCCATTTCTTGTAGCTAGTCTTCTAATAAATTTAAAGAAGCTTGAAGGTTATTAGATACAGTCGCTGCTTTTTCGAGTAGGAATAATATAGCGGTATCATCCGCAATTGTGGCTATTGTAGTTTTGTTGTATAGTGGATACATCTGAAGTATACGACAGATAAAAAGTAGGGTTCAACCCGCAAATAAACTTGTTAACTCACCTTTGAACTTGATTTGGAGGTACCCGTTTGAGAGATAAAATTTAAACAGTTGATAGTATGTGTGTGAAAGTATCTGTTTAATTTTTAGGAGTAGCTTCGGATGGCAAATATTGTCAAAGGCTTAGACTATAATGAAAAAACTGCATAACAGTATTGTTTAATCTAAATGCCTGGATGATTTATTTAACAACTCGATGTACTTGTCCAATTGTAGCATATTCGTCTCGAAAACCGAATTAATAATCTGGAATCAGTTTGTGTTTTTCAATAGGCGGATTTAGGCTTTTGAATAGGGGGTTTTCAAATACTGTTGGCGATAGAATGCTATAATCTCGGTTGGTTTTCCGGCTTTGCTTATAAGAAAATTTGCGCTACTTTTCACTGAGGTATTAGTTCCACTGAAATAAATTCGATTAAATTACTTACAGCTTACATTTGTATAGTAACTATCATTTTTCTGTAAACTACTTAAAAACAAGCAGCTTCTAAATAAAATCAATTGAGTAACTAGTCAGTTTATTTTTATATTAAATTTCAAAACCCGGTTTCGCAATTTGATTAATTTAGGTGATAAATATATACTTTTTTGGCTATACAGTTAACAATATGTCAATTTTAATTTTTTTTATCAGGTAATTTTTATATAACAAAAATAAAATATAGAAATATTAGACTAAAACAACTGAGGAGTAAAAAACTAAAATCGGTAAAATTTAGCCGACTGTCACAACTAAATTTGATCACTCCTCGTACTGCTAATAACCGAACCTGGGCTCCTCTTAAGCTACATACCTTTGCGCAACTTTTCTCATAATTCCGCAGCTATTTTATTTTGTTTTGTTTTATTTATATTAGTTTGTGAGAACTTTGCGTCATTATTGTATATTGGTGAAAGCAAAATGCACATTTGCACAACGTTTCTTAACATGCTGCAGTAAAAGTTAATTTCTTTATTATGTCTAACCTAAATTGGTTCAGCTTTGTTGAAATTTGATAATTCTTATGTTATTAACAGAAAAACGTTTTTTAAACAAATATATCCTTTAGCTATAGTTATCAAGAAGCAAGATATCTTATTATCTAATATTAGTAATAATTTGTTTAGTAGAATTAAAATTTAGAAACTACATGCAATTATGGCAGAACTTAATGCAGTAGAAATTCTCTATTTTAAAATTTTAAATTTTACTGCTGCAAACGATTGTTGTTTATAAATTCATGGACTAAAACAATTAATTTTTTAAATTAATATTTTATTATGCTTCAATTTAAAAAAACTTCAAATATAAAACCCAACCCATTGACCATTACGACCTTTCTAGAATAATCTACTCTAATCAATTGGCTCTACTAATGTAAAATTGTTATAGGCATTTTTAAACGCCGCTTAATTTAATTCCAGTCACCAGTATATAAAGTCACTGATATATAATACAAAGGAAGATAAAGCAATTTTTGTATATATTAATGCTTTGCGGACACATGTTAGATATTTCAAAATTACGGAAAACTATTTCAGATAACCTGAAATCGTACTAATTTAGGACCAGCTGCGGCATGGCTTTTAAAGGTAACAAATTGTGTAAATTTCCACCACTTGTATCGCGGCCGGATTAAATTCCACAACATGTTTTTGTTAATCTTGTTTAAATTGGTACAGTCTGCATTAAAAAAGTGAAAAAATAATTTATATGGATCAACAACTGTTGTACATTTTTATTGGATATGTAAGTTTATTTTTTAATGGAATTTATTATACGTTAAACATTGCATAAATATAAAAACACATGCATTTTTAAATACCTGTTATGATTTGTTGCAATTTTATAACTAATTGAGTCACTGTAAATTAATCAGATATTTTTCTGCAACCAAGCAATTGAAACTTACTGATTTACATATAGTATGCTATATTACATAAAAAACTGGAAAATGCGTTTCAATACATAAACTAAAAATTCAGAAAAATTGCGCTATCTACGGAAAATAAAACAACCAAATTTTGTTTATATGACAACATAGCCTAAAATAAACAAAAAAAAAATAAACCAAAAAACTCTATGCTGTCAAAAATGGTGAACAAATTGGCCGTTAGGAACAATTACCGACGTCGGATCGCATTCCATTTCCTTCACTAAAATATCAGCCACAGTGCAAAATATCTTGGCAAAATGACGAAGATGGGTAAAACTCAAATATACGCAAATTTGAAGCGGTTTGCTCAAGGGGAAGGGCTGAAAAGATGAATAGGAGCGGGACGCAAGTCTGAGCTGGAAGCCGTCGATCGCAGCCGCATTATTCAACTCTCACTCCGGTACCCAAAATATTTGGCCAAGAGGATTGCCCAGATGGTGTATAAGCATGGAAGTCCTCTGGTTAGCCATATGACTATCAGTACCTCCGTTCCATCGGCATCCAAGAATTGAAGCCTAGAAAGTATCGATGTTAACCGCTAACGACAAACAGAAGCGGCTAGATTGGTGCCGACCTAACTTAAACCGGGGCTGGCCAAAGGTCGTTTTCACAGACGAGTCCTATTTCGAACTCTTTCGAGATATGGTGAAAGAGTCGGCGCAAAACGTCTCGAGGCGCCAGCCCCGGCTCGAAGCCTGGTCATCTTGATACGGGGCGGCATTAGTGTTCGCGGCGCCACGCCGCTAGAATTATTCCGCGGATCAATCAATCCCGAGCGATACCAGGAAATCCTAAGCGAGAGCATGTTGAAGACCATGGACACATTATGTCATGATGGTTACGTTCTCCAACAGGATAACGCTAGGCCCCATGTCGCTCAAAGCACAAAACAATAGCTTCTGGGCCACAACATTGAAGTCCTAGAGTGGCCGGCATTAAGTCCAGACCTCAACCAAATTAAAAATTTATGGACATTTCTCAAAAATCAGGTCAAGTATCTGGACCCTAAAAACATGGACGACGTTCAGGCCAAAATTCACTAAATATGGGACAACATAAACATTGATGCCTGAGTCTTTGGACTTCAAGCATGTATTGAAAAAGAGGCAAAATTAATATTGAACTTTTTATAATAATATATATAATAATAAATCTTGTTATAGTTGAAAAGTTCATGACCCTAATTATAATGGTTCAAAAGTTATGTGCGAGAAAGTGATTTCGGTTTTTTATATAATATACTTTAGTTAAGTTAAACAATATATAATAGCTAAGTAACATAATAATTAAAAATAGAAAAGTTTAGAAGATGAAAATCATTTATAATCCATACAATTTATCCATTTAACTCTAGTGTCCTTTCATTATCGTTTTAAATTCATCATTATCGTAAAAAAATGTAGAAAAGTTTTTGTATGTGAATTTACGAGCAAAGGCCATTCGCACTTCGCGAGTAACGTTGAAAGTAAACTTACTTGAAAGTGAAATAAAGTTGCATAAAAATAAACAAAAGCATTAAAAAAAGAAATTATTTTAACTGTCATCAAATAAAGCAAAATGCACGGCTTATTAAATTTTTATATATCTAAAATTTGATGCAATCTATTAGCGGCCAACAATTTAGCTTATGATATTTCTAGCGAAATGATTACTATTTTGATAACTAAATTTGTGGGTTGAAGGATTTTTTTGTTGTAAAGTTTCATTAGAAATGAGATACAAATTTTGTTTGTCTAATAAAAAAATATGTAGACGCTGTACTTCTTTGTCTGTTGTTAAATATTTATAATGCTAAGTCTGTATATCAAATTCAGTAGCTGAATTGTCTAAATGTGTATTGGTCACAGGAAATTATAGATAATAAGTGGTAATATAAGAGAATTGATAAATGCAGAAAATTGTTTAAATTTTAAATAATTATAAAGAAAATTAAATGTAATAATCACAGCTAGGATGCAAAAATCTGAAATGAATAAGACTCGTGCAAAAAATATGGAAAGAGTGGACGACAAAGAAAAGATGCAATACAAAACAAAACTAAAAAGTCATGGAAAACTATCAATCAAGATGTGGACTTGTAAAGTCTGTAAATCTAACAGCTTTTGTTTAATTTAAATGTAACTAAACAATTTATATATATAAATGAGTAATTTATAGGGTGATCCAAATTAACTTTAGGATTTGAATTGCGCGCCGTTTGTGTTCTGTAAACGTTGAATGTTTGCATTTGCACAAAAAAATGGCAACGTTGTTATGGCACCGTATGCTGTGCAGCAACTCATCGATATCATTCAAGTTTATTATGAAAACAGGCGATCAGTTATAATTACGCGAATGACTACTGCCTAGGCGCAATAATGTGCCAAGTGAGCGTACAATTCGTAATCTAGAGCAAAAGTCTGAAACAAGTGGTGCGCTTATTGACAAAGTAAGAATTTGTTATCGCAATAACTATCGTTCAGGTGATAATATTGCTTGAGTAAATGATAGTGTGCATGTAGAACCAAGCACGTCAATTTGTCGCCGTTTTAACAAATGAACTTCATTTACACCCATACAAAATTTATATGACTCAAGAACACATACTATTAAAGCGTCCAAGAAAAACACACGCTGTGAATCGAAGAAGCAACCAATTTTAATGGTTGAGGGCTCTTTAGACTCGTCTCGAAGAGACGGGCTGCGAGTTATAGTTTTAAATTGATCATGGTCACATAATAGAAGAAAAAAGGTGATCTTTTGGCCGAAAATGATATTGCGAAGGAAGCGCGCGCAAAGTGGCACCAAGCGCAAGTTAATATACTGTTTGACTTTCAATAGGACGAAATTTGCGTCACACGGTGTTCCTTGTTTAAAGAAACAAAAAAGCCGTACATTTATAAAATTAATTTCAAAAACATGGCAAGTGATGCTAATTTCTATAACATTCTATAATATTTCTATAACAGTGAGAGGTAAAACTCATTTTTGTTTTTCATTCATTGGCCCGGGCGAAGGTTGTGAGCTCGAATGACATGTGGTTTCAACAAGATAGAGCCACATGTAACACAACACGTGAAACACTCATTTTAATTCAAACCAAATTCCCTAATCGCACAGTGGTGACATTGATTGGCTACCACAGTCTTGAGCTCTTACCCCATTAGACTTTTTCTTTTGGGATTATTTAACGAAAAGGGTTTATTTTATGTGAATTTGGCTGACACATTTTATACGTAACTGCTAAGTCTGTACTTTACACTGATATCAGTAAAATTGGAATTGTTCTAATATTTTACGTTTTATTCAAGAAAAGCATACTAACGTTGAATTTACAAAAAATTAGAAGAGGAAAATCTTTTAACTTACACACTCGCGAATAATTGTTAACAACGATTAATTTTTTGCCTGCAATAATTTATTATGAGCATTTATAATATTTATTTTACAGCTAAGTTGTACTATTTATGCTTTCGTGTAGTATACCTTATATTTTACATACATATGCTATAATAACTTATGTCCGTTATAATTATTTCTATAGACACAATTTCAAGTTGCATTTTCCTCATTGTGTTTTTGCGATTTATGTTCTAAATGATCTCAACAGTTCATAAATAAATCTGGCTTGATTAATATTCAAATACCTGCGCTTTGTTGTTATATATTTGTTGAATAATAAATTCAAAATACAAATCAAAACACGATCAAACATTTTGCACTTATTTATATTATTTACAGTAATAAATCATTTTTTCACAAATTGGATTTTTAAGACTACTATGAAGTATTACATCTCGTTACTTCAACTGTATGTTGACTTGTGAGTTATACACGACTTTGTCTTCAGCCTTCTCTTTACTTTATGTTTAAGCCTTTTGTACAGAAAATTATTATTAAGACAAAAAAAGCATTTTTAGTAGATCAATTTATTTTCAGATGAGAAGTAATTATGCATAATACACTGTCATAACAAGTATAAACACTGCTTTGTTACGTTAATAAAAATTAAAGAAAAATAAACAAACTGAAAAAAAATCAAAAAATGTGAGTTGGGTAAAAATAAATGACACTTGAATTAATGTTTATGACAGTCACCATTAAATTTATTAGTCCCAAGAAAATCTATTCAATTAAAATATAAATATTGCTTCAACCATTGGTGTGCACAAAATATGAGCATTTCTAATCGTGACCATTTTAGAAAAGCGTGTTTTATAGCCTGCAAACCTTTTGCCGCTGCTTGTAAGAGATTCCGTACCAATTTTAGTACCTCTGGAATAGTAAGTAGCTGATCATTGTTAACGGCGAAACTAAGTAATAAGTTGACGAACTCGCTAATTTTCATCAGTGCGGCGCGAGATCCGCGAAATATGCTAACGCGATCGCCATAACGCGCCGGATGATCCCATTAGTCCACTTCAGCGATTTGAATCCTTTCCACGCAACCAGCATGCAACACGTGCCGATGGCAGATCAATTAGGAGGAGAAATGGAGCAGCCCGCGCTGAAAAAGGCGCGCGCCCGAACGCGCTTAATTACCCCGACGCAGAATCGCCGTTAATTGCAGATATTAATTGCATAGTTAAGGGACATACTTGAGCAGCAGGTGCGACAACTGCTCGACCCAAAATAATGAGCGGGCAGCTGAGCCCCAAACGAGCTAATTGAAGAAATCTATATTTTGCAGTTATCAGCAGGGTGAACCCGTAATTTCCGCGCCTGCATCGCCAATTCGTAATAACAACCGCTGGTGACATTATTGCGCCGATACGTTCGGCAGATAAAGATGCAGTATGCAAATTTGGTGAGCTCATCGGCTGTATGGGCAGATTAATCTAAAGACAGGAACAGCAACGAGGCTGCATGTGCCACTGCACAAAAATAGTGGGCTCAAAATAAAGTAAGTAGATAGGAAAAATATAAGCCAGGTATTTCAAATGTTAGGGTATTAATCAATCCAAAATCAAAAATTTGTATCTCTATGTCTTGTGACGGATAACTGCAGTAGAACTCGTTTTTAGTTATTTCAGTAACATTCACTAATCTAGTAGAAGAAGGTCAACAATTTTTTCCAGCTTTTAGCTTTCTACTCTTTACCACGCTAATATATATAAACGACTAAATTTTAAAAATAAAAAGACCATTCTCTAACAGCTACTAGACTATGTATATTTATAAAGCCTTCCCTCAAGAACAACATTTTATGTCATACTTGTTCTCTCACATAAGAGTAGCTAATTAACACTACTTAATAAATAACTATCAGTTTTGGTATTTGATGATATTGTCTTTAAAGAAACAAACTTTTTGCTTAAGTTTTATTTTTCAACTCTTTTAAGCAAATTATTTCGCAAAAATCCATGTACCATAGATCAAAGATGACCACATCGAGCTATACATTGTTCTCAGGTTTAGTAGTCGTTCTATGAGTATTCTTGTAAGAAAATATATATTGATTTTGCATAATCTCAATGAAAACAACTTCTTAATATTGATCTTATCGTTAGTGCTCTATGTGGGCGTAGTTATGATTTAAAAAAAATTAACTCTTGCATTTTGGCCCTTGGAGATATTAAATCTAAGAAAGTGATCAACACGCGTATGTTTTTTTTTGCAATATAATATGTTGTATGGAAAACGTAACTTCTCCATTTTTACCCTCTTAAGACCAGAATTTGGAAAATGCAAAAACACATTTTTTTTGTAATAAAAAGTTTATATATAACTTTTAATAGCTCTATATTGAAGATTTTTTGAGTGACAGAATTTGAAAAATTCTAACACTTCTTTATTTATTTATAATGAAGGAGCTACGTAACACTTGATCGTTTTATTTTTAAACACTTTCAAGAAGTGGATGTTGTATATAAAATTTATCTCTTTATTTTTACTAATTCAAATACGTAATTGTTCTTGAAACGGGAATGTGGGTTAAAAAGGTCTAATCAAAATTTTCACCCTTTAGAAGTTCAATTTTAGAAAATCCTGCTTAGTGGAAGCTCGCGCTATAAAATCAACCAAACTTTCGAAATATTATGTTTCTAGGTCTAATGGTTTACACTACACGTAAACAATGAATTGAAAGGTAATTAATTAGAAATAGAGCTTAAAATATGTGCACAAAGTGATATAAAATATGCACTTATCGAACAGTTAAAATATGCATTAAAATATCCAAAATAAAAATACGTGTTTCAAATAATCATTTTTATGTTGCAATATTAACACCTATCTTATATGTATACTCATATGAAAAGATTATAAATGCATTTTTATTGAGAAAAACAAGTATAAGAATATTTTATGTACATGATAACATGATAAACCTAAATTTTTATTATACATTTCTACACTGAGAGCTTACTAAATTTTTTTCTAAATTGTTAATAGTTAAACACTGTTTGCGATCGCTTAACAAATTTTGTAGCTTAAAAATGTGCGTTCAACTTCGCAAGAAGTAACGGGTGCATACTTAAATGCACATATTGTAACTGGGTCCAATTCTAGATTATCCGTCTACTCACCATTTAATACATCGTTATTTTCACATTATTTTAAACTTTACTTGTTATAAAAACAGAGTTTAACTTTGTTTGAACTTGTTTTTAATTTCACTACCATCTTCAGCAATTGTGCTTTTCTAGATTTCAATATTTTAATCATGCTTAAACTTTCATGTAGTAAAAATTCTCGGTTCTCTAATTTTTCAACGACAATTGCGATGCAAACAAAATTAGATTTAATATAAGCTAACTGATGTTTAATTGTTGGATTTTGAAAATACTTGATACAATTTTCAACATTAGCTGAACTTTGAGAATAAAATTGACATACCACATCTTTGTTTTTAGTGTAATTTGTTGCAAGAAAATTTACACATTTTAACCAGCTATTCCATCTTGATAAGATCGACTCTGTAAAGAGAGTTTGGGTACTTTTCTTAAAATCTAAGAGATATAAATCTTGTTAACATTCGAAACTAGACTATTAACTAAATTATATTCTAGCCTAATAGTTTCAGCAACGTGATTCAAACCGTGAGCTAACCTAGTAAAATGAATTAATTTTTATTTGTAACTATTAACATTATTTTATCTATTGGCATTTTATTCGGGAAATACATAATTATTTAACGATTTATTAACGAATGCAGCTATCATTACATTATTGGTTTTTTTTGTCTAAAGCTTTTACATGGACTAAATTACCCCTTACAGATTTTAATATCAGATGTTTCATCTACTGAAAACCATACAAATACACGGCCAATGTATTTTTTAATTTCAGCCACTGCATCGTGATAATTAATGTCGACATATTTTTTTCTTAACTTTGAAGAATTAAGTACATTAACAGTGTGCTCAAAAATGCAGTGTTTTTAAGAAAATTTTGAAATAAGGGATGATCTAGTTTATAAAGTGAAATATCGCAATCTACAAATAAATCACACAACTCTATGGAATCTGTTTCTTCTGTACGGAATTGTTGACATTTGATGTTAACAACTGTTACACCATGTTTTCTAAACGATGGTTTTTGTATATACATAGTTGTTCCTAGATATTGCTCTATTTTAGATGTTTTAACACATTTTATTTATAACAAAATTTAATTATGAAATAAATCTACTTTTGTAATTTTAAAACTTTTTATATATTAAATTAAAAACTATAAAAAGTATATTTGAAATTTAAAAAATAGCAAAAAAAATTTTCTTTTATCACAAAATGTGCAAAAAATATGAGAAGAACCAATAATTTTCAAGGCCGTATTAATTTGAAATCATTTTCTTAATAAAATATTTCTCGCAACTGCTTGTTTGACAATTTTTAAACACATACTGCTTTTATAAAACAAAATAAACACTTAAAATCAGAGGACTATACTGCACAAATTGTTCAAAGTCAAATAAAATTAAATTGTCAGTTGGGCTGGTAAATATATTCTAACAAACACAATAGATATGAAAGCTGTCATATAATTTCTGTATTTCTATAAGTTGAGCTCTCTAAATGCTTGTAAATGCATTTTAAAAAGTGTACTTGTCGAAAAGCAACCCGAAATTACATTAAGTTATTACTAATTTCTTAACAACAGAGCAAAGTTTAAATAGATATCGAATGAACACCCTTGGAAGCTATTATAAAGGTATTTCAACTACCTTATATAGGTATTTACTGAAAATAAAACTGATTAAAGCTTCCCAGCATCTTAAAAATTCAGAACAAAGATTTTAACAATTTTTTGTAAATTAATAAGATAAATATGAATGCCATTAAATATGCAAAATAATATGCGTTTATTAAAAAACTGTCAAAATATGCATTTTGCATGTATTCGCAAGTTCTAACTATAAAGAACAAAGCTGTATTAATTCTAATATGTCAATTTATTAAATAATAAAAAAATGGGAATTTTAGAAATCTATAAAAGAAACAAAAATTACTAATTGTAGACAATAAATAGAGTAAAATAAATATTTTTCTTAAAATCGGGTTACTACAAAGCTACTGAACTTTTTTCTTATTGAAATGTCATTATTTGTGACATACTGTTGCACTCGGACTATTGGTAATTAATTAATTATCAAAATTGCTATTCGTCAAACAAGTTATGTTGTATAAAGAATAATTATAAAATTTTTAGTTAAACTTTGCTATAAATAAAATGAATATTGAACCTATTGACGGTTTAATTTATGAAAATCGGGGAAAACCTTAAGAACTTTCAATAAGTGTTGGAAGTATGGAATCCTAGTTTATAATAAACTGCAGTTTAATAAAGTCGCTGCTTGATGGATTTTCAAATGACAGTCTCATGAACAAAAAACCCATCAAATTAAAGTTTGCACCGGTTTATTTCAACGTTTTAAAGAAGATAGTGATGGATTTTTTAAGAGCATTGTCATTTATGAGGATACCTGGTTCGATTACTTTTTGCTCGAAAGCAAGTTGAGTTCAATGGAATGATGATATTTATCATCTGTTGAAGAACTCTTGCATTTATATTCTAAGATTTTTTCGAAGTATTTTCTTTTATTTTTTTAAAAACCGTACAACTGGCAATGCAAAATAATACAGCAATTCGCTGATCAACAAGTCAAGCCAACTTTTCGCTCAGAAAGGTGGAATTCTTTAGCCCGCAGTGTTTGTTTGCTTCACAACAATACACGCCTCCACATAGTGACAGCAACCGACTCAACTTTACAAAACCTTCAGTAAGAAGAGTCTAAATTTGTCGGAAAGAGTGCCCTTAGACATTTGCTGCTGCAACAACAACCAAAAATGTTTTATGAATAGGAAACCAAGAGGCTCACAAAATATGGCAACGTGTCGATCGCAAAAATAAGAGTTAAATTTGAAACTTTTTGTTTTGTTTTGTTTATCTGAATAAAATAAAAAATTCGGTTTTAAATTGAATACCCTGGTATTTTTTGAATTTACTTTTTAAATATTTAAAAAATAAATAAATCTAAAACCTCGTAAAAACAACATAGATTAGGTATTATAAAGATGCTATATACCTACTTGTTATATATGTTTATAAAGAAGTTAACTAAATCGTCTAAAACCATTGTCGACCAAACTTTACAGAGAAAGCTAGAAATTTATTTGCTTTAAATAAAACACTGTACTATTAAGCTAACCCAAGTACTTAATAGGCTATACTATAAATAATTAATTAAGTGTCAAATAATATATTCAAATAATTTGAGTGCTTATCCATAGAATAATTATTAGTTTTTCTATCAAAAATTCTAAATAACTTTATATAATCACGAAACTTTTTACAGCAATGGAATCAAGTTATGACATTTTTATCTTGTAATTTTAAAAGTTTGGTCTTTCTACATATTTTCATGATTTTCTATTAAGTTATGTACTACAATTATGTGGCGCTTGTGTAGCCGACCGGTTGAAGAGTTTGACTACGGTGCCAAGATGAACTCTGATTCAGATGTCCGGTGGGTGGCTTACCCAGTCACTAAAATAAACTTCGAATAAAGGTTGTAATACAATCACTCCTTATTAGAGATGGTGCTTCACGACCGGGAAATGAGGGCGAACGTGTGAGCCTAAACCCGCCCGAGATTGCACCGATGTGTGGCGTAACCCCCCCTTTTCCCCACCATTTATTGTTTTTTGTTAAATTGCTACAATTATGTGCAAAGTTACCAATGGGGTTAACAAAAAATTTCTTTACGCGATAACATTTTAAATTATTAAACATCATAAATAAATCTAAACGGTGAAACAAGATTTTAAAAATATATATAAACATCCAGGTAATTTTACAGTAACGAAACTGCTAATTATAATAATTAAAGAATATATTAAAAGTTTTCTTGTTACTTTAATTCGTCAGAACTGATAATTATAAATTCAAAACTTTTAAAAACCCTAGTTTCAATCAAAAAAGTTATTGTAAAATTACTTCGACGCTGTTTGATGAAATAAATTTTATTATATCTTAAAACATTATTTGGCAGTTTTTTCAAAGCTACTTATTAAAATTAGCATATTTTGTTGTCTATTACAACTATTTTGGCCGTCATTGTTTAATAATAAGTGCTTTATCAAGGTTAGAGGACCAAAATTAAAAGTTGTTCTTTAAACGTAAGATTTTTAAGATTAAATCAAGAATTTTTTAAAGTTTACGTTTTCTTCTTGCAAATATATGTAGTTGAGCAATGCACTACAAAGTATTTGATATGGCACAAATGAGCATTTAAAATTCTAGATCTCAAGATACGCACGAAGTAAGGTCGTATGTCATGTTACTTGCACATATTGCGCGTGAAAATTTTAACTTAAAAATTATTCAAATGTCTTAATTCTTCAAATACCTAAACTACATGTGAAAACGGTTCTTTGGGTTGAAATTGTTTATTTGCTACTAGAACTAAATTTTGTAGAAAAGCCTTCAGATCAGAAGAAAATTCTGAATTAAAATATTAGAAGTACTTGTATCACAGCAAAAAAGAAGAGAAAATATAACTAATGTACTGTTTTGCTTTAACCTTTAAAGAGAAATTGAGTGTGACCAATTAGATCATTTGTTAAAAAAATATTTTTAGAGCATTATTAATTAGACCCACAGCGCATCTCTGAAAATACACTTTCATAGAGTGCTTCCAATATTACATTATTTGTTAGTCTGAAGGGCTATGTTATTTTAAAACAGTAACTTAAATGTTCTGTAAAATATTTGAAGTACGCAGTGATTTTTACAATAAAATAGTAAATGAAAAAATAGATCAACATCGAATTAAAGCATTTTAACTATGAATGAAAACGTTTTGAACAACTTATCAAATTAATGTCTCTGTTCTAAATGAAATTTGTTTTAAAAATGATTTATTGTCATTATAAAGGGCGCTCCAAAAGAAATTATAATATTATTTTGAATAGTAAATATTGCAATCAAATGTAGAATAGGATATTTGATGAATGTCCTCCATGGCTCATTTTATCCTCTAAAATTCTTCTGGAGAGCACGACAGCCGCGACGTAAAGGCCTCGGCCTGCCAGACTAACGCGCGGCGGGCCCTGGGTTCGACTCCCAGGTCAAAATAACGGCAAACATCGAGTGCTCTCCGGCCATCATACAAACACCTTTGGCGGTCGTAAAGTACATTCTCCTTCTTCTAACGGGTCAGACTAGCCACCTGCCCGGGGTACGCCCAACATGGCTCATAGTACTACACGAAATGTGTAGTTAGAAATAGGCTAATAGCCTATATAAGAGTAGAAGAAGAAGAAGAAAATTCTTCTGACAAAATTCCCGATAACTTTTTCTCATAACTGTCGACGATAACCCTTCTAGTTTTTGGTTCTGATTTAGAAATCGTTCTTATTTTCTGAGCATATTCTTTGGTCTCACAAAGCTCCAGAGGAAAAAACTGCACGATGTGAGGTCGCAAGACTTTGATGACCAGCTTTTTTTGTTGTTTTAGTAGATAAATCGCCTATTAATTTTTGCTTCGACAATTGGATTATTTCACTAGTCGTATGACAGGTGACGCTGTCCTCCTAGAATCACAAATCATCCAAATCTATGCCGTTTAAATAAGGACACAAAAATCACCTTGTTATTATAAGGTGGTTCACCATTAATAGCCACTACTAACAAAAAAACCAATAGCATTTTCGTCAGTTAAAATTGGTCTTTTAATTGACCTACTTAATCAGAATTGTTAGATAAAAATGACGTCCATAAGCAAAGCAAAGATGATTTTATGGTAAAATATATAGTTTGTATAGTTGTTGGTATAAATTTTCTTTATCTCTTTCTTTGAAAAGTAATATAGCTGTGTCTTCTTTCAGTCACCCGAAATTTCTTCCTTATACATTATTAGGTTGAGGCTTTTTTTCTTCGATATTTTAATACGAACTCTATCTCGTTCCAAAACTTTATTATTCTTAATCATGTTACAGTAACTTCAATGTCATAAGTCCTAATATCTGGGGAAGCTCTTCTGTTAACACGAGTAACCGTTTGCTGTAATTTATTTGTGTTATAATTTGATTTTAGTTTTGAAGTGTGTAGGTTCTTATAGAAATAGTTTACTACCCTTAACTTTCGTTTTGATCTTCTATAACAATCAATACCGATATACTGAATGTTGGTTGTAGGCACTTGGATCTACAATTCCGTTGTATTTTTTATTTATTGTATCTTTTTAGATATGTTGTGTTTTATTGGGAGCAGTTTTATTTATTTCTTTATACTCATCAGCATTCTATTTCCTTTTTTGTAGAAATACTGCCCATTACAGGCCCTTTTATGTCACAACTTTTAAAAAATTTGATTGTGTTTATTAATGAGCAAAATTGGCCAAACGAGTAGGAAAAGCAACCCTCAAAATTTTTTGAATTACTACAACTTCCAGGCAAATTATTTGTGTTCTTTAGGAAGTTATATTTATGCACCTTAGTTACAGTTCAAAAATGGAGGGAATAGTATGGGGGAGAGGAGATATAATTATAAATATTTTTAATTCCTACGCTTAATTTACATAAAATTATATTTAGATTTACGTAAAATCTCTCAGAATCTGTACAATACGAAATTTTTATTTCTTGACTTATTTGATTTTCTTCTTCTTGATAAACTTTTCAGCCACAAATCCACGATTTTTCTTTATTTTATTATTAGACAAGACCACTACTGAGCTTAGACCACAGCTATTGAATATATACACATATAAAAAATCAAAATGAATAAAAAATCAATCAACCAAAATTAAATAAATGGTGCGATTATTACAAATGATTTTTAGAAAGTTGCAGAAGAATCTTAATAATTAACAGTTAGGATATGATTGTTTATCATACCATCTTTAACAATATGACTCACAGACCTAGATGCTTATCAAAGCGAACATGGACAAACCAGGCATGACACAGAGAATTATAAAAAGAGAAGTAGATAAGTTTGAGAATAAAAAGACAAATACTTGGATCAGACATATAACTGAAGTAAAAGATGCAAGAAATCAAGCAGTTAGATTAAAACGGAGAAGATAATGTTAAAGAAATGGGATTAGTTCAACGTAAGATCCAGGATTTAAAGAAGATCTATATTCAAAATTTGGTAATTTAAAAATGTTTAGAGCATTTTTTGTTAAAAACTTTTTGTACGGTAATTAGACAATTTTTCTCTCTTTTCCTTTCTTCCTTTTTTTCTATCTCATTTTCTTCCCTCGGTGTAGTAGCTCATTCGGTTTATTTGGAATAAATGAAATTGTATAATCAAAGCACTTTTGAAAATCTAATTTTTATTTTTTAGGAACATGACTATTTTTATACAAAAGATATTACAGAGAACAATATTGACAATCACAAATTTCAAGTTTATCGTTGATTAAATTTGTTTATTCTACTACATAATACTATTGTTAATCATAAATATATTGTAAATATTCACTCGTATGAAGAATATTGATTTTTAGAATTTTTGTGAGAAATTAAATTAACCAACTTTGAATTCAATAACGTTAAAAAATTATGAACCTTTTTTTTAATGTATTGATCAAACTATTATTAATATATTAATCCAGAATTATCAGTTTTTAATGAGGATTAAATTATTTAACTTAAACCATTTTTCATCGTTGCGATGGTAGCTAATAATAATCTACTGACTTATAAATAGACTTAAATTTAACAAAACGTTACACATTCTAACAGATCATTAAATAATGGCTGATCCATATAACTATGTTCATGGTAATGGTAAAGTTCTAACGCCCCATGTGGGAGTACGGCCTGCGAACAATACCTTATATTTCAACTGCAGTTATTTTTTATAAGCCCATATATGTTATTTCTAAAGCACTATATAAGTATACACCAAATTAAGTATTTAATTGTTTTAGTTGTGAAATATATTAGTTGTTGATCTGCAAAATGATTTTGGTTCAGAATTATGGTAGCAGTATTGCATTGGCCATAAGAATGTTTTAATGTACGTACATTATTTATGCCATAATTGAACACTGAATTTAATGCTTTTCTTTTCTAAGTAACTCTCAGAACTTTTTCTCCGACTTGGACATGCAATGTTTTATAATTTAAGTAGATATCTATTGACTATACCTTTGTTTATGAATGATTTGCTAAAAGTCCACCTCAAAATTGTCCTCCAAGAGATCTTTAAATTCCCATTTTCTTTGGGAGAAGTAGAATATGTTGTTTTAAGACTTTATTCTTGTTTCTACGCAGCTACTTAAACTTACAACTTTACTGACTTTTACATTTTATTTTTATTTTGTAAGAATATTTCTAACTGCACTAGTTCTTTGATTACGACATTAAAATAATTCTAATCACTTTTTGTTAGACAGAAATTTGGCTGCATATTATGTACTAAGAACTGGCCTTAAACAAAAAATAGATTTCAATCAAATTTAGATTGTAGGCAAAATATTAGGCAATTTGTATAACTTTAAAAGGCAATAAGTTGATTTAACTTTTTTCTTTATTTTATTATTATCGGCGCCAATAATATAGTTTTATCATTAATAAATAAATTGTACATACGTTTCAAAGATCAAACTTTTCATTGTATTGGGTATCCCAAAAGATATGCAGGATTTAAAGTGTCTTCAATTTTTTCTATAAGGTTGGCAGCGTTCTGATTGGTAATATTTTGTATTAAATACATTGCGGTTAGTCAATATAGAACGCTACTCTATTAAAGAGTGACAATTGTTAAGTTCATTACAAGCACAAAAAATGTTTCACTAAGACTATGCACAAATAACGTAGCATTTTTGGAAGAAGAAATGCTCCAAATGAAACAACTGTGGAAAGATTAATTCAATTGTTGCAGGCAATAAAAAAAAAAAACATGCAGACCTCGTACCGACCGTTTAGCTGAAAACATTATCGCTATGAACGATAATGTGGCAAAGCGTTTGGGAACCTCACTGCGCCATTGCTCACTACAATGAACATTTCAAACATTTCAACCATGTAACGGATTTTAACAAAAAATCTGCATCTACACCCATTTAAGATTCAGCCAACCCAGGAACCCTTTGAAATGCCGAATATTTGCCGATTGGGTGCTAGAGAATCAAGAAATCGATGAAAATTTTACTAAGAAAATCATCTTTAGCGACGAGGCACATTTCCACCTTAGTGGATACATCAATAAACGTAATTGTCGTATTTGATGCATGGAAAATCTTCTGGTCATTCAAAAACCGCTTATGTATACCAAAAGGATAACAGTTTGGTGTGCATTTTATGCTAGTGGACTGTTCTTTTTTGATAAATGAGTTTTGATAAATAATAATGCACGTTATTGTGAAATGAAAATAAATTTTTGTGGCTTTATTTAGACGGCATAGATTTGGATGATTTGTGGTTCCAGCAGGACGACGTCACCTGTCATACAACGTGTGAAACAATTTAATTGTCGGAGCAAAAATTTAATTGGCATTTTATTTCCCAAAACAATGAAAAGAACTGACCACCAAGGTTTTGCAAACATACCGTGAGATTTTTTGCTCTGGAGATTCGTGAAGGCCAAAATTTATGATTCAAAAATACAAACGATTTCTGAATTAAAAGCAAAAATTCGTATTAATCTACGAATTTGAGCCACAGTTATGCGACTTTTATCAAATATTCTTTTCCAAATTTATTGGCAATGTTTATCCTGTAAAATAATGTCGTAACTTTTCCAACTAAATTTAATCCTGTTTTTCCTTTGGGATACCCTTTACAGATATTTCTGTATTGCAACATTTTTTATCGTAAGTTTGGATTATTTAAAGAGAGACGATATTTTAGTTAATGGTCCAATTAGTGATTTCAATTATTCAAAAATAATTAATTCATATCGAACAGGAGATTAATTAAAGATAAAAACGTCACTTTAAAAAGCAGACGCCTGCCTTTAAAGGCTTTCATTTTCAGGGGGTTCCGCTTTCAAAGCGACCGAAGATGGTTATCGGTTTAATTCACTTTACCTCCCTATTAATTTAATAAGCCTTTGTATCATCCGCCCAATGGCGTCCCTTGTCCTGAGGGATGCCGGGATACGACCCCCGCGCTACCCAATCACAGAGATTGCCCGGTACTCGCTCTGGGCTGCTTTGTGCCGGCAATGCGGGTAATGTACTTCGACACAGCGTTTGAGCATCAAATTAGGCGGCGCGCCGAAACAAAATTTCCTGGCATTGCATAATCCATTTGCGCGCGGCCGTTACGTAAAATTAATTCGCCTCTGCGCCGCGAGCATGCTATTACAAAGAAAGCTCGCTTTGCCATAATGAAGATAAACGATGTGTATTAAAAACAATCAGCTTCACTTTCTCATTACATTAGCAGGTAGCTGTCGCTCCTGATTTAGACAAAGATACCGCTAATTTATTCGGCGTGCTGCGCGCAAGACTTGCTGACTAAGGAGGTCCGGGTGTTCCGCCATTACGCTAATAACCAGCGGGTATTGAACTAATTAAATTTTCATTTGCAAACCCTATTACAAAAACCATACTGCAATTCCAAAGTTTAGATTTATAATGTCCTCTTCAATTATCACATCACATTTTAATTCATTTTAATTAGTTTATTATAATTAAACTAATTTGCATTTTAACAATAAAAATAAATGCAATGAGTACTAACAGATTTCGTAAATAAGACGTATTTAAGATTGAAGAAGTCAGAATCGAAAATTATAATAAAACTTCAATTTCAGAGCCTTTGTAAAGTCGGCAATGTTTTCCACTTTATGGTCAAACTAATGGGACAACACCAAAGCTAAACAAGTTGTGATTAATAATGTATTACTAACAAAAGAACACGACACGAATACTTGGGTTGTTTTAAACAGCCTGAAACATATTCTAATTAATTTTCTCTATATAAGCAGTTTCGATCAAAATTGCAACTATAGCTTTAATCAAGTAATATATCTAAATAAAAATAGCGAGACAATGATCATCCGAGTGCAGAAACGGCAATAGAACAGATTCAGAGATGAACGAAAATTAACATATAATATTTTGCATGGGATAATAACATATTCTGTTATATTTGCTTTATCAATTATAAAGTAAGGAAAAATTGTTTGTTTTTGACTTCTTTTCAATAGCTGGTAACCAAAAAAGTTCGTTTGTACGCGTACAATAATTCCAAGAATTGCTTAAACATATTATCAAAAAAATCTAAGAATTGTCTGTCCATTATATTAGCACGTTTTTTACTCCATTCGTTCACTGAATCTCCAAGAACAGACCAGATATGGTTTAAGACATTTTCTACAGGAGATGAATCCTTAGAAGACGAAAGCAGTTCAGACAGAACCTCAAATGGCCTAACGTGAAGATACACGTGACAATTTTGCTCCAAGTCCAAATATGTATAACCGTCTGACTGGTGCCTAAAAAGTTAAGAGTGACAGTGAGGTGGGCAATGTAAAAATACTAAGCATCCTACAGAAATTAAAAGTAAGGATTGTAATTAGAAATGAAATAGTAAATTAAGTTACAACGTGCTGATGCGATACTGGCCTTGAGACAGGTTACCGGGAACATCTGATCTACTGCAATCCGCGCGGAACGAAAACAACATACAAGGCCGCAATAAGAAAAATTTTGAATACGATCAACCTTTAACAATACTTTTATTAGATACAAATACATTGCTACTGGCATAAGAACGGTCGGACCTCCGAATTGTTGAACCGAATGCCAAGGCTAAACGACTGCGAGGCAAGATGGAAGAAATCAGGAAGATATTACATCAAATAGAAAGTGAGCTAACAAAAAACTGGAACGCGTAACATTTGAAATGACTAAAATAAAGGAAGAAAATAAGAAATTAAAAGAAAAGGTAATAAAACAAGAAAATAGAATTGAAACGTTAGGAAAGCAAATTAGAAGGAAAAACATGCTAATAAAAGAAATAGTCAATAAAAATACGGAAGATGGAAAAACAACAAAAGAAAAGACAGTAACTTTCTTAAACAAAATAGAAATAGATATATATATATATATATATATATATATATATATATATATATATATGTAGAAAAAGATGTAGAAGAAAAAGGATTAATCGAAAAATACCACGCAAAAGAGCAAGACTAGTAATAATAAAGTTAACGGAATACAATAAGAAAATAGAAATAATGAAAAACAAATTAAGAGGAACAGAAGTATGAATAGACGAAGATTACTCGAAATAACTCTAAGAAGAACAAAAACAGCTAATCGCGCTAATGAAAGAGGCAAGAGAAAAAGGATAAAGGGCATATTTAAGATATAACAAATTGATAATAAATAATGATAAGTACAAAACTAATGAAAGAAATGGCATCAGAACAAATAAAAGAAAAAAGCCAATAATAGATCTCCGTATTAAATACACTGGATTAACAACAGAGAAAAATAACTATAACTAGCCGTACAAAAATTAATAAATAAATATAAAGATGTAAATGATAACGACTCAAGCAATAAAAATTGAATAAATACGAGAGAAGAGAAAAAATAGGAACATGGAACGTAACATCATTAACTGACAAAGAAATAACAAACTACAAAATGTAATATACAAAATAAGAGAAAAACAAGGAAAATTATAATAATAGAAGATTGGAACGCAAAGATAAATAAACCGAGGATTAGGAAATATAGAAGGATATGGACAGAAATCTTTAAACAAGAGTGGCAAAAACATGATGGAGTTTTGTGAAACAAATAAACTATTAATACATTTAGGAATCAGAAATTAGAGGAAAACATACTTTCATAGCCGAAGAAAGGAATGCAAAGAGTTTAATAGTACATACAAGAAATCGGAAACAAGACGTTATAAACATAAGAACAAAAAAAACAGAATTATCAACACAGTACAGTCACGGCAATATTAAAGAATAAAATAACAAGAATAAAAAAAATAATGTAAATAAATTTAAGAGAAAAGATATCCAAGAAAAATACAAAGGAAAACCGATAAAAAGTTGAAAATACTTGACAACCTGAAGGAATGAACACTGGAAGAAAGTTAAGCTACATTTATAAACACCATAAAGGAAAAAGCAAAAAAGTTTGTGGAATCAAATGCAACAACACTAAGTACAAAAAACAACAGATAGTAAAACAACGGAGTATGGAGAGAATACTACGAAGACAAATTTAGCAAAACATTAAAAAAACAAAAAGAAAACAATAAATGAGAGGAAGAAAGAAACACATTTGTAATAAAAAAGCGAAAATAAATATAAAAATAACTAGCGCAAGAGGAGAATACAACAAAAAAAAACAGAAATGATTAAGTACCTAAGAGAAGAAGTCATAGATTGATTCTGAAGAATATGCAAAAAAGCTTGGGAAATAAGAATACCAACGGACTGGGAAAAAATCTAGCAATACCTATATATAAGTAAAATGTAATAACCATAGAGATATATGTCTGTCATTGAGAAGTTTTAAAATCTATACAAAAATAGTAAGAAAAAGAGTAAGACAAATCGTAAAGCGGAGATTAAAGAAGAACAAGTAGCACTCATGCCGGGAAGACAAATAAACAATAATATTTTTATAATAAAACTTAATAGAGAGAAGGCTAGAGAACTTATTCTGGCGTTTATAGACCTTAGAGCGGCGTTTCACTCAATAGAGAGGTAGTGTGGAACCCTAAAAGAGACCAGTATTCCAAAAACATTAGATCAGAAGGGTTTGCTTGAAAAAAATGAATCAATCAGTAGAATAGCCCCAGATTTCTCCTATTTATAATAGTAATAAACAAACTAATTAAAATCATTAGAAAAAGAACAAAAAGACCTTTCGACAACAATATGGTACTACAGATTAGAACCGATAAGAATAGAAAAAAATATGCAGAAACAAATAAACATATGGATGGAAAAATCAAATTAATAAAAATAAAAATAAATATATAGAAAAGTAAAATAATTGTGATATATGAGAAGTAATTAAGTAAAATAAAAAAAAAATGTAAGGATACAACACTTGAGGAAGTAACAACCTATGAATGCCTGCAAGTCTTATAACAAAGTAATGGGAACATAAACGTAGAAATAATAAACTAAACTCTACTATGCATTAAATACAATATTAGGGAAAACGGAACTGAAATGAGAAAGAAAACTAAGAATCCATGTCATAACCATCCCAACACTATTTTACGCAAGCGAAATCTGGACTTTACGGAAGACGCGCGTAGGAAATATCAATGCAATGGAGATTAAATACTTAAAGAAATTTGTGGGAAAAACAAAATAACACAGAAATACTGACAAAGCAATCAGGGAGATGACTAACCAACAACCAATAATGAGCAAAATACAAAGAAGTCAACTAAACTGATTCGACCACACGATTAGGATTAACCTAAAGAGATTGATCGGGAGGGTTTGGGGAGCAAAAAATCACAAGAAACTGAGATTGGAACGGTCAAATAAAATATAGTTACAACAAGTGGTAGATATGGGAAACGAAAGGGGTAAAACAATAAAAAGAGGTGAAGAAAATGGCAGTAAACAGAAAGCTTGGAAGAAATGGATAGGTGCATGAAAAGAATCTAACCCAAATCTGATACCTGAAAGGATACAACGGAGAGGTGAAAAGGGAAGAAGAAAAAAAGAGAATTTTTAAATCAGTATCGGCTGTTATTATGACGAGTATTCAAGTTGCCATTTGGCAATCTTTTTGATTTTTGATTTCTTCCAAATCATTACGTAAAGTAAATTTTCTGCTTACACTATGTATAATACTATAGAGAATGATACCAATCTACTAAATTGCACAGTATTAGCCGATTAAGATTCACTGAAATACATTGAGTAAAACGTAACTACTATAAAGTAATACTCGTTGTACATTATTTTAACAATATAATTTGTTTCAACTTATTAAGAATCGCAGAATCTATACAATTCAAACAACTATCAAATTATGCATATCAAGTGCATAGTTGTTCCGCCTTAAAATTTGCTTTATCAGATTTTAAAGTATTTTAGTCTTATACAGGATATATACCATATATATTTGATAATAAACAAAGTTTAAATTAAAAAATTTATTTATTGTATTTTCTTTATGCAATATTACGACATACACCCTTAAATGAAAAATGTAATAATGCCAAATGACGACTTTAATTGGGTGAGAACGATGTTTTCTATTAGACAGTTCTAGTAGGTTAAGGAAAAAGCTGTTGTAGCTGGGACTGTTGGTTTTGTGCAATATTTTTGTTAATGTGTCAAGTCTACGACAAGGCGAAGGAAAGTACGCATGTCTATACAATAACAGCGCAACGTACCAAAAGAAAGAAAGAAAAACTCGGAGAGTCGTATGCTATAGCTTGAACGTTGGCTCGACCGATTATGGTCTGTTCTTCGATTTGAGTCTAGTAGGATGATTTGGATGCTTACTGATAGATAAAGGATGTAGTTTCAGAAATTTGCAGTTGCAAGAAAATTTTTTTCTCCATTTCATTTTCAGTGCAATTTCGACCCATGAGATCCTAATTTATTTCACAAACATTTCAATGTTTGTTTAATATCATTAAATAGGTATTTGAGTTTTATTAAATGTGTGCCAAATTATTATATCGTGATGTGTTATTTTGATAATTAGAAAATATTTTAGTTGTATTAATTCCAAGAATTATTTGAAAAAAAAGCATGCATTCTGATCAATAATTACTAGAGGCTTGTTTTCTGAAATCTTATTTAAATTATTTAGAATTTAAAAAATAACTTTTTTTATAGATAGAAAAGGTCTTAATAATTAGTAATCAAGTTATTGACTGAGGACATGCATATTTTATTACTGGTTACACCTATTTTCCTAAAATTATTTTATTTTTAATATATTTAAAAACTTTATTTTGATATGAAAGCGAATCTTTGTAATTTTTTTTATTATATAAATAATAAATTAAAACTTCAAAAATATTGATTTAACTTTTAAATGAAATGCTTTGTTCGAATCTATTCGAATATTGTTTTACAATTTTATGAGCTATTTTTATCCAATATAGGTATTCAAAGTACAGACTAAAATATTACGATAAGTTTTAGTCCTAACTGACCTCTTGCAATTTTTTTTATTCTGAACTCCAAGACCGATAGTATTACGACATTGTGTTTAAGAAAGTATTCGATTCTCCAGTAAATCATAAAAAACTACGGGAAATTATATTTTGCTTTAAAATAACAACACAAATACTAATTTGGATGAATACATTTTTCTTTAATTTCATATTACTTAGCCTACTCTCCTGATTTTTCAATAATGCCATTCGATAACACGATCTTTTTGGTTTTCAAATACAGTTTGTTGCTTGTTAATTATAATTAGGGAAAAAACTAAAAAATTCTATATAGGTACAACTCCAAGACACTCAAAGTTGTTTTACACCTAGACGTACATGGGCAGTCTAAAAAGTTTTGAACCTCAATACGAAGATGGCCCTACTCGTCAAAACTATTTTGCAGTAGCAATAGTACGTGCTTTGAAAGATATAAAAATGTCAGTCATTTTGAACGATTAGTTGTTATTTGACAGTCGTTTGTATTAGTCGATGTCGGTACTTTTGTAAAAACGGAATAAATCGAATACTCTGACCCATCATTTACCACCGTGAAAAGATGGACAGCTGAACTTAAACGTGATCGTACCAGCTTGGCAGATGATGAGCGTTCGGGACGGTCAACAACTGCGACCTCCACCTATAACATTCCTATCCAAATCAAGCTGGACAACAACAGCATTTTCAATATCAGACAACCTTTTCCGCCACATCATCAATTTACTCAATACCCACCAAATCATTATCTACAGACGACAAATACGTACCCAATAAATCAACAACAACCTACCACCCTTCTAGCCTGTAATGAAGCGGGAACGAATGGCACGTAGTCAACCATACCAAAAAAAGAACTAGAAGTCCTGAAGATACTACTAATAACCATACACAAGAGAAAAAAAGACATTATTGGCTAGATAGTCCTGCGCAAACAAATAATAAATACGACCCACTTAATATAGAAATAGATGAGGAGAAACCACGCAAGACGAAACTACTTCGAAAGTTCCTAAACCCCCACCTATCTACGTATCTGATGTTCAAAACGTCAAACCCCTAATAGGGCTACTTAACGAAATTGCGAAGGATAGTTACACTGACAATGAAGTTAAAATTCAAATCAGTAAAAGCGAAATCTATACAGCTATTATAAAAAGTCTCATGAATAAAAATACAAAATTTTATACGTACAAGCCAAAACAGGAGAGAACATTCAAAGTTATAATGAAGAACATTCATCACTCAACAGATACTGAAGAGATCAAACAAAATTTAAAAACACTTGGCCATGAAGTAGTTAACGTATGGAACATAAAGCAACGTTCAACCAAAAGTCCACTTCCCATGTTTGTAGTTGAAATTAAGCAAAAAGATAACAATAAAGAGATCTACCAAACTAAACTTTTTACGAATACGAGCATAACAGTTGAACCCCCGCATGCAAAAAGAGCAATCCGACAATGTGCCAAATGCCAAAGATTTGGCCATACAAAAAACTACTGCCAGCAAATGGACCGCTGTGTTAAATGCATAGGATCCCAACCAACTAAGGACTGCTCAAGGAAAAACAAGGATGATCAGGTTAAATGTGTAAACTGTGGCGGAAATCATCCCGCAAACTATAGAGGGTGCGCAGTGCACAAACAACTACAAGAAAAACTTTTTCCAAAACTAAGACGCGAGATTACTATGTAGGTGCACAAACCAACACAAACATATCGAATTCCTGAGGTTTCGTATGCAGAACAAGTAATGCAAAATAAACAACCTACACAAAACTTTAACATCAATACAGTACCATAACCACAAGTCACATACCAAAATCAACAGTCAAACGACATGGAAGAGTTGAAATCCATGATGAAAAGTTTAATCACACAAATGGGGACTATGATGAACCTTCTAACCATGTTAATCACCAAAATACAATAATGGCCCAACTCTTAAAAATAGCTGTTTGGAATGCCAATGGCCTTAGCCAACATGCGCAAGAGAAAATAATAACCAATAATAACCAAATTGATATACTCCTTATATCTGAATCCCATTTTACCAACAAAAGCTATATCAAACTTCTTAACTACTGCATTTACAATACGAACCACCCCGATGGAACTGCTCATGGCGGAACAGCTGTTATAATCAAATCCAACATAAAACATCATGAACTAAATAAATATCAAAAAACCACATTTACAAGCTACTACTATCCAAGTCTAAGACAAAATAGCAACCGCTGTTTATAGACCTCCAAAACACTCAACAAAAAAAGATGACTACTCTCATTTCTTCAAAAGTCTAGGGAATAGGTTCATCGCGGCCGGAGATTTCAATGCAAAAGACCAAGACTGGGGATCGAGAGTAACAAGAACCGATGGACGGGAACTATTAGCAGCTATACAAGCAAATAATCTAAACTACTTATTGACTGGGAAACCGACCTACTGGCCTACAGATCGCCGGAAAACCCCTGAACTAATCGACTTTTGTGTTATTAAAGGAGTAAATAAAAATCTTTTTACAATCAAATCGTGTCTAGAATTAGCTGCTGACCATTCGTCTCTTATAATAACATTCCATTCAAATATAACACATGTATAAACGAGGCCAATACTATGTAATACTAAAACAAATTGGGACTATTTTCGAACTAGCCTAACGGATAACATAAACTTAAAAATACCACTTCAAACCAAACACGACATAGAAAAAGCTGTAATCGTATTAACCAGCACAATTCAACAAGCTGCATGGGCAGCCACACCCACCAAGAAAAACCTCAGCACCAACAACTGCCCCTTAACTCTAAAGGATAAAATAGCCGAAAAAAGACGCCTGAGGAAACGATGGCAAACTACTCGATCAGAAGCAGACAAACGTGCACTGAATCGGTCCTCGAAACAATTAACAAAACTACTGATGCAACACAAAAATCATGGCGTCGAAAACTATCTAGCAAATCTCACAGCTACGGAAATCTCTGATTACTAGCTTTGGAAAGCGGTTAAAAAGATTAAAAGGCCCATAATGCACAAATCACCCATTATCAAACCAAATGGTCAATGGGCTCGCAGCAGTAAACAGAACCTTAGCTGAGCACTTAGCTAATGTTCCCAAACATTTTCCTAGTCAAAGTTATGAAGTGGATGCTAAAATAATGAACTTCCTACAATCCCCATTTCAAATGAGTCTTCCTATCAAGCCATTTAAGATCCTAGAAGTACAAGAAGTAATAGATAAGGACACTAATCCTAAAAAGGTACCAGGCTTCAACCTTATCACTGGGGAGATTCTCAAACAGTTACCTGACATTGTTGTCCAAGCGATTACCCAAATATTCAACGCCATCCTCACTGTTAAATAACTATCCAGTTTCTTGGAAAGTGGCCCAAATAACAATGATACAAAAGCCTGAAAAAACACCTACTGATCCCGCTTCCTATAGACCAATTAGCCTCCTTTCAATCCTTTTTAAGGTTTTTGAAAAGCTACTTCTAAAAAGACTCCAGTCAATATTGGACAAAAAAGAATTAATACCCAATCACCAATTCGGTTTTCAACGACAACACGCAACTGTAGAACAAATCCACCGAATAGTAGATCAAATATACAACGACTTTTTTCCTAGATGTACCCCAGGCCTTTGACAAGGTCTGGCACTTGAGACTATTATATACACTAAAAAAGCTTCTGCCATACCAATTCTGCGAAGTACTAAAATCTTACCTATCAGACCGGTATTTCTACGTAAACCACCATGGCGAATTGACGAATCTACAGCCCGCTGTATCTGGAGTTCCCCAAGGCAGTGTTCTGGGACCTATATTGTACTTGCTGTTCACGGCTGACATTCCCACCACGAATACAACAACAACCGCCACCTTTGCTAATGACACAGCTGTCCTGGCATCACATACTAACCCCGCCACTGCAACCCACAACCTGCAAGTCTCCCTCAACAAAATCCAACAATGGCTAAAATATGGAGAATTAAGGTGAATTAAAGAAAATCCCAACACATCACTTTCACCATGAACCGTGACAACTGTCCGGCTGTTACGCTCAATGGACAACAACTGAAACATGGCGATTCCGTAAAATATCTAGGACTCCATTTGGACCGACGCTTAACCTGGAAAACCCATATATTCAACAAACGAAAACAACTTGGATTACAATACAGGAAAATCTATTGGATGATCGGAAGGGGGTCTAGACTATCATTGGAGAACAAACTCTTGCTCTATAAAGTCACGTTAAAGCCTATCTGGACATATGGTCTTTCTCTGTGGGGAACAGCCAGCAACTCCAACCTAGCCATCATTGAACGATTCCAAAATAAAGTGTTGCATGCTATAGTTAGTGCTCCATGGTATATGCCAAATAAAGTTATCTCAAGTGATTTGCGTATACCCACTATCAGAGAAGAAATAGAAAAAAGTGCCCAAAGATATAAAGACTGATTACTGACACATCCCAAACAATTAGTGAACACTCATAAACCAAAACGTTTAAAACGATTTAAACCTAACCAACTTATAACACGCTTTAACCCATAATCTAAATTGTTGTAAACTCTACCACTCACTTGTATATTATGCCTAGTGAAATTTATAAGGAATGGCTTATTGTAGCCCTACTCTACATGCCTTAAGTAATTGGCAGTTTCTACTGCTGCTTGCATTCATTATTATTATATGTCACGCTAAGTACTTACTGTCCCTTCTAATTAGGACAGATTGTATAACAATGGAGTTAAATAAAAAAAAAAACCTATAACATCAAAAAAATTTACCAACTGGTACTGGACGACCGTCCATATACATATATATATATATATATATATATATATATATATATATATATTTATATATATATCGACTGAAAAATTGGGGCATGGGAAAGCTGTCCGCGCGATGCGTTTCGTGCTTGTTCACTTCGAACCAAAAATTCATTCAAAAGCCCTGCTTAAGCAGTTTTAGCGAAACGAGTCTGACTTTTTGCGTCGATTTATCACTCTCGTTGAAACTTAGTCTACTATTATATTCCTGAGACAAACAAACAGTCGAAACAGAGGACTGCAAAAGGTAAACCTACTCAAAAAAAGGCGAAAACGGTTTTTGTCAGCCGGGAAGATGGTGGCAATTATTTTTTTGGGAATCGTTAGGGCATTCTGTCCGTCGATTACTTATAAAAAAGTAAAATAGCAACAGGATTATTGTTACTAAACCAGCTTGAGACAGCAATTGCTGAAAAACAGTCCCATTTGAAACTGAAGAAAGTGCTCTTCAATCAAGACCACGCACCGACTCACACTTCGGCGGCCGTCATGGCCAAAATTCGCAAATTAGAGTTTAAATTGATTGACCACGCAGCATATTTATCAGATATGGCTCCCAGCCATTTACTATTTCCTAAGTTTAAAGTTTGGCTCGGAGGACAGAGAGTTTCATCAAACAAAAAGGTCATCGCAACCGTAGACGCCTATTTTGCAGAGCAAGACGCCAACTATTATTTTTACGGGTTAACGCAGTTGGAGCATCGCTAGAAAAAGTATATCGACTTAAAATAACACTATATTGAAAAATAAAATTGAATCTGACAAAAAGTACTTGTTTCTATGTTAGGCTCACTTTTAGGCTGCCCACGTAGTGTATAAAATTACATCTATACCTTACAACTGCTAGTGGAACAGTTGCTAAGAAAAGACAACAAAACATTCCTATGCTTTATCGAGTTAAGAAAAGTGTTTAGTATTATTAAAAAAGGCAACACAAGAAAATGCGTAGAAAAGAAGAATGCTGATATAAAACTAATAGAAGCCATTAAAAGGGCACACGCAGAAACCATTAATACAATGAAAACTGGAAATTTGATGATAAGACTATAAAGTTAGAATCTGTGCTTCTGTTAACGATGTTGTTCTATGTTCAGACCCGGAGAAAATTTTTCTGACTAATCTGAAAAATTAGAATGAAGTCTTTCCTTTACAATTTACAACTTACTATAGAGAAAACCAAAATTACAATATAGCAAATAAGAAATTAGTAACTAATATAAAATTTGTCAATAAATACCTGGAACAAGTAAATAATTACAAATATCTGGGTAGCATTGTAAATACTTGTGTAACACTTGATCGGGGATTAGAAGTTGCAGATGTAAAAAATGTTCTTTCTTTCAATACTATTGTATGAAACAGAAACATGGGTTTTGACAAAAATATGAAGAAAAACGTCTACAGACAGTCAAAAGAAAATTTCTAAGAGCGATAACAGACCGAAAATAGAAGACAATAAGAAATAAAATTATTTAAAAACTTAAAGTAAAAGAGGTGCAAAAAAATTAGATAATCAAAAATTAAGTGATTAAGAGAGTAGTAACAGACAAGTTAAAAAAGTGTAAGGTAAAAATAAGAATGAGGAGATCTATAAGAACTTAGTATAGTAGAGAAATAGAATAGGAAAAATTTTGAAGGAAATAACATGGAACGAAACAACCAAGACGGTAACCAAATCAGCAAACTATTTTCGATACCTACAAGTACATGAAGACCGGATTACCATTACATATATTTAAGACTGTTTGTATTCATATGTATCTGTCACAATGGAAGGACTTTAAACGTTTTTAATTATATATCAAGTGTTACACAATACATACGGATTTTTTCCTAGTATATATTTATTGTTGCATAAAGTTATGCCACCTCACTGAGTATAGGTCCCACAAATACTTTACTATTTTCTTATTAATGCAGAAGTGCTTGTTATTAAGATTCTTTGATGTTTTTTAACTAATTTAAAATAAGATCATTTTTTATTCCATGGTGTGCAAGTATGAATGATACATTTTGAGGGCAAATAAACACATTGTTAGCTAATTTAATTGTGTGTTAACTACAAGGCGCGCATTGCAATTATTTATTATAATCTAATTTAATTTAAATGAAACTTTAATTAAGACAATAATACCCAGCACTTAGCGAAACCCTCACATGCAACTCTCGTTACGAAATAAGGTAATTACCTTCCGGTTATGCTTAACAGCCATCATTTAATTCATTCAAATCAAGTTAAATCTTTAGAATTATGCTTACGGTGGGCTCGCGCAGCTGAAACAATTCCTGCTACGGAGATAATGGAATATGAAGCTATATGAAGCATATCAGGTGATTAGAGCAGATTGTAATTATCCAGCAGTGAAATTACTCTAGCACACTTAATATAAATACAGTAAGGTTGGCCTTTATTCTGTATGCTTTGGTTCTCAGATAAAATGTATAATTGTAAAGTTTCATGAGACTGTTTGCAGTTAAGTTGAAATTGATTGTTTTAAACGAAAAAAAAATCTGAAAAAGAGTTATAAGATAACACGCAATATATTTCTATACAAAGTAAACGAATGTTAATAAATGCCAATAGATGTATGACAATTTTTCATTACCCTTTATGTTTGCTCATACCGTAACGGTCATTAGTTATTTGCTGTATTTTACCCAAAGCATTTATCATTTTTCAAGGTTAATCTTTTTTCTGGCAGTAATTTAAATAATAATCCAGTTTTATAAACACTAAATACAGGATGTATCAAAATAATCATTCCACACTTTAATAGCTCGTAGTTTGTTTTAAATTTAATTTTGTAGAAATAATGGCTGAAACTCAGTATTGAACAAAAAAAGTTTATTTTAAAGTACTACTATCAAGACGCGGCAGAAGTTCAAAACCAATTTAGGAGAAATTTTTAAACTTATCCACATACAAGACTTACCATCAATAAATTAGAGATTACATACATCGACAAACGCTGCCATAAGAGAAACGATGTTGGAAACGCATTGTTAAAGTTTAGCAACATCGGTTTAGCAGGCTTTACGCAAATTCGGATTACTAAAAGATAGAGTCTATCACATTCTGCAGAGGTTATGATAGAGCATGCTCTCAATGAAGATGATCCAGATAGAATAATGGAATTTTGTGAGTGGTAGGTAATTGGCGAAATGTGAAGAAGACCAGCAGTTTTCAAGACGGTTAGTTTGGAGCAATGAGGTTATATTCAAATTAAATGGTACAATGAACCGTCACAATTATACTTACTGAGCACGTAAAAATTCTCATATCATAGAGGAACATCTCTTATATTTAGCTGCAGTGATGTACCTCTAACTTGAATTTGCTGCAGAAATCAGCCATGTCACATATATATATAACTATTTTGATAATAAGGACTTTTATTTGCAACAAAATAGAGCACATTTAAATTTACATCTTGATATAAGGGCCTATTTTAATAAGAGTCCACCAAATAGATGTATCGGGGGAAAAGGTCCTTAGATTACTTTGCACGTGCATTAGAACTCACATCATTTGAGTTCTTTTTTTTTTCTCAAAAGTAAAGTTTATACTGTAGAACCTGAAATTATTGATAAATTACGAATATCCATCGACAGAGTGTGTCAAAATACCAAACAGAATAATTTACGATGTTTGTGATTCTGTTTCTTCGCATTGCTAACAATGTCTAGATCAGAATAGTCATCAGTTTGAAAACAGGCGCTAAATATAAAATATACGTTTATATAGTGTTGCTGTGAACTGTATAAATACAGACTTTGTAATTATTAAAATTATAATTTATTTTTTTCGAAACTATGTGCGTTTTTTAATACACTCCTCAAAAACTCTCTAAAAACAGTATGATCTTTTTTTCTTCATATCAGCACTTTTACCTGATAAATTTATTCAGCAAATCACTACGTGCTGCAAAATCGTAATATTCAAACACTAACAAACTCTTGGGCTTTCTTTCGTATACTAATAACGGAAATTTTTTTATGTCATAATTGTATCCATTAACATTATCCATATTTTCAAATTTATATTATTTTAACTATTTTTATTTTAGCCCTAAATCACTAGAACGTGATAGGGTTCTTCCAACGTCGTTGGCAAACTGACCGGAGAGAAACCATATTTTGTGCTAGGTCCTTTATATTACTGCCAATATTATTTTTATTTAACACGCTTGAACAGTTGTCTTTTGTTTGTTTTCCAACATGCTTGCTAAACGTTGAAATGCGCACGATGGTAACTTAAGTAAGAGTGAAGTTAAAAAACATTTCCAGTTTTGAAGTTCTTATAAACCTTAGAATTTTAGATAATTACTGTACGTCTTAATGATAAATAATTTGTTCCCTATCGGGACTGTTATGGTACAGTCTGTTCTATAATAGCGTAAGCGCTCTTAAAAAAATAAAAATAGAGAGATATATTTTTTTGTTTATAGAAATATATATTTATAAGCTATTGCGCAGTTACTAATATTTGGTCGAATCACCTGCATTATTGATCAGAGCTTTACAATTTTTTCCATGATTTGACAAGGTTTTCTGCATAATCATTTGGTAAAAATCCCTGTATTTTCTTAATTTGAAATTCTTCACCGTGTACACTGGCTTTCCTTCGAAACACGCATTTTCATTGGGAACATCTGGGAGCATTACCGGATATTCCATTATAGGGGCGTTATTTAGTTGCTTCCATGCACTTAAAATTTTGCTGCGATGTTTAGAATTATTGTCTTCTTGCAGTATCAACTTATTTTATCAGAAAAAAAAATCTTTCCAGCAAACTTCAGCAAAGATTTCTGGTCGATGGTGCACATTTTACCTGCGTTTAAATTGTACGTAAACCGAAAAAGGTAACCAAAAGCGCGCTGACAGAAACATCCCTAGACATGCTTTTTTACAGGGTGTAACCGAAGAATCCTGTTACTCCTCGCTGATCACGCAAATAAAAAAACTCGTCCGTGAAAATAACATTGTCCCAATTTCAATCCCAATTTACTTTGCTTACGCCAGTCATTTCTCTGGGTACTTTTCTGATCGTAGAGCTTTCTTCAAAATTAATTGAAAATAATTTTTTTTATGCAGGTGTCTTCGAATGAGTTTGAGAGACCTGAATGCCATTCTCGCGTAGTTTTATTTGGACTCAGGGCAGCGAGGCCTGGCTTGTCATCAAAGAGATCCAAACTTGCTTTATCCTCCTTAATTATGACGCGGACTCCTTCCCTCTTCGACAAATCCTATACATTATTAACCTCCAAATAGCGCAAATATTTTGCAACAGCTTTATACGTTAGTTTTGGTACTTTTGCATGATTCACTAAAAACGTTGGCTGGTATCGCTTTAGAAGTTTTACATTCATTGTAAAGATAACAAATTCGCTATTATCAATAACACAATGTACCATCAAGCTACATACTGTACAAAAGACCACGAAATAAAGATTCAAACGAATTAATTAAAGATGGCGCCGCGGAGCCTTCTTGCCAAATGACAACGATAAATTTCTTGTCATGTAGACCTTAACGGCAAGCCATGCGGCTTTTGCAATAATTCAAATTGTGTATGTTTTCTATTACTTAGAATTATAACAAAGAACTTTTAAAGTGGATTATTATAGTACTACAGGGTATGGCGCATTTAAAAATTTAAATTTGAATATAGTACCATCATATAGTATTCTTTGGTGTTCGTGACAGTCATATTCTCTTAGGAAATAGTCATAAACTCAAAATGGTCAAGCTGTTACAATCAAGTGCGGGGTACAACTGAAGAACAAAGATTATTGAAAGTTTTCGCGGTGGAAGTTTGGCGACTGAAATAATTCGGTTCTTCGGGTACCCAAGATTATTGCGAAATATACTGCTTCTGGGGAAGGTTCTGCTAACTCACTCCTAAAGGGTCATCCGAGAGAATACGTAACATCGATTCCGGTAGTCCTAGAAAAGGCTTAGGGGTTGATTTTAGAGAAAGAAATTGGCATCGGCGTTGGGTATCAGTTAGTGAACCATGCGCCGGATTACAGAGTAGGACCTACTTTAAAAACCGTATACAATAAAGGTACTGCTAGATCTAGTGTTTGTCGAACAACGAAGCGGGGGGACGAATTAAATTCGTTTCTAATGATTTTCTTTTACTGTTGATGCCAAGATCAACCGAAGGAATGACTGTTGGCTCGCCCACGACCCGAATGATACCCCAGTTATTGCTAGAACAGAATTTTTAGCCAGTGTTCACGTGCTAATTGTCGTATCCAGTGAAGGTCAAGTCATGCCACCCCATTTATTTTAGGGGGCTTATGTACGTGTTCTGGCGAATATCGTAAAACCGTGTGTGAAAACTGTACCCTCGATTGAAATTATATGTATATCAGCAGGGTAGTGCACAGATATATTCGAGCCAAAACTGGTTGATGAGTAACATGGACATGTTCTGGACTAACTAATAGCATCTTTGCGTATCGCTATTGATGCAGCATTTGTCAATATAGACAATATAGATGCGGCTAAGGGGGATTGCAACAAATATTTTACACCGAAGAAGGCAATTTACATGCAAAAGAATTTTTTGTTAATTTTTACTCTCGATCTTGATCTTCTGTACAGATTTTGTAAGGCTTTTATAAGCGTATAATTTATAATGCACTCTTGCAAGACTTCCCACAATTTATTTATTGGTACGGTATTGTAAGATGTTTAAGTCAATAAATGTTATGTGCACTTCTTGATTGATTGAAATCAATTTTTTGTTTTAAATAAAATACATTATCTGTGCATGATCTCTTGGTTTTAAATCAGCTTTGTTTTTCTTCTTCATAGCGTCTATATTCAGTTTCTATTAGATTTCTTAAGATTCTTCCATATAATCGACTCATTGTACTTGTAACGGAGATACCACTATAGTTGTTGGGGTCCTTTATTGATCCTTTCTTAGCTAAAGAAGAAGTACATGCGACTTTTCATTGATCTGGACAGGGCTCGCCGTTTATACATCGATTTATGATTATATATCTTTTAGGTACCGCATTTTATAAGTTCTGCAGGTACGCATTCGGAACCAGAGGCTAGATTATTTTTTAACTCTTTAACTAATTTTATAATGGTGTCGATCATAACCGTTACATGTTTTTCTTGTATGTTTATATAATCTTACTTTTAGTGCTTACGCTTAAATAGATATTCAGATTTAGTTCTCAGAATTTTTTAAAAAATACATAGTATTTTTCAAAAAATATTTCTCCATTTGTTAGTTTATTAAATAAAATTCTAGTTTGTAAGAAAAGATAGAAATGAGGAAATTGAGAGTTCCATAGTATATAAAATAATGTTCTTTCTAAAGAAAATGTGCTCTTAAGGAAGTATTTTAAGCCCCTCAGTCAGCTATGAAATTATTTATTCAACTGATTTTATTGTACAGCCGGGTTTAGACTACATTTACATCAAAGTCGCGAGCTTTACGGCGAATGAAAAATAAAAGCAGCAAAGCACCGCCGATGAATGGAATAGATATGCATGAGAATTTTCATAGGCGCTGTTAAAGCTGCATGCTACGGAGGCGCTATAAATTTTCGGTATCCTTACGCTGCATCGGGTGTCCGGAAAGAATGCAAAAGTGCGGCTGGAGAGCAATTGTTAAAACTGCAGCAGGCTATTAACGCGTTTGCCTTAGTGGCAAATTATTTAATTAATTGTTGTGCCACGTATTTTGCAAAGACATGTTTTATGTCGTTCTTAGTTGCAGACCGCTATTTTAAATTTATTTTAATTTAATTTATATTAAAAAATTCAAATGTGAAATTACAATTAGTAGAAATGGTTATAAATTTTTAATCCACTAAGAAAGTCTAACACTTGAACTGTAAACAAATGATTAAACGGGAATTAAATGTATTACAATAACTTGTAATGATAAAATTGATATGATTAATGACTAAGAGTTGAAAGCAAACCGTCTTACAGAAAAAATCACAATAAATATTTGTTATCTCAAAAGTGTAGGCAGTGTCTATACACAGAGTTTACCAAAAGCTATTAAAAGAGATTCTAAGATTCGAAATAGCTATAATTCAGTTTCAATCACACAATAGGAATTGAGTTGTAACGAAATCATTAACTCCTTCCAAAGAAAAGAAGTTACAGAAATGATTACAAATATGCGGCAACAGCCTCCTTCATGAACAATGTTTATTAATAAAATTTAGAACCAAACATCTCAAATGTAATCAAATTAATTTTTTTGTACTAAAAATAGCAACCTACGCTTTAAAGAAATGGTCCTCTAATTTTTTCAAAGTGTGACCCTTTTTGACAATATTTTTTAACATCCCCCTTTCCTCTTGGCGTAATCAACTGCATGGTTAAATAATTGGATACATCTGTTATCAAGCACCCGTGTGGGGTTGCTAGACCTTCATCGGGCACCTTCCCAGGTGGCGGATCGGGGAATGGCATTCAGGTACGGGGATACCGGAGAAATCAAATATCCGGGGTGGACCAAAACTAGCAACAAACAGTCCTATATGGACATAATGGTAGGCAGCAGTACCATTATTACTATGTTGAGGCTACTGAATAACGAATTCTTTAAGGTCTCAATTATAGGTACCCAAAAGCGCAATTGTGGCAATGAAAACGGTTTTAGAACTCCGATGAGGATGGCAACGGAAAACAACCTTATTACTTTTCCTAATCAAATTATTATGGTTGAGAATTATACAGAAACGGTCCTCAGTCTCTGGCAGATTCTAAATGATGAAAGAGTGCTAAAAATCTCCCGACGATTATGGAAAATTATAAAAAATCCTACAGGCAATCTAATTCTTGACAATGTACAAATAAAGAGAATGTCAGAGTAGAAATATTTAGGAACGTGGTTAAAAGACGATGGCAACCAAACGAAAGAGATAAACTGTCGTATTGAAATAGCAAGAACAATTTTTAACAAGATGAAAAATTTTCTCTGCAAACGTGACGTGACTATTTGCGACTTAGAATGCTTCGCTGTTATGTCTTCTCCACATTAATTTACGGCGTTGAAGCCTGCACGTTAAAACAAAGCAACATAAAAATATAGAAGCTAATGAAAATGTCATGGACAAAACATAAAATAAATACTGAAGTGCTAAATTAAATAAAGATGAAAACAGAAGTTATCAATACAAGCAAAAAACGAAAACTGGGATAAATACTCATTGCTTAGAAATACAATGTAAAACAAAGTTAGAGGGAAACGTAGCGTCGGTAAAAGAAAAATATCTTGGTTATGGAACCTGCGTGAATGGTATAATTGCAGCACTATTCAAAAGAGCAGTAGACAAAGTCAAAATAACCTTGATGATTGCCACTCTCCGGTAGGAGTGCAGCAAGAAGAAGAAGTTATCAAGCAGTTTAAAAAATAGTAAAATTTGTTCCTTTGTTACTTGCGTTAAATAAGTGCATGAAGCAAAATTGGTCAAAAAAGACCAAGAAGAAGATTAAGAAAAACTTGCATCAAAGTCAAGGAATATTTATTGATAAAAAGAGGCATCTCCTGGGAACCAACAAAAAAATAATTCAAAACAGAAACATTTGGAAATAAGTGTGAAAGAAATAAATCAGTATAGAAAAGCAAACTCCTACGATCGCGTCATGCACGATAGGATATACAGATTAAGGATTATGAGGTAAGAAATCGAGACAGAAGAACCAATTTTCAGTTCTCTTTGACTTTTAAGCTGGTATTCTTTAGTGATATTTGTGAACATTTAAATATTCAAGTTAGCGATATTAATTTAACAGCCATGGATAAAATGAACAAACTTATAAAACAGAACTTAATTTATGCTCAACTTCAATTGGAAGTAAGAAGTTTGATTCATTCCATTCCATTTAAGAACTCAAGAAAGATTTACCTATCTATGGTAATGGTGAGGGTTTAACACCCCACGATCATGCCCGGTCTGCGAACTGATAGGCTAAAGCTTTTAATGTTCGAAGTGAACGCAGGTAATCAATTATTTTTTGTAACTGATTAGGCTATCTGTCAAGCATCTAGTCCAGGATTGAATCCTGGTCCACCCGCACTGCAGCCAAGCACTTTAATTATGAATATAATAAATTTTAAGCGTGCAAATCAGTATTTAAAATAAAAAAAGCTTTGTGACTATTACTTCAAAAATATTTAAAACAATATACTTTTATTTCTTGATACGTTAAACAAAAAATAAAAAAGTAAAATTTATAATAATGGCCTGAACGATTACTAGATAAAATATAAAAATTAGAAAACCTAAAGAGAAAACGAATCCAAACTTATTTAAACAACCATAAAAACATAACGATTAAGTTATGTTATAAATATGTAAGGCGAGCATTTACGTGAAATCATAACAGATTACAACTCCATAAAGTTTTTATATTATACGAAAGATACGAAAAGTATATCTAGATGAGGCAATAAAGAACAAATCCGCCTTGTCCTAATTAAGAACTGTTAAACAGCTGCCATGTAACATAAAATAGCAGAGTTGTCTTTCTTCTTGAATTGATGATGTTAGAGTACATTAAAATGGGAATATTTGTATTTTACGCTTCATTCTTGGTCTAGTGTAATGTATTATATTTGTTGTAATTGTTATTTAGAAATTTCTACTGTAATAACTATTAATTGGCATGATATTTCAAACGTAAAACATAAGCGTATTACGGCAAAACAATAACAAATAATAAACATAAATAAAATGCCTGCCTTAAGTATTATTTTAAACAGTAATACATAGTGTAAAATACTTTTAGATATTAAATATTGACATAGATGTGTTGGCTTAAAACAAGTATCACTTTTCCATTTGATTATTTGTAATACTGTAGAAGTAGGAGTATCTTATATTTAAATAATCGTAAAAAGTCACAATTGTCATTTGGTAAGCAGGCCTTCTATGATAATTTGTTTGAATCTTTATTTGGTACTTTTTTGCACATTGTGTTGTCGATATCAGTGGATTTGTTATCTATAAAATTTCTGAAACGCTACTAGGCAGTGTTTTTAGTGAATCTTGCGATAGGACAAAAACTGGCGTATAAAGAGAGTACAAAATATATGAGGAAGTCGGAGACATTCGTTAAGAAAAGGGCGAAACAATATTTGAAGGTTGAGAATGTAAAAGATCTGCCCGTGTTACAACAACGAAGAAGAATAAAGCTATCTTGCGCCTTTTTGAAGACAAGCCAGGCTTCTCACTGCACTGTGTTCAAATGTGTTCAAGTTTCTCTAAATATGTTTCGAAGTCACCTGACTCAAAAAAAGATTCTTTCCGATTAACTTTGAGGAAACTTATATTATCAGAAAAAGGCTTTAAAAAACAACTGGCGTAGGCAAAGGAAAATTTGGATCGACACTTGAACAATGTCATCTTCACGAACAAGTCTTCTTTCTTAGCATGGCCTTCCTTATCGAAAGAATAGTCAGCTAAGAATAATAAAATTCTTCATTGTATAGAAAAACGGTCTGTAAAAGTGCATGTTTGGAGATGCTTTTGTTAACACGGCATTCGTTGCCTCTTCCTATTTACAGACAATTTAAATGCCAAGAAAGTGTGCAGAAATATTTACTGGAGTTTGCTAAAAAATTTGTTTTAATATAACAAATTAAGTGCTTCAAAAAGACAACGACTCTAAACAGAGCAGCAGACTATGTAGTGCATGGAATCAACAAAATAACATCACTATGGAGTGACCATGGGTGTTTCCAGATATTAATTCGATTGAAAATGTGTAGTTATACATGAAAACTTCGTCGAAGCATGAAAAAAATTGTGTGAATCTATAATCAGTAGTGGCGATAATTAGATCAGATATTAAGAAATTACACAATAGCTCATAATATATACTTTATTGAAAAAATCTACATTTTTATTTTTTAAGGTTACATCTGTCACTTTATTATTGAACAAACTGTATAAAAACAGACATATTTTAATTAACTGGCATATTACTTGGATTGTATATTAATTATTATCTCGACGTAGACAATTTTGGAGTACAATGTTTCTAGCAACTACAATATTTTATTTTTTTAGCAATTAGTATGGAAAGTTTGTAGACGTCTGGATCATAATTTCAATATGATGCAAATATACTGCTTCCGATAAAATTGTTAAAATATAATAGAGTGGGTTTTAGGGACTAATTAAATATTAAATTAAATTAACTCTAAAAGCAATACTTACAGACATCTTTAATGGTTTTGGGGATAAATTTTTTTTATTAAATAAACAGTGGGTTACCTGTATTCACATATGACGAGTTGTCTTCAGTTGACTTAACTCAAGACATTATTATCTATTGCTACAATTACAATAATATTAAATGAGTAAAATGTTTCAAGCACTTTTTTCTACAGACAATTTAACCGCACTTCCTTTAAAACTTTTAAAAAGTTTATAATTATTCGGAGGCAGAAAATAAAATTTAAGTTAACTGTCAACTTTTGGTAAACATAAAAACTGTTTGTTAGAATTGTACTGTAATAGTTTCCATATGACGTTTTTATTTTTTAAGACACAATAGCATTAAAAATTCGTCTAGGACCGACATAGTTGTTAAAAAAGCATTATTTACTATAGTGAAAGAAATTACGGCGCTACTGCAAAATTTCAATATACTAATGAAGGCAATAATATGGTTTTGTACTACTTGCATAACCCTACACCCAATCTGTGATAATAATGAATCAATTCTTCATTTTAACGAATCTGTAAGCAAAAAGCTACAATGCCTCCTTGACAGTTGGATTATTGATTAACCCTGAGAAGAGAATCAATAGTCACTGTTTGACTATTTACTTTTGTTTCTAAAACTACTTCAAACAGTAAATAAACTTATTAAGTTGGAAGTTTGGATTTATGTATATTCTTTTCAGTTTATTCTAGAAATAGTTGTTAATTCTAAACTAGCGAAACACAAATCAATGTCAGTGCGTAAAAATTAGATATCGTTAAAATGTTGACAAAGAGTACAAATCACTTTAGTATAGTAGATAATGTTACTATCCAAAAATATTTATGGCAAACAAATAATCCATATTGTTCTTGCAAGTATCAGATTGCTATGCATTTTTTCCAACTCGCTGGTCGTTTATATTAATACTAAAAATATTACTATCTTGCAAATAAATTACTGATTTTCTTCATAGTTACATAACAAGCTAAGAAAATCAGAAAATTTAAATAGAAAAGATGTTTGCTACTACTAATAAGTGGTTGCCACAAATATTTTGTTCTTTTAGTATCTAAAATACAAAACTTTCATACTAATAACCATTTATTAACATCTGGAACTTTAAATATCACTCGAATCCGAAACAGATATTTTTATACTTTGTTTTATTAAGTATAGTAAAGATAAAACTATTGGAGAATTTTTTTATTGCTTATTATATCTGAAGAATCTTCACTAAGTGACTCGTGGCCATTTTCTGATGGGTATTCTAAAGTGTAAAATTTATACCAGGACAAATATGTTTGAGTGTATATAAAAATAATTCACTTAAAAAAGTTGTTGACATAACGGATAAAAAATTACAAACAGAGCCGATGAGAACAAAGTACATTAAGAAAATAGTGTAAAGCAACCACAGAACAATTGAGAAATATTTAAAATATAAAACTAAAAGGTAAAAGATGTATTTACGATCAATATATATATATAATGTTATTCAGAAGTTTTTTCCGTCAAGTCAACTTACAAATTTGTGATGGGTGATAAATCTTATTTTACAAATAAAGAAATAAATGGTGGATGAATTCTATGGTACTCCGATTACGTACTTTTGATGAAGTTCATCAAAAGATTTAGTATGGTTGGCCATAAATGAAAAATGTAGACCACTTGCTTTCTCGAAGTAAGTTTAGCTACAAGTAAGGACATTTGTATTAAAAATTTATTTCTAAACTTCTAAAATCCATCTGGAAACAACGTAGGCATACCAAATTGTTATCCAAATCATACGTCAGACCAACAGTGCAATGGAAAAATTGAAAAACCAAAATATCAAATACGCAGCCAAAATAAAACTCATTCTGCAACTAAATTCATTCAAGAATTTTTAGCTTAAGTGAAAAATAATTCTAAAGTGTCACTTCATAGATTCTAAAATAAAAAATTTACTAAAAAATATTGAAACGATAAATACCCAAAGTTTCAGGTTCAACTATATTCCAGCTTTTATAGAATGTATTTTAACACATTTATTGTATACATATTGACAATAACATTTCAATACTCTTCGAAAAGTACTGTAAAATGCCCCAAAACACCCTCTTGCAACTCAATTCTTGTTGAACATTGTACCTCGAAGATCTTTCTTCAGTTCTGAAAATGGATAGTAGTCATTGGAAGTCAGCTGTAGGGTGGGTGGAGAAGCTCCTCAAAACAACAGTCCTTTGTAGCAACCTGGAAAATTGCGTTTTTTTTTAATTTGTGTTATCACACATAAGGCAAACAGTTTGACTCAGAACTCCACTCCCGTTTTCTTTGATAAGGTCGCGGAATTTATGCAGTTAGCTGGCGTAACTCCATCCGTTTACCACTATGTTCTTGTCCTTAAAATCAATTAATAAAATTTCCTTTGAATTCCAAAAGATTGTTGAAATGGTCTTTTTCTTAGATTAAGCTATATTTGCCTTCCTTGGCCGTTTTTCGTCCGGTCTGTGCCATTCCATCGACTTTCTTTTTACAGGGGGATCATAAATTCAGCTCCCATAAAAATGAATTGCAAAATTTTTTCATTGTTGTTCTCAAAAAAAAATTTTCTTAGGACTGGAACAGATAGAAACATGCGGTTTCTTTTAAAATACGCGCACTCTTTTTATGTGACAGAGATGACAGCACTGCACGGCACACAGGACTCTAGCGGCAGCGGCGAGAGTGAGGGCTGTTTTTGATACTTAAAATGACGACGTTTTCATTACAAGAACATTGTGTAATCATTCGTTTTCTCCATTTGTGTGATGTGACGCCGATTGAAATACATCGCCAGTGGAGTGAAACATGTAGTGATGGTGTTATGGATGTGTCTAATGTGCGTTTGTGGATGCGACAGTTCAAAGAAGGCGGAACGTCGTGTGACAACAAACTAAGACAATCTCGGCCTCGCACCAGTCGGTCTGACGACATGATCAGGCAAGTGAAGAAACTTGTTTTGGAGCATGAAGACCTGAAAATGCAAAAAGTGTCCTCCAAGTGGATGCCACGAATGCTGATAACTTTGAACTAATTTTTCATGCTTCCTACTCATCTGGCCTAGCTCCTAGTGACTTTTGGCTGTTTCCAACGAGGAAAGGCATTATCCGTGGTCGCAAATTCACCGGTCGTGTCGCTATTGCTTCAGTAGTTTTCCAATGGGCATGGAATCATGACGTCGACGTTGTGAAAAATGTGTACGGCTGCAAAAAGATTACGTCGAAAAGTAACACAAGTTTCACAGTTTTTGCGGGAGCAGTTTATGAGGAAAAAAATGGAGGTGTTATAACTTGAATGCATCTCGTATATATTTAAACAAAAAGTAAACAAAAACAGCCTATACATTTGAACAGCAAGTAAACAAAGACAGCCGTTATGAAATGTGGAGTGGCTGGGCTCTGAGCGTACGTTTGGTTGCCTATCTCGTTTTGTATATCCTACTTTCGTAAGGTCATCTTACCCCACGGTTATTATTTGTAAATAAATTATTCCACGTTACCACATTGTAAAAATTTGAGAGAATGCGGGTGAAAAATTAAAGCCTAGGGCACCAAAAATACCTTTTTCGAGCAGCCTCTCGTACTGTACAACGTATCATTCAAGTTTATTATGAAAACAGGCCATTAACTACGATTATGCAAAGGAAACTTTAATCATTGTTTGGGTGCTGAGTGAGCGTGGAATTCATAATCTAGTGCAAAAGTTTTAAGCAAGTGGTACGCTTATTGACAAAGCAGGAGTTAGTTACCAACGTAACGGTTATTCAAGTGATAATATTGTTTGAGTAAGTGATAGTATTCATGAAGAATTAATCACATCGATTCGTCGCCATTCACAGCAATTGAATCTTTTATATAGTACTACCCAACGCATTATTACAAAGTATCTAAATTTACAGATATATAAAATTCAATTAATTCAAGAAACGGACCTGAGATTACCTTAACTTATCAACTTTTTATATTTTAGAAAACACACTAGTCAATGATTTTAAAATACTAAATAATTTTTTTTAATAAAGTCAACGTTTTAAGCCTGAAGGACTTGTGATTTCAACAAGATGGAGCCACATATCACATAACAAGTTAAACATTCAATTTACTTTAAACCAAATTTCCTGGTTGTGTTATCTCACAGAGAATGACATCGATTGCTCACTACGGTCTTACAATCTAACCCACATAGAGTTTTTCTCTGGGATTATATAAAGAAAAAAAGGTTTATGTTAACAAATCTGTTATGATTCCAGGTTAAAAAAAAACATCAGACGTGTAATTGCTAAAATAGAGCCTCAATTATAAGAAACTATTATGGAAAACTTTACTAAAAGAATGGTCGCTTGTTAGCGGAGTCGTGTAAGGCATTTGGCTAACATCATATTTCAGAGGAGCATGCGCAGACTTAGACCACTACCTGGTGGTAGCGAAATTCAAACAAAAGATTTCAACACAGAAAGATACAAATAAAAACGAAAAAAAAATGGGACACCGAAAAATTCAAAGTAGAACACATCAGAGAGAAATGTAAAAATACTATAAACACAGAAATAAGGAAAAAACCTAGAAGTAATGACATAGAACAGGAGTGGAAAATTTTAAAAGATGAAATTGAGACTACGGCGATAAATGTAGTCGGACATAAAAGAATAGTAAGAGGAAAGGAATGGTTCAACGAAGAATGTGAAGAAGCGGTAAAACAAAAGAGAGAAACAAGGGTAAAATGGCTACGAACTACAAACAAAGAAGATATGGAAAAGTATAATGAGTTGAAGAAACAAGCAAAAAGAATATGTAGAGAAAGAAAGAGAGATATAAAAACATGAAGAAACAAAAAACGGGATGTAAAATAAAAGCAAGAAGGATAAAAAACGAAGCAGGGGATACAGAATATGACAAGGAGAAGATAAAGAAATGATGGATGGAATACTTCTCAAAATTACTGAACGATGGAAATAAGGAGGAACAACTAGAAGAGGGAATAGAGGCAGATGAAGGGGAAGAGGAAACAGTGCCTGAACTATCAGAAGAAGAGTTTAATTAAGCTATTAAAAAAATAAGAAATGGCAAAGCACCAGGTAGCGATAAGATCGAAGGCGAAATGGTAAAATTGGACGGAGAGAAGCTACATGAAAGATTATACAGACTAATAAAGGAGATATGAAGAAGTGAGAAAATGCCCGAGAAATGGAGACATGGGGTTATGGTGCCGATACTAAAGAAGGGTGACCCGGAGGAGTGTAGCAACTACAGGGGAATCACGTTGCTGAATGTAGCATACAAAATACTAACTACACTGATCAAATGGCGGTTAATATACCGAAGAGCACACGGGGGACTGGATTTCGGCCTGGAAGATCTACAACGGACGCTATACATATACTGCAGCAGATTATAGAAAAATGTATATATAATATAGACACGTATATGTTATTTATTGATTTCAGACAAGCATCTGATAAAGTCAACAGAAAACGCTTATTTAATAACATGAAAAATTTACAGATACCGGTCAAACTGATAAAACTAACCCATATGACATTAGAGGGATCCACGATAATGGTCAGAACGGCAGATGGGATAACTGGTAGCTTTGTAATTAACACTGGCGTACGTCAAGGTGACGCACTGTCAGCAACACTATTCAACACTGTACTAGGAAACATCGTAAGAAAAGTAGGTGGACATGGATCAATAATGACCAAACAGATACAAATCATTGCCTATGCTTACGATGTGGTAATTATTGCAAGAAATGTAAGAGCACTATCTAAAACATTCACACAACTGAAGCAAGCAGCAGAAGAGAGACGGCTAAAAGTAAATGAAAACAAAACAAAATACATGTGACAACAGAAAAATAAAAGCAAGAAACAAGATCTCAGAATAGAAAGGTATGTATTTGAAGAAGTGCAAATATTTAAATACCTGGACAAAAATATAAATAATATGAATGATAGAGGAGAAGATATAAGAGACAGAATACAAGCTGAAAACAGAGCCTACTACAGTAATAAAAATATTTTGAAAGATAATAGCATTAGTAAGAAGACGAAATTACGAATATACAAAGGATTAATAAGACTAATTGCGATGTATGCAGCCGAAACACTATGCCTGACAGAGAAGAAGAACATCTACGAATATGGGAGAGAAGAATACTCAGATTAATACTAGGACCAAAGAAAGTCAATAATATTGAATACCGCCAGAACATGAACCACGAAATATTAGAAGAAATAAAGAGAAAAGACATTGTGAGAGCAATTAAAGCGCAGAAGTTAAGATGGATAGGACACATATGGAGATCAAACGATGACAGAATTATAAAAAGAATAGCACTATGGCAACCAATACTAGTAAGACGAAAAGGGAAACCAAGGATGAGATGGTTGGACGAAGTGGAAGAAGATATAAAAAGAATGGAAATCACAAGATGGAAAGAAAGGACCGCAGATAGAAAACAATGGCAAGATATTGTTGAAACAGCTACAGCACACAGAAAGTTGTAAAATAAAGTAGAGGAAGGTACGGGGACTAATCCACCCCGAAAGTAGGATTCTGAGAGCTCAAGAAAGGAGCGGTGACAAATCCCCTAGGGATAATAGCCATATATATATTTCATACTGACAAGTCTGTACTTTATACTGATTACAATCAAATTTGGATTGTTCCCATATTTTGTTTTATTAAAAAAAAAATTTAGAGTAATTTTTTATGTGGCAAAAACATTGCAGGAGTATAGAATTTGTTACACCCGAATTATTGGAGGAACGTTTAATTATTTTATAACTGGATCTCGTAAGTAAAACTGTGAACAATTTTACACTACACAATGCTTCAATAAAACTGCTATGTTGACGTATAAAATTTCCTGTGTATTGATTGTTAGATATAATAACAATAATAGCCAAATCATTAAATGTTTTGCTCAACAATTTTCCTCTGCTCCTTTTTTTCAGTAATTCGTTTTTGCAATTACTCGGGGGTTGCTGACAGTAATGGGCGAAAGTTCAGAGACACACCCCGACGCCGCCGAAATGACATCGAACCAACAACATTTATGATTCATAGAGCATTTCCAGCGGGGTTATTTTCCGTGCCGGTCAGTCGGGCGACATCTACAGTTTTATCGGAGTTCAGAAGCTTTATAGCAGCAGGTGACGGCCATAAAAGCGCCAATTAATTGCCTTTTACTTAAACCCTGCCGAAACGGCCGCTTCGTCGATCTCGGATTATTGATATAAATCGGAGACATGCACTAAAGGCTGCAATAAAATGGTTAATATGGGTATTAATGTACTGCAGCTTTGGTGGAATGCAGGCGGACGAGTTCATTGTTTATTCAAATGGCGCGGTGGCGCAATAAAGTTAATTATAACAAACGGTGTCGCTGCATGCTAATTATTGGGGTTAGATCTGGATTTTACATTATGAAGCAGAATTTATGCTTAAATAATATATATTGCATTTTAAATTACTTGTTGCTTAAATTAAAGTTATTCAAGATTTAATATAAATATAAATTATCGGCAGCAAATATCAAGTTATTTATTTAATTTATGCTGATAATAAATAACTGTAACTTGTACAGACAGTTTCATTCATGAAAATTTTAAATTTTTTTGCATTCTATTGTTTCTTTTACATTAATAATATAAAACTCTTCTCACAAAATAGTGTATCATATAACGCATGTTTTTTGGTTTGCTTATTGTTGACCAATATGATCTAAATTATTTCTACTTTGTATAGTAACCTATAGTAGCAATATAATTTACCTATAACTCAAAACCTTATCTTATTTAACAACAAATTAGCCTTTTTGATTCGAGGGAGTGTTCAGTTATAATAAAGTCTGCATTTTGGGGTTGCTCCAGTAATTCACTGTATTGACTTTTATTTTTTGGAATGTCTAAAATTAAATTTTTGCATTTGTGCACGTATCAAATTTAAGATGTGTTCGACATACTTAAGCGCAACTAAAAATACTTTTAGATATAGCTGCATATAGTATAATAAATGTAAATAATAAGCATAGTATAACAAATGTAATATTTATGGTCACTGGATTAGAGAAGAATTAAAATAGACATTAAAAATTGCAAGAACCACTGCAAACATTAAATTGAGTAGCATAAAAGATATTAAGCTGAATACGTTATTTTTCTTCATCGTGACATCTGGCAAATATTTTATGAAAGCAAAAATATTCATAGAACTTTTAATTTATGTCGTATTTTCAACTCCGGAAAAACAAGAACGGACTAGAGTAACCCTTAGGTGAACTTTCATTCACCGGCTTTTCAAATCTGCTTTTATGTGTAAGCGTGTTTATTATATTTGTAGTTAGTACTTGAAAAGTAAATGCTATGGATTTTACGTAATACAGATTATGCTTGAAACGTTAAAATATAAGGAAATTGAGAACCATCCGGTAAGTTGTAAATTGTTGTAACTGCAAATCATATTCGTACCACATGATTTATAACTTATATAGTTTAAATCATGGAAATTACAATATCGATATTTCACATTTAAACCATCTAACTTGTTCAAATTATATTTCAATACGTAATTGCAGAAATCAATATGCGACTGTTTCTGTTTGAATTTGAATAACAGGTCCAAACCAAGCGTCAGCAACTTACCTTATGTTCGGGCAAATATATTGGTTTCTTGGAAAAAAGTCCAAATTATTCTTAAGTAGTAAGCTTTTATTCTACAATACAATGTCAAACTAATCTCGACTTATTGTATACAACTCTAAAGATCAAGCCATTAAAGATCAAACCTGTTTAACAGTTGCACATAAAAGTTCCCCCTTAATATGTTACAAATCATTCATAAACACATCAGCATTACATTTGTTGTCGCTGTCATAATTTTGCCCAAAACTATCATGATCAAAAATTACACCAATGTACTTATACAACAATTGAATGCACTTATCAGAAGTTGCAGTTCGTAGATTGAGAAAGTCCAAAAAAGCGCACCATTCAAAGATAGCAAAATGCTAAACTTCTTAAGATATAAATAATAAACATTAAGAACTAAAAACAAGAAAGTAGATCAAACATATAAGTGGCTGGAAAATGGTCAGGATATGGGCAGAATCTGTTTCGAAAAGCAGGCCTAGAGAAGAATGTTGGGTCTAGCATGGATAAAGCAAATTTTAAATGAAGTTAAGGAACTACAACGATCACTAACTTCCTTTTCTTTTTCTATTCACAAAACAGTAGAGCCCCCGTAGTTAAAAATAATCTTTAAAACGATGAGGGGATAAAATAAACCAATTAATTGGAGATACGTCAGATCAAGCTACAAAAAATATAGAAATTAGAAGAAAGTGTAAAGGATATATATATATATATAGAGGAAAAATTAGTTGGTGCATCGTGTGGTTAGTTCTTGGGTTATAACGATGCACCATAACATCAACCGTAAAAGCCTTCGCATCCAAAAAGTAGTCTAAAAATCTAAAACAAATTCTTGCTGTCGTGACCTTTACTTATATGTGTAGCATCTTGTTGGCATTAACATTTTCTTTGTAAACTCTGCTTTCATTCTTACAAATCAAAATTTTAAACACTTGAGTGTTGTAAGACACCTTTTCTATGAATATGAACTTTGTGTTTAAAGCAAGCTTTTGTAAGCTTATATAATCCATTTCTGGATTTCTCTTTGTCATGTCGTTCGAGACTAGTGATTTTGCAAAAAAAAATATGACCACACTTTGCCGCTAGAGTAATTAGCACATAACCGGAGTTCCCACATTTCCATTTCCATCCAGTTGCTGCAATTCTCGCCGTTCCCACTTTGGCGGTCCCCGTATGCATTTGCAATATAAAAGAATTTTCAGAGTTAATGAGATAAATTATTAATAACGGCTAAAAAGCGTTATTCGTTTTTACGTCACATACGACCGGGGGCAAACAGGGGCCAAGCAGGCGTCACTCAAACTCCCAAAGCCACTATCATGCCGAGTCCGGATTATCATCATTTTGCATTTAACTAAGCGAGTGCGACTAATGGCGGGCCCGCAACGCGCTTAAGTAACGAAGAAAGTGATCACACGGTGCTTAACAAAGGTTTCGCCGGGCGGCGCGGCGCGGCAGCGGCGGCCGCGCGTAGCCGCGCTTTGCCGCGCAGCACGGCACAGGGGCATTCTCACAGGCATCTTAATGCGCGGCATTAGTATTCCGATACGTAGACAATAGTAAGCGGCGCGCCGGCCGCTACTGTATCATTACGACACGTTGCGATTTTAGCGAAATTACGGTCCGGCGGTGCATCGAACGCTGCGCCGTCTCCCTATGCACCACTTAGCATACATTAGGGGGCAGCGGCTAGTCGGAGGCTGCACATTATGCGGGGACGGCCTGAAATTTGCCGAAGCGTTCCCGAAATGATCGATACAAATAAGACGTTGCGCCGGGCGCGGACTGCGGGCGGCTTCCCGCTTTTGTGCTCGCCTTTGTGTGGCATGCATATTCGGCCGCAATTATGGGCCCTAATTCCTTATCAGATAAAGCCGCCGCGCCCACGTTACGCGGCATTATGAGTTTATTCGTGTGGGGCTGCTAATAAATAACTTTGATATATAAAATATTTTTATGGGCCCTTTATGGGAATACTTGGGGACATGCAAACGCAAATGCGCCGGCCCTGGCTAAAGGGCTCGAAATTTATGCTGCCTGGATATACAAATGGGAACGTGCTACTCGGAGTTAATTAATTTGGAGCCCGTTCCATGTTTTCGCCAGTTTTTAGCTTACACTCTGCGGTGCCTCGTTAAAAAGAGCTTTTCTTTGAAGAAATGTAAGAACATTTTTAGTGATTCTTGTAATACATTGTCTCCTAGTGTCCTTTTTTAACAACTTTCACGTAACCACATAATTCTCTTTCATAAGATACACGGTGATTCAAATTGGAATTGAATAAAACGCAAAATATTGGAACAATCAGAATTTTATTGCTATCAGTGTGAAGTACATACTAGGCAGTTACTTATGAAATATGATGTCAGTCAAATGTCCTCTACAACCCCGCTGAAGGCGATCATTCTTTTAACAGTCTTCCATTATGCTTTCCCATAGATGAGGCTCTATTTTAACAATTACACGTCTGATACTCTCTTTTAGTCCTATTGGAATCGTAGCAAGTTTATTAATATAAACAACCCCACATGAAACAGTCTATTTAGATAAATTGAAAGATCACGGTGAAAATATGGTTTAAAATAAAGTGAATGTTTTACGTGCTGTGTGACATGTGGCTCTATCTTGTTGAAACCACTTGTCGTTCAAGTTCAAATCGTTGGTTTAATTGAAAAACAGTGGATTAGTATTTCCCGATAATATACACCATTGCCAGCTTCGTTCTCGAAAAAATACGGACCAATGATCCCTCCAGCCCACAATGTTCACCAAACAGTACATTTTTGTGTGTACATTGGTTTTTCATAAATAGCACGTGGATATTCACTATACCAGATGCTACAATTTTGACGATTTAGAAAGGAACAAGCGAAAATTTGTTTTACAGGTAAAGCAGGGCGGATACTATGCATGAAACTAAACTATAGGATTTAACGAAATGTTATTGAAACGAATGAACAGTGAATTATATTCAAGTGAAAATGAATAGCGACCGGAACCGAAAAATTTGCGGCAACTTTCGGTCAAACCGGTCTTGAGACCGATTTTTGGCGTCTGGACTTGACTTATGGTCCTTAGTTGAATATTTAAAACGTTATGTCTATCTGTCACAGATGTCAGAAATGGCAGAAATAGAAGCTGGTCTCCAGCTTGGAAGCTGAGTCCGCTAAAAATGAGTTTTATTGATTAATAATTTTTTTACAAAAATCAGCATCGACTGCTGTTCAGGTTTAAGTGGACTGTATGGTATTTTTAATTTTAAACAAAGGAACTTCAATCAAAAAGCCAAAACTAGAAAACTCACCTTTGGAAGCGGACGCGCTAGTGGAGAAATCAGCTCCCCGTGCTGCACTCCTGGGGATTCAAGATCTAATCTTCGCTGCGGGGCTGATCAGAAGCGTCTTTCCTAATGTGAGTCCTTTAGCTGGTTGTGTCCGAAGCTAGGTTTTTCTTGGTTTCTCGTCGGGTCAGATACAAAGGAAATAGGACCAGCTTTTGTGTCGGCACAATTTCGACTCCCAAATACAATCGGTCAACGAACGAATTCCGGGATGAAAATAAATGCCGATATAACAATCGGCCTTCAACAAACTTCCACCGGGATGTGGACACCCTTGCCACCAATTAAACTCGCCAGCAAATTCTCGGTCAGAACGGTTTTGTACATACGAAAATTAAAGCCGGCCGCACGCTTCCTAAACCATCACGGTTATTATTCAAAAATGGGGAGAGCTAAAAAGGAAGAAACCGGGGTGCATCGCGCAAGCGAGCAAATCCATCGCGAGGGAGCCATAAGACGGCCCTAATTTAAAATCCAAATAAAAGTAATTTGGAGATTGGCAAAACTACTATGTTCTCTAAAACCTAGTTCACAAATGCATAAAGTCTCTGGTCGTCTTTAAGGAATTTTGCCCTGTGTTTGAATACCAATTGTACAAATGCAAACTTTCAACGTTTACAGAACGCAAACGGTGCGCAATTCAAATCCTAAAGTTCAATTTGGATCACCCTATATATTAATTGGTTTTTGTGGAGGTATAAAAATGCAAAGTTTATATTGTAACAAAGTTCTGAACAAATCAAATTAAATTTAAATGAAATAAGGCGGATGAAACGAAATATACCAACTCAAATCCAACGATTTTTGCTGCATTCACAAAGAAGCGTAAAACGTTGCATTCTATTGATAAAAGACAACACTTTTTTAATTTTCAGTCTACAGTATGTTTAAGTGAATGCTTCTTAAGAGCGACATTTATCGGTAGCTTGTAGTACAATATTGCTTTTCGTTTTCACCAAAAGCAAAGCATATAAACGTTAGTTTGCTTTGAAGATTTTTTTCTATTGAATATTGTAGTGCACATGTTTTTTCGCCAATTTCAAGACATTTACAAAATGTTTCTTATTTTTTCTAAGCAATGCCCGTAGGTAAAAATCCGATCCAAACAATTTCGTTCCGTTACATTATTCTTAATTTTTTCGTCATTACTGGTAATAGCACAATCGAGTATCTTCGCTTTCTACATTTGCCGTCTAAAATTTAACAAATCACTTCTCCCAAGTGCGTTCTCTTACAACATTACTCCTTGTACAGCGCATTTTTTCATGCAAGCTTACCAATATCAACTATTTGAAATAGAAATTTTTGTTTAATGTTTTCAAACTTGTTATAAATTAATTTAATAGCCGATTTATCTATACTTCATAATATTATTTATTATGTTATAGCTTATTTGATAAAAAAGGTAATAAAATAATATTTAACACTTTACTGCATTTCATATCACATATGATTCAGTACGCATTATTCCATATATTTCATAAGGGTTTTGTATGGTATAACAAGTGTCTCACATTTCATGGTATTAATACGTGGTTCTCAGAATAGCCACTAGACGGCATAGTTGGTCAATTGCAGACTATATAGAAAAAAGTCAATTGTTTCCATAGCAACAGAACCAGTAGATATATCTAAGTGAATATCAGTGAATATTTATAGAATATAAGATAAGGTAAAATATGTTTTTGTTCTAAAATATTCAAACAATAACAAGGACAAAATTGTGGGTACAGAGATAACTACCACTGTATTTGAAAATGACGTAAACACAAAGATAAACATCAACAAAAAATTTAATTTATTAACAACTAAATATAACATTCTACCATAAAAAGTATTAATATAAATTAAAAACTCTCATATAGAAATTTATTAATGCCTACAAAAATAAGTAAATTTTCTTCTAAAATGTTTACGTACGAAATTCCTGTTAGCTGATTATTTGCTAAAACAATCCTATACACGAATATTGCTGCCTCCTTGTTTAACTACCTAATTAGCAGTAATGATTTTCCCATGTTATCTGCACACTCTAACTCTTTGTTTTAACCCAAAATATTCAAATTTGCTTTCTTCCAAGCATACCATTTTTTCCCTAAAGGTTGGGGGGTTTATTAACATGTTTTTTGCAAATACTAATAATTTTTTCTCATTTAATTCACTAATTATAGATTTTTGTCATTTTTAAAAATTCTCAAAAACAGTCTCCTTAATCCTTTTTCTCACTATTTTTGCAAAAATTCTTTTCTTTAGTTGGTGCGAATATGCACTTAGATTTTTTTACTCTCTCCGCAATTTGGGCATTGCCTTTTGGTGTCGATTTCTTAAACTCTACTATTAGTAGCTTACTACAAATACGAACGACAGCTTTTTTTTAATTCTTATATATTTTTGCTAATGGTTAGTAACTTTCACCCACTTTTCAATTTTAAACTACTTTTTAGAGTTTCCAAAATCTTTTCTTTTCTGAGAACTATTGCCCGTAAATACTAAAAACGAACTTCCTTAAAACAAAAATGCTGTTCTTCCGATAAATCAACACGTATAGTTTTAACTTTATGATATATATATATTTTACTTATTATGTAGAAATAGGTTATTACATATTAAAAGTGATGTGTATGCGTAATTAATATATGTGTACACATACATGATCCAGTAAATTAAAAGAATTTTTGTAAGAAAACTTTAGAAACCGCCAGGAAAATAGTAAACAGTAAATTGCCTTTATAAAGTGAAGCAAACAAGAAAGAAAGAGGTGCATCTATCAAAATTATCGCGAAGGAGTTGACGTTTTATATGTGGCAAAGATAACAAAGTAGTTCTGTTTCTGTCAATTCTGAGTAGGTAAGTTCCCATCTCTCTAACAAACAGATTCTATAAAAAGTGACGATAAATGTGCCAATAAGATGTCCTAATATTGTCAAACATCACAACAAACACACAGGTGGTGTTGATCTTTTGATAACACAAGAACAGAGGGCGTTCGGGAAAGTGGTACTTCTGAATCTTTTACCATCAGTTAGATGTGAATGCTGTAAATACGTGGCTGCCATGTTTCACTTATTCATGAGGACAAAATGAAACTGGCAGAATTCAGAGAGTAAAAATCTGTGAAAAATGGGACACAGAAATGTTACCTATGAAAGGAAAACTTTCTTAGAATATTGAATATAAATAAAGAAGGAACAGGGATTTGCTTCACATATGCCATTTAAAAATTCTAGTCTGTATTATATATTAGCCATCGACTAGATTGGAAAGCAACGCGACAACGCTATAAAATGCTTCATGTAAAAGAGGCTCGAACTTCCCTTAACCACTAATATAGCCAAAGTTTTATCAGGTGGATTTCTTTTGATATGTTTTCGGAAACTTATGTAGTGAGGAGCTAAGGTAACATTTGCAACTTAGTCATTTCAAACAGAATACTGTTCCCGATAAACTGTTATACTAATGTTAAGATTTATAAGATAAACTTTATTTTTAATAAAAAATGGTTTTATTATTTCAATAAAGTAAACTTTATAAAATTAATCTATTATAAACTCAAGTGTTATAGACTCAATTGTTAGAACTACTGTTACAAAATGTGAATGACACATCGGTACTGTAAGGAAGTTTTAAAAGGTTTTCCTTACTGTCCAATTTTGATTTTTCACTTTTTCGCATCGTTATAGTTTTGTTGAATTTTATAAATTTCATGTAGCTTGAGACCTAATTCTTTAGAGGATTTATGAAGTGATTATTTTCTAGATACATTTTCCGGTACAAAGAAGTGATAATCTGGAAATTACTACAATGCATGAAAATTCATTGCTATTAATTTACAATAACTGATATTCGAATAACATTTAAGATTTAATTTTACTTTTTCTAATTTAACTTGACGGATAAACACAAGACTTGGAATGGCTTCATACCAAAAAATATTCAATACGCGGTTTTCCCTTTTCATACTGCTTTACTCCCAAGTTGAGTTTAAATTCGAGTTTAAAACGATCTGAAATACTATAGTAGTTTTTCATTACTAAGCCATATTTTATTCAAGATTCATATTCGGATTACCTCCTCAACAATCCGCTCCTGTTATAGCGCATATTTCAAGCCCAACTGAATCGATTCATTCATGCATTCAACCATAGACGTTTTCTTACTCTTAGCCGAGAAATTTTGAAATACGGTAAACAACAAACAAAAAAACAACAAAATTGTAAAATAAAAACAATTAGATTTTGTGCCAAGGTAATGCATCAAGCCACAACTGTGTTTATGAAAGTACTGTTAACTAAGCACATCAGAACTCTTAAGCACCCATTCCATTCATTAGACTTGACTCCAGCTTACACATCTTTAAAATGGCTTCTCAGATTTGTTGAAATTTTTTTTAAACAGACTGCGTCACATAAAAGGTTTGATCATTTAGGTACAATACAAGTTCTTTTGATAACAGTTTAAATAAAAAATATTTTCCGGGGCTTTTGTAGCAGTTTATTCAACGTTTTCTATATCCTATAAATTTGATGAGTTATCAAATAAATAAAAACATAATTTACTTGTGCAAACAAATTTTTGTTGTAATCCAAAACTTTCAAAAGGTAGGTTTTAAAATTAGTACAATTATTAGGGTATTGCGCCTGCATGTATAATTTTTTTAATTGTTGTTGGTACTCTAAAAATGACTAAAAAACAATAATGAAATATATAAAAACATTCTATTCTGTATATATTTATACAGTGTAATGTCCAAATGTACTTACGTTATAAACGATATTAGTGTGCCCTCCAAGTTCTAACTAACTAAAAATTACCTTTACATTTAAATGATGAGCTGGCTCAACGTAGCTGTAACAAGTTTTAACATGTGATAAAAATTGCCGTAAGCTAATGTGATTGATCACTGATAGACTTAAAGAACAAAATGCTACAGAATATTTTATGTTAAAACATGTGAACTATTATAAAACTTAAATGAACTTTTCAAAATATTTCAGTATTGCTATTATTAAAGAATACAACAAAAAGTAAGAACATTTTAAAACGTTAATTTGCAACCTGACAAGGAATTTATATTCAATTTTTTATTTCTCTTTGCTCTTCACTATTTTGTTCATGATAATCCTAAGGATCTTTTAAATATTTATACTTTAAAATTCTCACAAATAAATATAGTAATTAATATAAGATCATTGAATTTTAATATATTCCAAAAAAAAAGTTTATTTTTTTTTTATATCAGAAAGTGTATATAAAATTATTGTAATAATCTGTGTGAGGCAATAACAAAAGCAAAAATGACTGGTTGTAATATGGAATAGTAGGTTTATAATATATATTCTAATTTTAGTTTTTTATTTATAACGGTGTAATAAAAAACTTCAATAATTATTTCAGATTCTGCAACAAAGAAAGAATTCCAGTGAAAGTTAAAAGTTTTTCAGATATATATAGCATGTCACTGTTTACTATTCCCGTATATGCTTACAAAATTGTGCATATTTATTACAACGTTCTATTCCTTTTTCAAAGCAATAAATTACTTAAATTACTTTAGTATATGGCCCGAATCTTAAATATTTGTTTTAGCCGTGTGAATGAATGCTGTTACTACTGAAAATATTGTTTTTGTTAAACTAGAGAAAAGGCAATTTTTTGTGAATGGCTTTACTTTATAGTGAATAATGTACTCTTAATATTCTGAGCTAAATTTATTGTATTTAAGAAAAAAAGAATTATACGAAGCAATTATAAAAATGAGAGCCGTGCTGGCTTAGTAGATAGATCTCTAGACTACGAAACCCAAAGTTGCGGGTTCGAATCCCGCTCTCGCCAATTCGATCGCTAGCATTTTTACAGCCCAGCTCGACTCAGGCTGCAATAAATGAGTACCTGGAGGTCAAACTCTGGGATAATAATAGGCGGTCGGTACGTAGTGCTAGCCACGTTATTACCCTTATGTACCGTAGGCTCTAGATTTGTAGCAGATCTATCCTGTTATGACCCCAAAGGACCTTGAAGGACTGTTACGGGGAACTATTAATTATGAAAATGATAATCATTCGGAAGTTTTTCAACCTATTAATTAGTAATTATATCAGTCAATTAGAAAGAGACTGGTTAGCCCATTTTTAACCCACTAACGAAAGGGTTTTATTTAAAAACATTTGGTCATATTTTATTAACAGTACAGTAAGCACCACTATAGTTATTGTGAGATTTACAATATAATAAGATTAGGTTTTCCACAGTTGGTGAATTTAGTGGAAAGAGTCAAATTACCAGTTGAAGTGCAGCAGAATGAGGTGCATTCATCCCTCAATAATTTATCTATATATATTTCTCCAACAATCTACGAAACTGTTTGAAATTTTTTTTAATAATTTGCACGGTCACTACAGCCATACAACAATTTTAAGTTAATTATGTCTTGCAAGCTCCGGTCCATGGATAAAACTTTCGTACATACTATAGTAAAGTATAACTGCTACTGACTAAAAAAAACATTAAATTCAATAAACATTTCAGAACTGTCTTAGTTCTGGAAACCGATATTGCTATTAGTGATTGAAGTATTTCCGTAAACAAGAATATATTTTCTAAGAAGGCTGGATTTGCTGACAAAACCCTATAGTTGGATACCATACGTCCATATGGAAATTATAATTTTCTTGTATAGTAGAAGCTTGTTTTAAATTGGCAAATGTGATCTTCCATGTAGACAGTATAACTATTTAAATCTTAGATTCATCTAGATGAGTTTTTCATGAAAGGTAACGTACTGAAACAGCTTGTAGGATGGACTGCATTACTATAAATACTAGTAGACAGTAATCTTTCCTTAAGGTGAAAGTTACTTGTGTTAATTTTAAGGTTCCATTATTTAGTCTAATCATGTGAAACATTTAGATGGTTTTGTGGGTAGGAAGACGCGGTTACAGGATTTTCATAACTAGCACGGGTCACTGTATCGACGAAAGTTCCGATTAGGACATATGCTATAGTAGATATGTCAGCTGTAAATAAAAAATAAAGCAGCAGACCCAACACGCTATCTTCTGGTACTTCAAATTTAATTCGGAAGAAATTTGAGATTTTATATTACTTTGATTTTAAACCGACGATCGTTTAAATGTTAAAGTATGGTGTCTGAAAAATCTTATAAAAAACCATCATGCCATATCTTATCGAAAGCTTAAACTACAGTATTCTTTATTTTCCAGTAATGTATTTATTTCATGAACAACATGATGGCACTGCCGAGTCGTACAGTGTTGTCGGAATCCGAATTGATGATCAGAGATTTCATTCAAAATTAATCTATAGAAAAGGTTTTTTAAAATAATGTAGAGATGGTTGATAATTGAAATTATAGGTCTATATGATGAAATATCATTTGAATTTTATCAGGCTTGGAAATTATAATTATTTAAACTTTAGTTGCTTAGGCTAGTAATGTAGTTGTAATACGGCACTGAAAATAAAAGTTAGCACCACAGTACCTTTCTTCAGAAGTTCTTTTAATATTTTTAACATAATTTGATTGGAACCAGGCGATTTTCTGTAGCTCAGGCGAGTGACTTCACGGAGTAAATAGTTTAATAATTTTTATTAGAGGTAAAAAGCTGTCGAGAAAGTTTTGCATTTTTTGGTGCAAAACATCATTGTTAGGTGTAAATACAGGTTACAGGCTTAAATCCGGACAAACTTAACATTATTTAAAAAAAAACCTTTGCATGTCAGTTGTACGACCTGTCCACAGTAAAATTAGGCAATGTAACCCCCTTAGCGGCAATGTCCGCCTCCATCCTTGGCTTGAAGTGCTCGCACGCTCTTTGCATAGCAGGGCTATTCACATTGGCAAGTGCTGCTTCGATAGCCGTGAGTAAAGATGCCACATTAGAGTGTCTGTACTTATTAGTAACCCTTTCAATTACGCTCCAAACATAGTAGTCGAAGTGGTTTAAATTAGGGCTATTGGGAGGGAGGGGGTGCTGCCAGAATTTTTTAGGCCAAAACATGTTCACGTATATGCCAGTATACCATCCTGCTAAAATACATATCGCCTCCCTGAGGTCACAGTTTCCATCCAAGATTTCGTGACAGTTTCCTTGTCCGAGTCCTTTCTACGATGCCGGAGTCTGTGTTACGCCTTTTCTCGAATGACTCTTTTACGACGAAAATCTTCCCCAGACTTCTCCGAAGCATTATATTACGTACATAGTTTATCTCGAGTACTTGAAAAACCGAATTATTTCAGCCACCGAACCCAGCACGAAGACTTTTGTTAATTGTGGCTCTTTAGTTGTACTCCGTTTTGAAGCTAAGATCACATGGCTTTCACGAACGCCAACCACAACCTATTGCAGCAGTACTATATGGTGGAATATTCAAATTTCAATTTGTCCGGATTTAAGTGCCGTACCCTGTAGTTCAGTGAGGTGCTGGGTAAAATAATCCTTCTTTTTATTACTTTTAGCCCGTCGATTAGGTCTCGGATATATTGGGGATTTGCTTAAAGTATGGTTTACGGAAAGCTTTAAGCGGTCGCTATTAAAATTATAAATGAAATGATCTGTATTGTGTTTCCAGAATACCCAATATACGATTGTCATTCTCGTAAAGTAAAGTAAACTATTAATGTATTGTTATTTATTAAAACTATATTTATGTTAATATGTAATATGTCTAAATAATATAACTAAACAAATTTTATATTTGCACAGCGAATTTGTTAAAGATTTAAATTACTTTCCTGTCGATGTCTATTGTGGGACGATTAATACCTAAATACGTAAGAGATAACTGATGTTCCTCCCCTACAATCTACAAAATTTAAACTAATATGAAAGTAAATTAATTAAAAAATACCTTAATTATGCATTTTAAACTTAAATCTGGCATTAAGACATTGGTAATAACGTCAATAATATATAATAACTGTATTAAATATTAAATAATTAGACAGTACAAATTACAAGCCATTTTTTTAATAATCTTGTAATTTATTGTAGTAACTGGCCAACAAATAGCTTAGGCAATTACTAGCCTGAGAAACTCAGATAGGCCAGTGTAGTTCCCACAGTCTTTGAAGAAATCTGCCTGATAAGCCGTTTACAGTATTTCAAAACAAAGGATATGCAATACTTTCCATGGTCTAATGCACGGATTGCTCCTAGCAATGGCATTATTGTAAAGTTTAAAGGCATGTATGCTTTTTTGCAGGTACATTTTAAGCAGCGCTACATTAATTGCTAGTTTAGAATTAGCATCAACGAAAATTGTGCTTAACTACTCTAGTCATTTCCTGTCCTTGTCATGCTTTTCGTAACAAAATTGCCAGTGTGCTTGCAAATAGGCCCATGGCGGCTCACTTCAAAATAAATAAATCAACTCTTTTGTTATTCATTTGTAAAGTAGGACAAACAACTCGGTCGGCAGAATTAATGAATGCGTTAAAAATGTTTTATGATTATGAGTCTCGGTATAGGACTATGTATTATACCCTGGAGGTGCGTATAAATAATTATTGAATTGCGGTTACTAACATTATAATAATAAATATTAGGTAATTAATAATCTTCTAAATAATGGAATGCAAATAAGAGAGTTGGGAAAATACCAATCCCTAGTGACATTTTTGGAAAACAGAAAATTTTCTATAAATCGTTTTCTGCCGACCAAAGAAAGTTATTCGTTAAGCATTTGCGTGTCCGCCTCCAAGCAGCGCTGTTGTAGGCGGTTGTGATTCACATTAAAAAAGATTTCATCAAATCGTTTCCGCTGATAGGGCGATACCATTTTTTTGTTCTGTTTTATTGTTTATTTGGTTAATCTGCTTTCTAGTATTGTTTTCAATATTATAACGTAATAAACAATTAAAAGCCCAGACAAATTAAACGTCATTATTATTCCAAGAGTTTGCGCTATTATTTTATCAGTTTTAGTAAAAAAATAGAAATAGTATTGAAGTATTATGACTTTTAATCTACTACTAGTATTGCATATTTATACAAAAAAATCGGGATTTAACATATATTAAAAATGAGTATCACAAATTTTATAAAAGCCGAATTTGCAAAATAATAATAAAAAAATGGTAAAACGTTTACTCATTATAATGAGGGTCACTAAAAAATCAAGCAATTTTATAATTATGTTTCTTATTTGTTAACACAATTACAGGTATATTGGAAAGATCTGTAAATATATTTTGTTATTATTTTAGGCTGTTTAGTAGTCTTGGAACGTTAGAATGGCGGTTGAATAATTAAAACGAAGTTAGTTTTGCACTTAAAAACATACCTTTAAAAGGAAAAAAAGGCTTTACGCCAAAAACAGTTTTTAAGACTAAAATTGCTATTGAAACCAATACAAAACCCCCAACTTAAGTTTTACATTCTAATAGAAGTAAAAAAAATACTACTTTGTAAGACTAAGTGGTTTGTCAGTTAACTAGACTCAAATAAAAGAAAAAATATTAAAGCGCCTGGGCAAAATGACAATTATATTAAAAAGGCGTAGGAAAATATCTGATGACATGCATGCATAATAATTCTTTGGTGTAATTTTGTCAGAAAATTAGCCCTTTTTTGTTTGGAAAACAAAAAAAAAATGCAAAATGACCACGAGATTAAGCGAAGCATATAAATTTATATAATCGTAATCAATTACGTAGTACGTTATTTTCAAATTATCTGATTTTAACAAAATGGAACCATTTATGCAGTCAGGATTTTATCAAATGCCGTTTTGCAGTTTTTTCAAACTGAATGATATCCAATAAAGTAACTATAATCTGCAAAATCTGTAAAACTAACGATGAGTAACATTTCTATGTAAATACAAAAAATGTAATATAATAAAATTAATATAAAAAATATTAATTAAATATCACTTCAAAGAAGTTCGATCATTTTGCGCGTACAATAATTGGAGGATTTGTTTACCCATGTTGTAGGGCAAAATTCCAAAAATTGTTTACCCATTATATCGACATGTGTTTTATTCCTGTTGTTAACTGTTCACTTTCAATTAAAATATATTTTAAACTCAAAAGTATAGCAGCGGAAACAGGTTACCTGGGAATAAACGAAATCAAATCCAAACTTATGGCCCTAGCAATGGGAAAACCATAAGAATTAAAATAAGATCTGGTGGTAGACATGGAATCAACAAAGAGTGTAAGGCTAGAAAAAGTCTAAAACTATGTATATCTAGGAACTGTCATAACGAGCCAGGAAAGAGGAGAAGGAGATTGCAGCAAAATTAACCAAAGGGGATAAATGTGTAAGCGTCTTAAATACAATTTTGAAATCAAAAAGCGTATCTAGAAACACCAAAATCTTTTACATAAAACAATCATAAGAACAACTATACTATATGGAAGCAAAGTATGGATCCTCAATAGAAAACAATGAAAATATAGATACATAAGTGAGAAAACTACCCAGAAGAATTTTTGAAGAAAAAAAGGGAGATTTGAGCTCGATGACCTTGTTAAAGCAGCCAGGTTAAATGGCTAGAATATATAGAAAAACAGAAGACGGGGTTTCCAAGAAGTTAATTAATACAAATCTAGAAAAAACGAGAAGAAAAGGAAGACCGAGAAGAAAATGGTCAGACGCAGTTAAGGAAAACCTAGAAAGAAACCTGCGAAGGAGAGTGTAATACGTGCGTATTACGAATTTAAACTTGGGACTAACGTTACAGAAAAAAATTTCTTCCAAGGATGAATCCTTAGAAGACCAGACTTAATTAGGTAGACTATCAAATGTAAATATTAATGAAGTGGAGACAATGATTGAAACAAATTCCATTTTAGCGTATTAATAGCTTGCATAATTATTCAAAGAGAGTGAAAAACAATTCGCAAGCATTTATACAAAATAGGAAAGAAGTAAAAATGAAATAAATAGGTACCACAAGAGTCCTCAAGTAAATCTGGAGGCACAAAAATATCTTCGGTGTTTGGTGGATTGAAAAAAATAATATTTGCAGTGAATATCTACGAGTTGGCCAAAATCTCACGGTACACATTTATACTGAACAGCTCCAAAGAGTGAAATTTATATTGCAAAAAACAACCAGCACTGGTAAATCGCAAAACTTTTTATTTTTCCAAAATATTGCACATATTGCAATAGAAACCAGAAAAAATAATAAATTTAGGATGGGAGATTTTCCCCACCCCTCATATCTCTATCAAATTGTAACCTATTTTTATCTTTAGACAATAACATGTATGATAAAAAATTTAATAATACAGTAGAATTAAAAATATCTACATTTACAATTATTATTCAACATTTATTCAGTGTGGATAAAGAACGTCAAAAAGAAACAAATTATCTTAACCAAACGTCGCACCAAATTGCGCAATCATTAAGCAGCACCTTAATAAGAAGATATCAGCCTAATTTACTCTGAAGAGCTGATCTCTTTTGAACTGCAGCATAATTTATTATTCGTGCTCAAAGTAGCAGTTAATAACACGCTCTTTCAGCTAATTTTCGTGTCTTACACAAGTGCATGGGGCTAGCAAGATGTTATAAACGCCCCGAGGCGATGATGTTCTAGCAATCGGGCGCTGCTAGCTGTAATGGCAATTAACATGGCCCGCGATGAGCTAAAATAAATTTCTTTGAAAACAATCTTACGTCTCTGTACCGTTACCAAACCAAAACGTTAATTAGTTCTCAAAAGCTAGCTAAATTACAACAACTTCAGTCATATGAGAAAGCTTAAAATACAAAATTTTAATTTTTAGCAGGTAGTTGTAACATTGTATAATGTTAAAATCGTGGCCACAATACAATGTAATTATTGGTTGCTGTCATATTTTATGCGTAAATAATCGTTACTATACCAACCGTGACCATAAAGCTCCAAGTGCATGTTTGAACAAAGGCAGGCGACATTTATTTTTTAAGTGAGCGAGATCCAAATAAATTTTGCTTATAAAAATTTCCCAAAACTTTTTGTTGTAGTTTGTTTATAGTTTTACCATAAAAATGCCACGCTTTCTGCTTGTCCAACTCTCGTACTCCTTCGCACATCAATCAAGAAAGCGATAAAGCTAAATCACTATTATAACATAGAGAATTCGGCTGGCAGCCACTAAATATAGTAAAATCTATAACAAAATCATAAATATTCAGCCGATGTTGTGCTAAACCCTGCCGATGGCTGCGCGATAAATTTGGCGACGTTGAAGCTTGTGATGTGAGCTTGCCAGGGCTGCGTGCTGCAGCATGATAAATGGCATTTTATTCATGGCGAATATTGAAAGAAAGGCTGTTATTTGCTTAATCGAATTTTGGATATGCTGCAAAAATTCGCGTGGCAGACGAAGAGATCATATCGGCGTCAATTAGTTGTAATTCCGTTAAGACTGATTTTTAGTGCCACGTTAAGTTTGTTTATTTGTTATAGCTCTATTTCGAACGATAAGCTGAAAAGTTTTTGTTTTAATTTTCGAAAGAATGGACTGGGTACGCGTCAAGAGTGGAGCTGCGGGGAGGCAAAATAGCTCCCCTCCCTTAGACTGTTAACTGCACTATCTGGAAAACTTATCTGCTCTACCACAATTATTAGAATTATTGAACCTAAAAATAATTCTGTTAAGGCCCTTGCACTCACATTTTACGTCACGACACCTTTACAAGTTTGACCTTTCTCTTGCTGAATTATATACTTGTATGTTAAAATATTAACGGCAAGTCTTCTGAAAATATATGATTACAAATTCTCCTACTATATTAAAAAAAATATATCATACCAATAATGGTTAAATTTATTTATTTACAAGTGATTTTTTTTATATCAAAAATAGTGTATATATATCAAACTATTTTGTAAAAAGAATAAAATTGATTTAAATAAATTAACAGCAGAATTCTAACAGATTTGTCGCATTTCTCAGATGTCATTTCAGAATTATATATATAAAAAAAATTATGAGTGCTGCTGCTGCTGTCACACAGGCCAAAGGTCAAACCGTTCGTGCCTTTCCGTGCCGACCCGAGCGCCTCCGAAGGACAAATTTCGGCCCGGCGACAGGCGCGACCGAGATAATATATTTTCGGAACTGCAAGCGATAGAAAATTTTCGTTTGCGAGCGGGTAATAAAGCACTCGTTATATATATAAAAAAAATTATGAGTGCTGCTGCTGCTGCTGTCACACAGCTCAAAGTTCAACTATTGCTGTCAATGATGTAGTGATTTGAGGGAAGGGCTAATAAAATAAACAAATGAGTCATTAATACTAAAAAAAATTATTCTGCCTATAAAGACACATCATGTACAATCCGAAATTTGTTGATTACGCACCATGTGGTAAACCGAGAAGATTGCGGCTTCTAAGCATTGTAGGTAGAGATATTTAAAGGGGATTCCCCTCGTTTCTATAAAAAAACTTTCCCTGTCAGTATTTGGTTATCTAATTGCTGTATACACTTCTTCTTCTGCACTTCCGTCTTTATTTAGAGGTTGACGATCACCTGGTTAAATTGTTTTCAGTTACTTACAGTTCTGAAAAGTCCATATTCTTATGTTTCGAAATCAAGATAATATTTTTCTTCTCACTTCTCTTCTGCCTTTAATATTAGGTGTGATAGTTTGTATTTATCATTTCGAGTATACCTCCAAAGTGTGCAGTCTTTCTTTTTTAATTGTAATTACTAATTATTTATTTTTCTCTAATCTTTTAATATTTCATCATTAGTCACTCTATCAGTCTAAGATATTTTTGGTATTCTTCTTATTGCTCACATTTCGAAATAATTCGCTTCATAATTGTTTTCTCTGCTCCATACAGCAAGATAAACCGCACGTAGCACTTAAGAAATTTCAATCTTTAAACGTAACGAAAGCACGTCTGTCTATTTTAATTTTTGTTAAAATTTCTTCATCTAGTTTTAATGTGTCATTTATCCGGCATCCAAGGTACTCTTTCAATAGGTATGTTATTTCACCATGTATTTCGTTTTGTTTAAATTCATGCTTACAAGGATCTATATATTTTTGTGTCTAAAATCGAGTAAATCGTTAGTTAAAATCTCAATAGAAAACTATTATAGAGTAGCACTCCATACCCAGTGGGTGCAAAACTTTTCAAAAAGGCGAACATTATTGACCCCCTCTCTGTAACTCACAAACCTCTTTTCTCTCATTCCACACTTGTGATTCTCCACTCAACTCCACCAGTCAGTGAGACGTGGGGTGTAATGGAAAGGTGCAGAACTGACAATATTTTGATCCTGGTTCGAGCCGTTTTGCGTGCAGAAAGTTTTGCCTCATTTTCGAGGAGTTAATTTACATGTTTATATCAGCGGCCACATTCTTTAAAATATCAATCGATTGATTGATTGTTCGTTCTTCTCACGATTGTTGCTTTGAATGTAATAGATATTGCAAAATGCGGCCGACAATAAAAGCCGTTACAACCGCATTAGCGCTGAAGTACACAGATAAACCCAGTTTATCCAACGATGCTGATAATGAACTGACCCGTAATCAGAGCAAACTGCTACATCGACTAGTCTGTGTCATAGAGTGCCAGGTCGAAGGTACTGATCAAGTAAAGGGAAGGAATGAGAGGAAAAAGTGTATAGAACGGTTGCTAGAACATAGGGTCGTAAAAATCGACATTTTTGAAAACTTTTGCAGGAACATTAAACGTAATATAATCCGTTGTGGTGCTTACAAGGAAGTCCTGAACACGTTTTTCCATGAATTTACGAGAAAATTGATGTTTTTCCTTGTAGTCCTGCTACTTCGTATTCGTTATTTAATCGAGTGCGTGTGTGTGTGTGTGTGTGTGTGTGTGTGTGTCCGTCGGTCTGTCAGTAACCAGAATATCTCGAGAACCGTAAAAGCTAGAGACTTGAAATTTGGTATGCAAGTTACTTGTAGGTAGGGGACGCAGTGCGAAGCTTTTGGTAAAAATCGGCCGAGCCGTTTGGTCGCAAGGTCGCAAAAGCGGTCGCGAATCTAAACAGTTGAAGATACAAAAAATTCATGAGAATAAAAATAATTTGTTATCAGGAGATAAACAAGAATTTAATGTAAAAGTTGGTAAAATAGGAACTCGAAAAAAAATTAACGTTCAGGATTTTTTCCAGAATTACCCAAATAATAGGATAAGGATTGTCGTGTGATGTTCAAACCTGATTTTTTAAAATATTTCTCAGAATACAAATTAAATAAGATCGGTGAAAGTACGAAAACTTGCCTAACACCCCGATTGATTTTAATTTCATTTGCATCTACATATTTCGTTCAGATTACCGCGGTATGATTTCAATAGATATTTTTAATTAGGCGACTTTTCCATCCAAATCCTAATTTTATTAGAGATTTGATAAGTTGGGCATGTTTGACTCCACCTAAAGCTTTCTCCAAGTCAATGAAGCAGACGAAAGCTGGTTTTTGAAATTCTCTAAACTTTTGCAACAAAATTTTATACTAAATAGAACTTCTCGAGTGCTCAATTCACTTCTAAAACCAAATTGAGAATCGATTAAAATAGCATCAAATTTTTTATATGTTCGATGTTAAATTGTTCTTAGTAATATCTTGAATATGTTACTCATCTGATCAGTCTAAAATCATTACAGAATCAAGCATTGTTTTTCTTTGGAATTATAGATATTATTGATCATTTTAGTTATTGTGTCTATATTATATTCGGAAAAAAGTTTTATATCTGCTGGAATTGCATCTGGTTGGCAGCTTTTCCATTCTTGGCCAACTTTACAGACTTTGGACTTGAGTATATTTGGGACTTCTATTTCCATTATTTCCTGTAAATTAATATTTTACCTGTAGTAATCAAATACATTTTTAATAATAATGAATAATTTCACACATTTTAAGTTATCCAGGCAGATTTAATTTGATTTTATTTTATCTTTTATACATAGGGTACCTTCCTTTTAACGTTTACTATTGCTTTTTTAATCTTTTGTAGATTAAATTCATCTTGTTGGTTTTACAATTCTTCTATTTCCGCGCATCGACCCTGCATCCAGTTTACTTTGTAGTTTTTATTTCTCTTCAGATTAAGATTTGTAAATCTTTATATTTGCTTTTGTCTTTGTTTTTAACGTTCCTGCGCTTTTGCATTAGATTCATCCACCTTCGTCATCTATTATTTCTTTTTCTTTCTTATGGACGCCTAGCACTCCCAGTAAAACTTTCGTAGTAATTTTCATTATATTTTTCCATTTATTTTCTGTTCTTGTGTGACAGCTACTTTTCTTTAATTTTCAATTGTTTGTTTTCTCTTTCTTTTTATTTCTTTATTTTGAGGTTTTGTAAGTTAATTCTTGGTATATAATGTTTCTTTACCTTTCATTATTTTAAGTTTTACATATATATATATATATATATATATATATATATATATATATATATATATATATATACTGCCTACTAATAAGTTGTGATCATTGTCCGTATCAACATCGGGGTAGGTTTTCACTCTTTTGATACTATTTAGGAATCTTTTATTAACTACTATTAAATTAATTTGGTTTCTTACATTGAGTTTGCGTTATCTTGGGGAGATCCCAGGTATATAAGCTTCTAGGTAGAGCCGCAGTGGTCTAGTGGAAAGGTTGCTTGACTACGAAACCTAGAGATGTGGATTCGAATCCCGCTCTCGCCAATTCCATCACTGGCATTTTTATGGCCCAGCTTGACTCAGACTGCAAGTACCTGGATGTCAAACTCTGGGGTAATAATAGGTGGTCGGTACGTAGCGCTAGCCACGTTACTACCCTTGTGTACCGTAGGCTCTAGATTGTAGCAGACCTATCCTGTTACGATCCCAAAGGGCTTTCGTGGCCTATTACGGGAAACTATTAATTAATAACCTTCTAGATGGTAATTTAAACTACATATTTGTAACAATCATATTTTCTTTACTACAAAATTAAATTAACCTCTCCCTATGCTCATTTCTATTATCTAATCAGTGATTACCCACTAATAATAATAACACTACCTTCCTCTATTTATGCATTAAAATTTGTTATGATAATAGTTATTTCGTGTTTTTAAGGTATTTTGTAATGTTTTATTTGTTTGTAAAACTATTCTATTTTATCGTCTTTTTTATCTGTATGTCTGTATGATATTAATATTCACTGGTTTTGCTTTTATCTGTATCATCATAACGCGATCAGAGTAGGGAATGAAGTTTAGGACAAATTCATTAATTCTGCTGTCAATTAATATCCCTACGACTCTTTAATGGGTGTCATAATTTCAATCTAGATTTGCTAATGCCTAGTATTTCAATTAAATTTATTTTCATTTCATTAGTTATGTCCTTTAACTTTTCTGCCTGGTACATACTCCGAACATTCCATATCCATATTCCTTTAATTATTTTTTTATCCGAACGGGGATTCTTAGTACCCCTGCCCCATTCAAGGGACGCCGGGAACTCGGAACCAGATGCCTAGTTTGACTTTTCGTGGTGGTTATTCTTGGGATGATAGTATAGTAGTTTTGCTTTGCTTTCTACAGCGTAGTGCTTCAGCCTTTCTGCTAATTTAGCTCCGCCTAAAGAAATCTGCCAAATGAGCCGTACCTATGTCTTCATCTGCGCCATCGTTACAGTATTGCCCTCTACCAACTAATACAACAACCGCTCATTATGAGACAAACGTTGTTGCTGTAAGTTACTATAAGAGCCATTAAATTTATTATTTGAGAGTTACCTCCCATAGCCTCTCATTTAGTTTAGCCTGTATGATAACACAGTTTCCGGGGTATGACCGCTTATAAAGCGTTTAGGAGCCATAAATGAGAGTAAAAGTCCGCCCTGAGACCAATATTCCAGGATGACTCAAGGTTCCAGCAATTTTGAATATAGAGGTAATACTCCTGAATGGAACTCCCATATATACACTAATTTATTTTAAATTTAAGTTCACTGCAAAATACTAGAAATATCTCTTTAGTGTTCATCATGGTGTGGGGTGGTAAACACCGTGCGTTTGTGTTGGAGAATTATTTTAAAAGTGATAGTGACGCAGGGCCACTTCGTATGCATTTCGGAGTAGGTCGTCACGAAAGAGTTCCGACCAATAAAACCATAATATTGTGGGTGCACAATTTCTGATTGACTGGTTCAACGTTAAAACGAAATCATCCGGTAAACCTCGTAGTGTTCGGACACCTGAGAATATCATAGCAGTGATGCTGTTGTCACATTGCTACAACAGCGCTAGGCATTCTCTAGCCTTAGGAATATCTACTGAAAAATTTCATACAAAATGGTGGTGAACCAGGAACTTAGTGAACGTGACTGGTACGTCCGTCAGGATGCTTGTAATGATATGTTGGTAAATGTTCCGGCTGATGCTGTTGTGCTCAGTAGTGACGAAACTTATTTTTATTTATTGGACTGCGTTAATAAGCAACAGTTTCAGTATTGAGCCCAACAAAATCCTCAATAGCTTTATAATGATATCTATTTGGAGTGTTGTTATAGAATTTGGCTATCAAAGGACCGTTTTTTTTTTTGAAGATGCAAGACGCGCTTATTTCCCAGCTAAAGATGTTAAGATGTTAAGCAATTTTCTGAAGCCCAGGCTTAACAATTATGGAAATCCACCACTGTGATTTTTCTAGGATAATTATTTGCAGAGCCCCTAATTTCATTATATAGTGCTTTTCTATGGCGGACTAGGTTATCAGATTTGTCCCATTGAGATTCTGTGGGGACTCTGAAAGTTGAAATACTTCAGCGCAAGGTTAATGACATATTGAGGAATTAAAGGATTCAATTTTCAACGCGATCGCAACAGTACTAGTGGAAATGTTTCGGCAAACAATGCAGAACTTCTATGTGAGGTTGTAAAAGTGCAGGAAAGTCATTTGGACAATATCCTCTTTAAAGTTGATAAGGATTGTTCTATGTGATCGTACAATAAAATATTTAACAAAATCTATGTCGTTCTTTCTATTGCTGTTTCAAAAAAAGGGGATCATTTTGTCGGACTCTGTATACATTGCTATAGATAAAAATGTGTTTTATAATTTATAATAAAAAAATTATTTTATCACTAAAATAGAAGATGTGACTATAATAGCAAATCTATAATAAACATTTAAAGCTAACATATAAGATAGAAAAACCTAAAAAAAGTTAATTATATAAAATTAATAGTTTCTGAAGTTCTGTCCCAAAAATATTAATACACTGAAAACTTTTTGCAGGAACAGGATATAACTTGACAGCCAAAGAGAGCAGACTGGCTGAGTCAGTTGGAAGTTCAACGCCGGTAAGTACGCTCATGTAGAGTGTGATTTTCGCATTTGCATTGACTAAGCGAGTAGAGCAGCGAATTTGCCTCGAATATTATGAGAAGCTAGGACATTTGTCAGCAGAAATTATTAGAATTCAGGAACAATGGAATTTAATAATGCAGCCCGAACATAGGTATAGTGCAAATAAATCAGAAATCCCTTAAAAATGATCCACGAAAATTCTGAGCATGTGCGGGATACAATCAATAAAAATTGACACCTGACAGTCCAATCAGAAGATCAGCCAAATATTCTAAAAACTAAAGTGTGTAACATTATGTGAAAAGATTTTTACATAAAACGTGTTGCAGCAAAATTAGTTTTGCGGCTACTTTTACTAGAGCAGAACAAATATCATTTCCCAGTTACTAATTATTTGGAGTTATTCGCAATTTTAACACGAGGCTTTGTAGAATGGTTTGGGCAGTGGAAACTACAGCAGAAGTGTGTAAGGTCCCAAGGCGTGTATTTTGAAAGATACTGAAGCTGCTTACTATGTTTTTCGTGTATTGTACCATTTTATCAAGTATTTTCGTTATTGTATTATTAAATAGTTGCATTTCCTCAAAATACTGTTAGAATTATGAGTAAAAATTATAACAAAGCCGAAAATTAATTTTAAGAGTCAAAAAACTATAGAATTTGATAATTCTATAGTTTTTTGACTCTTAAAATTAATTTTCGGCTTTGAACTCTATATAGATTTGCTCAAGATGACATAAGCAAATTTTATGGTTTTTGGTAAAATGAATCACATATATTTGATATAGTTTATACCATTTTTCTTAATCAAAGAGCAAGTAAAGAAAAAAGTGAAAAGAAGGATATTATTTAAACCTTTAAAGCTACAGATAAAAGAAAACCCAACAAATTGTTTTGTATTCTTTTTAGGCTCTATCGATTTGTTTTGTATAATTTAGATAACATTAAGAGTATCGCAAGTGTAAGTAAAGAACTACACTTTGAATAATATACAACAGTGTCAAAGCAAATAGGTCACTGGAATGGATATTTTGTTTACATGTAAGTTGGTCGAAGTCTCACAAACCGCAAAGGCGGCGCGTGAAGGCCTTGATAGATCGAAGTTATCGGCAACACCATGAACAATACCGCACTGCTAATGGCGCTTCCTGGCGGCACAGCAAGCGCCGTAATATCCCGTATCAGTTCAAAATTGTCGGTCTCTCCATAGCGGCCGCGTAATGGTGCGCCCACACACGCTTTCTGTACAAATTGCCATGTCTAACAGGCTACGTCACAGGCACGTAATGTAAATAGATACTCTTTAGCTGCAGGTATTGTGGCACGCATCACCATCACGCAATTTCTATCGCCGATTACAATATTCATGCCGTGCTCACATGCTGCACTGCTTCCGAGAGGTGTTCAGGCCAATTAACAGCCAATTAGGAAACAATGCGTTCAGCTGCACTCGGTCGCACTAAATAGTGCATCTCCATGGGGCTCGCGTATGTGGCGCGTACGTTATAAACTAATTATCGATGTTCGACACGCTTATGGATTATGGGCATCCTGCTGCAATCTGGGTAAGCTGCAACTTAGCAGATTACGCTCGAGCTGCTCGATTCGATCCGCGTACATGCGTGCGGGTGTATGCACAAACATGCACATACATTACTCGGCAATTTGACCTCTTTTGCGGATATCACTCAGCGTTACTTCGAGCAGGCTTATTAAGTCTTTCGGAAGTTTCGTATACTCCACGACAACTCCTCCATAGGCAGATCTTTATACATTTAAGTACTTGTTTCCTAATGAAGTTTCTTTCATTAATATTCTTTCCAGTTCTTTAAAACTTTTCACAGAAATTTTGTGACAAAAGACATACGTATTCTTATTTGGAATAAATATTTCGCTAATTTATTAAATTTTATTTACCATGATAGTCTCTTTCAAAAGAAGAATTAGTATATACTTTCAGGCTTTCAGCATAAGAGGTCTGAAAATCTAAAGAACGAAGATTTTGTAATATATGATTCGTTTTCTTTACATTTTCCAGTGATTCAGCTGTAAACAGCCGCACCGATTTTGACTCATCTTAATACTTATTTTTCATTTTTAACAAAACTGTTTAGATCAAAATATTACTTGAAAACATATCTCTTTGTTTATGTACATTAAAGCTATTTAGTTGTACTTAACTTTCAACTAGCTCCTCATTTGTAAAGCTGTGATGCTCAACTCTAATATCACTTATTTAGGCGCAATCACGTTGCGCCAAAACGGAATTGAAATAGTTTTGCACAAACTAAAAGACAATACATCAGTACCACTTTTCCATAAAGAGTTATGTTAAGTGAAACTAGGTACATTCATCAAGGAAAAATTTACAGAAAAAAATATTTTTGCCTTTACTTTTTTATTATACCATTTGATTAAGCCGAATTTTCAAAGTTAATTTATTTAATCTCAGTCTAGCTCGTAATGCTCTTTTCATTTTTTTATCAAAGGTTCTCAAATGCAAACGCAAGTCCTTTCTGCAGGGTAAAATAAATTTGCAAAGACCCTTTAATGGAACAAAAGTATTTACTACAACCATTTCTTAAAACCAAAATAACACATGAAATATGCAATTAAATAAAAATGTATACCATTTAAATTTGATAATTCCTTTAATTAGTTCTACTGTTCACTAGGTGAAGTAAATCAGTTGTAATATTGGGAAGAAACTAAATTTAACCAATCAGTGAATTTGGTCAAAACAAGATTAGAAAAAAATTGGTTGGTAGCGCTTACGCAATGACAAGCAAATAAGCTTATCGAAACAGACTATAACCTAGCTACAATAGTTGTAATTTTACTTCAAAATAAACTCATTGGTCAAATTTAAAATGCACTCATCTAAACTTAGAATTTTTACATTTTCATTTGGTCTAGGTCAGCTTATTATATTGAATAATATGATAAATAAATAATTAAACTATTCTTCTAAAGTATTCCTTATTACAACACAAACGGTGATAAATAAATTATCAGTCATTACCAGATTGACGTTTCACACATTCATACTTCCCACTGGTACTCCCATTAGTACACTGAATTCGTTCTTCTCCTAAAAATAATTTTTAAAATGCTGATGTTCTAGCAATACACAAACTGTCTTTATCTTCTAATTCAATTGAAGAATTTTTCGTCTCAACATTTGTCTGAGATGTTTTTTAAAGACATTTTTTGAGTTAATACGCTTTGATACTATTTTTATTCTTATTTATTTATGTAAGGAATGTCAGTGATACTTAGATCGAAATAAATACAGTGTGCTAAATTTCCGTTTGAAAATAGGAACAAGAAATATTTCAGAAGTTTTCTTCTTTAAGGGTCCTTTGTAAATGCATTTACATTGTTGGTAAACTTAACTCTCTTCTATTATAGAAGAATTATTTATTGCTAGATATTTGATATTGTTAACAATATCTTTAGCTAAAAGCCCTGTTCTACATTTTACAAAACTACTTATCACTTTTGCATATGAAAGAACTTCAACATGCGCTTTCAAATGGCCTTAAAACTTCAAACTTCCTTATGTTTTAATAAGAAGTATACCTTGCTGGGTGATTGTATTAAAAACTACGGAACTTAAAAATAGCACATCATAGAGCTGGAGCCTATGCGTAGTATTTTTCTTCTTTATATGGTTTTAAAATGTCTCAGTCATGTGACAAAAATTCACTTGTCATCTTTTGGGCGAGAAAATGCCTTTTCTTTGAGTTTTTTTTGTTACTCTGTTCAAGTATAAGCGTCAACAAACATAAGTAATATTGACACAACATTCCTCACTTCTAATTACACTTTTTTGATGTTTTTGATTGTAGGTAAATCACTCACATGGGTGTTAACTATTTCAGAGGAGTTAAAGTTGGACTCATTGCAAAGACCAGTAAATAAATTTATAACTTTCTCTTTGTTAAAGCTTCTAGTTTGCACTGCAGAAGTATGTTCAGCTTGTTGAAGTGATAATTTTTTATAACAAGTAGCATCTGCTGCTAGTAGGTCCACAATTTTTATTAATTAGGCTGCAACATTATAAACGAAGATTCGCAAACTTATAAAGCCAAATTTGAAAGTATGTCTTATTATCTGTTTTTGTATTTCTAACGGAAAATCTTAACTAAGGTCATGTTTTTTACCACCATAAACATTTTTATTTTTATTGTCAATTCGTCGCTTTTGATAGATGAATGAAAATCTTTCGTCGTTTCATTTAAACCGAAAGTGTCGTTTTTATTGAGAGATAAAGTTTTATTCCATATCATTTTCTTTAATTTTTATATCTATTATAATGTTATGACATATTTGTCTTAAATAAAAAACTAGTACTTAATTTAGATATTGCTTAATGTAGAAATTTTGTGCGACTATGTCCAGATAAAATTAGTAGAAGGTAATAATATTAGTGAGCTTTAGTGCTGACGCATATCATATCACAACAAACAGTTTTTCAACCTAACGTTTGCAAGAATTTGTATAGTATTTTACGAAAACCATTTGCCATTCAGAATATACATATACACCAGTAATAATTTTGATCTACTTAAGATAAAAAATTTCTAAATCGTAATTTTATATAATTTACAGATTAAAACAAGTAGTAAAGAGCAATGCGCTTCTTGTAGACAAATTAAGCAATCTTTAATTTAAAAAAATTATATTATATTTGATATTTACCGTCCAGTTCATTCATTTTGTTGTGTAAAAAGTTACTAGATATGTTTATTAAAAATTAAAAAAAAGACTTAAAACTTGCAAGTTTCGGTAGTTAACAAATTTTAAATTTGGTTACACTATGTAAAAGAATCAAACAAAACTTTTAAATATTTATATTCATGGTTTTTGGAACAAACGTGACGTAAAGTTACATTATTCTTTTCTACTCTTCTAATATCTTTTTAATATCCTTCACGTATAGTAGCTTATTATAATTTACCACACATTTTAAAAAAAATTAAGCAAATATCTTCAAATTTTTTGTATGAAGATTTTGGAACTTTCACACATTTCGTTTAATCTGTTGGGAAATAGATCAATTAAATTTATATTGAAAGTCGTAAAGGCTAAACTCCACCAGATGGTTGCATGGAAGTGACAAATTCATCTTGCAAAATTCTTCGAAAGAGTAATGGCGTCATGGTGCGCCGACTTTTTCTATGAAGTGTGAGAAACTATGTGGATATGTAAACGTTAATTAAGATCAAGCTGAGCTACTCTCATCATACTGCGGAATGCGCTGATAATAATTAATTCAAAGGTACCATCCACGAATTAAATTAATTCAGCGCACCGAAACTGCTAATTAATTAAGATGGTCCTTCTAATACACCCCAAAAATGACAAAGTTGATCACTTCTGCAAAGTTAATGATTCTTTAAGACGTAATCATTGTTACAGTTGGTGATTTTTATGCATGCAACTCAGTTAAAGGGTCCTGCAGGGTTTGTTATCATAGACAGTACAACGTTTGTGTGTTTTGGCGCCGCTCGCCAGTTCATGCTTTAAGTAATTGCCGACTGCTGCAATCGCGTGTAGGTATGTGCAATGTGCGTGTATGATTGATTTTGAAAAAGCAGCCCATTTGCCCATATTTAGCAGCTGAATGTGCACGAGGAACGGCGTAGCCGTCACGCTGGAAGACTTCCTGGGAAATTAGAAATTTTCCTGTACAGACTAATAAAAATTTAAAGTGTTAAATTTTTTTCTTAAAAGACAATGTTAGGACACTATGAAAAAAACTCCAACCTTTTAAATTACTTAAACGGTGTTTTAGTGATCTAGCATAATCCCCACGTTCGGTGATAGCTACCGGATTACATATATCGTCAAGGCACTTAATATATTCCGTTCTTTAAAAAGCTGGTGCTATTCGCAAGACTATTTCTCATTAAGCACATATTATAGAGCTTTTTTAGAATCTGTCCTTACATAAAATTCGGTGAGATTTCATTTTGTGCGCTGATCACAAAACTATGATATGGTGCATACAATGGTTAACGAATTACCAAGTAAGGCAGTTATCTGTATCTGAAAGTAACTGACATTGAAAGACTTTAACTATTAAGTCTTCTAATTGTTTTAGGCGGCTTTTACTTCTAATTTCTGTGAGCGATCTTTTTTAAAAATAAAAATACATCACAGAGGAAAATTTGAGCGATATGGATATGAAAAGTAACGCAGTGAAACTGCCCAAACCTCAAGAAATCAACGAAAGTTTCATTTAGAAGAAGATAAGTCATATGGTCCGCATTTGCTGTCACTGCTACTAATTAACAGTAATCAATTGAAAAGTGTTCCGCATAATTTATTCCAAGCTATGTCCATAAAACATTTAAAAATTCCCGCCTTATAACCACGCATAATTAGAAATGCTTGGTATCCTAATGGTTTACAAACAGGATATTTTTTATACTTAGATTTATAATTCTTTAAAGTTATTGTAAAGATTACAATGATGATTATATTAAGACACAAGGAATGTGTCAACATAACGCCAAAAACCAGTAAGGAGAAACTAAATTAAATTTCTCAAATAAAATAATACATTTATGAATTGCTTTATTCAATTAATTATCCAAAGAGAACAAAAGTTGATTCCCCAACGAAGCTTTACAAAAAAAAAACCTTCTAGCAATATTAACTAAATTTTTAGTTATTTTTACAATTTACTTTTATATTATTGCAAGAGTTCTCAACTTCACAATTTCTACGATACATATGAATAATGAACTTTTGCTTTCTTAAAGAAATAAAAACCATCTACTTTCTGCTTTTCAATAAAATGTGTGCTTTTCAAGCTGTTGGTAACAAATGCGAAAGGATTTTTGAAAATAAATATCTAGCACATTAAAGATGATGAATTTTTCAAAAGAAACAATACTGAAAAATGAAATTAAGGGAAAAACAATATTTTATTTTTTAAATTCTCTTTTTCTTTTTTAACCAACTATTGAATATAATTTGCAATAACAAAAAACACAATTTAATTTATAATAAATAATGCACTTTTATATCTTCTTCTGTTTAAGTAGCAACATAATTAATAATGATAATAATCTAGAAAAGAAGAAGGAAATGATGAAAAATAAGTTAAATGACTTAGTTACAGATTGCAATAAAGAAGCAAACATTTAATATTTCATATTTTGCAAAAAAATGCTTTACAATATTTACCCGTTAGTGAGCAAACAGACAAACAACTTAAATGTTTATTGCAGACAGACAAAATAAAAAACAGAACAAACATTTAAAAAAAAATGAAAATGGGAAATAAAAATTTTTCAACAAAAGCTTAACTACTATGATAGTTATTAGAAAAATATTTATAGAGAATAGAAATTAAAAAATACAATCAACATTAAACAAAATAAAAGAGGAATAAAATTGGATTTTTTAAATATTTATTATGATAATAAATATGTTTATATTCTTCACTATTTCTTGAGCTTTACTTGTTATAGACTATTGTTAATATTAGAAAAAATTAAAATTTCTGTTATATAAAAATATGCACGTAACCAATATTTCCTATCATCGAAGAAACAACTAATAAAAATGCATAAAAACTTGTTTTAGAAAAGTGAAGTTACATTATCAAATATATTTTTTAATTTTTTATTTTTGTGGAAGAATCGTAGTGAAATATTAAAAAATTGAAAACTGTAGACTAACTATTAGAAAATCTAATTATATCTATTATACAGAGTGCAACAAAAAGTTAAGTTTAGTACAGTAAGTCTGTCTGACACATTAGAGCATAGTTTTGATTAATTTGCTTTCCTCTATGATGGCAAACATAAATAAATTAGGTCTCGTCACATCCAATTAAGATAAAGTGCCACGATAGATGCCAACGATAGCAGACTAGTAGCGAAAATTTTTTGAGATAGTCGTGAACACTCCGCTGGCGGCGGACATTCGAATTTCGCCGGGAAAACAATTTCCGCACCAGTGATGCATACCAATGAAATATGCAGCAGATAAGCTGTCACTCACTTTCATTTATTCCCGACTGCTTACTGTCACATGCGAAGATAAACAGTGAGGTATGGCGCCTAGGCCGAGATAGGGGAGTTTTGAAGCTAGGCTCGGTGCAATCGTTACACCCAGTCTATGCATACAAAAGCAGTTATGCAAATGCTCTCCGTCAGATCTAACCTGCAATTACGTCCGACACAATTACATGGGGTTGTCAGCCGCATTTTGCATTTCAGCGAGCCCTGAATTGAAAATGAGAGTTGCTCACAGTTGTCTTAATAACCACTCTATTGTTTACAGTACGAAAAACGGAGAAGTGGTGGTTAACATGAAGAATGATATTGCCATTTATTGGTAACCAAATCGATTGAGGATTGCGGCGCGCGGTTGCCTTACCTTTTCCCATTCCGACGGCGGCGCTTGGTGGCGTACACGGTGCCGAGCTGGTTCATGGTGCTGGCCGGCGCCGCGACGACGACGGGGGCGGTCGCCAAGACGCCCGGCTCACCTCCGAATGACACAGCGCCCCCGGCGACCGCCAGCGAACCCGGTGCACATTGGCCCTGCACTGAGTTTATGAATTCCGTGATGGCGTCAGGAAGTCACTCACTGAGGGACACGGGGCACTCGCGACGCTGCGGCGGCTGTCGTCCTCACCAACGGTCTGCGCACGAGGATCTGAGCCCGATGCATGCGCACTGCCGCGCCGCCGCGGCCCCACCGCGGCGGGGAAACCCCGCCCCGCCGCGAATGGGGCGCCATTACGGCCAAGATGGCCTCGCGCGGTGGGGCGCGGGCTGATTAATCCCTATGCAAAAATTGTTTGTGTGTAGTGTATCTCACTCCTCATTAGCCTTATCTGATAGATAGCGCGGCTGTGCCGGCCGCGTTTTCGATTCTATCGCGCGCAATTACCGCCAGAATTCAGGACTGTGGATTTTCAGCGCAGGCTCGCCAACTTAATTACCGGCGGGCGCTTATGCACTTTTTCGATTTAATTGCATGCCTCCTTCCTTAATCAAATTGCAGAAAGGACGGGCCGCGCCGACGCTACAAATACAACGGAATATCAACTTAATTTACATACACTTACTTATTTGCTTTCATCTTTGTCACCATTCATAAAAAAATATGAATTTACATTTTTTTTATATTTGTTCTTATTTTTAAAATTAGTTGCTTTTTTAAACCACCAATAAAACATCATGTAGTAACAAATTTCGAATTGACCAGAGATATGTAAATCAAAAGTAGGCAGTGTAATTGTTATTATTTGTATTAAATTTGCATGAAAGCACAATAAGCAAAGCAATATTTCTATTGTTGCAATTTTTAAGTCAATGCGAGAGCATTGTAATTTAAGCTATGAATTTACATAGTAAATATTTTACTCACTAAGCATTTCGGTTGACATTGAAATGTTAACTTCACGTCCGATTATTGGAACAATTTAACAAGCGAAATTAACAATTTGACATAAAGTCACATTGTTTGCTAATTTATTAAAACTCTCCATTTACACATTATTTGTGTACAATCTTTGAATCTCTTATAATATGTTCAAGAAAAATAGTGATTTTTAAAAATAAGTCATTTTTACTTCAATATTTAAATAAACATTTGCCAAACTTTGTGAATTACACTAGTTTTAAATGATATAAAGCATATTTAGTCTTGTCGGATTCTATTGAATGCGAAGGTATTCTAGTTGTAAATTTAGTAGATAATTTTTAATTAACGCTATAAATGCTAAAACCACAAACAAAAATAAATAATAAGTTAAACATTTATGGGATTTTATTATAAAACTGTTACGTCATGTTTGCGCTTTTATTTATTAAAATCTACTTAGTTATATAAATGAAGCTTAATTAGGCAGACCAAAAATATCTTTGAATAATAAAAGGTTTGCAGAATGCCATAAGAAAAGACGTAAAAACAAGAATTTTTCCACATAAAACGCTAATTGAATAGCCAATTAAAAAGGGCGCCCAGTTATAATGTTCTTCTATTATTTTTTATTTTAAAATTGTCCCATATGAGTTAAACTAAAAATCATAAAACTTTGTAAGTAGACTTGTTACTTCCTATTAAGCATATCAAAACTCATATAGATATAAAGTCGAAGCTTTAAGTGTCTATAAGATTTTTACCTTTGCAAAAGTTTGGTTTTGGCGGATTCTATATTTTTTCTAACAAAAAAATAATTAAACATTTATTTGGGGAGTCTAATAATAACTCTTGCATACTATACTAACAAGTCCAGCTCAAAGTATTTTGTATATATACTTCCGTGCAAAACGCATTTTTGATAAATATGTGCGTCTAAAATACTTAAAACTAATTTTTGCTGCACTTGAGTTTTCAAAATGTGTAAAAGAGTGTATCTCCTTGTTTTTTGGCGTCTTTTCTTTTGTAATAAAATTATTTTTGATACCACGTGCTTTTTTATTTTGTGCTTTGTAAATTATGTTCTTATATGTCTGTTTTAAAACATTTTAGTAAATGTTTTTTATCTTTCTAAAATATAAAATTCTTTTGTAGGCTTAATTTGCGAAAAGTCTTCACACTGTTTTTAGAATATTATCACTTTGCACTTTATCGTATTTAATAACTATCCAATTTCTGTTTTTTGCAAAAGTCCAAGTTTAACGAGAAATTAACCATCACAATCAAAGCATGTCATGCACAAATATAGCAAACACATTTTAATATTTAAAATTTTACGTTCAAAATATAATATGAACATCGCTCTATCACAAGTTATTTGCATCTATGTGGAAATGTAAGAATTCTTTTATTAGTAAATTTTACTCTTAGAGTTAGTAGGCGGGATATTCCATAATGTTTTCATATATATTTTTCTTTGGCCCTTTGATGTACGGTTTTTAGCCTTTCAGTAATTTTACCTGCAGAAAGAAATCTGAAAGCTACCTTTCAGTTATATGTAAGCATTCTTCTACACTAAATAGTTACGCTAGCAAGGATACCAAATTTTGCAAAATATTTAATCTTATTTGGATGTGCAATAGAATTGTTTTAGATCGATAGATAAATCACCTAATCATTTTCTGTTCCCTTGACGTTAACCTCTTCAGTTTCCTCTTTTTGGTCGATTAATATTAATTTATCAGATTAAACTATTCTGATTTTTTTATTTTAATAACATCTTCTAGTAGAAAAAGTAGCAATTTTAACAAATAACAAAGCCACTATCGTATGTGAATTTTAAAATGCAAATATGCGCTTTGGAGCTATTATTAGAATACTCATTTGCATCTGCAGGAAAATGCATTAATGGCGTTTTCACCAATTACATCGAATCACGGTTTATCCTGCATGAGGCCGGTGAAAAGGTCAGCTTATAAAAGCTTATTAGCAGTTTTGGTCAGCTGCTTAAGCTACTGAATAAAACCGAGGTATTGATTTTACCATCAGAGCCCAGTGAAGTGAACTTACCGTAAGTTGCGGGAAGCCTGAACGCTGTATTTAGCAGAAGATTGGTAAATTATCCTGTAAACAAGAATTACGTGTAATGTTAACTGTAATGTACCTGCATTAATTTAACTCAAATTAATTACAACATTTGTTAAACATTACGCAGATTAAATATAAAGAATGAATGTAGGGTAATGTTAGAGAGTAAAGTTCCTTATTATTTTTCATTTAATCTCTGGAGATAATATGCTTCAATACTATATAATTACCCCCCTTTATTGTATGTACGAGGTAAATTAAATATAAAACGGATTTATTTTTTGTGCTGTAAAGTAAACGTAGAGGGGTGTGGCTTCTGAGCGTTCTAGGTAAACATACCTGAAGAAGATTCCTCCAGTAGAATATCTTGCACCACGGCATCTCACGATACAAGATCTAAAACTGTCTGAAAAAATTGAAGCACAGCTTTAAGGCAACGCCTTGAAGAAGACTCAAATGTAAGCGTGATGTAAACAATTTTTGGCCGCCTTCTCAAAGATGACAACAAATTAACATTTTTTGAAATGACCATAGAACTAGTCAAACTCGACAAAAAATTGAAGATTTGTCCTGGACTTCTCTTTCTACAATCTTGATTTATCCCCTTGCGATTTTTATTTTTTTTGCTATTAAAAGTGGGCAGAGATTTGACGATGTTGATGTCGAAGAGTTTGTGCATGATGACTAACTTTATTTTACGGTAGCAGGGTACGTATTCGTTGAAAAAAAGCTTCTAACTTCAGTTATGTAACGTTTTAACAAATTTAAAACAATGACTTCGACTATTTGGTTCATGCCTGGAAGTGCCCAAAAATGCAATAACAGTAAGACAGTACTTGACTCTATAATATATAATTCACATTTATAATTGCTCATTTATTCTATCTGCTTTAATAAATCTATTAAAGCAAATTAGCTGAATTTTATTTAATTTAAGCATCAATGTGGCCACATGGTTGCGGCATGTGGCTGCGGTGCTGACGGACCCGAGTTCGTTCCCGGAGCTCTTTGATGCCTGGCGGGTGGCCTACTCAGCCACTAAAAGTAATTGAGTACCTGCATTTACTAACAAGGCGTAATAATAACGATCGTCTAAGGTGCGGTGCTTGCCACATCGCCCCGCATCAGAGATGGTGCGCGACAGCCGGACAGCGAGGTGGGCATAAAAGAACCTCGACCTCTAAGTTTGCAGGCCATACTCCTATGCGGGGTTTTTAGAGCCGTACCATTGTTTGCACTAAAAAATTTTATATACACATCATATTAGAAATTTACAATGAGAATATAACGCACTGTTATTCTGTAAAAATAATTTGTGGAATTACAAAATATCAGATAATTTGTTTTGGAACTCCAAAATGTTGTCTTCCATATAGTGTGTCGAAATAAACAGTTTTCACTTTTCTTTTATATTTATCTGCTCTGCATACACTTAACCCCAAAAAAGGTTTAATTGTAATTAAACACAGTTATAGCATTGTCTCATTTTATTATACACTTTATTACAAATTAATTTACACCAATTCAAGAAGTCATAAATAATTTTTTAGTATTACTAAATCAAATGCATTCATATTCCAAACATTACATACTAATGAAAGTTGCAGTATAAGAAATATAAAATGTTGCACTTCCTGTTAATATAATTCGTCCCACGCCAGCATTATTAAACTACATTAAAACACGACTGCGTCTAACATATTTAATAAATAATTATGTAAATGTTTTAGCACCAATTAATAACTGTAATTAAATAGTAGCAGTTCATGCATGCATGCGCTATATTAATAATTAGTAATACCCTTACTTTATACACAGAACATACTTAGATTTAAATGACTCTTTCATTTTATAATTTTATTAGTTATAACAGAAGGTAGATATAATTATGCTGAAGATATCCTATCCTGTGGTTTTTTAGGAATCTGTAAAGAAAAATGTATTAGATTTGTGCTTAAACTATTAGTAACTACAACTATAGATGTTGCAGAGTATTAAAATTTGCATACAGTGCAGACTGATTATAAACTGTTTAATAATCTTATTAAAACAAACAAATGATTAATTGATTGTACATTGTATAGATAAATGGATTTAGTTGGATAGATAGTCAAAAATTTGACTGATTGATACGTAACTGCGTTTTTTCAATGTAAATACAAGCCATATTTTACAACAAAAATCAATATTTTTAAACATTGTATTATCCTATTTAATTATCTTTAATTATCTTTAGCCATCTTTCATGCAAATTTATGATCTTTCTTTTTCTAAAAAATTGAAGAACGATTTAACCTACTCATTAGTAGTAGAGGCTTCACATTTTTAGGCTACGCCTGGCAAATATAGTGGATGTAGTCACACATATTGACATACTAACGTAGCTAAGTTATTGTAAATAGCTTTCAAGATCGATTGGATTTGATCAATACATTAATTTTGTTGTTATATTATTTGATTGATTTGTCTAAAAGTGATGCATCTATAACATCAAACTGTCCTGACCAAAATTTTCAAAACCAATTCCAACACTGTTTTCAGGCATTTTTTTCTATATACAGCACATACATTTTATGTGATTGCATATTTTTGTGTTTTTAAAAAGTAATACAGAATAATGCAATAGCTTTTTTTATTCTCCATTTTTAAATTAAATCCAAATAAATAAGTGTCAACAAAATCTGCACATTTTTATTTTAGGGCAAACACGAGTTTTTTGTTGTCGGGTGCCATAACGGCAAATAATTGATGAATACATGTATGTGTTATCTGTTGATAAAGACGATATAACTTAAAGTAGATTACTCTTCTAGCAAAATTAAACACAATAAGAATATTACCCGAAAAAGACACTCTTCAGCTTTTACTATAGGGCAGTTTGGAATTGACAGTTCATTAAGAACCTCTTTCCACTATGCCGCGTGAGCATAACTTTGTGACCGGGTGTAAATGAGTGAGAAAGTGTTGTTCACAAAGATATGGTGCCAGTGTTCTGCCTTATCCTCTCTCATCTTCCACCTTCTTGCTGATGATAGTTCTAGCAAATATAGCAATTACTAGCAATTTTTCTTAACTTCATAAGACCGTGTTTACTAGAATTTCGATTCCTGAGACAGTAAGGGGGCCCCCAACGTGTCAAAATCAAGTTTCAAGCCAAGGATAAAATGTAAGTACTTCTTTAACTATTCTCTTCTTCAATTTTCTTTGTCTCACAGTAAACAAAAATGGCTGCGCTCTCTGGACATCTGCTGCCCACACCACCCGAAACATGCAGCCACGAGGAAACATGGTTGGAAATGTTAAATAAATCGATCCGCTGTAAAAATACATAATTTATATCAATCGAATATATAATAAGAACTTTGTTACTTTGAAAAAAACACGTATAGTTATTCCAGAGTGTCCCTGTTCTAATAAGTTCATTCACTCTGGATTCATTTAGTCTAGGCGGTGTCAAAACTTTCCAATGATTTTCAGTGTGCATGGTCTACTCGAAATGGGTAACATTTTAATATATAGGACGACCATATGGGCCACCAAGAATTTTTGGGTGCCGGCTTTGGGGGCGTCCTCGCTATCTCAAGAAACGGGTCGTTCTGGAGCAAATCCCTTGGGAACTATTACGATAGGTTTATAAAGTTCTATAAGCTATTGTAAACTCCGAGATTTTCAGTTCCATGCCTTGCAGGATCTTCGTTAGTGCTGTAACTCACACCGTAGCGGCATATAAAATGATGAACTCCGTAAGTGATGCGTTTATCTTCCTCTTACTAGTCGTTAATTATCTAATCTTGGCATAAATCTAATAAGTGCACTAGTAGTTTTTGCAATAACCCTTCCGATGTGGTTAGCAAACGAAAGATTCTTAACAACATCTACTCTCAGATATTTAATACCAAGCTTTATTGGTATCGCCTTTATTATCTGGATATCTACTCTATCTAACTTTTTTCGTACTGTGAGGGGTACAGCTTCTGTTTTTGTTGGTTCTAGTTGTAGCCCTTTAGAGTGGTGGCATTGGCCGATGTTTTCTACGGATGGGTTAACTGCGCCTTGTAGTTTGTGAGTCGACTTTGTCGTCACCAACATAGCTAGGTTGTCGTCATATATCCTACTATGTCTTACCGAGCCTTCCGTTTTTAGATCTCAGATTCCTTTGTCTAGAGTGGGTTTAAGCAGTAAGACTTGAGGTGTACAGCTGGTTATGTCAAAGTTTGCAGTTGATCTTCCTACTATTACTTTTCATACAAATAGGTTTCTTTCGATGATCTTCCTCAATTTAGTCAATATCCCGGGTTCTTCCCGTGTGTTCATTATATTGTACTACTCTAGTGAATTAAACCCGTTTTGCACGTCCAAGCTAATGAAAATGCAATATCTATAACACAACAATGCTTTTTTTCCTTAGCGTTACTTTTACAAGGTAAAATAAATAATTATAAACTATTGGTACATACTAAACCCTAAAAAGATATAAAAATTGCAAGTTGTTGAGCAATAATTTTTCTAATGTATTACCAGAAATAGTTAACATTTTATCATTTAAGAAACATACATCATTTTATATTTAACTCTTAGCTTTATCAATGCACATCATGTACAGCAACTGTAAACCCTAGCGGGGATAGCTTTGAATAAATCATTTTTTATATGTATGATAGTTGTGTGCATAGGATTTACTGATAACAATAGACAGTCTAAAATATCTACCTTAAATGATAATTATTTGATTTTGATTTACGAGTGTTTTTAGTGTAAAAAGGTGTGCAGTAGTAATTGAGCGATTGGAATTATATTCAAACAGAGTCATAAACTAAATATTGCAGCATTACATTTATTGATTGGCAATAACATTATTCCAACAAATAGAAACTCTCTTATAGCTCGGTCGGGTAGTTGGGAAAGCAAAAAGTGTTTTCACGCAAGCGAATTTATTGAACAGGTGAACTAGCAAGAATGAATTTATTGACTGCTAGAATATTTTTCTTTTAATAAATATCTAACAAAACATTTTCTGGCAGTTCAATGTCCTTCTTTTGATGTTGTGACTGTTTTCTAATTTATAATTTTGCGGTAAATGTTCTATTATCGTTTTTTAAATATTTTTTCCCTTAAAATTCTTAGCATATTTCAAAAACTTAGGGCTACAGTTACCTAACAAAATAATTTAATGTCATTGTTCTGCTGTACATAAATGCCAAATATATTTCTTTTTTTATGGCGGTATTTATTGTCGAGTAGCTATTTTAATAGTAACACAGATGTTGACACTTAAATTTTAAAAGTAAAAAATTGATAAAATTTTTTTTTATTAATATTATTCAATTAAGTCCTAAATATTTAAATTGTGTTAGGACGTATCTATAGACGTAAGAGCGATAGTTATAAAAAACATCTTCAAGACAATACTTACACACAAAAGTTAAGATAAATTGATAATAATAACCTAATGGCAAATAAATACGATTAGCAACAAGTAAACGTGTTTCAGTCACAAAAGTATTTAAGAGCTATATATAAACTATATTTTGCAATAATTTATGATTTAATGGTAATAATAAACAGCAAGTTAAAAGCCCCATATAAGTAGATTATTAACTTAATAGAGAAAATAAAGTGTAAATTGCAAAGATTTTTTTTATTTATGTTTATATTTTTCCGATTGCTAACAAATTTTGTTCAAAATTTAAAAAGAGGACAGCAAATGTAAAAGTTTTGGTGACAAATACGTAAATTAAACTAAAGTTCCCGAATGATTATTAAAATTGCAAAATATCGATTAAAGAAAGATTTAAGAAAATTATAAAAAGGCAGTTAAGTTTCAAATTTGAAATAAAATATGGAATTTTCCAATAAATTTTGACAAAAGTGCTTGGAAAAATGTATATTAAAGAAACTTTTAGAAGTTTACTATAAACATTTTAAAATAGAAATGAAGAGTGATACATCGTAAAGTATTGATATTATTTATATAATAAAAAACCACAGAAAACAATAAAATTATGCCCCGTTTGCTCACTTTAAATATCCTATAAAAGAATAGACAATCTGTTCTGATAATACACAGCCGTATAATACAAAAAAATCCAATTTCAATAACAAAAATTTATATATTTAGTAAAAACTGTACAATATACAAACAATATTGTACGTAACTGCAGTTTTCTTTAAAGTAAGCATCTTAGAATCTCATATGTTTCTCTTAACATAGTTTTCACTCTGTTCAAAATATTGTGCAAAATCTTGTGTTGGCCTAAAACTCATAGTAGTCTGAAGCAATTCATTAGCAACTGCAGCAAGATGCTCTTTCTACCTTAGTAACAATATACGCGGTTTTATAGAAATATCTAACATCAAAATGCTACATACTTTAGTTTTTGGAACACCTAATTCATTTTCTAGTTTTTTGATTGTGAGTATCCGATCCTTATTGGTTATAGCCCGTATACGTTCAACATTTTTCTATGTTCTGCTCGTTTCTGATCTCCTAGAAGATGGATTGCTTTCAACAGATTTCCAGCTCTCTTTAAATTGTTTATACCATACGTTTTAAAACTTGAGAACTATTTTCGCGGGCAAATGTTCTAACTTTTTATTTTGATTTAGATTTGCTGCCCTACTGGATCAAACATTGCAAGTGCGGCTATCAGGCCCAATTATCAACTAACCCAACCAGTAAAATGGTTTTCATTTACGCATGCGCATTACAGTCCATTTCCATCGTCTGCCAGATTACATCGAAGAATAAGCATTAAATATAAATATTATAATACAACAAATTTTAAAAAAGCTTGCGCATTTAATGTTCAAACATAAAGTAGTCATACGCAAATAAGTATAGAAATTTATCACAATAAAACAGATCTATGAAACTAAGTATAGAGACAAATAAAGAGAAAAGGATTTTGAACAATTTTATTTTTTACTAAGTAGTGTTTCGAACACTAATTTATAAACCTACAAATCAAGTAAGTATATCAGTACGCCTACAGATACCTATTTAAAAGAGAAGAGGAAAAATTATGGTTAAGTGATACATTTAGAATAACTTAAATAAATTTTAATCTGTTAGTGAGATCTAATTTTGTAAAGTCTTAATACAAAGACTACATTACCAAAAGAAAAATATAAGAATTTTTAGCGGATTGTAAATTAAATAAAAACACAAATACATAGAATGAAACAGACGAAAAATAGACTTCTAAAGTACCATTAGAAGTAGGCTATAGTATCAAATATAAAAGCATACCTGTACACAATAAGTTGATAAAAACATTAAAAACTTTCAGAAAGGCAATAATAGAATAATTGTGGAAAATCCTAACTTAAAAGTTATAAATAAATTAGTAATTCATACTAAATAAATAGTGTTTGAGTGTATATGCTTATTGTAGATTTGTATATATTAAATCAAATTACTCGTAATATTAGTAGTGCTTTTCAATTAGAAACCATTCAGAATTTATTTATAGAAGAAGATAAAAAAGACATAATAGGAAAAAAGAAATTGTTGGCGCTGAAAGCAACTTGGCGGAAATAAAGCAATTCAGGGCTGAAATTCAGAAAAGCTTCTCGGCAATGCACTGCTTATTTTTTCATTACAGCGGCGTTTATTAAAATTATTAATGCTGTGCACGCAAGCCATAGCCCCGATTAAAACAGGCTGATACGTAATTGTTTTAGATAACGACAGAAATTTAAATGCGGACTTCAAACGGATTTAAATAATTATCTCTGTACGACACAAGGAAATTCGAAAATAAGAGCGCCGGCCGCGCCGTTCGGGACGTTCCGAGTACAAGGGAAGGACGCTGCAGCTCCTCGGAATAGCTGAAATTAGCTCTAATTGGGGAAATAGTCCGCCGCAGGGGGCGATAGCATCGCGCTGCCGGCGTCGAGCTTTTTAGCGGGGCTGTAATGAGTAAGCCGTCCGCAGAGATAAAGCGACATGCATACGCAGAATGCGGAATGCCCGATACCTGTTGTAATTGGAAGGATATAGGAAATTAAAAAATGCAGCATGAATTCACAGAGCGGCGCGATCATATCGCGCGCGCACATAAAATATAAAACATGTTCGTATATGCATAATACGCAGTGTACGGTTTCCGATAGCCGCATATTAATATGTATGTGCCAACTGATTATAGGCTCCGATAAACACATGGCCTTTATGCGAATGGAACTACCCTTGTTATACCGTAAATTAATATCGCTAATGGGTCCCGGTCCGTTTGACATTCTTCGCACGGATGTACGTGGGTTTTGCTGAAAAATTTAACATAGACAGATCAATACTATATATTTTGAATATCGTGAAGTTCTACACCAATACAATTGTTCAATATCTAATGCCAAAGTACAATATTCCTTTAATCAAACTTAGTTTATCCTTTTTCATTCAAAATTAGCCAATATTTGCTTTAGAAGTCTATTCCTACGTTTATCCACATCTATATATACATTTGAACAGAAAGTAAACAAAGAATTGTAGCATGCCCTATGCCCTGTGATTTACGCGAGGAGGTCGATGCGTAGTAAACGCGGAAGTAAATGCCCATTCATAATGGACATAAGCATAAACCGCCAATAAGAAATACGTAAAATGCACGTAAGCTTTATGTAAACATTTGAAAGTTGCACATGTTTAATCAAAGTAGCCGCAGCAATATCCTTCAAGGCATTTTGCACAATTATGCTGCCTTTGTATCTTTTATCCTTTTTATGCTGTAGGAACAGATGCATATTTACTAACTTAATTAAGCGTTCTATATTCGTTGTAAAAACGAAGGCAAAATGTCGACTAAAGTTCTTCAGAGATGTAATGGGTATAATTAAAATAAGCAGATAATTTTATTTTTTTTAACCTCTCTTTATGTATAGTTTGTTCATTTGGACAATAACTATTATAATTAACATAATATTATACAACAATAAATTGCAGAAAGTGCACCTTATAAAGATTGTTCTTTAACTTACAAAATACGTAATGGAATAAACAGTAATTTAAATTAGGTATGATAATTATATAAATAAATAACCTGTCTATTAATTTATTTGGTTTGAAACATTTTAGTTATTGTACTCCACCATCATTTGTAAGTTTTTGCGAGCACATTTAGATGCCCTAGAGTTTTAGTGTTTGAAGATCTCTTACAATTAGATAGTTTTGGAGATACCATATAGAATCAACTATCCGGAAAGTATTGAAAAAAATTTTTCTAGATAACCAGAAGAGCTAGAGAATGTTTTTTTTTGGATAGTGGAAAGATCTTAGATAAATAATCCGGTATCGAGACTTTGATAAGGAAATTCTACTGGAAGGAAGCCCTGTCATAGTTTTTAAATGGCACAAGATATTTCGTGAGGAAAGAGAAGCAATGGAAGACAAAGAACTCAAAGGACGTCCGTCAACGAGTCGTAGTGATAAAAATTTCATTAAAGCGAAACAATTTTTAGACTTTAATCGGCGTTTAAGTGTTCGATTGATAGTACAGAAGTTGAATTTACCAAAAACGTAGTGCATGCAAATGTATCTAAAGATTTTCAAATAAAAAAAATTGTGCAAAGTTGGTTCCGCAGATTTTGCCCCCAGAACAAAAGGATTTGCGTGTGTTGATCTGCCAAAAGCTTTTGGAACGTGTTGCGCAAAACCTTGATTTTTTGGACACGATGATAACCGGTAATGAAACATATGGGTTCGAGTACGATCCCGGGACCAAAAGAAAAAGTTCTGAGTGGCACAAAACCGGATCTCCTCGCCCGAAAAACGCCGATGTGTTCGAACATCTGCGAAAAAGGTTATTCGCATCCGAAAAAAGATCGCCAACACCTGACCCTCCACATAGACAACGCAGTTTGAAGACGAAGATAATGCATTTCTGAAGTATATAGTGACCACCGATGAAACGTGAGTGTACTACTTAATTCCCAACTCCTAGCAGTCATCACGCAAGTGACGGCATACCAGTTCTTTCAAACCCAAAAGGCGCAGAGGAGCCGTTTGGAAAAGTAATGGAAACTTTCGTCTGGGTCTGGCAGGGGGTTAACCATGTAGACTTTCTGACAGATGCCCGAACAGTCAATGCAACTCAGACCCCGTGGAAACAGACGTGAAGAAAAATCTGATTCAAGCAGAAAACAGACAGAAAGCGGGTAGCCTTCCTTCAAGGCAATGCACCTTTGAAATGTACAATTAAAATGAAACCTGATTTGGCTAAGTGATTTCTACCTGTTCGGAATTCTCAAATCAGACTCGGAAGGCATGCGGTTTGCGAACAACGATACCATCATCCAGACTGTTCGGAAGTGGATACGACGTCAACTAAAAGCATCGGGAAGCTTCCAGAACGTTGGAAAAATGTATTGACTCCAGAGGAGAGTATGTTAAACAGTGACATATGCAAGTAAGAGTTTGGTAATTTGTTTTTTGCAGATATCAACCATTCGGTCCATCTCAGCGCGCATGATAATCTTTTCAAGAACATCATACCTCTTTGCCGAACTCTGTAGAAAGACATTTAAAAAATTGCTACAAAGTATAGGAATCACTGCCATCTTTAGCGACAAAGCCAGTATTTGTCTGTCTAGAAAATGTTTTACGTGCTGCTGGATTTGAGGCTAAGTTGATTTCAAATCGTACTTACAACTCCAATAACGCTTTACAGAAATTACAAATTTTCACTACAAAAGGTAAATAATTAGCTAAAATACTACCGGTTGCTTTAACGCAGTTCTTAAATTAAGAATTAACGGTAACAAATATAAAATAGGGTATAGAGTTGTAGAGGTAGTACCTTATCGCTAAAAACGATCATACCAAACATCAAAGATGAGAGACAGTACTTAACTCCCCTCTATAGCTCCTTGTGCCACCTCGGGTAATTGATAGATAGCCAAATATAATGAAATCATGCAGCATTTATACTCAGACTGAACGTTTGGACACATCGTCTGTATTCCAGGTTAAGAACGACTGATTACCTACTCACCAAACTGCTCGTGCAGCGTGGTATTTTCGGACAATATGCTTTAACAGCACCTAACAAAATTAGCTGTTAACCTATAGGGGCTTCAATACTATAAAGGATATTAAAATCACCTGAAGAGATCAAGCCGTCAGAAATACATTATAAAGTGTAACTTATAATACACACTGTCTGCCGACGGATGATAGAACTACGATGTAAATTGAAAAAAATTAAGTAGAATGCCATAGGAATTTCTGAAACTAGGAGATAAATATAAAAGAATAAAAACAAAAGATTAAGGGAAATAGAATTAATGATTATGATATATATATATATATATATATATATATATATATATATATATATATATATATATATATATATAAAAACTTAGTTCACGGGATGAACCGTCTATTTTGGGTAAATTCTCGACGTTTCGGCACCGGCTTTGATGCCATTTTCAAGAGGTTAGCTCTTCACTCGGGGTCTCAATCTGCCTACTCCCCAAGGAGAGCTATGAGTCTTTGAATAAGATTGAGCTTTTGTGTGACCTGCTTGATCTTTTATAAAAATGAAACTCCATTCTTTGTCAATCGATTGATTACAATGGTGGAGATGAGAAATGGATCAGTTTTAGAAACCCGAATTTGCCTCCATCAGACTTTCATTTGTTCCGTTTGTTGCAACACTTTTTAAAAGGCAACGTTTTGAAAAAATTAGTGAAATGAGAGAATCGCTTCAAGAATAATTCTCGGAAGATGCCAAATTCTACCGTCACGGGATCATGAAGCTGCCGGAAAAGTGTGGGGAAGTGATCAGTGTTGACGGAAAATACTTGGATTAGTTATTATAAATTGTTTTTGTTCAAAATTATTAAATAAATAGATAAAAACAAGTGAAACGCTTGAAAATTTTTGGACAATTCAATATATAACTATATAAAACAAGCGAAAATTTGCTTTACAGGATAAACAGAGCGGACACTATGTATGAAACTAAACTATAGGGTTTAACGAAATTTCATTAAAACAAATGACAGTGAATTATATTCAAATGAAAGTGAATAACGGCAAAAATTTAGCGGCCGGAACCGAAAACATTTACGGACACTTCCGGTCAAACCGGTCTCGAGATTTTCCGATCGGGCGTCTGGACTTGACTTATGGTCCTTAGTTGAATACTGAAAACGTTATGTCTCTATCTATCATAGATCAAAAATTATAAGGTGTGACAGACGCGAGACGATGGACATAACAAAAGTAAAGCTGGTCTCCAGCTTGGAAGCTGGATTCGCTAAAAATGAGAAAGGAAAATATGGGCTAAACACAAATTGTATACAGTGCAAATTGTAAAATTACTAAACTTATAAAGGGAACATTAAATACAACAATTATGTATAAAAAAGAATGAAAAATTAAATGAAGAAATAAAGTTGTTATTGGAAAAAAATAAATTAAGATAAAATTAACAGAGTACACAAAAATTAAAAACATTTAGAGAAACAAACACGATCTTTGTAAATATAAACAACAAACAGTTAAAATAAAAATCAACTCTGAAGAGATCTCTGAAATTACAAAATATGAAATAGAGCTAAACTTTATAAATATAAAAAGAAAAAGTACCAAAAAGTGATGAATCACTTGTGAAGGCTACAAAACCTAGAAGGAAATATATGCTAGAGAAGTTACTATTAGAATTCTGATAAAAAATTTATAATATACCTATAATATTAGTTATTACTTTAGTTAGTTCTTTTGGAATACTAGAAAGCTTTCAATAGCAAGGGGACTTATGCTATTTTTTTTCAAATTTATTTATGTGGAAATTTACAATATACATTAAAGTAATAAGCAAATGTGAGAAAAGTCAAATTAACTCGAGTCTTCGCTAATACCCAGCATTTATTAATCCTGAACTAAATCATGCAGTCATTAAAATTTTAATGTTCTGACTACGGTTAGATAAGTTGGTCTACTAGCACAAACTACGGGATGTTTAGATATGTTTGCGTCTCCTGCCGGTATATCCTTGAGCATTTAGCAATTGTTCGATAAGGTGCGGCACTACACTTAAATCCTACCTGAGCAAATGCACATTACAAGTTAAAATAAATTACCCAATCTCTATCTATTAGCAAATATCTACTAGTCTGCGTTCCAACCTTTCAAAACTGTTATGAGTACGATCACTGACCGTACGGCATTTTTATCCGCCCAAAATGCAAGAAAAGTTATTGCAGCACACGACAGGAGACTTATAGGTCTGTAGAATATTAGTTATGTCTAGGTTTAGCAATCAGGATTATTTAAATTTACTTCCATTTTAACTGAAAATAACAATCATAAGATACTATTGCAAATTGTGGTAAGTAAAACTAAAGCTTTCCTGAGTAAGTGCTGACGTATTTCTTCAATTATTAAGTCATATCCAAGAACTTTACGGGTGTTGGTAAACCGCAGTGATTGTCGACTTTCGGCAGGTAAGAACACTTTTAGGGGAAGTGACATTTCATAAGGAGCATCAAGAAAACTTTCTATTTCATGTTATCGTCGTTTGTTTAGGGCGGTGGCGTTGAAAACATTTAAAAGATGTTCAGCAAATATATCGGTTTTTCTTTATCTGATTTGGCCCAACTTTCATCTAACATTTTAATTGGTGGAATCGCTATAATAAGTTTTATTAAAATGTTTGTGCCTTTCCATATGGAGTGTTGTCTGCAGAAAGTGTTAAAAGATAAACAGAAAAATTGGACCACCGAAAATTAAATATGATATTGTATGTACAGCAGTTTGTCACTTGCCACAATGTCGTTGAATAAACCCAAACTGAGTACTCGTCAGCTTGCTCGAAAAGCAAATGTTCCAAGTTCTATTATTACCACTTACGGTGGTAAGGAAACCAGGGATTGGAGGTAAACATGGAACAACAGGCCAAAAAAAGGAACAGATAGTGTCGCAACTTTTTAAAGACAATTCGAAGGTTTTGTCACGATAGGTGGCCAAGAAAGTCAAAATGACGCAGTCTTTTGTGCAAAAAGTAAAAGCTAGAACTCGCCTGAAAAGTTTTAAGGCTCAGATAGCTCCTGATCGAGATGCAAAACAATCAAACAACACAGTCCCGTTCCCTTAGGTTGTACGAAAATCTGTTGACACGATATCAGCGCATCGTGATGGATAAAACATATTACTTTGCTAACTTCAATTATATTGCTGTGCTAGATTACTACACTGGTCGCACCCGGAGGACTGCAAAAAAAAGAGAAAAGAAAAATTTCCGAAGAAATTTTTTGTCACCAAGCCATATCCAGTTGCGGTTTGAAGAAAAGAGCTTTCTTTACCACTGGATCTATCAACTCGGACATCTATCAAAAAGAGTGCTTACAAAAACGTTTTTGTCGTTCTTGTAGCAGCACGATGTTAGATCGCAACATACTCTAAGGCAATGAAAGAGTAGTACGTTGTGGATTATGTACCAGAACAAATAAATCCACCAAAAATCCAGAACTTCGGTTCATTGAGAAATATTGATCATTCGTGAAAGGAATATTAAAGGAAACAAGTACAACAACCCAAACCATCAAAGAACTCCGATTCAAATTTGTACAAGAATTGATTAATGTGTTTAAATATTATATAGGTTTAATAAATATATTTCAAATATTTTGTATAAATTGTATAATTAGTATTCTTGTTATATATAGCCATATTGTTTTTGTTTCGGGTTCTTTTTCATTTCATCCAAGCTCTGCATTTTCCCACAATTATATCTTGGATATAACAAGTTTCAGTCGCCTACTATGATGTAAGATGTTGAATTACTTTTTCAAGATCTTGGACGCTTTTAATTTTGAAAGTTAATTTCTTGTTCAAATAAAGCTTGGACATAATCCTAATCAGTATATTTAAAACACAGTCGTACAGGAGCCTGTCTAGTAATGATAGTTGTACTGATAGTTACAAGAACTCTACTTTAAACTCTTTATAAAGAATATATTTGATATTCCATCGAAAAAAACAAAATAACAAATCCATTGTTACGTAGTGTATCAAAAGTAGAAGATATTGCACAACAAATGGTAAAACAAAAATAAGAATTGGCAGGCCGTGTAGCAAAATCGCAAGATACACAGACAAAAACATTACTAAACTGGTGATCAGGGGGGGGGGGGGGGGTACATAATATCAGCAGAAAAACCCAAGCTGATAAAGAAGAACAAAAATTGATAAACATCCAAAAGCAGTAACCTACAAAAGATAAAGATATCTGAAAAAATAATATTTTAATAATATTACAAGATACTTCTTTCTATGCTTGTGTTTTTAATTTCTTTTACAATTTATTATTAAATGTCTATAAAAATTACAAAAATTAAGAAAATAACTGTTTTAATAAAACAAAAATTGCTAACATTGGCCAATATACTTCTTTAAATTAACGTACAAATTCATAAACTTATAAAAACAACAACAATGTTTGTAACGCCAAGATGTTTTACTAAGGTTAAATAAATGTACTCGACAACTTTTACCAGACAAACGCATTAAAAAAACTGTAAAACTGTTAAAACCATGTTCGTACTATCTTTCAGATAAGATTTTACGGCGGTTAATTTAGCAAGTACTAAGTAGAAGTATTAATTTGCTTTTACTGCGCTCTAATCTACAATTACACAAACGCTTAAAAATTATGTAAACGTGTGCCTCTTCGTGGAAAACCTGTAAAATCGCTTATGTAACTCGGAAGCCTTGAAGTGACACAAAACTTTCTACAGCATTTTTAACTTAAAGATATCGCAAATTCAACGTCAATTATAAACAAATGTAATAAGGAAGTCGCCGTAGAAAATTGCTTTTAATTGTATAGTGGCAGATAGTTGAATTAAAATTGCGCCTGTTACGCAAGCGTGTTTTTTGCATTGTTTGAAGCTTTTGTCGGTTGGAGATGTATAAACAACACTAATTGTAGCTTTTCTGTTTTAAAAACAACTGCTGAGAAGATTTTTACGAATAATGAAATACAGATTATATAAATTAAATTTATCGTGTGTAAATAACAATTTTAAGGCATTTTATTCGAAGATGAGTTACGAGTTTTCTTTTTCTTATCAGTATTTTGTAATTTTTAAAATGAAATAAATTTCGCCAAAAAAATATGTATCTAAGGAAAACAGATTTAAGTACAAAGCTATATATGGAAATTGCTGCTTTTTTTACTCTTAATATGCCAAAACAATCGGTTTCTAAATTCGCATGATATGAAGCGCTAACACAAATCAATTGAAAATTCATAGTAGCATATCATTTTCGCGTAGATAGCTGTTACGTCAAAATAGACCAAATTTGAAGTAAGTTGCTAATAAATGTTGGAAAGTTTCAAAAAATTTCATTGTATAACACAGTAATACGGATGATGAGCGTTTCATAAGGGTAGCATCTTATATTAACAGAAAAACAGCACGGATCGTCTAACACCAAAGGGAATAAAATACGTTATTTAAGATAAAATTTTCCCACGTGATAAAAATGTAATATCTACACGTCAATTATTTAAAGATAATGATAGTTTTCTTATAATACATCAAGATTAAACCGTATTTGATATATACAAATATTTTTGTCAAAACACTTTAATATGGATGAATATTAAGTATTGTTAACAAAGACTATTGAAGATAAACAGTTTATTTAAATTGAACTGCGAAAATAAAATAAATTACCACTCAGTGCATTGTATTTTACCATAATATTATTCTTCTAGATGCATTTTTCTGGCGGAGATTAGCGATAATTACTATATAAACTTTTTGGACCGTTGGGCTAAAGAGAGTACGTGTGCTTTTTCTATGCCACCGCCAAAGGCTTTCTAGACATGGCTACTTCCTTCTGTCTGTGCATTTTTATCTTTAATTTTTCTTACATCAAAAGTTGGTGAATTATACACTTCTTGTTTGTTTATTTTTTTGTAGACGGTATATCTACAAGGAGTAAGTAGATATATTTCAGAGAACCTATTGGATGGTAGGTATATCTACTTCAAGGAAGTGAGTCTATTCACGCGAGCCTTAGTTCTTTTCCATCTTCTATTATAGGGGAGAATCATGTCCCACTTTAACTTTCAGGAACAGATGTGCCTCGAATCATGTCTTGCTTCTTAGTGAAATAACTCTTAGATTAAAGAAATTGAAGAAAAAAATAGTACCCAGTAAATTCTATGTAAATTTCATTAATACACACAGCAAATTACTACAAATACAAAATAGTTTTAATAACATTTAAGAAAATAAACAAGAACAGATTTGGTTAAACATTAAATCTATTTTACATAACGCAATGAAAAACTAAACTATGAAAAAACAAGAAAAGGCAACAATGGATGAGTTATGAATTTTAGAATTAATGAGAAGACGAATACAACACAAGAATTGAAGCAAAGAGAATTATGACTAAATCAACAAACTGACAAGAACAAATATTCGACGAGCAAACGAAGATTGGTATGAAAAGAAATGCAACTAAAACATGATAACAACAACATGTGTAAAAAGATTAAAAAAGTGGTTATCTAATACGCTGAAAGCAAAATATGGTAAACTAATAATTAACGAAGTGTAAAATTTAAATAGATGGAATGCTTATATACAGAAGATGAAATTGAATTAGGTACTTTTACAACTATACACAGAAAGAAGTACTAAACAAACACAGCAAAGCACCTGGATCTAACCGAATCCCTGCAAAAGTACTAAAAATTTTTGAGGTTTCAGGAAAGAATGCCCTAGTAAAGCTATTGAATGAAATTTAGGATTCAGAAAACATACCAGCAGATTGGCTGAAATTAACCTTTATACCATTTCTAAAAAAACTTTACGACAAAAAATATAATAAATTTCAAACAATTAGCTTAGTGGGTCATTATTTAAAGATTTTTTCGTATAATTTATTTTAGAATATATGGAAAAATAGAAGAAAACAGAGACCAATCTCAATGTTGCTTCCTTAACAACTTAGGAGTACAAGAGACTCTTTTTAGTGTCTAGGCTCTTGTATAACACTGTAGGGACGTTAACAGAAATATATATCTGGGATTTATAGTTTTTGAAAAAGCTTTTGATAAATTAAGACACTAGAAAATAATAGATATTGTACAGAATGTTGGAATACAAAGCTAAGACCTGTGCGTTATCAAAAATCTTTATTGATATCAAACTGTTAAAGGCAAAGAAGGGCAAACTTTTTCAGAAGATGATGAAATCAAGCGTGGTGTCAGACAGGAATGTATTTAGTCCCCATTGCTTTCCAATCTCTATTTAGAAGCCATCTTCCAAAAAACATTAAGTAGAAAAGATCAAATATATAATCGTTAGCAAGAAACATGTTACATATTTTCGATTTTTCTGCGTGGTTCTGAAAATAGACTGACTGACACTGAAATTATAAGTTTAGAATAACTTCAAATGTGCGCAATTATAAATATAAAAAGTTTCTTTGCATAAATTGAATGGATAGAGCAAGAAACGAAATTATTAAATCGCTTGGGTAAATCAACTGAAGTTATATAGACAATGAAAATACATAAGCTCTTTGCACACATAATGCAATACACTGAGAGGCACAACATTCTATGTCTCATCATGCAAGGCACAATACTAGTAAAAGAAGCTCGGGTAGAAGAAAAACTTCTTGGCTGAGGAACCTTGAATAATGGTTCGGTAAAAAAAACATCTTTCTTATTACTAGCAGCAACGAATAAAGTTAGCATAGCGAATTTGCTAGTCATACACGAAAAAAAGAAGGAAATACTGTACCTGCTTTTTCTCATTATTACACAATTTTTTTTCTTTTTATTTTATTGAAGATATATTTAGAATGTCTTTATATAACCACATACGTCTAGCTTATTACATAATATTTCTTGTCAGTGATAATTCATCCGCCCATAAAGAAGGAGAATACATAACACCTCGCCATACAAACCCCTAATCAAAACCACAATATAATATTATTTCATTGAACAGAGTAATGCATATTCACGTACTATACATACATTATAATATATTATTATTATTGCCAGATTTTTAATAATCTTTGACTTGTATAAAAATTTTCAAAGCTCATTAAGTGGTTGGGGTGTCATAATACGATTAATAGTTTACTGCTTCTGCATTATAAACCCTTTGTAGAACATATAGTTTTATGTGAAAAAAAACTCTCTGATCATAAGATCCAAGCACAAAATGGACTCTCCTCAACACAAACCACGTATCTAGTTTTAAATTAGTAAAGGCAATGGTGGTCTATTTCACGAATTGTAGAAAGCCCCATTCAAGAAAATCTGCGTGATGGTTATAAACATGACGTACAATACAACTAAGCATATTACGAACATATCTCTTTCAGATAATAAATTTTGTTTATTTTCAAATGCACAACGATATTTTATTGATTAAATTTCCAAGTGCGCAACTTAATTCTTGGCCCTTTTTACAGAACAGTGATATTCATTTATAAAAACTCGAGTGTCTAGATAATTTTAAAAATAATTCCCATCGTCTTTGTATTTGTTTAATCCCTTGAAGAGCTACCCTATTCTATCTTGGAAAAAAGATTATTTTTGAAGTCTTCCACAGAAGCGAAACTGGCATAAAACAAATACTGTTGCAAGTATCTGAAGAGCAAAATTTAACGAATACGTCAGATGTGATAATTTCTCTTAACCCAGGTAGGTAACCGTTTATAAAGATGTTTTGGCAGTGTGCAATTATATGATGTTTTGAAGTAAAATAACTTTTTTTCTTGTTGGAATTTTTGACCTTAATGCTATTTTTAATCTGTTTTACAAATAATACCTTCTATAAAAATACATAAGTTGTTTGCATTGAAAAAACACAGCTATAATTAATATGCTACATACAATATACAATATTTGTTTTTATGTTAAACTTTATGCTGTAAATAGGTTAAAATTGTTGAAATGCCCAACACAAATTATGATACAACTTATAAAAAGTAAACTGTTTATATGTGTATATAGTAAGTTATAAGAAAGTGTCTTAACACTTACAAAATGGTGTAATAATAATCTTTATCTTTGGATAGACTCTTTTTTAAGATGTGAACTGTGAAGCAAGATAAGGTATGTAAAAGTCAAATGGAGCACGGAAATAGGCATTGATTACTATCTACTAAAGATAGAAATAAAAATTAACGCTAAAAAACAAATAAAAACAGGAAATACAGTAAATGAAAAATTTAAAAGCCATAATCTAAAAATAAAAAAAACAGACAAGAAACTAAAATAGAATTATAAAAAAACTGGATAAAAAATAGAAATAATATTTATAATCGAGAAAAAAGAAAACTCCAACACATACAAAATTGCAAGAGTTAATGTTAAAAATACTAATCATGAACGACGCAACTTGAGAAAGTGAAAAAAAGACCAAAAATTTTTACTTAGATTGTTGGAAAAAGGAAAAAATAACAGTTTGGGATTTAATATTTGCAATGGCATAATAATTACAACAGATTCCGAAAAGACTTTTCAGCATAATTTAGAAGTTTACAAATAAGAAGTACAAATAATAAACATGGTAATAAGTATCGTAAAACAAAAACTATAGTAATAGGTGCAGAACAAAGGAAAAAGGTCAGTGTAGAAAAAAATTCAATAAAAAAAAGTAACCAAACTTAAATGTTCAAGGTACAAATAAGTAAAAATTGAAAATTAACTTCTTTCTTCTTCTTTCAGCCTTGTGGCGCCCAGTATTGAGCATAGGCCTCCGCTTTGATTCTCCAACTCTCTCTATTCTGTGCTGTGTTCGTCCATCTCAATCCTACAACCTTCTTGATGTCGTCGTACCAGCGTGCATTTGGTCTTCCTATATTTCTTACTTCTGTCCATGGTCTCCAGCGTATAATTACAGCGTTCCACCTTACTTCTACTTACTTAATCCTTATGCCCTTTTTACCGTTAGGTGTAAGGCAGTTGGGAGAAAAGTTTGTTATGTTGCTGTATATTTTTCTTTCCATAATTTTCTGTCCTGGGCTACTTGTTTTATACCTTCCCAGTTTATTCCCTTGTTTGCTGCTGCCTCTCTTATTCCTTCTTCCCAGGTTTTCCTTGGCCTTCCTCTTTGATTTTTACCCCACACTCGCGATTCATACACGCTTTTCACTAATCTGTTTTTTGGCATACGACACATGATCAAACCACCTTAATTGTCCTTCTTCTATTTTTTCCATTATAGGTTTTATCTTTAAGTCTTGTCTGTACGTTTCATTTCGGATTTTATCTCTTTTTGTTTTATTTTGTATCCTTCTTAGGAACCGCATCTCCATTGCATTTAGTCTTATTTTATGTTTTTCTGTCAAAGACCACGATTCACTACTATACATTATTGACGATCTCACCACTTTCTTCACTACTTCCGTTTTTATTTTTCTTGGTACTTCTTTCTTTCCTAAAAAGTTTGTTATCAGAGTATTGTAGATTCTCCCTGTTTTCTCCATTCTATCATTAATTTCTTTATCTATTTTGCCGTTGTTCTCGATTATTGATCCTAGATATCTAAAACTTTCTACCTGTTTAATTTGTTTTCTTGTATTTTTATTTTGTGTGTTATATTCTCTCTGGCCACTACCATACTTTTAGTTTTCGCTATGTTTATTTTCATGTTTATTTTCCATAGCTCTGTTTCTAACACCTCTAGGTTGTATTGTAGATTCTCTTCTGTGTCGGCTATTATCGTCATGTCGTCAGCGAACATCAGTTCGTTTATTTCTGTTTGTTCCATTTGCCAGTATCCCAATTTTATCTTCTTCATCTTTTTCTTTGCATTTTTCATCGCCTCGTCTAGCAATATTGAGAATAGCAAGGGGCTTAGCACGCATCCTTGCTTTACTCCTATTTCTGTTACGAACTCTTGTGACTCTTCATTTTTAGTCCTTACTACATTTTTATTACTTCTGTACATTGCTTTTACTATTTCTATCGTTCTTTCCTCTATTCCTCTTTTTTCTAGTGCTTTCCATATTTGTTCTCTTTGTATTCTGTCAAAAGCTTTTTCTAAATCTATAAAGCACATATGTATTTCCTTACTTTTTAATAAATTTTTCGCTGATTTGTCTAATGATGAATATTAAATCTTGTGTGCTTCTCCCTTCCTAAAACCACATTGAGTCTCTTCTATTGTATTTTCTATTCTGTCTCTTATTCTTTTCTCAATTATTCTGGCCAGTATTTTCGTGGGACACTTATTAACGTAATTCCTCTATAATTACCACATTCTCTTTTGTCACCTTTCTTATGTATGGGGAGTATGATTCCTATATTCCAATCCTTTGGATTATCATTGTCTTCATTATTTCATTTAGCAATTCTGTATATTTAGTTATTCCTTCATTTCCATAAACTTTATCATTTCCGGTGTTATTTTGTCTCTTCCTGCTGCTTTTCCTAACTTAATTTTCTTTATGGCCTCCTAACTTCTTTCTCTTGTATTTCTTCGATTTCCTCTCTTTCGTCTAGTTCTTTCTTTTCATCTGTTGTACTGTTTTCTGCTTTTGTTAGTTCTTCGAAATGTTCTTTCCATCTTTCCATTATTTCATCTTCTTCTGTTATTATTTTTCCGTCCTTTCCCTTTATGTTCATCATATTATATTCCTTTTTCTTCCTAAGTTGTTTTAAGGTTCCGTAAAATAGTTTTTGGTTCTCCCGAAAGTTTTCTGTCATCTCTTCTCCAAATTTTATCCATAATTCTTCTTTTGCTTTTCTAACCGCCGCTTTCTTTTCTGTTCTTGTTTCTTTATATTTTTTGTAGTCGTTTGTTTTTTTTTGTACTTAAGTATCTCTTCCATGCCTGCTTTTTCTCTTTGATCTTTGCTTTTATATCTTCGTTCCACCATGCTGTTTTCTTCATATTTTTATTAGTTATTTTCTTTGTCCCGAAACTCTCTTTCGCAGCGTTTAGTATGGTATCTTTAAATCTTTCCCACTTTTCTTCTACCCTTTTGTATCTTTTGCTCTAAATTTTTGGTTATAATTTCCTATATCTTTTTGGTTCTCTGTTTCTTTTAGTTTATATGTTTTTATAGTTTCCACTGATTTCTTTCCCTCTTATCTTCTTTTTCTTCTTTTTATTCTTTAGGTCCATTTTTACCAAGTAGTGGTCGCTTCCTATCTCTGCTTGTCTTGTTACTTTGACGTCTTGTATTTTTTTCCATTTTGGTTTACTTATTAAGAAATAGTCAATAATTGACTTCTCGTTCCTGTTTTCTACTACTCTTGTGAATTTGTGTATATCCTTATGTTTGAATTTTGTGTTTGCGATCACTAAATTGTTTTCTGTGCTGATTTCTATGATTCTGTCCCCGTTATTATTTCTGGTCGTTTCTCCTTCTTTCCCTAAGTACTTTTCTATATCTGTATTCTGTTTTCCTACTCGTCCATTTAAGTCTCCCATAACAATTACATTTTCTCCTCCATTATCTATTTCTCTTTGTACTTCTTCAAAGAACTTATCTTTATCTTCTTTTCTAGCATCTTCGTTTTCTCCGTATGCTATTATCACACTCCATATTTCTTCTCCTATTAGCTTCATTTCTAATCTTAAAATCCGTTCATTTATATATTCTTCTTTTATAATGTCTTTTAGTATGTCTGGATTTATTATTAATCCTACCCCACATCTTGCTCCTTCCGTTTCCTTCACTCCTGACCAAAATAGCCAGTATCCTTTATGGATTCGTTTCATACCTTGTCCTTTCTTCTTGGTTTCTGTTACTCCTAGGATTTTCACTTGATGTTCTATTATTTCTTCTACTAAATCTTCTTCTTTGTCTTTAATGCCCCTCACATTCCATGTTCCTATTCTCAACTTTTCCTTTTGCATTTTGCTTATTTTCCTCCTATCCTTTTCTTTCTCTTTACTTTTGTCTAATCCTACGCTCTTCATTTTGTTGTTCATCTTATATTGTTTATCGTCGTCCATGTCCATCGCATATTTCTTTATAAGTTCGGCCTGGTTCTTTTTTGTTATCAGTTTTTTGATTTCTCTATAACCCCTTTTTCCTCATCATCCCAGACGTATTCCACTCCTTCTATGATGATTTTCTTATAACCGATTTTCGTTCTTCTACCTTTACTTCTCTCTTCTTTTGCAATTTTTCTTATTTCGGCCTGTATTCCTCTCTTTTGGCGTCATATCATTGTCTATGTATACGTGGATCCTCTCAGTTTATATTTATTTTTATGACCTTCTGTTTATTATCCCAGTCTTTCATTTCAACCAGACTTGTAGTTGTACCTTTATTTCCTTGCAGTGTTACTACATTCTTTACTTCTACTTCTACTCCTAATTTTTCTGCGAGGAATTGTTTTGTTTCTTCTTCTTTTCGATTTTCTACTAATTTTACACCCTTGATTATCAACCTACACTTTCGTTTTCTTTTTCTATTTTTCAAACTTATCTTCCAGTTGTTCCGATTCTTTTTGGAGTTGTTTTTCTCCGATTCCCATTTTATCTCCGTTTTGCCATTTCCTCTCGTAGTTTCTGATTTTCTTCTGTACTTTTCTTAATTTCATCTCTCAGAATTTTAATCATGTCTTTAATTTCTTTTAGATCTCCCATTTTTCTTTCACTTACTTTTATTTTTCTGTTTTTAATGTTGGTGATCTAATTACTATTTTACTTTTCTTAAAGATCTCTTCTTTTCTTCGGTACTGTTTAGATCTCTATCTCTTTTCGATCCTGAACTCATTTATAATCCCCTTTTTGTCAATATTTTATCTGAATTTAGATTTTTGTATGTTTGGTAAATAAACTTTCCGTATCGTCCGGGTCGCGTTATGTCCCGGCTGCCGGCCGCGCAAGGCAGGGAACGTTTGGCCTTTGGGTTAAAAACTCTCTTCGTTTGTATTCTTGATTGTTCCTATTTACACTGCCCTATAATCGCTCCTTATTTATAATTATCTGCTCACTTTTATTAAATTGCTAATAATTTTCACTCTCAGATTCAGTTAGCTACACTTCACGAAAAAGTCGGTATGACAAAGCCCGTATTCGAGTATTTTATCGCCACCAGCCAATTTCGCGTCTATCCGCTTTCGCTCCACAAACTCAACTCTCAGCGTTCCACCTATTATCCGTTAATCGTGCTACATGACCTGCAAAGCTCCATTTCAATTGTGTAATTCTGTTTATTGTCTGTAATTTTGGTTCTTTGTCGTATCCAGCTAGTCCTTTTCCTATCTATAAGGGTGATACCAATCATCGACTTCTCCATGGCTCTCTGTGTAACTTCCAGCTTTGTGACTATATGTTTAGTAAGCGTCCATGTTTGTGCACCATACGTTAATATAGCGAGAATGCATTGGTCGAATATTCGTGATTTTATATATTGGGGGATTTTTTTGTTCTTTAAGATATTCGATAGCTTACTAAATGCTGCCCAACCTAAGCGCTTCTTCTTTCCACCTCTACGTCCTTATTTTCTTTGCTCATTTGTATGATTTGACATATATATATATATATATATATATATATATATATATATATATATATATATATATATATATATTGCTGTACATTGTCTATAACCGTGTTGTTTACTGTTATATGAGTTTCTTGTGGACACATTAGTTTGGTTTTGTCCAAATTCATTTTAAGTCCTATGTTTCTCGATGCTTGTTTCAGTTGTGTTATCATTTCTTGTAGGTCTTCTGCATTGTCTACGATTAAGACTATGTCGTCCGCAAATCTGAGGTGATTGAGTTTCTCTCCATTGATATTAACTCCCTTGTTGGATCATTCCATTTTCTTGAACACTTCCTCCAGTGCCATTGTAAAAAGTTTAGGTGATATGGTATCCCCCTGTCGGATGCCTCTAGTGATAGGTATTGCATTTGTATATTCATGTAATTCAATTTCTGATTTGGCTTGGTTGTAGATGTTGTTGAGTAACTCTTTGTATCTATGATCAATGCGGGAGCAGTCTAGCTCTTTCATAATTGCCCAGTGCTCGATAGAGTCGAATGCCTTTTCGTAGTCAATGAACGCCAAATACAAAGGGAGGTTATATTTGATGCTCTTTTCTATTAGTATCTTCATTGTCAGGAGGTAATCACAAGTACCAAAGCCTTTTCTAAATGCAACTTGCTCCACAGGTTGATAGTCATATAGCTTGTTCGTAATTATGTTTGTTATTATTTTGATTAGTAGCTTGTACATCTGAGACAGGAGACTTATCGGTCTGTAGTTCTGGATCAGTGATCTATCTCCTTTTTTGAATAGAATTACAACTACTGCATTAGTCCAGTCCTTTGGTATTGTTCTTTCTTTAAGGCAGATGTTAAAGAGCTGTTTTAATTTAGGTATTAGTATTTCTTGCCCTTCTTTTAGCATTCCTACCAGTATTTCATCTTCTCCCGGCGCTTTGTTGTTTTTCATTGACTTCAAGGCATAGATTATCTCCTCTTCCGCGATTTCAGGGATGTCTTCCGAGCCAATATTCATTACTTTCCTTTCTACCTGTTCTTCGGGTTTTTTAATTTATGATGCATACAAGGTCTTATAGTATTCTTCAGCAATGTTCTGTCTTTGTCTCTTTCCTCTCTTCCAGTTTTGTCTTTCAATGTTGTTATTTCATGCCTGCCTAGGTTTCTTTTTAAACATTTCAGGTTTTTATTTTGTTCGATGATGGTTTGTGTCATATCTTCAAAGTGTTTATCTAGATCTTTCCGTATCATCTTCCTCGTTTGTTTTCTTATTTCTCTGTATTCATTTGTAGCATATTTTCCTTCTCTATATAGTGATCTCCGTTTTTCAATCATTATTTTTGTTTCTGGTGTTATTTTGCTTTTTTGTTTCGGTGTTTTCTTTGCTACTTTCAGAGCTGCTTCTTTTATGACATTGCTTATTTGTTTTGTCGCTTTGTTCAATCCATCTTCTGTTTCATCTGTTTTCTCTATCTGGGTTATTGAGTTATGCGGTGGTCACTGCCAGTGTGAAACGCATTTAAGGTAATGATATCTTAGATAAGTTCTCTGGATGACGACAGTATATAGTCTATTTCAACTTTTGTTCTGCCAACCTTGCTTATCCTGGTCCATTTGCGTTGTTATTTCTTATTGAAGAAGGTGGTCATCGCGTATAGTCGTTGATATTCTAGGAAATTTATCAACATGTCCTCTGAGGTTTTTTTGTTTCAGTCCATATTTTCCTACATACATTTCTTCTTCTGTTTGTTGTTGTCCTAGTATCGCATTAAAATCGCCCATGATAATGTCGTGTTTGCATTTGTTTTCGTTTCGTGCTCTGATTACATCTTCATAGAATAGTTCGGCATCTTCGTCATCGTAGGTAGATGTGCGAGCGTATATTTGAATTATTTTTATTTTTTCTTGCTTGTTTCTATTGTTATATATGCAACACGTTCATATATTCCTTTAAATATTTTGACGTTCGGTTTTATTCTCTTGCTTACTAGGAAACCCACGCCTTTATGGCTTTCAGTTTCATGACCTTTGTAATACATGGTGTTACCAGACTGCAGAACAATATCCCCTTCCTCTTTTCTTCGTATTTCGGCGACACCTATTATGTCCCATTTTACCTTCTTTGCTTCGTTCTCGAGATCATGCAGTTGATAATCATTCAGCAGTGATAGGCAGTTATATGTTGCTAAGGTTAGTGTGGTTGCCTTCTTGAAGTTTTTCGATGAAAGCGATATCTTGCCTCCCCCATATTCTATGAGGCAGACCGCCTTTGCGGTGTGGAATTCCAAACAGTCTGTTTGACCCACCTGGAGAAATTTTCGGAGATCGCTGTTGGTAGCGGTTAGATACCCATCTGCGATCCCAGCAGAGGGCAGATTAACTTTAGGAATGCGATCCTGCCCACGCGAGCCGCGATTCCCCCCATCCCTATCTGGGGGGAATCATGTCCCATAACCTCTATCCTGGCCACACCACTTCCCTTTCCCTTCCATAACCCGCTCGCCAACTCGCACTTGGTCAGCGCGGCAAGTTATGACCAAAAACTCCTCAATGATGACAAGAGCGATCTCCGAAAATTAACTACAGAGTAGAAAACACTAGAATATTATTTAACGCTATAAAAAGCATATTATTTAGGGGAGCCGAAATAGCAAAAGAAGTAAAAGTAATAGTACTTAAAGAAGTAGTGACACTAACTTTAGTGTACGGAAATGGGTTATAAACTTTATCAAATAAATAAAAACTAATAATTATGCATAAAGCTGTACGAAACAAGGAAAATTAAAAAGCACAGAGTAAGTAATCTAAGGAAGAAAAAGATATAAGAAGTAAAAATACAGTAACAAAAATTAGAACAATATTACAAGAAAAACCCTCAACCAAAAGAAACAAAGAAGCAGAAAATGCATTTAGATTAAGAAAATAAATAACAGAATATCTTTAAATTTCATATGACATTTGATAACGCTGAACTTTATGTTTTATTCAGCTGTTTCTGGAAAAAGCAACTGTAAACAAAAGATGCTGCAGAAGAAATTTCCGATGCCAAAGAGTAAGCAACTGTAAGTTATATTACTGTTCTAAAATGGTACAAGTGGTTCGATTCTCCCGTGTGGGGTTCCAGTCCCCCATCAGGCGCCTTCCCAGGTCGCGGATAGGGGAATGCCCACTAGATATGGTGGGTACCAGGGAAATCAAATACCTGGGGTGGACCAAAACTGGCTGACAACAGGCAGCGGTGTTGTTAGTACCGAAATAGGGCTACTGCAAGATTATCTTCCTTAAAGGATTATTATCGGAAACTTATGGGCGAAGCATTATGTAAATGCTATACGGTCATAGCACTGCGGCGCAGAAAGCAAGGAGAAACTAATGCGCTACTTTCTCAAGTTCCAACAATCATGGCAACACAAAACCCTAATTTGGCCCCTAGTTCATGGCAGGTTTTAAATAACCAAGGGGTGCTAAGAATCCCCACGTTAAAACAAGATAGGCACCACCCTATGTGGATAAAAACAGAAAAAATGCACTAAAATTGGAACATGGAACGTAAGGAGCCTTTATATAGCTGCGAAGACACACAACGTAATTCAAGAAATGATTAAACATAGAAATTCTAGGAATATCAGAAACAAGATGGCCGGGATGTGAAAAAAGTAAAATTGATGACCATGTCATATACTATGCAGGTAACAGTGACACAAATCATCCGAATGGTGTTGCGATTATAGTCAACAAGGACATAAACAAATCTATAATCAACTGCATACCCTTTTCAGATCGTATAATATTACTACAACTAAAAGCGTCACCAAAGAATATTAACATCTTTCAAATATATGCCCCGACAATTGAAAAACTAGATGCAGAAATAGAACAACTATACGTGTACATAAATGAACTAAGAAAAAACATTAAAACAGACGAAGTAACTATTATTATGGGCGACTTCAATGCCAAAGTGGGCCAAGGCAAAGTAGAAGATATTGTGGGAAAATTTGGCTTGGGTGAACAAAACGATAGAGGAGAACGACTAATACAATTTTGCCAAGAAGAAAACATGATCGTCATGAAAACGTGGTTCAAGTTACCACCTAGGCGCCTCTATACATGGACGTCCCACAACACATCTCGGAACACATACGAAATAAAATAGATTATCTTCTAATTAACAAGAGATACAGAAATGGACTAACAGGCGTTAAAACATATCCCGGAAGTGATGTGGGCTCAGACCATAATCCTGTTGTAGGAAACATTAATATACGTCTCAAAAAATTACGAAAGCAATGTAACAAGAAAATAGATTTACAGAAACTGAAGGAACTGCATGCAATTGGCTCAGACTATAAACGAAAATATAAAAGAAAGTGGAATACACGAGTTAATAAATAATGTAATTACCGATGTAGACGATACAGACCGCACAGAGATTATCGAGTCTACCTGGAACAAAATAAAACTAGCCATCACAAACACAAAATACCATAACCGGACAAAATCGTAAAAAAATAATAAAACCATGGATGATAGAAATATTAACGTTAATGGACGACAGAAGAACATGCAAAAACAAAAATCAACAACAATATAAACAACTAAATAAACTAATACAAAAGAAGATAAGACAAGCGAAGGAACTATGGCTAAATGAGAAATGCAATGAAATAGAAGAATTAGAAAAGAGACACGATACTTTTAACCTACGCAAAAAGACAAAAGAAACTATAGGAGGGGCTAAGAAATATAACTTCAACAAAATGTTAAATAACGGCAACCAACTAATCACAAACAAAGACGATCTAAAACAAATATGGGAAAAATATATAAAACAGACCTTTGAAGATGTGAGAACTGAACAACATATAACAACAACGGAGCATGCACCAAGTATATTACAAAGTGAAACAACAAGCGTAATACGAAATTCTAAAAACGGCAAAGCAGCTGGACCAGACCAGATTCATAACAAATTTTTGAAACTTTTAAATGAAGAAAACATAACATTACTTACTAATCTTTTTAATGCAATCTATCAAACTGGAAAAATGCCTTCTGATTGGATGACATCGGAGTTTATCACTATACCCAAAGAACCCAACGCAAATAAATGCGATGATTTTCAACTCATAAGCCTGATGAGCCACGTTCTCAAATTATTTCTAAAAATTTTACACAGTAGGATATATCAGAAATGTGAAATAGATCTGAGCGACTTCAAATTTGGATTTAGAAAAGGGTTTGGTACCAGAGAAGAGCTATTTAACCTGTCAGTTCTGCTACAAAAATGCCGTGACAAACAAAAAGATATCTACGTGTGCTTCATCGACTATGAAAAAGCCTTCGACCGTGTAAAGCACGACGAACTATTGAGAGTATTGACTGAGAAAGGACTTGATCAAGAATACATAATAGCTATTAGAAATCTATACTGGAACCAAAACGCCACAGTGAGAATAGATAATGAAAATACGGAAGCTACCTCAATTAAAAGAGGAGTGAGGCAAGGTTGGATCCTCTCACCACTATTATTTAATATTTATTCAGAGGCAGTTTTCGCCAAAGCCCTAGAAAACGGTAAACTTTTTAATAATATAAGGTATGCTGACGACACCGCAATAATCTCGGATAGCATAGAAGGACTACAACGGCTGATGGATGCAGTAAGCTGTGAAGGAGACGCAATAGGGTTAAAGATAAATACTAAAAAGACAAAATACATGATTTTCAGCAAAACACCAACAGCACAAACACAACTTATAATATATAATCGACAAATAGAGAAAGTACAAAAATTCAAATACCTGGGAAGCTGGCTGACAGAAAATGGAGACCCAGAAACGGAAATAAAAATAAGAGTAGAAACAGCAAGATCAGCATTCCAAAAACTCAGAAACTACTTACCAACCGCAGTCTTCATCTTACAACCAGATACAAATTTGTGCAGTGCTACATATACTCAATACCATTATATAGTGCTGAAGCGTTGACCCTCAAGGCTAATACAGAAAAGAGAAAACAAGCTTTTGAGTACTGGGTGTTTAGAAGAATGCTACGTACATCTTGGACGGAGCATATCACAAACGAAGAGGTCCTGAGACGAATGAACAGAAGAAATGAACTCCTATTAACTATTTAAAAAAAACAGCTTATCTCGGACATTTATATCGGAATGACAAATACAATACATTGCAGCTCATTATGGAAGGAAAAGTTGAAGGCAGAAGAGGGCGAGGTCGCAGGAGATGCTCCTGGCTTAAGAACATTAGAGACTGGACCCATATGAGTACACATGAGTTGATAAGAGCCACTAAAGACAGACAAAGTTTTGCCTCGATTGTTGCCAACATTCAACAATGAATAAGGCACTTTAAGAAGAAGGTTCGATTCTATAGTAGTGACTTTAGTCTTGAACTGCGTTCCGACCGACCACCCATTTTAGATAAAGCATGGCAAACTGCTTTAGATGTTGAATCCTTATCAACTACTGTTTATCTATTGAACTTGATATCTGGCACATGACTGTTTGGAATACTTTGAATCAATTTAACATTGGGTACAAGAATCCCAGATAAAATGCTCAAGAACTAAATGAAACAAATGCCGATAAACAAATCAAGAACTGTCGCCAACTGCTTGAAAATCTACTGAAGGACTGGTTTGGAAACGCATTGTCACTGCCTGAAGTGCCTGATTTTTTGGGACCAAAATCCACCACTTAACAGGATCGTTTTGGTAAGAATCATAATCTCCATTTAACGGAATCTTGATGGTATTGTACACTTTCAATTGGTTCCAAATGGAAAAGCGCCAGAGTGTTTATGAGCACTCAAAGCAAAATATCCGATTTTAATGAACCGCAAATAATAAACCCGCTTATCGTGCTACAAAGACCGCAGGCAAAACTACTGAACTGATTACGGCCAATTTCTGTCTATGGTGTACTTTTTGCGCGGCCAAGTTGAAGAAGCACGTCAAGAATTTTTTACTTTGAAGTCGGCAGATTGATACTATGGATATATTGGGCAACTTGTAGAGCTTTGACAGCATTTTGCAAAGTTGTTGCACAGAAGTCAAATACTTCGCATGTATTAAAAAACTTTTGTCCGTAATATTTTATTATTTAGTTTAAACTTAATTAATGTCTATTAAGCAAAGTTGCGTGTATTTTACCAGATATAGTTTAGTTAATTTTCACCCATAATTTAATAATTTAAAATACTGTTCGCATTAAACGCAAAGCAAATACAAGCTGACAAGCAAGTGGGCATTAAATAACGCAAGAACCAGTACATCATAAATTGACGTAAATAAGTTATTCGCCATTAGTCAAGTGTTATTGCAATTACTCTAGTTTAATATGTTTGTAATGTAATTAAAAATAAGTAATTGCTACTGATTTATTTAAAAGCAAGTTTTTATAGGCTTATATTACAGCATTTTATTTAATTTTATACTTATAATTCATGAGAACCGTTCAAATACATAAAATAAGGAAGGTAATTTTAACTATTTTACTTATTATGGCCATTATATCCTTGTACACGATGTTTCAGTTTAATGGTGGCATACTTTACTACAATATTTTTGAGTAAAAATGAAAATAAAAAATTCTAATGCACCATAAATCCTTAGCCTAACCCAAAATGATATAACTGCATCAGATATATGGAAAAAAACTAGTTTAAAAATATAAACATCCCAACTGAATAAAAATAAACTAAAAATAAAGGCAATAGAGCCACAAATCTGAAGAAAACTCACATGATGTTAAATGAAGTCACAAATGTGCAAAGAACAAAAGGAGGTGTTGGGTATATGACAAAATGTCTAAAGAAATAAAAATGTATATGCGGAAGAATAATGAAAATTAAAATGGAGAAAATAGTAGGTTACCTCTAATATTTTTTTTATAGCCTTTATATGCCAATAGTTTATAAGTTAAGTGTTTATGTTGCATTTTAAATATTTTTATTTGGTGTTAGCGTGTCTTTACAACACATAGGCCTCTTCTAGCTTTTTCCACTCTTCCCTAATTTTAGCTGTTCGCTGCCATAATGGACCTGCTATTTTTTTTATTTCATCGGACCATCGTTTTCTGTGTCTTCCTCTTTTTCTTTTGGTTTGGAATCGGGGAGTCCATTGTGTTATGTGCTTCGTCCATTTATTTTTATGTTCTCTGAGCATATGTCCTACCCACCGCCATTTGAGACGTTTTGTTTCGATCACAACATCTTCTATTTTTGTTATGTGTCTTATGTCCGTGATGTTCCAAGGAGTCAAATGCTTTATTATAGTCCACAAGGCTCTAATAATTTAATACAGTCTAAATAATATTAATAGGGAGTAAACTAAAGGCAAGTTTTGGGAATAACATCAGAAGTAGTGGAAAGTTGCAAAATAATAATTGTGGTGATGGGATATTTAAATGGCAGTACTGTCATGTAATATGGAAGAACTAGCGATATAGTAGAAAAGTACGGAAAGATAACGAATAATTACAATGCCCCCAGATTTTTGTGTACAAAATAATCTTTTACTAATGAATTCATTCTTTCAATATAAAGATGCACATAAATACACCAAAAACTTTTCAAGTAGAAGATAGAGATAAATACCGACTATTACCTCTTTAAAGTTAAGACAATAGATTACCGGGAAGCGGACAATAATAACGTTAAAACAGAATTGTGAAAGATTTTTAGCAAGAAAACAATATAAATGAGCAAGTCTAGCGATAAAATCGGGGAAATTATAGACAAAAGGGGAAATAGCATATATGGGTAATCTTTAGAAATATCCTAATCAATGCAGCAAAAGAAATGTATAATAGAACAAAAATAAATAGAAATAGGATGTTATGGTAGAATGGAAATGTCAAGAAATAAATTACACTGAAAAAAGTACCTATGCATAGAAAATAATGAAGGGAAAAAGAGTTAAATACATAGTAGTAGAAAGTGAAAGAAAATCGTTGGAATAGTTGGGAAAAAACTAGAAAATAATTTTCATACAAATCAAATGTTATTCTTTAGAACTTTAAAAAGCCTAAAATCTGAAAACGAAAATAAAACAATTAAGTACATTAAGGATGATTCATTGAAACGTGGAGAAGATGCTTTGAAAATTTGCCGAACAAGACAAATAATGGCCACAACAAGAAAAACAATTTACAATGTAAAAGAAATTCAATAACAGAAAAGTCGTCAAAAATGGTGTAAAGAAGTTCAAAAAAGGAAAGAGCTCTAGGTATAACTGTAGTATAATAGAAATAATGAAAGTTTAGCGCAAAAACAGATGTTAATAAAAATGAATATGGCATGAAAGGAAGAGAGTGTGTCAAAAGGCTAGATGATGTATGTTGTTGTGCCAATATACAAGAAAAGTAATAAAGACTGTAACAACTATCAAGAAATTGTAGAGCCTAGCGTCAAAGATATACGAAAGGATTTTGGACATGAGAACTAGAACCTCAAATCAAATAGTTTCAAAGTGGTTTCAGGAAGGGTAGAAGCATACAAGATTATATATTTACGATTAAACAGATAGCAGGTATAATAAGAAGTACAAATGATAAAATATTTTTATTTGGAAATGGCATTTGACAGAACATCGAAAGCCATTATAGAATATAGTGTGATTAATAGAAAAACTGATAAGCAATAATAAGTATATACAAAAACAGTAGGACTATGCAGTCAAGTGAGTTTTCGGTAAATGACGGGGTAATGCAAAGACATGTACTGAACTCATCTTTGTCCTAAGGAAGAGATTAAAGAGCAAGATCTAGAAAATAGAAATGAAATATTTAAGGCGAGTTTTAGGAGTTACAAGAAGAAATCATATTAGAAATAACCCTATCAGAAAACAATTACAGATGCAACCAGTAATAAAACAGATTACGGTCAACTGAGATGGTATGAATACCTTCAAAACCAAACAAATTAAAAGTCAAATTAAGAAAAATGGGGCAAACCAAAGATAACATAAAATCAAAACATAGAAAAGACGATAGAAGATGCGTCAAGTATCAACCACGGCGAAAAGAAAGCCGCAGGAAAAATTTATTTATAGCAGATGAAATGTGCTTAACACGAATATGACTGAAATGTAACGACTTGCACCTAAGGGCAAACAAAGCTACTGATTATATGTGTATGTATGCATTTGTGAGTTGTTTGGTTTGTATCTGAATGCAAGCTTTTGGTATATGTATTTAGCAACGTTGTTGTGTCTGCGTATATACTCTTTTTTAGCTAGAACTTTGCAACCTGCATTTATGTGCTTTATTGTTGCGCTACTTTAACAACGTAATCAGCACGTATCAGTTTATACCGTACAGTTTTTTACTATAAACTTATTGTAGTTGTCGATTTCTATTACTTGATGCTGTATCGCTACCGGTCTCGGCAAATAGGTTATCTTTAGTTAGCCATATATTCCATTATTTTCTGTATGTATTTTTGTTCTAGTTGATATAAGTGTTTTCCATATAGTGCTTTTCCAACTTTCCAGTTTTTATTAATTTTCAATTATTATTTTCTCACTTAGATTATATCGGTCATTTTTAAATTGATATACACAGACGTGCTTATGAACGCAAGTTAAGTATTTGCAAGTTATTTTACTGGCGAGTGTATGTGGTGAAGGTTATATTTGTCAGCACTTGATCTTGTGACATCTGATTCAATCTCCGTCCAGTTGAGTATTGTAAATGAGTAGGTAAGAATAGAAACCGCATAGGTGTTTACTGTTGTAACTTCATTTCTGGCGGATAGTTGGGTATTAAATATTTTGTTGAGCCTTTGTTTATTTTTTTAACTTCTTTAAAATCCTCTTTAACTTCAGGCTACTTTGTAAGCATACTAAATATGAGTACACTTCAAACAATTTTAATTACAGAAGACTTGATAAAATTACTATCATTTTATAGTCTCGTATTCTAAAATAATCGCCAGAATGGTCTAAGTGGTTGACCTGGGTTTCATTCCCGGAGTTCTCTGATGCCTGGCGGATGGCCTACTCAATTACTAAAAATAATTGAGTGCCTGCGTTCACTCGAACAAGGGGTAATAATGGCGGTCGACTGAGGCGCGGTGCCTGCCACATCGCCCCACACCAAAGATGGTGCGCAACGACCGGGCAGTAAAGTCATACATATGAAAGCCTTAACCTCTCTCAGTTCACAGGCCGTGCTCCCGCGTGGGGCGTTAGTCTTCCTTACCACCACCATACCATGTTCTAAAGTGAGATCAATTTTGTTAAGAATTATCAGAAATATTTTAATTTTGCTTTAATTATTTGTTTCCGTTATGCTCTAAACAGACTTTTGACGCATAATTAAGAAAATCAGATCTGGTTAATAAATTCAATTAGCTTTAAAAAATTAATTGTGACAATTCCCGTCATTTTTTTTAAATGGTCTCTATGTCACTATAATTAAAAATTAATTTATTTAAATCTACAAGCCTAATAAAAAATAATTTTCTACGTTAAAGAAAAATTTATAATAGTTCCGATGTATAAAAACAGAAACTTCAATGCAAAGTTGGGAAAAAGAAAAGACAAAGAAGAGCAAAGAATGGGAAATTTCGGATATGAGAAAAGAAATGAAAGAGGTGAGATGCTATACAACTTCCTAGAACAAGAGAACTTATTTGCAATGAATTCTTTCTTCAAGAAAAAACCACAAAACAAATGGACATGGATCAGTCCAAACGGGGACAACAAAAACGAAATTGATTACGTTCTAACAAGAAACAAAGAAATCATTAAAGATATCTGCGTGCTGAACAACTGCACCATTGGCAGCGATCATAGACTAGTCAGGGCCAAATTATATATAAATAAGAAATTGGAGAGAGTAAAAAGACTAAAGATCAATACAAACAAAATCAACAGCGAAACACTAAAAGAAAACTCTGACAAATACCGAGAAGGAATAAAAGACACCTAAAAGATAAAAATATGCAAACATGGATGTAGACGAAATTAGCGAAACAATAAAAGAAGCAATTACAGACTCAATACAAAAAATAACCTCCAAACAGAACAAGAAAAATGAAACACTATCATCTACAATAAAAGAGATGCTGAAAAGCAGAAGGAAGCTAACACAGGAGAACAAACAAAATACTGTAGAATTTGTTGAGATAAATAAATTAATAAGGAAAACAATAAGACAAAATGAAATTAAAAAACAAGACGTTATAATTCAACAAGTTATAGAAAAGAATCAAAATATGAAAACATTGAGACCTAAAATAGGCAAAAACAAGATAATAATAATAAAAGATAAAGATGGAAGAGAAGTAAGAGAGAAAGACAAGATAAACTCTACAGTAAAAGAATTCTATGAGGAGTTGTACGAGTCCCAAAGAAAAACTCCCACAGAAATAAAAGAAAAGCTAAAAAAGAAAATAACAAATATAAACTCGGAAGATATGCCAGAAATAGAAGAAGAGGTTATAATTAGTGCGATGAGAGAATGAAAAATCAAAAAGCGCCTGGAAAAGACAATCTGACAAAAGAATTATTAAATGAAGGAGAAGAGGAAATAATAACAGCGTTGAAGACACTGTTCAATAAATGTTTGGAAACTGGAAGAATAGTGAGGGAATGGAAAGAGGCCATAACGATTTTACTATATAAAAAGGGAGACAAACAAGATTTAAAAAATTACAGGCCCATAACACTACTATCACAAGTATATAAGCTTTTCTCAAGAATCATAATGAAAAGATTAAATAACAAAATAGAAATGTATTTATCCGAAGAACAGGCTGGCTTCCGCAAAGGGTCCGTCTATTAACCCTCAAGATACTAATAGAGAAAGCAAATGAATATCATCTCCCATTATACATAGCACTAATAGATTATGAAAAAGCGTTCGATAGCATCGAAACGTGGGCAGTACAGAAGAGTCTATGGAACAGCAGGATAGACCACAGATATATGACAATAATCCAAGATATATATAAGAATACTACAATAACAGTCAACTGGTCAGAAGAAACCGATCCAATCCCAATACAGAGAGGAGTTCGTCAAGGAGACCCATTATCACCTAAGCTATTTATATTAGCCCTTGAGGATGTCTTCAAATGCCTAAACTGGGAGGGAAAAGGCATCAATATAAACGGCAAATTTTAAATAATCTAAAATACGCAGACGACGTTATAATATTTGCAACAAATGGAGACCAACTAAACTCAATGCTCCAAGAACTAAATGAAGCTTCTAAAAAGTGGGTTTAAAGATAAACACCGAAAAACAAAAATCATGACAAATTCCGAAGAGGAAGTGAATATCGAACTAGAACAAAACACTATAGAACAAATAGAAGAATACACATACTTAGGGCAAAGGTTTACACTTAATAAAGAAAATCAAGAAATATAAATCGCAAGAAGAACGAAACTAGGATGGGTTGCCTTTGGCAGATTAAGTTACATATTAAAAAACCGAAAGATACCTCAATACCTGAGAACAAAAGTGTTTGACAGCTGTATACTGCCCGTCATTACTTACGGGGCCCAGACCTGGACTTTGACAAAGAGAAATGTAGACAAACTTATGAAGACCCAAAGAGCCATGGAGCGCCAAATGTTACAAATAACCCTAAAAGACAGAAAACGAAACACTTGGATAAGGGAGAAGACAAAAGTCACAGATGTGGGAAAAGAATAGTTAGCCTGAAGTGGCAATTCGTAGGACACAATGCCCGCCAAACGGACAACAGGTGGAACGCACGAATCCAGGACTGGCGACCCTGGCTAGGCAAAAGAACAAGGGGTAGACCACAGATGCGATGGATAGATGATGTAAAACTACATGCCGGTCTTGCATGGAAAAGAATTGCACAAGACAGGACACGATGGAAGGAACTAGGGGAGGTCTACATCCGCACATGGATTGAAGAAGGCTAAAGAAAGAAAAGAAAGAAAGTATAAAAACAGTATGGTTAATGTTTTTATTTTGTTATATTAGACCGTTTTAAAAATCAATTTTTGAAGAGTTGATAGTAATAACGTAATGCCTTTACATAATAAGTACTATTACCATATAATTTTGTAAATACCAAACCTCGACGGATTTTGCTAATTTATACAGGAACAATTATACTATAAATTAGGTCATCCCTATTCTCAACAGTTACAATGTATTATGAATGTCATGTCCATTATGTGGGATTGGGTGAGGGGGCAGAATTCCACGGGCTAACGGCAAGATTCAGTATATTTTTTGTTATTTTAATAAAATTGAATAAAAAATTTGAAACTCTCAATTTGATTCTGTGAAAATTTGAAGTGCTAATTAGTGGCGATATACAGACAATACCATCTTATGGTAAATTTACTTTAAATTAAAATCCACCTAAAATATAATTTAAATTGGTTTATTATGAGTTCTAAAATTTGGTAAAAGTGATTTTGTAGTTTTTTATTTAACTGTAACAGTTTTTATTGATTAAATTTGAAGAGTAAATCAATGTGCGTAATTTTTGTTAAATAATTTTCAAATACAGTCGATGAAATCTCGGAAGGTTTTTTGACGAGTCGTTTCCAATGTTTTTACTTTTTTCTTATTGGTACTGTGTAACAAAGGGTAAAACAATTATCAGGTTCATTTTAAGTATTATCAAAGTTGTTCGAACCTCAATTGTCTTGACTAGAAGTAAAGATTTTTCCAATAAGAACGATATAAATTTAAAATAAAATAAAATAAAAAATACCAAACCTTTTATATTATTTTAAAGCATAGCCTGTTACATTGTGTTTAGAATAACACATCATTTAAGTGTCCCCCTCGACTTCGACTTCGTGCACATGAGCAAATTTGCTTTTCGATAACTTTGTGTAATTACTCAGATCTGTCACTAATCCAGCGTTCGATGGTCAATCTTAATACATCAAGGAGTTTGTTGTTTGTTTGTAGAGACTATAGATTTCAAACAACCGCACAAAAAATAATATAAAGGAATTAAATCACAACTTCTTAGACAGCAATTTGCATTTCTTAAAATTATCCTTTCACCAAACTTAATGATTCTACCATGCTATAAACCATACCATACAGTGATCTTTTGCAAATGCAAAAGCTTCTCTTGAATCTCTTGTAGATTGTTTTCACAATAAAAACGAAAATTTGGTTTGTTAACATATCCACGTAACCAGAATTAAGCTTTATATGAGAAAATGATTTTTAACCCACAATTATGATCCATTTCAAGTTGCTCTAAAATCCAAGCAGGAAAGTCATGGCATTTGCGATGGTCCAAGAGTTTCAGTTAGGGATCAACACAATTTTATATAGGTGTAAACCCAAATATATTTGCAAAATACGCCAAATTGTCGTTCTTCTAAGCCCTAGTTCTTGAGCACGACAAGGAATTGCCTCTGCAACTATATTTCTTATAGCAGCAATGTAACCTACATTTCTTGCATTTCGACGCCTTGTTGGTATTTTTGTATCGTGAAGAATAAAATCACTTTCCACGATTCGACGAACAGCAAGCACAAAAAGGCGATTATGTGGACCATAAGTTTTGCAAAAAGTACGTTGAATCTTTACAAAAGAACGTCTATTTTCAGAAAAATTTTAAACATGCATTTCGCCATGATGAATTGTTAGAGTATCTTCTTCTTCTTTTTTACCGTTTCCCCGTAGATGCCATTATAGCGTTGGGGTGTAGTTGGGATCCTCTATCCATCTTCTAAAGTTGTTTCTGTTCCTTAGCATGTTTCTTATTTCTTGTATGTTTTTTCCTCTGTTGTATATTATTTCTTTTAGATTCTCTTCCCACTTTATCCTTGGCCTGCCTCTCTTTCGTTTTCCGATTATTCCTATCTCCATTATTTTTCTGGGAATTCTTTCTTCTGGCATTCTAAGTAGATGTCCATACCAGCTCAGTTGTTTGTTTTCGATTTCGCTCACTAATGGTATTTGTTCTAGATCTTATGCTTTTATTTCTTATTCGATCTCTTCTATTTTTTTTTATCTTACTTATGTTTATCTCTCATCGGCGATGATTCAGATCCATATGTAAGGGTCGGTGTATATATGGTTTTATAGATTCTTATTTTTGTATTTGTTCTTACTTCCTTTTGCCTATGATTGTGTTATTGATTTGATAGTATATGTTGCTTGCTTTTTGTATTCTATTTTGTATTTCATTATCTATTGTTCCATTTTTGGTAATGATGGTACCCAGATACTCATATCTGTTTACTGTTTCCAATCTCTCCCCATTTATTTGTATATTTGTTTTCATCTTCTTCTCCTTTTGTTATATGTATGATCTTGGTTTTTCCTATATTTATTTGCATTCCCTTTTCTTCTAAGCAGGCTTTCAGATGTTAACTTTTCGTTGTAATTCAGTTTTCGTACTTGCTATCAGCATTATGTCGTCCGCATATACTAGGTCAAATGTTTTTATTGGTGTTAGTCTGTAGTGACCTATAGTAGAGGGTCTTGTTTTTGTTTTACATTTCTTGATTAGTTGGTCCATGAATATGACAAATACTAGTGGAGTTAAGCTGTCCACTTGTTTCATATCTTTTTCCATGTTGAAGCTTTCTGACATTTCTCCATTTAGTCTGACACAACCTTTTACCTTGTTATACACACTTTTAATTGTTCTTTGTAACTTTTGGTTTATATTTAACGCTCCTAGTGCTTTCCATATTTTTTCTTTCAGCACCGTATCAAAGGCTGCTGATAGATCTACAAACGCCAGGTATAGGTCTTTTCCCATTTCTAATGTCTTTTCCATTATTGTTCTAATTGTATAAATGTGATCTTTTGTCTGCCTACCCGGTCTGAACGCTGCTTGCTCTTCTTCTAATTTTTCTTCTGCTTCTTCTCTTAAACGTTTTCTAATATTTTTGTGTATACTTTAAGAGCTACTGACGAGAGGCAAATTGCTCGATAGTTTTCACATTTGGTAGTTTCTCCTTTCTTATGTATTGGGACAATAATATTGTTTTCCCATCCATTTGGTATTATTGTTTCCGTATGCCATGCCTCCTTGCATATTTCCCATATCCGTTCAGTTTATCTCCTCCTTTCGTTAGTAATTCCGGTGCAATATCTCTATTGCTGCTTTTCCATTTCTCATTGTCTTTAGGGCTTCTTCTACTTCTTCTATTCTTATTTCATCTGCTTCTTCCTCATCTTGTGCTTCTTTTTCTTCTCTTTCTTCATTTTCATGCTGAGTAGTGTTCTTTCCATGCCTTTAGTATTTCTTTATTTGATGTTTTTAATTCACCAATCTGATCTTTAATGTTCCTTATCTGTTTTCTTTGATTGCCTTTTAATCTTTTTATTGTATTCCAGAATTGTTTCTGATGGCTTGTAAAATCTTCTTCAATTCTTTTGCCAAATTTTTCCCATGAATCTGCTTTTGCTTGCTTTAGTGTTTTCTTTGCCTCATTTCGTTGTTACAGTATACTAAACACAAATGACAACTAGTGGCAGTTATAACATTGCAAGCATGGTTGACATTTCATTTCAAAAATTATATCATTATTATTGAAAAACCCTTTATAACAAGAAGGTTGATATAAAGGTGCTAAGGTTTAATCTAAATTTTTCAAGATATATCTTAATTGTATTTGTTACACGCTTAATATTCCTTTTATTCAAGCTGTAGAATCTTGTATTAAAGCAGTCTTGTTTTTACCGCAGTTTAAATATTAGCGAATATTTATTGTTAAAGTTACTAAAAATTAAGATTAAAATGTTTATTGGACATTTTATTTGAGCATTAATCAGCAAAATAATCCAAATAAAATCGTTTGAAAATAATTTAAATAAAATAAAATTATTATTTAAAGAAATCTTATGTTCAAATGCAAAAACTATAGACCGTTGCCTACGCACCAAGCCTAACCCGACATACACCTCATGGCAAGTTGATGCGACAGCTTGTAAGATGTCATAGATGTTTACGCAATTGTAAAATATTTGCAGCTTGATACCCAATCCCCAATATTTTTTAAAATAAAGTGTTGAGAAACTAAAAACTTTATTGCATTATTGCATTGAAATATACCAAGGATACCGAGGATAATGTGACTGACATGATGCATAATTAAATATAGCCGTATCGTTACAGAATTTATAGGGTTTGTAGAGACCAAAAACTACATTGCTAACAAACAAACTCATTACACTAGGAAAATAATTGCTATGGACATAGAATAAGATGACAGATATCTTCCAATCTCAATTCAAATTTGCTCGTCCAATGTTTTTGTAATTTTTCGGTTCAACCTATGACGCTTTCATCTGAAGAAACTCAACAGTTTAATTACCATGATCAGAAAACCAGTTTCCTTTTGGGTGATTAATCAATAACTTATTATATCCGTAAGAACCGTAGTTAAAACAGCAACTACAACTCCAGTTTCAAAAACTGAACGTTTTTATAATTCAGTGAACATATTGAGGAATAGAGTCAGCAAATATTGTCTATATGCTAAGAAAGGTTTGTGGATTTGTTACTGTTTTTATACTATTATCTGTACCAAGTAATCGCCTACGTCCACTTAATTCACTTATCTGCCATAAATTACCAGAGAAACGTAATTGTAAAATTTTTTACTGTCTGAATATCCAACAATTTCTTTCACTTTTAATATAAAAGTAATATAGGTGATCTTACATAAAAGAAATATTTAATCCAACATTGTTGTACCTGTGTTTTTCTAAAATTAGAAGTGTCTTCACAGTTAGGACATTTTCACAATAAAATTGCTAATTAAAATAATTAAAAATACACACTATCTAGTTATGTAAATACTATAAAATACGTATAAAAAACTAAAGTATATAAGTTTTAGAAGAAATTCTAAATGTTTGTTACAAACAAACAAAAATAAATTTACTCTTTAGCAAATTTTTAAATTTTAAAGAAGCGTTTTGTTAAAATTATTATTTAGAGAAAGTTCAGCATTTCACGTTTTAGTTGTAGTGTACCTGCATATTGTCCTTTAATAATACACTTAATGATGGTGTAATTATTATCATATACCTGACTGTTTAATATTTGGGTTGGATTAAACTGATTGATTAATTGATCTACTTTGCGCCCAATAAATATTGACTAGTGATGCTAGTGGGTCTAATAATACCAACCATTGTGAAAGAAGCAGCGTTGTTGTCGTTAACTCTAGTCTTTTTGCTTTCCTCGTTATGTCTTGTTCTATAATACTCAAATTTTTGTGGCCGTTTTCGCAAAGATAATCATGTTCTGACAGAATTGAGTTGAGTTGGGCCCTTTCAAAGAATCCGAACAAATCAAACTCATCGGATAGATCTTATATTAAAATATCCACTTCAATCGCAGCGAAATCTTTGAATTTTGCCTTTATTTTAAAATAATTATTTGTGTAATGATTGCAAACAATTTAGCCATAATTTACATATGCGCACTTTAAAGAATCATAACAGAGTCTATAAAATTTGCTTCTGGTTACCAGTCTTATTATAAATTTCGATGAAAAGAACTCATGACGGGGATGTAAATAATAAGAATCTTCAAATGTCAAGTTTTAACTCAATCACAAACCACTGCTGCAGTTACACTTTTTGTTAATTTGCGACTCCAACTTAAAATTAAGTTGTTAATCTATAATCTATAAATTTATTCATAGCAACTCGCTTTACTGGAATATAAGTCTGCCTGTTTTTTATGTTTAGGTGCATGTTTAATTCTATAATGCTGCTTAAAATTAAAATACGTAGAAAAAGTTTTTTGTAGCGTACCTTTTTTAACAATATGACGATATTTGCTGACCGATTGTATTATAAATTATAAATACAATGCTAATTTATTTTATTTGGAAGTACATGGGCATTTCATATACAAATTATATCGTACCATTTTTTATCGTTGTTGATGTGTTAAAAAACGATTTTTTTACGATTTTGTCTTAGATTTTTATTATATTATTTTTGCCTTCAATCGAGCACTGTTCATTCATATTTACAAAAAAAAATAATTAACTTAAATAGATACATTTCAACTACCACAAATAAATTTTGCTTTTAATAACACTAAAACTATTTATGTAATTTTATTATTGTGTTAATTTTGGAAAATCTATATTATTATAAATTAGTAAAGCATCAACAATTTTGATAACTTATTAAAACGACCGTAAATGTAAAGCCAAAGAATAACAATAAGAATATTAAGCTCTGATAGGTGTGGATTGCTTAACATAATAATAATAATAATAATGGTAAGGCCCTACGTCCCGCATGGGAGCACGGCCAGCGAACTGAGAGGTTAAGGCTCTCATGCGTTCGCTCTCTCTGCCCGGTCGTCGCGCACCATCTCTGATGCGGAGCGATGTGGCAAGCACCGCATCTTAGACGACCGCCATTATTACTCCTTGTTCGAATGAACGCAGGTACTCAATTATTTTTAGTGACTGAGTAGGCCACCTGCCAGGCATCAAGAGCACCGAGAATTGAACCCGGCTCCGTCAGCATCGCTGCCCGCCCCTCAACCACGGGACCACGCTGGCATTGAATTATTTAACATAGATAATTATAAAATGACCAAATTATAAAATAAAAAAAAACATTAAAAAAAACATATTCAAATGTATCTATTTTTAGTACTTATATTCTAGTAAAATGCGGGCTAAAGGTTGATATTATGTCATAGTGAAAGGTGTTTCAATTTTCAGATTCATTAATGTACATTTATTAAGAACTAAAAATTTTAATAAAATATAGTAGTATTATCAGTAGATCTTTCGATACAGTAATTTAAAGTAATATTTTGTCTAATTCTTGTAGAAAGCGTTTCAATTAAATCTGAAGTAGTTAGTTTTATATTATCGTCAATTGACTTAGGTTTTCCTACTTTAAGTGCGAGTTAAGAGAAGTTGATCTTTCGTTGTGACGACAGAAAGTGGGTGAGAAGGAAGAGAGTCTCACTAAAATTATAAAATTTTGTAGCGTCTTAGGTTACGTTTTACATTAATATTCAAAATAGACCTCTTGTTAATATAATACTCATAGTGCAGGTGGGAAAAAAACATTCATATAAATATGACATTAGTTTTGCTAATCTTGATAATCAATTTTAGTCAGGCCAAGAAAATGCGTATGCGTGTGTATGCATGTGTTTGTGTGTTGTGGGGGATGATCAAGATGTAATTGTTTGTTGTCTTGTTATAAAGCTTTGTCATATCTTTGCTCTAAAAAACAAAATTTTTTCATACCTACAAATATTGACCGTTTCTTTAAAATCTCTACTACACTCGCTCTATTTAGTGTATGTTAACAATCTACTACTTTTAAAAGCAAAAAAAAGCCCTATCAAATGCACAGCTAAATAATTCTTGGTTTAATAGCGCCTTTAATATTTATGACGAAGGGTCATATAATATAGCTAATAGTGTCTTACAATTTAATCAAAAAGTGTATAGTTATTGACCCACTGAAATGGAAAAATCAAATTGCTGTAGTTTGTTTTCTAGAATTAAGTCACGTAACATAAATTTGCTCTACACAGATTTTGTCTCGGTCGATGCAGGTGTGATCTTATAAGTTTTTCATACAGTAGAAATTCTTGCAGGAAACCATACTGAGGTACAATCAATTCAATTTGATAAAGAATATTTAATTGTATTGTCATGAAAAAGTTTGTGTCATAACATCAGCCGTCGTTGTCCGTCTTATAGACTTCCTCTCCGTCTTTTTCGGACCAAACATCTATTTTCTTCTACATTACGTTACGCTTTTCGAATATTACCACACCAAATTGTTCTTAGTTTTTCTAGCTATTTTTTTATGAGGAAATCTAATTCGACTCAGACTTAGCTAATCTTGCTTTGTGCATTCTCATTAATGGGCATACCAAGTTTTTTCCACTTCATCTATAACCGCTTATAGTACTCCAACATTATTTTTCATATTTGTTTATTTCTAATTCTACGTCGTTTAGAAATTTTGTATAATCTACACCATACGTTTATTTCCATAGTGATTATAATTGCTTATAATTTTTTATACACCTTCGCGTTTTTACTAACTGTTGTGCTATATGTATTTATTTTTCTCTCCTTACTTATCTATTTATCCCAATAAATACTATTTAGTCTACTATTACTCTTTATCGTTGTGTTATTTTTTCTTAGTTTCTAATTTGTCACTACTGTCCTTGTCTATTCGAGTCCCAAGATATTTATAACTTTCACATCCTTCTATCTTCGGCCTAGTTCATAAAAAGTTGCACCCCCACTTGTATTTAGATTTAAGTGGAAGTTCTTGGGCAATTTCTTGATGTGGTCGGAAATGGTTGCCATGCTAAGTTCATAATGTAGTTGTTTATTAGTAATGTATTAGGGCGTGTTAACTGCCAATATATTGTTTTGTAGCATCTGAATTCGGTTTAAGTTTGCTTGTGATGTGTTCTCCCAAATTGTACATCCATATAAGGCTAGTGGCCGAATCAGGAATTTGAAAAGTAATATAACGCATTCAGCTTGCAGTGCGGGGAAATATGAGAATATTGCTCATTGTGCTTTGACGCCATTAGCATTTCAATTGAGGAGTTTTAAATATTAGTGGTGTTGATATTATTACGGTCCATTCAGGAATAAAGGTATTAAATTTGTTAATAAGAATTGTTTGATCTGCGCAAGGTTGGCTGAATTAAACTGAGAATTGTTTTTATAGTTGTGTTAGTGAGATTTGAAGTACTTCAAGGCTGACTTCAATTAGCCGATCTAGCAGTTTTTGGAAGAAGGGGGAAATTAATGTTATTGTTATTTGGAGAGAATTCTTGTCTATTTCTACCAATTTTAGAATTAGTACTTGATAATTTATTTTTATTGTACTTAGATTATTGGAAATATGAGAAAGCCACAAAAGTTAACAGAATTGTTGCCTCCGCAGTTGACGCAGATCGTAGCAGTATTTTCATCCTTTCACGTGCAGTATAATGATGGTTACCTAGGTATTTTACGCATTTCGATTGCAGCCGACAGTAATTTTTTGTATGGCCATAGCGTTGGTATCTACGGCATTGGGGAGTGTTTTCAGATGTTCGTCTTGGTTCAACTGTTAACAGAGTATGGTGTGAAGTGTCAATTTTGTAAATTTCTTTAGCTTTCTCATTTGCTGTCAGAGGTACTACGCAAACCGGTATTGGTTGTTTATTTTTATTAAGAAGCCTGGTTTTTTTTATTATAGGGAGGTTGCGTTGGGCTAGTTCTCCTTGTATGTATTCTTCTGTTAACGAGAGGGGTACATTTTTAATGACAGCCGATAAGAGGCCTTTCCTTAGGGTTTTGGTATGTATGGAAAGGTATTTTGTTAGTCAGTAATAAATTTATCTTTAACGACATTGTTGAGGTCATCAATTATCTGTTTGTGATTGGCTGGGTCTATGAAGAAATATTGGCGGAATTTTAACTTTGGTTTATTCTTTGGAGCATCCTGAAGGAGTATTGCTGATTGCGTCTAGTGCTTCAGTGGTGGCGGGATCGATGTGTTTTGGCAGGCAATATTTATTTTGCTCTATGTGTTTCATAATTTCTTAGGTACTTCTTTTATAGATTGCTGATTGGTGGTGAAAGATGATCACTATTTCTTTTGATATTTGGTATTGTCACTCCCGTAGGGGGAGACTGGATTTATTTTTCAGATTCTTAAGTATTAGTTTGAATAGGCCACTAATCACATCTGTACAGTTTCGAGCATTGACACCGCATCTTTTTATTAATGTAAACCAATAAATAAAGCATACCGGGAGATTCGGTCTTGCGTGGGGGGCTTCTGCTCTGCGAAGACAGAAACGGCATCTTTCCGGCATTGGGGGACCTGCGGTTGCGGTTTTAGTTGACTTGTTCGGATATGTACGTAGTAGGACCACCGTCTTCCTTAAATAGCTCGGGCAACGTCGAACGCCTCGAGCACCAATATCTCAAAGCGCATAAACACACGTCCGCCGGCTTCGAAATACAAGTGCGGAATCTCTGAAATGTTTAAATGTTGTGAAATGTAACCAATCGACATTTCTAAATTTGTAGTGGCGTTTCCTCTTATTGCGGCAATGTTAACAAGAAAATAGTCAGATATAATAACGCACAGATGTATGCTTCAATTTCTTAATGGCTCTTTGACCTTCAGAATTGTTTTGGCGATTGAAAGTACTGGCAAGTTTAGAAACTGTTTCCATATAATTTTTCCCAAATTTGCAACGAATTTTTCCTTCTACAACGGCTAATCGCAATAAAGGTTGACGACAAATGTGTTTTAATGTCTGAAAATGACGCTCATTTTATGTATGGCGCTCTTTTCGAATTAGATGCCATTTATGTAATTAAATTGGTAGCTTTTATGAATGTTATTTACATATAAAAAAATCCAAAAGGACTTCGTTTAATTTCCCCCTCATGAAGACATTTAGGGGTAAAGTTGTATATGTTATTAGTTTAGTAAATTAATTTCGAATTTTGTTCCATTGCAACGTTTAAAACCTTATCATTTAAATAAATTCCTTGAAGAGAGATGCGACCTCGAGAGTTTTTTCGCTTAAGCAAATTAGGTGTGCGTAACTTGCGCCAATAAGTGGCATACAAAAAATTCAACGTTTCAAATGCGTTGCAGCTATTTTTGGACAAGTACAACTTATTTTTTAGTTAACCGTATTAAATAAACCAATAAATATGCAACTAATATTTACTGTTTTGAATGTGCTAATTAATTAAATTAAGAGGTGCATTTTAGATTTTGAATTGCTTATTGTGAGTAGTCATTCCATGAATTGTGAAATTTTGACCAATAAAATATTCAACACATTTTTTGATGCATGATGTTACCAAAGCAAGTTATTTAAATCAACATAATCAAAGGTCAGATTTTGCTTATATATTGAATAACCAATTCGTTGATAAAATTGTCTTCATTTATTGTTTTAATAAAATTAATTTATCAAATTTTATACTAAATTAAACAGGTGCGGTTAAGAAATCTTAAAAGTGAAAAAAGTGGATACGATAAAGAATAATACCTAAATGCCTTTAAATAGTACAAAACATACGTAGTTTTTAGGAAAAAAACAAAAATAGTTAGCTGTAACAATCTGAATTAGTATAGTTAACCCTCCGGGAACTATATTAATTTGTTCAATGTTGTATCGAAACCATATTATGCGAAACTTAGAAACAATACAAATCAGAGAATTTGTTTTGTGTTATAAGTATATAAACCATGTTATGAATCATACAAGAGCGGAGATATCTTTCTGCAGCATCAGAAACACAAGTTTATTGCAAAGTTTTTAATGATATTAAGACTTAAACTTTATACATCAAAATATTATCATAAATCAAAAATAAAATTAACAAAAATTTAAAAATTAGTATGTAAAACTGAACCGTACAAATGCCAGCAATAATAAAAGTATCAGAAATTAATTTCTATCATCACTGTCGGTTTAATGCTTTTTCTTATACTTAATAGGTTAAAAGTTCTTGCTCTCACTTTGTAGTTCTGTTAAGAGTTCTTGATAAGGAGCTAAGCAGCTTTGCAGTTCTCTTCTACTACGCAGTACAAAAGGATATTTATCAACAAAGTGAAGTTCTAATTTTTTGAAAAACTGTATTTCCCTTTGGACATCATTATTTTCGGATTTTTCATATTTCGGCACATTTAAGGCGGACTTGTCCATAAGTTCCATTATCTCCTCTTCAGTTAAAGTTTGTTCCTAAAATAATTTATTTACATCTTGGATACTCATCTTTGCAAGCCCTTCACTCTCTAAACGCGTAATAGCGTTTACTTTTCTGTTATATTTCAGATCTAGAGGTAGAATAGTCTTTCTAGACCATATAGGATACCAGAGCATTCTAACCTGCATTAAATGTTGATACCTTTATTTCACTGCAAGCTAAACACATATATTATTTTAACACAATCCAAAATAGAAAATTCTTTCCATATCTGAATAAGTATTTTATTCTCGCCATTTGCTAATCTATTGAAAATTGTTACAAATGTTTGTTGAACATATTAAGCCTTGAAAGCGTAAATTATTCCTAAAGGTTAAATTAAAGATGTACATTTAGAAGGAAAAACAAATTTCACGTTACCGTGATCCGGTTAATTACTGTGGCTGGTTCCATTATCCTCAAGCAACAAAATTTAAAATTCAAATTTTATTCCTTTATATAATTTAATTACTAAACCAGTCATGAAAGATATTTTAGTTATCCAAGCTTTATGATTGGATTGCCAGAATCCAGGTAGGACTTTATCCTCTGCTTTCATTACTTGAGGACTGACAGGGCGATGTATTACTATTAGTTTTAACATAAAACTTTCTGATAGTTTACTATAAATAGAAATTGTAATACGATCCTTACAAGTTTTAAACGCTCGTGCACAATTTACATTTTGCAAAATGCTGTTTTATCAGCATTGAAAATCTAATTTGCGATATACTGTTCTCTGTCTATAATTTACGTACTTCCAATCTAAATTTATAGGCAGCTTTTCTATCTGCTGAGGTTTACTTTCCTTGAAATTTGAGATTGTGTAACGAAAATATTTTCTTTAGCTTCTTAAACCAGCCTTTACTTCCATTTTGATTGTATCAATACCTTGTGTACTCGCGGTACACAACACTTTTTCTTATTTTATTTTTTTTCCTATTGTAGCTTCGTTTAGATTTAATGATTTTCCAATATATGGATTTTTTCTCCATATTTTAATCAATTTTAACTTTTCCAGCCTAATAAACATTCTACTGATTGTTTTTCTTTATTTTAGTGAGGCATTATGACAACGTAGAGTTTAAAAAATATTTCCACCAATATTTGAATTTTGTAATAACTTAGAATATTACTGCTATTAAATTACGATAGTTAAAAATATATTTACTTATCAAACTACGAAAACACTTGAAAATGCGTTTGCATTTATGAACAAGAACGCCAACTGCATTAATATTCATAAAAAAAACTGTGATGCACAGACAGTTTTCTTTCGCCACATATTAGTAATTAGCGTGTCAGTTTTAGTAAAATTACCATTGTCGTATTTTTATCTAAAACAATTTAAATTATTATTTATTTTTAGTTTAGTTGCAATTTAAAAAATAATTATTGTAGTAATAATAATAATAAGTAAATAGGAAACATTAGATCATATACAAACATTGGTTCCTGGTAAGTTAACAAAAATAAGAATGTTTTAAATGTGGAAAAATAAATGTAGTCCGAAATTATGCACACCCCACATATACAAAAGAAATTCAATTCGACTGGACACTTAAAGCAGCTCAATAGACGATCATTTTAGTTTTGGCTTTGGAAAGGCAATTTTCGAGCAACCCACCAACCAGTAAGCGCTTTTTTGTTTGAAAAGTAGACCAAAGTCGGCCGCAGCAATTAAACCTCTGCTCTGGTATGTGGCGGTTGCATCTCCAGTAACACAGTTGCCGACGTCAGACTGCGGTTAATGCATGTGCAATTGTAAGTGTAACGCATGTAGGCGGTACCACTTCCTGCGATACAAATCGGCACGCCTTTTGTATCCATTGGCGCTGTATGCCCGTTTCCACGCCTTTCACTTTGCTGTCGATAGGTCTTCAATCACTGCTAGCTCTGTCGCGGTCTGCCGGCTCGGAGAGGCGCCTACGTGGCATACCTTAACGGGCAGGCAAGTCTGGAAAGCCTCGTTGCGATTGCAGATATCGCTGCTTTCACAGCGCTAAAAAATTCATCAATGTGTTCTTTTGCTCCGGATCTATAATCTTGGAATAAATTAGAAACTGCAATTAAATAGTTTGTATCTAATATCTGACCGTTTTAAATTATCCACGCTATTGTTCATTTCATTAATTACTAAGCAATTTTAAATACGCCTGTTCAAAAAATTTCTAAAGGATAAGAAGTAACTTGTTAAACCCCTGAGATTAAATCAAAAATAATAATTAAAATTTATATACATCGACAATTGATATTTATATAAAATGTGTTTCTAATAACATGAATAATTATTTACATTTTTTTTAATAGTTTGCTACCTAAATCTGTCTATTTTGAAATAAGTACGCCATTTTGTTCTCATTACAAATGACATTTTTACGTCCATTATTTGGTGAATTTGATGCTGGAATGATGGATGATCTTGTCGATTCTCGATAACTTATCCATTTTAACGTTTTTAAGTATTTATTATTTGTAATAAAAACATGTTTATCTTAAACAATTTCTTAACATACATTGTCCTCAATCCACATCGGTGTACATTCTTTTTGGGTAGTTTTTTTTTTCTTAAAATTTTGCAACTATAAAACGGAAAATTGGTAAATGGAGCACAAGAATATCCCGTTAGACGTTCACTCTTTAAAAAAACAATTATAACATACTTTCTAGCAACACTTAAATAGTTATCTCAACTCTTTACAGTCGCCCAGTGCCTTAAAATGTGGTGTAGAAAAGTCTTTGGGCTATGATTGGCTTAAGCCATTTTATATGTCTCTATTATATGCGGAACGTTTGCCTCTGAACTGAGTCTCTAAGACTCAGATCTATCAAATAATAATTACTCCAGACTGTAGGCGGATGCCACCTATCGTCATCTTATATTTCTGTTAATTAGTTAATTATGAGTGTACTTTTCATAAATTTGAATGATTATGATACCCTATTACAACTACGATGTTGTTTATGGTTATTTTCCAATAAATTTTAATAATCCTCTCTACTAGCCGCATTTTGGTTCCGTTTCAGTCTCAACAAAATTTAAATAATCCTAAGTAAATTAATTGAACCAGTTGCACGCATTTTTGCACGACAATCAGTAGCTTATGAATAATTTTAAAACACATAACAGCGCATTTTTCTACTAATTAATAAATATTTATCGAAGTATTTTTATGTGGTGTTTCGCTTGCATACGCCAGCTACTTAGTAACTATTGAGCGAAGCATCATGAAACTGGAGTGTGTGGTAGCTTAATGACAATTTTCATAACTGTCATTATCTATTCTACATCAGCTTTTCATTTATTGAGTATTTACCTAAATCTCATTAATTTGCTTTACCAAGAAACTAATGTTTACCAGGTGTACAAACATAAAGTACAGATTTAAGGCAACAGATGATGCGCCAATGCAGTGTGGAATATAAAAATATGACGTATATGCCATTTTGTTGTGCCACCAACAAGAGTCAACGCGCATAAGTAATAAGTTGAAAAAGTGTTTGCATAGTATTGTTTTGCTGGGTTTAGTATGTCCAAATTTGTGCCAAATAAAGAGCGTTCGCGAACAGAATTAATTTTTTCTTTTCATTTGAATAAAACCGCTGCTGAATCATACCGATTACTTCGAGAAGCTTAGGGTAAACTTGCTCCATCGCAAGATACGTGTGAACGATGGTTTCGGCGTTTCAAAAGTGGCGAATTTGATGTTGCAAGCAAGGAACACGGAAAATCGCCAAAGAAGTGCGAAGATGTGGAATTGAAAGTATGGTTGGATAAAGACGATTCACAAACACAAAAATAACTCGCAGAGCAATTGAACGTTAGTCTACAAGCTGGTTTCAACCGTCTACGAGAGATGGGAAAGATTTAGAAGGTCGGCGGATGATGAGCTGAACGAGAGGCAGATGGAAAGGCGCAAAAACACATCTGAAATTTTGCTCGAACGATACAAAAGAAAGTCGTTTTTGCATCGTATCGTTAATGGGGATAAAAAATGGATATATTTTGAGAATCCCAAGCCCAAAAAATTATGGATAAACCGAGGCACACCATCCACATCAACCGCAACAACGAATCGCTTTGGCAGGAAAACTAATGGGACCAGAAAGGTGTGGTCTATTATAAGCTGTTAAAGACTGGTGAAACGGTTAATACCACACGCTACCAACTACTCGCAAAACGTCCAGAATATCGAAAAAGGCAACACAAGATCATTTTCCTCCATGACAATGCTCCATCACATGCAGCAAAACCTATTGTATCGCGTTGGAAGTACTCAACTGGGAAGTGCTACCCCATGCGGCTTAGTCATCAAACTTGGTTCCTTCCGATTACAACTTGTTTGCATCGGTGGGCCACGCACTTGCTGAGCAGCGCTTTGGTTCGTTCAAAGATATAAAAAATAGATCGATGAATGGTTTGTGGAAAAAGAGGAAGATTTTTACTGGCGTAGTATCCACAAATTACCCGAAAGATGAGAAAAATGTGTAACTAGCAATGGAGCATATTTTGAATAAACTACTTTTTATCATTCTTCCGAATTTGACGGGTTTTCTTTTGGAAAAAAACCGAATTTCGTACTTGTACACTTGATATATCTCTCACTAAGTTTCTTCCAAAATAATGGTCAATCAGTCTCTCTGTTTTAAAATAGTGAATTCTATTATTTCCAAAATCATGCAAAGTAATGGCGCGATTTTTGAACAACTTCATAACGAAGATAATTGGTGAGGCATTCAAATTTTCTCCTCTTGCCAACTTATATTTGCTATTCAAAAAATTGATGACGTTATTTTTTTTTCAATCAACATATTGAAAATGAAAAATACAAGCAATAACAAAAATCAAATATCTTATCATTTAACATATATATGATAGTGCGGTTGTATTTAAGTAAGACATAGCTACAAACAATTAAAATTATCAAAAATAACAAAAGATATATTAATAGTCAACAAAACTATTTTAAAATCGACATTTTCTAGTTGATAAGTAATCAGGTACTCAGATATTTCTGATATAAAAACATAGATGCAAGTAAAACAATAAAAACCTTTCTGTTTGAGAGATTAGCAACGTAACTGTTTATGTGTTTAACACCTTGTTTAGTTTTTTGGTATATTGTAAAACTAATGCCAACATGTGTATAATAAAAGTTATTATTTTATTAACGGTAAAACAACATTTTTCTTTTGAATATTACTTCTAGGAATTAAACTTATTGCTTAAACTGGCCATATTGTGGTGATCTCTAATACTATTGTATTAGAAGCTTTTATATAAGGTTTGTTCCAAAAGTGATTAAACTGATTTATTTTATTCAAACAGAAGGTTTGAAGGCGGAGTCTTCGGGCCTAACGGCTGTTGGAAAATAACAGGTAAACGGTCCAATTTACCTAATTTGCCTTTGAGCCTTAATAAGGTACAGATCGCTTGCAAAGTGGATAGTTTTTGAACTTGCGTCACGCATTGTTGATCTGATAAAATTTGGCGTTAAACTTGAAAAATCTGCAACCGAAACTCTCTTTATCATACAAAAAGCCTACGAAAAGGATGCATTATGGAAAGCATGAGTGTTGAGGCGATTCAAACCATTCAGAAAAGGAAGAAAGAACGTCTTACACTTCAAACAATGTGATTAAGAAAATGCGGCTTTTGACTCTAACTAACATCTGAGTGGGAATTTTAAAATCCATCGTGCATGAAATCATCACTGTCAAATTACAGATGTGGAAGCTTTCTGGCGAAACAATCCGTGACAACGCTACCCCACAGCCGGACTTAGCCCCGCTCGACTTCGTTTGGTTTCTCGGCTCAAATTCAGCATGAAAATTCACCATTTAGGGGTTGCTAAAAATTATGGCGAGTGTTCTAAAATGAAGCCCAACTTATGACTTCCAGGTGAGCTATAATGCGTGGCAAAACCGCTGTGGTCAATAATATTACTTTGAAGAATATGAAATATATATAGGTATACAAATTTAAAAAAACATATTTACGGGCGTATCTTGCACCTTATAACAACAGAATTTCCAATCAGAGTGAGAGTTAGCAACTAGGCGATAAGATGGTGGTTTCAGGGCGTAAAACTTTAAAATTAATAAAGAATTATAGACTAATTTGTTGATGTAGGTACTATACGATGACTTCACGATATTTCGATTCTACTATCTACGCTACCGACCGATCAAAAGTCTTCACATCTTATATAAGCAGCAATAATTTTTGGTAGACCTAAATTATTTAAATTTTTAAGCGCAAACAAATTCTCGTATCCCAATACTAATTTCGTTTTCCTAATCTACAAATCCTACCTAAAAATAGTAAAAAGATATATATCTGTCAGTAGCCTTGTATCTGATCTAATACTGCTACATGATGTAAAATTTTCTTTCTTTAACTTCGTTGGTTATATAAATGATGTGGCTTAGACAACACGTAATAGCTTTTAGTTTTTAAAATAATAGCATTACCGTTATTAGCAAAAAAATTCTTATCTAAAAAGTATAAATTTTCAGAGAAATAGCTCTATTGGAATGGATACAACTACGAGTGTTTATGTCACGTTCTCAGCAAGAAACGAAATTCTATCTAATTTGATGAAGCCTCTTTTATTTCAAAAGAGAACTTTACTGTAGTTGAAGGGCAAAAATGATATTACTACTGGCATCTGAAATACTTTTATACAAACACTTCCTAGCCATGAATATAAAAGATTGCGATATACAGATGGACTCCCAGTCAGCAGGAACTTATATGAAGGTCCGGAGTCTCTGATATTCTCATGGAGGTATTGAAAACAATTGACTTTTTAATTAAAAGAATTTGACTCACTTCCACCATATGATTTGCCGAAAACTTAGTAGAACTACAGTCAGCTTCGTCTCCAATCCCATTTACATCGAAAAAGAAACATTTCTGCTTCCGGAATTAAAAGAGAGAATCAGGAGATTATGTCGGATCAGATGCGATACCAATTGAAATCTTAACTAACAGCACCAATTTTACTTCACTTACGTACAGAAAGAAAAACGCTACAGATAAACTTAAGGTCTCACCGAGTAGTGACGACAATATGTAGGCAATAAAGCGACCATTTTAAAGCATAACATTTTAGGGCAGAATTATTTTTAATAAATAATTGATATGGTAATAATAATATGGTAAGAATAAATAAGGTGAGTGGCAAAATTAGTATTTTTCTTAAAAGAAAAAATGTCTATGTGTTAGCAGCCTTCAAATTAGCAATAAACTAATTATTTTTACGTAACATCAGGATTTCAATGGGTTTTTAATTTTTAATAATTTTTTTCTTTTGTTATTATTGTCGTACCTTTAAAAGAGCGATGCTGATAGAAATAATATTTATATTAGTTTTTATTATATAAAAAATGGTTAACCCAAAATAACGGCAAATCATAACAAAAATAAAAAAGTGAACCTTCATATCGAAAGTCTTCGATGTTGTAAAACAGTTTGAGATTTTCATATTATTGTTACGAAAAAGATATAATACAAGAGGTGTTTAAAAAGTTTAGTGAATGGTGTAATATCTCAACAGTCACATAGACCAGGTACACGTGCAAACCTACAGCCACCCAAAAACACTTCAAAAAGCGCCACCTAACGTGTAATACACATAACCGTGAGGGTAAACCCACTACGGGCAGTCGAACGTAGTTATTGTATAGGTAGGATCATAGTGCAATTGAGCAATTAATGAACATTTTGTTGTGTTCCAAATTGGAGAAACGGCCGCGTAGATATATACATTTTTGGTGCAAGTGTACGGAACTTAAGTATAAAATACTTTTACGACTAATTCAAATGTTTTTGGGACGAAGTGACAACAACCAAGACTGAACCACATTCGGTTTGATCGTCGACCAACAGAATCCCAGACATATGTTAAGAGAGCGCAATAAATTTTTATATGTTAATTTTACGATTAACGGCGAAGGAAATGGGTGTTATAAGGACACGATGCACACTATCATTCGCGAAGGTTTGGCTAGGCGGAAGACCTGTATCATAGAAGTTGATAGACGAAGAAAAGGAAAACAGATGATAACCTTTTAGAGACAAGGCTTTATCTTTTCTCTCCTGATTTGGCATCTGTGGGCTTTTTTCTGTTTCCCCGCCTAAAGAATGTCATTATAGGAGACGTAGTAGCAATTGTAGATCGTGCGACAAAGATACTGTAATTTATTTCTAAAGAGGCATTTGGTGATAGTTTCCAGAAGCTTTATGAATGCTGAAAAAGTGTGTTAAAAAGAATTATAATTATTATAAAACCAATAAAGTTAATTTAGCTGTATCTCAGGTTTTGTTTGTTGTCTGATACTATTCGCCGATCTTCTTAGGCACATCAAGTACACAACACTATATAGTAGGATAAGCCATATAAATCTAAAATAGCTTAGATACTGAATACAATAGTAGTAAAACCTTCAAGTACCTAAAAAATAATTTTTAATGAAGCTACAAAAGTACAAAGATTATATATATATATATATATATATATATATATATATATATATATATATATATATATACGCTTTAAAATGCAATTATTAGTAAGACTTTTGTCATATTTTTAGACATAAATAAAAGTATTAAGAAGATTATTTCGATATTTTTTTTTAATTTTTTAATAAACGTAATAATTGGGACTAATTTGTACAAATAATCATTTGGTTTGCTACATTGCTTATGTATATTGATTTTCTATTTTAAATATTTTTATGATAAATTATTTATCAATACAAATTTACCAATTTATAATTAAAATTTTAATACTGACATTTGTTGATCAAATTAAGCTGCTTTTTTGATCAAGAAAACGCATAAGTCTTCCTGTAAAAATAAAATTGTAGGGTTTCCAGAGAGAAAATATGATTCGGAACTATGGTAAGGATATTCGTTACTCATTTACAAGCAAAAATTAAAACATCATATTTCTGTTCTGTAATGAGTTGTACTTTCACAATAAAGTAATAACTATAGTTTGGACTTGCTTTGAAAATACTTATGGAATTATTTTACAGGTTTTATCAGAATGATTTTCTTTTTTTGAGACGGTAATAAAAAGAACAACATAGATCCTGTTCAATGTTTTATTGTATCGTCATACAGAACATCATAAATCAGCTTTGAAGATGACATCTTTCAATTGTTTGCCCCCACGATAGAAGTACTCCTTCAGTCTTACCTTAAAGTTCTGCATCGTTTGCCGAATCATTTCCATTGGTACCGCTGCGATCACTATTCGAATAGCGTTCTTTATAGTCCGCAGCTTTTAGATATCTCCACAGAAATAAATGGCACGGGGACAAGTCCTGCGACCTAGGTGGCCATAAGATGTCGCCATGTAATAAGATGAGATGTCCTGGAAACATTTGTCCTAGAACTTCTCGAGAAATTCTCGCTGTGTTCCCTTGCGTCATCTTGTTAGAACCACAGTGGTTCACTTTCTTGTTTGTTGAGTCTAAGAAAATTGCGTAACATCGTAACATAGTGGGTAGAAGTGATAGTCACTGCTTATCTTGCTTTCTCAAGAAATACGGCCTTATGAAGCCAAATTCCGGAACACTACACCAAACACTTACACTTTGTGGAGTCCAATACTAAAAATTCTGCTTATTGTCGCAGCCCGATAAATAAAAATGAGCTTCATCTCTATTAAGCAGCACATTCTTTAAATTCCTGGACTACCATCAGTTTACATAGATGGAATATGAGATCGCAGTATAGAATTATTCTAATGCTCCGCCAGATATTCTTAATGCAGGAGCACGCTTAGCTGCCGGAAATTGTGTAGCCACAATTATGGTTTTCTTGGTCAAAACTCTTGTAATACAGATGGCAACAGCGTACAATGTACACAAGTCGAATTACCGCCATTGCAGTGAGTATTGTTTTGTATATTTCAACTAGCGACTTTTAGTACTTAAAAACAATCATACGTTTTCTTCTCTTGCGTGATGAAACGCCCTTCAAATTTATTATCAATTAAGTGAGAGATGTGGTGAAGGCTTTATGAATGTAAAAATGTGCGTTTGTGGGCGCGAAAATTAAAAAGTCAAAGGCCAAGAACCAGCCGGACTGAAACCATAATTGTACGAATGGAGCAAGTTGTTATGGAAAACCGTCGGTTAGGTCTGCGTGAATCGCTTTTAAAATTGATATTTCCGTGTAGGATCTGTGAAGGTTTCTTCAAGGCGGGTTTCACGAATGCTGACTGACGAACACAAAGCTGCGCGAGCGGCAATGTCTCAGAACATGTTGACACGTAATACGGCCATAAATTTATGACTATGAAGAACATAAATTTTTCAATCGAGCTGTTGTTGCATCGGCGATTCCCCAGTGAGAAAAACATGGCGGACGTTGTGAAAATATGTACGTATAGACGGAGAATACGTTGAGAAGCAACAGAAGTTTAAACTTTGTCGGGTAAGTACTTTTTTTGAAAAAAATTGAAGGCCTTGTACAGAAATACTAAAAATTTGAAAATATAAAATTGTAGTTCTATTTAGAATTTTGTAATGAACATTCTGTTTTTATATACTATAGGTGTATAAATAAGTTCTCAGTTTTTTTCTGCAAAATTAAAGTATTCTCCGTTGGCATCGATGACCTTTTGCCATCTTTCGGGTAGCTTGGGAATTCCCTGGTGATAGAAGCTCACCGACTTAGGGACGATAAAGTTATCGATGTATTTTCGGACTTCTTCTTCTGTTTTGAAGTGCGTATCAGCCAAGTGATGCTGTAACGACCGGGATAAATGATAATCGGAAGCGGCCATGTTTGGGCTATACGCCGCATGTGGGAGAAGTTCCCAGCCTAACACGAAGATGTGTTCTTGCGTCGCCTTCGCAACATGTGGTCGGGCATTATCATGGAGCAGGATGACTTTGCGACTTCCTTGTCCAGTAAATGGCCTCTTTTCTTCGATTGCGTCGCTCAAATTGATGAGTTGCTGTTGGTAGCGATCCGCCGTAACTGTTTCACCTGGTTTCAAGAGTTCATAGTACAGCACACCTTTCCAATCCCACCAGATACAGAGAAAATTCTTTTTGGCGTGGATATTGGGCTTTGGAGTCGATGTCGAAGGTTTGCCAGGGTCTACCCATGATTTTTTGCGCTTGGGATTGTCGTACAAGATCCATTTTTCATCGCCCGTAATAATTTTATGCAGAAAATCCTTTTTTCGGTTCCTTCAAAGCAAATGGAGTGCGGTGTCACGCCGTCGATTTTTGTTGTCTTCGGACAGTTTATACGGAACCCATCTGCCTTCCTTTTGTATCTTACCCATTGTATGCAAACGTATGGAAATGGCTGGCTGAGTGGCGCCAAGCTGTTCTACAAGCTCTTTTTCAGTTTGCGCATTGTTTTGATCCAGCAATGTCTGCAGCTCATCCGTGTCTGGATGAGGGCGTCCAGCGCGTGGTTGATCTTCAAGACCAAACTCTCCTCCTTTTGCACGTTGCATGACTTACAGCATTCTCACCATATGCAGCACAAATCATTTCGGTGGCGTCAGCAGCGTTTTTCTTAAGATGAAACGCGAAGTGGATAGAAAATCGAATATGCTCTTTTGTGATTGCCATCGTGAACACAGCTGATTATTGAGGTTATGTGCATCAAACACCAAATCGCATGATGTTTCGAAAGACAAAATATTTCCAACAATTTTAAATTTGAAGCTACATGTTCAAAGCAAGGACTTATTTATTTTACATCATCATCAGCTATGTCATCCATCGTCGGATATAAGCCTCCCCTAACGTATTCCATTCTTGTCTATTTCTTGCTCTTTGCATCCAATTATAGCCTGCGTGCCTCTTTATGTCGTCCGTCCACCTTGTCAACGGGCGTCCTCTGCTTCTTTTTCGGCTCTAGGCCGCCATTGAATCAGTCTGCGAGTCCATCGGTTGTCCTGCATTCTCGCTATATGGCCGGCCCAATTCCATTTTAATTTGAATATGCGGTATCCCACATCCGTTACTTTTGATCGCTTTCGAATCTCGGTGTTTGTTATATGGTCTTGTAAAGTCACTCCCAACATATGTCTTTCCATCGCCCTTTGGGTAGTTTGTAATTTTGTGATTATGACTTTATTAATTACCCAGCTTTCAGTAGCATAAGTTAATACTGGGAGAACGTGTTGGTCAAATGTTCGAGCTTTAAGTGTGTTAGGAAGTTGTGATTTAAAAATCATATGTAGTTTCCCAAAAGTTGTCCATGCTAACGATATCCTTCTTGTGAGGTCTGCTTTTAGGTTATTTTTAGTAAGCTGTATTTTTTGACCAAGGTATATGTATGAGTCCACTTTCTCTATTATTTGGTCTTCTATTCTTATGTTTTTGTGGTTTTCATTTTCTATCAATTCGTTAGTCATATATTTTGTTTTAAGAATGTTCATTTCCATACCGATTTGTTTCGATTTTTCATTTAATTCAACTAACATTCTTTCCAGTTCTTCTCTATTTTTACTTGTTAGTACGATATCATCGGCGAAGCGCAAGTGATTTAAATTTTCTCCATCGTCCCAGTTCTTTAAACATATCTTCCAAGGCGAGAATGAAGAGTTTGGGCGAAATAGTGTCGCCCTGTCTTACTCCTTTTTTAATGTTTATTGTGTTTGTTTTAGTTTCTCCATTTATTTTCACTTGAAATGTTGCGTTTTTGCATATGTTCTGTATTAGTGTAGTGTATCTGTGATCTATTCTACTGTTACTCAATGCGTTTAGAATTGCCCAGGTTTCGATGGAGTCAAATGCTTTTTCCTAGTCTATGAAAGCGATCCATAACGTCATATTGTACTGGTTGGCTTTCTCTATCAAGGTTCTGATGGTTTGCAGGTGATCAAGTGTACCAAATCCATTCCGAAATCCGGCTTGTTCTCTGGGTTGATAGTTGTCTAGTTTGTTTGTTAGTCGTTCTGTTATTATCTTTGTGAAGAGTTTATACATCACTGACAAGAGGCTAATTGGCCTATAATTACTTATTTTACTTTTATCTTCTTTCTTAAATAGTAAAACCACTGTAGCATTATTCCAGTTTTCTGGTATTGTACATTCACTTATACACTTGTTATATCATTTTTCCAGTAGGCTTAGTATTGGTGTTCCCCGTGTTTAAGCATTTCTGCAATTACTCCGTCTTCACCGGGTGATTTTCCGTATGCCGTTATTTTACATAACAGAAGTTATTTCTTGACCATGCAAGAGTGAAGCACATTTATATATTACGACTACTTTTTATTTTTTAAGATTCCTGTTAAGATTTTTGAAATGGACGTTTTATGTTAGTTTTGCCAATTTACACTCAGGATAACCTTTTTCCATTAATAATTTTCTTGTTTTTGTTTGTTATTACATAAACGTGTATCAGATTCTTTAAAGCTAGTATTTTATATTGCAAATTAATAATACATAAGTTACAATTCTTAGTTAAATTATAAATCAAATTTTTAATAATATTGTAAATTAGTTAGATGTCTTTAAAGACAAATATATAATACAAGATATTTGTGTATAATTTAATATACAAATTATTTTTATTTGAAAGCGGAAAGTGAAATGCATCGAGAAAATTGTTGGAAAAATACCATGTGTCCGCGTTTACAAGATAATAAGAAGGTCATATATTTAATAGGAATTTTCTACATTACTAAAATTATTAGAAAACGTAGAGCTACTAAAAGGTTATTTGAATAAAATTGTAGTACGGGCTTGAATAGTTTTTCTGTCATTGTGCCGATTCGTTACGCAACCCCTTTCGCGATTCCACAATTTTGCAACATTATATTCTAATCCTAAAAATAATGGCGCTCTCCTACACGTTTCGTAATGATCGTGAGAGAAGTCGCAGGATTCGACTTTGACCGCTTTAAACAAGTGTGTCATAGAATAATGAGGCGGCATGGGGAAAATGACAGGGCTCGACGCTTGTCTATCCGTATTTTCAAGAGGAGGCCTATTATTGTGCTTATTGAACTTCATGAGCCGCGATCGGTTCTTTTCCGTGAAATTCCTGCGCTTGAAACCGAAGCTCGAAGCGTCGAAACGAGTCGCCGGCATTGTTGCGTCGTAGTACGAAAGAGCCCACAGATGGTTAAGTGCCTGGTTATGTGAATAAAAGATGTATACATATTTTTTATTGTTCTTTTTTATAACGAAACCGGCGTTTCCTAATTAGAAAAATGTGTGTGCCAATCATGGACTTTTCTAATAGTCTCAGGCATTTCTGTAAAATTTGTTTTCTTAAGTTCTATTGTAGTGTCCAGATTTGTATATATGTATAAGAATTAACGAATCATTCGCTAAAGTTATTCTGTCACGTAAGATTTTCATAATTAATTTAAATCTTGAAACTGCAGAATTGACATATATAGTTACAAATAAAATGTCAAAATTTTGTTTATTGCATTAATATTTTCGAAAAGGACTATTTTAATTGGAACGTTAAAAGAAGCTAAATAAATCCATTGACTACTGTTTAGTGCCTCGCATAGAGTTTTGCTATATTCAAAGAAACCTTAAATTGTTTCCATAATATTGAAAAAGTTAAAAACAATAGACAGAGAAGTTCCGCATAAATTTATAGAAGATGTATATACTGTGGGTGGTAGTTCATCTGCTGCTCAAGTATAAAATTAAATTATTTTTTGAAAGAAAACCTGCATTGGAAACGTAGATTCGTACGATAGTTGCAATTAAAGTAGATATTTGTTGAACTGAAGCGAACCTTTTAGATAGTGTACAAGAGCGAATCCCTTACAATCATCCCCAAAAGTTGTTAAACGTAGCATCGGCTATTCTTCCTTGCAACTTAGTGAAACGCTACGAAATTCAATTAAGTTTGGCTACAAAGTTCTTTCCCGCTCATCATATTCAGCACTGTTATCATTTTGGCCTTTAAGGACTTCTTAACAATTAAAATTTCTTTTCTATATATTGCAATTTTTGCTACTTTAACGTTAGAAGCAAACAATAATTATTTTGTAAAATAAATGTTTCTTGTTTGGAAATTGTAGAATTGAATTTTCATGATCCTTAGTAGATCAGTTACGAATAACAGTAGTCACTCATGATTATAAAGCAAAACCATTTAAACAATCAGACACGCACTTTTAGTATAAATAAAAACTAGATTAGGATCTACCGTAAAATTAATGAAAAATCAAAGACAACATTTCGTCATATATCTGAAACACAAAGGGTTATGCTAATAAAACTACTTTACCATTGAAGAAATGCGAACGAAAAGGAAGATACACGACTATTAAAAATAAGGTTTATAATTATATAACAAAAGCAGATTGATCTAAACAACTAAGGGAAAATTGCCCTATAAAGAAAAATTTTTTAAAATCATATAAAGAATAAGGTGGCAGTACAAATTTAAATAAAATTATAGCTATAGGAATGTAAGCAACCATTAATAATCAAGTAAAACTCGCTTAGGTTATTCTCCTGTGCTCAACAGGGTAAAATGAGACTACTATTAAGAAGGCGAACGAGAAGGTTGATGGATTATTTTCAAGTTTGAGTTGTAACGGACCTAACTGAATGATTTGCAAGCTAGGATACACATAAGAATCATGGGTTTGTGATATATATTTCAAATTAAAATTCTAAAACTGATTCTTGTACAACATTTTATAGAATAGTCTTAGGAGGAGAACTAACGGGTTCTTGAAAACCAATAGTATGTATATTCAACAATTAATTAGGGTATGTGCTCAGAGAGGTTTCAAAATTTGTTATCTCTTACACAATGGTGAGTCATATCTACTCGATCCAAGCACACATCTACAAGACAATTATATATATATATATATATATATATATATATATATATATATATATATATATATATATATATATATATATTATATATATATATCATGAGCATTAGTGGATAGATCCTAGACTACGAAACCAAGAGTTGTTCGAATCTTCTCGCCAATTCGATCGCTGACATTTTACGGCCCAGCTCGACTCAGGCTGCAATATGAGTACCTGGAGGTCAAACTCTGACTGTAACAGATCTATCCTGTTACGACCAACACTTAGTAAGTCTATTGATACTATATATATTATTGGCTCATGGTTTGCTTAATTATTTTGTTCCATATCTTCTTATTTGCCATTTATTCTTTCCTAGCAACATTATATCTTTCTCGATCGCCCCTTTTTATTTGTGTGGTGTTGGTGGTCCTCTTCTTCTTGCCCTCCAGTTATGCCTGTCAATATAGTTTTTAACATTCTCGTTTCTAGCATTCTTTCCACATGTTTCAACCACTTGAGTAAGTCTTTGGTCTTTTATTACTGCCGTTGTCTTAAATTCTTTGAATAACTCTTTTAATTCTTCATTTGTTTTTTGGATCCAGGTTTCATTTATTTTCTTCGTATTTGTTTTGGTTAAGGTCCAAGTCTCTCTAGCGTATATTACAGTAGGTCTTATAACAGGCTTATACTTATACTCATATCTTCGCTCTTCTACAGATGTGCTTGCTCTTTAGTACTTTATTAAGGATATAAATACATCGATTGCTGGCCATTGTTCTCCTTTTATTATTTGTTCTATTAACATCAGGTATTCTTGTGAATATTAAACAGAAATATACGATTTCCTCTACCTCTTCAAACTTGTGCACTTTTGATATTCTCAGTTGTCTTCTCTTAAATTCTTCGTCTGTCCACTCTATATACTTGGTTTTTGTCTCGTTGATGGTCTAGCTTTTGTGATATCTCCTCTAATCTTTTGACTACCTCTTTTATCTCTTGTCTATTTCTTGTTAATAATACTGGGTCGTGTACAAAGGCTGGGTATTGGTGTTTTTTTTTGATAGATAAATTCTGATCTGTTTACGTTGGCGTCGCATATAGCCTTCTCCAGAATAAAGCTGAATATTACTGACGGTTTCCTTGTTTAACCCTTTCATTAACTTCAAATTTTTCTGGTGTTCTATTATTTACTGTTACCTTATTTTCTGTCATTCGTAACGTTACTTGTGCTATGTTTATTAATTTCTTGCTGATTCCTACTTCTTCTAACACCTTGTAGATTTTATTTCTTTTCGTCCAATTGTAAACCTGTTTGAAATCAATGAATAAGGCTATTGTCTATTTCTTATATTCAAATTTTTTTGCTTGTATCTCCCTTAATACATAAATTTGATCTGTTGTGCTTCTACTCTGTCTTAACTTATATTTAATGAACGTTGCGAGAATTTTATTTGCTCTATTCAGAAGTACTATCTGTACCCTATAATTATGTCTTTTTTGGTATTCTGTTCTTGCTTCCATATTTTTTTTAATAAGTTTTTGAATGCAGCTACTTAACCTTGCTCTCTCGTACATAAATATTTTAGCTATTATATTATTACTACCTGGATTTTTGTTAATCTTTAGCTTTTTTGTTATATCTTTAATCTCTCGGTTCGCCGTTGTTCTCTATATCCCTGTTCATCTATGTCCATATTTATTATATTGTCTTCTTAAATGTTTCCTGTCTCATCTACACCATTTAATAGCTGATCAAAATATTTCTTCCATCTATCCAATATTTCATCTTCTTTAGTAACGATGTTTCCGTATTTGTCCATGTAATAGGCTGGTACCTCTTTTTTATTCATTGGTATAAATTTCTAATTTTTTTATTCTTAAAGCTCTTCTATTACTTTTAGTGCATTTTCGTTATATTGTCTCTTTTTACTTTTTAATACATTTTTAGTTTTGTTGCTTTGTTCAACATACTTGTTTTTTGAGTCCTTTGTTTTTTCAACTATCATCTTTAGTCTGAACTTATTCCTTTTTCCCAATTCTCTCTTTTATTCTTTATCATTTTGTGGTTTTCTTTCTCTCTTTATTTCTCTGTTACTTTTTTGACCAATTTTATTTATTACTATTTGCATCTTCTCCCGTTCTTTTTCAATGTTGTTCTGTTTGATTTGTTCTAATTTCTCTTGTAGTAGCTGTTCATATTTTATCTGTTCTTCCTTGTTTCTCGTCACTTTACCTATATGTTATTATTTTATTTCTCACTTGGTTCCTGAGAGTCGGGATGATTTGCTTCATCTTGTTTTTTGCTATATAATGATCTATTGGGTTGAAGGTCTGTCTTTCCGGCGAACTCCGTGTTCCCTTGTAGATTTTTTTTCTTTAAAAATATGTAATTTTGATTACCATATATTTTCTTTTGTAAAATTTATTAGAAAATGTCTATTTCCATTCATTATATCATGTTCACTATACTATTCTATTATAGATTTATACAGTTCTTCCTCACTTATCTTTATATTAGCATCACCTAATACAATCTTCATATCGTATTTCTTCATATGCTTTGTTTAATTCTTTATATAACTGTTCTTTTGTTCATGTGTTTTTTTCTTCATGGTGTTTACATACATGTTTACAAAGGTAATCTTTTGATGTTTTCCCCTTAGTTGTAACATACATAATCTATCCAAAATTGGCTTGAAAGTTATGATTTCAGCTTTCAACTTATTATAAAATCTGTGCATCTTGTCCTAGTTGTTCAGTTTTCTATATCGCTACCAAATCGTATTTATATTTTTTATTTAGTTTATTAGATGTTTCAATTCTTATTTTTCATGTACCTGTTTTAAGTTGTTTCTCCTATTTATCCTTTTTTTATTGTTGACTCTTTTATTAGTTTATGTTACATTACATATTTCTTGTATTTTACTATCGTAGTCATGTCCTGTTGTTTTGCCTGGTCTGTTTTTCTACATGTTTTTTGGTACTGCTATTTCTATTTTTTCTTTGTTTCTATAGCATCTCCATTCTGTTCTCTTTGTGGTTATTTTATTATAGCCAATCTTTATAATTTTTTCTTTTTCAACTTCTTCCCGCGCTATTAATCTTATTTGTCTCTCTATTTTTGTTTTTTTAAAATTACTGTTAATATATTTTTTTAATTTAAATTTCTTTACCTTTGATTTGTTTTTTATGACCTTTAATTTATCGCTCTCGATTTTCAGCTCTATTAAACAAATTTTTCGGCCTATTTTCATTGCTGATTTTACATCTACCTCTAGGTGTGGTTTTATAAAATTTGTCGTAGCTTCTTTTAACGTGGCTGCATTACTCGTGTTTATTTCGAGCCCATTTATAACAACCTCATTTTTTAACTTCTTTTTCTGTCCGTCTTAAACTATTTCTCATTTTACTCAATTCTTAATTTTTTTATTTTCCTTTCTAATTTCGTCATTCTTTTATTAAAATTTTTATTTTCAAGTTTCAGCTTTGATATTTCTTAAGTAAAAACCTTTTGCTCCTCTACAATTTGCTATATTTGATTTTTTACATCTGTTTGTTCTGCTTTCATCTCTTCCATCGATCTTAATATCGATCTAACTTGTTCTCTTCGTTTTATGCAATTTTCTTGGTGTAATATTTTTACTCCTATTAGAAGCTCTTTCTGTTTCTCTCAATGCTCTATTTTTTTGGCATTTTATCAGTTGTATACTCGTCTATCCTTATTTTTCTTATAGCCTTTTTTAATTTCCGTTCACTCATTTTTCAGTTTTCAATATTCGCTCGCTATTTTCAATTTTCAACTCGATGCGGTCCTGTACTTTTATTCGACTGTTATCAGCTCTACGAAATGCTGATTGCAGTTATTTGAAAATCACTTACTTTTATTTTTTCAGGTTGTACTGTACACTTCACACTTACTATATTTAATTTTTCTAAGCTCGATACCGCCTAATTTTAAGTTATATCTCGGAGCGTAATTTTAGACTTTCGCAAGTACAATCGCCAAGACCATACCTTTTCATGTCATGTTATATAAATAAAATATTTGTACTTACATTATATTTTTGTAAAATTAATTATAATCGCCATCCAGATAAGAGAAATTTGTAATCACTTAGGCTCGAGGAATAACTTAGCGATAGTACAAGAATTCTCACAATACCAAGAGTTATTGTTATATGTAGGGGTATGTTCTTAGGAGCAATAATAAAAATATATGTTACATGCCAAACAGTCTGATACATTTTAAAATTTTGAATGAGTAATTTATCGAGATTGCTATTCAAACTAAATTTCAGTGTTTCAATTTTCAGTTGTAGCGTACCCTTATTTTTAATAACACAATTAATAATAGTATTATTGTTATAATCTACCTGTATGTTTAAATTCCACGTTAGATTAGAATTATTAGTCTTTGATTTCATATTTTTAATTTATGTCTTGTATGAGTTGTGATTCCTGCAGTGCAGGGACGATAAAACAGATTACCTCTTCTTCCGTAGCACTGATTGTGAGAAAAGTAGCCAACCCCAGAGTTTTTTGGATGCTCGTTTTACGCTTTGTTCTATTCTTTCAATTCTTATTTTTTCAGTTTTTTGCCATTAATTCCCTTGAGCAACTGCGTTGATTACGATACATGATACATGATACTAGAAATTATAAAAAAAAATGCTAAAACAGTCAAAAAAAGATAAGTTTTCACATACATCACTATTAGGGATGAATGTTGAGTAGTTCCCTTGGCGTAAATATTCGTGCCTTCAATTTTTAAGATGCAAAGAAATTCTTCAACAGTCAATATATTGCTAATCAAAATACCTTGTATTTTTGTACAGTAACAACAGGTGTTTTTAAGTTGCAAACAATAACACAATATTGCAAAAGGCACGCTTACAATGTATTCTTGTTTCGCCGTCCCGCCTCCCATTTTGATTTGACATCATTGTTTATTATCGAAATTAAAACAAATCAATTTTCTTATCAGATAACAACGTTTAGATTGCTAAGCGCAGCTGCGTTAAAGTAAGGCGAAATATTGTTCATCGACAAATTAAGAAAATATGCAAAGCGAAAAAGGTTATTTTTATTATACCGTCATTGCAAAACAAATAGACACGCCCTCGTATATTTAATAGATTTATTTTATATTGATAACAATTTTGTTATTTCCTATTAACTTAAACCTACATTTATTACAGGATTAAGTATTTCAGTTTTCTGACTACAGGCGGATTTCTCAACCGACTGAGTTGTTTGTTTAGGTGTCCCGCGAATCTATTTAGATAGTTGGAGGGGTGAGTCTGTGGATTTCTTTTTCTACTAGTAGAATACCTGAATCATTGTGCAGATTCTATTGCTGATGTACCTTAGAATTTTGGATTGGAGTCTTTATAAAATATTTGTTTTTGAAGTCTTTGTGCATTTTCATAATTGGGCTACATGTGTCCAAATTGGTTTTATTATGGACTTGTACAATAGGAGCTTATTTCCGTTATGAAATTTGACTTGCACAAAATAATCTAACTTTTTATGTTTGTTTGTGTTTTCTTTGCTGTTGTATATCGTTTCCAATATACATTGTTAGTCTTAAGTATTTTACTTAGTCTGCAATTGGTAGTTGACTTTTGTTTTTGATACTTGTGCAGTTTATTCGTAAAAGTGGTTTGAGCTGATTGATTTGTACTCGCCATATATCAAGCTAGTTTCATCAAAATAAATTTGTATTTTTTTGAGGCAATTTTTGTAAATTTTTATATATAGCGCCGAGTACTGTGTCATAAGTAAATATAATAATTATGCTATTATTTGTAGTAGGAATATCGACCGCTAAAATAAATGGACCCGAAACCCTTTTTTGGAGTATATCTATCTGACTTAATAAAGTAATAAGAGAATGTTTCAAGTTTATACTTGATGTGGAAGTAACTATCACTGAGAGAGATGTATTCTACCTAAAATATACAAAAAGAACGCAACTTTGTATTACTACTATCCAGCTTTAATTTGCATAGAATCGAAATAACAATATATCGAAACATGCCGGGCTCCCAAGAACAAGCCCCGGGAATTCTACCCCTTCTTCCACTCTCTATGAACCAGTTTTGTAGAATTGTAGTTAGTTGTCTAATATAATCAATTTTATTAATGGGATTTAAGCTTTAGGTTTTTGTTTTTTCTATAATTAATTTTCTGAGAGTTTACCGGTTTAGGTGGTGCAGATTTTCGTACTGCTACTTGAATTACTCTGGTAAATTAGCGATCTCAGTATTATTAGGGTCCTGTAATTTAATAGCGAGAGTAACGTGATATTTTATAAAACTAAGAATCGATGCCCAATTAGTTCTTAGTATTACTATAATAGATATACCGTAACGGGTGCATAATCAGATTCGTGGGTACATTCTTGAAAAGTTCAGTAAGTCTGAAACCTTGTTTACGTCTGTAAGACAGTTTATTGATTAACTGTAAATAATTATAACTTACTATAAATTTTTGCATTTTGTAGTAACTTCCTGATTAATGATTTCGGCATTTTAATCTCCTCCATTTTACTGCTCAGTTGTTGAAAAAGTGTTTCATATTAATTTGTCTCAATTTTGTGTTTTTATAAACAGTACATGGTAATCCTATCGCAGGACAACGATTATACTATAATTAAACTGTTATAGATTGTATCTTGTTTATTTAATATTGTGGTTGCTTGTAATGTGGTAGAAATTACAAATGACTACCGAGAGCCATTTTGTCAGGATGATTGGTATAGTAAATTGTGTAATGTAGGATTTGGTGAAAGGTTTTTTAATGAAATGTATTCAGATATTTCTGATCATGGAAAAAGTTAATACATTCGCGTTCCATTCTGCAATTCAAATAGATTATTTAGTGATTTTAACAGTATTAAGTATCACTTTGCTTTGTGCGTGCTCTAGAAGTGATGTTGGTGTATGAAGTTTGCTAATTACACCTTACTATGCACATGATTGGTAAAATTGTAATACTCTGCCTATATTATATATATTCCATATATAAATATTAGTCCTGATTTGAGCATTACTTGATCTTTATCGTTATTTACACTGTGTTCATTATTTATGTTTATTAAGGGTGCAAAAGTTTATTTTTACTGGACTTTTTTATTGTGAGGATTTTGGCAATTTTAGTTGATTGCATGACGGTTAGAAAATCAATTGGGGGAGGAAGAATCGTTATAATGTTGAGCATTGTTTGACGTTTAAATATTGGAGAAAGTTGAAGCATACGTTGCTGAAACACTAGTAACTGAATAGGATTAGAAATGATTGATATGGCACTTAGTATCGTAGGTTGAATTAGTTAGATTTGTTAAAATATTTGTTATTGTTGATTTTGATGATAATGATGGGTATTTACATAGCTTACGTTACAGTGGAAATTAGTTTGAATTTCGAATGGTGAGAGCCTGCCATTGATTTGATTAAGGGTATTTATTTAGTTATAGCTGTTACCGATATTACTAATCAGTTACCGTTCCATTAAAATTCGGCCGCGTAGCCGCGTTTTGCTTTCCCAGGGACAAGTAACGGTATTTACTCCTTGAAAATCAAATGGTAACTTTATTGATGTTTAGTGAATATTAATTTTGGTTTCAAATCTACATTTGTAGGTTATATAAAGAACAAAACAGTTTTATATAAGTTATTTATGAAAATATAAATAATTTCAAAAATATTTATTTAATCTTTTGAGTTTTAAAAAAATTAAAAATACATTTTAATTGAACTTGACTGCTAAAACACAATTTTACAACTCTGACCGTGACCTTGTTGAACCTCACATCACCAGCTATTACTTTATTTCTGTTCTTGCAACGGAGTATAAATTTTTGTATTTTTACCCTAGAAAAATTAATAACGTCACGACTCAATTAAAATGCTTGTGGCTATATTTAAAATTTAATTTTTATTTTGTTATTATTTATTTTCAAATGATTCTACAACTTTCCAGTAGTTTAATTTTACAGAGAAAAAGATGCAACTTTTTATGATACATTACCAAATTTTTAACATTTTTCGGTTACATAGTACTAGAAAAACGTTCCACAATAAATACCTATAAATGGCTAGTGCAATCTTAAGCGAACTTTAGTTTTAAAACATCAAGCAAAGGATAAAGAATGCAGGAAAACACTGCTGGTTTCTTCACCAATAACTACCCCCAATTATATATACAACGTCGGCAACGGAAATGTACCCAGGGATTCTACACAAAAATTTCAATGTCAGCACATCCAACTTTTTATCTATAGCACCACTAGGACAAACTACAAACTTTCCTCAATGGCAGATACCGCTGCCCAGTAGTTGCAACAAGCTCTCTACTCCCGGCCATTAAACTAATTACCGAAATTGTAATCAACGATGATAACGAATCTTTAAAAAACGAACATTATTGACAGAAAGTTAATAACAAAAGGAAGAGGCAAAACTTTAAACAATAACACTAAACAAAGTGAACAAAAACTCCCAAACAACTATCTATTTCCGTTTATGGGGTAGTAGATATTAAAATTTTTTTACATGTAACAGAAGAAAAAAGATATCATTGTAAATCTTTACCAAATAACATAATAATAATAAATACAATCTCACCCGACACAGATAGAAAACTCATTAAAACATTTAAACAACAAAAAGATAATTTACCACACGTATCAGATAAAGAAAGAGTATAGAGTGCTCATTCGAAACCTACATTACTCAGTACTGGTCGTAGAAATTAAAGAAGAATTTAAAAAAAGAGCATACTGTTCGTAACATTACAAATATTAGACATAGAGTTACCAAAGAGCCATTAATGTTATATTTTATTGATCTCAAACCTTAACAGAATAACAAATAAATCCATAACTTGCAATTCCCGAGTAACATGAAAATTAACGTTAAATATCCCAATAAAAGGAAAGGCATAGTCCAATGCACTTGGTGTTAGCTATACGAGTACATTAAATCATATTGCACGAGACCCTACAAGTGTGGAAGAAACCACAATTCAACTTAATGCCAAAAACCTAATAATACACCTGATATTTACAAATTTACAAATATAAGAAGCAGACCAACAGAGTTAAACAATCATCAAAAAAACGTCCAACTTGTGTTAGCAAGAAAACCTAGGAACACAGTTAAACACTTTTCTTAATGAATTTAAAATTATATTTCAGCAACTTATCAGCTAAAAGAGCATGGTATTGAACATGTTGTCTACAGTGATAAATAAAATAACACATTAATGGACCTTTCGTCACTCCGTATATGTTCGTGGAACGCAAATGGTCTAATGAACTATAAAACTAAATTAATCTATTTTCTATAAAGCAATAAAATTAATGTGTTATTGATTTTAGAAACCTATTTTAAAGAGAGATCCATATTCCAAATATCTAATTAAAAAAACACACAATCGAAATTAATGAATATGAAGCACTGTTTCAACAATTAGGCCATAGATTCATTATTGGCAAAGACTGAAATTCAAAACACACAGATCGGGAATCAAGACTTCTAAAGGCAGGAAGTTACTAGGAACTATCACCAACAGTAACTGCTTCCACCATTTCACTGGAAAACTAATATACTAGCTAAGTGACTCTAATAATATTCCTGATTTAATTGATTTCTTTGATTTCATCCGAAACCTATAGCGAAAAAAAGAAGAGCAATGTGCAGATGGCAGAGAAGCAGAAATCCTAATGACAGAATATGACAGATTAGCGAGAGAACTAAAAGTATATTTGAAACTTATTATCACCAACTTATTAAAGAAAGATCACTCTACATGAACAGCTGTTAAAAAAGTCAAAAAACCAACAACCCACATACTTCCAATTAGAAATCAAGACAATACTTAGACTTAAAAAAATCATTAAACTTTGCATACATTTGTCTGAAATCTTTAATTTACCGCATCCAAAATTTCCTGAATACCCTATGCCCTATCACTTTACCAACAAAGTCATTCTCGCTAGCCGAAGTTAAAAAAGAAATTACAAAGTGCAAAAACCACAAAGCACCCAAATTTGATTTAATAACAGGAGAAATACTTAAACAGCTTCCGAGAAAAGCATTAGTTTTACTAACTGCTATATACAACATTACGCTTAGGCTAACCTATTACTCAGCAACTAAAAAAAACAATAAACGTTGCATTGAAAGATTGCTGTTAAAATGAATTATGGAGGAAATTAACGTTGATGGGGAAAATACCATCATATCAATTTGGATTTCGTAAAATTCACTCGACTGTTCAACAAAGATATAAGATATTAAACGAAATATGCACTATATCTTCTTAGATATTAATCAAGCTTTTGACAGTGTTTAGCAGCCTGGTTTATTACAAAAGCTAAAACTTTTTCTTCCTACTCCTTATTTTCTTCTTCAAAAATCAAAAAGTCCAACTACTATCCTATTAACTCGGGCATTCCTCAAGGTAGCGTATTAGATCATTTTTTATACCTCTGTTTACCGCCTATATCCCAACTACAAACAATGCAACGCATGCTACCTCCGCAGACTATACTGCTGTAATAACTGAAAGTAAAAACCCTTAAAAATTCTCTGAGAATTTGCAATGTCACCTCAACATTTTGCAAGACTACATTGATACTTAACGAATAAAAGTAAACCAAAAAAGTAAAATATTTGGGAATAACGCTAGATAAAAAAAATTAACATGGAAGATTCATATAATAGCAAAAAAAATCAAATTAACCTCAAATTAAAGTAAAAAAGTAAACTGTCTAATTGAACGCAAATCCAAACTTATCACGTATAACAAACTGTTGTTGTATAAATGTATAATAAAACCAGTTTGAACATATAGTATCCAACTTTGAGGTTGTGGGAATCCATCGAATATAAAAATTATTTCCAAGAGTCCAGTCCAAATTACTAAGAATAATACACGACGCTGCACGGTACGTCAATAATTAAACTCTCCAAGAAGATTCGGATATGCCCTACATAGACGAAGAAATTTACTGACTAGCTGGTAGTTATCTACATCGCTTCTCAGGACACCCTAATGATTCAATCAACCGCTTGAATAGTCCTCCCATAGTGCAACAAATATTAAAAAGACATTAGCCCTGTGCTCTAGAATGATAAAAAAACATTTATATAGTCAAGTTACGTGTGTTTGCGCTGCAAATTAGGCTTTTTTAGCTCAAAATCCTTTGTATATTGTGAACATTGATATCAACCTCTGCAGTAGCCGCAATTTCATGTCTGTTAAGATTGCATTTGAAGCAATTTGACGAACCCGTCTTGTTGCTCATTGAAATAGTGCTCTTGGTCTTCCACATTTATTTGTTTGGCCGTACTTTTCTCTTAATTCAATAAACTCTTACTACACTTCTTTTCATTGAATGCAAGGCTTTTTTCTTCTTCGATATTCAGTTACAAATGCCCACCACATTTTCCAATTTAAAACAAAGTTATATACTTTAGGCACCATTCTATTGTAAAGATTAATATTTTTTACCCAATACTCTATGCGGAATTATTATCAAACATGAAGAAAGCACCTTTTTTTACTTCACTGAATTTAATAAATATAAACGCCCACTGCTCTACAATTTTAGTTTATTTTGTTAAAATTAAATACTTGAAAAAAGGTTTTTTAAAGAACATTTACAATAATTAAAACATGGGGCCGGCGAAGAGATTGCTCTGTGAGCAATCCCAGAACGAAGTTAAAAATTCGAAATCGAATATTTTGAAAATTATTCGACATAGAATTTTTTCGATTTCATTATTGAAATCAGCCTAAAATTTTCTTTAATAATTACTCATAAAATCGTAATGTCGAAAATTTTCCCGAAATTCGAAGTCGAATATCTCGAAAACTATTCGAGATAGAAAATTTTTAATCTCGAATTCAAAATCAGCATAAAATTTCCTATAAGAATCCATTTTCAAATTTTAAAAAATCTCAAATTTTGTGACGGACTGACAGACCGACAGACATAGAATTCAGTAACAAACTTTTTAAGTTCGTTGAATATATGTAACACCCGAAAATAATTTTGTATGCGGACTGCACAATTTAAAAACTTACAATGAGTTAAAAAAATTAATTGGTTTTGAATTTTTGACTTGTCTGTTTTATCAGTAGTATAACACAAATATGCCTTGTACAATTTTACATACAAATATATCTTCTCCTATTTTACAGTAACAATATTTAAAAAAATGCCCAATCGTACCAAGAAATCAAATAAATACCAACTAAGTGAACAAATTGGACTGAGAAAGAAATGACTCGCACAACTTACTTTCTTTCTTATTATAAAAATAATAATTGGAAGGTAAAAAAATATAAAAATTTAAACCTTTAACACGAAATTAATCAAAAATAAACGCCAATTCTACGTTGGTATATTAGAATTAAAAATATTAACAGTTATAGTGTACGTTTAACAATAAGTGGGATTTCGATAAATATCTGAACATTTAAAAGTTTCTTAATATTATACCTTTCATCCCTTTTATGGATCAAATTACTAAAACATATTTTAGTAGAAAAGTTGCTGTTAACAATACGATATAAAGCTGCACTATAATTTTATTATTCAATAAATAGGGAAATATTGCCTTTTAAACGCAGGCATTGAACGTAGAAGGATATGCTCGGAGGTGTGAATGCGAATATTTACGACAATAATTTAAATATCCAGCTTTTTGCGTCGGCCATGTCGTGCAGTAATTGCTGTACTCAAATTAATTTGCGTCTGAAAGTGGCAATAACCATCGCGCAAACGTAAAAACGCCCAGTAAGCAGATACTTCTAAATATTCCGAGAATATCTCGCCATCTAACAAACTTAATGAACGCAATTACTGTAATGATTAATTAAAAAATATTTTTCAGCTCGTTTCCGCCGGTTTGACCCCCAAGCTGTCAATTGACGCATGAATCAATCCGCTCGGTCTGCAACGTCGAACCGTGGATCTACGCGCCACTTCTAGCCCCGGCGCGGTTTCCTAGCGCCTCTTCTGCGGCCCAGGCTCGAAGAGCCCCGTAAATTCGCCCCAGAAAGAAATGCGCAGTGAAATATCTTCATCGCTTTCAACACACGGCGCATAACTCGCGCAGCGCTTAACATATATTTACGATAATGACCGGACGAGCTTGTAATTTAATGTGCAGTTCTGAGTATTGTGCATTATAGGCGATTATTAATTAATTCTCGGTTAAAGCGAGGACCTGGAAGTGCTGGAGGACGAGAGGCGCCCCGCCGAGAAGCGGCTCAGTGTGGGTCCGCGGTCGGCGAAATCGCCGGCCCCACACCTCCGGGGCCCCCGGCTCGGCCGCCACGGGGCAATAAACAATTGACTTGTAAGCCATAAATAGCGCCATAATTTTCGGATCGGATCCGTTGACATTCGATCCAGAACATGCCTTGGTAAAAGTCCCGGTTTTAAGGTTATATCATATTTTTTATCGCTGTTCTATTTGTTTAAATTTTAGAGATTGTAATTAAAACTCAAATAACAAATGAAATGATTTAATGTGATAGATTTTTAATATTGAATATATCCGGCAGAATGATCTTTCCTTTTCGAAGCATAGATTATGTTTAATGTGTTATTGCACCATCACACAGAACAACGCTTGCCATTTAGTCATCAACTAGTTCTGAAGTTGATATCGGCCCGCACGAGTGATACACTTTAAAGTTCCGTATTGCTTACCGAATAATTTTCACTGGTACCACGGCGACTGTGTTGCCAATAGCATCGTTTAGGTGTTTCTGTGTCACTACAGAAAGAAAGCGCAAGACCACAAATCTGGTGACCTAGCCGGCAATGGGATGTTACCATGTAATGAGATGAGGTAGCCCGAAAATATTGGTTTCTGAACTTTTCAAGATTTATAGCGCAATCTTGTGGGAAACACAATGGTGCGTTGAATCTGGAAAATTACATAGCGAGTAGATGTGATAATCAGCGCTAGTCTTGTGTTGTCTTAAAAATACGGCACTATGATGCCGAATTAGTTAACAGCTCATTCAACAGTTACACGCTATCGAGGAATTTTCTGGTGTCCGATACCAAAAATTCTGCTTATTGGCGCAGCCCAATGAATGCTCCGATTCCATTGGACCAAGGCGCACGTCGGGACTCCAGGCAACGAGCGTGCAGACCAGTTGGCCAAAGAGGCAGCGGCAGGAGATGGACCGCTTATATTCGAGACGGTACCAATGGGGCTCGTAAAGAAACGACTACGAGCTAGGACGAGAGCAAGATGGGAGCAGAGATGGCAAGCAGCGGAGACGGGGCGACATGCGCGGATATTCATCCCCACGGTCGACACGGCGCGACAAGCTGCGGAGTGCTTTAACCGGCACACCGTCCAGCTTATCACTGGGCATGGCAACTTCCGGTCCTACCTAATTCGAATCCGGAAGCTGGCGGAGAACCAAAACAGATGCGCGTGTGGGGAGGTCGACGACGCCATGCACGTCCTGCTGACCTGCAACGCGGAGGAGGAGACCATGATTACCAGCGGCTGGAGATGGCCACGAACGCGGGAGGAGCTCGAGGGACTTTCAAACGTGCGTGGACGGCTCTTGCGGTTTTTGCGGAACGGTCCGCGAGATTAGCGCGAGATTAGCGAACTTGTGATGGGCGCGCGGGGATTGGGAAAAATAAGTGCTGGTGCGAAACGCTAACTCTGGGACGATGAATAACAGACACTAAGCGCGGCGTAGGTTAAGGTAGTTGTTTAGTCTGTTTTTGCGTAGTATTGTAAAAGCTAGGAGGACTCGGAGCCATCAGCGGCTTCGAGTCGCCTGCCCTGACCCGGGTTTTTGTGGTTTTCCCGGGTCCTGCACTAAGGCGAATGCCGGGGCAGGTAAATTTGCGGCCACAATAGTTATAACAAACTCGGAGCACTGTTAAATACAGGTCTGCGGAAAATTGTTAATACGGTTGCGGTAGTGATGGTGTAGTGCCGTAAGGCGGAGCGCCAGTCTTTAGTTATAAGCCTTTTCCTGTAATGCTACTGTATATTAATTCATTAATAAATTGTAAGCCCGATGAATGAAAATGAGCTTCGTCAGCTTGCCAAATATACGAGTCACTTTTTTTAAGATTGTATGGATAGAACATAAGATCTCAGTGTAGAATTATTCGCACGCTCTGGTCAAATACTTCCAAAACGTTATGGTGATGCAATAACAGCATGATTCGTTGCTGCGGCATTCTCGGGTGTCCCAACGTTACAGGATTTACCAGGTGATTTCTGTTTTAATGCTGAACTAGTCTGTGTATAATTGTGTACCCACAACATTATGGAGTTCTTCGTCGGAACTCTTTCATAACCTACTCCGAAATTCCTACGAACTCACCATTTTTAAAATAAGTTCCCAACACAAAATCATAATGTTCACCACTCCGTGCCATGATGGTACGTCTCATTCTGCCCAAGGATATACAACTCGAGCACCGTCTACCAATACAGTGCGCGCGGCGGCAGCTCAAAAGGGGAAGAATATTTTGTCGAACCCTGTACTTGTGCATGTTAGAATGTCCTACCTTGCTATAAAATAAAAATTGCCTTTGGCATATCCCATAAACACGTTATTACTTAAAAATTAAATATTTTGCAAATATTAAAATATATTTATTGTAAATTAAATATAAAAAATGTGTAAGATTCTAACAATTTTACTAAACTACCACTATTGCAATGCTGTGCTAATGCTCCAGTTAAACATAAAATTAGTAAACTGCAAAGTTCTTCTTTTACTACCTAATTTTTTTTCTTTTGTTCGTATCCAGACCAGGATCACTCTTTTCTTGACACCTCCATTGGAAATGTACGCTATTTTTTCTCAAAGAGTTTCTTTATATTTAACCCTCAAAATAAAAGGGTGTATAAACGATAGTATAAAATAATATCTAAAAAATCCGTCAGGCAGTGTGCAGGAGCACCGATATGTTATGTTGTGGTGTGGTGTGAGTTGGACAAAGACAAACTCCCCTTTGTTCCCAGTTTGAGCCAGAAAATACATCGATGATTACTTAAAAATCGCTGTGGAGCCTCTTTCCAAGATCTTCTTACGCTAGAATTAGATCTTTCAAGAGGATATCACACTGCCGCAGAAAACAAAGTCGTACAACAGTGGTTCATTTCAACCGAGGCATAGCCGCCTGCGTCTACAGACCTAAACCCTTTGGATTATACAATGTAGCATAAATTTGAGATATAAAGCTGTGGATGCTTTAAAGAAGTTCTAATGGAAACCATTCGCGCCGCAACATAAAAATGGACTACAGAACTGATGGATTGTATATGAACAAAAGAAGAAATATTTGGGTAGTAACTATGTTGTAAATAAAATATTTTTTTTATTATTTGTTGCTTATTTACAATCTACTCTCACACGAGTAATAAGTAAATTGTTTATAATTTATAATTTTATAGTATGTCATTGGGGGGATCCGGCCAGCGCCTTACTCCCCGTAGGCTAAACACTAAGTTATTCTGGGTAATTACACTGGAAGGTCTTGTGGCCAATTTTGATTAATCGTCTGGTGATGGTTGGCTGGTTAGAGAGCTGCTCTATTAGCTGGTTTTTATGTCCTGCCAGGTGGTTCGTGTATGTTCGAGCAAGCTTCTGTATCTCTGCGGTTACGTATGGAATTCCTAGGTCTGTGTGAAGGGTTTCGTTAGAGATGTCCCATGAGGCGTTGGCTATTTTGCGAAGGATTTTTGATTGCCTTCCTTGCAGGATCTTTGTGTGGAGGCTTTAGCGCATCCCCACAACTGTATACCATATGTCCAGATGGGTTTTATGATGCTTTTATATAACAGTAGTTTGTTTGACAGTGAGAGTTGGGAGCGTCTGTCAAGGAGCCAGTGCATTTGTTTAATTTTAAGGTCTATTTGTTTTCGTTTGGCTTTGATGTGAGTGCTCCAGGTAAGCTTATCGTCTAGGTGTAGTCCAAGATATTTGATGTCCGTCTTCTGAGGTATCGGAGTATTGTTGTTGTTGTTTAGGGGGCTTGCAATACGTCTATTTGTGAAAGTGATTTGCGAGGATTTGTCGCTATTGACTGTAATTCTCCATTTGTTGAACCGGTTTTGCAAGATTTCTAAGTGTTTGTAGATGGGCTGCTGCAGTTATTGGTTTTTCGTCTATTGAGAGGATAGCTGTATCATCGGCGAACATTGCAAGTACAGTATCGTCAGTTGAAGGCGTGTCGGAAGTATATAGGAGATACAGCAGCGGTCCCAGTACGCTACCTTGCGGTACTCCAGCTGTAATTTCGTGGTATTCGGAAGTTGTGTTATTTACTTTAACTTGGAAAGTCCTCTGGGTTAGATATGATTTTAGTATGAGGTACAGCTGATTTGAAAAATAGAGTTTTATTTTGTATAATAGACCCGTGTGCCATACTTTGTCGAAAGCCTGTTTTATGTTTAGGTATACAGTTATGCAGACGCGCTTGGTTTCTAGAGTCTCCACAATGCTGTTAACTATTCGGTGTCCTTGGTGGATAGTAGAATGATGCTCCCCGGAAGCCAAACTAGTAGTTTGGGAGAATTTCATGTAGCTCGATAGTTTCATGGATTCTCGTGAGGAGCAGTTTTTCGAATATTTTTGACATGAGTGGTAAAAGGCTGATGGGTCTGTAGGAGGAGGGTTGCGTAGGAGGTTTGCCAGCTTTAATAAGGGTAATGTTTCAACTGAGTGGGGAAGTGGCAGAGTCGTAGAATGCTGTTGTAGATGGTTGTAAGTAACACTAGGGCTTTTCTGCGGAGGTTTTGCAATACATCTCTTACGATTAGGTCGTAACCAGGTGCTTTACGTGGGTTTGTTAATTTAATTTGCTGTCTTACTTCGGCTGGTGAGAATGGTCTCAGAGGTAAGGACATTTGGCAGGGCGCGTCAAGGAATGCGGAAATGTCGGTGTCATCGTTGTTTCCTACCGGTTGTGGCAATGAGAATACAGTAGCAAGATGGTCTGCGAATGAATCAGCTTTTTCCTTGTCTGATTTGGCCCATGTATCATCGGACTCTTTGATTGGAGGTATCGGTGCTATTGGTCTTTTAAATTTTTTTGTTGCCTTCCATATCGTATGATCAATAGGTGAAAGATTCGTGATGTAATGGTGAAAGGTGTCGTTCCGGGCATTTAGTAGTTCAGTGTAGAGTTGATGAGTAAGTCTATTATATATGGTCTTGTTTGGCCTTTGTTTATTTCGATGCCATTTTTTTCGTGCTTTGCGTTTTTTTGTGACGAGGTGCTTTATATGACGAGGGATATTAATATCTGCTGAGCAGGTGTGTGTTTCACTGGGTGTTGCTTTCCATGCCGCATTTTGTATCATTGTATTTAAATATTGGTTGCTTCGTCAGGTCATGGGCGTCCTTAATTCGGATAGTTAGATTAATCTCGTGATCCAGTATGTTTTTGAAGAGGTCCCAATTTGTGTTCTTGTTGCAGAGTTTTGGGGATGATTCTCTGGTAATAATGGATGTGCTTAAGGTAATTAGAATGGGAGTATGATCTGAGGACAGGTCACAGTTAGATTCCACTTTGGTGTGTGTTTGCTATGCCGCAGGAAATAGCGAAGTCTAATAAGTCGGGAATTTTATTTGTATCTGTAGGCCAATAGGTGGGTTCTCCGGTTGATATGTAGTTACAGTTATGATTTTGTATGGCTCTGAGTAGGGTACGCCCTTTCGGATTGGTTAGTCTTGAGCCCCAGGTCACATTCTTGGCGTTCCAATCTCCTCCAATGAGGAATCTCGCATCAAGGGATTTTAGCAGATCTGCGTATTCTTCAGTTGAGATAGCATGTCGTGGTGGACTGTATACTGCTGCTATGATCAGTGGGTAGGGTAGGACTTGAATCTTTATACTAGAGCTTTGAATTTTGTCGGTTTGAAAGGAGTTCCATTTATGGTGGGAGATTGAGTTTTTGATAATTACCGCTGATCTGCCATGTGCTGTGCCATCAGGGTGGTAGGAAAGGTATACGGAATTTTAATAACTGTTCTGGCTGTTGCGTAGGTTTCGGAGACGAGTAACATATCTATATCCTGTAATTGCAGAAAACAGTTGATCTCAGGTATATGGTTTGATAAGCCATTAGCGTTGCAGAGAGCTGTACGGAGGTGGTTGGTCATTTTTAAGCTAATTTGTTTATAACAGTGGAAAGCATATTTAAAACCATGCTGTTTTGGCTGATAAGCTGCGAAAACATTGCTTTAAATTCCGTTAAGAAGCTAGAGAACAATTGGTTGATGTTATTCTGCTGTTCATTGAAGGTATGAATAAGGGGTCTTCTGTCGGGTGGTTGCAGGGAGAGTGGTCTGTGGTAAGGATGATGCATAGCTTCTGGATTTTGTTTGGCGTTTTGTTTAGGAAGTGGTGGGAATTCGGATATATTTGGTGGTAACTGGTACGTTCTGGATTTGTTTGTGATTCCTCTGAGTGTTGGGTTTTTGGCTCATTTGATGTCTTGATATACTGAACATTCCTTGTAATTGGCTGGATGTTGTCCATTACATAAGGCACAAGTGGCTGGAGTATTGGGTTTTTTTGCAGGACTGGGTTTCGTGGTTACCGCTACATTTTACACAGACAAATCGTTTATTACAGTAAGTTTTCGTATGGCCATACTCTTGACAGCGGGTGCACTGAGGTATGGTTTGTGTCTTCCTGGGGGGTTCAACCGTGATATTCATATTACTTAGATGTTGAACGTTGAAGATGGACTTATTATTTTCTTTAGGTTCTAGGTCTACCATGAACAGTGACAATGGTTGTTTGGTTACTCTGTAACGTATGCTAATAATATTGCGTACTGTGTGACCAAGATTCCCAAGTTCTTTTGTTCTGAAACTGGTATGGAGTGGTGAAGATTTCGAATGGCTATCCTGTATGCGCGTTCTTCTTTTAATTGGTAGGTGTGATGAAATATATTTTCATCTTTAAGGTGTTTGGTGAGTTTTCTGTATGAGTCTATTGTGTTGGTGTTTATTTTAATTTTATCGTTTGGTAAAGTTGTTGTGTGGTATTGCTCTTTTCTAGGATTTTAGTAATATTTTTAATCATTTCTTTATAATTGTTTACTCCATGGATATAAATAGGCGGAGGCTTGGCCATTCTAGGACTTTCATTATTATTAGGTGTTTGCTCTTGACAACCGTTTTCGGGTTGAGTTTGTGAGAGGATCTCGTATCTGTTTGATATGCTCGTAGAAATGGGTTGTTGACGATTAAAGATTGTATTAGAGTTGGTTATTTTCCGTTTTTTAATTTTTTGCCATTCATGTTTCGTATTTGTCTAGGTACCTTGCGTGTTGTTGGGGCTGTTAGTATCTGAATCCGAGTCTTCGATTAAATCTGCATTTACACGTGAATCGCGGTCTTCGTGATTGAAACCATTGTTGGTGGCATTCATTATTTGTTGGTTTATTCCATTTTGAAAAGGACATTTGAGAAAAGGACAGTGGTTGCGGATTGAATGAAAAAGGAGATGACTGGTATGCTTGACAATTGGTAGAATATCTGGGTTGTGGACCAGATTGGCTGTAGGTGTTTTGTTGTTGAGTAAATTTATATCCTTGTACATTAGGGATATTGAACGTGAAGCCCTAATTTTCAGAGGCTGCTGGGGCTTCCGGAGGCCCGAGACCGTAATTGTTTTCCATTATAAACATGGGTTAGTACAAATTTCTGTTACAGTGATAGACTTCCGATATTAATTTTAAATTTAAATTATACGTACAGTTTTGAAGTGGAGTGATGCGGGTTATCAGTAGATAATTCGACACTCGGCGCTTTCAAAGATATCTGAGCACTGCTGTAGTGCTTACATTTTGAATGTCAAATGGGAACTCACTAACTTAATTAAACTTCTTTTTTACAAATAAAATTCTGAGAATGATAATTAATGCAATATGTGACAGTGACAGTTGTCAAACAAATAAAATATAAATATAAAAGAACATATTTGCTCAGTTTACTAATTTTCTGCTCAATAATAAAATACTACCATATATTTTGTTTGTGCAGGAACTTATTAGCACACCAAGTACAACCATATATTGAAAATTCGAAAAATATATTATTCATAAAGCCACGAAAATGTTGAAAGAACTAATCATAATATTGAAAAGTTATCCCACTTGGGCACGAGATGAAAAAAAAACAACACTATACTTAATTTCTAAAGAATTGGACTTTATATTAAAAATTATTCTTAGTTGTAAATTATATATAAATCCAGTTATGTTTTCTACTCCAACATATGCAAATCAAATAAGGTTTAGTAAAAATAACTGGCAGTTTAAAAATACTACTAAATAAGAAAACACAGATGTTGAGAGCTAAGGCCCAACCTAGAGAAAAGGCTTTTACCAGGCCCAAAAAATAATATTTTTATATTTTTACGTAGTAGTAATATTAAAACAATTCTTAAATAATATTACATTAGAAATGAAAGTAACTTTTTTAAAGTTCTACTAATTTAAATTGTTGCCACCTTAAACTATGTTATATGAGAATACAAATGTGATGAACGTGCGAGCTCTGTCCCGTAAATAATAAGCTAATATTAATATAATAAAAATAGTTTATGAATGAACTGTAATATGTATGCGCAAATGAGGACGATTTGGATCAGCAAATCTGCATCAAATTTTGTACGAAGTTGGAATATTAGAATTTATTAAACATGCTATAACTGACAATTATTAGAGATTGGCAGTCCAAGAAATAAAAAACCAGCTGGGGTTTCCAAAAATTAAAATATTTAAAATTGGGACGGACAATTTTGAAATAAAATGTGATGCGGCAAAATTCAGTCCGTGCCTAGTGTTACTGGAACAAAAGAAATATGTACTTACTTTAAAGGTAAATGAGTCTGAATATGTATTTTCTAAAGTATTTAAATTTTTTGTTATTGTACTGATATTTTCTATTATATGGCTCTGTACTTTCGGGTAGGTCACATATTTCACCTCGAATGTCATTTCAGACGGCTTTTTCTCTTGCATAAATGCAAGGCAAAAGGATGTAACTGTGTATCAATATCTGCAACTTTTATTAATATAAAAAAATCTCTAAAGGGCAAATTTTACTTCCTTTCTACGGATCTGCCTGCAAATGATAACTAAGAAGATTTTCTTCCACTTTATATTTGCTTAAAAGAAACATTATATTACATATTATAAAGGTAACGATGGTAAGGGTTGCACACTCTAACTCTCAAAATTGAGTATAATGCTGGAAGAAAACGAAATCACTCTTCAAACATCAAATAAGGCAACAAAATAAAATTAAATCATTACCATGCGTTGGGCATAAAACTACAAAAGTTGTAAGTAAATATTGGTAAAATTAATTGAAAGAGGATATGCAAATATTCAAATGCGATAGCAGAGAATTAATTGTGTTAATTGAATTAGTGTCGATGCTAGGAGTAACGAGTGCAGTAAAGTGAAAAGTGTTGGCGTACCTAGTTAAGACAAAGAGAATGATGTGTATTGTGACCTGTAACTTTTAATAATTACTATTTGTTTAGTCATTTAGATATTCATTTAAGTAAAAGAAATAATTATTACAAATTAGCTTATTTCTTAAATTATTTGTAAATTTTGTACTTTCAGAAAATTTACTATTTTCATTTATTCGAATTCTAATTATCCTTATAACACGCACTTCAGTTTTTCGTCTTCTACTTGACTATTCAGATAAATTGAATTATCATAATATTCTGATTATTTCCATTATTCGAATATTTGAATAATACATATACCAGACCGAGTATGTATGTCCTAAATCATGATTGCAAAACTGAAATAACGATCGTAGATTCAAATTCATGTGGAAACATCAAAATTTACTCAAAACCTATAACCATAATACAATGCCGTATAGGACAATTTCAAATTGGGTCGTTTTTTTATATGGTAATTGACATATTTTTCTTGCATAGATAGTGTGTTCATTGTTGAAAGCTAGTAGTATAACCTTTCCATCGATCGTCGATAAACTTTCTGAGAATTTCCTGTAAATGTTGGCTTCAGTCATTAAACAATGTGGCGTATATAAAAATGGATATTCCATATAAAAAAAATGTAGCATTCTAGATTTGTCATAACTTTAAATAGCTGGTTTCCGTTTAGAGAGGCATCGCATTGAAGGAAGCGTGTTCCTGTAGTATATTGCCGCAATTGTCAAGATTAATTAAAAAAGAACAGTAAAACAAAAATCATACTAATAGTAACATACAAAAATAAACATGTCATCGTTACTGCTGTATCTACAGAGTTTGTATAAAAAGTATCGCGAAAAGTTTCGAAAAATAAATTTATTTGAGATATTGCTACACTACCATAAAAGTCTTCAAAATACAACCCTTGAGCGTTAACATATCTTTGCCACGCCTCGAAAGCTTCCTGGGTACTTAAGAGTACGCGTGTAAGCTTCTTTGATGGCACTTAGGGTCCCATGGTGGTGTCCTTTGAAGGTAGATTTCACTTTTGGGAATAGGAAATAGTCTGCTGGTGCCAAGTCGAGACTGTAAAAGGGTTGGGGAGTTGTCGCGATGCCGGAGTCTTTTTAGCGAGTTGCAGAAGGTCTTCACAAGCAGACACACGCCTCTGCTTTTGGTCGCCCTTCAAAACCTTTGAAACTAGTTTAGCGCAGATTTCTCGCATCGCCAAATTTGAGTGATAATGCTGTCATGTCATTTTATTAATGCCAATTTTATTTGCGACCTTGCGCACGCTTAACAGACGGTCTGAATTCAGCACTTTACGCACAAGTTGCACGTTGTCGCTGGTTCTTGAGGTCGACGGCTGCCAAGCGCGGGGTTCGTCCTCCACACTCTCTCGGCCATCTTTAAAGAGCTTGTGCCACTTAAAAACTGCAGTTTGTGACATGATTTCATCCTTGAACACTTGGCGAATCATTCCCAGTCCAACACAAAATTTGATGGCGTACCGCTGCTGCATTTTGCGCTTGCGCCGAGTCACTCGAGAGAGGTCCACTAAAAACACGATCTAGCCTAAACAAACGCTCGCAGGCGACTGGCGCTTGGCACATCCCCCACCACCAAGCATGCGCGGTGCAAGCAGAAAAAAGTTGTTCCCGATACTTTTTATACAAACCTTGTGTAGATAAAAATTTTAAGGCAGCGTACTATTTACGTTTTATCAAACACCACCTGCGATCAAGTTATTTGGTACGAATATCACATTTTCTAAGGGATAATGCAATTTTTAGCTTGTAAGAAAACTCTCATAATAGAAGCATTGACCGATATGTTAAAAATGCATCATTTTGAAGTTTCGGAATATCTTCCATATTCCCATGATATAAGCCTTTGTCACGTTTAATTTTATGATTAAAAGAACTAATCAAAGGTATCATGTTTTCTGATATTCCATCACTATTCCGCATAACAATGTGCTCTATCTCTATAAAGCTCACATTACGATGAATTGTAGTTACATTGAAGGAATCAAATTTTAAATTTAAAGTTTAATTAAACGTTTGTACTATCTACATGTCAGTACTATATTCACAATCTTCGTAGATCACCTGCACATTTATTTTTCTGAAACCCCATTGTTAGCGCCTAGTTAACGTAATTATTACCTAACATTGCAAAATTTTATTGAAATGTAAAGATCTTCTAGTCACTTTAGACTGCAGGTCATTATATTTTCAGATAATAATTTTATAAAAATAATGCAACAATAGTTAAGTATGTTTTAGTTACTCTAAGTATTCTTTCCACATTTTGTCAAACATTTCTTAACACTTAGATTTTTTATATTACACTATTACCAAAGTTATTTACTACATCCAGCGGCTGTTAATATTACAATATAAAAAAAGATATATACAATTCAAATTCAAAATTGCAGTAGAAAATTTGACATAAAGAATTTGATAAATGACTACAGGACATTTGTTAACACCTAATTGTCATATATAGAGAGAAATGTAACTATATGAACGGTAAGATTTTTTTATGTAAACGTGTATATAACAGAAATTTAACAATATTTATCTGAAATATTTCAATACTTTTAACAAAGTCATTTAATTTTTTTAAACTATGTTTAACAATAGTTGTAAGCATAAATCGCGACAAAAATAACTGATACTATAACTGTAAGGGGGACCTTCAGTTTGTTTTTTTTTGACCAAAAAATTTTTATTTTTTGAAAAAGCTGAAAACCCTAGGATCACATGCTTTTTTTATTTTTTCTATATCCCAAATATACACACACACACGCGTGCGCGCGCGCGCGCACACACGAGTTTTCTCGCCAGTTACGTCATGACCTTGGCACGGGCGTTAAATTTGATATCATTATGACTTAATGTTCGCAAAACAAAGGATCTCGTAAAGATCCAAATAAAACAAAGTGAGGTAGGAATAAAAAAAGGAAGTTTTATGGTAACCTCAGCAATCCTCAAAAGATGCGAGAATCAAGAGAAAAAGGAGCTTGACGAGCAAAAAAACTTTTTTAAGAGGCCCAAGGATTACTTTATAGCGCAGGAGTCGCAGACTGATGATTGGTAAGCATTTTGTCTATTATAATTGAATGCGAAACAAAAAAACTCTAAATGCGTTTTTCTCAAAATGGGGTTTTAGCGCGCTGGACACGATTTCTCGGAAACCATTACTCCGATCAACCTAATTTTGTTTTAAGTGTTTATTGAAACACTAGCTTGTCTGTATTTCACAACCAATTCTTCAAATTAACCTAAAATATTTTATTTTTCTTTAAAAAAGGGTAAAAGGACGTTTTTCCGAAATTTTTGTAGACTGGTATTTTTTTCTACTAACTTGACAATTTGGTTGTACAATACAGAAAAGATATATATGTCTACTTTAAGATGCCAATTGATTTTTTGTTTTGGCAATACTGGTGCAAAGATATCCTGTCCACTGCACAACGCACAGTTTTCTAGGAGACGACTTCGAGGCCTTCTGGTGGGATTGAAATGAATAATATAATTTAAAAAATTGGTCTCGATGCTTCTCGATATGTATGTTCAAATGCACAAAATCTTGTATCTCTAAATAAAATAGATTTCTATTAAAAAAATTATGAAAATTGCCTAATTTTCACCCAAGAAACCAGACGTCTCCCTTAAATAAAAATGATCTTTTAAAGTATAATTCAGTAGTAAAATATACAAAACAGTGTTCTGTAGCATAAAAATATGCTTTTATTTTCTTTCTCTAAGGCCCTTTATATCGTCATGTTTTAGTAGATCTTAAAAATGCCGTTATCAAAAAACGTAAACTTAATTGCGTAATCAGCAGATGAATTTAAAACTAAAATTAGATTTTCTAAATAGGTATTCTAAACGTTCCCCTCAAACTTTTTATGTTTCAAAAGCATTAAAACGATATATTACTTGTTAGTTCAATATTTTAACATACATTCCATATGTCGAATGCAAGAAGTAATATATTAATCAAGATTAAAACTATTATATCAGGTACATATCAAAATATTGGTCAATATTTAGCAAATTCCAAAAAAAGCTTTTTTGTTGTAATAATAGTTTTAAAATTTTTATAAAATAGATACTTGTTTCTACTATAGGTAATTCAATAGTTCCCAAAAGTGCTTAAAATTATCTTTCTTATAACAATTACTCCGTTGAAAATCCAAAAACTCGAAAGTATAACCTTCAACAATAAACTTTATGAGTTCTCAGAAACATAAAATTTAGTTTACTGGTAATTTATCTAACCTATAATCATTCATTATGTTAAACAGATGAGGAAATGTTTTACACTATCGTATAAAATTATTGGATCTAATTGTTGCTAATTTATCTTACCATGATATCTCTATGTCACATCATTAAATTAAAAAAACACAACTAAAGTAGCAAGATTTAAATAGACTAACAAATTACTATCAATATTTTGATAGTATCATTTTGATACTATCAATATTTTACTAAATGGGGGTGTTGGGGTTCACGCTGAAGGGGTAGTACCTTTTGCCGGGACGGTCACATCGAGCGTTATAAATGGGAGATGGTTCTCGGTAACTGGTCCCCGCAGGGTGCCCAACCCTCACTTATGGCTCCACGTGCCACACCCTGGAAACTGCGTTGACCCGCAGGCTAAATAAGTGAGGGTAACCAGATATGGTAAAGAGTCTGCAACGTCTGACCCAGAATGGGCGGTTGCAATGAGCAGACACGGCTCAACAGCCGTAGAGAAGGCAACGTGTCTAAGGGATAGTAACCTGAGAAATTGCTCTGCCTGCCGGAGGCAGAAAGTGGCAGCCCACTACCGGCTTAACCTGCACAGCGCTCGTAACGCTGCCAGGGATTTTAAATTACTGGCAAACTTCATGAGAATCAACCGGACGGATCACCAAGCAGACGAAAAAGGCGTGAAAAGGACAAACGAGCTGGAATTAAGGAGAGAATACAGATAGCCACGTGGAATGTTAGAGGGCTAGGAATAAAAGAAACTGAATTAGACAAAGAACTTATGCAAAGAAAAGTAGACATAGCAGTTATAAGTGAAACAAAAAGAAACTAAAAGGCACTAAAGAAACTAATAATTATATAATGATCTACAGCGGAATACCTCAAAACAGACGGGCAAGTAGTGGAGTCGCAATCATGGTCAATAAAAGTGGAGAAACAAAATAGTAAGCTACGAATATATCAATGAAAGAATAGTAACTACCAGAATGAAAATAGATAGAGGACACATGATGGTTATAGGAGTATACGCCCTGAAGAGGGAAAGAAAGAGGAAACAGAGCAGTTCTACAAACAACTACAGAAAGTAGTAAACAAGTATACAAAGACAGACCACCTCATAATAAGTGGAGACCTAAATGCAAGAGTGGGAAAAGACCCCATCCCAGGAACTGTAGGCACATGCGGCGAAAACGTAATCAACAATAATGGACAAGAACTACGACATTTCGCTACTTTCAACGAACTAAAACTAACAAACACGTTTTTCAAGAAAAAGATATACACAAATACACCTGGTCAGCAAGAGGATTAAGATCAATCATAGACTATGTAATAGTCAATAACAAGATGACAAACCTCGTGCAAGACGCAAGAGTTTACAGGGAAGTGATATAAATTCAGATCACTATCTTCTAGTAGCCACTATAACCCTATTAACAAAATGGAAGAAACGAAAACCACAAACACAAATAACCCAGAAGAAGTTTTCAAAATACATCTCCTTAGAGAGGAAAGTACCCGATATTTATATCAAAACAGACTACAAGAACACTTACTACGTACACCCACTAGTAATGAAATCAATGAAGAATGGGATAATATAAAGATCGGCATCATTAAAGCAGCGAATGAAGCAGTAGGGAAGAAAAAAAAGAAAGAAAACTAGAGGATTAAAAATATGGAATGAAGAAGTAGAGAACGCAATAAAAGAGAAAAAGAAGCATATCTAATATATCTACAAAGAAGAACCCTGAAAATAAACAACGCTACAATGAAAAACGAAACTTAGTAAAACAGATCGTAAGACAAGCCCACGAAGAATCTTGGGAAAAACTGATAAGCAACATAGAACACGACGTATATGGAAGACAGGAATTCGCTTATAAAATGATGAAACATTTGAACAGCACAGTAAAGGACGTAGCAAAATTAAAAACGATTAACGACAAAGAGTGGAAGGAACACTACACAAACCTATGGAATAATCGAGAAATCAACGAACAGGACATTTTAATACAGGAAGATATTGATGAAACTGATTTTACAATTGACATGATTACCATAGAAGAACTAAGAAAATCCCCTAAGAAAAGCCCGATGGAATTAGTATAGAATTATTGAAATATGGAGGACCACTTCTAGAATTCAGAATACTACATCTTTTAAATGAATGTTGGCGAAAGAAGAAGATCCCAACAGAATGGCAGACAGCAGAAGTCATATCAATATTTAAAAAGGGAGACCGCTCAAAATGCTCAAATTATCGAGGAATCAGCCTCCTAAACACCACCTATAAATTATACTCCAAAATAATTAATGAAAGAACAAAACCCATAGCTGAGGTATTACTAGACGAAGGGCAATCTGGATTTCGCAAAGGCCGCTCATGTAGTGACAACATATTCGTTTTAAAGAGATTAATTGAAAAAAGAAGAGAATTCAACTTGGAAACCCACTTGCATTTTAGATTTCGAAAAGCTTTTGACTGCGTAGACAGACATAAACTCCTTGAAATAATGAAAGAAAAAGGATTCCCTAACCACCTTATAGAAATCATAAGATCATTATATATTAGCACAAACATAGTAATAAACAACAACGGCAGTAAGTCTGATAAAATTCAAACAAATCAAGGACTAAGACAAGGGTGTGGGCTACCACCCACTTTATTTAATATTTATATCGACGACGTGGTTAAACTTTGGAAACCACAAGTAAACCCAGGGATAAAACTACGAGACGACAAAAACATAAACTTACTGCTATATGCCGATGATTTAACAATAATTCAAAAGAACGAAGACGATCTGCAAAGATCAATTTACCGTCTCAAATTACTCTGCGAAAACTACAATTTGAAAATATCTAAAGACAAAACAAAGATAATGGCCTTCCAAGGAAAACAATCAGTGCGATCGAAAATAATAATAGATGGAAAGACTTTAGAACAGATATCTCATTTCAACTACTTAGGCTGCGACACCACATACGAAAATGCTAAAGATGTAGAAATCAAGATTCATAAATTCCAAGCAATTTGCGGGACAATAAATAGAACGTTAAAACACAAAACAAGAAAAGAAACAAGAATGAAATGTTACAAGACCATGGCCGTCCCTGTACTCACTTATGGAAGAGAATCGTGGATAACAAACACAAAAAACAAATCTAGCATACAAGCAGCGGAAATGAGGTTTCTCAGAAATGTAAAAGGTTGCACAAGGAATGATAGGATAAGAAATGAAGAAATAAGGGAAGAACTAGAAATTTTCAACGTTAACGACAAAATAGAAGAATACAGAAACAATTGGAGACAACACGTTAATAGGATGACAGAAGAAAGAATACCGAAACAAATCCTAAACTACCACCCAAGAGTACGCAGAGATGTAGGAAGACCGAAGAAAAGATGGTCCTAATCAAATGAAGTTCGGAACAGGCAGAACGGCCTAAGCCTTGACGACAGAAGAAGAAGAAGAAGATTTTACTAAATGCTATTTTCAGGGATTGAAAAAGAAGGGATAGTGGCTTAGCATACTGAATATTAGCTCAGTGTATACAAATAGGTGACTACACAGCTATTACCTTATTCTGATTTTACCAAGCAGAGGCGCAGTTTTACAAAACAAAAGAAGAGAATAGTGGAACAAATCCTCCTTCATAGCCAGACTTAAAAAAACGTTGCGAATAACTCGAATACATAAAAGTTATATAAAAAATTTACCAAGAGGTCAGGAAGGTTATGAATTGTAAAATTGGAACGGGTACAATAATATTAATTGTAAACAATATGAGTAAAAGTTAAGAACTATCAGTGAGTAATGTTGATAAATAATAGATGTAGCCTTGTAATAAGTTTTATTATTTATTTTTAATTCTGTAATAAATGTATTTCAGTTTTACTTTCACTTGCTAAAAGGAGCTTTTCATTTAACCAAAATCTAGTTTTTATCTTCTCAATAGTGGCACAAAAATCAGTGTTTATTGGACTGGTAAATAATCTTCAAATAATTTCCTCGTGGTTCTAAAGGAATCATATATGATTCTATAAGAGTGGTGTTTGACTACAGGCAGTAACGTAATTTTTTTACGGGTAACGAGAAAGTGGGGAAGAAACTCCAAGAGTTGTTATAACTAGTGCTGATGGCTTGGCTTGGCTAAAACGACGTAAATTTCTAGATTTGTTTGTATGTGTAATTGTATAGTGCGGATGTAAAGACAAAATTGACAATAATTAGAATCTTGTGTGGACTTTTGTTCAAAAACATAGCTTAATATGACAAGAGCGTAGACACTAAAGTGATCACAAATTGTTATGATAAATATAAACTGGTAAGTTCAATTATATTTGGAATTACGTGGTTCTAGTAAATGTGGTTCAAATAAATGAGTTGATTTAGGTTGACTAGTATGAAATTAAATGGGTAAAATAGTTGAAAAAATCCGATACTTTTAAAAAGCTTATGTTTAGCAAAATCAGTAATTTAAGTTTAATGTGAAAATAAAAAGGCCACACCTAGCAAAATACATATTTTTGTATTGCTCTAGAAATATTATTTCTTAGTCAAAAATGCTGCTACAATATTTGCTTTTATTAATAATTATATAATAAACTATACTTTTTAAGTTTATTTTTCATTATATAGCATTAGAAATAATATATACATATAATAGTTATCAAACTTCAATTCGTCATTTTACTTTCAAAGCGTCAAGACGTGCTTTATCGCTGTCCCAAGTGTGTGAAAGATTAAAGTGCATTTATCCAATGAAAAGGTCTTATAATATCAACTTTAAAAGCAACATAAATTGTAAGTTACTTTCAATTTATTAAAATAACCGAAAACATTAATAATGATAACCCAATGGAAATTCAAACGCTAAACAAGCGTAAATCTGATTCATTAACACCGCCACTTAATGAAGTGCAAAAACGCTACGCATGGACCCCAAACATTCCAACGCAAAACAAATATGATCTACTTGCCAGTCAAGAAGTTGACCCAGTTGATAACCCTTACGATAACCATAATCAGCAAAACACAAACGGAAAAACTGAAACTTCGGCAACTAAACCCAAAATACCGCCTATCTATATACACAACGCCATAAATCACGCAGCCCTGACTGCAGATATTAAACAACTAACATCAAACGAGTTCACGACCTTTTGTAACACAAACACCTTAAGAATCAACCTAACTGAAGAGAATGACTACAGAATTTTAACAAAACACCTTAAAGATAACATCAAATTTCATACCTTCCAAAACCCTGTCGGCAAACCCCTCAATGTCGTGATCAAAAACGTACCACCATCCATAACAGAACAAGAAATATTCACCGAACTTAGCAAAACCCTGTCAGTTATCAAAGTCACACGCCTGCTTACAAAAAATAAACAGCCGCTTCCAATTTGCGCAGTCGACCTGAAGGATAACGAAAACGCTAAGAAAATCTTCACATTAAAAAGCATGGACTACTCAATAGTCACAGTAGAACCGAGAAGAAAGCCATCAAACATTCCACAATGCCACCGCTGTCAAGGCTATGGGCAAACCAAAAACTACTGTACATTAGATCCGCGCTTAAATGTGGCGATAGCCACCAGCATCAACAATGCAAGAAAAAAGCTGAAGAAACACCCAAATGTGCCAACTGTGGAGGACCACACCCCGCAAGCTATCGCGGCTGTAGCCACCACCTAGAGATAGTACAAAAACGACAAAATAACATCAGCAACTTCAACCAATCCAGCACAAGACACAATAGGAACTATTTTGTCAATCCGAACCGCTCATATGCAGATCAAGCTCGAAACACTGCACCGACCAACTCCACCCTTATTAACCCTAACCAGACAACCGATCCAATGACCTCACCTAACATAAATAATATAGCCAAAATCCTTGTTGATCTCCTTACCCCTTACCTCTCCATAATTAAAAATTTTATCACTAGTACACTCCTTCCTCTACTCCTCAATGGATCCTAAATCGCAGAAAATCATCGAAAAACTATCAATCCTAAACTGGAATGCTAAATGCGTCAAAACTTAAAGATCAATCCTTATAACCTTCCTTGCCAGACATAACATAGACATTGCGTGCATCACAGAAGCCCACCTATCTGAAGTAGACACGTTTAAAATTCCAGGATACCAAATTCACAGGGCAGATAGAAACTCCCAAATAGCTGCTGGTGGAGTAGCTATCCTCATTAGAAAGAAAATTTGCCACAATCCTGTCCCCGAAACAAAAAACCTAAGCCTTGAAACAATAGGAGTTAAAATAAAAATAAACGATCAAAACCTCACACTAATCAGCACATACAGACAGCCGAACAAGAAATTAATGGAGGACGACATAAAAACCATCTTCAACACAAACGAGCCACTCCTGATGATTGGAGACCTCAACAGCAAAAACCAATTATGCGGATGCAGAGCTAACAATCCGAGGGAATCAAGATGGAAGGCTACGCGACTAAATACTCTTCCAAATAACAGCCCCGAGAATTATACCTACTACCCGTATCGCAGTGATCACCAGCCGGACATACTAGACATAGTATTCCAAAAAACTTCGATAAACCAACTTTTCAAACTGTAGTAGAAGAACTAGATTCTGACCACCTACCAGTTATAATAACATTTATTAGCTCACCTCAGCTGGTACAGCCAGTACCAAAACTAATAAACGGGATAATTAACTGGGAACAATTCAAGCCATCCTAGATGATCAGCTGATATGCCCAACCGGTCTTATCAACCACGAGGACATTGATCATAACCATATCCAAACTAACAACATCAATAACTGACAGCGTGCAAAGATCAACACTAGCGCCCAAAACTAACAAAAACCTAATCACCATAGCTTGCCTCGAGAAATCACAGCACTAATCAAAAGAAAAAGTCAAGTCAGACGCGAATGGCAGAGAACCAGGATACCGAAAACAAAACGATTACTGAACAGGTTAACACACACCTTAAAAAGATGCTTGGATGAGCTGAGAATCAACTCATATCAAAAATACATAGAAGATCTCCAACCAGGTGATGTCACCTGATTGTGGATCCACAATGTGGAGAGCTACAAAGGGCATATTAAAGCAAAGAGAGGACATCCCAACATTAAGCGTGAATAATACACTACTTGCTACTGACGAAGAAAAATCAACAGCCTTTGCTACCCACTACGAAAGTGTATTCACTCCAACAGTCACTTGCGCTCCAAACCACGCAACATATATAATTAATCACGTTGAAACTCATCTCCCAGTAGTTACAGAACCGATAACTCCCTCTTCTCCCCTTGAAATTAAAACAATAATCGACAGTCTCCCTAAAAGAAAAGCTCCTGGGCGCGATCTCATTACCAACCTAATATTATCTCAGCTCACCACCAAAACCTTAGTCTATCTAGCAACAACTTTTAATGCATGTCTTCAGCAAGGTTATTTCCCACAAACATGGAAGCATGCACACATACTGGTGATTCCTAAACCAGGTAAAGACAAAAAGTTGATTAGTAGCTACAGGCTAATAAGCTTACTGACATCACTTTCCAAAGTTTTCGAGAAGATCATCCACTCCCTGGCTAATGAATGAATTAACATCACTCAACATCCTACCAGCATTCCAATTCGGCTTTAGGAAATCACACTCTACGCAGCACCAACTCCAACGCATAACTGAAAAAATAGAAGGGCTACGAAAACAAAGGTTATACAGTTGTAATTCTCCTCGATATAGCCCAGGCCTTCGACAAAGTCTGGATCGAAGGCCTAAAAGCAAGATCATCAAGATAAAAATTCCCAGCTACCTTAAAGCCATAGTCTTCTCCTTCCTAGAAAACCGCACTTTTGCGGTGCCATAAACTCCGCATCTTCTGAAACAAAGTCCATCCATGCAGGCGTACTTCAAGGAAGCGTACTGGGACCCCTATTATTCAATATTTTTACTTCAGATATCCCTAACATAGAGGCAACCCTAGCGACCTTCGCGGACGACACCGCAATCTTGACCCAACACACTGACCTTACCTTAGCTATTGAAAAGCAGAGACTGCACTGAACCAAATATGCTCGTGGTTCAACCAATGGAATATGCACATCAACCACACCAAATGTCAGGCAAAATATTTTCCCTCAGAAGAATTAGAAACCCTCCCAGCTTAACAATCAACAACAACACTATTGCCTGGAATCCCGCCGATGCCGCCATCAAGTATCTGGGAGTGCTCCTTGACACTCGACTTACCTGGAAACTTCATATTAACTACAAGTTAAACCAAGGATACGCGCGATTGGCACAACTTTACCCTCTCATTAATAGAAAGTCATCTCTTAAGCCCAAATGCACCATTTGATGTACAAATCTCTAATACGACCGTTGGTGTATACGCATCAACAATCTGGAGCAACACTGCAAAGTCAAACATAGAAAAGTCCAAAGACTACAGAACAAAATTCTCCATAGCAGTGAATGCTCCTTGGTTCATTCGGAACGAACAACTACATTACGAACTAGACATACCAACAATCCAAAGCTACATCGCCGCGAGTGCCAAAAATTCTTTGAAAACTTACATAAATGTGAAGGTGCAGTTCTATACAACTTAGGCAGACCAAACATACACCAAAGACTCAAACGAAAATTACCACAAGATTTATATCTAACCGAACTCGACATTGATTAGTTAATATAACAATTAGTTAACATACTTTGGGTACAACCTACCTCATAAAAAAAAAACGTACTGTTATTGCCCTTACTATTATTATCATTGCCATGTATAACATGTAACTGATTGTTGAGCTGGCAAAAAATGATTTAAAAAAAAAATATTATTTATACATAGTAATGTTATGTTTTATAATTACTCGGATCACCAACAACTTTCTTTTACCTACATTAAATTAAAATGAAAACACAACTAAAGTAGTAAGATTAAAATAGACTAACAAATTACTACTATTATGTCAATATTTTACTAAATGCTATTTTTAGGGATTGAAAAAGAAGGAATAGTGGCTTAGCATACCTAATATTAGCTCAGTGTATACAAATAGGTGACTACACGGCTATTACCTTATTCTGGATTTACCAAGCAGAGGCGCAGTTTTACAAAACAAAAAAAGAGAATAGTGGCACAAATCCTCCTTCATAGCCCAATTTAAAAAACGTTGCTAATAACTCGAATACATAAAAGTCATATAAAAAATTTACCAAGTCAGGAAGGTTATGAATTGTAAAATTGGAACGGGTACAATAATATTAATTGTAAACAATATGAGTAAAAGTTAAAAACTATCAGTGAGTAATGTTGATAAATAATAGATGTAGCCTTGTAATAAGTTTTGTTATTTATTTTTAATTCTGCAATAAATGTATTTCAGTTTTACTTTCACTTGCTAAAAGGAGCTTTTCATTTAATTAAAATCTAGTTTTTATCTTCTCAATAGTGGGACACAAATCAGTGTTTATTGGACTGGTAAATTACCTTCAAATAATTTCCTCGTGGTTCTAAAGGAATCATATATGATTCTATAAGAGTGGTGTTCGACTACAGGCAGTAACTTAATTTTCTTACGTGTAAAGAGAAAGTGGGGAAGACACTCCAAGAGTTGTTATAACTAGTGCTGATGGCTTGGCATGGCTAAAACGACGTAATTTTCTAGATTTGTTTGTATGCGTAATTGTATAGTGCGGATGTAAAGACAAAATTGATAATTAGAAGCTTGTGTGAACTTTTGTTAAAAAACATAGCTTAATATGACAAGAGCATAGACGCTAAAGTAATCACAAATTGTTATGATAAATATAAACTGGTAAGTTCAATTATATTTGGAATTACGTATTTCTAGTGCCAAATAAATGAGTTGACTTAGGTTGACTAGTATGAAATTAAATGGGTAAAACAGTTGAAAAAATCCGATACTTTTAAAAAGCTTATGTTTAGCAAAATCCGTAATTTAAGTTTAATGTGAAAATAAAAAGGCCACACCTAGCAAAATACATATTTTTGTATTGCTCTAGAAATATTATTTATACATAGTAATGTTATGTTTTATAATTACTCGGATCATCAGCAACTTCTTTATCACGTACAATTTCTAGCGTTTTCAATTAAAAAATTTTTTGGGACAATTGTCAGCCTAACAAAATGAAAGAAATCTTAAAAACAGTTGCCATTACGGTTTTGATTAGACAATACCGAAGATATGTGATAAGGGAATTTAAGTGAAGTGAAAGATGCGTTTGAATAACTTTGTCACTTACACAGAAATTATATAACCTGCATTACTACTTGTACAAACCTCGTAATATAAGTCCATTATTAACTTAATATTATCAGAAAAATTCTTTTATTGTTAATATTACTTTTTAATATTAGTTATAAACTGTGATAACCATAATGACTTCTAAATAAGGATGCGACTAACAGCAGGTTTACATTAAAGTTGGAGACCACTTTGTATGCAGGAATTACTAAGTTAATTCAAACTTGAACGGCACTAAAACTTTGTAATGCATAATAAGTTTGTACTGAAAGTTTCTTGGGTAACTGGTTTTTGTATTTTGTAAAAGAGCATGCCTATTATTTCAAGATATCTAAAACTAAATGTATTCTAAGCGCAATTTAGTTGTTAAAAATTCTTACTATGGTTAGGGGTAATTACTTTAAGGTTATTTTTACAAAAATACACAAAAACGGGTTTAATATGGTGATTACAATTTTAGTAATAATTTAATTAAAGCCAAGAGCATATATAGTTGCCTAACTTCTGCACGCAACGAAGATTATAATTTTGTAGTTCTGAGTTGTACAGGTGTAAATTGAATTGAAATTGCAAATCATTTAATGAAATCTATAACCGCATGCAACACACCTGAATTATGTTCTTTACAGATAATATCAGTGTACTTTTTAGCTGATTCAAAAAACAAAGAAGGAAGTTACAACCCCTGATTAGCGCACAATCGCCTTCGCCGCCTCGAATTTGCATTAATTGGTTATTGGGCGGCAGCTGCACTTTGCAGAGTAAGCAATCGCCCCGCACCCCCGTAAATCGCGCACTCGTGGTAGAGCGGCCCTCGGGAACTTTACTGTAACTTATCAAATTGCATATGTAAATCAGTAAGGTTATACACGATAACCATCGTGTACGATATCTGCACACCGTTGTTCCCACCACCACACACAAAGTGTTACTACAAGGACATAACTCGCCTTTTGATCAGAGTTATGAGAAACATTAGTGCAAAATGTTACCGATATCTCCTTGCAGGCCTTCGGCCGGCTTATTGCCCGGACGGCGAATTAAAACCTGAAAAATGGACAGCCCAGTACAAGAAACAGCAAAAGAACTATTTTGAGATGCACTTTTTATTTAGAGTAATTATTTTTAATTGTAAAAATTGAAGTCGCATTGAAATTGATATATTTTTAGAATTTTCAGTTAAACGCTTATATCTGCATCTTATTCGTCATATTGTTATCTGTCATGTATTGCCACGATAGTTACGAGTTTTATTAAATAGCGTGCATTTGTTTTATTTGAAAATTCCCATTTCAGTGTCTATGTGTCTGTATTTAACGTTGATTTTTTTGTATAAAATCTTTTACTCGCACGGTGTATTTGTAAGGTTTATTTAACAGGCCTTAATGCCTTTAGATTTTGTTGCGTCAAGAATTATAGCGTTGTTAAAAGATGGTCGAAGACAACGTTAAACTGCACGAATTGTTGGTAAGAACCTTTGTGCTGTATAAAAGGTGCACCAGCGCTTTGATAGAAGTGGCTATTTTTTGATGTCCACAAGTTAGCGGAGTAGAACAGCTTAAGTTAAAGACGCAAATGTTAATGAATGGACCGTTAGAAAAAGATTTCGTCTTGCAAAAGGATGACTACCGGTCCACCATTGCAACTCCGGCATCATATTGCAAGATTAACCCAAAATTAACTGACATAGAATAATAAGGACTGGAGCAGGGTACTGTTTGCAGAGGAGTCGCGTTTTTGCATCATTGAATGAGATAGTCGCCGGAGAGTATCGAGAAGACCCGGAGAAAAATACGTTACCATTTATATTGACGAGCGACTTCCATTTGGCGGTTGGTTGGTTATGGTTTGGACAAGAATCTTTTTATAGGCATACACCGAGTTGGTTTTCGTGCAAAAACATCTCACAGGTACATTACAGAGGTTTTACAAAATCATGTTATGCCTTTTATGATCTATGGGCGACCATGGTTTTTTCATGCAAGATAATGCTAGACCCAATGTATCCAAAGTTGTCAGAGAATATCTTGATGATATGGAAATTAGTCAGTCCAGATATTAATCCCATCTGAGATGAGTTGGGATAACGTATCCGAAAGCACAAAGCAGCTCCAATAACTGCCCAGGAGCTGAAAGAGTTGCTAGTACAGGAGTGAAATAACATCGACCAGAATATAACCCTCAACTTACATTTTATTAGTGATAAATGTTTTCATTGTTTTACTTTCATATTGGTCTAAATAACAAAAGGTTTTTTTTAAATATAAATTTGTTGCTTTTTAAAAATAAATCGTAAAAACCAAAAAATATAGTTTCTGATTCGGTATTGAATATTATATTCATTCTAAGAAATACGGTGGAATGATTTACAATTTACAAATATAGGCGTTTAACTGAAAATTCTAAAAATATATCGCAATTTTATTGTCATTTCAATCTTTGGCATTCTTTATGGATTTTTGTATTGTAATTTAACCATTTATTTGTTGCAACCTATTGGTATAAGCTTTATATATTTTTTAATATATAATATTATAATAATATATATATATTTAATGTAGTAACAGTCTTTGTGTGGACTCCATGTTTTTTAAGGTATATATAATATACTTAAATACTTTTGCAATATATTCGATTTAAAGATATATCTGTTTTAAGTTTCCTAAATTCTAACCACCTTTTTGACTTTATACACACGCGCGCGCCATAACCAGTTTCCGTGAACACCACAACTTATTTGCAATAAACATTTTCGTTCACATAAAATTTAGGACTAAATTGAAGTATCAAAAACCACTAAGGACATATAAAGGGAAATAACATTTACTAAAGATATTAAACAAGTGCGGAAGTGGAATTCCGGTTCCAGAGATGTCCGGGGCTTCTATACACAAACAAAAATTTGCTGCCACTTCCGTTCAAACCGGTCTCGAGATTTTCCGATCAGGCAGATATTTAGCGTCTGCATTTGACTTATGATCCTTAGTTGGATACTGAAAACGTTATTTCTCTATCTATCACAGATCAAAAATTATAAGGCGTGACAGATGTCAGAAATGACAGATATAGAAACTTGTCTCCAGCTTGGAAGCTGCCATGATCAAAAGTAGACAAATAAAAGGACGAACAGACAGACGACATTACATAAGGATTCTCATTTTAATGTATAAAAGCCTAAAATAGAGAATTAAAAATTACCCTTAACAGCATCAATAGGATAAAGTAATAAATATGTTACAAGTGCAATAGTTAATATACTTTACAAACATTAGTAGTGTCTCCAATATGCAATACAAAAATAAACAACGTACTAAAGCTATTAATATACAGAAAAGCAAAAAAAAGTGACATAAAAAGACATAATGAAATATAATATGATAAAATACCTGATATAAAAAAATTAAAATGTAAATGTATTTAGAGGCATTCAGATAGAATATGACATAAGTTAATGCAAGATGGCATATGCTTTAAAGTTAATAAAAACTACATTGGACTATCAAACTTCTACAAACAACAAAGTAAATAAATACAAACGACCCAAAATAAATTCTACGTACTACAAACCAACAAACAATACTTTTTTTTTGTAGCAAAGCCCAAACGAAACAATCAAAAACCCCAAATTTCCCAATATTTCTCCCATAAGGAACAAACTATCAAAATATTCAAAATATAAAATTAGTTATAGCAGAAGATTGTGCAACTACTCATAAAAGTCAAAAACTCAGAATTAATCTCACAATTATAGAGAGTTATCGTTAATTAACAAAATTCTATGATGAACATAAATTACTATACACATCAGAACATAATTTATCTATTACTATATGCAATTCCTCTATCTCTATTACGAAACAAAAATGACATCTAAACTAGTTTCCTTAAAATACTCAGTAGTTAAAACCAGTCAACTTCTAAATTATAGCAAAACTTCTAATACTTGTAGTTCAAATACGCAAAAATAAAAAAGCAAAAGATATATGCAACCTGAGTAGAATATTATACTGTGTAATAACAGTAGAACTTTGACCCAAAAACAGCACACCACAGTACACTTATTTGTCAGCATATAAGGCACACAAAAAATTGTTATCTACTTCCGCGTTGTGTCAAATAGATAGAATAACATCATTACTCGCAATGCAAAATCAACAAAGACGTCGATAAACTTGTTTGGGTTAACTGCAGTGGGAAATATATAGCAAACTATAGCTTTCCATATATAAAACAAAACACCAATAAAACTACGCATTCGACAATAACACTCCCTAATCCTAATGCCTAATTTCCTCCCCTAACACCTCTAATCCCAGTAAGAGTATACCAATGACATCTCTATCTAATATTACCTCCAATATTCTCCAAACATGTGGAGAGCCACTAAAAGGATATTTAAATAATCAGAACTCATTGCCACTCTTCGTGCACAGAGTCAAATCTACTCCCAGGATAAAGGCAAATGTAAACTATTTGTAGAACTCATTGAGCACATATTCTATGCTCCTCCAAATCTACTAAATGCAGATCACTCTTAACAAACACCAAGTTTACTAATTAACCACGCCACTGATGAAATTTAAAACATTAAAATTTAAGAAAGCTCCCGGACTAGATACAACCCCAAATGTACTTTTTAAATGCCTACCGAAAAAATATTTTTAACAACAGTATGTAATTCTTGACTATAAGCCAGATATTTTCCTAATATATGAAAACAAGCCGTAATAGTGATGATTCTTGGACCTATAAACAACGTGATGATACAACCAATCACCCCCCAATTAGTCTACTGTCATCCGTCTCCAAACTTCTTGAACGAGCAATATTAACCCGCCTTAACAACTTTGTAGCAGAAAACAACATATTTTTACACTTTTAGTTACGATTTGGAATTTAATATGTAATCACACACCAACTACTACGACTTACTGAAAAAATGGAAGAAAGATTCGAAAATAAACAACACACTCTCATAGCATTTCTTGACGTTCGACTGAGTGTGAATGAAAAGTCTATTTATGCAGGACATCCCTACATCAGCCAAAGCAGACCTTGCAATGTATGCTGACGCTACAGCAATACTCACCCAATCGCATGATATTAATAAATCATGGAACTCAAAAGACAGTGACGTAAGATATCTTTGACTCTTCTTAGATAGAAGATTAACCTCCCAATTACACATAATTAAAAAGTTATCTAAATCATACGCAAGATTATCAATAAAAAATATTCCCTGAAACTTAAATCCACCTGTAGATGCAGTGTATGGGGTGCAGCCTTCATAAGCAATCGGAACAAATTATAATTTTTTGAGAATGAAGTGCTACGCATTATCACCGACGCCGAATGGTGTGTAAGAAATTTCCAGTTACATAGGGAACTAAAAATTCCTGCCATTGATCTACCTGAAAATAGTATCAAAATCATTTTACACTAACATTGATCCTTGCGAAGGTACCGCACTACAATCTTGCTAAACGATCGTTTTACAGTAGATTTAAATATAAACTGCAGATAGACCTCTTCACTAGTGACAGTGAGTAACATCAAGTACGAACTGTAGTTCTCCATGTTGACACTTCAACTAAAACGTACACGTATATTGTGTCACAACTTATAATGATATAACATAATTACTACCTAGTACTTAACTAAGAATATATTAATTATCTCTGTCATATAAAGCTATTTGTGCTTAGTTGACAATAATATTGTTAATGAAATTATATTTTTTTAATACCAAAAAAGGAAGCCCTCATATTTACATAATTAGACAACTCAACCAAATGTCAAAGAAATATATATTTTCTGTAATATCTTTGTTCGTCGACTTTCAAGAAGTCTTAGCTAATTCAAGGTCTTTTAGAATAATCTAAAATCAAATTGCAATATATATGCACTTATCATCTTGTACTATGGCAACCGTTCGAATCTTTATCATATAAAACCACTCTTCAACATTTCTTTGAAGCCTTGAATAGAACTTAAAAATAAAAAAAACATTTAAAATAAAACCTTACCATATCTACGTTTCAACAATGTTACAATTTTTGTATCAACAAATTTACAATTATAAAATATAGATACATAATGCGTTTTAAACAAATCAAAGAACATTTTCTATAATGAAAAATGTTTAAGTTGCTATTAGTTAAACAAAAATAAAAACATTAAAATTATTTATTACTTCTGCGACCATCAGTTTTACGTGCATCTGCACTAATATCTTGTAATACATTTGGCATGCTTTCTTTAGCAAACATTTTTGAAATTTCATACACATGTGAAAGGTAAAAATCGAATAATCCTTACTTTTTGTACGTCTAAATATGCTAAATATAGGATCAAATGTTTATACAGCATCCTCTATCTAATCAACTCCAGGTTTTCAAAAATTCTTTACTTCATCCCTACTAAATATTATCGTTCATAAAATACGTAAATTAACACATCTTCAATATTTTTAAGACTAAAACTACTTCAGTTACTTAAATTTGATTGTTGATATTTCTTGGGCAGTTAAAAATGTCAACATCACACAACTAGAAGAATGTAAGAAGAAATTTGGGGGCTGGCATTTCTAATCATAGTAAAAAGATGTAACTAAAGCCGCTTTTTATATTTTGCAAGATTTTATTTGTTGGTGCCAGTTGTGATAATCATAATACTTTAGCAAGACGATACTCGCATTTAATTTTCTTATGCTTAGTTTTTAACATTATTTAAAAGATAATAAATTAAGACAAACAAAGTAGTTCGATTTTTCAAAAAACTATGTCGTTTAATACCAAAAATGCAAAAAATACGTAAAAAATATTGTAAAAATATGTGGTTTTTTTGTAATTTGTATTACTGTCATGTTTGAAGATAGCGAAATAAATTTAGATATATCTACACTAAAAAAATTAATTACTATTATAAAAGATGAACCAATATTTTTTGTCGATATAATTGTTTGTAATAACTAACGTGTAACAGTTGTAGAAATCGCTTATATTTGAAATTAATTAAATGCTACTCACTAGCTGTAAAATAACAAATAAAAAGTACCTTTTACACATTTAATCAGAAAAGTTTAGGTTGAATAGTAATATGTTTTACCTTAAAAGTATCATTAAGTATTACTCTAAATGAAAATAAGTTTTATAAATGGTTTTGCTATAAATAGTGGAGTATATAAAAGGGCTTTTAATTTCAGCAGTTTTATGTAAAAAGAAATTACGATACAAACAATATCACTTACTAAAATTATTCAAACAAACACGCACAATGAAAATATTCAGATATTATGGGATACATTTTAAATATCTATTAATTTTTTACTAGCTTTTACAAGAGTTATTGCGACGTTATTAAACTTGTCCATTACTTTTTGTATTCTACATTTTTAAGTGTTCTTATTTTATATTCTTAGTCTATAATCCAGCAGTCTATAGAGAGAATAAAATCTATACAAAATATGTTAGCAAAATCCAAACAAAATTCGATGTAAATTCGCGTTATACGAGGTACATTCAAGGTACAACATCTCCGATTTTTTTCCTCACAAACTAATCACACGAAAACTGGAAACTTGTGTCACTTCTCGGCGTAATGTCCCTACAGCCGCACACATTTTTCACAATGTCGACGCCATGAAATCGTGGCCGCTGCGAACGCTTCTTTAGGAGTCTTCTTTGACCACTGGAAAATCCCTGATAGCAATAGCGGCACCACTAGTGAATTTGCGACCACGGACACTGTCTTTCATCGTTGAAAACAGTCAACAGTCGCTAAGAGCCAAGTCAGGTGAGTAGAAATTACAAAAATTCACTTCAAAGTGGAACCCACCTGGAAGACACTTTTTGTAGTTTTAGGTCTTTATGCAGGATTGTGCATAGATCCCACGGATATGCCAACTTTAGAGGCGATGTGTTCCACACTTCATTTGGCGATCCTCCAAAACAAGTTTCTCCACTTGCTTGATCATGTCATCAGACCGGCTGGTGCGAGGCCGAAATTGTCTTGGTTTGTTGTCACACGGCGTTATGCCTTCTTTGAGATGTTGCACCCACAAATACACATTAGACACATCCATAATACCTTCACCACATGTCTCACTCAACTGGCGATGAACTTCAATCGGTGTCACATCATGCAAATGGAGAAAACTAATGATTACACGCTGTTCTTCTAATGAAAACGTCGCCTTTCTAAGTATCAAAAACAGTCCTCACTCTCGCCGCTGCTGCAAGAGTCTTGTGTGCCATGCAGTTCTGCACGGATTATTGTCACGCACCTAGAGGCATGTGTTCTAAATAATCATCTTTCCAGTCCTAAAAAAGTTTCTCATTATCATGTTATCAACCTTGAATCGCACCTCGATAATTGTCTTTATATGTTCTCAGAAGGCATATGCTTCTTAAACGATGTAATAAGCTTACACTAAATACAACAATTCAGAACTGAAAATCCGATTGAATTAACTTAGGATTCTCATGTAACCTGGCCGATGAAAGTTCAATGGTGTTTTCAACTCAGCAAGAAAACTAATGGATTACAACAAGCTGTTCTATTTTATGAAAACCTAGAATTTGTTTAAGTATTCGAAACTGTAGTCGTTCCATGGATCAAAACCGTGGCCTTGGAATGATTTCTATGTCCATTTGTAATTATTTCTTTGTTACTTTTGTTCCGCATTCACAATAGTAATTTTTGTAGAAATATATTGTTCATTGAAATGGGATATTTTTAATTTCTAAGCGTTTTTATGGTTTATTTCTTGAATGGCAAAAAACCACCAAATTGTTTGTATGTCCATATCGAAAATGTTCTAAAGAATGTGTTTATTATTAAAATATACAGGCATATAGAAGAAATTGAATCGATAGAGAGAAATTATTAAAACTATAAAAATTTAAACAATCAAGCGCCGCATGTTATTTTTCTGTGTTAAACTGAATTAAATGTTTTTTATTTATATTTTCAAATAGTATTCTGAAAAAAGGTTTAATCAGGGTTTTAGCAATTCTAGGCAAGATGAACTGAAGAAGTATTTTCTAAACAAATGATTCCAGATATTATATGAACGATCACAAAGGACAAGTTTATTTACTAATATGTGTTTGATGGTGGCTATACCATTATCATAATTTGCAGTATTTGAAATTTACTAAAGTATCAGCAATTTACTAAAATTTCTAACAAGAGGAAACGTCAAACACATGGTAGTTTGGAGAGTTTTTAAATATTTTTTAACTATACAGACATCTTTTGTCCCCTCTTTCGTTTCGATGTCCTAATCCATGTTTTCCCCAATATTCCTCTTCTGTTTTCTCTACACCTAATTTTGCATTAAAATCTCCCATGAGTATACTGTATTGTTTTTTTCCTTTGACAGGTTCGTTTAAGGCGATTCTAATGTGGTCGTAAAACTCTTCTATTTCTTCTTCTTCATGAGATGTTGTAGGAGCATATATTTGAATTATTTTTAATACACTTGTTTTGTTCAGTTGGAATATTATATATGCTACACGATCTGATATGGCTGTAAAGTTTTGTATGCGATGTGCATGTATCTTCCGAATTATAAAGAAAAAAATTATTCCTTTGTTTAGTAGTATATTGCCGGAATTTAGTGTTAACCATGTTTCTCCTTTTCTTTTTGTTTCACTGAGATCTATTATATCCCAGTTAATTGTTTCCAATTCGTTTTCTAGTTCTGTTATGCGGTCTTGTACTCGTAATGTTCTTATGTTTTGAGTTCCTATCCATAGTTTTGTGTTTTTCGTGGTTTTCTGGTGATGGCTTTCGTTTAGACTCCGGGGATTCTTAGCACCCTCTTTGCCGTTCCATCGATGGTCGCCATCTTTTTGCTGTTTAATCCCATCAGTTTTCCGGCTGCCGGAGACTGAGGGCCGGTGCTTGTTTTGCATTTCTTCATGAAGGGTTTTTTAGCCTTTAGAACCCTACGTTGGCAAGACGGGTTGGGAAGCGTTCAGTAGTCTAACTTACTAAGACTTTGGTAGCCGCCGTTGACTATGTTAGTTCATCCGCCGCCTTTCCATAAGGAGAAAGCCTGTTCCTGCTTTCCCAAAATTGAGCCATTAGGTCCGTCATTCGGAAATTGCCTTCTATGTGGTTTTGGTCCGCCCCGGGTATTTTATTTCCCCGGTACCCACTATATCTAGTGAGCGTTCCCCTATCCGCCACCTGGGGAGACGCCCAGTTGAGGATCCACCAACCCCGCTGGGTTGAATTCTTAAATTAAAATAAATTATATGCAATGAATATATTCTTCAAGAAAAAACCAAATAGACGATGGACCTGGATAAGTCCGAACGGCAAAGTAAAAAATGAAATTGATTTCATTCTAAGTAACAATAAAAACATCGTTCATGACGTATCTACCTTCAATCGTTTCGATGTAGGAAGCGACCATCGACTCGTAAGAGCGAAAGTAATAATTAACACAAAGATGGAACGCCTAAAAAGATTTAAAAAGAATGACACCGATATTAAAATACAGGACATAGAAAACAAGAAGGAGGAATATCAACAAGCAGTCGAAAATAAACTAAACGATCTCGAACAACGAAATAATGATAATAAAATTGAAACATTGCACAAGAAAATCTTAGATGCTATCTCCCATGGGACCAAAATAACAAAAATAACAAAGAAAGTAAATGGAAAATCCCCAACTCAAAACGAAATACAACAACTTTTAAGAGAAAAAAGACAACTCGTTAGTGAAAATAAAAGAAATACAACAAAATACAGCAACTTATGTAATACTATTAGACGAAAAATCAAAGAAAACAGAATCAAAAGACAAGAAGAGAAAATAAATAAAATAATTCAGCAAAATGGAGCAATGAAGGTACTACGACCAACATTCGGGAAAAAACAAATATGTGCATTACGAAACAGAAATGGGGACATAACAAGAGATAAAGATGAAATACTAAAAATAGTACAGGAATTCTATAAAGAACTATATGAATCGAAAGTAATAAGAATCGAAAACACCCAAGAAACCCGTAAAGAAACTGCCAAAATCCAAAATGTTGGTTCTGAAGAATTGCCCGATATAGAATAATACGAACTAGAGAACGCACTAAAGCAAATAAACCACCTGGGAAAGACGACGTCGTAATAGAACTGATCAAATGGGGGGGATAAAAATTAAAACGAAAAATAGTAAATATGCTAAACAAATGTCTGATCCAAGCAGCTATACCGCAAGATTGGAACGATTCCATTGTCATTCTTCTACACAAAAAAGGAGATCACACGCGATTAGAGAATTACAAACCGATAAGTTTATTATCAGTATTATACAAGCTAATGACAAAAATAATAACAAATCGATTAACCATCAAACTGGACGCATACCAATCAGAAACTCAAGCCGGATTTAGAAAAGGCTATGGAACCAGAGATCACCTATTTACAATGAAACTATTAATTGAAAAAACCAATGAATATAACATACCTCTTTACCTGGCTTTCATAGACTTTGAAAAGGCCTTCGACTCGGTAGAAACATGGGCAATTACAGAAGCACTGAAAACGGTGGAATTGACCAAAGATACATAAATCTTTTGAAGAACATCAGCAATAAAACTACTGCTACCTACAAATTACACGATGAAACAAAACCGGTTGAGTTAAACGCGGGGTTCGGCAAGGCGATTGTCTGTCTCTAAACTGTTCACGCTATTTTTAGAAGATATGTTTCGAAAAATTAAATGGGAAAACTATGGGGTAAACATAAATGGCAGAAAAATAAACCACCTACTGTATGCAGATGATATCGTTATCATTGCTACGAACCAAAACGACCTACAGTATATGGTACAAGACTTAAAACAACAAGCAGAAAAGATCGGTCTGAAAATGAATTTAAACAAAACAAAAACAATGATGCCAGAACATCAGGACATAGACGAAACATTAAAAGTTGGAAATGTAACGATTGAAAATGTTAGTGAATACATATACTTAGGACAAACACTCAGGATTGACCGTGACAGCCAAATAACAGAAATCAAAAGAAGATCTCGATTAGCATGGATAGCCTATGGTAAACTTAGTTTTATTTTGAACTCCAAAAATATTGCCCAACATATTAAGACGAAAGTTTTTGATAAATGCATCTTACCTATAATGACCTACGGAAGCGAAAACTGGACCTTAACAAAAACCCACTTGCACAAATTAACAACCACTCAAAGAGCAATGGAACGAAAAATGCTAGGCATATCACTACGTGACAGAAAAACTAATGTATGGATTAGGGAGAAAACAAAAGTGACAAATGTTATTGAAGCAATAGCAAATCTGAAATGGAGTTGGGCCGGACACCTTGCCAGAACACAAGAAACTAGATGGACAAAAACAATGCTTCAGTGGCGCCCGTGGGAATATAGAAGAAACAGAGGAAGACCACCCAATAGATGGTACAACGATATAAAAAAAGTGGCCGGATTGAAATGGATACAGGAAGCTCAAAATAGGACCAAGTGGAAGTCAATGAAGGAGGCCTTCGTCCAGTTATGGACCGAAACGGGCTAAGAAGAAGAAGATACAGACATCTATAAAACATTTTGATCCAAAAGTCAATATACGTACTTGGTTTTGCAGATGTTACTATCGATCCATTATTTTTACTCACCGAACGTTCATTATCAGACTAAGGAAAATCTATGCATTACTTGTCAATTAGGACACTAATAACAATTTAGCACCAGGGTACGGAAATATTAAAGCCTTGTTGTATTATACATCTATGTGTGTGTATGTAAGTGTGTACTTTTTAGCACGTAAGTACTTGAAGAAGACATTTCCTAACAGATTATAAACAGATATTTATTTATAGTTTTTTTTTGAACAACTTAAAAGCAAATTGCTTATATAACATATATTTCGATTTTAAAATACTTTGTGACTATATACAAGAAAATTGCAACTTATGCCAGAAATATCTAATATTTTGGCTAGAATAAAAAAGGTCTCCAAAATAATTACCACGCATCTAAGCTGTAGGTGACCATTTCAAGTACTTCCAATAATATACACTTAGTAGAATTGCTGTGGAAAAAAGTTCGACACACGTTTGGTTCTTAGGACGACCGTCAGGTTACAAAAAAATGTCCAAGTAATGTGCCCGCGAGGACTCTAGAATTAAAAAGTACGGAAATATTTGGCGTACCACAACGGTCCAGAAGGTAGGTGCATTGTGGTAATTTATAGTTCGCATAATGACCTAAATGCGCCATAGAGCAAAACAACCAGTTGAATTAAATAATTAGTATTAGTGCGTTAATTAACTAGTGGCTGACCCATTGTAAATATAAAAGAAATGCTTATATTATTAAGTGTAAATATTAAGTGAAAATAAATAATACAACCAATACACTAAATAATTTTAATTCGTAATTATTATAATACATTACACATCTGCACAGAATAACGATATTTACCACGTTTTAGAGATTTACTAGTTGAAAATTGTGTATGCATATTTGCAGCACATTACTATGCCCTCTCAGCTATCACTAATAATCATTTGCGTGACAGAATAATGCATGCCTACCTGCATCTCCGACATTAGATTTTGAACTTCGATTTTAATATTATATAATGGCTGTATCGGTAAAGACCACCAGGTCTGCCAGATTGCGTTTTGATCCTTAACTACATAAGCAGGTATAATACTTATATTTTTGTTAGTTTGTATGAATAACTTTGTTGCTTTTTAACTAAACAAGACTGCATAGGTCTTTTGTAATTAATTGAGCAAGTGTTTTTATTTTGACTGTACTTTTAACTGCTGTATTGGCGTTTTTTAACTCGTTATTTGGCGCATAAAACATTTTAAACTTGATTTAAATTCAGAATGAATGTATTTAAACTAAATTATAAAAACATACTTTTGTTCTATTGATTAATATTTTTGATTTTTGTTGATCGATATCCGTAAGGTTTTCTGGGTTAAGTGCATCTTGACTGCACAAATAAATACCACCAAACACGCCTCATGCCACAATTGTTCTTTATGCATATGTTAATTTTTATAATTATTTCCACCTTTTACAAGTGCGACTGGTTCAATACAACTGTCTAATTATAAAAAACATAATAAGTTATTTTTCCTTTAATTCATTGAATGCGTTATGTGCACATTCATTTTGTCCGTCAATATTTTTTAATTAAGCTTAATATTCTAGTGATTGAATCGAAAGTTCTAAATCATTTAGGTCTGAACTTTTAAATTAGTGCTCAAATTGAATACACCACCTAGCTTTTAATTTTTTGTGCAACAAAACTGCATTATTGTCGTTTGACGGGATAAAGCTGGACTGTAGCATTAAATCATTTACAATTGTGTATTCGCTGGATAATTCGTTATTCTAAGTTACATAATATATACTATTTTTTTTTGTTAAATAGAACAGTTTTCAAACTATATGAATAAGTTATGTAGATTTTCTAAATATCTATGTTTTGATAAACAAAATTTTAGATGAACTTATTCGTCTATATGAATTTATTTTAATTCGTTTTAATCGTTGTACAAAATAGTTCGAATATGACCGGGACTAATTTTTTTTTTATAAAAAACCAAATTTCCGGACACTTACTTGCACATGTCAGTCTTCAATGCACTCCTCTTCGAAATTAACACATTTTTTCCAACATTCTGAAAGCATCCTGATGCCCTTTTCAAAAAAGGCTTTTGGTTGTCGGCTCATCCACACGTTGTCTGCAAACCGCATGCCTTGCATGTCTAATTTGAGCCTTTCGATAAGGTAGAAATTATTTAGGGTCAAATCGAGACTGTACGGTGAATATGGCAGAAGGTTTCATTTTAGTTTCCTGAGGGTTTCCATTGTTGCCAGAAAGTCTGAGTAATAAGCTGCGCTGACTGTTCTGGCATGGAAAGTTGCCATAAACTTTCCTTACTCCAAGCTTTCTTGGGTTTAGTAGAATTGGTTTGTCGCCATTCGCGCGATAACTACTGGAACTCGGCAATGAAGTAGTGCATCCACGTTTTATTGTTAGTTACTATAGACTTCAAAAATGCATCACCTTTGCTTTCAAACTGCTATAGGAGATGACTGATAGCTTGCATGCGCACCATTTTGTTCACGTCCGTCTAAGTAGATAGTTTTTCACGATATCTTCTACACTACCATCACTAATCATCACTAATGGATAGCATTGCTTCAAGTTTCTTGATAGTACTGCACCTATTCTTATAAATAAGCGCGTCTGCGCGATCAATCTTTGGCTTAGTGATGGATGTTCGCAACTCCAAAACAGGGGGTTGTGACTCGACTCTCTCAGGATAGCACACCTGCAGTGTTGGTGATCCTAACGTGATATAATTGTAAAAAATCTGGTGTGAACATCACACGACTTTCCTTATCCTATTATTTGGGTAATTCTGGCAAAAATCGTGGGCTTCAATTTTTTTTCGAGTTCCTATTTTACCAACTTTTACTTTTACTTTTACCTCGTGATAACAAATCATTTTTATTCTCATGAATTTTTTGTATCTTCAACCGTGTGTATGTCTGTCGGTCTGTCAGTAAACAGGATATCTCGAGAACCGTAAGAGCTACAGACTTGAGATTTAATACGCAAGTTAATTCTAGGTAGGGGAAGCAGTGCGAATCTTTTGGTAAAAATCGGCCGAGTCGTTTGTTCGCAAGGTCGCAAAGCGGTCTCGAATCTAAACAGTTGAAGATACAAAAAATTCATGAGAATAAAAATGATTTCTTATCATGAGATAAACATGAATTTAAAATAAAAGTTGGTAAAATAGGAACTCGAAAAATATTGAAACTCAGGATTTTTAATATACCGGGTGTTCATAAAATGTTTCGGGAAATTTATATTACCGAATATATCAGACCGAGACGAACAAAAAATTACAATGAAATTTTTTGATCCGATGTCAAATAAATAAGTTATAGACGATTAAGAAATAATTAAACGGACCAATCACAGCGCACTTGGAGAGCCTTCTGGCAGACTGCAGAAGGACGGGGGGGGGGGGGGCTTGGCCGCTAGGAGGAAGCATGCAGGCGATAATGAGGAAGGCCGTGCGACCGAGCTCGCACGGTTACCTTCAGTGACGTAGCAAAATTTTAAGTACGAGTCAATTATTGTCTTGTACTGTTTATTTTAATCAGCTTTCGAGTGTTGGACTCGCACATCGTCCTTTTTTAAATTAACAAATTTTTAGACGAGTGCAGCGCAGGGCCGAGACGATAGACCCGGTAATATATAATAAGAGGATAAGAAAAGTCGTGTGATGTTCACACCAGATTTTTTATACTATTGCACTTGAACATAATGTAACATATGTATCATATTAATAGATCATGGTTAACGTTTAATGTAGGATCTGGTACATGTATATGCAATTAATTTTATTAATGGTGGGCATATATGCGCATAAAAGATGTACAGGAGCGAAAAATATTTTTTTATATTACGTTATGCATTTATTTTCGCTCGCAACTTTTTTTTATAAACAACTGATATTTGATGTATCTTTAAAATATTTAGTAGTACTATTTGCAAATAAATCATATGTATTTATCCGGTTTTATAAAATTTTGTATATATCGTTGTCACTAGTAAGGGGGTAGTGTAGCGGAGCAAATACTTGAAAACAATATTTCCAATAACGGCCATATTTTTAATGGCTTTAGGGTCGGTCGGCGCAGACCGCAATCAGCCCGTGCCAAATTAATTGGGCATTTGGTTTCTTTCACCTGCTATAAAATAGGAATGCTTTTACTTTATTATCCCCAAGGTGGATCAAGTTTCGAATCTTACCTTCGACTGATTTATGAACGACAAACCAGTACAGTTAACATTCAGCCGTTGCAACGCGCACGTCTGCCTGCTCCAGGATAGATCGCGGCGAGTGGTTACCAGGTGCACGTCTGCCTACTTGAGTTTGTCACTAGCTATTCTTAGCTTGCCTGCTATGGTATCGCGTTCATTAAAATATACGTTTCGCACATCAATTGTGTTTATATTTACAATTATTCTAATACTTATACTACCTTCTATTCCTAATTTAAAAACCTGCAATTACTCAAGTTTAGTATTAACTATTTCTGAATTTCAAATATCTTTATTAGTTTAAGCATCCCAAGTCAATAGAATGTTTGGTTTGCTAAACGTTTTCTTTGCTAAATTTGTTATCAATTAACTCCATTATGAGGTAGAGTTTTTGTGTACCCAAATTCCCCACAAAAATTGCCTTTATAATTGTCAAACTGGCATATATTTACCAAATGATACTCAAAATTAACACAAATGAAAATACACTTAGCAGAGCTTTATTATTATACTACCGTAGAAAGTACACTAAATAAGATAAATTAAATGCATTTTTCAATTTAATCTGTTCAATATTTACTCAACACTCTAAAAAATTGCTAAAAGAACATTTTTGTTTAGTACTTATTTGTTATTGTCTGCTCTTCAAGTAGACCTAGGAGTAATAAAAACTGTTCTTGAAAGATATACTTCCCCATTTATTGAATTATAAATAAAAGTGTTATCGGAACATATTCACGCGGAAAATGCACTAGGTTGGAACAGATCTATAACAAATAACGTAGAATGATTCAAGGTCTTCAAGTCATGCATAAACCTTGACTATCGTATCGAGTATTGGAGTTTGGGGATATTTTTGTATTTTAAGTGCCTCACGAACGATTTCATACGTTTCTACAGGAAGAAAATCTGTAATCTCACTAAACTATATTCAAAACTTATATAAAAGACTACGCATTTGTATTACTACTTTTTTAAAATTACGGAGACGAACAAATTATCCTCATAGAATTACGACTAAAATACCATTTGCTTAGACACTCTACTCACTCGATCTAAAGAAACTTTGATAATATCAATCCTGAGCAGTATGACACTTTTCCATAAATTTAACTTTTTTTATATTTATCGTATTATTTTGTATTTTTTCTTTAAGGTAATGTATTATAAAACATAATATATATTAGAGAAAAAAATTCTAAAATCCAAAAACATAAGTTTAAAAAAAATGTGTCATAACCAATTATCTATTACCCATCAGTTACCATCAAACATTACTGTACATAGCCTATTCTGCTATCCTTTAAGTGAACGAGCTGTCTAAGTCCTTAAGAAAGATTTTAACTTTATATTTAACCCCAAATTAAAAACTTCTGTTACCAATTTTTAACCGAAAACATAGTCAACGTTTAACTTTCCAAATTACAAACCTAAGAAACTCTAAGACAAGACAAAAATGTTATAATCATATCAACAGACAAACGTAACATTATAGTTAATGATAAGATTCCAACTCCCCACGAGGGAGCACGGTCTGCAAATATACTTTCGTATGTCCGGCTACTGTGCCTGATTGTCACCACTATCTCTGATGCGGGGCAATGCTGTAAGCACCGCACCTTAGATGACCGCTATTATTACCCCTTGTTCGAAGTGAACGCAGATATTTTTAAGTGACTGGGTAGGCCACCCGCCACGCATCAGAGAACTCTGGAAAATGAACCCGGGTCCATCCGCAAAGCAGTCTGCCTCTCAACCGCGCACAACGTTACATACGTTATTATTAACAATTTAGGTTATGTCGGTAAGGTAGACAATTTACCTTAAAAAGAAAACAAAGACCTTCATAACTAATTCAAACATATCTTTTAATGCCAAAATATATCCTGAGATAAATCTTCAGGGGCCTAAAATTATACGGTCTTCTAAAAATTCACAAGAAAAATGCTCCCCTCTTGTTACAGAACAAGCCTTATCATACCTCAACAACTACTGCCACTTCTTAGAAATTTTCAATAAAGGCGACATAGTCGTCAGTTTTGAAGTTTTCTTGTTTTCTAATATTCCTATTCCTGAGACTTTGAAACTTCTAAAATCCATTCACAATTTAGAAGATGACGTCCTCAAATTAATTAATACTACTTATCTAGTACCAATTTTACCCTTTAAAAGGCAAATCAATGGTACTCTTATAAATTTTCTATTTTCACCTGTGCTAGTATATCTTTTAAGGATCGTTTTTGAAATAAAAACCCATGCGTTTTTTCTTGAAACTTATTAGTTGAATAAAGTATATCAAAAATACTTTTGTTATTTGGCGCGTGGAAGACACTCTTTAAATTCATTTACCACCTAAACAAATCTCACGACAAAAAGTAACCAGCTTGGCTAAAACACTCAAAAATGCGGAATTTTCAAACATTGAAGATCGCTCGGAGGAACCTCGGAAAATAAGCTGTAAAAAATTTTAAAAGTTTTTTCCACTCATAAATGTGATGTAATATCATTTTTAGATAGTTAATACCTATATATTTTAAGCCAATAAAAAAAAATTGAAAGAAAAAATTTGCTGACTGATGTAACCCTTTAAAGCTGACAATGCAAGTAGAACAAAACAATCTTTTCTTAACCTGGACAGCTACACAAAAAAAATTCTTTTGACAGTTCCGATTACACCATTTACAGGACACTTCTATAATAACAATAATAATGCTAAGGCTCTAATAAGCTTGCGGACTAAGAGGTTAAGGCTCTCATATATCCAAACTTTACTGCCCGGTCGTCGCGCACCATCTCTGATTCGGAGTGATGTGGCAAGCACCGCGCCTTAGACGACCGCCATTATTATCTCTTGTTTGAGTGAACGCAGGTACTCAATTATTTTCAGTGACTAAGTAGGCCACCTGCCAGGCATCACAGAGCTCCGGGAATGGAACACAGGTCCGTCCACATCGCAGCCCGCGCCTCAACCGATGAGAATTATTATTTAAATATTAAATCCCAGCATTATCCTGCTCAAATTTACTCAGTTACTAAATTTCTTATACCAGATTCCTTAAATTTTGCGACAGTGAGCACCGGTAATAAGGAAATTAAAACCATTATTGAAACCCTAATACAGAATAGATATTAAAAAAAATATTCTTGACCCATATAATTAAGAATATTAATAAAACACAAATTTCAAATTTACAACCTTTCTGGCTAAATAAAAGCGTTTCCTTACATTAAAAGCATTACCATAGCATAACAAACAAAATATACAAACAGTTTCTATCACTAACAATAAAATAACTTACATTATCCGCTTCGCTAAGGACCATTATCCTCTACAAATTCTAAGGAATTTAAAAATACTTTGTGGAGATTGTAAGAGAAACTACATAGATCAAACAAAATATCAATCCGAGTATACGAACACAAGAGGTTGCCCCCAAAAAATGTTTTTGGCGTCTTAGGTTGACAATTTTTCACCCGCCTTTATTTAAATTTTTGCAAGGTGGGAACATAAAACAATGTGTTTACAAATGATAATAGTGGGATAAGGTGACCTTAGGAAAGTAAGGTTTGCTAAACAATCCTGAAGATAAGTAACCAAACGTACGCTCACATTTCATATTAACTGCCTTTGTTTATTTTCTGTTCAAATACATAGTAAAAATTTTTTGGCTGAATAAAAGGACAACAATAATAATAATAAAGAAACTGATCATAAAAAAAATTTCCAAATCAAAAACACTCGTTTCCATTTTTCGTCCTATTAGTAGAATCATTCGTAAGGCCGTTTATAGAGCGTAGACAAGAATTAATTATATTCATTATTTTGCTAACCACAATAAGATAATCATAAGTTCGTGTATTTTGCATTTGAACTTGAATCTATATATCTCTTATAAAATTGTTAGATTGCACCATATGTTTGCTGACTAGCAATTTCAGTTTTGTTAAAACATAACCTTCAGCAACAAAGTCTATTTTTAGATGTACAGCTTTCTTAGTAAATAATACTGTAGCATTTGGACTCATGAGAATCTAATGAACATTTCAGAACTACTCCTTCACTGCAAAAAAATTACAGTTTGATATAAATATTTATTGGTCCATTTTTATTTCTATAAATATTTACTGTGGTTGGTAATAGCAAAAGATATTGGACCGTAATAAATTATCATCTCTTCCTTCAGTTAAAATAATGGACGTTTCAAAGATTTTAATAATATAACTTTACGTGCCACATTGCATATAAAATAATCAACTTATTAAAAAAGAACTTTATTGTCTTCATCACTTTATATGACAAAAAATTGGTAATCAATATTATATAATTTAATGTTACTAAAATAATCACAAGCAATTAACGACTTAAGGACGAACATTTTATTCGTATTTCGTAAATGTTAATAAAACGTTATAAATAATTGGACAATTCAGGTGAACATTAAATTATATACCCGAAGTCAGTTTCTATGCTTAATGCTATGCAATGTACTTCAAAATAAAACAAAACATTTATATAATTGTTTTATTCAAGTTTAAAAGTAGAATATTTTATTGGAAGACCCGTTATGAAGAATTATATAAAACATCATTGGGTCTAACTTCGAATGAACACCCTGTATAAATCTGTATGATTACACTAATAATATCTTTATTATCCGCGTTTAACTGATCCAAAACTTATTTTTGTTTCTAACTTGTGATGTTATTATTTTATTTTGCGTAAAGCATTAAAGAATTGTTAAATGGTAGTGCATAGTTAGTATGGTTATAAAAAGAGCTTGTTTATTTTCCGAAAAACCGCTTCTTTGCCCAAGTATTTTAGTGCTACATGCTTTATGTTGTCGTATATAATATATTAGTTTTTTCTCAACAACAAAATTTTCTAAATTACAAAATTACATTAACACTACATGTTTTTGCATAATTATTCGATTGGCATGTCCAATATAAAAAAAATGCAAGTAAATAGTTAATTTTACTTTAAAATCTATATTTAGAAGTTTAAAAGAGAAATTATTAAATGTTTTTCCAAATATTTGTCAACTAATGATGCTGGAGAATTTCAATAATGTGCCTATAGTACTGGACTCCAACAATATCTCGACGCAAATCACCCATTTATTTATGGTGTCTCAGAATTTTTTAAAAGTCTTTATGCAGGTTATGTATTATAACCTACCCAGCTAAGGTATTCTCCACAAATCCTGACAAAGTTAAATACTTAGAAGCACCTCACAATGCACACCAAGCAGTGAATTTTTGTGGATGACTACCTCAGATAAAAAAAATTTGACGATTAACAAAGTCTAAAAAAATAAGCTTTGTTTTCATTATTAATTTGAATGATATTGATGCGTTGCTGCACAGTATACAATGCCTTTATGACGTTTTTATATGTTTGGATACCATTTATAATATGTGTGCAAGTAGAAACTTAGCTTTGTTTGGTCAAATTCAACTTTATTAAAAAGATACTTGTTACAAAGATTAATTATCGAAATATTTACATTTACTATCTACGGTCTTTCGCCATTTGTCGGGTAGATGATGAATGCCGTTGCAATAGAAACTTGGTGGTTTCAAAGCAAAATAGTCATCTAGCCATTTTCGCACATCTTCAACTTTTGTGAACCGCTGGTTTTTCAAATGTGACAACATCGATGTGAATAGGTGGTAATCAGAAGGAGAATACGCCGCATGCTGGACAAATTCCCAGCCTAAGGAGAAGATGATAGAAATATTATTTTCCGCTTTTCTTGATTCGTAAATGGTCATTTTTCCTCAAGAGTATTACTTAAATTGATCAATTGGGTCTGGTAACGTTCAGCTGTAACAGTTTGACCAGGTTCCAGAAGCTTGTAGTAGATAACTCTTTTCCAGTCCCAACAGACACACAGAAACTTTCTTGGCATGAATATTCGTTTTTGCAACTGATGTTGATGGCTAGCTTGGATTAACCCAAGCTTTTTGCGTTTAGGATAGTCGAAAAAAAATCACTTTTTATCATTTGTAATGATATTGTGCAAACTTTTTTTGCAACGAGAAAGCAAATTCACGCAGATGTCAATTCTTCGGTATTTGCTTTCTTCCGTCAATTTATCAGAAACACATTTTCCTTTCTTCTGTATCTTTCCCCTTGCATGCAGTCGAAGTGATATTGCTTGGTCAGTAATGCCTATCTGTTCTGCTAGCTCTTCTTAAGTTTGATATAGATTTTCATTCAGTAAAACTTGAAGTTCTGCGTCTTCAATTTTTTTTTCATTCGCTTTGCGACCGTGCTAGTAAATGTGTACGCTAACCCTCCTGCTTTGAAGAAAAACGAACGGATCTACAAACCTGCGCTGTCAACGGCAGCGACTGCAGCCTTGCTTAAGGTCAGCCGTATTTCACCTGTTCCAATTTATATTTTCTTGGGTCGCTCTTGAAAATTTTACTTTTCATTATAAATTTTAATTTTAATTTGTTTCCTCTCTCCGTATAATGACTTTGTGTTTGAGCTTCGTAGCATAAACACGTACCGAGAACGGCTCTGCGAGTGCGATATCAAGTGTTATCACGGACCCGCAAATAAAAATCACAATCGCGGTCAACAAACTTAAAACTAGTTTGATAGTGTACTTTATTCAATCAATTATAAACAGATACGCAAAACAATGTAATTATTCTATAAACTGTGGTTCCATCCGGGACAAGTTTAGGAAATATTAACGCCATGAATAGTCCTCAATATTATCAACAAACCAATATGCAATGGCAACCAACAACAAACGTTCCCATCGCACCTAATTTAATACCTCAAACATCATCATTCCAACAAACACCTATCAATTACTTTCTCCCGCCACAATCACAAATGCAATTTAATTATACAAATACTCCAAACCCAAATCAGCAATTGCAAATAATGTCATCTACAAGCGAAGACGATGAAGAAATCCTAACAACCAACAAGAATGACTGGCAACTCATATGTGGTTGTAAAAGAAAAAAGGTCACGAAAAAACTTAATAATACGAATATAACCGAAACCAATAATCGTTATCAAGTACTAACTAATACAACAGATAGGCCTAATACGGAAAACACTGCTACTACAAATTTACCAAAACCTTCACCAATCTTTATACACGGAGTACAAGACTACAACAAAATGATACAGCGAATTCAGGAGATAGTAGAGAATGAACAATACTGTAGAAAAAGTTTAGCTAATAATGTTGTGAAAATCAGCAGTGGAACACCAGAAACATACAGGAAACTCGTCACAAACTTTAAAGAAAACAACACACGTACCAACTGAAAGAGGAACGAGCGTATAGAGTTGTAATAAAATATCTCCATCACTCAACTAATATAGAAAACAAAAAGAGAACTACTTGAGTTGGGCCACGAAGTTCGAAATATAATAAATGCACGGCACAGAACGACCAAGGAGCCACTTAATCTATTTTTCGTGGACACAGAACTAGCAGCGAACAATAAAGAAGTCTACAAAATAAAAGGACTTCAAAACAAAATTATAGAAATAGAACCTCTGCGAACAAACAAAAACAATATAATTCAATGTACAAGGTGCCAACAATATGGACACTCCAAAACATATTGTAACAAACCTTTTGTCTGCGTCAAATGCGGCGGAACCCACAATACCACAACATGCACGAAAACCAAGGCCACTCCGGCAAAATGTGCGTTATGCGGCGGGGATCACCCAGCCAATTATAAAGGCTGCGAGCACTATCATAGATTAATAAGAGGAAATAATAGAAACAACGTTCATGGATCATCTATTCCACCAATTGCCACGAGAGCATATACTCAAAATTTAAAACCTACACCACACTCACAACACAAAACTTACGCCGAAATGGCAGCCAACAATACAAACAATGCAGACAGTACAACTAGCGTACTAACAAAATTCCTAGAGGAATTCAAAAACCTATTCAATCAGCTAATACAACAGAACAGCATGGTACTCAATATGATTACTATGCTTGTAAATAAAATGAAATAAACAAAAAAATGGCTAAGTTTCTTAGGATTGCCCATTGGAATGCCAACGGCCTTCCGAGCCACAAATTGGAAACAAAACTATTTTTGGAACATAATTTAATCGACATCTTCCTAATCAGCGAAACGCACTTCACTACTAGAAGCTATTTCAACATTCCCAAATACAAACTATATCACACAAACTATCCAGATGGTACTGCCCATGGGGTTCGGCAATCCTCGTGAAAGAAATGTAGACCACTATGAACTTCCAAAATACGAAGAAAATCACATACAAACAACATCTACAAAATACGAACCCTTCCATACGAAATAACGATTACTGCAGTTTATTGCCCACCCAGACATCAACTAAAAAAAGAACATTTCGAAACATTCTTCAAAACACTTGGACCAAAATTTATAGCTGGTGGCGACTACAATTGTAAAAACACTCTATGGGGTTCAAGGCTTACGACTACTAAAGGTCGCGAATTAGCTAAGGTCATTCAGAAAGAAAACTATTCATTTTTATCTACTGGGACACCAACTTACTGGCCGTCTGACCCAAGCAAAACACCAGATCTGCTAGACTTCTTCGTAACCAATGGAATTTCACAAGCATATACAGAAGTAATTCCGAGCTACGATCTCACCTCAGACCATAGTCCTATAATAGTAACTATAAGCACATCGGTGATAACCAGAAAAACAACCCCCAGACTTCACAATTCCAAAACAAACTGGGATATGTATAGTCAAATAATACACGACAACATAAGCCTAACTGGACGACTACAAACACCAAAAGATATTGATAATGAGACGGAGAATTTCATCCACCTACTTCAGGACGCTGCCAAACTTTCTACTCCACGAAATGAACCCCACCGAATAGTAAATAATATACCATGCGAAATTAAAAAACTAGTAGCAGAGAAACGCAGAGCTAGATCTACCTGGCAACGAAATCACACGCCGGATAGCCGGAGAAAATACAATCAGATAAGTAGCAAATTGAAAACGAAGCTTCAGGAAATGAGAAATAATTCATTCGAAAAATTTGTGTCAAATCTGTCCAGGCAAGACAATTCGATCTGGAACCTATTAAAAATAGGAGTAAACCTAAACTAGCAATACCACCTATACATGAAAATTCCACTCCACCGGGTCCGTGGGCCAAAAGCGACAAAGAGAAAGCTGCCTTATTTGCGAAGCACTTATCAAAAGTATTTACTCCTCACAACAACGATCAAGTTCCAGAGGCAGAGCAAGAACTAGCCTTACCTATCCCTACACATGAACACCTAAGACTCTTTACTCCAAAAGAAATTAAGAACGAAAATCTAAAACTAAACAAGAAAAGGCACCAGGTTTTGACTTAATCACAGCCAAGATGATTAAAGAACTTCCACGGAAAGGACTAGTTAAACTTATGTATATATTCAACTCTATATTAAGACTAGACTACTGGCCCAAATATTTGAAAACTGCCCAGATAATAATGATACCGAAACCCGGAAAAAATCCGACGGACGTTACATCATACCGTCCTGTTAACCTATTGCCAATTCTATCAAAGCTCCTCGAAAAGCTTATACTTAAGAGAATCGAACAAGACATAAATCCAGATCACTGGATTCCAGACCACCAATTCGGGTTTAGACATGCCTACTCCAGAGTACAACAATGTCATCGGTTAGTGCACAAAATCAATCAGGCCATGGAAAACAAATAATACTGCACAGCCGCTTTCCTAGATGTAAGTCAAGCCTTCGATAAGGTTTGGCACCGAGGTCTACTCTACAAAATCAAAAATACCCTTCTAATTCAGTACTTTTCCATACTTAAATCGTATTTACAGCAACGAGACTTTGAAACTAAAATAAATGGGGAAACCTCCGACCGATACTATGTACAATCAGGAGTACCTCAAGGCAGTATCCTCGGCTCCCTTATCTATATGATTTATACAACTGACATACCTCTTTCTCGAAATACAACTATGGGCACTTTTGCAGACGATACTGCAATATTGGCAACTGAGAATGATCCAATAACTGCTGCATCAAAACTTCAGCAGCACTTGAACCTCATAGAGGATTGGCTGTTAAAATGGAAAATAAAAGTCAATGCATCAAAATCGGCACACATAACCTTTACGCTCAGGAAAGGGAATTGTCCAAACGTGAACCTTAATCACGTCAACATACCACAACAGGAAGTAGTGAAATACTTGGGGCTCCATCTGGATTCGAAATTAAACTAGAAACAACACATAACAAAGAAAAGGAAACAAATTGAATTGAAAATGAAGGACCTTAATTGGCTAATAGGTCGTAATTCACACCTATCAACTAACAATAAATTACTTATATATAAAACCGTCATAAAACCCATATGGACTTATGGAATCGAACTTTGGAGATGTGCGAGCAAGTCCAACACAGTTATAATCTAACGAATCCAGTCCAAAATCCTTCGTACCATAGTAGATGCACCCTGGTATGTCACCAACCACACATTACACACAGACCTCAATATTCCATACATAAACACAATTACCCAAAAACGAGCCACCTCACACCACGGAAAGCTTGAAGCTCATCCCAATGAACTACTACGACATCTTCTACAACCCATAGGAAACAGACGATTAGGAAGATTTTGGCCACAGGACCTTCTATGAATCCAAGGCGCTGGATGATGAACCTTTTCATGCCATTCTCTTGTACAATATAAATAATATTGTACATAACAACAAATTAGCTTATAGAATGTATTTCCTGAATGCTAATAAAGTTTAATAAAAAAAAAATTTCACTGCACCTGGACGTGAATCGTCCTCAAGACTAAAATTTTCATCACAAAATCTTGCAAACCACTTTTTTATTGTTGAATGACTCACAGAATGCTTACCAAAAGTCGAATTAATCACTTCCATAGCTTGTACAGAATTTTTTTTTTATTTGAAAACAGAATAGAACGCAATAGCGTAAATGTTGCTTATCGACGTCCATCTCTTATAAAATTGATACACACGGAATGAAAGCTTGTAAATGACTGAAACTTATGTCATACAAACAGCAATGACTAAGCTATATATATATATACCCATCTTCTAACTCGTAGTTGAAACATTTTACTACAGTTCGCTTGTTTTATTATTTAATGTTAATAAGCATAAGTCTTAAACTTTCGATTTATCTTTAAATGTTTACCATCCATCATTTTGTAATTATAAAGACAAAAAATAAGTTATTACCCTAAACTGCTGATGTTCAGAATCAGTCTCTTCAAACCAAATTAGTTAACTACAATATATGCAGATATGTTTCCAAAATTTAGAAGCTGGTAGGATATTAAGAAAATATAGTTGTAGAAGAATGCAAGTGGTGCAGATCCGTCATCTAGGAACGATTATATGCGACCTAGCATTTCTTGTTTCGGTTGATTGATAAACACTAATGAACTCTACCCCCACAGATCAGTTTTCTCAATGGAACAACCAACCAGTTTTCATATTGTTAAATTTTTAATTACTGTTTTTGGATTGTTACAGTTTTTACACAGAAACTTTTTCAAACTCATCACTTCATAGGTTAAAGTAATGTTTCCACAATTCATAGTTGCATATGAATATGAATTGCGGAATGAAGCAAGTATTTAAGGATTTTTAGATTCTAAAGAGTTGTCATGGGGGCAAAGCGCGAAGAAACATTTCCACTTTTTGGTAACCCGCTGGTTTTACCTATTAATTTATAAATAAAATAATAAATTCATAGCAAGATAGCTAGTTATTTATGTAACACGTAGAACGGATGTCTTGTACTTCCAAATGATAAACAATTTTTAAAGTTTTCTAAACGTGAATTTATGAAAATTATTTAGAGCGCCCTTTCTTCATGATTTTTCTGTTTTAAATATTTTTATTTTTAATTACTAAACTTCTAACCATTTTAAAAACGGTTATCTTTTTCCAGGCACTATAAAAGTAAAAGTAACTGGAATATTAAAAACACTTGAAACATTTCACAAATGTAACATTTCGGTATATTTAAAATAAAATAAAAAGGAAAAAAGGAATTAAGAAGTAGTGTAAAATTAGAATAATCACCAAAACAAGTTGTTAAAAAAATACAAATAATCGCTGTTGTATAATCTTCTCCGATTTTAAAATCCAAATACATGCATCTTAGGAATATTTTATAAAAACTCAATTTGCATATTAGTTTCCCGATTTCCAAAATATTTTATTAATTTATTATTAGTGAAATATAATTACGCTTATCGGAAAGAGATATTCTGAAATTTCAAAACTGGCTCGGGATAGTGCTGGCTCACTTTATTTCGTTTTCTGTGTGAAGAATATTTTTATAACCATCTTTAAAAGGGCAATTTTGCATTTTTAGCGGCGTCCGAATAAATCGTCCACCCGATATGCCCGTGCGCTGGCACCCGAAAGTTTATTTCCTGCAGTTCTAAGAGAACTGGTAGTAAGTAATATTTAGCGAGGTATACACACGTTAAAGGTATTCACACTACTGGATACTGACTAAGCGGTTTGTTTATGAGCACATGGAACAAATTATTGAGGCTGGCCGCGGGGATCATAGATGGACCACATGCTGCCGTGATTTACATTGTGCTCCACGAGGATGGATAACTGCGTGCATAGCCAGGTTCAGGCCGTACAAACGGCCAAGCGAAGCCCAAAATAATTTTCGCGTAGTTTTTCCATTGCAGCTTGCACAATTTAACACTCAATATTGCATTAATCTGAATCCTACTTCTGTGGGTACTATTTTAAAGGTTAATTGATTATCGTATATTTAATAACAGTAATAACAAAACATAGTTCAAAATTTTCAAAATTTGGAATTTAACAAGACTGAAATTTTGTCAAAATATTTATGGTATATAAAATTTGTATGTACAAAGTGCTTGTTAAGATAATTGGAAAAGGTTTTGTTTTTTTAAGACAATACCTAGCGACACTTAAATAAATTCTAGCCTAAATACGCCGTAAGCAAATTAAAAGCCAAAAACCCTATTTTGCTGCATTGTAAACCTACCTCGCTGTGCACCGAGACCTATAAACATATTGGATACCTCATGTTCTCACATTTATAATTGAGAAACGACTACAACTTGTAAAGTTTATTGTAAGGCTTCTGCCGACCGCATAGGAATGGGTAGGTACACTTTTCATCAATATTCAGCAATTTATTGACTGCATTTAAGACGTTGCATATATCATGGCGCAGTACATGGCAGATATTTTAACTGTTCCAATTAATACATGGAATCTTATTAACGTGCGCGTCCTGCATCCCGTATTATTCGCAGGTAGACGTTTATGCGCTTTTTGTGTACACGCCGTATGTCGAGTAGATTGCTGTACTATTTACTTTTCCATCCACTTCTACTTCCGATGCAAATTTTAATTACAATTTATAGCTGATTGTTTGATTGCTATATTACAACATTTCTGTTTGTAGTTGAATTGACTCACCTAAATTAGTACCTATTAAAGTACGACATTGATATCAATATCATTAAAAATAATAAAATAAATGTTGGCAGGAAAATGGGGCTAACCATTACTCAACTTAACTTGAGTAGTTATTTTAAAGGATAAAGATTGCCATTAAATGTAGAATTGGATATTTTACAGATGCCCTCCGTGGCTGATTTGACATTCTTAAATTCTTCTGGCCAATTTTTGCACTTTTTGCATAACTGTGGCTCAATTTCGTCGATAACTCTTCGAATGTGTGCTTTTAATTTAGAAATCGTTCTTATTTTCGTAGGATGAATTTTGGTCTTCACGAATCCCTAGAAGAAAAAATCAAACGATGTGAGGTTTTGATGGATAGTCACTTTGCTGTTTTGGGAGATAAGTTGACCATTAAATTTTTACTCCAACAATCATTCCTTTCTGGAGCCACAAGTCATTTAAAGTCGTCCAAATGAAGGCACAAAAAAATGTATGATAACGTTCACCATTGATATAAACTGCGTTTCCGGCTTCATTTTCAAAAAATAATTGTACAGTCACTCTACCAGCATAAAATCCACACCAAACTGTTGCTCTTTAGGCATGCATAGATTGTTCTTGAATGATCAGAGGATTCTCCAATGGCCTAAATGCAACAGCTTTGCTTATTGACATACCCACGTAATTTGCACATTTTCTCGGCGAAACATTCTCCGTATTTCTAATAAATTCTAACAATTGTCACTGGCTCTTCCGTCAATTAGAGCTCCATATTGATTAATCTCAATAAGATTACTACAAAATATGACCAATCAGAACGCTACCAAACTTGTAGGAAAAAATGGGATACAATTTAAGTTATGCCTTTCTTTTGAGATATCCTTTATAATAAAAGAAAAATTTGTAAACTTTTAAGTAAATTAAAAAATCGATTCGATAGTTTTTCCATGTTCCTTTCTGCAATTTTTTATCTTTAAGAAAAGAGTCTTCTAAACTTAAACTGTAATGTAAAATGCATTACATGACTTACTACATTAGAGTTTCTACATCTGCTTCAACAATATTTTTCAAAAAAATTTAGTTTCTTATTCGGGGTTCTAATCCTAAGAAGAGTTGTGAACTTTTGAAGAAAATTGTTTTTTGTCCTACTTTACCATTTACTAAAATGGAAATAAAAGTTTTTATAGAAGACGTTCTGAAGTGGGAAAAGCTTGCTAGTTTGAAAGTGTTACGTAAGTGATGGTTAATAAAGGATTTCCATATGAGAAGTAAGCCTTGGATATCTTTTGTATTCAGAGAGTGAGGGTTTTTTACTATTTTAATTGCCTTACGAATATTTCTGGTGGTAGAATAGGACATGAAAGTAATGGTTTTTCATTGGTAAAGTTAATTTTATGACCGTTTTCTTTATTATGTTTCATAAGTGTCAAACAGTTATTGCCTTTCCATATGGTAAGGAAATGTTTACGAATTCGGCCTGATATTTGTCGGTTTGTTTGACCTACATAGGTTCTTTGGCAGTCTCCATAAGCTATTTCATATACTATTAAGAATCCATTAGGACAGTGAATTCTAGCTGAATCAATAAAATGAGCACCAATAAAATTAGTTTTGAAGACCATACATATGTTTTGCTTCATTAATAAGCGAGTTATTTTATTGGTAATGCCTCTGATGTAAGTAAAATCTCTCTTTGTTGATCGGGAATGTCTGGAAATTGGAATTTTTTATTTTTATTAATATTTCTAATTATGCTAAGGACTTGTTGGAGTATTCATTTTGTGGTAAGGTGCTGGTGGTAATCTGATAGATAGGGCGATAAGGGCTTTTGCAACCGAATGGATTTGGGCAGGGTAGTGATGGGGATTTGGCATTTAGATAGTGGTTAGTATAAGAGGGTTTCCTATAGATGGTAATAAACGCTGTCATTTAAATAATTTTTTGTTATAAGAGTATATAGGAAAAGAAAGGAATTGTTTCGTTCAGTTTTAATAGCGTAATTTATGTTGGTGTGGTTTTGGTTTCGTCGGAAAAGGAATTTGAGAAGCGTATCTTGTTCATGAGGCCAAATATCAAAATTATCGTCTATGTATCGCATACAAAAGGTAGGTATAAGGTGACAAGAGGTGAGAACTTCTACTCAAAGAAACTAAACGTAATCCTTACAGTAAACGTACTTGCTATTCAACCAAGAAAGTTGATCCTCTTTGTCTTGGTTTCTTTTTGAAAAATGCCGCCTCTATTTCTTTCACGTAAATATCAACTTTTGGCTGTCGGGTCACGCGTTTCGTGTGCTTTGTTGCTGCGTTATTTTGGTATGTTAAATTGCTTTTTATGATTTGTCGTACTCTAAATATGCTTTTGTAACATTTCGCTCATTTACTCGTTGCATCACAATGCTGTGCTTGTGTCAAATTGCACAACCCTCTCGATAGTTTTTAGCAGCGAATATAGATTTTGCGAGTGATCACTCTCTTCTAACTACCGAATGATTTTGGGCCGACTGAAACCGTACTACCTATCATGAAAATGACGGATTTGCTTCTCCGCACATTCAACGTGCGTCGTTCTCCCGACTATCGATTGCAGACTTCTATATGCGATTTTCAGATAAACCAAATCGTTTGAATCTTTCAACAGCTTAGAAAGATGTCTTGTTACAAATACATAGATTATTTTGAAAATTGATGGTATAATTTTAAAGGCTTTCAAAACTGCCTTTGCCACAGTCGTACCCAATTACTTATAATTAAGGCTCGCCTTACATCGTTTTCTCCCGCGTTGTTTTTGAAATATAATTTTGTCTACTTTTTGTTGTATCACTTTACACACAGTGTCCCACGGGTAATTCTTCACGCTGTACTTACAAAACGTTGTTTGTTGACACAATCTATGCTTTCGACTAACATTTCGCACTTTTAGATTTGTTCTCCATTATACCTAAACACATTCTTTCTACGTCAGCTACTTGTATGTTTTGACGATCGCACGATTTAATACGATCGTCCTAGTACTTAGTTCGCCAAGATTACTGATCGGCTCTGGTCGCAGGTATCTTGGTACGCACCAAAGAATTCCGCGAATTTACCTTAGTCGTTTTTTGTTTAATGCTGCAAAAAAATAATAGGGGTGATAATCAGCAAAAATCAACAATATCTAGTATATACCGACGATTTAACTACGATAGTGAGATCAAAATCGGAGCTAGAATAAATAATAAAAAGTTTAATCTACCAGAAAAGGATTTTGCTTTAATGCGACAAAAACTAAGTGCGTGGCAAGAGGAAAAAAGACCAACGTGACAAAGAAAACACTAATAATAAGATTAAAGAAGAGAAATGAAATAACACTATAGAGTGGGTACTTAGGTGTATGAATAAAAAATGACGAAAAAACGCTGAAATTGAATCAAGACCAGTTAATGTTAAAAGGTGCGCAGATGCGTTACATAGTGCATGTCAGATGTGGGTATGCAACAAAAATGAGCAAAATAGAATGTAAGTTTGGGAAAGAAAAATGTTACAAAGAATATTTGGCGAAAAAAGTGGGAAGTTGATAGAAGAGATTAACAAACGAGAAGGTAATCCATCAAATGTACATCATAAGATACAAGAAATATGATAACTAGGCCTATATAGATACCAGCACAGAACCTAATACAGAAAGAGTTACAGAAGAGAAAATTGAAAGTCACAAGGCAAGTAGGATGGCCTGAAAATAAATAGTTAGTGGCTGTCGAAGAAAACCTAGAAGAGAAAGGCCTAATGGCTTGACAACGCTTTGTGTTTGCATGCGTGCATAAGTGAATGTGCGTATGCGTATGCGTGTATGTATGTATGTAGGTATATAAACAAAAAACTTAAAAATTTAAATTTTTGGTTGTATACGAGGGTAAGGTGGAAAGTTCTCGGCCTGACAATGAAAGACTGCGATTTTCAGTTAAAAAATGATTTTATTTTTCTTCATAATCTTCCTTGACTTCAACACACTTCATCCAGCGTCTCTCCAACATCAACATTCCTTCTTGGAAGTGAGAATCTGGGAGATTGTGAAAATACTCGTCAACTTCTTCATTGGATGCGAAGCGCTTCTCAGAAACAAATTTTTTTAAGTTTGGGAACAGGTGGAAGTCTGAGGGTGTCAAATCAAGAGAATAGGGGGGATAGCCGAGCAAATCATACCCCAAATCCCGCAGTTTTCCCATCGCCAACGCAGGTGCGTTGTCCTGGTGAAAGATGATTTTTTTCTTCTTCTCGCGAATTTTGGCATCCAGCTGGTCAAGAAGGTTGGAGTAATATTCGCCTGTAATTGTTCTGCCTTTTGCAAGATAATCAATTAACAGGAGCCCTTTCGCATTCCAAAACACGCTGGCCACCTTTCCGGCAGATGTAATCGACTTCGCTTTCTTTGGCGCTGAACCACCGGCTTCCACCCACTGCTTGGACTGCTGTTTTGTTTCTAGCGTGTAGTGGTGAACCCATGTCTCATCCATGGTGACAAATTCCCGCACAAAATTGGTCGGATCCCTGTTGAATTGGTCCAAAGATTGCTGCGAAAATCGTTTGCGCATTTGCTTTTGATCGGCATTCAGCAAATGCGGCACCCTTCTTGCGCAGAGCTTTCGCATCCCTAATTCTTCCTGCAAGATGTTTCGCACTCTATTCCCACAGCCTCAGCTATCTCACTCACCTTCACTCGCCTATCGTCCAACACGATATCATGCACTTTTTCGATGTGGTTGCGGTTTTTGGCCGTCCTTCACGTGGGTCATCTTCGAGGGATGTGCGACCACGTTTAAATGCAGCTGCCCACTTTTTAACAGTTGACATGGAAGGACCAGAGTCCCCGTAAACTTTTGTCAACTTCGGATGAATGTCCTTAGGGGTTAATCCATCCAAAACGAAGAATTTTATAACCCCACGTTTCCCCCAAGTTTATCCATTTTAACAAAAATATGCAACATGTCTACTGAAAAAACTACTTTTCACCTTACCCTCGTAATAGTATATTATTATATATTTTTAATAACTTTTTTAATTTTCATCTTAGCATTTTGAATAGTAATGTATGCATACGCTGGTCTATTATATTAAATCTATCTATCATATTAAATCTCTTTCGCTATATTCTTCTTCTTCTTGTAGACCGTCTCTGTTTATTTCAGAGGTTGGCTACCACTTGGTCAAAATGTTCTCGATCTTCAGCTGATAAATTTTATTGCAGTAAATCCATTATATGTTACACATTCATGACTATCTCTTTTTTTATATTTTAATATAAAATTCTAAAAGTTGAATAATTCTGCTACTTATGCAAATTTCAAAATAGCTAAATAATTGCAATATATGAGAGTAGTTTATGTGTTCAAGACTAAGGCAATAAAAAAGTATCACTGTAATACTATCACGAGCCCTAAAATTGATTTCTTTTTGCCATCCTCTTAGTTCTTCGTCTTATCGTAAATTGTTATTGATGAAAATTGATGTTTATATCTATATACATTAACTCAAAAAGCGTACCAAACAAGTTGGAGTATAAACAAACAATATAATGCTCTTTCATTATATTATCGCTTGAGAAGGCCTCTCCATTGCAGCATAGATTCAAACTATCTTATCAGATTATTTAAAAATGTCAACAATTTTTGATATTTATTTATTAATTTACTCAATACTGAGTAATATTTATTCCACACTAAGCTAAGCACTAATGCCGAAATAATTACATTTTCGATCTAAAACGATTCAAGCATACTGAGACAGTTTCTTCTGTCTTTACACTTATTTTCATACAGCACATTTCGTTACTAGTTGTATTTTAAAGACATTTTCAATAATGCAAAACGCCCTAGTTTTCTCAATTTTCTTTGTTGTAATTAGACATTTCTACTCAAATCACTTTTGTTGTCGATATTTATTACTCCTTTTTTTTAAGACAAAACTCGTTTTAATTTAAAATCATCAAAAACCAAACGAAAGACGATTTACTCAATATTGCAAGAAAACTTAGGCCTTTAAAGTACATCCACTTATTGTAAACTGTCAAACAGGGCCGCCGCTGTGGCGTCATGGTTACGAGCTTTGCTCCTCTATCTGCAAATCCGGCGCAAGCGAGTTCAAGTCTCACTGGAAACTCATGGGTGTATGTGACGTTCTAGTATATAAGTAGTAAAAGTTGCATGTTACTAGGAACAATAACCTCGAGGTTGTAGTGCCAGTAAGTGCGCTAAAAAACTGTCAAACAAAGCAAACTCATTAAGGAGAGTACTTATTGATAAGCAGTTTACTTTTAGTTTGTTAATTTTTTTTTTAAATTCTGTATAATTTAAATATTGCATGGTCGGTCGTGGCTCTAGCTATGGAGCTCCAACTTCATTTTTAGTTCAATGCCAAACTATCCCCAAAACAATTCTTATTGTCAACTAATCTACTAATACAGTACTACAAAACCTAAACAACAAATGTTTATTTTAAATATTGTTATGTTCTAATACTATGTAATACAATATGCTACAAATAATCCTACGTACACCTCTACAAAATGTATGCTTTCAACAAGAGTCCAGTAATGACAAGGACTTTGTATATGTACTGACATCTCATTAAAAATATAAAAATATTTTCCAACAAAGCTCAAGTCAAAAGATCTAACAAACGACACTACTAATTAGTAATCAGCTTTTTGACTTCATCAAACAGGATTAAATAATCAATAGTAACAACTTCTAAAGCAGAGAATATCCCAAAATTACTCCCAATCATTATACAGAGAGTTGATAAATATGCGGAAATTACATTTTCCTAAATCAAAAGTTCTGGAACAGATATTTCCAGGCCGCCTCACTCTTTACATGGTGGCATCCCATAGCCACCATGGCCTACATCTGCCCCTTGTGTTTTCTTTCTATAGAGACACCTAAAAGTCTTTCAACGTAAGTCGCGGACTATTGAGGAATTTAAGGATACTATTCGCAACCGGATCGCAGTAGTTTTAATAGAAATAATTCTGCAAGCAATGCGTAATTTTAAAGTGAGGCTGCAGGAGTATATCGCTCGTACGGGCAAACATTTGAACATAACCTTTAAAACTGGTTCATAATGAAATGACAAGCATTTTTTTCTGTGATAGTACAATAAACATTGGACAGAATCTATATTGCTCTTTGTATTGTTGTTTCGGAAAAGGAGGATTATTTTTCCAGACTCTGTATTCTTCAGTGCACAAGATGTCACATTTATAATTGCACAATAGCTTACTGTTATCGTCCTCGGGTCTGCATAATTTCACTACTATGCGGAGGTGATCATCCTACAAATTACAAATGCATACCAAACAAAACTATTTCAACCAAACCAATTCAGCAGTTGTCTACTAAAAAAATCAGTTCATATATAATGCAATTTGTGTCCAAATTTTTACAACATATTGGATCAAAAAAAAAACTCATATTATTTAAGTAACTTCTCCAACAAAATTCTCACTCTATTTACCATTGTATTAAATAAAATTCGTTCATATTGGCGGCATTTCTGAGCTTAATTTTATGGAATACAAAGAATAATTAAAAACTCTCTTCAATATACACGTGATCGACATAATTGCCCATATCAAAAGCACCGTCAAAACATATATTAAAATTGCAAAATATTAATTATGCAATCCAAGTTACGAATGTACGAAAAAAATTTTCTTCAAACAACTTTGATTCAAGTGGATTCAATTGAATCTATTAAAAATTTTTGTCAGATAGTAGTCGTCTAGACATAAATTGACGAAGAAAGCCTTGCCCTATTTTTTAATACATTAGGATTAATATTTATAGTTAGGGGAGATTACAATGCTAAGCATACGTTTTGGTAAACTAGGTTTACAAAAATAAGAAATAGAAAACTATTCAAGGTTATCAATAAAAGATTCTCATAGATTTGTACGGATAAGCCAACATATCGGTTGACTGCCCCCGATAAAGTTCTTGAGCTACTAAATTTTTGTCACATGTAGTGGTTCAAATAATAGTTATAACCTCTCATATAATTACTTGCCCATTCTTCTTAAGTCAGCATTTAACAATTTAAAAAGACAGCTAACTGACGTAATATATTTTTGTAAAATGCTATTTTCCTACTATCTCTCTGATCGATAGATAATTCCAAATTAAGTTTGCAATGAAGCATCTATCTGTGTATTAGAAAGTAATACCTTGTGTCCCTGGATTTAAATCTTATATATAGCAAGTTTACCTTTATGTCAAGAAACAGTAATTTCCTAATGATACATTATTACTTGTGATTAGGATTTAGAAATAGCAGTCAAAACTTAAACATTATTTGCGATTGAATGAAAAAATGTAAAATTACAATAAATGAAAAATGGAATGAAAAATTGATATGGCTTTCAGTTAATTAGCACTTGATGTTGAAGTACCAGTATATATGTCTCAACTAAAAAAAACTCTAGGTTTTTCTTCTGTGAAAAACTGGAAAAATATTTAATATGCCAGTAACTAGGTATTTTTTTATTGTAAAAACGTATCAAAATAATTTTATTTATTGCTTAAATTTTGTGTCCCCTTCAAACCTTTCAAGCAAATATGTTTTAGATTAAATTTATTATGGTTTATCCTGTAAAAAGTTTACATTGTCAAAAAACAAAAAATGAAATAGTGACTGAATAATTCAAAACTTTTTTTCGTAGTAACATAAACTTATACAATTTATAAACTAGGATGTCACATACTCCCACGGGCAGCAAAATTTTAACCGCGAAACCACGAAGACAGCCCTAATATTAAACTCACATTACTCATGAGGCAGACCTTATTGCATAAAAAAATCTGTTGGTACATTCAACAGTTCATAAAATTCTCAGAAGTCTTATCGCCATGACTGTAAAAACCAAAAGTATATTAGATCATCAGCAGATTTAAAAAAACACATACATACACGTATGTTTCAATATTTCTAAAGTATGTTTTTTACACATACTGGCATTTGATGTTTAATGTGTTTGTTGTGTGCCGCGTGACTTTTTAAGAGTAAATTGAGTCCTATATGCGGTGTAGTAATTCTAACTATATCTTAATCTTATAAAACAAAATGAGTCAACAATTAGGGAAAAAATAGACTTTATTTAACGATTTGTAGTGTATAGTGTATAACTCGCACTTAATAAATAAACTTGCTCATTTACTTGCTTTGCGTCCAAACCCTCTCATTTTTAGAAATACTTTAATAACAAATTAAGAGCCATCCCTACAGCCAAGAAGGAACACTTCTGTGGCCGGAGTTTGAGTATTGTTGAACTGATATGTTAGGCATTATGGCCGTTGCATCCGAAGTGCTAATAATGCTGTTAACAGAATAGAATATAATAATGAACCACAAAAACATTCCTCTGACAAAAATAAAAGTAACAGCTACCTTGAGCCGCTGCTGTAGAAGAGTCATCAAGAGCGAATTAACTATTTAACTTTTAGTGATTAAAGGTTGTGTGTGGAGGGGCGTATGTATGTGTATATAATCTAATATAAAAAGGCGCACTTATATGAGTATCTAAGTCGCGTAATATAATTAAAATATTATAGTAACATCTAAAATTATCATTTTTGCTGTGTCAATACAATATTAGGTTCAGTAATTAGATAAAATCATAAACAAATAAGTGTTACTTATTTAGAAAATTGTGGGAACAGTAAATTAACAAATCACAATGGCCACTTTGCTTTATTAGTATAATAATAGGCAGTGAAATCAGGAAGAGAAAGTAAATGGCTCTGCTAACATGTTTTCTCCTGCTTGTCTTGCAAATAAAAATTTTTTGTTTTTTTTTAATTACTTTAATTTTGAAACTCTATATTGAAAATAATTGTAAAAACACTGTATACAAAGAACAAAATATAAACCATAACATTGCTACTAACGGGTGGCTCAGCGGGTACGCCTGATTTAAAAATATCAGTATTTTTTTTATGTTTAAGTTGGAAATCCTTACGTTTAATCTGTAGCCGTTATTGTTATTGTTAAAACAAATTCAGCAAATGTTTAGCGGAGATTGTTCGAAGAGTGCGTGGAATTCTTGATATCCCTAATTCACTTAATGAATCAATCGTTTGAAAATTAATTAAAAAATTGAGGCAACTGGTTCGGTTATGGACCTACGAACTTTACCGCATCTTCGCCCTTGCGGTCGGCGGAAAATATTGCAGTCGGCAGTGAGAGTATCAATGAGAATTTAGAAACATCAACCTGTCATCTTTCTCAATAGTTGCACATTAGCAGAACAATTAGCAACAAATTTTCACTAAAATCCCTTCACCCCCACCCATACAAAATGTAATTCACTCAGAAGCTAAAGCCACGAAAAAATTTGCAACGCAGACAATTCACTAATTGGGCGATGGGAAACCAAACCATAAATGGCATTTTTTTAAAACATTATTGGATGGTTTTGTTAATAAGAATTGTAGGATTTCGACCAATGAAAAATTTCGTACTATTTATGAAAAACCGATGCACTCACAAAGAGCTACTGTTTGGTTCGGATTATGAGCTGGAGATGTAATTAGAACCGCTTTTTTGAGAATAACTTTGGCCAAGCTTTAATTGTAAATGGAGACAATATCGTAACACAATATCAAAATTTTTGTGGGATTAATTAGATGATATGGATCTCAAAGAAATGCGGTTTCAATAAATGGTGCCACATGCCATACAGCAACAGAAATACTGATGTTAACTGGCCGCCCAGATCTTGCGACTTGACGCCATACGATATTTTTCTCTGGGGTTTTGTAAAGTACAGGGTCTGTGCTAACAAACTACAAACAATTTCTAAACTGAAAACAAAATCCAACGCGTTATTGCTAAAATTCAGCCAACTGACTTGAAAACAGTCTTTGAAAATTTGATCAAAAGAGTTGGGGTATGGCAGCATAGCCGCGGCGGCCATATGGCCGACAATATATTTCATAATTAATCTCAACAGGTCTACTTTATAAATCAATAAAAATTGGCCAATAAAACAATAATTTCCTATATTTCATTTTAAAATCAAATCCGGTGGACCCGATGGGCCAGCCATTACATGCAATATATTAACGGATTTTTTACAACCTTGGTTGCAGTGCATTGATTTGAATCAAATTCACCTATAATGTTTGCATAAATGTCTTATGCATGCATGCATGCAGTTTGTGTATACAGGATGGGTGAAAAGTAACTAGACATTAAAAGTTTTTAAATAAACAATAGTAAATAGGATTTCATATTTTCCCCGACAATAGTATAAACATTCGCCACGAAAGGCAGTACATAACCATATCTGGTGTGGCCCACAGTATTTGAGTCGAATAACACTAGAGACCTTATTTTGTGTGCGTGGTTAGATCAGAATTTTCCAAGATGTTAACCGAGAAGACGTAAACTTCATGAATGGCCTTCAAGAATTTCAGATTTCACTCCGCACTATTTTTATATGAAACTATACAAATGAAGAGGAGTACAGGCTAAAAATATGGAGACGCCTATGTTGACATTTAAAGATAGATAAATTTGTTTTCTCGTGTAGGATTACTGGACCCTCATCGGATGTTTCTCCAGGTGGCGGATAGAAGAAAGACTCCTCAATATATGTAGTATCGAGGAAATTAAATACTCAGGAGGACCGACACGCTTAGCAAATATAAAGTTTTGAAACAAGCATATACTGGATGATTGCATAAATATCTGCACTTTCATTAAAAAACAAATTATTGCTCTCTAAGATCACGCTGAAACCGTATCTGGACATATGGTCTCTAACCGATGGAGAACCGCTAACACCTCCAACCTAACCATCATCGAGAGATTTTAAAATAAAGTAGTGCGTATGTTAGTTATAAGACCGTGGTATGTGCCAAACAGAGTGGTCTTAAGTGATTTGAGTAAATCAAAGATGAAATTGAAAAAAACTGCTAAAACTTATAAAATCATAATCTCGGTGCACCTCAACCAACTAGTGAATTCTTTAATGGATAAATCCGATAAACCAAAACTTTTTAATTTTTATTTTAAAATTCAAACACTCACTTGTATTAATAATAATAATGGTAAGGCTCTACGCCCCGCGTGGGAGCACGGACTGCAAACTGAGAGGTTAAGGCTCTCATACGTTCACTCTCTCTGCCCGATCGTCGCGCACCATCTCTGATGCGGGGCGATGTGGCAAGCACCGCTTGTTCGAATGAACGCAGGTACTCAATTATTTTTATATATAGGCTATCCAGGCATCAGTGAGCACCGGGAATTGAACTCGGGTCCGTCAGCATCGCAGCTCCTTCCTCAACCACGGGACCACGTTGGCACCTCACTTGTATTAGGCTAGCAAAATTAATAATAGAGTTGTTGGTGCCTGACTGCATGGTCCATAAGCATCCATGAGTTTCCAGCGAGACTCAAACTCGCCCGCGCGCTTAATTTTCGAACAGAGGAGGGTTCGCTCTTGACCAGTCGCCTACAGCGGCATCCCAAACTACCTTGGAGGATATTCTATAAATATTGTGGCATTGTATATTTATTTGACCCATTCTTGTATTTATTATTATTAAAACATATTGTGATCAATTTTAGAAAAATAAAACCGCTCTCGTTATTACAAGTCGTAAAAGCAATGTTGAACAAAAATTACACCAGCGCCTCATGCCAGGTAATACACAAATCGATCGATTTACAAATTCACATGCAAATTTATTTTAAGCAATCTTGACCTTAGAGATCAAAATTTTTTGAGATGCCATTTGTCATTAGCGTAATGTTGGGTTACCTTGCGGATTAGCTCTGGCAAAAAATATTTCGCGTGCTTTAAATTCAGGTCAGACAGCATTTGCATTTCGATCTCAATTCTATTGCATGCGATGTAAAAGTGCAATTTTTTGATTGAATAACATGAATATAAATCGGCGTAATCGGCCTGCGCTAAACACACCCACTTTTTCGCGGCGGCCTTTTTATGCTCTAATATGCATAATACGGGGCAATATCTAGTTACAAACGGTACGTATGAATATGTACCAGCGGAATTATGCAAGCTTGAACACTGCACGGAATCGTGCTTGCTTTACATAAAATATTTTAAATACGCACTGCGAAAGCGCCCATGTTTGCTTATGAAGATGTACGCCGGACGATTTAGTATTATTACCCGAAGAAACCATTAACGAAGTTAGCGGCAATGTAGTTTATTAATAATCGAGCGGCCTTTCAATTTATTACTTTACATTATCAGCATTTTTAAGTTAGTTTACATTTTAATGTTTGATCTGCAACATTTTCGCAAACTAACCACCCCTCGTAGGGAAAATAATTTGATAATCGCTAGAATGGTGCGACTATATTTACTTGCGCTAATAATAATCTTCATATCGCAAGTGCTGCTGTATACAAAAGAATAGGTTAATTCGCTCGTTAAGGAGTTCACTATTCAGATACGCAAATATTTACCTGTCTAAGTAACTTCGAGCTATTCCTTAGCTTTGTAGTCCTAATTCGTGTAATTTTACTGGAAATTACACCTCTAACATGAAAGGAACGGCAATGGGCAAACATCCACTTGGTCTTCAGAAATAATTAATGACGTCTATTGTCTTTCTGTAAACTTAAACTCCCACTTGAGTTTAATACAGTGAATGCATAGAGAGTTACATACGTAATGTACAATGCAAGTTCAATGGAATAAAACAAACGGCAACTTATTTTTACTTAATGCAATTTATTGAAGCTTTTGTCCCCAGTGATACGCTGAGATCGATATTTGTCTCAATATATATTTGCCATATTTTACAGAATTTTTTTATTACAGCAAAATATTATTAATACCTGGCTATATTAGAATTGTTTTATATGCATTAATTTAGATAGTTTTGTTAGCTCATTTTATCAAATTTTTTACTAGTTGGAAAGGTGCATTTTTTAATCTCAGAAAAGCTTTGTGGGCCTTAAAAAAATATCTTAACTAATATCTAATAATCTTTTTGATTTACTTTCTTAGAAATTATATATGTACAAGCCTTGACAATCCGAGTAAACAGATTTCTTTATGAATTAACTATAACTGCGGTATAGCGTCCTCCCAAGTATAACTTGGTGCATTTTTCGCTAGGCCAAAAGTTTATGACAGAAAAGACTTTAATAGTAAGAACACTATTTAGGGTTTGAGATGAACTGCTACTAAAGGAAGAGAATTAAGAAATGTCACAAATAAACAAAAATATGCTGTATTATCTAATGGAACTCCAACGTATCGACCCACAGATGTCAACAACACAATAGATCTGCTAGTATCTAGTTTCGACCTCTCATCGGACCACTCGCCTGTAATAGCCACTATAAGTACTTACCCGATTTACACAAATAACCCATTTTAGATACCACTTGGAACCAATATCAAATTAAATTAAGTACAAACGCAAACATTAACATATTAGGGACCTTAAACATATAATCAGTTCAATGAAATAATCAACTCAACAAGCAGCACCCCAGATAACCTAAAAAAGACACTAAACATTCCATTAGAAATCGAAAAATTAATTGCTAACAAAAGAAGGACTGGAAGAATTGTCGGAGAAGTCACAATCCATTGAATAAAAACATCTTTAATAGACTAAGTAATCGTCTTAAAGCTAAACTGAAGTCTTTGCGCAAACAGTACGCATAAACCTTAAACCAATTCGACAACTCTATCTGGGGGTCTATTTACAAGAAAATCAGTACTACCTAATTATTCACTGTTCATAAACTTAAAGCAACAAGGAAAAAACAGATGCTTTCGCAAATTACCTCTGTGAAATATTCCAACCGCATGACAACGAGGTTGATATAGAAATTAAAGAACACCTACAGATACCGTAGACAACTAAATCAATCAAACTTATCTCAGCAAAAGAACTTATGAATTATTGTAGTCCAGTACTGCCCAAGACAATTAAAGATGGCAGAAATAATTTTAATACCAAAGTCTGGTAAAGACCCTAAACTGATCAAATTCTATCGACCTATAAATTATTGGAAAAACTAACATTAACTCCACAGAATTGACCCCGAATTTACACCAAATGATTGAATATTATATCTTCCAATTTTAATTCCGCAGAGCCAATTCAACTATTCAGCAATACTATCGAAGAACAAACAATCTTATAATCGTTAAATAATAAAAAAAGACTGCCCCACAGTATTCTTAAATGTTAGTCAGGCATTTAATAAAATCTAACAGTTGGGTCTGGTTTACAAAACTTTAAAAAATCGTATAAGCGTAACATGATTTACTAAAATGCTACATTAGCAATTGACAATTTAGAACTAAATAAGAACAGAAGTATCAGCAATGCTGCCAATTGGAGTTTCACAAGGCAGTGTCCTTAGACTATTATTATACATACGTTAAATATACGAACTGCACCAAACATCACAATGGGCACATTTGGTAATGATATCGCAATACATGTTCATTCAGACTTACAATAATATCTAGATAGTTATAATATTACAAATTGGGCTGAAAGTTACGATAAATGAATCAAAATCTAAGTACGTAACTTTTACGTTAAGAAAAGTTTCATCCCCCCATATAAACAATGTAGTAATACACAATAAACTTTAGTAAAATATCTAGGTCTACATTTGGACACCAAACTTACAAGTAGTTTGCCTTCCACTATACTTTAAGCTAAAGTATCACCTTCATTCGCACATGAAAATTCTTTGTTTTCAGAAAATCATTTTCTGTAATAAATTTTCTTTAACTGCTGCAATTTGTTCTCGAGATAAATCTGTACGCGATGATTCTTTGTTTTATATAAATTCCCATATCTGCATTCCCGTTTTACCTCCAATATACAGACTTTGCCCGGAAAATATTGCAATTTGTTGATTGAGTTAGGTGGGGAGGACTCTTAGCTTTACAACGCTTTTAAGCTCGGTCTACTATGAGCTCTAGGAGCGTCAGTATTACTGTTTCCGTGAACCTGCTGTTAGTACCTGTGTCACGTCGAACAATAAAGAAAAGTATGGAGAAAATTGACAGCCGTCAACGAGCAAAAGTGTCAAAAATGTGTTTTGTATTCGTGATCTTTTAAATGCCGATCGTCGAATGAGTGTTCGAATGATAGCAGAGACTCTCAGTATTCCTAATACCACTGCGCAAGAAAATGTTATCGACAATTTGCGGAAAGTATGTGCCGAGTTGGTCTCCACACTGTTGACTAGCGTCCATAAGAATACTCGAGTGACGATCGCGAGTGAACTTTTAGAACGTGTGCAAAAGAAACCTGATTTTTTGGACGAAACATGGGCCTTCGAATGCGACCCATAGACGAAGCGCAAAATATCCTAATGATACATCTTAAATTTCCTTGGCCCAAAAAGGTAGGAATGAGCAAATCTGAAGTAAAAACTATGCTCATTGTCTTCTTTGGCGCCAAAGGGGTGGCCCACAAAAATTTGAACCTCAGCGGAAGACTACCTACTACGTGTAAAGGCTCGACAGATCAAGGAATAGGCTCGTACGTACTTAAAAGAAGATTGTCGCAACCTGGCATCTGCATTACAACACCGCCCTGCGCATCCAAAAATGTCTGCCCAAGCGCAGCTTGCCCCACTTACAGCCCTCTTAGCTCTAACATTCTTCTTTTTATTCCCGACGATCAAGTCCGCTCTGAAAGGAACCCGTTTTAGAACTATTGAAGCAATCCAAACCGCCGTAAAAAAGGCTCTAAACGAGGTCCCATTCGACGCCTTCCAGGATACGTACTATACATGGAAAAGTCGCTGGCAAAAGTGTGCGCATGCCCAAAGAAAGTACTTTAAAAATTTTAAACGTCTGTAACGATATCTTGAATAATTTTTTTACGAACTTAATTACATTACTTTTCGGAAAAACCCTGTACGTGTCAATTTCTAAACTTCTAGTTCTACATAGAATTCTTGTAGAATTAATCTCAATGCATTTAATTATGATTATTGTCTTTTCTCTGCTGTTTTTATATCTGTTTCTTCTTTTGCTTCTTTACTTAAAACTTTTCTAATAGTCGAATGAATTCAATTAGATATATTTATATACTTTTGCTTCATTGATATAAGCGTTCTTTCATCTAAGTGTTAAATTAAATGCTGTTTATAAAGCCGTCTTGTGCTCTTATCAGTGAATTTGTTGAAATTAAGTCTTATTTTGTAAAGTTTTTGGTAGCTATCTTTATTTTTACTTTTTTACGAAGATTATCTAACAATAAGTAATATATGAGAGGTAGTTTTTACTAAATAATGATTTGTCCTACAATCTGCTCCTCTATGTGCTTTGATGTTTATAGTTTTTACTTTATTTTTTCTGGTGAATAATCTATTTAAGATTTTCGGTTTTTTAAACCTATATAATGTTTTTATGTTGATTATTTTATTTACGTAAATCCAGCAACTTGTTACATTGTTGTTTAAATATTTTTCTGAAGAAAAGCTTAATATTACTATTATTGCTGCGACCAAGTCACGCATTAAAGCTATCATAGAGGCAATTTTATTGTATATTATTTTCAATAAACTTTTTCTGCTATTGACTCATTCTTATTAAGAACACATATAGCAGTTATTGTAAATCAGGGTTGTAAAATATTTATGTTTACCCTTACATGCATTTAGAAGCACTAAAAAATGTCTTATACCTACATAAAGGCATGTGATGGAGCAGCTCACTGTAACCTTGGCAAGCGGGAACATTCACTCCCGGCTAAAACGAAGACTCCCCCAAGACCAGTTAGTAAATAAATGTATTATTTTATAGTATATAGAATATATAGAATCCCACGTTATATAAACATTTATGACATATGTCAGAAATGACAGAAATAGAAGCTTGTCTCCAGCTTGGAACTGGCCTTGATCAAAAGTTAGAACAGCTGGTCACGCCCGGTCAATTGACATATGTGTTATTAAGATCAAACGTTTTACCCCTAAAACAATTTTGATTTTAGAAATTTTTATGTTTTTAAGAACAGCTCGACAAGCCCTGTCGATTGACATATAATTTATTAAGATCGGTTTTTCGGATCAAAAGTTGCCCCTCGTACAATATAATGACAAGTTAACAACTTGAAGAAAGTTTTGTACAGATAATAATACAGCAATTATTTCGCAAAAATCGGGGCAGTAAAATTAAATAACCTGTATATTTTAAATAATTATTTTATTGATTTGCAATACCTTTCCAGTTTCCAAGAAATGAATCTACAGTTTTTTAATCCATTTTTAAAAATTTAACCCTGTTCTACTAATATTTTGCGTTAAAAAACAACTTACATTTAAACAATACTTAAAAAAGTAAAATACATTTATTACACCTGATTTTGACCTTAGAAAATTTATTTTTAACTAGAGTGAAAAAATGTATTTTACTTAATTGGAGCAAAGCGTCAATCTGAAAATATTAAAATATGCACAAGTAATACTCTTGCACTAAATGTTGCTAAAAACTTTTAGTAGGGGAAAATTGTGTAATCAATTTCAACCATTTTTATTTATAGCAACTTCTTATTTATTATTTCCAACAAATAGAAGGGTAAGAGAAACATTTTTTAAATTACTTTTAGTACGTGATATCAGCAGTTATCAATAAGCACAACAAACTTTAAAAGTAATTAAATTAAACTCGCCGGTAAGGTATAAGGGGTATAATCCCCCAGGCCCATGCTCTTAAGAAAAACAAATAGAGAAAGTTATATAAAAAATCCAAAACATTAAAGTAGTATTAGTCATAAAATTCATTTCATGGAATTGTAGAATTTGGTAGCTCGATGTAGCAACACAACAACTGCAAATGAATATCTACAAGTTTGTATAAAGGACCAAGAATATTTAATAGAATTATGGACCTGCCTTTATTTAAAAAAATGCCAATTATTAGAAATGTGGGAATTTTACAATTAATAAGTCTATAATTTCATATTAAAAAAATATTTTTACAATGTGGCAGAATCTCAACTATCATATAGCCAATTGCAAGTAAATTAATTATTATTTGAAAGTCAAAATGAATTTATGCAATACTGTGCAGTTAATGTAACAAAAGCAATGTTGTAAGAAAGAAGAAAAGCGAAACATTGCCCACTAATAAAGTACATGAAACTCCAGATACTACTGATATTGATCATACGATGCTAGAAAATGTTAAATTGAAGAACGATTTTTGAAATTTCTTAATTTCAACCGACTTAATTTTAATGCATATAAGTACGCTTGAGAATACAAACTTTTAATAATCGACATAGTAGCTATGGGTATAACAATTTAACAAATATGGAAAAATTTCATAAAGTGTTAAAAGTTTTATTTTGAAGAAAAATTCTATGGCATTATGTTTTCCTGAAATCACGCACTTAATCTTTTGCAGTTTACACGCTGCGATTGGTATTGAAGCAGTTCTATTTCTTAGAACCATTCAAAAATTCCCAAAAATGGAAAATATTAAATGTAAGCTATTTGATGTTTACTACACACTTTTTCCAACACGCCTTAATCAACAAAAATAAAAAGTTTTAACATTGTTTATAAACAATTTAAATAAATTGAAATTACGGATGAATATACCTATGTTTAAATTTAACTGTAGAAACTATAGTTGATTTACATGGCATTCTAATTTATTGTTTAATATTTGGGCATAATTCAATTACAAAAATAACATTTGGCAAGAAATAACTACATCAACTGATAATATAGAAAGCAACAGAGAAAGATAAAAAATTACGATAAAATATTTCACATTTTTAACTATAAAAGGCGTCAATTGAAAAAAAACTATTTTCAAATGGAAATATTATGTAACTTATCAAGAAACTTATATTGAAAATACATAAAACTTAAGTACTTTAGAAAATTTTAAGTGCTACTATAGGGAATTTGGGATATGGAATTGTACATAAAATACAGGATTTGTCTGGAAAGTATCGCAGGTAATTGTTTATTTCTTTAAAATCTTCAAAATAATTTTCTTTTGCATCTACAGTGTTTTAGGTGCTCCTGTCACGCTTTGAAGGCTTGCTAGAATGCGGAAACTAAAATTCTGTTTATGGCCATGGCCATATGGTTTGGACCCTCTCTACCGACTTAAAAGGGGCTAATTTCCGGCTGGATTTGAGTTTTAGGAAAATAAAGTTGGGCGGGGGTAAGTCCAGACTGTACAGAGTGTCCCAACTAACGTTGGTACGCTGTGCTTGGCAAAAAATTTCTTTACGAGCAGCGGCGTGTGACCGGACGCGTTGTCATGGTAGAGGGTCCAGGTGTTGGCGATCACTTTTCGGACGGAACGAATTTTTTCGTAGGCGTTCGAGCACATCGACGTAAAATTTTACGTTACTATTTGTCCGACAGGTACAAACTTTTTTTCACCACATCTTTGCGTCAAAGAAGACAATGAGCATTGATTTAATCTTTGACTTGCTCATGCGGATCTTTTTCGGGCAAGGATATCCTACTGTGTGTCACTCAGAACTTTGTCTTTTAGTCTCAGAATCGTACTCGAACACCCATGTTTTATTACCGGTTATCACCGTGTTCAAAAAATCAAGATCACACAGAACACGTTTCAACAATTCTCGGAAGATCAACACACAAAAAACCTTTTGTTCTTGGGACAAAACCTTTGGAACCAACTTTGCACAAATTTTTCTCATTTGCAATTCTTCAGGCACAATTTTATCCACTATGCTTTTTTGGTACAATCGAACTCAAAAATGGTTTCACTTTTACCAAATTTTCATCACTATGACTCGTTAACGGATTTTCTTTGCGTTCCTCATCTTCCACGGCTTCTCTTCCCGCACGAAACATCTTGAGCCATTCAAAAATCCTTTTTTTACATGGTGTCTTCCCCGTAGACTTCCTTTATCAAGTCCAAAGTCTCAATGCCGGATTTTTTGAGCTTGACACAAAATTTCACCGCATAACGTTGCTCTAACGTATGCTGCATGTCTAATCCGTGACGCGTCACCAAAACACGGTTTGCAAAACGCGCGATCCTCACTCTCTCAAGGCTCGGAGGCAATTGAGCCGGGTCGCATTCTTTGCCCAAGAGCCGTTCCACCACCCTTCTTGCCGAAAACCACGTTCCTCTAGCCGTTCTGGTTGGCTAGAAAAATGATTTCTGATAGTTTCCGGTCAAACCGTGTATGTACTTCACTTGTATTTTTCTTGCTTTGTTTAAAAAGTTGTTCAAAGTTATAGTTGACAAATGTACCCAAGATAATATCAATGAAATGTAGTTATTTTCAGTGAAAATAGTTACTTGTCGATTTGTTAAATACATAAAATTAAATAGTTAGGTATTACAATAAGGTTTCTGAATATTTTCATTACTTTACGGTATATAAAATACCAGTAACTAATGGCTGAAAGTGAGAAATGATTTAATGTATTGGCAAAAGTTATAAATAAGTTAAGATCTAATATGCGCCAAAATTGTCTGAACAGTCCGAGTACTTCGACCGTCAAAGTGACATATGCCAGAGAGTTGGATTATGGTGACAGTTCAAATATTTGCTAGTAATGATAAAAAACAGAAAATTTCTTTTATAGAGTATATGCAATTACCTGTAACAAAATAAAGTTACTTATTTATTACAAAAAAATAAATAGGTATTTTACTTTCATTTGTAAATAACAGGATTATTATTATATTATTATAAGTACTTTTATATAAAATTTATAATTAAATTTTTAATATGATATTATTTTACAATGTGCCAGCGTCGTCCCGTGGTTGAGGGACGGGCTGCGATACTGACGGACCCGGGTTCAATTCCCGGTGCTTTCTGATGTCTGGCGGGTGGCCTACTCAGTCACTAAAAATAATTGAGTGCCTGCGTTCACTCGAACAGAGGGTAATAATGGCGGTCATCTAAGGTGCGGTGCTTGCCACGTCGCCACGCATCAGAGATGGTGCGCGACGACCGGGCAGAGAGAACGAAAGTATGAGGGGCGTAGGGCCTTACCATTATTATTATTATTATTATTTTACAATAATTTTTATTTTAATAAAAACCCTTTAAATGTAATCCACTATTTCAAACGCTTTGACTTTTGTACTCGCGGCTGTACAACAAAGATAGTGGTGGGAGACTGTTGTTGACCTTAACTAACTAGCTGCTGATCTTACTCGGCTCATTGCAGGTAACACTCCCTCGGGGTTTATTCACATTATTGGTCGTTTGGTTTTTTTATTACATGATGTTTGGTTTTTGCCTCTTAATAGCGATAACACGGTGGTAGAATGCAAAGCCTTTCTACCTTTTGTTAAATCAGTTACGAACAGAACACGAAATATTCTAAAGAAATTCATGGTGGAAACTATTCACAGTGCTACAACAAAAATTTATTTTGAACCGCCAGGATCACAATAAACCCATGAAATATACTAGAAGTATATTGCACATCATGCTCGTTAAAGCATTGGGACTATGAGCCAAACAATTATTACCAAAATAATGACATTTACATTTTCAACAATCTGAAGAATTAGTAGAAAATTCTGGCCACAAAAATGATTTAAGAAAACACAAAGGTTACTTAAGTTGATAAACTAGAGATTACACAAAGATAATTTTAACAGAAACGTGGTCAATTTACCCAAATTTTAGTTTGCTACTCTTGAGAGACAAAAAATAAGAACAGCTAATAGCATCTGTAAACGTTGGGGAAGATGTTATCTGTAACGGGTAGTAGCAGTAATCTGACTGATATAAGCGGCTAACCAATTGAAGTTAGCGATTCTTCTCCACCATCATTTATACCGTACGCGCATGAGTACAAAAATTAAAGCAGATAAGATAGCAACTTTTTTAATTTTAAAAAATTCTTCTTCTGAATCTGTTCACCACAACTGTGGACAAAACGTCAAACGTTCACAAACTCCAAACATGGTCTAACAAACCTGAAAACGGACAGCATAGTATATCAAAACATCGGCCATAAAAATCTCAGTATTTATTTTCTTTATGTACCTCTGTGATGTTGTTCTCGCAGATTTTTTTTAAATTTTAGAACTATGTTAAATTTGATTATAAAAAATATTAATTACTTTATCTTAATTTAATACAGAGGGTACTAGAAATTTTTGCAATATACCAACTCATACGTTTCCTGGCAGCTGCCATTTTGGTAATAACAAAGGGCGTGTTTCAATTTTTAATAATCTAAACGTGGTTTTGGACTTCAGTGGGCATGTTATAAAAAGAAATTCAAGTTTGGTTCCCTGTTACGATGCTGTTGATATAACTAAATGTACTATTTCCAAACTTACTAACTACCTATCAATACTACAAAACGCTCCATCTGATTTTTTCTCGCTTCGAGATAGTCGCTCAAAATGATATAACACAGGAATGTAAAATACTCTTCTACCTGGCGACTGATGACATCCTTGTCAGACTTGAACTTTTTCCTGGCACAACGATGTTTTGCTCCACAGCAGAAAATGAATGTCCTGACTACAAAGCGTTTTCCAAACTGAAAATTTCTCTCTAGAACTCTCGGTACCGCCTGAATATGCTCGCATAATGAGGAAAATTAATTCTCAAAACAGAAGCTATTTTTTCCAAACGTTAATCAACACTCATACCTCGCGAGAAGTTAAAAACAAAATAATTCGGTATTCCGTTTTTGACCAAGACAACATTGAGAACTCTTTTCACTGCCGTAGTACAGAAACAAATAATACCTGGAAGTTGCCACAACGTACATACATCGCTTACGCCATATTGCAAAACTTTTCTAGTACTCTATGTAATATTCAGTTATTTTATAAAAATAACAACCATAAATTAAATGAACTTAAAAATAAATACATATATATATATATATGTATATATATATATATATATATATATATATATATATATATATATATATATATCCACAATGGATGTACAAAAAACTGTCTGTTTTCTGAGTACAGAGGTAAGATTTAATTTTCATAGACGAATTGTATTCTTTAAGGCCAAGTTCGTTTGTTAAATATTTAAACCATTAGAATATTACATCGTAATTAGATATGCTAATTGAAGTTTTATTTCGGGTTTACTCCTTTTATGCACAAGCTTAGGTAGATTTTATTTAGGCAATAGCCTCTGCAACTAGGCTGACAATTTTTTACCCACCTTCCCTCAAATTTTTGCAAGGTGGGAACGTATAGATTTAGAGCCCATTCATAATGGACATAAGTATAAGCCGCCCCTTAAGAAATACGTAATACCTAAAATTCAATCAGTGCAAAGTTAAGAATGCACTTTCGTAATTTTTACGTTTTGCGTGAAACGTAAGAAATCGTAAAGTTGCAATCGGTTCAACTTTATGTATTTCTTACGTTTATTTAGAGTAATTTTTAATTTTCCTTTATATTAATGTTGATAGCAGTAACAAAATGTTTGTTTTGATTCTAAGGTTGCGTAACCTAACTTTAGTATTGTCGACATTTTGGCTTGGTTTTTACAACGGATAGGGAACTATTAATTAAGTTAGTAAATATGCATTTGTTCTTACACCATAAAAGGGATAACAAGTTCAAAGATAACATAATTATGCAAAATGCCTGGAAGGACATTGCTGCCACTGCTGTGTTAGAGCATGGGCAACTTTCAAATGTTTATTATACGTATTTGTTAGGAACGGCTTATGCTTACGTCTATTATGAATGGGCGCTTACAATAGAAACTTCGCTAGGCAGAAGCAAACCAAATGGCCGTGACAAACGAGCTTTTTGCGTTCAACAATACAGCGGCTCGTTAGCCTTTGCTGTCCGGTCATTTGGCAAACAGCGGTATATATATATACATATATATATATATATATATATATATATATATATACTTGGGCTTAAAGAATACAATTCGTCTATGAAAATTAAATCTTACCTGTGTACTCAGAAAATAGACAGTTTTTTGTACATCTATTGTGAAATTTATATAGTATTTTAAACAAGATCAGGGGGCGAAACGGTAATATATACAAATGTTGAAACTCATAAACACCTTGGAAACTCAAACTTAGACCAACCAATCAACTATGAAAGTCTCAGCACTCTATATATTATCGTTCATGAGATATGTCACTTTAAAATAAAAAAAGCAGGAAAACCCCCCTTAGGGGTGTTTCAATGGGTCGGGTTTATGAGACATTCCTATTCTACTTTTTAATGAGGAGTTCAAAAAAGGTGGTCAAAAGTTTCGACCTAATTGTACAATTGATCACTATACTCAACTGTATATATTAGCTCTAATTACCTCTAATTAACTGGAGAATACCCAACTAAAAAAAGTTTGAAACAAATTTTTAATACACAAATAAAAAACCAAACCAGGCAAGATAATGATAATTATACAAAACAAATAAAAATATGAGATAAATGAAATCCTTAAGTAGGTTGTAAAAAAAGGCGAATAGGTGCTTACAAGTACTCATTTTATGACTAATTCGTTAATATAATTTGAAGACAGTTAAATTTTGAGTAAGAAGCAAGAAAAGCTTTTATGAAAAAGTTGTGTACTTGCTACTAACAATCGAATTGATACTGAATAAGAGACCCAGTAGAATGATATTCCCTTTTTCAATTGACCGCCGCGCGCAGTATATTGGTAAACGGCGCTCAAGTCGTACATCTTTGAGCAGCGCAAAGGTACGCCATTTTAGTGCTCACCATGGTGTAGAACGATAAATATTGTGTGTTTTTGTAGAAGATTTATTTTAAAAATGGCAATACTGTGAGTGTGACGCAGAGGCTATTTTGCAAACATTTTGGAGTCTACCGTCACGGAAGAGTCCTGGCCAAGAAAACCATAATATTGTGAGTACACAGACTGGTTCAACATTCAATCGGAAATCACCTGTTGTAACATAGCCACAACGTTCCGCCGCTGAGCATGCTTAAGAATATCTGAAGGGAGTCCGAGGGGAATTCTACTCTTATTATTTACGCTTATTTTAATTTATCATACTCCACCAATAAGTAGAATTTTCTGTATTGGACCCTCAGATCCTCAAATTTGGCGTTATAAGTTCCTATTTTTGAGGAAGCGAGACGCGCGGTGATTGTCACATCTAGCCCCTATGTTGTAATGATATGCAGTTTCTGGAACACAAATTTAATGAACATGAAAATACACCAGTGTGGTTCCAACAGATCAGGTCGCCTTATCTCACTACATAGCGACTTCCTTTAGCCTCTAGACTATGACCTTCACTAGATTTATCTGTCTTATTGCGATTTATTTCTGTAGAAACACCTGAAAGCTGAAGTCTTTCAAAGCAGGCCACGGATATTCGCAACGCCATAGCAGCAGTACCAATGGAAGTGACTGCGGCAAGCAATGCGGAACTTCAAAAATGGTTGATAACTGTATGGACAGCATTGTACTTTGTGATGGTTATAATGGTAAATAAACATAATCTGAATTGTTCTTTTTTTGCTGTTTTGAAAAGGGGGATTATTCTGTTGAGCCCTGTATAAAATTTAGGCAATAAAACAAGCTAAAATATCATTTATTTTTTAAAATAAAGAGTTTCCAGTAGAAAATTATCAGCTTTAAAAGTAAATTAAAAAAATATAATAATGTATTCGATTCTTTTACTTGTGCAGATTGTATATAAGTATTGCGGATTTTATTTTTTAAAAACAATGTCTTCCAAATGACGCCTGTTGTTTTTTTCAAGGCACCTTTGCAGCCGGCTCTTTATATTCGCAAATACGCTAAAGCAAAGCGTTGGTGTAATGGCGGCGATTTTATTGCGATTATTTTCTTGTAGGGCTTGAATTGTTCTGGGACTGTTGTTGTAAACCTTCAACTTGAGGTAGCCTCACAAAAGAAAACCGCATGGTGTGAGGTCTGACGGGCGAGGTGGCCAGGGTATGTTTCCGTACTTGCTGATTAATTTACTTGGAAAAATTGCTCTCAGCTTCTCCATTGAGACCCTAGCTGTGTGTGAAGTGGCACCGTCTTGCTGGAACTGCGTTCTATTAATGTACCCGGAAAGTGCTGCATTTGCGGCAAAAAAAAAACTCACCGATCATTCGACAATATACCTAAACTGTGACTGTTTTACGCTTATTGAAAAATATGATCCAATTATTCGTCGAGCAAAAACTACACAACACACAGTTGTTTTGGGTCAATGTAAGCCTTTTTAGTAATGCTCGTTAGGGTTGTTGGGGGATGTTCTGTTTATTAACGTAGCCGTCAATGTTTCTAAGCGTTTGTGCTGTTCGAAAACGTTCCAGAATTGTTCTGGTAAAGGTTTCTCTCAATACATTTGAGACCTTGCACAATTTAGATTTTTTATAGATGAAGCTTTAGTTTTTTCTTTAAAATAAGGTGCACTGTTACGCGGATTGCGTATAACTTCGTGGCGAACTTGAGCCACATGTTCTGGCGTCGCTATTGAAGGTCCCGGAGGACTCCTGCTGATTACTGTCCCTTCTTGCCTGCACCTTTGCACCCACGAGCAGATAAGTTGTGTGCTCGGTCCATCATTTAATCGTCAAATATTAAAGTGAGTACAAAAAGTACTACTCGCACGAACCAGCGATACACCGCTCTTTAAATGTTGCTTGACTGCAAACGCACTGTGTAGTGCTGCCCCCGACGCTTTGCAATCTATACATCCGGGACATTCCAACGATGCCCTCCACTACACTGGCCCAATGCGCATACGACACGGCAGTTCTGTTCAGCTTTATGAAAACAACATTCATCGTAAGAAGACTGCAGGATGAGCTGGACCTCCTAGAAGACTGATGAGACAGGTGGAGAGTAGGAATCAGCGCAGAGAAGAGCGCGGCCGTCCTATTCTTTACCAAGGAACTTCACTGGCAAGACGAGCTGGCAAACCTCAGGATCTTTGGAAGGGAGATACCCTGGACAGAAGAAACATCCTACCTCGGGGTAATTCTGGACAGGAAGCTGACGTGGAGAGATAGAAAAAACGGCCACCAAAACAAAAGCAGCACGAACAACACTCGGCTCCCTTCACTCTAGGAGTCACCTATCAACGGAGAACAAGCTGCTTTTGTACAAGGCCGTTATAAGACCAATGATGATGTACACGGCACCAGTTTGGGGCTGGGCCGAAAAACACACAAACAAAATCCTCGTAAACTAATTGAAATGCAAACCAAAAAGCGAGTCGATATTTGTCGTTAACTACTTGTAAATCCAATAAATATCCTATTTTAGAAGCACAGTGTTACTTGCGATAAAAATGCGTTTATTGTTTTTGTTGGTCGTAATCATTTCAAGCGCTGGGTTTATCAGAGATAAAATCCCAGACCAGTTACTCGACAGAATCGTTTTGGTAAGAAAGTGAGCAATAAAACAAAAAATCCATATACGTGTAAAGTGTTAATGCTCTTGATAAAAAACCAACTAAGCGCCAGTTTATTATCACAGACGATTGGCGAGTCCTATGAATTAATGTATCTCATAAAATCGGCTACTCAGACAACAAAATTTATAACAATTTTTCATAAGTTTCTTGAACGGATATAAAAATCCTGTGGTTTACACACATATTTAACGTTGGACACAAAATAAATGGAGTATACATTTCATTGTTTTTTTAAATCAATACTCGTATTTGATAGAAAAAAATTGACATATATTATTATAAAAATTTCAACTTGAATTTCTTATGCTATATTGGATACCGAATGTTAATCGATGAAACGGCGCCGTCTTTATTCATAAACCAAACCAAAGAAGTCTAGATAGGCAGTCTCAGTTTGAAACTTATAGCGATTATCTTGTAAGACTGAAATAGTATATTTTTGTCAGATTCATGCTTGAAGGAAAATTCTGTTATACTTCTCTACTCTATAAAACTACACAAATGGAACTATGTGTGTGTGTTTGTTTGTTTATAACTAACATTGCAACTCCTCCTATAGTTATGATCCGATTTCAAATTTCAATACCTCATTCGAACCGGTTTGTTGCCAAACCTCGCATAAAGATTTTAGATTTTTAATTTAGGTTACGGTTGACCTGTTATAGATTAAAACATAAATTACCAAGAAGTAATTAGACAGTTTGCACCACCTCTCGGGGCCAATTCTTGCCGTTAGTAGGCACATGAGGCACAACTTTGATTTATGTGGATCGTCTTTGGGATGGGCCTGTCGTTAAGCAAATAAGAACAATTTTGATTTATGTGGGGCCTGTTTACTAGTGTTTTATATATACGTTTTTAGGTCCATTTTTGCAGATCTCTTGATTTTTGTATAGTAACCACACTAAGGCGCTGTAATGGCTCAGTGGTCAAGATCATTGTTCTTCTGTCCTGAACAGGTGCAGGCGAGTTCGAGTCTCGCTCAACCCATGAGTGTATGTGATGTCCTAACTTTAAGTGTGCATGTTAGTAGGCACGATAAGTCATTGTGACTGCAGTGTCGGTAATTGCGCTAATAATAAAAAAACACTAAACGTTTGGTCACCTTTACTTTGTATGACTATGCACAATATTGAGTTTTAAAAGTGTAATTGTAAAGTTTCTATTTTTATATGAGAAATACTTCTTCATTACTATTTTTTCGTTTTTCACTCATAGTATGACACACATTACGTTTTTTAGCAAAAAAAATCAATTTTATAAAAGCAAATTTGAAAAAAACAAAAGTATGAAGCCTTCCAAACATACACAATACAAACATTTTAGAGAAAAATATATTTTTAGGAAATTTGTTTTTTCTTATAAATGAAAATAGTCGTAACGCTGGAGAAACAAAAGATTTCCTATTAAAGCAATTATTAAATAGCAAACACGTTAATTGAGCAAACAGTAAACGAAAACAATCGATTCCGTTTTAATAAAACGCACGCTGCAATTAGTCGGGGTGAGGGGGGCTGTTAGGAAGCAGACAAATATCGTGCAGCTTCGTCATTGTTGTCAATATTGCGTGCCCAATCAGGCGTAATTGCTGTTTGCAAAGCTTATTTATTAAGGAATAAATGAAGACACTTTTCGGCTAGCGAAAAAACCGGCGTACAGCTGCGTCCCGGGACGTTTCCTGGCTCGCAGCGCTTTAATTGGCGCGGATTCGTTTAAAAAACCGATAAATAATAAACGCCAGATCGCAGCCCGCTCCGTTTTTATCCTGATCTGGTCAGACAGCTGTCAGGACCCGTCTGCGCCGTAATCGCTGATATCTCGATATGATATCTTGTAAGCCGGAATATTGACACCAATTAAAGATACACGAGCATTTATATAAATTATGACTTAATTGCAATATTCATGGCGAATTAATTTCAGTAACGAGTAAGTGAATTGCATAACTGAAGCAGTTTATGTCATTAACAAACTTAGCGAAGTAACGAGAAAAATTATATCTTGGTGCTTTCCATGTTTACAAATTCATAAAATTAGTCGGTGACAAAAATATTTCAGATACTAATCACATATAAAATATATTGCTGCTAAAACATTTAAATTTTTATTAACATTGTGCCAGCGTGATCCCGTGGTTGAGCAACGGGCTGCGATGCTGACGGACCCGGGTTCAATTTCCGGTGCTCTCTGATGCCTGGCGGGTGGCCTACTCAGTCACTAAAAATAATTGAGTACCTGCGTTCATTCGAACAAGGGGTAATAATGGATGGTGCGCGACGACCGGGCAGAGAGAGAGAACGTATGAGAGCCTTAACCTCTCAGTTCGCAGGCCGTGCTCCCACGCGGGGCGTAGAGCCTTACCATTATTATTATTATTATTAATATTGTTTTGTTTTGATTTTTCTTTTGTAACAGCGTACAGGAATATAATATAGATATGAATAACTGTTTGTTAACAGTAGGTTTAGCTAGGCACAGTAAACTGATATAAATAATATAATATAATACAGGGTGGTATCCAAAAGTAGTAGGATTAATTATTTTTAAAAAAAATGTATTGAACATTTTGGTACATCGACTTAATACTCTTCAAAATAGGCCCCTTGGGCATCCACACACTTCTGGTAGCGAGCTTTTCAGGTTGCGAAGGCCTTCTGGAAGTCGTCCTCGGGGATGCTGTTCAGCGCCCTCGTCGTTGCCGCTTGGACTGCTTCCACCGAGTCGAAACGATGCCCCTTGAGCTACCTCTTGATCCGGGGGAACAGGAACATGTCCGGCGGTGCCACATCAAGGCTTAAGGGAGGTGAGGCAACGTGGAAACTCCGAATTTGGCCAGGAAATCCCTCACTATCCACGCGCCGTGGCACGGCGCGTTGTCATGATGGAGCTTCCACTTCCCCACCAGGTCTGGTCGCACTCGTGTGATACGATTTCGCAGCCGTGTGAGCACTTCTACGTAAAATCTTGCATTTACAGTCTGTCCAGGAGGTACTAACTCCTTATGGACAATGCTACGACGGTCAAAAAATGCAATCAACATCGATTTCACTTTCGATTTCGACATTCTGGCCTTCTTTTTATGGGGTGATTGTGCGGTGTGCCACTCTTCGCTCTGATATTTTGTTTCCGGGTCGTATTTGTAACAAAACTTGATGGCGTACCGCTGATCCAAATTTTGCTCCATCGCAACTGACGACGAGGCGTCTCAACAGGCGTCACTAAAACAGTGGCCCACACTCAACAAACGCACGCAGACGATTGCCGCAGGTCAAAACCTGTTCCCAAGGCTCCCTTCCATAACATCCGGCCTTGCAGACCCCCCTCCATCGCTCAGCGTGCGCGGAAAAAAACCGTCCTACTACTTCTGGATACAACCCTGTAGCAAGGTAAGGAATCATAGGCAACGTCGATTATTCCGGGTCGTATTTGTAGCAAATCTTGATGGCGTAACGCTGCTCCAAATGTCGCTCCATCGCAACTGACAACGAGGCGTCACAACAGGAGGTCACAATCAGTGGTCCACACTCAACTAACGCACGCAGGCGACTGCCGCAAGTCGAAACCTGTTCCCAAGGCTCCCCTCCATAACATCCGGCCTTGCAGATCCCCTTCATCGTTCCGCGCGCGCGGGAAAAGAAACAACCCTACTACTTCTGGATACAACCCTGTATATCAGTTTATTATTTAAAACTTATCTAACAACTTTTAAGTTTCTGTCATAAGAATCTTATACATACAAGATCTGTTAGAAAAATATTCAGCCATTATTAATATGTACAAGGAAAATGTTAAACTGTAAAGACACACTACTACAGATGATTCACAATAGAACAAGGAACAAAAAGGTCTATATAAGTGTATGTCTAAATATGCATGTTAGATAATGTTTTTCACAAGAACGTTTGTCTCGGTTAAAGTGTGTTTATGCGTTTTTTTTTCACTTACAGATCTACTCCTAAGCAGATGTCTGTTGTAAGAGTGTTTGATATCAGTCTGCTGGGGTCACAGTTCATTTTTGTTATCAGTCATCAACGTTGTATAAGAATGTAAATATCTTTATTTGCAGTAATAAAAATAAAGACTAGCCAATAGTTTTTTTTAGTTATAAAACGTGTGCCTGTAAAGGAGAAAAAGTAAAGTGATAAGAAAAAGCACGCAGGTGCTCAGGCGCTAAGAAGTTAATGAATGTTAAGTTAACATTTGGACTATTAATAATAATAGATACAATTTTAAAAAATAGAAAAGATCTTATCATTAGCATCTATAATCACCACGACGTTTTCAACAAAAGTTACTCGTTCTAGAAACAAAGTAATTGAAAAAAGTAGAAAAATAACTTTACGTCTGAATTGACGACAAAGTCAAACACATTATGCCAATTATAATAACAGAAAAAGCAAAAACAATTTTTAACCACGTTCAGAATGAAAAAGAAAAAATATTGTATCTAAAAGAGATTGAAAAATAATCTTTATAACATACAAATTACTAAAAAAGCGTCTAATGGAGACACAGAAGCAGCGTACGTATTTCCAGTACGTGCTATAATTAAATGAGAGTTTTATTTTTCTGAATTATGAATTTTTTTAATTTGCTTACAATGTTAATAAAACAAGCCTTTTTTGGAAAAGAATGCCAAAATATACATTTTTATCCTAAGCGGGCCCTAGGACACAAGGCTGCAAGAGTTTTAAATTAAAACCAGTTTCAATCGCTATGAATAACTCTTAAAATTGTTTATGAAATCAAAATGTTTTCTGTTTATAAAACGCTACTATAAATTTAATAAATTAGAACCGAAATCTTTACTTTTAATTAATGATCCTCTAACCCACCCACCGCTTTATCCCCATTTAACAACATCCATTACAATAGAAGTGATTTTCATACAACTTTGTTCATCCAATCAATAGGTCAAAATATAATGCCAAATTTTAAAGCTCGTTATTTATGCAAGATATTTTGATAACTAACTGATACACTGACGGAACAGATAAACACTCTATTAAATTTTTGTGGGTGGACTACAATATCACGAATGCTCTAGACAAGATTAAACTTTTCTGGAATGAGGTGACAAAGAAATGTTTGAAATGAATATGGAAAAATGTATCACTGAAGCTAAGCCAGGATGTTGATACAAAAGAATACTTAGTTCATATTGACGAAATTGTTAAGCTAACTAATGAAACAAAGCTGGACAATATGATTGCTTAGAAATATTAGAAGAACTATTGCAAGTTACGACTGATGCAAATTTTACTAGTGAAAAAGAATTAGTAGAACAACAATAAGTGTACAAATGCAATAGGATTAGAGTTTTCTTGCTACAGAATTCCTCAAAATAAAATTAGCCATTAGTACAAAAATGATAAATAAGTTTATGTACGGTAATCCAAATTGAACTTTAGAATGTCTTTCTGAGTAAAACGCAAAATATTGGAACAATCCTAATTTTATTGCTATCAGTATAAATTACAGATTTAGCAGTTACGTATGAAATATGATGTCGACCAAATGCCCTTCACGACTCCGTTGACATCCGACCATGCTATTAGCAAAGTTTTCCATAATGCTCTTCCATAAATTCAACTCTATTTCAGCAATTGCACACGTCTGTGATGTTTTCTTTTAGCCCGTAGTAAATTTGTTGACATAAACCCTTTCTCGAAAATATTCTCAGGGAAAATAATCTAATGGACTTAAATCACAAGACCTTGATGGCCAATTGATGTCGCCCCTCCACGAGATAATACACCCAGGAAATTTGGTTTAAAGTAAAGTAAGCGTTTCGCGAGCTGTGTGGCATGTGGCTTGATCTTATTGAAATTACTTGCCATTCAAATTCAAATAATTGGTTTCGCCAAAAAAATGTTGTTTAACATATCTCAATAGCGTATACCGTTAAAGGTAACAACTTATAGCCAGCTTCGTTCTCAAAAAAGTGCAGGCTAATGATTTCTTCCGCCTATACTGCACACCAAAGAGTGAGTGCATTGCTTTTTCTTGAATAGCACGTAAATTTTCACTACTCGAGATGCGACAATTTTGATGATTCACAAAGTCATTTAGAGAAAAACTAGCTCAATATGAGTTTTCTTTGCAAAACTGAGCATCAACTGCTATATTCCCTAAAACCCAGTATGGCGTTTCTGGTGGTATTTGGTGGATTTTGCCATGTGGTTAGATACTAACTATACAAATGCAAACATCTAACGTTTACAGAACGCAAACGACGCGTAATTCAACTCCTAAAATTCAATTTGGATCACCCTATATAAAACAATCCTAATTTTAATAAATGTTTCAGAGCAAGATAAAATGGGAGGTATTGTTATCAACAATTGCTTGCTAAATGAAAGAAAAAAAGGCAAGTGACGTTATTTAACAAACATTGTCAATTAAAGAACGTTCGCTATCACAAACATAAATTGTTTACTCGAATATTTTTATTTTTCGTGAATCATTCAGAATAAAAAATGCAACACAAAAGAAAATTTCTTGATTAGTAGGATGGCTTTATCGATTCAAAACAAAAATAATTTTCATAACATATAAATTACTGGAACAGCTGCAGAATCAGCTACTACATTTCCAGTGACATCATACATAGACATACATATAAATTAATATTAGAAATAAAAATGTCTAGAATGTAATACAAGAGTAATTACATGTTATAAAATAAAACAGACAAAAGGGTACATTTTATATTTACTATTTTATTTCACCTATCCTCGTTATTTACGTATTAAGATAATCTCTTTTTACGCTATTTCATTTAGCATTTTTACTTTTTTGGAAAGTATCCCTTGCGTTAAACGGAATCTTATTATATTTCGTAAAGACGCAAACAAAGCGACGGCACACCTGTATCATATAACCTTTAATGTAAAAAGAAGAATGAGGACAGAAAGTTCAAAAAGATGCCAATCTGACAACTAATAAGAACAATAGAGGCTTGTCTAGTCGTTTTATGAACAATATATATATATATATATATATATATATATATATATATATATATATATATATATATATATATATATATATATATATATATATATATGCCACAAAACGTGAATTTGGCTTTGACAAATAGTAAACGCAGCCCGACGTTATTTGTTTTTAAGAAAAGAAAAATATCAAATTGGCAAAATTAATATATAATTTTTTTCCTTATGAGACATTAATTTTATATTCGCTGACTAAAAACGATCTAATCCACATTAAAATTAAATTAATATTTACACATATTTGTATATGATTATGCTAATGTCAACACTTACAACTTTACTCTTTTCAAATATTCAGAAGATTTTAACGGTGACTGAAAATAATAATTTATTTTAACACTAAAAAAGGGAATAGATTTCAGCAAAAGTAGACGTAAACACTGGTTAGTGTTAGTAGATATTTGAATAAGTGATAAGAAATTATACCCACATTATATTTAGTAGTTGAGAGATTTTACTTAAATGTGCTGATTGCTAACACTTAATCACAAATATTCTTTCAAATAATTAAGCTACATTTATAAAACACGTAATTTTTCATTTTTATAACATTCACAATTGGACAGACGAAAATGCACACGCCGTTCTTTAGTTTAATAAAACTCGGTATCCTACCACATCAAGTAGCAAAAGCAACATATCTTAATTTCTTTCGTGCATCTCAACTTTGATTCGTACACGATATACTACTTTCATATTTTAAAGTTACTGTCAGGGGGCATTTTAAAAATACTTTTAATTTGCTTGATCTATGTTAGACTCTTTAATAATCTTGTCGTAGTACGTCAATGTATAAAACACCCTTGCTAAACTATTCAATAAATGCTCAGTTTTCTTAAAATAATTCGGAGACGCACCGCTCGTGTTAGTATTGAAAAAAGCGCTTTAAATATATCTTTGTAACTACTTACAGTTCGTTTAAATGTTTTATCTCTAAAAAAATAATATGCAATATGTAACAGCTATCAAAATTTTCAAAAACTTTTATTATCGAAATTGGTAAAAAGTTTTCGAGTTATTTTAGTCTATTATATCTCTATAGTGACAATTGCATTATTACGCTTTGTTCTATATAAGGGCAGGTATTCAATTATTTTTAGTGATTGACTAGGCCACCCTGTAGACTTCTGATCTCCAAGAATGAACACAGGTCTATCCGCAACGCAATCACATGCTTCAACCACGTGGCCACATTGTAGCTCCTGGCCTATTACATATTCAACAAATATTTTACATTTGCTTTTTAAGACTGTATTTATACGTACTTTTTTTTCTTGCACTAATGTAAGATATGTTAGTTATAAAAACATAATTCATTTTAAAGTTAGTCATAAAAATGCCTTATTTAGTTGTATATATAAAATATAAGTAGAAATTCTAGAAGGTGAAAAGTACGAACTGCAAAATTTACAAGCTTCTGTAAGAGAACTTTAATACCTTCCTGGTACTGAAATAAATTTAATGAGTTAAATGTTAAGCATGGGCTCACTCATTTAATATTGCCTTAATTTCTAACAAGAGTTGTTATCAAAATCTTGTAAACTCGACATCTAAATTTTAGGTTAAAGGTATGTTATATTATCTTTAATTTACAAGCTACCATTTTCGTTTCATTCATGCAATTGTTGCAGTTTTGTGTTGTTTTGGAAACCAATAAAATACTTCATATTACCACAATTTAGTGGATCACTTATTAAATAAAGAGTGTCACGAGAGCAAACAAATCCTAACAGAAGAAGAAATAAAATTTGGTTAAAACAAGTAGATTGAGTGACACATGATTCTAACACCATTGCTGTACAAAGCACGTTCAAGTTCTATGGTCTCCAATTTTTTTCCGAAGTCGTAGACGTAGACGTAGTCTAGACATACACATTTTGCACAACGTGTTCGCCGTGACTTTATGGGACCCACTTTAAAGAAACTCAGAATTTTCAAGCCATCATGCAAAATGGACTTCACAGATCCTACAAAAATACCAAGTTTAGATGCGATATTGCGCACACCTAATCGACGGTATTCCATAACAACTTGCTCCATTCGCGCAATTATGGTTTAGGCCCGGCTGGTTCATGACCGAAGCTGCTTCGGTTCACTGTCAAACAACTCTCGACCTTCTTTAAATTTTCGCACCCAAAAATACATATTTTTAACATTCATAACACTTTCACCACATACCTCACTCAATTGGTGATAGATTTTGACGGTCGATTCATCACGAAAGAGGGGAAAACGGATAGTTACACGTTGTTCTTAAACACTAAACGACGCCATTTGAAGTATCCAATACAATACTCATAGAAATGGCGGTAATTCGGCAGTAATGGTGCTACCGCCTATATTACAAGTTCAGAACTATTTATTGCGTTTTTTAAACTTAACTGCATTTTTCTACTTCACTACTGAGAAAAAAATTTATAGACCTTAGAACTTGAACACACCTTGTATTTGGATTTTTATTAATGCAATACTTTTTTACAGTTTTAAAATACAAATTCTGGTCTAATATGCTTGTGAATTCAAAATAAAAATAATCCTGGAAGTTAAAATATAACAAGAATTATTTTGTTAGCCGTAAGTTTCAGTAAAAAACAAAAATTGTTGTCTGTGGCAGAATGTTAACTATCGAAATAAACTACATAAAATACTTTCTGATATAAAAGAAAACAAAAAGTTTATTTGAACGTAAAAATTTATATGATACACAATATAAGGCAATAGTAGTCTTTATCCTTCAAATGCGTTTCTTTTTGCCTGCGGATGTATTTCCTAAATAGACGTTTATTGTGAAGTGCTGTTAGTATATTACAAACAGGCAGAGATTATTTATGAGCAGGGACAAGAAAATAGAAGTGGTCGAAAGATAACAAAAATTTATAAAGATACCCACTCTCGTAGACAAATAATAACCAAATCACAAAACAGTAGTGTATTTTTGTTTGTGTGAGATTTATTTTGGGGTTACTTGATTGTAATGGTAAATATTGAAGACAAAGTTGTAATATTTCTATACCTGATTTAAGCAAAAATGTTGTATAAGATTTTGAAGATAAGCAAGTGGTCCGTAAGTGTATTGTATTCCAAGCAACTGACAATGAGTGTCCAACCACACATGCATTTACAAAGTATGCAAGGACTATCGCAAGTGGATTTTTTCTAAAAAATGTTTTTAAGGAGTTTGGCAGAAATAACATTAGTTGATTAGACAGAAACCCCATGGAATGATCGAAATTTATCATCAACTGTTCACCAGCTTAATAGCTTAGATACACTAAGCTTAGTGTATGTACAATTCCTGACAGACACACTGCCTTTATTACTTGAAAATGTTGCATTGTTAATACAATAAATTATGTCAGCCGATACATGATAAAGTTCTAACTCACGTAAGCATTAACATTCGCTAGTATCTCAGCCATTTTAAATCGTCATGTATGCCGAGTTAATTACTGATGTGCAGACACTTGAACAACGTGTCATTGCAGCTTGCGACTATTTGCATACAGTTCGGCAAATTTGAACAGACGGATGCATTAATCCATCTGCGACGCATGTACACTTACAGTGAGTCCTATGAAAGGCACTTTGAACGCCCAATCTAAAGTAAATAAATGGTTTAATGTCATGCAATGTAAAGAGGTATAATGACTTAGTATTGCCGACTCACTATGCATTTTCAGGCTCATTTTTATCTGACCGTTTTTATTTCTTTTTCTTATCAATACTCGCTTCCTGAAGTTCGTTCTTATAATTAACATTTACCCCTTATAATCATCACATATAAGAAAAATTGTAATATGCAACATCCTAAAATTTGTTCAGCGATGGCCATGAATTTATTATTAGAAGATGTCATTAAAATCATATCACTTACAACCAGGATTTCTAACTCTTCAATTGATACATTATTTATTCGTGCAATAAATATCACAATATTGTTTTTAAGTTACTAAACTTTTATACTTCACGTAAAATGGCAGAATAATATTGATATTTTTCTCACCGCCTTTATTCATATGTTTTATCTTTTATTTTCAACGGATAAATATTAAATGATTTTCTATATTAATATTTTTCGAGTACCATTTAGAATAAAATATTTAATAACAGTTGAGTGTGTTATAACGGTTATAAGAAAAGAGCGATACAAAGACGCAAAAAGTACAAAAATTACTAATAAATTTGTACGGTTAACGTTCGTAGCAGTGTTTCAAAGAATCAATAGAAAATCTCGGAAAAAATAAAATTTAAAATGGAATAAGACACTGTGATCCGCTTTGAACAACTATCTTCAGTATATCATTATAGAAATTAGCACTTAAAAGAAATTAAACAAAATAGAGAGTATAATACATAGCAATAACATATGTACATTTTCAATAGCATATAAAACAGAAAGCCTCCGAAAGAAATAATAAAATTAAATTAATTACGTAGTTTAATAATAAACAAAAAAAAATAATGTTTGTAATTGCAGTATTTCCAAAAAATGCTACTGAGAGAGATCACTCTCAATTCTTTTTTATTTCGGATTTGTATTTTTAATCTCTTTCCAATCATTTTCCTTGTACGTTTCAAATGATAAATTTAGAATTCATTGTAAAATATACCCACTTTTACTATTTTTTTAATTTAAAAACAAATGGGTTATTTTAACTACTTATGGGTGTTAACCAACTGTAAAAGTAATATAAAAATACAAAAAAGAAAATGAAATAGTTGGACTAATCAATATCCAGTTACATTTCAAATATTTGTAATGAAACGAATTAGTTTTTGGACTAACCATAATATATGTATTTCAAACGAACTCGCAATAAAAGCAATCATTAGAAATAGAGAAAGTATAGGTAAGAAGAATAATTGTCAAAATATATAGATTGCATAATAAAGCCAATAGCAAAAACAGTGATAGTAATTCTATAATAGATAAATAAATTTAAAATTTGTTTTAAAAAATAAACTGTTTTTTAAATAAAGAAGAAACAAGGAAAAGATGATTATAAACAATAGAATAAAAGTATTTAGTATAAATACAAGAGCAGTTACATAAAAAATAGAGAAAAACAGTAAAACAAGTCTTAGCTGTTTAAGACCTGCAGTACTTATGGACGTAGTTACTTAAGCGTCGCTAATCTATATTTCCGTTTAGTTAAACTATATGTAGTTATACTGTTCTAAAAATTTTGGCAAACTAATAATTTCAGTTAGTGATAATCAAACTTATTTTTATTTTCATTTATTCATTAACTTTCATTTCAACTTGATTAAAATTCAAATATTTTTGCAATTTATAGTTAGAAACCAATTTCAACTAAATCATCCGCACTTAGGGAGAGTAAATACAATACTTTCTTACAGTTTACTTTATTTTAGAAACTCGTTTATAAATTAACGTGCCAAAAACGCATAATTTTAAAAAAGCTGCCGTCCCAGAATTTTAGGTCTATACATAAATGATATAAAAATTTTGGTGTAGGACATTAAATTAGTCTTTCATATTTTAACCTATAGAAACGTAGTCTGAAAGTCATACTAAATATTCCAATATATAAAACACATGTTTGCATAATTTCGATGTTAATATTTATAGTTTTAGTAAAACTTTTAAAAGGTTTTGTGCCACTTTTGTTAAGACTTTTTACAAAACATATACATTTATTCTTTGTAATTAGTTCAGGTTTGGAATCATTCCTTATGAAAACAAGAAAAGTTATTATATAAAAGTTAAATACTATAAACAACGAACTTTTCATTTTGAGTAATATTAGAAAATAAAAATTCTGCATATAACGAGCATTAGATCTAGTATTATTTGGGTACTTCGATAGTAAACTTTTCAAAATTTGTACAAAAATAAAAAGTCTTTTTATCATGTGTAGTAATATAAACAGAACATATGTAAATACATATACTATGTATACAATAATTGATCAGTTTTAATAAACGTTTAAAAACGGAGTTAAAGATTAAAATGTAATTTTTTGAGTTACAAAATTCACACACAAAATTATTTGGAAATAGATTATTAGAAATCGACAGAAAAAATCAACAAGGCATTCCAAAAACTCGAGACTTTGATATTCAAAATCAAAAATCAGTTTCTTTATAAATATTCGAGTAGTAAAGTATGTCTCGAACGAAACGCACAATTTAATTTTAGAAAAGAAATTATTTATTTATTAGTTGTGAAAGTTGTGACTATCTTAAAGGGCAAACATTGCCATTAAATGTGGAATAGGATATTTGACAAATGTCCTCCACGGCTCATTCGACACTCGAATTTCAAAATTCTCGATCCATTTTTCGCGTAAGTGTGGCTTAATTTCGTCAATAACTCTTTGAATTTTTATTTTTAATCTATAAATCGCATTTACTTTAATAGCATAACCTTCTATGTTTATGAATCGCCAGAAGAAAAAATCACCCGATGTGAGGTCGCCAGATCTTGGTGAAGAGTTCACTGAGCTATTTTGGAATGTAGTCGTCCATTCAATTTTGCTTCAATTGGATTGTACACGCGTCGTATGAATAATGGCACCGTTTTGTAAAATCCATGCCGTCCAAAAAAGGTACAAAAAATTCACTATTATCTAACAATAAAGTTAATCATTGTTATTTACACGCAGCGACTATTCGGCCCTACTTTGCAACAGAACGGCCCAATCACTCCACCAGCATAAAGTCCACAACAAACTGTTACTCTTTGAGTATGCACAGGTCGTTTTTGAATGGTCCGAGAATTTTTACTCCCCAACTGCCACAATTTTGTTTATTTACATACCCACTAAGGTGAAAACGCGCCTTGTCACCAAAGTTAAATTACCCGGCGTTTCAAATGGTCGTCTGGCTTTAGATCCTGGATTAGCTCAATCTTGAATAGGTGCATATGCAGATCTCTTGTTATAATCCACTGCATGATGTATTTTGAAATATTCCATTGCAGTGATCGACGGCGCACTGTGGTTTCTGAACCCTCCGTTACACTATTGATTGCAGCAGCAATCTTCTCAGTACGAGGTCGGCCTGTTTTTTGTTGTCCGCAACCGAATCTATTTGCTCAAAATTTTTAATTGGTTTGTTTCGAAAATGCCACACAATTTGCACATAGTTCTCCGTACGTGTAACGAATTTTAACAATCATCACTTCCTCCTCCGTCATATTGGCTAACCGCAACGTGTTTACTACAAAATGTCACCAAGCAAAATCCTGCCAACCTTGCAGAAATAAATGGAACACAACGTAAATCCTGTAAGTTTTTGGAACATCATTTATTATTATTAGAAAAGCAGTAAACTATTTTCTATGGAAAACTACCTGTACAATTAAACGTCCACAACAAACAAATTTAACAGACAAGAAATAAATAACAATCCAATTTTTGCTAATTATTCACCTACTCAAGTCATAACAACAAACAACTTCCTAAAATTGCGTTTTTCTATAGAAGTTTCACTAAGATTGATCAAAAAATGACAAGTAATCACCCGTAAAGCATTTCAAAAAGAACTGCACTCGAATGTTTAAAATTTTAGAAATTCATGTGCAATACATTCTAATAACATTAAGTCTGGAATCAATTTAAATTATGTTGCACCATACAAACTCTTATTATCTTTATTATTTAAATTTTGTGCCTTAAAATTGTAATAAAATAAGGCAACTTCTTATGAAAATATTAATTTAAAGAACGTTACAACACAGTAAAACAAATAAATAAAGATTTAGACATCGAGAAAAGTTTCATAAAGTATGACATGTTGATTATAAAATTACTTATAATGAAAGTAATTTTAACCAAAACAACCAAATCACGTAACTTACTTTGATGTGCCCGATAGTAGCATTTAACAAGAAGAAGCGAAGTACTACGGTAACTATAATATTACGCTACCACTAGAAACAATAAAAAAATGTATGATAAATTGCGTTAATATAGAATATATTGCGTATATATAGAAGAAAAATAATTAAAAATGTGAATAAAGTGACAAGCATGAAATAAAATTGTGATAAGAAGAAGCCTAAAAAGAAATTTATAACAAGAAATGGGAATTTTAGGTCGCTCGTATGTCTTCCTAGCTCGCAACGAACACGAAGGCTAGCGTAGTGTCAAATATTTGAAGGGCTGTCGGAAGTCGGAAAGCTGCCGACTTCTGTATGTCCACGGCGTCGCAGACAGCGAGCGCCGCTTCAAAATGGCCTCCGGTTCAATTTTTACTATAATAAGAATAATTTTCAAATATGGTCGAGCCGTTATTACGCGGCACGGCCTCATGATTGGCGGCTCCGGGCACAATGGAGCAGGGCACCTCCTACTTCATGACGTCAGGCAGCGACAAACGGAAGCTCCGGCACCCCTAGCATCAGCGAGGGGTGTCCAGGGACGCATCCAGTCAATTTGCATTCGCTCGCGGGCGCTGCTGTTTAAAGACATGTGCTTGCCGTATTGCCGGGAAGTTCACACAGGGTGTCAACAACCTTTATTTATTAAGGGCACCTAAAATAGACCAGCCTTATTTATTTCTACAGTATAACACAAAAACATTCTAAAATGTTATTGTGTTATGTTTAACATTTGCTTTTTAAAACACAGGTAATGTTGCAGATAACTTACAACAGAAAAAAACGAGTTTGTGCCGCTTGACATATGTTGTAATCAGATATTTGATATAATTATTGAACTATATTGGAAATATTAAATTAAATAACATTCGCACTATCCGCTTACATCTGAATAATGCTTGACAAAGTGTTTTTTATATATCTCACTTTTGATCGATTTTATTAATGAATTATTATGATTTAAAAAAAAATCAAAAATGACAAATCTATTTTAACATACCCCAGTGTGAGCGGTAAACAACTCTTGAACATTATAACAGTTGTTATGATTTTATCAATTGTACAGTGTCACTTCATCATATTTGCAGAAATCATATACCATCAGTTACACAGTTTAAAACCAACCGTAAGTATTATGCTTCAATAAATAATCGGTAAAAATATTTAAGAAATGCCTCCACGAATAATAATAGAACCTTTTGTTTACTTAAATTTTTAACAAAGGGGAAATACCAGACGCTCTGATGTTGATGATATTTGTTTCGATATAGCACTCATCCAAAACTATCAAACACTTCTTATATAAAATCATAGTTCTTCTGTAAAACGCACAGTTATTATTTTATGGAACAATAGTTTGCTAAATATTTTGTTAATACCTACTTAAGTTTACAAGTAATTATCTTTGTGGATACTCTTTCAGACAATAGTTACTTCCTATTATCAAGTTATTTATAACTAAGAATTGATTTACGTATATTTAACCCCTAATTTTGGTCAAATATGAATGATCTGAACAATTTAGGACATAAGAAGTATGAATATCTCTTCATATGTGGTATTTTTAAATAGTTTAATTTCTAGAGAGTTCCATAATACTTCACTAACTACCATCGGGATCAAATATTATAAAGTGCCCAATAACAATATTTCAGGCACATATTTTGTGATTATTTAAATTTAAATCAACAAATGAACCACATTTAAAGAAAAATCCAGCTAATTTTTTTAAAAACTTGGTTTAGAGTTTATGCTGTCCATTTAATCCGAATTTGACTGAAAATTAAATATGTTATATACGGAAAGCATAGTAGAAGTATTCGATTATTAAATCGGAATAGTGCGCCGGCGCGATAGCTTGTGGTAGTTGGAGGGAGGGGAAATGGTAGAGGGAGGACCCCAGTTCATGACGTGCTCCGTCGCGGTATGTCGGTCGCAATGGGGCGTTGGAACGTGGAACACCGTGTTACCTGTGTTCGTAGTTATTACAAAACAAATTCTGTCACGGAAGTGCAGCGTGTCTATCGACGGCAGTTCAATATTGGTCAACATGGTCACGTACCGTCTCGCAATACCCTATTGGGCTGGGTGAAGAAATTTGAAGAAACTGGTAGTGTGTTAGACGTAGAGCATGGAGATCCAGGAACAGTATGGACGCCAGAGAACCTGCAGACAGTGAGGGAAGCTGTTGAACACAGTTCTCGCCGTTCAGCGCGCCAGCAATCTCGCATTTTAAGCATCAGTAGAAGAAGTTTAAATCAAATGAGGGAGGGGAAATGGTAGAGGGAGGACCCCAGTTCATGACGTGCTCCGTCGCGGTATGTCGGTCGCAATGGGGCGTTGGAACGTGGAACACCGTGTTACCTGTGTTCGTAGTTATTACAAAACAAATTCTGTCACGGAAGTGCAGCGTGTCTATCGACGGCAGTTCAATATTGGTCAACATGGTCACGTACCGTCTCGCAATACCCTATTGGGCTGGGTGAAGAAATTTGAAGAAACTGGTAGTGTGTTAGACGTAGAGCATGGAGATCCAGGAACAGTATGGACGCCAGAGAACCTGCAGACAGTGAGGGAAGCTGTTGAACACAGTTCTCGCCGTTCAGCGCGCCAGCAATCTCGCATTTTAAGCATCAGTAGAAGAAGTTTAAATCAAATGCTAAAAGAGATAAAATTTCACCCTTACAAATTGTAAGTTGTGCAACAAATTAACGAAAGAGACAAGAAAGCAAGACTTTCTGCACCACCATGAGTGGTTTGTTACGGGAAAACCCAGACATTCTGAATAATTTGCTAATGACCGACGAAGCACATTTTCATGTTTCTGGCTGAATAAAGAAACAGAACATGCGATACTGGTCATCAGTGAACCCTAAGAAAGTATATGAAAAATCTTTGCACTCTCCTAAAGTGACGGTTTGGTGTGGAGTCGGTGCTTTCGAAATTGTGGACCCGTATGTCTTTGAAAATGACAATAACCAAACAGTGACCGTTCATTCAGAACGTCATGTGACTATGTTGAAAGGTTTTGTTGAACAAAAGTTACGACAGCTTGGCATTGACCCTAAAAATTTATATTTCCAGCAGGATGGAGCAACAGGCCACACCGCGCGAAACAATATGGCTATAGTTCGTAAAATGTTCGTAACTGTTATCTCTCGTTTCGGCTAAATCGCTTGGCCAGCTCGGTCGCCCGACCTCAGTGTACCAGACTTTTTCCTGTGGGAGTTCCTGAAAAATCGTGTGTTGCAGATGTATATCATGAGTGTTTAAGAATTCAAGCAAGCCATTGGTAACAAAGGTGCAGCCATTGATGAGGAGCTACGGAGGCGCGTGTAGACAACTTTAAGAAACATTTGCAACAATACATTGATGTAAACGGAGACCATCTGCCTGATGTAGTTTTCAAAAAATAACCTTGTTATCGGTGGTAAATAAATGGCATACTTGGTCGTAATTATAGACACTTTTACTTATATTTTTATATTATTATATTATTTTATTATATATATATATATATTATATATATATATATATATATATATATATATTATTATTATTATATTATTATATTTTATATTATTATATTATGTTTTATAAGCTGCTTGTTAATTTTCTGACTACACCTATAATATTTTAATTATTTTGTTGTTGTACACTATTATATTTTAAAAAATAGAGAAAAAATTGTGAAGTTACTTGATAATTTTAATGCCAAAATGCAAAATTTTTATATTAATCTAGTATTCAATGTTTCTAAGAAATATTCTTAAAATCCCCATTATAATTTCCATAAATTACATTAAACCTTTTTTCACAAATTATATGGTAATTTGGTTGTTTTATTCTTTTATTATACCTTTTATAATTTAATCGATTTCATGTTTATATTTATTATTTTATTCTCTTTCTACTAGGTTCAATTGTTATTTACTCTTGTAATATAGAGTTCTTTTAATTTTTATTCAGCAACACGCATGTTAGTGAAAAAATATCTCATACAATGCTAGTTTGTTCTTTTAAAGTAAATTTTTAAATTTAGGAATGTTTTCATATTTCCGTTTGTGTTTAATATCAACGCAAAATCTAGATATCATTGGGTATGATAAATGTTCACCAAATCAAATCAATAAATATTATTATGTTGCTTTTGCGCATTTTAATATTTTTGGTAGCTGAAATGTTGCACAACAGAAAGATAAGAAATGTAAATTTAAAAATGGCCAAAAGAGTAACAGATATTTATTAAAAAATTATTTTTTAGGGGATTTTCTTCTGAAGAACCGCCGTTGTGGACGGAACGTCAAGAGTTTCCAAACTCCACCCACGGTCTAATAAACCGAGAATTAACCATACAATTGCGTGGCGTTCGCGCCGCGGTCATATTTCGTAGCGTTAGCGCCGCGACCCTTCTAGGTACCAGAAAACCGTTTAGTTTGCGCCTTAGAGTTATTAACTACCTGAAGACCAAGTTAAGTACTTTTTCTTGGAACATTTTAACAATAAACCAAGAAATAGACCGATTAGAATTGAGGGCTGTAGTAATACAATCGTTTCTAATTTCAAACTATTTATTTTTCAGTCCACATATACATATACTGTTCGGAAAACTTCTGTATTTGGTCAAAATCTAGTGCTAAAGATGTACCAGGCGCTGAAAGGAGCCACCCTGACCACCAAACGTGGCTATGAAAATTTATACGCATTTTTAGTTTTACTATTTAGCCAACCGTTCGGGAAAAACAGTTGCTTTATATTTTATCATACAACATTTTTTCTATACATACACCAACACAATTATTTTAGTAGTCGTTTTTTATATATTTTATAAATTATCATACAACTTATATAGTGTAATGTAAATATAACCTTAGAAACCAGGAAAAGTCAACAACTAATTGATCCTTCATAAAGGAAAAAATTACACGTATACTAAATATACAAAATACATTTTGTTAATCTAATTTTTGTATGTAAGCAACTGCTTTTAAATATTTTCTGCAAATTTTTGTAGCACGTTTTTTATTTTTATGTCAAAATTTATATAATTTTTTTTCTGTGTTGCAGTAACATGCAGAAACTTCAGTTCCGCTAACAAAGATGAATTAAAGTTGCAATACATTCTAATCTTAAAATATTGATAAGGCTGTATATGTTTGGTTCTTTTTATTTACAAGTTTATTAAGCTTACCCTCCACAGAGTTGTTCGTCCGAACTAACTAACAAAATAATCGTTTTTCACCGGTTGGGTTGTTTTCCATGATCGTAAAGTTTGCATTTTTTACTATGCTGACAAGTAAATGAACTAAAACAACACGTTTGCGTATATGCATCCTGGTTTCTTCCAGGTTTCTATAATCATCAGCCAGACCTATCGCCTGTATTTTTCTTCACACTGCCTAATTAAATTGGTACTGGCAGCCTCGTATATTTAACTCCAGAAAAGTCTTTGCAAGCGTCTGAAGCAACGGAAATATTAGATTCGTTGGCAATTTCTAAATTGAAAAGTGAAAAATAAATAAAGTTAATATACTTAAATTCTTACTTTTAAAATCTGCAATTTCGAAGTCAAACATTGCGCATGCCCTTCTGGCATTTTTTTAAAGTTGAATAGACGAATGTGTGTCTCCCCATTGTCAGTTTTATCTGGAACCATATTTGTTGCCACATGGCTGTTTTCCACATCAGCATGTATTGTGTATGTATAATTGATGAAATTGCTTAGCACAGCTATTGAATGTGCCACAAATAAAAAGCATTCGTGCATCCTTGAAGGTTTTTTTATGAGTATAGTGGGAAAATACAAGAACTCTTTTGTGGTCCTTGGTGTTGCCAAATACTAAAAAAAGATGTTCCATCATCAAAGGTTTCTGGAACCATGACTTCAATTGTATTCACAGTGAGTGAGTGTGTGTGTGTGTGTGTCGGTCTGTCAGTAAACAAGATATCTCAAGAACCGTAAAAGCTAGAGACTTGTAATTTGGTATGCAAGTTACTTGTAGGTAGGGGACGCAGTTTTTGGTAAAAATCAGCCGAGCCGTTTGGTCGCAAGGTCGCAAAATCGGTAAAATAGGAACTCGAAAAAAATTGAAGCCCAGGATTTTTGCCAGAATTGCCCAAATAATAGGATAAGGAAAGTCGTGTGATGTTCACGCCATTTTTTTTTTGTTTGTACATCTACAAATAGATATGTAGAAATATATAAAATTATATAATATGTACTTACTCAAGTAATAAAACTGGGTCTTATTTATTCTTTTCCTCCGGTACATAAAAGTATCGTTAATGAACAGTGGCTTGTCAGTTTTGTATTCAAAATCAGACATTTCGCACAAAACTAAATATCTACTGAAAAATGTTTGCCGACGCCGGTGGATATTTAATTAAACTTAAAAAGGATTAGTAGTAGGAGCTAAAAATTTTTATTTAGAAAATTTGGTATTTTAACCGTTTTTTGGAAATCCATTAGCAAGGGGTTTAGTTTAAGTATTCCAGAAACCCCTAAAATAATTCCTTTTTGAGGAAATAAGGAAAACCTTGCTTCAAGAAAAAATGCAACGGTAATTACAGTGCCTCAGTTTTCAGGTCTTCACTTCTTTTTATTTTGATTTAAGGATTATAGAGGATTAAGAAATGCATCTACTGAGAAGTAGCCATGTGGCAACAAATGTGGTTCCAGTGAATTTTACATTATTTCCACATAAAACTGAAAAGACGTACATTACACAATGCAACTTTTAAAATAAATTTGCCAGCAGCAATCTATGTTTCTTTAGAATAATGTCATATTTGCTTGAAATACTTTCTTGTGGAATTTTAAAATACACGCGATTCCAAAGATTTTGCATACCTATAATTTTCTGAACGTAATAGGGTATAATATAAGATTTCGTGTAATCCATAATAATTAGATTAATAAATATGTAAACTTATTTGTTAATAAATTAAATTTGTTTTATTTCGATATTACGTCTTTTCCTAAATTCAATACAAATAACGTTGTGGAAAGCTGGCACAACAAACTTTATAAACTTGTTAATAATAAAAAAAAACTAAACTTATTAACAATTTAAGGTCATAGTAAATTTCACGGACACAAAAAATTTAAAATCATGTTTGAAAGCAGTTGCTTACATACAAAAACTAGAATAATGCGAATGTATATAGCGTATAAGAGTATAAGTATAATATGGGCTAAAAAATAAATAGTTAAAAATTAGAAACGATTGTATTTCTAATCACTCTTCTTGGTTTATTGTTAAAATGTTCCAAGAAAAGTATTTAACGGTAATTACAGCGCCTCGGTTTTTAGGTAGTTAATAACTCTTCGACGCAATTTACTCGGTTCTTAGGAACCCAGAAGGGTCGCGGCGCCAACGCTATGAAATATGGCCGCGGCGTGAATAACACGACACCAACAATACGATGCACCAAAACACTGGCCTTCAAATTTATTTAAATACAGTGCATACCTAAAAGCATAAAGTATTAGTAGAAAAGGTAATATATCTAAAAGGAGAATTAAAAATATAAAAAGTAGCATAATTATAAAAAACATATCGCCCGTAAATACATCTTCATATATATTTAAAATAAGAAGATAACATGTATAGGAAAGAGTTTTTTGAAATTCCTCGGGGTTAATGCAAAACCACAATCTGTTTTATTGTAATAACAGTCAGTAAATTATTTGTTGCATGTAACTCGTGACGTAAGAAAATTACATCATTTCACGTAATTTGTTTGCATTGGTGAAACAATCGTCTTAAAAATAATTTAAAATATTAATAAATCGATAAGAACCCACAACAGTAAATCTGAATTAAATCTATTAACTTTAATAGGTCGTGCCTTTATGTCTATTTAATAACGACACATTTAAGTTATTGATATGAGCACTAAGTTTTGCTTTTTCGATTTCTTGTTTGACCATGGATATGAATATGTCCTGCTAAAGAACCCAATTAGGAAGATACTTCAAAGCATCGGTTATCATCTTATTTACTATATTTTAAAATCTCTGCAGTGTTTTTTATGTTGCAGTTCCTAACAGCTCCCCAAATCTGAATTCCATGCGTTTCTAAAGGTTTATAAAGTAATACATTGTTTCCTAGAGACAACAGAGTCCTTTTTCTTATTAACCAGGACTTTTGGCAAAGTTTTAATTTAAATTGCGTATGCTTAAGTATTTTGCATATTATACTTTGGGACTGGTAAGCGGACTCCCTTTCTTAAAATAAAAGTTTCATTCTATTAACATATATGCGCCATACTTTTAGTCAACCCTCAATTTTATTTAGTGTATAAGTGTAGTCACGACACAAAATTACTAAGTTACTAAATGAAAAGTTTCATTGGTTTGTTTCCTACATCTTTACGTTATATTTCTATGTATATATTATTGTCAAATCGCCTGTTGTATGTCTCTGAGAGACAGAATGTAGATAAATATTAATTTAAAAAGTGTGACGTTAGAACAGCAGTATCATCTGCTTCTGTAACTACTAGTGTTTGTTGCGTTGATATAATACAGTTTCTAAAATTCCCCTATGGGCTTATTTACGTAGAATACTTAACTTTTTTAAATTTAATTTGGAAAGTAATTTGTACTAGAGATGGGCGATCCGCTTATGAGTTACTCAAAAGAACCAGCTCTCGGTATGGAGCGAGTGAGTTATGACTCAAAATAAGAGCGGTAGCTCTTCGATCTCCCGCTTCGATCCGACTCATGAGAGCTGGTTCTTTTAAATAACTCATCAGCGGATCGCCTATCTCTACTAGAGAGTGAGTGAGTTATGACTCACAAAATAAGAGCGCTAACTCTTCGATCTCTCACTCGATTCTCGCTCTTTCGCTATCGTGCGGTCTGCGCATAGGCGAGCAGCTCTTGGTTCTTCCGTCTCGATCTGACTCACTGATCTGATTCACTCCCGAAACTTGATCTCGACTTGTTTCTGATTCCGATAACTCCTCATTTTTTTGCGATTTTGCTTATTCTATCTATCAGTCTTCGCCTTTATACAGCTTGGTATGTAATATTTACCTATAACATCTATAACATAATATTTAAACGATTTACGTTATTTATAATATTTTGTTGTTATTTTAGAATGAAATGTCGGTGAGAGCTAGTAGGTTGTCGAGTGATATTTGGTACCATTTTACCAAAGAAGGAAAAGGAAAATGCCGCTTTTGTCAGGGAAAAATAATAAAATAAATAAAATAAAATTTAAATAAAACGTTGTTGAATTATACAGTTCATTACAATTGGTTTTATAATGGTAGCAGTAATAGCCTAACTAATATATCCAGTAAGCACAAATGTAGCAGAAAATGAGTTATGAGTTACAAAAAAGAGCTAGCTCTTTTTGGTGAGTGAGCGATCTGGATCTGATCCCAGAAATGAGTCACTTTGTCCATCTCTAATTTGTACTAATCTCCTGGTAAACCCTTCTTGATTTTATATAGTAGTTAGTATGCCAAATTATATCAAATGCCGGGCTTATAATAATAAAAAAAAAAAACAGACGAGAAACACCGTTTTAAAAGTAGATCGTTATTGATTATTGTAGTTACCCACGTACTTACGCTATTATGCCTTGACCATCCCAAAAATTAAATTGGTTATTTTTATTTAGTTATTTAAAAATTGGTTTTAGTTTTCCTACCGTGACCATTTGCGCCACTTTTCACCGTTCGGGAAATATTTGCAATTAAAGAACTGTTTCTTAACGCTCTTTAATAATTTTGCCGTTATGGATCAGAGCTTTATGTCTTCTTTAAGTTGAGATTTTTATAAAAGCATTAACAAATCTTAACTAGTGTTACAACTTGAGCAATTTCTTTAGTTTTCTTAAGGACTTAATGTATAAACTAATCTTTTTGTGTTGAGCTTAAGTATTTTGTGAAAGAGTTCGCTTTTTGTTGATTATTCTGTTAATTACATCTAATTTACATATAAGTTAAGTTCTTTTCGCGCTCTAGGTGCTAATTTCTAAAACTTGTTAAATTTTTAATTTTTAAACAGTTTAAACAGAATCATCTCTAGAATTTTCAGTATTTTGTCATATTATTTTTAATTTTTGTTTTTCTCTGTCTTTTTGGCGACTGCAATGGTGATAGCTTCAAAATAATCTGTTCAAAATTTTTGAATTTGCAAGGTATGCTTGCACTTTTGACGACAAAGACAATTTCTGCACTTACATTACCGTGGTATCTTTAACTAAATGTTATTTATAATCTAAGTTTCGGTTATTAGTATAATATCTATGTATAGATAGAAGTGTTTTAATTCCTTATATTTGTTAAGCTAGGCTATTAGCGTTCCAGAGTGCCGTTTTTAAAATGTTATGATTTATAATCATGAGTCTTAGGAGGTTGAGCATTGTGTCCTATCATTCCATAAGTTTTGTTGCTATTGCTTCTACGTTGCTGTCCACTTGCTACTAGAGTATATTTTGTACCTATTGCTGTTGAGTATTCGTTGCATTTAGTTCTAAGCTATGTTCTGATGCTTTTTGAAAATATGAAATTCCTGGTAGACAAATTGAGAGTTTGAATCAGACTACTTTGAATGCAACGGTGAATATTTTCTTTTCTAAATTCCTTGGACAACATTTATAATTCACTGGATGGCTATCGATATAGTTGATGCAATTCGCATTCTTTTGCAGTGCACATCTTGGTGTTTTATAACAATAATTTTTGATCGTCCAATTAGGCACTGAATTACTGTTTAAATTCGATGTGGATAATTTTTTGGTTTTTATCTGATTGTTGTACCTTTACAACTAACGAATTTTAAAGACTACGTCTAAAATATTGTGACTATTTAAGAACTAATGTCCATGTCTAGCTATTTCGATGATTAATTCTTTGAGGTCAGTCGTTGGATACATGTCTGGCAATACTAATTTATTTATATTTTTTCGCTTTTAGTCTGCAAATCGTAAACTTTTTAATAACTGTCTTACATTTTTTGGCGTTATTTAATTAAACCATTACTGTTGTTTGGCTTTCTTTCCAAATATGTCTGCAAAAGTTATAAATTTTTTAAGCCGTAAAAAATATTGAAGCAAGTTTTATTTTCTTTGGCTTTTTTATGAATCGGAATTATTAAGAGTTTGATAGTAGTCGGATATTCTCGAGAAAATTTTATTTTGTAGTGCCCCATTCCGTTCGGTATTTACCAGCCATCTTCTTGGTTTAATGCTTTCTTTCTTGTGGGTCTAATTGTTTTATCGATTATATAGAATAGACATTCTGGCCTTGCTGTGTTTTATTTCCTGCTGTTGTGATAATATTTATTGTTATTGCTGGTCATTGATAAAATAATTCTTGAAGTTGGATACGCCAGGTATAGCGGTCTTATTGTTAGTGAGAAAAATACTATAAATTTACATATTATTAAAGCAATTAAACGACAAAAAGGTCAGAGTCTGACCGCTAGAAAGCTTATCACTTGCCAATTGAGGACAACTTATGTAGCAATAGTCAAACCACAACTAAACTACAAAGCAAAGAATTGTTTATAATAGTGAAGTTTGAGTATTAGGAAAAATAAATATATAACGGTAAGGAGCTCTAACGCCCCGCGTTCAAGCACGGCCTGCAAACTGAGAGGTTAAGGGTCTCATATGTTCGTTCTACTTGCCCGGTCGTCGCGCACCACCACTGATGCGGGACGATATGGCACCGCGCCTTAGACGACCGCCATTATTACCCCTTGTTCGAGTGTACGCAAGTATTCATTTATTTTCAGTAACTGAGTATGCCACTCACCAGACATCAGAGAGCTCCGGGAACAGAACCCGTCAACACCTCAGCCCGCGGCTCAACCACTGGACTACACTGGCGTTATTAAAAATACATAATACAAATAAAGAAAAACAAGAACAAACTTTGAACAACAAAAATATACATTAATAAAATTTAAATACAGATGAACCTAAAAAATAAGGCAAGAGAGAAAATGCAAAAAAAATGTAAATGAAAAAATAAAAAAATAAAAAATTACAATAACAAAATCAAAATTATCAATTCGAAGGTCATAGTATAGCAAAAAATAAATTAAATAATTTACAATTAACAGAAGATGAACTAAACTAAGATAACAAGGCTGCCTAAAACAGAAAAATAACCACTAAGAATCAACAAAAATGTAGTAAAGTGAATCCAATAAAAAAACTAGAGCGGATGTTACCTGTTTAGTAAAATTGAAATATTAATAGACGCTTTATATCGGACTAAAATATAACGTCTCGAATATAAAATAATGTAATGTATAAAATATTATAAAACACTCTTGGTAAACAAAAAGTTAATTATAATAGATAAGTAAAAAAAGCACAGGTGAGATAAATAAAAATAAAACAAAATTATTAAAGTTGCACAAGTAAATGTTCTAAAAATCATTACATAGTTGAAAGAAAACTATATACATTTATAGCACAAACATGTAGCATAAATAAAATTTGGTTTTGACTGTGTAATTATTTGAAAATGAAAATGATAATTTATTATTAACAATACAATTCAGTAGAAAAAATTATATATCCGATCTTGACGCACACAGAAAAATAAATTTCATAAAAAAATATTAAAACAATATAAATAAATTAAAAATTACAGAGGTTCTAGAAAACCAAAAAAAATTTTTAAATTATTATAAAAAAAATTAAAATGTTAATAATAGTGGAAAATAGATAAGGAAAAGAATAATTAAAATATAAGGGATAGTAAACATAAATTAAAAATACGGGGAAAAAGAAAACATCTACTATGCATTTGAACAGAAAATAAACAAAGACAGCTGATATAAAATGTGGCGTGGCTGAGCTCTGAGCGTAAGTTTGCTTAGCTATCTTCAGGATCGTTTTGCACATCTCACTTTCGTAAAGTCACCCTACCAACTTATCCAACCCACTGTTATCATTTGTAAATAAATTGTTCCACGTTTCCACCTTGCAAAAATTTGAGGGAAGGGGGTGAGAATTGTCAGCCTAGGTCCATAAAAATACCTTTTTGCGGGCAACCCATTGTGCTATAAATATATGAAACCAAAAGTATTTAGACTTTAATGAAAATATACAAACAGGCTGCCGCCGTTAGCTCAGTGGTCAAAATATTCGTTCCTCTGACCTCGATCCGGCGCGGGGGAGTTCGAGTCTCGCTCATTGCATGGATGTGTGTGATGTTTTAGTATTAAGTGCATGTTAGTAGGCACAATAAGCCATCGAGGCTGCAGTGCCAGTAAATGCACAAAAAATAATAAACAATAAATTTAAAATAAAAACTTAATATGAAGAACAATATTAGAAGGCAAATTAAAGAAACAAATGGAACGCTTTCTATAAGTTTTCTACTATGAAATTAGAACAAGGGTAGCAAACAATAAAGAAGACATTATTATTGTTTATAATTTTTGTCGCAAAAAAGAATAGCTACCAAAAAACACTCAAAAATAGAAATTTAATGTACAAAGGAAAAATGCAAGAACCACGTGAAGATATGGCAAGGTATTTCAGAGAAATATGGGAGTGAGGCAAAATAACACACTAAACCCCCTACTATTTAGCTCAGCTGGAGGACACAATACAAAATGTAAAAATCAATCGATAATCGAATGTGTAACGCCAAATATTATAAAATAACATGCGACTTTGTAAGAAAACACACATATGCAAATGAAAAGGTGTTTGTACTAATTATACGATAGGAAAAGAAATAACACAAAATAATACATAATATAATTTGAGTTATTACTCAAGTAACACAAGAAAATGGACAAAACACAATAAATAAATACCTAAAACGATTTGAAATGGAATAATAAGTTAAACTCTTCAAGGCAGGAGCACCAAGCAAATAGAAGCAACGAAAAAGGCTAAAAACAGAATAACGAAGTTACCTTAAGACACACACGGTTCCAGTAATTAAGTAAGATTTTCATAATGGCATATGCAGAACTAATCACAAAATCTTAAAAAATAAGCACCTGTTTTCTATACTTCGCCACTGTACATTGAATTAAATTGAATTGAATTGTAAATTAAGTTTATAGGAATCTTAGATAACGGAATGGTGTTGAAGGTCATACATTGTATATTAAGATTCAAACGCGATAAAAACCTTATAAAAATTTATAATACTTTAATTAAAGTTTCCAATTAGTATGCAGCAGATTGTAGTGCAGCTTCCCGTTATGCTACTTGTTTTTATAAAGAATGTCTCGCCATAAATAAAACTCAAAACTAGAATGACCGAAAAATGTAAAGCTTTTTGTGGCAGATTGTCCTAAATAAGAATATCGATCGACACGTGAGAATAATTTACAAAAACAAAACTGAATGTACATAAAGAACATTGCAACTAAATTACGAAGTACGAGAAAGAAGTAGTAGATCTAAACAGTCTATAAATGACTCCACGCCGATCAAAGAGCTCATGCGCAGATTACCGCAATCCATCTGAAAAGTGAACCGAAGTAATACACTTGATGAAACAACAAAGCTTCTGAAATAATGGAAAAGTAAAAAAAAACATGTTTTCTAAGATAAAACTTGGATATAAATAAAACAATTGTAGGCATTATTTATCAAATATACCTTATAGCATGTGAAAATGAATTTAAGAGAAACGACAGTAAGAAGATTAGTTATTATTCAATTCAAACAACCAAGAGTAATATGGGAAAAATAACAAATCTGCATTTGCTGAAACTTGAGAATCTTAATAATTTGGAAATTTGATTTAAATTAGTCCAAGTGTAAATAATAAAATTAAATGAAGGATTGAAAAACATAATTGCCTTAAAATACGATGGTTTTTTTAGATCTTACTAAATTAACAATATATAGTTTATTGACTTTTTCTTAAATTCAAAGAGATATATAAAATATGGCAAAAACATTTATCATTTAATAAAATTTATAAAAACTAGAGAAATTTTTACTGCGACAAACTACACTGAACATAACAATCGACTCAGCAACATGCTCGAGTTTTGAAAGAATGTGTATCCACTCCTATAGCATTCCAAGTAAAGTTCAGTGTACTGTTTGAAAGCTTAAAAACTCTTGTTTCAAATGCTAACACTTTGATTAGAATCGGACCTGCTCTGACAAAGTTTTGGGCCTAAGAATATGTGTAACAAAAAAGATGATTAGGAAAGGAAAAAAAATGAATACCTCAGTTTCAAATTAATTTAATTATTTTTCCTATGCTGTCTTGACGCATCACTCAATTCTATCATGCTCCCAGGTGCAAGATTTCTGGCCCGGACTCTTCCCTTAAGCTCATCTCAAACATGCTCAATTGGGTTCAAGTCTGGGCTACTCGGGGGTCAGTCTATTTTCGATATACCGACGTCAGTGATCACTCGCGTGGTGTGGTGTCGCGTATTGTCGTGCATTAGCATAAACTTCTCGTCAAAATTCCCGCAAAAGGAACAACGTTTTTTCAGAATTTCGCTGATGTAGCGATCCGCTATTAAGCCTCCTCCACTAGGCACGAAAACCAACTCAGTGTTTCCGTGCATGCAAATGTCCTCCCGAAATATGCAAGAGCCTCCATATGCGACAGTTTCTAAAATAGAGCAATGAGCAAATCGCTTCCCTGGCCTTCTATAAACCCGACGTCTTCTGTCATTGCCATGTACTCGTCAGTGAACAATAACTGATTCCAATGGCCGAAGTCCCGATCGAGATGTTTGCGAGAAAATTCTAGTCGTTTTTGCTTTTGGACTGCAGTCAGTTTGGGGCCCGTAGTTGCCTTTTTTGGGATCAAGTTGGCTGCCTTCAGTCTTCTTCTCACTGTCCAAGCGCTGGCGACTACACCTTTGACGGTACTCGGCTCTTGTTTAAGGTCAATGCCAGTCATATGTCGATTTCTGAGAGATATTGAAACGAGAAATCGATCGTCTCTCTTCGTTGTCACATGTCTATGGCCGCTTCTTTGTCGGCGGACGTAGCCACCGTTTTTTTCTGTTACCGACGCCACATTCTCAACATAGCTGATTGACTCAGATTTAGTCGATTTGCCACGGTCTTCTGAATGAGACCTTCTTCCAACAATGCAACTGCCTGAACTGCTTCGGCGACTGTGGTATCAATTTTCTTTCTTTAACATTTGTGAACCCCCACTTGTATTAGCAATAGCAATAGTAGCAGTTTTTTAAAGCTCAATAATAACGATACTCCTTGCACGTTAATGTTTTTATTTTCATTTTATTGTTATTTCATTAATTAAACAAATATTCACTACAAATTGAAAGTTCCAAACAAATTTTTAACGAAATACATATTTCAAAACTTGAAATTGAATCGTGTTTTCCTCGCAGCGGTGGAAATTTTGAAGATTTAAAACCTAAATTCTTATTATTCATTTATAACTCCAAATAAGAGAATAGTTCAAAAAAGTAGGCTATTTAATTTTTCCAGTTATGGCTTTTATATTTGTAATAACGAATCGTTTAAATATAGGATTAATCTAAGCGATGGAGATGGTTTGCCTAATTTTGAAAAAAAAAATTCTGAAAATTTTATAAGCAAAATTGATCTGTGCACAATATTTCTGCAAATATTCTTTTAGTAGCAAGGTTTTAACGCAAATGATGTATAATAGTTGTTATTCAACCCTAACAAATGTTTTTCTACTCATAAAAAGGGAAAAGTTACAAGAGTAGGTTACTGGGTTGCTCGGCGATTGCCTGTCACACCTGTAGTGTTAAATAGAATATCAATTCTTGCATATTAAAACTTTCAGTAGGAAAATCCCAACTGTGAAAAAAGGAATCAACACTAATACTAAAAACGCAAATAACCGTTAGTCGCCTGACTTTATTAGAGATAAATAAGTGCACTTTACGTTTGGCAATATAAACGTGAACTTCTTAAGAAACGTACATAATTATTTTTCAGATACTTATTAATTATAAATTATAACGTGTTCTAAGACATCCAATCTCTAAAATCTAAACTACCAATTCTTAGATATTTTAATTATAAATTAGAATCTAAAATTAGCTTTTTTCTGTCAACATGCACGAAACGCATCTTAAGCGGATGTGCATAACTTACTGTCTGCATTTTTAATCAAATTTCTGTCGATAAAAATCCAACATGCAATTACCTCTGTAATTACATACAATTTAACTTCGAAATAAAGGTTAATTACAACCTTTTTCGTTCCCATTTGATATCCGTAACGGCTTAATAATTAACGATATTTGCTTAATTAATTGGTGGGTTCTTCTACCGTACCTCGTATGTATAACGAGATTGCTCTTCACGGCTTTCAGTAAAAAGAAATACAAAACTTATTTTTGTGAATTTTTGAACTTATGTTAATAAACAAATATATTACTAACGTTAATAAGTTACTCTTAAAATCCTAAATATATTTTTCAATATTTATTTTTATACAACATTTTCTGTTGTTTTATATTAAATAATTTATTCTAAAATCTAAAATATTTTTGTAAACAAATATGTACACGGTGTACACATAAAATTTTGAGAAATATTTTTTTTGGTTGAAGCATCTTTAAAAATGGGTAAATTTTTAACAAAATTATGACATGCATATAAAGTAAATTTATTTCTTATTTTATGTGAAAAAAAAATAATACTTAAACTTAAGAATAACATGAAATAACTATAAAAACAGAAATGTAAGTCAATTTTTCGTTTCCAAATAGTACGTTATACATTGCACTAATGACAATAAGGTTTAAATACATATGTATGCAGATTCATGTAGCATTCCGCAAATAGATTTAAAAAAGTTGTCTTTTAAAATATTTCTAAATAGTTTTCTGTTATTTTATAACGTCATAACTAGATTAGGAACTAAAAACCTACTTAGTTTGCCGAGCAATATGTGGACATTATTATTCTAAATTTTTTGAAATAAAGCAAAAGTGGAGGAGGTGCCACATAGGGACAAACGCCGTTTGGTTAAAACAAAGAACGTTAAGTAATGTTTATTGTATGAAGTCTAGGGAACAGCTAATCAGTTGTTACGAGAATAAATGAGGATAGTGCCTTGGAATCGCTCTATGTTGTCAAAACATTATTCAAAAAAATATTTATTTTGAATTTAAAAATTACATGTTACATAATTTAGACCTAATATAAAAAATTGTAAAATATTTTCAGGCAATTTAATGACTAATTTTTACTGATATAATTGTAAATTACTGCTAAGATAAGCAATCTTTTCAGTCTCAGGAAAAGACGCCGTCTATTGTTGACGAGAACGATAGCAAATTATTGATAACGTGTGATATTTTCAAAAACGATTCTCACTCTAAACCAAATATAATTGTAAGTTATTTCTGAACAGTAGAGTAGACTTTTCAAATTTTTAGAACGGAGTTTTAAACTGCCAGTACGACATTTAGAAAGCTTATCATTAGTAAAGGCTGGGTGTATTAATCGAAATGACATAAGAAAAAATGTGGTGTAACAAAGAGGCTTCTAGATAGATTTAACGAGGGGTTGCCAGCAAAAATGTATTTTTGGAGTCCTAGGCTAACAATTTTTCACTCGCCTTTCCTCAAATTTTTGCAAAATGAAAATGTGGAACAATTTATTAACAAATAATAACAGTGATGGTCTTACCAAAGTAAGATATACAAAACGATCCTGAAGACAAGCAACAAAATGTGCGCTCAGAGCTCAGTCACATTTTATATCAACTCTCTTTGTTTACTTTCCGTTTAAAGATAGAGTAGATACAGATACGCTGGTTCTGCAAATAATAAATAAAATATGCACTTTTTATCTTCCAAGAAACAAGAATGCATTGCAATAGTAGGTATTGTAATACAAAAGGAACGTTTATAAAATGTGTAATAGAAACACTAATATTAAGTTTGGCCGTGTATATGAATAAGAAACCATGATTTATCAATTCTAGCTTGTTCTTAAATGGTTACAACATTTTTTACTTCAAAGACTATTAAAAAAAATTTAGATGGGCATACAAAGAATATATATATTACTAGAAATAGCGGTTCAAAATAAAATTATTTGTCCAGCTTTAGTATATACTCAGACAGAAATTGCTGTAATCTTTTACAGCGGTTTTATACCCAAACAGCCTAAAAGAGATAATTAATCATTTAAACAGAAATATCTCCAGGTACAGAAATAATAAACTTGGCTAATACGTTCATTTTACCCACAAAAAAGAAAAAATATTAGAGACTGAGAATAAGACAATATTAAAAAGAAGGAAAAGTCAAGAACCAAAAAAATAAGCAAAAGAGATAGAACAAAGAAAACACAAAAGCCTTTATTAAAAATATTTTTAACAAATAATTATGTTACCGTTTTAAGATGTACTATAAAATTATAGAAGTCGACGAAATGTAATGCATTAAATATCACCAACAATTGCAGAAATCATGCATTAGCGTCACAAATAGTTATTTTTTTGTTATTTCCAACAGTTTCAATGTTATTGTTGATTGATTCTAGATATTTTTACACTCTTTCTATAAACAGACAATAGCGCAACTTAAAATTTTTTTAGTGTCTTCTATAAACAATTAACATTCAAAGATTCGTATTAACAAATTTTCACCCTTTGATTTACGCAAACAAAATAAAATACAAGTAAAAAATACATATTTGTAATGTTACACAACGAAAAACCAATATACCGCTTTCTATGCATTTTATAAATTTTACACCAAATGGTAATAGTAGAATCATATATAAAATGAGATTACTGTTAAATGTGAGTATACAATCTGAACTATTACAATTTAAAAAGAAAATATCTCAGTATGTCAGATGCCAACAATTTGGACACACTAAGAACTACTGTAATAACACTTTAAGATGTATAAATGTACCACCAACCACTTCACAAAGAATTATGCTAGAATAAACAAGGGTAGCAAACTAATTTGTGCATATTGTAAGGAAAATCATTTATCTAACTAGTAAATTATAAAACGACTTTAAATATATAAGTTATGCCTAAACAACTACACAAAAAGGTCTTTTTACTACAGATAACCTTTTTCTCCTGCATTAACTGAACCTACTAATAATAAAATACAGAAAACTTTAATAGATCAGGTGAGCATATTAATTAACAAAACTACCCATTTGAACAAGTTATTCAAAATTTTGTTCCAACGATTTGAGCATGTACTAGAAAAATAACCTATTTTATCATAATTAATTTAGACATTTTGCTAATTTCTGAAATACTGTTTACTGCGGGAATGTATTTCATGATGCCTAAATGCAAACTTATATTTTACCAATCTTCTAGGTAGATAAAACTCCACATAAAAGTACCACAATATTTATAAGGCAATACATTAAACCTTGTAAAAAAATAAAGTATAAACAGATAAATTTAGAGAAATAAGGTCGCCTATCTATTGTGCACTTAAACATAAAACAAATTTAGGAATTTTGAACATAATATCTTAAGAAATAGATGGTTAGTAGGTGGAAACTTCACCGCCAATAGCCCACAGTAGGGATCGCGGTTAACTTTTACTAAATTAGAGACAACTTCCGTAGTGACAATCAGATAAAACCAAAATACCAAGTGTTGTAGATTTCTGCATTAGATGTTAGCTTTAGACTTTAGAAAAATATTAGCTCCATCTTGTTTAGTAACTATATACGTAACCAATAATGCAAGAGCCATTTACAATTAAAAAGGATATCTTGGTAAACTATCTCCAATAGTCGCCACAGATTTTTTTGTAGAAACCAACTAGAACATTGAGACAATAAACAGACATATAAAAGATATAGATGATACATGTCCGAAAACTAATAATCTAAAAGCAACTGTGTTTGGAGAACATCCATCTAGAGTTTTTCTAACCCTTTTCTCCTGTAGGGTTAAATTAAAAATAAATATATTTAACTACCTACGACCACTAATCAAATTGACTAGCTATTTAAAAAACATAATTGTAGATCAAATTAAATTTGTTCTCTTTAAAGAAACGTTAGGATTTAATTAATAGTATAGTGATTTTTTATTAGTAGTCTAAATATTTAATACCGTAATATGAGTTTAATATTATACCTTGCGAAAGATAGCATGCATAATTATGATATATAAATCAGAAAGAATCTGAAAAAATTTACATCTTATAAACGAATAGGCATCGTATCTCTGTTGTTAAAAATATAGAAAAAATCGTTGCTATAATATCTACAACCGATTATAGAAGGTAAAAAATTGTTACCCAATCATCAATTTCGTTTTGTATTAGGACATAGTACCGTCCAACAAGTCCATGTATTGGTTATAATATAAATAATGATTTAGAACAGAAATGCTATTGCACTGCTGCCTTTATCGATATTATATAAGCATTTGATAAAATACAGCATCCAGGATTATATTATAAGCTAGAATTAATGTCACCACATTCTGTGTATTTCATCCTAAAATCCTGTATTTTTGACAGATAATTTTACGTAGTTCATTACATTGCACTACAACGCCATCGGCGCTTGTTGTCCATTTAAATAAATTTCAAGCATGGTTGTCAAAATGGTGAATATCTTAGCCAAATATCTTTGTTTACATTTAGATAAAAGGCTAAACTAACAAACCCATATTTTCAATAAACAAAAACAATTAGTAGAAAAATATAAACAAATGTTTTGGCTAATAAAAGAAGATAGCACTTATCACTAAACATTAAATTGTGGTTGTATAAAGCAATACCAAAGCTCATATGGACACATAACTTACCACTTTAGAAGTCAGTCAGTATAACAAATAACGAAATGTTGCTCTGTAGTATATTCTATAGTAAAGAAGAAGTTAGAAGTACAATACTTCTAATTCCTTTGCGTACGATTAATAAATATCAAAACAAAATTAAATTGCATACTAATAAATCAGCTATTAACTCATTGAATAAAGGTATAATTGAAAAAAGCTAAAAAGGTTTAAACCCCTTGATTTGGCAACTAGATTTTAGTAAATAATGTAATATTTAGTTTGAATAAAATTATAATATATACTCAAAACTTAGAAAAAAATTAGGCTTATATATTAAACTGGGGAAATAAAACACATATTGCAATTATTTTATATTATAAATTGTGGCAGATGACTTAATAAACATTTTTTATTAGTTTACGTACGCTACCTTAAACAGCTAGTTTTCTATTTTAAAACTTTTACCTATTATTTTCATTATTGCTATTTAAATGGTAGATTTAAATTACTGTCACTAACCCACCTTAATGTATAAATCGTATCCTTAATTTAATTTTAAATAAACTTTTGTTAAGGTACATTTTACGAGGGTGAATCAAATATAAACGAGACTTATTTTTTAAAAATATTTTATTTGAACTTGAAACAAAAGAATAGCAGATTATTTTTCTACATAATCTCCTGATTTACAACACATTTTTCCCAACGTGTAGCTAATTTTGAAATGCCTTTCTCGTAGAATGAAGTTGGTCGTGTTTCCAGCCAACTGCGCGCATAGACCTCAACCTCCTCATCGCTGTCGAATCTATGCCCTCCCATGGCTTCCTTGAGAGGACCGAATAGGTGATAGTCGCAGAGCGATAGGTCAGGGCTGTAGGAAGGGTGTTCAACTGTGAGCGATGCAATTTCTGCTCAGTTGTCAGAAGGCGAGGCACCCACCTTGCGCACACCTTACGAAACCCTAGCTCCTCTGTGATGATCGAAAAAGTGCTGCCATAACTTATTCCAATCTCAGATGCAATCTCATCGATGGTCAGACGCCTGTCATCCTCAATAAATTGTTAAACGCGGACGACGTTTTCGTTGGTGATGCTGGTGCGAGGTCGGCGATCATGGCTCTCATTTTCACGACCCTCCACGAACTTTTTGTGCCATGCAAACACTCTAGCTCGTGACAGTGTCTCTTCCTTGAACTACGCAGTCAATCTCCTCAGGATTTCAGCCGGTTTTACACCTTCCGTGACGAGAAATTTAATGATAATACGCTGCGAAATTGATGACGGCACCTGCTCAGACATTGTTACGACGGGTACTGACAGGAACGAACGAAATCGCTCGCCTGCTTCCCCCACTCCTGACATCCATACCCAACACCTGACGAAGCGAGAACCCTCGCGCGTTATTATTGCGCACCCGAAATCAAAAGTCTCGTTTATATTTGATTCACCCTCGTATATGCAAATAGTATTTTACATTTCTGCTGTATTGGCTATGTGCCGCAATAACGATTCAATTGCATTTCATACCAATATTTTTAAGCAATTCAAAAATGTTTAATATTAACTAGTGCTCATGTTTTCTATTTTATGCTTATTCGTGTTTGCTGTTAAAATTTTTAACATAATTTAGACATAAAAAAAGCAAAACAAAATCAAACGATATAGAAATTATTATGCTTATTTTCTTAAGGTTACATATTCAAAAACAAATAGTGTTAAGTAAAGTTAGTAAATAAAACGTCTAATAAAAAACAGATTTTGATGAAATTGTAATAAAACAATATAAATTCATTAAAAATCATAATTGAGTCACAAAAAAGTTAATTATAAATTTAAATTTGAGTAAAAACAAAATAAAAAGTATTACACAATGTTTACAAAATATATTACATTTTGTGACGCAAACTACGGTGGTTATTAGAAATTTTAAGAAAATAAAATAAAATAAACATAAAGACAAAAAAATATTCAAAAAATATTGGACAATGAAGGACTAAAATAAATAATATAAATAAAAAAAACATACATAATGCATAGTCACATTAAAAAAAGGTAATCTTTAATGTCAATTCGTTGCCAAATTTAAAAATCTAAAGGAAGTTATAATCAAGAATTGTGTGAATATTCATTTGTAGCAAAAACAGTCAGATTTGTTTCTTGGTTGGTATAGATGAAAATGTATTTTTTATATAATAACAAGACTTTTGAATTCACACTCAGGACAAACGATACAGTTCTATGCTGGTCTAAAGAGGTTCTCTTGCGATAAAATCAAATGCTTTTTTAATTTTTTTCTCGACTCTATAAATCACAAACATGTAAATATATATTTTACCTTCAACTAACCCAATCGACATTATTGCATAAAATATTTAATAACCATGAAACTGATTCACTTTGTAGTTTTATAAAGGGTGGCTCAAATTGAAAGTTAGGTTGAAATTTTAAATAAAACGACGTTGAAATATTTTTTATGATAGGATTTATATTGAGCATTAAAGTAGAAGGTTTCCCATTAAATATGGAGAATTATGTCTGACAAATGGTCACCTCGTCTTCGGCTGTAAATCTTGGTTGATTTCACAAAATCTTCGATCTGGTACATATTGTGAACATGTCAAATTCTTTTACCTATTTGTGGATTGCTAGCGTAGACCCTGGATTTCAGATAACACCGCATAAAAATAACATCTAGAAAACCAGTTGATTTCGGCATTTTATAAAATTACGCGAGTTGCATGACAGGTTGTATGACATATAGCTACGTCCCATATTTATCCCAGCAAAACTGGGTTATCATGTAAATATGAACAGTTACATTTGCAGCATTATTTTTGGAAAGAATGGACCCATAATTCCACAAGTCCAAAATCTACGCAAAGGTTTTTCGAACCTCAGATACAACTATGTTGTTTGTTTACGAACCCGTCTAGTTGAAAGTACATCTCATCACTAAAAATCATTTTTTGATTAAATTGAGAACTGACAAATTGTTGACGATTAGAAAGGTCACCAAACTTAAACTCTTACGTTAGTTGAATTTTGTACTCATGAAAGTGTAGGTTTTTAAATAATATTCGGTGCAGGAAACTTTTTTAAATGTCCAATTTTTGTGCACAATGCCGAGCCGATGTTTTCGGATTTTTAAGGACACTTTGAATAACTATGACAATAAATTTAAAAATAAAAAAAAATGTTATCTAAAGAATGTATGTACGAACTTATCTGATTCGGTCAATCACTATGTGCCTTTGTAAAAACCTATTAGCAATAATAATAGTAAATGTAGCAAAATTAACAAATTGCTGTGTTTACATCTGATAAAATGTACTATGAAAGGATCGTAGCGAGAGGTAAGTAATGTCTACTTTGGAAGAATTTTTACCTAACCAAAGAAAGACTGCAATAATCATAGCAGCATAATGAAAGGTTTACTTCATTCAAAATTTAATAGATAATAAATATAATATTTTAACGTAATTAGCTAAAATAGAAATTAATAAATTAACATCAAAATTTTAGAATCTATATCTCTGAATACAATTTTGGTAAAGGAAGTAAAAGGTCTAGCTGATCAGCAAGAATCAAAAACTAAAAATTAAAAAATAGCATTCTTACGCAAAGAATTGTTAATTTCTTTCAACGCGACTATTACAAGCTGCGTTCAAGTTCTAAGATTTCCAAATGTTTTTCTCAGCGGTGACAGGAGATAGAAAAGATACGGGAAATAATTGTAATATAGATGGCAGTACCATACAATTTATACAGGTCGAATTACAGCCATTGCAGTGAGTGTTGTTTTGTATACTTTAAATGTTCAAGTGTTCAAGTGTTCAAGAATAACGTGTAATCATCCGTTTTCTCCTTTTGCATGGTGAAACGTCCATCGAAATTCATCGCCAATTGAGTGAGATATGCGGTGAAGGTGTTATGGATGGTAAATATATGCGTTAATTGGTTCGAAAGTTTAAAGAAAGTTAAGATTTGTGTGACAATAAACAGCCTCGACCACGAACCAGCTGGACCGAAACCATGATTGCACGAGTGGAGCAAGTTGTTATGGAAAACATCGACAATTTTTCAGTGGGCAAACCACACTCCTAAAGAAGTGTTCTCAGCAGCCATGGAATCACAGCGACGACGTTGTGAAGAATGTGTGCGTCTAGACGGAGACTACGTTGAGAAGTAACAGAAGTTTCAACTTTCTTGCACTTTTTTGCAAAAAAAAGAAGGGCTTAGAATGTGAACGCATCTCAAACATTCTGCAGGATTACCAGACATTTATGGTAGCACCGGCATTTATATAAAGTGTTCTTTAAAGATTCTGTCAGTTTAGTAAACATAGAAGAACATTTGGTCAAGAAAATTTGCGATACTTCGCAAATAACTTATTCTTGAAATATTAATGGGTAACTCAAATATTTACATAAACCTAATTATTATTCTTTGACTAACCTTTAGCCGCTATCTGAAAATAACGGTGTGTATTTTTAGTTTCAAGTATTAAAAATTCAATACTTTCATAGATTATTTAATCAGTATCTTAATACTAAATAAACAAATACGTCACAAAGTCTAGTTTTAGAAACTCGTAATTTGTTAACCAATAGATTTTGTCAAAAATAAAGTAAAATATTTATCATTAGAAATTATTTTCTTGTGAGAAATTGAAATGAATATTGAGAGGATCCAAAACCTTATCAAGAAGACTTCAATAGATCTACTATAGTAGTTTCCAAACAGCTGGATACTCTGGAACACAAATGATTACTAGGTGTATTTAAACAAATAAAATGGATTATCACGAAGTGTAATTCAATAATGAATGTTATTATGATTTTAATTTTACATATAGCTGTAGTTCACTCCCTATATCTGAGAAGGCTGTTTAGGAAACAACTTGCTAGTGAGAAATACTGGGCTCATATTCTCGAACCAAACATAAACTGATCAGATCTGCAAAAAAAGCATATTTTGAAGAGACTTTTCAAGGGCTAAGATTGCAAGTATTGGTTAAGTAAAATGATAACAGACTCAATTATTCCCGTAAAAAACTTTGTTGTAATTAAAGTATTCTCTAATAATATTATTGTAGTAAATGCACCAAAAATGGCTAGAGATGTTCTTTTTAATCTACTAGCTTAAGCTTCAAACTTCCATGTTTAGAATGCAATTCAAAATAAAATATATTTGTAGCCAAATCTAAAGCAATTTCAAATACTTAATAAAAATATTAATAAACTTACACAAAAATTCAATACCCAATTATTAAACATTTCATGAAGAAGCTTAATATCATTATTGTGAAAGACGAAAAAAGTTTTCAAAATTGATAAATAAATGTTTATAGAAAATTTGCATAATTTATATAAATAATAATGTAATAATTTATATAAATAATAATGTAATAATTTATATAAATAGTAATATACCTTCATGTATTTGTTCCAAAAATAAGGGAAATTTTTAATTTAAAGCTTGTGAGAAAGTCGTAGTTTAAAAAACCGTTTTCCTTATGTTGGCACTACCTTCAATGACACTTAATCTTAATTTCAGTTTGATATATCAAATAGTTTCTAAGTTACAGCATTTTGCTTACATCAATATTTGCCTTTCTTCGATTTTAAAAAGTTTGATATTATTGAACAAAGAAGTTGCACTAAATTTTGTGTTCAAATGAAATTAATGTTTAAAATGGTGCAGAAAGCATTCGGGGATCAATCTTTACCAAGAAAAACTATTCATATAGTGGTATAAGCAGCTTAGAAAAGGTCCTGAATCTACCAAAGATGAACCTCGTTCTGGCCAATAAACATTAATAACCGAAAAACATAATAAGAAAGTAACGAGAAATCGCTATTTAACTATAAGAGAGCTTGCTGAAGATGGTATACGCAATTTTAGATGATGTTCTGGACTTGAAACTCGCTAAAACTTCAATACTGCTCTACAAGCACTGATTTTCCAGATATGTCAATATAACTTTTATCTGTCCATTCGATTAAAAAAATCCCAATTTAGCTCGGTAAAATAAAAATCAAAGGAGGTACTGATAAAGAATCCAAAAAGTAAATATGAAAATTGTTTCCAAGATTAGATGTGTTTTATTCAGTCGGCTTACTTTTTGAACAGAGTAGTATTTAATTTATTATTAACAGCATTCGCGTAACTTTCATGGATATTTCAGACACTTCGCTTTCTCTATTTGACATAATATATTGCTATAAAAAAATTGACTACACCATGTTTTTCCAGTATTTATGATTTTTTCTTATACCATTTTCAAAATGAACGCAAAGTGGATAATTTTATGAACCAGTTATTGGAGATTATTGTAATTAATATTAAACGTACATCATGATCGACTTAACAGGGATCAGCAAAAATAAAGAACCGATCAATTTACTCACAGGCCGGTACGATGTGCCGGCGCTCCATCGTGCACATGCGGCCGCGCACGCAGTCGGGCCACACTTATCACTCACATGTCACCAAGGGCCAGCACCGCTGAAACGCGCGCTCGCGAAACCGCCGGCAACTGCAGCTCGGCGTCCGCTCAGAACTTCCAGCAGAACGCGACGGGCCCCCAAATGTGCCGTGATGGCCCCAGCACATCCTGCACGCCCTATTGCGTGCCACACGGAGGAATGCGTCTCTTCTGCAAACTGTTGCACTCGAACACGCATATGACATCGAATTAAGCGGCGAATAAATGTCTTTAAGGTATTTTTAGCGCTTAATCAGGCGCCGGTGCACGCGCGCCCGCGATCATCGTCCTGCCTGTTATCAACGCCCGACGCGGACTTGATGAATGGCCAACGCACCCGTGGCGAATTTTTGGTGCACGACACACGGTTGCGTTTACCTCGGCGGCATAACCGCGACGTAACGGCCTGTCGGTTAACGTGCATTGCTACCGTCAGGCTACCTCTAAAATTAAAGGAAACGTGTCATGCAAAACCTTTCAGTTGTGGTGTTTGTTATACCTCTGCTAAACCAGTGCTTTCCAAAGAGTGGTAACCAAACCTTCTGAATTAAAGCCTTTAAGCATAAAAAAAATTATGACCGAATTATGCCTGTTCCATTTTAGTTTAAATTGGGGGTTTGCCCAATCTGCTATCTGAAAATGCATATATGATTTGCGTCCAGACCGCACCTGGATTTTCACACAAAATAAGAGTGAAAGTTGACATGTTTCTTGTTTCATGAAGTTAATACCGCATTCCGCATTCGACTATTAAACATTTAAGTGTAACATCCGCCTCAAATTGTCCACCCGCTCTGTGCGGGATTTACCACACCCTGTAAAACCGCTAGGAAAAACGCTTTCCACAAGTCGCTCCCAGAGCGGTAAAGAATTTAAGCAACAGGTGTATCCTATTTTTTCTCTCTCAGCGGGTTCGTTTGTGAGGAATTAGAAGGTACCATTAAGGAAAACCTGTTCCCGGAGGCGAAGAAGACCGAGGAAAGCGCTGCTGCCCTACCCTGCCGCTATCTTCGTCGCCCGGCCGTCTACACCAGGACTACTGCACAGCCTCTCGCCCAGCCGCCTGTATCCACGCCTGGCCGCCGCCTCTTACGCCAGCGCTGGTAGCCTGCCCAACCCCGCTGCCGCTCCGCCGACGAAGTTGGACTAAATCTTAGCGTTAAGCTAGCATTTAAGTTAGAGTACGTTAGATTAAAATAAGAATAGTACGTTCCAGTTTTGATAAATATAAATGGTCAAATGGTCGGTGCGATTTAGTTTGCTTTTTATCTATTTTTTTAATGCATTTTATCTCTCTTTGCAATTAGCGCCTATTACGCGTTCCTAACGAGCGCGTACTCAAATTAATTATTATTTAGTCATTACTAGATTTGCGCAACTCGTTCCCTACACGCCCTTTTAATATCTACGGCGTACCACAAGAATCATTTATAAGGAAGTCAAGATAAAATTCACCCAATAGATAACTTTTGTTTTCAATTTTTGGGTAGATGCTGACTATTGGATACCATTTATAAGTAAAAATCTTTAAAACCTAAAAACTAAGCCTAACTGTTTTACATTATTTGAAAATAAACTACCAAAAAAATTATTTTTAGCATTGACATTTTGCCAGCATTCGCCCAGGCTATTTAAAAAGTCGCTAACTGATATGTCAAAAATTTGCTCCACTTTGTTATTAAACTCTTCTTTTTCTTAATCCATTGGTGTAAAGTCGGAGTTATATGACTGGTTAGACAGGATTTTTCAGTCAAAGTAAAACTATATTTGTGTTGTGGTGTGCACAAACCGAACTTCATTTGATGAGGTTAAGTTCTTGTAATTTTTTCTGCAACTTGCTGAAGTTTTTATAGCACAGCTTAACTGGTAACATTAGTGCTTTGTAGTATCAGTTCAAAAATCAAATATTACTCAATCCAGAAAGTGGATTTTTGCGACTGTAGTTCTCCTTTTAGCTAGAGCTGTAATTTCCTGTCTTTTTTTGGCTTTTGAGTTTCATAGTAGCATAAAGACGCCATGTTTTATTTTCTACTACTATAAATTTGAGCCACTTGTTAGTTATAACTAAGCAACAGCTGGAAAACAGACGGTCAACTTAATACGTACATATATATCTGTGCACGTTGCTACAATGTTTCCCAAACCCATTCACAGACACTGTTAGATTTCAATACTCTTAAGCAGGGCAAATCATTTAAGTTGAAATCGACATTACAGAAACGACTATTTTCGCCAAATTTATTATTGACGCGACAACTTTATTCTGGTTCTGAATCCCGATTTTAAGTCATATAGTAACTGCTTAGTGAAAAACTCGTAATTATAATACAAAGTGAGGATGACAACGGTACGTAATAGTAAACCTAATAGGTGGACCTAAGTATTCCTACTACAGTAAAACCTCCCAAGTTGAACACCCTCTATGTTGAACGCTTTTTGCTAAAAATTTTGGTTCTTATGGAAAATACTAAGGCTAAGTTGAACATCTCCGTATCTTGGAAGTTGACCGCTCACACCTTTAGATAAATTGTACAATTACAATGTATTAACAAAAAAAGTTGAATGCAAATTTCTTTCTCTAGATAAAGATATTGTGTACTGGACCTGAAGAGGTCAACAACTTCCTTCCTCAACCCAGGTAAGCTTATCTGCTATTGCTTTCAGTTTACTTGACCATCCCTTCATCAAAATTTCTGCAAAAAACGGTCCAGCTGATCGCCGGACAATACTCCAAATGCGCCGGATCCAAGCCTCAATTTAGACCGAGCAATTTAAATAAATTTACAAATAGACATAATATTTACATAAAAGCCATGTACAACCAGTCTGCGAATGTAAACTTTAAGGCAGTTGACGACCTTGTGCGAAAAATCAAAGAGCTGATAAAAGATTATGACCTAGGAAATTTAAAAAGCTTAAAGTAAATAGACGAATATTTATTCCTAAGCGTTAGAGAACAGAGATGACCACAGCAACTAACAAGAAATGCTGGACTTGCAATACTTTTTAATATAAAATTTGATATTAGAGTTCAAGGTTACATCCTACACAATAAAATAATCATTATGGCAAAACTAGATACGAAACCAACAGACACCATAATAATCCAAATATATTAGCCAACATCTGATCACGAAGATAACAAAATTGAAAATATGTACTAAAACAAATGAAGACACACCAAAAGAAATAAACGTAATCCTGAAATAAAGAAAATAATAGGTAGATACAAACTAGGCAAAAGAAACGAAAAGAGAACAAGGTTAATCGAATTTTGCGCAAAACATAATTTAGTTTAAAATGACATTTCCTTTCGACACCAGGTAAAAGGAAAGTATACTTGAACCATGCCAACAAATAGAAAAACATATCAGATTGATTATATTACAACAAAAAAAGTTTAAAAATCAAATCAAGAACTTCAGAAGGTACAGACCACAACTTGGCTGATATGAAAACAAAATTGGCACTTAAATAACAAGGTAAATTAGTGGCATATTGCAAAATTAAATGACAAAAACGTACCACAAAGATTTAAAAGAGTAGTAGAAGAAGAAATTATATCGGGAAAAAAACAAAATAAAATAATGTAAGCAATGCACAAGAACTTCAAACAAATTATAATACAATCTGTAAATGCACTGATAGATTAAAAAACAAGTTGAATAAAACTTGTGTTTGCCCAAATTCCATCTCGTGGTTAGAATTTTCTAAAGCCTGTTAAGCAACTGCTGATTTATCGGGCTGATTAAGACGTAGATGACGTTTGTATTCCTTTATCCTGGTAGTAATCGTTCGGCCCGTAGTCCCAATGTAGACTTGCTTACACGAGCAAGGTATGCAGTATACTCCTGGTGTATCCCGTGGGTTTCTTTTATCTTTGGCTGGTCTAAGCAAATCCCGTATCTTGGTGGTGGTAGTATAGATGGTTTCCACCTTGTGTTTATTGAGAATTTTTCCTATCCGGTCCGTAACCCTGTTGATGTAAGGTTTAAAAGCTTTGCCTACCGTAGCCGATTTTGGTTGTGTTTTTCGTGCACATTTGCTAGGCTTGATTACTCTGTTTATCTCCGTCCTCGAGTGGCCATCCCTTGTAAGGCTTGTTCCAAATGTTTGAGTTCTTTATCCAAAAACTGTGGTTGGCATATGCTTCGTGCTCGATCTAACAATGCTTTCACAACCGTTCTTTTTTGACTTGAGTGGTGATTCGACTGCTTATGAAGGTATCTGTCCGTATGCGTGGGTTTTCTGTACACTGTGTGTTGTAAATGTCCATTCTCCGATCTCAACACCTATACGTCTAAGAAAGCAATCCTATCTTCCGATTCCAGTTCCATGGTAAACTGTATGCTTGGGTATATGGAATTGAGGTGCATAAGAAATTGTGGTAGGGTCTCCTTTCCGTGTCTCCATATTACAAAGGTGTCATCGACGTATCTTAGCCATATCGCGGGTTCTATAGGTGCTGTATTGATGGCGATCTCTTCGAATTTCTCCATGTAGTAATTAGCGATTGCAGGGCTAAGTGGGCTACCCATTGCTACCCCGTCTTTTTGTTTGTAATATACGCCCTGCCAAACAAAGTAACTGGGCGTAAGGCACTGCTGAAATAGCTGTAAGATATCGTTAGGAAACATTTTCTTCAGGTGATTCAGGGTATCTTGAATCGGTTCTTTGGTAAATAGGGAAGTTACATCAAAGCTAACCATTAGATCTCCTCCCTGTAGCTGAATGTCTTGAAGCTGGTTGACAAAATGTTCAGAGTCTTTGACGTAACTGCTGGTATGTCCAATGTACGGTTGTAACAGACTGGATAAATATTTGGCCAACTTGTAGGTAGGACCCCCGATGGCACCGACAATGGGCCGCAGCGGTACATCGTCTTTGTGTATTTTGGGGAGCCCGTATATTCTTGGCGGCAGCGCCCCTGATGTTATTAGTCTCTTTTTGGTGGTGTCATCCATCGTGTAGTCCTCTTGTGCTAGTACAACAGTGACGTTACCTTTATCTGCTGTTAGGACAATTATTGTGTCATCATTCTTGAGTTCACGTAGAGCCTTTAATTCCACCCTGGATAAGTTCTTCTTAGGTGGCTTAGCATGGCGCAGGATGCGTGAAGTCTCGACTTGTACTTCCTCTGCTTCGTCTGTTCGAAGGTTCCGTATGGCTACTTCTACGTTAGCTATAATGACCTCTACCGGAATAGATTTGTGTGTTACGGCAAACTTTTCACCTTTGTTAAGAGCACTGATGGCTTCCTGGCTAAGCTTGTGTTTGAAAAGGTTTATAACAGTTTGCTTATAATCCAGTTGTGTGGGAGCGCTTTTGTTCTGTAAACGCTGAAACTTAGAAGATTGTCTAACGGTGGCGGCCGCTCCGTGCTTCTCTGCAGAATGGAAAGTGATGCATGTCTACAGTGTCCCAGTCATCTTTATGGATTCTGCTGGCCAAGCTGACATGGACTTGCATCAGTTTTAGTGAACACAGAGCGAGGGTTTTTCTAGTAGCGTGCACTTGTTCTCTGACTAAGGCAGCTTCCATTTTCCAATAATTCATTGGGCTTGAGTGCGCAGGTGGTGTTTGACGTGTGAATACTTCGGCACTACCTTTTGATCTCGACAACGCAGTAAGAAACCAAGGCTGGACAGTAGCTGGAATTTCTTCTTGCGTAAGTTTTCGAGTTGTCTTACAGACTTGTAAACCTCCTCCCCGTAAAGGCGTGTCAAACAGATGCGAAAGCTTTTACAGCCGGTGTTATGGTGCATCGTGTTATAAGAGTTCTCGGAACAAAAAGACGGGGTAGCAATGGGTGCCCACTTAGCCCTGTAATCGCTAATTACTACATGGAGAAAAGATCGCCATCAATACAGCACCTTTAGAACCCGCGATATAGCTAAGAGATGTCGATGACACCTTTGTAATATGGAGACTCGTAAAGGAGACCCTACCACAATTTCTTATGCACCTCAATTCCATACACCCAAGCATATAGTTTACCATGGAACTGGAATCGGAAGATAGGATTGCTTTCTTAGACGTACAGGTGTTGAGATCGGAGAATAGACATTTACAACACACAGTGTACAGAAAACCCACGCATACGGACAGATACCTTCATAAGCAGTCAAAACACCACCCAAGTCAAAAAAGAACGGCTGTGAAAGATTGTTAAATCGAGCACGACGCAGATGCCAACCACAGTTTTTGGATAAAGAACTCAAACATTTGGAACAAGCCTTACAAGGGAATGGCTACTACAATCAAACCTAGCAAATGTTCATGAAAACACAACCAAAATCGGCTACGGTAGGCAAAGCTTTTTTACCTTGCATTAACAGGGTTACGGACCGGATAGGAAAAATTCTCAATAAACACAAGGTGGAAACCATCTATACTACCACCACCAAGATACGGGACTTGCTTAGACCAGCCAAAGATAAAAGGAACCCACAGGATACACCAGGAATATACTGCATACCTTGCTTGTGTGAGCAAGTCTACATTGGGACTACGGGCCGAACGATTACTACCAGGATAAAGGAATACAAACGTCATCTACGTCTTAATCAGTCCGATAAATCAGCAGTTGCTGAACATCCTTTAGAAAATCCTAACCACGAGATAGAATTTGGGCAAACACAAGTTTTATTCAACTGTAGGAATTACTACCCGAGATTATACAGAGAGGCGGTGGAAATTTATATATATAAAAATATTTTTAACAGGGACGACGGATGTAATCTACCTAGGTCTTGGTTTATCGCTCTCAAGGGGCAAAAAACAGACCGCGATACGGCGAAAGAGCGAGTGACATCAGAAGTATTATCTGCAACGTCCCGATTGACGTCAGCAGCTAGCCCGATCACGTCACCTACCATCCCGGTGACGTTAACCACGCTCCCCCAACACCATCCCTACCATACGCGCACTAGTATAAAAGCGAAAACGCACGGGACAGTCACTTAATTTTTAGAAGATTTTTTTCTGAAGATGTCTGCCGCAGTTGTGGACGAAACGTCAAGACTTTCTGAGCTCCGACCACGGCCTTATAATCCGAGAACCAACCACACGATGCACCATAACACCGGCCGTGAAAGCCTTTGCATCTATTTGCATAACATGTTGATCCAATATCCTCTTGTAATCAACATCTTCTAAAACTGTTTTTGTAAAACAACTTTATTTTATTGCTGACTTACCAATATGTTTAACTAATGTATTATGTACTGATCCAGCATTTGTTCTTTAACTGATTTTCGAATAAAGACACGTCTCATGAACTAAATATGCCTTACAGAACATTCTTCTTTTATTTATTGGTTGATAACACAGCTGTTCTTTCCCACAATTTCGCTTTATGTAATGCCTTTTTTTACAACCAAAACAATAACCGGACTTGTCGACTGTTACTGATTTCCTTCTGTGACCGGGCCGTTTCCTACCAGGTGCATCCAAATTATAACACCTTCGAATTTTTTTCTCAAGGATGGGACAGATAGAAACATGCCGTTTATTTCAAAATACGCGCACACTCTTTGTAAATGTGTGGCAGAGATAGCAGAACTGCACGGCACATAGGACTTAGCGGCAGCGGCTAGAGTGAGGACTTTTTTGATACTTAAAGTAGCGACGTTTTCATTACAAGAACAGCGTGTAATCATTCGTTTTCTCCATTTGCCTAGTATGACACCGATTGAAGTTCTTCGCTAGTTGAGTGAGATATGTGGTGATGGTGTTATGGATGTGTCTGATGTGCGTTTGTGAGTGTGGAATGACAGCTCTATTACTTTATTCACTTATATGGAAAATTTATAACAGAGATTATAGAATTAAGATTATAAGTTGTGTCAAGCGCTAAATTACTTATGACATTATCATTTAAACATATCAAACATAAATGATTCCAAACTGCTGAAGAAAATTAAAGAACAATTTTTAATGCGTAACTCACCAAAACCTTTTTTTCACTTTATCACTGAATTCTCTAAAAGTTGCTTCTGTATTATACTTTTGCTATTACTACCTACTTTCGATATTACCAGGGTTCTATTTACTTCCTTAGTAGTGGATAATTTACTATAAAACACTAAACAAGTAAATTAATTAATAGTTTAAATAATCCATCAATCCATTTATATATTAAAATTCTGTGGTAATGAGTTATATGCAGAAACTAGAAAATGTATATGGTAACACTATATATTAAAACGAGCAGCACAATACCACGATGTCCGCTTTTAACTCTAAATTAAAGTGCGTTAAATTAATTTAAAAAAAAAGACTAAAAACCACGATAACTAAAAATATACCTTTAATTGTGCCTTTATAGAAATTTTCCGAATCTGATAGATTAAGTTCTTAATATTAATAATTTTAAAAACTTTTACAATAAACGTATTCATTGTTCTAGTGTTGATGTTTCTACTTACTGAATTTTATTAACTCCATTAACAGATTAGCTTAAATGGTAGTTAAAAGTAATGAAAATATTTATAATAAAATGAATGTCTCAATTTCTATGAGCGGTAGAGTATTTGTCTTTTTGTGAGATGGGTTAATACTTTTTGCACGGAGTTGCTAGAAACAATTAAAATAATACTGGCACATTTCAGATTCTACTCTACTTTGAAGATAGATATTACTTAGAAATTATATAAACTTTTACGAGAAAAATATGTGTTAAAGACAAACTTATCTACAAATATTTACATATTAACGCTTAGATAATTTTTTAAATTAGTATTAATATACTTTGGGATAATGTGGATTACATCTTATACTTCAAATATTTAAAAATCTTTCAGAAAAGTTAATATTACACATATAGACTGCTTAGCAAAAAAATATTTTGACAGTATCGTAGAAGTGCATTTCTCCGGCAGTTTTGGTTTTCATGGAATTGGTCACGGGGCCGGCCGGGCGGCGGCCGACATCTTACGGAAAATTGTTGTTTTCCCCCCGTTCTGTGAAATTGGTGCAATTATATTTAATAGGGCTCGGCTCGCTACGATTATTTCCCAACTAATTTCCCTGTGCAACAAACAAATTATGTGGCTTGCGGAGTGCGGCTTGCGGGTCTGCGATCAGATCGCGCCCGGCCTCATTTAGCTGTCACGGCCGCATCAAACAGCCCCTATAATTTCACTAGAAACAAGCCAGATAAAAGCGGGACAATTTACCTACAGATTACCAGCACACAAAGAAACACTCGGCCCGATATACGCTTTTTCTATTATTTCTCAAAAAATGCCAAATTATCCTAGACGCGGCCGTTACACTAAACAGCGGTTCGCCGACGTACGGCCGCCGCGGCGGTCCCAAATTGGCCATTCGGCCATTTCTCCAAGGCGATCGATACGAATTAAATGTGTAATGCTAATAATCATTCCTAATTTTCAAAAATAGTTGTATAAGCCAGCTGCTTTGAGATTACGATACGTTTGATTGTTTCCTAGAACTATCCTGAAAAAGTCATCCTACACATTAAATATACGGATTTATTTTCTGAAAGCAATACGAGGCAATGTTCTTAGAAAACCATGTGAAAAAAAAACGAAACTGTTATATAAAGCGGCTGAAAAATATATGCGGTAGTCGGGGGAATCCGTTAAGAAGTGGTTAAAACGATATTTGGATGTTGATAATGTAGACGAGATGCCGGAGAAGGAAACAGCTCGCGTCACAATAACGAGGAAGGGTAAAACAATATTTTGTTACTTTAAAGACAAACCATGCCTTTCTCTGTTTTGTGTCGAAATATAACCCTACAAAAAACAAAATTTATGTTTCTCTAAACATTATTCCAAGTCGACTATCTAAAAAAGAAAGTTTTTCTTTGATTAACTTTGAAGAAACATATATTATCAAAAGAGCACGTGGAGAAAACGATTGATGTAAGTAAAGGAAAATCTGAATCAACATTGGGGCAATGTTATCTTTACGGACAGATCTTCTTTCTGGGCATGGTCGTCCTTATCAGAAGCGTGTTCAGCAAAAAGTAATATAATTCTTCAGCGCACAGTAAAACACCTTATAAAAGTACATGTAAACGTAGTTTTAGTTGACTCTTTTTGTTTACGGACAATTTAAACTCTAAAAAAATGTGTACTAACTACCAGAAATACTTATTGAATCTTTCCAAAGAGTTTTTTAGTTTTGATATAACAACTTAGGAGCTGTAAGAAGACAATTGCCCTAAACACTGCAGCAAGCTGTTGAGTGAATGAAAACAACAAAATAACGCCACTACAATTGAATGTCCTCAGATGTTAAGCTCATTGAAAATGTGTGGTCGCAAATAAAAATGAAGCTCATACGGTGAAGCAATTGTCATTTCAAATTAGGAAGACATGGCGATCTCTATCATTATACAAAAAACCTCGTTGAAAGCACGGAAAAATAGTGTGAAGTTATAATCAGTAACAGAAGTGAGTGGACCAGATATTAGGTAACTGTAAAATATCTCATAATATACACTTCAATGAAAAGAAAAAAATCTATCTAAATTTTTATTTTTTTAATATTGCAGTGGTTACTTTATTATTGAACAGACTAAAAAGTGGCAATTAGAGCTATTGTACGAGGGAAATTCCGTTCGTATATCTTTATCTACAACGCTTAAAAATTATGCTCATTTCTGTTCACCGTACATGTCGCAAAATTCCTATTTATATCTAATCCACTATCGTAGTAAGTAATAAACCAAAAGGAGGAGAAAATCAGCAAGCGTTAGTGTAATTAACAAAAATAATTTAGACATTTTTGAAAAATAAAGTACCATAATGTGAACGTAGATGTTTCTAATTGCAAAATTTAAAATTAAAAGCAAGCTTTCCTTAGAATTTTTCAAAAACTATATAATTACATTTACTGTGTAAAATTATATTTTTAAATAATAATTTGTTGTTCAAAAATGCGTTATAGTTGAAATTGTTAATGTAAAAATTTTATTTAGTTTAGTTAAAGAATTTGGCGAAAATAGCATTTAGGTGGTCTGTAGGGACAGGACGCCTGAATTGGACCATCTAAGAGAAAATTACAATAAAGTAATAATTTGACTATTAGACAGACTATTAAAAACAGTTATGTATTAAAAGTATTTATTAAGAATAAACCACAATTTTAAAGTATTTTTTATTATAACAAAAAAGAATATGATAATATAGACACTCAGTTACTGTCAGTTTAGCAAATAATAGATTCGAAGTAATTATTACAATCGAACACTTCAAATAGACCAATTTTTTTATAAGATACGTACTGCATTTAGTTAACTACTAAAATGATTTTAAAAATGTTTATTTACAAATTTACAAATATGTAAAAACGCCCTTTATATTTTGATTTACTTAAATAAATTTTAACCGTCTTTTAGAATTTATTTTAAACACCAAAAATATATTTCGAGTTGATAATCAATTTACAGCATTTCTTCTACTTTATTTTTGTGAGGACTGTCAACGACACTTAGGTAGATGAGGGTAATTTATCTAGATTTTTCTGTCAAAATAGGAACAGATAATATTTTATAAATGTGCATTAAACTAATATATGGGTATACACTCACATTCCGAAACAACTTGATTCTACGGTTGGCAATATATCTATTTATTTTTGATTTGGATTTTTATTTTCTGTACTTTAAAAAACTAACAAATTCGCTATTATCACAAAGATTTTTATCTAATTTCCGCGTTTTGCAAACTTACTTATAGCATTTTCAACTGAATCAGCTTTAGCATATGCTTTTCCAAGTAAACTTAAAACTTGAAATAGCGTTATTTTGAGAAAAATTGGTTTTTAAGACACTTATCAGTTGCTTAATTGCAACAGTAATTAATTAAGAAGCTTAAAAAATGACACATTACAGGACTGCAGTCGATGCGTAGTACATGTTAGTATTGACAACATACGTAATTATGCCATGATCTTTTGTAAATCTAATTGCTTCTAATTTTTTAATATGACTGTTATTTCCTCTTATTATTAATGAAAATTTTGCGACTGCTATAAAGTATCTTAACCACATGGTAAAAAATTGTTATGAAACCAGATTCCCAGTAAGCAAGCATTGTTTCTAAAGAAGGTCTTCTTTTAAGTTAAGTTGCGGTGAATTATACATCCCTGCTACGTCAAAACAAACACAAGTAGTATTTATATAATGTTTTCCATTCGGAATTTATTATATTTCCTCTTTTATTTAATTTAATTTTAAAGCTCTCTGGACCCAAAAAGACATTTTCATCGACATTAAACATTTCAAATTAGCCGAAATTGTACTCACTGCAAACAGTAGCGAGGCGATCGACAAAATTAGAAAGTTTTTTCATTGTTCAAATATATAACTTGTGCTGCAAAGTAGGTTCAGGTTGTAATAATTCTTTATGTCGAGATGTAAAGCACATATCATTTTTACCAGAAAGTCCATCCTTATACGTGATTAGCAAGTGATTGCAAAATATTTCCAATAAAGTCAAATAAACTAATCTATAGTTTGAAAATATACTTGACTATCTCTTTTATATGTTTAACTAAAGATTGGTATTATTAAAACTAAAATAGTAAATAGATTTATTAATATAGTGATTTGATATAAATCTAATCAGAATTTAATAAATTGAGGGTATAAATGTGTGCGCAACATTTCATTTTGGTTTCAGGTTGGTTATATATATATATATATATATATATATATATATATATATACATATATATGTGTGTGTGTGTGTGTGTGTGTGTGTGTGTGTAAACTATGCTATATTCAAAGCTTACTTTAAGTAAGGTAACTTTTGTGTGACCTTGCATTTTCAAAATCCTACAGAAACCAATAGATGATACCTGTTGGACTACAATTGAAACATCACCAGAAATCATCGCTAACCATTTTATGACGGATTTTGAAACAAAAGCCCTCACCTCCTTTTACCTTAAACCTACCTGCTAGATACGATATTTCAATGACACTTTTGTTATCTGGCTTTATGGACATGATACCCTTCAAGAAATTCTTTCCCACTTACAACACTTTTTCCACACCAACATTAAATTTACCATGGAAACCTTCCTAGATACCCTCATAACAAAATAATGCTTCTAATGGCAGCTTTCATTACACTGTCTATAGAAAACCCACTTATACTAACCGCTGCCTAAATGCCAAAGTCCATCTCCACCCTGCTCAAATTCATTCAGTTGCAAAATACCTCATCACCAGATCCATCAGACTTTTTGAAATGAAAAACTGCCAAACAGAAATTAAAACCATTATTACCACCTTACTGCAAAATGGGTATTCTAATAAATTCTTATCCCATATAATCAAAAATATAAATAAAAGCTCCTAATTCTAAAACCCTCTGACAAACAAAACGTATTCCTGCCTTATATCAGAGGCATCAGCAATAAAATAAGCCGCATACTAATGAGGAAAAACATACGTACAGTCTTCACGACCAATTAACAAATATCTGGATTTATTTGCTCAGCTAACGATCATTGCCCCAATGAATCCCAAGGAGTTTATGAAATACCTTGTGGAGACTGTCAAAGGAACTATATAAGTCAAACAAGTATGCAAATATCTAGCCAAATATATGAGCATTCTCTGGCCGTACGGAAAGGCGATAACTGTTTGGCACTTGCCAAACATAAGAAAAACAGACCACAAAATTAATTTGCCGCAGGCTAAAACCATTGCTCCCATTTCCCATCACAGCAGGTTTGTACGTAAGGCAATTGAAATAGATAAACGCCAGAACGCAAGAGATGATAGCTAACGTTTACCCGTCACATGAAAAATTTTTATTACCCCGCAATTACGCAATACCCTCAAACCAAAAATTTTCCGCAACCCAATGCATCTCCCGTCAAACAACATTCCCGCCAAACTTTCACTTTCAGTCCTATAAATAACAAAGAAGGATACCCAAAAGATCAGTCTTATTCAAAGAACTTCTCTTCTACATACTTTGTTATTTATTATTAATTTTTGTTTCTTTCATCGATGGAAATAATTGTTTTCGTTCCTCTTACATTTATTTGAGGTAGTATTTACTTATCCATATATTCGTGACGTTTAAATTCTTTGTCTTTTTAGTTATTTCCATTTCTTTATTAAATTTTTTAAGTTTAATTAATATTGGCCTTGTTTCCATTTCTTTATGTGTCTCTATCCTTTGGAAGTATTCTAGATCTTTCTTTTTATCAAATTCGACCCCTGTGTTATTTGAAACCGTTGTTATTTTTTCCAGTATAACATTTTTCTGTTTTTTGTCTATCACTCCCGTTGCTACTAAATTTCTCTTTTTGACCTCTCTTTTTAGCAGTTCAATTCTCCTTCTTTGTTTTTTGCCTTATTCTTTCAGCTGTGCATTTTCTTGTTTCGCTCCAGACATATCAGTAGCTATTTACCCTACCTTCATATCGATTCTATCTAGCCTGTTTTTAATTTGCTTACATAATTCTTCAAAATTGTCCATATTGCGTCATTGTCTGTTGATATGTCACTATCTACTCTCCTATGTCAAATGTGTTGTCTATCTTGAAAAATGTATGCATAATTTTGGTTAGAGTTTTAATATTTTTTTATCTATTTCTTGCATGCAACTCTCAGTCTAATTGCAATCGCTGCTAACGTCAAATCTTACTACTTTATTTCTAAATTTACACGCCGTACTGGTGAAAAATGCTATAATTGTGTTTGATCCTATTGTCAAGAATTTCTGATTTAATTATTCTGCTATACTTTTGCCCAAATTAAACTTTTACATCGGAAAAACTCCCACAGTGCCTCAACACAAGAGATGACAGCCAGCGTTTGCCTGTCATGTGGAAGTCCCTTATTGCTCTGCACTGCCAATTACGTAACATCCTTAATCCTACAAACTTTCCTCAACCCAACGCATCTCCCACCAAACAAACTTTCACTTCCAGCCCTATAAAAGATCAAGTAGGTCACACGAAAGCTCAGTCTTATTCAAAGATTCATAGCTCTCCTCAGGGAGTAGGCAGATTGACACCCCGAGTGAAGAGCTAACCTCTTGAAAATGGCATCAAAGCCGATGCCAAAACGTCGAGAATTTACCCACAATAGACGCAGTTCATCCCGTGAACTAAGTTGTTTAAGGTTATATATATATATATATATATATATATATATATATATACACACATATATATATATATATATATATATATAGATAACTACCTTAACAAAAAGTTTCTCATATTAGTAAAAAATGAATGCAGAAATTTTTAAATCTTTTAATAATACATATCTTTAAAGTTAAAATAATTTAAAAAAACTTGGAAAGTTTTTGAAATGGTATGTTGCAATCTCCTCAAAATAAAAAGGCGTAAAATTACAAAAACTAATAAACTATTTTGCACATGGAATTTTTGAGTACAATATGTCCTTCAATATATAACTTCTTCATTCTTATTTAGGTTTTCCCAAAACCCAGAAATATCTCAAACGAACATTCAGAAACATTACATTAAAACATAATGGTGAAAGATTACAATAATAAATGACTTTAAACTACTTTTCGTTAATTAATTTGTCCATAAAGTTATGTATTTGTCAATTTCATATCTAATAACATCCCGCCCGTGAACACCGGAATTATTAATTTGTACGTTAACACTTTGTTATTTAGCGATAGTTTAAATCTTCAACCTAGAAGCCAATTTATTTTCTTTATTTTGAGGCCTAGCTCCTTATCCTTTTTTTGTAACATGGACTCTGCCTATCCATGTAAATAGCAAGATATTTTGCTTTAACTCTCAGAAGTTAGATGTGGCAGAGTAATTATGTCATACAATTAAATTTGTTGCACTTTACCTTAACACAATTTGTGAATTGAATTAAAATAAGGTTTTTGGTACACCGGTGCTATTGTTCAAGGACAAATCTAGTTTCTCTTTGAACTGTAGCTCGTAGCCCATTCATATTTGGAGAACACGTGGAAGCGGATGTAATTAAGTCAACATTTGGGAACGAATATATTTCTAAAGTTTCTAGTATGGATTGATATTATGATTAACTCTCGTATACCTCTCTGTTTTTAATATAATTACTATTATTAAGCAAAAATCAAATATTCAACAATACTTTAAAGGCTCTTTGTTTAAAAGCGATAATGCAGCTCCCTATCAAACAGATCTCGATACTGAGTCTTTAAAAACAGAGAGTCTATCTCATTAGCACATTACCAAGGTCCCCTATTTGGAAGCTTTTTGAACACACTTGGAATATACTTAGTAGATCTATTGCAGAGTGGAATTTTTCTTCTGGTTCTCTTTTAAATCTACATGTAGTGTTGTTCTAAAAGTGAATTTCTATTCTCTAAGAACAGTTCAATACTCTTATCTGCATTACACCACAACAACATATAGTATGCCTTTCCATCTCTCTATCATTTCCCATATTAATGTTTCTGTAGAATGTGGAACTCGTCTTTCATGGTAAGGCATACTTCCTTTTATTTACATTTATTAGTTTCTCTTTTTGTATCGTTTTCAATTAACAAAAAATTATAGTCAGTATTAGTATTATGTACTAAACAGCATTGCGGTAATCGCTATAAGGCATCACTCAACGGAAGATCGAATAAGGATTGTTAAAATTCATTACAAGCACAAAGAATGTTTTTACAAGACTGTGCACAAATTACATGGCATTTTTGGAAAAAATGTCCCAAATTAAACAATTGCAAAGAGACTAATTAAAAATTTAAATAAACAAGTTTGGTTGAAGACAACAACAAATAACAGGCCTGTCTCATACTGTCCGTTCAACTGAAAACATTGCTGCTGCAAAAAATCTGTGACGGAGCCAGAAACCTTAGTGCACCATTCCTCACTGCAACCGAACATTTTAACAAGCATCATAAAGCGAATTTCAACAAGACCTTCCTCTACACAAGTTCAAGATTCAGTTAACCTAGGAACTAAAACCATATAACCATCTGACCCCAATTTTACTAAAAAAATATCTTTAATGACAAAGCGCATTTCCATCTTGGTGGAGATGTCAATAAGCAAAATCGCATTTAGGGCATAAAAAATCTTCAGGTCATTCAAGAACGATCTGTGAGGTAAATTTTATACTAGTGGAAATATTAGTCAGTTATTTTTTGAAAATGAGGCCAGAAACGTAGTTACCATCAATGGTAAACGTTATTGTGAGCTTGTAGTGGATTTTTGTGGCTTCATTTAGACGGCATAAACCTGGTTTCAACAAAACGGCGCCACCTGACATACGACACGCAAAAGAATTTAATTATGAGATCAAAAATTTAATGGGCGACTTATTTCTCAAAACCGGGAACTAGTTACCAACATTTTTCAACTTTCTACTATGAGATTTTTCTTCTGGGGATACGTAAAGAAATCCAAAGTTTATGCTACAAAAATAAGAAAGATTCCTGCATTAAAAGTAAAAATTAAAATAATTATTGACGAATCCACATCTTAAGGCAATGTATAGCCTTTAAAATGAAGTCATAACTTTGCCAACTAATAAATAAACAAACTGTTTTTTCTAAAAGTAAGTCTTTTTTGGGAAACCATTTAAAATGAGTTAATTTTTGAACCCAAGTTTATTGTTTAAAATAAGCAATAATATTCTATAAAATCTAATTTGAGTGATAAATTTTTGGCATTGCAATGCCTGTTATTTGAGTTTTAATTGTTGAATTATTATATATATCATAAAAATAGTTCAAAGTAAATTTCTTTCTCCAAAAAATAAGGCGTAGCCTCCAAAATACTAATTAAATTTAAAATTACCTGTGACAATTATAATTGTACAGCAGAGGAATAAAAGCAAACAAAGGTAATAACTTTTGATATTTTTAATACTAACAAAAGGCATGACATTTCACATAATACATAACTGTGCTTAAATGACACTAAGTGTTCTTTTAACATTTCTGTACTATTTTAAAAATAAATCAAATTATGAGATCGGTTCAAACCAAATACCAACACAAAAATTTTTTATAGCAATATTGTTGCAATATATAAAAAAAGTGTCACTATATTTATAAAATATTTTTGTCTAGTCTAAATAAATTTTTATTCGAAATACATTAAATAATCCGAGTCCTAAAATGCGTTTTAAAAGCAACGTTACATTGCGTGCAATTGAATTTAATTTTTACGCCCAAGCAAACAAGCTTGTGCGTCTGGCTGCACCCATTTCTTATTAACGGTAATATTTAAAAATTATGCAGAAAAAAATCAATAAGAAAGCAGATTCGTGTACCTGATACAACTAACGACTGCCAGTCCACCACTTCGGTCGCTTTTCATTATAAATGAACATGTAATTACCAATTCAAAAGAATAAGTCATGGAATATTAAAATTTACGCGTTTAATTGCTATTTAAAGTAATAGCACAATTAACGTGACTGACACTGACAATAACAAACAGGTGCTGGCTGCATTAATTAGTAGCTAAACTGCTGCCGCTTAAATTTTGGATGCAGCGGAACCGCTTCAAAGCGTGCAGTTTCTGTCGAATATTATTCTGTCACCTGTGGGGAACCACAATGCGTCAAGTACTTGACTAGCGATAATTAAGCAGTACCTAATCTGTTTATTTGTCTTATTTTACATGCAGTTACAGTAGTATTTCGTACCGTGTAGCAATTTTTAAATCTTCATCGTTAATTATTTAGAAGCGAAGCAACTGCTGTTATAAGAAATCATTCACATTCAAAGCATTTTTCACATAGAAAATCTTTTAATTTAGCAAGCATTATAGGCCAATATATATACTGGATAGTCTAAAATTTTCCATGTAAAACTATGCTGTTTATTCGGCAATATAAAAGCAAACATTGTACTAAAAGGAGATTACATTGCTAGTCAACAAGTTCTTTTTTTCAATTCTAAATGGCGTACATACACACACGTCATTGAATAATAAGCAAATCATATTAATATGTTAGTGGCTTGAGAGAGGTCCATTTTGTTGATGTTACCGATAAATAAAAGTTTTAAACAAGGTTGGGCCAAGGACTGGTTCATGGACTCCCAGGTCTTCATAGAGAGTAGGGAGGCTAATACACGTCCTTACGGTAATGTATTAGTAATTCGAAAAAGCGTTGTTTACTCTGACTCGAAAATTTCTGTTTTAATATGAGATATGACTTAAAAAACTGTCTAAATTTTGAACAATAAACCCGAATGCAACACTTTATCAAAGGCTTGCCTAATCTCTAGGAATGTTGAAGTGCAGTATTTTTTAGCTCTCTCTCAATTTTTTTTATATCATGTTATCTAATAATCTTTTGTTAGGTGGTTTGTAAGTAAATATTAATTTTATGGGGCAATTGTTTCCCATGTATAAATGTGTAATTGTGCGTTTATTTATGCAAGCACCGTCTATGTTATAGAGAGTTAAAAAGTTAATAAAAATAGAGTGTTGCATTTTAAGACCAGTGGCATTCCAATTGGTCAAAGTTAAATTAGTAACTATTTCCTGATTATTTTGATCTATGAGTTAGTAAGGTAGGAAGGTAATAATGGCTTCAGATGTGGGATGAGCAGCTCAACGAACTTTGTTAGTATAGTTATGACAAGGTCGGTTGGATTTTGGGGAGCCTCAGCAGTGTTGGTATTAACTTGTAATGAACGTCCTTGGCGTTGACTAGAAGAAAGTGGCTGGTTTACATGACTATCCTGTTTACTAGTGGTTGCTTGTGCATATGATCTGTTCAGTATTCTTCTTCTTCTTCTTCTTCTTTTACTCTTATATATAGGCTATTAGCTTGTTTCTAACTACACATTTCGTGTAGTACTATGAGCCATGTTGGGCGTACCCCGGGCAGGTGGCTAGTCTGACCCGTTAGAAGAAGGAGAATGTACTTTACGACCGCCAAAGGTATTTGTATGATGGCCGAAGAGCACTCGATGTTTGCCGTTATTTTTGACCTGGGAGTCGAACCCAGGGCCCGCCGCGCGTTAGTCTGGCAGGCCGAAGCCTTTACGTCGCGGCTGTCGCGCTCTCGTTCAGTATTCTGTAGCTGTTATTTATTTATCTTAAAAAAGTAGCTGCATCTTTTATAGTTTTCAGAGTGCTTTTACAAGCAATTAACGCACCGTAGGTCCTCATTTTGTTTTGTGGGACAGTTAATATGTAGGTGGTTACCTGTGCGTTTATACATCGTGGTTGAGATTGACAATAGTTGCGCGTGTGGCCATATAATTGACATTTTTCTATACTGTGGAATTTCTGCAGATTTTCTTATCGGTAAGATTTTCTTAGCTTCTTGTGTATTTTCAAGATTCACTACGCATAGTGGTATTGGATATCTATTCTGGTTATATATTGCGCATCTTTTTTAATGGGGTATTTTAGAGTTTCTAGCTTAGTATGTATTTCTTTTTCAGTCAGTGATTCGGAAATATTCAGAATTATTACTAAAAGATTGTTATGTTAGCTTCTGGGTCCTTAAAAGTGTGATACCGTACGTTCATTTCACTGTAATGCTTTGTCATGCATCGATAATCTTCTATGATTGTTAGATTTAGTCTTAGTTGATTGCTTTTGTGAACTGTTTAAAATTCAGTTTTGGTTCAGCAAGTATCTTCTGGTATTTAAGTTTATCAGCATTGTGTAGATATATAGGTGGGATTTTTTTTGGTGTGAATTGTTGTTTACTCTAACTCGAAAATGTCTGTTTTAATATAAGATATGACTTAAAAACTGTCTAAATTTTAAACTGTAAACCCAAATGCGAAACTTTATAAAATGCTTGCCTAATCTCTAGGAATGTTGAGTTGGAATATTCCTTGGTTTTCACGGTTCCATTATTTTGATGATAATCTGTAAGTTTGCTGTGCTATTGAATGAGTTTTACGACAGCCAAAATGATGTGCTAGAGTGATTTAATGTAAGTTAATAATTTATCTTAATCTTTTGGAAGTAATTTTTCAAAGACTTTGGGCATCAATGAAAGTAAGTTTGTTGATCTAAATGGTGCTGATTTTATTTTACGGTTTTTTAGGTTTAGCTGTAATTATCATTCACCGTATTTCCACTAAACTGCAAAAGAACATAATTCTAATATGCAATACTAATGTTTACCTGGAAAAGTTGCGTAAAATTTGTCTTCAGATCGTACAGGGAGATTACTTCAGCAAAAGAGAACGGCTTCATTGATAAAGACAATTAATGTGGTTCATAAATGAAATCTTTGCAACAGTCTGTAAATTTCGAAAATTGCCTAATATGCTCAATGTCAGACACTATCTACTATCCAATGTTTTGATTGATGTAACTGCAATCAATGCCCGATCTTTTCAATTTTCTTGTAGCTGTCCATATTGAGTAGTCGTTGTTCGACAAGTTGGTTATGTAGTACTTGAAAATTTTATCTCGCGTTTTTTTCAATGCAGTTTGTAAATGAGTAAGTCTGCTGTATGTTGTTTTTTATTAATATTTTTGGTTCTTTACTATTTTCTTCATACTTTACGCTTTTCAGCAAGTAGTTCTTCTATGTGACGAGGTGTGCTATCTCAATTTTGTTAGTTTGATATGACTAAGTTAAAGTACTGTAAAGCAGTTGGAATAAACATTGTCGATACTTCGTGGGCCTTCTCGGTGATTTGTAAAGTAAACTGTAAAATTTGATATTTTAAATACAGTTCTATCTCTGGTATGCATTTCTAAGATAAGAACTACATCAATCTTTTGCAGTTAAAAAATATTGTTATTTCTGGGATGTGTTTATTTATCCCATTTGCATTGACGAAACCATCGTTAAGCTAATTTCGGTAGAATTGCAGACAGCATGTTTAACGCCTTGCTATTTTTATGAATTAGTCGTGCAAATATATTTTTAAATTTTGTCGAAAATTGTGATAATTGCTCTCTGTCGTGTATTTGTTGTTTTCTGTTAGTATTTGTGTTGTTTCTACCAGTAGCTACTTGTACAAAGAACATTCTATTTTGTGGCAATTTTGGTGCAGGAACAGTTTGGTATGCTTCTTAACTTGATAAAAGGAAGAAATTCGTTTAAAGTTGATTCTTGTAACTTACACTGAAAAAATATCGATAAACCACCCAGGCTTTTCCAACGGTGATTTTACAGAATCACTTTTTTTATCAAATATTCAAATATTTCACCGTTATTAGTAAATTGCGTTCGAAATGGGGCGGGACCCCCACGTTAGGTCCCACTACTACTCTATGCTAAGTCCCCGTGCCTTTTCAAAAGTACTATGAGCAGTAATTTATCATTGGTTGGCTTATTATTACCAGGTGATTATGCAATTGGCTAAATTATTGCATTAGCTTTTTTTATTCCGGATTTGTATCCAACACGGTAGTATTGATTTCCTGAGATAATTATCAAGCACCTTGTATACCCAATTTTCTTTAAATTGGTATGTATGATAAATTATTTTATTGTCTGTAAGATCTTCTTATAATTTTCGGTAAACCTCTAGGGCTTGGATGTTAATTTCAAATGTACTGTTTATTAAAGTGTTGATGAAAAATTTTTCGATAAAATGCCTTCTTTCTTATTCTTATTAGTATTATTTCAAAAAATAATATGAAACATGTAGAAAACTCACCTAATACACATTTTTTTCCAAAATAATATATATAAACGTCTGGTTGGTGAATATAACATAATAAAATCGTTTATAATAATTGGTGCATCATTATCTTTAATGTGCATCTCTTCTATATTACATTAGCGTAGATTTATCTTTAACTTCATGAACACGTACTCCGTGCGTCACTATATTTGCATATTAAAATATAAAGTATAAAATATTACAAATATGTAATATTGGTCTATTTTATTTTACAATAGCAACCAACCAAGCAAGTTGCTACCTTTAAGTGAATTATATAGGACTAAGATAAGTTGAAAGACTCATTGATGTACGATAAATGAAAATAAAAAAAAAACAGAAAATAATTATGGGTAAAGATAAATAAAAAATGGAATAATTGTAACGTTTAAAAGTTTCAGTTTAATTTTTGACTATTTAGCCGTTAACTTTTGTTAAACTTTTAATTTTTCTGTGTTCTTATTTGTCGTAATCGCAAATAATTATAGACAGGACTATATACATTTTGCTAAATGTTATAGTTTATATGTTATTCTTATTTTTAATGATGCCATTTGCTAAATAAATTTTACATTTTCATTGCCTGCAAGTATTACAGATTAGTTGAAATTGTTTGCAATCTCTGTTTCTTGCTAAGATGTTTTAAAAGCTTAGGCATAATGGGAATCACCCATGAAGGTGTATGTGTGTTTTTGAATAGATTTCCACGGTTAATGGGATCTATTCCTATCATTTCCTAAAACAACATAAACTCTTTTTATACGATATCAGCTTTTATGTTCTTTTTTTTATTTTTCTTCCATCGTAGGCTTTTTGTCAGAAGCGTTATAACCCAAGAACTAATTACTTGTTCTGCATGCTTCTTTTTATGATATCTCGCCATCGACTTAGGTTTCGGGCTGTTCTTGTTCTCTTTGACCTAGCCGTCCACCTTTTTGGTGTTTGTCCCCGCGGTCTTGATCCCTGATTTCTGCCCTGTACAACTAATTTTTTGAGAGTGTCTGAATTTCTTCGTTGAACATGGCCAAAATACCTTGTAATTCTTCCATATATGAGTTTGGATAATCTTATGTCTTATGGACACATTAGTTCTTCTTTCCGTCCATGACACTCTGAGTAATCTTCTCAGCACCATAGTTCAAAGGAGTCGATTCGTCTGGAGTCCATTTTTCGTATTATCCATGTTTCTGAAGCATAGAGTAGCATTGGAAATACTAGCTTTTTATAAATGTTTTTTTAGTATTAGTAGTGATATTACGATCAGCCCAAATTTTATTTAGCTTTGTAACAGTGCTCCTAGCTATTTCTATGCGTAGTCTAATTTCAAAGGTACAATATCCGTTATTAGTAATCAAGGATCCCAGATATACGTAATAATTCACTACTTCCAGTTATGGATAGTCTAATCTCAGGTCGATTTTATTCCTCTCTGTCAATTATCATCACTTTGCTTTTTTACTTTCCTTATCCTATAATAAGGAAAGTAATGTAATCGGCGGAAATTTGACCTACACAGTTTTTCACATTCCTGGGCGAAATATAGCCTCAGGACACCAAAAAAGTTGGTTTGGGCCATTGGTTCGTGTGTGTGTGTGTGTGTCTGTCTGTCTGTCAGTAAACAGGATATATCGGGAACCGTAAGAGCTAGAGACTTGAAATTTGGCATGCAAGTTACTTGTAGGTAGGGGACGCAGTGCGAAGATTTTGGTAAAAATCGGCCTAACCGTTTGGTCGCAAGGTCCTAAAATCGGTCGCAAAGCTGTCGCGAATCTAAACGGTTGAAGATACAAAAAATTTATGAGAATAAAAATGATTTGTTATCATGAGATAAACATGAATTTAAATAAAAGTTTGTAAAATAGAAACTTGATAAAAAATTGAAGCTCAGGATTTTTAATATACCAGGTGTTCATAAAATGTTTCGGGAAATTTATATTACCGGATAGATCAGACCGAGACGAACAAAAAATTACAATGAAATTTTTTGATCCGAGGTCAAATAAATAAGTTATAGCCGATTAAAGAATAATTAAACGGACCAATCACAGTGCGCTCGGAGAGCTACCGGGCCGACTGCGGGAGGACGGGGGGAAGCGCTTGGCCTCTAGGAGGGAGCACGCAGGCGATAATGGCGAGGGCCGTGCGGCCGAGCTCGCACGGTTACTTTCAGTGGCGTAGCAAAATTTTAAGTATGAGTCAATTATTGTCTTGTACTGTTTATTTTAATCAGCTTTCGAGTGTTGGACTCGCGCATCGTCCTTTTTTAAATTAACAAATTTTTAGACAAGTGCAGCGCAGGGCCGAGACGATGGACCCGGTATAATATATAATAATAGGATAAGGAAAGTCGTGTGATGTTCACACCAGATTTTTCGTAGTTAATCTTCAATTCAAATTTACAATTTTTTGTTTCTAATTTTCCGATTAGTTGTTTTAGTTCTTCTGCAGTATTTTGCTCATAGTTTTTTTTATTAAGGATATCAGGTCTTTTACAACACCTACCTTTGATAATATTTGCCATAGTTTCTGCCAGTTTATGTTGTCGAAGGCTTTGGTGTAGTCGGTAAAACAAATGTACACAGAGGTATTAAATTCTCAAACCTTTTCTATAATTAATCGTAAGTTAAAGATCTGTTCCCTAGTACCTCTTCCTTCTCTGAAGCCAGCTTGCTCTGCAGCTATTTGCTAGTTTAAGTATGTTTTGAGGCGTTGATTAATAATGTGTAGTAGTATTTTGCTGGGATAAGAAATTATTGCGATTAATCTGTAATTGCTGCAGATGTTTTTTGGCTCTTTCTTATGGAGGGAAAGTAAAACGAATGTTGTCCATTCCTGTGGCCATACTCCAGTGTCTCAGATTGTTTGACATATAATCTGAAAAATTTTAATCCCGTTTTCTTCCGTGGCTTTTATAATTTCAGCTGTGATTCTGTCGCATCCAACAGCCTAGTTTTCCTTTAATTTCTTTATTGCATCTTCAATTTAATTTTTAAGATACATGGTTTATTTTCTATCATATTGATGTTTTCTCTTATTTTGATTTCATTGTTTTTAATCTGTTTTTTACAGTACTTTTCCATCTTTCCAGATTATCAGATATGTCTGTAACTTTTTCATCTTCTTCATTTCTTATGCTCCACGTTCTTGCTTTAAAATTGCGAGTTAGCTTTTTAACTGTCATATAGAGTTCTTTAGTATTATTGTGTTTTGCGTGTTTTTATAAGTCTGTACATACATTTTTTATATAGTTGTTTTTGTCTTCTCTACATGATATTTGTATTTCATGTGCAAGGCTATTTAATATATCTATGTATTTTGGTTTTCCCATTTATAGTCGTGTTGTTTAATTGTCTTCTCTTTATGATTAGTTTCCGTTAGCCATGGTTTCCGTTTTCCTTCCCTGAAATTATTTAATATTTCTTTAATTGCCTGGGATATTATGGTTTTTGTTTCTGTCCACAGTATTTCTATAAATGTGTGTTTTGCAGGGTCGAAAACTAAAGTTCCTAACAATTGTTGAATTCTTTCTTCAAGTACTGATTTATCTGAGTAATTTTAATTTGCCTTTGTGGATAATTTTGCATGCCGTTTTTAGTTTTGTAGCGACTCGTGCGACCAGTAGTTTGTGGTTACTTCCACAGTCTGCCCCAGGGTATGTTTTTGTGTTGCATATTGAAGTGCTCCAACGTGTGAATATTAGAAAGTAATATTTGATTACGATAGTTGCCATCTGGTTATTGCCAAGTATATAATCGCCTTGGGTGTTGTTTAAACATGGTATTAGTTATTGTTAAATTGTTATTAATACAGCTTTTCTCCTCTTTAATTTGTTTACCCTAGTCCATGTTTTTCTATGTTCTTTTTGATGTGTGTTGTATTTTATTTGTCCCACTTTTCTGTAAAAGTCCCCTCTAATGAAAAGTATTTTTTAACCGAAATAACACTAGTTTCTTGCATTTTTATTCTCTTTGTGCTTTGAGGATAACCGATATTTACCCTAAAAATACTTTGTGTAATAATAAAAAATGCAAGCAAAATACCAGCAGAAAACGAAGCACGATGCCACAAACAACCACTATTCAGAAATACATAAATATAATAACAAACAAGAGAAACAGGTTTCTTAATGCTACTGCCATTGCCGTTGAAATCAACGAAAACCGCTTAAATCTAATTTGCATACGCCCTGTCAAAAGTTGACAATACTGCTGGACTTGAGTTTGTGCTACCAAAAGAAAACGATTATTTCGTACAATAAATTGACGAAAGAAGTTTGAATGACTACATGACGATAAAAATTGGTTTATCTAAAAATGGGATTCCGTCTTCTAGACTGACAAATCTAAATTTAAGAACGTCAGAATGTTTAATGGTTTCTTCCTTATGTAAAAATATGACAAGGAAGTATTATGACATTGGATTACTTTGGTGGAGGTAAAGTTGTAGATTTAATAAAAATCGATGGAATACAGAGAACGATTTTATGAGATACTTAAAAATCGTGCAGTTTCTTCTCAATTAAGAATTGTTAGACAAGGCATTTCAAGGAGGCAGTAATGCAAAACATATGGATATTATATAAATTACATTAAGTGACAATAACGGCAGAATGTTTCAAATATGACTTGGCCGCCTCGGTTGCTAGACATGCTTCCAATTAAATTATAATGGTAGCAAGCTAACAGAATACTCCCCTATCACCAATAATAATATTTACATCTATTAGAATCAAATGCATTCAAGTTCTTCAAAAATTTATAGGAATAACAGCTAAAATTTGCTAAGTCAAAAGTCATCATTTTTATATAAAAAGTGAACTTAAGATGTTTTAAATTTTAATGACCGAACTGCAAGAATCGTTAGAACAGGTCAAACTAATAGTAGTTTGCCTTATAAAATGATATGGAAGAGTTGAAAATTAAATTCTTTTTACAAATTTTTTTTTGATATATTTGGAATGACAATAATTACAAAATTTATAATTGGTGTTTGTTTTTAAAGGCATATTATAGAACAAGACTCGCTGTTTTCTTTGCTACGCCTCTAATTAAATATAACAGAAAATAAAGTCATATATTAAGTCTAAACTTTGCCCCCCCCTCCTTCAGCATTTTTCATTATTAATAGACTATCAAAATTTATAATACAATATAATATCCAAATATAATATAGCCTCGTTCGATCAAATTGAATTAACTCTTTTGTTTAGATTGAGGTAATATTAAGTAAAATCAAAAAATACTAGCAAAATGAATTTTTTGCATTGTGAATATATTTCTTATGGTGGTCTAGGTACAATAGAATAGAATATTAATTAAAACTTTGATAAAGACTTATGACATTGATATAAAATTTTAAATACGTGTTTTTTATCTAAATTTTTATTAAAAATTAACTATATACTATAAGTACAGAAACTAGATAATAGTTTGTAATTATTTTAGTATTTTACAGATCATTATGTCTAAAGGTAGACGATAAACGATTAAGATCTAAATTTATTTGATAAATTTAAGATCCATATGACTTTTTATCTCTGTAAGAACCTCAACATACAAGGTGGTTCATATATAACCGGCACTGATTGTTTTACAAAAATATCAAATACTTATTTGCACATGTCAGTCTTCAACGTACTCCCCTCTGGAGTCAATACATTTTACCCAACGTTCTGGAAGCATCCACTCCCAAACAGCCTGGATGACGGCGTCGTTGTCTGCCACATGCTTTGCAAGTCTGATTTGAACCTTGGGACTATACGGCGGATCTGGCAAACATTTTCATTTTAAATTCTAGATGGTTTCCATTGTTGTTTTGGCCGTATGGGGGAGTGCATTGTCTTGAAGGAAGGCTGTCCGCTTTCCACCTGTCTTCCGCTTGGATCGGATCTTTTTCTTCACATCTGAATAATAAGTTGCATTGACTATTCTGGCATCCGTCAGAAATGGATAATCCCCTGATAGTCTCAGAAGAACGTTGCCATCACTTTTCCTGCCAAATGAACTCCTCCGCGCTCTCTTGGGTTTGAGGGAACTGGAATGCCGCCACTTGCGTGATGACTGCTGGGACTCGGAAATGAAGTAGTGCACCTATGTTTCATCGGTGGTCACTATAGACTTAAAAATGCTTTACCTTCGTCTTCAAACTGGCAGCTTGCAAGGGCACTATTTTGTTCATATCCGTTAAAGTGCGTGGTGCCCACCGAATTTGATCACAATGCGTTGTTCCACGTTCCGCAGCACCTTCTGTTCGTTTATCACTTATGCAACTCCCAAACAGGACTGAACAGGTTCTAATCCGAGTAAGAAGGAGAACGGCGGTTGTAGCTCCACTCTCTGAAGGTCGATTAATTTGCCTACTTTGCTCATTGGTAATTCTTACACGGAAATCTGAAAACAAAAGGTATGTATTAATGAAAACATTCCTATGTGGAAATAACCGATATTCCTGCACAGCCTGTCAAACAATACATCACTCTCCAAATATTATTATTCCTCCCTCCCTCAAAAAAATGTAACAATGTTAGTAGTAACATGGTAAGTACAAATACCATTTACAAATTTCGTAAGTATTATCATTCCAAAAACATCAAAAAAGTCTTACAAATTTGATTTTTAATAGTCTCTATCCCCTAATGAAAATAATTTTGGGTATTATTGTATAAGAAAAACTGTTTTAGTGATTTCTAATGTTTAAGTACATGCATTTGGGGAATAAGCCACTACAACAATTTTTTTCAAAGGTAATGGATGGTATCACAAAATATCGTACGTCTCCGGGAAGCCGTCCATTCATAGTGTATGTCCACAACACAGTACGGCTCTATTGTACATAGAGAAATGTTAAATTAGTTGTCAGTCAACCGCCGTGCTTTCTTAATGATTCTGTATATCGCCACTCTACGGACACTAGTTTGAGCTGTGGTTTATATTCCCTAGCCCAAAATTCATTGGTGAATTTGATTTTTGAAATAAAGTGGTCTCCTTTCTATTGTTAGCATGCTGGGTAATCGCAGCATGTTGCATATAGCATCCGTTTTCGAACTTCCGTAAGTGCATGCTGTACCCAATTTGATAAAACTTTACGCAAATAAAGCTCGTTTTGCAAAATCCTATAGATGGTGCATTTCTAGATGCCACGTTCTCTTTCTAACTCGAGCATCATCTATCGTTTGTGGGTTTCCATCAGGTGACTGATTGTTCCGTACATTCACAAGTCATCCTGCCCGTTATCGGTCGCCAGTTCCTTTGCATTTTCATTGATTCTGTTACCTACCTCGAGATGGTTTGACATTGAAGAGCATTATTCTCGACAGCTTCTATCAACTCTTTGTGCTATTCTCTGGAATTTTTTTCACGGAGAATGGCTATTTTGATATACAATGCTGTTCTATTCGGGTCACATCCATCCTGCATGGTGGTTGACTGACGACTAATTTAACATTACTCTCTGTGCAATTGCAGAACATCACAAAGCTACTTTGCGTTGTTGGCACACTATCAATGACATTTTGTGATACCATTACTTACCTTCGAAAAAATAGTACATATAGGTGACTCATTACTCTAGTACTGCATCTTCAAAACCAAGAAATCAGAAATTTGTCAAAAAACTGACCTTAATTATACAATAAAAAAGTATTTTCAATATTTGCTACTCAAAGATTTGAAACTAAGCAAATGAAAATGAAAAAACAAGAATGCTATAATTTAGAAATTACTGAAGCTAGAAGTTGCAAGTACGATACTTTGGTTGTTCTTTTTTCTATTCATTCTCTAAAATGATTAAATAGGAGAATATTGGAAAAGTAAATATTATTTAACACTTATATTTACATTGATTGTAATTTCTAGGTATTTCAAAAATGTATCCGCCATTAAAAATTTTGAAAATGGTTAAAACTGGAATTTTAAAACTAACCCTTAGTTTTTTAAAACTCGCCCTAAAGAAGCCACATAAATAATTAGCAAAAGAATTTTTTCGTTATCTTAGGCATAGACAGGAAGAAAGTTGAATTTTGTTATATGAGTTATTTACCAGGTTTGTCTTGGGATTTTTTTAATTTTAAACCCATTAAGTAAAAGATAAAGAGGTAAATCTAAATTTATCTATGTAAAATTTTATTAAACTCTTTGCAATATTAAATTTTTGTTTTTTTCTGATGACAAATGTTTTTAATGAGTTTATCGATATTTTTATTTTAAGTTGTAAGTCTTTTTATGATATCATGGTTGTGTTTGTTGATTATAGGTGTTAATTTATTAACTAACTAAACCACTTAAATTGATTTTTTTAATTTTTTATGAGTAGTTTGTTTCACACGTTTTAAATTTACATCTGTTACGACACTATCTTGATCTTTTCGTCTCTATTTAGGATGGCTTACAAATCTTTTATCTTTGGTTTTATGCAGAGTGTCCTTACTCTTTAAATAACAATAAATGCAGTATTTAATGATATAGAAACAATTTTGTAAATGATACCTGCGAAAATGCGTAGAATATGTAGTATTTCCATCTAAAATTATCTGGAATAATACCTCTCAGTTAAATGGCTCAAATCATCAACACGTTGCATCTATTTGGCATCTCAAAATTAGCATATTGCTATAAAACTATTGAATTTTAGACCTTCTGTCGCAAACTTCACTTAAATAGACTTTCTTCTGAAAACCACTCAAAGATAAGGTTTACGGTACAGAATCAAAAACTATCGTTGAGTTAAAAGTAATATCTTACAGTTTTAGGTGTCAAATGTTCTAAATATCTACGAGTTTAATAGATTTGCTATTTTCTGTGTTCTTTTTTGTACATATTTAATTTTCTTTAGATTTATCTTTAAATTTCTACTTGTAAGTTTTTTATCACCCCCTTCTCCCTGATTTTGTTTTAATAAAATATTTCTCGTTTTTTTCAAATACACCCAAATCGTCTACAAAAGCTCACTTATTTATCTAGAGTAAATTAGTTAAAAAAATTATTTAAAATATAAGAAATTTTTTACCTCAAATTAGAAAAAGACAAACAATGTAATAAACATCAGTAAGCTTAAAATAAGATTGTATTATATTTTAAGAAATGACTTTAATACAAAATTAATATAAATGCTTTGAATCACAGATGATTGTTAATTATTAAACAATTCTAGCTAAAAACATCAAGAAGGCGTTTAAATCACTTCTAAAAACAAGTTGCACTCTGCTGTTAAATTCTCAGAATTGTAAGTAACTGTTGAACCAGGCTTTTTTAGTAAATTACTAGCTTGTGAAATTATAAAATGGATGAACGCTTATGCAGCCAATCAGAGGTTTATTAGTTGGCAACCTCTTATTAATTTCAACCTACCGTAACTAACACGAAAGCAAACACCGTTACGAACTAATTTATTCAATTTAGCTTTTTAAAGCAGAAATATTACGTTCATTTAAAATAATTACGTAATTTTAACTACAGTTGCTAATTTATATAATTAATTTTACTACAAAATATACACTTTGCACTTTCAATACCAGTACGTAATATTTAATGTTATTGAAGTTTTTGATTTATTTGTTTACATTAGCTGAACTTACCTTCCCACAAAAATAAACTATCATACTGCCATACAGAAAAAGAAAGATGCCTACCTTATAGTTGTAAAAACTAAAAAGAAATTATTTCTCTTGGTTTTTTAATGCCTTCTTAGAACTTTTGTTTCAACTCCAATCGCTGACACAATATGGTTAATCTAAGCATGCCTTTTCCTGGAACCAGTTTAGTAAATCAACGATCATCTTCTGTTTAACCAAGAAAGCAAAAATTTTACATTTTTATCTGGTGCTCGAAGGTAAACAGCAATTCCATCCATGATTTATTAACACATTTTTAACAGTTTTGACAACAATGTAAACAACAAATAAAATTTAAAAATATTTAAACATATGTGGTTAAAAGTTTTTTTGAATTTTATAAAACTTCAGATTCAAACGTTCAGAATCATAGTCTTTTTAAGTGCAGACTAAATAAAACTATGAAACATCCATTTCATTTAATTAGCATTAAAAAATTCTTTTCAGAAAATGTTTGTAAAGCTCTTTGTTCTGATTTTCGATTAAATAAACACATAGTAAACAGAGAAACTTGAAACATTAAACATAAACTTTATTAAAATTTTGTTATAGATTTACTATAATAACAATTATTTAAATCCAACAGCATTATCACTGATGAGGTACCAATGATGTCTAAAAAGTGTATCGGATAGTTATTACATTGCGGATTAAGGAATTACACTCTCTTTAATTTTCTAAATTTATTCTTATAAATATAATGGGTGTACAAATAAGTTTCCGCCGTTTTCAAAAGATGGCGCCACCGATAAGATAACATCGAAATTGTCAGCTGTAAAAAGTCGTATAGTATATGTTGACATCTGGCAATAGTATAACCTTTTAATACCTCTGACTTTTTGCTAGCATCACTTAGTTTTCATCGTGTTAAGATGTCAAGTTTTGAGCCAAATAAGCGTCATTTGCGGGAATTGCTAATTTACTTTAATTTAAAGAAATCTGCAGCTGAGGCGCATAAGCTACTCGTAGAAGCACACGGTAATGTTAATTTGAGTGAGAGAAGTTGTCGGGAGTGGTTCCAGAAATTTAAAAGTGGTGATTTTGACGTGGAGGACAAAACACGTAGTGGAAGGCCCAAAGTGTATGATGACACAGAATTGGAAGCTTTACTGGAGGAAGATCCGTGCCAAACCAAGAAGAACTTGCACAAGAGTTAATGACTCAGCAAGCTATTTCACAACGTCTCAAGGCCCTGGGTATGGTTCAAAAGCGAAATTGGGTTCCTTACGAACTGAAGCCAAGAGACGTCGAGCGTGCTTATTCGCTTGCGAACAATTGCTCAAAAGGCAAAATCGCAAAGGATTTCTGCATCGAATCGTGACGGAGACGAAAAATGGATCCACTACGACAACCCAAAGCGTAGGAAGTATGGGTAAGCGGCATGCTCTACTGATGCCAAGCCAAACATTCATGGCAAGAAGCTAATGCTGTGCATTTGGTGGGATCAGCTTGGAGTAATCTATTACGAACTACTCCAACCTAATCAAACCGTCACCGGGGAACGTTACCAACAACAACTGATGCAATTGAACCGAGCATTGAAGATTAAACGTCCACAATATGCCAAAAGGCATGATAAAGTCATTTTTCAGCATGACAACGGTCGGCCACACGTTGCAAAATCGTAAAGGAAACGTTGGAAGGACTGAATTGGGACGTCCTACCCCACCCGCCGTATTCACCAGACATTGCTCCTTCAGATTACCACCTATTCCGGTCGATGACTCATGGTCTGGCTGAGCAGCACTTCACTTCTACGAGGAATTGAAGAAATGGGTCGATTCGTGGATCGCCTCAAAAGACGAGCAATTTTTAGACGGGTATCCACTTGCTGCCCGAAAGATGGTCAAAAGTAGTAGAAAGCGATGGGCAATATTTTGAATGACATTATTTGTACCTTTTTTTTACAATAAATTCTTAATTGTTTATAAAAAAACGGCGGAAACTTATTTGTACACATAATAGTACAAAAACGCTACTTTTAAATAATTTATTGAAGGTTTATCGGCTTTAAAAGATCCATAATAAAAACGAAACTTAGGAAAAAATAATGCCGAAGAAGCTGGAGTATTTTTTGAAAACCTGAGTTTTTCAACCACTACCTGGAGCACCTAAAATTAACAAAGAAAAAACAAACAAGTGTTTAGATGCTCTGTTAGAACTATCAACGTCAATCCAAGCTATTTAAGTAAAAGAGGTATTGGGAGTACAAATTAATTCGGTCCGTTTTTTTTTTGGTGTAAAAAATGCATTTATTTCAAAACAATATAAAAAGAAAACAAATTAATCGAAGTATTGTCCCTTACGGGCTACTATATTTTCCCACCTCTTAGGCAATTTTCGAATTCCATCTTGAAAAAATATCTTGTCTTTTGAGGCGATCCACGTTTGGAGCCAATTTTCGATTTCTTCGAAAGAAGTAAACCGGTAACCTGCCAAATCGTGCTGCATCCGTCGGAACAACCAGTAATCAGAAGGAGCAATGTCCGGCGAATACGGGGGGTGCGGTGAAATATCCCACTTGAGCGTTTCTAAATAATTTTTTACGACTTGTGTGACATGAGGTAGAGCATTAATCATGCAAAAGAATAACTTTGTCGTATCTTTTGCAGTTTATACCAATTGCCCGTAATGGAATCACCAGGTTTTAGCAGCTCATAATATACAACACTCTTTTGGTCCTACCAGATACACAACATGACATTCGAACCATGAATATTCGGCTTTGGTGTTGATGTTGAAGTCGATGGCAACGATTCTTTTTGGAATCATCATAGAATATCCACTTATCATCCCTAGTCACAATCCGATGCAAAAAAACCTTTTCTTTTGTGCCTTTGAAGCAGCTGCTCGCAAGTTCTAAATCGCCTTTCAGCGTCTCTCGGTTTCAGTTCATAAGATACCCAATTGCATGGCTTGTGAATCATTTCCATGGATTTTAATCATACTGAAACTGTTTATTGTGTTACTCCCAATGATTTTGCAAGCTGCTCTTGCGTTGACTCGGATCTTCATTGAGCAATGCCTCCAATTATTTGTCTTCGAATTTTTTTGGCTGTCCAGGCCGAGGCTTGTCTTCAACACTAAAATCACCATCCTTGAAACGTCGAAACCAATCCCGACAGGATTTATCAGTTGGAGCATTGTCACTGTAAAGTTTCACAAGCATTTTATGCGCTTCATTTGCACTTTTCTTCCAATTAAAACAGAAAACTAAAACCTCCCGCAAATGCTGCTTAGTTACCACAAATTTTGACATTTTTAACACAATAAAAAATAGGTGTTTTGTATAAAACTCAAAGCAATATAAACTGTGTATTATTCACAGATGTAAAATCTCTCTGAAACCACCGCAATCAGCTGTCACTATGAAATATTCATAACAGCCAGAGCCGTCTTTTAAAAACAGACCGAATTAATTTGTACTCCCATTAAAAGATACAGTAGTTATCAAAAAAGTGACCCTTGTACGACTTAATAATGGAGAAAATTTTAAAAGAACTTTCACTTAAGAGATTTACAGTTGTGAGTTTTATATTTTATGTGATCTTAAGAACTGCTCTTTCCAGTACAATAAAAAGTTCCAAAAATGATCTTAATCCAAGAGCAAAAGATAATGCACTAAGTGTGGACTGTAGAGTGACTGCATCACCCGCATAATTTAATACTCCGACAATAAATTTGAACAAAATGTGATAAATGGGTGGGAATGTTGTGATAAAGCTGTCAATGATCACTTGGTCAGAGCTGAAGTTGTTTTTGTCATAATGTATCTCGCTAGCGGTGAAGAACATCAAGGTAGCACTCTTCAATAATTATTTAGCTTGAAGAAACGTATTGATTATAAATAGCACTTTTCATCCAAAAAACGCGTTTAAGATTGTTTTGATCTTGTTGCGATTTTTATATTCATTTGTACGACGCCTTTATTCTTGCTACATACATTGCATAGTTTTGGAATCTCTTTAAACTATTCGATGAGTCTCTGCGGAGGGATGATGCAGCTTTGCAACAAAATTTGATACTTATTTGCTACTGTACTCGATCAGTCATTGTAAATGGGACACTCGTATCTTACATATATTCACCCAACAACTGACTCATCCAGTTAAGTCGACTTCGTTGATACGCGTATATTATAGTTTACTCTTATCGGCTACCAGGTTATATAACAGCTAGGCAAGTCTTTATTACATTTATTATATATTTTCGGGACAGTAATATATACTTAGTTTGTCCAAAAAGTTCTTAAGTTTTTTTCGATACATCATATATTTTAAAAATACATAATTCAAACTTTGTTAAATTGCAAGCAATGGCTTTTAGGTTTTGCTATGATTTGCTTTAGATTAATAATTCTAGCGTGCAAAAACTTGTTTGAATTTTAAAATGGCTCTATAAACATTGAGAAACATTAGATAATGTTTACTTTCTTAACTTTAAACTAGTTATTCAGTAGCCTAAGCCAGTCAAAACCCGTTCAACAAATTTTATGAGATCTTGAAAGATATTTCATACGTAGATTCTGAAGTATCTCTCTAACAAGCATATGCAGGTTTGCGAATGAGATAAACGCTTCCTCATTCAGTGTACATTTAAAGACTTTTCCTCAAACAATTATATACAATTGCAGGTTGGAGAACCTGTAACTATAACCTGAACAGACGTATCAAAAGCAATAACTTTTGTGTACCTAATGGATGTCGTTCGCTGGATGCAGTTACCATATGAACACGTCTTCAATGCTGAAGTCTATAGAAATCAGTTGCAACGTATGCAAGACCAAATCCGTTATCCGATCTTTATAAAGTGGCCCCAAAAAGATATCATATTCTAACAGAATTGAACCAAACTTTAGATAACAAATGTGTTGGTATGGAAACACTTTCCCTATCAATTACATCCTCCAGGCATTACCCTCACCATTGTTTGCAGAGACATCGTGTTATAGAAGACAATGACTGTGTAAATATAATAACTGTGCCGCAAAAGTAATTTAAAAGTACAGAAGGAAAATTGAAAAATAAATTTGTGCCAACAATGTGTAACAACAACTAAAAAGTATTTTATTAATTTTATGTAACTGTCTATTTCGTCCCAAAATAAAAATTTAGATTCTCAAAAAGTTTTATACAACCTAAACGTAATATAAATGTATAATATAATTACATAAATATATATTTACTTATTAACCACCCAGCACAAAAATGGGAAAGAGTACATATGGAAGACACGAGACAGCAAAAAATATAAGAGAGGAATAAAATATATGAGAGAGGAAAAAAACTTCATTTAATACCAGAAGATTTGAAAAAATAACTTAAAACTGCCCGATTTATTAAAAACCACATGTCATATGTTACGAAAAACCATGATGCAGTAAATTACTGCCTAATATTATTTCTCTCAAGTTATAAATAGGATTTATAAAATACGGAAACCTCAGTACCTGTACTGTAAGTGCAAAGAAGATGATAATTACCACACAGTCTTTGTATACGAAAATATTGCAGTAACGCATATTCTGCATAATTTTCAAAAAAATGTCTTGCCTATCCGACTCAACTAGTGCATTATTATTATTATCATATTATTAATATAATTAATGTTTAATTTAGCCAGCTTAGGGTGATGTAAAGGAAGTCTTTCGAATTTTCACATAACCTCTTCTTTGTTAAAGACCAATAACCACTTGTAGTACCGTTTTTGTGTAGATATCTTTCTAAGTAAACAAAAATTGTTTAATCTAAAAGAGAATACCTCTGTAATCATTCTCTACTTTTCAACCCAGGCTGATCATATTTTCCCCAACACTAAAAGTATGTAAACGACGATGTTCAAGTTCCTCCCACGGTGTACGGCACATACAATCTTACCCTTACTTTCTAGTTTGGGATGCTCATTATACCATTATTTTTTTTTCTTCAGGAGAGTAATTTTCTACAATAATAAAGAAAACGATTAATCGTTAGAAGCAGTAGCAGCCGACGTTTCAATTAATTTTAATTTATAGCTTTGTTCACATCACCAAAGTAGACATTTTGAGCACAAAAAAAAGCATAAATATTCGTATACCTTAAGGTCACCTGTTCCTGAAAGTCGAATAAATCAATGTTATGATGGCTTTGGATACGCCTGACTCTTTTTAATAATTTTGTTGGCATCTGTTGGCATAAACTGAGTTTACCAAAGCACTACTACAAATTCCAATCAGTGGTCAAGAAGTGCATATAGAATGTGAACCTTCCTTTGACCTGGGCGAGTTCCATTCCCGAAACTAGTAAAATGTAAGCTATTCCTCGGCGAATTAGAATTAGATATATGTATTTAAGGATATATGATGCAACAATGTATGTCTAACTCCCAAAACACAACTCTAAAGTTGGGCAGAAAAGAAGAGTTTTTATGGGGAGCTGCTACATGCAAAGAAGCCAAGCAATCATTAAAACGACTTATCAAAGGGCAAGTTTAGAAAATAAAATAAGCTGAAATACAAAGCTGAACATAACCCTTGGAAATTTAAATGCGAGATTGTCATTCAAAAACTGAAAACTATACCAGCAGGAGTATTTATTGATACCAAAACAGAAAAGAAGATAATAAATGCGTTATTTTCAAAACATTTGAAATGGATGATTGTAGAATGCTGAAGGTACTAATAGTATCTAATAGAGTAGAGAGTATTCGATATCCATTTAGTTTTGATGAGTAAGAAAAGGGGTGACACAAGAATCCCGTTTTTATATAGATTTGTTTGCATATTAAACATTAGTGGCCAATTATATAAATAAATAATAATAAACAAACCTTACGGCTTTATCAAACGGTGGTCAACAATTAATGCATTTATAAAAATTGCAAATGTCGCGCGTGTAACAAAAAAATAAAATTACAACTTAACGGCTATTTATGGTTTGTATCTTTGACGTAAAGCAACTTTTAACTATCAGGTAATCATGTATTCTCAACACTTTGTAAATTATTGTTGCTTGAATATATTTTGTTAATACTAAAGCTCTACTTACATACTATAGTGATGTATAAAATCATAAAAAGAAAAATTGCGACAGGAGTACAGACTTCTATAACATCAATTATGATAAAGTGCTTTGTTCGGAGACTCGATCAATTTTGCAGCAGTAATGAAACTAAACCAAGTTATGATAAGGGTGAATACCTGAATGGAAGATTGCAGGTTATAGCTGGCAGTGCAAAATAATCAGCTGGTGTTGCTGATTGATAAACATATCACTAGTGGTTTCATTGCAAAAAAGAGCACTTCAGTAGAAATGTCAAGAGTAGTATGAGACCCAAGTGTCATGCTACCTAGAAGGTATAAGACTGTAAGAATATATTATATGACAGGAAATATGTCATTAATAACTTCACTTCATGTATTTCGAAAACCTACGGTGAAGTAAATTACTTCCTTATAATGTTCCTTTCAGGACATGGATACTTTCAAATCTATTTCAGATTTTGTATGTTGCTATACATAATGCTTTTTGGAATTTAAATGATTTTTTTAAGTTGTACTTTATTATTTTTTTATTTTAATCACATTTAATTTGTTTAATAATATATTTGAGTTTACTGTGCCAAACGTGTTTTCTAAATCGATGTATGTAACAATCACATATTCGTTTGCATCTAACTTTTTTGTGATATATCCTATTAGATCAGTAACAGTGTCTTGGGTTCTACTATTTAGTTGGAATCTATATTGATGTCATTTTTTTACAATGTTTATAAAATTTAGCAATTTGTTTTTACTAATATTTTCCAAAATCTCTGAAGATATATAAAAACTAAAAGTTGGTGTGTAATTAGGCATGTATTTTTAAATTTACTTGTGCGAGGACGTGCTGAAAAGTAATGCCTCCAAATTTTTTTAAATAAAACACTTTATTGACATTCTAAATCTTTATTCTTCATGTCTACATATTTTTTCTCAACATAGTCACCCTGGCCACGAACACATTTCTCCCAACGAGAGACCAGTTTGTTGATACCGTCACTGTTGAATGTTTAACTTTTTTGACGGAGCCACAATCTCACCTCTGCTTACATTACTATCAAAGTGAACTCCTCGAAGGTGTTTTTTAAGTTTTGGAAACAAATAAAAATCGGATGGGGCCAAGTCGGGACTGTATGGAGGATGATCGATGACAGTGAACCCAAATCGTCGGATTGTTGCAGATGTCGCAGCGATCGTGTGGTCTGGCATTGTTACGCTGAAGGAAAGGGTGCTCTAAGTGTGGAAAAACTCTTCTAATTCGTGCTTTTGATTTTCTGGGGGTCTCGCAGTACCTTGCAGAGTTTATGGTAGTGCCTTTAGGCATGAATTCCAAATGCACCACACCTTGAACATTCCAGAACACTGTGAGCATGAGTTTGCCTGCTGATGGCATAGTTGTGAACTTTTTTGGTGTCGGTGATCCTTTGTGACGGAACTCCATTAATGGTCTCTTGCATATTTTAAAAGTCAAAATGGTGAACCCAGCTTCATCACCTGTCACCTGTTAAGGAACCCATCACCCTCACGCTCAAAACACAAAAGAAATCGTTGACAGATGTTCAATCTCCTTTGTTTCATGTCAGGAGTGAACATTCGAGGCACCCACCGCAGTTCTGTAATCACAGTCTGTACGCGCTGTCGTGATATGCCACACTTTTGAGAGCTGTATCTGTGTTATCCGACAATTTTCTCTAATGAGTTCATCAACCCGATTCCAATGAGTCTCGTCGGTTGCCGTACTATTCCGAGCTTTGTCACAGACGTTGAGGTTAGCAACACCTTAATTATGAGCACGAACAACCCAACGTCCCACATTACTGATGTCGATACAATCATCACACCACCATGTTACACATTACAATTCGGAGCCCTCTAGCGGCAGAGAGTTGCAATTTGCGTCAGCGAATCGGGAAAGTCGACCGAGTCATATGCATGACATGTAATACCTCAACCGATATTGAAAACAGAATAAAAAATTCGGAGGCATGACGTTTCAGCACGCCCTCATAAATCAAAATGTATTTTTGCTAATATGTGTTCATTACAAAATATTTTTGTTATTATACCGTCATTAAATTAATTTGTTAATTTTTCTATATGTATATATTCTATAACCATTAAATCTTTTTTTTTATTTGGTCATATCCAGCTCCATATTTTCTCTTATTTGTTTGATCGCCTCATAAATTTTCTCTACAATTTATCTTTTATTTTTTTACAACTTTTTAAATAATTTATTAAGTGGAAAAGCGAATCGGAGTCACTTACTTACTTCATGTTGTCCGTCTGTCTGTCTGTCCGTCCGTTTGTCCGAGCAAAAACTCGAGAACGGTTGGGAATTTCCAATTCTGTTTTTACCAATCGACAGGTGACCAAAAAGGCTTGTTTGCTAGTGATTTTGAAACTGATTGGTCAAAGGTCAGCGTGGTCAGACTGTTGAACCAGGCTTTTTTAGTAAATTACTAGCTTGTGAAATTATAAAATGGATGAACGCTTATGCAGCCAATCAGAGGTTTATTAGTTGGCAACCTCTTATTAATTTCAACCTACCGTAACTAACACGAAAGCAAACACCGTTACGAACTAATTTATTCAATTTAGCTTTTTAAAGCAGAAATATTACGTTAATTTAAAATAATTACGTAATTTTAACTACAGTTGCTAATTTATATAATTAATTTTACTACAAAATATACACTTTGCACTTTCAATACCAGTACGTAATATTTAATGTTATTGAAGTTTTTGATTTATTTGTTTACATTAGCTGAACTTACCTTCCCACAAAGATAAACTATCATACTGCCATACAGAAAAAGAAAGTTGTAAAAACTAAAAATATATTATTTCTCTTGGTTTTTTAATGCCTTCTTAGACCTTTTTTTCAACTCCAATCGCTGACACAATGTGGTTAATCTAAACATGCCTTTTCCTTCAACCAGTTTGGTAAATCAACGATCATGTTCTGTTTAACCAAGAAAGCAAAAATTTTACATTTTTATCTGGTGCTCGAAGGTAAACAGCAATTCCATCCATGATTTATTAACACATTTTTAACAGTGTTGACAAATAAATGCAAACAACAAATAAAATTTAAAAAAATATTTAAACATATGTGGTTAAAATTTGAATTTTATAAAACTTCAGATTCAAACGTTCAGAATAGTCTTTTTAAGTGCAGACTAAATAAAACTATGAAACATCCATTTCATTTAACTAGCATTAAAAAAAATTTTTCAGAAAATGTTTGTAGAGCTCTTTATTCTTATTTTCGATTAAATAAACGCATAGTAAACAGAGAAACTTTGATATACCTCATTAAACATAAACTTTATTAAAATTTTGTTATAGATTTACTATAATAACAATTATTTAAATCCAACAGCATTATCACTGATGAGGTACCAATGACGTCTAAAAAGTGTATCGGATAGTTATTACATGGCGGATTAAAGAATTACACTCTCTTTAATTTTGTAAATTTATTTTTATAAATATAGTACAAAAACGCTACTTTTAAATAATTTATTGAAGGTTTATCGGCTTTAAAAGATCCGTAATAAAAACGAAACTTAGGAAAAAATAATGCCGAAGAAGCTGGAGTATTTTTTGAAAACCTGAGAAAATTTTTTCAACCGCTACCTGGAGCACCTAAAATTAACAAAGAAAAAACAAACAAGTTTTTAGATGCTCTGTTAGAACTATCAACGTCAATCCAAGCTATTTAAGTAAAAGAGGTATTGGGAGTACAAATTAATTCGGTCCGTTTTTTTTTTGGTGTAAAAAATGCATTTATTTCAAAACAATATAAAAAGAAAACAAATTAATCGAAGTATTGTCCCTTACGGGCTACTATATTTTCCCACCTCTTAGGCAATTTTCGAATTCCATCTTGAAAAAATATCTTGTCTTTTGAGGCGATCCACGTTTGGAGCCAATTTTCGATTTCTTCGAAAGAAGTAAACCGGTAACCTGCCAAATCGTGCTGCATCCGTCGGAACAACCAGTAATCAGAAGGAGCAATGTCCGGCGAATACGGGGGGTGCGGTGAAACATCCCACTTGAGCGTTTCTAAATAATTTTTTACGCCTTGTGTGACATGAGGTAGAGCATTAATCATGCAAAAGAATAACTTTGTCGTATCTTTTGCAGTTTATACCAATTGCCCGTAATGGAATCACCAGGTTTTAGCAGCTCATAATATACAACACTCTTTTGGTCCTACCAGATACACAACATGACATTCGAACCATGAATATTCGGCTTTGGTGTTGATGTTGAAGTCGATGGCAACGATTCTTTTTGGAATTATCATAGAATATCCACTTATCATCCCTAGTCACAATCCGATGCAAAAAAACCTTTTCTTTTTTGCCTTTGAAGCAGCTGCTCGCAAGTGAAAAATCGCCTTTCAGCGTCTCTCGGTTTCAGTTCATAAGATACCCAATTGCATGGCTTGTGAATCATTTCCATGGATTTTAATCATACTGAAACTGTTTATTGTGTTACTCCCAATGATTTTGCAAGCTGCTCTTGCGTTTGACTCGGATCTTCATTGAGCAATGCCTCCAATTATTTGTCTTCGAATTTTTTTGGCTGTCCAGGCCGAGGCTTGTCTTCAACACTAAAATCACCATCCTTGAAACGTCGAAACCAATCCCGACAGGATTTATCAGTTGGAGCATTGTCACTGTAAACTTTCACAAGCATTCTATGCGCTTCATTTGCACTTTTCTTCCAATTAAAACAGAAAACTAAAACCTCCCGCAAATGCTGCTTAGTTACCACAAATTTTGACATTGTTAACACAATAAAAAATAGGGGTTTTGTATAAAACTCAAAGCAATATAAACTGTATATTATTCACAGATGTAAAATATCTCTGAAACCACCGCAATTAGCTGTCACTATGAAATATTCATAACAGCCAGAGCCGTCTTTTAAAAACAGACCGAATTAATTTGTACTCCCATTAAAAGATACAGGAGTTATCAAAAAAATGACCCTTGTACGACTTAATAATGGAGAAAATTTTAAAAGAACTTTCACTTAAGAGATTTACAGTTGTGAATTTTATATGTTATGTGATCTTAAGAACTGCTCTTTCCAGTATAATAAAAAAATCATGATGCAGTAAATTACTGCCTAATATTATTTCTCTCAAGTTATAAATAGTATTTATAAAATACGGGAACCTCAGTACCTGTACTGTAAGTGCAAAGAAGATGATAACTACCACACAGTCTTTGTTTACGAAAAGATTGCAGCATATTCTGCATCGTTTTCAAAAAAATGTCCTACCTATCCGACTCAACTAGTGCATTGTTATTATTATCATATTATTAATATAATTAATGTTTAATTTAGAATACATTGGCCAGCATAGGGTGATGTAAAGGAAGTCTCTCGAATTTTCACATAACCTCTTCTTTGTTAAAGACCAATAACCAGTTGTAGTACCGTTTTTATGTAGATATCTTTCTAAGTAAACAAAAATTGTTTAATCTAAAAGAGAATACCTCTGTAATCATTCTCTACTTTTCAACCCAGGCTGATCATATTTTCCCCAACACTAAAAGTATGTAAACGACGATGTTCGAGTTCCTCCCGTACACGGTGTACGGCACATACAATCTCACCCTTACTTTCTGGTTTGGGATGCTCATTATACCATTATTATTATTTTTTTTTCAGGAGATTAAATTTCTACAATAATAAAGGAAACGATTAATCGTTACAAGCAGTAGCAGCCGACGTTTCAATTAATTTTAATTTAGAGCTTTGTTCACATCACCAAAGTAGACATTTTGAGCACAAAAAGATCATAAATATTCATATACCTTAAGGTCACCTGTTCCTGAAAGTCGAATAAATCAATGCTATGATGGCTCTGGATATGCCTGACTCTTTTTAGTAATTTTGTTGGCATCTGTTAACATAAACTGAGTTTACCAAAGCACTACTACAAATTCCAAATTCCAATCCTTTGACCTGGGCGACTTCCATTTCCGAAACTAGTAAAATGTATTCTATTCCTCGGAGAATTAGAATTAAATATATGATGCAATAATGTATGTCTAACTCCCAAAACACAACTCTAAAGTTGGGCAGAAAAGAAGAGTTTTTATGGGGAGCTACATACAAAGAAGCCAAGCAATCATTAAAACGACTTATCAAAGAGCAAGTTTAGAAAATAAAATAAGCTGAAATACAAAGCTGAACATAACCCTTGGAAATTTAAATACGAGATTGTCATTCAAAAACTGAAAACTATACCAGCAGGAGTATTTATTGATACCAAAACAGAAAAGAAGATAATAAATGCGTTATTTTCAAAACATTTGAAATAGATACTTATAAACACAACGATTATAGTTTTACTCACAACAGAATTGTCGAGAGAGGTCTTCTACAACAACAAAAAAACAGGCTCTGGTAGAGTGCTGAAGGTACTGATAGTATCTAATAGAGTAGAGAGTATTCGATATCCATTTAGTTTTGATGAGTAAGAAAAGGGGTGACACAAGAATCCCGTTTTTATATAGATCTGTTTGCATATTAAACATTAGTGGCCAATTATATAAATAAAAAAATGTTGTCCGTCTGTCTGTCTGTCCGTCTGTCCGTCCGTCCGTCCGTTCGTCCGAGCAAAAACTCGAGAACGTCTGGGAATTTCCAAATTCTGTTTTCATCAATCGACAGGTGACCACAAAGGCTTGTTTGCTAGTGATTTTGAAACTGATTGATCAAAGGTTAGCGTGGTCAGACTGCTTCGCCACTTCGCTATGCGTTACAAGCTTTGCAGGTTTATTTCAAATGTTTTTATAGTAAATGTTGTATTTAACATATTTATTTATATAATTATTAGACTGTATACATAGGTTATACGCGCGATTGAGAAGCGGGCTGCGGTGGGAACGGATTCGGATTCATTCCTGGGAACTCTCTGATGCCTGACGGGTGGCCTACTTAGCCACTAAAAATAATTGAGTACCTGCGTTTACTCAAATAAGAGATAATAATGGCGATCGTCTAAGGCGCGGTGCTCGCCACATCGCCCCACATCAGAGATGATGCAAGACGACCGAGCGCAGTGAGCGAACATATGAGAGCCTTAACCTCTTTGTTCGCAGGCTGTGCTTTCACGTGGAGGATTAGAGTCTCACCATTACCATTATACATATATATATAGGTTTCTCGCCAAATTTATATCTTAAAATAAAAGCAGTTATCAAAAATAGTCAACTTTATACTATTTTTAAGCCTAAAGAAAAACTATTTTATGCGAAGTGCTACAAATGCTAATTATTAAATTATTATGCTGTTATTTTAAAAATGTTTGTTTGTTTTTTCATATTTTTCTCGATTTATGTACAAGATTCTTGGAAGACACTTGATTCATAATCAACCGTGTTTAATAAAGCGGTTGCTAATACCGTAAAAGTTTTGTCACTATGTTTTATGTAAATTAATGTATTATCGTAAAAATTACGTCTACTATAATGATGCTTTTATTACTGTGTTACAAGATTTATTTTCTTCTTGAAATTTTTAAAGATAATTGTATTTAAATTACTTCTAAACATTTTTCTTTTTCTTTAAATTTTATGAATGTACAAAAAAATAATATACTATGTTTTTTAAAACAAGATATATTTTGCATGAAATAATTAAAAATTTCTTTACACTTACATAAAAATGATGATTGAGGTATTATTCCGATCATCTTTAAATATTTGTAAAGTAAATAATTGATTCAGTCTCTTATTTTAAATTATAGTGATAACATTTATATTATCATTACTATTTCTTAATATCTCAACCATTTAAATTCACTGATGAGTGCGAGAGTGATCGGACCGGATCTGATTTAAATTCGACCACTGTCATAGTAAAATTACCTTGCGACATTCTTGGGTCGTAAAATATTTATATATTTTTAGAAATATTTTTATTATAATTTATTTTAAATTATATATAAAAAATATGATGCTGTTGCTGCTGTCACACAGGTCAAAGGTCAAATCGTTCGTGTCTTTCCGTGCCGACAGCGCCTCCGAAGGACAAATTTCGGTCCGGCAGCCGACCGAATATATATTTCGGAACCGCAAGCGATGGAAAATTTTCGTTTGAGAGCGGGTAATAATAATTTATAAAGTAATATATAAAGTATAAATTATGAGTGCTGTCACACAGGTCAAAGGTCAAAGTTCAACTCTAACTGTATACGTAAATGCGTTGTCATGGCAACTGGGTCGTAATTATATCAAACAGAGTTTTTAGTGTATTTATTTAAAACTACTATGAATCAAGCATGTCGGAGTTGGACTTACCAGACTTCGTTATTTATTAAAAGAGTTTGTAATTTTGTCTTAGCACCCAACAAATAATACAAGCCAAGTACTTTTATTACATTTAATAAATATTTCATACCAGTCACTATAGCTAAAAATTCAATTTCAGTCATAGAATGTTAAAAGAACAAATAGAACAGGCATTGGTAATCAAACGAAAATAATACAAAATAAACGACAATAATATCAAATATCTACGCTAAACCGTAAATTAAAAGGAAAAGGTAAAATATTTCCAGAAACCGATAAACAAAGAATTTACAACAGTCTATAGAGGAACAACTCTTCACATTAATCTCAATAGCAATGAAGATTTCCGTAACCTTAAAAAGAACTAGTTAACACAGGATTCGCAATAAATAAGGTCGCATGGCTTTTATAATAAATAACGAATGTCCAATTCCAATATACGAGGTTGACTTAGTAAAGGATAATAATGCAACACACATTTTTTAACCTTACAAAGTTTGCACATTGCATTACAACGGTAGAACCAAGAAAAGACGGACATTTTGACATATTGTCAGCTTGAAACACGATGCATCAAATACACTAGAAATCACATCAGTACACAAATTTTCCCAAATAATCCGAACAAAAACACCAATGTATAGAGTGTTTCAAAAGAATTACCCGGTATAACTCGTTTTTAAATTCAAATTCTTATCCATCAGTATTTATCTTTACATTTTTCTATTGTCTCTTATGATACTCTCTAACAGTGTTACAAATTTTGATAGTATAATTTTGTCATATGGCATATTTCAGTTTGGTGAGTGTTTTAAATTAATTGACACTTCTCCATTAAAATCATCTAGTGCTCTTCTGATTAAGTTTTTACGTCTGCATTGAGTACAGGGTGTTTCAAAAAGAATGATCCTATTTAAAAATCATAATTATTCAGCTTTTCATCCGTTTTGATCTAACAATGTACTGCTAGAAAGAGGAATTTTTGAGTTTCGAGCGGTTGTCGATAGGTAGCATCAGCGTACTTCGAAAAAGTGGTTTGTCAATATGGCGATTGGACAATAGAAATTTTGTGTTCTACGCTTCGCGGAGTGTGAGTCCGTAACAACTGTTTAACGTGATTTCGACTACAATATGGTGTTGAACCTCCTACAGTTCAGAGCATTAGGCGGTGGTATAGACAATTTACAACACGGGTTGTCTGTGTAAAGGGAAATCAAATGGTCATCACTGTGTGCGATTTTTTTCTTGAGGGGGTTGATAAAAGATTGCGTTTATGTGCCTCCTCTTCTAACTACAGCAGTCGAATTGCAAAGTTTGGGACGAATTTGGCTACTGTATGAACATATGCCGTGCATCCCAAGGGGGGCATATTGCTCACCTATGATTTGGTATGTAAGAAAAATTTCAAGATTAGCTCTGTGATATAAAATTAATCTTAATTGTCTATGCTTATTTTTCACAATATAAACATTTTAAATCGTATGATTCTTTCGAAACACTTTAAATTAATGCGGAGAGTAATATCCTGCAAACTTCAAAGGCTGTTCATATTATTCAAAAATTATCAATACTGTAAAGTCCACCACAACATGTAATAGAGTAACACTTATTAAAACCTACACAAGTTCAGCACAAAATAACACAACCACGTCAAATCAACTAGAATCAACAGATATTATAACAACAATCAAGCTACTAGCAAACCCCATTAAACATTATGTAGTTAATATTATTCCAAATCTATCAACAGTAATACCAACAACACTTAAAGATAGATTTAAATAAACTAAGCATGATAAATAACTTAACAATTGTAAACTGATACGCAAACGGTATCAAAGCCCTAAACTTCTTCTTTATAAACTTTTTAGTCTGACATAATGTAGATATAGCATGTATTTTAAATATATATTCCAATATGTTTAGATGTATAGTTTACAGGCATGATAAAACGGCCTCAATTATTTTTGGCAGAGTTGCAATCATCATTAAAAATAACATTAAACGCTTGGTACTACCAAACGAAACTCTGTCGATCATAAAAACGACTTTGGTAGAACTCAAATTGGCCAATAAAGTTAAAATCGTTGCTGTTTATAAACAGCCAAATCTTCGCTTAATTGAGCAGGACTTACGGAACATATTCAGAGATAACAAAAGTATCTTACCAATAGAAGACCGCAAAAGCAAAGACACGCTATGGGGTTCTCAAGCGAGCAACCTTGATGAAATCAAGTTGTATAAGATCGCTACTACACGTGCTATACAAATATTAGCACCTGAAGAATACACACACCATCCATATCAACAATCAAACATTGTAGGCATAATTTTATATAATAACTTGACAAAATCGATTTATCAAAACGTTCTAGTGTAGATGGACACTGACCACCTTTCTGTTTTAATATCATTTCAAAGTCAACCACAATTTACTTCTACGTTACTCATCAACGGGATTAAAGTAGCTCAGAAGATATAGATACTGCTGTAGAAAAGCTTACTGATAGTATAAAAGGGAATATTCAACAATCAACTCTTAAACAAACATCACAATCAAACATGACACAACCAACAGATATTTTAAATATATGTAAGCGATGTTTGCGATACTGCCGTTATTACATAACATTTTTTCAATTAATAAATACCTACACAAGCGACTTAATATAGATTATTGATTTCTCAAAAAGGACTTCAATTGTCTGCAGATGGTCATTTGTAATTTGATCCTAAACCAATTTATTCTCTGATCTTATAGAAATCTAACTTTATTTCTAAGCTCATTGGGCGATAGTTCTAAATATCTGGTACTATTTTTTTAGTAGAAAAATAGTAATTGCTTTATTCCATTTTGTCAAAATTACATCGTTTTACGAGGTGCATTCAAGTTATAACACCTTCGATTAATTAATCACACAAAAACTGTAAAAAGCTGTATACAACGTAGACGCCATGATTCCATGGCTGCTACAAACGCTTTTTAAGAGTCTTCTAACCACTGAAAAATAGCTGATGAAATAAAGGCACGACTATTTTTGCGACCACGGACAGTGTCTGTCATCGTCGGAAACAGCCAAAAGTCGCTAGGACCCAGGTCAGAAAGCATGAGAAATCACTTCAAAATTGTTGTCACAAAGAAACTCTTGCGTCCCATCTGGAGTACGTTTTTCGCATTTTGAGGTTTTTATGCAGGATTGTGTGCACAGATCTCACGGAAATGCCAACTTTGAACGTGATGTGTTCCATACTCAGTCGGCGATCCTCCAAAACAAGTTCTCCACTTGCTTAATCATGTCGTTAGACCGGCTGGTGCGAGGCCCAAATTGTCTTGGTTTGTTGTCGCACGACGTTCTGCCTTCTTCGAACTATCGCATCCATAAAAGCACATTGTCTAATCCACAACCACAACACCATCACCACATGTCTCACTGAACTGGCGATGAATTTCAATCGCACGCAAATTGAGAAAACGAATGATTACACGCTGTTCTTTTAATGAACATGTCGTCATTTTAAGTATCAAAAACAGTCCTCACTCTCGCCGCTGTCGCTAGAGTCCTGTGTGCCGTGAAGTGCTGCCATCTCTGTCACGCATTTACAAAGAGTGTGCGCATATTTTGAAACAAACCGCATGTTTCTATTGCGTTGTCGGGAAAGTTATGAAGTATTTTTGCCATCTTTCTGGGAGTTGCATGATTCCGTACTTGTAGAGGGACTGCTTTTTAACAGCGAAGAACTGGGTGAGCTGCTCTTTGATGGCCTCATCAGAATCGAAAGACCTACCATTCAAGTTATTTTGCAAAAAACGAAACAAATGGTAATCTGGTGGGGCAAGGTCTGATAAGTAAGGAGGATAAGCCAAAACTTTCCATCTAAGCTGCAGTAACTTCTGGTGAGTCACTAAATTTACGTGTGGTCTCGCGTTGTCAAGATGGAACATCGTGCCTTTGCGATTGACGAGTTCTGAGCGTTTCTGTGTGAGAAATGTATTCAAATCATCCAGTTGACAACAGTACACAACAGAATCAATCGTTTGATTCCGCAGTAGAAGCACAAAAAATACCCAATACTTCCACCATATGGAGAGCATAACTTTTTTTGGTAAAGATCGGCTTTGGATGTTGTTTTGGCTTATTCTTTTCCTTTGCACCACGATCGTTGACGTTGAATATTATTGTAAATAGTCCATTTCTTATCGCAGATCACGAGACCTTTTAAAACGGGTCGATTTTGTTGCGATTGAGGTGAGTATCGGCGATATTAATGCGGTTGGTGAGATGGACTTCTTTAAGTTCAGCCGTAAACCATACGTCGAGCTTGTTGATGAATTCCAGCTTCCTGAGATGGTCGTGGACGGTTGAATGATGAAGGCTCAGTATCTCCGCAATGTCACGAGTGGTCGAACGTGGGTTTGATTTAATCAGTGTATTTATTTGATCGTCATCAACTTCAACGAGCCTTCGTTGCTAAGGCCCTCGTCGATGTCAAAATCACCACTACAAAATTTAGCAAACCTTCTTTGAGACTGACGCTCTTGTAGGGCATTGTTCCCATAAACAATACTCAATTTTTCACAAGCCTGTCTTGCGTTTTTTCCTGCGTGACAATAAAAAAGCAGAATAAGCCAAAAATGCACAGTTTGGTATTGCATTTTAAACTTAATGTAAGAACTGAAGGACGTGACCAAATCAAATACTTATTTGTTTCAAATGAAGTCATCTATCAAAATATATATAACACTTGTGCCGATTGCGGTGACGTTTCTGACCTAAAAATACGTGTAACTCCATCTATTGCAAAACCCGTTATGACTTTTCCGACAACCCTATTTCTGTTTCCAGTCCTGAGAAAAAAATTCGGAAGTGTTATAACTTGAATCCACCTCGTACAAACCGAGGTTACAAGAGCAACTATTAATTTCAATAATTTTGTTTCGATCACTATTTCTCGTTTATGTTTTTCTTTTTAATCTTTTTTTAACTACTTTTTGTATTATTGAGAATTGCCATTACTTTTGTGTTGTAAAGTTAGAATTTAAATTATGCGTTTCACACATCCTGTATTGTACTTTATTTTTCTTTTTTAACCAATTTCGTTGTTTTATTCTTTAAGTTTAATTTAACCGTGGCTTTTATTGTTCGATGATGCTTTTATTGTCAAACTTATTGAGTACAGTAAAGTCGGTAACATTTTTCTTATTATTACCATCTGAACAGATGTAGTTAATGTTGGTAAAGAAAATTTAGGGATTTTGTATCTTTTGCTTCTAAGTCGTGTTTTTTAGTGCTGTTTTCAATTTATCTATCTGGGTTTTGTCTTTAGCACAAAATCGTCCCTAAAAAAGTATAGTGACAGTTGACATCCGAAGTGTCAATTTAAGTCTTTTTTCTCTTCATGGGTGTGAACTTGTATGATTTTATATCGATTATTTGACATTAGTTTTATTTATGCTACACACATATTGTTTTAATGGTAAAATATTTTGTGTATGTTTCTTATGCATATAAAATTCTAGTCTATTATAACATAGTGTACAACCTGATTTTTAAATTTTCTATCCGCTTAATCAAACTTCAGAGTTATATTATATCAATTATACTCCAACTTTTACATGTTATTTCTTCTTCGTGGTATAAAGGATAGATAAGCGAAATAAAAAGTTTCTCCTACCCATCTGCCAATCGTAGCTTTCTGCGATATACTCTATTTTCACGGGCAAGGCTTTGGTGACCGAGCAATGACGGTATAACCACATGAACATAAGTAATTTGAAAACAAAGTTTTTATGCTTTAGCTTATGCATAAGACAATACTGGGTATCACGTGAAAGGCTACGGAAAACCACCGAGTTGTAGAATTTTTCCCATAAAGTCAATATACTATAATGCAAAGGTGCGGAGATTCTAATACCCAGAGAAAACTGTAATATAATACTATGAGAAAAACTTGACGGAAAAATAGTAACAAAAAAGACATGAAAGAGTAATCGTCAACACACATTAAAAGTCACGTGCGAAGAAGATTCAAACATCACATAAACAATGCAGAAGTTGACCAGAGGCCGACGCAGATAGCGATCATAATTTGAACATAATAATATGCAAATTAATATTTAAAAATTTGAGATACGGAAGCGGATATGAAAATTGAAAAAACCAGAAGAAAATAAAATAAGAAAGAATTTAGAACAAAAATTACCTAAAAGGCTACAGAAGAATAAATATAACAAAACAAAGTAGAACAATCATGGAAAAATAAAATGAGAGTATTATAACAGTACCAGAGAAAGTATACTGAAAAAAAGCGAAAAAGAAGACGAACTACTTAGAGTAGGCAAATAAGACACGGCATATAAAACAGTAAAAACTTTTTTTTAATTTAGAAAAAAATGCCAGAATTCTAGAGGAGCAAGGAAAAAACCTAATGGAACAAAAGGAATTCACAAAAAGCCAGAAACAATACCTCAAACAATTATGTGATAAAGACAGAGAGAAATGCGATAAAGTAAAAACTTGAAGAAGAAAGAGGCGCACTGAATAAATTTAGAAAGAAAGATAGGTATCAAAATATAAAGAGAAAAAATAGAAATGATGAGGTATGCGGATAATATCGCTATATAGGAAAAAGTGTACAAGACCTTAAATTAACTCTTAAAGGAATGGACAATATACTAATAAAAGAGTATAGAATGTTTAGAACAAAAATGATAGTATGTAGTAGAAACGGACAAGGGCACATACAAATTACATTAAACGGACACATAATAGAGAAACTATAATTTCCCCTACATAGGGAGCATTGTAATAATAGACGGAAGATGCAAAATAAAAATATCAGTCATGTTTCTCAAAAAGAAAAGATTGCCAACACAAATGAAACCTCACCAACTAGAAGGAAAAAACAGCCGATAAAAACATTTGTGGGGAGTATAACTCTATACGTATGTGAAACATGAACGACTGGTGCTAGTAAAAAGAAGAGAATTGAAGCATTCTAGATCTGGTGTTAGAAACACATGCCGAGAATGAGGATTACTAAGACATAAATAAGACAAGAAGTATAGGAGAATGGAAGTATTGTATGTAGCATAAAAGAAACTACCTAACATGACATATCCTTACGAGGGGAGTGAATCTTAAAGACTATTATAGAAGGAGCACCCGATGGATGAAATGCACGTGGAAGACCAAGGCTACAAGATGTTATACTGAAATGAAAAGGGTGGTTTTAAATGGAAGAAGATAATGTGCCGTCAAACAATTTATGAAGATAATATTTCTAAAAGCTTGTCACTTAAGGCCAGGGTATCATATTATATAAACGTCAATTTACTGCCGACCTTACCTAATCCCCCCCCCCCCAAATCGCAAAATCAATTTGAACTGACTAAATAATTTTCGATTGTAAGATTCTGGACTATTTGTTCTATTTGTCTGAGGTACTATTGTTGTAAATCATATCATAGAGAAAATTTTAATAATAAAATTACCGCACTTTTCATACGTGGTTGTAGGGTAAGAAAGAAGTGGTAGTTTATTTATTAATCAATATAAAACGCAAGAAATCATTTTAGAAAAAAATTTTAAAACTACAAAAAAGTTGTTCACAATATTTCAAATTTGTATTATTGCTCAATACGACTTTTACAATTTTACTTTATCCACAATTAAATAAGATAGAAGCTCTTTTGTTGTATTATTTATTAGTCTAAATATTTTTTAGTTAAATAATATTATAAAACCAAAAATATCACTTTTTAAATGTTCTACTTACATACCTTACAATAGTTTTTATTGAAAAATATTTAAAAACAATATTCTACTACTACAGCATAGTTTGCTGTACATAAGATGTTTTTGCCTATGCAACCAATTTTACAGATAATTATACAAGTGGCCTATCTTATTATTGTAAATGCTAATGCCCTGCCGCGACAGTTTCCACCGCCTGCCTCACCAAGGCAGGTAACTCGCGAGTAGCGGGCACCGCTATCTTCGTTGGTCGAGGTGGGCCGCGAGTGGCGACCAACAGGTGCGGCAGTGCATTCTAGAGGTTATTTTTTGCTGTCGTAGCACTATTATGCACGATCCGCATTTTTGAAATAAGAATGTAACAATCTGGTCCGCTGTGAGTGCTTACCAGAACTTGCATGCATATGAAATACGGCTCAAATTCGCTCGGCGTGACAGTGTCTTCGGGATGCGCGTTCGATATCTCAATATGGACAGATGAAGACACCCGAAAGGAATCGATCGATGTTTGGATAAGCTGCAGTGCTATCTACATGTGTAGTGGTGATAAAAAAAGTAAGCAGTTTCATTTATTATTTTCCATTTAGCGCAGTTCGCGACTCTTAAATCTACGCGCTGCTTCTGTTCTGTGCGATCATTGATGTCTCCTCTGTGCTACAGAACTGACCTCGATACCTCTCGATTCACCTACTTCTTATTGCTTAACAATCAATTACTACTAAAACACCTAGTGTGCTGATTCTACCGTGTAAATATTTTCATTTATTAAGCAAATGCGGCATTTAATCGTTTATTAACGGCATGCGAGCGGCTGAAAAGGAACTGGCGTTACGTAAGGGTATTGTGAAAGTTATGTGCGGCCGTCTGCGGTGTTCAAATCTACTATTTCCAATTATACGGAATCGCATCGAGTTCGAGCTTGGTAAATAATATTAAACTGCTGCCTCTAACACCACGAGTTGGCGGACACAAGACCATAATAAACCAGTAGAGCGACTATCTCTGTAATTTTGCGGCCAGCGTTCTGTCCATTTCTGAACTTTTATGCTCAAATACCGGTTTCGAGTTTGAGTCACAAAACCGAGCATTGTAACCTATTTAACGCGAGTAATACGTACGGATTTTCTAAATTTATTGCTAATTTATTGGAATTATCCGGGTATTGACTGCAAAATCGCCAAACAAAGGAAGGAAGGGCTTTAGAAAGTATCGCTCTTTCCATTAAAAAAATGCGCTTTTGACGCTATTGTAATAATTCTGGCAGTAAATACATTTTTAATATCTAAAATTGTAAAGAAAGTAGTCTGTCGAGCGTATTACACGTTAAGACTTCAAGTACAGTTCCTTATCCTTCTAAGTTCATCCTGTCACGCATGCAAAGGCGAATTAACATTAACTAATTGCTAGTAATGCTGCACGACTAACTGCCTACGATCCAATGGTATAGTAATGATGGTTTGTTGAGTACGTGTGCTATTAGAAACGCAATTAAATTGCTTGTCGTTTTGCAAAGCCTTAAAAGCTGCATAAACGGTGTCCTCAACTTGCCGTTCGGCTAATTGGCATGCAAAGCATCTTTAGTATGTGGGATATTATGCGGTATTGATATGAATTGCAAAAATGTTTGTAAAGCATAAAACCTTCAGGAAATTTTTCCATTGTACACTCTTTGAACGTTCTATCGTCTAAATATCACAAACCTAATAATTTTAGTTAGATTCAAGGTACTTCCAAGTAGTTGATTGATGAGGCAAAAAGTATATATGCATCACGTAAAATAACTAGAAATTTCTCTAAGGAGAAAGGATTTCATAATCCTGAGAACATAAAATAATAGGCAACGAGAGAATCCCACAGTTTTAATTGTATGCAAGTAGTAACTATATATGTAGACGTGTGCTGTTATCCATTAAATGTATTCATTTGCACCCTTTTGAAAAGAGATATGAATTTGTACTACATGCTCTAACCTAGGTAAGTTCAATTCTTGTTAAAATTATAGGAATTGTCGAATCTTGAAATCTCATAAAACAGTAAAGAACCTTTAGATGAATTTTCATAAATGAAGTGTGAACCGAATTGAGTTTTAAAGCAAATATATACAGTTTGTACAACTTAAAAATAATATTTAAAGTCTTTTTATTTCTGTACAACTCATTAGGTGTTATCATTTAATTTTAAATCTTTCTAGAGCCAAAATGAGGATTTTTTGTCTATCCATTCCAAGAACCAAGATAAAGAAGCAAAAATAAATAGCATAGCAAAAGTTAACAATATATTATTTGTTCAAAGAGAGCGATTTTACAGTAAAAAAATATATCGCTTATTTATGGAAAATATAGCTGTACAGTTCCTAATTCCAAGAAGCAGCCATGTAGAATTAAAATTCTAAAGTTTATTAAACATCAATTAATATCAGAGTTAACAACTTTACGGGTTCTCGTAAAATCCAGCTCGCATGAGGATAGTTAAAAATTTGAAATGTACCATTATTATCAAAACATTTTCTATAGATGGCTATTTTTTTATAAACACGTGTAGTTTTTTTCCACTCATAGTAAAAATGCACTAACTTATCTCGTGTTGTACAAACCATGGAATTTTGGTTGCGCTTGGGTAGTTCTTAAGTGTCTACGATGATGATTTTGATTATTTTTGAGAACGTTTAAAAAAAATTAGAACAAATTTTATATATGATTGCTTTCATACTTTCGATGCGTCAGTTTTAACTGTACTACTGCAACTTGTTTAGGGAGAAGTTGAATACATTTTGTTGAGACAAATGTTTTGCGGCTAGTCCTTTGTTAGGTATTTAACAAAAAGGAAAAGAAAAGTGGAAATACCACTTACTACGTGTAAATTGCTCTCAGTTACCATATAGTTAAGGCAATCTATTCAAAATGAATTATTGGCATCTCTGGCTTGGGTCATTATAGTTATTCTAAACATATTTGAACAGACACGGTATACCTCATTAAATAACTGAGAAATTTTGAAGAACATCTTCTAGAATCTTAGTAATTTCATTGACTAGCCTATAAACCGGTTGACTTGTTAAGAGATATTACTAAATATGACAACTTGACTTTACGTAATTTTTATAATTGCTTGAAAGATCTGTTGCTCTAAAGCATTATCTGTATCTTACAGTTTTCAGTATGATTTTACATGGCTTCGTTCAACATTTTCTTTAACGATTTTACACGTTTGCTGTTTGCGATTGCAACTTTCAAATTGTCTAAGTTACGTAGCTTTGATTGTTACATCTTCTTCTCATTGGTCCACTCTAAAAAATAGAGAGGATTTAACAACCTGAAAAATAATTTTACAGCTAATTAATATTCAAAGAACGTTTCTTTGTTTTTTAGTTATCGGGTAATAAAAATTGTGCATATTAACCAAACTACTGACGCAAACATTGCCTCATTCTATTACACCTGCAGTAATCAGCAACAGAAAATTGGACAAGATGTTGCAAGTAATAAAAAAACTTCAGTAACACTGATTATAACTGCATAATATACAAAGCCATTTTTGCAAAATCCTTGATGTATGTATTTTTATTAACGAATTCAACTATTTTTACTGCACCCAGGTTAAATTTTTTTTTATTTTTATGCATATGATACACTTCTTCTTTTTTTGCCCAAGGTTTAAGCCACGTGACCTGTTCTAGCTCAATTATTGCAATCTTTTTCTCGACCTACTCACGATGTTCCATCCTTTCAGTGGGTAGTTTCTAGTCTTGTCTGTTGGCTTTAATTGTTGTTGGAACAAATTGTACGCCTAGATTTTCTCTTATATTTTCGTTTATTGGCTCTGATATTTTCTACAGCAGCTCTTAGGAATTTCAATTCCGAAGCTTGGCTTTAGGAACGTTTGTTTTTTAAATTTGCCGTATTCTTATAAAATTTATTTTTGCGTTCTATACACTATTATTACCAACTTAATCAATTATCTACTATTTTTGCACAAGTACCATATGTATTCACATCTCAACGATCTGTTATTGTTCCTCTTTTTGCAAGCTTCGGCTATATAAAAAAATAATTTTAAAGTGGCATCAAGAAATGTTTATTAGGCAGCAAAATATATTTCTTTATATAAAAAATATAAAGACCAAAACAAAATTATACATATATACATATACACCGTAATAGTCGACGCAAATAGTCAAAAACGGACTGTTTCACATAAAAAGTGAAATCTGTACATTTGATAAGTTTTTACAAAAATAATAATGTATTTTTCAGAGTAAAAAATAGAAAATCAATTTTCCCTCTCAAACGATACCCTATAAGTTGAGAAAGAAAAAATAATAGTAATACAAAGGTAGACAAACGACTGCAACCAATAATGCATGCTCTTGACCTGTTACGATACTAGGATAATTCAAATTAGATATAATTAATTCTTGTCTGCTTCATTTGTGCCAACTTACTTTATTACCTGTGTTTTTAAACTGTTATCTTCAGAGCTTTTTTATTTTTCATGGAATAGTCTATTATAAGTTGATCTTATACACATCCATAGACATTATGCAGCTTATAAAACAAAATTGCTAATAACAAGCTATTAGGGTTAACAGCAACCTGAGGTTACCAAATAAATCAAAGAGTGGCAGCCTACGAGCAGTACGCATAAGTATGTGATATCATACTCGGTTGTTACTTGCAATTACGCGTGGTCAATGCGGCAGCTAATTTGCTTGGAAATCGGCACGTTCCGAGATTCAATTAATTGCTGGAAAGCAACCCAGTTATGAGGTCTTGGTATGTTGGCACACGCTTGCTCGGCTGTATGTATGTACAATGCGTGCCCAGCGCTACGTAAACACGAAAGCTGCTAGAACTAACTTTTTAATTGTGGCTGTCGTGAGCTATGGCTCTTTATCGTCCGAAGTAGGATTCCCGACATAACTGCTTTGTAACAGTATGCGGACCTAAGTAGGTAACAATGTCTGGAAGCCACACCGGCAGAGATGCTTCGAACGCCTGGTGATAATCGCCGATGCAAATGACCCGGAAGAATTTTAGGCTTTCATCATGCTTGTGCAGAGGAAATGGCAGTAAAACTCGGTTAGTACACTTAATGTTCATCAGGCATTTAAATGTTTCCGACTATCGTAAAACCAACTTCTTTTTAATCTTTTAACGGAATATAGAGATCTTATATACATGTTCCACTATTGCTTCTGCTCTCTCTCTCTCGCTCTCTCTCTCTCCCTCACTCACTTTTCCTACCCCTACAATCAATTTATAAATTGTTTTTTTAATGTAACGGTAATAATAAGACATATACAAATATGTAATTTTATATTTTAGATAGTTTTCTATCGAGGCAAAACCTTTAAGATCGCTTAAATTACTAAATCCTTATTTGTCTTAATTGCTTTTTAATATCTTGCGATCAATAGGAAATATTATTTAGTATATGCAAAATAATTCATTGTTGTCCTGTAAGAAACTGGACCAGTCATCTTGAAGTGATTGAAAAATGCAAGCACAGGTCTGAGTATACCTTGTTAGCATTATAACAGAAATGTTTAATTCAAAACATTGCAAAATGTAAAAAATAAACTAAAATGTTTCACTCACGTTAAGCATTATTTTAAAATAGGGTCAAAAGTTTTTCATTTTCTACGCAATATGCTGTTATGTATAGGCTTTTTTACAGTATATTGCTGGTATCGTTAGTCACTCACTAACGACTGCTTAACCTAATTGTGGTTATTTATCGCTCATTGCAAGTAGTGCATTTGTTCAGATTAATTTTATAGTGATCGACAAAACTACAAATACACCTTCGGCTGGCAATGAGAACTCAAAATATGAATACTTGTTGCTGTTATTTGTGATGTCACAGCAAGGAAGTTTAGCTATCAAAGGTCAAGCAGATAAACCACACTATATATGTATAACTTGATAAGTGTACGCCAATGCAATAACTCGTTCTTCAAGTACAACTAATATAATACTTTATGGACACAACGGACAACTGTCGCAACAAACAGCTGCTACTAACGTAACTCTGTTTTACACACAAACTTTACAACTTTGAGTGTGCAAAACGAATTTTACTATACTAGATCTCATTATGATGTCTCAAAAAGAGACAATTAAAAGAAAAAAGTATCAAATAATTTTATTTAAGCCAAATCAAAAGAAATAAAAGCATTGGTACACTGGAAACTAAGAAAAAAGACAAACAATCAAACCAGAAATATAAAATCAGAAATATTCATGGACCCCCCCTTACAAATCTGAGAAAAAAAATTAATTACACTAAATAAATTTACCTACAATAAAAATTATCGCTTTTAAAAGGCAGTATGTATCTAAAGACACTAATTACTTAAGACTCTTATCTTAAAACAATAAAAATGAAATTAACATTATTAAGGACCTTAAAAAATAGCCATTTTGTTAAAGGGAAATATATATACAAACTGCTAGAGGAAAAAGTTGTAAAAACACAAATTATGACTATATAAAAAATAAATATACCTAAAAACGTATTGTTCATTGAAAGAGATATTAATGATATGCCTTAACAAAAATCGATATTTCTAACAATTTTAGTATGTTAAAAATTACGTGATCATCAACAGTATTGTAAAAACAGTCTTTACTCAGCAAGTAGCAAGAAATGTTAAATTGACTTTAATTGAATAACACGATAATGTGTTAATTTTGAATCTGATCAAAATGTTTATGTTCAATATGGCCTACAAATTTTATGAATTGAGTGAATGATACCAAATAGAATATATACAGGTTTTCTAGGTTGAATAAAAATAATAAAATTATTGCCCTACTAATATGTAACCGTATATGCTATTTACAAACTAGAATGTCAAATATATTCAAGAATTTCTAGCGAACTCAAACTCACCCGCCTGCTGGGTTGGCGGACAATGGAGCAAACACTCTTGACCAGTACGCCAAAGCGACCATTATAATGAAGTGAAGAAGAATTACAGAATGTTGTTTTAGTGAAACTTTAGGAAAAACTTAAATTGTTGGTTAGTTATTTAAGAATAATTAAAGAAATACAACACCTAAACATTAACATATCCACAAGATTAGGCCGATTAAAATTATATAGTAGGACAATTATAAAGCTTACATAACTTGAAATGTCTACAAAACAAGTGAAAGACCAATAAAAACCTAAAAATGTTGCAATAATTCTGTTTATAATAGAAATCTAAATCTACAAGCTACATTATGTGCAAAAGTGAAAGGAGGGTATTGAAAACAAATTAAATAAACATTCTCTAAAGTACATTATAAAAAAACTTAAGAAATAAATAAACTAATTTTAGGAAGAATGATATGATAACACGACTTTTTCTTTCTGTAGTAACAATGGAAAATAGTTGTAGGAATAATAATACAAAAATTAAGAGAGTTATTAAATAAAATTACTTTACATTACTCTTATGTTAGCAACGGCACACATTTACAATTAGATAGAAAAATAATTGCTGAACAAGACTTAATTCCAAATTCCTAATTAGTAATCTACAAAAGTTTTAAAAGCTTTAATGTTAACATAAGTAACAGCTTTACTTTCTTTATATCAAACGCTTTAGATGTTGTGTTGATACCAATATTTTATCTAAATTTTACATCTGTTAACAAACATAAATGTCACTACAGCATTTAAAATAACTATAAAGCAACATCACTAGAAAGTAAAATTGATTATTTATGAATCTATTTCTATAATTTATTGAGCTTTTTATTAAAGTTTGTTATACTTATATTTATAATTTTATTACAACAATGTAGTTCGTTAACACAACAAACAAAGACTAGATCTCAACGACATGTCTGAATACGGATATATGAAGCCGAAGAATAAAACGAATTTACTCCAGGTAGGTAGGATCTACAATTTACAATTTCACACTGTAACAGTAGACTAAGTCTAAGAATAGGAACGTACAACATGCGATCAATATCTACAGATGAAAGATTAGAGGAAGTGGAATATGAGTTGACACGAATCAGATGGGATGTAATTGGTATCTCAGAAACCAGACAAAGAGAAGAAAAATTATGCAAGATGCAGAAAGGACATACACTCTTTTATAAAGGAAAACAAGATGAAAGTAAAGGGGAATTAGGCCTAATAGTACATAAAGGTATAATGCTATTTATTACCGAAATAAAGTCTATAACAGGTAGAGTCCTGCGTGTTATCATTAAAGTGAATAAGGCTATTTCTATAAAGTTAGTTTAGTACTATGCTTCTACTAGTAGCTACAAAGGAAAATATATTAAAGAGTTTTATCAGGACCTAAAAAAGGCTGTAGAGGAAAATAGAACATAATACACATTCAGAGTAGGCAACTTTAATGTTAAGATAGGTAGAAAGATTGATAACTCATAGGAGTTTGTAGGGAAATACGGGTTAGGGAAAGAAAATAGAGGAGTAAAAAGACTAATAGAGTTTCTGGAAGAAAAACAGCTCTATTGCATGAATACATTTTTCACAAAGAAACAAAAACGAAAGTAAACATAGGTAAGCCCAGATAGTTAAACTAAAAACGAAATAGTCTACATACTAACATACAATAAGAATGTACTAACATATGTAGATACAGTAAATAGTTTTCATACTGGAAGTGACCATAGACTGATTAGAGCTAAGATCTATATAAAACGGAAACCCGAAAGTAAAAGAATAATGGAAACGAAAATAAAACAGAAACCAAATATTACAAAATTGAAAATTTACGCCCAAACATATCGACAACCATAAAACAGTAGTTAAAGTAGAACTAAATTCACGAAATAAATGACATCAAAAAATAATAAAGGTAACAGAACAATCATCTAAAGAGACAGCGGATAGTAAAAAAAAGATAAACTAAGAACAACAAAGAAAATGCTGGAGAAAAGAAGGCAACTTATAACAGAAGATAAAAGACACACAACAGAGTATACAGAAGTTAATAAAACAGCAAAAAAAACATCAGAAGACGCTAAGAGGAAATAGTAGAAAGGCTATTAGAGGAAAGCAAAGGAATGAAATTTTTCCGCAGAGAAAAGAAATAATAAAACTGAAAGGAGAGAACGAAGCATCTATAACAAGCAAAGATAAATTGCTAGTTAGGACAAAGAAATTTTATTAAAAATTATACACATCACAAATAAATGATAAACAAAACATTATATAACTAAAAATAAGGTCATAAAAGTAAACTCAGAACAATTAAAGCCATTAGACCCAGAAGAAGTCAAAAACGCGTTAAAGTAGACAAAAAATGGAAAAGCAGCTGGAGAGTAAGATATCTATCCAGAAATGTTGAAAGAATGAGGAGACAGATTAATCAGAGCCAGTAAGATTATGTATAGGAAAAAGAAAAATTACGAAGGGGTAGGAGAACGCCGTAGTAATACTACTACACAAGAAAGGCGGTACTGCAAATCTAGAAAACTATCACTTAATCAGTTTTTTTTCCACAAATTTATAAACTGTTCTCAAGAATAATACTGAATAGATTAGAACATAAACTAGACTTTTACCAGTCAAGAGAACAAGCAGGATTTAGAAAAGGCTTTAGCACCATCGACCACTTACAAACAATAAGGAATTGAAAAAGTCACGGTATATAACACCCATCTGTGGCTTTATTTTATTGATTTAAAGAAAGCCTTTGACAGCATCGAAATTTCGGCAGTAATAAAATCATTAAAAAGGCAAGAATTGGCTACAGATACATTAATAGGATTGGGTAAATTTATGAAAGAGCAACTGTCCAGATTAAAATGCACGTAAATATCGAAAAAATACATATAAAAAGAATAGTAAGACAAAGGGGTGCGATGTCTCCAAAACTGCACATATCAGATCTGGAGGACTTGTTTAAGAAATTGAAAAGGGAAAATAAGGGAATACTAAGATTTGCAGACGACATCGTTGTGATAACACAGAGTAGAGAGAATCTACAAACAATAATAAATAACGTGAAGAAAGCTGCAGTAAGTGAGGGGCTTGAAATGAACTTAGACAAAACAAAAGTAATGACAAATAAAGAAATAAACGTAGAGATGAGAATAGAATCAAAAGCATTGAAAAAGTAGAGAATTGTATATATTTGAGGCAGCTGGTAGCCATTAGTAAAGAAGACCAAACAGCAAAGGTTAAAAGGAGAATAAGACTGGGTTGGGTGGTATACGGCGAATTAAAAAACGTAATACAAAGGGAGATACTAATGCACCTAAATACAAAACTTTACAACTAGTGTATATTACCACTGGTAACGTACGGGTCTGAAACGTAGACCTTCACAAAAAATAAAAAAAAAACTTGTCAATCAAAGAGCAATGGAAAAAAGGATGCTGAACGTAAGCCTGAAAAACCACAAAACCAATGAATGGGTCTGAGAGAAAACACAAGCAACCTATACAGTTGGACCAATAACATGCTTGAAGTGGAACTGGGTGGACCACGCAATGAGAAACAAGAGAGATGTTGTATCAAGATGATAAGATGGAGATCACAGGCAGAGAGTTGAAGCATGATGAAGTGGTCAGATGATCTCAAAAAGGCGGCTGGACTGTGCTGGTACAAAGAGGCGCAAAACAGGAAAAATGGAAAACTATGAAGGGGGCCTATATCCACAACAGATTAGAAAAAGGCTGGTGGAGATGGAAGTGACATCAACTATTATTATTTTAACTTTTTTAAGCTTTTCGAATTGTACAACGTAAATACACCTGTGTTCTCATTTTGGTATGCCGTTTGTTATAATGCGTTCTAAACTTTTAGTTTGCATACATTTTCTTTTTGATAATTGTAACACGTTTTATAATGTTTTTCTTTTATTCTCGTGTTTATTTAATTATCTTTTAACTTTTTCTCTTATGCCTTATATTTTATACTTGTATTTTGGCATTCCCTAGTCTAAATATTCTATTTTTGCTATATAATCTTTTCTAAAATCTTGTTTGCCTTCTTCTTCCTCCATTCTTATAAGTTCAAGTAATACTAGCCCGTGTTTTGTTTTCATATATAAATTATACATTAACAAAATTTGCACACATATTTATTTCAAAAGTTTGTCAACTGTTAATATTTTTTAAGCAGTTTTAATGGTTATTGTATTCTCAAATTCTATTTTAAAATGAGCAGACGTATATTTCTAGAATTTGTTACCAAATACAAAATTTGGGGTTGCATTATGTAGAGCTATCAAAAACTGATTCAAAAGAGATTAAGTGCTATGAATATTTTTTAAAAACTGTATTTTATTTGTTATATATCTTTTTGTATCACTTGTTGACTCTTATTTTTCGTTTATAATTTTTGAATTCTGTCGTTCATTAGTTTGTATATATTAAAAAAAATAAAATAATAATAATCATAATAAGAAATTTAGTACAACCTAAGAAACCAAAGTCACATACAGGGTCGGGTAAAATTCTCTTCTTAATTTAGAAAAAAGGTTATGAAGCAAGGGTGATTTCATTACAGCCAGGCAGTCGAGAAGTTTTACCTATGGGAGTCCTTAGTAGTCAACACGCCATAAGCGAACGAACAGAGTTCGTGCTGTCGAAATGTATGTTAGAAGCGATGAGAATACTAGCCGCAGAACTTGTTTTTTGACGGAGTGAGGCCTGCGTTTTTGATTGAAAATCGATTTTTTTATGGACAAGACACTTTAGACATACTAGTTCTATAATGAGAAGGGAAGAAGGAGACAAAGGTATGTGCGAATACTAAAAAATATCGATGTAGCAAGACGTTCTGTTTTGCAGACTGAAGCAATCTGCTCTCAAATTTTCTGTTACTTTTCACTTATCTAGTTTTATTATATGACAAATTTTGAACCAAGATCTTTATCTTCATCCATACAAGGTGGTTGTTGTACAAGGACTTTCCAAACGTGACGCAATTGTTAGGTTTACTGGTCAAGTGCATTTCCACTTGTTGAAATACTATAAACAAAACTTTTATTATTAAAGTAATAACAACTCATGAAAAGTCTTTACACAGCTAACATACCACTGGTTGTTGTGCAATAAGTAATGTTGGGGTGATTATCCCCTATTTTTTGAAAAAGAAGGCTAATGTGTTACTGCCTCTTTTAGTCACATATCAAAATGATTTGACAATCCAACTGGAAACATTGGGTTCCAACAAGATGGAGCCCGGCTCACAAGTGCTGGTCGAGATTTTTCCTGGGTGACCTGGCCAGTCTGCTCATCGAATTTCATCCTATGGAAATGTCTTAAATTTGTAATGTACAAACATCGCCCTAGGACACCCTTAGCTCCACGATATTCAGTACTTTAAGAAATCAACGCATATTAGAAAACACAATGAAGAATTTTAGAAGTTTAAAGCACATTCTGGAATTTTACTCTATAATAATAAATTTTGTGAACCTACTATCGGTTTTCTACAACTAAATAGCCATTTTTTGGTTTTTGAAATGCCAATAGCTTCTATTTCTTGCACCCTTTAGTACATATAATTCAAAATATTTTCAATATTGTCAAAAGCATTTGTCTTTTTTCTTCATGCGTATTTCTAAGGCATTCCTTAAGTTGTCTGTTTTTTAAATTGATTTATGCTTTCTTAGCATATATTTATATTTTAACGCAAATAATTAACGTTATTTTGTAGCACCCTAACACGCATAGTCAAAATACACTTACGTATGATAATTAATCTGTGAAATAATCTTAAAACATTATTAAAGTTTTGTTCTTAAATAAACGAATATTAATTGAAGGTGTTACTAAATGTGCAAACTTTCTAAACATTTATTTTGCAAATTTAGTGTTGAAACTCATTTAGGTACCACTAAGTTATAATTTTTAGTTTTGCCTACAAACCAGAAAATAGTACAACTGCCTGCAGTCATACTTTTACTGCTATTACAACGCTAATAGCTATTTATAAAGACTGATGCAAAAGCTTGTTTCCACTTCACTGGTCATTAATTTACCTCTAGATCATGGTGGTGATTCCAAGCTTTTGCTGTTTCGCGTGAGAAAATTATTCCGTATGTAATTAAGTTTCAGCTAAATTGTAGTGCTTTTCGGTTTTGTTTGAACGTACTTTAAATCGTTGTTTGATTAATTTCTTGGTTTAACGAGTTTCTATTTTAAACATTTCTGTATTCTTAATGAAAGGAAAATGATAATAAGCGGAATAATTCATTTTTTCTGCTTGATTCTCTGCAGTATAAAATTATGTAACAATGTTTTATTTTAGTTTAATTAGTTGTTGTAGCAAAACTCATTTTATAGAGAAGACTAAAGCATTCTAAATATGTCAAGCATTTCCATTTAAATACATTGTTGTTACATAATTAGAGTTATTTAAGAAACTGTCAATTTTAGTAATTATAGCAGCTTGAAATACTAGTTTAATGCCGATCATTTTAAATTAATGTCAATTACTTACGTAACTGCTAGAAACCAGCTAACACTAAATCATTTTGGATTAACATTTTACTTATAAACTACTTTCATTGTAATAAATTAACAGATATCCTTTATGAGCTTTTGTGCATGACGAAAATGAATAAATTTATTATAAAATGCACAAATTGTGTCGTATTTGTCTTAAAATTATAAAAAATTATAGGATCAAGTTTTGATTTGCTAGTAAAAACAAATTGACATGCTATAACCACACTGAATGTTGATAGTATTGTCTTGCTGATCGACAATTTGGAGTTGATTTTATTTAGTTGTGCACATGTGAAAGTTGAATAGAACGACTTGTCATCGCCACTCCTACTGGTTGTAAGATTTCTAAGAAAAATAAAACGCCGCCTGTAAAATTCAATTACAGTTGTATTCGATGGTAATGTTATCAGTTATAACACTGTGTATTCAGGAATAGACGCTGTAGGCTCATTATTGTAATAAGAACCCTTTACTGCTTGCAACATGAATTTAACGTCTGATAATTGCTATTTTTTACCCAACATTTTCCTAGTCAACGAAAACATTATATACATAAATAATCTCTCGGTTACTTCGGCAACAGCGATTATGGAAAAGAATTTTAAAATTTGGTGCTGCTGTATGAAAGTACCCAACTTGACGTCGTGGTTATATAAGAAATACCTTTTATCCTGCTTACGAGTTTACTAGTAGCTTTTAACATTTTAAATTTACCGAATTTGAAAAGAAACACTAAATGCGACTCAAGGACAATGAAGGTATCAGTCTTTTAACCACATTTAAGCCATGCAATTTCACATATTTAATTATTTTTTAAATTCGAAAACCTGAATTTCCAGAAATTAATAACCACTTTGCCTGAGCATTATTATACTTGTAAATATATAAAAATTAGTTGCTTAACCTTTGCAATCAGCAGACTTAAATTCTTGTAATTGTTTACTAATCTTTACAACCACTCCTACATGTATCGGCTTTGTTATAGGCACTCCTTTTTTCCGACTTCAAAAGAAACATCAGAAATTCTAAATCGCCTAAGTCAACACTTATCCGGTAATTTTGTGGAAGTCTGACTGATTCTTATCTCTAAACTAGTCCTTCGAGAGCAGAGCGAGTACAAGTACCACTTTTGAACCAAAAATTAGGACAGGTTCTAAAAAGGTTTAAGTTCGCAGAACCAGTAAAATACAATTACTTTTAAAAGCAACAAAAATCACTTAATTAGTTCTGCATAATTAGACACGCATTTACGTTTTGTACGTTAACTTTTATTGTAGTACAGCGTACTGGTTTCTGTTACGTTCAAGGTCTTGTATCGTGATAAGAGTGGTTGCTGGGCCAGCAATCCAAGAAAGTAGTTGAACTTAGATATGCAAATACGGTAAGGTTTAAGACTAAAAATTACATAAGGACAAGTTGTTGCTCAACATTTGCGCGCACGGGTTTATTTTAAAACCAAAAAAATCGAAAAAAAAAATTGTAAGATAAACTTAACATCTACGTTTTTGGAGGCGGTGAAACTTGCAGCCATTTGTTGTCTCCATCCATGAGTTTCTCGTAAATTTAGAAGTGCTGGGTGGCTCTCCAAAATGTGAAGACACTTTGGTTTTTGATGCCGTAAATTAGGTTTACTTGAAAGGTAGAAACGACAAAGTTATTAGCCCTTGGGCATCTTATAATTAAAGCCAACTACAATTATAGTAAAAAGTAAAATAACATTATATTGCTGTTTTTCATATATTTTTAGTTTAAAATGCCCTTGTCCCTGCGATTGGTTGGCCAGTTAAATGAACAATATTAATTCGGAAGTTATCAGAAGGAACTTGCAAGCTCGAATATATATATTTTTAGTACTTCCTTGAGCAGCTTCTAGGCCTTCTCGTTTACTTTTTACATATACAAGCGTTGATAAACACTTTTTGTTTGGTGGTGTAGTTTTACCCAGCAAATTTATGAGTCTTAAATGTGCCATTTTTTATTAATTCTGTATAGTGGCGCAACCTTATGTTGTATCTTTTTATTTGGAATTTTAGCAGCAGCACTATGTACAAAATTTTATGTAAATATAAAACCAAAATACAATAAAAATATATTCTGTTTCAGAATTTAGAGTTAATATAAATATAAAATTACATTGTGGTGCGGTTTCTTAAGTATTGAAGGGGCTCTTTTATATTATTTAAACCTTTTTATAAATATCAATTAAATTAAAGACTTGTGTAATTAATTTCTTATTCTACTGCATTCCATCAGATTTCTAGGTTACCCATAGTGGACAAATTGCTGCAAATGAAAATTTGCATCAAAAGCATAGATGGAATTCGTAAGCAATGATATACATGATGTTCCCACGTCAAACAATGGACTCCACTATCTGCCCGTCGCGATTCAGCCACACTATCTATCATTGCTGCATTCACGATTCCACGCCCTTTCTTAACATTGTTACAATGCAAATTCTAAGAATATCAAATTTCACTTTCATCATTTTTAACCTATTTGAGGAGCTTTTTTAAAAAATATATAGCAATAATTAAAGAAAAATTCAGAAGAATTTAGATTACCATGTTCATGTACGAACGAAGATTGCTTTATTCAATAATTATTGAATTGGAAGGAAAATTAACATAAATAAGCCACCAAATTTAAATAAATAATTAAACATTCAAGATAATGCTTAAAATACCAATTTTTATTACTTTTTAATTTGGTGTGCATAAAACTTTAAACTGTTAAAATACAACTGGTTTTGGTATTATCAGCTATACTAATTGTATAATCATATTTGTTTATATTTAATGAAATACAGACACACCGACATTTTTTCGCAGTAAGAACTTTAATTGCGTTGTGCATTAATATTTGCTGTAGTCAAGGTCTGGTAGTATGTAACAAAGGAAGCAGGTTCAGCAAAACAACTAGAGCTTACGTATTACTAATACATAATATAATTAGAATATAAATAATAATCAAATAGAATAACTCTAGCTTGTTTTAATTTAACTTATACATGATAGTATATACTAACTTTATGGATGGATAAAACCTTTTTTTGCACGTCTAGATATAAAAATGTTGCAATGGGTAAATTTTAGTAACGCAGTTTTTGGGATCCTATGCACTTTTTGTTGTTTTACTTTTTTAATTTTTTTAATTTACAACAACAAAAATAAGTGATTAGTTAAATAAAATTAATGGCAGCTAAATAAAAAAAATAGATGAAAGATTTAAAAATTAAAAGAAACATCACGAATTTAATCATGTAGAACTAGAGTGCAAAATAATCTATAAATATAATTAGTAATTTTTAAATGTAAACATGTTAAATATATTACATAAAACAAAAAAGTGGCGTCCACGAAGATAAATTAAAATATTTTTAGAATCACAGCTAAGAAAGTTATTGATAATTCTTCATATCATTAGATAATACTATTTTGATAAACAAAAGTTAAACATTATTGGTATTAATGCATAAAAGAGAAATTGGAACACTTATGAAATTATCTTTATTTGAATTTGAACTGAATACTGTTATTGAAAATTTGTCCCCTTTACTTTGTATCATAAATTTTTAAGTAATCCTACACATACGCGGGCGAACCAATTTAAGACGTTCAAAAATATTTCGTGCCAAAAATCTTTGAAAAAAAAAACTATGATAAGGCTTTAACACGCCCTCTAACGTAAAGCATTGATTATAAATGGGCCATTTATACTATACATGGATTTACACGTGAGAAAACTTTCTGCAGGATGGATGCCATATTCTCTTAACGCCTATTTAATCCAATTACTCTTATTGCATCTAATAAATATTACAAACCAGCCAGTATAGCAAACATTTAAATTCAATAACAGATAAAAGACCAGATGCAACAAACAATGGTAACCAAATGGAAATAACACAAAATAAACAGCAAAAATACCACTTATCCCCTCACGTGAAGCTATAAATTATCAGAAAGTAGTAAAGACTTGCAGAAAATTATAACCAATGAATTTATAACAGTTCGCGTTAATTTTAATACCAATGAAGATTTTTGCAAACCTTACAAAGTTTTATAAAGAAAATAACATAACAGTCAATCAAGTACCTGCCATTATATGCAATCCTTCTAATATCATTATCTGAAAAAATGAAAGATGAACTAGTTTACGCAGAATACGCAATAAATAAAGTCGCTTTATAATAAACAACGAATGCCAATCCCAATTTGCGATGTTGACTTCGTAAAGGATAACAATGTAACATAAATGTTTAACCTTACAAAGTTTGAACATTGTATTATAACGATGAAACCAAGAAAGAAAACAATTAGCATTCTTGAATGTATGGGATGTGAGCTGTCAGCTCGAACCACGATGCACCAAAAGCACACAAATTGCCTCCAAAAAATCCCAACCCAACCCTCCATGTGTTACTCGGGGAAAAGAACATCTTGCAAACTTCAAAAGTTATTTATATTACACAAAAATTATCAGTACTATAAAAACCCTTCAAAACACATAATAGACCGACACCTAAAAAAATCCATGTAACTGCAGCACAAAATAATACAACAACGGATATTATAACAATAATTATCAAGCTACTGATAGAAACTATTAAATCTGATTTAGATAAAATCAACAATAATACCGACAACACTTCATCATTAATTTAAATAAAATACACACGATAAGTAACTTTACAATTGTAAACTGGAACTCAAACGGTATCAAAGCCCAAAGATCCTTATTTATAAACTTTTTAGTCAGACATTATGTAGATTCCGTGTATTTCAGGAACTCACCTAATTGATTAAAATTGAACGTTTCAATATACCTGGATATAGTTTACAGGCATGATAGAACGACTGAAATTGCTTCTGGGGGAGCTGCAATCATCATTAAAAAGAAAATTAAACACGTTGCACTAATAAACGAAACTGTGTCTAGCTTAGGAACGACTCTAGTAGGACTCTAACTGCACAATAACGTACAAAATTAGTCGTAGCAGCAAAATCGTCGGTTAGGTAAACAGAGCTTAATGAACATATTCAGCGATAATAAAAGTACCTTACTAATCGGAGACTGCGATGGGAAAAACACACTACAAGGTTGTCGAACGAGTAATCCTAATGGCATAAAGTTGTATAAGATCATTACTAGATATGCTATACAAATTGTCAGCAGTTGAGGAACACACATGTCATCCATACCAACGAGATCGACAATCAGACATTTAGACATAATTTTACTTAAGAACTTTACAAAACTGCTTTACGAAAACGTTCTAGGCGAGATGGACTCCGACCACCTTCTCGTTTTAAAGTCATTTTCTCCAGCACCGAGACGCATCAATGTAATTACTGACTGCGAATTTCTTCAAAATATACTCAATGCAAACGTCAAGATACCCAGAAATTTAAGTAGCACAGAAGATATAGATACTGCTGTAGAGTAACTTACTGGTAGTATAAAAGGGAACATTGAACAAACAACTCTTAAACAAACATCACAATCAAACATGACACCACCGACAGATGTTTTAAATGTATGTAGGCGATGTTTGCAGATACTGCCGTTATTGCATAGCACAAAGATCTGCCTACAGCAATATTAGAACTACAAAACGCTGTTGATGATTTGGCTCAGTGGTTCAGAAAATGTAGGGCTAAGGGTGAATGCAAAATATTTATCCTCAAAAAAATAATAATTTAACGCCTTAACGATTAACGACACAATTATTGCTGGAACTCAAGAGACTCAACCGTTAAATACTTAGGCGTATATTTAGATACAGAACTTAAATGGAACTTTCATATTAAAGTTAAACGAATGACATGCACATAAGACGTTATTACATGCCATTTCAAATAGAAAATATCCATTAAAGATGGAATGTTTTCTTTTACTCTATAAATCTAAGGCATGTACTCATATCCTGCTGTCCAATATGGAGCAATACTTCTAAAACAAATATAAATAATATGCAGGACTTGCGAAATACAGCCCTGCGCATAATTCTAAACTCTTTCTGGTTTGTAAGAAATGGTCAGATACATGAGGAATTAGCAATTTCCAAAATTAGTGAACACATTAAGGTCACTGGTAAAAATTATTTCTACCCCACACCAATGCCCAGGAGTTGTATTCTACAACCTATGACAAACAAATATTCACGGTAGTCTAAAAAAGACAATTACCACAAAATTTATGTGATTAATGAATTTTTGTGCTAATAATTAATGGTAAAATAACCTAAATAAACCTGCAAAGCTCGCAACGCATAGCGAAGTGGCGAAGCACTATCGCTGACCTTTAATCAGTTTCAAAATCACTAGCAAACAAGCCTTTTTGGTCACCTGTCGATTGGTGAAAACAGAATTTGGAAATTCCCAGCCGTTCTTGAGTTATTGCTCGGACGGACGGACGGACGGACAGACAGACAGACCGACAACATGAAGTTAGTAAGTGACTCTGCTTCGCTTCACCACTAAATAATAGTGTAATAAAGCGGACACGCTACGACCATGCAACCGTATTTAGTGTTAATGTTATTTTAGCTAAACCATTTTTTTACTCCGAGATTATTTACATGCTGTCAGTATTGCCATTAAGTAAAATATGTGATTATACGAATTCACATATCACGGTGTGGGTTTACCCTGTGGCAAACCCCACGTCAAAATACAAAATATATTAGTTGTGACTACTTGGAAATAAATTGTAGCTCAGAAGGGTTGTGGTAGATCTAACGGGTCATGCCGTATCAGTTTTCTTTCCGGTTAGATTGTCAGTAGTTCAATTGTTAACGGATTTGCGTGATTTCTAATCCTTTCCTGATATTGAATGCTATGGTTTTTTATTGTTTCTTAAACCGTATCAACTTAAAAGTCTGAATGTAATACCTGATTTGGTACGAACCATGGAGCATTGGTTATGATTCGCAGTACTTTAAATTGATAGCGCTATTAGTAGTTTTGCTGGCTGCATTTGAATACCCGAGCACCAAATGGGTTTGATAAAAACCTTATATATGAGTAGTTGTTCTTGAGAGATAGTTTTGAATTAGCTGAAGTCTCTTGTGCCATATATGTGAATCCCATGTCAGGCGTCGGTCAAGATAAAGACCTAAATATTTAATCTCCTTTTTAGTATTACTTTCTTTTCATTGATGAGGGGCAACATTCTTAGTAGCAAAAGCTTTTCAAATATCTTTGCTATTATAGGCAATAGGTCTGTACGACGCTACGTCGGTTAGAGGTTTGCTTGGTTTAGATATTAAGATTATTTGGGCTACTTTCCACTGGGTGGGAAAGTATACATGCCTTAGGATAGCATTAAAAATCTTGTAATCGTCCTGAATCCCTCGTCTTTTAGGATTTTTTCAGTGATCAGATCAAAACCTGAAGATTTCTTCAAGTTTATTCTAGTTTGGATGAACTTGAATATTTCTTTTTTCAACGGCTTAATAGATAGCACCATTTGCAATGGGAATTCAAGAGCATCGTGAATGTGTGCTTCCTAAACAGGAATAAGGGGTAAAAACGGTAGTTAGGTGCTGAGCAAATGTTCTGGCTTTTTCATTGTCATCTCTTGCCCATTCGCCTTGTTGAGTTTTAATAGAATGGACATGTCTTTGTGGCCGGTTGATTTTCTTTATAGCCCACCATAAAGAATACTCAGTAGCTTCGGTGGCTGACAAGTTGCTTAGGTAGGCTTCAATTTTTTAATTTCTTTGGTGATCGAGTAATTTTTTTTAATTCTTTGACTGTCCTGTTGTATCTGGTTTTATCCGCGGGGGCACACTAACCCAAACCATATATGGTAATTTGTATCCCAATCTGGCTAAACTCTAATAAAAAAAAGAATTAAGCTTAAAAATCACCGAGTACTGATTTATTTAACTAAATGAATTTCATCGCTTAGTAAAAATTAACCTGATTATAGTTTAACATTCTTTCGCATTCCAATTTGCTTGACTTGGGTCTTCCTGTCTCAATTTGTTCCTGAAACACGAAAGGCTTCAGCAAAAAAATTACTTGAAGCTGTAAACGACCGTTTTAGGGATTTCAAAAAAGTGGAAAACCTTCAATCATATGCTTTCAACTAAAAGAGAATGGTATTAAATAAAATAAGACTTAAATTAGAATTATTTTATTTTTACCATTCTAGGAATTACAAACAAAAAATAGGGTCAAATACGTTACAAAGAGGTTGGACCTGTACCTAATACTTTTAAATAATTTACAGCTGCATTTGACATGATTCTCAAGTTTTATCGGAATATTACATTTTATCGAGTTACACCATAAATAAGTTTACAAGCAGTTTCACTTCCATATGTGTAGCCGTTTGCTATTTTCATACTACAAAGAATTTGCCGCTAAAATTTTATTGCAGCTTTAATCTACACTTGCAGCAGAGCAGATGTGTGCCTTGCACACACTTAAGGATATTTTTACATAAACTTAGATGAAGCAAATTGGGTCATCGCATTACCACATAAAACGCTTTGCGGTATCGTGCATTCACATCGGCATTTCTACCCAAAATTACCGCCTTTTCAACCGCCGTCATTTATGCGAAAGTCAGCCTTGGCCAAATTCGATATTTGCCGTTTCTTATTAAGGCTTAACAGCAACATCCTACCAACATCGACTTTGTCACCGCCGCGCAAACATCATCATTAACGCCGCCAGGGCATCAAGTTTCGTATTGAAACCGAAGCCGTCAATAAAAAACCGCTACGCCACTTCCTTTGTGCGTCAAAAAAGTGCAGTTAGTTTCACTAGCCGGTAATAGCGCTCTTTACCGAAGGTAAATTAAGTTTTTCCATGCAATCGTTATGCGTGACGGCTCGAGGTATTTACACCTTCTCCGTTAATTGCTCCAGCAGCCGAGTCGCCCAACAAGTTTTTCCGGTTAGCGCAAATTGAATTAAAAATTTCAGTGAAGTATCGAGCGCGCGCGTTATAAATAGTCAATAAACCCGGCCAAAAATGCTCGATCGCAGTGAGGCTACCGTTACAGCGTAACCCGATAACCTCCAAATAGAGCCGTCCCGTACAGTTAGGCGCAGCCGCCAGAGTGGTAAGGGGATAGAATTTTTGTTCCAACTCTCTCGGTTTGGCTTTTCCGTGAAGCGCATTGTAATGCAGGTAAATTTCGAATCTGCTGACCGCCAAGTTTGCCCACAAATTTCCTGATGATCCGAATAGCCTTCGACCACCGCTGCAAGTGACTGGGATTGACCTTTTCTTGCCTCAACAAAATTAGACGTGATTGATGCGTCCAACAATTCCAGCCTGTTTAATGCTTACCTGCCGAAACAGAAAAGCGTGCCCTTAGGTAAAGTACTCGAGTCGAGATTACGCGGTGTACCTCCGGGACTGGAAAGTCTTCACAACATTGCTGTTAATTAACAGCTGAATAGCTTATAGCTGCTTCAAAGGTTAGATGTTCAAGAATAAAAATGTATTACGGAATACATTTTTTAATAGTTGCTTCACTTCTTTACATAACATACAAATATGAATACATACTAACTTTAATTAATTTATAACGCAAATATTTCATGTATATATTTTTTGAAGAACTACATCATTGACATTTTATATTCACATAATTTTTAGTTGGTAAATTCGACATGCAATAAGATAAAAACATGTTTTCAACACGAATCTTTTCGTGCAAACTCAAACATATTTATTTGAGTTACATTTTTGAATTTATTAACTCAATTATTTCTAAAGTCGTGATTTTCTGTTGCTTTTTTAGTAAAATTTTACTTCGACTTGCTTAGACTGTAAAAAATTGTTTGCTGTTTGATGTTTCAAGTATTTCTTTGCATTCCTTATATACCTATATAGGGTTGTCGATGTAAATCTGGAAAATGAATAAACAATAAAAATAACATTAAAATACAAGAAAAATGAAATTTATTTACAACAAAGTTTATTAGCGTGATTAAAATAAATATTATTGAGAATCAATTATATTATTCAATGCAGACCCCATCATTGACCACGATCTTCTCGAGCCGAAACCTGAAACTGTTGCAGACCAACACATCTTCCTCCTTGTCCATATGTGTCATTACCTCCATGATGAAGAATCTTAAGCTGTCCTTGGTATTATGATTCTCCTCATTGACACATAATAGTCAAGAGTAGTTACAAATCGGAGGACCAGTGATAATACTAATTTTTTCATAGTCGTTCCTGGGTCTTATTTGTTTTGTACGCTGTAACGGAGTTTTACTGGAATATGTCCCGCCCACTGGACCTCTCCTATTTCCAGTGTTTGACAACTGTCTTTAGCACATTGATGTAGCTGTTGGTCACCTTTAGGCTTTCCTCAAACAAGTAGGGCAATATGACATCTTCGCTGCTCACAAGTTCCAGCACCATTAAACAAGCGGGAAACTTTATATGCACAACGGTAGACACTTCAGGGCTGTCTTGGAAAATCAACGGTTGTTTTGGCAATTCACCTTCTTGTCCTAGATAAAGTTCTTTTTGTCGGAAAATAGTCTCAGGGATCCAGAACTGTCGTGCTTGATATTGTTCAGCAATGTTTGTGACTTTAACTTCCTGTATATATTATTTATGTCAGCAGTTGGCGGTTCCTCAGGATGAAGGACGTATAATACAGGTCCTACTATACTGCTAGACTGATCGTAGACTTTGTCACACCTATTTCTCTTATCAGGTCAGTCATACTCCTCCCGAACCCTGATTGACCTTCTCTTTCAATTCACAAACGAATTTACTTTTCTTGCTATCCAATCGCTTGATGTACTTCTTGGCTATATCGTAAGCTTGGGTCTGTATGCAGCTAAATCACGTGATAATTTCTGCCGGCGATTTCCCGGCACGAAGGCCTTCGATTATAGTAATTCTGTAGTCGTATTCTTTGTCTCATTTTATCGAGAACCGTAGGTGAAGTAACTTTATTGTGTTACCTAATAGGATACTGTGCATGCACAATACAACATAAAAGATCCGGATTTATCTCTACTACCCTGTATATAGAGATACTATAGATAGGAAAAGCAATGACAGAGAACATGAAGCATTCAAATTTCCTACAATTTAGATAAAGTATTATTGTACGATGAAAATATCGTCTACAGAAAAACTTTGGGCTTGTAAATTATTGTAATTTACAAAACTGTGCTTCATATAAACATTAAATAAAGAGAGTAATGTAGCAAAATATTTGATCCTTATACGAAAAGGATAAAGAATATTTTTGTTACTTTTGAGAAACAAAAAAGTATCTCAAGAACGCAAGTAGTAAGTACATACGAAAGCGTATATGTCTTCGTCAGTGCTTTTCAATTTTATATATATATTTTTTTGTAAGAGCACCAAAATATGTGTATTAAGAAATTATTTAATTTAACGTCTCTTTTCTTGCTACTGTTATCCATTTTCTAAGTTTATTCTTATTTTTAGAGGTTTAAATATTTTTCCTCTGTTAAAATATTTCGTACTATGTGTTATAAACAATTTTTTGCAATTTTTAAACTAAAATTGAATATAATTTTTGCTGTTGCTCTTTGTCCTTTTAGAATGTTTATTTTACAATATTGGTAATAAATTTAATCTATATAGTCAACTATAAACTTTGGCTTACGTAATGCTCCATTTTACGGGTTTTTTTATTTTTTACATTGCAAATCTACGTACATTTTTAAGTTTTGTTTTTTTGATCACATTTAAAGCTTAAATTGTTTTGTCTCTTGTTTATTGTATCGAAGTTTGTACTAACATAGTTTTTCTTTATACATTGAAGATTTATAATTTGCTTTAGAGGACCAATAAGTAAATATGATTAGTTAATTATATAAGAAGAGAGAAGTAGCCAGCCCAGTCGTTACACTCCAAAGTAACTGCTTTTAAGTAATTGGTTGGAGTGATAACTTAATTAGAACTATGGTTCTATATCTGTGAGCCATCTCTTGTTTAGTCTTTCTCTTACTTTTAGGGAAACACTAAGAGTACTAACTTCTTCGTTAGGATGTCTAGGGAAATTATTTAGGTATCTTCTGGTTAGCTTGCAAATTTCGTCGACGAAGGGAATGCCTCAGTCACAATGTAATGGCAAGGGGTATTAAGCATTAGTCTAAATATTTTTAAATGCATACGTTGGATGATCTTGATATTAGAAGGTTTAGCACAGCCCCCAGTGTTGTACTCTGTAAATTCAAATGGATTTAATTATACATTTATATAAGAGTATCTTATTGTCTAACGTAAGTTTGGATTCTTGTTCTATTAACCAATTTGTTTGTTATATTTTCAGATTGATTTTTGTTTGTTTTTTTTATTGCGGTCAAGTGAAACTAGGTATTTATTATTAGAGGCTACTGGAGGGGTTCACTACTAATAGTTAAAGCGGTATCGTTCGCAAAGGTGGCTATTCTTAGGATGTCAGCAGTAAAATTTAGGTAAAAATGGCCTCATCACACTACTTCGAAGAATCAGATAGGGCAGTAAGTGCATGTTTCTAGTTTGTATTTAGTTTGGAAGTACTGATCAGTCAGGAAGAATTTTAATAGGAGGTAGTAAGATGTGGGTGGAGTTAGTTGAAAATTTAAATAGTAATCCAGTATGCCACATACCATCAAAGGATTATTTTACATCGACGAAGGCGGCAGTGCTTAATTTATTCTCTTCAAGACTTCTTATAATTAAGTTTATCAATTTATTACTTCGTTGAGTTGATAAGTGAGTTGCTGGGAACCCAAAATGGTGAGATGGTACTGAAATAGTATTCATCCAGGTCAATTGACTTTGTAAGCCTTCTTAGTAAAGATTTCTCGAAAATTTTGGGAAAAAGTTAATTGGAAGGAAACCGATAGGCCGGTAGGATATTATATTATATAGTGGCTTTCCAGGTTTGTGTATTATTATTTGAGCGAATTTCTAAGTTATTGAATTACAGGTTAACCTGAGCATGTTATTGTAGATCGTTGTCAATAGTAATAAGCCATTGAAAATGTTTCTTTTCAAAATTGTAAATCAAAAAACTTTATCTGTGTATCAAATACGCCCAAACAAAAGACAACTTAATAGTCCCACTCAATAAAATTCAACCACATTTTCGGTAGCAGGGAGATGCTGTGATGGTAGAACTCAGGGTCTTTGCAGTGAAAGAAAAAAATGAGCGAGTTTTACATTTCGTTAGAGTTTCGGAATTTCTTGTTGCGCAAGTGATGCTCTAGAGAACGGAAGAGATGGATATCGCTCGGTGCAAAGTCCGGTAAATATGGCGGATGCTCAAATAGGCAAATTATATATCAAAATAATCGGGAGAAAATAGGCACTCTATCGGTACCAAAAACATAAAAAATACTTGAAAAGCTATAATTTTGAAAGTCCGTGAACTTTTTCAATGGCCTATTATTATGGCTTTTCTTGGTAACTCTGAGAATTTGTGGAGTGATTAGGTCAAACCTAGAAGCTTTATGGTTTGCGTATTTGGATATTTTGTGTTTTCTTGAGGGGGTGAAGAGTGCTATTGGCAATGTAATTGGATAAGAGCTGTTCAAGAATTCCTTAATTTTTGGGCACTATTATTATTGTTTCTTAGTCCCGCATGTCGAATTTCTCTGAATCTTATTAGCAAGTTATATAGAGTTGGTGATTGGTCCAACGTCTCGCTTATGGTCCCTTCGGACCGACCTTTATCCGTATCCCTGAACGGGGCCCTTACAGGGTGCTATCCGCCGGGCCAGCTGAACCCTGGTTTTTTCTAGGAGGTGTTACTCCTCCATCACGCCCCATTCATCCTGGCTTGTGACAGGCAGAGCCTGGGTTCATTCTTGGATCCAGGTTGGCTGGGTCAAAAATAGCTGCATCAGAAGTGAAATACCTCAGAAGAGTTCTGGGAAAGACTAGAAGGGACAGTATAAGAAACAACAGCATAAGGGAGGAACTGAACCAATACCCAATTGTCCACGAAATTGAGAACAAACAATTACAGTGGTACGGACACGTGCACCGCATGGACATGGAAAGATACCCGAAACTGATAATGGAGACAAGAATGGAGGGAAGAAGAACTAAAGGCAGGCCCCGAATACAATGGGAAGACAATGTAAGACTATCGGCTAGGAAAAGAGGAAAAAATATGGAGGAGGTAAAAAGAATAGCAAGAGAGAGGAAACCCTATAGGGAATGGATAAGGGGCCCAACGCCGTGAGGCATAAATGGGAAACGAGAAAGAAGAAGAAGATTATTATTGTTATTTTGGGGTCTTACCTCAACCAACACTTCTTTAACATAAAAGTTGAGCATTTATTTACCTTTAAAAACTTTTTATCGCGACACAGAGAAGTGAATAAATAGAAGTAAACCTCATTTTTGTGTATAATATTTAGATATACACCTGAGTTAAATATTTGATCATCGGAGTATTTGAGTAAAATTATAAGGAAGGAAACAAATTTAACATGTATAAGACTACAAGTAGGTGAGAGCGCCCATAGGGCATTCCAAACCTGTTTGTATATATTAAGGACAGATCATCTCTCGTAATGGAATCCCGTAGGCTCTCATTTATTTTAATACTACTGCGTCAATATTTATTTTAATATTACCGCTCTGAACCAATGCCTGCTGCAACATTTTGTAATAATTCAGTTACAAATTTAATTTCTTCATTACGCTATCTTCTACGATTTTTCTTTAGTTAGATAAGAAAATATTTTTTTTAACTCGACCGTTTCACTGGAAAATGGGTAAATTTTCCGAACTACATAAAGTATGATGATCATTTTTAAATTATTGGTAATCAATTATTTTAGTGAAGTTTCAGTTAATCATATAATAAAAAAGATCATGTCGAGTGATCTACCACAAGATTCTTTTACATAATAAATTTTACTTTGCTCTTGCAAAAGCAATTAAACAAATAAAAAATTAATTATTTTGTACATTGCCTTTAAGAAAGTAAATTTATAAAGCGACAGAAATATTACCTTGTTATATTATATATTTTCTTTGTTATTTGTTATTTACTGTAGGGCGATTTATAACAAAAGGCTGATGTTCTTAAAACCATAGAACAGAAGTGATAGTGATTAATGTTGGTTACACCTGTTTTAGTAAAATTCTTAAAACTGGAAAAACCAAAAATTCTCAGCTAAATAATTAGGAATAGGAATTTAAAATTCAAATTGATGGCATCCAAGTAATTATTAATATTTCTGGAGTTTTTGAAGGTTAAACAATTAAATATCTCTGTTGTTAGAATATTTTCAAAACTTTTTATGAACGGATGAGAAGAACACGGTTGAAACCTCTTATAAGTGTTATCATGTCAAGAGCTAATTTACCACTGCGTGACTTTCTCTCTTTCAGATTCTAATCCACATAAAATTCTGTTTTTGAATCCGCAGAAGTCGTAAAATAAAAATCGACGGGACCACTGTTTCTGCAGTGCACAGTTCTTAATTATAAATGAGGCATTGAAAAACATCAGAGCATTTTAATTAAACCTTGCATTAGATCTGTGTTTTATATATTTGGTTGCAATTCACGAAAAAGTCAGTGCAAGCCTTGTAATAATTTTTTAGTATCAGTTGTAAATTAAGCTGTTCGGCTAACAAGGTTGATTACTGGGCGCGATACTATTACTTTTGCTGCAATTCCATACGGAGCTGGATAATGTGGGAAATCTAGAAAAGCTGCCTCAAAGATTTGAAATTTCACAGGCTTTTTACATACAATACAATCCGAAAGAATGGCTAAGTGTGAGAAGTTGCGACTTGCGAGCATCGTGCAGGTACACACTTTAAAATGGTTGCCATGTTACTTCGTTTTTATGTCTGAAAATGAAGTTCTATAGTTTTCATTAAACACTTTTATATAATTTTTTTACGTAAACCGCAATTAAAACCAATATTGTTATAAATAACAGAATTATTTATTTTAATATAGTTTAATATAATATATAATATAATACGCAGAAAAATGTCCGGAGTACATTAAATACCAATATGCAGATCCTACGTTGTTGTTGGCGCAGAATGAAGTTATGCAAAAAATTTGCAATAAAAGTTTTTTTGGATATTTGGTAGCTAATCTGTAGATCCTAAACAATCACATAACATATGATACGCTCAATTTGTACTAGGTGCGACTCCAGATAAGCAGAGTTACTAACATTGTATTCAAATTGGAGGATGCTGTATAGTCATACAGTATACGATAAATCTTGAATAAAGTTGGATATATTCTCTAATGGATCGCCAGCGTAGTCCCGTGGTTGAGTCACTAAAAATAATCTAAGGCGCGGTGCTTGCCACATCGTTCCGTATTAGCGATGGTGCGCGACAACCGGGTAAAGAGAGCGAACGTATGAGAGCCTTAACCTCTTAGTTTGCAGGCCGTGCTCCCACGCGGGGTGTTAGAGCCTTACCATTATATATTCTCTAATAGCATTATACACCATTTTAAATACATTACTTTTTATAAATTTCCCAATTACCAGCAGGGGGTTGATAAGAAAATGTACAAGTTAACTTAATCTTAATAGTACGACGAAAAAGTATAACAAAATAATGTAGTCATGATGTGTAGTGACTTACAAATTTATTCTGTACGTGTACTAGGATTCACCATCGTATTTATATAATTTATGCAAGCAGCCTTGATCATTTCAGTTACTATAAAGTTGCGTGTGCTGTAGGATAACCACGCACATTAAGTATATGTAGAATTAAAACAATTAAAAAATTGCAGATTAGTGAAAATGTACATTTTCAAACTAAAACCGCAAAATAGTTGCTATTGCGATTTAGACTTTAATGGTTCTCAACAATTAAAAAGCGTACACAGCTTTCAGTAAGGAAAATCTCTAGAAGGTGTACTGAAATCCTTCTCTAATTTTGAAAAAATTACCATTATTGAAGGGTAACAATGAAAGCACCTACTATTTTTTACGGCCCTTTCGTACAATCTCTTCGCAGCTATTAAATCGGAAGGCTGCTATGAACAAATGGATTACCAGCTAAGTGCAACTTTTATGAGGCTTCAGTTTATCATCCTTCAAAATATCTCGTACTAGTTATATATTAGAGCTTTTAGCGAAGTTAAGAGAGTGACCTCTGAACATGATTATATAATATTTCTACCAATTTCCTACCACATTTCTCTACTACTTCTCAAGAAATCTTCTTCCAGTCACTAATAATGGCATGAGACGTATGGATGACTTTTAATGTTGGCTTGGTAAAAAAAGTCTTTTGAACCCAAAACTATGAGTAAATAACCTTTATGTTTTTGGATATGAAGCCGGTAAGTAATGAAATGTTCAACTTGCTGCACATTATGTGTGTTTTTATCAACCTCACAAGACAATCTTCAAACAGTATCATTTATGCTCAATTTTATTACTATATTGTTCCACATTTTCCTATCACTAAAAATCTTGTGTCAAGATTCTACCTAAAGAAATTTATGCAGCTCACCACCACTATCCGTTTTGGCAAACAATTGTTAAAGGTACGTCTTCTCTGCCTCCAATTTTGTCCCAATTGGAATAGAAGCAAACATTCTGTTACTAGAGTTAAATTAGAGAAATGCACAGCAACTTTTACTTTATGTTAACTGGTAAAAATACGAAAACATTTTACATCTGGAGGTTAGGTGGGGTTAGCTTCTATCTATATCTATAGATATAACGATATTGTCTATTGGATAAATCTAAAAGTGTTTGTTAAGCAGTGCCATAAAATAATAAGTGAAGATGAAGGGGAGTGGCAAAATCACTAATCTCTCCCCCTCTTCTTTGATCAAATGAAAAATATATATGCGTGGTGCGGCATGTACAAAATACATATCTATGTCTATATTAAAAGGTATATCCTTAAGGGGTGACTGATTAACACCCGCTGCAGATTAAAACAAAGCGGGGTACAACCTCATATTGTTTGTTAATAGTACGCCAAACGTTACGAGGCAAAGTTACTCATATATATTGGATAATCCGAGTTAGGCTTTCATCTAGCATTTTGAGAAATGCCGCACACAACTAAAATGAAAATTAAAAATCTAAAGTAACATAAATATTCACACAACAAAAAATAAATACAGAAATATTTCAAGTGACGCATAATTCTTGAAATAAACAGAAGAAGTGTGAGTAGCAATGTAAGATTGATATTTTGCAATATTTTTGAATGAAATAAAAACAAGTAATTATTTCTCATGCAAATGTTAATATTAACATAATAATATTATATTACTAACATTAAGTTACGAGTCTAAAATAAATATATTAACAAATTAGTTTATTTGTTTTTACAAAAATGCTGCATATAAGCTTAACAAATTTAATTTGGATCATATATCTTTAACGTATTAAAATCCTGCTTGTAGCTTTCAAATAATTTTTTGGCCTCCTAATTGATATATATCTGCGTTCATCAGTTTTTGTCGTGCAGCGACTATTTTAGTTTGTGCTTCGCACATTCTGCAGTTGACGTCCCATTAAGAAAGTCGTTATAATCCCGCGCCCTTGGAAGGTAGAGGATGTCCTGCTCCCCGAGAAATGAGAAGCCTTCCCAGGATTATCGGTCAATAGTTGCCCTGTCAACTGTGGGGTTTACAAGTGTTAGAAAGCAGCAGTCGAAGATCTTTAACTAATTCTAGCAAGCCAGTTTAATTTCTACTCCGGCCGTTCTGCCTCCTTCCAGTTTTTTAAGATGATGAAACCCATCACCAAATGGTACACCAAGGTGGGATATAGCCTAGTATACAAAATGGCTCTCTACAATCTCTCCGGGAGGAAGTTTCGTGTCAAATTCGTAGCATAGGATTGCCAAAAAGGCGATCCTGAGCCGATATTCAACAAGGCTCTGCCTATTACGCAGACGACACGACGGTGTTTGTAGCTCCTTGAGGCCATCATTGGTATCAACACAACTGCAAGAGCAGCTGGACTACTTAGAAAGCTGATCCGGAAATTAGAGACATTTGAAGGAAAGCTCCCTGGCTGTGTTCTCCATTTTGCTGGTGAAATAGATGTTATATGTTATGGTGTTTGAAAAAAGATATCCTGGTAAGGGAAGTAATCTATCCTGGGGGTGATTCTGGATAGTAAACTGATCTGAAGACCTTACATCGATAGGGCGGTAACCAGGGCTAAGGTGGCGAAATAAGCTTTCAGCTCCTTCCTCTACTTTTGGAGTCAAATGTCGGGTTGAAACAATAAAGCAATCATCAGTACGGGGTTTGACCGCAAAGTTCCACATGTTAAAGCTCAAACTCATCCAGAATTAGATTTTAAAATCTATCTTTAATGCCCTTCAGTTCTTGAGAAGCCATGACCTCCATCATGCAACTGATATTCCCACGATTAAGAGACAGAGGAGCTCGTTGATATAAACGCTCGAAGATCCTGATATATAAACTATCATTCTCCATACCAGGTCACATAGAGATGTTTGAGATTAGAGGCTGACCCCAGGACCTTTGATTTCGTCCGTGAAGTTAACATTAATGTTATAGTATTTAACTAACAAAATCTTAACTGCTTAATACTCCTAAATTGTAATTTGATACAGGTATGCATACATAGCAATTACATAAAGTGTACTTTTATCATTGACACTCACCAGTGCAGTGTGCAGCGATTCATTCTCTACCAACAAAAAGATAAACCAACGTCGAAATTTTCAAAGACAGTTGTATCGGATAACTAGTAATGGTTGCATGCAGTGTAGTACAAAATTATACAACCAGGTCTTCCAAATCACATTATTGTCTTTGAGATAATATGGCGGATGAAGACGGAGGTTATGGACTGTATTGTATGAAAACTAAAAGAAGATTTACAAGACACTCAGAATAAACCAAAATATTTATAGAGCCCTGGTTTCTGCACATGTCCCCTTCACACTCGAACCAAATGGTCTTTTTCCGGACGATGGAGAAAAATCGGATACCATGACTATAATCCCTTGGAATACATATGTTGACACTTTAACGCCTTCCTATATTTTATTAACTAGTATTCAACTGCGAGTAGCTTGTAAAAAGAAACACAAAAAATACTCGACGATTAAAATATCAAACAATTTAATTTTTTAATTATTGAATTGAAGATAGAAAATTAGGTTTAGCTTTGTGTTAATGTTCTTTCTATCGTCAGTGTAGTCGCGTGGTTGAGACATACAGCTGCGATGCGGACGGACCCGGATTAATTTCTGGGGCTCTCTAATGCCTGGCGGCTGGCTTAGTCGTTTACTAAAACCAGTAGAGTACTTGCATTCAAATCGGACAAGCGGTAATAAATAATGCGGTCGTCTAACAATAAGGCGCTTACCACATCGCGCTGCATCAGAAATGATGCGCGACGGTCGGGCAGAAAAAGCGAACATATGAGAGACTTAACCTTTCTGTTTGCTGGCCGAGCTCCCACGCAAATAAAGTTACTTTAACGCCACCGGAAATAATTTGATGGCAGAATTCTAATCGTAAGTGGATTCAGGTTTGTATTTAGATGAGAAATCTAAAATAAAAAATAATTCAAATAATTGATGCAACTTCGTTGAAAAATTTGTCATTAAAGATCTCAATAACGTTAGAGCTTTATTGAATACATAAGCACAGCTTTCGAGTCCTTTATATAACACACCCAAAAGATTTATTCGAATATGTAAAGAACAGTTAAAACATGGAACGTATCGATTACCATCTTTTGAAATGATAACTGAGAGTAATTTTGAGAGAAATCCGTGACTGGATGTGACGACGTATTTCTTTCTGTTGTCGATTTCTTTTTAGAGGACTATAAAATTAATTTGAAGTTGTCTTATTATATATTCTATTTATGGTAAATGTTGTAAAAATGGAAGGTTTTCAAAAATTAGTAGCAACAAGATAAATTGCACAAATAAATAAATGTTAAATATTTTAATATTACTAAATCATGACTAGAAATAGAATGAAGGTAAAGTAAAACTATTAATACACTTCATGAACAAATTCTACATACAATAACGAAAATATGCATAAATTTTATCCACATAGACTGCAAACAAGTGAAACAGTTTTATTGTTAATTTATAAAGCTTGTAATTAATATAAACGAAAAGCGGACTTAACGTAAATTTAAAATGTACAAACAATAAAATTAATCACATTCTTTTATATCACTAAATATTAGTAATATTTATTTAAAGAATGCTTAATATAAAAATAAATAATTATTATTTTAATTTAAATAATGCAACAGTAATAATATAAGTGCTAGTGTGGACAATCAGTTCAATTCTTGGCTCAGATGCGTGGTGGATGGCCTACTTAGTTATTAAAAATAATTGAGTAGCTGCGTTTACTTCGAACAAGGGATAATAATGCGCTTATCATGCTTAGTTCAACATTTCTCTAAGTATTTAAATTCAATTTTAAAAGTAACTTTCTTTGAGGTCTGCATACTAGCTGTCTACAAACTTGATTACCTCTACATTTGAAGGATGAAAGATTTTTTATTAACAAATTTTAATAAGCAATCAGAACGGTATACATTCTATGAGCATAAGCATACTATAAAGTATGTTATATCAGACGCAAGTGAAGGGGCTCCCAATGGAGTCAATCTGCTATTGATCTGGAAGATCTTTTGGCCACTTCTTCTTAAGGCGTCTAAGAGGGGTGTCACAAGTTCGTTGGGGTGAAGTTCCAATGTCGTTTGGTGCTTTTCAGCGTATTGGTTGATGATCTCAGTTACGTAACGGATATCAAGCTCCGTATGGAGAAATTGGTTGGATACTTACCAAGGAGCGGCTGCCATAATGCGGTTGGTTTTTGATTGGAAGCGCTGGATGAGTGTTTGATCGATTTGCACAGCCCCATAGCTGGCAACCGTAGGTCCATATGGACTGAATTACGCACTTGTACAGCAGTACTTTGTTGGCTAGTGGTAACGGCAAGTTTCTTCCGGTGAACCAATATAACTTTTTGAATTTTAAGTCCATTTCTTTACGTTTTTTGCTAATATGGGTTTTCCACGTCAGTTTATTGTTCAGGTGGAGTCCCAAGTATTTGACATCATTTGACCAGGAGATGAGTATATTATGGGGAGTAATGGGTGAACAGGTGAACGGGTGGTGTCTGGTCGTAAATGTAATGTATGTTTTGTTTTCATTCACTTCAATTCTCCACTTATATTTCATTTAAGTGGGTCTGTAAAGAAGCTGATGCTTCATTTCATCTAAGTATCGTTGTGTCGTCAACGAATGTACCAATTTCGGTTTGTTTTGTTGTAGGTAGGTTATGGGTGTATAGGAGGTATAATTGAGACCCTAGCACGCTTCCCTGGGGTAAACTTGCATTGATGTCTTTAATTTGGGAAGATAAAATATTTCTAATTTTATTTCATCAAGTTGTAATAAACCGGTTTTTGACTAATTTATTAAAATGCTTAGCTTGATTAGTGGTAGTTTTTTCTCTTTCCAGATAAACGATTTCAGCTAATTAACTTATTTTCCTGTTATTCCGAACCAATTTATCGAATTCAATTTACCGTTTTTGTTGTATTTTTGACCTTAGCGTATAATAGCGAACACGTATCATGCATAGTTGCACATCGTCATTTGAAATCCGTTGAATGTCTTTTAAAGGCTGACCCCTACGCAAATCGGCATATTGCGGCGCTTTTCGGAAGCTGAAATTCTGCGGAGTCAGAGACGTCTTTTGTCAACTATGTGTCCTGTACAAGTCCCTTTCAGGTAGTGTCTTCGAAATGATATTCTGATTTGGACAAATTCACAATTAGCCGTGGAAATATGTAATCGGTTTGCGTTTCTTGAGCAGCATAAACGGTGATCATCATAACAGATCCGTACGGTTAGATGTAAATTACACTACTGCGACAAGTCGCGTCAGTATGACAATTTGTGAGGGAATCAGTCTTAAGGAGTCGTACACTCGCCTGAGTTTAGCTCAAATGTGTCTTAGTTTTGTATAAAAATATCATATTCACTTTGTTGTGTAAAATGTGAATTCGCTTTTGATTATAAATGTTCACAGCCTCTTTACTTTCTCGCACCTCATTCGGCGATGAGTAACGTTATACTGCAAAAAACATTATCCCTTTCCCGTTCACAAAGGTTAATGTTGCAGGATTTAGCTGTGTAGGCAGGCTAACTTGTAGGAGTTTCTATAAACAAAACTCAGATTTGGTTGCAGTCGAATAAGCAACAGATTTTGCACGCGGAAGTAGATTCGTGTAAAGGTGATTTACTTCTAAGTGGGTTTCTGTTGGGCAACGCCTGCCCGCTCGAAAATAAAAACTAAGACAAAGCGCAGCAGCAGAATGGCAACGTCGGTCGCGTTATAAATGGTTTAAATGGAATCGGCCAATCTGACACACATACAAATCCGTTTGCGCCTCAAACAGGCCCGTTTAACCCAGTGCCGCAATGTTGATTGATAACGGTACCTCAGTCTGGTTAAACGCTAGAAACGAACACCCGGATCGCTCACGTGCCTATCATCCACACGTTCGTTCGCACACATTTAAATTTTAAATGCCTGTTTTAAACATTCCCCAAATTAACAAATTCATATTTATGTTTTGGCGTACACATACGAAATGCGGTATTTACTATTTGTGGTCGTACGTGTTCGCATCTGCCTGGAGTTCAGTTATTAGTATTCATATTGTGTGGTTTGTTGTATGAATTTATTGCTTCTTTAGAATCATACAGTAAAAAGAGAAGAATCTAGAATCGATACTGCGTATTGACTTCAGATGATACTTATGTCCGTTGATTTCTCGTGTTAACAGAACTCATTTATTTACGAATTTTAGTTACGGATATTTATAGTTTAAAGCAATTAAGAGGTTTGATTTCTCCAGATTTCTGTTTTCAAAAGATTTACATAGTGAATAACAAAAAGGTAGAAATTCCTTTTATTTCTTTTATATGATTGAAGTATGAAATACAAAAAAAAATTGTTAATAAATATTGCTGCATAATTCAACCGTTTTTTTTGAATTTTTTTTGAATTTGATAGAGTTTTACAAAAGTGTAATAAAATGTATTTTAGTAAAAGTACGTAGGCAATCTGAAAAGTTTTGAGCCTCCAACCTTTTTAACCCGTCAAAATAGTAGTTGGCCTTTTGGTCTGCAAAATAAGCGTCTACGGTTGCGATCACCTCCTCGGTTGATGAAAATCTTTGTCCTCCGAGCCAAGCTTTGAACTTAGGAAACAGGAAATCGCTGGGGGGCATATCTGATGAATATACTGAGTGGTCAATTAATTCAAACTGCAGGTCGTGAATTTCGGCCATGGGGTTTGCCGAACTATGAGTCGATGCATTGTGTTGATAGAAGAACATTTTATTCCATTCCAAATAGGGCAGTTTTTCAGCAACTGCTGCCTTCAACTGATCCAATAAGAATGCGTAGTACGACCCCGTTATTGTTTTTTCTTTTTCTAAGTAACTGATGAACAGAATTCCTTAACTATATAAAAAACAGTTTCCATCACCTTCCCGGCCCATGAAACCGTCTTCGCCTTCTTTGGACCACGTTCACCTTTCGCAGTCCACTGTTTTGGCTGTTCCTTAGCCTCAGGAGTGTAATGGTGGACCCAAGTTTCATCGACAGTGATAAATGGGCGCAAAAAATCCGACTGATTTTGTTGAAACCGCTTAAGCAGAGCCTTCAGAATGTTCATTTGAATGAATTTTTGGTTCAAAGTGAGCAAGCTCGAGATCCAACGCGCGGACAACCTTCTCATGTCCCATTCTTCAGTCAGTATATGACAAACGATTTTTTTCGATATGCCCACAGCCTCTGCTATCTTTCTAACCTTGATTTGACGATTGTCTAGTACTATTTGGTAAACGCTTATTAGCCAAGCTGGTACTACTACGTTTAAAATTAGCTGCCCATCTTTTCATGATGACACCTGATGGGGCAAATGCAAGTACTGATAAAAACAACTATCAAACAACAACTAAGCTTGCAAAATGACTGATACTTTTGCAGGTATCTTTCAAAACAAATGCGATTATAGTAGTACAACAGTTTTGACGAGCATGGCCATCTTCATGTTGCGGCTTCAAAACTTTTCAGACTATCCACGTATATAACAAGTAGATAACGGTATCAAACTTCAGTATTTTAAAAACTTTTAACCGTAGACAGATGTACCTTGTATCGCAGTAACAGTAGTATTGATGTTTCTTTTTAATTAATTTTTTTGCTGTAAAGATTACGTCCGAGAACTCTACGCAATTAGCCTATTAAAGATTGAGTTTTGACATTATTTATGCATCTTTAAGCTCTTTTGAGACTTTATCAATAATCACTTTTTTTTAATACAATCTTGTCATGTACATGTTCAATATTCTCAACTGCGGCCATATTAGACACTTAATTGCATCTAAAAGGCGAAATCTTCTTAATACATTTTTAGACTTTGAAAATAAGACTCCGAATACTTCCTGCAGGCATATAAAAAGCAAAATGTAGGTAACGAACTAATAATAACAAAATGACCTACATGAAAAAGACAAAAATTATTTGGATTCATTAAAAAAATTAAAAATCATATCTGCCAGGGTCAGAAACAAACATTTTCGTAGTAAGTTTTTAACATATATGAGTATTAACAGTCTTCGAGTCTAAATCAATATAAATAGCTTTAATCTAAAAGTTTGAATAAGTGCAATTTAAAATAGTCTCTTTACAAGGTGCTTTTCAATACTTAAGCAATACTTACTTCGTGTTAATATTTAGTATAAAAATATTTATAACATGTGCTTTACTTCTTTATATACAACCAAATTGAATATTTGCTAATATATTAGTGATTTAAATCCTAAAATTTCTGATAAAGGATACATTCTTAAATATTTAAACTCGTCATAGATGCTGTAACAAACTTAGTTTAAGGGTTAGATTATTTTCATTTAATGATTATTTAATAATACACAGAGCGACATTTATTTCTATAGCTGATTAATTGTTGCATTAATAGAATCACAATGGCGCACTTAGATCAAGTAATTTGTACGCCGTACCTTGTGCACGCTTAAACACCTGGATAATTTGATTCTAGAATCCTGTAGAAACCAGGTAGGTCCGACGGACGGATTACTACAACTCTCTCCCCCCCTAAGTCGGCGCCAACATTCCTGAGAATTGTTTCTAACTTTTGGCAGCGCCGCTCTTGCCAGCAATCTTCTCGGAAGTCCCTTCTTAAGATCGTTTTATCCCATAATCACTATGGGCTTTGCAACTAGTAGGATAGGCTGTGAAAGAATCGTTGCAGTTTGTAAAATATTGAACCATGGACGATTCTTGACTTGGTATCACTTGTTAGTAAAATAATTCACAGTAATATTGATTTATTTATTGCGGTCTGTCTCTAGGGATGAACTAGAAATATAATCTATCCCTCTTTTTTGGATCTTTACAGTGTAGGAGTCATTCTTTCTACGATGAGGGTTATTTCTTAACGTACAAGATTTGCACTTGCTCACCTTCTCTTTACGTCTTCATTACAACTCATCCAATACAACCGGTCTCAAAGCTTGTGGAACGAGTTCTTAATTTTGAACACATGCATCACATGCAGATGACGTGGGATTTTCGACTTGCAGCTTTTTGGAACTGCTCTGGATTCACTGCTATCGATGTTATCCATTAGCTTTGACCATGATGGTTTCGCCCTTTAGCATTTCTATTTTAGCACAATTCTTTATTCTTAGTGAATATTCTGTTGTAGCAATTGTTAAATAAGACATTTACTGATAACTTACAGATTTTTGGTTGCGAATGACTTGTAGGTCTTGGGACATCTGTAATTCTTATAATTTTTTTTCTATCATCTCTATTCTAAAATTTCTGAAGTCTTTTTCCGCGTTCACTTTTACTTCTATTTTCAAGTAGTTTGGAAAAAAAACTGAATGTCTTATTTCAAACTGCTAGAATTACCTTTGTTTGCTGTTAAGACATTTTCAAAACTTTAGGGTTTCTTTTCCACTTGGTTTTACTATCTTTTTGCTTTGAAGTACCCTTCCTCATTTAATTTTATTTTTAAATTTAATTTTCTAACATTCCGCTCAAATTTCTGAAATGTTCTTTGCTTTCTTTGGTCTTCTTGTAATTCTCGATCAAACTTTTGGAAAATCCTTTTGTGTATGTCTGTAATTTTTCTTGTAATTATCTTCTCACTTCCTTTATATCTCCAAAGCATTCTTTCGCGTTTGTCTGTAATTATTTTGTCAAAAGTCTGGAGCATTCTTCAAAATACTCCCGTAAGTTTCTTTTCTGTTTTTCTAAGTACATTTTTAATTCTTATAATTTTTCTCTTAATGAATGATATTTCACACTCATTTTCAAATCTTATAAGCCTTCGTTTAGTTGTTCTCCTAAGTTTTTGGTCACGTTTTTCTAATTTTTCAGGACTGTTTTTCGAAATTATGGAGTGTTTCTCTAATTTTTTCTAAATTAACTTATTTAGATCTGTGGTTTTGAACAAATGTGCCTATGTAGCACGGTTTTCTTTTTCATTTTTAAAACTGATCTTCTAATTTTCTTTTTAAACTTATCACTTTTAATTCCTGTAAGTTAGCGTGGTAATTTATTTGAATAGTTCTTGGATTTGTTGCAAGTCTTATTTTTGACATTAGTTATAAGAAACTTAATTTATAAGTTTAATTATTCATTCCCATTTAACGAATATTTAACAATATATAAGTACTATTCAGTTCTATAGTTGGTTAGTTAGTAATTATCTAATGCACCAATACTACCACTAATTATTTATTTATTTCTATAAGCTACACGTTTAAATATCTGCAGACAGCAATTTCGTCCTGAATAACTATATTTTCATAGAACATGTGCTGAGTTTATCCTCGGCCTTTATTCTAAAAAAGTTGCTACACTACGTTAAAGCCTATATATTATTGTGTTTAATCCCTTATGAGTAGATATAGAAATAAAGTTATTAAAATATGGTGACTAATCTTAACTCGTTATGATCTTATTTTTAAATTTCCTCAATTGTAGTCGTGCTATCTAACGACACTTCTTTACGTAGATAGTATACCAAAGAAGTTTTGACGGCTATATAATAAAAATACATAACAATAATATTCCGTGGTTATGTAGACATGCAATAAAGATAGGAAAACTTGTAAAAAAAGATTAGTCAATTAAAGTATAAACTGAAATAATGGTAGCTTGAAGGTTTTAAAAAAATGTAAGTTAAATTTTCTTTAAAACAGTACAGTAAAAGTAGTACTAAAATTTTTAAAATCCATGTTCAATAAGCTGTGTAATAAGCTTTAAAAAAAAGATATGAATTGACTTGTACAAGAAATTTCTTGCTAAATAAAAGATATATTAATACTAATTGTGATTATACAGATAAATTCAAAATAACGACTTTGAACTAAGACTTACATCCTAACATTATCGAAGTCTAAAAACTACATTTTCAAACATCATCACTCAAAGTTCTTGTGTTTTAACTTTCAACTCTTAAAGACTTTTTGCTTTTTAACTTTGAAGAATCAAACGTCGTCACTTATAATTATAATATATTTTTATATTTTTGTGTTTGGATCTTTAAATTAAACATTTTGCAAAGCGTTAGTTATAGGAAAGAGAATGAATCCACTCTTCAGAATTTCTGTTGTTGTTTTAAACTATTGCAAAACATACTGGACTTAGTTTTAATAATAAGATATCGAATTACTGAAGTAATACAAATACTTTAGTGACATAAAAAACTTGCTCAGAAAGCATAAGAAGAAATCCATGAGTTTATAAAAAGTGATGAAGCCAAATTTCTATTACCTGCAAAGAGCTTCTGGAATATTTTATATACACACAATGTCGTTCAAAATATCAACAGAACCAATGATGCTCAGTATGTTAAGTTTTTAAAATTTACGAAAGATTGTTTTATTTTGTTCTAAAATTATTTAAAAAAACACAATATTACTAAATGTTTATAAAGTATAAGCTTTTTTTTTAAATTTTATAATAAAACCTAATTTGAAGTACAATTATAGCTTTTTATTTTGCAATTTAAATGTTTCGATTTATAATAAGACAAATATTATATGCTTTAATTTTTACAGTTCTAATTTTACTAGACACTTTCTAGCAAATCACATAGTTATTTTTAAATAGTTTGTTAAATACAAGATATTATTTATAAACTATTAACATTTTAGGTTTTATTTGTCCCACCTTAATGTGGGTAATTTCAAATTATCTTAAATTTTCCATAACAGACACATCAAAATGAAAATAAAGAATTTTATTATATAATGTAATAAGTATTTACGGGTAATTATAAATGGCAATATAACCAGATAGTGGAAGGTTAAATAACAGAATGATTACATTATGTCAAGAATAAAAAAAACTGGTTTTTAGATGTTGAATATTAAATTACCAAAAACACATTAAAAAAATGTTTCTCATAAAAAGTGAATAGCAACTATATAAAGTTTGTATTTGGAGCTGTACCTACCGATTTAATAATAAGTGCTTTATAAAAGAATTATTGCTTAATTATAGAAGTAGCATATAACCTTTAAAATTGAAGTAATGTAAACATTACTCACCAAAAATTATGATTTATTAGACCACATCAGTTTCCGTTAGAAAAATAGTTCAAATTATAACAAACTCACTATTAAGTTAATTAAAAATAATAAATTCTTCATTTACAACGCAAACAAATAACGTTTTTGTTTACATTTGATATTTACTTTCTCTTTTACATTAATTTTTTTTAACCTCGAAGGATTTACCGCAGCTTTCTATACAATTACGCTTATATACTATACTGCTCTATAAGGTAGTAGGTATAATTTAATGTTATACTGGATGGGTATTGCTGGCCATTACTATTATTAGTAAAATCGTGGCTTTTCGCCAAGCCGATAATTTTTAAGCAAAGCTACCCAAACAACCTAAAAAGAAAGCGTTGTCTAAAGGTTAAGGTTGGCGTTCAACGATTAGATAATTTGTTTTGCATAGAAAGCAGTGAGGTAAAGGTTTTAAACCAAGTTCTCGCAGTGTATGCTAATTAGTAGATTTATATGCGGTATAACCAATGGCACGGCACAAGATGCTATTTTTATTGAGTATTTTTTGAGTGTTGTTTTTATTCTGCTGGATAATAGAGGGCGGCCCAAGAGGGACGCAGGATGTAATTTTAGAAAAAAAGTTTATTTGTTTATTTATTAGCTGGCAAAGCTATCTTCTTTTAAAGGATAAACATTGAAAAAGAATATTTCTAAGATGTCCTTCACGGCTCTTTGACACTCTTGAATTCTTCTGACAAATTTCTGGATCACTTTCGTCGACAGCTCTTCGAACTTTTGCTTTTAGTTTAGGAATCGTTCTTATTTTCGTAGAGTAAACTTTGGTTTTGAAACTCCAGAGGAAAGAATTGACAGTGTGAGGTCGCAAGATATTGTTGGCTAGTTCACTCCCATTAAATTTTTGTTCCAACAATTGGATTGCTTTACATATCGTGTAATATATGACACCGCCCTGTTGAAACCACAAATCATTCAAATCTAAGCCGACACAAAAATCTTCTATAATCTCACGATAATGTTTACCATTGATAGTGCCTGTGTGAGGTCCGATTTTCAAAAAATAACTGCCCAGTTACTCCACTAGCATAAAATTCATACCAAACTGTTACGTTTTGGGTATACATAGGCCGTTCTCGAATAATTGGAATGTCCCAAATGTAACAGTTTGTTTATTGACGTACAGACTAACGTGTAAATGTGTCTCGTCATTAAAGATTATTTTCTTAATAAAATTTCCGTCCATTTCTTGATTTTCTAACACACAATCTACAAATACGCGGTGTTTCAAGCGTTCGTTAGCTGAATTTTAAATGAGTATGTCAATGCAGATCTTTTGTTAAAATCAATTGCTTGGTACTTTTTGAAATGTTCAGTTTTGGTGACCGACGCCGTACTGAGGTTTCTGGATGCTCCGCCACTATTGTTTGCAGCGGCAATGTTTGCAGCTGAACGGTTATTTCTACTACTGCATACTTTTTTATGAATATTTTCACATACTAGTCAGATGTAGAAGATATTAACAAATGATGCATGATACAATTTCAAAAGTTAAAAAATAAATTCTATATTATCTACATAACTGTATTAGTTTTACTATATCTATTAGACGATGTTTTTCTACTGCTAGATTAAGATATTGAATCTGGTCAATCAAATTATATAATTGTATATAATTTATGCAATATGACAATAGTTTACTAATTTAGTGCCGACCGGATAACGCACTTCTCAAGATAGCCATACGCTACCAGACAATATAGGCTGTTGACCCGTCGCGTTAGAACCATATATGTACTAAGTTTTGGCTGGTTAGCTGAAGAAGGAAAATGTCGTAACAACTGATGTTAATGCTAACGGTGCGGCCCTGACCATCCTCAAAGAAACGCAAGTCTTGATACTATGCAGTGCACTGCCTCACTATTTTTGCACGTGTTCAATGCAGCAGTACTACATTTTTGGCAGCCGAATATTTGTCTTGGGTCTGTTTACAGCATACTTCAAAATTGCTTTCTTCGGACATCACGGATTGTTCAAGGTTTGCTGGTTATGCATATGAAAAATTTTTCAGCAGATCTTATTTTTGCTAACTTTATCTTTCATATTTGAAAAGATAAAAATGCAAATCATTGTGATCTAATTTCCTATTAAAGACGAGTTTGAATTTTTGGAATTTTTGACTTTCTGTAGACAGAGCAGATATTTTGTATCTTAGTAACTTATCCTTTTACTGAGTAAGATAATAGGTGTATAAATAAGTTCTCAGCTTTTTTCTGCAATATTAAAGTTTTATTTAAAAACAAACAAACAAAGCTTAAGTATCAAAGTATTCTCCGTTGGCATCGATGACCTTTTGCCATCTTTCGGGTAGCTTACGAATTCCCTGGTGATAAAAGCTCACCGGCTTCAAGACGATAAAGTTATCGATGCATTTTCGGACTTCTTCTTCTGTTTTGAAGTGCGTATCAGCCAAGTGATGCTATAATGACCGCAATGAATGATAATCGGAAGGGGCCATGTCTGGGCTATACGCCGCATGTGGGAGAAGTTCCCAGCCTAACGCGTTTGCGGCTCATCTGTGTCAAATGTTTGAGGACGTCCAGCGCGTGGTTGATCTTCAAGACTAAACTCTCCTCCGCGAAATCTTTGATACCACTTTTTGCACGTTGCATGACTTACAGCATTTTCACCATATGCAGCATAAATCATTTCGGTGGCTTCAGCAGCGTTTTTCTTAAGATGAATCGCGAAATGGATAGAAAATCGAATATGCTCTTTTGTGATTGCCATCGTGAACACAGCTGATTATTGAAGTTATGTGCATCAAACGCCAAATCGCATGATGTTTCGCTTTATGTCATTACTTTAAAACCGCAAGAAGGCGGACAAATACGTTACATGTGAACGGTGATTTGCGTCCTGTGAAACCTAAAGCTGAGAACTTATTTAGACACCTATAGTTATTTTTTTCATGTCCTCCCACCAACCTGCTCGAGCTTATTATCTAGACAATAATTATGTCAGGACTAGGAAAGTCATTTTAATATTAGGCAAACAATTGTTCTGTGGTGCATAGATTACTGATATTGCAGGATATTTTTCATAAATTTTAATTATTCCCTGAAAATGCTTGCATTCACTGTTTGATAGGCGGAAATGAACAGCACCTTTAACGTAAAACCGTTAAATATTACTCACGTTTTAGGCGCGTGTTCACTTAAGAATTTAATACATATAATGTTTTTGCAGTGGCCGATATATTTTCAGTAATTTCTTTGAATTCTTTTTTGCTTACGCAAGCAACCGAAACGTGCACATAAACATATTTATAGCAGCCAAGAAATTGTTATTCACAACAGTCAGTGAAGTTGTGTCTGAGAATAGAGAATGTATGATGTTGACTGAGATATATATCGCTCAATGTTTTATAAACTTATTAGTGAATATAAAGCATATCAGTTCATAATTTTTTTGTATACAGATTTGAAATACTAATTAAACTTAACGGCACAGGTGTATAGAAGTGAAAGTTGTCAATAAGTAATAAATGTTACACACGGTTCAGAAGGCATAAAGTCTTATTTAAAAAATACAAATATATAAGATATATAAACACGGAGTAAAGTAGAAGAGATTGATAAAAAATTTAATTAAATAAGTAATTAAAAGCATTATGTAGCGCTAAAGTAACAATTTAAATTTATATCAGAAAAATTATATAAATTACAAAGATCAGTGACCTAGTAAATTCAGTTTTTTATATTGGTCCATACTTACGAAAGAGCTTATGCCAACGTTCAAGTAATTGTAAGCTAAATTGATTACACTGCATAAATTCTAAGATGCTTGAGTTGTTCTTGCTTACTAAATGTCAAGAAACAATTTGGAATTTAAGCTTACAGGTCTTTACGTAGTAGAGCGATTGAAAACATTTGCACAAATACTCAGTTACAGGGCCTGAAGAACCCATAAACGCAGAACTTTGAGTTGAGTAACCGAAAAAATTAGGTCAATCAGAGAAACTTTGAATTAGCTATAACTATTAAATTTTTGAATCGTACCTTCATCGTTCACCGACGTAAGTTTTTAAAACATCTATGTTGTAGTAGAAATAACATATCACAAAGAACTTATTTAGGAATTTTTCGAATGATCGATCACCGCCTGTGCGTTTTTGAGTTCAAATTCTAGAACATTCTGAATCGTTGTAGAATCGCGCGTTTGAAATAAGGCGGAATAGATGGGCATCTGCGGCAGGCGAATAGGAGAAGTCGTACAGCGAACCACAGTGATGTAAATAAAATTAGTGCTATAATAATCGTTGTGAATAAAGTTTAGTTTTGAATTAAATCGTCGTTCAAATTACAATTCATTTATTATAAACGCTGAACAATGAGCGGAAAAGTGGTCAAGATTTGTTAAAAAAATATAAATGAAGGAGAATTTAGAAAATGTTCCAAAAAAATACCACAACTAGGCATTCTTTTCTCACCTAGTGTGCTGCAATCACAATCGCCGCCATCGACTGCAGTGTCTTCAAAACCAAATTCTCACAAAACTATGTAAATACTATCAAAGAGTTAGATTTAATTATATCACTTGATAACTCAACACTGTGGCCCGTAAATGATGAACTTTGTGGGTTGGTGGCCTACTATGGCATTCAACAAAACGATAACTTTAACTTTAAAAAATCTGAAAGGTAGTATGTCAGTGCCATTCAGAAAAGATTTTGTACCAATAAGTTGTTTTATAAAAAGCTAATAAATGAAGAACACATCAAGCAAAATTGACTGATTTATTTAAAATCAACCGGACGAGTGTTTTGTGCACCATGCAAATTCTATAGAAGAACACTACATTCCTAATAACTAAATAAACCTAATAACAACTTTGAATGCATTTTAAAATTTGTTGGTAGATGGTGAGTTCAGCAAAAAGTGGATTGTAAAATAGCAGAACAGTACAATGAAGAAGTTTCGTATGATATGTTCTTTTAGGAGTTGTTGAAGTTGTGACGTTTTAGCTTTTCTTCAATTACTAATATGCTCTGTAAAAAATGGTAACTTTCTTGGCTGCACAAAACTAACTTCAAAATTCGATCTTTTTATGACCCAATTTGTAGAAAAATTTGGAAATAGTAATTCGTGTTTCCTCATGCTTATGTAATAGCAATGAACTCACTATACATTAGAGAACCATATTAAAACAGAAATTGTCTAGGAGTTTGCAAATGCCAAATATTATTTCGTAATTGTAAACTCAACACCAAATGTGCCGCACACAGACCAACTAGTTTTTGTGATACCCTATGTGCTATCTATGGGAATTCCTGTTGAACGATTTTTGACGTTTATTCTTAGCTATGGCCATAAAGATGAAAGATAGCGAATGGTGTAATATCGACCGTTGGTTTTTTAGGCCTTAACCTAAATAACTGTAAAGAACCAAGCCCTCTCTAAAATTCAACTTAGTAGAAAAAGAATAACTTATTTAGAAATACATTCAGATTTAGAACTTCTTTAAAAAATTACTAAAATACGAGGGTTGGGGTATAAGTCGTGGCAACTATGTTTTCAATGGTAAGGGATCGCAAAAACGAAAAAGGATAAACAAAATAAAGGACTACCTGTACAGAAATATATCAGTATTTTGGATTTCTATGGGAAATCGCTCCAATAGAAAATGACAGAATACGGCAGAGGGCCGTAAAGTATGCTTTTGATTTAGATAAAATATTTCTTGAATAATGTGTACATTTAGCAGTATTTTTAAAAATAATAAAAGTATTGGTAAAGAAGATAACCAATATTATCTGAGTATGGCAGTTACTAATTGCACTGAAGGACGATCTAATGATCGTTTCCAGATCTTAAGAGAGTGAAAGTCTTTTTGAAACCAATGTTAAGACGAGAACAAATGGCGGGCCTTGCACTTTTTTTTATTGAGAATGAACTCTTACAGAGTCTTTCTTTTCATGACATAGTCCAGAGGTTTGCCAATTCTAAACCCAGAAAAGGAAATGTTTTTAAATAAAAGTTTTTAAATGAAATTGACGTTTGTTTTTTTTTATTGATGTGTAAATGTATGTTTTGTTTGGGTCAAAAAAATGGTAACCAGTATTTGACTATTTATGTAACAAAAAGTGAAATATGTACTAAAATGCTAAAAATAACACAATTAAAAAAGTAAAAGATAGCATTTCATGAATTTAACGAATAGAGGATGTAAGTTTAAAATTGCTTCTGTGCATTAAATGCATATATGTGTATTCGTACGATTATTTTAAAATATTTAATTGTTAATTGTATATAATTAATACTTTGGTAAGATAATAATCAATGGTCAATAACTTATAGAGTAAAATTTCAACTTGTTAAATTATTAGATAATCTAAAATAAAATTATTGCATAAATTTTATATTTATTTGTAATTTTAAAATGTTATCCCCATTATGGTAAAACGTGCATTTACGGCTTACATGTCAAGTTATTTGTGTGATAGCATCTACATTTGTAAATAGGTGTTCAATAGTTGTGTTTCTTCCAAATAATTAGTGCAGTTTGCAACCAAATTGAAATTTCAGGACGCGCCTCTACTGTAGGAGCAAATTGCGGCTGCAACTGTTAACACAACCTCCTTTTTTCAGGTCGACTGAATGGCGGCAAACATTCTGAAGGCGTGCCTGGTGCTTTTTTGCATTTCTCGTAGGATAAGCGCTAAACCAGGTGAGTGCGTTCACACTGTGCGGTTCTGTTGCGCCTTTCCCCGCTTCATCGCGTCGATGTCGAATTGCAGCATTATTACTAAATATATCGTGACTGCAGCTCCGATCTGAAACGGCATGATTAGGCACCGGGGCTTCTGCGTTGGGCGCCTTACCGAATGCAGCAACGAGAAGTCGACGTTGAACAGCCTACAGGCCGTGACCTCGAGCTTGTCGTGCATTAAGTGAAGAGACGTCGATATCACCTGAAATGTTCCATTTATATGTAACAAATTAAAAGATACATTTGTATAATTATCAGCTACTACAAAGTAAACTTAAGTTAATTTTTATCTTTGGTTTATCGAGGCATTTTTAATATAGTAAACAAATTTTATAATAAATTAGAGCAAATATGAAAACTACACAGCTACGGATAAGATAGAACTCAACAAAACACATTTTTAAACCATGCAAAAGTTTAAAATCTATAAAGTTAGCGAATTATTGATTAATGGCCTTACATCTAAAAAATCTCATAAATCACAATTAGTAATAGCTTGAGAACTCAATATATTCATATCTAGCTTATTAGAAAGTAACTTGAGAATTTTCACTGAACGTAATTTGCAAACGTACGAGAAGCTATTAAAATATTTTAATGCCTCAAAATGATCATCGTTTATTTTAAATTATAATGTAAGAAATTGTGATCGTGCTGTTCAAATAAATTTTTGAGATACGAGTAAAAATAATGGTCACAGTGTACTAAAAGTTTTGTAAAATTCAAATGATCCAGCAACGAACCATATAACTAAATACACTAAGTTACACATAAAAAAGAAATTAGGAGGAAATGCATTTCTAGATTTACATCTAGTCTTTGGCAGGGTACTAATAAAGCGTATTTAAATACTCTACAAGGGCTAGAAGTGAAATATTAACTACAGTGGGCTATAAAAAATATACAATACAAGCAGATGGAAAGATATAAAGCCAAAGAAGCAGAAAGCTTAAGAATAGAAGAAAAAGTTATTTTCTGACTACACTTTCTAGTAGTAATGTCTCAAATTATACTTATATTATTTAAAAGATTTAACTTGTAAATAAAGGGTGCTCCAAATTAAACTTTTTTTTTCCGAATGTAACACAAAATATCGGAACAATACGCATTTTCCTGTTGTCAGTGTAAAATATAAACTTTGTTGTGTGTATATGACATATGATGTCGGCCAAATGCCTCCACGAATGAGGTTAGATCGCAAAACAGTGGTGGCTAATAGATGTCACCCCTCTGTGAAATAACACGACCAGGAAATTTAGCCTGAAGTAAAGAGTGTTTCACATGCTGTTTGACATGTGGCTTCATCTTGTTGAAACCTTATTCAAGTTGAACCATTGGTTTATTGAAAAAAAAGTTGTTTAGCATCTTCCAATAGCGTACATCTTTGACAGTAACAGCATTGGCATCTTCGTTTTCAAAAAAGCACAGGCCAGTAATTCATCTGGCCCATGAAACACAACAAACCGTGCATTTTTATGAATGCATTGATTTTTCATGAATAGCACGTAAATTGTCACTAGCCCAGAAGCGACAATTTTGACGATTTAAAAACAAATTAAAGAAAAACAAGTTTCACAGCTCAATAGCCTCTTTTTATAATAAACGAATGATATTAATGCTTTGCTAAACAGCATACGGTGTCACAATGACCTTGCAATGTATTTAGATACCGACTGAACAAATTCAAAGTTTTAATATTCACAGAAATTATAGTTGAGCAAAAATAAAATAGGAAATGGTAGAAGATCAGAATGGATCAGTATCTATAAATACTTGACAAAAATGGTAAATAAAACCAAAGCGTTAAAACAATACACACTCTTAACAGATCAATCAAAATACTCTATGCAAGATAATAACACAGGTAATACAAAATAGAAGAAATGCAAAATAACCACGAGATCATACATTATGTTCAATAATAAAGTGAACCACCGTGTCTAATGTTTGGTCCAATCACCTCCTTTGATTTTTACAATTTTACAGTTTTCTGCATAATTATTTGGCAAAAGTCACCATATCTTTTTAATTTGAAATGACTTATTCGAGCTTCATTTTTATGCACGGCCATACATTTCAATGGGGTTAACATCTAGGGACATTGGCAGCCATTCCATGGTAGTGACTTTATTTTGTTGTTGCCATGCAGTGGAAAGTTTGTCTTCTTGCAGCATTTAACTTGTTCTGTCAGAACCAAATTTTTTTTAATAAACTTTAGCAAACCTTCTTAGATGATGGTGTATATTTTTTGACGTTTAAATTGTAAACAGAAGGGCAACCAAGACCGCGTTTAGAGAAGCATCCCCAAACATGCATTTTTATGGAGTGTTTTTCTGTGAGCTAAAGAATCACATTACTCTTCGCCGACCACGCTTTCGATAAGACATACCATGCCTGGAGAAGACTCGCCCGTAAAGATAACATTATTCTACCTCGATCAAAAATTTTCTTTGCATACGTCGGTCGTTTTTGATATGCTTTTCTTACAATAAAAGTTTCTCCAAAGTTCATAAAAAAGGTTTTTCAGGCAGGCAACTTTGAGTAATATTTAGATAGACCTGAATTGCTTTCTTGGAGAGTTTTATTTGGGCACAACGCAGCGAAATACCTGACTTGTCTTCAGAGAAACGCAAGATCGCTTTATCTTTCTTTGTTGTCGCCGGCTATTCTACTCTCCGGCAGATAGTCTGTATTCCCAATCTCTAAATTTCTCTTTATCCATTTCTTAATTAATACATTTGACTTCTGCATATATTTTGCAGCCACTTTATACGTCATTTTCGGTCCTCTCGTATGATTCACATTATATCGCTTCGGAAATTTTACACTCATTGTAAAGACAACGAATTTACCGACATCAAAAACAAAATTTGCCGACAAACTATGTATTGCGCAAAATAAAGATTCAAAGGAATTATCAAATGACGACGGTCACTTTATTGTCGTACAAATTGCGCCTATAAGGACCAATCAATAGATCTAAGAGAAAGTGCTTAAGAAACATAGTAACCAGAAAAAATAGGTAGACCTGGAACTATTAATAACATAATTAGAAAAAAAGTAATTGAAATACTACGGGTATGTGAGGGCAGTTCAGAAAGAAATCTCCGTTTGGTTCTACATTAGAACCTACAAAGTACATTACTTTTCCGCATAATTGCAGTGTAAATTAAGGCACTTGTCATAACATCTTACAAGGTTTTAAATTTCTTCTGCAAAAAAATACTCCCGCCTGTTCGGAAATTGTTCTCATTCCTCGGGGTAACGAAAGATAAAGTCCAAAGCAACACCATTCGGTGTGTTTTGTGCTCGTCGAACAGGAGTGTTGATACTCAACAGGTATAAAACCTACGGCATACCAAATTTTGTCACTACCTCATACAAAACAGTTCCAAAAAGTTGCGAAATTGTATATAAAGCTCAGATAAATTTTATTTGACAACGTTTATTTTTATTTAATATAGTAGACGAGTAGACTACAATTCTAATGCACTCCTTGATGCATGAAGTTTTTTTCTGAATAGTATACAAATAACGGTGAAATTCTGCAAACAAGACCGGAGTAAACATGTATCAGGAAAAGATTACACATTATACAAATTAATCATCGAATGGAAAAATGGGACTTAATACTTCAAAACAAAAAAAAATGAAGAAAATAATTCAACCCGTTCTTACCAAATTTCTAGACTCAATTTTTTCTGGATGTATCCTTATTCCATGCAGCACTTCCTTCATACAATTGGCCTGAAAATCAATTTAAATTTTATCGATAATATAATTTGCATACCTTACCTCGTGGCACATCAACGTTGTATAACGTATCACAACAAACAACTCAAAAAATGTATGCAACACAAACTCCAAGCTGTTACATAATATAAACTGGCTCTCGGAGTCCTTATATTGTCGTAGTGTCAGCAAATATACAAAGATGTACCCTTGGGTGATTAGTATAACAAGATTCAAAGCGGTAAAGCAAAGAAGCGATAAAGAGTAATATAAATTGACGACTCTGGCTATTTTCGTCAGCTTCTTATGTTGGTCAATTATAGCTCTATATCTTTGCCAAAGGCATCTTCGTTGATTGGATACTTAACATCGAGCGACGATTCTTCTACTTTGCGCTCCAGCAAATCGTTTAAAATTTTAAATCTTTTCCGAAATATCACCGTCCACATGCAATACTGCATTTTTATGGAAAAATTGATGATATAAGTTGAAATAAAAGACAGTAATTGAAATAATGGAATTCTATAAAACAGAACACCCCCTAGGGTAATACTAACACAAATAGTAAAATAATAGGCTGAGAGAATATTACGGTGTACTTCCATAAGTCGTAATTGGCTGCAAGCAGCTGATTTCTTAACCCCAGCTTCTGCATCGCCAAGTCGATTTCTTCGATGCGGTTAGTGATGTCGATTTTGACTTTGGCGAATATTTGACTAATGGCGAGCATGCACAACGTTACAATATTAATTCCGTGCATGTAGACGTGGGTTATAAAAATGATAATGCTAGATTTCGTAAGCACAGGGAAGGGGTACATCTTCTCGTTGATAGTCAAGACCGTTAAGTATATTAAAAACGACATGTAAAGAATGCTTTGCAGCATTTGGATTTTTGATCTTATCCATTCCCCGGATTTACTTTGGTATATTGATATTGTGGCTGTTGCTACCGATAAGTAGTAAATAAACCTGCCTGCCGAGTGGATGTTTTCAAAAATCTTCATCTTGGACCTAAAAAATTAAGTTCGTTAATCTACAAATAAAAATTTTAATTTAGGTATTCGATTAATTTGTTTGCCTAATTTACTATCACTTATATGTTAATATCAGCAAAAAATTGCATCGATATTTTATTTTATAAAATTTGCTTATAAAAGTAACAAATTACAAAATAAAATCAGTAAAAGTGGGAGTAGAAGGGCATCTTTTGGTATTTTAATTACTTAAACTTTAAAAAATTGAAGAAAAAATCTATGTGGTCAATTATTTACATATAATATATAATTATTTAAAAGAACGTAAAAGTATTCTAAAAATTATTTTAAAATTATTATTATATGTCTATATTTACAATTTTACTTAAAATTGTTTTAATAAATCATATTTTTGGTAGTTTCGATAACCACCACGTGTCGCCACTGTACAATAAACACATATCAGATAAATAAATCTTCTACGATAGTTTCTATACGTTGATAAATTAAATTTAGCAAATATCCAAAGAATTGTCAATAAAAAATAGTTTCATTTGAGAACAATAAACAAGATGCTATTGAAAACATGGCATATTACGGTTAAATTCAATTCTGTTGCCAAAAAGCAGATATCAATCTATCCGGGTTAATGTATATATTTTTTGCAATTAGTGCCGAACACACATCTAATAAATTGCATTAAAAACATTTGTGTACTCTCTGCAAAATCATGATGTGCAAGGTAAATTTACTCTAACCAAATAAGGAAAAACTAACAGTCATCAAAGCCCTAAAGAATGGCCATGTTATAAAGTTTACTAGTTGTCCTACGACCATTTTATTAGCAACAATTGCAAAACCATCTTTATTTTCAGAACAATTCAATGATACTAAAAGAAATAGAAATAAAACATTACAAAGTCCGACCACTTATGTACAACGTTTGTGGCACTTTGTTCTCTAAATTTACATAAATATCAATATGTAGATGAATCTATGATAAGGAAAGCAAATAATACAAAGTGGTTCAAATATGCCTGGGACTGATTTTTGACAAAAAAAAAACAAACTGCAAACATTTATTTGCATATGTCAGTCTTCACGTTCTCCCCTTTGAAGTCGACACATTTTTTACAACGTTCTGGAAGCATTATGATGCCCTTTTCAAAAAAGGATTTTGATTTACGGTGTATCTACTCCCGTCTGGATGACGGCGCCGTTGTCCTCAAACCGCATGGCTCGCAAGTCTAATTTGAGTCTTCCGAACAGGTAGAAATTACTTGGGCCCAAACTGGAACCGTACGGCGAATGTGGCAGAAGGTTCCATTTTCATTTTCGGAGGGTTTCCATTGTTGTTTTGCCCGTATAGGGACGTGCATTGTTTTGAAGGAAGGCTACCCGCTTTCCATCTATCTTCCGCTTGGATCGGATTTTTTCTTTTACGTCTGTTGCCAGGAGCTCTGAGTAATAACCTACATTGACTGTTCTAGCATCCCTCAGCAAGTCTACATCGATAACTCTCTGTTAGTCCCAAAAGAACGTTGCCGTCACTTTTCCTGCCGAACGGCTCCCCCGCGCTCTCTTAGGTTTAGGAGAACTGGTATGCCGCCACTTGCGTAATGATTGCTGGGACTTGGAAATGAAGTAGTACACCTACAGTGATCACTATAGACTTCAAAGTGCACCGCCTTGTCTTCAAATTGATGTAGGAGATGACTGGCAATTTGCATGCGCATCATTTTGTTCACGTCCGTCAAAGTGCGTGTTGATTTTTCACTGTTTTTTACACTACCGACATTGATGGACAGCATTTATTCAAGTTTCTTGATTGGCTGTGCCTATTCTCACGAGTAAGCGCGTCTGCACGATTAATGTTTGGCTCGGTGACGGATATTCACGGCTGACAATCATGCGGTTTATTATCCATGCGCTCACTGCCCTCTTTGAAGCACTTGCTACTCAAACACACGAGTTTGTGAAAGACACTCTTTCCCATACTATTGTTGGAGTCTGTGGTGAATTTTAACGGACCGGACTTTTTTACAACGAGGAATGTCATCATTCTATTTGCTCATCACCCTAGCAAGTTCCAAACAGAACTGTTCTAACCCGAGGAGCAGAGAGGGTAGAAGATGTAATTCTATTTTCAAAGTCACATTTCTGTAGCGCATAGCGGCTTATTTACACATAAATCAGTCCTGGTTACATTTTAACCAGTTTGTGTGTCAAAAAAATTTGTGAAATAGGCTACATGTAAAGGTTAGCTCCACTAGTTAACTAATTTTAAATGATATTGAAAATCTAAATTAAAAAGATTATTAAATGTAATTTAGGACTGCAAGTGATAAAAGTATTAGTTGGTAAACCTTATAAAATATTCTTGGATTACATGGGTTTGTTAAACTCTAACAATTTTTACTGTTTGTTGAAATATATACTTATGATATTTTGCTAAATTACAGAACGATAAGTAAGCAGCAGTATTGGAGTGAATGTGTATAAGTGGTAATTGATCCAAGAAAATTACAATGAGGAGCTGTGGGGAAGGTATCATGTATATTAGTTGAATGATACAACCAGACTTCTCATTGTCCACGATTTTTATTTTTCTTCTTGCAAGTTTTGTTTTTTATAGCCTACTTCATATTATTTCACCAAGATCTTTTAGGTTTATTGCGTTACCTTTGTTTTTGGAATCCATTTATTATTTTTTTATCCAGCTCTCCTCTTCTGCTTTTCTTACGTGTCTGTGCCAAATTAATTTTTTTTCAATATAGCTAATTGTCTTTTGCTATATTAACTCTTCTCTGATCTTTTGGTTTGTTATTCTGTCTCTTTTTATGTTATTTTGCAATACCTCGTCCAATACTTAATTTTTACTGCTACATTTATTTTTTTTATTATTTACCGATGTTTTGACCAAGTACATCATTGTGCTTCGTATTGTACATTCCTGAATGTTTTTGTTATGGGTCTATCCCTCAAAATATGCTTTCATTCTCGTACCATGCCCGTTCTTATTTGTTTTATTTATTTTTTGTTACTAGGACTTTTGTTGATATTATAGATCCCAAATATTATTCTTAAATTTTTGCAGCACATATCTCAGGTCTTTTCCTCCACAATTACCACCCGGTTGACTATAATTCCGATACTTTCACATTTGTTTTCTTTTGCTCTTTAGTACATGTTGAAGAAATATTTTAAATAGTGTAAGTTATGTTCAGCATTCTTATAAGAGGCATTTCGTCGTTTCGTAGCTTTACGGCGATTATATTTTCATTATATAGGTTTTTGAGTGGGTTTAACGTTTTATATAGCACTCCTATTCTCTCATGGCTTTCCTTGCTAAGTATTGTATCATAAAAATTTTTTCTCTGTTAACTATTGTATTATGTAGATATACATGGTTTGTTCAGAAAGTATCGGGAATAATTTTTCTAGCCAACTAGAAGGGACGTGATTTTCGGCGTGATGGATGGTGGAGGGTCTTAGATAAAGAATGCGAATCGGCTCAATTTCCTCCGAGAGTGAGGGTAGCTTTTCCCGCAAATCGCGCTTTGGTGACGCGTCACGGACTCGACATACAACGTACATTAGAACAAGGTTAGGCGGTGAAGTTTTGTGTCAAACTCAAAAAATCAGCATCGAGGCTTTAAACCTAATAAAGAAGCTAAGGAAAAAGCCATGCCAAAACGAGATTTTGGGCGCAACGTTGCCATGTCGCTGCTTAGCCAGGAATTCCTGGCTAAGCACAAAGTGGCAACGTTGCCCCAATCGCAGCGCAGCCTGGAATTGGTTCCGCTTTCTGTTTCCAAACTTAAATGTAGGCTGAAAAAACCTATTTGAGGTTGTCGAAGGGAGTCCAAACCTCCGTGACCAAGCGCTTAAACAGCATTCCAGTTTCAGTAGTCCAGAATACTTTTAAAGCGTGGTAGGCATGCTGGAAATACTATGTAGATGCTATGTAGGAAACTGTGTTGAAGAATTTTTTATTGAATCATTCCCGGTACTTTCTAGACATATATATATATATATATATATATATATAATGAAGTTTGGAAGATAAGCCTTTTTAAAGTGAAACATTTCAAAAGGACGCGAACAAACTAAGAAGAAAGTATGCCTAATAAGTTAGAACCATTAATATTTAATTCCCACTTTTTGTGTTTATCAAAAATGGTATGGAAGCTATCGTAAACTTTAATAAGTAAGACTATTATATCTGTTATTTGCCAAAGAATGTTTGCCTCAAAAAAATAAAATTCATGAAGGTTACTTCAACTTTGTGGCCAACGTTCTGACAACATCTAAATTGTAATACGATTCTCGTCAGGCTATCTGCTTCCCTTGCAGAGATTTTTGGGGCAGTTGCCAAAGCTATCCAAAAATTAAACAAAATGATGCTCTATGTAGTCAGGTGGGCAGATAAGGTCATCAGCAGCACACATACATATAAATTAAAAAATTGTGTACAAAATTTATAGAATGCCAGTCTTTACAAATTGTATTTTTGTATAACTAATACATCTTATTCTTTATTAACATGTGTACCCGATTTTTTGCCTAATTCCTTGCATATAAAACTATTAAAATTTTTATTATAAATGATTGAGCTGGTAATTTTTATTGATTTGTAATTTTACATTAACATAGTCAAACAGTTAAATTTATAGACAACTCGTCGGCGGAATTGTTTGCCAAGGTATTCTAGTTTTTTATCCACTATAGTGAGTAATGATTTTGAAGCATACTCTTTGTTAGGTTGATTAAATCGGGTAATTCACTTAAATTAGTTGGATTTTCTTATCCAAAAGCAACATTTGTCTGCCCACTGATTTTAATATTTTTTATATTATAAATGTAATAAAATGTTTTTGTTTTCTTTAATTGTTTAATATTGTTCGTTACTATTTGATATATATTTTTGTTTTGATTTATTGTTTGTTATTTGTCGTTTTGTTTAATAAAACTTTAAATATATTTCTGGTTACCTTTAGCTTATTAAATGCAATTGGGTGAACAACCTGAATGTTTTATGGTACCTATAGGATTACAACAGTTTTGTCCTTTTTGACCATTTTCTAAGCATTAGGCATTTTATTGGATTTTTATTGCTATATAACATGAAAATAACTTACACCGATACTTAGGGCACACGTTATTATATCTTTATATGTAGTTTTAAAATTTGCTGACATTTTTTAGTTTTTCAATTTACTGTACCGTAAAATAAAGTATTTTCGTTAGGTTTACTTTAAGGAGTTGTTTTTCTATTTTAATGGTATAAAACTGTTTTTTCTACAGCTAATCACGGAATAATTTAAATTATTTGGCTTTCATCTGTATTGTGTACATTTTTAATAATTTAAGCATATGCTACTTCTTCAGCTTAAAAATTACTTGCAATTTATCAGAGCCTTTCGCAAACTAATTTATATTAATGTGAGTAATGTAAACTTTTCGAATATACTTTTGACTAAAAAGTTTTTAAATTTAAAACGTCCAATTATAAACGAGCCCTAAAATTCTCTTAGTCTCTTATTAACTTCATATCTAAAGAATTAATAATTTTTGTAATATTTTCATCGGTAACCTTAGACGATTAAGCAACATACTTTTTCGTTTATGACTAGCTGATTGATTGACTTGTGATGTCAAGTTTTGATTAATGCTTATCGCTCTTTTCTAAGAAAAGTCTCATTCTATTGTCTCTCATTCAGCATATCTAAGTTTTATTTTATTTGGGTATTTCTCATTTGTTTGCTATTTAACAGTTGCATTATTATTTTGAATACCTTACTGCTTTGTACCCCATTTAAGACATTTTGTACTTAATCCACTGAAATAATTAATCACCGGCTTCTTTTACTGCTTTCTTTATCATCGCACCAAATTATTTTTATGTAGGATATAATTTCTACTCAAATATAACAAATTTAAATATAATTCGAATCACTAACAATGTTCAAATTTATTAGTTTTAGGGGAGTTTTATATTTGCTTTCTAATTTCTTAATTGTAAGGATATTTTCAGTTTTTATTAATTTTATTTTCTTGTTGTAATTTTCTTTGGACTGGGAGTCTTGTTAACATAACTTTTAAGTGTTTCATCTTTAAAGCACAACTTTTTAAAAATAATTTCAAGTATAATAAAAATGACTCGAGTAGTATCAAGAATGTTGTGAATCGTGTAGAAATTGAAATTGATGTTTGCAGGTTTATAGATATAATTTAAAACAAACAAAGAATTACATAACTCTGAAAGCTAATTAATTAAGAATTTAAAAATAAACTCTCACAAGTGATTATTTCATGTTTTGTTTAATTATCGTTGCGTTAAATTTTGTATGTAGAACAGTACTTTTTATCGCCCAGGTTAATAATTAATGACACAAACTAGAGTATTGCTATTAGCATCTGCTAATTATTTTTTATTAATATGTCTTCTGTCCACTTTGCGGGAATTATTAAATAAACATCTATGTTGCTTTGTATAATTTGTAAATTGCTAAACTATAAAAGTAGTTTGAATAGCATGACAAGGACATATTTAAGGAGGCGTAAAACTGTTGGCAACATAATAATATTAGCGCTAATGTAAGCTATTTATTTGCTAACTTATTCTTATTTAAAATAAAGCTCTGGTGCAATATATCAAATCAATATTATGCCAATTTTCACAAACGTTATTTCTCTCCAAAGTAATTACTCCGTTTAGAAAGCTTAAATCTACTCTGAATACTAGAAATTGCTTGCACGACTACTCTAACCATAATGGCGCTTTTACAAAAATACAACACGAGGTTCAGTGTAAAATAATAATTTACAAAATATTTTATTATTTTCATGGTTTTTTCGTCGGGACGGAAAGCGTGGAAAGCGATCAAGATTACTTTTTCCGTTCTGCGTGCGCGCTTATTTACTTTCTTTTACTTTCAAGCTGCGAACAATTGAAGGAACTTCACTTAGAGCCGACCGGCTCGGCTTAGCCGCAAAGAATTTGAAAGTACCCACTTTTTCGGATATTTTGCAACCGTTTGGACACAACGATTAAAAAAGGCTTTGCCTTGTTTCTACTCGACTGCACACGCAAGTTAATAACATAATACACTTCAAACTTGTTAACTTACCTTCGTCGACTATTACACACGAAGTCAAGGCGAATATATACATTTGAATATGGTGCATCGCTACTTAAGGAAATTAATTATTGATTACCTAATAGTATAAATAGCGTTAGCTAAATTATAGTTCTCTTCAGCATTGCAGTAATTTTGTTGTTATTGCGGTTTACAGGACTATGCGAGGTAGAAAACGGGCAGTCCAATATAATCGTAGACATAGCGGAAAGCAGAGGTCTTTGTAAGTAGTGCGCATTTGCGGCGTGTAAAAACATTTAAGCCTCTCTTTTAGCTATTAGTCAGGAAACAATCCCCACCGAGTTACCAATAGGAGGCGAGCCGAATGTGGACGTTTTCCTCGACCTCGTGTTTCCCAAAGGATCTCCTATCTTCTTCCTTAACGAGAAACGGCTGCAGCTGATTTCCCCTCTAGACAGGGACGAGGACAACCTTTCCCACATTGTGTTTCAGGTATTCCGTGCTTCGTAGCCATTGTTCTTGATTGCAACCGCGTACTCACGTTACAGTTAACCTGCACCATAAAAGCGACGCGCAAGAAGCGGACCATTCCTGTGATCGTAAGACTGACTGATATTAACGACAACGCGCCCGAATTTCAAAATACTCCGTACGAAACCAGTATTTCGGAGGTGAGGATTGATTCCCAGATGAGCAAAGGAATTTATGTCATGTTTGATGTCTTCTAGCTCACCCCGATTGGAACAACGATCTTTCAAAATGTTTTAGCTAAAGATAAGGACATAGGCGTAAACGGCTTGGTAGAATACTCAATTGTGAAAGGAAACAGTAGCGGAATCGGATACGAACAAGGAATTGGAAGAGCGAGGGTGACAAGTGCAGACGGCTATGGATTTTTTGCTATTAATTTACCCCACCAAGGACAGATAACTGTCAATAGAACCTTAGATTTCGAAAAGACTCAAAGATATTACGTAACTATTGTAGCTTCGGTAAGTTAGCAGGTTTATAACAATTCACACGCTAACGCAAAATTATTATCTGGTTTCTTGTTAAAAAATTTACATTTAGCTGTTTATAAGTCTAGTTCATGTGAGTAAATTAGATAATGGTTCTACTTTCTACTGAATTTACTTTCAGTAAATTGTTCTTAAAATTGCTATTTGCATTACACTTTTACACAATATTCGACTATTTCAGGACAGAGCCAAAAACCTTAACGATAGGCTGTCATCCACAACAACCCTTACCGTAAACATCAAGGACGACGATGATCAAAATCCTGCTTTCATTTACCAAGGATGTATGCTGCTGGATGGGGCATGCATTAATCCTGAATATTCAGCTTCAGTAAGCTATTTTTAATAAAGCAGGTTTTTCTTTCCTAAACAATTTTTTAAGGTGTCCAGCGGAGTGTTGCACGGAATTCTCAACATTTCTCCGGAGAAAATTCAGGCAGTGGATATGGACACAGTTAACTCTCCAATTCTGTATAGTTTCGCCAGTGGCACTCCTGCACCGTACGGAGAGTATTTTAAAATTGATCCGGATACAGGTGCAATACATCAGATCAAAGCGGTAGATACGTCTACAGCAAAGACATTTAACATAATTATAAAGGTATAATTAAGGCAGACCCAATTCTTTACTACATTGACGCTCTTTAGGCCCAAGAAAAGTCGGAAGCAAAAAGATCGACGACCGCCAAATTGACTATCACAGTAAAACCTGTTGATGCAAATCGGCCGGAAATATTTGTATCATCCTTGGAAGGTTTCGTTAATGAAAATTCTCCTATAGGTACTTTAGTGTTTGATGGACAAGGAAAACCTTTAGAGTTTTCTGTTAATGATAAAGATTTTGTACGAGTTATAGTTTATTTGTTTTAATAACTTTAATAACAACACCATTGTAGGGACCTAATGATCCGAAACCAGAATATTCTTATGAATTGACTACGCCATATTTTGATGTCGACAGAGAGGGCCATCTAATAGTGAATGAAAATAACCTAGATAGAGATCCTCCAAATCCTGGAAAGTTCAGATTCCAAGTTGTAGCGCGAGAGAAGAAGGGAAAGGCGGCAAGCGCTCCCATATCGCTCACGGTGCATTTGAATGACGTAAACGATAATCCTCCCGTATTACCTACCATTCAGCCGGTGAAAGTGCCTGCAGGAGATGGCAGACGCACAATTATGACCATAAGAGCTACTGACAACGACATAGGAGAAAATGCACTTATTACGTACTCCATTTATCATGTGTCTAATAATGGAAACAACAAATTTCTCATCGATCCCAGTACCGGTCTTTTAGAAACCGAAGGAAAATTACATGCTGGCGAGCAGTACAGTTTAACCGTTAAAGCTACAGATAGGGGTGGGTTACACAGTCAAGTTATTGTAGAAGTAACCGTCACTCCTGGCCCAAACACAAAAAGCCCTGTTTTTGATCAATCTGTGTACGATATAGAAGTTAGCGAAGGGGCGAGCATCAACTCAACGGTTGCTACCATAACGGTGTGGTATGACAAATTTAATTTGAAACATGTATATAATTGCGTTGTACCAACAGGCCACTGATCCAGAAAACGATCCTGTAACATATTCCATCGTCTCAGGAAACGACTTGCGGCAATTTGCCATCGGAACTACATCTGGTATAATTACCGTTATTAGAAAGCTGGACAGAGAAGACCTCAATAGATATCAATTGGTAATTGTTTATTATTAGTCTAATCTGGTTTAAATAGTCACGCTTACTTATAGATGGTTAAAGCAGAGGATAATGGTAAATTGTGGAGCACGGTAACGGTAAACATTAAAGTAACCGACGTGAATGATAAGAATCCCCAGTTTCTTGGAGACCCATACAGCTTTACTGTTAAAGAGGGCCTTAGCAAAACTTTAGTCGGTTCCGTGCTTGCTACGGATGCTGATGAAGGAATCAATGCCATTGTTACATATTCTATACCGCCAAATTTGCCTTTTTATATTGATAATGAAACGGGAGAAATAACTACTACTAGAGCATTAGATTACGAAGAGCAACAGGTACCTTTTTAATATTTTCACAGAATTAATTTTAGTAATAAAAATATCATATTTTAGAACTACCAATTTGTAGTTACAGCTAAAGATGGTGCTGTTGATGTAAGAATAGCTACCGCAACCGTATCAATTACAGTAATAGATATAGAAGACGAACTGCCTATTTTCCGACAATCTACATACGAAGCGTCTGTTCCAGAGAATGTACCTGATTATTTTGTGGCTGATGTAGTTGTATGTATTTGGAATTAAAAATTGAATAACAACAACACATTTCAATCGCCGTTTGTAGGCCGATGATCCTGATACTATCAAAAAAATAACTTATGTTATTCAACAAGGTCCTACTGATTTATTTAGAATTGATGAAAATACTGGGTCAATATTTACTACACGGGGTTTAGACTATGAAAGAGAACATGAACATGTGTTAGTAATTGGTACCTTAGAAAATATGTCGAATGAAAAAGGAAGTACTACAAAAGTACTAATTCATGTTGAGGTACTAAACATAAGCAAATTAATATTTTGAATAAACAAAAACAATTTTATTGTGTTACAGGATAAAAACGATATTCCACCTGTATTTACGATAGTACCACACCCCATTACTTTAGATGATGACGTTTCAATAGGCACATCTGTTACTAATCTGATAGCAACAGACGCTGACGGTACAGCTCCAGGAAACAAGGTTTGTTAAAATTAATGCAAAATATCCGCACAACAAATTAACTTCTTTAAAGGTTCGATATGAAATAATTGGGAGAGGAAAGGCCACGCACTACTTCCAAATAGACCCCGATTCTGGAATCCTAAAGGTCATCAACGATTTCAGAAAGGAAATTGACACCGAGTATCAAGTAAGCCCGACCCAAATAACAATTCCGTAATTGTAGTGTTGTCCATACGTAATTATTTGCAGATTGATGTGAAAGCATACGATTTGGGGGACCCTCAATTATCGTCCGTAATAACAGTGGAGGTCTACATACAGCATGTGGCAACGGTAGCGCCGGAGGTCGGCTTGAGATTCGCCGATAATGCCTACAGCGTGCAAGTTTTCGAAAATGCCACCGCGGGCCATTTAATTAAATCCCTAACTATAGTGAACAGCAGGACTCATGGAACTAATATACCCCTAAAGTGCCACATTATCTCAGGCAACAAGGACGGTAAGTTATTGTGTTTATGAAATTTAAATTTCAAATTTGGTCATGCCGTTTCGCGTGTTAATTAAGGATGAATATTCAAATATCAGATTTAAGATCTTATTCACATTTCCACTGAACATTTTTTTATATACAATTTTGCTTAGGAAAATTTAAAGTTAACGTAACGGAAGAAAGGAACTGCGTGTTATATCTGAACGGAACCTTAGATTTTGAGAACGAGGAGTCTTATCAACTGGAAGTTCAATTAATTTCTTTACAAGGCTTTATAAACAGAGATTTTAGTACAACGCAAGTTACCATAAATGTTGTTGACATAAACGACAACAAACCATTTTTTATTTATCCTACCACATATGCAAACTTAAAAAAATATTACGCTGCAATTCCTGACAATGCACCGCTGGCAACAACTGTAATTCAAGTGAAGGTAAGTTGTAGCTCCATGTACGATTCGTTCAATTACAGGCACTTTGTGTATTATTAGGCTGATGACAAGGATAGCGGAAAATATGGGAAACTGAAGTATAGCGTAATAGGTAACAAAAGCAGCGAGTACTTCAACATTGACGCTTCTTCCGGTATAGTGAAAACCAAAAGAAGCTTGAGCGATGTCGATCCTGTAGATTTACCGTTCCGGCTAAGCGTGAAAACGAGAGACAACCCGAACGGCACCACTGAATTTAATGAAATTGAAACGCCGTTGATAATTAACTTAATATCGGAGACCAATCGAATGATTCTGGTAATAGGAGACGCCAAGCCCGACGTTGTGGCCACAAAACTGGAGACTTTGGTGCACGTAATTGAAGAGCAAACTGGTCTGGTCGTTGGGGTTGAGAAACTGAGCGCAAGAGAGTTTATAGGTGGCAATGGAACCTTAGAAGTTGATCCCACAGCCACAGATATTTGGTTTTATGCAATCGATCCTGAAACCGACACCATTCTGCCTCTTAACCACTCTGTTGTACAAAGGTAAAGCACAACCGGAATAATTTATTCATGATCTGTTACGTTATAAATACATTTTAAACTTCAGAGTAATTTTTGAAAAGTCTGCTATGGATAATATAACTTTCGACGTATCCGGACAAATAAAGCACACAGCCTTTAACATTCACGAACCTATAATTCTGCACAAAGTTAAGACTGCCACAATCGCTGCCTTTAATGGAGATGTCTTTCCGTATGCGCTGATTGTGATCGCCTGTATTATATTTGTTTTCGGAATCGTAGGAATTATCTACATCTGCGTTTCTTGGTCAAGGTTTATTTAATGTTAAAACGTTAAAGCACTGTTTCATAGGATTACTTTTAGATATAAATCCTTCAAAGATCAAATGCAACGGTCTTACATAGTCCCCTCTAGTCCTACACGTTACGACACTGTCTATGTAGAGCCTAATTTGAAGGAGTATGAGACTCAGGTGTTGCAAATGTGCGTCCCAGTTGACGATCCTGATGAATACAACGACTTACACTTAGATTTTAGTAACAAAAATCACGCTTTTAGTTTAGACAACGTTAGTTATATATCTAAGGATAACAATTTGAAGAAGTATGGTGAGTAATTAATCTGTGGGTGGGACGATTTTAATAAATTAATGGTCGATTTTAAGGTCAGAGGAGCCCTGTCAGTAGTGAATCAGCGACAACAGCACGAGCATCTAGTGTTGGTGACCACATGTTGTCAACTAAAGTAGATCGGGATCTCCTAGGGAGGGATCAAATTTATCAACGGTTAGTATTTTGATTATAGAAAATAAATGAGACTACATAATATTTTAATAGATCTTCAGACGATGAAGAGATGAGCGCGAGTCCAACCAACGACAACGTGATGTTCAAAGAAAAGAAAGACTATTCACACATAGGGTTTTCCTATAGCGACCACTCGCCAATAGAGACAACGACGGAACTGTAGATATTTAAATAGTGTATAGATGAGAAATAATTTATATACGTATAAAGAAGGTTTTAGGTGATCTAATAAATGACTTTGAAGCCATGTAATTAATACGTTAACATTTTTCTACATTAAATATTTTTGTTAATATATTGTTTCGTTGTTATTCCGTAACGTGTCTTGGCAACGCATACCTAACATAACAGTCATTGGGCAATAAGGAAACAAAGTGTGAGGTATTTTTCCGGCCATTGATTTCAGAAACGCCATTGCAAATTCTTGCTGTTACATCATTTGTACCACAAAAACAAATAAAGAAATTTGGCAATCGATTGTAAGGCGTGTTGGCTGTTACAAAACGATTAATTTACAAAGTGTTCTTTTCGTATATTTTTTTGTTTTAGTTATCTATTTAATACAGGTAAAGAAAGATTAACAAAGAATTAAGGAAAAGAGAATTATATTAAAATTTAATTAGAATTTTGTTTTTTTTCTTTATTATAATCAATTTTATTCAGCTTGTGTATATAATAAGATTAGTTCTAAGACTATTTTTCATTACCAGTAGACTTTATGGAGTTGATTCAGAAAAATGCTTATCATTACTAAAAGGAATCAAATAAACAACCAGCATTAAGTGAAAGAAAATCTTATTTGTAACACTATTTCTTTGACGTCATATTAAGTATGTTGTCTATTGAGGCATGTAAGGGTTAGACTTAAATAGCATTCATCAGTTCAGATATATAGGGCATTGTTTGATGAGTTGTAGGATAAGATGGTTTTCATGTCCAGGTAATTTTTCAAAGCAGGCTAAAGCTGACTTTTCTATTAGATCCGACACGAACGGTATGTTAAGGGTCTCATGTACATTTACAAGGGCTCGAAGAATTTTGTTTTATGAGCGTTGTATATAATTATATTTGTTTTCTTGGCGCACCCCAGAGTTGGATACCATATCTCTAGATGGGCATAAGGATTGTTTTATATAGCAGGACTTTATTTTCAGTTGAGAGCTTGTATTTAGGTCTAGGCATCCAATACATTTGCTTGCATTTTAGATCAATCTGCTTCCTTTTTTGCTGTAAGATGTGGGAACTGGTTTAGCTGTTTGTCCAGGTGGACTCTCTTTTAACCAACAGAGGAATGCCTTTAAATGTTATAGGACCTGGGATTTTTCTAGTTGTAAATGTTACTTGTAGAGATTTGTTTTTGTTTATCTTGATTTTTTAAAGGTCGGTTCAATTACTGAGTCAGTTCAAAGTGTTTTTAGAAGAGACCAAAAACGCTGCCCTGCGGTACACCTGCTTTTATTGGGTGATATATAGAGAGTTGATTGTTGTATTTTACGGTATAGTAGCGATCAGTAAGGTATGATTTTATCAAAAAAATAATAGGTGCTCGGTAATCGTGGCTTTAATTTGTATAATAATCTGACATGCTACATTTTGTTGAAAGTCTGTTTGACGTCCAGGAAGGCTGCGATGCAGAACTTTTTCTTTTCAAGGCATATGGCTATCAAATTCCCTAAATCCGAAATGATGACTTGGTATCAGGGCGGTCATGTCTAAATTTACGTGTAGTTTACTTAGGAGAAGCTTTTCAAATAGTTTTCCAGGAAACGGCAACAGACTGATCAGCCTATATGAGCTAGTTAAATGTGTTAGTTTACCTGGCTTAAGTATCATTAGGACCTGTGCGTATTTTCATTGTATGGGGAAGTAAGTCAGACTGAAGATGCGGTTAAAGATGGTAGTCAGAAGAACGACAGCTTTTTTTGAAAGATGCTTTAGGATTTGTGCTGTTATCAAGTCGTAGCCTAGCGCTTTATGGTTACTTAATTCCTTAATACTATTACTGACTTCATTAGGGGTATTAGAAATAAAACGGGTTTTAGAAAGGGTGTTAGGGTATTTTCTTGTGGTTTTAGAATTATGTTGGAATGTGTCGCTTAGTTTACTTTTTAAGTACAAGAAATCTTGATAAGCCTTGCTACCTTTACAGTTGGCTAGGTGGTCGCTGCCGCGGAGTACACATTTTGCTGGGGTATCTCTTGTCTTAATGCATTTGGAAATGTGCGGCCCACCGCACTTCACGGAGTTGAATGGCTTAGTGCAATCTGTTTTAGTGTGTCAATAGTGTTGGTATCTAGTACATTGCATTATTCCACTTTTCTTCCCATGAGGTTTGACGGTTATTATCGTATCACAGGTGGCTTTCAGTTCAAAGATTTTATGATTGTTTTCTTTGGGTTCTAGACATAGACATAGAACATCAAAAAAGGTTCTTTACTTGTCCTGTGCCTTATATTTAATATATTGCGGACTTTGTGACCAGTCCCTTCCAGTTCCGCTTGTATATCATCAATTGGAATTGAATGGTGAAGGTTTCTTATGACAATTCTGTAGTATCTCTCTTGCTTTATTTGATAGGTAAATTATCTTTTCATCTCCTGGATGGGTGATTACCTTTCTGTATGTATCAATGCTGAGGGCGTTGATTTTAACCATATTATCTGCTAGGGTCTTGCTATGGTATGTTTCATCATCAGCAACTTTTGTGAGATTATCTACCATGCCTTTAAAATTAGTTACGCCATATATAAATATTGGCGGTAATTTTAGTTCGTTTGTTTGAATTTTCGTTGCGGTAGTTGACTCATTTTTCTGCATATTAACATCATTATTAACGTCATTGTCAATAAATGCTGAAAATCTGTTGGTGTATTTAGATAAGACTGATTTTAATTAATCTGTAGATTTTCGTAGGATCGGATTTTTCTTTTTGTAACTACTTGCCAGTCATGAGTATTTTCTTGGGCTACTTCTTGAGTTTCGTTAGAAGTTTGCAGTGTTGATTGCATTTTTAGTGGCGTAGCTACAGGTGCAGCATATTGATTAAATGTAGGAGTTAAAGCTGGTGTACTTGGGAAAGCAATTAATGATTGTAAGTTATCAGGATTAAAGATAAAATAATTTTGCTGGAGTCAATAAGGAGGTTGATAATAATTGTGTCTGCTGTTACAAAATTGGTGTCTGATTAGGAGGGCATCCGAACGCTACATTCGTTGTGGGGTGGGTGAAATTCACTTACTGGTGAAGTCACCTGAGCCAGTTGCGTCTAAAGTAACCTGCCGACCTCTCATTATCACTTAACTGTTGCAGTACTTAATCTTTTAACGGGGCGACGACATGAACGTCCTTTCTCTTTCAGATTCAAATGCGAACTGTAGCAAAATAATTACTTAAAATTATGTCAAAGAAACATTTTATTATCGCAGAATAGATATTGTAGTACTAACTAGTCAAAATTTATAATTTTATTTGATTAAATACATGTTAGTGAAGATGTAACAATAATATAAAATAAAAAATAACTAACAAGACTACAAATAAAAAAAAGATAAGTTTGCTCTTTTGCAACAGTAGTAGCCAAGAGTTTTCAAACATTATTGATGAACTCATCGCCACTGTGTTTTTAATGTGTATTGAATAATTGTTAAACATATTTTTAACGTTCCACATAATTGTTAATAATTGGTTATGGATATATCTGATATAAATATATTTTATTCCGAAATTAGTAATTTTATAGGAACATTGCAATTTAATTAAATAAATTATTTCTATATCATAGTAATATATATTATTACATTATATTTTCCACTCAATTTTTAAACTTGTAGTACTAATATTTAAAATATCATCTTTTTAAAAATAAAGATGTATTCTTAGAAAAGTTAGAAAAGAAAAATAATTTAAAGTTGACCCCATAAAGAAGATATGGCAGTTTAGGCAATGATTCTTTCTTACAGTATTTCATATAATATTTAGTAAAAATGAGTTGGACCTGATTAATCCGTAGGCTGAGGGTGTCAGGTTTGGGGAGCCTTAAAATTTTGAGTTGAATAAACGAAAAAGTGAGGCAGGATGGTGTAATTAGAAAATACCAAAACTAGACACTTTATTCTCACATAGCATGCAGCAATTACAATCGTCGCCATCGACTTCAGTGGCTTTAAATCCAAATTGTAGTATAACAAATATACAGCTGCAAGAGGATTTGAGATCAGAGAGCTCTGAAAATATTCTTAAAGGGGTAGACTCAGTTACATCACTTTATAGTACGGCATTGTGGTGTGTAACGATGAAATTTGTAAATTTGTGGTCTTTAACGGCATTTAACTAAATGATAACTGACTTTAAAAAAATTAAGAAACAAGAGACTACAAAAATATTTCGTATCAATTAATTGTTTCAAGAAAAGTTATGAATGCATCAAACAAAATTGGTGTTTTTATTCAAAATCAAACAAACGAATATTTTATGCACCAAAGAAACACTATGGGGGAACGATGTATAACATTCTTAGAAAATAAGAGGTTTGATGATTGGGAAAATACATTTATAATAAACGATAACGACGATAACGTTGACCACCCCCGTACTGCCATATCACGATCTTTCGTCCCCTTTGTCAATTAATTGTACAGACCACTGATGGATGGATTCCCGTTGCCTTGAACGCTGTTATAGAGCTGGTTAGAGCTCCGGGGAATAAACTCCTGAATAGTTGGTAACTCTAAATCTCGACACAGAAAAAAATGTTTGGGTGTTTCGTATATATTACGGGGCAAAGATAGTCTTCAGTGCCCGAATATGAACTACCTGGAGCTTTTGCACTTGGGTTTTGGTAGTGTATCCCCACACCAATGCCGCATATATCATGATGGGCCGTAAAATGCTTTTATAGATTATCGTTTTGTTACGGAAGGACATCCATCTCCACGGATGGAACATGGAACTTAGAACTTGCCGGGCTAGCTTCGCTTTGCATACTGCTTGGATAGGCAATTTATGTACTGCTGTACTTACAATGTTCTATTTAATTTTTGGTGGCCCAATTTTAGCGTGGTCATCCTTCAGTTAAGTGAAAAGTATGTGTCTGAGTTTCGTGAATAGTGATCTGAGCCTTTCTGAATACACTTGTACCGTGGATTTTAAGTGATGTTTTTGATTTATGATTTCATAATTTATAATAGATTTAAGCTGTCGGATTTCTTGATGCTACTAATAGGTGTACAAATAAGTTCTCAGCTTTTTTATGCAAAATTAAAGTTTAATTTAAAAACAAATAAAAGCTTAAGTATCAAAGTATTCTCCGTTGGCATCGATGACCTTTTGCCATCTTTCGGGTAGCTTGCGAATTCCCTGGTGATAGAAGCTCACCCTCTTCGACACGACAAAGTTATCGATGCATTTTCGGACTTCTTCTTCTGTTTTGAAGTGCGTATCAGCCAAGTGATGCTGTAACGACTGGAATAAATGATAATCGGAAGGGACCATGTCTAGGCTATACGCCGCATGTGGGAGAAGTTCCCAGCCTAGCGTCTGCATCTCATCCGTGTCAAATGTTTGAGGGCGTCCAGCGCGTGGTTGATCTTCAAGACTAAACTCTCCTCCGCGAGACCACTTTTTGCAGGTTGCATGACTTACAGCATTCTCACCTTATACAGCACAAATCATTTCGGTGGCTTCAGCAGTGTTTTTCTTAAGATAAAACGCGAAGTGGATTAGAAAATCGAATATGCTCTTTTGTGATTGCCATCGTGAACACAGCTGATTATTGAAGTTATGTGCATCAAACGCCAAATCGCATGATGTTTCGAAAGACCAAATGTCATTGCTTTAAAACCGCAAGAGGGCGGACTAATACGTTACATGTAAACGGTGATTTGCGTCCTGTGAAATCTAAAGCTGAGAACTAATTTATACACCTAATATATTACATAAGACTGAATAATTTTATTTTATTTACATAAGTTGTACAAATAGGCTTGCCTATAATAATTCCTCCAGACAATGCTATCGGACAGATTTTGATGATATTCGAGAATACAAAACGCCTTTTGCTTTACAGAGCTTTCATATTACAAAAACAATTTCCTGTATATGCTTTAATAGTGATGGTTCAATGTTTATGTATAAATTAAATATTTATTAATGCAACAATAATAGTTTTATGTACAGCGTAATTGAAAATCAATTTTGTAAATCTACAATTCAAAATTAGTCCTATTAACAAATATGATGTGAATTACATTTGATTCTATTTTATAAATGTGAAAGTGCTACCTCCAACTGCTAAGATAACATGAAAACGGCAGCACATACCACGAAGAATGTCCTTCTTTAGTGAATTCACCGTAGCTATAATACGGTTTCTAAGATCGTCCGAAGTTCTTGGTAGAGGGGTACCGCTTCTTTTACAAACTTCCACAAGAAAAAGTTGCAATATGTGAAATCATAAGATTTCGGTGGCTAGAATATAGGTAACAATTCTTTATGTCCCACGTGGACTATCCATCGATAAAATAGAGATTCATTCAGAAAACATTGAACACCTCGGTGGCAATAGGTTGAAGCTTGGTTCTGTTGAAAAATGAGGTATTCTAAACCTTCATTCATTTGAGTAAAAAAACAATGTTGCCAGATATGTTACCCCAGTAATCATGTTACCATAAAAAAGGTTTATAAACCTTTGTTCTCGATACGGTACAGAACATTTGGGGAGTTCTTCTCATATTTTAGTGTTGCATGGGCATTTCCATACCTGAACATTGTGTTGGTTTACTTTCCCAATAAGGTGAAACGTTGTCTCTTCACCAAAAATTAAACGCGACAAAAAATGCCGTTTTCCATATTTTTGAGCGTACCATTAAAAAATCTTCGCACTTTAGTTTGTACAAAAGTTTGTGCCAGTTGTAGGCAGTATATTTTGATTATTTATTAAAATGAAACACACGCCAGAAAATTGTTTGTGACAGTCCAAATTCTTTACCCACTTTATGGATTGACATCATTACACGCTTTAATTTCTCTAAAATTCGTCCTATATTTTTCTATGATACACGTGGTCGGTCCGTACTAGAGATGGGCGATCCGCTCATGAGTTACTCAAAAGAATAAGCTCTTCGTAGGGAGTGAATGAATTATGACTCATAAAATAAGAGCGGTAGCTCTTCGATCTCCCACTTGACTCACGCTCTTTGTCGTGCGGTCTGCGCATGTGCGAGCAGCTCTTGGTTCTCCCGTCTCTATCTGACCCACTGATCTGATTCACTCCCGAAACTTGATCTCAACTTGTTTCTGATTATAATATGTTGTTATTATTTTAGAACGAAATTGGTTTTATAATGGTAGCATTAATAGCCTAACTGATATAGCCAGTAGGCATAAATGTAGCAGAAAAATGAGTTATAAAAAAGAGCTGGTTTTTGGTGAGTGAGCGATTTGGATCTGATCCCAGAGATGAGTCACTTTGCCCATCTCTAGTCCGTACTGTTACATTTATCAGTTTGATCAAATTGATGATTTAACCGACAAATTCTTTTTCTTGTTAAAATTTAATGTTATAAAGACAACTAAATGTAAGTTGCACCATAGTCGCGGAGCATGTTTTATTAAACTTTTATTTTTTTTATTATTAGTTTTTATTTGCATATTTACAATCTACTCATGTTATACAAATTGAGTAATAAGTAAATTTGATCTTGTATAGAAATACATGTCGTGATATTGGATCAAGGCATTGTCATCAACCTAGGGCAGAATATACTAACATAAATTGCATAGGGAATTAGGTCTTGTGACCAGTTGAGCTTGAGCCTTTTTACAACGGCTGGCTGGTTTACAAGGCGCCCTATGAGCTCGTTTTCATGTCCTGGTAAGTTGTGGGTGTATGCTTTTGCAAGTCTCTGAATTTCGGATGCTACATCCGGGATCTTCAAATTATTATGGATGGATTTCGTTACTTACATACCATGGTGCATCAGTCATTATGCGAAGGATTTTAGACTGAACTCTTTGGAGTATTTTTATATGGGATGCTTTCGCGCAGCCCCAAAGTTGAACACCATAAGTCCAAATGAGCTTTATGATTGTCTTCCGATTAACCAATACATTTGCTTCACCTTTAAGTCTATTTGCTTTCTCTTATTTTTGATATGCATGCTCCAGTTGAGTTTTGCATCAGGGTACATTCCTAGGTATTTGATTTCAGACTTGATTGGAATTGCAATATTGTTGAAAGTAGTTTGAAAGCAATCAAATCGTCTAGTAGTGAAGGTTACTTCAGCTGACTTCTCACTATTTACTGTTATTCTCCACTTGCGAGTCCAATCTTGCAGTAGGTTTGGGCGATGCTGTAAGTGAGCTTCAGTTACTGCGGCCTTGTCACTGGTTGATAATATGGCCACGTCATCGGCAAACATGGTAATAGAAGTGTCCTGCGTGGTTGGCGTATCACATAAATAGATCAAGGTAAAGGACCCAAAACACTACTTGCTTAGATTTGGTGATAGTCAGAGGTTGAGCCATTTATCACGACTTGGAAGGATCTCTCTGCGAGGTAGGATTTTGGAACTAGATAGATCGGACTTGGAAAGTGTAATTTTATCTTGTAAAGCAAGCCTGTGTGCCAGACCTTGTCGAAAGCTTGCTTTGTATCTAGGGATGCAGCTGTAGTTAACTTTTTGGTTTCGAGGCTTTCTATTATTTGATTGACGATTCGGTGGCATTGGTGTATCGTTGACTGGGTTTCACGAAACCTGAACTAATAGGTTGAGATTTACTGTTTTTTTTTCAGTAGGAGTCTTTCAAAAATCTTAGACATTAAGGGTAAAAGGCTTATAGGTTTATAGGAAGATGGGTGGTTATGTGGTTTGCCAGGCTTTGTAATCCGAGCATACTTCCATAGTACTGGAAAAGAGCTTAACCTCATTATACTATTAAATATGGTGGTAAGAAGAACCAGTGCTTTCCTTGGAAGATGCTGCAGAACTTCTCCTCCGATCGTATCATAGCCAGGAGCTTTTTTGGTGTTTTGTTTGTTGTTTGGTTTTTTAATTTACTGAAGGACTTCTGATGGGGAGAAGGGTTTTATTGGTAGCGAAAGCTGGTATGGAGCAGTCAGGAAATCTTGAACTTCTGTGTCGTCATTGTTATGAGGGTTTGAAATGGTGAATACGTTATCGAGATATTCTGCGAATATATCCGCTTTATCTTTATCTGTTCTGGCCCACGTGTCATTAGGTTTTCTTATTGGTGGTATTGCTAGTATTGGCCTCTTGAATTTCTTAGTTGCTTTTCAGATTGTAAGATCGTTAGGAAATAGTTTTATAATATATTCTTTAAATGTTTCATTGCGTTCTTCTATAAGGGTATTATGTAGTTGATGAGTAAGCCTATTGTAGATTGTTTTATCTTGTCTATTCCTTGTTACTTGCCATTTTTTCCGAGCTCTTCGTTTCTCAGTGATTAGGTTTCGTATATGGCGGGGAATATTATCAGCTTTAGGACTAAGATTTCCAATAGTTGGTGTGGTTTGCCAGGCAGCTGACTGGATCATTGTCATTAGATGATGGTCTACTTCATCCAGATCTTGATTATCTTTAATTCTAATGGTTAGGTTAATGTTTTCTTCCAACAGGTTCTTGAATTGATCCCAATCCGTATTTTTATTACATAATCTATCAGGGATTTCCTTTGCGTTTATTGTTGTACTGATAGTAATGATGACTGGAGAGTGATCACTGGAGAGGTCATAGTTAGATTCCGCTTTAGTATATACATTAGCTATTTGATTGAGTATTGCAAAATCTAATAAATCTGGAAGTTTACGTGGATCACTAGGCCAATAGGTAGGTTTTCCAGTCAATAGATTATCATAATTGTTTCTCTGAATTGTACTTAGTAGATTGCGTCCTTTAGGGTTGATAAGTCTAGAACCCCAGATCGTATTTTTCGCATTCGAATCCCCTCCTACTATAAATTTGTTGCCTAGGGATCTGAGAAAATTTTCATATTGGTTCAGACGAAATGGCATGCCTTGGCGGACTATACACGGCTGATATAACAAATGAGTAGGGAAAGGCTCTAACTTTTATGGCTGCATCTTGTATTTTATCGGTTAGATAAGGCTGTATTTCATGGTAGATAATCGTATTTTTAATTATCACAGCTGATCCGCCATGAGCCCTCCCATCAGGGTGATTAGCATAATATACAGTATAATACGGTATTTTAATTACTGTCCTACTTGTTGCGTGAGTTTCTGATATAAGCAGTGTATCAATTTGTTGTAATTGTAGAAAAGTTATTACTTCCAGAATATGGTTAAAGATACCATTGTCGTTCCACAAAGCTATGCGCAGTGAAGTAGCCATTTTACGCTATTTTGTTAATCACAGTGGAAAGCATGTTAAGTATCATGCTTATTCTGACTTATTAGTTGGGAAAACATATTTTTGAATTCATTGAGGAAATCTGTAAGTACTTCGTTGGTGTTAAGTTGCTGTTGGTCTTGAGTTAGGGGATTGTTGCTTCTTCTGGCCCATGGTTCAGGATTGTTAACTACGTTTTGTGTAAGTCTTTGTGTTTTACCATTGTGGTTATTAGCTTGGTTACAAAGAGGAGGAAATTCATTTAGGTTAGGAAGAGTTTGTTGGAGGCGAGGTGTATTTGTTATTATTATAAATGGTGAGTTCCTGGATCTTTGAAGATATAGGGCGCACTTAGCTGGGGTACTGCGGTCTTTTGTGCAAATTGTCGTTTTGTGTCTACCGCCGCATTTTACACAGACAAAAGATTTATTGAAGTAAGACTTTGTGTGCCCGTAGTCTTGGCATCTTAGGCATTGAGGGGTAATGTTCTTCTTTTTAGTTGGTTCTACCGATACAACTATATTCCTGATGTACTTTATATCAAAGATATTTTATTGTTTTCATTTGGTTCAAGGTCAATCATGAATAGGGGGAGAGGTTGTTTGGTTACCCTATGGCGCATATGTATCATATTGCGCACTTTATGACCTTGTTTAGCTAGCTCATTCTTTATGATTTCTACTGGTACAGAATGGTGCATGTTTCGAATAGCAACTCTGTAAGCTCTTTCTTCTTTTAATTGAAAAGTGTGGTATATTATATTTTCCTCTTTTAGATGCCTTGACAGCTTTCTGTAGGAATCAGCGATAAAAGTATTGATTCTGATTATATTATTTGATGTTGCTGACGTATAATATTGTTCTTTCTCAATAGTTTTAGTGATATTTACTTATTAGTTACTCCATGGATAAACATTAGTGGAGGTTTGCAGTTTTAGTTTGTTGATTGTAATTATTGTTATTGTTTTTCGTTTGTGCAAGAATTCCGTATCTGTTAGATGTAGTCAATTGGTTAGGTTGCTTTAAATTGGGATTCTCTGTGGTTGTATTCCTTTTTCTTTTCTTAAGCGTCTGCTATTCGTGTTTTAAGGTGGATGAACTGCTTTTGTCTTTGTCAGTATCATCTGCAATCGATTCCTCTTCGTCGTTCATATTTGTATCTGTTAGTGTGTCATTGCCTGTTCTGTTATATTGATTACTTTCGTTGGTTTGCATTGCCGGCCTAGGTAGGGTTGTATTTGGGTTCATTGCAAAATGGGGTGTCATTATTTGGTTATTGGTTACATATAAGTATTGATGGTTAAGATGACTTTGCGGTTAAGAAGTAGGGTATCCTTAAAGACCAGGAATATTGAAAGTAAAGGAGTGGATAGATTATTTACGGTGGTTGTTCCTGGCGGGCCAAGGCCATAATTGTTTCCGATTGGAAACATAGTTATGTTGTATTTACATTCAATAAATAAACTAAACTAATAAAATAAGTGAAAGTTGTTTGTATGTACAATTTTGTCAAGTGTATCGCACTGTTATCGGAGCGCATGCAAGGCGTCCGCACCGATTCACCGCTCGTACTCGACTATTTCACTAAACTTACAAATGAAAAAAAAACCTTGTGCTGCACTGCAACCATTTCGATCACAACTAACGCTGTTACATAACCATATGCTAGGCGTGAATACTTTAAAGGTGGTATTAGATACTTTAAGTCATCCGCTTTGAAATACTACGTAAAGCTCATTCATATACAATGTATAGTTTATATGTTATATTTAAATACGAGGGATTGCCCGAAAAAAAGTATTTTTAACGTCCTAGGGTGAAAATTGTACGCCCGCCTACCTTTAAATTTTTGCAAGGGAATGCAGAACAATCTGTCGTTTTTAATATTTATTTGCAATCTGCTACAGTACCAATAAGCACATCAGTGAACTATTCTAGAAAATACATTGCGATGTAAATTACAGATAAGGTAATACCTTTTCGCGTTCCTCGATGAACTCACTTATACAAATGATATATAACTAAGAAATAATAAGGATGATAAACTGTCTAGAAATGATAAGGGAGACCGGTTGGTTTGAAACGCATTAATCTGCGCACTTGTTCACTTTCGTTAATTAGATCTGACACTAATGGATTAGGATGTGTTTCTAATCGATGGAGATATTTTTCACTAAACTTAGCAATTTCTTCTTTTACTGTTTTTAATTTTAGGTCTTTCCGTATTTCTGTGTTAGGTATATAATAGGGATCATTGGTGATCATGCGGAGTGTCTTCAAGTGGAAGCGTTCCAGAATTTCGATATTAGAGTGTGAGGCAGTATCCCACAGCTGAATGCCATAGCTTCAGATTGATTTTAGTACACTTTTATAGACTAATCATTTGTTGTTCAGCAAGAGATTGGAGTTACGGCCTAATAGTCAGTAGTAAATTTTAATTTTAAGATTCAAGCGTATTCTCTTGCTCCAAATGTGTGTTCTCCAAGTTAGAGGCCTTTGTCAATATGCATGTATTTCACACCGTCTTTACGGGGTAGAACTCTGCCATCCATAATCACGTTGCGGATGATGCCTCTACGTTTAGTGAAGGTAACAATATCTATCTATACATTTGAACAGAAAGTAAACAAACGTAATGTGGTGTGCCCTATGCCCTTGATTTACACAAGAAGATCCGTGCGTAGTAAACAAAGGCAGCCTATACATTTGAACGGAAAGTAAACAAATAGGGCCGATATTTGGCGTCCCGCGCTCTGAGCGCTTAATTTAAACGAGGAAGCCCGTGCTTTCGTGCACACCGCCGGGCCGCTCTCGCTCCTTGTCGACTGGTCGAGCGGTCTTGGCTATCGGACCACTACATATTCCTTTTATCGTGTAGGAAGAGATGCATATTTACTAACTTCATTAGTAGTTTCCTATCTGTTGTAAAAACGATGCCAAAATGTCGACTATACTAAAGTTAGGTTGTGCAATTTCAGAATCAAAACAAACATTCTGTTACTGCTGCCAACATTAATCTAGGAAAAAATTAAAAAATACTGCAAATGAATGTAAGAAATACATAAAGTGAACCGATTTCTTACGTATGGACGAAAAACGTAAAAATTACGGGAGTACGTTATGAACGAGCTCATAAGCTTTGCATTGGTTTAACATTACATTTTACGTATTTCTTATAGGCGGCTTATGCTTACGTCTATTATATATGGGCGTCAAATTATTTTACGTTTCGGATCCAGAAAAAAAGCCGATCCAATTAAAAATTTATATGTTCCCACCTTGCAAAAATTTGAGGAAAGGCGGGTGAAAAATTGTCAGCCTAGGACGCCAAAAATACCTTTTGGCGGGCAACTCCTTGTTTGTTTACAAATTATAACGATGGGATAAGTCGGTGGCCTTACTAGAGCAAGATATGCAAAACGATCTTGAAGACAGGCAACCAAACGTACTCTCAGAGCTAAGCCACACCACATTTCATATCAACTATCTTTGTTTACTTTTTGTTCAAAACTGTCTTTGTTTATGTACAAATTGGGTCCATAATTTTGAATCAGTCTTTGTAATTTAATGTTCTATGACAATCTTTTAAGTAACCCACTACGTAAAATATATATTAGAATCTAATAACATATTTAGATTTATTTACTAGGCAAATCTGTGTCACAAGTTGTACCAATTATTACATAAATATTTTAGTAAAAATTCAGTGACATGTACTTTTAATTGAATATTATATTTTCTTGTTTTACATAAATTTGTTTTCAAAGTAATTTTGAGTGAATTAAAAAACGAGTAAATACCATTGTACATTTTTATTAAAAAATTTTAACAATTGCACATACACTTGTCCCCTGATTTATAATTACCTTGTTACTATTTTAAGTATGTACATAATAAGTATATACAAAAATATTTAATAAAAATTTTGTGGCAAACTAAAGAAATGGTAGCTTTATAGAAATTAAGAGCATTCTTATATTTTGTAAACTTCAAACATTTATTTGTATTTACAAGGTTAGTAATTTCTGTTTAAGCGTTTTTAATTTAAAATAATAACTTGCTGTAGTTATTCAATATAGTAGAAAAATATTAGTAAGAAGCTAATATATCGTAGGTAACAGTGTGTTTTCGCAATACATACAACTACCGACAATCATTCTGAGTTAGTATAACTTTTACATATATGTCTACATAAGCGGTTTTATAAATATTTTATAATATAGGACGCTGACCTTTTAAACTAATCTAAGAATAAAGTATTTAAACATGCATATCACACCTATATTCTGCTATTTTGCAATTTAAGTAATGCTAAGGATAAATTCTAGGTTTTGTTCAATGTACTTGTATGGTATACAATTAAAACTAGAACTATAGTATGTTTGGAATAGATGTGTTATTTTTAAGCAAAAATATACGTTATGCTTAATTAAATTACATTCTATTACTTCGTTAAGAACAAGGCGTCTTAAATACTACCTATAAACATTCACAGGCACAATCATAAATAACAATTCGACAATTAGCAAAAGTATAGCTACTTCTGCTGTGAAAAAGTTAAAAGCTACCGGAATATGAGCACTTAATACTTGACATTTCTAAATTTGACAAGGTTAATTACTTTCCAAACTTGGAAGCTATCACATAGAGGGAATTTAGCAATTCGAGCGCTCTGGTATCCTCATCGTCATCTTCCAAGGATGGATGCACTATGCTTTTGAAGTAGTTTGATTCGGTTGTAATACCATCTCTGTTAGATTCAAGGTCGATTGTAGTCCGTATGTACCTTGGTTCTTCGGTGTTCTTTTCTCCGTAATCAGACTGAGCTAATCCGAACACGCTATCACCAGCTGCCTCTCGTGATTCAAACTCCTTACTTTTATCTGTATTACATTCACTGATAAGCAGCAAAATCAAACGACGCGTCAGAGGGTTGCCTTCAATTTCTTTCATTTTGTCCAAAAATTCGTCCTGACTTATGTTCAACTTTTGGAGTATTCGTTGCAGTCTCAGCGACCCCTCTGTTTTGTTCGCACTCATAAAGTCTATTAAAATGCCATGGACTTGCGTCGAATTCAACTCCAGCTTTGGAAGAGCACTCAACGTGTAATGAATTTCGGATACATCAGTCGTTGCAACAGAGCCTTCTGAAGAATCTTCTGTTGAACTTGTTCCTCCAGGAAAGCGCGTATTGAGCGGAACGTCGTCGGCACCTGCAGTTCCTACAGCGGGCGCTACTATACCAAAATGTTTATTAAACGCGGCGGGGTTTACCGAAAGGGTAGTTTGCCACAGTTTAGCAACGTCCGATGATTTAGTCCAGTGATTTTCCGGTAAATATTTAGGACCACGTCCATTTGCAAAAGCCGGATAAGTAACGTCTGTTGTTTTTGAGGTTTCTCCAACCGAAGGGGGAGTGGCGGTTTTGTATTCCTGAGTTACCTTGTTAAATTGAGAAACAAACGATTGACTATCAGCAATCTGTAGGTTTTCCTTATCGGAAGCCAAAGAGTTTTGTGATATTGAATTATCACCATTTAAGGATGTTTCGTTAAAAGCTAAAATATATCCCCATGTTGGACTAACAGGTATTCCAGTAGGGCGGGTAGATAGCTGGGGACGCTCAGATTTTAAATCTGAATCGGAATAATTGAGAACTTCATCGTCTTCCACTGCGCCAGTTTGAGCGCCTGCAGTTAATGGAGGTTCAGTAGGTCTAACGTCATGCAACACCTTTTTAAATGTATCTGGATCTTCAAGATAAGCCGATAGCGCTTCTGTAAATACTTTAGCTAGCTGTCTAACACCGGGACCTTCAGTTGGGTGTTGCGTGTCTTCTTTAGCTAAATCATTTTCGCTGTCATTTGCGCCAGATCTAGATGCAACGTTTGGTTCTGTAGTTGTAGATTCAGAATCTTTAAAAAGATCTTGATAATTATTAAGCGTCATTTGCGTCAAAAGAGATTTGATTAGCTCCTCATTATCAATATGCAAAAGAGGGGAATTAGTTCCCGTTTCTTCTTCATTTCCACTATGTTCCAAAGAACCAGAAGATGTTAGATTATCTAAAGCATTAGCAAAATACACTGCTAAGGTATGAAGCGTTTGAGGTCCTGCCGATGGAGGAATAACTAATCCTGGTCTTGGAGTAACGAAAGTATCATCATCGCTACTATTAACACCACCACCAAAACGCTGCTTTACAACTTCCATTAAGGCATTAATCATGTTACTTATATTTTCGTTTGTAGGTTTATAAAAATATGTCGAAGTAGCTGGTGTGATGTAAGTCATAGATCCGCTTGAAGTCGATGTTCTTGAATAAGCTCCACTTAATTTTGGCGTCGTGGCAAATGGACTAGCTGAAGATATGGAGTATGGTGGAACTTCTGTAGAGTATGGTTGTTTATATCCAAATTGGTTACTAAATTTACTAGTTACGGAAGAAGTTTCGGTGAGTGAAAATGGCTTTGGTTGTTGAAATCCAGTTGCAGATGTTCGAATACTTTCATATTGGGATGGTGTTTCTTTAGTTGTTACTATTTCACCTTTTTGTATCAAATCTACTAAAAATGGATTACCAGCATATAAATCACTTGCAGTAGGACTAGTTACTCCATAGTTAGATTTTGCCTTTGTATCTGTGTTATTAGTAGCTTTAAGATTTAAACTTGATAAAAATGGATTACCAGCGTATATATGACTTGCAGAATTTAATGTTGGTATAGAACTAGTAAACTGTTGATTACTAATTGGTAAAGATGATCCACTGGTGGCTCCATAGTTAGATTTTGCCTTTGTATCTGTATCATTAGTAGCAGTGCCAAATGTCTGCTTTAAACCTGATAAAAATGGATTACCAGCGTATATACCACTTGCAGAATTTAACGTTGGCGTAGGACTAGTAAAATGCTGGTTATCGACCAGTGAAGATAATCTGCTAGTTGCCTCATAGTAAGATTTTGTTTTTACATCTGTATCATTAATATCAGCAGCAAATGTCGGCTTGGTAAATGCTTTTTTATCAGTCAAGACTTCAATTACGTTAGGTTTAACAGTAGATGTTTGTTTTGAATATTCAGTATATGCACGAGCATTTCCAATAGAAGCAGGTGTTATGAAAAATATGTTACTTCCTTTTTCTCTAGAAGGTGAACCTGTTGATAATGCATCTGGTGTACTTTCCGAGTAACCTGGTTTGCTTAAACCTGAAGATGGGGTGGCGGCTCCAAATGTATATCTCGGTGTTGTTGAACCAAATGAAGTTGGTTGCTGGCTAAAACTAAATCTGTTTGAAGCTGGCGTAACGGTATTTGAACCAAAAGATACATATGATGCATCAGTTTTTGGTTTTGTATATTCTTTTGATCTAGAAGTTACCAGCGTTATAATTTGGGGTTTTGGAACGTCACTTACAAATGATTTTCCGGTTCTTGCACTTGGTTGATAACTAGGTGATATAGTCGAAGGTATAATATTTACTTTTATAATTGGACTATCGAAGCTTGATTTTGGAGGCGCTCGACCACTATATCCAAAACTATTCTCTTCAAATGCAGTAGTAGATTTTTGATCGTACAATTTAGTGCTTTCTAAAATAGGAGATTCGGTTGACTTTACTTTGATATCGCTTGAAATATCCGGCAGCAAAGTCGACGATACTAAATTAAGACTAGCATCTACTCCACTGTTATATCCTTTATTATAAGTATTGACATCTACTTTACTTAAACCAACGGTGGGGTATTTTATTGTAGTTTGAATATCACTTTGACCAAAATTACTTTTTTGACGGTTTGCTTCTTCTGCTGAGCCACCAATAAATGTTGTCTGAGGTATATTAGCACCAAAGCTAAATTTATTTGTAGTTACAGCTGGTCTGTCAGTTGAGAGTTTTTGATCTAATGGTTTATTTACATTCAAATTAGTTTGGAAATGAGATACAACTGTTCCTGACAAAGGTCTATTAGTAGTAGATACATCGGCCTTGAAATTACTACTAGCCAACTGACTTGGTGTATAAGGACTTTTTTCTGTGGTAGCTTTAAAAGTTTCGCCATGTAATCCAATTGGAACAGTTGAAAGAACTTGCGGACTCACAGACAAGCCGTAGAACGGCTTTTCTGGTAATTTGCTCTGTGGTTTCTCATAATAAAACCTAGGATCTTTGATTTCCGAATATGTTTGTCTGTGATTAGGATATGTGTTGGGGGTACTATATTTATTTCCACTTTCTGGCAAATTGTTGCGAGAATTTTTGAAAAATGACGCCGTTTCTTGAGGTACTTGAGTTTCAGCTGATGTTGTAGAAATTCCATCACGTATAATTGGCCTTAAAGTGCCTTGTCCTTGTACACTTGTCTTTAAGTTAAACGAATTTTCTAATTCTTTTGAGCTCTTACCAAAATCTGTTGATCTAGTCTGATCTAATTGTCCGAAAGATGTACTTTGGTCGAGCTTACTACTAGTTTTCAAATTTTGATTACCTTGCTGATCTTCAAATGGTGACTGCTTTACAGAAAAATCATTTGGTTTTCCTTGCGAACTTATGGTAAATTTGACGCTAGGCGTAGTTGATCCTTGTTGAAATTGTGCTGACCCAAATGTGTTAAATTGATTATTTGTATAACCTCCACTAAATGGCCTGACTGTTAAATTATCGATCCCTTTTTCTCTTACGCCTGTGCCAAATCCAGTTTGTCCGGTGTTATATGGCGATATAGTTTGTTTTTGTTTATCTTGAAACGAATCAAATCCATTAAACTGATTATTTCTAGCATTTGTAGTAAAAGCCGTTGGTCCATTTTGCTGCTTTTGTTGATTAATTGTTCCAAATGTAGATTGGCCAACATTTTGAAAATCTTGTTTGAAATTATTACCGGTCAGCTGAGTAGTTCTATCCAAGGTCGGTTGTGTGCTATCTCTATAAATGTCTGCATTGTCGGGTTTGCTTTGAAAATTATCTTCAAAAGTATTTTTTCTTGTTTCTTTTGCGCCTGTTGCCAAATTGTAATTTGGTTGGGTTATAAATTGCTGATTATTTCTATTTGATGGTATTATATTTGCTTGACTACCTGAATTAATTTCAAATTTATTTTGTACATTTAGACCTTGCTCGGTAGTACTGTATTGTGATGTCCTGCTGCCAGTTAATGTTCGTTGAGTATTTGAAGGAAACGCACTATCAACCTTAGAACCGAACAAATGCTGAGGTATTTTCTCAGTTGAAAATCTCCCAAAACTACTTTTCTGTTGAGTATTTGCGTTCGTGTTAAACCTCGTGTAAGCACTGTCTGGTTGACTTTGGAGGTTTACGCTAAATGTGCTTTCTCTTCTGCTTGTTGCTTCAAAACTAACAGGCGTGTATGCTTTACCACTATTATCAGTTTTACTTTGCAAGTTAGCATTGTAAGAACTCTGGACAGGTCTACTAACAAAACTGTCTGTTTTGTCAGAAACCCTCTCCCGCAACCCGTTAGCGAAAGTCTCCAATTTGCGATCTAGCCGCGAGTTAACATTTTGTCTAACGGAACTTTCGGTACTGGCAGAAATTTTGTTGTCGATAACTTTCAAAGAAGATTTGTAGGGGTAGGAGGCGGTTACGAGGTGCGCCGGCGTTTTGAAGGATACTTCCACGTAATCGTAATCTTCCTTGCTTCCGAAGATGCCCTGTCGAGTACCATGATACGTCAGTTTTTGGGACCCTCTCCTCTTGGCGTTCTCCTTTTGCAGGGTTTCAGCGCTTTCTTCGTATAAAGAAGGAGAACTTGTGCAATTGACTTTGTACCACCAATCGCAGATTAGCTCCGACTGCCGAAACACCGTTCCGTTGGGACAGAGGAAGGAGAGTTTTCTGCCCTCATCACATATGTGGAAAACCTAAAATAGATACCAAATTAATATTTTCTTATTTCTAATTTACTTGTAAGTAAATAGTAATCATTATTTGTGTATTCATCAAATATGTAATATCTGCGAATTGATTTTAACAAATACCTAAAATGTTGCCTATAAATCAAATAATTGAGAAAAGGAAAAAATAAGTTTAATAATTTTTAATCTACTTATACTATTCAACTTAAAAAATATATAATAAGTGGAAAGCTATCAGAGATTATCCAATTACATGTACGAATAAAAATTTATCTTCAAAATTAGTTAATTAATAAATGTATCTTTTTTTCCTTCTTCTATTTCTATTTTTATCATAACCTTTGTTGATTGTTAGAAGGGTAGATTTTTATTTATTTCTTAATTTTTTGAAACAAACTGTACCATCTATCTATTTTCTAAATATTTGCTTTTATATTAAGTTCGCTCTTTTGTAAATTATAACGTGTGGCAACTATTTTGCAGTTTTTGTCAAAAACAAAGCTAAAGCTACTTATAAGAAAAATGTAAAAATAATTCTTTTCAGATTTTAAGAATAGAAGATTTGAAAAATATTTTAAAAAAGTATGTACACGTTTAGAAAGGTAAACTTGACAAAAATAAAGAAAATGCTATTTATAATAGCCAAACCATGTAAATATACTCATAACAAAACAAAAATAACAAACGAAAAATTTAGTAAGAGTGGAACTATAAATTACTTTTCAACTAGATAATAAAATAATGCAAATAGGTTAGATGGGGCTGCAGTAGACACTTTTTACTAATTATTATTTTACTTTTATTTTATAAAAGCTACATTATTGTTAACGTAATTATCTAATACACTACACTTTTTGTTGCTATTAAAAACTTTATGAATAATATTATTCATTTTTTTAATGTAGTTAAGAATCTGTTCACTTTTGAGTCGAGTCAAGGTAAACCTAAGCATAATGTAAAAGTAATAAAAAAATTATTGAAATGGTTATATAGGGTGATCCAAATTGAACTTTAAAATATGAATTGCGCGCCGTTTGCGTTCCGTAAACGTTGGAAGTTTGCATTTGTCAAAGACACCAGAAACGCCGTACTTTTGTGAACTGGGTTTTAGAAAGCAAAGTACTTGATACCAAATTTTGCTAAAAAAACTTATATTGAGCGATAAAGCGAATTTTTCTTTAACTAGCATTAGAAATCGTTAGAACTGTCGCATCTGTTTGGCGTGTATTGTAGACTGGAGGAACGGCACCATTATTACTTTCTAGAGGACGACGCTGTTACTGTCAATTGTATACGTTATCAAAAGATACTTTTTTAATTAATTTAACAATTTGAATTTGAATGATATGTGATTTTAATAAGATGGAACTACATGTAACGCAGCGCATAAAACACTAATTTTATTTCAAATCAAATTTTCTGGTTATGTTTAGCTGCCACGGTCTTAACCCCATTAGACTTTTTCCTCTAGAGCTACTTGAAGAAAAGGAAATATGTCAGCAAACCTGCAATGATTACAGGGATAAAAGAGAATATTCTGCTAAAATAGAGCCACATTTATGGGAAAGCCTTATGAAAACGACATTTTATTAACAGCAGATAACGTCGCAGACTTGCAGGATATAATAACAGACTAGCAACGAAAGTCAAAAGGGATAGGATTCAAAAACAATTTTAAAAAACAAAATTATAAGAAAAGAAAATATAAATGCTAACAAACAGATTAAACCTAATGACAAAGTTATAGAAGGAGTTGGTAGCTATATATATTTAGGCCAAGGTATTAGTTTAACGAAATGTAATCAAGAAGAAGAAATAAACAAAAGAATTAAACTAAGTTGGGCACCCTTTAGTAACTGGAAAAAAGTTAAAAAAAGAGTAAAATAGATAAAAAATTAAAAAACCAAATTGTTTGATCAAACTATCCTACCTATACTGTCTTATGGTGCATAGACTTAGAAACTTACAAGGAAGCATAAAGAAAAATTAAGTAAAGCACAGAGAACTCTGGTAAGGTTAATGATAGCAGTATCTTTGAAAGATCGAAAAACAAATGAGTGAATAAGGTCAGCAACAAAAGTGGAGAAAATATTAAAACAAAAATGGCGATAGGCAGGTCACATGGCGAGATTTTAAAACAATAGATGGACGAAAAAAGGAGTGCAGTGAAAACCTAAACAAGGAAAAGAATTTAGACCATCGAATAAAATGGTCAGACAACATTAAAAGAATGGTTAACTTCAACTAGCTACAGAAGGAGCAAAATAGAGAAGAATGGTATTTATCCAAAATGGATTGTTATAGGCGATGATGATGATGATTATTATGGAAAACTTAGGTAAAAGAATGGTCGTATGTCAGCGGAGTCATAAAGAGAACTTGACTGACGTCATAATTCATAACTACCAAGTCCGTACTTTACAACGTTTTGTGATTTATTCGGGAAAAACTTCTTGAAGTGCAATTTGGATCACCCTCTAATTATTAAAATTAATACTAAAAATAAAAGCCTACCCTATCACTTTGCACTGGCCTCGATATGCAATAGATAGCAATATGCTAACGATATTCGTGTGTTTAACTATAGAATCATATAGAACACAATTTTTGATTTTTTGAAAAATATTTATTTTGCACTTATTTAATATTCTGTTTATCCCAATAATTTTTCCCATATAATATTTTATAATTTTCTTTATTGGAAATTGTGCGGGAATAAAGTCATTTACTTCAACATCTTATCCACAAAAATATTTTTACTGTCTAGATCTTCTTCCTATTTCTTTTTCAGATCCTGGAATAATTTTTATATAAATAATAAAGTTTTGGTCATCATCCATCTGGCTCGCTAGAAAATATTTGTATTTCTTGGTGGAAGCTAATTCACAAAACTGGACAAAAATAATTACCATACTACAAAAAGCAGCCATTTTGTGAACTTGTTGCCCCAAATTGCTTTATTTTGCATTTGCGATTCATTTTATCACTTTATTACTGTGCACATGCTTACATTAATAATGAGAAATTTCAATTCTGCAATAATCAATGTGGTTTTTAACCCAATATTTTGTCGGTCAGTTGAGCAACTGGTTATTAGAGTTGTTAGCGTTGAAACCGCTGTTACTACTTCTATTGCAAAAGAACTGCTGCAATAGGTCTGAGAAATAGAAATTATTGAGTAATTTGAGTACACACAGACCCAAGCTTACGACATCGCCAAGAACTACAGAGAAGCTTTACGACCAAGAGAAGATAACTACCGACAGGACAATTTACAATAAATGATCCGATCACAAGGGAAGTGATAAATTCGTCTGCAATTGAAAGAAAAGATGGATCAGAATCCTGGGCGGACTACCGGTGACCTGGCAAAAGAAATTGCCCTGGCGAAATTGACAGTCTAGCAGTATACGAGGACTTGCACTATGAGTCCTTTATCACACGACACCGCTAACTCTTTACTAATAAGATCGACAAGAAGTTAAAGGCTCAAGCACTGCTGAACGATATTAAATACGATACCACCGGCTTTCTAAGATTCTTTTCGGATGAAAAATGTTCATCGAGGACAAAAAGGTGAATTACTAAAATGACCCTTTGAATTTACCAAGATGCTTCTGAATTGTCTACCATCATGAATACAAAGTTTTTTCAATCTGTGATGGTGCTGAGGCTTGTGAGCAACAAAGGGGATGGTCACTGTTCCCCCATTTCTTTGCGGAAAGCCTCAAGATGACCGCGTACAACTATATCAACGTGCAACAGCGTCTTGTTGTCAAGCTCTGGGTGTAGGAAGTTATAGTCAGGGTTATACAACAATTAGCGTTACCACTGATCTCCTTGACTTGTGGCCACCCTCTAGATTCGTCTAAAATCCCCTTAACTACTATATCTATGTGCTATGTAAATGATGAGCTTCACAACACAAAGGACAGCATAAGAGCTTGTATCACGGAAACATAAGTTGTGTTGACCTACAGTCGGTTTAGCTTCCGACTCGAGGAGGTCGTGGCTGCTAATGGACGATACATTGAATAATGTGATTTTCTATACTATTTACTTTTAATTGTGCGAAGTTGTATATAAATATATCTCATTTTTCTTGTATTTTAATGTTATTTGTTTATTTATTTTCTAGATTTACTTCTACGATTCTCTATTTATCGCTATGTAGTGTTTTTTGTATGCGATGAAGCTCTGTAGTTTGTTTCAGATTACAGCATTAGTGCACATTCTTTTTCATTTGCGCACTATCAACTGTAATATAAGCACTGGTGCTACTACATGTATTTTCTGATCATATTTTAGGTTATTGTTGTTATTTTATTAATTGTAACAGTAACAATCAACAAGTATAGAATGGAAACTACTACACCTTATTTAAAAAAAAATTCGATGATTATCTCTATGAGCAATTTTTTGCATAATGGTAGAATATTATCAAGGGGGAACTTAACAATAAACAGTGCTTGTCAAAGCACAATGCTTACTGATACATAAACATTTAACATCCTTGGATATAGTGCTTCCCGAAAAACTATTCAAAAACTCGAGTTTTAGGAATTAGCTTTGTTTTAGCACAATAGCTTTATCTCAAAAACTGTTTGACATATTATTAATATTACAAGATTTTTTATTAAGAACTAAAGAAATCTGTGCGTACTATTGTTTAGCTACAAATATGTTGTTTTGAGTATAAAAAAACTATTCTGAAGTATAATACTACTAGGACTTACACATTTCTTGTACTACATTTAACCTGGAAAATCTAAAACCAAATTAGTTGAAAGCTAATTAAGATTTAATTACATAATAATTTTCAAAATTACTTCATAAATTTAATATCAGATTGAAGTAATTCCACTGAACAGCATCAAATAAGTTAAAAGTAAAATTACGTAAAAAATATATAAATATCAATTAAGGGATTATAATCATATTTAAAAAAGATAAGAACAAAATAAGTAGTAATGAATTTATAAGGAACAAATTAATGCTCCTTTAGTTCCATGGTCATTACAATTAATTAATCAAACAAATAAATGTAGGAAAAATATTACTTTCTTTAGAAGGAAGTAATTGCTGTAATTAATTCAATTTGCATCACACCTAGAATATGATTTCAGTTCCTGCACATTACACTTTAACCTTTACATCATCTTTATATTTCGCTGCAGTTTCGTTTAATTTATTTAAACTCATCGTGCCCTTCATGGTTAACTACGTGGTTTTCAATGCAGTTTATTTTAAGAAATTTTTCATACTTGGCAATCAGTTTCCAAATCAGCATAATATCCGGCTTCCATTTCTCGGCAGCTGAATTGCGTCTTGGGGACGTACGCTAATGTTGGAAAGTCGATCCCCGGGGTCCCATCTGCGCCTGCAAAGACACATTCCGATGGGCATTACATCAGTTTTTAATTTATCGAAATTACCTTGGTAAAAAAAGACGGTCTCGTCCCCGGAGTCTCTTCTTTCGCGATTATCTGTCGTGCTTGTCGTGTTCGTGACATCATCCGTCTTCAAGCCACTCGCAACCTGTTGAATAAGATTTCATAAATATTCAGATAACGAACGCGAATGACAGCTCACCGCTTGCGTGGTGTGGCAGACAGTGAGGCACAGTATGGCTAGCCCTGCAACAATGGCACAATTAGCTAACGCCTTAGAAAGCGGTGTTATTAACAAATAATGCTTACTACTTAATTGTGGCCATTTAGCCTGCGTGCGTTGCGCGAGCGACCCCCAACGAGGTGGTAAATGTTAATCTGATTATAACGAGCGAATCATGCAACGACCGTTTCGGTAAAATCAAACGGCACCGAATTGTACATCTCCAAACAATGGGATGTTGCGCAGCCGAATTATTCGCGAGTCCAACGTTAATTGCCGGATGGCGGCGTTCGAAACGTCAGATGCAATAATGATAGGAACCGATTTCCGTCAAACTGGATGAGATCACCTTTCACAACGCGCAGCTACTCTAATAGTAGTCCAACCATTTGGTGGCCAATTAATTACAGTTCCGCGAAAACAATGCCTTGCAACACTGCGTAATTATCAGCTAATGAAAAATATGCAAATTGCACATCTTTGGGCGATTAAACCTATCATTTCTGCATGCGGGAACGAAAATCCTATCGTAATAATGAAGTATCAATAAAGTGTTACCGGATTTTCGGCAGATTTTATCAAGGTTACGTTTTTGGGGCAATTAATAAAAATTTGATTAAATTAGGTTGTCCGTAGTCTATTAATTTTTTAAGTGGGTACAAACTTGTCGATTACACTGAAAATAACTGTAAATAAAAAATTTTGATGCTACCAATCTTTATATTCTTATAAGTCCACTTTTATTTACAGTTTTATGTGAAAATTTATATGAAATCAAACAAATACCAATAAATAAAACGTTTAATGAAATACTTTTGCAGATGTAGAAGTAATTATTTAAACATGAAAAGATTCGGGGGCCCGCTTTCAAGCCGAACGAGCGTGCTTGCTGAGCTATTTTTGGCTTTTGCCGCGCCTGCAGCCAGCTTAACAAGGTCAGAACAATCCATTATTTATATATTATCACTTTTGTGCTATTTTATTTGCTAATATATAAATTATCAATAATATCTAATAAACAAGGGACCCCCTAACATAGAGGCAACCCTGAGCATCGAAATGTCCACGAACAAATGGCCCGCTCTTCACTATCACCACCAGCTCAAGCCCAAAAGCATTATTAATGGCAGCCAGTAACATTACTTGATAGGAACCGATATTGTACGCTAAGGTAGATAGAAGAAAAATCATCACTATCTACAGAAACAAAGAATGACAAAATTAAAATTCCTATCTTTATAATCTTCCTATCGACTAATAAGTCTCCTTCCTCTCCTATCCAAGACATTTGAAAGACTATTACTAAACGAATCAAAGATACAGTTGTCCTCGACCAGATCATACTTTCCTATCAATTCGGTTTCCGTGAGCACCACAAGATGATACATCAAGGTCACCGAATCGTCACTCAAATAATGGAATGCCTTGAAACCAAAAAGATTTGTACGACTGCATAAAGCAGGCGTTCGACAAGGTATGGCACCAGGGACTGTTGTACAAAATTAAACTCCACTTTCCAAGCCAGCTCTATTTGCTATTTAAATCATATCATGCTGACCGGCTATTCCAAGTCAAATCAACAACACGGTCTCTGAATACCACCACATTACATCAGGAATCCCGCAAAGCAGTGTACTGGGGCCACTCCTCTACCTACTTTACACTTCCGACCTGCCAACCACAAACGACACAGTGCTTGTCACACCGCAGGTTGCAACCGATCGCCTTCAGCACCATCTGGACCTACTATAGAACTGGGCCAAACATTGGAGGTTATCAATTAATACTGAAAAATCCGCCCAAATAACTTTTCCACAAGCCAGATTCAGTGACACCCCCCTTCCCCTGAAAACTAAAATAAAATACTTAGGGTTGCATCTCGACGCAAAACTCACTTGGAGCACCCATATTAAAGCCAAAAGAAAACAACTCGACCTAAAACTCAAGAAAATGCTGGGTCTCCGCTCTCAACTTTCCCTCACAAACAAACTCCTATACAAGACCATATTAAAACCAATGTGGACCTATGGGGTACAACTTTGGGGCTGCACAAAGGCCCTCTCACACCAAAATATTACAGCGGTTTCAATCTAAAATTCTCCGCCTGATTACTAACGCGCCTTGGTACATTTCCCTCCACACAGATCTGAACATCCCAACTGTTGCATATGAAATCCAGCGATTCGCCACCACCTACCACCACTAGCTCGTAGGGCACGAAAACAACCTCATCGATCAGCTGTCCAACCCACCTGCAATTGTCCGCAGATTCCAGCGAAATTGGCCACAGGACCTCATCCACTAGCTTCCACAACCATAACATTAATTATTCTGGAGAATAGCACTGGCTATATCCCCCCACATGAATGTAATATTCTACTTATTACTCAATTAAAGAGTAGATTGTAAATAAGCAAGAAATAAAAAAAAATCTTTATAAACGGATCGTTAGATCATAAAAAAGTAGTAGATGATATTCACAATACCATAAATAGCGAACTTACAACTAAATACTCCAGCAATACATTAAAAATAAATTTAACTATGAAAACGATTACAGAACGCTAACAAAGTATTATACTGAAAATTAAGGGGGTATTATAGTCTAGATACCCGTTTAAAGTTACCGATCTCAAGTTTTGTGTTCATATTTATTCATATTTAAAGTAGCATCTAAAATTTTTATATCATTTTTTATAGTAAACTGTGCGAGATGCATATAAACGCACAGATCATGTCGCAAAATTTCGTTTCTATCGGGCGTTGTGATTGTCGCCCTCTTCGTCATCTGAAATAAAACGATTCTTTTTTTTTTATTCTGTAGACATGTGGTTATCGTTCGGACCTCTAATAAATAATTTTAAAAAAACTGACAAAATATTCCGATTTTTAATAACAAATTTCACTTATCACGGTCCGAAAAAAATAGTAATTGTAAAGAGATATAAAAGTTAGAAGTTCAAACGATAACCGAACATGTACACTATATGTGTAAAAAATTAAAAGTCGATCAATAGTTTGTAAGAAAAATACACGTCCGACTTGAAAAATGTCGTTTCGAGAAAAACGCGTTTAAAGTTTTCTTCTCCTGACTCTGGATTTCTTCGTATTGTCAAACCGTAGTTCGTACTTAATTCATTTATAATAGCATCTGTCAATTTCCTTGTTCCATTTCCATACGCTTTCGTACGTGGATAACGCATTCTTTTTTTCAACGACAATTTTCACTATATACTTTTCCCTCTCTTCCTCGCCTGCTTTATAAACCTTTATATCTCGGTCAATTTGACGAATTTTATTGTAATATTTTACGGACACATTCTCAAGATCACCACACGTCTAAGAAAATTCCAAATAAAAAAAAAATCGATTTTTTAGAGCGGCTAGACTATAATACCCCCTTAAATTGAATTGTATACCTTACAGAACCTGAATTCTAAACTTCCGTCAGTAGTCATCAAAAACACGCCTTTATTCCGTACTAAAGAAGAAGTGTTAGAAGATTTTTAAAACAATACGATCTTTTCATAATTAAACTGCATCGATTATACAGCAAGGAAAAGCAACTCATGCCAATTTATACTGTAGAGTTAATAGGAAACGAGCGGGCAAAAAAAATTTATAAAATAATAAAACTTCTATATTGCGTTATAACAGTCAAATCATGACGAGCTACACAAAACACACCACAATGTCACCGCTGTCAACAAATGATCCATACGAAGAATTATTGTACTGTATAGCCAAGATGCGTAAAATGTAATGAAGTCATCACTCTACCAAATGCACTAAGAGGAAAAATGATCTACCGGAATGCGTTAATTGTAGCAGACAACACCCTGCCAAATTTAGAGGATTCCAATGTATTTTGAGGTGTAATCTAATCGCTGGTCGATTAAAAATCGGCAAACCAACGCCCCAATCGCAAACAGCTCAATGAAAATAATGAACCCAAATACAACTCAAGCATATGCAAACACATTCTCAAAAACCCTCCCAACAACTGTTAGTCTTCAACCAGTGCAAATACCAATAACATCGTTATTTCTTCTATAATTAGTCAAATCCTATATTTAGTTATAACGCCTTAAAACCACACTTTGAAAAAATAAAAGACATCCTTACAAAAACCTTTGCCCAATTTAATTATGCATTTCATAAAACGTCAAAATATTAAATTAGAACGCAGATAGAATAAAACAACAAAAAAACTTTTCACGGCCTTTTTATCAGGGTATAACATTGATACAGTTTGTATCACAGAAACTCACCTATTACCAGAAGAAAACTTTAAAATTTCAGGATATAAAATATACTAGGTAATTCTGAAACATGGAAGGCAACTCAAAGAATATAAAGAAAACCACAAGGAATATGAGTATTTTTTATTGTGAGATAAAAACACGTAACGTAACTCTAACTTTTGACGAATAAAAAGCAAAGCTTTCGCAATCCATCACGAAAATATTTTTAATCCAATAATCAGCAGTCTTCTTTTCTTATATACATTGTAGAAAACCATGTAGAGACCTATACGCCATGCCCTACTAATGAAAATTAACCAACATCTCCAATAAATTAACCCAAATCATAAAAACTTACCTTTTAACAAATCACCTGATCTTGATCAAATCTCAAATAGAGCCCTAAAAACCTACAAAAAATATCTATTCTTTGTATCATCTACCATCAATGCCTATTTAAGAGTAGGATATTTTTCTAAATTATAGAGACATAATCATATTGAATTAAAAAGCTATAGATCAATCAGTTTATTGTTCACTCTTTCCAAAATCTTAGAAGAAGTAATATACTCCAGGTTAAATACTTAAGTCATGCGTAGGAACATACTGGTACCATTTCAATTCGGCTTTAAGTGAGTATTTTTCACTGTTCATTAAATTCAGTAATTGTCAATTCTCATGTTTTTTCATTGATTTAAAAACGCCGCTACACAACATTCTTCCAGGACTTACTTAAGCTTTTGATTGCATTTGGCTGTATGGCCTTAAATATAAGCTGCTTAAAACTAATTTATCCAACCTACGTACAAGCTATCGTTTTCTCCTTTTAATGAACGTAGCTTCTCTGCACCAATACATAACACATTAACGGTAAATAAAGAAATAGCAGCTGCAGTACCCCAAGGTAGTGTGTTAGACCCTCTTTGATCAATATACATGATTATATATATATATATATATATATATATATATATATATATATAATAACGCACAAACTTAGCTATCTTTGCAGGTGATACCGTGCTACTAACCCAAAACGAATACCAAAGTTCAGCTATTTTAAAATTACAAAAAGCTGTAGACTACAGCCAAATGATTAAACATCTGGAATCTCCAAATTAACCATAATAACAGCGCGTCAGAAATATTCACTTTACGTAAAATGCAAAAGCCTACGACAATCCTGTAAGGTATCTTGGCATTTATCTTGATATTCAATTAACCTAGAAATTGGATATCCTACAAAAACTAAACCAAAGATACACAAAACTCTCTCAACTTTTCCAAATAACAAACAGAAAATCGAATTTAAAAACAAAATACACCTTATTAATATCTACTAATAAGATCAAGAATTATGTATGGCAGTATGATATGGGAAAATGCTGCAACATGCTATTTAAAGACAATTCAAGTGTTTCAAAATAAAGTTCTTTAAATAGCTGTGGATGCCTCCTGGTTCAAATGCCCAACTACAAAGAAAACTTGGCACTGAAACTATAAAAGAGCATATTAAAACAACTACCAAAAGATTTCATCGGTATATCGACAATTGCAACAGTGTTGAATTATATAATTTGGGTCAACGCTCCATTGAAACAAGACTAAAATGCAAACTTCCGCCAAATATCTACTTAGACCAATCTGAAGAAAGCTAGAATTGCAACTGTGTAATCATGAGGTGAAGACTCTCCACGTCATCGTTTTATTGTATTTTTTTAACCCTGCTATGTATAAAATTTTTTAGTTGATCTGGCTAAAACACATAAAAAGAAAAATAAAAATGACTTTTAGATAGGTACACCATACTTTAAACTGTACATATAGTCTTGCGGATTATACAAATTATAAACACATAATGCTATTAAACTTAAGAATATTATGTAATCATTCAGACAGTTTGGGATACAACAAAATGAATACCAAGGCAGTTAACACAAATTTATAGCAAAAAAGTTCTTCATTAATTTAAATTATAACAAAACACATTTACATTTATAATAGTAATTTAACTATAAGAACTAATTCAAAGAATAATCATGCAGAACGTTATCCTTTACAGAAAAACCTAACTAAATTTCTTTTTAAAGAGTTACAATATTCTTATTAATTTTTAAAAGAAAAGCACTATACAGTTTTTGGAATGGAAAAAATAGATGCTGAAAAACAACAATATTCGCCCAAAGATGTTGTTTATGACGACTTAAAGGATTATGGAAACGGATGGTTTAGATTTAGCTCCATTAGATATCTAGTTATTCAAACAAAAACAAAATAGAACAAAATCTGATAACCTGGTAGAAAATTAGCTTTTGATAAACTGGTCTTATGGAAACGTTTTCTTTGTAAATAAATATGTGTTGCACAAATTAAAATGAGACATATGATTAATAACTATTACAAAGAGTGCAACTTGTTGCGTAAATGCAATTTTGTTTGAAATCCTTTCGAATGATATAACTTAAAATAGAGGTACGAAATTTGATCACGAATACATGAAGTTCCGATAAAATGTACGCACAATGAATATAAAACCTATAAAGTTTTAATTTGCTATTCCTATTTTAGTATATTGGTTACAAAAATCTACTTTTTAGCTAATTATTTAAGTTACAAAAAAGTAAATTAATTATTAAGATAGGAGTAAAAATTTTAAAACTATCAAAATGTTAAATGATATAAGAAATATTAACTAAAAGTATCAACAAAATTGAACTTATGAAACAACAAAAATAATTAGAAAATTAAGGATCCTCAATTAATCTATTTAAAACTGATTATTATAATAGTGACTGTAAATTCAAGAAATTCTTAACAGATCATTCCATCGAAGAGATCACTTCGATAATTATGCTTAAACTATAGAAGATTTCAAATTCAAAAAACCAAAACAGGTTCTTTTAGATTGGGTGACAGAAACGACAAAAGATAAATACTTATTAATTATCTAACGCAACAGACGAAGTATATGCAATGGACTTAGATAAGCTTCGACAGATGTAAAATGAACGAAATAGACTATGTGCTATCATCTGATAAAGAATTAGTTAAAGACGTATCAGTATCAAACTAATTCAAAATTTATAGCGAGCACAGAATGATTCGTGCAAGTCAAATAATTAATACGAGACCCGAAAAAATAAGATAGTAAGGAACAAAAAAATAAAAATAAACTGTTAAAGGAAATATTAAAAAAATAAAAACAATTAAACCTGCAAAGTACAGATATAGTTAACATAATGTTAAAAGAAACAATACTAACAACAAGCTATAAGATGGCAAAAATAAGAAAAACAAGCAGAAAAGTGGAGTAAAAACAAAAAAATTGTTAGATAAAAAATAATTGTTAAAAAATAATCAAAGAGGTACTCCAACCTATACGAGTATTAATAAATCCCTAAAGAAAAAAAAAAGAAAAAAAACAAGTAGAAGCAAAAAAGAAAAATTATAGAAGAAAACAACATGAAAAGCATAAGATCATAAGAAAGGAAATAAATAAATGAAATTAAGAATAAAAAATCAAAATCAATAATAGAAAGAAGAACCTAAAAAAATAAAAGAATGTTAGACAGATTAATATGAACAAAAACAAAAAAGCTATAAAAAAATTAAAAATTAAAAATAAAAATATAAAATATAAATAAATGACTAAGAATATCGGCACCCTTAAAAAATATGAAGAAAAGGATGAAACAGGATCATAACTAAATTAATGAAAGACTGAGAAAAACTACACAAGATATTAAAAATGCTATTAAATAAAAATGTACGAGAATGCTACATACCAAAAGAATGGAACAACTCACTAACAATTTTGGTATATGGAAAGACGATAAAAACAGACTGAAAAATGAACATCTAATCTGGCTATAGTGGCAGTTATACAAAATTAATGAATAAAATAATAATTGGTGGACTTAACAATAAAATAGAAACGTTACCAACCACCCGAGCAAAGAGCTTTTCACCAAGGATACAACATGACAGACCACTTACTAACCATAAGGACGTAAATAGAAAAATCAAATAAATAAAGGTTATTTTGTGTCTTGCTTTTGTAGTCTACCAGAAGACATTTGATAACATAGAATTACAACCAGTGGAAAAACAATGGAGAATAGTACAATTATATGATAATACGCAACTTATAGTAGTAAGAAGAGGAGTGTAACAAAGATACTTAATGAACCCAAAGTTATTCATAACATTGGAGGACGTATTTAAAAAGTTAGAATGAATAAAAATGAAACGGCAAAATGGCTAATAATGTGAGGTTTGCGGATAACATTGTGTTGATGTCGTGAAGGGATCTACCCAATAGTGTTACCTTAAAAACTATAATTGGTTAGCAGATCTTGAAACCATTTTCTTTTAAGTTGTTTGAAAGCTGGCACTCTATATATATATATATATATATATATATATATATATATATATATATATATATATATATATATATATATATATATATATATATATATATATATATATATATATATATATATATATATATGAAAGAGATTTTTAGTTCAATATGAGGTGTTTGATTAATTATATACCACATTTTTATATGGCACGTTTCGCTACTCATCTTAGGACTTTGGACTAAAACTTTTAAACTGTTTTATAATTAGACATATTAAAACAACTACACAACAGCCGTATGTCCAAATTGGTCTGATTATAGTTTTATAGATAAGACGATTTCTTTCTAAAGAAAGAAGGGATTTTTCAACCAACTGATCTTTTCAGTTTTAAATCTCTTCCGGTTCTTTTCTTTATTACATACAGCTTTTATGCCAAATTGCTAGCTACATGTAGTTTCATATAAATAACTTAGGTAGCATATGGTATTTCAATGTTATTAAGATGGATAAGTGGACACCTTTATTTTCTTAACGTGAAGAACACATGTGTGGACTAGCTCTCATTTACTTTAATTTTCCACTTACTAAACATTTCTTAAAGCAGATTTATGTGATTCTTTAGATACAGTGCAACAGTAGTTGGGTCTTCATTAAGAGCTAAAATTGCTGTAAGGTCTGGGAGTGTTTCAATCACAGTGTTCAGAGATTTATGGGTAAATGGGCTGTGTAGGTTAAATAGAGAACCGGACCTAACAACACATTACCTTGCGAAACATCTAAATCAATAGAGTATACCCCTAATGTTTATTTAATTGGTATGATCTAGATAATAAGATGAATCTCAGAAAATGGAAATATTAATGTGATAATTCCATACTTTGTCAAATGCTAGTTTAATATATAAAAAGCCGCCGAGCAAAACCTTTAATCTTCAAAGATTGGCATTTCTGGATGATCAAATGATTGTTTAAAACCAAATTGATTATTTGACAGAAATTCTATTAGATTATTTTGTCTCGTTATTTTGAGTATCAGCATTCAAGAAAGTTAAAACTTCTGTTACTTCTCAACGTGATCTCTTTATAGATGTACACATTTTCACAACGTCGTCGCCATAATTTTATGGCTGCTAATAACACTTGTTTAGGTGTATATTTTGCTTACTGGAAAATCGCTTATGCGATTCTATGAGAAAATGAGCGCTTACGGAGAGTGTCCTTCATGTTGGGAAATTCATGGCGACATTACGTGTCAACATGTTCTAAGACATTGCCTTACAAAATGGACTCCACAAATCTTACGCAACTATCAAGTTTAGAGACGATAACATTTACACCTAATCGATGGTCTTCCATAACAACTTGCGCTTCGGTTACACAACTCTTTACCTTCTTTAAACTTTTACACCTCCATTTCTAACATCCATAATTCCTATACAGCATAACTCACTCAATTGTCGATGAATTTCGATCGGCGTTTCATCGTGCAAGAGAAGAAAGCGGATGAGTCGCCATTTTAAATATACAAAACAACACTCATTGCAATGACGGTAATTTGACCTATATACAATGTATGGTACTGCCATCTATATTATAAATTCGTTAATATTTTCCGGGCCTTTTAAAGTTAACCGCATCTCTCACTGCTAAGAAAAACATTTGGAGACCTTAGAACTTGAACGCACCTCGTACTTAAAAAAAAACACCGTACCATGTAGTTTTTCATAATGCACCACAATTGCACTATAAATAAGAAAAATGAAAATAAGTTTGAAATACTTATGTATAGTAATTCTACAAAAGATTTCGATAATCTTAATCAAATAGTACGCATTGCCTCTTTCCACAATTACTATATAAAATAAAATATAACAAAAAATTTCACAATTATCCTCTTCCACAATTAATACAAATATGTGTGCTTATGAGGCACACCTTGAAAGAATACACCCATATTTTTACGAAAAAAGGGAAGGAAACTTTGCACACCTATTAAAATAATTGCAGCAGTTCCTTTTTTATAGAAATGCACGTGTATTTTATAAATCATAAAATTGTCGAGTTTTTTTTAAGAAATCATTTCCACTAGTCAAGTATTTGATTACTCAAATTATTCGAATTATATACATTCAAATTTTTAGATGTCGAACATTATTTATTATTTGAAATACTTCAATATAGATTTTATTTGTATTGTGAATGGCTCCAGCTTTATGCAATGATTAATTAAAAAAAACAATGGCTTGCGGCTGGAAACTGAAAAATTTAAGAGTGTGCCTTTTTACAATCCGACCTTGTAAAAAATATATATTAATATAAATCCAAGACAGATATCTCATTAAATCTGTTTAAATTGGAGAGAGATGACAAACAACTATTGCTTTATTTTTTGGCGCCAAATTGTTCTAAATAAATAGAGTTTATAAAACATTTTTAAAAAATTGAGGTGGGCAAAATATTCTTACAGTAATCTGTAGCATTTTAGGATTGTTTTACTGAAGTGGAAGCAGTCAAGTAAAATAGATTAAACTCATAAAACAAAAATATAAGTTAAGAAGAAATACAGTAGTAAAACACATAAAAAGAATAAAAAGGAAAGAACTATTTGCAATCTCTTATAACAAAACGTCTAAATCAATTAATTGTTAAGACAATAAAGAGAAAATAGTAAATTTTTTTACTAAGTTTTTTTTCACTACAATTGATGCTTGACCCATGACTCTCCTACTATCTTCTCTATGTTTCAATTATAAATTATTTTTAATCTTCTATTATTTTTTTTTGCTTTGACTTTTAGTTTATTGTGCTATTTCATTTCTTTAAGGTGTCCACAGCTGTATTTTCAGTTCGTTTTATTACTGGTTGCGCCTATAGCTGTGTAATTTCCTACTGTGCGTCTCAATATTTAATTTCCGTTCTTTAGATTTTGTTCGTTAATCTCTCTCTGTCGAGTGTTAAGATAGGTCCAAATACGGCTTTGTATATACAAATATTTGTTTTTACAGAAGCTTGTCTCATTACCAGCTGTTGGATACCTTTAATGCGCTCTGTATTTTGTCTTTAATTTCTACTCCCGAGGTATCGACTTGTTCATTACCTTTCCATTAGTTTTATGTTAAATCTCATATTTGATTTTCCATTAACCATAATTTTTGTTTTCTTCTCATTTGTTTTTAGTTTCTTGTCTTCTAATTTCTCACTCCACATCCGCAAGTCTTTTAATTTCCTTTCGTTCTTCGCAAATACAACAAGGTCATCAGCAAACGCGCATTCATTTATTCGGACAGATTTTGAATATCTGTACCTCATATTCAATGTATATGAACTTTTTTCGCTTCTTTTATTACATTATCAATTATCAGGTTAAACAAAGTTCGGTTTAAGACGCCTCCTTGTCTTATATAAAACTCGCTGAATTACATATTGTTTTTCCTTACGATACTTCTGTTATTTGTGTACATACTTATTGCTCTTACTAGTTTCATGTCACTTTTCCTATTAATATTTAATACTTGCTTTTGAGATTCTGTCAAATGCCTTTTTCAGATCAAAGATAGATATATTTTATCATTTATGTTCCTTATTTTTTTATCATTTGCATAAAATCTTCACATATTCCATTTATAAAGCTGATTTTTTTTGGAAAAGGGTTAATTATTAATAGTAAGAAGTAATGCTTACTTATCTGTATAAAAATCCTGGACGGAATCAATTGATTATAGCCGAAACGCTAAAACAAGCTCAAAATATTATTATGCCATATTTATTAAGAAATGATCGCTCAAGTTTACAAAAAGGATCAGAGTCACTTTCTTACAGTAGAATTAAAATTAATCTTAATTAAATGTAATTTACTTGAACCAAATTGAAACTTAATTCATCAAATTAGAATGTGCAATTTGTACTTTCAGTTTGTCTTAATTTAGTTTCACCAAATTTTGTCTTGATATATTTTGAATTTAGTTTTATTGCAATGTAAAATATTAATGTTCGCTTATTTCAAGTTTATTTCAGCTATAGTATAAAACTTCCTTTTTTATTATTGCAGAAGCACGTTGCATACTTAACAGCGTAAATGCTAATGGTATTTGTATTAAAAATAGCAAATAAGTATGTAAGCAACAACCTTAGCAGATTTAAATAGCAAATTTTGTAATTTGGGGTAAGTGTATTAGACTTTGTTTTCTCTTTTAACTGACACATGGTAATCTTACTTTGATAATTTGATAATATAACCTTTCAAAATATAAATTCTTATTTGCCTTTTAAAATGTAGTCCGAAATTAGACACTCTGCGTAAAGTAAATGATAAATGTTCTTAAATTTAAAAACCATATGCAAATAAAAAAATGTTAATATTTTGTATTCAAGATACATTTGTAAAAAATGCAAAGGACATTTACATAAGAAAACCAAATTTATTATTTATTTTTTACAGTGATGGTTTATTTAAAATTATATATGTTTATATCAAGCTACTGAAAGAATTGTTTATCGTATGATTATTGTACAGTATGTATTTGTTTCCTTACGAACAAAAATGTTAAACACATTGAAGCTTTACGAACACTAACGAGGTAGATTCCAAAATAAAATTTATAAAGTCATAAGTGCATGTTTCAAAAACACGGTAACAATGATAAAAGAGGAGATTTAAATGTCACAATAGTAAGTGCAGAGGTCTTAATTTTTAGAATAAATATTTTGGAAATTATTATGGAAAGTCTTATCACGCTCCAGTTTAACGCCTTTAAATTTTTAGTCATTTAAATCTTAAAAAAACACTAAATTATAAGCTTCAACGGATTTTACAATGGTTCGCATGTTAAGAATTTATTTTATTTTGCCAATACCGACCCACTGAAGCATAGATTAAATTAAAAAAATAAATATTTTTTATGGGTATTGTTTTGTCTTTTTATTTGTGTAAAAATTCAATTTTGGTTTATAATTGATGTCTTTGGTGTAATTTAGATTTTGATTTAGATATTAAAATATTTCTTCTTCCTTCCATTAAACACATTATAATTACAATTTTGTGTATAGTTAGCTTAAAATTGTGTTTAAATAATTGTATACGATTTTTTATTTAACAAAATATTTGATATATTAGATATGTCACATTCAAAAAATATTAATGTTCAACATCATGTGTAATCGTACTTGATATTAAATTAAAAATTTTCTCTTATATTGTCAGTAAGACAATGCCCAGAGAAAAACCTTATTCAGCTACTGCGTTGCATGTTCTAAAAGCACAAACTGAATTCTCACGCAAATGAAGAAGTTGTTATTAGCCAGAAAACGTGTAAGACTGGAAAGTGTAAACTAAGTAACTGAGCACTAAATGCTATCGAGCGATCTAATAGAGCCACATCCGGACCCAATAACAGTTTCGCTTGGCATTTGTAAAACGTAGAAGCTGGTTGCATCTCAAGCCTCTGAACTATCATTAATAATCGCTTTTTTGCCATAAATTATTTTTTAACTATTGTAAGTATATGACGTTTTTTTAATTTAATCAAGATAACCAAAAGGTAAATAAAGATAAACATTCTTAGTAGTTCACACTTAAAATTTATTTTTTGTTTCTATACCTTCAAATAGCATTAACATGAGATACAATGTCTGTAGAGAATATATTTTAGCATTTATAGCTAATTATGACTAAAAAAATAATAATTTTTACATTTACAACTTTCACTAACACAGTTTATTTTTTGTCTATTTTATAATACACAGTTATTAAAAAAACACAATTAATGTATACTTAGAAATAATTGTTTTGCAATACATGTTCAATTTGTAGTATACGAAAAAATATTTGAATTAACTGCAGGGTGTGCTGCTTAAGCAGCAGTGCTTTCGTGCAACAATATTAGGTTGAAACTGTTGAATTAATGCAACGAAAATAAAAAATTAATTATTTTTTAAGTATATGATTTTCAATATACAGATAGACCTGAGACAACGTGGCTTTACAAATGTCTAAAGATAAAATAAAGATTTCGTCCTTTTGAAACGTTATGTTAGTAAGGTCTATTTTTACAATTAAAGACAAAAAATTAGTTACATTAGTTGGTATAATCCAACACTCGTGATTAAAAATAGAACAAAATAATATTGACGTGCTTCTTTATTGTTTCCTGCTCCACTATTCTTTTGTTAGATCTATCCTATTAAATTTAAATATGAAAATTAGAATTCTTTTTCAAATTTGCTCGTAATTAAATATGAAATATCTCGAATCCTTATTGAATGACCCTGTACTTTTTTCTGAGATCCATCTTTACCATCGTTAATGATTAATTTTTTTATTTGACATATACTGTTTCTATACTTTTATTGCAAATATCTTTTACTTACATTTAAGTTAATTGAGTAATCATTTTAATTTAAGTTGTCCATTCCTTGTAATTGCTGGTATTTTATTAAATGTCATTTAATAATAAACAAATATAATTTTGACAGATTTGCTCAATTATTTTTAGAACAATAGTTTTTAATTAAATTAATACCTCAGAATACATTCAAGATTATGTATTATACACATACACATAAAATATATTTTTGTAATTTATATTACAATTCTTAAAGTCTTTTAAAATACTCAACTTCTTATAAGTGACATGTTTGGATTATAAATACCTCTTTAATACAGTTGGAGCAATAGTAGAATTCTTGGCATTGGCATATATTTAAAAAAACAATAATTTTATCATTATAAATGATAAATTCAGCCTTGATTTCGTTGCTACTTTGAAAGATACAAAATTTTATCCTCTTCATATAAGTCTCTAAACTTAAAATTCATAAATGTTACATGGTTGCCTCATATTTTTTGCATAGAGTGGAAGACCTTTAATTGAACTCCATCTTAACCGATTCCAGGCCTAATTCAGAAATAAGAAGAGAAGTATCATGTGTATGGATGTCGCTTGCTACATTTTATGAAATGCTAAAATACACTCAAACTTAATCAACCAGCAAAACCGCTTCCAAATGAAGTGACAGAGGAAGAGTTCCCGACGCTGTAAAACTGGGACCAGGCAACCAAGACAGTAACAGATAATTAGACAAGTCAAACATTCTAAAGATAACCCTGTACTGGAGTAATTTAAAAGTACTTGAAATTTTACAAAGCAAAGTCGGATGTATCTGCAAGATGACAAACGAGGCGTGACAAAGACAAACGCTTTGGTATAAACGATGGAATTACAGTAGCTAGGAACTAAAAAAGAACAAAGTTATATAGAATATTAAAAAATAAAAAACAAGTAAAGTTAAAAAGAACTTAAGATTTACACGATTACACTATGATTTTTAACGGAGTACCCTAAAATATACGTGTATGCTGTGGAATTGTGGTACTTATAAATAACAAATGCAGAAACAAATTAACAAGCTATTCATTGTAAATAAAACATAATAACACTTAAATACCATATGCACCCGAAGAAATAAAAACACTTAATAAAAATAACATAATTTAACGCATGGAATATAAAAATTTGCCAATACCTGAAATAGTAAAAACCTGCAGAGAAAATCAAATAAATAACAACTAGGAAGAACTGAAATATTTTGCCAAACCATTTGAAAATTACTAATACATTTTTTTGGAAAAAGGACATCTATAAATATATATGGAGTAGAAGAAGTCAGACGTGAGAGAATAAAAAGCTTGGTTCAAGTTGTAAAAGTTTATTGAGGTATTGATATCTATTCGGGTCATTACTAAAAAAAGACCCGTGAATATAGAACAGATAATTTATAATTAGTTATAGGCAAAAAAAAAGTATATAAAACTCTCGCAGAAGAATGCACAATAAGCAAAAAACTAGGATATGCAAAAGAGAAACTATATTAGAAAACTGACAAATAAATCTAAACAAAAATTTTGGCACAAACTTATAGTGGATATTAAAAATTATATACATATCCAAACACTAACATGTAACATCATGAGGCATTTAAGTCACACAGAGAATAATATAGTAAAATTAAACATAATATAAGAGGAACAGTGGGAAGGAACACTATAAAAGTTATGGCACAAAAAAGTGGAAAGTCGAAAGTAACGAAAAAATTCTAATGATAACAGTGAGATTTATAAAATTGATGAGATTGCGATGGATGAATTACAAAATACATTAGAGGATATATGTTTGGTGCACATCTCTAAACCCTCTTTGTCCCTAATCCCATCTCTACCTGCAACCTTGATTTGTTCGCTTGCCCACCCCTAGTCACAACTAACCGGGATTTTTACCGCCGCCCGGCATTTCCATTCGAATCCCCGTTAGAGCCGCCAGTCGAGATTGACCAGGTGCTGTACTACCCGATAGCACGCTTTGCTTGCGCTCTGTCGATTGTCTTTGTGCGTTCCACATCCGTCCGTGGTGCTCCACTATATCGGGCCAAGGAAGAACCTAGCCCCGGGTTAAAGCCGCCAAGCAAAAGCACGTTGGCATTCTCCGCCCAAGCTGCCAGAGTACGTTACATGCGATGTCTTGTTTTAGTTGTTCCGTCGTGCATTTGTTCCCAACAGCACTTTTTTCCCGTAGTCTGGAGAGTGCACAGCTGACCTGCCGCCCACCATATTTGAAGTTATTTAATCATAGTTGTATTGTTTTTTATCAATTTCTTTGTTTTGTTTAATTCATCTTATTGTTATTTTGTTATTAATTTATTTGTGCCAAATATATAGTTTACACAGCTCTGTTTTGTTTTTTCTGTTTTTTGTTTATTGAGTTACTTCTAACTGTGCTTAATTATCAAACAATATGAAAACAGAAAATCCGCACAATTAGGGATAAATATAAATTTAGTTAAGTATGCAGGTACGGTCTATTATTTAAAGTTATTAATAATGGAAAGGCTTTAACATCCCACGTGGAAACACGGTCTGCAAATTGAGAAGTTGAGGCTCTCATATGTTCGCTTTTTTCTGCCCGGTCGTTGCGCACCATCTCTAATGCGGGGCTATGTGCAAGCACCGCGCCTTAGACAACCGCCATTATTACCCCTTGTTCGAAGTGAACGCAGGTACTCCATAATTTTAGGCATTAGAGAGGGAATGAACTCGAGTTCGTCCGTACTGCAGCCCGCCACTCAGCCGTGGGATTAGGCTGATGTTATTTTTTTTATTACATCTCATAAATATGTATTGGTAGTTATGCAAAATTCGAAAATCATAGAAACCCGCAGAAGTCATTTCTTTTTTTAAAATGATATATTTCGACAAAAACGTTCATGCAGCGACAATATCTTTATAGTGCACCGGCTAATAGAAAAACGTAGATTTTTTTCTTGAGACCCGTATAACTATCAATGATATGAAAATTCCTTTGACCGTGTCAATGAAAATAGGGTCTGGGCTATACTGACAGATAATAGATACCCGTCACATCTTATAAAGGCAATTAAGAACTTGTATAATGAGACAAAAATAGAAAAAAACATATCTACAAAGCACACGGAAGAAATATAAATTAACCAGGAAGTCATATAAGATTGCAGCCTGCTATGTCTTTTAATTTATAAATTGATGACATCATCAAACAATGGAAACCATATGTGTACATCCTAGAATACAGCTAATCGAAATACTTACCTGAACACGTTATTGTTTGCCCTTAATAAAGTAACAATATAAGAAAACAAATATATACTCCAATTAGCAATCCATTGCCTAAACCAATATCGTAGAAATAAAATTTCGCATTATTTTTGAACAAGGCAAAAATTATGGTCTTCAAAGGTAACCATCCCGCGCGATTAAAGATAAACCTTGATAATACACCAATAAAGCAAGTTCGCATTTTAAATATTTAGGCTGAAACTTAAGTTACGACTACGACAATGACAAGATATCAGACTATCTGTTGTACGATAAATAAAACAAAAAAAAACACTATAGGTTTACCAGTATTAATATAAGGTGCCCTAAAAGAAAGTTTTTTTAAGGTAGTTATAAAAGAAAACAAAAGAGACGTCTATTAAAAAAACTTGTATTTGTTATTAAAATACAAGCTTAGGGAAATTATTTTTAAAGAGAATGTCATCTAAATGTCCGCTCCCGAAAAACGCACTACCGATTGACATGTGCCCGCGCCCCTCTGGTTCGTTGAGTTTACACATTGAGCCAATCAAATCAAAACTTTCTTTTGGGAACAATCATTATATAGAAATGAAAGTTCAGTAAACGCTAAAAAACAACAAAATACAAACAGCAAAAAAGATTTTTAAAAAGAGTGTAAGGCTGCACAAGAAGAAATTTAATATAAAACGAATACGTGCAAAACATTTACGTTATAAAAGAAAGTAGAAAAATGGATACAGAACATTAATAAAATGAAAATCTAAAAAATACTCAAGAAATTTCTTAACTACAATCCCCAAAGGTAAAAAAATGTTAAGTCGGTCGAGGAAATAGTGGTTCTAAATAAAGCTTTGAAGAAACAAACAAACATATACCTTGTAGTGCAAAAGAGGAAGAAAAAAATTGTCAATCGTTACAAGTTTATCTTTTCTCATTGATTCTAATTTCTCTATTTTATGTAAAACGACTTTCATAAGCTGATGAATATGTTTTCATCTTATGTTGGTTAGCCTCAGGAAACAACCTTTTTATAAATTTGGTTCGGTCCCCATTCCTCATCAAATCGTTAGATGAATGAAATTTTTGGTACATGAACAGTTACTTTGCGATTAGGCACTCGGAGTACTTCTTAAATTTTTTTTGTAATCAGTAGAACTATTATTTATAAAGAAAGGAGATATCACAAATATCAATACTAAATCTCAAATTTTCTGCTGTTAATTCTAAAAACTTAGCAAAAGTCTCTTAGATATTTATCATCACCACCTTCTTCTAATTGCCCTCACCAATTTTTGACTTGTTTAAAGTTGCTTATTGGCACATTGTATATTATATTATATTTCAACTTTTCACTGATATCAAAAATGCTAGAATTTCACGCGTTTACTTTCTAACAATTTAATCGCTCACTTAGACTTTCCATGCGTTTTTTTCGAATCACATGTTATATGTGCAATTGATTTGGATTTACACCCGTATAAGATTGTGTTGACCAAGAACTGAAACCACTGAACTATTGTAAACGTCGTGACTTTGCTGCTATCGTTCTTATTAGAAAACCGTTTATTTACCTTTGTATCAATGGAACATCTAAGTATATGTTATATTCAGTTATCAGAGTAAAAAGGACTTCTAATTAAATAATTTTTAATAATTTGCTTATTTTATTAATAAAAGGAGGAAGATGAACTATACTTTTATATTAATTAGATGGAAACGAAAGAGTAAATGTAGAAATGCATAAATTTCAATGACCTGTAAATTGCAAATATTGTAATTAATCAAAAGTAGCCTGCCGTGAACGTGTACATTATAATAGGTGGGATTGGAAAGTTGCATACTTGTGGAAGTAGTTTTATGAACAATGCAGACATTGTTTGTTTTGCATTGGTTATTGTCAGAACTATGAGGCTCATTCATCTAAATGCTATAAATGAAATTATTGCATGTATGCACATTCGAAAGCTTTAGCTATAGCTTTGTGTTTTGCTGGTATTAATAATAATTTTTTTAAATAACTTACTGTTAAAAATAGTGATTTTACTGTTGTTGAATATTATCTAGAAATATTTAAAATAAACAATTATATCTAGAAGTATACTTTAATTTATATTTTATCCATAAATATTTTAAGGTATTAAAAAATTATGTTTTTCTTATATTAATCAAATTAAAAATTCAAAAGTATAAGAAAATTTAACTTTATTTGTTAAGAGTAACAAAAGACTTTTATTAATTTATTTGACACCGTTATAATACTAAATCTAAAAAGGATTTGACAAGAGTTGTCAAATCAAAATCAATAAAATTGATATTTTCTTAAATTGGTTCCTGAAAAAAGAACATTTTTATTTTAAGCTACGCATCTAATAAACATTTATTTGGAGTCAGTCGTAGGCAAGTGGTTTGAAGCTTTAAATTCTCAACTATGAGCTGTAACAGCATTGGTTCAAGTTTTGCTCAAGTTAATGGGTATCCCACGTCTTGCTATTAAATTTAATAAACCTGCAAAGCTTGCAACGCATAGCGAAGTGGCGAAGCAGTCTTCCAAATTTGAGAACCCTCCAGTTTGTAGAAATTTGAAATCGTAAACGTCATTAATGCTGACCTTTGACCAATCAGTTTCAAAATCACTAGCAAACAAGCCTTTTCGGTCACCTGTCGATTGGTGAAAACATAATTTGGAAATTCCCAGCCGTTCTCGAGTTTTTGCTCGGACGGGCGGACGGACGGACTCCGCTTCGCTTCGCCACTTAATAAGTAAACTAGAACGTTAACAAAATATCTAGCTACTAAGCCAAATTGTTTTGTTATTTTTTCTTTAGTTTTAAACAATAAAACTGATAAAATATGGTGTGTTATAAACCAATACGGATAAGCTTTAAAAAATGCATTGTTGGACACTTTAAAGAGGAAAAATTATCTCAAAAGAGCGTCTCATTCAAGTGTACGAGATATTATTATAAAATTTAAAAAAAATAGTGTGACAACGAAGAATTAGTAAAAGTAAAAATGGAAAAAATTAAAAGAATTGTTAAAAAGTCGTCGTTTTGAAGTTGAAGAACTATGAAATGATATGAAGCCATAAATAGACAAGATTCTGTGGCTACTTATAAAAAATCTTTAAAACAAATAGGATATAGTTCTGATTCAGTCAGTAAAAAATTAGTAATTGTAATTAAGAAAAATTTATTCTTAACGTTTTTCCTAATAAGCGAACCAAATTTCAAAAGAAAACTAGACTATATTTTGCAAAACTACAGATACTAAACTAAGGACCAGTAGCAATTCATAATTTGTAATGATCAATCCAGATTTAAGGTGTCAACAGGCGACGTTAGAAAAAATTAATCAATATTCTAGAAGAAATTTTTGAAACCAATTGTTTAAAATGCACTGTTAAATTTCCAACTTCAACTATAATATGGAACTGTATGTCTGTTAATAGTGTTAGTTATTTAAAAATTATAGATAGAACTATACACTCTTTTACATATCAATCTCTATTACAAGAGTGCTTGCTATCATCCATTTCCTTATTATAGAGTCCAGGCAAAAAACATATTTTAGCAAAACCGTTTCTTGTCATAGACAGAGTCACCTAAATGTTGACTGAACAGAAAGCTCTCTGAATAGAACATTTATGCTAGAAGGTGCAGAAGAAATTTAAACAGCAAATAGCAAAAACGAAAGAAGAATTTTAAAAGTATAGAGTGGAATATCAGCGAAAGAATATAATTAGTAGATACAATGCCAAGAAGAATAGACTAACAGGCAACAATGCAAAAATTAAACATAAGAATATCTGTATCTAGACAAATTATTTTGTGTTATTGCGGTTCTTCGTTTTATTTTTTTATTCGTGTTCTTACAAAGCTAATTTTGATTGCACAAAAATAAAATAAATGGAATAATGTTCGTTAACATGTCACATTACTATAAAACACGTCAAATTTTATTTTTAATTTTAATCTATTCCCATCGAACAAGGTTCAGTATACGACCTATTTTACGTCAGAGCTAGAAGTGATAAAAATTTTTATAAGAAATAGTTCAAAAGTAAGTGTTTTATTCTGCTTTCTTAGAAATTTTTATGTTACTAAAAAATCGGTTATTAATTAAAATTGAATTACGTAGTAACTCAGAATATAGTTTTAGTTATTACTATTTTAATATTTACGCTTTGCTCATCAACTAACTTATTAGAAACCTTTTAGAAGAATTAAGGTTATATTGGGAACTAACGGACCATTAGTAAGAGGTGCCTAGAAAAATTAATAGTATATATAATAATAATAAATAGTAGTTCAAAAGAAATCTTTTTTACTGAATTATTATCAAAACAAACTTAAATAATTTCTAATAATTGTTAATATTTCTGAAAACTTATTTTATAATGGTAGGAAAATGGTTATTAATTAGCCATTTACAATTTTAAGGGTGTTTTGGTAGCTGTTCGTTATGAAAAATATCTGTTTGTAGTAAAAAAGATACGTATTAAATAAGGAAAAGTCCTGTGATGACAAAAACTATCAAAACAACATAAATAAATTATACTGGTACTTGCTCTTAATTACACGAAGTCCGACAAAAAAATATTTAATTAAAAAAGATTCAAACAATACTTTGCTATTAGTAATACACTAGAAGCTAGAAATAATTTTTTTGTATTATTCATCAATCTTACATTGTTAATTAAAAGATTTAGTAAATCCAACAATATATAAGATAAAAAATAATCAAACACTAAACTGTGTATGTTTAAAAAATAATTTTGCGATATTAAAGAAAATAGAACCTCAACGAAGTAAAAAAAGTATCACAATGAAAGAAAAACTTATTATATACCAAAAGAGCACATAACAATAAAATTTCTGAATATAAAAGATTAAATGATAATAAGTCTGCAAACTGTTTATTGGTTTCTCATTAAACATAAGTTAAGATATAAAAATGTTACTATGCATCCAATTACAGTTCTTTCCTTTATACCACTAAATCAGTTAACTGCTACAATATCAAAAACTAAAGGATTTCAAAATGGATTTTGGTTTGGTATTCTTTTGTTCACTTCTTTTTGATTAACCCATATTTTGAACTTACATGGTACTATTGCAATAATTAGACAGATAAAGTACACGCAAACACATACATATTACATGTAAAAAAACTTTGTTTTTATTCATTGTTAAATTGAAAATTAAATTTTATTATTAAAGGTAAGCATTCTATTGTAATTCAAAACGTTACAGAACTGTTGAAATGTTCTTGGAAATAGGCAGAGATAAAATAGATATTTTACGAAAGAGTTTTAGCTATGGAGTAATACGTCGCTTTCGTTTGGCTCTTTGAATTTTAACAGACGAGAATATAATACTTTAATTCAAGGGCTTTGTGTAACCACTTTTTTTTTTTCAAGTGGTAGTAAAGTCGAAAATACATTTCTTGTTTCTATGAGGGGAAAACAACAATGGTTCTACAGACCGAAAAGTAAACGACATAACAGTAATTAAAATATTCATAAGCAGTTATCAAAAAAACTTTAACAGATGTCTGCAATTCTTTCGATTAGCATGTATGGAACGCTATATGAAAAAAACAAAGGATTGTTATTGTTAAAGCGCGTTGGAAATTTGGTGCAAATGCAACCAAGAGGAATTGTTTGGTTGAAATAGTGCAACAAATTAATCGTCTGTCCAAAAATGGATACAAGACCTTGTGAGTATTAGTGCGAGGTAAGGTCCCGTGGGAATATTGCTATAATTAGTCAAAGTCTCGCTCTAGGTACATTGACTTATACGGTACACAATAATTGGACATTCTGAAAATAGATCTGGAAAAAATGTGGTTTCAATAGAATGGCACTACCTACAAAGGTGAATCAGATATAAACGAGACTTATTTTTTAAAAAATATTTTATTTGAACTTGAAACAAAAAAATAGCAGATTATTTTTCTACATAATCTCCTGATTTAGAAACACATTTTTCCCGACGTGTAGATAATTTTGAAATGCCTTCCTCGTAGAATGAAGTTGGTCGTGTTTCCAGCCAACTGCGCATATAGACCTCCTCATCGCTGTCGAATCTATGCCCTCCCATGGCTTCTTTGAGGGGACCGGGTGATAGTCGCAGGGTGATAGGTCAGGGCTGTAGGGAGGGTGTTCAACTGTCTCCCAGTCCAATTTCTCCAATTTTTCTCTTGTTGCTGCTGCTGTATGGGGGCCCATCTTGCGCACACCTTACGAAACCCTAGCTCCTCTGTGATAATCGAAAAAGTGGTGTCATAACTTATTCCAATCTCAGATACAATCTCATCGATGGTCAGACGCCTGTCACCCTCAATAAATTGTTGAACGCGGACGATATTTTCGTTGCTGCGAACACTCTAGCTCGTGACAGTGCCTCTTCCTTAAACTGTGCAGACAATCTCCTCAAGATTTCAGTCGGTTTTACACCTTCCGTGGCGAGAAATTTAATGATAATACGCTGCGCAATTGACGACGGCACCTCCTGCTCAGACGTTGTCACGACGGGTACTGAACGACAGGAACGAACGAAATCGCCCGCCTGCTTCCTCCACTCCTGACATCTCTACCCAACACCTAACGAAGCGAGAGCTCTCGCGCGTTAATATTGCGTGTCCGAGATCAAAAGTATCGTTTATATTTAATTCACCCTCGTATTAAGCAATTCACGGTTCCGTAATTTTACAAAATGCGATCAATTGGCCAATGATATCTTGCAATTTAGCACCGTGCGACTTCTTTTTGTGGGATTACATGAAATCTAATATCTATAGTTAGAACATATCTGATATTGTAATAAAAAAGGACCAAAACATGTAGTTAAAGCCACTGTAAATATTTTTTTGATAATTTTCCATATTTATTCGAATATTTTGTACTTTAATACTCAATATTCCGCGCTAGTGTTTCGGAGCAGAGGGACGTGTGCCGCGCTCCGATATATAAGTGCCCGAAATGCTGTACCTGCTATTAAGGAAAATAACTTATCTACGAGCCAGCCCGTGCCTGCGTTATCAACGCGACAGTGACCGCCGTCTTGCTTAAGAAGTTACGCGCCGCTGCTGCCAGTGTTGTGCTTCGAGTGTGCCGGAGAGACCGCCCTGCGGGACCCTCGCCTCATGGAGATCGTAAACGCGCAAAGATTGTGTCAAACTGCGAGCAGAGTCAAGTGATAAAGAGTGTGTGAATCAAATAGTAAGTAGTTAAACAATGGCCTACTACTATAATCAAACCGCACCTGCATCAAATACTCAACAATATGTTCCTATGCAAGTAGAACAAAACCAACAGTTACAATATAATCCCCAAAATTATCAATACACACAACAAGCAGTCGCAAACAATGTACATGCAAGATTTAATGTACAGGATATAATGCAAGCCCCAAATGCAACTGTATCTTCAAGCATACATTCGCAAAATAACATGATAGTTCAACCATCACACTTAAACCAGCACTCTCAAGAAACGGAATGGCAACTAGTAGAAAGTAAAAAACGAGTACGTAAAGACATCAATGATAAATCCCAATCTAAGCAACCTAAAACGAAGAACTACTGGTTGAATCCAACAAATCGCCTCAAGCCATTGGATACCGAAGACGCAGATGCAAGTCATAAAGATATCCGGATAACAAAACCCCCAAACCACCACCAATATTATTATCTGGTGTAAAGTGTATTGAACCACTTATAAAACTATTAGAAGGTATAGCCAAAGACGAATATGATCTAAAAATACTGAATAAAGATGAAGTCAAAATACAGCCTAAAACTTCTATCAAATATTCTCTTATAATCAATGCCTTAGCAGAAAGGAGAACTGAATTTCATGCCTATAAGAGAAAAGAAGAACGAAGTTTTAGAGTAGTCATTCGAAACATACATCCTTCATCTAACCTAGAAGAATTGAAAGAAGAACTTCAAATGCTTGGGCATACTGTTACTAATATAGCTAATATTAAGAAAAGAGGAACTATGATAGGACTACCACTATTTTTTATTGAATTAAAACCAGCAGATAACAACAAAGATATCTACAAAATTGACAAACTAGCACATTCCATAGTTAAATTTGAAACACCAATTGTAAAACGCCAAATACCACAATGTGCTAAATGTCAAAGGTTTGGCCACACTAAAAATTATTGCAACAGAAATCCGAGATGCATAAAATGCTTAGGCGATCACGCAATATTACAATGTCTACGTAAAGAAAAAAAGTAAAGATGTCGCATGCATCAACTGTAAAGGCAACCATCCTGCAAATTATAAAGATTGTCTAGTTTACAAGGAATTACAACGAAAAATGTTTCCACCACTAAGAAACCGACAGCCTGACCACATACAGTCACATCCGACTCATCAGACTCAGCAAAATCATTTTAGTCACGCCTAAATAGTTAGAGGTATTAACCATCAAAATATATTACAACAACAACAAATATCGACAGTAAATGAAACAAATGAAACTAACAAATTGAAAAAGATGCTAAAAACGCTCATGGAACAAATGGGAACCATGTTAAACTTATTAACCACTCTCGTCTCTAAAAACAACATTGGCGCAAGTTCTTAAACTAGCTGTTTGGAATGCTAATGGCTTGACAAATCATAAAGACGAAGTGATATCATTCATCTCAAATCACGGCATTGATATTATGCTGATTTCTGAATCACAATATACAGACAGAAGTCATTTAAAAATATCTAAATATACAATATTTGCCACTCAACATCCAGACGGTACAGCACATGCAGGTACGGCTGTTATAAAAAGCTCAATAAGGCACTACGAACTTGCTAAATACAAAGTACAACATCTTCAAGCTACATCGATTGACACTGGAATGGTCCATTAACTATTTCAGCAGCATATTGCCCACCCAGGCACAATAACAAGCAAGAGTACTATGAGCATTGTCTACATACACTAGGAAACAGATTTATCTCCGGCGGTGACTTAACGCTAAGCATGTGCACTGGGGCTCAAGACTAAGTACGACCAAAGGAAGAGAACTTCTAAAAGCAATAAACAACACTAGGTTACAGTCTATATCCACGGGTGAACCAACAAACTGGCCTACAGACCTGACAAAAATGCCTGATCTACTTGATTTTTGCATCGTAAAAGCAATTAACCCAAACTACATTAAAGCAGAATCTTGTTTAGATCTTACAGGCGATCACTTTCCAATTATAGTAACAGTATGCTCACAAGTATTACTCATATCAAACCCACCTACTCATTTACAACAAGCACACAAATTGGGAACTATTCCGAGAATTAGTCAATGAATCTCTGACCCTGGATGTGTCACTGAAAACAAAACAGGAACTTGTGGAAACAGTTGAAACCTTCAATGAAATAGTCCAACAAGCTGCATGGCAGGCTACACCAAATAATAAACATAAAAATAACGATAATCTAGACTGTCCTGTTCTAGTAAAACAACAAATCAGAAAAGCACAAATTGCGCAGGAAATGGCAAACCACGCGACATTCAGCCGACAAACGGACACTTAACCGAGCAACAAGTGATCTCAAGAATCTTCTTAGTTCCATTAAAAATCAAGCAATACAAAATTACCTATCACATCTGACACCAACTGAGGCTACGGACTATTCACTTTGGAAAGCCACTAATAGGTTAAAACGCCCGCAGCAGCATATTACTCCCATTCGATTAAAGAATGACACTTGGGCCAGAAGCAGCGAAGAAATATGCTTAGCGTTTGCTACACATCTAGCAGAGATGTTTAAACCTTTTGCTGTTAAAGGTACCAAAGAGGAAGAACGTGAAGTTTTGGAATACCTCCAGGCGCCATTCCAAATGACAGCACCTATCAAATCGTTTAAAATTAGTGAAATTGGAACAGCAATTCTTAAAGACGTAAACTCCCATAAAACACCAGGGCACGACCTCATTAAGGACAAAATACTCAAAGAACTGCCAGATAAGGGTTTTAGATTCAATACCTACTTATTCAATGCAATTCTAAGACTACGGTATTTCATCGAACAATGGAAGGTAGCCACAATTATCTTGATACCTAAACCTGGAAAACCCATTGAACAAGTGTCATTCTATAGACCAATTAGCCTGTTGCCAATTTTGTCAAAACTATTTGAAAAGTTGCTACTAGTGAAACTTACACCAATAGTTATAGACAACAACGTAATACCAGATCACCAATTCGGATTTAGAAGACACCACTCTACAATCGAGTAAGTGCACAGATTAGCAGATATAATTTTAAAAGATTTTGAGTACAAACGTTATTGCTCGGCAGTATTCGTCGATGTCAAGCAAGCTTTTGACAAATTCTGGCATAATGGACTACTTTACAAACTCAAAAATTTATTTCCACTAGACTACTATCAATTACTGCAATCATACCTCTCTAACAGAACATTTCTGGTCAAACACGGTAAATCTCAAACATCTTTGTACCCTATCAAAGCAGGAGTTCCCCAGGGTAGTGTTCTGGGCCCAATATTATATCTAATTTTTACGTCAGATCTTCCATCCTTACAAACCTCGACCCGAATACAGCATCTCAGTATCTTCAAAACCGCCTGTTCGAACTGGAAAAGTGGTGCAAAAAATGTCGATTAGAAATAAATGAAACAAAGTCAACCCACGTAACTTTTACCACCAAAAGGAGCACTTGTCCACCAGTACAGTTAAATAGTCAACAGATACCTCAAGCCGAAACCGTTAAATATTTAGGCATCCATCTAGACAGAAGATTCACATGGAGGAAACACATTTTGACGAAAAGAAAGCAACTAGGCATTACAATCCAAATAATGTACTGATTCCTAGGCCGCAAGTCTCAATTGTCAATCGACAATAAAGTACTTCTATATAAGGTAATAATTAAACCAATCTGGGCGTATGGGATACAACTGTGGGGTGTCGCCAGCAACTCCAATATTGAGATCCTGAAACGATTTCAGTCCAAAATTCTCAGATCTATGGCTGACGCACCATGGTACGTTTCAAATGAAGTCATTCGGCGAGATCTCAACATTCCTTCCATCAATGATGAAATCGAGAAATACAGCTACAGGACCAGGCTTAGCGCTCACTCTAACCCTCTTGTGGAGCATTTAATGGAACTAGACATTAAAAAACCACGGCTGAAAAGGTTTAAATTCTCCGACCTACCAAGACGTTTTTGATTAACATGTACCACATAATCACTCTAGTTTTTAGTTTATAGTTAGGTTACGCTATTAGACAAATTATTAAGTTATTAAGGAAATATTCAATGGTTTATTTTCAACATGTTATTTATATTTACTTGTAAAAAATTTACTGAAGCAACAGATTGTAAAGTGAAGGGAAAAAAAAAATTAAAAAAATACTCAATAAAAATTCAATAATAAAATCAATGCTAAAGTCGACTCGTTTAAATTTTAAATTCAGTACCATGATCTATTGCAACAACGGATTATTATTAAGTTTATTATTAAGTTTAGCATGACAGAAGGCGTAGAACAGTTTAAAATTTTGATAAAATTCAACACGCAGTATCGAAAAAAACGTTTAAGAAAACTCAAGTGCGGCGTAAACAATTTTTAAGAGGATGAGGGGGAGTTGAAAATGCTTGCTCTGTTCACCGCTTCTTTGAGGATGAGCGCAGTTTAATAGTTGCCTAAATTGTTTCTGTCAATTTTTAGACAAAATAATACTTGCATATCATTGGAAAACTCTTGATCCCATACAGTTGCCCAAATACGGCAAAAAATTCTTTCATTGTTGGTAGTATTTACTTAGAGGTTGTTTTTTACATCTACATTGTATGACATATGACGTAATAAGTTTACATCTTTTAAAGTTTTAAAAGAAATACGCAGGTTTCATTAGATTGGAAATAACAGGGGGGGGGTATCCCGGGCTTTACAATATTAGAGGCTTCAAATTAGTAATTCAATATGTTAGACAAAAATATAGGAGTAGGCGGTTTAAAACGAGGTATGGAGTTAAAAACTAACTGGAAGACATTAATTAGGACCAGTACAACAAATTCAATGCCAACGGAAGCTTTGTGCTTTATTGAACAATTCGAAATAAAAATAAGAAAAACTACTAAATGAAAATAGTAATACTACTAAAGTGGGACCGGATTTACAAGATTTATTTAATGATAGCGAATTCCAAAAACCAAATTAAATATTGGAACCTTAATTATTTCGGATATTAAAATATTTGATAAAAATTGTCCTGGTAATCATTTATGGAAAATAAGTGGTTTGAAAATCCTCAAAACATTAAAAAGTTTACTTTCAGGTGACGAAATTTGTAATAGAAATTGGCTATGTTTGGAACAGCAAAAATTAATTAATTTATATTAAATCAAATTACATTCTGAATAAAAACACACTTCTGTTTTTATATTTAACATATAAACTGGAGTATATGATGCAAAATGGTTGAAAACAATTATATAAACGCGTACCACCTTACGAAAAGTTCAAACTACACAAGAAGACAGCAAGTTCACTATTTTCCCACCACGTTTTACAAATCGAGTTTATCAATGTTTGCGGCTCATTTGTTTAAAACGTTAAGTAAATTAATAAAGGTAAATATTTTGCTATTATTTCTGAAGTAACCCTACAAACGACATTGAATTGAAATTTTCAATTAAAGAATGTGTTATATGCTTTTATAATTTGTTTAGTAAAATGGATCAAAAAATTGCCGACTTTAAATTTGATACAGGAATTAAAATATAATGGTGTGCAAACAGTTTCTTTACGTAAAAATAACAATTGGTGTGGTTGTGGAAGCCATACTTTAAGTCTTGTGGGACTAAATTCAGTAGAATTCTACAAAAAAGCAATAACTTTCTTTGGTACTATCCAGAAGATTTATATTTTTTTTAGTGGAAATCCAAGAAGATGGACAGTTTAGAAAAAAAATTAGCATGCTATTTCTTGCACAACATTTAAAAACTAAGCAAGGCTAGATGCAGTGAAATAAGTTACTCTAAATTTGAAGTTTTTGCAGTTTGTTTTGAATGAAATCAATTTAAGCGGGCTTCCTATTGATGCACAAGGACAGAAATTTGTTTTTTGTAAAATATTTGCTAAAATTTGAATGTGTTCTTATGTAGTTTGACTGAAAACATTGGTATTATTACAACACATCAATCTAATTATCGAATCCTGTAAAGCAACATTGGATGCAAAAAAAGATAATATCGAAAACTTATTCAAATATATAGAATAACTTAGGAAAGCGTGGAAGTTTAGTCTTGACGACTATAAAAAAAATCCAGCAAAAATAAAATCACTACAAAATTTAAAATAAACTGCCGATTAAAAAACCAAAGATCTGCTGAAGAATATTTCAATATTATCAATTCAACAGTAGATGGACTTATGAGTCGATTGCAATCAACTTCTTCAATTTGCATTTTTTTTAGGTTTTATGGAAATTCAATGAAATGGATTAAGAGAATATAATTCAAAAGACAAAAATGCCAGAAAAATATAAAAAAAATGAAAAACGAAAACGTAGAAAAACTAATGTTTACCAATCCAATTTTAAACTAAATAATAAAAAGGCAGAATTACTTAAAGGAATTATTTCTATGAGATTTTCAAACATATTATCGATTACAGCTATTGTACTTCGATTTTTCTAACTATGCCTCCGAGTGTAGCAGGTGAAAAATCATTATTATTATCAATGTATTGGGAACAACTAAATGGACTGGCAACACTTAACACCAATTACCAGATAGCCTAAATATTTTTTCAATTTGCTAATATTAAAACGCGCAAAGCTTCTGTAAAATAATTACATGTTATAATCAAATAAATATCTAATACCATTTATTTTATTTTGAAGAGCCTCGAATATGTTAGTTGCCCTGGGTCTTGTATATTCTATGAAAAGCCCTGTCTATATACATTCACACATACATTAATTTTCTGCATTTATTCCTCGCTTTTCATTTAGAGTGACTTAAATACTTATATGATTTAATTTGGTTCAGAAAATCTTGCACCAATCGAAATCTTGCTTATCTCCATGGCTATTTTTTCCCTATTATATATAATCATGTAATTTTTTTGACAACTTCTATACATTTTTTTTGTATTATGACTTCTTAGGGTGTTCAATGATTAGTTTCTATTTATACTGTCAAAATATTTGTATATATTTATAAAATACAAACACAACACTTACCCATACTCAGTTATATATTCTATAAAGAACTTTAATGTAAATATTCTTTTGCATTTCTTTGCCTGGTCTGTAACTATGTTCCCCCTCCCCTTCCCCCCATCAAGTTGTACTTCTATCAAATCTCTTCATTTTCTTTCTACCGTATTCTTGAATATTTTTCGTACGTTTGCATGCTTACCTTTGTACCTTATATTATTTTTTTAACTGGAATTATCTTCTCTATTTATTTTTTACAATCTTAACAATTTTTTATTGTTAGGAATTTTTGTCTAAAATGTTTCATTTCTTTTACCAATTCTTGTCTGTTCTTCAATGTTCAGCTCTTAAAATATTTGTTCTATAGTTTCAGCTAACCTTATTTTATACTATACTTTTTTAACATATATTTTTATCGTTTCCTACTTTTTCTGCATTTATCTTTTCTAACTCTTAATTCTGACATTACCAAAAAATATACATATAAATAATAATTGCTAAACTATGCATTTTTGTATACTCTGGTTTTGTTTATTCGCCATTTATCTTTATTTCCGATCTTCCCATTAGCATATTCTTAGGTTATTATTGCATTTTGTATTTGATCCATTGTTTACCATAGCTAATCATAAAGGGATATACATATCTGACTGAAATGCGTTTTTGGTTGATCTATAAATTAGTATAAACATACAATTTTTAGTTATTACTTTTATATTTCCTGCCAAAATTTGTTCTGAGATTTTCTTCTGCTTTTTTATATTGTTTACCCACTTTCTATGCATGAGTAAAATTATTTTTAGGTTGTCATGTTCTATTGTATCCACCCCACTACGAATTGGTGCTTGATTTCTATGTCCTGTCCTTTCTTTTTCGTTTATTTTTTTCTAATATTTTGATCTTATATTTTAAGTCCGGTTTTTATATGTCAATTTTTATTATTTTGACGACATACAGGTTTTCTTCTTTTTTAAAAAATTGAATATTAGATTTATTACTCATATCTCTTTTCATACCCGAAATCCCATTTTACTCGTTATCCTTGCCTACGTTTAGTTTTCAGAATTGTTATTAGCCATTTTTATTTATTTTCTCTAGTATTTTCCTATTATACTTTTATTTACATAAATATTTTGCGTTTGCCGTATGACATTTTTCTCCTCACAGATTTGCTTATAAATTCTTAGTAGTTTTTGAATATGAGCCTCATTTGTTGCTAGATCATTTTGTTTGCTAAACTAAAGCAAAGACAATAATCTAACACTAAATGAGGCTCTTATTATACCTCTTTTTCGTACTGCTGGCAGTATCTAGCCTTGCTTATTTTTGTATGTTTTCACAAGAAATGAATCCACTATCAACTTAAACATATCCCCTACTTCGTTTGCTTTGTACACGCGTCTTTAATTATAATGTTTTTTCCATCCGCAACATATTTTCAAGTTTCTCTATTTCAGTTTTAGATCCTCATTCTCCTTCTTTAAACAGTTTATTTCTGTTTGGTATGTTATTTAATCTTGACGAATAGCTTAATAAAGTTTTCATTATTTTTTTGGGAAATTTAATTTCTCCGTTATCAGTTTCCTATTTCTTCCTTTTTACTTAATCTGTTGCAAATTTTTCACTCTAACGTTTCATCGGCATTTTCTAGTTTCAATAATTATTAAGTGGCGAAGCAAAGCGGGGTCACTTACTAACTTCATGTTGTCCGTCCGAGAAAAAACTCGAGAACGGCTGGGAATTTCCAAATTCTGTTTTCACCAATCGATAAGGTCAGGGTTAGTGACCTAACTAGAGGGTTCTCAAATTTGGGAGACTGCTTCGCCACTTCGCTACGCGTTGCAAGCTTTGCAGGTTTATTTATTCCCTAATCTTGCAGTTGATTCTATTATCGATAAAAAAGGATACGAGAGATTGCATACAAGATGGTTTGTAGTTAAATTTTCATATTCATTTCTTGAAGGTTAACGAACACTGATTATTTATTGTAGGCAAATATCCGCGTAAGAGAATGTAAAATTTCGTATTTTATTAAACAGCCAAGTACAACTTACAGCTTTTCCTTTCTTATAAATTGTACTGTTGTGTACTTTTGCTGATTACACTATACTTTGTAAAAAATCGCTAGAAATTGCCTAACGTTGGTTTAGTTTTCAAACAATATTGGATGACAAAAATAATTTAAATCTATTTTATTCCAAATCTGTTAAATATTTTTTTAAGAATTTGGAAGAATAGTATGGTAACAACCACGTGACAAAAAAATTTATACAAAGAGAGAAAGAAATTTAGATAACAAACCGCAAGCAGGATTACGAACACCTTAAAAAACTATTTTGACCTAACTGTCATGCATGGTTGTTTGTAACCTTTCAGTTTTTCCAGCAATAGATTGTTACACTTAAAAATGAAGTTGCTGGATTAGATAGGATTTTTAAAAATAAGAAATATGTATTTTTATATTTTTGTGAAATAATTATTATTTTCAAGGACAACAGTTTTCCGCCTAAACTAAGCTCTATAAGTGGAAAATGAAAGCAATACTACTAAAAAGTCAAGCAAACAACTACAACCAACGGTCTTATCTTATTACGCTACTAGCAAAATTTCAATTATTAAATTAAATTAAATAAATAGTATTGGCTTTTTTTTTGTTTCACTTATGTCAATTTACTTAATTATCTATGTATTTTTAAGGCTTTTTCAAAATCCTTTTATTTATTGTTACCTTAATCTTCTTAACGAATAATTTATTTTTATGTTAAATTTAGCTGATTAAAACCTACTGAGCTTTAGATACAGCTGTAGTTGGATTAGTTTTTATGTATGCCAAGTTATCAGTGTAGAAGTCTCTGGGACTATGAATATGCTACAAGAACTAATCTGACTTGTACCAATTATAAAGGGTGGGACAGAATAACGAGCGATTTTAAAGCGCTTACGGAAAAAGCATTTAATATTTCCCAAATTTGTTGTAAATACATTAAAGTATATTAAAAAAGCATTTAAGAAAAGTACGTTTCTATAATTAAATTTTTGAAAATTACATTTGAAATATGATTTTAAACGCAAGCATTATTTCGGTTACGCCAATAAACCAAAATTTAGGTTTTGGAGTGGCGTAAATCCTCGACTACTTTATCAGCAACCTATTCACTTCGTGAAAATTACTGTGTGGTGCGCTAAACCTTCATCAGCGATCATACGGTCCTACTTTTTAAGGATGCTTTTGGAAATATTGTATCCGTGACCTTGAAGACGTATCTCCTTTGTTGACCAGATCTCAAAGCTTGCAACTTTTTCCTTTAAGGTTATTTGAAGAATACACTTTATCAAGATGAAACTATCAAGAAAAATTGAGGCTCTCAAACAACTAATTTGAGATAAAGTGAATTTTGAAGAAAATATTGAAATTTAAAAGGTTATTGAAATTAAAATGACGAAAGACAATAAATAAAAAGTTTTTAAGTGGAATGTGGCTTCATAAAACGGTAAAGTAAATGTCTAGAGTAAAATAATAATAGTAAACGGTGGGAAAAACAATTTTATTTAAAATAAATGTACATAAGTTAGAACCGGGAATAAGTAGACCGTTCCAGGTTTAAGAAGTATCGCGTTGCAGTCTCTCCTAGTCTGAATTTTTTTTTGGGGGGGAGGGGGAAATCAGCGGTGATAAAGATAATAACATAATCGAGTTGTCAATTTTGGATGATTGAGAGAGTATATACGTGCAATAAGGTTTTACAAAAGGATGGAAAGTGTTGCTGGTTGAAGGAAAACCAGGATAGACAAAATAAACAATTTAAAAATAGTGAAAATATTCAGTGGCTTAACAAGCAGGAAAGGAGTATAAGGATACGAGGGCCCGAAGGAGGAAGAAAGGTACAAAATTAATTTGCTTAATATTTAATTACGTAAAAAACAGTACAGTATAAGGTAAAATGTTAACTACAGTAATAGAGGTGCCTGAAGATCTATAAAGGTTTATACCTATGACGGGTTGACTGGGGTCTAGCTTTTTGCAGACAGTGAAATAAAAAATGTTGAAAACATGTTCCAGCAAATGAATAGCAAAATAGATGCTATGGTAGCGGAAATTCTATAAGAAATGAGAATGTCAAGTTAAAAGAGAAGTTTAAAGCTCAGGAAGAGAGAATAGAGCATCTAAAGAGAGAGTTTAGGAAGAAAAATGTCGTAATAATAGGAATAGAAGACAGCGAGAAGGAAAACGATAGAGAAATGGAAGGCAAAATATGTAAGCTAATGGAAACGATTGGGGCTAACATCAGTATAACATATAAGTGAAGTAAAACGAATTGGAAAATTCAAAAAAGATAAGGAAAGACTAATAATTGTTAAATTGAATAAAGAGAGCATAAGAACAAAGATTTTTTTAAACTCCAAAAAAATTAAAAGTAACATACATCTGGATTGATAAGAATTACCCCAAGTATGTGCAAATCGAAAGAAGAATGCTCGTACCGAAAATGAAGGAAGTAAGAGGCAAAGGATATAAAGCACAAATCAAGTGTAACAAGCTGATAATAGACAATAAAGTATTCAGAGCAAAAATGATCAAAAAAGATGAGGTAGGAGAAAACGAGGATGGAAGTGGCAACGGACAAGTATATGATAATAGAGGACCTTTTAAAAAACAAAAGAGCAGCAAAGATGAATAGAAAATAACAACATGGAACATAAGAGGCATGGTAAGGAAAGAATGAGAATTAATCGAAAACGTAGAAAATGGCAATATAGAAATTGTAGCATTAACTAAAACAAAGAAGAAAGGCAAAGGGCAACAGATTTTAAGTAATGGAGAGTTAATATATAGCGAGGTAAAAAGAAAACAAAGCTCAAAAGCGTTTTAATACAAAAAATAAGGATAATAGAAGTGCGGAAATAAGAATGTGTAAACGAACAAATATTATCTCTAGAAATAGAAAGAGCTAATTAAATAAAAATTATAGTAGTAGCATACGTAGCAGATGAAAATGGGAGTAAAAAAGAAAAAGATAACTTCTGGGAGTTATTACAAGAAATATGGGAAAACAAAAAAGGGGAATTAATTTTGGCAGTTGATCTTAAGACAAGAGTAGGGAGGGAAGTAGATAATTAGAAAGGAGTAATAGAGAAGTATGGAGAAGACAAGCAAAACAATAATAGAACTAGATTGCTACATCCTGTCTAGATAACAATTTGCTGATAACAAATATAATACAACATAAATAGATACGTAAGTATATGAGGGAAATAAAAAGTAAAGGAGGAAGTCAATAATACATTATATTGTTATAAAGGAAGAGAACAAAAAAGTTATAAAGGACTGCAAAGTGAGAAAAAAATATGAAATTGGTAGCGACCATTACTTGATAGTCGCACGAATAAGAGAGAACAAAGTGAAGATACACGACAAGAAAGTAGATGATATGCAGAAAGTAAAAATTAAAGTGTATAAGTTGAGAACAAATAGAGAGAGGATGTGGTACTAGGAGTGGTAATATCAATGAAAGCTGGAATACACTTAAACAATTATTATTAAGTGCAGCAAGGAAGGTATGTAGATGCTGCAAGACCAGCAACTACAAGAAAAGACATCTTAGTGAAGTTATTAGAGAGAGAAGATGTAAAAAAAAGAAACTATGAAAAAATACCTATGAACCCAAGATGAAACAAATTTTCAAAGGAATACAAGTAAAGGAAAAATTATGTTAAAAATTTGGCCAACAAATTAAAAATAACACAAAGGAGAATCGAAAGATGTTTTACCGAATAATAAAAACCATAAGAAAGCAACCCAGAGTACGTATGACAGCAAATAAAATCAAAAAGTAGGAAATACTGACAGACGAGAATCAAATATTAGCTAGATAGAAGGAATATTTTAAAGAATTATTGAACACAGGCAATGAGATAGAAGGAATAGATAAAGAAAGACAGTAGAGACTAAAAGTAACGGAACGGTAGAAGGCGATATAGAAAATGAAACAGAGGAAATTGAAGAATCTCTAAGGCATATAAAGATTGCGAAAGCGGCAAGAATAGATGAAGTAGCACCTGAGATGATGAAGTATGTAGAAAAAGGAAAAGAAAAACTAAGAAAAATAATAAACCAATGTTGGAAGAAGAAGAGAATACCGGATGAATGGAAAACAGGTGTAATGTTACCAATACACATAAAGGGAGATACTAAGGACTGCAGAAACTACAGAGGGTTACATTACTGTGTACAACGGTCAAGATTTATGAAAAAATACTCGAAAACACATAGAAAGAGATTGTAGAAAAAAGGTTAGAGGATATACAATGCGGATTTCGCCTGAAGCGCAGTATACAAGACCATATTTTCACAGTGCAACAAGTTATAGAAAAGAAACTAATAAAGAACAAAAATATATACGTGGGTTTCATAGATTTAAAAAGGCTTTCGATACAATAAGCAGAAAGAAAATATAAAATAACCTAGAAAAGTAAAACGTAGATTAACAGCTAATACACGCTATTAAAAGTTTGTATGATAAGACTAAAACAGATTAAGAACAAGTAAAGTTTATCGGAAAGTTTCTACACAACCGAGGGAGTGAGACAAGGCAGTGTGATAAGCCCATTATTATTTATATATGCAATAGATGATGCTGCTAAAGAAAACCAACAAAACGTAGAGCACCTAGTAGTAAGCTACAGAAACCCACGGCCTATTCGTTTAGGGGCGTGTGCCATCGCAGATGATATCCCTATAGTAGCTAATATAATACTGAAAGGAATCTAGAGAAAAATTTTAACGGCTGGAAAACATTCCTAGAAAAGCTAAACCTTAAATTAAACTTGCATTATTTTGCAAATTAAAATGCATGTCATAACTAACCAAGAAAGAAAAATAAGGGTAAAAATAGAAGAAAAAAATATAGAACAAGTTAACAAATACAAATATTTAGAATATACAATCCACTGTAAGAAATTCCTCGGACATAAACAAATATCTAGAAAAACAAAAACAGCGGTCTATAAGACAATCTACCTACCAGTACTCTTACACGAGGGGAAAACTGGGTATGAACAGAGAAACAAGAGCAAAGATTGCAAGCAATCGAAATGATACCATAGAAGGGTATTAAGAGTGAAAAGAATTGAAAAAAGAAGGAATGAAGCTATAAAAGAATTAGCAGTAAAATTGACAAAGCAGGTACAAGGAAGACAATAAAGAAAATCTAGGAAGCAAAGCCTATAGGGAAAAAACAAGAAAGGGAGACTGAAGAAAAATGAAACAGAGACATTGAGAAGATACTGGATAAGAAAGAAAATGATTGAAACACAGCCAAGTAAATGGTAAAAGATAGGAAGGAATGGAGGAAGTTTTCAACTTCGACACCCTAAGGTGCTAAAAGGACAGGGCTATGTATATATGTATGTAAATATACAAATTTAATGCTTAATCGAAACGTTCATCTTTAATTAACTTTTTGTAGGAAGAAAACTTTAAAAAATCGTGACTGCAATTTTAAGGCCGCACCTTCTTATACTTGAAATCCTCCACAACCAATTGAAACGCAATTATAGTTAACAGCAAAGTGTACATTTTTAAATGCTAAGAGCATTTGGAGCCCTTCATTGGCTTACAGCTGCACAAAGCCTTTTAAATATAAATAATAAGAAAATTCAAAACTTACCCAGCCTGAGTACGTAGTACCTCTCCATTGTTTAAACTATTCTGCAACAAAATAATTATTATGCGTATGTAATTATGGACAAGCGAAACTTGCGTCACTTAGTAAATAAAACTTTAGAGGTTAAGTTGATCCTCTTTCAACAGAGGTGTTGCACAGTCATCTAATTTAGCTACTTAGTTCACAGCGCCCCAATTAGCCCCATTAATAGGTTCTGTTTCCTTGTGAATCCCCGCCGTAGTTTGCATTGTGCGTTTCCGGCAGCGATTACTCGCGCTACTTGTAAAATGCCACTTTGCATGATAAATAATAGAATGACTTTAACGCGATTATGTGAGCGATGATATTGTCCTGTTTGCCTTTCGAAGATGAAAACGCGTCACCAGGCTATGCAAAACGTAAAATTTGCCCATTCCGAAGTGCGCTTTAGCACGGCTTCAGGCAGGATGGGCTAAATGTCAGTGCAATTATAAATTTATGTACCTCCTCGAACGGCTCGTAAAAACGTGGGCTTACTGCATTTTGCATGAGGACAACTATGTGCAAATGACAAATACATTTTTGAACGGCAAAATGGAGGAGTTAACCTACATTCATGCTAAAGAGATAACATCAATGAGTACAAGTATCTTTTCTGTTGAATAAATATAAATATGCATATAAATAAAGTAAGCAGTTTATTATTAATATTAAAATTGTTTACAGTAAAATTTAAAAAGCGCTAAATACCTTTTAGTTATGAGCTAGTGTAATATTAACAACGTTTAAACAGCACATACAGTAAGTTGTATTCAAAGTGAAAGAACTAAATGATGTAATGTAGTATCTGAAAAAGTTGGGTAATTCTGATTTTTTTTTATTTTAAACGGTTACTTACAGCTTACTATGGTGCTGATAGTTAACAATATTTTTTAATAATTGATCAAAATTTTTAATATTTAAAAATTGATAATAATTTTCATAAAAATGTATGGTTTTTGTTTTATTAACGATCGTTAATTGTAATTTGATTTTTTTAAGTTCGCTTATTAACATTTTTTTATTTGATTGAATATGACACGCATCTTTCTTTCTCAGACTGAATTTGTTGTGTAAAATAAAAATTAGTCATTAAAAAACTCCAATCTTACATGCATTTACCCGGCGTTCCATCAAAATAATTTTTAGTATCGTTTTGATATATTTATATTAAAGTACTGCTGCACGAATTAGAACGATAAAATAAAACGATTCAATGTTTTTGTTTAACATTTTCAGGACTTATTAAATCGTTATTGGTAAGTATAAATACAACGTATTTATTTAAACTGACCACACTTAGCTTCTAGACAAGCTTTATACGTCCAGGTCACTCTTCTATGGCAACACGCACTACAAATAATCAACATTAGGGTGTCTTTTTGAGAAAAACATTCCCTTTAAAACCGCCCATAATTTGTTTGGATTTATATCTAGGCTACCAGAAGGTCAATCCTCCACTGTTTGGAGTAGACTGTGCTTTGTGGGCGGGTACGGAGTCATGCTGAAAGATCTTTGGCTCACCTCGCAAAGCGTATGGTTCAGAGGTTTTACTACATCTTTCAAAACATTCTGTTGATAAACAGCGACTGAAGTTTTGACTACCTTTTCATAAAAAAGAATTTTAATTATTCCATCATAACACATTCCCACAAAACCATTAAAACTGCTGAACCCTTGAAACCAGGTGAGATGCTTCTTTGGACAACTTAGCGCGTATTCCTTGCCATTTGGTTTGTTGAAAGATTTATCCACTCTAAAAATGTTTTTCGTCCATAAACAAATTCTTTCTGTAGCTATCATACGCGTATTCAGTCAACAATCTCTTTGCTTTTACTCTCCTACTTTCTTAAAGTATCTGGCAGAAAACTTTCCGTAATTTTTTTGTAAGCAGTTAGTCCTGTGTCTTATTTAATTATACAAGGCTTCAAAGTTTTAAAAATGTGGATCTGCCGAGACAATATTTTGCTTACGAAGAGAATATTGCTTAATTCGGGTACTTACGGCTTTGACTGAACAATACAAACTGAATGTAGTCTTTCAGATCTTGTATAATCCTTATTACATTCAGTCTTGTTAACAAATTTTATAGCCAGATATACAAACATACAACTAATCCCGAAAAGATACAGGATCTTAAAGACTACACTTTTTTCAGTTTTACACTTATGTAATGCTACTACAACAATACGGCCTATTTCACTCCACTCTATTGGTAAATAACCAAACCTGACAAGAAACCCAATGTAACTTACAACTTTAAGATTTAACAATTACAACTATATGTTAAAGTTATGGATATTTGTAAAGCAAAGAAGGATTTCTGGTAATAATAATATTTATTAGATATATAGACGATATTTAGACCAAAAATATACAAGTAAAAATTTCTAAGTACATAAAACTACCTCGACCTGGTTTATACTTAAAATGAAGAAATAGAGAATAATAGAAAATCTTATTTTTGTTCTTTTGATCTACTGTTCTTACTAAAACCTAACTACTTGATAGACGACTGATTAAAATTTAATTTGGCTTTGAAATATTTATCAAAATAATTGAAAAGTTGATAATTAACTAAATATGGCAAGTGCAAACTCTTCTTTATCTCTGTATTTCCCGTGTAAATTATGCAACATATTTTGCTAGAACTAAACATTATAATAATGAAAGAAACATCTGATCTGCTGCTTTTTGATTTTGTAAAAATGCAAATCTAACTATTAAATCATTCGGATATGGTAAGACTAGTAGCTGGACAGCTAAATAAAAAAAATGTTTTTATTAAATTAAATGAACAAACTATTAAAGCAATTCTGAAATCGATAATAGTTAGTGGGGAGAGAGTACTTTTAACTTAATATGGTAAAATCCCTATGTGCACAGAGTCGGTGTTTAGAAACTTTTTTCCCGTTCCGATCTTTGCTTACAGTGACACTGTCCGGATGTCTTCTTATGAGCAGACAATTGTAATCTGCATAAAATGTAAGACAATTTTTTGTTAGTGGTTTATATTAAGGCTGACATCACCCTAAAATGTTGCTCCTTGAAATAATCGCTTCGTTGCCTAGACACTAGTGCTGCCTCTGGCACTACATATCGCATTTAATCAAGAATTAAGTTTATTCTTAGCACTATGAATGAGGAGTTGTTTGTTAAACATTTTCATCAGTTTTAGAAATTGACGACATCAAAATTTTCAATTTGTTCTTCCAAAGATAGGCTTGGTTTCAACATCCAGCTTTTCTGCTTTTGATAGTCATTAAAGTGATAACACCTCTGCACAAGTTGTCGTAGCAAGTGTTTTGATCAAATGATTATCTTTAACCCTAAAAGTAAAAGGTTTTCTTGCTTTTCTAACGAAAACAGGACTTATCGTCAAATATTAAAGAGTATGGGTTACTTTCATTTTTTAAGTAAACACTAAAAGTTAATCCTCAGCACAGTCTTCCAAGTAGTAGTCATTCATTAAGTTAATGCCATGAATAATATAATTAGGTTTAACTGTGGTGACACTATTTAAGGGTATCCTTCTTTTGAGTGATTAACCAAAATCTGCATAATAGGTAACAAGTGAAACATTTATCATCCCAGTTTTTCTCCAAAAGGCTAAAAATTATTTCGTGCATTTGACTCGTATTCGTCAGTTAAAATTTTTCTGAACTACATCAGCACTAGAAATTTCCTATATTTTTTATATTACTGTTTAGAGGGTTTCTCTAAAGGTAGTGGGTAGGCGTATTAGGAAATGCTAGTCATTTCAGCAACTGTGCGGAATTAGATACTCATAAAATTGACGAGATGCGTGTTCTTATGGTATTCGGGTTTTTCCAAAACTTTGCTGAAAACCTGACATCTCAGAGGGTGATGAACGGAATCTTCGGATAACTTGCTTCTAGTTAATGACGCGGCTACATATTTTAGTTCTTTGTTTACATTTCTGCAAAGTAATTGTGCAAAAGAACGATAAAGATTGGCGGTACACCTATTTTGGTCTTCATCAATAGCATTACTTCTTACTGGAAATTGGTTCTGAACTGCCCATCTTAATATCGCTGCTCCTCTAACACCCCTAGCTTTATAAAGATAAAAAATCAATAATAAAAGAGATTTTCTAACTTTAACTTATTAGAACGGTTAAATGTTCTTTGAGTTGTATCACTCGCAGAGACTAATTAACTATTTACGAATATATTTATTGGTTTATTTTATTAAAAATTCTGGATTTATGTAATGAAGACAGCTGAAGCCTCCTAGACCTTTTCAATATTTTCACGAATAGCCCAGATGACGATAAAGAATATAAAAATAGCGTTATACATCAACGATTTCATTAATCATAAATCTGTTGTAATAGGCAACGAGTCAATTAGTTGGAAACTATTTCGAGTAAATTGTTTTATAGAATTTTTGAGACAAGAAAATTTTTAATCGGCTAATACCATGGGTGATGTGAGCGGAAAACTTTGGGATCATCGAAAGCTATACTGGTAAAGTTTATTTATCAACCTCCATCAATTTTAATTGCTTCATCGCCTAGGCGCTAGTGCTATTAAGAATATGAATATTTATTACGCCAATTTGATTATCGTACTTAATGATGCTGTTAAATACAATTTACTTGATTCGAATAAACAATAAAATCTAAAATTTGATGACGCTATTATAATCAAAAATACTAATCAACAGCTTAAGCTCTAAAATGAAACGAAACAGTTGTTTTTATCAAAAAATATTGATATTATATGTAACAAAAGTTATTTACAAATTGTTCTATATTTTGTTCTGGATTAAATTTTTAATAAATGCACACATTTTTATAAAAAAATAAATAAAAAGAGGATATATTCACTAGGCTGTCCTAGAAGCAAAAATTTTTAGGCATATAAAATTTAAAGATGGAAAAGACGCCTATCACTTTTAAGTCAGAGATATTTAGAGAACGGTACGTACCGTGGAGTACACGTGATCATAAGGATAAACCCGCTGCAAGCAGTCGAATAAAGTCAGTAGGCAGGATTACAACGCAATAGAGTAATAAATAAACATTTCATTGTGGGTGAAAATGTACGGGATGAAAACTGTGAGCATAAAATGTAACAACGACTGATTCAAACGAGTATAAGCTACTCTCAGGTCAATTGTCGATAAGTAGAAACCCATGCATAATCGAGCGAGTGCGATAAATTCTGGTATAAGAAGAAGTTGAACATTAGCAAGAACATGGTGTCCATAAAAGTTGCCGTAGGCGGTATATCTGTTCTCAATTTGTGCCGCACAAACTGACAGACGAACAAAATGGATAGAAATATCGGAAAATTTCATTACGGTGTATAACCATGTTACATTTTCCCCCGATCTGTTTATTTTTTTATACCATTTATCAAACTTCTTAGGCACACGACATTTATAGTTTTTTTATTTGAAAATTATCAAAACTTTATTATAGTTAGATTACAATAAATTATGTAACCATTAAATTGCACTTTTTATTTTACACTTATAATAACCAATAACTAATAGATCAAAAAAGAAGTGCTCCATTGGCAATTATTAAGCAGTTTTGGAAACGAGATATTTTTTTAAATTAAAAATAAGTAGTACATATCGCGACACATTTTTGTATCTATTTAAAATTAAAATTGATAGCACTCAGTTTCATTCCTATAACTCATTGTTAGATGCGTGGCGGGTGACCTATCACAAATATTTCCAATAAAGGGTAACGCTGCGATCGTTTAAAGTGTGGTCCCGAATTAAAGACGGTGCATGACGATCGGGCAGTGAGGGTGAACGTACAAGATTCTGAACCCCTCAGTTTTCAGGCGGGGCGTCGAATCCCAGCACAATATTAAAAGCTGCAATTTCTAATGTAAAGGAATCAGTAATCATACTTAAATTTGTAACCATGGATTGACTGTATTAAGTTAGCATTGTTCGAAACAATAGAAAAATCGTGAAGGCGCAGTGAATGCCTAACCATCACTTTTAAAGTTTAAAAAAATTGTCAAATATCCGGAGTGCAACGAGCCTCGGCGAGCGTCTCCCTGGAATGTCTTTCTAATAGACATTTGCATATAATGAAGATGTAAATCTCAAACTCCAAATTACCTGCCTCGCCAAGAATGCTTCAGCAGTCATGTCGAGAGTGCGCAATCGCGTTTTGTTATTAAATTATGCATTATCATAAAATTACCGCGGCGTAGCGTCTCGTGGCGAAATCCAGGCCAAGGATTATTTAGAAGCGTTTAACCCTTGATGGGCAATTCGTTTGACCGATCGGCGCTGCCGAATTCGGAGGTCGGGCTCCCGGTCTAGCACTTACTCTTTAGGTATGTTGCTCGCGCATGCATCTATTGCATAATTAAAATATTGACTTAAATAAAAATTAATGTGTCTACCTTAAGAAAGTTAATATTGTATTTATTTCTTGAAATAAAAATTTATTATTTTTACTTTAGGATAAATTAAACAAACAAGGTTATTGATTTTTAATTCTACATATATTCTGTTATATATATATATATATATATATATATATATATATATATATATATATATATATATATTAGAAAGGTAGGTAGTTAAAACCAAATACTGGTTCAAGGTCAGAAATTTCAAGAGTATTAATAATTACTGTGTCTTTGTATACCAATAAATTAGATAAATCCTAAATTGTGAGGGATTGTGAGACGATTCTTAAATAAAGTCTCTTCGTTATATAACACCTAATATAAATAAGTGAACAAGTAAGTACTAAATGTCTTCTTCAGTACTACATTATAACAATTTTTAGCAACATAACATTTTTACCATTAAGAGGCATATATAAAACCACAAAATTTATTTTAGTATATTTTCGTAATAAACATCAAAATCCAACTTGCCTTTGGATTTTAAAAAATATATATAAAAGGAATAATAAAGCAACATTTGAAAAATTGTTGAAAGTGATACAATGTGACGTAAGGATAATCTTCTCTGTATATTGCAATAATAAGTAAATAAGCACTAAATTTTTACTAACCAGCTAATTTCACCATTAAAGAGGCACATTTAATTAATTCATTAACTACCGAAAACGTGCTAACGCTTAAAAGATAGTTAATGACATTACAATTCCGTCTGTGTGTATGTCATCACGATAACTCAAAAACTAAAGCTCTGGTTGACACCAAATTTAGTGCACAAATACTTCAGACCAAAATAAAGCAGGAGTTTTATTTTCAGCCAAAACCCCATTTTTTGGTAGTTGCAAATTTGTGTTTACACCCTTCTCGTTTAATTATGTAATAGATAAATCATTACGTATAAATATAATAACCCTTAATTGGCCAAATTTCTATAAAGGAACTCTAAAGTAAAATTTCTTTTTGCATAAACGAAACCTGACTACACTTTGTCAACAGAAACGAGATAATTATATATACTTCAATGAACTATAAGATCGCACCAAAAATTTTTTTTCGTAGTCTGGTAGTGTTTATATAAATATAAGGGTGGATTTACTAATGTACAGACAATCCCTGTTTGGTTAAGTTGGTTCGGATGTGGCATTTTATTCTGAAAGATGAACTACTTATACATTACAGATAACGACATCATTAAGACAATGATGAACAAAATCTGCAATATATTATTTTGAAATAGGCGAATGCTTTAAACATAAAGCTCAATTCCGTCAATCACTTTAAAATATGGGCTCCGCATCAGTTAACAAAGAGCAAATTTTTTAACATATTTTCCACGTCTAGCCAGCTTGCTCAGCAAAACGAGAAGAAACCTTTCTTAAAAGATTATTTATGTAAAGGACAAACAGCAAACGAAAAAGGAAAAAAAACTAACGAGTGAGCAGACAATACCGAAATTAAGAAGATGGACATGCAGATAATATTAAATGATGATTAAATTAGATGAAGTTAAAGGAGATATAATGATGCAATTGGAGACAAAGATAGATGGTATAAAAGAAGATATTGCCGAAGTGAAGGGTGATCTAAAGAAGGTGAAGGAAGAATAGGAAGAAAAAGCGAAGGACTGGCAAGAGGAAAGGAAAGAGATGGAGAAGAGGATAAGTAACTTGGAAAACAAACTAGAGAATCAAGAAAAAGAAAAAAGGAAGAAGAATATAATAATCAAAGAGATAGATTTAGAGAAAGAACAGCCAGGGAATGGTAACTTGAGGCGGAAGGTAGCTGATTTTATCCGAGAGAAAATGGGAGTGGACAAGAGGAAGAAGCATTTGTAGTGGGAAATTATGAATAAAAAAATATAATAGTGAAATGTGCAACCTTCGAGGAAAGTAAAAAGCATAGGAAATCATGAAACCATAACAGTAGCCGGAGACTGCAATGCCAAAATAGGGAAGGAGGAATATATATGTAATGTAACCGGAAAACATACAATCCACGAAATATCTTCAGAAAATGGAAAAAGACTATGTAATTTGGCAGCACAAATGAATATGGTTATAGCGAGTACAATGTTTCAACATAAGAAGGAACATAAAATAACGTGGAAGATACCAGGGAGGACCGAAGGGAATCAAATTGATCATATAATGATTAAAAAGAACAGGAAGGAAATGATAAAGAATGTAAGATCGTACGGAGGAACAAGCCTAGACACGGACCACCAGTTACTAATAGCAGAAATGAAACTAAGGATAATAGAGAATAAGAAAGGAAGAAGGATAGAAAGAAAATGGAATACAGAAGAACTAAGAAGAAATGAAAGAAAACAAGAATACGAAGAAGAAGTAAAAAGACAGCTAAAGAGAAAAAAGCAAGCCAGTAATATGGAGGTTGAATGGAAGACTATAAACAATAGTATAACAAAAGCGGCTGAGGAAAAAATAGAAAGATATCAAAGGAAGCAAGGGAAAGAGTGGTTTGATAATCTTTGTGAGATAGCAATAAAGAAAAAGAGAGAAACAAGATTAAAATGGCTACAAACGAGTAATGATAATGGCTACAGAGAATATAAACAAAGGAGGAAAGAAGCATCAAAAGTAATAAAAGAGAAAAACAAAAGTGGTTAGATGAAATGATAGATGAAATAGAAAATGACAACAGAAGTAATACAAAGCTATATCAGAAAATAAAGAAACAAAAAAGGAAAAGGAATAACTTAGCAAACCTAGATATAAAAGAATGGGAAAAATAAACGAGGGAAACGACAAGAATAGAAGTAGACATAGAAAGTGACAGAGAAGGAAGTAACGAGGAAATAAAAGAACCATCGGAGGAGGAGATACATGAGATAATCCAAGAGATGAAACAAAGAAAAGCAGCAGGGCCAGATAACATATGCAGTGAATTGATAAAAAGCGGAGGAAGTATACTGGGGAAGAGAATTTTTGAGCTAATGAGGCAAATATGGAAAGAAGAAACAATGCCGCAAGAATGGAGGGTATGAATAATAGTGCCGATACCAAAAAAAGGAAAATTTAATGAGATGCGAGAACTACAGAAGAATAACTTTGCTAAATACAGCATACAAGATACTCACAGCACTGATTCTAAAAAGAGTAAAAGTAGAAACAGAGAAAAAAATTGGACAATACCAGAATGGATTTAGACAAGGGAAATCGACAATAGACGCAATACATGTGATAAAACAAATAGTAGAGAAATGTTACGAGCAAGATACAGAAATAGAAATAGTATTTATAGATTTTAGGCAAGCTTTTGATGCACTCAATAGAAATATGATGAAGGTAGATGCGAGAAATTTAGGAATACCGGAAAAACTAATAAGACTGATTGGAATGACACTGGAAGGCGCAAAAGCTGCGGTGATGACGTATGAAGAGATATCGCAAGAAATAGAAATAAGTACAGGAGTTCGGCAGGGGGATGGATTGTCGGCCACACTATTTAACATAGCGATAGAAGGAATTATGAACAAATGCGATGTAACAGGAACAATAATTGAGAAGTCTGTACAAATAGTATCCTATGCAGATGACGTTGCGGTGTTAGCAAGAGATGGGAAAAGTTTAGAAGAAACAATACAGATCATTGCAGGAGAAGCTCATAAAAGAGGGTTAGAGATAAATCAAGGAAAAACTAAATATATGAAAGTAACAAGAAAAGAGACAAAAAAGGAAACGCAAGAGATATAGAAATTGGAAATTACAGAATTGAACAAGCAGATAATTTCAAATACCTTGAAACGCTAATAAACAGGAGAAATGACAGAAGGGAAGAGATAGATCGAAAGATACGGATATAAGGCATATTACAGTTACAAAATGATAATGAATAACAAAACAGTAAGTAATCAAACGAAGTTAAGACTATACAAAATGGCAATTCGACCGGTAGTAACATACGCTGCAGAGAATGTATGTTTGACAAAGAGAGATGAAGGAAAACTAAAACAAATTAGATGGTACGGACACATAAACCGAATGAGTGAGGAATCGATACAAACGGAAACCATCAACAAGATCAAGAGGAAGGCCAAAACTGAGATGGGAAGATCAAGTAATTGGGGATATCAGTAGCATGAGAGTTACAAGGTGGACAGACAAAATGAAGAACAGGAAAGAATGGAGAGAAGTAGTGGAAGAAGCAAAAAAAAACCCCAACCTGTGAAAAATAAAGTGTGGTAGAGTGACAACCCATTGTGCTTTTAAAAAGAACCAGTCTATAGAGCCCAAGGGCATATATATATATATATATATATATATATATATATATATATATATATATATATATATATATAAGGCTATATATATATATATATATATATATATATATATATATATATATATATATATATATAGATAAAATATTATTTATAAGTAACTGGCAATGAAATTTAAATTTTTAAAAAATGTTAATCATAAACGTTTTTGGTTCCATAATATGAAGCTTTTAATTATTGCCCAGCCTTCACCCAAAAAAGATCTGATATCTATTTTCTGGAATTAGAAGAGTGTTGTTTATTGCGAACTATTTCCATAAGGTAAAAACATTAATTTAAAGTGTTACTCACAACTTACCAGATCTGCGACACAGTGTTCATAAATAAGTCGGTGTTTTATGTTGGATTACCTCAATCACTCTGAACTATGGGTTTTGTATTTCTATGAATTATTTGCTTGTTGAGAAACGAGAAAAAATATTCAAAAAATTAGTTACTCTATAAAAATGTTAACCGTAAACATTCGTTATTTAGTGATAAAATGACAATCTTGGCATCTCTTTAGTTAACATTTGACTAGGATGTTTTATAACACCTTTCACACTTTCCGGATATTCCTTTATATGATCGTTGTCTATTACTTTTATTTAAAAATTCAATTGGAATAGTGTTTCGCTAGTAAACAAAAAAGAGTTTTGAAAAAATAGCATTACATGGCTTCCGTAGAAATGAAGGAAGATGATAGATAGACTATAATAAAATACAATATAAAATATAAAACATTGCACATAGTTTTTTTGTTGTTGTTGTTGAGAGCTGTTTCATATATGTATCCGGTAACACTTCAGCCTCACACAATCATTGTTTCTGGCCCGTTTTTTCACTCGGCTTCGTATTCTACCTTTAGATACTCTCAGAGACAGTTTAGAGCCTATACATAGAGTTAATTATCCTTTTTGTGCTAGGTTATCAGCTTTTACGTTCCTTACAGTTGTACAGTGCTCTGATACCCACAATAGAGTTAACTTGTTGAAGTCCTTTAGAGCCCTGAGTTTTTCGCGGCATTTCCAAACTACACTGGATGTTACCCTCGGCCTCTTTAATGCCTTTAAGGATAACCGAATGTCCGTGAATATGTTGATTTGCCTATTTTGATAGGTCCTCAAATTATTTTGCTTAGAGCAAATATGTTCGCTTGAAAACCAGGCGTATATTTTTCTAGTAAAAAGCTTAACTGCAAATTTTTCTTTTTACAGTATATGCCTGCTCCCGCTCTCAACCCGGTTGAATGCACCTATGTTATTGCTAATAAAATGTATCGGAACGACTTTATGGTATATAGAAAGTACAACACAAAATCCACAACCCATCCTATTATTGTAAACAATTGGCTATCAAGGAGCCTAAGTTAAAATCTATTGCAGTACAAAATTGTAGTCAGAACAAGGACAATTCAAGGATAATATACCCCCTTGTTAGGAGAACTAAAAATATTTTATACAACAAATTTATATATTAAAATAGACACATTTTTGACTTATTTTGTCCATATTTTGTACCCTACAATATAAAGTAAATTTATTGACTTTTCCTGCAAAAATAATATTACATAAAAAAATTTATATACGGTTTTCTTTCTGAAATTTACATTATTTTAATACTTATAGGATTAGCTGATCATTGATGTTAATGTTTTTTGTATGATTGGAATTCTAATGTTTTAATTTTGCTATATTTGTAGAGGTATGGAGCCATGGTGGTTTAGTGGATAGGTCGCTAGACTACGAAACCAAGAGTTGCGGGTTCGAATCCCGCTCTCGCCAATTCAATCGCTGACATTTTTACGGACCAGCTAGACTCAGGCTGGAATAAATGAGTACCTGGAGGTCAAACTCTCGAGTAATAATAGGCGATCGGTACGTAGCGCTAGCCACGTTACTACCCTTGAGTACCGTAGGCTCTAGATTGCAGCAGACCTATCCTGTTATGACTCCAAAGGGCCTTCGTGGCTTGTTACGGGGAACTATTATTATATATTTGTAGAGGTAACAAAAATGTTTTATTTGAATAGTCCATTTTTTAATTATTTAGATTAGATTAAATATTCAGATATTTTACAGTATAGTTATTCTTCCCTATTTTTTAAATATTTAACTTTACATATAAAAAATTACAATCACAATAACAAAAAATTTATATATTTGGTACAGATGGTACATGAAACATTGTACGTAGTCTTTGTTCCCTTCAAAGTAAGCAACTTGAAATCTCACACACTCTTCCCGACGTTTATCACTGTTCAAAACATCTTCTCAAAATTTAGCATACTTTAGTTTTTTAGAATCTTTAACTTATCTTCTAATTTTTGGATTGTCAATCCATCAAAACTTGTTGGCTATAATCATTACATTTTCATAATTTTCTGGTGTTCTGCTCATTGCTTGTCTTTCAGAACGTGGATCATTACTAACAGATGTCCAGTAATCTATGAATTGTTTGCACCATGCTGCACTCTTTGCATTCCTGAAATCTCTGAATTATTCGGATAGTTTTTACTGATAAATATTCCAGCTTTGCCTAATATTTGATGCACTTTCGCTCATCTATTCACTCAGTTGCAAATGCAACTATCACAGGCTAAATGCACTTACTTTCCGACGTCTAATTTCTCTAGTTCATCTGCACAGCAAGGTCGTCCTTATTTACGCATGCGCGTTCCCACCCACTCTCATCAGCTGACATATTACATCGCGGCCGCGCAAACTATTTTTATTATATCAATATTGATTCGATATTTTCTAGGTAAACCTTATAAACCTTGGCATGTATAAATCATTTGCATACTGACATTTAAACATTTTTTTAACATTGATTGAGACTACTAATCTAGAAAAGAGAAGTTGACTTATTAAAAAATATTAAACTATACAACGAGTAGATATACAAACGTGTTTTTAGCTTATATTAAGGCAAAAATTCTATCCACATACATCTATAAGTTTTTTTTTTAATATTAGATCAATAAAAATGTTGGGTATATGTTGTCTTAAAAATAGTAAATAATTTAACTAGAATTTTTGCTAGTTTATGAACGAAAGTATTAAAAAAAGTAATAATTGCATATCACTTTTACTAACTTATATAGACTTTCAGTTAACAAAAAAATAACTTCAAATTAATCATTTTGTAAACAAAATTCTTAATATAAATATAAAATTCTTTATATAAATATATCATTAAAAACGATCTCGTATTTATCATTATTATTATTATTATTATTACCCATATAACAAAAAAATTGTGTATCTACGATATAAATAAGGGATCCTTTAATATTAATTAAAACGATTAACTACAATTTCTTTAAAAGTCAAGTTTCTCTGGTAAGTCCATAAACGTGAACACAATGCATTTAGAAATTTAATTAAGAACAAATTATGCGTCTGCGAATCTGTTACTCTTCTTCAGTCTGCGGGATGGTTCAAATTAAACCCAAGGAAGTTCTTCTAGGAGTACAATCAAACGAATGGCTAATTAATGTTCTTCCGGATAATAAACCTATCAGCAGTGAAACTGGGTCCTCCCCAAAATTCCTCGCCGCAGACAATGAATGGCTGGTTTAGGCGACACAATGAATGAACGACCCAAATCCGGCCATGAGAATTGGCGTGATGCGTTACGTGCAGCGGCTGTTGCGCCATGCGCAATTCACTTTTGGTGTACACAGCAAGTGATGTCGATTAAACAGAGGCGCGGTCCTCTTGCTAGGTTTGATTTTGACCTGTGCGACCATCTCTGGAAGCGCTATTAGTGCTGACACATTCTTAAAGCAATCGTTAAACCGTATAGAGACAAAAGGTTAGCCGTGCGCAATTAAAAGGCCATTTTTGTTGTTTCAAATGTCGTTGCAGCCAAATTTGTAGGATTGTCACGTCGCAACTGCGACACCAACAAAGCAAATTATTTCCACGTACTTTTATGCTAATAAAAGTAGTATAAATCTACGATGAGTTTCTTACAAATTTGTACATCATTCGATTTATCGCTTTATTACGTATGTATGTATTAAGTACTGTAAAATGTCAACAGCAAATATGGTATTGTCAGGTTTTGTAACAATTTCATTTGTAGCGTATTGTAATTCATGTCTCAAAAGAAACGCAGGATTTAAATTGTGCGCCATTTTTTCTGCAAGGTTGGCAGCGTTCTATTTGGTAACATTTTGTATTAAACACATTGCGGTTAATCAATATGGAGCACTACTTGAGGGAGAAGAGAGTGACGATTGTTAAAATTCAATACAAGTACGAGGAATGTATTACCGTGAGTCTATCTAAAATATTTCGGGACCAGAAAATGCATCAAATGAAACAACTATGAAAAGATTAAACAATTTGGACAAGAAGGTTCGGTTGCAGACAACAAATAAAAACGGACCGACCTTATACGTTGCAGCAAATTTTAACAAAAAATTTGTAGCTGCACCCATTCAAGATTCAGTTAAGTTATTTCCTGATTGAATGTTAGAAAATCAAGAAATTGGCAACAATTCTTCTAAGAAAATTAGATTTAGCGACGAGGGGCATTTCCATCTTAGTGAATACGTTAATAAACAAAGCTGTCTCATTCAGATCTTATAAAATTTTCGGGTCATGCATACGCTTATGCATATCCAGTTTGGTGTGCATTATATTCTAGCTAAGTAAGTTTTTTTTTTAATGAGACCGGAAACGGAATGACTAGCAACGGTAAATGTTATGGTTACATGATAGTGGATTTTTGTGGCCTAATTAGGAAGGCATAGGTTTGGATGACTTGTGGTTCTAGCACAATGACGTTGCTTGTCATACGACGCATAAAATAATCCAATTATTGGAGCAACATTATCTTCCCAAACAAAAAAAAATAACTAGCAATCAAGATCTTGTAATACCCACACGCTTTTTATCTTAGGAGATTTACGACGATTAGAATTTATGCTACGAAAATAAGAATGATTCCTGGATTAAAAGCAAAACTTTGAAGAAATTAGCCGAAAAAGTGATGAAGAAATTTTTCAGAAGATAATTGTCAAATATCTTATTTCACATTTAATGGCAATTTTTACCTTTTAAAATAATATCGTAACTTTGCCAACTAATAAGCAAATAAATTGTTGTTTTTAAAATTGAATTATGTGTTTCTTTTGGGACACTCTTTATAATACAAAATATGGTATAGACAAATATGATAAATGCTATTTTATATTTCGGGTTTCGCTTACGCTATAAAAATTTTAAGGCTTTTCATTATTTTTAAGTGAATATAGTTATATTCATTATTAATTAATACCTAATTTGTGATGATAAAAATATTGGAAGGTTATTGACGCTTGGAGCAAAAACACAAACAAATAAAAGTTGTTGGAAAAAGCTCGTGGCTACATAAGTTATAATTTTTGCTTGCAATTTATAAAATTCTATCATTATTGATAAGTTATGAAACTGAAAATGTCAAAAAATTTTAAGACAAATTTAAATTAAAAACATAATAATGGAGAAAAACGTGACAGTACAGTTAATATGGCAGTCTTTAAAATTGTTCTATACAAATAAATGTTTATGATCAGTCAGGGAACATATTTCATCCCCCGAAACTGCTGCCACCCTTGTGTCCTTAGTTACACCTCTTTAAATAACATTAAGTGTTCCAAAAACTAAATTATTTTATAGAAACGATTTTAGCGAAAATATCTTCTACTTACTATTATTTGTCTAAACAACTAAATGAAACCCGTCTTCTTCTTCAAGTGCCATCTCCGCTTCGGAGGTTGGCAATCAAATTGACTATTCTAATTTTTGATATTGCTACTCGAAACAGTTGACCAGAGCTGCAACCAAATCATTCTCGTAGATTGCGCAGCCATGACATTCGTCTTCTACCAACGCTTCTTTTTCCCATGATCTTGCCCTGTATTATAAGTCGTAGTATGTTGTACCGTTCTCCACGCATGATATGTCCCAGATATTGGAGTTTTCTTTCTTTGACTGTATTTGTAATTTCCTTCTCCTTTCCCATTCTTCTCAGTACCTCCAGATTTGTCATTCTATCCGTCCACGATACTCTTAAAATCCTCCGGTAAGTCCACATCTCGAAGGAGTCAAGTTTGTTTAATGCGGCTTGATTTAACGTCCACACTTCCATACTATACAAAAGTACACTAAACACATAGCATCTGAGCAGACGTATTTTTAATGGTAACGACAGATCCTTACTACAGAAGACGTTTCTCATTTTTAGAAAATTAGCTCTTGCCTTTTCTACTCTTGATCTTATTTCTGCCGTGTAGTCGTTGTTTTCTGTAATTAGACTTCCTAAGTAAGTGTATTTCTTGACTCTTTCTATCTGTTCTCCTCTAATTCTTAAGCTGTCGTTGTTGTTATTGTTTTTACTGATCTTCATAAACTTCGTCTTTTTGATATTGAGTGATAAGCCGTATTCCTCACTATAGTCAATTATTTTATTCATTACCCTTTCTAGATCTTCTAAGTTTTCAGTAATAATTACGGTATCATCTGTATATCTTAGGTTGTTTATTGGTCTTCCATTTACCTTTATTCCCGCAGTTTCAGATTCCAGGGCTTTTTTCATTATTTCCTCTGAGTAGGCGTTAAATAGACTGGGCGACAGAACACAACCCTGCCTGACACCTCTTTGAATTTCAGTTGCTTCTGATGTTTCGTTTCCTATTCGTACTGTAGCCTTCTGGCTGTAATATAAGTTTGATATTAGTCTTATATCTTGATAATCTAATTTCTTATTTTTGAGAGTTTCTATGAGTGCGTCGTGTCTAACTCTATCAAAGGCTTTATTATAGTCTACAAAGCATAGATATACACTTTGGTTAACATCCAAGCATCTCTGAATAAGCACGGTGAATGCAAATAATGCTTCTCTTGTCCCCACTCCATTTTGAAAACCAAACTGTGTTAGCCTTCTATTCCTATTTCACGGACCTTTGAAGCCGAAAATTGTTGAGCTTCTTTCTATAATCGCTAAAAAAGCACGGTCTGTTGTATTTACGTATGCGAAGGGTTTGTGTATGAGTTCCTTGCATGAATTAAGAGTATGTAACACAAATTCTCGTCAGAATAAATGCTATAAAATAATTTGTCGGCTGTAAGACATTTGAGAAACCAAACTTTAAAGGGATCTAACAAAGGACGTTGGAGTTGTAGCTGTAACCCTGACTAACGTTTTTACTGAAAACAGAAATTGGTAAATCTTGACACAAAAAATTGAAAACCCCTATTTATTTAATACTGTTGATAAGTGATCACCTTGATGGGGTTGTCTTTGTGCAAGCAAAATTTTTTCGTAACAATAACTAAAAAAAACTTGTTTATGAAAATAATTCAAATTGTAACATAGTCAAATGAAACAATGCACTACACGTACCCAAAGCGCTCCAGGTGCATTAGCGATTAGTTTAAAAATCAACATCGTTATCAGCGTCCCCAAAAACCAGATAGTTTAAACTCGGAAGACAAACAAATTTGAGGTAATTCCCTAAAATCACTCCTAATCCCCAGAATTATGCTCGCTCAAGTGCATCGGCCACTTTCTATGCATCATATTTGTGATCAGCGACCCCAAAAACCACCGAGTAGCGGGAATGAGCTTATTTTGGGCAATATTAAGCGAGAAATAAAATATTCTTTAGAGTCTGCGAAAAATGCATCAAATAAATGCATAACAAATAAATATGTGGTAACATTTCTTTTTGGTGCTTTTCTGAATCGAATGCGCCTTGGAACGTCTCGGTACGTGTACTCACTAAAAATTTCGAGCTTTTTCACTAATTTGCTTCGACTAATACAAGATTACACGGTTCGGTATCGTTCTTCATAAATACGTGTATCTGTACGTGAATTGCCAACGGCAAAGCCCTAAACAAAATGCATATTGCAACAGAAGCTGGCAATAAACTTTAATGAACCAGTGCTTTGACACAATAAGATTGAAATGACAAATAAATATTTAACTTCAAAATGATTATTTTTTGCTGACACAACTATGATATTAAATGGTGTAAGTTATACTCGACAAACCCTCAATTTATTATTAAACATCCTATAACTTTGAAACTAATTTATTCATATAAACTTTTATAATCAAAATAACCCCAGAAACTAGCCCATAAAGTTTATCGCATATATTTAGAATCACCCTGTATATTTGAAACCAAACAATGTAACTGCAAATAAGACCGATAAAATGTTAGGAAATTATTTTCACTTTTTTAATATGATCAGGGTATGAAGAACTTCAGAAAAAATTATTGCATTGAAGTTTTTTATACAAAAAAACTGGTTGCAATATTAACTCAAAAGCCTTAAACTAAAAGAATCATTACTACTAAAAATTGAGTAAACAAAAAAATCTAAAGACAATTTTTCAAAACAAACAATAAACTTATAGTTTTACAAAATCATATTATACTAGGTACATAACAGAAAATAACAATTCATTTGCGTTAATTTAATTAGACTTAATAAAATTACCAAGAAAAACAATTAAATTTCTAAGACTTGCGCGATGAGAAAATTGAAATAAGTCAATTCTACCAAATTCACCGAATTATATAGTTACTGTCTTAAAATCACCCCAAAAGTATATTTAATAGGTGCGGATGTTGTAAGGCCTACACTATAACATAAAATAGTGATAGTAACGGACATTCGCTCAGAGAAAAATAAAAAAAATAAAAATTTTAAATCATATGAAGGAGGAAATTAAATAATTTAGTTACTTTCTCAGCTTAAAAATCATCACAATATATTTACAATCTTTAAAATAGCTTTTTTATTTGTAGTTCTAAATTCTGGTCCCCAAATACCAACAAACTATATAAATGTACTCTTCCAACATCTTCCAATTGTGAAGATTTTATTCCAGAAAATTACAAAGATCGATGTATAACGATCTAAACCAAAGAAAAAGCAGGAGACTAATCTCAAAACTGTACAACTCCCCGAATAACAATTTAATGTTTGTAGAAAAGTCAAGGCAAAGAAAAAAATCTGACCTACTCTCGGTTCATTGTCCTGTAAGATAGTTATGGGCACATTACTTATGGAACTTTTTTTATGAACGCAGTCTAATAAATAAAAATATATTGTCTTAGGTTGAAACATTGAAATATGATCTAACAAATTGTGGTTGACCCAGTTGCGTACTTACGTTTCTATGCAACCGTCATTTTAAAACTAAATATGTCCATGTAAAATTTATCTTGCATTCCGATCGGATCGTAACAACAAAATGTTTATGTGCTGAATGTCATAGAGATTAGATCTGTGATGTTAAACGTTGCAAAATCTACTAGACGTTTTTATTTAGTTTTAAGTGTGTTTTAAATACTTACAATTCGTGAAATAGACACCCGCTAGCTAGGGGGGCACGAGGGGATACTTACACTTTCCTTAGAATATGCAGTTTTTTTATTTTGCAACAGATTTATTTTGCATTTTTGAAAACGTTTTATTCCACTAATAAATCGTAACAACACAATATATAAAATAAATAATGGTTTACTTACAGTATAATAGTAACTGTAACTAATAAAGTTTTGTCCCGAACTATAATAATAGGATGAACAAATTTAAAATAAATTTAGTCACAACTATTATTATAATTAAGATACCCGCATCAGTAAGAGTAATTAATAGGTGTATAAATAAGTTCTCAGCTTTAGATTTCACAGGACGCAAATCACCGTTTACATGTAACGTATTAGTCCGCCCTCTTGCGGTTTTAAAGCAATGACATTTGGTCTTTAGAAACATCATGCGATTTGGCGTTTGATGCACATAACTTCAATAAGCAGCTGTGTTCACTATGGCAATCACAATCACTTCGCGTTTCATCTTAAGAAAAACGCTGCTGAAGCCACCGAAATGATTTATGCTGCATATGGTGAGAATGCTGTAAGTCATGCAACGTGCAAAAAGTGGTACCACGCGCTGGACGCCCTCAAACATTTGACACGGATGAGCTGCAGACGCGTTAGGCTGGGAACTTCTCTCACATGCGGCGTATAGCCCAGACATGGCCCCTTCCGATTATCATTTATTCCGGTCGTTACAGCATCACTTGGCTGATACGCACTTCAAAACAGAAGAAGAAGTCCGAAAATGCATCGATAACTTTGTCGTTTGGAAGCCGGTGAGCTTCTATCACCAGGGAATTGGCAAGCTACCCGAAAGATGGCAAAAGGTGATCGTTGCCAACGGAGAATACTTTGATACTTAAGCTTTTTTTGTTTGTTTCTAAATAAAACTTTAATTTTGCAGAAAAAAGCTGAGAACTTATTTATACACCTATTATTTCTTCATTATCAGTGCAATTGACTAACAAAATCTACCTTAGCTTTGTTTTATGAGCAAGGACACACAATAGATATTTTTTCTGTGATTTAAATTACCGCAGTTTTTTTTAAATTTTGCACTGACGAAAGTATAAATAGACACGCGTGATTTGCTGCTTTATCTAATAGGTTGTATAAAAAGTTCGTACCGTTTTGGTTTTTTAATATCATTTTTGCAATACTTTATTTCGAACAAAAGACAAAACTAACAATCAAAGTATTCTCCATCGACCTCGATAACTTCCTTTCACTTTTCAGATAAATGATCGATGCCAAACTGTTCAGGAAGCCGGGCTCGCGAGCGTATCGATCGCGATGACGATGAGGAACTTCAGCACGTTTCTCCTTCTGACTTCGGTCAATTCATGTGGCACCTACTTTGACTTCTTCCAGATTCTACCCAGTTCATACAAAATGTTGGAGATGTTCTTGAAGCAACAATCGAATTTTTCGTCTAGCACTGACGAATTCTTTCCGACCATCTCAAGAACACATTGACTTCCTGCGGACGGGCCGACGTGGCTGATCCTCCAGGCTGTCCTCTTGGCTTTGAACTTTATGAACCACTTCCTAGCTGTCCTTTCTGCAACCACATCATCGCCCCAATCTCCATTAATCTTGTGCGCCGCTTCATTAGCATTTTTCCTGCGCGCCATTCGTGGGTGAGTAGCAAGCAAATTTGTTCTCAAGACAGTTCCATCTTAAAGCAAGTATAGACTAGTTGTATACCAAAATATTTGCAAGAAAACGCGCAATCGAATTACTTATACCAAAATCATGCAATATCATTGCAAAAATCATATTAAAACCAAAGCGGCGCGAGATTTTTGCACAATTTATTATAATATAAAATAATTATATATACTCACAACAGATTTACCATTTTCAAAATTTCTTCTTTGAATTTTGCGGCACTATCTCCTTGAAGAATGGAATTTCTTTCTTTGCAGCTTATCACAAGCGACGCAATGTAAGAAATAAACTGCTTGATTATAACGCAAAAATTCCGTGTTTTGCGTAAATTGCTTTTACCTTCTTTTTAGTGCCTTGTGCACATTATCTTTGTAGTCAGATTAAATTGGCAAAAATGTTAGTACAGAAAGCGAAATTAAACAAAAAAATGATTTTAGAATAAAAATGCTTATAGAAACAAGCCCAAAATATGTGAGGGAACGATTGGTAGTTGACAATAAGTACCAAATTGAAGATGTACGAAGTTCAAAGGAAACGTGGCAGTATTCTAAAAAGAAACAAACGGCTAGAGCACGAACTCTCAAATTGTACACACACTTTATTGCAAAATTTTATTACTGTATAATGAATGATAAAACTTCTTGTGTTGCAGATTGGAATCAGATCCCTGTGCAATAATTTTTATTTTAACATATCAGCTCAATGTGGTTTAAAAAGGTAATAATAAAATTATAAGTTTATTAAATATGTTTTACACGCATGCAGTCTAGAAAATGAATAAACAGAGAACTTTATGTGCAAAAATTGCTAAAGACATATGTGCTAACACTAATACTATAGCGGAATGATTTTATTTTCTTTCGGCCATACTTAACTACATGTCATTATGAAGCAAAAGTTTTGATGTAACTAATAACGTAGATGTAATTTAAAAATAATGAACCCGCCATCTATTTAAGCCTTGCTAGTTCACATAAAAGAACAATTTAAAAATGGAAAGTATGAGGTTTCAAAAATCAAGAAAAGAATGAATAATGACAGTGATCAAACTTTGAACAAAGAGAGCAAGAGAAAAATTTTGTGCAAATTATTTTATTTTGTTTATTATTAATAAATAATATTACATTTTTTATATGTGTAGCGTAACTTTTTTATTTCTTATCCGGAATTGATAACAACCAGCCACATAATCCTACATGTCTTTAGATATTTTGTTCAACGCAAGGAATATTTTGCTAATGTTCATAAACTTTGCGACAGCGCATACAATACTATTTCAATGTCAATTATAATCGAGAAAGAGAAAAAAGGAGCTATAATGTTGTATCCAAGTCTTCAAAATATTTCTTGCACTCGGAAAATAGAATATTACGAAATTTAGATTTTCAAAGAGAAAATTTGGTAGATGATAAATTAGACCATAAGGGTAAGTTCAAAAAAATAGGAACTAATATATACAAGTTTTCGTTGAAATTAAAGAAGGGAGTTTTCAAATACAAAAGCAAAGTAAAAGCCCAAGAAAGTTTTAAAACTTTTCGTAAAACTTTACAGTAATATTCATTTGAGAAAAAAACTATTGAAATGTGTGAAATTTGTCTGTAGGATATAAAATTATGTATTAGCTTTGCAAATGTATAAAAGACTTATGCCAACCAGCTTGGGAAGGGAATGGAATGCCAGATGATTAGGAAGGAAAGAAGAGACTCAAATTATTACAACAATTACCGAGTAACATGGCTATCCTCCACCATACAGATAATATATTTAAGGATTCTACTCAATCCCTTTCTCCAACCCTCTCTGTCCTGAGTTATGTTTTTGTTCATGTTTCGTTTTTCCGTCGCTTTCCTTATTCCTTCATTCCAGGAATGTGTTGGTCGTTTTCGCTTCTTTTTTTCTGGAGGTTGCCAGCGAAATATTCTTTGTAGTCATCTATTTTCCGCCATTCTCATTAGGTGCCCAAATCAGCATAAATGGCGCATTTCAATTCTACCAATAACTGTTTGTTATGCTTTCATCTGTCGTCTAATTTCTTCATTGGGTATGGTGTTGAAGATTAGATATCCTGGCACTACGTTTTAAGTAATTCATTTCTACTGCTTATAATCTGCGCTTCATTTCTGCGCTTATCACCCAGATCTCACTTCCATAAAACAGAACCGATTTTACCATTGATTGGCCTATTCTTTTCTTTGCCTTTTTTGATATGTTTTATCCCACCATAGCAAGTTAAGACAGCCTATTACTTTTCTGTTATTTTGAAATTCTATGTTTTACTTTTCCTTTTCCTAGTCCTTTTCGATCTACAATGTCCCCAAGATATTTAAATTCTTCAAGTTGTTTTACAAGTGTATCGTCATTTAAAAGAACTTGAAATTGCCTCACTATTAATTACCGAATACTCTGTTTTCTGTAAGCTTACTTACAGTTCCCACGTTTGATATTCAGTCTCAAACATAAATTCCAGATCGAATGAATCTTATGTTATAGGTACTTGATCGTCACCAAAATTTAGTGTAAAGAGATAGTTTTTATTTATGGTACCAATATACCCAATTCCTGTACATTTTCTTTTCCATTCGCTCAATACTAGTTCTACGTAAAAACATGGTCAGCATAACTATGCCTTTGCATTTCTTTGATTAGTTTCCCTGTGACTAAATCATAGCCTGGGGCATTTTAGATGGTGTTTAATTAGTTGCTGGACTTCTCGAACTGTAAATAGTTCCATGAGCAGAACAAGTTGGCGTGGAATATCCAGGAAGTCTTGTATTTCCTTTTCCTCATCGACGGTTATTTGAGATGGAATAGGTTGAAGACATTTACAAAATGTTGAGCAAACATATCCGCCTTTTCTAAGTCAGATCGAGCCCATAAACCATTAGTTTTCCTTGGGGGAGGAATTGGGTGATTTTGGTTTTGTATTCTTTTCGTTGCCTTCCAGAGGAAATAATTGGTATCTTCTGTTGGGCTTAAGTTCGACAGGAATTCTTGAAAACTCTCATTTTTAGCGGCTTTTATGGGTGTTTTCAATTCTGCGAAGCTTGATTATATTTACGTTTGTCCGCTGGATACCTGGAGTGTTGCCAGATTTTCCTCAGTCTTCTTTTTTCTGCAATTTTCCTCTTAATTGCAATAGGGCAACGAGCTTGTAGTTGTGTGAGCGATATTACGGGAGTTGCTTCTAGAGCTGCTTCTTGAATAATTCTTGTAAAATTATAGACTGCTGATTCTAGTTCTTCATCAGACTGAAGAGAAATTTGCATTTCTAGCTGATTGTAGATAATATTTCTGTAATGGTCCCCATCACTCTGATTATTAAATAATTTTGGTACCCTGTCTTGTTCTAGAATTGTAGTGCTTACCGTTGCAATAACGGGGTGTGGTCTGACGATAGGTCCAGGCATGTTACTATTTTAAGGTATACCGCAGCTAAACCTTTGGTTAGAAATAAATCTAGCAAGTCTGGCAATGTATTTGGGTCTGAGGGCCAGTACGTGGGTTCATAGGTGGCCTAAGTTAAGTTCTTGCACTACTTGGTACAGCACTTTACCTCTGCCGGGTGGAGAAATACGGGAGCCCCATAATATATGCTTAGCGTTGTAATCACCCCCTGCTAAGAATCGATTATCTAAGGATCTAAAGTATTGCATAAAGCCTTGCTTAGTTGTAGCATAATTTGGGGGACAGTATACGACAGATACCACTAGTGGACCACGCCAGTCTTCTATCTCAATACTGGTTGCCTATAGAAAATTTTCTTGGAATGGTGGTAGGACGTGATGTTTAATGTTTTGCTTAATTAGTATAACAGTGGCACCTCTAGCCCTTCTATCTGCATCCGGATAGTTTGTACGGTATAACTGGTAATTGTAAATTTTGAAGTAGGAACTACTGCAAAAGTGGGTTTCAGAAACAAGCAGGATGTTTGTTTCATTATGTGTGAGAGACGCTTCAACTTCATTCCTATGGTTTGAAGGCCGTTGGCATTCCACTGTGTTATTTTAAGGATTGGAGCCATTTTTATTGTTTAATTCTTCTCTGAGAAGCCCGATTTGGGTAGTTAATTCATTAATGATCTGTTGTTGTGCTTAAATTGTTTGTTGGAGTGAGATTATTATTGGTGTTAGGTCATTAGCTTGCTGGCTAGGTGTATTGTTGGATGATTGAGGTGAAGTGTTAACGCTCAATTCTTTCTTTGATTTTTTTACCTGATCTGAGTATAATGGTATTGTTTGGAGTTGTGCCTGGGTCATGGAGTGGGGTAAGTGTTGTTGTTAATGGTGGTGTAGTGGCCGCTGCAGTTGTGACTGTTTTTGTTGGTATTGCTGTAATTGTAGCTTTTGCTGTTGCTGGGATTGGAGACGTATAGCATAGCTAGAGTTAGCTTGATTTGGGTATCTAAGTTTCAGAATCTCTAGGTACACCTTACAGCCTTTATAGTTTGCGGGATGTTGGCCTTGACACAACACACATTTAGCTGGGTTTTTTTGTGCAGGTACGGTAATCATGTAGATCAGCCCACTTGACGCAGCGTGGCGGTCTAGCACACCTATTACGTGTGTGACCATAATATTGGCAGTTTTTCGTCTTGGTTCTTCAAAGGCAACAATTGCATTACCTATGCTTTTTATTTTAAAAATGTCATTATTGTTAGTTTTACGTTTAATATCGATAAAGAACAGGTTTTTCCTCTGTTTAGTCTCCCTGTTCATTACGTTCATTACATTTAGAACTTCGTGGCCTTCAGTGGTCAGGGCTTCCTTTATAGTATTTTCCTCTGTCGTGTGATGCAAATTCTCAAAACTACTCTAAACTTCTTTTCCTCTTCCAGGCTAGACGTGTGCCTAGCTACTTTATTAGTGTCTACAAGGTCTCTGATTTTTTTGTAATCCTCTGCATTATTTATTTGTAATTTCAACTTATTCTCCTATAGTAGTTTGCTTTAGGAACGTTGTCTTCTATTAATTTGATCAATGGATTTACAGCTTCAACATAATGGAGTATAAATGGTGGAATTTGTGTTTTGTTCTATTGGTAAGAGTATTACTGTCGATAGGCTTATTAGTGTTGGTATCAGAAAGGTTTGTTATTGGTTGAAATATATTTGATATTGGGATGGTTTGACTGTTTAGCCTTTTGTATAGATACACTACCATTTGCAGCTTTTAGTTTCTTGCTATGTCTAATTACTTAAAAGTCGTTCAGCTTTGTTATTTGAGAAATATCGCTCGCAATCGTCATTATGGTTTTCTACATTGGGATTTGTTAAAGTTTGGTTATAGTCTATTTGAACTGTCGGGATTGCATGGTGCCTTCCTGTATAGCCAGGAATCGGTTCCGCATTATTTGCATTTGTGATGATGAGGGTTGAGGAAAATGAGCATTAGATTGACAGAAACTAACGTACGATTGATTTTGAGTTTGCGTTTGAGTATGCAGCGTATTGTTATGTGTTATTGTTGACGTCATATACGTTGGTATTTGAGGTGTAGTTGATTGCTGTGAGTTTGTTGTTTGCTGTTGATAGCCTTGTAACTGCCATGGTTGCGTCTGTATGTAAGTAGAATTTTGTGGGTTATATTGTGTTTGATACATTTGTTGATGTGTATTTATAAAGCCTTGCGGTGGAAATTACATGCATGGTCGTGAATTGTGATTGTGGGTGGAAGCCAACTTGTGGAATATTGTAATAGGAAATGCTCGGGTTAACAGCGTAACCATCGCTGTTCCCTTGCATCTTGGGATAAATTTTGTTAATTCTTATTAGTCTTACAAGTAAAAACTAACTTGAAAATTATTGTGGAATTTAACTTGACCTCTGCAGATATCGTCGTCGTGGACGATTGGCTTGGGTGATAACGGAACGACACGCGAGGAGATCCTTGCACTTTTAAAGTAAAATGCGATCTCAAATAGTATCTTAACTACATTGACAAGTATTCTACCTTATATTGTTTTTTGATCACCATTAAAATTTTGTACCATTTGGCCATATTATTTCTCAACAGTTTGAGGGTTTTAATTGTTTATAGTGTATCAGAGATCCAAACTCACCTGAATATTTTCTGTGACTTGATACGTTAATAAGGCATTACAATAATAATAATCCTACCATACACCTATTAGCTCATTCAAAATAATTTTCTTTCATCATGCTCCAAGCAAAAGCTATACAAAGCGTAACAACTCAATTATTATACTTTTCGAGCATACTTCAATTCAATGGGTTTTCAGAAACTACAACTATCTAAATGAACATTTCCAGGTAAGATAAAGTGCACAGTAGTTATTTATAGTGATGATTACCGCAGTATTTAGCTTAAAATAATGGAAGTTCAAGATTAGAATATAAATGCGAACATTTATTACTTGATCAGCTATTTTACATATGCAAATATTTCTTAGTCACCGTAGTAGACTATGATTACATGCTTAAACATCAAATAGCAGATTCAACCACAGTTATTACACAATTATGCAAACATAACGTTTAATGGCAGTCTTAAAGCGGCGGACGAGCGCTCTGTAATGCCAGAACAGAAAACCCGTAACGAGATGCGATAAAAGCATTTATGACCGCGTAACCATGATTTTAACATAATTTTTGCGACCCTTTACCATTTCGCAAGCCGCAAGCCTACCTGTAACGGCTTGCGGTAACGCGTTCGTCCAAACGCCAACCTGCAATTTCGGCTATTATCACGTAAAACGTAATTAGGGACAAAATGAAGTACAAATCGTTTGCAGGGGTTGTGTAACGCGAAGAAAACGTTAGATCTGGAACGTCTCGTTACTTTCGCTCGGATTTAATATTACGTGTTTACCAGAATAGCTCCTGCATTAAAAATGAGGTTGCTGTAAAACGAGTCGAATCTGCGTATCCGGAAAAAGTAGTTTCGAGTGCTTCTGCGGTTTATTTATGTACATGAATTAGATGTTTGAGATTACCGAGCAGTGCATAATTACGCCACCCTGCTTATAGGTCAGATTTAATCTTACGAAACTATTTTTCTTTCTGCAATACGAGATGTAGCCCAAAACAGAACTGTACCACTAAGTAACTCCTGCAGTCACACTAAGAAACCAATGGAGGGCTTTGAATGAAAACGACGTTTGCATGCGTTTTGTATTCTTGCAAATTTATAATTGTATTAGTAGAGTGGTGCAAACATTATTTTTTTCCGAATTGTTAGATTTGGCTCTAAATAAATTGTTGAAACAATTCATCTATTTGATAAATCATCAAGTAGAAGTAGTGGTCGTTTTTCGATATTATTTATATTACCTTGGAACAACGATACTTCAGATTGGATAATACTAGCCTCTATACAGCGCAAAGAACCCAGCTTATAGTCCTAATTTCGTACCATCGGATCACCATCCGTTCTAATTTATGGCTCACTTTTTAGCCGGATATCAACTTTGCCAACTCACAGAAAATATAAAACATCCTTATGTCAGTTCTTTGATTCCGAACCAAAATACTAGTACCAACGAAACTTAGAAGACTTATCTCATAGCTATATGGATACACATAGATATACATTTTAATTTTCTGCCTCCTTTAGAATATGAAAAAAATTGATATCAAAATATTTCATGTTTGCCGATACTACTAACTTCAACGACTAAAGAATAAAGTTTAATTGAATGTACTATAAGTGAGCAGATATATTTAAAAACCTCCCGTTACCGAAATTCGTAAAAATATTTATGAAAATCGTTAGTAAACAATTAGCTATCTTTTCTAGAGCTTAAACATTAATTATATATTAACTATCCTCGTCTGTCTTAGTCCACTGTTTCTATTTTGCTCGCCTACATGAAAATTTATCTGAAGCAGGAAAAGTTAACTTTAAAAAATATACAAAACAAAAAAAAGAAAGACAAATTTGAATATTATTTATTAAGTGATATCCTGTTTTTGTATGTTTACTTTGTCGTTTAGTGTCTACTCTCTGCCGTCTAAACGACTGAAAATTTTTAAATTCTATTTTCTATGTGCACTTCCTCACCATCAAGGTTTAGTAAGTAAAAACCGTTAACAGAAAGTTCAAAAGTAAAGTGGAAAAAAGAAACAAAAACTAGCAAAATGATTTTTTTAAATTTATTGTAATTATGTGCCTAAAACAAAGGGCTTCCGATGGTGGATTACAGTAATATGTTACTATAAGCGCTATTGTCTCTATTTTACCAAAATGTTTATCGTCAATAATTTCTTCTTCTGTTTTTTAGTCTAAATGTTTTCTATTTCCATGTTTGTCTATCCTACCACTCTGCAAACCTTTTTTTCCATAGTCATTTTTATATAGATTTTCCAAAAACTTCCACTTGGAGACCAGTGCATTAATTTCTTTTGCCATCCATCATGTGGCATCCGCTTCACATTACCATTGGGGAGCTATATTTTCTAACATTATTGTGATTGAGAAAATGATACTTATTCTGCTCCAAACTTCCTGGTGTCGAGTCTGTTATGCTTTGTAACTTGTAACTTTCTGATAAAATCTAATTCTATTGTTATAATTTTAATTATTTGTTTCGTGAGTGGTCATATCGCTCTCCCATACAATATTATTTCATTACTATAAGATGTTCTCTTTTTGGTGTCTTGATTGATATTCATATTACTCCGTGCAATGCGTTTATTGTTTTCTTTCCCATGATAATTCTTATTCGCTGTACTCGCTGTACGTAACTTGGAAGTGAACCCCTATATTTAAATAATTTACAGGATTTAATCTTATTCTCTATTTTGATATTCTTTACCTTTCTGGTTACACACAAATAGAGCAATTTTTTGTAATTAAGTTTCAAATCTGGTTTCTAAAATTTTTTCTTCTAATTTTAGCATAAATTTTATATCTATAAAGTTGAGTTCCCATTACTCAAAATTTTCTGTTACACATGTCTATTGGTTCTTTAACGTACAGTACATAAGCAGTAATTATGATAGATCGTACCCTTATTTGAGACCTTTTGTTTTCTTATAATCGGAGTTACTACGTTGCCTATTCTTATGCATGTGTGCTTCCGTTTTATAATACATTTTTTGAACTATCTGTATTAACTTTTCATGGGTATTCACTTTCTTTATAGCTTTCCATAGATAATATATGTGTATTCTATCATATGCCTTTTCAAGATCTATGGGTCTAAAGGTCATATATGCGTGCCTAATTGTTTATCTCTATTTTCTCTATTAACTGCCTAACACAATGTATGTGGTCTAAACATGATCTTTCTTTTCTAAAATCACTTTGTTTTTTAGTTAGATATACGTGCTATTTTTTTTTTAATTTTTATGATACTAGAAAGCAGGCTGTCCATAGATAGGATACCCTTACTTCCTATAGTTGAAACAGCATTTCTTGTCTTTTTTCTAGAGTTTGAGCTTATATATGCTTTATTCCATACTTGCAAAATCTTTGCTTTATTTTATTAATATCTTTTGCATATTCTTTTGTAATTTGATCTCTATTGCGTTTAAGTATGTTGTTTGTGGGTTTTTAAAGTGCTCTCTGAATATATTTTTCTGTTATTTCACAATTACTATTTCCATTTTTTATTAGTTCTTCCTCTTTTGCATATAATTTTCTGTGTTTTTAGAGATTACCATAATGAATTAACTATTGGTTTAGCGGTATAACTCAAAAATTAGTCTTATTAGTTGATATATACTAATCTAAATTTTTGAATAATGTAACATGTAATAACTGTGTTTACATTAGTGGTTTGTTCAGCTTAGATTTACATAGAAAACTTGAATAAATATAAAATAAAAAACTTTCTCGGATGCTTGCATTGTTTTTGAATTTTTATTGTTCTTCAGGCTCTTATTAATGTGTTTTATCCAATAGTGTTATTAGTATTTATGCATAATCTGTTTTAATACTTTTTTCTTATCTTACTTTTACTAAGTTTTGTGGTTGCACATATTGCTCTCCATGTTTTAGTGTGTTTTCTAATGTCTTTTTTTCCATAAGCTTTCCGTTTTGTTCCTTAATCGTATAAAAACTGCTCTATATATTTAACTTTTTAGCTTTGATACCAAGAGCCTCACTTACTGAGTCCTTAAATTGTCATACTTTTTTTAGCAGTAATTTGTTTTGTAATTTATTTTGGTATAATATCATTATAATATATTGTTTCAGTAGGTCTGTTTTGAAGTTACCTTCTCTTATAGTTTTAAATTCTCCGTGTCTCCTTCTGTTCTTCTAAGGTTTCTCTTTATGTATGTAAGATATTTTTACTATTGTATTATGTTTAATTGCACATTATAGTTGTCGATAAATCATTACGTCCTGTATTTGCCCTTATGTTAAAATATGTTTGTAACCATAGATTTATGTTCTTTTCAAAACATTAATAAGGGGATTTCCATTATCTTTTCGCTCTGCTCTTTACTTTAGGTCACCTATTATGATTAGTTCTTTATGGTTCTTCTGCAATATCTACCAATATTTTATAAAAATACCCTACTTATCGTTTATACATTATATAAATTTCTATAATAGTTGTTGACAATTAATCTCCATGTTAAATCTAATTTTTCTTGTACTATTTAAATATGGTAATGTACTTCTTTCATGTCTTTTGTATTAGTATGGGTACTTCACTTTTGGAATTTTGGTACTTAGGTACTACACTCTAAATATAGTAATATTTGTCAATTTTCCTTCCCTTATACCTTTATCGCTGGCGATTACTATCTCTAACTTTAATTTTTTGTTTCTGCGATTATTTATTTTTTGGTTTGTGCATTTATCTTGTAAAGCCTTTTACTCTTCTCTTTCGCAGAATCCGTAAGGCTGGTTGCTTTGGCAGTGCGAGATTACAAGCTGTATATCCTACTCGTTTTGGGTAGCGTTATTTTACATTCCACATACATAATGAAAGCAATTAGCTAATGTTTTTTCATGTATTGACCCAACGCCAAATCCTTGCTCCTTTTTCTGCATTTGTTCTTACCTTTTTTTCTAAAATCCAGGTTTTGTATAAGCAAAGGCTAATATATTTTATTTTTATCCAAGTGGCCTTTTAAATTAAAATCATGCAGGTATAGTATTTCTTATTCTCGTAACTATCCTTCAATTACTAATACGTTATTCTTCCGATTATTTTTGTTCTGTTATAGGCCTGCTATCACCGGTAACAGTAATTTAAAAACAACTATTTTTTGGTTCACTTCATGATTTTTTTCACTCTTTACGGTTCTTTCAAATATTTTTTCACTGCCTATGATTTTAGTTTTATATTTACGCAAATTTTCTAGTATTTTAGCATAGATAACTATAAACTCAAATTAAGTAAACCGCTTATATAAGCACAATTATTACACGTTATGTTGTTCAAAAATTTAGTTTGTCAACTAACTTTAAAACGTCCCTGCAGAAACTTCCAAAATCAATTTAAATATTCCAATATTTTAATTAGCTACTAATGAGGGGAATAAACATAAATTGTAAGTTATTAGAACAAAAGGAAATAATTACAAGTAAAATTTTATTTTAATAATAATTGTTATAAAAAATAATATTTATTTAGGTAATGTTCAAAGCAAGAGCCTTATCAATTTTTATGAGATACCTACTATATTTAATTATTAAGGTAACATGGCGGTAAGAGTGTTACACTTATACTCAAAAAATCTTAGATAGGATATCTAGAAAGTAAAATATAATAGTCTTGGTCTGTAGATATTCTGAGTGGATAGATTATCAAGAAGGATGTAGTTGAAAAATTAATTTACTAGATTATTAATATTAATGTTTAAAAAAAAATAAATTTGACAATAGAGTCATTTCTAAGTTGATAAAATGTAATGACTACTTATTAGAAAAGGAAAAGGAATAGGATGTAATTGTATTAGTATTCTAAAACTCAGCACTAATCTGTTGGATCAAACTAAATCAAATTTGTTTTTAACCAATTAAATAAATGAAAAAATATTATTAACTAAAAAGAAACCATTAAATAAGTCAGGGCGTGTTTTTGACTATTATAATTAAATAAAATAAATTGTTTATTTGTTAGAAGTTTTAAGTGGATATTTGTAGTCATTCTTTCATAATTAATGCATTCATTGGACAACTTTTTGGGTGAGACACAACAATATCATTCTTTTAATGATAATTAAATTAATTCCTGTTTTGTAAATTTAAAAAATAATATAACAAAATGTCATAGTGGTTGAACAAGTTTTTGTTAAGCTAGGCAATAACTAATTTTACTAGACCGGCATACAAATCCCAGATCCAAGATGGTATAAAAATATTAAATGATATTTCGTTAATAAGCACTGAAGAAATAACAGATGTAAAATAAAAATTCAGTCAAAAAAATGTGTATTACTTTTAAAATGTCTTAATGTTCTTTAACACAGTTTTTAAAATTACGTAAATACATATAGCTTCATGAAACCGAGTAGAGTATATAAAAAATTCTGGATACTAAATTTTTTTTAGATATAGTTCGAAAATACTTCATGGCTTGGAACTTATTTTACAATATTTAAATAAAAAGTACATTTTTACTGTTTGTTTGCTTGGTTGCTATATTCAAATTCATTACAAAACTCTCAGCTGTATTTATTTTTAAAGGTTTATTAATTCAAATCATTACAAATAAATTTACATAATCATTAGTTAACGCAACAGAACAATATATTAACAAACAAATATACTATTAGTGCACATTTGCATTATTTAGCTATTTTTAAAGAAACACATTTATATTTAATTACGTTACTAACGGATTATCTGTCAAATTTTCCCATTTGGGAGAAACCTTAGAATTGTAATTTGCATCTAAAAGTATGATCATTATTTAAATATAAAAAATGAAAGCACATTCCTTCTAATAAATATTTTTTAAATCTATAACCTTAACATCCTTATTATAATGTAATATATTTACGCCTTCTTAAAGTGTTTTACTATTTTATAATTGCTAGGTGAAACTTTCGAAATGCTTTAAATGTTTAAAACTTAAAGAATAAAGGTGTCATCCTATTTAATTATTAAATGTTAAAAAATAGTAAATCATATCAAAAAATGCTCATGCTTATTAAGCCACTTTAAAACATTTTAACAAGTCGAAATAAACAAAAGTCCATTAACACATAATAATAATATATAATAAAATCAGTAACAAAGAATGTTTGTTATTAGGATAAACTATAATGGTAGTTATTTATGTGCCAAACTTAACTAAGAACATTAAAATATCTTGTAGTACTATTTATCATATAAAAACACAATATATTTTATATTAAATAACTAAAACGGTAAATACTACTCTATACACAAATAATTATAAAGAAATAAACGTAAAATTATCAATAAGTACGACATTTCTGGAATTAACATTTTTTAGAAAAATAAAATAACGTAACACAACAATACCTAAATGTTTTATACTATGTCTACGTACATAAAAAAATCCACAAAATAATATCAAACTATTTAATTAATAATAGATAAAAAGAAAATAGAATTATAATTACATAATCTAAATACTTACTCTTCTTTTTTTTTAATTTAATGAAACTTAGTGGACATTGTCTACTCAAAAGAAACTAAAATTTAAAACTTAGCTTTCATAGCCACACATACAAATCTCTAAATTATTAGTTTTAGAATGTGAAATGGGTAATTTCGTTCTTCTCACCTTACTGTTTTCTTTATTTTCCCATAATCAGTTAATAGACTTTAATGTATTGAGCAAATATGTTTAAGTATTTGTAATTTTTCAGGCACCTATATGTAATTCGACAAAAGTCATAAATACATCTGGAATTAAGCTTTACATTCAATATTTTATTAATTATAAAGCTGTAGGAAATGTATAAACCGTTGAGGTAAATCCAGAAAATAGGAAATGAATGAAAATAACAAAAACTTTTAGAACTGGAGCTTAAACCTGTTACAAGCCAATACAACTAGCTCCTTGTCCATATGTATCATTACCTCCATGATGGAGCCCTTAAGCTGACCTCTGTGTTATATCTCTCATTGACCTTCGCCTCTACTACGTCCCACATGTAGTAGTTAAGGAGATTGCAGTCGGGGCTGGAGGGTGGTTATAAGTCGGGGGACAAGTGGTAATACAAATTGTTGTATATCTATGTCTGGGTCTTCCTTCTGATACTCCTGCCAAGCAGCCACCTCTTTTGTCCAAGACTTGACAACTATCTCCAACACGTTGATATAGCTGTCGACCGTCATCTTTAAGACATAAAACGCCGTGACATTTCTTTTGCTGTACACAAGCTCCAGCATCATTACAGAAACGCTAAACTTTGAATGCGTGACTATAAGCACTTTAGAGTGGCAGATTTAACGCTCATTTTGGCGATTCATCTTCCTATCTTGGATTTTCGTTTGAAAAGGAAGTCAGCAAAGCAGTACTTGATGCCATTCAGCAATGCTTGGACCTTTAGCTTCCTGTTTATTTTGTTTTTCTCAATCAACAGTTTGAGGTTCCTCAGAACGACAGACTTGTAGTGCAGGTCCTGATGCACTGCTAGACTGAGCCTAGTTCTTTTCCCAGGTTATTCATGCCCCGCCTAAGATCTTATTCGATCTTCTCTTTAAATTCGCGGATGAATTTGTCAGTTTCATTGCGATCAGATAGTTTGTTCTAAGTTGTTCTGTTAGTATTTACTTCCATAGTGGTAAGGTTTCCTGCACTTCTTGGATTTTTTTTGTAACCAAACCATGCAATATAATCTCAAAAAATTCCAAATTTACCTTTACGACCCAATTAATAGATCTTCAATTAATAATTAATAAACAAACTGACAAAAAGTTTTTCAGATTTCTAAATTTTCAATAGAACTAATTCAAAAACTATTGATTGATGCGTAAAAACAATTTGATTTTTACAATAGTAAAACATTCTTATAATCTTGTTGAGATTGTATGTACATTATTTTTAAAGTACTGAATTGTATAATAGCACGGCGTTGGATGACCCACATTTTGAAATTGTGGGGATTTGCTAAGCACAAATTCAATAAAAATTCGACAGATATGGTTGGTACTATGTGCTATGTCAGGGATAGAAGCCTCTTTACTAAGGGTTTCTTGAGAGAAAAGATAAGGCAGCATGCCAACGTTTGTCAAGTTTGAAAACTGTGGTTCGAGAGTTTCGTAAGTATTTAAAACTAATAAATCTTCAGTAAGCAGTAGCATTTTATTAACATTCCTTATTAATAAATCAATAGATTTAGAGGCTGCACTATGGAATAAAGTTGTTCAGAATGTGGTCGTACTTGGGTATGTTGGAAAAAAGAAAAATGTAATTAGGCCAGACGCGACAATGTTCTAGTACAAATAGTTAAAGAAATCGTAGATGCAACAAAAGCAAAACCATTATTGGGGACTGGATGATAAGATCAGAAAACCCATTTAGAGCCTACGATGAAAAAGTCAAAAAGTGAAAATGGGAGGAAATAACTACAAAATGCAAGTCTGTCGTTTTAATAACGTTAACAAATTTAACAACGGAAATAAATTATAATAAATTGGCTAAACATTTAACTCCTATTAAATATATAAAATTAGCGTAAATTAATCATTAAATATATTTTATACTTTTGTGTATTAAAATATCAATAAAAAATTATCAATTGAATAATTTAAAGAGCATCTAAAAGACTGTTCAGAACAATACTAAATCTCGAAAATACAATTGAAACAATTACAACAAAACGACAATACATTCATTCAAATTAATACAAGAAGATACAAGAAAAATTGAATAAAATAAATTTTATGAAATAAAAATTAACAAAATAATTTAAAAACTGAATCTCTGTCACAATTATTTTAATTATATTACTATGTTAGTAATAAAATTGACTTAAAAAAAAGTTTCCTTGTAATTCCTTATATAACCTTGACGTATGAAAATTTAAGAAAAATATAAAAACTCAATTGCAAATTATTGTGACTATTATGACTGGCTTGCCAAATATTTAACTGTTATAACCTTAATAGCATATAAATTAGATTTTAATTACAAATTAAGCAAAGCTTTAGACAATATAATTATAAGTTTAATAATTTATTTAAATTATGCAGCTTCAGACCTGCATTTATCAGAGTTTAGTTAGTTGAGTTAACATTGAAAAATTATCTCAATTTTGGCATACAAAAAGACAATTTTTGGTTATTAGCACCACCCGGTAGCCTTCACAGCCTTGAAGTAACGACTATTTTTCCTTTGTTCAATAACGATTTGCGGAAACTCTCTCGGGTTAAGGTTCGAGTTATTAGCGGCTTGCCTAACAAGAAGCGGATCTTTCACCTACTGTGCAATAAAACGTTCAAAAATTCCGGAGACTACAATGCACGGAGAAATGCAAAGAGAAACTTGATATTAGTTGTCGCGACGCCAACTCCTACCGAATATTGAATAATTTCGGTTTCCAACTTTCACGCCGCCTTCCTTGGTCCACGCACTTGACCTCCAGCGCACACTGTGACCACGCGAACTTGAAAAATGCGGCGAATGCTTTCTCCTGGGACCGGTGATTTATTTTAGCCGTTAAAATTTGAGCTGCAACTTGCATTAAATTTGATTTCATTTAATGTAATCTAACAAAAATTAATATCGACGCTGTTCAGATAACAATGCTGTATATTAAAAATATTTGTTTTCAGCATTAATACAAGGGTTAGACTATAAATCGTGGCAACTACTTTTTTATGAGAATACAAGCGCGAATGAAAAATTTAAAATATACAAATAGAAGCGAAGGAATGGACGAAAGGGACATTTAACAACACAACTACATTGTGTTTCTTATGTTTACGTATTAAGATAGTCGACATAACATTACAGGTTTTATGTTATCATTATAACATACATCCAGTTCTAAAGGCCCTCAAAGTAGTTCCGTCTGACGTTCACAACACACTGCCAACGATGTGGGAGGCGTCGAATACCATCAGGTTTACTATATTCCTTACCATATATGAAACTAGTATTCTGTTGTCGTACAGCATTTGCAATGTCCGTTCGTGTCCCAAATCTACCACGTAATGTTTTTTTTTTGCTTTTAGTATCACGTCAAAATCACATGGAGAAAGGTCCAGAGAGTATGATCCTCAAATATTTCCCATCCCAACGCCACAGTAGCCGCTCTACACAAGATTTTGTTGTCCAGAAGAGCGGGCATTTTCCTCGGCGTACAGAAACTTCTTATAGTAAGCTGCTATCACTGTTCTAGCATGTGGAACGAAGTGGCGACAATCACCATCAACTTCACGGGGGAAGGATTCTAACAGAACTTCTGCCTTCTTGGTGATCCTGCATGTTACCACTCTGCGGACAGACGTTTGAGCTCTGGTTCATATACCCTGGCCCAAAATTCATCGATAGCGATAATTTTTGAAAGGAAGTAGCATCCTTCTTGCTGCTAGCGTGCTAGGTGGTCGCAGTATGCTGTATATTACATTCACTTTTGAACTTTCATGAGTGTATGTGGTACCCACTTCGATACAATTTTACGCAAATAAGGATCGTTTTAGAAAATATTATGGATGGTGCGTTTCTCGATATCGCTTTCTCTTCCTAACTCGAGCAGCGTACATTATCTGTTGGTCCCCATCAGGTGATCGAGCACTACACGTGACACATCGGTCCGCACACTCACAGGTAGTCCTGCTCGTTTCCGGTCGTTGGTTCTACTCGCGACTGTTCGGTACGGAAGAGCATTATTTTCGACAGCTTCTACTAACTCTCTGTGGCATTCTCTAGCATTTCTGCCATGGAAAACGACTATTTTAAATTACGAATGTTGATTTACTCGCGTCACATCGATCCTGCACGGCGGTTGATTGACAGCTGATTTAACATTGCTTTCTGTATAATTACAGAACATCATAGAGCCATTTTGTGTTGTGGACACACACTATGAATGCACGGCATCCTTGAGACCTACGACACTTTATAATTCCACACCTTACCTTTGAAAAAAAATAGTTGCCATGACATATGCGGCAACCCTCGTAAAATATGTTGTACCTTCAAGTATCCTACTGATAATTAATAGTTAATGCTAATAATTAAAAAATTAACGAAGCTGAACCAAGCGAAACCTAACATTGCGATAAGAATTCAAAATATAACTCCACATTCCTGTTAGTAATACTATTATTAGGACTATAAAAAATAAATACTTCAAAATATCAACTAAATATAGTTTTGTTATTTGAAATGTGAGGCAGATGAAAATATTTATTTTATGAGCAATAAATGTATGACACTTTTTAAAATTTCTTGACGAACGAAGGTTCCATATTTGTTAGAGCAACAGAGATGCAATTAAATTATAAAGTAACTTTTACAGCGGACGCTTTTTGTTGTAGCCAAGTATAGTGGAGTAGTAGCATTGATTGCGACAGTTCTCTAATAATGGAAAATTGCATAGATGAAATAGTAAAAATTTTGAAAATTGGCTATGGTATAGCACATAATATTATTTATGATGTACCCTAGTTTCTAAAATATTTATAATAGATGATGCTTTATTTCGTAATAGATTTTTTTATCACTGACATAGACCATAAAAATTTAATTTTGATAAAACATGTAACAGTTAATACATAAATGACACGAAATTATACCTCAGGTATTTTTTAATTCACCATTAGCACACATTTATTGAAACTTGATGTCTGTTTATCTCAATATCATTATTATATAATTGTTCCAAGTACTAATTGAGATGCAGAGTAATAAATTTGTTTAGAATATTTTAATCAACAGGTTTCATTCCAAACAATTTAGAAAATGTAGTTGTATGCAAGAAAATATGCAATGGGTAAAAGAAATAAATGAAAGCAATTCAAAAATGTCTAGCCCACCAATTTATAACAGAACAATATTCAATAATGCTTTCGTACAGGTTTTAGTTTTATTAAGCTTGAAATAGATTGATTAAAGAAAACCGTTTGTATTTCACTCTATCTTTGTTTAAAAAAATTAACATTTGTTGTATCTGAATAAAGTTATTAATAAACAACACCAGTGAGTATGAGAATAGAAAATCTCAAAATTTACAAAGATGCTCCACTTTAGTAAAGTGATGTTATAGTAGAATCATTTATGATATTAAAGCGTATATTGTTTTTAAACTATTGCAACAAACCTCGTTATTTCAAGCAAATTTTTAATTGACATATTTAATTATTAACCCTCGGATTACCAAAGTACTTATATAATACAGACTACCAGAACAGGCCAAAAGTAAATATTTTTATTATTAAAGGTAACAACAACAAAAACAAATTTAGAGAACGATATGGGATCAAAGAAAAGAAGTGAAAGAATATAAAGAAAACACTAACATATGAAATGAAATCTGACTGAATTGTTTAAAAACTGTTTTGTAGATGTATATACAGTAAATCGGCAAGAAAGAATTAGAGAAAATACAAACTAAACTAGAAGTAGATTAAGAAGACATACAGATAGTGGCACAAAACTTGAAAAATAGAAAATTCTCTCACGATTAGAGTGTCACCAACAAGATGGTGAAATACCAAGGGACGATAAAAATGATAAAATTAAAATACACATTTTAGGTATCTAAAACACCACAATAGTGGAAAATAGATATAGCTATACTAATACTCAAAAAAGTCAGTAACTTTAATTATTTAAGAGTAAAAAAATTAAATAGAAAACTTACTAAAATACGCAAATGAAGATTTAAAAGTACCCAGTTGTTTAAAGGACTGCACTTGGAAAAATAAGTATTTAAAAGCATAAATAAAAGTATATACTTTTAAAGCAGTAATGCAACCCATACTTGCATATGTATCTGACAGATACAATAAAGACCAAAAATATACTTTAAATGGTGGAGATGAAAATACTGGAGTACTAAGGGAACAATGTGAAATCTAACAAATAGGAGATTGGATCAACAATCACAGGGAAGAATAAAATCTAGTTTCAAACAAACTAAAAGCTTAGTTTTTAAAGGAAAAGAAATAACAATTTCTTTTGTATATTTCTGAGAATTAACTTAGTAACATAAGTAATATGTTTTGAAACATATCTTGCTGACATTAACGTTGGTAGTAATAAGAAAACATAAAAGTACTTATTCTATCAAAAATGTTACGAAATGCTATTTCGTTGTCTTCCTATCTCCGATTGCTTTTCCAAATTATTGTTTCAAATTTGGTACCATATCTGAGATAAATAAATTTGTTGTATGAGAAAGACTCAATATTGTCACGGCATCGCTAGTATCACCTATCGACTCTTTGTTGATTTCTGATGATCTTCCTACATTTTAAATATCTCATATTACATATTTTGAAAACTTTCTGCCTTTTTCTACTATTGCAACCATTTGTTTGATTATGGATATTATTATAAATAATTCTATAATTACAAAGATTTTAATAGTAAAATGAATGATAAAAAACGAATTATATACATTATTATCTGATTTTTCTCTTTTGTAGATATGTTATTATGATCATAAACTATTTTATTTAAATAACCATATTTTCGAATAAATTTATCTATTCTGTTACAAAACATCGATAAACTTTTTCTGGCCATTACTGCTATGTGACTATAAGCATTATTTTGTTTTCATAAACTAGTTCTCCTGAGCCTCAAAAACAGCGAACAAGACGCAAAATACCAAAAAAACGAAAATAGTTTTTCGACTTCAATGTTTGACCGATTTACGCTCTTGATTGTTAGCTTACTTATTAATATATTTTGTGTTTAAGACAGTATGTATTTTTATAGTTTTTTCGTCACTTGTATTTAATTATGAGAAATTTCTCTTCATCTTCATCTGTAACACTACAAATTTCATCTGCATTATAACCACTATGGTCACCTTTTCAAGCTTACGAACCACCCAGCTTAAATAAAAGATTTATTTCTTGCCAAACTCCTACATTTCTCTAATAACAAACTTATAGCAACATTTGTTTTAAGACGTAATATGCACTAATAAATCATGCTAAAATGTAAACCGCTAGACAGGGGTAAACGGGTAATATGGATTTATTATTTATAACATAACAATTTGAAAAATTTAACGAATACAATTAACAAAAACTAGGCAGTGCCAAAACAATCACCCCCATTGAAAAATGCTCTCATTTTTGCACTTTGACATATGTGAAGTAGTCAGAAGCATGTAGACAAACGTAAACCAACCATAAATTACTATACTCTCCAAAACTCAGAATAAGTGTGTCAATGTTCTTGACAAATTATTAGTCGGTGGTTTTGCCTCAATGTGAATTTCATCGTCTAATCTCTGCTCGTGTGGCACCAAATGGACAAACACTGCGGCGTCTAGCCGTTCGCCCCGAGGAGACTGATTCAACACGGGACAGTAACAGACGTAGCTGCCCCCGGAGCAGCTGTTCGATCGAAAGTATCGTTGCTGTGTCTGCAGATGTCCAAGAGGACCCTCAAACAGCAACCATACCACGGGCTACGCAATTGGGCATCAATAGACGATCTTTACAGCGAGTTTTAGTGAAAGACTTAAAAATGGTCCCGTACAAAGTGCACACAGTGCACTAGCTATTTTCTGTAAACCGCCAATCGCGTGTGATTTTAGTCAAGCCCTCCTAACTCTCGACTGCGATAAGGATGATTTTCCATTGAAAATCATCATGAGCGACAATTCACATTTCTACCTATGGGGATACGTGAATAAACAAAATTATTGCTTCTGGGGCACTAAAAATCCGCATGTAATGCCATTACACCCTCTCCAAGGTTCTCCAGGAAAGGTGATTGTCCCACTATTATTGTGATTGGTGAGCGCTACAGAACTATAATTAACGACTTCTTGCTGCTGCAAATTGACGAATTTGGTTTGGAGAATATGTGGTTCTAGCAGGACGATGCAACCGCATGTAATGCACAAGTGATAGTTGACAATCTAAAGCAAGCGTTTCCCAACCACTTAATCTCTTGTTTTGGCGATTTGCACTGGCCCACAAGATCGCCCTGATTTGACCGTTCAGACCTCTTTCTTTGGGTTTTTTTTGAAATTCCGGGTCTATACGAACAAGCCACAGACCTTGGCGACCCTAAAGGAGAACATCTGACAAGAAGTGGAGAATTTATCGTTAGAAGTTTTTAGAAAAGTCATGGAAACTACTGTAAAACGAACTCGAATGTACATCAATTCTAGCGGCAGTCACTTGAGCAATATTATATTCGCGACTTAATGAGAAAATAATTTAAACATTTAAATAAACATAATCCCGTACAAAGTGCACACAGTGCACTAGCTATTTTCTGTAAACCGCCAATCGCGTGTGATTTTAGTCAAGCCCTCCTAACTCTCGACTGCGATAAGGATGATTTTCCATTGAAAATCATCATGAGCGACAATTCACATTTCTACCTATGGGGATACGTGAATAAACAAAATTATTGCTTCTGGGGCACTAAAAATCCGCATGTAATGCCATTACACCCTCTCCAAGGTTCTCCAGGAAAGGTGATTGTCCCACTATTATTGTGATTGGTGAGCGCTACAGAACTATAATTAACGACTTCTTGCTGCTGCAAATTGACGAATTTGGTTTGGAGAATATGTGGTTCTAGCAGGACGATGCAACCGCATGTAATGCACAAGTGATAGTTGACAATCTAAAGCAAGCGTTTCCCAACCACTTAATCTCTTGTTTTGGCGATTTGCACTGGCCCACAAGATCGCCCGATTTGACCGTTCCAGACCTCTTTCTTTGGGTTTTTTTTGAAATTCCGGGTCTATACGAACAAGCCACAGACCTTGGCGACCCTAAAGGAGAACATCTGACAAGAAGTGGAGAATTTATCGTTAGAAGTTTTTAGAAAAGTCATGGAAACTACTGTAAAACGAACTCGAATGTACATCAATTCTAGCGGCAGTCACTTGAGCAATATTATATTCGCGACTTAATGAGAAAATAATTTAAACATTTAAATAAACATAATCAAGAAACAAAATATATACTTTTATTTACAAACAAATCTACTGCCTTAGGAAATCGAGTGATGACTTGGCGCCACCTTGTAATTAAACCTCGACGTAAGAAATTTAATTACAGTCTGTCATCCTTTAAGAAAAAGCGCATTCAAATTTATAAAGAAAAAACGGCAGCCTTTGTAACCAACGTAGCAATTAAAATAAATAATAATTAAACTTATTAGCATTTTAAAGCAAACAAGGCTTAGTCAACACGATAAAGCATAAAAAGTTTCTTCACAAATATGCTAATACATCTAGCAAATACGTTTTCCATTTGCTCACCAATCATGAGGACCTCTACAAACTGTGTCAAAATTAATGTTATTGCAATGACTGTAAATTGTGCTTATACGCAAATTAAATTGCAAACTTTAATGTCAACTGCAACATTTCAAAATATATTTAAAGTTTTAGAATATATGAAAATTTATGAAATCCTATAATTATGCTAAATAAAAATTGTCTTGCAACTGCTTGATTCTAATTGATATTCTACAGATCTTATTCAAAAATATAGTTTCCTTAATAGTGCAATTAAGTATGCTACAACTTTAGTTTTGAATTTTATACTTAAAACAATAAACATTTCTGCATCACCTTTTAGTTATTTTTTGTTTTTTGGGTAAGCAAAAAATTACCGTAAATTATTGGTAAAATAATTTTTGTAACATTGTGTTTTGCAATAATCCTCAAACTTTATCTATTGATATTTATTTTCTGCTTGCATGTTTAAAAATACAAATTATGTTAATAATATGATAATTGTAACAATATTAAGTCAGTATGTAAAGTTACTAGTAAAGTCTAATTGGTCTGATGCAGAAACATTCGCGATGATTTTTGGGAAGTCGGCGGCGGTGCAAAAGAAGCCACAAGAATTTCAAAATCAATTGTATAGGTACTTAAGCGTGTACAAGAAACGGTCAGGTGATCTAAGTGCGCTAGGGAAAAAATCGACCAGTCGAAATAAATAATTAATAGTATTACATAAATTAGTTAGTGACTAGCCCACTGTATACATTAGTAGTGCCTGGATATTGTTAAATAATTGTTTAGTGGTAATAAACTATGGAATTCATAATATAAGTTTGTAGCACTATAATAGATAACGAAAATTAGATTGCGCACCAATTCGTAAGTATTTTCAATATCTCTTAAATAACTGCTTAAATGAATTAGTATGAAAATGCAAATCAAGTTGTAAGAACTAAAAGTAGGGAAGTTAAAAGCGATTTAGAATAGTAAAACTTAGAAAATATTATGACAGGACCTAATCAAGGAAGGCGAGAATGCAGACACGTTCAAAACAATAGATCTGGGTGCGTTAATGCAGAAGACAAAATAATAATTAAAGAAACCTGAAATAAACACTTGAGAAAAATTCTAGAACTACAATTACAATAAATATCAAAAAACAGTTTAGAATCTGGGAAAAGGGTTAAAAAGCAGTTTTAAATTTTTTTTTAAGGAATTAAAAGGGAAGTTACAAGAAGCGAAGTTATACACAGAAGAATAACTCAGAAGTTTGAGTAAAACGTTGAAAGCAGAACATGTCTGTAGTAGAAAAAAAGTAAAAATAAGCGCAAAAGTACATTTGAAAAGTACTGGAACAGAGTATTCAGGAGGTTTGAAAAATAAATTGGAAGAGTTTAAAACAGAAGTGAATGCTTTGTTAATAATGTCGTCTAGCAATAATTTGCAAATGGGCTGTGAATTGCTGAGAACTGAAGTGGTCAACGATCGGTGATTGTCACAGAAACTACAGCAAGAGTAAAATCTTGACTCAGAATTAAGAGCAGTGCTGAAATGGAAGCTCCAACGAGCGAAATCACAATGGGAAGGACTCAGTTCACTGAGCCTAACGATACAGCTTTATTGAATACAATTAAATTTCTTAAAGTTAGAAGATGCCTTTCTAGGGCAAACCTTGGAAAACATCGATGGCATTGTTAGCGGCAATAATTTAAGTATTGTAAGACCTACGCTACTTGCATGATGATGCATCAAGAGAATTCTTCTGGATAAAAAATATATTGCAAGAGTTTCGAGAGCAGTGTTATTGATTGAATTATTAAGAAGACGTGAAGGAACCGCGTTAAGGTTGTTGGTCCATTTTTTGGAAGCGAACAATAGCCACAAAGATACCCTGGTTGTCATGATTGATTTTGATAATTTTCCTGAAACGTACGCGATACTAAATCAAGAGACATTTGTGACTAATTGGTACTTATACCATCAAAATGCAACTTTGGAGTAACACAGATCACTGGTGTTCTAAGATACAACGATTTTAAAAAGTAAGTAGTTTAACGAACGACCTCTGAAAGCAGAATTTCCCTGAAAGGGCTTTAGCCAAACACAGGAAAAAACAGCTAGCAGAAGGTTTGTGATGATTTTCGAGAGCTCAGCGTGATCATAAAGGAGAAGGTTTCAATAGTTTGTTTATTTTTTTATTTTACTATGATTGGTATAGTGGTTTCTGTAATTCAGATAATGTTTCTACTATTCCACATCACATTGATTCGACCTACCGCTTAACCACGAGTAATTTTTTACTGCATCTTATACATTATTTTTGAATGTCACAATCGAGTCTGATTTAAAAGTTATGGAAAAAATTTTGTCATTTGAATTATTAAAGAACAGATTAATTGAATTAAATGTTAATTAAATAGATATCAAAATGCATTCAAGCAGCACACGCTTAAAACTTTTTAAATTGAAGTAATTAGTCTTGTATACAGACATGTATGTATATGTGCACAAACCGGTAGTAGACAAAAAATGAAACTATAATAATCTAACTTTGTTACATAAATATAGTTAATAAAAAATAGGGTTTTTTCGTTTTTTTTGAATATTGAAACGACGAACACGAAAATGCGAATAGCCGCGCGCCGCGATCTCGAGGTACTTCGACTGAATTTACTAAATAATGTAAACAACAGTCATTTAAAGCGGATTAACAGTTGATAAATCATAGATATGTTGATAGCAATAATATATTTATTAAATACTTTCATTGTTCAGTGAATACAGTCGAAGTACCTCGCGTTCGCGGCACGCGGCGATTCGTATTTTCGTGTTCGTCGTTTAAATACTCGAAAAAAACGAAAAGCCCCTATTTTTTTATTAACTATATTTATGTAAAAATGTCTTATCCTTCGATCTAAATGCTTTAAAAAATTTAAAAAATTGCAGATAAAAAGATATAACGTTTTTTAAACTTTCGCATTTCTTGAGGTTATAGAGTAAAAGTTCGCTAAAAATAATGGTACCATTAGAAATCTGTGAAAAAATACATAAGACTGTATTCTCAAATCATTTTTGTATTAATGTTTTAAGGTCGAAACGACGAGATGAAAGTGTCGTATTTGGCGCTCGCACGAACGTCTGCAGTAGCGCTGGGGCAGTTGACGCGGTTTGCCCCATATACGAAACTAAATAAAGTATTTTTCACATAGTATCGCTTTGGGCCGAACTCTCAAACTACTGACCATATATGTGTCACTTAAGGAATTAGATATAGGTAAAGCAGTGCTGTTACTTTTCTAATATCTATATATTTAAATTTTTAACAATAATTTAAAAAATATATTTTCTATGTACTAGATATGTATAAAGACGTAAATAAAGCCAAAAATATATTTGAAACAGTTCAATAACAGAAAAACATGTAAAAATATTGTGCTAAATTTCTGCAAACATTGAAGGGTGAAATAAGTCATATTTAACCTTTAAAGTAACAGTTAAAACTGTTTAAATAATTTTGGTCGAAATATCTAGTAAAACTATTGTGCATATTATTTCAATTTGTTCTCTAAGTAGTTCTCAATGTAGTTAGTCTAAGAAGAATTTTTTTAGTCACAGTTTAAGACTGTTAAATAGGAAGAACGAGAATCTAAACAGCGAAGCATATTTATGATGGCCATACGATTAAAAGTAACATTACTCGTTTCAGATAACAACTGCAATAACGGATCAAATATTAAATTAAAATATTTTTTTCTTAAAATCTAAATATTCAAACTATAGGTTAAAGCTATTCAAAATAATGCACTTTTTGCTTATAAGCGTATTAATTTAAATTATGCAATAATCTTGGAATGCAGACTGTTATTTTCCACTCACATTGTTAGTAAGATTTTCAGGCAAACGTATATAATATTCTAACACCGTAACTGAGAAGGCAAGTCTCGTTGGTGAGTGAATTCTTCCGTGTCATTCTTTGTGCATATTGTAGCACAAACGGGTGTAATTATCAGATGTGTTAAATAAACATTTTTAAGTTTGAACCATTACATTAAAATGGTTTACCCTCCCCATACAGTAGCTGTATCTCTGCCGTTTTAATGGAAAGTTTTCTTTTCCATATAGTGACATTCTTGCTAGAGAATATTGAAAGATAATTGCTAATTTTTTTATGTGTATATTTCTTTAAATTATTTATCTATTATTGTACAGTAACATTCAGTAACTTAGTTGGTAATTTAACAATATCTAAGTAATGGAACTGAACTAAATCTTAGGTAAATCCATTAACTAAATCTAACGGGTCATGTCTTTTAAGTATTTTGACGTATTGTCTTGCCAATGCAAGGTTGTTGGTGTGAGTACTAAGTTTAGTTTAATATTTTGCACTTCCACTAGCAATTCCTTGATTGATTGTAGTAGGGAGATATCTTGGCAAATGACTTAATTTGGAACGTATTTTGGAACGTTGGATATCACCCTGAGGACCTTTTTTTTGTATCTTTGCAAGATTTTTAGGTTTGAATTGCTTGTAGCTCCCCAAAGCTGAATTTCATAAGCCCAGACTGGTTTTATAATGGATTTGTAGAGCAGCACTTTGTTTTACAGAAATAAGTGGGACTTTCTGCCTACTAATCAGTAAATTTGGCAAAGTTTCAATCTAAGCTGCATTCTCTTTTTCATTATGTGTCCGTTAGGTCCGTCTGTCTAAGTGAATCCCTAGATATTTAGCGGTGTCCTGTTTGTATAATCGCTAATTTAACTGAATTTTTAAAAGTTTGTAGATATATTCACCCAAAAAATGTGTAAATTAAAATTCGCTAAGAATTATGGCAGGATTAGGATTTATCCTGTACACCTCCGTTTTTACATAGCCCCATAGGTAAAAATTTCATGGAGAAAAATCTGGACTTCTTGGAAACAATTTATGAGAAAATGCAGGTCTAACCATGCACGTACAGTACGAAAAAAATGGTGTGGTGCATCATCCTGCATGAAAATAAGATCCAACATCATCCCAGCCAGATACCGTGAGCCACGCGTAATCTTTAAGCACCTAAATGATCGGTTGACATTCATGGTGTCACGCAAAATATGGACCGAAAAAACTAAAGTGTAATTTTTTAAAAGTTGTAACAGGTAGTATTTTTACAAAATCTATTTAAAACGTATACCTATGGTAAAATTTAATAACTAAAAGCAATGCAATTTCGCTCAGCTCAGACACGATATAATGATACTCGATATATATTGAAAGGTATTGAAGCAAATCATTTGGTGGAAAATTTAAATAGTAGACGTGAGAGTGTAGAATAACAAGGCATAAATCAATATTTATTTGTGGTGTCTACGACAAATTTTGCATAAAGATACATTCTTATAGAAAATACATGTGACACAACAATATTTTTTTGGAGACGACGAACAGTGATGACACTGCTCTCAGATCATTCTAAACCCCAAGAAATAAATTACCAGTGTGACGAGATATTTATCATATCGGCAGAACTCATTTTGACCTCGATAGTTAGTTGGAAAGCGATATTGTAGGACATCAAAAAATTAAGATGGAAAGGTAGGTCTTGAAGAATGTGCAGATGCAGTACACACAGTGCATGAAGCAATCGAGATTTTAAAGCTTCTGTTTCCGGGTCGTCTTACCTTACGTTTGGTTTGCAAAATCCATCAATTTGGAAGACAAGCTTTGTACTTCTCAGACTTTGTAGCAGTTATAGAAGAATATGTGCCAAAAACCACAAATGTGGCGCCCAGTATATTTAAAAAGTTGTGAAAATGCCATAAGACTGAGTTAATCTTGCATTAGCAAAACAAATAGTTGCACATCGTTTTCTAGTTATAATATAATGAATTTTTAACATAAACAGTATAATTTATTTTTGATTAAATTAAAAGTTGATAAAAAATGACGTGACGACTTTGAACCCTTTAGTATTAACATTTCTTATTTTTCTTCTTATTTTTTTATTTCTTCAAGAATACTAATTTAAAAAATTATAATATTTAATTCAATGCACTATATCTTACAAATTTTTTGTCCCATAGTACCCCATCTTAATTAGTATAATTTAGTATTAATATTTTTTTAATTTTTTCATTCTTTGTTAATTTTGTTTTAATTAAACTCTATAATTTGTTATCCCTCCTGAGTAAATAAAATTTCACTTTTTTATAGTTTACAAGGTGTTGAACGTCACTTTCAAATACCAATCGTTAATTTAAAATTTCTAGGCTTTATGGTTTTCACAGAATAATAATAGTTAAGTTCAAATCTTAAAGTGATATAACGTATTTCCGCTCGGCATTCACTCGCAAATCAGCGCCATTTATCTAGAGTATGATACCAACTAGATGAATATCCGGCATTGTAGCAGCCGCACCGTCCACTCACAAAAAAGTGAATGCAGTCGGCCTCAGAACGAACAGATCCATAGCAGCTGCAGGTACATGCAAGCCTACCAGCAATATGAGTATATCACGCTCACTTTCCATTTCTCTAGGACTGCTTTCACTGGCTGCCAGCTCATTGTCACTTCGTCTTCAGGTATTGTTCAACCGAGGCATACTCGACAACCGACGACAAATAGCGCTAACCTAACGCATTCAAAGCAAGCAGATCGATCTTCGTCGTGATGCTTAGGCCATTTTATATTTTGAAACGTTTCCCGTGGTTTCGTGCTCCTTTGATTAGCAAGCGATTGCAACAGGTAACATCAGCAACCTTAAACTTTACGGAAAAGAAGTCGCATTCCACTTGCAGCGTTTTTGGCTGCTGAAGCTGCAGCTGATATTTCGAGCGAGCGCTGGAAGGACTGGACACTTGTTCAGCGAACGTGCCGCTTTCACAGGAATTTAGTGACAAAGTTTAACTAACCGCCATTTGTAGGTTAATTGGTGCTGCTTTATGGAGCTTTTAGCAAATTATATTTTGTAATAAGGAAAACAACTGCTAAGCCAGATTTTCATCAACAAAAGTATTTGTAATGATTGACGCTGACATTTCAGAAATTAAAATTGTGCCTTTAACAGCCGCCAAACAAATTTCGGGAGGATTTGTGTTACATAAAAATTAAATTAAAACGTCCAATTATCAGTTTGAAGCTAATTACATAATCTGCGAACGATGATAATAAGTTACTGGAGTAAGATGGGTCTTGATAGAAACATGTAATTAATTTTCATACAAAATTCTAGCATTCATTATTATATCAGCTTATTAACATGGTATTTTTAAGGTGTTGAAAAAATAAAAAAGTTATTATATCATACATAGATTTTGACTATCACAATTGACCATTTGTTTTCCGCGCATTTTGATTTCCACTACTTACTTTAAAGGTAATAACAAACACTTTAAGCGGCAGAAAGCCAAAAAATCCTTTGTTAAAAGCTACATATGTAAATAAATTCTAGTGAAGGATCGTAATATCAAATATCGAAACCTACCGTCATAAAAGTATGTATAAGATTACTCAAAAAAATCTACACGTTAGAATTTTATGTTTTTTAACTAAAATACTGTACGATTAAGCTTACTAAAGCCTACTAATAAAATTTGTGTAAATATGATGTTAATTGTCGACAAGATAGCAATGTCGATACATCGTTTTGTCTACTTTCGAACTGTTAAATCCTGTAGAAAGTGATATATTTGTTGTACCCGATTCACACTTAAAACAATTTCGGTCACAAATTTCATAGCCAACACGAAAAAAGCTCTGAAAGTTTCGAAAATTATAAAAAAAACTATTCAATGCAGAATTATATCACTCGATTTGTTTTGATCAGGCAAGAATATAAGAAACTTACAATAAACACCAAAAGTATATTCCATATCACATTCCTGCTGGAAGCTCTACAGCAAAACTACAGGTCGCACAATTACCATCAAAAAACAACATTAGCGACATCTATACCTCAAAGAACTGAAAAAATCATCCTTTTCTAAATATAGCTTATTATTAGAAAATCTTGACTAGGAGATTGCACAAAGAAACGACAAAAATGTTAAATTTGAAAATAATTTTAACATTACGGTAGGATTCCAATTATTTAGATCTTTGCTTATCGTTTTTAAGAAGCAAAAAACGGACCGCTGTTCTAGATTAACCAGGAACGTCATCAAATCCCTACAGTACACGTAAAAATACTGAAGCTAAAGCTCACGAAGTGGTAGCTTAGTTTTAAAGGGTTTTTCTTCTGAAGATGTCCGTTGTAGTTATTGAGGAAACGTCAAGAGTTCGAAGCTCTAAACAGAGCCTAATAGTCGGAAAATAGACAACATTATGTGTAAAAATAACCACCATAAAAGCTTTTGAATTTATTTAAGCGTCTGAGGTAATAGAAATTCAATAATAAAAAAAGTAAATTTTATTTATTTATTAAGTGTATAAATAATTTCTCAGCTTTAGATTTCACAGGACGCAAATCACCGTTTACATGTAACGTATTAGACCGCCCTCTTGCGGTTTTAAAGCAATGACATTTGGTCTTTCGAACCATCATGCGATTTGGCGTTTGATGCACATAACTTTAATAATCAGCTGTGTTCACGATGGAAATTACAAAAGAGCATATTCGATTTTCTATCCACTTCGCGTTTCATCTTAAGAAAAACGCTGCTGAAGCCACCGAAATGATTTGTGCTGCATATGGTGAGAATGCTGTAAGTCATGTAATGTGCAAAAAATGGTACTAAAAATTTCGCGGAGGAGGTTTAGTCTTGAATATTAACCACGCGCTGGACGCCCTCAAACATTTGACACGGATGAGCTGCAGACGCGTTAGGCTGGGAACTTCTCCCAAATGCGGCGTATAGCCCAGACATGGCCCCTTCCGATTTTCATTTATTCCGGTCGTTACAGCATCACTTGGCTGATACGCACTTCAAAACAGAAGAAGTCCGAAAATGCATCGATAACTTTATTGTCTCGAAGTCGGTGAGCTTCTATCATCAGGGAATTCGCAAGCTACCCGAAAGATGGCAAAAGGTGATCGATGCCAACGGAGAATACTTTGATACTTAAGCTTTTTTTGTTTGTTTTTAAATAAAACTTTAATTTTGTAGAAAAAACTGAGAACTTATTTATACACCTATTGTTACAAAAACACAAAAATTTATTTTTATATTATATTTTTAAAAAATTAAATTTAATGGCCGACCAAATAGCTAGCAACTTTTGTCAAGACAAAGAAACAGGTGCTTTATTAAAAACTTATGCACACACATTTCATCTAAATTTAGCGAACTATTGCACTATAGCGCCAGTTTTTTATATATAATAAGACAACAAGTAACTTTTTAAGTTGAAGAAATTCATGCATATTGTGGACCTCATAATCGTTGATAAAATTCAAAATATTTGGTTCTTACAAGTACGTAACTATATATGTAAGATCTACGGCAGCTTGTTCTTTAATAAAATGACTCTGCGGAATGCCATAAGTAAAACGCAGCATTTTATTTTTAGCAATTACTTAGAAACTAATTTTTATATTACTGTTTTATTACCTTAAATTACCACTTAATTATTAACGTAGACGTCATAAAAAAACATCGTTTTCTCTGATAAAAGCTGCGTTAAAATTACTTGACGCTAAGATTATCAAAATGTTTCTTCCTCTTCACAATCCATTCGTGGATTCAAACCTCCGTTATATTTTTCCATAATTTCTTATCTTGCCACACTCTTTTTGTTTTGTTTTTTTTTTGAGATCGTTAAGCCAACGTAACAGTGCTCTACCGAATTACGTGATGTCGTGGCCATCTTGAATCATTTTAACTCACTTTGACTAAGCTATATGTGTTGTAACATTGTTTTCTATTTCTAATATTATTCGCTCGGCAGTTCTTTATGTTATCTCAAGTTTGTTAACTGATTTATAATAGTGAGCGGCATAATATTCATTCCATATGTTATCACAGGAATTAAAAACTTTCAAATCAATTGGTATTTTCTGAAAATGTGATAATTTACCTATGGCTAGCCGCATCAACCAAATAAGTCTACTTATGTCAAGGGTTTGATTGTTTCTTAACGTTCTTTTTAACTTTTTATATGTATATTATCTGGAATCATAAATTTTTAATTTAAATTTATGACTTAGTTCAATATCTGCAGATTTTCTTTGTGGTTCTTCCAACATATCTTATGATTTCATTATCTGTTGGGTAAATGTTTCCTTCATCTCAGTTCAACGTTTTAAAATACTTTTCTCTAGAGAAGCGAAGAACTATGGAATTTCCTTATCTGTCTTATTTTCTTAGTGAAATTTTGTTTGTTTTGATGTTTTCCCCAATTATAATTGCAATTATTACATAGTAATGTATGTTTTCATAACTTTTCGTATCTGTAATCAACTCTTGCATTGTTCAGAGCTTTGAAAATAGTCCAAATTTGCACTGAATAAACTTTATTATAATCAACAAATGCGTTATAATTTTTGTAAGACGCTGGTACAGATGGGGTCGGTAATTATGAATATTCAGTTTATTAGCATTTTTGACAATAGAACCATCTGGTCACTTTGCCATGCTTCTGGGATTACACTTTGCGTTAAATATTTATTAAAAAGTCTTGTCGTTGATTTGATGGTAGTGTTTTCTGTAAATTTTATCATTTCAGTTGAAACTTCGTCCTTTCTAGATACCCCACCGATCTTTATTTCTAATTCTACTTCTTGTGAAGTAATGACAGCTATTCTTTCAGAACCGATAAGAGTGATTTTGTTAGTTGCTTTGTTCCAGTTTATTTCCGTGTATAGCAATTTTTATCAAGTTCTTTTTTATCTTTTTTGATATTGCCATCTGTGTTTTTAATTGATGTCTTGGCAATCTTTTATTTTTTTATTGTTGATTTAATCTGTTTGGTATTCTAATTTCATAAGTCATCTTATATTAATTTTACAAAACTTTTATTTATTTGTCTTGGTATAAGTTTTTTCTGTTTATAAATTCTCTGGTCTTCTTATTTTTTAATTTTTTTCTGGTTCTGGTGCATACCTTTCTGGTAATTATTAATAATATTAGCTTTTATTTTAGTTTTTAAGGTATGAATAGGCATTTCACTAATATTTTCTTTATTAGATAGTTTTTTATTCATTTAAGCTTAGTATTTTCTGGAATAGTTCTATGATGCTTGGCGAGTAGCCTACTCAGGAACTAAAAATAATTGAGTACCTGCGCTCGCTCAGTTCTTCTCCACATTCGTTATAAAACCAAATCCAAATTTTGCCATGTATTAGGTTATTTGTCAGTACTTTTAACTTGGTGTTATGGTCGCCTGCAACAAATCTGAATTGTGTTGTTTTTTATCTTATTCTTCTTAATTTTAATACAGTCATGATAGTAGTGTAATACACTTTTCTTCAGATAATCTAGTTTTGCATAAGCCCAAGATATTTTATTTAATATGCAAATAATTTCATACTATACTAAAGTATTACAAGATGCAAGCAAGTATATATATACATTTTCTTTTGAAGTACATAACCCAATGTTTTGCAATTCCAAATAAACAGTGTGGTTTATTGTTATACCGGCAAACAATAATTAATTCATAAAAATTAAATGTTGCAGGTAACTCTGATACTATATGCCTACACTTCATAAACTATTTCTTTGATTTATGCAATATAGCAGTTTTCAAAAATCCAGCATAGAGAACACAATTCTGAGCAAATATGTAAAAATTGTTTATGATTAATTTAGCTAATCATCTCTGAAATTATCAATAAATATCAGCTATTTTACAGAAATCTGATTATTTAATTGTCTTAAACATTTTAAACAGCTACACCGCAGGTTAACATGACTTTATTGTGTTTAAATGACGTATGTGACTTATTAATTAATGCAAAAGTCATGAACATTCGCAAAACATAATCGCAAGACTGTTACAATAACTACAAACTTATTTGGACGTTAAGATTTGCATTTTTATTACTGAAAAACAGTTTAAAATTTTAAGTAATACAATTTTATTTTTACTGATAAATTACAATAAAATTTAAAATATTGTCAAAAAAGAAAATTTATCAAGGCTGCAAGTAATTATATGCAAGTCTTAATAATCCGTCCTCTACGATTTGTAGTAAACTAATTTTAACTTCTAATTGAAATAATTTTAGTAGTAAAACAAATAGCAGTATATAGGGTTAATATACATGTTAAAATATCATAACTCTTTCATTAAATAGTGTCTAATTATCAGTATAAAATTTATTTAAACTTCTACATAGCTTAAACCTAGCAGTTTTTAGAGATATATTTATGTGCACAAGTATTATAAATGCAAATAAGTTCATACCTAACAATCGTTTTGATTCATAATACATAGGAGTTGACTTAAACATTAGTTCTCTGAATTATCTTTGAATATAAAGATTATTATAACATTTTTTTATTATCACCATTAACTCACTGCTAAATGTAGACTTCCCACAAACATTCTCGCTAAACTTTGATTTACCATTTGAATCCGATTGAATGCGATAAGCTTTATAAAGTCCGTTTTATAGTTTTGATTCTTTAAGTCTTGATCGTTATTCTAAAATTTTCATAGCCTGTTTCTCATCTGTATTTGAACAAAATCACAGACCTAATTTTATTTCTATGTATTATACATTTTATGTACATTTATTTTCATTGTAATTTCTACTTTATTTGTTAAATATAACCAAAATTGAACAATTAAATATCAAACATATAGAAATGTTTAATTGAAGCATATCCCTTTAATTTCTATGATCTGTTTATCTTAGGATCAGTTTCCTTGCATTTTTGTTATCTTGAGTGAAGCAAATCTCATGACTTAGATAGTTGTATAACCTTATTAAATAATTTTTTTGGTTTTCAACAGGAATTTTAAAACTTCCAACAAGCTTTCTCATAAATCGAAGTTTAAGTTGCTTATGTTTAGACCGACTTAATGATTGTCCCAATATTTTTGTAGTTTTATTTACACTATCAAAGATTAAAATAACAACGCCTGTAGATCTAGCATGATTAAGGTATTTTCCATTTTTATTAAATACCGTGTTAATCCGCTTTTCCCAGTATGATACATTTTAATATTTTAGTTCAATCATATCTATATTAATACTACGTTTCACTTAAAATAACAAAAGAAAAAATTATGATACCATCTATTTAAAAATAGTATTTTTAATTGCGATTTTAAAGGTTTATTTTTTAAATTTCACTAATTATTAAATATATAAATATATAATTTTTAATTATCTTATATTATTTTTCTTCATAATTGATTAAAGTATTTAACTCCATATTAAATTTTGTAAATTACTAATTGCATTAAAATTAATTTATGTATACTTAATTTTGCACACTAAGTAAAATCACTCTCGGAGTTAAATAAACTCTCCGAGTACCTTAGACGAATGCGTTCAGTAAGATACTGGCGAATCGCATTAAAAAATTATTAATGTAGCAATTTTAATAGGTTGGCCTGATTTAATTTCCCAATACTACGATTTTCAAAATGCGCGCTTGACATTAATATAACAAACTAATAACCTCCCGTGTGGCCTTAACTTTAATTTTTTTTGTTACAAATTCGCCAACAGGAATTTCTCTATTTGTTTACAAAATGCTAAATTGCGGGTTTCGTCAGCGCGCATTCCGTCTCGCGAAGCGGCGTACGCCACCTTTCACGTTTCACCTTTCTTCGGTTATTTAGATTCTTTCGAATTAACGTGTCAGCTGCATGAATAACCGCGTTTGTATTAATGAAGCATTGGGCGTAATTATCATTAAGGCAGCCTTTCCCTCTCGATCCCGCATCCGAACATGTTACGTCAAGAGTTGGAAACTGCGGCTGTCGTTATAAATTAAAGCAATAAAATACCTACATTTCGCAATTTCGGCTAGCCTTCAGGCAGTTTTTAAAGTGATGATTCCATGTAATGTAATCTCAAGGCAGCCAATGGAAATTTGAAATAGTTGAAGGCCAATGTGCTTTGAAAAAAGATTCTAGGTTAGCTAAAATGGCAGTCTTGACAATTAAAAGGAGTTTGAAAGTTGATAAACTATTTTTAGTTTAAATATTTGCTTTCAAAATTTTTATCGGTTAATTTAATAACTGATCATCAAAAAGAGTAGCTCCTTCTTTATTTTTAATTTATTCATCGTATATTATTTATTCAAACCTGATTATCCATATATGTTCTAATAATATTAACTTTAAACTTTTGATAGATGTGGAAAAACTAATTTAGAAAAAAAGGATATAAACAAAATAGAATAAGTAACAAATAGACTTACTAGAATCAAGAATGGTACCAAAAGCTGTAGAATAATTAATGAGTAACGTCAAACATAAGAGAGTATAGCTAATACTCCTCATATTTACCTATTTACCACAAAAGCTACAAGCATACTTCAAAAACTATGCTACGTGCTTAATAGATTTTCCCAGAAATAATTTACAAAAAGTTTTTAAAATTGCTAGTATTTATCACCGTTAACATTTCCCAATAAGAACTCCAAACAGAAAAAAAATAGTTGTTTAAAGACGACGCTCTACCTCAAATGATAAGGACAACTTATAACAAGAACTGGAAAAAGAAATATACAATAGTAGTAAATAAAAACACACCCAAATATGCAAGATCAAACATGTGGTATCGGTTAACTACTCAAGATAAATATAAATAGTAACAAAAATTTTGTACACAACCATTTATAGTAAATGAAAATAACAAAGGAAAGTATAAACAACATATTGAAGTTGTAAATCTTCTTCTTCGCACTTATCCTTATGCCTTCCAGCGTCGGATTTATACGTCACGGTCCTCCTTAACCCATTTCTTCCATTCTTTTCTGTCTCTTGTTAAACTTTTCATTTCGTTTACTGTCTTTCCTCTTGCTTTTCCCACCTCAATGATTTGACTTATCCATTTCTTCCTGGGTCTTCCCTTTCTTCTTTTCTTTACACTTCTTGCTTCGAACACTTTTCTGCATATTCTCTCTGGTTTCATTCGTTGTATATGACCGTACCATGTTAACTGTCTCTTTTTGATTTTGTTCAGTATTGATTCCTGTTGTAAAGTTTCTCTTATTTCCTCATTCCGTACTCTATCAAACTTTGTCTTATCCGCTATCCTTCTCAAGTGTTTCATTTCTATGGCCGTTATTACACCCTCATGTTTAGTTTGTATCGTCCAATTTTCACTGGCGTATAATACTGTTGGTATTGTTATTGCATTATGTACCATTAATTTCACTTTTTGGTCTATCTCCTTTTTTCCCAGTATCGTTCTATGTAATGCATATTAGATCCTATTCCCTCTCCTCATTCTGTTACTCAGTTCTGCTTCTATTCGGCCATCATCTGTTATTATTGTTCCCAAATACTCAAATGTTGAGACTCTTTCCATATTATGCCCTTTACACTTTACTTCTCTATTTTGTCCCCTCTCCTGATTTTGATTCACTATCATTGTTTTACTTTTCTTAATGTTGACCTCCATTTTCATTTTCTCTATTTCCTTTGCCCATATGTTGACTAGCTTTGGTAATTTATTATCCGTATCTGCCATTATGACTATGTCATCTGCATACATTAGACTTTTCACCTTGACTGGTTCCAGGTTTCTATATCCTATTATTGTATCCAATCCTTTCGTTTTTTCTTTTAGATTTTTTGCTATTTTATCCATTTTTTATCCCTGTTTTATGCCGCTCTCCATTTTGAATTCCCCGGATGTTAGTCCAGCTATTTGAATTTTTCCTCTAACTACTTTGTATATACTTCTGATGGCCTCTAATAGTTCCTTTGTCACTTCCAGTTCCTCTAAGCATTCCCATATTTTTCCTCTCTCAACTGTATCAAAAGCTGCTCTTATGTCTAGAAAGGTAAGCAGTAGTTCATCTCCTTCCTCTATTTTTCGTTCTATAATGTTCCTCAATATGCATATGTTGTCATTAGCTTGCCTATTTGCCCTAAATGCCCCTTCTTCCTCCTCTAGTTTATTTTCTATCACTTTTCTAAGTTTCCCCTCCAGAATTCTGGTATATACTTTAAAGCACACCGAGGAGAGACAAATGGCTCTATAATTATCGCATTCCGTCTGATCCCCTTTCTTATATATTGGAACTATCAAGGTCTTTTCCCATCCATTTTATCATTTCCGGGTCTATTTTGTCCTCGCCCCCTGCTTTCCCAATCTTTATCTTTTTCAGTGAATTTTCTAGTTCCTCTCTCGTTATCTGTTCTGTTTCTTCTCCTGATTCTTCCCTTTCTCTATTTGATTTCCTTTCTTCATTTTAAACTTCTGCTCGAAGTAGTCTTTCCATACTTCCATTATTTCTTTTTTGTCTGTTGTAATATGGTTGTTTTTATCTCTAATTCCTCTAATTTCTTTTCGTTGGCTTCCTCTCATCTTTCTTATTTTTGCCCAGAAAATCCTATTATTATCTTTATATGTTTTATTTATCTCTCTTCCAAAGTCTTCCCAGCTTTTCTTTTTAGCTTCTTTTACTGCCTGTTTTACTTTATTTCTCCTATTTTTATATTCCTCTCTATCTTGTTGCTGCCCAGTCTGTATGTATTTCTTCCAGGCCTTTTCTTTTCCCGTATTTCTTCTTTTACTTGGTCATTCCACCAGTTTGTTCTTTTCCTGTTACTATTTATTTTGTCATCCCACAGACACTTACTGCCTTTGAGTATATTACTTCTTTAAATACTTTCCATCTTTCTTCCATTGCCCACTCACTTTTCTGTATTTCTTGTCTATGAAACTCTTCGTCTGTTTCTTCTTGATATTTTATCCTGTCTTTTCTTCTTTTAGCTTATTTATCTTTACCTTTATAAATTTTATTTCGTTCTCCGTTTTTGGCTTATGTATTTTCCATGTCGCTCTTACTAATCTATGATTCGTTCCTAGTTCCGCCCTCTTCTCGGTTATTATTTGTTGTATACTATGTCTTAATTCCGGTGTATAGGTTATATAATCTATTATACTTTTGGCCTGTCTCTCCTCTGCCACAAACGTGTACTTGTCTTCTAGTTCTTGTTCCCAGAAAGTATTTCCTATCAATAGGTCGTTTAACTGGCAGAATTCTATCATTTTAGTTCCATTTGTATTCTTTATTTCCTCTCCATATCCGCCCATACATTCCAGCCCTCTATTCGCATCTCTGCCTACTCGAGAGTTCCAGTCCCCCATTATTATTATTTTATCGGTATCCTCTCTCACTTCATCTATGTTTTTCTGTAATTCGTTATAAAATTCTTCAGTTTTCCTTACTTCACTTCCTTCTATTGGTGCGTATATTTGTATAATTACTATTCTTTCTTCCATTTGCAGGTGTAAGATTATCATTCTCGAATTTATTGCCTCTGATTTGATGACTTTTTGGTTTATTTCCTCATTCACGATGATTCCCTCCCTCTTTTGCTCTTTCTTCCATTGTTACCCCTGAATAATACATGTAGTGTGTATTTGTCAGTTTTATTGTCCCATTTCCTTTCTTCTTAGTTTCGCTTACTCTAGTATATCAATTCCATATTCATCCATTTCTTCTGTTACCTCTATCTCTTTCCCTGTTAGTGTTGTTATATTCCATATTCCTATTGCCATTTCTTTTGTTCCCCATTTTTTCTTCCTGTTTCTTTTCATTTTGTCCTCTTTTCTTCTATGTTTTGTATATTATATGTTTCCGTCTGTTTAGGTTTGTCCATTTCGCCAATTTTCTTATTTCCATTTGCGTTAGCCTTCATTCTTTGCCTTGTCGTGTCTAGTTTCCTCCATCGCTCCCTACTAGTTTTTGTATGCCGTCCTGTTTTTGTTATTTTAGTTAACTTATCTCTTAGTGTCTCTTCCTCGTTGCTCTCTGGGGATCTTTGACTCATTGTTCTTCCTTTTTGTGTTCTTCTCTCTCTCATACTCGTCTTCTGCGTCATTTCGTTCTACTTCCTTATACTTCTGTCTATCTATTTGATTTAGTTTTTCCAGGGACATAATTTCTCCATTTATTATTAATTTATTGTATCGTAGTATTGCGTGATCTCCTTTTCTCTACACTGCTTCATGTATTTCACTAGATATCTTCTCTGTTCCTGTATATCTTTGTGAAGTCTTCCTCCATGTATATTTCTGTTCCTTTTAATTTTTTGTAGCTTTTAGTATCTCCATCTTTTGTTGTGGCCCTTAGTTCTATTAGTATTGGTCTTCTTTTCCTCTTTGTTCGCTTCCCAATCTTCTGATTTCTGTTATTTCTTCTTCCATATTTATCTGTATTCCCATATCTCTTATTATAATTCTCACTCTTTCTTTTAGTTCTAGTTCCGTTCTCTCCTTCATTTCCTTCATCCACTCCGTGTATTATTATTCTTTTCTTTCTTATTTCTCTTTCTAGTTTCTCTATTCTCTCTTCTTGTATTGATGTTTTTTGTTCTAGTAGTTCCTTATCTTTCTTCAGTAATTCATTTTCCATTCTTACGTTGTTTAGTTCTGCCTGAAGGTTATCTATTTTAGTTTCAAGTCTCTTGTTACTATCTTCCATTTTGTCTAATTTTCCATTTATTTCTTGTAGTAGTTTCATCATACTTTGGGTATATTCGTCTTTATTTTCCATTTTTACTAAACCGACTAAAAACCGACCCGGATCCACTCCTCGGAGGTCGTCGTTCTCTTTTTATAAAAAGCTCGTTACTTCTCAAAATTCTGTAAGATTTGGAATACGGTCCTGCGGTATTTTGAAACGCCCGCGGTTTGGTATCGCTCCGCCGTTTCGTTCACGCGCTCAGCCTGTCAGCTGTCATCGGTGTTTATTTCCTTCACGATCTATTTTAAGTTTTCTACTCGCTGATCTTACCTTTATCTGTTGTTTATATTAACACTATTCACCTATTTTACCTTACTGTAATCACTATTTGAATTTAATTTCATTAAATTTTCACTTATTTATATTTAAACTGAGAGGCATTCACTCTTCAATCTTCCTATCACTTGCCAGGACCGGACCCCTGAAGTTGTAAATAAAAGTTTTAAGGGTAGTTTTTTTTATTAGTGTTTTTTGTAGATATAAAGAATTTTATTTTAATTAATAAATCTTTCTAGAAAAAAATTAAGTTATTCTGCTTTATTAAGCTCTCAGGGTGTTTAAAAGATTATTTGCTGTTCTTTAATATTTTTCCTAATATACTACTCTTTTTTCAAGTTTGATGACTATTAAAAAATTAATGTATAACTGATTTGATAAATTAAACACGTATTAAATTCAAGGGATATAAGATATATTACGACATATTTCCCGAAAATGCAACGGAAGGTAACACAGTAGTTAGAATAAAAAACTGTAGGATCTGGAAATGGAATATTTATCTATACTTATGTTAATATACTGTGTACAAATATAACCCGGAATTTTTAATTTAAACTGCGCGGGCATTTCGTTGGGCACAAACATTTTTAGTTTTAAGTTGGTAGGACTGCTACTGACATCTGCGTTAAATTTTAGGTTAATATCTTAATTAGTTGAAGAGTGACGCTCGTTTTCGTAAACAACCAAAATTAACTTTTTCGATTTTTACCATGTCAGAAAATATTCAACAAAGAAGTTCGATTAAATTTTGTGTTAGAAATGATATTTCTGCTGCGGAAACGCCCAGAATGTTACAAAAAGCCTTCGGTGAACAGGCTATGTCTAAAACAAGTATACGAATGGCATAAAATGTTCAAAGAGGGTCGTGAAGGCGTTGAAGACCAACCACATCAAAGACGTCTAAGAACATCAACTGACGAACAGCACGTCGCGAAAATTAAGGAATTGGTGCTCCAAAATCGTCGATTGACAACTAGAGAGCTTGCTGACATTGTTGGCATTTCAAATGGATCAGTCAACACCATTTTGAAGGAAGTTTTGTGCCTCAAAAAAGTCAAATCTCGTTTGGTTCCAAAAACCCTCAATTTATTCGTGACCATTTCGCTAAAAATTCCAACCATATCGTTCCGCAACCGCCGTATTCGCCTGATTTAGCTCCATGTGACTTGTGGCTATTCAGCAAAATGAAAAGACCGCTCCGGGGACACCGTTTTGACACGTTAGAAGAGATTCGAGGTGCTGAAGGCCATACCGAAACAGGACTTTTCAAAGTGTTTGGATGAGTGGAAAATTCGCTGGCATAAGTGCATTGCAGCCGAGGGGGATTACTTCGAAGGCGATGAAATAGATTTTTAAGAATAAATAAGGATTTCAAAAATTATAACAAAATTCCAGGTTATATTTGTACACAGTAGTATACACTTTATCACACTATTTTTTAATTTATTCTAACACCATAATTTACTTGCGTTGTCAAGAAACTGGATGGTTCGTCATTTACATGTGACTCTTGGCTTAAAATTAGCCCATGCATTTTTCTGTCTGATTGCAAACTAATTTCTTTTTAGGCGAGCTTTCTAGCGAAATCTTGTATGCAGAATAATGCTCGAGTATTTAGCTCAATTTTAATATCTATATGTATGTTTATCTGCGTACTTAGTAGTATTAATGATGTCATCATATATGAATAGTTAATGCGTATCAACTTAATTAAATTTAGCCTGAATCGGTACTTTTTTTGTTCACATGTTAATTTTGTAAACTGATATCTGTGGTTTTCTTGTTTTTCAGTTTTTTTTTGTACGATCAAGATGAGAGTGGAAATATCATCTTATTTTAAATTAAAAATTTCACTTTTGTACAAAAGGTCTTACTTTAGTATATTTCCAAGTAGTGCCCCTACTATAACTTCCTTCAGATCAGGTTAATCGCCTGTTTGCTTGATTATAAAGAATCCATAGGAAATATATGAATTTAACACCTGAGAATATTACTTCGAAAGGTATTCAATTTCTATTCAAAACGCACATGCCTTGCGCTATATTATAAAATAGACTCTTCTTTCTTTCAATGATTTTTCAGTTGTTATTTTACATATTCAATGAATGGGGGGAGATACAATTATATGGTAAAAAAATCGATTTTTTACATAAAAAGATAATCAATTTATAGTACAATACGCATATAAAGTTTTAAAATGAAATTCGAAGTCCTTCTATTTATTTTCGTCCTTTTTCGAAGAGAGAGCGTAGCCCGTATTTCGGCGCTGTCGATTCAGCGTCGGTATAGGCGCATCGACGCCGAAATTCTGTATGCCCCTGCTTGTTTCATTTTTCAGTAGTGAAATCTTTAAACGCGATTTTCTCAAAACAGCATTTTTGAAGCTTGTGTTGATAACTTAAAATCGGTTTGACCGAATTAGCTAAAACTTGCGGAATTTCTTCTTTACAACATCAGCTTCCAGTTATAATTTAGAATTTTATATTGCAAAACTCAATAATCATTGCAAAAATGTACGAGAAATTTCGGAAAATAGTTAATTTTTTCGAAAAACTTCTGCCAAACAACGAAAAGATTTTTTTTACTTTCTTTTTAGTTTAGCGACTAATTGTAGCTATTTTATAGATAATTTTTTTTCTGGACTGTTACAGATCAAAATTACGACGCCCAGGATTCCTATAGGTCCTCTTTGTAATAACATACATCCGCCATTTGTTTTAAAATAAAGAAAAACAATTTTGTGTACTTCAATATCCTCTTAACAAGCCTACAAAATTTCATTAGGATTGCATAAAAACACGTAAAAAAATTCTTGAAAAAATCTTTTTTGCTACCCGTATAATCGTATCTTCCTCTTCAATACTAGAATGGTTTCCCGAAAATCAAATTAATAAAATGGAACTAAGTTTCATTCTTCAATAATTAATTGCAGCCCCTTAAAAATAATTCTTTTAAATAAATTTCACATCTCGGATAAAATAAGATAAACATGTATAAAATTATCTTATATGGCGGTTAGCGTGATTTGGGATCATTATAACTTCAACTACTTAATAGAACTTGGGTACATGCTTCAGCCTGAATTGAGCAGTAATCAGATGTGTAAAATTTATTATAACTTTACTCGAGAGTTATTTTAAATTGTCTCTTATAACTCTGTTTTTCCGGATAACGTTTTCTTTCGCTTTAGTTGAAATGTTTTTTCTATGCGTTCGAAAAAACACATTGTCTTTCGGTTGATTTTTGCCCATCCATTTTCTTCTAATCCGAAAAATTTGCGTTAAAGACTTTTTCAGTCTTAAATAATTTTCCAGAAGAAATAGTTGGTATTGTTATCATTTGAGAATTCACTGAAGCATTTTACAGATTTATATAGTATTTATAACAGATTTCTATTTAATTCCTCTTTTTAGTTGTTGACGGCGTTATTTCAAATTGATAGCTTTCTTTCTTTAAAAATTATTTTTAATAATTTTTTAAAAAATCATTTACTTTTATTATTTTTTTCCTGCTTAGTGTATTATTCATGCAACACATTAAATATTTTTAACAAATGGCTCAACTTCGTGATCTAACCTGTTCATTTTTAGTAGGACTAAAAGATTTATTTTTTCTTTAAGATCTTGTTTGAAGCTTGAACGATTTGTCAGTTTGTTTACTAGTATTGGACTATTTTTTTAAATTTTATTTTCGCTGTTCATTAACAGGATTGGTGAATGGTTAGAGTGATAAAATCGGCCAATAGCTGGGTTTTCTTTGTAGATAGAGATTTCCATCTGCGCCGCTTAACTGTTTCTAAAAGCTCCTTGCCTTTTGTGGTAATTAACCTTAAACTCCAGTGAATGTGCTTTAAATTAAAAGTAAAGATGAATCTGTACTTTCGGCTGGTAAAAAGTCTGTGTATTGATTCTTCTGAAGAACGAACCTTGACGAGCAATAACCTGCTGTTACTATAATTTTGTTTGTATCTAACTGCCCAGATATTGTTAAGTAATTTGCTCAATAAAATATATGTCTGATGACTCCATCCGTTACAAAAACAACTAAAACCGCAATTTGGCCAAGCTGAAATTTATTGCTTGTATAAACGGCTTCCGCTTATTTAACACCTGCTTACTTCAATTAATTGCGTCCATGCCAACATAAAATTGAAGCAAATTAATTGATGCATTCTATAACCAGCGAGCTGGCACTTTCGATTTAATGCTTCCTGAATTTTCAAGTGATTTGGCCAAAATTAGTAAAAATAACAAAATTTATAATAACAGAGGCATATCTCAGAGCAACATTTCTATCCTGTCAAAACAAATGTATATATTAGTATCCATTTTTTGTTTCCGGTATCACAACTAAATATATCTCCAAGGTTTCAGTTTATGTAAGCAAAGATAATAAAAAGATCAAACTCGTTTGCCGTCAGTTAGGTTTATATGATAGCGTTAGAATTACCATAACGATTAATATTAGATCGTTAACACTTTATGTTTACTAATTACTAGTCTAATGTACAGGTTTAATCATTAATTAATAAAGTAAAAATAAATAGAACATTAAGTTTTAGTTGTTTTTACTATTATAATTAAAGTCAATTCAATAAAAATAAATATGATTAAATATTTTTTCATATATATGTATATGGCGAGTTTTTGCAACTTACTGTCGCGATTCTCGCATCCTAAGCGCCATTTCTGTTTGTCGTTCTAATCTCCTTCTCTTAATACTCTCTTTTGCATTTCCCGTTTTATTTTTTCTTTTATTAATTTATTTGTATTACTAAAATGACAACAAATTATAAATTGAAACTGTTATATGCCGCTATACGTGGAAACTCAAATATAAACCAATTTTTTTTAATTTATCGAAGCATATATAAACGTACCAGGTTATTTTTTACTTAGTATTTTGACTTAAACATTTGATAGGTAATTCCTCTAATTCCGTTATCATAAAATGCAGGTGGTTGTGACATTATCCAATCCCATATAAATACTTCGACAGCAACACTGTGATCATAAAGCAGAATAACATTTCAGTTTACCTGAGTATTGCAGTAGCTTATTTTAACCCCAGAAAGCATTTTAGCAACCGTTAATCAACAGTTCTCGAGAAGTCTGTGAACGATGTGAATATTCTGCTCAATACGCCACTCCTTCGAAAACGCCCAAAAATTATTTATGCTACGCTTATACTTGATACTACTGTTCTCGTTTCCATCAAAGATAAGATGAGCATAAGTCGATAGAGCAAATAATAACAGGCCTGATTTAAAATGAATTAGCGGTTTTAAAGTGGTCAGCCACTACATATTACATATACTTGGGAACACTTATCAACAATATGGAAGACTGCTCAGCGGAAATAATCAGACGAATCCAAACAAGCAAAAATTCCATGACTAAGTTACAAAAACTATGGAAAGACCGACAAATAACAAGCAACCCAAAAGTATTACCGGCAAGAACTCTGGTTTTTCCCATATTATTTTATGGAGTCAAATCGTAGACAGTAAAAGAAAAAGAACGCAAAAGAATTGGCGCTTTTGAGATGTGGTGCTGGAGACGCATGCTGAGGATTTTCTGGACAGCAAGAAGGACAAATATGTCTGTACTACAAAACTCAATATAAATGATCACTTCTCTACTATAAAATATAGACAAATCCTAAAATACTACGGCCACATATCAAGACGTGACAACAACAGCCTTGAAAAACTAATGGTGGAAGGATGCACTGAAGGCACCAGACCACAAGGAAAAACGCTGAAGAAATGGCTAAATCAAGTCAAAACAACAATAGGGAGGCAAATTCAACAAATTAACCACGAGGCCCAGAGCCGACCAAGATGAAAAAACATCCTCAAAAATATAATAAATAATAGACCATGATGATCCGACTCTTCTGATAATGAGATAAGACAGGAAGAAGACGCTTATACTTAGGTCTTGTTAAGTATGGTGTTTTGCAACCATGTCTTAAGTTTTCTTAAATACTTAAATAATGTTATGCTTTCAGTCTCTCTCTCTCTCTTCTCCCCCCCCCCACTCTCTCATAAGAGACTTGACAATCTGTTGCGCAACGAACGAGGGTGCATCTTGCTTTAACGTGATACTAACTAAAGAAACAGCAATTCCAGGTACTCTACGGGAGAAATCTCTCGCAGACATCTCTATCTCCCACTGCCATAATGATATATCTGACCCAGATATCTAACACTTCATTTATTTTGATATATCTATTTTGATAGAAAGTTAACTTGGAAAATGCACATTTGGTCCAATCTAAAACAACCAGGAGAAATATACCGCGATATTGTACTGGCTGCTAGGGCGTAAATTTCAATTATCTCTCAAGAATAAGTTATTGCTATATAAAGCTATCGTCAAACCAGTCGGGATCTAAGGATTACAACTGTGGGAAATAGCCAACAATTCAAATATAATATTACATTTATCATGCAACATATAATTCTACTGAACATTTAAATGCAGTCTTTTTAATTTATTTTAACATAGCCTTTATAAATTAAAGAATAGCCAGAAAAAATTATTAAACATTATCAGTAAATAAAACCAACAAAAATAGTTTGCAATAACCCTAAAATGATTATAAATAATAATAAAAAAGAATAAAATAAAATTTAATAAACATCTCCCCTTCCTTTAAACCCGATTCTATTATATAATAACATAGACAATTTGCAACATAAATACAAGTTCGAAGGATAAACAAACATACATAATTGTTCAGTTTTTACTGAATGCCCTTTCATGCCCTTGTTTAGTATGGAATTCAATAGCTGTTATTATCACGTATAACTTAGCAACGTTGAGGCATGCTTTCATCAAATGTTCTGGGTGATTCAAATTCGACACTCGTTTTCTTCAAAATTTATGCTTGATAAAACTGGCGTTATACCAGTTTGCATCTTTTACTCGGTGCAACGCATATTTTAATGTTTAGGATCATTATTCTCTTACAAAACCCGTTTGCCATTATTTTTACCATAACAGGAGACTCAGTCGATGTAGGCACATCATTTTTTAATGTTAGGATTGTCCGTAAATACACATCAAGTGTGCGAGAAATTCACCTAAATTCAAGAAGTCTTTAGATGTAAACTTTATCAAGGTGTTTAACGGATATCTATAGTAAAGACTATATATCTATATCTAACTATATTATCAGAGTGTTTTTCTTTGGTATTGCTGCTCAAAAATAAAAGTTTGTTTCTGGGCAATAAGGCTATTATTTTATATTTATTTAATTTTTTTAATTAATTGCCATAAGACTAATATAAATATTTGTTCTTGTTTTTGCCCAGTATGACGATGACTTTGTTAACCGGGTTAGTTGTACATATGTGCACAGGTAGAATGTGATCGTGGCATTTGTAAATTACTGAGCAAGTAGAGCAGAGTATTTGCATCAAATTTTGTACAAAAAAAAAAATTCGAATGATTTAGAAGTGACCAACATTTTGAAGGATCAGCAACGAGCAGAACACTGGAAAAGTTGAACTTATACAGGTTGCAATCAACAAGAATTTGCAACAGACAATCTGAGCTAACTAAACTGTGTCAAATTTTTCCTTAAAACGTGTCCTCAAAATTTGTTCCGCAGTTCCGTTAGGCTCAGCCACCCCAATTAAAATCTGGTTTGCTAGGTTCGAAGAAGGTGCGTCGAAGTCACAGCAAGGTCAAATGTGTGAAATCCCAAAGTGCCTATTTTGAAGGAAACTGAGACTTGCCCAGTTAAGTGCTTCCTGTATCTTCTACCATTTTTACTAAATATATAGACTACTTGTTATTGATATTATAATTTTTTGTATTCTATGAATAGATACTTTCTAGACAGGCCATGTTTCTGCACCATTTATATTAATTTTTCTAAAGCTCACAAAGATTTTTTAACGCCTTAGCGACCTTACTAATACCCATTTTTATACGTTTCAGATGCATGCATAAAAACAGTTTAAAAGCTTGATCATGACTCCTTATAATTTGATGTATACTGATAGTTTAAGCACAAAACAAGAGAATTGTTAGGCTTCAAGTACTTGTCTTTAATTTATGTTAAGGAGGATAGCAAGCAAAAAATTGATAGTTCCATTAAACTACTGTATATTGCTTTTGTTCAATTAAAATATTCCTCATCAAAGTTTACATTAAAAAGTTGTTTAACATTTTATAGACGTACATATTTATTTAAATTAGTAATTAACAGTTTAGTTGCTAAAACTTATTTATTGTTGGCTCTGCTTAAAATGCAATAGAATAAAAGTACTTATGTTACTACAGATAAAATGGAAAAAATATACATCAATATAACAATGAAACCAAGGAAAACATTTTGTTGGGCAGCGCAGTTTTCTGTAAAGGTGTAGGACTAAAACCAGCAATGTGGAAAAGATAAAGGGAGTATTTTGCAGTAAAATTAAATGTAAGAGAAAGTAATACTAAATTTAGTAATATTACAAAAATAAATATTAAAAGAAATTGAGCATCAATTGATTCAAATAAGCTAAAGAATAACAAATATAAGGAAAGTAACGATTAACTATTAATTCATCATATGTTTATCTTATTTAAAAATATATCACAAATATAAATACAGCAAAAAGAAATTTTAGCGCTGCGTTTATTACGTCAAATTACCTTTTGGAAATAATAAAGATTATTATAAACAACAGAAACAACAAAAAAGTAAATTAGAAATTAACAACAGAATTTCTTACATAATTTGTAACTAACTATAGAAAAAAACTTTAACAAAAGTGCCTAGATTAAGTTACTTATACATTTAATAACTAATTTGTAATAGAAATAACAACAAGGAGATGAAAAACAAATTTGATTTTGTAAGATCCAAAAAATCTAAATTTTTGTTTCTATATTTTGGAGTAACCTTTAAGAAAATAACAAAATGTTAAACTATCAACAGATTGAAATGGTCATAAATGCTACAAAATTGCATGCAAAAAATTGAAGTATAAATTGTATTTTGTTTCTTTAAATCGATTTTTTTAATTACTGAAAGCAAGTGCATCAGCGTAGCCAAGAGGTTGAGGTGTTTAACTGCGGTGCAGACGGATGCTTAATCGCTAAAAATATTTGAGTTTATGTCAAATAGAGAATAATAATACGGTCGTATGAGACGTGGTGCTTACCGCATCATCTCGTTTCAAAGATGGTGCGCAAGCACCTCTCAGTTATAAGCTCATACCCTCACGAGGGACGTTAGAATTTCACTATTATTACTATCATTAAAAGTAAGTGAATCCAAGCTGGTAATTATATGGATTTCAACTTTTGAATTCCACTACCCTATAAACCAAAGTTCCAAATTTTTGTAAGAGAGCTACAAAATTCCGCCATTGATTTAATTGCATTATTTTGCATTCTAATTCGAAAAATAGCTATATTCATATTGTATGTACGGATTGCATTACACTTTGTGTTTAAAATAAAAGTTGAGGACGTCAACAATTCCGTGCCAGTGGAAGTTATTTTTAATGACATTTAATGCTCTTTAATAATCAAAAAAATAAAAATCATTCGAGAAAGAAAAGCAATTTGGTAATTCTACAAAGCAAAAATTCTCCGTAACTTATTGCGAGTACATTAAAGTAACTGTAAAAAGTACATTAATATATAAAAAAATCAAAGCATATATAGTAAAAATCGCTTACTGTCACATACACAAATGCAATATTCCCACCGACAGTTGTTTAAAAATATGGTTTTATTTACAAAATGTACTGTAATTCAATTATTGTCATTAGATTTATACGTTCTAGGTAATTTAAAGCACATTAAAGTACGCTAAATTTTATGCAATCTGTAAAAACAACTGTTAATCATAAAAAAATCTTATAAGCTGTATAAATTCTCTATAAAAGGTCGTAAGATTGCAAATATTGAATGAAGATCCCTCCCATAGATAAATCACAACAAAAAACATCTAGAAAAAAAGGGACTTATTAATTTAAAAAATTAAAAATTAGTTTGTTGGATAAAATTTTTGCTAAAATAAGTTTACAGGCAACACAAATGTACAAAAGCATTTACCCAAAATGTTAAAATAAAATATAATCACGCTGAAAAGTAGTGTAGTTTGATGCTTTGGACTAAATTGTTTAAAATTTATTTTAAAATGTAACATGCTCTCATATTAAGTCGGCTGCTAGGGCGTAAATTTCAATTATCTCTCAAGAATAAGTTATTGAATAAATCATCAAACCAGTCGGGATCTAAGGATTACAACTGTGGGAAATAAACAATTCAAATATAATATTACATTTATCATGCAACATATAATTCTACTGAACATTTAAATCTTTTTTAATTTATTTTAACATAGCCTTTATAAATTAAAGAATAGCCAGAAAAATTATTAAACATTATCAGTAAATAAAACCAACAAAAATAGTTTGCAATAACTAAAATGATTATAAATAATAATAAAAGAATAAAATAAAATTTAATAAACATCTCCCCTTCCTTTAAACCCGATTCTATTATATAATAACATAGACAATTTGCAACATAAATACAAGTTCGAAGGATAAACAAACATACATAATTGTTCAGTTTTTACTGAATGCCCTTTCATGCCCTTGTTTAGTATGGAATTCAATAGCTGTTATTATCACGTATAACTTAGCAACGTTGAGGCATGCTTTCATCAAATGTTCTGGGTGATTCAAATTCGACACTCGTTTTCTTCAAAATTTATGCTTGATAAAACTGGCGTTATTCCAGTTTGCATCTTTCACTCGGTGCAACGCCTATTTTAATGTTTAGGATCATTATTCTCTTACAAAACCCGGTTGCAATTATTTTTACCATAACAGGAGACCCAGTCGATGTAGACACATCATTTTTTAATGTTAGGATTGTTCGTAAATACAAATTAAGTGTGCGAGAAATTCACCTAAATTCAAGAAGTCTTTAGATGTAAACTTTATCAGGGTGTTTAATGGATATCTATAGTAAAGACCGGCCTATATTATCAGAGTGTTTTTCTTTAGTATTCCTGCTCAAAAATAAAGGTTTGTTTCTGGGCAATAAGGCTATTATTTTATTTTATATTTATTTAATTTTTTTAATTAATTGCCATAAGACTAATATAAATATTTGTTCTTGTTTTTGCCCAGTATGATGATGACTTTGTTAACCGGGTTAGTTGTACATATGAGCACAGGTAGAATGTGATCGTGGCATTTGTAAATTACTGAGCAAGTAGAGCAGAGTATTTGCATCAAATTGCGGATAAACGGGAGACCCCACACCGTTTACCCATAAAACTGCGGGTGGAGCTACCCTATCCCACATCCGTGGGTAACAGATGCCGCCTGTAGTAATGACGTGGGGTAGAGGTTCACGCAAGTGACCTCGCCGACAACTCGTCAAAAGTTCGTTACTGAATTCTAGATGTCTGCCTGTCGGCCCGTCACAAAATTTGAGATTTTTTAAAATTTGAAAATAGATTCTTATAGGAAAGTTTACGCTGAATTCGAAAATGAAGTCGAAAAAATTCTATGTCGAATAATTTTCGAGATATTCGAAAGATCTTTTTAAGTTCGTTCTGGGATTGCTTACAGAGCAATCTCTTCGCCGGCCCGCATATTTTTTAATAAAATTTAAAAGTTTTAAAACATATTTGATAGGTTTCTCTTCTAAATCTAAACGTGCAATTGTAGTAAGCTAATTATAAACTTGTAGATTCTTCTTTCTGTTTTTCCTTACATTATGTGTTGCAAAAAATAATATACAAATATTACTCTAAAAACAATTCCTCCTATTGATTTTTCCTAAAAACTGCAACAAATATAGAAAACGTAGTAACACATTAATAACTGTAGTACACAACATAACTATAGGCTTTGTTATACGTCCTTTTACATATTGTTGTTAAAAAAATGTTTATGCTATTTATTCTTAAAAAGCATGAGCAGATAGAAGCCAAGGATCGCTAAATCTGGACTATAAGGTAGATATAATAAAATAAGCTTATCAATACATTCCACGGATTTCCAAGTAGTATAAAATGCAACTTACTATGTTACGGGAAATTTATAACTTATCTAACATTATGATATAGTAAACAAATTTTATGATTTGTCCAGGCCTCAGAAAATTCAAAACTACCACTCTTTTACTACAAGAAAAAAGAATTATACCTCAATTTACTTGTTCAGAGCTGTATCTTAATCATTTTATCCGATGAAAAACTTTCTAAATGCATCGAATCCGTTATTTCACTTCATACACAACTCTCTACACATAATTCACCGATTCTTGCAAATAGGTTAGCTAATTAGAACACTTCTTACTTTATGGTGTGGCAGGTGCGTATGGTCAGGTGAAACGTAAAGTGTGTAGCAAGTTGCTATCGCTCTTGTTAAAATGCACTACTTTACTGTGCTAACATCTGTTGGGTTTTATTAAACATTCTATAAGCGTCGACAAATGTTCAATATTTTTCTCATAAATAAATCTTTGCTTCACATGCATTTCAGTACCAAACTACCCTTCTGCAGCTATCTGTCGCAAGCCAACAAAATTAAATAAATTTTAGCGGATAAGCTCATACTCTACCCATCATAGAGCCATAATTTACTTTTGATATTAGGGGCCAACATAATAAACTAAAACAAATAAGAAGTATTAGGTTTTAGAGTGTCCTCGTAATAATATTATAATTATTTAGTAGAACAATATCAGATAAATAGGGAAATAATGTATTTGCATTTGAAAGTAAAGACATGTTTCGTTATGTTTTATAGTTGTGCCTTTTGTGACGCTAAACATTTAAGGTATAATATAATGAAGCCAAAAATTTATGATTTTGACTACTAATTAAAATACTTACACTAAGTACCTGAATATTTTATAAAATATTAACAAATTTAACTTTTGATTGAATTAATTTACAAAACTAGTTGGCTGTTACTTAAAACATATTAATTTTAACTGGCTTATAGCACGTACAATAGACAACAAACATAAGGACAAACAAAATCCTCAAATCTACTGTCTGTGCCATAAATTCGATGACAGGCTCCCTATAATTAAATCGAAGTACCAATTGTTCAGGAAAGTTACAATCATACATTCCGAAATGTACACAATGTGATCTCGCAACCTTCAACCTAAGAATTATTTAAAAAGTTCTTTTTGTACAGAAAAACATAATTTTTTTAACTTTATTTATATTTACAATCTGCTCTGGTGAGCAATAAGTAAATTTGGTGAACTTACAATAAGTATTATTATTTACATATGGGATACTTTCCCAGTAGAATTTAAGAATTACTTATACGTACATTACACTTATACACATAACACTGATATACATTGAGATCAGTATCGATCTGGTAGGTCTAGAGGATCGTACCTTTTCAGCTTGTGAGTGGTATTACTGTTGGCGAGTAAGATATTTTGCACTCACGCACTTCACTTCTTCTTTCACTAATTTTATTCCCAAGTTTCGATGGATGACTTCGTTTTGTACGTACCATGGTGCGTCCACAATTGCTCTCAGAGTTTTGGATTGAAATCTTTGCAATATCTCTAGATTGGAGTTACAAGTAGTCCCCATAGTTGCAAGCCATATGTCCATATGGGCTTTAACACAGTCTTGTACAGTAGTACCTTGTTTTGCAAAGACAGTGTAGATTTACCTCCTATCAGCCAGTTTAATTTTACTAACTTCAATCCCAGTTGTTTCCTTTTGCTAAATATATGTTTTCTCCACGTTAATCTGCGATGAAGATGTATGCCAAGGTATCTAATGTCTTGTAAGGTGTTGTTGGAGGTGACTGAAGGGCACGTCTCCCTTCTGAGTGTAAATGTAACTTGTGAGATTTCACTTTGTTTGCTTTTATGCGCCATATTCGTAACCAATCTTGCACTTTATTAAGACAATTCTGTAAGTTTTGTGATGCTATCACAGAGCTTTTGTGGGTTACAAGGATTGAAGTGTCGTCTGCGAACGTGACTGTGATCGTATGGTTGTTGGTAGGTATGTCTGCTGTGTACAATACATAAAGAATAGGTCCTAATATGCTTCCTTGCATACACTAAATTTTGTAGGATGCAATTTTGTGATTGCGCCTTTGAACTTCACTTAGAAACGTCTATTGGTTAGGTAGAATTTCATTAGTTGATAGTAGGTGTGTGGAAGGTTTTTTTTTATCTTGTCTAAAAACGCTGCAGAACAATACTTCTTCTCTTCATATGTCTTATTTATTTTACTTACTATTCTGTGGACTTGTTTGATAGAGGCATGTTCCTGACTAAACCCGAATTGGTGTTCCGGTATGAGATTATTCTCCTCTATGATTGGTTTGATTCTCTTGAATAGGAGCTTTTCAAAGACTTTAGATATTATCGACAACCAACTAATTGACGATAAGACGATGTTTTTTCTAGAGATTTGCCTGGTTTATGGCCGCTATTAGCTTAAATCCCTTTTCTGACAGTTCTTTTAGGATTTTACCGGTGATAAGGTCATAACCTGGTGCCTTCTTCAGGTTTAGATCAGACTTTATTTTTTTACTTCCCCTAGCTTGATCTTTTTATTGGTAGGCTTAATTGGTTAGTTGTTTCTAGGAAGTGTTGTATTTCTTTCTCTATAGTTGGTTCAGAGGCGAATGATTGAAAAACATTTGTGAGGTGTAATGCAAAAGTATCGGCTTTTTCTTCCTCATTTCTGGCCCAATTTCTATCAGGTTTTCGTATTGAGGAAATAGCTTGCTGCGGTTGTTTTAATCTTCTCGTAATATTCCATAATGAGTAGTCCGTTGCATTTGTAGCAGAAAGGGTTGAAAGATAGTATCCTGTAGTTTAATTTCGTTTTTCTTGAAGAATCGCTTTTAAATTTTTGTTGTATTATTTAGCCTATTTTTGCCATTCGGAGATCTAGTGTTCTGCCAAATCCTGAGAAGCTTTTTTTCTTAGCGATTGCTTTTTTATTGTCATTGGAAGAGTGTTGTACACGTCCTTCGTTTTCATCCTTGCGCAGGGGTCATGCTAATCTTCTCTATATTATTCAAATTTTAGTATATGTACGAAAACCATAATGAACTCATAAAGTATCTTAAGGAATACAAACAAAAAATGTTAAACAACTTTTTCTTTACTACCAGATGAACAAAACCTTGGTTTTCAGAAAATCATAAAAAGTCTGAAAAAAGAACAAAATTTCCTAGAAAAATCATGTGACTATTATCTTCTCCGAAAAAAAATTGAAGCGAGTTCTCTTAAGGGGGACGTCTGGTTTTTTGGCCCAAAATCGATTTTGAGAATTTTATTTTTTCAGAAAGCTGAAAACCCTAGGATCATAATGCTTTTTTATTTTTTCTATAACTCAATTTATCGCAAGGATGTACATGTATATATACGTGTAAATTTACACGCTCTCCAAGCCATTTTTTCCGCCCTGCAAGTTGTGACTTGTTTTTTTCGAAAGAAACGTCGTGGTTTTTTGGATCAAAAAATTAATTTCAGGTTTTTATATTTTCGAAAGGCTAACGACCTCAGAATCGCAATGTTTTTCTTAATTTATTTGTGTCTATACATGCAGGCTCGCCGCCCCAGTTTTTCCGCGGTGCAAGAATCAACGAGTTTTCTCGCCGTTACGTCGTGACCTTTGAACAAGCGTTGAATATGATATCATTATGTTTAAATGTTTGCAAAACAAAGGATCTCGTAAAGATCCAAATAAAACAAAACGTGGTAGGAATAAAAAATGAAAGTTTCATGTGCTGATAAACAATCTCAGCAATCCTCAAAAGATGCGAGAATCAAGAGAAAAAATCTGGTGTGAACATCACACGACTTTCCTTATCTTATTATTATATATTATACCGGGTGCATCGTCTCGGCTCTGCGCTGCTCTCGTCCCGGAACTTGTTATTTTAAAGAAGGAGAGCGCAGTCTAACACTCAAGCTGATTAAAATAACAGTACAAGACAATAATTGAATTAAAATTTTGCTACGTCACTGAAAGTAACCGGCGAGCTCAGCCGCACGGCCTTCCTCATTATCGTCTGCGTGCTCCCTCTTAGCGGTCAAGCGCTCCTCCCCGTCCTCCCGCAGTCGGCCCGGTAGCTCTCCGAAGGCGCTGCGATTGGTTCGTTTAATTAATTTTTAATCGGCTATAACTTATTTATTTGACCTCGGATCAAAAATTTCATTGTAATTTTTGTTCGTCTCGGTCTGATCTATCCGATAATATCAAATTTTCCGAAACATTTTATGAACACCCGGTATATTAAAATCTGAGCTTCAATTTTTGTCCGAGTTCTATTTTACCAACTTTTACTTTAAATTCATGTTTATCTCATGATAAATCATTTTTATTCTCATAAATTTTTGTATCTTCAACCGTTTAGATTCGCGACCGCTTTGCGACCGATTTTGCGACCTTGCGACCAAACGACTCGCCGATTTTACCAAAGCTTCCATTGCATCCCCTACCTACAAGTAACTTGCATACCAAATTTCAAGTCTCTAGCTCTTACGGTTCTTGAGATATCCTGTTTACTGACAGACCGACAGACAGACAGGCAGACACACACACACACACACACACACACACACACACACACGAACCAATGGCTCAAACCAACTTTTTTGGTGTCCTGAGGCTATATTTCGTACAGAAATGTGAAAAACTGGGTTATGTCAAATTTCCGCCGATTACATTGCGTTTTCTCAAAATGAGGATTTTTCGCGCGGTGGACACGATTTCTCGGAAACCATTAATCCAATCGACCTAAATTTTTTTGTATGTATTTATTGAAACAATAGCATGTCTGTATTCTACAACCAATTATCCAAATTGAACCTAAAATATTTTATTTTATTTTAAAAGAGAGTAAAAGGACGTTTTTCTGAGAAATTGTTTCGCAGACTGGTATTTTTTTCCTATTGATCTTGACAACTTGGTTCTAAAATACAGACAAGATATATACGTCTACTTTAAAAATGCCGTTTGATTTTTTTGTTTTGGCTATACTGGTGTAAAGATATCCTGTCCGCCGCACAACGCACGGTTTTTCAGAATACGACTTCAGCGCCCTCTGGTGGAGTTGAAATAAATAATATAATTTAAAAAAAATGTAAGTACATTTATTATATTAGAAAACTTGCAGCTAGAATGACGCGCTTTTATGATGAAGACAAAATGTTCACATATTTCCTTTATCAATCGGTTTTGGAACAGTTATAACACAATGTTGCTGTTTAGACTTCCAATAGGCGCTTAGTAGTGTAGAACGAGAATCTTTGCTATGCAGGAATTTTCAGATCTACTCAGGATACCCTATAGCCTTATCATCTGTTATGTCAGACTTCTTCTGTAGATATACTCTCAAGTGAAAACCCAAAGTGGTGATCCAACTAGACACTTACTCTTCAGTTTAACCACTAAAATCTGAATTAAACATGTGGTTTCTGAATATTAGAATCCTTTACGATTCCCATACTATAATATTATAGTATTTCAAAAATTTTATTCTTTAAAGTAAGTAGTTCTGACAAATATAAATTTTATTTTTGCAACAAATTGAAGAATACGAACCCAATTTGTGAATTGCACTGAGCATTCGAGTTGCGGATTTTTATTAGCTGGAATTCTTAGGATCATCTAGAAATTACTCTAAAAATTTTTTCATTGAATAGTTTGATAAATTTTGATCAAGAAAGTCAAGCTCTGACTGTATACTATGCTAACTTTTTACTCAAAAACTATTTGGTCTTTTTAATTTTGAAGCTATGTTCTACTTTCAACTAATAGACTAGCGATGCATAAAATATATAATAGTAAAGTATTCGTAAAGTCAGAACCGTTCTTTTGCTTTTTGGCTTTTTCTTACGCTGTTAAAAAACTTGCATGAAACATCTAACAATACATGGTCTCGTTTCCATAAAATACGTCTCATTACCTATGCATTGTTGAAAGGAGACCGGTGTTTTAGAAAATTTTATTTGTGAAACCAGATGCAATTATATTTTCAAAATTTCACCGACAAAAAAAATTCCAAATAAAGTCTATCGTTTTAAAGGCAAACATTTTTAAAGTAGATTTCTTTAACGGTCGCCTCCAAACTTTTTTTATTAGATTGATACCTGGGCTTTCAGATCTATCGATAAGTAACAGCATTAATTTGGGAATTGCCCTACAGTACAATATTAACTTTTATTTATAACTAATACATTGTTAACTTGCTGGAATAAAATTGCTTTACTAATGGCAATATATTTTTTTGCTACGTTTTGTAGTTCTCACTATTAGCCTTTTTTCATCTAGCCGAAAAACGACGGGCCAATCACGTTAATTTAAACTCGGCCATTAACGGAAAAGCGACTCCTAGCATTCAGTTATACGGTACATGGTATGTTGCTATTCGTACCGTGTATTTCATAGTCTGTAGTGTATGACTCGAACATCATTTCGTTAGTAAAAATAATGTGAGATCCTAATTTTATCACTTTACTTAATCTCAAGATAAGCTGTTAGAACTGAATCAAAGAGATTTTTCTTAGTTAGATCACCATGTTTTTATCTTTAGTTAATATACAACTGCTATTAGTCCTCTCACCATGATAAGCTAGATGATCGTTTTCGAACAGCTTTTTCGCTTTTAACGCTATATGTTTTACTCATATAGAAAAGTTCGGTTGTATAACATAGCAACGATTCGCCATCCAAATATTTTACTTTTGTTTTTCTTATTAGTCAAATAAAAATTTAACGAACCATTTTAAAGTCGTGCTTATATTTTGAAAAAAAAAATGTTAACTTTTTTCTGCCTTTCGCCGTATATTATATCAACTAAATACATCAAGTTACATACATTTTTTCAACATATGTTAAAACTAAGGGTTGCCCACTAAAAGGTATTTTTGGAATCCTAGGCTGACAATTTTTCACCCTCCTTTCCTCAGATTTTTGCGAAGAGCGAACATATAAATTTTTAATTGGATCGGTTTTTTCCCCGGATCAGGAACGTGGAACTATTTAACTTAATGCTCATTTATAATGGACGTAAGCATAAGCCATTACGAATGAGCGCTTACAATTGAACCTCCGATCGGCGGAAGCAAATCAAATGGCCGTGGCAGACGTGCTTTTTGCGTTCGGCAATGCAGCGGCCGATGACAGTCGCGGCAACCCGGAAGAAGAGAGCAGCCCCAACGTGCGTGCATGAACGCACGGACCTCGTGTAAATTAAGCGCTCAGAGCGCAGGTACGCTAAATTTCATGTCAGTCGTCTTTATTTACTTTCCGTTCAACTCTATAGGCTGTCTTTGTGTACAACACACAAACCTCCTCGTGTAATCAAAGACCTAGAATCACGCCACATTTCTTTGTTTACTTTCTGTTTAAATGTGTAGATAGATCGGCATGACTAATACTTTAAATTAATATTAAATTTAGCTAAGCTTTTCCCGTGTACAAAAGTTTAACTAAAAAAGGAAATTCTGTATATATTAACAGAGAAGTTTTAAATATTACAAACTAAATTACATCTATATAAAGGTAATATATATAATAATATAAATAGTTTTCAGTAATATGTATGATATTAAATCATATTTAACTATCAATCTATTAAATAATAAAATAATATTTATATTGCGCATTGCAATATATTCTATAGAAAGTGAAATGCAGCTATTCAACTAAACTAAAATATTTCGATAGAAGAAAGTAAAATTTCGATTTTTTCTCGCTAGGAGACAGCCTCATGTAATTCATTGCCAAATTAGGCGGAAATTGTTAACAAAAATCGAATTTCAGTCCGCAGGCAGTAACGAAGCGCTCGTTAACAATTTATGGCCACAATAGGAAGATAACAATTTTGAGATAAATCACGGCGAGCGGCCTACAATCCGGCTTATAAACGGAACTAATTTGCCGTATCGGCGGTGCGCCTCTGCCTTTAATAAGGCCGCGTTTTCAGAGCAGCAAGTGAAAGCACGAGGTGACAGGTCGTCCGCGGTCGGTCACACGGAACTGCAATGTCAGTAGAAGCAACTAGTTATAGCTTGGAAACGGCTTCTCCAGCTTGTATTATGCGAAATGCGCCTGGCACGTTGTAATTACTCGAGTGCATCGATTCGTTAAACGCGCGTTGTTGAAGGTTGAAGAACGACACGCGCGTTTAGTAAAGTGTATTGTTGATAATATTTTATTTTTAAATGAGTGTTTAATACTAAAGAGTTCTTCTTTTAGTATCATTGCCCCCCCCCCCATTTTATACTTTTTTTGCAAGAAGTTAAAAATTGCGTATATTTATTCGCAACTATGTAAATGTTGTAGATATTCAGCAGAATTAGATGGCAAAAAATTATAAAATAACAGTCTTTTTTATAGAAATTAAAATCTGGCACACGATGAGTAATAAACCATCAGATGAAACACTACATTCCAAGTTCTTATAATTGAAGAATAAACTTAAGCTCCTCATAATCTTATAAATTTTGATAATGTCTTCATTAACAGTACTACTTATCCCCCCCTAAAAACTCCTAGTGCAATTTGCTCAACGGTCAACAAGCGATTGTTATGAAAAAAGAATGAATGACATGTAGAGTAGTAATACAATGACCAATCTTTAAAATTTAATCTAAATCTAAATCTAGTATTTATTTGTCTAAATTAATTGACAATTGTTTTAAGAATTAACGTATGTCGGTCCTATGGTCAGGTCGAATGGCAGCAGACTTTTCAGTCTACGAACTTTGTTAAGGTAGCGCCCATTTAGCCGACTATAATATACGTTTAGATGCACTGACACTCTTGCATTTGATATTAAACTAATGGGTGACTTCTTAGACAGTTTCTAACGTTAGATGATTTTGTTAGAAACATAGCACAGTATCTCGACAACGTTTCGTAATACTTTGTTTTGGAACCTCTGCAGAATAGCAATATTGGTTGTTCTTCATAGTTGAATACCACAGGTAACAATTTGTTATATAGGGATACTTTTGATCTTTTCCAAATGAGCCAGTACATTTAACTTTGACAATCCCTTTTTTCAATGTTAGGCGTCAATCTGAATGCATATCGAAGTTGCAGTTGTTGATCTTTACAGAAGGGCATGTTTTTTAACCTTAATTCGTTACTTTTTGAACTAGTGCTGAGTTTTGTTGAGGTTGGTTTACAGGTTTCTTGGAGCCAATATGTCAGTGTGAGGTATCGAGACAGCAATGTCATTCGCATGTGTTGCTACCGTAGCAGTTTTTGTTGTTTGCAGATTAGTTGTATACAGAATGTGTAATACTGGTCCTTGTGAAATGCCTAAATATATTGGATATAAATTGGCATATTCACTGCCTTGTTTCACTAAGAAGTATCTATCTGTTATATGCGATTTGAGCAGTTGATAGAGAGGAACTTTTAAGTGTCTAAGATATGTCATGTTGAAAAGTATAGTACGTAAGCTTATAAATCTGTAGAAATACCTGTTTTCCGGGTTTGAGCATCATAAAGATGCTAGGAAAGCAGTACACCTGCAGTATTACATTAAAAATGAAAGTTGTAAGGTTGTAACATTTATCTTATAGTTCTTGTAAGATTTTACCGGAGATTAAGTCAAATTCAGATGCCTTTTTACGTTGATTTTTTTTATCATAACTTATTTTACTTTCTTAATTGTAAATTTACAATGGAGTATATTCTTCTGTATTGAATAACCCTGAGGAAAGTATTTGAAGCTTTAGCTTTTTCTTTAGCATTTTTGGTCCAAGTACTATTGCCTTTTTTAATTAGAGGCTTATTTTGTCGGAGATTTTTAAGCCTTTTTGTTATTTTCAGTGTGAGTGATCCATTGCTTCTATTGGTGAGACTTTCTAAATAATCTTGATGCTCTGATATTGGTCTTCTTGAATCAATTCTTTCAGTTTTTAAATTATTTTATTTAGTTTTCTTGTTTTCTTTTGTCCTAACTTGTCGCTGCTTCTGCAGATGTTTATTAATTAGAGTAGCAAATCGCACTGCCTCTTGTATATTTTCAACCACTGCTTCCATGTCCAATTCGGTTTTTCGTGTTAAGCTAGTGGGATTATATTGTTTAGTTTTTTTTTCTAAAATCATTCCAATCGGTCTTATTATTATTATTGATTTGACTAATTCTTTTTTTTGTAGTTGCAATTATTGAGTCTCGAGTAGATGTTTTCCATTATAATCTTCTCCTGCGAAAAACTTATAGCTAGTGTGTTGAAAAACCCCAAAACGCTTTTTTTGTTACATGTTTAGGTGGGCAATAAATTTCAGATATTGTTATCGGTCTATGTCCATCTTCAACGGTAACGTTAGTGGCTGCAAATAGTTTTTCATAATTTTATGCTTTCATAATGTTTGATGTTCTCTCTTGCAATTATAGCAGTTCCACTATGTGCTTAGTCGTCTGAATGTGTTGTGCAACATAGTTTGTACTTTGGAGATTCGTAAATAATTTTTGTCTGTGAAATGAGATTCAGAGATGATCATAATATCGACAATTTGGTTATCAGTAAATGTTTTCCTCTAGCGTGTTGTTGGAAGCCATTGACATTCCAAATAGTTATTTTATAGTAAGCTGATGTAATGCCGATAATGGTCAATAAATTAAGCACGGCACCAGTCTGTTTTATGAACTTGCTAAACATTTCTTCGAGGTTAGTCATATTATTGGCTGATTGGTTACTTACTGGTATTGTTTGGTTTATATTGTAGCTTGTTGTTGGCTATTTGCACAAAAGACATACCTGGCTGTAGTTCCAATACTAGTTACATTTTAAATTTATATTATGTCAATTTTTATCTTTTAAAAGTTTTGTTTCTATGTACGATATTTGCATATACTGATACCTGATATTTAAATTAAATTTATCTTGCACTAAAAATAGTGATTTAATTTGTGACAAACATATTTTCAGCGAAATAGTTTTAATAATTGTTTGTGAGCAACTTATGTAATTCTTTTCGTGTGACGCAATTAGATTTTTAGTAAAATTTGGCAAACGAATATTAAAACCTATGCAAAGCTAAATGCAAGGTATGTCATATTAAAATATAAATTTTTATTTTTAATTTTGAATCTTTCTATGCGAGTACTATTAAATATTGTCTTTAGACATGTGATAGATCCTAGAAATCCTTATGGGTAGAAAACACGCGTTTTGTGTTTATTAATATTTATACAATATTTGACAAATATTTAATATTGCAAGAGGTTTTACATAAATAGACATCTACATAGTTGTTATCGATTATCTACCGCATAAATTTTAAAAATCGATTGTCTACATTCATGTAATGTTCGAATAGTATAAAATATAAAGATTAAACAACTTCGATTAAAGCAATAAGATTTCTGTTTAAAAAACAACAAAAATTATCACTCCCAAAGTTATTTTGTGGTGCAAAACATCCAAACAAGAAATTATAACGTCAACCTTAAAAACTACAACAGATGGGTAATTGATATTAATTATTATTTACTAATAGGTACTCATAGATATAATAATATATAATATATAAAATCGACAGGATAGAATCTAAATAATTCAACTGACACGCATTTACAAATTGCAAAAGAGCTTTTTTCAAAAATAAATTCTGATTATCTCTTATAGACCACAAAGCATCAATTTAACGGAAACATCTAATAGGAATTGCATTTTTTTCCAGTGCTACTACATAAGTTTAGATTTTTTTAGAGCACTTACTGGCACTGCAGCCTCAAGGACTTATTGTGCCTACTAACATGCACTTAATGCTAAGACATCACTTACATCCATGGACATCGTGGACAGAGGAACGATGATCTTGACCACCAAGCCAACGCGGCTCATTAGTTTAGATTAGCCATAAATTGAGATGTAGAAACACAAAAAACGCAGCTCATGAAAAACTAAGAGCACAGTATAAGTACATGTTGAGACGCGGTTATATAGTGCCATGAGGTGGCTAAGCTTTTCCCCCCTCGATCTAAATACTAATCCAAGTTCAAATGCAGATTTACAATGAAAATTTTACTTTTTGTTAAAAAGAAAAAGGTCTTTAAAAACCAAATATAAGCAAAAAACAATGCTTTTTATGTAGTCTTGAAATGGCCGTTATATAAAATACTATGTGCCACAACTGTGTTTCAACTAGAACATGGCGCAAATATATTTAAAAACAAATTTACGTTATTCGTACTTACATTTCATTTTATGCATTTTTACTTTATATTATAGAAATTTTGCCTCTGCACCTCACTTGGCTACATTTAACGTGCGGCCACAGTTGTGCTCAGTTTATCACAAATTATAATTTAACGAACTCGGTGGGTTTTTTAAACAGGCGTTCACTCAGGTTACGAGTTAGCTCTTTTAGTTTGTTTTTTAGAAGAAACTTCCCAACGTGTAGAGTAACAATAAAAGTATACGTATAATCTATAGGAACTAACTAACCAGCATAACTATCAAGGAACTAACTCGGAAACTAACCATAGGAGACTAACTGTATGAGACGAAGTATAGGAGACTAACTGCAGCAGACAAAAGTTAGGAGAATATTTTATATTTTAGGATAATATTGTGAAAAAAGCGTCTTATCTAAAACCTAACTAAGTCACTACAAGTGCATATTAGTAAGTACAATAAGACCTTGAGACTGCACTGTCGGTAACTACGCCCCAACGAAAAAAAGAAAGTGAAAGTCACGTCTTCTATAGAGCAAGACAGTATCTTTGTCTGTACACAACGATTAAGCAATAATAGCTTAATAATTCAAAATGAGAAGAGCTTTTATTATAAAAAGCTAATTTAAACGGATTGCATATATATATATATATATATATATATATATATATATATATATATATATATATATATATATATATAGTACAACTATGTAACACCACACATGCCAACTACATAAAAAACATTCTTTTTCATATATTTTATTTGGAAACTAATATTATTATTTTAAAATTTGAATCTAACTTAATTTTATCTTATAAATTTATGTTTAATATTATATAATTGCATTGTAATATACGCACACATTAAGCCTTTAATTTACCCACAATTCTTTTCTGCTCGAAAGTGCTCTACGTTCCTTAGTTTTAACTTGTGGATAGCCTTATCATAGACACTTAAATAATTTGGTGTGGTATAAAAATAATTTTGTAATATACTGAAATAAAAGCGAAGATTTTCACAGTCGGAATTTTGGTACATCGTATGGTTGGTTTTCAGGTTATTAGGCAGTTATATAAGTTTAAAAACTCTTGTCAATTTTAATTTCTTAAAGATTTTTTTCATAAGGTGTTCAACGCAGTTGTGTGGAAAAAGTCAAGGGTTTACGCTAATTTTTTTTATTATTTTATTAATTAAATTTTCTGAGCAGAAATTGTTTGAAAACTACTTCTCTAAACTAATTATATGTATACAGCTGCAAAATTCTTTTAATAGCTGACTACAGAAACACATATTGGATCTTAACTTAATCATTACATATTTAAAAACTGCAGATATAACTTAATATAATTGTTAATCGAGATATTAAACTTCGTTAAAAAATCTAACACATGTGTTTATTTTAATATAATTGTAAATCAATACAATAGTTGTATTTATACTACCGGTTTGCGAGTTAATTGAAAAATAGGAAAAAGTGTTTGTATAGTACTTAGCAGCATAAACTTAAGTTGTTTAAACTTAATTACTTCTAATATTTATTCTACCAATGATATACAAATCTAACTACTTATTTAGTTTCTTCGGTTACCTAACCGAAGATGAAATGAAACTAAAGGTCTAAAGAAAAATGTACTTTTATCTTCGGCAAATTAAAATAACTATAAATTTTAGATTATTTAAAAATATTTGCAGACACTTGTTTTTGGTAAACGATAAGCATAATAAAAATAAAAATAGAGTCCGTTTATAAATCGCATAAATGGTAATGGATAATAATCAGTGCTCTTATATATAGCATGAAACACACATCAATTTTGTAGTAAGTGTTAGAGTATACAAAACTTAAAAACTGCATAAAAAAATAAAAGCAGATAAATTAATGTTTCAGATTTATTCAAAATAATGTTAGAATAAGTTTTATTTATAAAGTAACTTTAAAAAATTTTGATGCACAATTGTAATAGATACGGAAGAGCTACGAATTTTTCGATTAAGGTCATCCATTAGATTGCGTACGCCATCATACTCTTTAGAGGACACCCATTTATTTGGCATTTTGTAAATAGTAAAACATTAAGGAGTTGTCCAAATTATTGTAAAATAATCAATAAATTCTTTAATTATAACAGCTGATAGAAAAATATATCTTTTCATAACGAGGTCACAATTTAAAAAGTGTTTAAAAACAAATCTCTATGATAAAAAAACCTTTAAATGTACAAGATTAGTGAAAATTATTTAAATGCATTACAATTTTTCAATATGTGTAAATAGGAATGCTCCTTGTTTACTAAAAATGTATCAGTGTTTTCAATATCTTTAGTTTATACCAGTTACTCATATCTCAGTAATATCAATATGACTCCCGTTTAAAAAGAAATTTAATGTTACGTACTTTCTATCCATTTTAATGCACTCAACAAAAGCTAATAAAATAAACTTACATAAAGTATCGGTTTATGTAATTTCATTGAAGGAAAATTCTATTGCTAAAGCCAAACAATTAACTTTCCTAATGAAAAGTCTCCGTTTTATAAATTATGTATACCCTACTTGTTTTATCTGCACGCAACGGCATCAAAGTTTCTACGTTTTGCAAGCGCATAGTGTTTTCGGAATTTCTTTTGTGGAGCCAATTCACACGTTGTACGCCAGAAATGCACGTTATTATAAACACAACTGTCAAGGTTAACGCCGTTACGCAGATAATTTATGGCCGTTTGTAAAGCACGTGGTTTCTTTTCGATAGCATTAAATCTCTAAGATGCTTTCTCAACATTGTTAATAGAGTGATTACTCGGATCTTTTGCAGAATCAGTGGCAATTATGTTAATAACTTTAACTCTTAAAGAGCAGAGTAATGAACAAAAATAAACGCTGTTAACTTTGTGTTGTACTAAATTTACCTCAACCGATATTTGAAAAAAATTGCAATATCTGTCATCTGCAGATCTGTTCTGGATTACATAATTATTGAAGATTTTAATTTTAAAATTTTTTCGTAGTACGATTCATGATTTAACGCTTCATAAAATAATAGAAAGAGCTTATAATTTGAAACTAAGATCTAAACATGTAATATGACTATTAAAACTTTTTCGAAAATTTACACTTACTATCCATAATGCAAAAGCAATATAATAAACGTTTGTTTTGAAAACGGAACAGTTGGTAAAGGTATAAATTTATTGAAATGCAGATTATAATCATTTCTGCAAGAAATGACAAAATAATATTTAGAAAAATCAGCACAGGTAGATATATTTATTGCACACTTAATGGTAAGATTATGTATAAATAAACTAAATCCCAAATTTATATGGAACAAAAATTACCAAAATAAGAGCAAAATTAGCTTTGTGGTAAAAACTGTAGTGCAAATTACAAAAAAAAAAACAATTTAAATTAAAGAGCGCGACTATACATAGGATACTAGGAAAATTTTTAACGGTGACGGGTTTACAGATTTAAGTTCATTGAGACAGACTCAAATCTACACCGCAGCAGACAAATAAATGGAATACTAGCAAATTATGCGTGACTTGAGGGTTAATGCGGAAGAATTGAATCAGTGGTAGCAGATAGTTGTCCTTATGGTACAATCATATTCAGATAATATCAAGAGTTTCAGAAAAGAAATTTTAGTTTGAACGACGCTTTGAGATCAGGATGCCATCCTTGTCTGCAACGAAGAAGAATATTGCTGTTAGGAAGATGCTCCTATAGGTATGTAACAGAATCTTTGGTCATTCCTCCACAGACAAACTATACCATTCTTCAAGTAAGAAAAATTCGTTCCATTTCGGTGCCCCATACCTTAACCAACAAACAGATAGCACGACACGTTTTATAGGGTCGCGAGATGATCAATAAGTTTAAAAATGGAACATGTTATAGGACAATAGCATACCAGCAAATGACTAATCTTGCTATTATTTTTACTATAATCCCGTCGTACAAGACCGGCACCCTTTTAGTCTGTTCTTTATCATTAATATTACGTTATACAAATACAAACCGCCGGTTGAAACGTACAGGAATCTGGTTATCAACCGGTACATACAGACCACAATAGATGGTATGCTCTGCTTTGCATTTACTGATAAAAATACAAACTTTTGCTATTATATTGTAATCTCTGTCTGGGGTCTTTAAAAAAGAAGACTCGCTTATATCTATAGAATAATCCCAATTTGTTAAGAAAAGAATGATGACTGTTTCCTTTACTATCGGTAAATATAAAGGGTTTTCCAATAGGAGCGCTCAAACTTTGACAGTGTATAGCGACCACGTTGGTGAAGCTATAGCTGTCAAATTTAAAGGTTATAGTAATTAATGTTGGACAAATCATCATGGAAAATTATAGTAATGAGCAACAAGTGCAAAACATTAAACTTTACTATCCAAATGAGTGCTCAGTTCGAGCTACGTTCCGTACGCTACGTCAATTTTACGGTGCATACAATCGTCCTGTTCGTTGTTTGGTGGACAAATTTAAAGCAACTAGTTTAGTAAACAATCAAACAACACCCGTACGTCGTCGAAACATGAGGTTTGCAGAAAACATTGCTGTAGTGAATGAGAGTGTGCAGGATAACCCGAGGCAGTCAATTCCTCGTCGCGCCCAAACATTTGGCCTTTTGTAGACCCTAACGTGGCGAATTTTGCGTCGCGACTTGTCGGACGGAAAATCATCTTCAGCGACGAGGCCCTTTTTTGTATAAATAGCTATGTCAACAAGCAAAATTGTCGCATTTGGGGAGGTAACAATTCATATGAGAACCATCAGTTGCAAATATATTCAGAAAAAGTTACTATTTGTTGTGGATTTTGGTCCGGTAGGATCCAATGATCACGGGTCAATACCCGTACTTCTTTCAAAATGGAGCTGGCACCGCCACATCTACCGGCGAGAGGTACAGGTCGATGATAACTCATTTTTTTGCCCTAAATAGGAAGATATAGATCTCAACGATATGTAGTTCCAACAAGAGGGCGCTACGTGCCACACAGCGCATGTAACAATGGATCTTCTGCACGACAGATTCGACGGCATGGTTCTCACGTTTCGGAGACGTCAACCGGTCACCGAGATCGTGTGATTTAACGCCATTAGACTTTTTCTTGTGGGGCTACGTTAAATCACGGGCCTATGCGAATAAGCCGCAGACGCTTGATTTCTTAAAAGTCAACATAACCAATGCCATCAATGATATCAACCCGATTTATGCGATCGAGTCATCGAAAATTGAACCTCTCGGATGCGCCCAGCGAACAAGTTGTTTTATTTGAAGTTCGAGCGCTCTTAGTGCAAAACCCTTTAAAAGAATTGGTTCGATTACTTGTTAAAAAAAATGTCAAAGTGGATAAAAAGTGATAAAAAAAAAACTTAAAATATTATGTGTACTTCAAAGCTTTCCTAGTATAATTAGCTGCATTAAAACTACTTACTGAAATATATATAAAAAAGAAATATAGGCTATATTAAGCATTTCTAAATAATTTAAAATAGCAATAACTGTATTACGTATAAACTTTTTAAAATACTAATTTTAGATTTATTTACAAGCACCAACACTAGCGTCAAGCAAATATATTCTGTATTTTGCTTCATATGAGTGCTTAATGTAGGAAGAAGTTGGAGCTTTAGTACACTTTTTTTTTCTATTGAAATCCCAATTTATTTACAATCTGCACAATTTGCATTTAGTAAATTCTGTGATAGATTATTTGGACATGTAGAAACATCCCCAGTAGGATGCTTCTGTACAATTGTCATCTAGATGAGTTTTGAGTTTTTGGGTATAAAACTAAACTTATAAACTAGATCTTAAAACTAAAATAAAACTAACGCAATACTTAATATTGATTAAATAGGGAATCTAGTAGGTAAATCATTTGGTATATATTTTTGGAGTCTTCGATTGCGATTTTGGGGAATTATAAGATCCATTACTGACGTGTTGGGGTGTGCAGTAAGACGGTCACTGTATTTACCACTGAAACGGCTGACTTCTTCTTTCACTGAAGGCATATGAAGATCGTTACAGATAGCCGTATTTGACACGAACCAGGGCGCGTTTACAATCATGCGCAGTACTTTAGATTGGAAGCGTTCTAGGATTTCTAAGTTAGCGTTGGCAGATGTACCCCAAAGTTGAATCCCGTAGCTCCATACGGGTTTGAGAATTACCTTGTACATCTTGGTTAAAATTAATCCCAGCTGCTTACGCTTACTGAAGATATGCTTGCGCCATGTTAACCTTCTGTCAAGATGTAACCCAAGGTACTTTAGTTCTTCTTTTTGCGGTAAAGGATTGTTCTTTATCTGAACCGGGGGACACGTATCTCTGCGCAGGGTAAAGGTTATTTGAGTTGACTTAGACTCGTTTATTTTGATTCTCCAGCTTGTTAACCATTTGTCAATTGCAGTTAAATTGGCTTGAAGTTTTTATGAGGCTGCGACTGGCCCTCTGTCAGTAGCCAGAACCGTGGTGTCATCCGCAAATGTAACTGTTGTGATTTCTGGTGTTGTCGGGAGGTCTGCTGTGTATAAGAGATAGAGCAGTGGTCCGAGAACACTGCCTTAGGGTACACCAGCGTTGATCGGAAGAAGATTTGTGGTTGTAGTTTCATATTTAACCAGAAAGTACCGATTAAGGAGATAGGATTGCAGGATTAGGAAATAGTTTAGGGGAAGGAGTGTTCTTAGTTTGCATAGGAGTCCCGTATGCCACACTTTATCAAATGCCTGTGATATATCTAGGAACGCAGCAGAGCAGTAGCGCTTGTCTTCAAAGGCTTGATTGATTGTTTGAACTACCCGATGGATTTGTTCAGTTGTTGAGTGCAACTTTCGGAAACCAAACTGGTGGGATGGTAGTAGCTCTTTGTCATCAATAATTGGGATTAGTCTTTGTACTAAGAGCTTTTCGAAAACTTTAGCTACTACAGACAGAAGGCTTATCGGTCGATAGAACTTTGGGTCGTTGGGGGGTTTATTAGGCTTTGCGATGAGTATAATCTGTGTCACTTTCCATTGGGATGGAAAATAACCATTCTGAAGGACTGCATTATATAACTAAGTTAAGTACTGTGTACCGATGACAGGTAGCTCTTTGAGTATTTTACCATTTATTAAATTATACCCCGGAGCCTTTTTAGGGTTGAGTGTGCTAATGACTTCATGAACTTCAGCAGCTTTGAATTTTTTAATAGGCGGTTCAAGTTGGTACGGTTGAAACAGTGTTTGAGTGAGGTTGTCTTCTTCTTGGAGGAGATTTTCTGAAGCATGTGGCTGGAACACAGATGTTAAGTGTACAGCAAATACGTTTGCCTTCTCCTTATCGCTTCTTGCTCAGCTGCCCTGGAGGTTACGGATGGGCGGAGAGAATCTTTTTAGTTGTTTCAGTTTTTTTGTTGTCTTCCACATGGAAAAATCCGTCGCTTCCGTGGGTGATAAGTCTTTAAGGAATGTTTTAATGCAATCGCCTTTGTTTTTATTAAGGAGATCTTGTAGCTCTCGAGTTGCTCTGTTGAGTAGTAGTTTGCTTTCAGGTGTACGCAGCCTTTGCCAGTTTCTTCGAAGTCTTCTTTTATCTAGAGTTTTTTGTTTAATAATTGAGAGACAATCAGGAATTGTGACTGTATCGGGTATAATTGGCGTGGCCTTCCAACATGCCCACTGAATGACATCATTGAATAATTTGACTGCAGCCTCCACGTTTTCGGGAGATTTCAGTGGAATATTTAAGGTTAGTTCAACATTTATGACATACCGAAAGGTGTTCTAATTTGTACGGTTATTGCTTAATTTAGGGGTTGTTTCTTTTTTGAAGGGTTTAGTGGTAAGGGTGATCAAGATTGGGGAATGGTCAGAGGAAAATTCGAAGCAGGATTTTATATTGGCATGACTTTGATGAATTCCTTTTGTTATGCAGAAGTCCACCAAATCAAGAAATTTGTTTGGGTCCGTGGGCCAATATGTGGGTTCTCCCGTGGATAGGTGCCACAAGTTATTGTGTTCAAGAGTTTTTTTAGTTCGCGCCCCTTGTCGTTGTAATTCTGGAACCCCAGTCAGTGTGCTTGGCATTGTAATCGGCGCCCGCAATGAATCGTTGTCCAAGGGTTTTGAAATAGTTTGTAAATTGTTCTTCTTTAACAGCATGTTTAGGGGAAATACGCCGCCGAGAGGTTGAGGGTCCTATTAGATCCTCAATTGACACACTTGTTGCTTGGAAAATCGCTAGTCGTGTGGCATTGTAATGCTGAATCGTTGCAAGGGTTTGGAAATAGTTTGTAAATTGTTCTTCTTTAACAGCACTTAACGCCAGGTTGAGGTCCTATTATCCTCAATTGACACATTGTTGCTTGGAAAATCGCTGCTGTGCTTTCAGTTGATGGTTGATTGTGTTTCTGATTATTATGACAGACACGCCACGTGCTGTTCCCGCCGGATGGTTCGTGGTATAAACCGCATAATTTGGGATTTTGATAAAGCTCCGATCAGTAAGATGTGTTTCCGAAATAAGTAACACATCAATGTTGTGACTAGTAATAAATAGTTTTAATTCTTCAAGGTGCTGTGATACGCCGTTGGCGTTCCATTGGGCAAGCTGTAAGTGTCTGTCTATTATTTAATTTTTGTAAGGACTGCTGTTAATAGGTTTAATACTGTTTCTATTTGTTCTGATAGATTTAACATTATGTTTTTTAATTCTTGTATGTCGTTTTCTTGTTGGTTTGGATGGCTAGTATTTGCTGTTTGTGGGAGATTTACAGCAGGTTCAGAGTTTTATTGTTGTACTGAAGCTATTTGTGAATACGATAGTCCCGGTTGTATTTGTTGGTATTGTCTAATTTGTGGGGGTGGTATGTACTGTTTTTGTCGAAGGGTTGGAAAATGTTTATTTTGTAACTGTTTATATATAGTACATCCTTTGTAATTCGCAGGATGGTTTCCTTTAAACAGGACGCAGCGGACATCGCGGGATTTTTCTTTTCTTTGACATTATTCCGTGAGGTGATCGCCTGCACATTTTACTCATCTAGCGAGTAGCTGGCAGAAGTTCCTTGTGTGTCCGTAACGCTGACAGCGTACACACTGTGGAATAATTCTTTTTGCACTTGGGGGTTCAAACTTGATTTTGCATTGCTGTAAGTATTCTACCTCAAAAATGCTTTTATTGTTAGGGGCTGGTTTAAGCTCGACATAAAACATTGGGAGAGGCAATTTAGTTTTAAATTGCTTCATATTACAAATGTTTGTGACCTCGCACCCTAATTTTTCAATTTCACCTTTGATATCTTTACAGTCGATGGAGTGGTGTAGATATTTTAGCACCACTTTATAATTTATCTCTTCTTTTAGTTTATAAGTGTGAAATTCCGTACCATTTTCAGTCAGAGCTTTTGTTATTATTCTGTAATATTCAGGTGTTTTGGGCTGAATTTTTACTTGATTATTGGCTAGAGCTTTAACGTCATATTGTTGTTTGGCTTTTTCTTCTAGCAGTTGTATTAGCGGTGAAATAGTTAGTACACGATTTATAAAAATGGGGGGAGGTTTTGAGATTTTCTCGTTAGTGTTATCAGAGTTTGATTCATGTTGTGCATCGTCACCTTCCATGTTTAGATTGGAATAGCGATTTGATATTGAGGGTGGGCTAAGCCAATATTCGTTCTCTTTAGAGTGTTTATTTTTGATTTCCACTTCATCTAGATTTCTATTTCTTTTATAGGAAACTGTGGTTCAATTATTAGTGGTTTTTGGTGGCTGCGGTATGCGTTGGAATGAGTGTTTTGTTGGGTTTGATAAGAGGTTTGGGGATAAAATGTTTGAGTTTGTTGCGTTTGAAGTGGAAAATTACCTGGTGTTTGATGGAATTGGCTGTAGACGATCTGGGTTTGGTCCGGTGTCAATACTGATGGTTGCATTAGTGGTGGTATTTGGGGGGGTTGCACCCCTCCCGGAGGCTGGTAGTAGGCCGTAAAGGCCTCTTTGCTGGGCCTTGGTTCAGTTATATAGGATTAATTTAACACGCATCGTTAAATTTAAAATTTAGAAATATGTGTAGCAATAAATAAAGCCCGATTTCGCGGGTTATCGCGCGGCCAACACTTGCACTTTTAACCGCAAGATACGTCTTTCCTATTCGAAAGTAAAATAGGAACTTTAGTACACCTACAAATAACCTCGTAAGGAGTCAACGATTATTAAACTTAAAAATTGTGTTAGAAGTTTTACATGCCCTTAAAAATTTACTGTAACAGTACTGATATTGTTTTATGAACTTTAACTCCATCTTCTTGGAACTATTTTACTCCAAAATCTACAATTTTATTTAATGCCCAAACCATCTAAAGAAAAGTTAGTTTCATCGCACATCATTTAAAAATCCATGAAAACATCTTTCACAAATTTTTGACAACGGATCACAAATAGCATTAGTTTTCTTAAGATTTCAGCTGTACTTTTTGTATGTATAAGTAAATATCTTAAAATATATCACAATTACGTTCAAGGCAATGTTATTTGATTAAACGCTCTTTGACCTACTAAGTTTTTTCTTTTCTTTCTTCTGCGCTTTTTGTATTTGTCAATCATACCACATCATGCTTTGACTTGAAATTCAGAGTTGCTGAAAATATACAATGTTTTACGTGCTCATTGTTACTGGTGCATATCTAAAATTAAAATGGTAGTATGCTTTTAGAATTCGTGTTCAATTAACATTTAAGGAATATCTTTAAATTAATTTAATAATTTACTATTCTAAAGGCTTCTAAATAAATTACCTAAATACCTTCGAAAATAAGTACTTGTAGTTTTTGCCCAAACTTTTGAGTGTTTTTATCACAAGTCTGTTGACTACAATATATATTATTGATTATTAAAGTGTTTGACTAAATATGTAAATATTGGCTACACAAAAATTGGCATAAACATTAGAAAAACACTGGCACATAAAAATATGCATTACATGCAAATCGAGACCTCAATAATGACAAAATTGTTTATTCAACTAATTCGAGTTTTTAAAGTAAAATTATAGACTGTAGAGTTGTTAAACTAAGCATGACAAGAGCGATTTTTGCATATTTCTAAAGAATGCCCAATGCACTTTTTGCTTCACAGCTGTCGGCAAAAACAAAGATTTTCTAAGGCAAAATTAACAAACAATGTTAATTCCGACACGCCGTAGTACGTTCCGTGTTTAATTAACCTTAAACGAGATGTTTCAATATAATTATAGTGTTAATTTACTAAGCATGCGGTTTAGTGTTTGTACAGTTTGTTACGTCGTTTTGCAACAAATCCTTGAAGAAAGTGAATTCACGGACGCGGTTTCTACATTATTAATCTCTTGTACTTCATAGTATAAATATACATATACATTTTAGCATCGATTTTTCAACAAACGTTAATAGAAGAAATTTCTAGTCTCACGTTGATAAGCTTTAATAAACTTAATAAACAACTAAATTGTTTGCTTTTGTAACCTATTTTTAATAAAATTTAAAATTATTATCAGCGTTTATGTCAGCTTTAAATGTAAATTACATCCCTCAGCCATGATTTAAATAAACAAAAATTATTCTTAAATAACTTTCCTTCTGGTTAGTTTCAAACAAAGTTTTTAATAATAACATTTGTACAAAGCATCTGTAACCTATTCGAAGTAAAATGCTATAAATGATTACAAATACTTCCACTTTCACTTGACGATAAATGCTAAAATAATTACAATCACGTCATGTTTATTAAAGTAATTGCGTATTGCTCGGCAGATAATTAACAAACGTTAGAACATCTCCGGGTGTTTGAGAAAATTTGTAAGTCTGCCTTTTTCATATCTTGGCTAGTCATATTTGACAGAAGTGGCAATTAAACACACATTCTGTGCAGTTCTAAAGTTTTTTAACGATTATTCAGGTAATTCGTGGCTAAAAATAATAAAAGAATAAGTGCCCCGGGAAGCTAGTCGCTAAAGAATGTACATTAAAGCGTTAGATCGAAAGAAGCTGGAATGTCTATTGCTCTATTGCGTGTTCATAAAGAACCGGATTACTCCAGACACACTTTAGCCTAAAGGTAGATTACGTTTTTAGCCTGTGTTCGCCATTAACTATTTACATTTAGATTCGTATCAAACATAGCAGAGATGCCTGTATGTTAGTGGAGTTAAAAGACCGTACACTATAAATTAAGCGACCTACCTGGTTAATTCTGCCTTGTAAGTTTATGTTTACATTGTCACACAAACGTTCGCTGTTATATTTTATTTCATTTCAGTAACTAAAAATATGTATATAATTTACCATTTAAATGTTTTAATAATAGAAAAGCTAAAAAACCAATTTTAGGACTGCAAGCCCATATCTTTTTTTAATAAGTCTTTTTCGAAATGAAATAAATAAAAACGCAAATAGAAAACCAAAAGCTTGTATAGAAAACTGGAATTTAAATCCGATGTATTCAAAAATTTAGCTTTGCCGATGTCAATGAGAATAACAAAAAATCCGAAAGATATGTAATCATTCGTGAATAATGTAATTAGAACACAATAGTATAAAATTGAATATAGAGAAATACAAAATATAACCAAAACAGAAGCAAATGAGGAAAACAAAATTCAAAATAAATGAGATAGAGCTAGAATGCATAAGAAGCTGTGAAAATTTCCAGGAACATCAATAATCAAAGATAGCAAGATTGAACAAGTAATCTGAGCAGAATAGAATCAAAGCACATATATTATCAGATAAACAAAACGGTTATTAGAAAAACATAAGTAAGCAAAAAAGCAGTTATATCACAGGGTGAATAGTATGTCCATAAATACTGCTACACAATAATTAGAACGACAAAATAAAACGGTTAACTGTTGTTGCATAATATTTCCAGGATCTATTGAATAGTTATTGGTAAGTATAATAACAACGGATTTATTCAAAATGGCCACCCGTAGCTTCTACACAACCTTTACCACCTCCGAGCCACCCGTCTATAATAGCTAGCACTACATTAATTGGAAAAGTATTGATCGCAGACGCTAGGGCTCGCTTCAAAGAACCAACATTACGGTGATTTATTGGAAAGACTCTATAAAACTAATCATAATTTGTAATCTAATGGATTGGAACATGGGCTACAAGAAGACCTATTCCCTACAGTTAGAACATTAGGTACATTGTTGATCAGACAGTTTGCAGAGTCTTACTAAAACATCCAAGACTCACCTTAAAAAAGCGTGTCACCACACTTTCCAAAAGATTCTATTGATACACACCCTTTTCACAAAAATAAATATCAATTGCTCCGTCACAGCACATTCCAACCCAAACAAGTAAAGTTGCTGGATGATGGCCTCTTTGAACCCTTGGTACCAGTTAAAGAATGTTGAAAGATTTCTCCAATGAAAAAATGTTTTCATCCGTAACCATTATTTTTCTGTGATCATCATGCACGTACACAGTCAACAACCTCTTTGCTTTTTTGTTCTTACCTTTCTTTTAAAGTATTTGTCGGAAAATGTCCCTTATGTCTCTTGTAAGCAGCTAGTTCTAGGACTTGATTATAATACGAGGCGTCAAAATTTTGGAAATATTCTGCTTACAAAGAAGATTTCGTTTAATTGCGGTACTTATGGCTTTGAGTACTTGAACATTCCTAAATTGACGTAGTCGTCTAGATCTTGAACATTTCTTGACATCTCTAGTCTTATTAAACAATTTTATAGTCCGATACACGAACATACGGTTAAATGCAGGGATATAATAATTCGGAGGATGCAGGATTTTAAAGATTACACTTTTCTCAGTTATACACTTATGTACCGCTATTACAGCAATAGGGTTTTCTTTGTCACTCTACTGCCTTAGTAAATAACCAAACTTGACAAGAAACACAATCTAACTTACAACTTTAAGACTTAAGTTTGCCGTATGTCAATAATATAGATATTTTAATGCTTGGTAAAGTAAGGATAGGTTAAATTTTGTAACAGTGTTTAAGGAAATACTAGGTATATATACCATCACTAACATATGGATCTAAAAGGTAGGCTATGCAAAAAAAACATAAAAGCAAAATAACTACAATAAAGATGAGACATCTAAGGGAGATTGGAGATGGGGAAAATGTTAAAGTAAAGGTTGAAATACAACGTAACAAGGGAAAAATCACAAGTATGCTCACTAATAGAATCTATAGAGGCATAGCCACGTAATAAGAATAAATAAAAAAAGAATGCCAAAAGAAATCTTAGAAATAAAGCTCCAAAATAAAAAAAAACAAGAAAGGCCAAGATGCAATAGGAAGAGGGTATGTAAAGAATATAAAAGAATAGAAAGAGAAAACACCAGAGAGCTAAAAAGAATGACTTCGAACAGAGAAAGTTACCAACAGTTGGTCAAGGACACTGTCCCATAGAACAAGAAGTTAAAACAAGAAATAAGAAAAAAATAAAGTCAGATTTAGCAAATGCTGTAGAAGAGACATTTATTTTGGCAACATTTTGTTAAGACAACCTTTAAGTTTAAAACACTTTTGACTATATGACGAGGTTTGATTTTTAAATTATTGCAATCAACTTGTTATGTAGTATATAGTAGTTCTTGTCTTCTTAATCACCAAAATTTTTACTTTCCTTCGCCTATAATAAGGAAAGTAATGTATTCGGCGGAAATTTGACCTACCCAGTTTTTCACATTTCCGGGCGTATTATAGCCTCAGGATACCAAAAAAGTTGATTTGGGCCATCGGTTCGTGTGTGTATTTGTCAGTCTGTCTGTTTGTTGGTCTATCAATAAACATGATATCTCGAGAACCGTAAGAGCTAGAGACTAGATTTGAGATTTGGATTCAGCGATCCCAAAAACATCTAGTCAACATATTTTGATCTCCAGACCAAAGAAAAATTTTTTTAACGCGTTTATTAGTCTACATTAGTAGATTTTTTGAGGTTATGGCTAAACTCAGACCCGACGGAGCTACATATTTTAGTTTTTACATTTATTCTTTTTTGTTTAAAACATTTATCGGTTTTCATAAAACGTTGTATAACCTTTTTGGATTTTAGCTTGTATTTCTTCACTTCGTTCACTATTGTATGTTAATTGTACTCCGAATAATTAAAAGCTTGTACCTTTTTGAGAGTGTAATTTTCTATCTTGACTTCCTTGATTTCATCAGTCTTTCCTCTCTTACATTTCGTGTATCTTGCTTTATTCTCATTTATTTCGAGTCCAAGTTTATTGTTTTTTTCTCAATTTTTATTCGTCTCTTCCACGATCTTGATATTATCACTATATCGCCGGCATAACCTGCATATTACAAACTGAATAATTTTAGATCCATTAAATACACGTGAATTTAAAATAAGCTTTGAAAGTACTATAAGTGTGAAAATGCCTAAATGTTAATAGAATAGTAAAATTCAAACGACACAAAAACACTTGTACTTATATTAGACACGTTGTTTTTTAATCCCAAGTAAGTTCAGTTGCTCTCCATTTGCATAAAACAGCAAAACAGTTGCCATAGTTAATAAATTTGTTTGTCAATGCTTTTTTCAAGTACATCTTTGGATTCTTTTTATTAGATGATTAATCTTTTTACTTAATGTGTAACTGAAAACAAGCGTGACTCTTACGTAAACAAAAATATCACAAAATAACCAACAAATAGTGGTAATACCAGCTCTAAGCCTTGTTGTAATCACTAATCAACATTTAATTATTCAATTAAGTTTTTCTACTATACCAACGCAAAACATAGTGAGTATGATAAATTAATACAAAAAATTGAACCCACACTTGTATTTCTTTTTCCTGCAATTAAATGAGAGAAATGAAAATCAATTAATAAAAAAGGTGTTTCTATAATTAAAAAAACAAAAGTTTGTATTATATGCAATATTCTTTGTTATTACTCTAAAAACATTTGCTTAAGAAAGTCTAAAGTAATTTTTGATTTTGTTAGAAATCTAAAAAGTACCTTTGTTTTTAGTTTTGCCACATTTAAGCAACTTTCTGAACAAAAACTTTAAATGCTTTACTTTTAAAAAACCCTTTTCACTAAAGCATTTTTTACAAAATAATAAAGCCTGTTAGGTGTGTCTTTTTAAACATTCTGCGTTTATAATCAATTTTATACTAATAAATTGTTTTTCTAAAAACTCAGTTTATTATATCAAAGCAAATTTTCCAAGCATTTGATATTTAACAATTTATTTTTGTTTGATTATAGTTTTTTAGTAAACACGCACTTTTTTCCACATTCGTTAATGAAAAATTTTTAATTAAATTAAAATAAACGTTAGATAATCTTTTGAATACACAAATATAGAAGATTCCGAAAAATATTTCACAAATTACAACAAAATTGGTTTTTAGTTTTAGTTTAGTTTATTTTTAAAAACTTTAAAAAACAAGTGTTTTAATTTAATTTTTTAAAGTTGCAAGAATTACAAGAATTGCATTTTAATATCGAAAGTTTAAGTAGTTATGAAAGGTTGATATAGCCTTTAGAGAAAATTTTGTGCAATGCTTTTATAAAAATACTTCTACTAAAAATAATATTTTAAATTTCTTTAAAAACAATTTTATATATGGCTTTCAATTTTCAGCATAATTAATAATTATTTCTTAAAAAACAAACAATTATAAGTTATTTATAACTGATAGCTTTTTGTGATATAATTTACTAAATTAAATATGACATTTTAATTATTTTTGCTTTTGGTTTTAATTTGACAACTCGATGGTTAAGCAGTTGCAAAAATGGTAATATTAACTACATTGAATTATTGTATTTTATATACCTTATCACTCTTTTATATTATGTCTTATTTGACACAATTGTTAGCTATTATATAAAACATTTAAGATTGTAAAACCTTATTTATAGGGAATTTATACATTGTCTTTATGAAGGACATTGATTTAAGTTGGCTGTATTAAAATGACTAAATAACTTAAATTCAACTACAAAGGCATATTGTATTAGTTTATATAAGGTAAGGTTCTTATTAAATATTGTTGGTAAATATGGAAAACATTTTTTTATTTTTTGTTGAAATTGTAGTACAATTTTGTTAATTTTTAATACATGCTAGTTTGTAAATTTTTAGATAGTCTTTAAATCTTCTTCTTCTTCTTCTACTCTTATATAGGCTATTAGCCTGTTTCTAACTACACATTTCGTGTAGTACTATGAGCCGTGTTGGGCGTACCCCGGGCAGGTGGCTAGTCTGACCCGTATAGTCTTTAAATGTAGAGTTAAATTTAGTTTAATCTGTAAGTACATTTATTTTTAGTCATAGTAACGTCTTACGTTTTTGAGTTAGATTTAATTACCATGAAAATGGGTATAAGTAGACCAGTCCGCATGTTGGTAAGGCTCTACGCCCCGCGTGGGAGCACGGCCTGCGAACTGAGAGGTTAAGGCCCTCATACGTTCGCTCTCTCTGCCCGGTCGTCGCGCACCATCTCTGATGCGGGGCGATGTGGCAAGCACCGCGTCTAAGACGACCGCCATTATTACCTCTTGTTCGAATGAACGCAGGTACTCAATTATTTTTAGTGACTGAGTAGGCCACCCGCCAGGCATCAGAGAGCACCGGGAATTGAACCCGGGTCCGTCAGCATCGCAGCCCGTCCCTCAACCACGGGACCACGCTGGCACTAGTCCGCATGTTAATAAATAAAAATTTTATGATTTAAAGTAAACAATACACAACCTAAGATGGAATCAAGAAAGTAAAAGTTCTTAATATATTGTTTTTTTAATATTAACATTTAAACAAATTTTTCTAAAACGTAAACGTTTAAATTTATTTAATTAGTTTTAACCAAATTAAATAAACACGAAATCGATTTTACTGCTCACTATACACTTCTATTGCATAAGTTTGTTTTTTATTTATCTACTTGATTCAAATCTTCTATTTCAGAATATTTTATAAATCATAATTCACTCGAGGCACATCTCTTTATTATTATACTTTAATACGTCAATTCTAAAAAAATAGGTTTTTATCACAGAGAAAGTATTAAAATCCAAAAATATTATTTACGGTACCACAATAGCATAGAAATAAAAAAGTTCCCGATAATTACTCTTCCATAGGCCAGTTCACGATATTTAGATAGGGCCACAATGCCGTTACTAGAAGGCGGCCGATAGAATACAGACATGAGAACGCTAATTAAGTAAGATGGAGGTTATTAAATCGCAAATCGACTAAGAAGTAGGTCATTAAATATTAAGATGCGAACATATTATCCTATACAATTCAACTCCAATTGATGAACTATTAAGCTGTTTAAAATTATGCTAAAATTTACTAAATTTCTCCTTATTTTTATTTTTGCATTATATATTTTTATATATATAGATAGTCCATACAGTAATATAAAACTTTAAATTTCCTTTATTCTTTATATTAATAGATTTCGGCCCAAATGTCTTTGTAACATGATGGCTTTAACGAGTTTGCATGCAAATATGAATCAGAAAGTAAAGGATATTTTTAAATTAAACAGTAAAAACAAGAGAGTGACGCTGACAAGCAACACTACATGTAAGCAAGAAATGGCGGTGTGCAGCATTCCATTTTTCAGTCATATGGTAATGAGCAACAAGTGTAAAAGTACGGTCGGTCTACTCAGCAATTACACTATTAAGAGAAAACTCACTGTAGTGCGTTTTCGGAACGCAGAAGAGATTAAATCTACAAAAATTTATCGCCGAACGTTGGCACAATATGTAGCACGCACCAGAAATTAACAAAAGATCTATGAATAGATATAACGGTTCAAGGAGGGAAGAATAAGTGTAAAGAATGTAAGCTGATCTGGTCGTCCAACGACATTGCGCTTTAACCCGGATGGTGAAGTTTAGTAAATGGCACAAACATGGCTTTGTAAGCAAAAAACAAGAAGCTCGTTAAATGATAGCAAAAGTACATCACTGTCCAGAGGGACTATGTCAAAAAATGAAATATACATTTGTTCTCTATTAGTGAGAATAGTTGACATATAAAAATTTCTTTTACTTTCTGATTTACCTTTCATATTTAGGTGCTATTAGTCACGTTTTAATAACCGCGCTCTTATCGAATGGATAAATATTACTTTCTGATGTTACAAATTATATATACAGAGAAAAACAATCTACACCCCTTGGTAAAAAATTAATCAAGTAGCAAAGTTTGTAGTCTGCACTATTGAGACAATATTTTTCATTTTAAAAAACCTTCAGAGCTAAGTGGTATAATGGATAGGTCGCTAGACTACAAAACCTAGATATGCGGGTTCGAATCCCGGTCTCGCCAATTCGATCGCTGGTATTTTTACGGCCCAGCTCGACTCAAGCTACAATAAATGAGTATCTGGAGGTCAAACTCTGGGGTAATATTAGGCACACGGTACGTAACGCTAGCCACGTTACTACCCTTGTGTACCGTAGGCTCTAAATTGTAGCAGACCTATTCTGTTATGACCCCAAAAAGCCTTTGTGGGCTAGTACGGAAAACTATTATTATTATAAAACCTTCAGAGCTGTTTAAGTAAGGTTGTGGGTGTTCTTATTTGAAATACAATTTAAAAATAAAAAAAATTTCATAACAGCATGGACACTCATTTTTTAAAATGGAAATAAGTATCGATAAAGTATCATTGTAACTTGATATATTGGAAATACCATAACCTTGTCTGATAAGTCCCAGTTAGCAAGCATAACGCTTATCAAGCAATCATCTAACAAGTTTACAAGCAAGTTTTATTTTTAGAATATGTTGCCATAAATGTAGGAAATAATATCGAAATTTACTGATGAAGAACAAAAATCACTTACAAAATATATAACCAACCAAAAGAATTGTTATGTTCAGATGCTTGTGATTACAAAATCAAGTAGTTCTAGCGCCACAACGGTAGATCATTACATGGTGCCGATTGTCTCCACCTTTGTTTGATGTCGATTATTCTGAATATTTGAGACTACCACTGACAACAAAGAATACAATGAGTAACAAAAAACGTCTATGAACACATGAGAGACATAGAATCGTCTATTCTGATAAACCCAGACTTTGTTTAAACCGAAATGATAATCGTTTATTAATACGCCGTAGACACAGAGAAAGGGAGCCAAAAGACTACGTTTCTGAAAGGTATATATACTGTCAATTATAGGTATTATAGGTTAGGGAGATATTAATTATGACAATAAACCGCTCTTACAATAACATAACGCTCGATCACTTGTGTGATGTAATACATTACCTTTCACCGATCGAAAATGTCTAGAATATCTTTGTACGAAAAATACAGCGGTATTAATTCTAATAAATCTGGTTGAATTATGGTAGCGTGTCAATAATGAATGGAACATAGCCTATCAAGGTACCATTGGTTTATTATTTGATTCAATGCTAATAAGAATGAAAGCGTTCACAAAAGCCCAAGATGGGGCTATGCATTATTGAACAAATATAAATGTTGATGGACATGTGTTTTGTAAATCTAATCATTTATTTGTCTTATACTATTAAATAAATCTGCAAAGTGTGTGTTGCAATTTCAATAAACAATAGTATTTTGCACCTAACATTGTCTAGTCTGGTCATAGTAGAGAATTTTATATTCAAGTTATTCAAATTTTATTTGACATGCAGACTAATATAAAATCCAGAAAAAATTGAGACACAATCAGTGATCAGTGAAACATACAACCCAAAATTTGTGTTGTCAACTTGAATAAAAATAAGTAAAAAAATTGAAGACTAACATTTGTACAAGTTGTGAATAATAAGGTTTAGTAGAAATTTTTTTACCCTACAAAGCTGTTTAAAGTTCCAATAAAAATAAATGTTGCCAGTTCATTTGTTTTTCACAACACTACTAGAAAATAAAGTTAAAGTAGGAAATATTTTTACAAAAATACAAAAAAATGTTGGATAACAAAGCATAAAAAACGCAGCATTCAACTTTAGTTAAAACTAAGACAGTGGGCTCATCGTTATCTTTTGATTATTATGACGTGACGACCACTTCCAACAAGGTCAATAAAATGTAGTAATTTCGAATAGCTGTTAAGTAGAACCTTAGAATGCATAAATAAATTTAAAATTATAATTATTTTTTAACTTGGCATCTAACTGAAATCATTGCTCAGTAGTAACTACTTTACGTTGTTCAAAACAAAATTATTAACATCGAAAAAGTAGTCAAATGTTAACGTACAGGGGGTAAATAATAAACTAAACTATTTATCTAAATAATTTTTATATTTCTTAATTCTAATTATCATAACTAGGAGCCGTGGTGGTTTAGTGGATAGGTCGCTAGAGTACGAAACCAAGAGTTGTGGGTTCAAATCCCGCTCTCGCCAATTCGATCACTGGCATTTTTACGACCCAGCTCGACTCAGGCTGCAATAAATGAGTACCTGGAGGTCAAACTCTGGGGTAATAATAGGCGGTCGGTACGTAGCGCTAGCCACGTAGGCCCTAGATTGTAGCAGACATATCCTGTTACGATCTCAAAGGGCCTTCAAGGCCTATTACGGGAAACTATTATTATTAACTATCATAACAGCCAACTTTAGTGCAATAAGTAACTTTACTTGTTTGTCTAAAGATCACTGTCCCAAAGAATTCCAAGGAGGTTATAAAATGTAGAGACTGCCGAAGGGCCTATATATAGTACCGGCTAAAATTATTATTATATTTTGGTTTTTCTGCGGTAACTTCCCTCAGGAACAGCGAAATAACTTGAAATTTGACGACGTAAAACACGTGGTATGCTCGAGAGTATAAGTCAAGTAGGGTGTGATTTGAAGAATCACAAACAAATTTTTATTCATATTTATTGAATTTTTTTTGTTTTTCCATAGTTATTCCTCCTATATTTTTTTTTCTTCAGCCTTTTAGCGCCCAGTATTGAGCATTGGCCTCCCTTTTTGGGGGGGATTTGGCAATTAAACGCCACGCTTGCCGAGCGGGTTGGCGAGTGGATAGTGAATGTACTTTTTACGACCGCCAAAGGTGTTTGTATGACGGCCGGAGAGCATTAAATGTTTTTGTCATTGCCGGGGTTCGAATCCGGAGCCACCGTGCGCCAGTTTGGCAGGTTGAGGCCTTTACCTCGCGGCTGTCGTGCTCTCTTCCTCCTCCTATATACTCTACATTATCAATCCCTGTCCAAGACGCAATCTTAATCGTCCAGCAGCTAGGATGAGCACAAATTGAACTCGCATGGCAATTCGGAATGACCTAGACACCAATGAGTATCTTATCTATATGGCCGCAAAGAACATCAATACTCCCACGGACCCAAGCCCCTTCATACAAACGGTCAGATGTCGTCTACAACAGGCAAAATTTCATGGACGTAGACCTGTAAAAAAACCAATGATCAGCGAGGAGAATTGGAAGCTGCGACTTTAATGGGCAAAAGACCATTTGCATTGGAGACGAAGAGAGTGGAGCCAAATCGTGTGGAGTGACAAATCCACTTTTCACTTCTTCAGCATTGACGGAATAGCACAGATTCGAAGTCCTGTCGTCTCTCGCTTTGGTCCCAACTGTTAACTGCCTACACTGAAGCATTGCGAAGGATCGTCTATGGTGTTCGGATGCTTCGATGCGAATGGAGTCGTCCCTCTTCGTTTTATTCCCGAAATTCTGGACCGATTTGGATACGAGGACATCATGGAGAACACGATGCAACCCCACCCTCTTCATTCCATCTGCCAAGCCTTTATTTTTCAACAAGACAACGACTCGAAGCATCGCAGTTGTCACCTCATAGGTGGTTCGCTCGCCGTTACGAGAACCTCCTCAAATAGCCAAGCCAATATTTTGACCTCAACATAATCAACCCACTGTGGGGGAACTGATGGCAAGCCGTCGTACGAAAAATGCAGCGGAGAGGTTCACTCAGCTAGAAGAGGAGTGGCAGAAGATCCGCCATTCTACCATCATTATCGGGTCTATGCCCAGAAGATGCCAGGCTGTCATCAATGCAAAGGGCTATACTCCGAAGTATTAGGATATTCCTACTGAGAAGTAGTAATTATTTCGCCAAGACAAAGTTTATTGTTGACTATAATCATTTTCTTGATTTTTATAAAATATTCCATTTAAAAATCAATCTGGTTTGAGAATTCGATGGCCTGTATCTTCAGTAACTATATGTCGAAATTCCAAAAGATTTCGATAGGAATATAATATAATTTTGGCCGGTACTGTACGAACCAGAAAATATCTAGACAAATATATGATCATTCTCTGGCCGTACAGAAAAGTGATAACGGTTCGGAACATGCCAAATAAAAAAACAGACAACAAAATTAACTCCTCCTAAGGAACAACAATTGCTCGCTATTCCACCAGCACGATCCCTCGTGAAGCAATGAAAATAGAAAAGTGCTCTCAATGACGGAATAAAAGATAGACGATAGCCAAGGCTTACCTATCATATAAATACCCCTCATTACCCCGCACCATATGTTACGCAACACCCCCAAACCAACAAACTTTTCCCAACCCAATTCATCTCGTCAAGTTTTTACTTTTAGCCCTATAAATACTAAAATAGGACACATAAAATTCTTTACGATAATCAAGTTAAAATATAAAAAGTTTTTATGAAATAAAATAAAATTACTAATTACTATGTTCTTATATTCTTAAATTATCGATTTAATATATAGATTTTAAATAAAAAATAAAAGTAAAAATCTATGCTAGTTAATGAATGCAATAAAACGCTTATTAGGGTTAATCTATAAATTTTGAAAGATAAAAATGCCTCTTAGCAAAAATTTAAAATTATAAAGTATTTCAAACTTTACACTTTTATCTACCAAGCAATAACAGAATCGTACCTGTATTTTTGCTAACTTAAGATTACTTAGGTTTTGACGTTTTAATAGAGTTTGGCGTTTGTACAAATATTATTTAAGTTTCCTATAATTGTTTTAACATTTCCTATGTTGCCTTCGGAGAAAGACGTAAAATGGAATATTTTACACTTAACATATGCATGTGAACCTTACAGTAGTTTATTATACCTTTAATAAAACAAATCAACCTGTTTGTTTTTCTTAAACAAATATTACAATTACTTATAACAAAACAAAAAAAGCACATCCATAAAATAATATATTATTGAATAAAAATACCATTATCACCAAAAATGTATTCAAAATCAACGTCTTTCTACCAAAACTTTGAACAGTAGACTCTGTTGAACACAATTTTAAAGTTAATAAAGGGTCATTTGAACCAACACATTATTGATATGTTTTACATATACTTTAGCACACAGTTTTGTCTTTCTTAATATACAGTTTTTAATTGTGTATTCGATTTCAGGATTAGTTATTGGTATATTCTTCTTATATTTCTAAATTAAACTGACAACACGACAATGGTGAAACATGTGTTATAAATTGCACCACGAATATTCTTATAATCTATATACATAAATTAGTGACACTTTCTATGTGTCATTTATAAGCTAAAAGATTACAGTTACATAAGGAAAACCGATTTATGTATTTAACACCCACGAGACATGTACTCGTAGATGAAAGCCGGTTGCCCAACTTTCTTATTATTTCTAACCCATTATCAAAATGCTAATGAAATCGCAGCCAAAACTACCTAATTTGGGTTGCTTTAAAAAACAAAAGACTAGATGGTTTTATGTAACACTTGCCAGTGGCGCTAGGTCAGTCTAAATATAATCTATATATAGCGTTATCCAATGGTCAAGCTAGAAAGTTATTGCGCTAATAACAAGTTCAATATATTGAAAGCTGAAGAAGCGATTTGGAACAATTTTCTTTAGAAAAATATCATAGTTGTTAACTTAAAGTGTCTGTCCTATAATTATAAAATTGTTTGGCTAGAAGTCTTATAACAAACAAATGGGGTGTCGTTTATTTAAGTAGGAAATAAAATATTTAATCCACTCGACTCTTTAATAATAGATATTATTAATCACATAAAAACAAATTTCTAAGAAAGAATATTATTAATAAAGTTAGATTTAACTTTATAAGTGAAAATTATTCTTAGTCTTACATTAGTAAGTATTCTTACAAAATCTACAAAATTAGAAACGAAGCTGACGTAATGTCTAATCGTGGTTTTTAACAACTAATTAATTAAAACTAGTTATTAGTAAAAACTACTCTTATAAAAAATTTACTTTCAACTTTTTCTACCTGTACAAATATGTAAATAATGCTGAGCTTTAAATAACTGTGTTTAATTAATTTCACTGATTAATTTAAAGGTCAATCATTTAATTAGAGGAGTAATGTATTCTTTCTATTTTAAGACTTTTCTTGGAAAATTTATTCACATTCAGATTAATATCAAACGCAACCAAATGATAACTCCAACATTTCTGTGATCAGCCTCTATATTTCTTTTAATTTTAATAAAAGAAATACCCAGTTCACCTAAATTAAAATTTAAATATAATTATGTTTTAACTACCAAAAACAATATATTCAAAATTGTTTTAGATAAGGTCTTTGATTGTGTTCTTAAATGACCCCTGTGAATCAATGCAGTTACTACTTTTACTTCATCTTGTCAACTAAACATCAAATTTTGATTTCTTTTGTCATTTTTTTAAGTCTTCTGCCAATCGATATTACTGATACATCGTTAATATTTATGGTTATACCATTTACCCTTAATGATTTACTAAGTTAAAAAGTGTTTCTCTTGAAGATAAGAGAGGCAATCACAAATGTTACGAATAGTTATTATAAAACAAATTCAAGCTTGCTACTTGCTTATTTATTTTTATAACTAACCTCAAATAATTTAAAATGAGTTTTTAAGGGTAATTCGACTCAGTATAGTAAGAAATTTCTCATAATTACCAAAAAAAAATTAATAAACAACAGTTTCGAAGCAAAATTAATAATTGTTAGGAGTAATAAATATAGATCGCAAATCTAAATAACCAAAAAATGCTATCATTGAAATACAAAAAGTCAACCACTTAATCGAACACGATGCTATAACAAGATAATAGAAAACGGACTTTTTGACGGACCATAAACATTCGCGGATATCCAAAACTACAAGTTAAAAAATTACCGAATAGCAACGAAAGTTTAGTGAAATAGACGCATGACAACAGAAGAAACTTGGAATGAGATAAAAAGACAAATTGAAGATTTGGTAAAAAATGGACGAAATCAAATTTGAAGTAGTTTTGTTCACTGCACGTCCAAAAATACAATTTTTTTCAGTCCCCGATGAACTCTCAAATAATCTGTAGATTAGATGCAATACAGCAATTAGAGTTGTACGGTGAAATTGGTAGCCCTTCTACCATTACATCCTAACAGTGAAATTTTCTTAGCGCTTCTAATCAAGTAACAAGCGTCTAAACACGTTGAGCACTATTTACTTGTCCGCCAAATACGAGGTGCATGAGGATTTTTGCAAGCCGAAAAGCAAAATACAACCAAAATGAAATTTGTTTAAGATAACAACTTTATAAGCAATGGCATGGTGGACAAATGTAGCAGAAAATTTCAAGAAGAGTGTCCTGATATTCTCAATGAAGACGATACAAGGTCTTATTCACCAAGTGGAGTAGGTGGTTTGGAGACAAACGCAGTTTCATCATTTCCAAATTATCCGCTGACTTCTCTCAAACTTTGAGATCAGCTCTTACTAATATTGTAACAGAAAACCTTGCGTACAGTAAAGCTTGTGCACGACAAAGAGACACACGCGGCAACATTTTAGCAGAAGGTATAAAAAATTTGTATCGCGCTACAAAAATATCTCAGTAGTTTAAGTGTATAGCCAACTTTTGCAAATAAAACATTTTTAAGTTGTCTTATTTTTTATTACGGCATTTTCAGAAAAATGTCCCCATGGTAAACATGGATTGTATTCTAAAAAAAATCAACACAAAACTACCTCAAAAAATATATACAATTTCCTGACAACTGCGATTAATTGGAAAACCGTTTACACTACAAGATAATGACCAAAAGCACTTATTTAAACTTTCTGAAGCTATACATCACAAACGAAAACCGACAAGATTCTTAAAAACATGATGTAGTCGTCATAATTATAAAACTATTAAGTTCTTGTAAAATGAAATAAATCTACGAGTACAAAGATAGTACCTAACATCACACAAATCGTGTGAAACGCTATATGATTTAAAATAATAACAAAAATACTAATAGGTAGGTTGGTTTAATACTTTTTTGTTTTTTTAATTTTATTGCTCTACTATTAATAGTATGTTTTAACAGCCCCTCTATCTAAATTCTTGAATAATCAGGTGTAACAAAAAACAAATTGGCTTTGCTCCACCTAATTGTTGCAGGTAAAAAGTGAGTTTTGTATAGGTATGTAAAAACCAAAATTGGTAGTTATATCAACGTATCGTTACCAAGTTTAATATCTAGTAAAATTAATGTTTTGTATTTAGTGGAATTGTCTACACCGCTCACCATTGCTTCTGAAGTATCTTGTGATTAATTGATCAAGTATATTAGGAATTAAAAAACCGTTTTTAACCTTCTTGCACAGGATTAACACTTGTCAGGATTAATATAAAAAAATTGATAGAAAATTACGAAATACTAATGTTATTCACACACAGAAACACATCTGTTCCAACCTTTGTAATAGCATATATATATATATATATATATATATATATATATATATATATATATATATATATATATAAATCGTAAAATTTAATACAAATTAAACCATTTTTTTAATAAAATAAAAACTTTTGTTAAGAAAAGGATTGAAAGTTTACTATGAGGAAAAAACACGCAATCACAATAAACAACATATTCAAACAGCTTTTCCAAGGATGGATCAAATACAAAACAAAATTTCGTTTTTACGCCCTATGTTGTGAACGAAGAGAGTAGGGTTTCTGAGCGTTGTAAGTAGCGATGTTGGAAAGACATCCTCCTTGTAGGGTAACTCACAATATCTCTTTTTACGTCAGTATTACAAAGCCAGATTAAAGAGTACTCTCATCGGCTATGTAACAAATTATTATTAATTTTATTACGACAGATACCATAAAACCCTATAAATGTTGAAAAGACTTACGGCACAGCTCGGAAGGAGCGCGCTTATGAAGACTCAACTCCACACGTGGCATAAACAAGTTTTGGAAAGACAAGAAGCAATTAAAAATGAAAGTCGCCGTGGTAGTCCAAGGATCAACGTGACTAAGAAGATTACTTGTATTGTTCGCCGTCTTTCCCAGAAACAACCGCCAATTAACGGTTGCTAAAATTGTTTTTGTTGAGTTTTAGACAAAACAAAACTTGCATATCGTCGGAGAATGCGCGAATTTCCGATCCCAATGTTACCCTGCTTCGTAGCGACGTCTGTACCTCAATAACAATAACTCGATAAAAAAAAGCGAATTTTCCCTTCTTGGACTGCGAACTTAACAGCCACACAATTCTCTAACGCTTGAACTACTAAAACGAACACTTGGAGAAGAGAGATTCACTACAATATTGCTGCCGAGACGTTTGTGTATAACTGGCTGGTGCCACAACTACTTTCATGTTACGCTAGCGGCATCAAAAACCTAACTATTTCTTTAAAAAAAGGTATTTCTAATTATATAATTATATAAAAAAGTAAATTTGTATAATTCTTCAATAAATGTACATAAAATAATTGCGGTTTGTTGGCAAATTAAGAAAATTTAAAATCTTATTAAGATTTTACTTAAGTACTTGTAGTAGAAGTTTAGAAACAATAAAGTACAATACTATAAAATATAATGTAATACTAATATAAATAATAAACCTAATTTAGATTTAACTTTGAAGATAATTAAAATTAAGATTTTCAAGCTTATAAAGATTTTACCATTGGCTCAAATATCTTATAAATGAAATTAAGTGATCTGTAAGTAATTCCCAACATGCAGTTTAAGTTTTATGATACACTCTAATAATAGGCGGTCGGTACGTAGCGCTAGCCACGTTACTACTCTTGTGTACCGTAGGCTCTAGATTGTAGCAGACATATCCTGTTACGACCCCAAAGGGCTTTCGTAGCCTACTACGGGGAATTATATAACTATATACTGCAACACAGAATTTTTAAGAATTTTTGTAAAATAACAATTACAGGTGCGCATAAAAAATATCATGGATCAGTTATACTATACTCACATATTGTAATTTAGGAAAGATTATAATTTTTTAAATAAATTTAATAATCTAAAAATTTTAATCACACGCGACTGTAGACTAACCTCCCCCCTCATTATTTTCCTCAGCATAATTTAAGAGTTTACAAACAAATTCCTACTAATCGAAATTTTAGTTTTTTAACTTCTCGCAGTGTGAAAACTTAATAACATTTTTTCTAAAAGTGTCAAACAATTATGAATATCGTAAGCATTTTTCATTTAAATAATTCTGATTTTTAAAAAACACCAATTGAAACTATTTTATCTTTCTTTGCCTAGCATTATCTTTCATTTTTAAAAAAGGTGACTCTTTTAATTCAGGCTGAATAATGTAGAGTTATAGTCGACTACGGAAAAGGTGACACAGTGTTATAATTATTGTTTAATTATTAATTTGAAATAAACTTCACCCCCCTTTACACAACATAACTCAAAGCTGCGTGCTTCTATAATATTTATGTATGTTTATCCATTGATGGTAGAAGAAAAGCACAATTTAAATAATCTACAATGAGATTACTCTAAACACTGATGAATTATTACTCCTGCCGAGCTTAAATATTGTCCAAGAGGGATGCATAATTAACTTCTGAATAAAATGAGCTTCATCAGTAAATAGGACTTTATTTACAAATTAACAAGAAGTATATTTTAAAACATTGTAGGTAAAAATCAATATTAATAAAAACCTAAAGGTACTAAATGTGGTACGGTTATAGTCATTGCTCTCTTAGAACTCTCCATACGGTTGCATTACGCACTTGTGGTTCCATGCACATTTGTTTGAGGATCTTCTTTATATTCTTCTTAGAGTTTAAATAGTTTTCTGAGATTGGAAATCTCACAGTCGACAGGAAATAGACATTTTTTTATTAAAATAATATGTTCTAGTAAAGACGCTTGGCTTTACTGATATTTCCATTAGTTCATCCATAGAGTGTCTTCTATCTCTGAGTTAGTGTAAATTTGAACAATGATAAATAAATTACACAACAAGAGAAAGATCCGATGACATTATTTGTTAATTATTTAATGTATAAGAAATATTGTATTCTATTAAACGAACGTCTATCTTATAGCACAAATGTTTAAGGAAATCTCTATAATTCTTAAATTTGTTATAATACACAAGCTGCCTATAAAGTGAACAAAAAAATTAGAAAATTAATACAAGTAAAAGAAATATAAAGACGTAATATTAAATAAAGTATCATTAACAATTAGCTTCTTTAATGAACTTTAATAAACAATTTATTTTATCAATAAGCAAATTAAATCATTTACACTTTTTAAGTATTATTAGATAGAAATCTTCAAATCACTTCGTTCTAGGAAGTATTCCAAGAAGGATTGCGATTTATACTGAATTATAGTGCACAACTAAATTAATGCCTTATCGTTCAAAACCACCTTTAACGTCTGTTATTTATACATATAACAAGAAAAAGTTTTCAAGTTATGTAAACAAAATCTAATAGTAAGCTGTAAGAGTACTGTATGGCAATAACACTCGACGTAAAAAATGCGTTCAATACAGCATCCCGGAGCCAAATCATACAGAGCTTAATAGACCGCGAAACCCCAGGAAAACTTATCAATATAATCAAAAGCTACCTTAAGGACAGGGAGATAATTTACAAAGACAAGAATACACGAATAACATGCGGTGTTCCCCAGGGGTCCGTGCTGGGACCTTTACTATGGAAGATCCTATACGACACTGTAATGTAAATAGCATTACCTCCAGGCTGGAAACTGGTAGCTTTTGCGGACGATCTTATTGTTATAATAACTGCCAGAAAAGAAGATAAACTTAAAATCAAGACAGAGACAGTACTGGGACAAGTGGCCAAATGGATAAACGACCACAAACTAGCACCTCATAAAATAGAGGCTATCTACATAACCGGAAAAAGAAAGACCACCATTAAGAAAATCAACTGGTTAGGCGTAACTATACCTATCAAAAAAGAAATTAAATACTTAGGGGTTATGATAGATAGACACCTGTCATGGAAAAACAACATCCAGATGGTTACAATGAAAGAACTAAGAACTGCAAACAACCTAGCTAGACCGATGCCAAGAATCAAAGGGCCAAAAACAGCAAATAGGAAAATTTTAAATGCTGTCACATCAGTCCTCCTATATGCAGACCTGCTTGGATAGGGGCCTTAAGACCAAAAAAAAAACCCAAACATGCTAACAGCTGTCCAAAGACCAGCAGTAATTAAAATCTGTTGTGCCTATAGGACGGTTTCAACGGCCGCCCTACAAGTCATAACAGCAACCCCCCCCCTTGGATTTGTTGGCAGGATTAAGAGCTCATAATTACAGAGCGAACAAGGAGGTTAAAAATTCCAACGAGGCCAGTATGATGGAAAAATGGCAAAGCAGATGAGATACATGCAACAAAGTAAGCTAATACTTGACATAAAACGCTGGAAAGACAGGACGTTTGATCAATTGAATTATTACTTGACACAAATGCTACGTGGCCTTGGCGAATTTAAAGCCTTCTTAAAGAGATTTGGAAAAACACCAGGTGACCGCTGCAGATTCTGCGGCGAAACGGAAGATGTAGAACTTTTTTTTTAATGCAGACATTGGCTAACGCTAAGACAAAACACTGAAACACATGTGCAGGCCGAAATTACCCCCGACAAAATATGCAAAGTAATGGTCTAAAACGAGACAAACTGGGATGCGATCAACAGCATGTGTACTAAGATACTGAGCGACATGATAGACAAGGGCAAATAACATGTGAATTGAACGGAGAAACATAAAACAGACACAAAGACTTAGAATGGGATACCGCCCCCCACCTGAAGTAATGCTCGCGTGATCCCGGATGGGGCACAATGGCGAAGAGAGGGAGGTAGATGGGTTTAGTTGGTAGGCAGACTCACTGGGTCTGAATCCAACATCATCGGGTTGCTCGACACCTAGACCCGTGTATATATGAATATTCCTAATCCTCCCTCTATTAAAAAAAATAGTAAGCTGTATAATTATTTAACTAAAATAAAATTAAATTTTATTTAAACATTTTGTTAACGCAATATCTGCTGCAAACCTCAAAGCATACATTATAGCAAAGTTGATTTTAAAAATTGCATTTATATTACATCAACAATTCACATAATAATTTATTAAGTAAGTGAAATTCTATTCAGCGCATTTTTTAATCTAACAATCTGATGAACGCTTATCATCTATAAATTTTAGACTGTAAATTTTTACTTAGAAAGTTAAGTGTTCGTAAAATGAAAACGGCTATAAAAGGCAATATAACGATTAAACAGTTATTAAAAAACTAATTTATTATGTGTTAAACAATTTTTAAAATTAAAAATTAAATTAGAGGAACATTAACATTAAAATTACTTGATTTAGAAAATTAGTGCAACATTTGTAGATTGGACGGGATAAATATATGTTATAAGTTGCAAAAATAGCATGGTCAGTAGTAAAAAGTGGTATTTAAGTACCTCGTAGTCGGGACAAAGAACAAAGGATAAATTAAATAAAGATTTATAATAATTTTTTTAAGTTGCAATGAGGTTTATAGAACAAAATACGATAAAGGTAATTTTTAGCGCATTACAATATTTTGTTAATAATAAAGAAAGTAAATATTTAATAAACAAAACAATTTTTTTAAGAAAAATCTAATAAAAACTCCGTAAAATTGACAGTTTGCTAGTCCAAGATAAGAAATCTAATTTATTGTAAATCAAAAAAGTAATATGGTACTTCTCGCAATGCTTAGAATGTGGGTCAAAAAATAAGCGACCGAATTAGTGCCACCAGCTCGGCTGCCTGCAATAGAATGTAACTTCTACCAGGAAGCTGAGAAAAATGATAATTAGTCTTTGTTGTTCTACACAATGAAGTGAGACTGTAAATTAATAGTGGCATTTTCAGACCGGCGCACGTAAAAACGAATACAAAAGAACACGCTTCACTTTTCCCCGTCCAACTTTTTGTTGCACAAACTTTTCACGTTCGAATGCGATGAGGAGCGCTCGGGCGCGTTGCGCTCTACGCCCGCGGACGACCTTGCAAAGGACTACGCATCGGGCAGGAATCTGCGTGAAGGCGCTTCCAGCAAGACGAATTAGCCTCAGGAGACAGCCTGCCAGCTGTTCTCCATTTCAGGCAGTCAATTTGTACACAATGCCTGCATGTCGTCCCATATAAGTCGGGTCAAGGAAGCGCACGATGCTCTTTAGGAGGATTCACGCAGAGCCGATCACTTGACCGTCAAGCGGCGGCGAAGCGTGAGTTCGTGATGGGATGGACTTTTCTATTCCGGACGTGGCTCTTTATAACAGTAATTAAGAGAAAAAAAGGTCATCGAAACGGTATCGGGAAGATATATGTCGAGGAGCAGGTTAATTCGCGCTACGCCTAATTCTTCTCACGGTGGGCTTGCCGTTCAAAATTGCAATTAGTCATTCTCAAAATACGCCGACCCTGAGCGTGGCTAATAGTCAATAAATTGCTAGTTAAAAATAATTAATTTGCAAAGCTTATGAAGCGGCAGTAGTAACAATAGGGTTGTAATCGGTGCTTAGAAATACGTTTTGCTATTAATAGAAGTAACAGGATGTCTGGCTTGTTAAGGTTAGATCCCAATAAACCAAATCTGTAAACATTCTAATTTATAAAACAAATCTTATCCTTAGACTTTCTTTTTAGATAACTTTAGAATCTCTAATAGATTGTAAAAACATAAAACATAGTTTTTTTATATATTAAATCTATATAAAAACCATACCGCTAGTGAAAAATCGTATGAGTAAAGATCTTAAAGATAAATATATTAGTGTTAAAATCTATCAGCCCAAAAACTGAAAATATGAGCATTAGAGGTGTCAGCTTAAATAAAAAATAAAAAACAAAAAATAATTGTACGTATAGTAGCGAAAAATTTTTACATGTAGCATATTACCAAAATTCACTGATTAACTATACCAAAACGTTAAAAAACAACTAAACTTTCTAATATATTTTTTTAAGGCTAAACATCACTACAATTAAAAAAAACTATAGCAAAAATATTAAGAAGCCCTTCTGACTCCGCTGACATCTGACTATTCTTTTAGCAAAGTTCTTCATAATACTTTCCCATATATATGCGGTTTGTCTCACGTCTCATGTTAACATAAATCTTTACCTGCAAATAGCCTCAGAGAAAAAGTTGAATGGGATTAGATCGCAAGACCGCAACGTCCAATCGATGTCACCCCTTTACGAGATTACACGACCAGGAAATTTGATTATAAATAAAGTGAGTGTTATTCAAGTTCACATTAAAAAAAATTGTTTAGCATTACCTGATAGCGCACATCATTGACACTAACAGATTTTCCAGCTTTGTTCTCAAAAAAGTACGGTCCTGTAATTCCTCCAGCCTACAAAGCACACCAAATAGTTCCTTTTTGCAAATGCATTAGTTTTTCATAAATAACACATGGATTTAAAGAGAAATACGTTTCATCGGTCAATAGGAGTTTTTTGCAAAAATCGGCATTAAGTGCTACCTTTTCTAAAACAAAATGCACGACATTTCTGATGGTCTGTGGTTGACTTTACCATGTATTTAGATATCAATTGTATAAATGCAAACTTCCAACGTTTACAGAACGCAAACGAAACTCAAACCCTAAATTTAATTTCGATTGCCCTATATATAGATAATGTACCTAATACATTGCTTTAAGACCTACTTTTTCTGCTTCTTAGAGTATTGTTTCCTATCGGAAGCTAGCAATCATCATGGCGATTTGTATTTCGTTGACAACAGCTTTAAATAATTTGTTGGTACTACAGTCATACCACTCCCTTAAGTTTCCTAGTTAGGATGGTCCTTCTTTACCCTACGCTTCTTATATTTTTTATTTTTCCCTGTATTATTAGCCTCGGCAATGAGTACTTTTCACCTCTAAATATGGGGCTCAAATACACCAATTTCCCCTTTTAATTGTGTATATTACTTCACATTCCTTTTTCGCTTTACATAATACTTTTGTGTTCTGTCCATGCTATTCTCCATATTTTTCTATAGCACCGCATTTCAAAACCCTTCAAGTTCTTAATATTTGTTTGCTTTAATGTCCACGCCTCTAAACGTATAGCAATGTGGAAAAAACATAACATCGTAACATATATATTCGAAGGTCTAAGTTAATATCTTGGCGGCACAGGAATCTTTCCAACGTTATAAACTTGTCTTGTTATCTCTATTCTTGTTTTAATTTCTTCAGTTTGATAGCTAGTTTTTGTAATCCACGCTTCTAGATATTTATAGCAGTTGATCTTTTACAATTCGTGTATTAAAAATTGTCAAATTGTCATCCACCTTTAGTATCTTGGATATAATCATTGGCTTTGGCTTGTTAAGGTTTAGTTTCAGGCCATAGTTATTATTGTGTAAGTTCATGTTTTCAACTAAAAGCTGCAGGTGTTTTTAATTTATTTGCTATTATTGCCGTATCTTCGGCATATCGCACAATGGTTATAATTTTACCATTTATAGTTATTCCCATTTTCTTTTTCTCTAAAGCCTCCTGACGTATTGCTTTACTATATACATCTCTGACGGACACCTCGGCATATCTTAATTTCTTCTGTTATTTTATTTTTCACTTTCACTTTTAGCTGTTTGATTCCAATACAATTTAGCCATTCTCCTTATGTCACGATTATCACTATTTTTTTTTGTAAGTATTTAATAGAACTTTTTATGGCTAGTTCATACGTAAAGGTCGGTTTATGCCTAAATATCACTGCACTCATACATTTATTCCAAATAAATTCTCTCATTCCTAATCCCTTCCTTAATTCCATTTGTGTATCATTGATGCCATTTTTAGGTTTCTTGTATATTCTTTTATGAATGAGAAATACTTTCAATGTACAACTCATAAGTGCTATAGTTCTATGTTCTGTACAATTATTTGCATTATTTTTCTTTAGTATTGGTGTAAAAGTTAACGTCAGCCACTCTTTCGGGATAACACCTGTCCATTGTATCATAGTTTATAAGTTTTAATGATTCTACTAGAATTCCATCTGGCCTCACAACTTTTCCTGTTTCTTACTTCGGCCTTTTCTCCATCAAATCTAAAATTTATTCTGTCATCCAAACTTTTTTCTTAACTCTATAATATATCTAATTAAGGCATATTTACTAACTTTTAATAAGGCAGATTCTTTTGTTTACGTTGTTAGTGTTTTTGTTTTGTTGCTTAGCAGTTCTGAGATCATAATTAACTTTTTCTTTTGCGTTATTGTATGTACTTTTTTCCTTTAGTGCCTTTACATTTATTATTTGCCGGTTACAACTATATTTTAACTTCTCCAATTTAATATTTAATGTTGCTATCACAGTATTGAGATCTGACCCGATGTCAGCTCCAGGATATGTTTTTTGTAATCTAACGACATGTTTAAATTTGTTTCTGATTATTATATAATTTATTTGATTTCTGACAATTCTCTCTTTGTTGTCCCTGGGAAATCTCCATTTATACAATATTCTATTCGATAACTTAAATAGTGTATTTATTATTGCTAATTCTTCGCTTTGACAAAACTCTGTCAGTTGTGCTCCTTGATCAGTTTTCTTTTCCAACCCAAGTTCTCCAGGACATCATTCAGTTTTTATTTTACCCACTTTAGCATTGAAATCGCCTATTATTATAGTTACGTTATGTTCTTTACAAAATTTTAAGGCTGATTGTGATTGTTTATAGAAGGTTTTAATCTCTTAATCTTCTTTGTCTACCGTTTGTGCATATACTTATATTATGTGGATTTTTCCTCTATTAGAGTTCAGTTGTATCATTATTATACGTTCAGAATGGGAAGTAAAACTTATTACTGATTTGTTTATTTCCTTTCTATGATAATTCTAACACCATATCTATGGGTTTGGTCATCACTACCTGCATAATATAAAATACCTTTATCGGTTATACAACTTCCTGATCCTAGACACTGTAAATCACTAATCCCAAGTATACTCAGTTTAAATCTTTTCATTTCTGCTGTAGCATTTGCTAATTTTCCAACTGCATACAAGCTCTTTACATTCCAAGTTGCAATTTTAATTAGTTTTATAAAATACTTTTTCATTTATTCACAACCCTCTCTTCCGGAGATCCGAATGGGAGGCTTGAACCGTGACTTTGCCATGATGTTTATATTAGAGATATCCATGTGGATTTTTATTACAGTGTTTTCTTGGTGCCTTCTGCATTCTTATATCGTTAACTCCTGTAGAGGTTCATTCAGCTTTAGGGCCAGTTTTTCAATTCCAGGACAAAGGAGTACCCAAACTACATACTTATACCGGCAAACTTTCGGTGAGTACAGTTATTATAGGAGCCACTAAATTCATTAATTGAAGGTTGTCTTCTATAGCCTCTCATTTAGTTCAGCCTGTGTGCCGACTTACTTTATTATTTTCTTTAAAAAGGTAAAAACTATATAGATTTATATAGCAGTAATTAAATATGCATATAAATATTTGTATTTATACAATAATCGTAACTTTTTAAAGTAACTCCTATAATACTAATGTTGACAAAATATCAACTTCAATGTCATTGAGATTTATAATTAAGTCAAACCTAATGCAACAAACCCACACATGCAAAGCTCTATTATTAGTTTGAAATATTTTACAATTTTCTTTTACTTTCTCGTTAATTTTATGTAAATTTCTTAATTTGGAATTTTTTAAAGTTTTTTTACAGCTTGCATTATGGAATTTGATTTTATGGCAGGTTGTGCTTTGTGTCTTGTCTTAGTTTTATATACTAACAATACTGTTTGTAACGCTTAACCAATAGGACAATAAACGTCAATTATAGTATAGTGTGTGTTCATGCATAAACTACACCAGCGAAAGCACAATGCAAAACTCTCGTTGTTAAAGGTTTCTGTTCAGGTTGTTTAGAAACTTCTATAATGTGTGTTAATTTAACTTTAAATAAAGTTGACAGCAAGTGATTTAAAAAACCAACCAGGCAAATACGGCCGCTTAAAGCCCATATACAAATTACTTTTATATTTGTACGAAATTGAATAGGAAATATTACCAGATGTTTATGGTTTGGTAGCCTAACACGCAGTGACACTAACTTTATCAGACAGCGCATTTTCTGTAGGATACTCACACAAATCAGTTACCTAATATTAACACAAAAAAAATATTGATGTAACAATTCAAATTCAAGTATTTTTCAAGTATTTTTATGCGGCACCATTTGTCTCTATGCCACACCCCAGAAGCTTACAATTATATAAGAAAATGTTCTGTATAAGAAGATAATTTATGCAAAGAGACATCTTAATAAACTCCACTTTATTCAAATAATAGCTTATTAGTTTATGTTTGACGCTTTATAATTAAAAAATAACACTCTCAGCATAAATTTGCAACGGACGGACGGACAGACAGACAGACAGACGTCTGCACCGATTTCATTAAGCTTCCCTTTCAGGTATAGAAGCCTAATAATACATTTTGAAAATTAGTTTAGAATTAAGCTATTATTAAACTGCAATTATTTACATTTAGTTTTTTTATTTTTCAACATAAAAACGTATTAAGGCAATGATTAATGTGTGTAACCAATTAATAAGAAAATTTAGCACACCTTTTTTATGTAAATGTATTACATACACCATCATAATTTTTGTTATATTTACATTATTTAACTACTTAAAAAACATTCCTGTCAGCCTATTTGCTTAATAAAAACTCATTAAAAATAAATAAATAATAAATTCTGTATGACATGCTAAAATAATAAGGATTTTTTAAAGATGTTGCAATAACTCTAAAAACATTCTAATGTAACTTTTTAGTATGCTATCTTTTTATTTAAATATTTTTCATTATTTCTATGACACCTTTGCTCTATTTTATGTTAGATATTTACTTTTTAAACTTTCTCTTTTAAATGTTTAAACAATTTGTTTTTTTTTTTAGTATAATGGCATGTTGATTTTGAAATGCACTTAATCTTACTTATTGCCAATCGCATTATTTAGCCTTCTTTAACTTTTTATGAAATTAATGCAAATGGCAATGCACATTCTTGTAATGGTTAACATGTCTAACTTGATCATTTTAATATTCATTTTTAATCCTTACTTTCAGTTTTCATTAATAACATGTTCTTTCTGCAACTAAAATTATGTAATTTTTGAACAGCAGAGGCATTTCAATATTTAGTAAAAAAATAATTTCTTTCATTTTTCATGTTACTAACAATACCTTCCATTTGTCGATTTTAAGTTTTTTTAAGTATGCATACATTACCTCATTGTTTCCGTTGCTTCCGTGCTTGAAATCAAATTTATTTTGTATAAGATTGATTCATTATTATTATTTTGCTAAGGCAATTTTTGTTGAAAAATAAATGATCATTCTAGTGCGTTATCTCTATCAATTTTAACTACTGTCAACCGTTTCTACGAACAATTAGTTAGTTCTTCAAGGCAATCCAATGCATTAAAATCGTTAGATTTTGCCCATTGACCGTTTTTTGAGCGAATATTGACGTGGTAGTCATCGGTACGAGAATTGGGTGGATATATAGCAGATCTGATCGTTTCTTTCCAATAATTTTGGTCACACGGCTTTTGATACGGAGACAGGCCTTATTATGGTTCCTTTGCTTGAGTATAAAGGGAATCAAGCCGGGCCAGGTTAACCTCGCTATGGATATTCCAAAATCTGTTTAGGATTGTTTTTAAAAGACATCAGATAATTATGCATTCATCTAATAGATCTACTAATTATAAGTCTAATATTTATCAAAATTTGTTAAAATAATTTTCTTTTCTTTCTTATATTTCTATTTATTGTTAGCCTCGCTAAATATTCACAATTAATTTTATAAGTTTCTATCGGAAATATTACATTTAAAGTAGAAAACTGTAACTCAAACGGTAATCCAAAAGTGAGCAGTTTATTGTGAGACCGAGAGTGCATATAAGACAGAGGGTGGGAGTGGTAAATTATGGTCAATGTTCTGTATGGTATGTTAAATATATTCGTGTAATATTAGGTAAATATTATTTTCAGGAATTTTAAGCAACCTAGATATTTTTTGTATTGTGCTTTGAGCTAGTGAGTTCATATACAAATAACATTCCTTGTCAACTCTAGAAAAATACACATTCATAAATTGGTCCTTATTATTTCTTCTTTTTAGTACTAGCTACAACTGATAGCACACCAACACAATTAAATGAGTATATAAATTGGTGGTTTTTATTCTTTCTTACCAATACTTGTCTTAAACGGCATCCAGTAAAATATTGTCCATGCAGAACAAAAAACTAATATTCTTTTTTCTTATAGTTTTTTTGTGATAGAATTTTTTCTTTTTAGAAAATTAGCAACCTTATGATTGGTCCTTTGAAATTAATGTTCAAGGAAATACTAATGTCATGTTTGACAATTTTGATGGAAAATGACTTACTTGTTAAGAACATCGACTCTAAGCATAAGAATTTGGCTAAATTAAGCTAATAGCAATCAATCATCTTTATAAGATTGATGTTTAACCCGCAGTTTTTTAATTTTTGGCTTAACAAATCTATTTTTTACACAATTAGAGACTAAATTTTTGCTCAGTAGTAAGGATTATCATTTTAAATTATGAGTTATTGTAGTTAGAAAACAGTCTTAATCTAAACATGTTTACAACCGAAAACGGAAAGTTGGGCAATTTGTTATCAATTACATTTGCCAAAGACATTTATATAGCTTTAGAACTTTGTTGTAAACCTTGAGCAGTCTGTGAAACTTTTGTACATAGATCTGCTTTTGATATTTTAAAGAAGAAAGTAGTTCTGTATCTGTCCGTAAAACTATTTAGGTGTTTATCCAAAGTTGGAAAGTATGACGTTCTATCGAACTAAAAGTATGACGTTCTATCGAACTAAAAAAGCGCTTAGAATCGTGCCATCTTTTATTCTGTTCATGATCAACTTGAATTTCCAACAACAAAGATTATATTCTGCTTTGATCTTAACACTAATGAAGTCGACTTATCTATGATCCAGTTATTTGCAAAAGAAAAGTTAAATAGAATGGATAACTTTTATAAACTAAAATCTAAAAAGTAACTTTCGTGTCAGAATTCAAATCGCAATTTAAATTTTTTTGGTTGCTTTTCTATTTTTCTTTTATTTTAAATTCCATAGCAATATATGCGTTTTGCGCCATTACATAAATATAAGAAATTTTGAGCCTTAAATTTTGGGGGTAAGTGGTAGCGCCAACATCTAGACACCCAAATGCCAACCTCACCTACACGTGGTACCCCCTGTTAGATAACAGACGAGGCTCTGGCGACCCAGCATCGGGGGGTATAACCTGATACCAGTTGTCCCGAGGTAACGGGGCCCTTGTGGCTGGGCTAATCACCCGCACAAGGTAAACAGATTCAGAGAACAAACAATCGCCTCGGAAATGGACGGAAAACTGGGAAACGGACTCGGCGAATCCGGATAAGAATTGGAACATGGAATGTAAACGGTATAAACGGAAAGGAAGTAGAAATAATAGAAGAAATGGCCAAATAAAATATGAAGATGCTAGGTATAAGTGAAATAAAGAAGAAAGGAAACGGAAGACAACTATTAGATCAAGGTTACCAGCTTATATACTCAGGATCAGCAGGACGAGCTAAAGAGGGCGTAGGAATAATCCTAACTACACAGATGGCCCAACAAGTAAAACAATGGGAAGCGGTAAATGCAAGGATATTATATGTTAAGAAGAAATAACCATAATACAGATCTACCCCCACAGAAAACTCCACAGAAGAAGAGAAGAGACATTCTACGAAGAACTCCAAGTACAAATAGATAAAGGGAGAGAAAGAATCAGACACATATTAATAAATGGAGACTGGAATGCCAGAATAGGAAATAGACAAGATATAGGATATGGCACGATAGGTAAATATGGAGGAGAATTTACCATAAATAATAACGGAAGAAGAATGATAGACTTTGTGTTACCAATCAAATGTTAATCGGAAACAGCCACTTTAACCATAAGATAATACACAAAATTACTTTTGAGGCAGCAGGAAGAGAAGCGAAAAGCATTAACGACTATATAACATACAACAGAGAAGTGAAATATGCCATAACAGATGTAAAAGTAATAAGGGGCGAACTGCATACAGACCACAGACTGCTAATAACAGACACCAGATTTTATAGCAGGGAACCCAGGAAACAAAGAGAATATCAGAAAATAAAAATATCAGTATTAAGAAAACCAGAAAGCAAAAGAATTCAAAAACAGATTAGAAGACACCTTAGAAGGATGGGAAGGAAAGAAAGAAGAAGGAAACCAATGGCCCATGGAAAAGAAGTGGACAATACTAAAACAGAAATAGTGGAACAGGCAGTAAAGACCTGCGGAAAGGTAACAGTAAAGGGAGATCAAAAAGAACCCGTGGTGGAACGAAGAAGTAAAAGATAAAGTAAAGATCAAAAGAAAGCTTGGAAAAGGTTTACAAAGTAAGAAAGATTGCGATAAACAACACTATATAAATAAAAGAAATGAAGCCAAAGAAGCGGTACAAGAGCAAAACAAGAAACTTGGGAGGAATTCGGAAAAGAACTAGAGACGAAATTCAACGAAGATAACGGAAGACAGTTTTGGAAAGTAATCAGAGGGCTAAGAGGGAAATATGGAAAGCAAGTATGGAGTATAAGGAACAACAAAGGCATAGTAGAAACAGAAGAAGGAAGAATCTTGGAGGCATGGGAGAGTATTACAACAACATATTTAAAAAGATGATAATATCCCAGAGAGAGAAGAGGAACAGTTCAGGAAGAAGAAGAAGAAATAGACATAGAAATAGAAGAGGTTATAGAAGCCGTAAAACATATTAAACAAGGAAAAGCAGGAGGTAGAGATGGCATAACTCCAGAAATGATAAAGAATGGGGAGATAGAATATTAAAGTGGATAAAGAGATATGTCAACTAGCCTGGAAAGGGGAAAAATACTAGATGACTGGGAAGAAAACATAGTGGTACCTATACACAAGAAGGGAGATACAAACGATTGCGGCAACTACAGGGCAATATTCCTTTCTTCAATAGTACAGAAGATATATTCAAGAATACTAGAAAGAAGATTACGAGAAGAAGTTGAAGAAAAACTATGTGAAGAACAAGCTGCTTACAGGCCACAGAGGCAAACACAAGATCATATCTTTGTACTAAGAACAGTTACAGAAACCCTCTGTATCTAGCATTCATAGATATAAAATCAGCATTTGACACAGTACCCAAACAAACAATATGGAATGCGCTAGCAGAACTAAATGTATCATACCCACTACAACAGGCCATAAAAAGAGTATACGTTAATGCAAAAGGAAGAGTGCGAATTAAAGGGAAAGAATCTCAAAGCTTTGAAATGGAAAAGGGGATCAAACAAGCAGACTCACTGAGCCCCCTACTGTTCCTAATAGTAATGAATCAGATTATTCGGGAAGCAAAAGAACCAAGATTCAATGTAAAGGTAGGAAATTGGAATTTAGAGCCCATATATATACAATGCCTCATATATGCAGACGCCATCGTGCTTCTAGCTGACTCAACTAGAAAACTACAACTAGCAATAAACAAATGGAATAGAGCGATAGAAAGAAGAGGTATGAAAATAAACACAAACAAGACTAAAATTATGAAAATCGAGAAAATGATACAAACGAAAACACAAGAATAATATGCAATGGGAAGAACTAGAATGGGTCAATAACTATGAATATTTAGGAACGATAATAAATAAAACTGGCACGATAGAACAGGAGATTCTGAATAGAAGAGATAAAGCAAGCAAAGTATATTATGCGATTAACAAATCAATAATAGCGAAAAGAAGTAAGCATGCAAACAAAGCTTAGGGTATACAAAAGCATATACACACCAGTATTAACGTATGGGGCGGAGAGCTGGACAATACAAGATAAAACCAAAAGCAAAATTACGGCGAGTGAAATGAAATATCTAAGAAGACTAGTAGGTAGAACAAAAGAGATCGCATACGAAATACAATAACCAGAGAAGAAGTAGGTCAGCAACCGCTAATACAAGAGGTAGAGAAGAGACAATTACAGTGGTATGGGCACATAGTGAGGATGTCAAGAAATAGAGACCCCAGAAGAATTCTAGAAGCAAAGCCAGAGGGAACAAGAAGCAGAGGAAGGCCACGAGAAACATGGGAACAGAGCTTAGAAAAGAGGGTAGAACAGAGAGGAAAACACCTAAGAGAAGTAAAAAGAATGGCAGCCAACCGGGACAGCTTCCGGAAGTGGTTAGAGGACCCGACGCTTTAGGGCATAAGGGAGAAGGAAAAGAGAGAAGAGCCTTAAATTTTATTATTTTTACAATTTCAAATTATATTTTCTCATCTCAATTTAATCAGCAAAATAACATTGTACGTTGTTATATAGTGATAGGCCTAAGTTCTAGAACATCATTTTTCTTTTAACATTTTATTATTAAATTAATTGTATCTAAAAGGGTAACATTTATTTATATTAATTTTCTAAACCTTCCTTAATGTAATTTTGGTGATATTTACAATTGTTTTATTTGTAATATTGGCAAAAATCTAATAAAATTTGAAAATGTTGACCACGTAAAATTTTAACAAAAGAGCATTATCTAGTAAATATCTAAAAAAGTTAAACAAATAAACGCAACAAAAAAAATGCATGATTAAGTGTATAAATAAGTTCTTAGCTTTATATTTCACAGGACGCAAATCACCGTTTGCATGTAACGTGTTACTCTGCGCTCTTGCGGTTTTAAAGCAATGACACTTGGTCTTTCGAAACATCATGCGATTTGTCGTTTGATGCACATAACCTCAATAATCAGGTGTGTTCACGATGGCAATCACAAAAGAGCATATTCGATTTTCTATCCACTTCTCGTTTCATCTTAAGGAAAACGATGCTGAAGCCACCGAAATGATTTGTGCTGCATATGGTGAGAATGCTGTAAGTCATGCAACGTGCAAAACGTGGTACCAAATTTTCGCAAGGAGAGTTTAGTCTTGAAGATCAACCACGCGCTGGACGCCCTCAAACATTTGACACGGATGAGCTGCAGACATTGCTGGATCAAAACAATGCGCAAACTGAAAAGAGCTTGCAGAACAGCTTGCGTCACTCAGCCACCATTTCCATACGTTTGCATGCAATGGGTAAGATACAAAAGGAAGGCAGATGGGTTCCGCATAAACTGTCCGAAGACAACAAAAATCGACGGCGTGACACCGCACTCCATTTGCTTTCAAGGAACCGAAAAAAGGATTTTCTGCATGAAATTCTTGCGGACGATAAAAAATGGATCTTGTACGACAATCCCAAGCGCAAAAAATCATGGGTAGACCCTGGCAAACCTTCGACATCGACTCCAAAGCCCAATATCCACGCCAAAAAGTATTTGCTCTGTATCTGGTGGGATTGGAAAGGTGTGCTGTACTATGAACTATGTTAAAACCAGGTGAAACAGTTACGGCGGATCGCTACCAACAGCAACTCATCAATTTGAGCGACGCAATCGAAAAAAAGAGGCCATTTAGTGGACAAGGAAGTCGCAAAGTCATCCTGCTCCATGATAATGCCCGACCACATGTTGCGAAGGCGACGCAAGAACACATCTTCGCGTTAGACTGGGAACTTCTCTCACATGCGGCGTATAGCCCAAACATGGCCCCTTCCGATTATCATTTATTCCGGTCGTTACAGCACCACTTGGCTGATACGCACTTCAAAACAGAAGAAGTCCGAAAATGCATCGATAACTTTATCGTCTCGAAGCCGGTGAGCTTCTATCACCAGGGAATTCGCAAGCTACCCGAAAGATGGCAAAAGGTCATCGATGCCAACGGAGAATACTTTGATACTTAAGCTTTTTTTGTTTGTTTTTAAATAAAACTTTAATTTTGCAGAAAAAAGCTGAGAACTTATTTATACACCTAATATTAGTCTTAATAAATAATACAACTTTAATATTTAACAAACTTCTATTGCTCTTAAGATATGGTACGTTAAGTAACTGTAATCACAATGACCTATTCACGCGGAACCGATTGTATTCATTGTTAACAATGGGTAGGTTTGGTTTCAGATAATAGCGTTAGCAATATTAGAAGTTAAATTAATTTGCAAAACGTATTTATAGAAAGTTTCATCTATAATGCATTTATATAGACGTGCGTTTTAGCTATTACGATAATAAACAAAAAATTTCCTTCTCTTGCTTTGGAAAGTGTGAAATAAATTATATAAAAATTGTAATTTACCTAATGACAACTGTCAAATTAAAATTATCGATCGAATAGTAATTATATAAATTGTCATGTGCATTATGAAAAAATTGTTATTAAAGTATCTACTAGTTTATTAACAATATTAAAAGCCGCTTAGAGAACTTTTGGCCCCACTGGGCAGTTTGACCTCTAGAGTTGTCTTTTTCTTCTATAAATAACTTTCAATCAGTTATAAAGGTGTCAAGTTTCATTGTTATAAAAAACTTCTTACAAATCCCCATAATAATGGCGTCATCAAACGAATAATTATAAGTGATCAAAATTTGATTTTTTTATAACCAAGACATGCCTAAGCAAGACTTAAATCCAAATCAAATATCAAAACTCATTGACAAATTAATGTTATGCATTTGGTGGAACTTTGACAATTTTCTACATTTTAATTTGTTCTGGAAGCAACTATTTGTACAACAAGATAATGTTCACTTCCATATAACCAAAAGAACAAAATCCAAAATCTGAACACATAATACAATTAAACTCTATTCTTATATTCCGGTCCATACATCAATTTTTGCTGCAAGCCAAATATTTTGGAAAAATGCAGAATTTCTTGCTTTACCGACACGCACGGAACGAATGCAGGATACAAGAAAGTCGAGACAGAAAATCAAATTATATAGTTATATTCAATTTTTATCAAGGCTAGAGGATAAATAAAAATCAATCTTACTGCATCCTCTATATGCTTGGTCAAACTTTGTATAATTTACAATTTTAAGTATTTTTCATAATTTCTGCATTTGCATTAAAAGCAAAATCACTAAAAATTCCATAAGTTAACTTTAGAAGCATAAAGTATCCAAATGTCCGACTCCATAGTCCGCTTACAAGGCAAACCACACATGCTATATGTAATTGTTTTAAAAATACCGAAAATAGCATCTAAGGTTCTAAGATTAATGGCCGGTGATGTCATAATTGAAGTTGTAAAAGTCAAGCTTGTATACAAAACTGTATGCTAATACTACAACAAATTGTATGCATGTTTATTTTAAATACATCATGTGTTAATCCTACATGACTTCTAACGTTTCTTGTAATGTATTACTAGCAAACTCAAATAAATATAAAAAGACATTAAAGGCAGATTTGCAGCATTTTAACTGAATAACGGAAACCATTTTTCTTTCTACAATTTCACCTTATAAAACTATACAAATACAGTTTCACTAAAATAGTTATAATTAAAACAGAATCAAGGAAGTCTGAGTTATTTAAAAAAATCTTTAAAGCATCTAGGTGGCTGTTGTAACGGGCTATTACGCCACTCTTTTTAAATATTTAAGACATGCTCTTTTAAGTTATACACAAAGATGACTTCAAACACGGGTTGGGCTAAATGTCAATGTAATTGCAAATTTATGTACCTTTTAAAACAAACCAGTAAACTATGAAGTCATGCTTTTGACACAGCAGCAACATATGTAAGCAACAATATTTTTCTAAAAAGAACTACCTGTTTGTTAAATAAAAGAAGCATAGATTGTAGAATTTAAATAATTTATTCTTTATAACTGTGCAGATTTGAATAAATTAAAAATATCTTGACTAAATTAGGGTTGCATTTGGTTTTCTTCTTGAAATATACGTTAAGTAAAGACTTTTTGTTCCACTACCAATATAGCAACATTAAAATGCTGCGATTGTTTAAATATTATCAACGTATTTGTTAACTACTTTGACATAGATGCCTTATCGTTTTGCAATAATAATTACGAGCACTAAGCACTTATTATCTATATTGTATTCATTTTTAAGATATATTAGATGTAAATAATGAATAATGCGTGGCTACTTCGCGCCCCTTTTTACATTATCTGTGATTACATTCCATATAATGGCACGTTAAAATGCAGTTTAAATTTATTATAAATATAATGTAAGTATAAAATATAATAGAACTATAAAAATGTTGTAGTGATAATGTAAGTAGCTGAGACCTCCATAAAAAGAATTAAAAAATCATTTAATTAGTAAAAGAAATACGATTTTTACAAATATTTTTTAGACCATCTTGTACCAATGATCGTTTTATTGCACTAAGCTTTGAACCGTTGCAAATTGTAAAAATACAATCATTGTGAAAATCGATCATCACAGACTTACATAAGTTGGATTTTTGAGATAACTATAATTTGATTATGATGTTTGTTCACGCAGAATTTTTTTCTTCTTAGTGTTGGCGTGATATTTTTCTTGATTTCTTTGCTATTTCTTCCCACTAATTTTTTATTTCAAAATTCAAAATATAAATACCATCAAGCTAAATACCTTGTATCCTAATAATCATTTTTTTCTTGAACTAACAAATTTTGCAAATAGTTTACATTAAAAACAAAATGTTAGGAACCCACGATAAGTTGCACTGCCGTTCTTGTAAAAGTTATACTGAAATATTCCACTGGATTTTTATAGTGCCTATTTTATTAGATTCAAGGAAAATCAAGTTCTTTAAAGTTGCATCCACCACTACTAACTTCAATGTTACTTTTAATCCTGATGTTTATTTTTATATCAAAATTGTGATTTATTTTTTATTTAGGTTTTTTATTAAAGGGCTATGTTTTTGATTTTTACCACAATAAAACTTTTAAAATTAATTTTGATAGGGTAAAGACAAATTAAAAAGCGTCTCAGAGTTAACATCAAAATGGCGAATTGTAACATATTATACTACAAACCAAATCAATAATTTTTGGGTTAAAATTAATTATGTAACGTTTTTTAAATTTGCTTCTTTTGACATTTATGTAAAGTCTATACATAGTTAATTTTGTGTTAGAAATTTGAAATTATACAAATTATACGTTTTTGCACAAATTAATACGCTATTTCAAACCTTTCAAATTTTTAGCTTTAAATTCTAGATGGTTATTCCAAAGGTATTTGGAGTTTTAACATTTCATGATGTCTTAACATAGCCAGAAAGGGATTGCTGACAAATGGTGTGAATTGTAGCTTACATACTTGCTTACTAACTTTATGGTCTTTATCTGAGCTGCCAAACATTTAGTAGGCCTAGAGCATCTGGTCTTTCATTAACTTTTTCTACTTTTTCTTTAATACTTTTTTCGATTTCTTTCTAAAATTCTCCAGTTTCAGGTCATTTTTATTCAGCGGACTCTCAAACTTTCTTATGGACCCCGTGCTTCAAAGTTTTCCCTTAGGATTTCTTTAACATTTTTTGTTCTCTCATTCTTTGTATGTAACCTAACTAATCCACTTTGTTACCATTGATTTTAATCATCGGAATTGGTGCTGTACCTTTCTCTTAGCTCGTAATTATTATCTCCTTATCCATTCATCATTTTCATATATCATCTCAAAAGTGTCCTTCGATATTTTCCGCTCCGAGATATTCAAAAAAGTGAATATTTAATAGCGACACTTCTGCTCTGTATTATTGTATTATTAGGTCCATCCCTCTTAGACTTACATGCATGCCTCAAAGCAAAATAACACATATATGCTGCAGTTAACCTTATTGCTATATCGTCTGTGATTTCATTCGTTTCAGTTTTATACCAAGGTACTGGAAATTTGCTACTTGTCCAAATGTATACAGATTTAAATCAATAGATTGTTGAATAGATTTGTTGTTAGTCTGATCACTTGTTTTATTAATTTTAAATCCTATATTTAATGCACTCTGTTCGAGACATCCATGTAATTCCTCTAAATGCTCTGTTCGTATTTTATAAAATGTAGTTTACCTAAGCCAAAATCTAAATCATTCTGCTTAAAATTGTGCCCTCTTTATTAATATGTCCGTTTTATTACCCCTGTTAGTACCAAAATAAACAATATAGTCATTGCACTAACCCTAAAGTTGCGCTCCTGGACTTTCTCTATATCGTCAGAAACTTGTAAGCACATTCCTTGACATATTTAGCTTTTTTAGTATTTTGAATAATTTTTTTGTGCAACAAGATGATAAAGGGTAATATTTTGTCCCCTACTTTTCTATAATTTTTGCTCTAGGGATATTTTTAATTTTAAAATTTCTATTATTATTGCCCCACCTCATTTCATATTTAACTGAGCAACGGTAATGCTTAAAGTCTTATGCGCCACATTCGGCTACTTCCTATAATTTTAAAATAAGCTTTTTCCATGTTTATGAAAAGGACAAATCTCTATTTTCTGTTAATTAGCTTATACATTTATACATTCTTTGTGACTTGGTCAATAACTGGTGCTTTATTCTTTTTAAAAATCTATAGTGCTTCCCTTACAACCTAGTTAATTGGCAGCTCTTCTCCTCATTTAATTCTTCGCGGATATGTTTTAGTCTTACGTATTATTTGCCATAAATTTCGTGCATTTTCTTAGCATCTCAAAGTACTTTTTACACAACTTCATGTATTAATGTTTTTTCCTTCCTAAACTTCCTGTAGGAAGTAAAACAACAGCTAAATCAAAAATTCTCTGAAATCTATATAAGTACGGGCAACGATATAGAACAAAAATGGGAAACAGTTAAAGAAACGCTGAACGTCATTGCAAAGAATAAGCTAGCACAGAACCCAAGAAAGAAAAACAATGATTGGATGACGGACGAAATACTAGATCTTATGGAAGAAAGGCGCAGATATAGAAATAAAAGTGAACTAAATTATAAGCGAATACACAATATTATTAGACAAAAAATCAAGGAAGCGAAGGAAGCCTGGTTAGGAAGCAAATGTGCAGAAATTGAAACCTTAGAGGAAAACATGATACACTAAACCTACATAAAAGATCAAGGAAACTGCAGGAATAGTAAGAACAAAATCCAATGGAATAGTCACAGACAAAGATAATAAAGCAATATTCGACAAAGAGAAAATACTAGAAAGATGGAAAGAGTACATGGAGGAATCATTTTCGGATGAACATAGAGATGACGCTGATGTAATAGTTGGCACATTAGGACCAACTATAACTAGACAAGAGTTGTTGAAAGCCATCAAGAGAATAAAAAACAACAAGTCAGCAGGACCAGATGAAACCCATGGAGAACTTCTAAAGTTATTGGAAGAAGAACACACGCAGGCCGTACTAGATTTGTTCAATAGAATATACGAAACAGGAAACATGCCCAATGACTGGTTACTCTCTACGTTCATCCCATTACCATAAAAGCCAGGGGCCAAGAAATGTGAAGATCATCGCACAATTAGTCTAATGAGCCATATACTAAAGGTTTTTCTACACATCATCCACCAACGTGTATACAGCAAGTTAGAACAATATATCGGCGAATCGCAATTTGGTTTCAGAGATGGCCTTGGAACAAGGGAAGCCTTATTCTCGATACAAGTGCTAATACAAAGAGCGCGTGATGTCAACTACGATATATTTGCATGGTTTATTGATTTTGAAAGAGCGTTTGACCGCGTAAAACACGAGCAATTAATACAAACATTAAAATCAGCAGGAATAGATAACAGTGATACCAGAATCATTGCCAACTTGTACTGACAACAAAGAGCCACAATCCGTATAGGGGACAGAACATCAGAAGACTTTCACATCCGCAAAGGTGTTCGACAAGGATGCGTATTGTCCCCGATGTTATTTAACGCCTACTCTGAAAACCTCTTCAAAGAAGCCCTAGAGGGTGCAGAAGATGGAATCAAAATAAACGGAGAGATAGTCAACAACATTAGATATGCGGACGACACGGTTCAGCAGGATTGCAAAGATTAATAGACCGCGTAACAGAAACTAGTAAAAATTACGGTATGCGGCTTAACATAAGTAAAACAAAAGTGATGATCATGAGTAAAAATGCCAACATAAACGTGAATTTCCACATAAATCAATCCCCTTTACAAAGAGTACAGGCGTTTAATAACTTGGGATGTACGTTAAACGAGAGATGGGACCATACTCAGGAAATAAAAGTTCGAATCGAAAAGGCGCGGAGTGCATTTAACCGCCTAAAGAAAGTACTTTGTAATTTGAGTTTAAATTTGCAACTTCGTACTCGAATACTTAGATGTTATGTTTTCTCAATTCTTTTATATGGGACAGAAGCATGGACTCTCACAGAAGCTGCAAACAAACGATTGGGAGCTTTTGAGCTATGGTGCTATCGCCGTATGCTCAGAATTTCATGGGTACACCATGTAACAAATGAGACAGTCCTTCAGCGCATGAACAAGGACAGAGAGATCCTTAATGCTGTTAAGAAAAGGAAACTAGCATACTTTGGTCACGTCATGCGAAATGATAAATATCGTCTTTTGCAGTTGATTATGCAAGGAAAAATCGAAAGCAAACGAGGTCCTGGTAGACGAAGAATCTCATGGCTTCGCAACCTTAGGCAGTGGACAGGAATGACATCGATCGCCCTGTTCCGAACAGCGATAAACAAGATTAGATGGGCCAGACTGATCGCCAACGTCCAATGAGGATACGGCACAAGCAGAAGAAGAAACCTCCTGCAAAATCCTTGTACAAATTCACAAATTTTCCATATTCTATGTATGTCTTCTTACTCTTTTCATATAACAAGTGTCTTATCACCAAACAAAATTTCCCCTCCCCTACAACACAAGTGACGTTTTAATGGAAACCTTAAGTTAGTAGCCCTGAGTACCACCCATACATTTTTTATGTTTCCACTCATCTTCTATACGCTTTTTTTTCATCGCTTTTCTTAATTCATCTAACGATTTTGAGCATACGCTAGAGCTATTAATTCTTCCAATTTTAATTTATCCGTATCGTATCTTACTCCACCCCTAAATATTTTTAAGGGATTATCTCACCTGATGTAACCTTTAAATAAGAAAAATATGTTTTACACTGTGTCCTTAAACCTTTTGCTGGTCGTAAATTAATAAACTAATTTGGCTTTATGTCAATTACTCACTTTTATTGTGTCATTTATTTAAATAATAGCACTTGTATATATTTTCTAATGTAAATAGTAATAGAAAAATTAAAACAAAATTATGCTAAACATATTACAGTAACATCACTGATTTTTATTTATTGCGTTTTCTTTTTAGATATCTTTAAGATCCATATATGTTCTATGTTCGGATAGATTTTCGCAGTGAACTATGTTTAAACAACTTAGTTCACGGGAGGGACCGCGTCTATTTTGAGAAAATTCTCGACGTTTCGGCATCGACTTTGATGCCATTTTCAAGAGGTTAGCTCTTCACTCGGGGTCTCAATCTGCCTACTTCCCTAAGGAGAGGTACGAGTCTTTAAGTAAGACTGACCTTTCCTGTGTTCTGCTTTGTCATTTATAGGGCTAGAAGTGAGAGTTTGTTTGAAGAGGGATGTATTGTATAAAATAAGAATGTGTTTATAACATTTAAAGAAATACCTTTACCAATTTTCCTCTAAAATATTAATATAAAGAAGCATTTATTTTTTAATGGTTTATAATAGCTTATTTTTTATCTGTAGTTAGGTGACAAATATTAAATAATTTGAATAACAATATAATAAGAAACATTAAAAAAATGTTGAAATGATAATTCATAATCTTTTTCCGAAAAATTTTTGTTTTCGTATTTTTTCATTAAAATATTTTTTTTACTCATTATATAATAAATAACATTATTATCGCTTTTTAAAATTTAATTTAAACAAACAACAATAATATTTCTTCAAATAAGTAATTACTTGATAAATAAAAAATCTGGAATTAAGTACATAATTTTAATGACAACACATAGAGATAATCTGTAATTGTAGGGAATTTATTTTTATCTAAGAACTTTTGTGCTACCAGTTGTGATTTAACCGACCATGCCCTGATCTTTGCTTATGCAACTCATACAGTGCTAAACCAGATTTGGCGAAACCACAGGTTAACTTACTTTTATGCAACAGGCCGTTAGGATTGCCATCACCCTAGGCCATCACGACTAACATCCAATGCAAAGGATCAGTTAATCAGACTGATGAGTAAGCGCAATAGAAAATTAACTGCCCCAAATATTGCTGATGAATTTAACCGGGGGCGTGATAAAACAACATCAATGAGCATAATAAGTTCTGAGGATAATCTTCATAGTCTTATTGTGATTGTTACGGTAATAAGACTAAATGGCTTCAGTGGCAAAATGTATTATAGACTGATGAATCCAAATTTGAAATTTTCAATCAAAAACGGAAAATTTTCTAAGACTAAAAAGTGATCCAGGACTGTATTGTTCCGACTGTTAAGCACAAAATTGTTTTTTTTTTAGTGTGGGGACTTATTAAAAGTCAATGACATTATGAAGACAGAAAACATAAAAATTGTTTAACAAAAAACGCCACACCATTTGAGTTGCGATTAATCGGAAAGGGATTTGTGATGATGCAGGCAACGATCCTAAACATATTTTAAAGCTTTGTAAGGACTACCCAGCAAACAAAGAAAAACAAAAAAAAATGCTCAAAATCATGACATAACCACCACAGAGTCCAAACCTCAACCCCATAGAGTTAAGAGATGAGCTGACGGAACACGTCCAAAAATCATCTTTCTACAAGATGCTTGAACAGATTTATCACTCGAGAAATTAAAAAAATTAATCAAAAGAATGCCTAGGCAATTGTAAAAGCACTATTAAAAGCAAATGTTTTAGTGAAACAAATGTTTAATATTCAAGTTAATTTTTTCCAATGTTCAAGGTAGTTTTTATTTATTTTTTACGTGGTGTATAATAATATATTATATAATAAATTGTTTTCTTACATACAATTACACGGAAATCTATCTCGACAGGAAATAAACAGATTTTGTATCATTTTCTTCCTTTACTTAATTTTAATTGAATATTTGCTTTTGATGAAATAATTTAAAAATAGTGTACCTGCCTATATTAATAATAACTTGACACCTAGAAGGAATAAGTAGAATGTTTTAAAAATAAATGATTAATATAGCCATTTCCAATTTGTACGTTCGCCTAAATAATTATATTCCAAAACCGAAGCAGCAACTGTGCGTAATTACCACAGCTAATAAACTACCGGCGAGACTGATTGCTCCCCATGCTCAACGTCCCAGATAATAAGTTCGCTATGCAAATCGGCGGCTCCGGCAGGAACTGATTAGTAGGGCACGAGGCTGCCGCTTTCGATATAATAACCCGGCGCGAAAGAACACCATCTCGATCTGCATTTTTGTAACATCCTCCTCGACGGGAACGGTTTTTACAACCCACAAGCTTCGCCAAATAAGCGCCGTTCCGCGGATTACTGGAACACAATGTTGTTGCAACAGCCTTGCGTTGCAAGGACCCGGCCGGAAGGTCTGCGCCGCGGAGTGTGAACAATGAACTTGGCAAAATTTGAATCATAATGCCGTTTGTTCGGACTTTTCGTGCTGTTCGATACTCGCCTTCCGACGTTTAAGCACAATGCAGAGTATTGCTAATGTCTGCCTTGGTATTGGGCAAACCGAATAATTTATTCAAACTGCCTCGCAAAGAGTTTTATAACTGGGCTTTCGAACTGATCAAGCTAAAAAAGCATAATGCCCCGATTTATAAGAGATATAATTAAAAAGTAGCATAATATAAATAGTAATATAATTACAAAATTTTATAATTGTGTTTAGTTTACTTGAACTTTTAAATGCCTAAAAGCGTTAGTCTCTATTGAGATATTTTTTCTTCTCTTTTGTAATATTAACCAAACTATCATTTCTATAGTGAAACCACTTATTATATATGATTAAGCATAATGTTTTCTTTGTTTACTTATCGGGCCGCTTAATTGACAATTTGGAGGACCTTAACAAAAGAAAGGTGTAAAAAGTACCATGAAATAGTGTCGCAAATTAATCTTTAATGTCATTTTTGCCTGTTTCTACATAATTTAGATATTCAACTTATTATATAACACTTTCAACACTTTCAGAGAACCAACTGTTGATGACCATAAATGAACTACTTGATGAAAATTGAGAAAAAATCCAAAAAGTCATCCATAATTATGGCCTTAGATGCCCAAAAAAATATAATCATAATAAAATATAACTAAAATCCTTCCTACTTTTAAGCACAGATTAAGCAAGATGAACCATATGGTAATATCAAATTTTATTATCTTTAAAACCGGTTTGGTAACAGCGTTTTCTATTTTGTTGCAGTAGTATAGTATAGTTATTATATAATAAATTTTATTACATACTTTAACTAAATTATCTATATTTGTCTGGATGCTTTTATTTTCTAAGTATCTTCTTAGCAAATAAACAAATTAGATTTATAAAACATTTACATGATGTTGATATATTCTACAATCATTTTATGTATTTCCAGATATCTTTGAATAGGCCTTTTAGAGAGCATAAAAGAATACACAATCCTATCACATTTTAAAACAAAATTTGTGTTCTAATTTTGTTTTTTTGTGAGTATATTATTTATTTATAATTTATTTGCTGTTGTTTGCTACTGACTGCCAATTATAATATTTGAATTAAATTGTGATTGTTAAATTTGTAGAAGTACCTTCAAAATTACATCAAAATATATCTACATGAGAACGTACAAGCAAACAGAACTTTTTTAGACTTAAGCCTTCTGCCAATAGCCAAATAGTATTCTGCCTAATTGCTCGTTTAGCTTTAAAATTCCTAATCTATGCTAATTAAAAAAGTCTTTTTATAATACACTTTACAATAACATTGATATTCTTGATATCTGCTTGCACAGTCATTTTGCAATTGGTGTAAATAACAATAAAAAAGCAACTATTTTAAATTGTGGTTTTCTTCTACTAATTGATTTAATTACTCTGAAGTTATACTTATCATGTACTTTGTTTTCATATGGCATCACTTGATTCATCAGATGTTTTAGTTTAACATCTAATTTTATTAACTCTGAGGTCTATGACCCTTGGTGTTACCGTTAGAAGTGGATTTGATCTATAACAAAATCTTTTTCTTTTAAATAGTTTTAAACCTCCGTTTTTTGTGCATTAATTACAGAGTTTCCACCAATATTGAAATCCAGCTTTGCACTCCTCTCTTCTGTGCTCTATTCTGGCTTATGATTTTGTGCTATTTTGATGAGTCTATTATCACTGGCTCTATTTGCGTGTTCGTACTATTTATTTCTTCTTCTTCTTCTTACACATATTCATATTTCCATCAATATTAACACGTCATGCCTGTTATCCCTGTTATAACTCGTGTTCTCTGTTCCTGTTACGTTTTCCATATTATATTGCTACTTAAATAGTAATATCATTTAGCAGGTGGTATGCGCCAACATGATTTCACTTCGTGGTAGTCAGCGCGGCTTTTCGCTTCATAGGTTATAGTTGATCTAACCATAGTTTTATAGCATTTTTATCTTACTATCAATATTAAAATGCTAATGCGCGGATGAGGCGTGTGACTGCGGACCAACATGGGTTTACTCTTAGCGCTCGGGTGCCTGGCCGGTAGCTTGCACAGTGACTCGAAATAATTGAGTATTTGCGTACATTTTAAGCAAATGGTAATAATGGCGGTTGTTTAAGATACGATGCTTGCTACATCCTCCCATATCAGAGAAGATGCACGATGAGCGAACATATAAAAGCCTTTACTTCTCAATTCCACGCTATGCTCCCACGCGGGACATTTTAGCCTTACCATTATTTATTATTAATATCAATATTTAAATAGTTGTTTTTCCAGGTTACATCTCTCAAATGACCAGATTCGAACAACTTTCATAATTTGTTGTTTTATTTTATTATACGTATTGTAGTCACTTGATACACAATCCCAGATATTTGAAGTTTATAACCTGTTCGATTATTTTTCTCTTTAAGTTTAGATAGAGTCGGTTCTTTAGATATTGTCATCGATTTGGTTTTATCAGTCGAGACTTCCATGTCACGAAGCATACTACCGAGTTGTTTCTTTGTCCCGTTTTGTGCCAGGGTAACATTCTTACCTCACTGATAATTCTATCCATAACCAGATTGAAAAGGAAGGGCTTAGCAAGTCTCCTTGACGGCTTCTCATACTACATCTTTTGCTTTTCGTCAATGTATTTTCATTTAGATATTTTGCAACTTTTATTAAATCTGAGGAACGTTCTTTTCCTCCAAAATTAATAATGCGTTTAGTTATGTCTATGTTAAAATCAGAACTTCTAATCCATTTTTATGCAAAAATCAAAGTTTGACAAACAGTTTAACCTAAAACAGCACCCAGTGGTTTAATTTCGTTTTGAACATTTAATTTTTATTTTCAATTTTTTTATACGTTTCTAAATTAATTTCTTCAACCTGCCACTATATTTTTTAATTTCCCTGGCATCTTACTTTTTAAGAATCAGAAAAACCGCATAGAGCTGCACGACCACTGCGCTTAATTTTTTTAACTAATAATACAATTATCTTTCTTATTCCTCCTAAGAAATACGCTTTAATATAAATAATGCTTTAAATGGAGACCGAAAACGAAATACGCCACTCATCGTCACCTTTATTTTAGACCAGACATTTGCAATTAACTAAAATAGCTCTTGCTTGCTCTGCAATACAGCAAAAACTAAGACCGCTCGAGAACGAGTTTTTCACATTACAGGTCTTCTAGCGACCTTCAGCACCATCACGCAAATTAGTTCACAAGGCCACGCTACTGCGAGGGCAAATAATTAAAGTAAGATTTCGACAGCTTTAGGAGTGAATGTTAGTTTTCACCTAATTCCGACTACAGAAATAGATTCGGCTTTTAGGCATAGGAATCTGAAATAAATTATTAATACAGAATCTTGATAAATTATTAACCTTGTTTAATTTAACTTGAGATTTCCAAAATACTTATTGAGCACAAAAATGATAAAATAATGGTTACAAATTTACACGTTGCATATAATAAATATAATATAAACAAAATACAAAAACTAAAAACTTAAATACTCATAATTGAATAGCTTACAAAAATTAGTGATAAAAAATTAGAATAAATAATAATTAATATATTGTTACAAAATAATATAAATCAATATAAATATTCAAAGAATATGTTCCCCAATTTTTATAATTAATTTTTTAATTTCTTTAAGTGGTTCAAACAAATAATCTCTCGATTTAATAAGCTCCAATTATAGTGAAGCGAGGAGTTATTTTCGGTCTAAACCAGAACAAATTCTCAATTTTTTATTGAGTATGAGGTCAGGCGTTGCAACGAAGACGAATGTTCTCAGTTACGCTGGCCCTCCAAAAATTGTTTATACTACATTTTGGTGTTGTTTTTAAATTATGCATTAATATATTCTTTCCTATAATACATAGAAACCGATCCTCTTTCTGTTTTTCGCATAGCAAAAAAAACAAATTCCGGTTTCTAATTTATTACATTTTATAAGGTAACAAAATCTAAAAAAATTTTTTAAACTTAGAAAAAGCTGAAAAGCTCCAAGATTTTTATATAGAACCAACTAGCTATCAGAGTTGCCGCTTTGGCTCAGATAGTTCAACCAGTTGGCTCTGTCCGCGAGTTAGCGCAAACGAATTCGAGTCTCGCTGTAAACTCATGGGTGTATGTGACGTCCTAGTTTAAGTGCATGTTAGTAGGCACAATAAGCCCTTGAGGCTGCAGTGCCAGTAAGTGCCCTCCAATAAAAAAAAACTAGCTATCAACTGATAAAGGAACTATAAACGATCATCGCAACTAAGAATGGCGACAAACTATAAGAACTACACCAGTGGTAAGTAAGATGATGTTGATCTTACTTATAAAAATTTATTTGGAATTTAAAACTTATAAGATACTTCATAGTTACTTTCTTATAATAAAGTTAAAGAAATTATGAACAAATAGTGTTTGTTGCAAGAGGCCAAAGTTCGACAGTAACACTTTTACAAAAAGCCACGAATTAGGCTTCTGGAATCCAAACAATACATTACACTAATTTTAAGTAGAATATATTTGTGATCAGAATCTTAAAACATAAAAGTAGCCGTTTCATAAATGTTAAACTATTTTTTCGCTTATGTTTGAAATGTCCATGAGTGGTACATCAAATACAATCTAACAACAAATCATATCGAACATAAAAAATGTGAGTTAAGTAAATGTACAATCAAAACTTAAATTTTTAGCAAAATTTAACATCAGCTCATGATTCAAACAATTCAGCAGGTACTTAAGGAATGCACCAGAGCTAATCTTAATCTCATGTACTCATATATGGTATAATAATATCTGCATACAATACACTGATGGGTCACACAGATTTGGAAATTTTCTTTGTCCTAAACGTAACCACTTCAAAATATCTGTCAGAATTTTGCAATTTTAATGAATATCTTGATAAAATTTCAAAATAAAAATCAACTATATGTGCAAACAAAAATAAGCACTATTAATGAAATGTTGTCGACCCGAACATTTAACACATTTCTATCACGCAGACTTCAATTTCATGCCCTGGGGCAGCAACATACTTTACGAGCATCATTAACCGGCACTATAAATGTATATCATTACTTCATAGCTGCTTCCGGTAGCTTTTATCCAAGCGAAAAACGCGGCAAAAAAAGAAAGAAGCATTTCAGCACGATAGTTCAGTGACGCTCGCATGTGGTTGTGATTACATGCAGATGTCAATAAGGTAAGATTTTACTCAGGTGGATTTATAAAATATCTGTTGACTCTGACGTAACACTTCTTGAAAGGGCAGAAGGCATTCCAGCGTTTTTCGGTTACGCGTAACCGTTACGTACTGCAATAATTTCAATGAATACTCTCTCTCTCTCTCTTTCTCAATATAAATGCGACATTATTATTATAAACAGTAAAGTGAGATGACAGCACACTTAGGGTATGTTTTAATACTAAAGCTTACCTGAACTTTACCGGGAGTGAGACGAAACTGGCATTAACTTCGGATGCATCGAATCTAACAACATCGCAATGCGGTTGTCGTTTAATAATAGCAGCGGCATGCAAAGCATTGCCATCATTAGGAGGAAACTTTCTTTCTCGGCAAATTGCTGCGTGAAGCGCTGTTTCTCCGACATCATTGCAGAAAATTGTTCGGCTGCAGCCATAAGCAGATAGCAACGCAAAAAATATAATCAAGCCGACATATGCATATGGTAGGTCTTAAAATGTCGAATATTAAATAACCGTTAATACATCGAGAATGCGCTTCCTTGGTCGCATAAATGGCGAACTTGTAATTTGGATGAATTGGCAGTTTGCAAATCGAAAACGAGCTAGATAAACTCTCATTCATTACCATACACTTTTTATATAAAAAACGTATGGTTAGTGCTGGTATTATGATGGTAAAAATAACTGCGTCAATTTTATACTTTCTAATTAAAACCTTTAATTCATCAATAACTTAAATTTCTATTGAAGTACTTTTAAAGAAAGTAATTCATTTTATATAATATAATTGGGTTGGTTTAGATGGAACAAGCATGTTGGTCATTTTACAATTCTGTCTTTATGTTCGTGTTGATCAAAATGAATTCAAATTTATTCATATTGTAATTAATTTATTTATTTATTTATTATTATAGTAACCTATAATCATTTTGATACATTTCTTCTAATAAAAATTCTTTCACAGCAAAGCGCTATAAAAAATGTAGATGGTAATGCTATTCGGGCATCACTAAAACAGTTTAAAAAGGATACATTAAAGAAATATTGGAGACATGTAAAGAAGTTTTATAAATTACGATAAGGCTTTCGGCAATGTAAATTATTTAAAGTCATACATTAAACTGGTTTTGCCTCAAAAGTCATCAAATTTATTTAAAACATTTATTGAAACCAAAAGGCACAAAAATTGACAACAAAATGTTCGAACCTAAATGAGGAAGGTAAGGACGTATTATTTTCTGTAATAATTTTAAGTGCGCGGGTGATACATTTCTATTCGCCGAATCTAAAATCTTGAACAAAAACAATTAATATAAAAAAATCAAAAATACAACAACCTGAAATTGCTATATTCCACTTAGTGGTGCCCCAAATGTATCTGGAAGTTGCTGATAATCAAAAAATGCAAAAATTGTTGTGCAACAAAAACTGAAATTTACAGTTAAAAATACGTGTATCACGTGATTACAAATGTTCCATCTTATTATGTACATTCGTAACGTGGACACTCAACACACTGACATCAACAAAAAAATAGAAACTTTTGAAATGTATATCTAAAGGTTAGTATTATAAATTGTTTGGATTCATCGTGTGTGGAACTCCGGAGTGCTTGATGGATTATGTTCCAAATTTCATAATTTTATCATAAAAGAACGCATGTTATGAGGAGGCTAAAAGTACCGAGAATAGGTTCGTGTAACATACACACTGCATGCGTTAGGCCGGAACTTGGCCTTACGCACTACCGTGCGTCTTCATGTGAGTATTAATGTCTGAAAAATTTTAGAGATTGCTACAGTAATATTAGCACGTTATTATTTATTTCAGCGAAAATAAAATAAAAGTTGCCGTAATGATGCCAACCTCACTCAAAAAAGACAGTAAAAGAAGCAGTAAAGGTGTCCGTAATAAAGTTGAATAAGATCACCCCCAAACTATCTAATCTACAATATTTATACTACAAACAAAGAAATAATTTGAAGGCTGCTTAGTAAATTCTAACAAATTCTTTAATAACTTAATAAAAACCCTAACTAAAGAATTCACCTATCAATCGGTGATAAAAAACAAAAGTTTTTTACGGCTAGTAAAAAGCTAGTAAACATTAAAAATCTCCGAAACATGGATTTTGAACGCATCAACCGCCCCTTCCGGTATCAAAAATCGTTGTCCAGTTTGTTCTTCACGTGTGGAAATAAAAAAAATCGTTAGGGGCCAAATCAGGACTGTAGGAAGGATGACATATCAATTCGAAGTTTTGAGTGCTCAAAAAGCCAGTTGTTTGCGTCGATGTGTGTGAGCTCGCATTGGTGGAGAATGGTCCGGCGTCGCACGTTGGTTTTTCTCATTTCTCCGAAGACCTTTGGCAAACAAATAGTTGTGTACCATTTATAATTTAGAGTTTTACGATCTCCTAAAACCACAGTTGCGGAATGTCCAGTTTTTCTTAAAAAAAAACACAGGCGACCATTTGCTTCGAAGTGCTTCGAGTGCGAACGACGTTTATTGGAAGACCTGTACAGTCGACTGCTGTTTATTTTCGGACTCATACGCATAAATACAAGATTTGTCACCTGTGACGATGTTGTAAGCGGTGTTTAACATTTCTTTCGACCAATCGACACGAGCCGGTTTCTAAGCGATTGTTAACTTATGCGGGATCCAACGCGCGCACAGCTTTGCCATAGGTTAAATTTTATGCAATATCAAATGTATGCTAATCATACTAATGCCTAACAATGCCTGAATTTTACGATAGTCACATACGATCTTGCTTCATCAGTTCGAGCACAGCATCGATGTTTGCTGGATTTTTGACGACATTCTTTAAATTCATCCGCCAGAGAACTTTAGAAGAAATGGTAAGTGTGGTAAATACTTATTTCCAATTAATACGTCTATAAAAAAAAATTAAATTAAATTTTAGAACCAAAGCAAAGTAACCGTAATAAAAACAAAACTCTTCAAAAAACTAAAAAAGAATAACTCTTTGTATAATATATAACAAGTACTAATATTAGTTTATTCAAACAAAAGCGCCACTTATTTATTTCCTGATAAATTAGTATGTCAAAGCATTACTTAACCTAACGAATCGAAGACAGCTTCAATCATTTAATGTACCATTGTTGTCACCATTGAATTAAAATGGCATAAATACAAGTTTCTTGTAAATATTTCAAATTAGTTTTCTGTATAATGTAACCAGAAAACATCATTCAATGGAACAAATATACAAATATTATCATATACACTAAATTAAAAACGAACACCTAATAATATTTTTAAAATCCTACAAGGCCAAAAAAATGGAAAAAACGTTTTTGCAGTAAAGTGAATAAATTTGTTTATATAAAAAAAAACATGAGGCACTGTACCAACATTTGTATATTAAACTTAAATTTACTTTTAAAAAAACCGTGTACTCTTACATAATTAGAATTTTGTGTTAAAAAGGCTTTGCGGTGCTAAAAGTCTATATGAGGCAGCAAACGAAATCCAAGTACTAAAAAAGTTTTAGGTTTTTAAATAATAAACGTAAAAACGCAAATAAGCTAATCCTAATTATTTTTCCACATTCCAGGAATTGTTTGTATTAATTGGCTTATTAAAGGCCATGTAGGAAATCAAGCTTACAGTGTGCGAGTGAAAAAATTACATCACATTAAATCTCTATGACCTTTACAGTCAAAATCAAATCTGCGATAATAAACTGTTTGGACTTCGAAAGTAGAAGCGACAAAATTTATAAATAGATCAGTGTTGCAGTACTGCTTGTAGGATTAAAAACTAATTAAAAATAATTTAGAACATTAATTTAATTACTTTATAGCTTCTATTAGTTATATATTCAAAATTCTGTTTTTTTAAGTATTCACCTAAATCACGGGCTAGCTCCCTTTTTGTGTATATTTATTACCTACGGTTAGCATCTTATCCCATTGTACCGCTACACACAACTCTATGATAGAGCTTTTAGTGCGTGCTAGCTCAAGGTGCAAATTAAGCGTGAACAATACTAGGGAGCTAGGACATTTAGCACTATTTAACTTGTATTAACTAGCGTTGAGAGAAACGTCATAATTGCTTATATACCTTATGATTATTCTAAAGCTTTCAGGTACCCAGGAACCTTAGTGCTGCATATGTACCGGAAATTACGTCTGCGTAGATAGATAACAACGCATTTATTACCTATTTGCAATAATCCTAGCTAAAACAATTTTATAATTTATTTACCTTAAAATTTAAATCCATTTGTAAAAAATACATTTTTTGCATTTTAAAATAACTGCGTGCTTATGTGCAAGTATTAAAATCATATTTAAAACATGGGGCCGGCGAAGAGATTGCTCTGTAAGCAATTCCAGAACGAACTTAAAAATTCTAAATCGAATATCTCGAAAATTATTCGACATAGAATTTTTTCGACTTCATTTTCGAATTCAACGTAAAATTTCCTATAAGAATCACATTTAAAATCGTAATGTCGAAAATTTTCCCGAAATTCGAAGTCGAATATCTCGAAAATTATTCGAGATAGAAACTTTTTGATTTCGATTTTGAAATCAGCGTAAAATTTCCTATAAGAATCCATTTTCAAATTTTAAAAAATCTCAAATTTTGTGACGGGCTAACAGACCGACAGACAGACCGACCGACAGACAGACATATAGAATTCAGTAACAAACTTTTTAAGTTCGTTGAAAATATATTTACTAAATGTAGAACGTGGATATAAATTATGTCAAACTTGCAATTGAAATATTAAGTAATAAGACTTAAACGATTGCTTCCTCATTTACATATAGACAGTTGATACGTCACATTCTCTGTAATTATTAGTGCTTTGTATAATTGAAACAATTTTTTTAGAGCGTATAATGTAGAAACTAATTACATCAAAATGTTTTTTAATATCTAACTAACTGCAATATCACCAGAAATCATTTTATTAATATTTAAATTGTTAAATTTCTTTAAATATATTTAAAAACAGTATCTGTCAAAAAAAAATTAACGAGTATTTCTATTTTACTGTTACTGTTAAACTCTAACATATTGCCACATTTACGTAAGTTGCAGTTGCAGCTAACTATGATAATTATTTAACAAACAGGCAATTAAAATATAAATGGCGTTAAACGTATGTCTCTACTTTCTATTCTATAACGACATGCTTAATCTAATAGTAATAAAGTTCCTATTCTTACATATTGAAAAAAATTATAAGAAAACCGACAGCAGTAGAGTGGACTGTAAAATTGTTTCCTCTAATTTTAGGTAGTGCTTCAATATTGTTTTTAAATTGTTTTCGATTATGAAAATCATTACCAAGAAATAAAAAAATGTAATAATAATTTGATTAGTATAATTTTGGATTCTTATTTATCAAATAATATATTAAACCCATCAACGTTCAAAGATCTATTTATAAATTAAGTCAATGTTATTATTATTTTATAGAAGCGCTGGTGTAAAAATTATAAGATACATGTTTTTATGGTCCCATAAAAGCATTGAATTGTAAAACTTATTATATATTTTTCTAGTATAGAGACGTTTGATGTGACATTAACAATAATTAGGCAAGTACAAATATTCTATTTGTTTGTTATTGTCAATTATGCCGTTATCAGATGTAATAGCAGTTTTTGCAATATCTTTCGTAAAATTTGTGTTATTCTTGTGTCAACATAGCGACCTATATATGGTCCGCTGTATATTGGCGTAGCTTTGATATCATTTTTTTTTAAATAACCTAAATATATCAATGTAAACCGAAAACTTATTAAATCAATTGAAAAACTCTTAAATATTATGATACTGAAGCCGAAGACTTTACTACTACCTAACCGACTAATGTAAGAGAAAGTTTCAGATGATGAAACTGGAATTCGTAGGCATCAACATTCCTGGAACTGTTGAAGTCTCGGTTGTAGACAATTTTAGCAATAGGGAGATTGATTATGTCGTCAACATCCACCGCTAGAAAAAAAAAAGATAATGGCCAAAAATAAACACAAACTGACAGAGAAGTTCACCATATAGAGCTTTTTACAAAGTAATGACGTGCATACCATAAATTTTAAACGTATTGAACGAGATGTAAAAGGAAAAAACCGTTACAGTATTGCAAATATTTTTTATAGATACAATATGCAACATGATAATAATAGAATAATTTATGAAAAGCAAAAGATAAGCATACATATACTTACTAATAAAATTAATATTTTTGTTTGGTTTTTACGGAATACCAGCGATTGTGAATACTGAACAAAAGGCGAAAATTCAGAAATATTTTGGTTAAGAATGCTGCGAATCTCTTATTTACAATTAAAATTTGTACAAGTCCCGAATCAGCATGATAAAACTTTTAAAATTTGACCTTTGCTAAATTTGATAAATATCAACTTTTAAAAGTGGGAAAAATTTCACATTATCAATACATGAAATTATTGTTCGCTGTAATGAATATTACTTTTTGGATCATTTGTCCATTCTAAATCGATTAGGTTTGGATACAAATTGTCAACTATACATAAAATCGATGTTGGTTTTTGTTGTAAATTTATACGCCTAGAAACAAGCAGTCGAGAGTTAACTACAAGATCGTTCTAGAACAACACATTGTCACTTGTAGTGTGTGTCAAGAAATAAATAATAAACAAACGTATCGCCGTTACGAGTTCTGCTTCTCGCTTCTTCTATGCAACAAATTTTTTTTAATAGCACTTTTGTGCCTGGAATTAAAACTAGTCTTTAGAGAGTAACCATTAATTTTACTCTAATAAATCTTAAACTATATACTTAACGACTAGAGTCTATGCAATGATGTCTTCTAGGTTTTTTCTAGACTATTTACTGTGTTCTACTTTTGTACACAACTCATTACACAAGATCAGCAGGTTTTTTCCTCTTCAATCTTCGGATTTGGTGTTGGTTGTCCAGCAGCTGAAGAGACTCTGCGTTGACATGTAGTTGAAGCCTGGCTTCATGCTTTCTTGCAAACCTTTTAATCTCTTCCTTGACGGTTGGAATCCGGAGATCTCTGTGGATATCTGAGTTGCGTACATACCAGGGAGCGTCTACTATGTTACGCAACATATTGTTCTGAAATGTTTTTATGCTCTTTATGTTGGAGTCACTAGCGCAGCCCCAAAGCTGAATACCACACTGGTTTTAGATTAGTACTTTGTTGGAGATTGAAAGTTTTGAGTTTCTTCCTATCAACCAATAATGCTGTTTGTATTTTAAGTTTAGTTCAGTTCTTTTCTTCTTTACATGTTTCTTCCGTCTAAGTTTGACGTCTAGATTCATGCCGAGGTATTTTGCAATAGTCGAATATGGTATAATTGTTCCATTAATATCCAGCAGATGTGGGTCGGCTATTTTCTTGTTAGTGTAGTTTACCTGTACAGATTTAAGGTCGTTAAGTTTGATCCTCCATTGCCTGGTCCAATCAACTATCGCATTGCTTGCTGTCTGGAGCTTACTAACTGATCTTTCCTGGTCTTGATCCACTGCTAGAAGAGCAGTGTCATCAGCAAATGTAGCAATGACTGCTTCTTCTATCACTGGCAAGTCTCTGGTATACAGTAGGTATAGAATGGGCCCAAGCACACTGTCTTGTGGCACCCCTGCTTTGGTCTCCTTTAGGTCAGAGTATAGATCCTCTTGTTTGATTCTGAATAGTCTCTCTGATATGTACGATGCTAATATGTCAGCATGTTGTTTTGGTAACATTTTGTTTAATTTGTGTGTTAGTCCTTCGTGCCATACCTTATCGAAGGCTTGTGCCACATCTAAGAAGATTGCAGAACAGACTTGCTTTTCTTCTAGCGAACGTTCAATGACGTCAGTTATTCTATGTACTTGGTCTATTGTAGAGTGCGTTTGCCTGAATCCAAATTGGTAATCTGGGATTAGGTTATTATTTTCTATTATTGGCCTCAACCTCTTGAGCAGTAGCTTCTCGAAGAGTTTTGAGACTATGGGCAGGAGGGAGATTGGTCTATATGATTTGACATCATTAGGTTGCTTTCCTGGTTTTGGTAACATAATTACTTCTGCAACTTTCCAGCATGCAGGCACATGTTTTAATCTAAAAGCTGCGATGAATAGGTAGGTCAACATAACTATACCCTTTCTGGGCAGGTGCTTTAAAATTTCTCCAGTTATGAGGTCGTATCCTGGAGCTTTCTTTGGGTTCAGTTTAGTTTTTATCTCATTTGCTACTTCTTTTGGAGTAACCGGTGTGATATTTTCAGTTCTTTGATTTTCAATATTAGTGATGTCTTGATTTACTTGCCCTGGATTAGGAGTAAATATATCAGCCAAGTGTTCTGCAAATAACTCTCATTTTTGCTTATTGTCTCTTGCCCAAGGTCCATTATTGGAGGAGTAGTATATCGGAGGAGTAGAGGTCGCAGGTCATTTAATCTTTTTTTTTGTAACAAATGCAATCAATTTCTAGATTGTGTCGTAGCATCTGATGAGAATTAGACTCTTTATGACAACAGAAAGTGTTTTGCTCAATGAATAGACCAAAATGAAGCACCAAAGCGCAATCCGATATTGCATCAAAAGAAAGTCATGGTGACATCATTCATTACAAAGCCTTAAACCATCACAGCAGAAAATTAAAAAGTCGATAAAATGCAGCTTAAACGGCACCGTCTTCTTCGACAATAATTAACAAAAATAATGCAATTCTCTTGCATGATAACGCCAAGCTTTATGTTGCAAAATTAACGAATTAGGCTGTCGACCTTATTCACCGGATTTCTCGCCAAGCGGTCATCACTTCTTCAAACAACTCGACAATTTCCTGCAGAATAGATCATTCAAAATCCTCCTGTTATAAACTCTTTGCGAGGTTTCATCAACTCTAGAAACCTTGGGTTTACACTTCAGGAATAATTAAACTAGTTGTCAAATTCGGTAAAAATTCGTAGGTAGTAACGATTTTTATTTCGATTAATAAAGTTAATGTTTAAAAACGTGATACATTTGATATATTTACATAAAAATTTAAAAATGTAACTGGGCGCGTACAATTACATCTTTGATATAAAATTCGAGAGAACAACAACGAGAATGCTATCTTAGCTCTAAGTATTAATCTCATTGAATTAATGGTTTCAATACCAAAGTGGAATAAGGGTTGAAAAGCTAAGAGATCAATTTTACAGCTAATAGTGATTGATTAATCAATACAACGAATTTATGGCTAGTGTCAATTATCATTACTGGATGTTAAAAATTGCTGAAAATTGCTAGTGCAAACAAGATAACAATAACAATAATAACCAGAGAACAGACTCAAAATTATTTGCATATTTTTTAGCTGTCTCAATATATGTACACTTAAATTATATTAAATATTTCGTAACATCCAGAATTCAAAACATGTAAACATATTTACATATTTTGACAATTAACAAACATATATACATATAAGTAATACAAAAACTCTGTTCCGACAAATAGAAACAATCTTTTATTACATTTAAAAATAGCTTGGGTTACATAAAACTACGGTCGCCTACATACGTATTTTAAAATGTAAACAATGCCGGCGAAGTGGCTAACTGTCTATTTAACAACGACCTCACTATAAGTGACTCACAACCTATGTATTTATATACTTACCTTTAATACCATTCTAATTAAATTTATTCTATTAACAAAGCACAGAGCAAAAGTTGCTAATGTTTTAATAATTTTATTTTGCTTAAAATAAATAAGGTAAAGGTTAATTCCAACTCTTTTTAATTAACAATTCGAGAAATTAAAACGTAACCAGAAGTTATTTCTGTATACCCTGCGCAATGCTGATCTTTTATCTATTACTACCAAAGAAAAACCTTTAAAATCACTATATTGTTACTCTTTAAGTTTTTGCTGCGTACCTAAGTTTTAATTTTTCTTAGCTGTGTAAGGACATATTTTGAATTCTGTTCTTTCTTTTTAAAGTAAAATCTGATAAAACAATTAAACCTACACCTAACAGCAATTCTTAATAAATCCAATCTAGACACCAAGTGAATTTTTCTTACTTTTATTACATATTTACCTTTTATTGAAATCACATATTAATATTCTAACTACGTCTTATCTTTTGCCTTTTCTTCCAACAAATTTTCTAAATTTGTTTATTCAACATCTGTAATTAAATTTTTAAAACGTGTATAAATTAAGATTCTATATATACATCATATGCAGAGAGAACAAACCTCTAAGAATATTAGGAAATTCTGAATATAAAATAAAAAAACACAGATATTAAAATTAAAAAATATATATTTAGTAATGTTTTGCAAAACTTAGTATTTTTAAATATGATTTTACTTTTACCGAGCCTTCACAACAGTGATTTTAGCTTAACAATGGTTTGTAAACAAAAAATAGGTTAATATAGTGGTTTTATAACTATTTAACCTGGAAACCTTCTACTTAATACACTTTGAGCTAATTGAAAAATAGTATAATAAATATATTTTATAAAGCTCTCTGTGTTTGGTTTCTGCCAACTTTAATAAAAACCTGTCAACGTTATGTAACTCTTTCAGATAAGCAATGGCAAAGTGACAATACGGATCATTGTAATTATATGAAATAATGAAAATATGCCCTGTATACAATATCAACGGGATATACGTGCACTTTTAAACAAACATACAAAAATTTCAGGCAGATAATTGTTTTATTTTTTAAGTTAATCAGATAAACCGTTAAGGTTATATTAGAAAATCAAATCGACATAAAAAATATTCTCAAATACAGAAATGATGATGAAGAAAATGCTACTGTTGTTCATGTCACTACTACGTATAAGCTAAAAACTAGAGTTTACAAAAAGAGCTTCTCGAATAGAACTGTTGAAGCAGACTCTACTACCACGCCAAACTATCTCCTGCATTTATGCTAACTATATCAAGCACGCGAAAAAAATTGACAAGGTATTACACTATATTATTAGGTACAAGTAAAGAAAGTAACGAATAGCTACATTTTCATATTTATTGGTTATATAAATTCTTAGATTTGACGCTAGTTCAAAGCAATGTATCGATTAAAGCTTAGTCTGTAATTACTACTAATCCAACAAACCACGGATGTCGGTAAAATGCATCTTAGAAATATCTAAAAAATTAATGACAATTGACAGAAATCTATAGGACAATACTCAAAATCAAAAGGACTAAAAATTATACTAGTTTCTAACAATTACAATAATGCATTACTGGCAAATAAAGGATTTTTAATAAATTCTTATTATCAAATTTTCTAGGAATTCAAGTTGCCTCAGGTAAGACAAAGCTGAGATAGCTAATCTCCTAGTCACTCAGGAGCCTCGTTTACTTTACACTCCTGATCTCAACACTAAAAAAATTACAGATCTGCCGTCTCAATCTTGCCTTTCTAAGCGTAATCAGTTTAAACACCACATACTTAATTGGAAAAACTGAAAAAGTTGGTAATTTCAAAAATTTTAGAAGAAAAGGTGTCCTTAGAAGGCCTCTGTTTCAATCCCATTACATATTTGCATGCATATTTATCAATTTTTGATTGTGTATACAGAGAATATTATCAAACATTAATAATTATGGGAGACTTTAACGATTGGTGAGAACAGATCGTCACTTAACTAGCACATGCTACTTAAAAACTATAATAATAAAATAGTGCATATATAAATTTTATGTTTTAAAATTAAGATGTAACAGCAAGAAGGCTAACAAATGAAGTTTTATTAAAATAGTAAGAAAATAATATTAAAAATATTAGACTATAATTTTATTGTCAATGCAGTGGTTAATTCATTAAAATAAACGATAAATCAAAAGGTAACTTTTAATTTTAGTAATTTAAGTATACACACACGTTGTACACAATTGATCACAATTGTTCACTGTACTTTATGAATGTTATTTTTGTAACGCTCATTCTTACAAGCCGGTTTCAAAGTAATTCATGTAAGTGCTTTTGTAACAAACCAGGTGGACGTAACAATAACTGTGTATATTAAATTGTGAAGAGAACAAAGCACTACCGCTTCGGTTTATATAAACATGCAATGCAATATTGAACATCCACATAAATAAGAGGTGGCCGCCTCAAACAAGAAGTGAGCTGTTGCAACCACTTCAATCAGCATGCAGTTGCACCACGAACCATTTAAAATATCTAGTCCACCCAGATTCGATTTCATACGATTTAGTGTGTTGCTGCACAAGTTGCTCCATAAATTAGTGCGTTTCATAATCTCTGACTGCCGTAATATGCCTGTCAAAACAGATTTGGTGTTTCTAGAATTACTTTCTGATTTGCCTACGTCGAATAATATTTAATATCTTATACGGAGTGTGCCAAAAGAGTAATGAGAATAATTTTCTCGCTTTTACTGTACTAACATTACAAATGACCGAATATTATTCAAAAATATAATACTAAATGTAACAAAACAAAAACAACAAATAAACAGCATTTATAGTGGAACTTATTGGCGACAAATTTTGTACGCTAAAAAATGTATAAGAACGCCTTCTTCTATTTAAAAGATCTAAACGACATTCCCAAGCTACCAAATCGCGACACTCTAATAAGCAAAGCAAATAATAGTAATCATCTTCTAGATCAATATCACGGCACCTTTAGAAAGTGCGGTGCGTAAACTATGGGAACTGCAGATGAAATTATGCGCGTCGCACAGATTCCGACGAATTCCGGCCTTTTGCTGCTGGGATCCTTACGTTACGATGGGCCAGCAAGCCGTAGAAAGCGCGACGTTGTTTATTAGCGCAATTAAGGAACGGCTTGCATAAGTAGATAATTGCGCGGGTATCTCCCGGAATCTAACGCCAATTTCGATACACCGCGTTTCGGCTCTTTCCACAGAAATTACTGTCATTATCAGGGCCGTTCTTTTTACAGGGACCGTAAAGTGACGCAACGCATGAGCGACGCCCGCAATAGGCTTGGCTGTTCGTTTTGTTTTTCGGATGTCAGAAGCTCAGAACTAGCCCAATTTTGTATCGTGACCGGATATTCTGTTAGTTGTAATAAGGTAACAGTAATTAACTTTTTTGTTTAATGAGTATTTAGTTATGACATAATTAGTTTTTGTATCAAAATTGTGTGCAATATTTTCAAAAAGGCTAAAATAAAAAGCTACACGCCAATATGCATAAATCAAATAGCCCCTTATTAGTTAATAAATTATTTTATTTTACACTTTAACTTGTTTTTCAAGGCATAGCTACAAATTTTATCAATAAGTTGTTAGTCTTCCCTTCGTAGACATTTCCTATTCAGTCGTGTTTGCTTTTAAAAAATCTTCTTCGCGCTGAATTATTTTTCAAAATTTTCGCGGCTGACACTAACTGGCAGTTTAGACGATTTTTGCCAATATTAAACGGATTGACAACGTCCATTCAGGAACAATCTAACATTAACGTAAAATGAATTTTCAACTAAGGAGCAAACTCAAATAAATTTCTTATGCGGGATATAACTCACACTTTATTTGTTCCAGAATAAAACAGCTATCGGAAAAACCCCAAATGCGAACTAAAGAAGTTGGTACTCTAACGTTTATCATGTGTTTTTCTCTTCAATGTTTAATAAATTAAGTCGTTGTGCCAAGTATTTCCATAAAAAATTTATATTTTAGGTCTTCAGTAGCCGTTACTCAAAAATAATATTTAATTTTTAATTATAAATAAATATAAATACTACTATATAATAAACCAACAATAAATGCACTAATTAACATTTAAAAAATTACTTAAAAGCACATTTTTTGCATTTAATGCCATGACTATGCTAAGTTAGGACACTTTTGCACTGCTTTAATAGCTAATTATTAAAAGTTATAAACAAATTCGTACACTTTAACATCTAATAGTCAGGAGAAAACTAAAAAAGGCAAATATTTAAAACTTTTACCACTGTAGAAGTTTGAATCTTATAAGTTAATTTCGAGTAACTTATTATTTGCTAAGTTTACAGAAAGAAAAACAAAAACCATTTAACAAATGTAAAAAAAATAACTTATAATGACAAACATAGCTTTAATTTGCTAAAAAAAGATTACAAAAAGTATGCCGAGTTGACAAAAAAGTAAATATGAGCATAAAAATTGTTGAAAATAGTAAACTTCTAACAATAACTCAGAGATATAAAAAAGGAGGAATGCAAACGAAAGAAGCAGAGAAATATCCCAACCAAATGATATCTTTAGTTCGGTTCCACTATTAAGCTTTGCAATTTTATATATGATATCAAAAATAACTGTCAACATTTACATTAAACTCTGATTTGTATACGCTCTGTACAATATAAATATGATTAGTAGATTTTTGCTAAACCTTCAACAAGTTCTAATAGAATTACTGTAGACAGAAATTTGAAAAATTAAGGACATTCTTCAAAAGAAAGAAAAATAGCTCGTTTAAATCAAATTTGTCTGCAGTTTTATTCAAGATCTTGAAAATTATGGAAAACGTTTTAGAGTCTACCAAATTTGTCACAAATAAAAAAATGTTAGTCTATACCACACACGTAGCATTAAATTTGTCATTAACAAATCGCAAAAAATGTGATAACAAATGCATCAGTAAAAACCCTTCAAAAGCTACTTAAAAGCTGTTCACTATTGGCACGTCAAAAAATTCAACAACGACCTGCTTTAAAAGCGTTACATTGAACTGCACGTTTCCGATTTGCTTATTCAAAAAGCTTTAGGCACAAGAGTACCAAATTTTATTTTTAATAAATTCAACTTAAAGGGACTGTATGGATTTTTCTATTATTAGCGTGATCACGTAAAACGGGAGTGATTTTGTTATGACAAAGAACTTACGTTGGTTATTCAGTCATGATAAGGGAAACATATTTTATAATGAACCCGTTAATTTGGGAAAATAGTGACACGCAGACAAAACCCGAAAAAAATGCCTCATCTGGTCAGGTTTATCTTCAATAAAACAACACCAGTATTTATTTCGTATACAACGCTCGACGATGGCTTCAAGAACTGCACATGGACATTCTTGACTAGTCTGGTCATTTCTCTTGCCCAAGCTTAGTATCACAGAAAACATTTGGGAATGATTATCACAAAACTTTATTTAAATTCCAAATAATGCAGCAAGCACTTCAACAAAATTTGACCTGAGTTTCTTATCTACTATTTGCAAGTTATTTCGTTGTCGAAGTTATAAAAACAACGATAAAAGTACTTATTTATCAATAAAGAATATTATTAATTCAAAACAAAACTTATCTTTTATAGGATGGTTGTATCCAAAGGGCACACTATTGCAACCTACTGACTGTACCAATATCGCACATATACAATAGAGTATTTTAAAAATTAACATATTCATGTACATCTCTTATACCTTGCCTTCTAGTTTTGTTGTGGTTACGTCAACACGTTACTATATTTAACATAACTGAAAATTCCAATTATGCACTTGGTCCCATTGATCTTCCAGGAATGTATAATAGAATTTTGCTGCAAAATATTGAATGTCCAATTTAGTTTTGGTTCATATACTTTTTCATCGATTCTAACAATTGTCAGTATTAGTAAATTTCCTCCTTTATAGGTTTATATTAATAATAAGTAAATGGTGTAAGTGAAATAGTGACTTGAAAGAGATCGATCCGTTGTTTTATTTCCAAATAAAAGCTTGATCCTGGTTGGGCTATAGTCACTGGCGCTTTAATTATTTTATTATAACTGGTTACTAAGCTAATTTATTTACAATATCATTTTCATGTTTTACAAAGGCTTAGTAATAAGCAAATGCTAGTTTTTAGATTTCACAGGATCCATACGGAATTTCTAGGTCTTTACGGGGGATTAGGTTGCTGAGGAGCGTTCAACATCATATGGAGTGTCTTAAATTAAATTGCAAAAAAATTTATTATTTTAGAATTTTGAACGATCCCAAAATTGAACATCGAATATCCATATTTGAGTACAAAAGGTTTTGTGCAAAGTAATTTTATTTTCTAAGAACAGACGGGACCCTATATTATTTAACCAGCTTATTTGTTTAATTTTTATATAAATGTATTTTTTTTCTAGTTTTAATATGCTTTGTTTAGTTGAGCTTCTTATCAAAATGCATGGCTAAATACTTAACTACCGACTTTATTGATATGACTGCATTAATGATTATAAGAATATTTCATGTTTGTTAGTAAACCTAACATGGGTAGTTTTACCGTTGTCAATTGTTATTTTTAATTTATTAAAACAATCTTGGAAAAGATTTAGGTTATGCTGAAGATTTTATGCAGTAAGCCTAGCGCATTTCTTCTCTTCTAAGGTAATGTATTAATACTTTAAAAAATCATTGTTTACTGTCATTGGAAAATTTCTTATTTATAAATAAAATTTTAATAAAAGATATATTTGGGTTGCAAAAACAAATTTACTTTTGAATAATAAACCCATATTCCAAACGCTATTAAACGCTTGCTTATTACCTAAGAAAGTTGAAGTTTATTAGCATCATTTTTGCACAGGAGCTATGCCATCTTTTCTGTATCGCTCTAATTTTTACCACAGTTAGTCTTATCAAAGCATCAGGTAAATATTCCAGACAGTGTACACATGTACTGTAAACAAATTCCATTCTTGAAATGCTCTCTAACATGCTTTGCAAGTTACAACACAAATTTAACCGTTGCAGGAAAATTAACAAAGTATTTCTTTATAGTAAATGATTTGAATCGGCGTTTTTGTATTATTGCTCTAAAGATCCGTAAATGATTATTGCATATCAGAGTATTACCTCCACAAACTTCCTAATTTTGTGCAAAATTAGAAAAACCGTATCAAGAAAAGGAATGTTCGAATAAATTGTCCAATTTTGAATAGCGATGAGCAGCCCTACAAAAACAATTATTTGAAATAACTTCAAAGTTAACACTTTGTCAAGTTCGTTTCAAGTTACCAAAAAGTGTATTAAGGTAGGGATCTTGACAATCAAATGGCGTTTAAAAGCTCATAACGTTACACAACAAAGTATAACAGTAACGCTGTTGCTAGCCGAAAAGCACCTAAAAAAACAACGCCGCCCGTGGGCAAAGGAAAATTTAGAGAGAAACGGGAGCAATTTTATATTTACTGATAAAGTGTTTTTTTGGATTTGATCTACTTTGACCTCTTCAAAATAGAAGTGGTCTATAAAAGCCCAATTAAACTGTATGATTGGAGTTGTTTCAGAAAATGCGAATTGAAACATCACACTTATTTGTCATCATTCCCAGCGTTTCAAATTCTCTGGACATACGCCTCCTCAAGGTGGCCATACAATCCGCCGTCGCTCCCATCTATTGTGTTCTTGCGATCTTATTGATGTTGTCTCTCTGGTTCTCGGTCTTCCTCGTTCCCTTCTCCCTGTCCTTGGCCACCACTCTGTTTCCTTTTTGCTCCACCTATCGTCTTCTCGCCGCATAAGATTGCCATTTCAAGTTTACAATGCGTCGTACCACGGCCTCAACTTTGGTTTTATCTCAAATTTATTCGACTGCTTTTCTATCCTGCAGTCGCACTCTTAATTACTTAATTACTTAAAAATACGCATATCACATCTAGTCATAAAAATATTTTTACTAATACCATAAAAAAATATTGGATAAAGAATCTATACTCAACATTTTCTTATAAACATGGAAAATGTTTTTTTTTATAATTTACTATCTAGAAGATTCCACAGTAGTAAACAATAAAATTATTTTATAATTTCCAAGTAAAAGGAAATCCTTTCAAGAACATAAAGTTAAATGTAGAAGTTATTTTTAGGATAAAAAAATTACCATACCAATGTGATCTACAATTAAAATAATACGTATACTATCATCCGTAAATTGTTTACATTTATATTGATCGAACCATTATTTAATTAAGGAGCTTGAACGCCGGTAGTATGCTGTCACTTTCTATTACCATCTTAAGGCATGATTCATTTTTAAGTAACGGAAAATCGTTCTTTACAATAAATACAAAAAGGACTTATTTATACTTATTAAGGTGTCAAATATTTTTATGTTATTTACAATTTTCACTAAACATCCAGTCGTAAACTATCAACAAATTTGTCATGAATAATGCATCCATAAAAGGCATATCTTCATGAAAAGGTTACGCTTACGTAATATTTAAACTTAACCTAGCTCATTGTGTTTAGCGGTAGCATATTTTTGTGGCATTCACGTTAAAACTTACAATCTTTAATTGTAAATCTACATTTTATAGCTTTATTTTTGCATCGCATGTTGACCCAATTCCTTCGTCTAAACGAAAAGGAGCCTTGAATGCGCATCAACAGCTCTTCCTTGGAAATTGGTGACAGCATTGTGTGTGGCTCAAAGAGGCCAATGCGAAATGCTAATGTACCCTTTAGACAAAGCGGCACTTTGCCTCTGTTCTAAAACCCCATTACAAAAATCTTACTTATTTGAGAAAATTGAAACGAAATGTAACTAGACTTTAGACCATTTTGTTTTATTTACGTTTCAGCTGTACATTAAAAAAACCTGAAAATGTTCTTTTTTATATTGTAATCTTCGTAAATCTCAAAAATGTTTTAGTAAGATTTTTAATTAGAATTAAACAATCCTCAAATGTAAAATATTGTTATAGCCGTTTACAGGCTAATTTATAAAATCCAATCTGGAAACTAAATATTTCAAGAACTATCATGTCTGGTATTTATTATAGATGACCTTTAGGCGAAGACTTACAATCAATCCAACTGGCATTTGTTGTAAAATAAATTGAGCAACCAAGAATGAAATGCCTTCTTCAATGGGTACAGAATAATTTTTAATAAGCAATAAAAATATACTTACTTTTGAAGAGCAACATATATTACAGTCTCTGTGACCAGAATTGATCGTCTTCATTTGGTAAGGAGGCACCGCTCTTTTGTCGACGCATTATATTGTTGATGTCAGTAAATTCGCTACTTTTATAAAGCTCAAAATTCCTGATGTCAGTGTTATTAGTGAATCATGCGAAAAGTACCGAAACCGACGTATAAAGCGGTTGCAAAATATATGAGAAAGTCGGAGGCATTTGTTAAGAAATAGGTAAAACGATATTTGGAGGTTGAAAATGTAGACAATCTCACGAAGAGAAGATCAGCTGGCGTCACAACAACGAAGAAGGATAAGACGATTTTGCGCCTCTTTGAAGACAAGCCAGACCTTCGTTGCGGTGTGGTCAAACGAAGCTCCGCAAAAAAGAAATTCGGTTTTGTCAAGTATGATTTGAAGTCGTTTGGGTGATAAAACTTTTTGATTAAATTTAAAGAAACTTTCATTATCAGAAAAAAACATGAAAGAACGACTAGCACGGACAAAGACGAGTTTTCTTTCTAGGCATGGTATTTGCTATTAAAGGCGTAGATAGCGAAAAGTAATAGGAATTTTCAGCCTATTTGGGGGTGCTCCTGTAAACGCCATTTTGGTTGCTCCTTCTTGTTTACAGGCAATTTAAACGCTAAGATTGCTGAAAAGTTTTTTGATTCTGACAAAACAAGTCAGGCGCTGCAAGATTCCCATTAAAAATGTGTGGTCATGCATGAAAATGAAGACCAGCGGAAAACCAGTGCACAAGGTGAAGCAGCTGTCATTTCAAACTAAGAAAATATGACGATCTTTGCCAAATTATTATGCAGAAAACTTGGTTGAAAGCATAGAAGAAAGATATAAATCTATAATCAGTAATCGAGGTATTTGAACCAGATATTAGGTAATTGCACAATAGATCGTAACGTGTACCTTGGTAAAAGAAAAAAAATATTTATTTATATTTTTTCAAGGTTACAGCGATCACTTACTTTATCATTAAACGGACCATATAGTTCCGAAATTTTAAAAAATTTATTCTTATTTAACTTTTTTTTGAAGAAAGATGTGTGTGTTCGACACAGAATTATGCTGTATGGGGCTATAAAACAATACGTTCCCATGTTATCGAAATTTTTAACAAAATTTAGCAAGTATCCATTTGTGCAAAACATTATAAAATGCAATATCTTTGTCGTTGCTCAAATTTTGTTATCAAACAATTATTTGAAATTCTTAAGAAAGTTACTAGAGTAAACCCTCCAACTAAAATATCAGGACATCAGAAGATATTGATAGAGAATATCCTATAAATCGTTAATGCTTTGTTTAAAACCATCAAATTATAATAAATGACCCTGTTACGATTTGTGGCAAAATTACTTACATAAAAATCTCAATAATTGTTTTTACATTTACATTTCAAGGATATGCTTAGCAATAAAAATTTTGAAATTTAATAAATAATCCCCGAAACATCCATTATCTTTTAAAATTAAAATTGTTTATTTTAAATTTTAAATAAAACACAAATATGACTGATTCCCCCATTGTAGCTGAGATCAGATCATTTAAAAAAGTTTAATGTGCAAGAGGCCATATTTATGTTCCAAATATTAATATCAGCAAAATTCTATAATAAATTATGGATAAACGGCTATGACATCAGAAGACTTATGTTAATGCAGAGGGTTTTGTACATTTTCATTTATAAAATCGCCACAATGAAATGAAGCTGATTAGGCTTATTTCTTAAGAAATTTTTTAGAACAATGTGAATTATTTCAAAAATTGTATTTATATTTTAAAAAAATTTTAATTTAACTTTATTTAATTATAAAGTTACTTTATAGTTAGAACATTTAAAAGAAAAGTATTATCTAAGAGGAACCATCGTTAGATAATCAGAGTATTAATATTAATTTAAAAAAAATACTTTACAAAAGATTGCCTGTAATTTATAAGGTGCATTTGGATCATTTTAAATATTTGATAATTTATAATATTAAAATGAGTTGTTCATTTATACACGCAACCGAAACCCAACTACTTAAAATAATTTTCTTTTCTTTACAAACGGTGTTACTTCTTATAATGTTACTTATATTTGTGATAATATTTTTTAAATCTTCTAATGCACACCACTCCCGATTTTAATTTCTATAGATCCTTTACGTAATATTCCAAATCAAAGTTTAATTAAATATGTTATAATATTCTATTTATTTAAAAAATTATTTAAATTAAATTATATTTTAAATATTTTAGTAAACCCCAATGCATCAACGTTACATTATTTTTAATGTATATAATGTGTAATCTAGATTATTGAACTCAATACAACAAGTTATACTTAAAACAGATTAAACAAAAAATTATAGTTTGTTTAATCCTTAAAATTGCTATTTAACAATGTTTTGTTATAGAATAATAATAAAGTTATGTAATTTAACAAATTTTTGGTTAAATTATGTTTACTATTCATAAAAACGAAGTATGTAAAACTCACACAAGGAGTTATTACTGAAAACATTTTATTGCACTCTATTACTTTCAATTTTAACTGCAAGTTAGCAACACTAATAGGCGCCAATCAATTTTTAGAGTTTTATGAAAGTGTTGCTTTATTTAAAACTACGAATAAAACATTTTTGATTGATATTTGCCTCCAAAATTTAAAATTTATCTTTAATTTTTCCACAAGCATAAAGTAAATCTCATAACTTTAACAATTTTGACTTATGGCACTAATTTTGGCCATTAGATATTTTCAACAAATAAAGCGCCGAAAATGAAGCAAAGTAAGCAAACTTACCAGCGCAGTACTAGCACGCACAGTATAAACAGCCGGCGTCACACTACCGCAAGCTCAGTCGTGGGAGGAAGCGCAAGGAAGACTAAGACGCCGGAGCGCGCTTCACTGGAAGATCTCGAGATGAACCCAAACAATTCGCTCTCTCCGCGGAGTTTCCCAATCAGCGGGCGACCTTTCACAACACTCACACGCATACCTAACAAAGGCCAGAGTTGCAATGGAATTGTAAGATTAACAAAGTGCTATTGCTAAAGTTCACAAGTCGGGCCGCAATTTGGCGGGCTACCATTGTTCGGGTTCGGGGCACGTTGGGAAGATCCTTATAATAAAATCAATTATGACGGAATGAAGCGGCCGGTTATCAGGCAACCTTTAGCTAATAAATGCCTCGCGAGTCACGACCGGCCGCTGCTCCATGATCGATTGGGCTGTTCACGAATACTTGTGCGGTTTCTACATCTGGGCCGCCGCTCGAAGTGCCCGGGCTCATTAAGGATCGACTGTAAGCGTTTTCAGAGCAGGCGACACAGCTGAGTGGCATTTCGGGCGGACGCTGACGATGAAACTGCTAAGTCACCATCTCCTACTGAATCGGTATGATCAACTTTGAAGCAAATCGCAGTTAACAATAACACATTGCACTCAAATATGTACAACTTTTCCCTATTAATTCTCTAATACATAATCGTTCCAATCAGCATACCTTGTAGTATTTGCAATGATAATCATAAATGACAACAATGACTTAGATATTTATTTACAATATGTGAAAATGAACTTATTCGAAGCTATTACAAAATTCAGATGGAAACAATACTTTCAAGATATGTTGGATGGAATTGATATTAACGAAGAAGAAACAGAAATAAGAGCACAGGATAGGGCATTAAAGCCGGATGAAGGAAAAACAGTATACAGTTTAAAGAAGTAAAGAAAGCGGTAGAAAAATTAAAGACTGGGAAAGCACCAGGAGTAGATGGCTTAAAAGCAGAATTACTCAAATACATGGGAGAAGGTGGAGAGAGATGGAGAAAGCATTGATGACATTAACAGTACTCAAAGACTGAAAAACTTCTGTAATAGTTATAATATTCAAAAAAGGAAATTGGATGGAATGCTTCAATTACCGTAAAGTATCATTGCTTTGTTCACCCGGTAAGGTGTACGAGATGATTTTAGAAAAAAAAAAAAATTAAGAAAAGGTGTATAAGGAACAAAGTGGATTTAGACATGCATACTGCATCGACGACCACATATTCACAATTAAAAATGGAATAGAAAAATCACTACCCTACAAGTGTACATAACATATGCTTTGTTGACCTACAAAAGGCCTTGAAAGTGATGAGTTAATATATATGTGATGTTCTAGAGAGTAATGTTATTGCAAATAACTTCATAGAAACTATTAAATTATTGTATATGAAAACAGAAAATATAGTTAGAAAAGAGTAAGATAAGGGGGCAACCTTAGCCTATTGTTTTTCATTATATTTATGGACAAAATTATAAAAAATATTATCAATAAAAGTAAGAAAATGATTGTGAGGCATTACAAATGTAAACCAGTAGAAGTAGACAATTGCGTATTTGCAGACAACGTCGCAATAATGGCTAATACAGAAGAACAAGAAAAATATAGAAATAAAAATCAATATTAACAAAAACAAAAGTAGTAGTGATGTTAAACAACAAGAAGAGAGACGATACTGAAAAATTAGATGAAAAAGTTAATAGTAGAATCACGACAACGACAAAAATATATCAATAAACGATTTATCGACAAAAAAGAAATCAGTAATAAAACAAAAATGACAGCCTATAAAACCATATAAAGGGTGTCCCAAAATTCACGCAAGAAGTAATTTTGATAAAAAACACGGGTTTTTAATTAAAAATCGTAATTTTTTATTGATTCATAAGGTATACATTATAGGGTTACGTATGGAATAGAATATCGGGTAAATGTCCTCCGCGGTTTTGCTGGCACATGCGCATTTGTTGAAATTTTCCATAACTGTGTTGCATAAATGTGGCTGAATATCTTTGATACAGCGCTTAATTTTCTCCTTCAAGGCGTGGGTGGTTATGGGCTTGTTGACATAAACCTTAGACTTCAAAAACCCCAAAGAAAAAAGTCCAATGGCGTTAAATCTCATGATCTAGGCTGCCAATTCTGATCACCAAAACGGGAAATTACACGGCGAGGAAATAACTGATGCAGTGATTGATTTGTTTTGTGGACTGTATGGCATGTGGTACCATCTTGTTGAAACCACTTGTCGCCTACATCTATATCTTGCAATTTAGGCACAAAAAACTGGATTATCATGTCGCACCATTAACTGTGATTGCCTGACCAACCGTATTTTCGAAGAAGAATGGTCCGATAATGCCTCCAGTCTAAAATCCGCGCCAAACAGTGACACGTTGTAGATGCATGTGTTGCGCAATAATCTCTTGTGGATTTTCTGAACCCCAAATGCGACAATTTTAACGATTAACAAAGCCCTCAAGATGAAAATGAGCCTCATCTCTGAAAATAATTTTATCCGAAACATCAGCGTCCACTTGTTGTTCCATAACCCATTCAACGAAGTCTGTTCGCTGTGCGTGGTCAGTAGGCTTCAGTTCTTGAGTCAATTGAACTTTGTAAGCATGAAGATGCAAATCTTTCGTAAGAATACGCTGTAGAGAGTTTCTTGAAATGTCCAATTCTTGACCAAGGTGACGAATTGATGTTCCTGGACTCTCAACAACACTCCACGAACTGTTTCAATGTTTTGTGTTGAACGACTTGTTAAAGGGCGGCCAGGGTGTCTATTGTCAATGATTAATTCAGTCTCCCTAAATTTTTTAATTAATCTCTGCACAGTTGATGAATTTAAATCATTATTCCGACCATATAACTGCAGCTGCCAAACTTTCATTATTTTTAAAATATTGCTCAAAACGCGTTATTCCTTCGTGTAACACTCCATTTTTAATAGCCCTCAACTGTCAGCTGTCACGCTGTCTTTGTTTCGTTGGCAACACTTTACCGCATCAATGACGCGAAATTAAAATCTTGCGTGAATTTTGGAACACCCAATACTTACCGAGATTACTATACGGATGCGAAACGTGGGTCTAAACCGAGTAGTTACACAAGAAAATTCAAGTCCTAGATATAAAATTTCTGAGAAGAATAGCAAAAGTAACTATCATGGACAAAATAAGGAACAATAATATAAGAGAAAAATTGAAAATAGCAAGTGCTAAAAAGTATATAGAAAAGGCCCAGTTGCGGTGGTAAGGACATATGAAAAAAGTGCCTTGAAAAAAGGCAAGTTAGGCAAGTATGGGAGCCGAAGACTATTGGCAAAAGAAAAAGAGGCAACCCAAGCATGACATGGAATAAAGAAGTAGAAGACTTACTGAAGAGCAGGGGGTTATCTTGGAAGCAGACAGAGAATCTAACAAGGGACAGGAACATTTGGACAATAGTGGCGAAATAAAGATGAAAAAAATAGAATACACAAGCTACTACATAATATTATTTAGTTATTAATTGTAAGAATTAAGTACTTAGTTATGTATAAAAATTTAAAAAAACTTGAAAAACAGAATTGCATTTTTAAAGCAATATTGTGCAAAAATTGATATTCATTAGAGAAGACCAAAGGAAAAAATCTAAATAAGTCTAAACAAGTACACTATGGAACTTTAACTGAAAACTATAACCACAAGACACTATAGGAAGAAGATGGAAAAGTTAAATCAACAAAGTAGGAGAGCAATAATTTACTTAAACAATCGGGCTATATTCAAAACATCGGTTTCATCATTAGAGAAAATACAGAACTAATAGGTGTATAAATAAGTTCTCAGCTTTAGATTTCACAGGACGCAAATCACCGTTTACATGTAACGTATTAGTCCCCCTCTTGCGGTTTTAAAGCAATGACATTTAGTCTTTCGAAACATCATGCGATTTGGCGTTTGATGCACATAACCTCAATAATCAGCTGTGTTCACGATGGCGATCACAAAACAGCATATTCGATTTTCTATCCACTTCGCGTTTCATCTTAAGAAAAACGCTGCTGAAGCCACCGAACTGATTTGTGCTGCATATAGTGAGAATGCTGTAAGTCATGCACGTGCAAAAAGTGGTACCAAAGATTTCGAGGAGGAGAGTTTAGTCTTGAAGATCAACCACGCGCTGGACGCCCTCAAACATTTGGCACGGATGAACTGCAGACGCGTTAGACTGGGAACTTCTCCCACATGCGGCGTATAGCCCAGACATGGCCCCTTCCGATTATCATTTATTCCGGTCGTTACAGCATCACTTGGCTGATACGCACGTCAAAACAGAAGAAGAAGTCCAAAAATGCATCTACCACCAGGGAATTCGCAAGCTACCCGAAAGATGGCAAAAGGTCATCGATGCCAACGGAGAATATTTTGATACTTAAGCTTTTTTTGTTTGTTTTTAAATAAAACTTTAATTTTGCAGAAAAAAGCTGAGAACTTATTTATACACCTATTACATAAAAGCCCTAACACTACAGTGTGTGCGCGAAAACGCTAAGAGGGCATACAGGAGCAAGCGGATCTATATTATATCAGACAGCCAGGCAGCTTTAAGGCTTTATCAAGCACAAAAGCAACATCTAGACTGGTATGGGAATGCATCAACGAACTCAATGCACTGGCAGAACACAACACGGTGAAACTGTCATGGGCACCTGGGCATTGCGGTATCTACAGCAATGAGAAAGCCGATGAATTAATTGGCTAGGTAGAGGGATCTAGTGAGGCTTGTATCGGTCCAAAACCTGCTTTATAAATTTCATGAAGTGCTGCCTGAAGCTTTATTAAGGAGAGGACACTCACTCATTATCGAAAAATTTTCAATAAGCGACTTTGCCAAAAGAGAGTTGCAGAACTCTTTAACCTAAGTAGGCCACAGCTAAAGATAACAATAGGGTTTCTTACAGAACATGCGACTGTTAAAGAACACCCCCTGGAAAACTGGTAAATTCAATGGTGACCCTGCATGCAGACTTTGTAGCAAGAAACCAGAAACAGCCTTACATATCCTATGCAAGTGCGATGCGTTGTGCAGGAAAATGCAACATACATTCGGGAGACCAATCCCGGAACCGGAAGATTTGCAGACACACCCTGTAAAGGACCTGCATCTGCTGATTCAGGGGACATCAATTACAGATTGGTTGTGAATTTATTTATTAGGGTAATCACAATAAGCCATAGGCTGCAGTGAACATAGATCCATTAAAGAAGACATAACCTAAGCGCAAAAAAAGCATAGCAAAACATAGCATCAAACAATATGTTGTGTTTCTCGGCTTTAGAATACATAAAGCATAGAAATAGCAAAGAAGCCGATGAAGTAGCTAAAAAAAATTGAAAAAATGAGAGATAAATGGATGGCTAATAAAGCTATAGCGTAGAGAGTACATAAATACCCTATTCAGAAAAAGGAAAAAGTTTTTATCTCTTTATTAGAACTAACAACAAATCTTTTATGACACTTAGTTGGCTAACATTAATGGTTAGTTTACTTAAAAAATGGCTAGCACTTGGTGCAAAAAATAAAATCAGACCCATTAGAATTGTTATACACGAATCAACTTATAACCTTTAATATTGCATTTTTATTATTCAAATGTATTCCAGAATGTATGCAATGTTTTATCTTTTGATATTTTTTTACTATAACTAGTCTTTTGACACCATATTTAATAAATAATTTGATATATTACAATCAAATATCAAAAAATATCCGGGACAAACAAAAAACAACAACACGTATATTGTCCTACTCAGAGTAAATGGCTATATAACATCAGCGTACACCAGTAAAGCGGCACATACATCAAGACGTCTGACCAATGTGGCGTATTAAACCAAATATCTCCAAGGTTAACATAACAAAACTCAGAAGGAAAGAGCCTTTATTCCTTACTCCTCAATGACGCGAAATCCGTGCATATTACCTTCACAAAATTCAGAGGGAACACCGCACCAGTTACTATTAATAATGCTCTACTTGCGCAGGTGCAAGAAGTGAAATAACTAGGATTACACCTGGATAACGAGTTGACGTGGAGGGGTCGCAAATGTAATAAACATATGTAAACAGCTAAACCTCAAATTCCGCAAGCATTACTGGCTGTTAGTCTGTTCAAACTATCGATTACAAACAAAATGCTAATTTACAAAGTTACGTTTAAACCCATATGGTCTTCAGTTCTGAGGCACTGCCGCCACCTCATCGATACAGTACATAGAAATATTTCAAAACAAAGTACTACACGTTTTATGCGATGCGCTCTGCTTTATTAGAAACACTGACATCTTAATAAGTAGGTGCAATGCCAAATATTTAGACAGACCTGCTTGATAATAGTGAACAAACTCATAGACTAAAACGATTTAAACTGCTAGATTTACTTCACAGATTTCAGTGTCTTTGTTTCTTTTGTCACGTCCTAGCATAATCAATTATCTGACCTTGGATTTACTTATTGTATGGATCACAGATTGCAAATATAAATAAACAAAAATATAAAAAAAAATATGTGCTGTTTTATTTATCCAGAGGTTGAGCGGGACTTGAACTCGCCCTTGCCCGTTTGCGAATAGAGAACCAGTGCTTATGTCCATTTGAGCCCAAGAGGCAGCTCTAATTTACGTTTTTTCACTATAAAGTTTGTTTTTTTATTAATATAAATATTTTAACAATGTACATACATAACATAACAAATTCCTTATGTTTAACATAAGCTTGGTCTGGAACTAACTGAACTTAAACAAACTTAAAACATACAGACACGTGCACAATCACATAAAATGGTTTAGTAAATCTGAAGACTTAAACTTCTTAAGTCTGGAATTATCTTCCTCTCTTTCTAGTAGGCACTCAATAAGAGAATTAGGATTGGCAGTAAGCCAATCGTAGTATCGCATACTGCATTTTTAAATCTCCTCATTAATTGTAAGAATATTAAGGTCGCGCCGTATAACTGCATTCGATACATACCATGGGGCATTTACTATTAATCTCAAAGTATTGGAAGTCCAAGGCTTGGAATCTCCTTAGTATGTCAATGTTTGAATTATTGGTTGTTCTTCACAGCTGCATTCCATAGGTCCAGACTAGTTTGATGATAGCTTTATATAACAATAACTTATTTTCTAGCTGAAATTTATACCCTAGCAACCAGTATTTTCTGCAGTATATTTTTCCTAGTTGTTTCCGTTTGGACCAGATGTGCTTTTTCCAAGTTAACCTTCTATCAAGATGGACACCCAAATATCTGACACTTTCTTCTTGTAGGATTTGCTGGTCGCAAGTGTTTGATAATTAAACACAGTTAGAAGTAACTCAATAAACAAAACAAAACAAAACAAAGCTGTGTAAACTATATATTTGGCAAAATAAATTAATAACAAAATAACATTAAGGTGAATTTAGCAAAACAAAGAAATTGATAAAAACAATACAACTATGATTAAATAACTTCAAATATGGTGGGCGGCAGGTCAGCAGTGTACTCTCCAGACTACGGGGAAAAAATGCTGTTGTGAACAAATGCACGACGGAACAACTAAAACGAGACTTACCACACGTAACGTTCTCTGACAGCCGGGACGACGGATGTCAGCGTGCTTACTTGGCACCTTCAACCCGGGGTGGGTTTTTCCTTGGCTAAATGTACTGGAGCACCACGGACGGGTACAGAACGTACAAAAGGCAGAGCGCAAGCAAAGTGCGCTATCAAATAGCGCAGCACCTGGTCAGTCTCGGCCGGCGGCTGGCTACGTTCCGTCTCTCACGGGGATTCGAATGGTAAAAATCCCGTTTAGTTGCAAATAGGGATAGGCTAGCGGACAAATCAAGGTTGCAGATAGAGATGGGATTTAGGACAAGGGGGTTTAGAGATGTGCACCAAACACTATCTGCCAAAACAGGTTTTGCTTTAGAATCCCGATTGAGCAGTTAAATGAACACCCACTTTGCAAAAAACTTTACTATGGAGTTTACAAAATCACGAAAACTGCAAGGTTTCTCGCCTGTGAACGTCTAGCCGAGAAAACAAATTTTAGGGTGTTTTTGAAACACGTTTCTGGCGCATCCCGCATTTTTCTGTCGTATCGATCTAAATAATACAGAAAACCATATCTTTCTAGGTGTGTCGTTTTCAAGATCTTAAATTTTTTTTAAACTTTGACTATTCTTTTGACAACGAGAAATCTGAGTGGCTATCACTAGAGTTATTTTCTTTGACATGGCCAAACTATAAAGCCATTGTGGTCGAATGGCTGTAAGTTACTTCTCCAACGAGCAAGTTAGAAAGAATACAGTAGAATCCTGTAGGTTATCTCTCTCCATCAACGAACGTTTTATGTCTTTGCTTTCACCGCACAGTTTTTAAACGCGCCTTAGATATAATATATATAATTTAGGAGAAATTGTATCTCTTTTTTAATTTTATTTTGCATGTAGTGTTTTCATAGATACATTTTATCAACTCGGTATACTTGGAATCAACTCTTTTATTTGGTAGAAATTTTATTATAGTCTAGGGTAAGTTATATTCCATAAATTTTTGTATTAGGCTTCATATTACATGCAGGTAATTTCCAACAATTACTACTAATAAGTATCCATTCTGTTGATTACTTTATATTATAATTTTTATAAACAGTTTCTATATTTGTCATAATAGACTGATCGATCTGAAATTGCGTAACCTGGTTTTGTCATCTTTCTTAAACAGTAATATTATGAGTGCTTCAATTAATTGTTTCAATCTCACAATATTTTTCCTTTCTAAACATTTACTGAATCATATTTTTAGTTGTTATCCTCTCTTCTTTATAATCTCTGTTATTGTTTTCTCTATTTCATATATTTTAATTTTAGAAATATCTTCTGAATTTACATGTGTTGCTTATCGTTCTATGCCTTTGATGTTTGTGCGTGTTCTTGCTCTATAGATTAGTTAGTAGAATTCTTCTATTATTTCAAGAATCTTATTTTGGGTCTATAATCAAGGAGCTGTTTGCATATGTTAGCAATGTATTTTTTAATCTTTTTCCTTTTGCCACTATTTTGTTTTTCCCCCATTTTTAATTACTTTATTGATTTTAACTCTCCATTTTTGTGCGCATTTTTCTATTTCGTATAGTTCCGTTGAAGGAGCGTAGCTGCTATTGCTGGGTCATTATGTTTTACTAAGACTGCTTTGTCGTCGGCAAAAGTAGCGGTAGTAGAATGGTTATCCTTCAGAAAATCGGCTGTGAACAGCAAGTAAAGCATTGGGCTTAATATATTTCCTTGCGGAATACCAGATTTAATTAGATACACGTTTGTGATTTCTTAACCATGTTTGACTTGAAAGAACCTTTCTAATAGAAAAGATTTAAGAATAACAAAATAACTGTGGGGAAGTGGTATTTTTAGTTTGAATAAGAGCACATCGTGCCATACTCTAACGAAGGCCTGGATGTCGTCTAAGAATGCACCACTGCAGTATTGCTTATCTTCAAATGTTTGGTTGATGACATCGAAAATCCTGTAGACTTGTTCTACCGTTGAATGTCTCTTACTGAAACCAAATTGGTGATCCGGAATAAGTCCTAGTTCTTCGATAATTGGCTCTAGTCTCTTAGCAAGTAATTTCTCGAATAGTTTGACTAATTGAGGCAGAAAACTTATCGGTCTGTATGAGGAAGTAATATTTTCTGGCTTTCCGGGTTTAAGTATTAATATCACCTGCGCAACCTTCCATTGAGTGGGAGAAGACGGGAAAGTCCTTTTATGAGACGTTCGGCTATCAGGTCAAAACCTAGCAATTTTTTTGGGTTTAAGTTATGTTTAATTAATTCCTTTATTTCAGTGACTGTAAATAAGTCTGGTAAGGGCAATATTTGGTATGATGCATCGACGATTGCCTTTATGTCTGCTTCCTCTTTCGGGGAACAAGGTTGATGGTAGAGGTTGAAAAATTGATTCGAGGTACGAAGCAATAACTTTAGCGAGGTAGTCTTGAAATGATTTGTTCTTTAGGCTTCTAATTAATTATTTAAGTTTTGCGGAGGCTTGATTGTAGCGCCTTTTGTCCAAAGAAAATTGTGTAGAATGCCATATTCTTGTCAGCCTTCTTTTTTCGGGAATTTTTTTCTTTACTTCTATGGGGAAATTAGAATTTGCTGGCTAAAACGCGCAATTATTTTTAGCGGGCATTTCTTGTTAGAAACTATAGTAGGTTGTACCAAAAGTTCTGACGCCGAATCAAAATTCAAACATTTTTTCTGCCTTTTTCAATTATTTGCTATTTTTGTGTTAGAATAAGATGTCTGATACTGGTTACGAAATCACACAGCTTGAAATCCGACTTTTGTTGCGCCATTACTAGAAGCATGCCAAGAGTTCTTTGATTCTAAGCCGGCTGAATGGTACTTCGAACAGATCCGAAAGCTTACTGAACGGTGGCAAAAGATGGTGGACAATGATGGGCTATACTTTGAAGGATAGTTGTCATTTTGAATAAATTTGTGCATATATGTTTGAATTTTGATTCGGCGACAGAACTTTTGGGACAACCTAGTACTAAAATTTTTCGGTTTATGGCATTCTCTCTTTACTTTATTAAAAAAAATATTAAAAACATCTCAAATTAAATGTTAGTGTTAAAAACTCATTTGTATTACGTTAGAGGAATGTTTAATTATATTATTATATTTTCAATTTGCTACATACCATTAAATTTACTTAAGTTAAATAAATAAATCTTTATTTAAGTTTATATAATTGTTTCGTTAATAAACTCACGCAACTAATATATGCATCAAAGATACTAAAACTGATAAGTACGTGCGTAGCCACAAATCTTTGCTACGTTGTATAATATTTATAAGAAAATGTTCAAGTCGTGTAAAGGCTGCAGGTTTTGCAGCTGGTAATATGCCTCCCTTCATTTATAATTAACGTACTATTTTTAAAAACTAAAGTCAACTGAAATAGCACACTCTTATCTTCTTGACATTTCCTGTGACAAAAATCTCAAAGCATCTCAATTAATAAACCGACTTTTACTTCTGTAGCAAACAGCCTTACGTAAACAAGCAGGACGTGAGGCAGCTAAGTTATTGCGATCTGATAACATTGACTAAAGAGTAAATTGGTGAACTTTTCTCTAATTCGAAAGTTTGCATCACTTGATCAGTTGCCACCGTTATTATTGCGGTTAACAAGGTTTTGTATATTATTACGTTAGGCTTAGTAAGGCTGTCGGGTGCGAATTATATTTGATAAATCGCAGCAAAAATAGCAATGTAGGTTAAACAGGAAATAGTGCGACTTGAAGTTGGGTTACGTAAAAAATTAACTGAATATTGGGAAATAAATAAGAGCGTGTTTTATAGGTTACAGTTGTGTTGGAAAAATTCTAATTTCTCAAAATAAATGTTACCGCACGTAGAAAGTAATAAAATATATACTAACCGACTTTTATAAAATTATAAAAGAAATCAAGAAAAAATAAACAAACTAAAAGTTGTGACAAGGAAGACACAAATATAAAAAACCTATATATTAAACAGAAATAAAAAAGCATAAAAATAAAAACGTGTCAACTAAAACAAACATTTAACTTACATTTTCAAAAAACGAGATGTTGCTAGCGATTTTAAATAATATAAAAGAAACATATAATAAGAGAATATAAAAAAAAACATAGTGAAAATAAGGAAGATTTAAAAAGCTAAAAAACAGTAACAATATTAACTATATTTGGATACGTGCAAATATTCTATTTTTACAACTCAATTTGACACTAATTCGTTGTATACTATGATAACGCGTCTGCGTATTAAACTAAGTTTTGAAATTGTTTCATATCTATTCATTTTATAGTTTTATATTTATCCACTATACCTCCCTTAAATTACTATTTGCTTTTGAAACCTAAAACTTATCTGATTAACAAAAATTTGCGACATAAAAGAGATGCTGTACAACATTACAATGAAAAGTATGCAAAAATTTTTAAAACGTATAGAATACTAGCAAAGCAATAAACTAGCAAACTGCCTCAGTGGTGCAAAGCTTAAATGCCATAAAAAATATAAACAATGATAGAAATAATAAAATATCTTACAATTAATTAATCTTGTGAGTATTATTGATTTTATTATTGCTTTGTACAGTTTATTGCTATTTATTGTTTTATAAACTTTATTAACAAAAAACTAAGAAATGCAAAATAGAAAAAACACTAGAAAAATAGCTGCAATAAATAAGAGAAATGTAAAGATACTGATACAATCAGAAAGAAGTATAAAAAATAGAACATCAAAATATCAAAACTAAAAATTTCTTATGACAAGAGCGTCAAGAGGCAAATAGACTTTTTAAATATAAATAAAACTAGAATCTAATACACATTTATAGCCATATTTCCCCACTCCATTTCCGATTCCACCCAGTTTTGTATAAAAAGTTACAAAAAATTCAAAAACATTTGAAGCTAGTTTTTTCTCACCCGTTTGACTGATTTTGCTTATTCATGAAATATTCACCTTATAAATGTATGTGCAAAATTTCATCCGAGGAGAGTAACGACAGTTACCTAGTCTAAAATATGTCTTAAAAGATCTAAAGCAAAATAATTTTATTTTACATCAGACCACATTAGTAAAAGAGAAAATTTATTGTAATAAATTCCAATACTTACCTTGAAAAGAAAACTCAAACCTCATTTCTGATTCAAATCTACTATTCTAAAATAAAAAACTCAAGCAGTACAACATCCGGGTCAAATAATCAAAAATCAACTACAATAATTCAACAATGCCTAATAACAGGTAGTAAAGCTTTTTGAATCAATAACAGCTTAGCAACGACGAGGCATGGAGTTGAGAAGGGCGTGGATAACTGATTGCGGAATTTTCTCCCATTCCTCCTGAAGTTGTTCGAACTTCTCAAGTGAATTCTTCGCTTTTTTCTTTGCTAATCTTCTCTCCAGTTCCTCCCATTAGTTCTCGATAAAGTTTAAGTCTAGGCACATGCTTGGCTATTTTATTACAGTGATCCTATTTCTATTGAAGTAATCCTTAACATCCTTAGAGGCATGTTTTGGATCATTGTCTTGTTGAAAGATAAATCTGCGCCCAAGATTTGATTATCAAGCCAATTTTGTCTAATGGGGTTCAATTATGAGAAACAGCCTTAAGTCAAGTATTAACATCCTAAAGAGATTTGAGTCAAAAGTGCTAAAAATCTTGATAAACGCCAAACAACGTTGATGTTCCTTGATGTTAATAGTTTACTTTTGTTAGCGAAGATAATTTTTGCTTCTCTAATTCTGCTTTTCACATCTTCTGTACTTTTCCCACTTTATGAGATTTTACTATCTAGGTATTTATAAGATTTAACCTGTTTTAGAGCTTTGCCTTTTATTTTAATTCTTATTCCTCAGGTTCTTTAGAGCATACCATTACTACCGTTTCTGTTTTATTTATTTCTAGATTATATTGCTCTTTTAGAATACTCTCCATGTACTCTAGTGTCCTTTTTAAGTTTTGGTCATCTGGGGCCAAAACAGCAATGTCGTATGCGAATCTCAACATTTGTATCCTTTCTCCGGTACACATCTCTTTACATTCGCTAATTACTCTCTCTCTCTCTCTCTTCTCATATATATATATATATATATATATATATATATATATATATATATATATATATATATATATATATATATATATATATATATATATATATATATATATATATATATCTAACCAGCGTTTGTTGTCCATAGGTGAACATACGCCTCCTCCATTTCCCTCCATTTATTTCTATCCTGTGCTACGTTCATCCATCCCCTTCCTGCCACTTTCCTGATGTCATCGTACCATCTTAGTATGGGCCTTCCTGGTTTTCGTTTTTCTCCCCATGGTTTCCATTCAGTCGTTTTTCTTGTCCATTTCTTCTTCTCCATCCTCGCTATATGTCCTGCCCATCTCCACTTTGCTTGTATTATTTTATTTTTGACATCTTCCATTTTGGTTCGTTCTCTAATCCATTTTATCGACTTTTTGTCTATCAGTTTTATGTTGAGGATAGCTCTTTCCATGTGTCGTTGGGTAGTTTGCATCTTACTCATGGTCTTCTTTGTCATTGCCCATGTTTCAACTCCATATAGCAAGACCGGTATTACACATTGGTTTAATAGTTTTATCTTCATGTGTATCTTAAATCTTTTTTCTTTACTCTCTAATATATGTTTCAATCTTCCGTAAGCTGTCCATGCGAGTGTAATGCGTCTATTTACATCTGCCGTTTGCATTTTCCTGTCTACTCGCAGGTTTTGTCCCAGGTATATATATTGTTCTACTTCTTCTATAGTTTCCCCATTTAGCATAATGGGACCGTCATCTTGGTTAGAGGATCTCTTCATTATTTTTGTTTTTGTCATATTCATAGTTAGTCCTATTTCTTTTGATTTTTCGTTCAGTTCTTCCATCATCTCCTGCAGTTCCAATCGATTTTCTGCAATAAGCACTACATCGTCTACGTATCTTAGTGTATTTAATTTTCGCCCTTCTATATTAATACCATGGTTCTCCCAATTAAGGTTTTTGAATATGTCCTCCATTGCCAGTATGAAGAGCTTTGGCGATATAGTCTCCTTGCCTTATTCCTCTTTGGACTTTTATTTTCTCTGTTTCTGAGTGTAATTTCACAGTGCTTGTTGCTTCCTTGTATATATTTTCGATGAGTTCTATGTATCTGGAATCCACTCTGCAGTTTTGTAATGAGTTTATAATTGCCCATATTTCTATCGAGTCAAATGCCTTATTATAATCTATAAAAGCTAGATATATGTCCTTGTTGTATTCTGTTGTTTTCTCGATGATGTTTCGGAGTGACTGTATGTGATCCAAAGTATTGTATCCTTTTCTAAAACCTGCTTGTTCGGTGTTTTGATACTGTTCGAATTCGCTTGTTAATCTTGTTGTTATTATTTTCGTCAGCATCTTATATATTTGACATAAAAGACTTATATATATATATCCTAAATCCAAATTGGTCCCCTACTAAGTTGATGTCTGTTTTATTTTGTATTCGTTTTTGTATTATACCCGTAAGGATTTAAGAAACATGTGTTAGTATACAGAGCATTATGTGGTCTTCGTATTTTATTGCTTTATTTTTTTTTACTTTTACCATTTTACGTTTTTTGAAATCCTCAAGTGGCTTTATCGTTGTGTATATGTCACTTATTAGATGGTAAATTATGTTTTTACTTTCTTCGCTTAATGCGTGTATCAATTCTATTGGAATGTCATCAGCTCCATGCACTTTCCCTGGTTTCAGTTTTTTTAGGGCATCTTCAAATTCTTCTTTTGTTACATTAGGGCCCAACTTTTCCTCTGTTACTTTTTCTTTATTTTCTAACATTGGCATGTCATCTGTAGAGTTGTAGAGCTCTTTGACATATTATTTCCAGTGTTTACATTATTCTTTGCTTTCTAAAATATACTTTTTTCACATGTTTTTAGCATAGGATTTCTGGCTTAAAATCGTCCAAACTGTTTCTTAATGAGGTTATGTGCTTTTTCAGTATTTTCTTTGTTAAAATTTTCTTCAATTTCTGTCCAGTAACCTTCCAGTCAGCCTTCCTTTTCTTTTTTATCTTCTCCATTTATTTGGATTTTAATTTTGTTATATTCGGTTTTGTCTTTGTCTTGTTTGTGCTTTCTTCTTTCCTTCATTAACTCTATTTTGTGGTAGTTGATCCACGGTTTTCTGGGTTCTTTGTGAAGTTGTCCTAGAGTTTCTTTGACGGCAGATATTACAGTTGTTTTTATGTGTTCCACTTTTGCTCTGTTGTACCTTCTTTTTTTACTTTCCTTATCCTATAATAAGGAAAGTAATGTAATCGGCGGAAATTTGACCTACCCAGTTTTTCACATTTCTGGACGAATTATAGCCTCAGGACACCAAAAAAGTTGATTTGACCCATTGGTTCGTGTGTGTGTGTGTGTGTGTGTATGTCTATCGGTCTGTCAGTAAACAAGATATCTTGAGAACCGTAAGAGCTAGAGACTTGAAATTTGGTATGCAAATTACTTGTAGGTAGGGGGGCGCAGTGCTTTTGGTAAAAATCGGCCAAGCCGTTTGGTCGCAAGGTCCCAAAATCGGTCGCAAAGCGGTCGCGAATCTAAACGGTTGAAGATACAAAAAATTTATAAGAATAAAAATGATTTGTTATCATGAAATAAACATGAATTTAAAATAAAAGTTGGTAAAATAGGAACTCGAAAAAAAATTGAAGCTCAGTATTTTTAATATACCGGGCGTTTATAAAATGTTTCGGGAAATTTATATTACCGGATAGATCAAACCGAGACGAACAAAAAATTACAATGAAATTTTTTGATCCGAGGTCAAATAACAAAGTTATAGCCGATTAAAAAATAATTAAACGGACCAATCACAGCGCGCTCGGAGAGCTTCCTGGCCGACTGCGGGAGGACGGAGGGGAGCGCTTGGCTGTTAGGAGGGAGCACGCAGGCGATAATGGGGAAGGCCGTTACCTTCAGTGACGTAGCAAAATTTTAAGTATGAGTCAATTATTATCTTGTACTGTTTATTTTAATCAGCTTTCGAGTGTTGGACTGGTATATATATATATATATATATATATATATATATATATATATATATATATATATATATATATATATATATATATATAATAGGCTAAGGAAAGTCGTGTGATGTTCACACCAGATTTTTCCCTTAAGGTCCACTTTCCTTTTGGTATTCCATTCTTATTTCTTCAATTTTTAGTTTGTTCGTTGCTCAATTATTAGTTTATGTTTTATATTGGAAATCATTACTACTACATTATGTTCGCTGTTTATTTCCACGCCAGGGTAAGTTTTACATTGTTAATTTATTTTTTATACTTTTATTTTGTCATTATAGGTATAGTCTATTTGGTACCTTCCAGTATCTCCCGACATTATCTATGTATATCTACGTCTTAGCAGTTGCTGGAACATAGTATTTGTAATAATTAGCTGCTTCTCCATACATAATTCTACCAGTATTTGCCCTCCAGTGTCATTAAAAACAGACTAATAATATATTGCTTAAGTATTACTAAGAAAATAAACTAACTACTAAACTAAAGTACACTGACAATCAAAAATTAAAAAAATTTAACGATATGAATTTACTTTAAACAATCTTTTATTAACTGAATGTTAATATAAAGTATAAAAATTATACAGAAGCAACAAAGAACTAAAAGTACTTAAAATGATTTTGTAGCCACCTTCGATTTCTTATGTTATCGACATTCACATTAAGCTTAAAAACAACCTGTATACAACAAATTTTCAACGCCTTATACAAACCTTAATTTGAAATTTGGAGACGAATTTCTATTTTTCTTATTCTAAGAAGTTTCGAGAAAACGGTAAAAATTCCTCTCCTGGAAGTTGTCCAAAATGAAAACCGATGACATATTTGGACACTACTCGACGAGTTGAGTCCATCGACACCACTTTCAGCGTCCGGAAATGTACAGTGAAAAAGATACCCTTACTTTATTTTTTTTATGTTAAACCTATCTAACCGTCCTAACCAAAAATTTTAGTCGCCATGAGTCTGTGGGACGTCAAACAGAGAATTTTTTTTTGTTGGAATGCATTTAACCCAACCTAACCCAGCCCAACACAACCCAACCTAACCTAACATGACTGTTGACCGTGTAGCCGCTTACGTTTCCAGGGAGCACCACGTGGAGGCAGTCAGCTTACACTCCCCTGTACCTTCAGTAAATCTTCGTGAAGGACAAGCCCTGAAAAGGGCTGTTTGGATACAATGTTGCTTGAAATAAGAGCTGTTTAGATATAATGTTGCTGACACTACTCGACGAGTTGAGTTCATCGTCGCCACTTTCAGCGTCCGGAAACGTACAGGGAAAGAGTTACCCGTGCTTCATTGTTTTTGATATTAAGCCTATCTAGCCGTCCTAAGCAAAAATTTTATGCCTTGCATTTCCCTGTTCCTTCAGTAAATCTTCGTTAAGGACAAGCCCTGAAAACGGCTGAATACAATGTTGCATGCATAAAGCGCTGTTTGGATACAATGTTGCAGCAGCTGCAACATTGTATCCAAACAGCTCGTATTGCAAGGGTAACTCTTTCCCTGTACGTTTCCGGACGCTCAAACCAGTGCCAATCGACTCAGCTCGACAAGATACGTTGAATGACATTAGTCCCGCCCCTTTGGGACAACTCCCAAGAAAGGAATATGTGCCGAGAAAACTTCAACTCTCTAACACCGCTAGTTATGATTAGTGAATGTCACTTAATTACACACTTCAAATTCAGAGACGAACTTTTGTTTGTCAAATATGCTACCTTAATATCTTACACAAATATCACGGATATAACAGCCGCTTTATATTGTACTACAAGGTAATATAAGGCAACCAATTGTGGTTCTATAATAATTTTTTGCTACTAAATATAATCATCAAACTGCACACAAATTTTCTACATTTAACCAGGTTTACACATTTGTAAATATAAAAGTAAAATCATTACTTTCATTGTGGCCTTCGCGTTGAAATGCAACAATGTACACCTAAAGACTCAAGTTGGTTCTTAAAATAAAAACGCAGTCATTTTATTTTTTAATGTCATGTCTAATAATAAGCAGCTGCGTAATAACTTATTTCAACTCTGAGGAAGTAATAGTTTTCGATGTTTTTAACATATTCTTAATAATTAATACAACCAGCCATTAGTGCATTACTATTGCGCCACCGCAAATTAGCCTAAAAACGCTAAATTAGCTGCGTGCGTATCCAATTACTCGATTTATCAAGAGAGAAAATACATTCTAAAGTTTGAAGGAAAAACAGTCGCCTGGGATGAGCGAAGGCCGCCGCACGTCTTCGCCGTTGTATATGAAATGATTTCCATTTATAATAGATATATTAGCATAGCACAAGCATTCTAACTTTCCTTTCCGTATACAAAACGGTTTCAACAACGTAGGAGCATCGGTAGCATTGACATTGCGTTAACATAAGACGCCGTCCTTTCATAACGCATCAAGGTGAAGTTCGGCCAGCTGCTCGTAATAATACATATTTTTCACATCCTTAAATAATCCAGTGCAACGCGTTTCATAATTTTTGAGCAATAATTGCATTCCTAAAACGTGACACGAACACTTCTGTACATTTATGCAGTAAGCCCGCATATGTAAACAATTACAACTATCAGTATACTTCATGTAGTGTTATGTTAATATATGTGCGGCTTTAGAAGTAAACTATTAATTGATTAATTTTTGTTATTAAATTTCACAACTATTATAGGGTTATACGATTAGTACTATGACTGATAATTCTCTGTTGAACACTCTCCTTATTGAACTACAAAATTTTCTTCCAAAGGCGTCATTAGAAGAGTATTCTTTCAAAATCATAATGTTCACTTCTGATATGCTTAACTTAATTTTTAAAAAATGTTTTTATAATAATATATAGAGCGTGTTTCAAAATACGTTCACTATATTGTAACATTTTTTTCTCTCAAAAGTGGTAAATTTATTTAAATCTACTTATTTACTTTATTTCCAGAAAATTAATTATATAATAACGTTTATGTACACTAATACAGCTATTTACTAATATAAAATCACACTCTATCTATAACACAATTTACTTTGCACTAGAACAGTTCACTTTGTTTTCTTTAACTTGCTGCGTATTATTTCTACATCCAGTATGTTCTGTAGTCTTCTCGGAGCGCTGGGAATGTTCGCATTCTGAAATAGTCAACACTGTTTTGGTACTCGGACTTTAAAAGCACCGCGGGGGCCTCAACAGCACTACTTGATTGCAATGACACGGTAGCAACAATAATGACAACTGCTGTATTAGTCGTAAACTTTGCAAGACAATAGTGCCTTTACGACACCGCACGTTGGGCCAGAATCCGCAAAAAGTGGACAAAAATCATTTTTTTCAAATTGCGCAAATGGTTTCTCTATTTCCTGAATAGTTAAAAAGGTCACTGTATCTTTTCCTGGAATATCAAGCTCATTAGGTGAAGTCTCTACCTGCTAGAGGATCGCAAACACGACCCTTCCGCCTAGCAGCGATCGGTCGGGTTTACAGCTCATTTTGTCACTAACTTTTGAAGAGAGACTGTGAATTGAAAACGTGTTAATTGTTTCTAGAAGCTTATTTGAGGTATGTACTTTATTTTAATATATGTTATGAAAAATAATTTGGATTGAAACGTTGAAATAAAGTATTATATTTATGGGGTGTTTTTACAAGTCAATCTAGTTTTCTGTAGAGAAACAAAAAGTCTTACTTAGTCATGCCTTGAAAAAATATTTAAAAAATACCTTAGGCCTTCCTTTATAAGATACTAAAAAAACTGTAACCGCTTTTAAACGCCTTTTCGATATTTATTTATTTCTTTAAAATGCGACACTCATTCATGGTTAGAATCGGCAGACAGCACACAGAGCGCACAAGCGCTCGGTTGCCGCATGCAGAATCAATTGTTAAATCATGCATGCTTATTAATTTTTACAATACTCTTAAGAACTTATGGTTATTATTTGTTATCAATTATTTATCAAATATGTGTTTATTGTTTATTTGGGAAGTTTTTACTCATGATTATAATTTATAACAAAATTATTTATTAGTTCAGGTAATTAACTGCTTATTTTGTTTTAGTTATCATTCAAATTGCAACTATAAGTACAATGCTGACAAGAAAACAGGTCTTCAAAGGGGTAGGGCGTTCTGTTCGAACGAAAAGTCTTTATAACCACCTGATCAAACAGTTCGGGATACAAAATAATGAAAATATAATGGCACGACTAAAGACGTTTAATTACAAATTCTGCCATGCAGTTTATTGAAAGATTGATAAGTGCAACCAAAAAATTCAACGCTTTTTGGAAGAAAATGAAAGTTGGCTCAAGCAGCCCTTTAATTTTAAGGTCGAAGGCGAAAAGACTGAAGAAAGTAGTGATCATGAACAACCAAATACATCGTCGGGTAGTGGCGGCGCACGTACACGTGGTCGCCCTGAAGTAAGCTTCTCTGAGGGTAGTTCGAGGACTAAGAGGAGAAGAGCTAATAAGCTTTTGGACAAGTTCGCAGTTGAGGAAATTACCTTGGCCGCTAAGAAAGGTCTGAAACAAAAGGGAAAGGATCAAGCTTCAAAGTTGATTTCGGAGGCGGTTTTTACTACCCCCACTAGAGCTTCCAGAATACAACAAGTTTGGTGCTCAAGTTAGAAAGTACAAAGTGTTGTGCCACTTACACCTGACCATACTTTGTCAATGATGGTAGAGACGAAAGACAGCAAACATTCTTATTTAATTCATAGATTGACAGCAAAAAAAAAACAATTCGCAGATATTTATCCCTATTATCACAAGATTAGGGCAGCCAAATTGCGTTGCTATCCAAGGAAGGAAGCCCAAATTATCACTGAAACTTCAGCGAAAATTCGCCTGCAGGATCTTCTTGATCACACTACACACCGAATACTAGAATTGCAAGAGCCAGTTATACAAAACCTAATGCACGATGAATTAAGCAATCTAATTTTGTTGGGGTTGTGATGAAAGTACAGCCCATTTCAAATATGAACAAGCATTTTTGGAATTTGGACTTGGTGATGGCGATATGTTCTTAACTTAGCTAGTTCCCTTACAGTTATATGCTGAAAAGCCGGGTAGAGATAAAACAATAATTTGGCAAAATCCAAGACCGTCTTCTACTAGATTTTATAGACCGATGAGGTTCCAGTTTAAGGAGGAAACGACGGAATTAACAATGCAAGAATCGACTTTCGTGGAATAGCAAATCAACAACTTTATTCCAACAAAATATAATACAGAGCAGAATCAGAACCAGTCAGTACAACATATTTGCATGATGAAAAATGGTAGATGGCAAGATATGCAATGCACTTTCGGAGACTTCCTCTGCACAGACGTGTTATATTTGTAAGGCGACCCCAAAGCAGATGAATATCATCAGTAAAGTTATCGAGCTACCAATCAATGAAGAAGTACTACGGTTCGGACTATCTTCTCTTCACGCCTGGATTAGGTTTTTCGAGTACTTGCTACATATTATAAAACTACTACTACTACTATAAAACAAGGTGATTTTTGAGGAACGGAAAAGAAAAATTCAGGCGGATTTTCAACAGCAAATGGGATTTCTCGTCGATATCCCAAACAGTGGCGGCAGCGGAACAACAAACAATGGAAACACAGCAAGAATGTTTTTTACTGCTAGCACCCAATCAGCTTCAATTACCGGGGTAGATGAAGGCATTATTAAAAGATTTGGAATAGTACTACATACATTGTTTTGTGGATACGCAATTGATGTACAGACTTTTAACGAATATGCCCTACAAACTACAAGACTCTATGTTGAAAAATACCCATGGTATTATATGCCAGCCTCAGTCCATAAAATATTGGTTCATGGGGCAATCATAATTAAAGAAGCAATGTTGCCCATTGGGAAATTATCAGAGGAAGCCTAAGAATCGAAAAATAAAGACCAGAAGCACTTTAGAGAATTTCATTCCCGTAAAAAGTCTAGAATATGCACCAATCAGGATTTATTAAATAGGCTACTTATTACATCAAATCCGCGTATTTCTTCATTCCGGCAACTACCCTCCAGAAAAAGTTTTACAATTTGTAACGAAGTTTTATATTTATTGGAAAAGCCTTCAATAGAAACCTAATCCGAGGAGACACCTAGCTTCTTTACTCGGGCAAATTTAGAATCTACATTTGAGGAAAGTGATGATGTTTTCTTATCAGAAACCGAAAGCGATGTTGCGCTTAATGAGTAAAGTATTATCAATAGTATAAATTAGAGTATAAATATAAGCTTATAGTTTAAATATAGTACTATAAATAATATAGTAGTATAAATATGGTATTTCAATGAATATTCCTATATATGTACATGATAAATCTTAGATTGTTTCCGACAGTATCTTGAAAATAAATGTATCCGCAATTGAAGACAGCGAATATGAACAATATTGCTCAAAAACTAATCTCTCTAATTCACGTTTATATGGTCATCAGGAACCAGAGAAACAAAAGTGCCCCTTTCGCGCGGAACTGAAAATTGAACCCATTTTAGATTTTTATTAATTTATTTTTGATTCACCCTTGAACTCACCCTCTTCAAACATGATATATTTAAATATTTATCCAAAGGATGTTTATCCAATTGAATACATTCTCAAAATTATAGTTTTTTTAGCAATTTATTTAAGTTTCACTCCCTTAAATTCACCCCAATCAAAGATTGTATTTACTTAAATATTTTTCCAATGAATGTCCATCTCGTCTAAGTATCATTATGATCCAAATGTACGTTCATTCCTCAGTACTTCACCTACGTAGGTAAAGGGGCTTTTGACATTTTTGAACCTGAAGAAAGAGGCAAAGCACTTAGGAATGGACGTACATTTGGATCACCGATATATTTCCAAAGGTTCAGATTTTTGTCCACTTTTTGCGGATTCTGGCGCACTGTGCACCGTGCAGAAAAAAAATATTTTAAAAAGTATAAAACTAAACATATGATTTGGAATAACACTTATAAAGAGTATATAATTACTAAACATATAAAAAATAATTATGCAACATAATAAGATAAATCCACAAAAATAAAGAAAAAGGATTTACATTCTGTAGCAGCTTACATCTGGCTCAAGTATACAATTGGTTGTTGAATATTCGGTCTTTTAGCTGCAATGCTTAGAGAAACAAAACAAAGTAGGTAATAAGCGTGAAAAAATGAGATTGTAGATTTAAGTGCAATATGAATCATGGAACAAAATCTAACTATGATAGTCATAACGCTATCACAAGTAACTATAGATACCCATTTCCAAATAAAGTTCTACATGCACTACAAAAACTTAAATGTTTACAAATGCTTATTACCCAGTGCATTCAACCTTTGTCGTTTCTCCTTTTTTGTTGCATTGCTCACTACCTTAATCAAATGAGTATTTAATTTATTTTTTACCATTTTTTGTCGTTTGTGTTTACTTTCTCATTATTATAATTAACCATTTTTGATTTATTGACCAATATAATATTTCCCTTTCTTTCTTCACTGGTCAAGATTTTATTTTTTTCTGACCTAAATTCGGAGTTTTATTTTATATCATCTTTTTTAAAATCTTCCTCAATTCTTTCTCTAATAATAATTCGTAGAGACATCACTATATTTTCCTATTTCAACGGAATTATCTAACGTGTCACTTTTTTGAGGTTTTTGTTCAAGAATAACTTCCTCAAATTGATTAAAGTTTTCTTCTTTACTAGATAAATTTGAATCTATAAAATGTAAATTAATCATGTAAGGATCTTAACAAATTTATCCCTACTGACAACCACCAAAATTAAAATCTTCATTTTTTCATAAAACATAATAGCCTCTATGATTTATCAAATCTAATAGCAATTTCACGCCCGTAAGACATGAATTTTATTAAATAAATAATTCACATAATCAACATGACGTTATACATGACTACACGCATATAAGGGTGTTTTAAAAATACCTCCTTTTTAATAGTTAAGGTATACAAATAAAATATTGCGATAACTATTTTATGTGATTCGAATCAATATTACCAGACTTTTATCAGCTAGGAGCCAAAATTTTTCAAAATTTCTCAAATTGTTTTTTTAATTTTCTACAAAATAGGCAAAATATGCACATATAGGAATAAAAAATACTAAAACTTTATAACCTCCCTAAATACGTAAACATTAAGTATGATTGTTATGTTCTACATTTACCGAATAACTATTAAAGTCGTTTACCCTAAAAGTATCTAACCGTATAACACAAAAATCTATATATTTAACAAAAAGTCCTTTTAAACGCATGTAACTTGAGATCTCAAATACTTCCTTCAGCGTCGTTTTCACGAATAACTACTTCGTAGTATTATTGGTCTAAATACCGTAGCAGTTTAAGGCGAATTATTAGCAGCTATAGTGCGATGGTCTTTCTGCTCCTAGTGACTAGTCACGGAACAAACTTTACCGCAACACAATTTATGTTAAGACTTTCCGTCAACATTATGCACACTTTAGTTTTTGTCATCCCCAATTCATCTTTCAGTCCTCAAAGTGTTACTCATCAATCATTGTTGATTGTAACCCATATACGATAAATATTTTCCAATGTTCTTCTTCCAGAACATATGTAGAACTGATTACATACTTATTGCATCGTTCTCGAATGCCCTCTAAATTGTTCAAATAGCCTCTACGAACAAATATTCTAACTTTGCACAAAGTTTGGTGCAAGTTCGCTTCTTTACTTATACAGTCCTTGCAAATTCAAATATCATACACTACATATGGGCACTAATAATATAACATTAATAATGTATATAATTTACATTATACACATTTATAACATGTAGTTACATACATTGTATATTACAACTAAAAGTTGTTCACCCGATTCCCTTTCGCCAAACCTCTCGATCTAGTGCTTGGTCTTATTCCAATCCTCTGGTTGACATCGCTTGCCTTGCTCCCTCGTTCCATGACCTTGACTTTCGAGTGGTTGCCATCGAAATATTCTTTGGAGCCACCTGTTGTCCTTCATTTTCATAAGATGCCCGAACAATTTTAAGTTCTTTTTTTCTATTCTTTGGATAACTGTTTCGGTTGCTATGTAAGTACTCCATCTCTATCGCTAGCAGTTTCCTTTGTAGTTCAACGTTAGGATTCCACACCTCGCTTCCATAATACAGAACTGTTTCAACAATCGTAGATCCTATAACCTTCTTATTTTCTATTAAGATTTTTTTATCCCAACAAATTGAATTTAGGGCTCCCACAACTTTTCTACTTTGTTCAATTATGTTTTTAATTTCTCCCGATCCTAAAGCATGGCTATCGATTATAGCTCCGAGATATTTAAATCGTACGTCGTCATCACTTAAAATGTCAAAATGTGCTTGTGTATTAACTGCTAAATACTCCATCTTTTTAAGACTAACTTGTAATCCCCATTTCTTATATTCCACAAATAATCTTTTTATTATTAATTCAAGATCAAACTAGTCTTGTAGCAAAACAACTTGATCATTTGCAAAATTTAAAGTATGTAAATGTTCGTTATTAATAGGGATTTCTATTCCAAAACAATGCCTTTTCCAATTCTGTAATGCCACTTCAACACAAATATTAAACAGTATCGGTGGAACACTACAGCCTTGTCGTAGTCCTTTTGTAGGTCTTATTGGACTAGAGAGTTGTCCATTAACTTTTATGTGATAATATAATAATATATATGGTATAATTATTTATTAAATTCCTACTTTGTGAATATATACTCCTTTGACGCATATAACCGCTTTACAAGCTCGGAATATTCTTTGAAATAATTTTTGTGACATATCTACTCACTTACATTGACATTGTTGCAATTTATTTAAAACTATCAGCTTGGTTTGTTGGCATCAATTTTTGCTATTTTCGTCTACTTCGCCCCACAAAAATTTTATAAGAGGCAAATGGGGATAATTGTGGATGCCAAACAATTTGTTTCAGAACAGTTTGATTAATTAATCATTATAAATAATTCTTACTCAGTTTGGAGAATGTTTCTTTTGGAAGAAGAAATCATATGGTACGGCATTGGTTTACAGAATACCTAGGTTACCACCAAAACATCGCCAAACCATTTCCACCATGTTTTATAGTAGAAACAATACGACGTTTTGATACACGCTCTCTTACTTGTCGATGAGCAAACTACTTTTTTTAGAACCAAAAAATAAATTTAATATTCTTTCATTAATAAAATTGTATTTCATTGCAATTGTATCCAATTTTGGTGTCATTCTAGGCCTTTTACTTTGTTTTATTTTTAAAATTTTTTTTCTATGCAGTCCTACTTGTATTAGGCATCTTCTACCATTTAATGTTGGGTCTTATAGTTCTGTATTTGCTATACATGTCAGATGCTGTTATCAATCAGTATCGTTCGCTAACAACTATAATATGTTTGTATTCCTGCGTTGTTGTTTTACGCCTTTTTTGTTTTGTCTTATTTATTGACAACAGATCCTGTTTCTCCTCTGTTCTTAATAACGTTCTATCGTCTTTGTTTAATTTCGTGGGCTGCACAATATCTTACGAAAAACTAACAAATACAAATGTTTAATGTTGGACACTTTTTTATTGTTTTAGAAATATTTTCCCTGACGGTCAACACATTGTTGCACGGCATTTCTTTCATAGTGAGTTAGGTATCTCCGAAACATGGATTTTGAACGCATCAACCACTCTTCCGGCGTCAAAATCGTTGTCCACGCAGTTTGTTCTCCACGTGTGTGAACAAAAAATTGTTAGAGATCCAATCAAGACTGTACGGAAGATGACCTATTAATTAAATGTTTTGATCGCTTAAAAGCCGTTGTTTGCGTCGATGTGTGTGAGTTTGTATTGACATGCTGAAGAACTATCCGACATTGATTTTTCTTATTTCTTCAAAGACTTCTAGCAAACAAATGGTTGTGTAGCATTTAGAAATGACCGTTTACGATCCTTTAAAACCACAGTGGCGTCATGTTTAGTTTTTCAAAAAAAAGGCGATTGTATTTCTTTAGTATTTCTTTCGACCAGTCAATACGAGCCTGTTTTTGAATGATGGTTAACTTACGCGGGATCCAACGCGCACACAGTTTTTCACGGTCAAAATGTTTATGCAGTAACAAATGTATGCTAATTATAATAATGCCAGAGGAAGCCTAAATTTCACGATAACTCACATGACGATCTTACTTTATCAGTTCGCGTAAGGCGTCGATGTTTGCTGGCACCACAGCCAATTTTGAACGGCCTTTTTAATTCATCCGCCAACGAACTACGACTACAATTAGCTCTGTGTAGGGCTTCATCAACAAAAATTGAAGTGAGTTGATCAAGGCACTCTTGTTAAGATAATCCACGTCAAAATTCCATTTTTTGGTCAACAGAAAATTTCCAATTTAATGACAACATAACAAATAATGTCCCTATGGCAAAACGTTTTAAGTACGTATGCGGCCAAAAATGTCAAACTGTATGATATAAACATCAGATCACACCTAAGCATACGCAGGATTGCCAATTCGCAATAGACATCGTGCAGTCTACTAAAAATATGATGAGAAAGACATCCTCAGCACAATAACAATAAGTGTTCTAACAATAACATTAAAAAGAGCAAAATTTAAAAAGGTCGCTATTTTCTTAATGTTCAATTCACCAACATCAACGAATTATTTTCCTCTTATGAGTTAAAATTCACAAATAACCAGAAAATCAATTTTAATAGAATTATTTTTTGATACCTTTTTGTTTTAGATTTTTGTAATAAATGTGTTATTAAAAACATTACTGGACTAATAAAAAACGCTCTAAACATTTTTATGTTGTATTGCATTTTACTGGGATACCGCCACTGCTTTGAAAGTTATACGGAAAAATTAGTTGTCACGAATAAATAAACATAACAGGACTTTGAGTGATAGCTAATTATTTTTAGATAAATATGTATATTATAGCTTCTACAGCTTTAATATCTTTCAAGCACATACAAAAGCATCGTTAAATAGAATGCTACCGTCTTTACTAATCAGACAAGCCAAAAGACAGAGCTAGATATAAATATTTTTTTACTAAAGCAACATATTTGTTGAAGAGTTTCTTAAATTTTTATATTAGATTTAGCTTTTCCAAGAAAATTAATGGCAACTTAAATCAGACAAAGATCTAGTTGAAGTGCTTTGTACAACTCTGAACAGAAATTTTGCACGATAAATCATTTACAACAATAGGAATAATGTTTGGTTTAATAATATAATTATGCTTCAAAGTAACTCCTATGGCTGACGAATTTTTACAGACGGATGTCATTAAAAACAACTACGAATTTAGACGAAGCTGTACAAGTTGTCCAGGACTCACCAAGCTATTCCTGAATATATCCATCACATTAGCCCGGTTCGTTAAAGAACGCAGATTAAGAAGAGTCTGGCAGACAATACAACACCCAAATGATAGAAGAGCCTTTAAATCATGCAACCGCTGAGCTCAAAAACCTACTTTCTAACATTAGAAATCAAAATGTGCAATACTACTTGAAACATCTGTTTAGAAGCTGATGAGTACTCGTTATGAAGAGAAAAAAAAATAAAGCAACCTTAGCAACACAAAGCACCAATCCGCACTTCCAAAAAACGATTGTAAAAAGACTTCGACCTTTGCGTTTTCACATCATTCCCGGCTGAACTAGACTGAGAACAATATCCACAACAAACTAGAAATGTCATATCAAATGAACTTGGCAATAAAAATTTAAGATTCACCATGTAGAAGACACCACCCTCAAACAAGTAAATTCACATAATGGCCCTAGTCAAGATCTAATCTACTAATCGGGTATATCTACCTCAGAAATAATACCACTTCATAACTTATCTATTCATTGCAGTTTTACGTCTTCGATACCTTTCTAAACAATGAAAAACCTCTGTAATAATTTCAATGCCATAGCCTGGCAAACCTAGTGATCTACAAGCCTCTTGCAGATCTATTCTTACCGGTTCTGTCAAAAGTCTGAAAAAATGCCTTTACAAAGTTTACTTACGGAGTATTTCGAACTGCTAAATTCACACTTTACCAACCAACATTTTCTTATCTGATAAGGCAGCGAGTTATATATATATACCCCATTAATTCAGATGTACTTTAGGGTAGCGTGTTGGGCGCCATTATATAGCCGCTATTCAAAGCAGATCTCCCCACAACTCCTGAAAATACGGTCACTGCTTTCGCCAGCAACACGCCCATTCTCTCGTTGCACACCGACCCCAACATAACATCTCAACAGCTGCAAGCCCATTTAGAAAAAATCCAGCCAAAAGTGGCATATTACCATAAACGACAGCAAATCAGTTCAAGTAAGATTCAAGCACCGCTAACGTTTAACAATCACCAATTCCGCAAGGTGCTAGCGCTAAACACCTCGGTATTCGCCTGAATAAGAAGCTGACTTGAAGAACACACATATGAACAAAATACAAACACATGGGTCTAAAACTACGAAAAATAAACTGGCTTCTAGGGCGCCAATCGCAATTATCCTTGGAAAACAAATTATTGCTTACAAAATTATGATCAAGCCCTTACGGACGTATGAAAAGACACTAAAGCACCACAAAAACATTCGATATCGGAATTCTCATATTTTAATCAAAAGTGCGTAAAAAGGTTGTAAATACACCATGGCATATGCTTAATGAAACTATAAAACGCGATCTTGCAGTGGCTACAATTAACGGAAATATACAAAGGTTCAGTACCCACATACCTTAGTGGAGTGCTTACTCTTAAGTGATGACGAAGTTCAACAGCGACTAAAAAGGCTTTATAACCAGATTTATGTAGGGCAGTGTCATACATCTCATAGGTCGGTTAATATATGTTGTGCAATAATTTGATGCTCCATCTTCATCTCCTCACTCATTTACAGTTGTTATACTAACTACTGGATATTTCTATGTTACAGCTTGTGGTGTAAACTTAAGTTCAAAAAAATAACTCTCCACTCTATACCATTGAGAATACAAAGTCTCTAAGCTTTAATAGAATAATTTTAAACATTTACCTTACATTTTGAAGCTGGTCTCTAAAACTATTACTTTTTTACTACATTATATGTTTTTATTCAAAAATTTGCCTTTAGAATGCATAACAGAGAGCACGACAGCCGCGGCGGAAAGGCTTCGGCCTGCCAGACTAACGCGCGGCGGGCCCTGGGTTCGACTCCCGGGTCAAAAATAACGGCAAACATCGAGTGCTCTCGGGCCATCAGACAAACACCTTTGGCGGTCGTAAAGTACATTCTCCTTCTTCTAACGGGTCAAACTAGCCACCTGCCCGGGGTACGCCCAACATGGCTCATAGTACTACACGAAATGTGTAGTTAGAAACAGGCTAATAGCCTATATAAGAGTAGAAGAAGAAGAAGAAGAAGAATGCATAACAGCCTAAAATAGCAGTTACTATTTATCTAATAGGTGTATAAATAAGTTCTCAGCTTTAGATTTCACAGGACGCAAATCACCGTTTGCATGTAACGTATTAGTCCGCCCTCTTGCGGTTTTAAAGCAATGACATTTGGTCTTTCGAAACATCATGCGATTTGGCGTTTGATGCACATAACCTCAATAATCAGCTGTGTTCACGATGGCAATCGCAAAAGAGCATATTCGATTTTCTATCCACCGAAGCCACCGAAATGATTTGTGCTGCATATGGTGAGAATGCTGTAAGTCATGCAACGTGCAAAAAGTGGTACCAAAGATTTGGCGGTGGAGAGTTTAGTCTTGAAGATCAACCACGCGTTGGACGCCCTCAAACATTTGACACGGATGAGCTGCAGACGCGTTAGGCTGAGAACTTCTGCCACATGCGGCGTATAGCCCAGACATGGCCGCTTCCGATTATCATTTATTCCGGTCGTTACAGCATCACTTGGCTGATACGCACTTCAAAACAAAAGAAGAAGTCCGAAAATGCATCGATAACTTTATCATCTCGAAGCCGGTCAGCTTCTATCACCAGGGAAAGCTACCCGAAAGATGGCAAAAGGTCATCGATGCCAACGGAGAATACTTTGATACTTAAGCTTTTTTTGTTTGTTTTTAAATAAAACTTTAATTTTGCAGAAAAAAGCTGTGAACTTATTTATACACCTATTAAATAAACATAAAATTAAATAAAATGTTAAGTTAGGTAAGAGTAAGATCATATTTTCTTTTTATTATAAGTAGCCCTTACCCCCATTTACCTTCATACTTCAGAATAAATACACTTTTGATTACAAGTAAGGTAACACAAATAATAAATCTATGGTAAAGCTAGCGCAGATGACTTATTTTTTTTAATATTGACGAGTGCTTTATTATCCGCTCTCAAACGAAAATTTTCTATCGCTTGCAGTTCCGGAAATATAATACCTCGGCCGCGCCTGCCGCCAAGCCAGAATTTGTCTTTCGGAGGCGTTCGGGTCGGCACGGAAAGGCACGAACCTGTGTGACAACAATAGTTGAACTTTGACCTGTGTGACAGCAGCACTCATAATTTTTTTTATATATATAATTAGTAGGTAGTTGGTAAATTGTTACTTTATAACATATATTTATCTAAAAAACACAAATTACAAGGAGTTTTAGAAAAAGTAATATAATATTCTTTAATAATATCTTTATTTGCTATTATGGTTATCGTTTTCTCTCTGAGTTACGTAATTTAAGCTTACTTTTAGGCACTTAGTTGTAGTTTGTAACAATTTATAATAGTATATTTTTACCTAAAGTTTATTTAATGAGTTTATATATAAGGAAATTCAGTCTTAGTGTTATTTGGTGTTAAACTAACAGATCTACGGTTTCCTTTGATGATTTCAAAGTTCTGCCAAAAATTAGTATCAAAATAATTCGTAACCATTAAATATCCATCTATGAAAAAGAGCATTTTAACCACATGTACAATTATTACTGTCCAGATTGCTTATCAAACCATTTACGTATGACTGATTTAATTGTGTTACGGCTTGTTTTAATTTATTAGTAAAATAAATAATTCCTTTCAAAGGTTTTATTTTCACTTAAAGACTATATAGAACTTGATCAATATTCTTATGTTTTTATAAATGCCTGTATTTTATTTTTAGAAGGTTTATTACAAATTAGGAGCCGTGGTAGCTTAGTGGATAGATCGCTAGACTACGAAACCAAGAGTTGCGGGTTCGAATCCCGCTCTCGCCAATTCGATCGCTGGCATTTTTACGGCCCAGCTCGACTCAGGTTGCAATAAATGAGTACCTGGAGGTCAAACTCTGGGGAAATAATAGGCGGTCGGTACGTAGCGCTGGCCACGTTACTACCCTTGTGTACCGTAGGCTCTAGACTGTAAACAGATCTATCCTGTTACGACCCCAAAGGGCCTTCGAGGCCTATTACGGGGAACTATTATTATTATATTACAAATTAATAAAACAAAATCTAAAATTAGGATAAAGTTAAGTATAAAAATTATGGTGTACTTTTTTAAAAAATATTTTGTCAGCTTTTTATATTTTTGAAATGATCTTTAAATAACAAAACTATCTATCGCATCAGGTATATGTTGTTGTTTTAATACAAAAGGTCACAGTTTTTTCTTTATAAATATGACATTTGAAAAATCTGAAGAATAATATTTAGACATTTAATTTAGGGCTACCATGACACACTATAACAATTTTTTCTTATAATTATTATCAACTTTCTCATGGGTTGGTGTGTCATCTGACTGGTACCAAAAGATCTTGAGTATGCTTAACGGTCTAGTAATTAGGAAAATTCAAAAATTGTTTTCAATAAGTAGAACCGATTTTCACTTAAACACATATTCACTTGAGGTTCTTCTTATCAATATAAAACTAAAGTTACTATAGAATTTTATTATATTAGGCGTAACAATGGCTTCCAGTTTCAGATAGTTCTAAAAAATAGAAAACATGTCATAATCTTACTTTATATAAATAAATGATTTATTTGAATTAGCTTTTTGTTGTATCTCGCACCTTCATTGCCTTGTTAGGCAAAAAATAAGTAATCTAAAAAAAATTAGGGGTCTATATAAAGTCTTATCAATCTTTATTAACAAACAGGGTCCTAAATACATTACTCAACTACTGTACTCGACGTTAACCGTAATTTTTAACAATAAATAGTTATATACATTTCTAGACAGGCAACACACTTAGCTCCAATATTATGTGTACGTGCAATGTTTAATCCAGACAAATAATACGTGTAAGTACTGTAAAAAATTAAATAAAAATTGCTTTGCGCTTTATGTAATAATTTTGGCATTTTAGACTTGTCTGAAAATATTATCTGAACAATTATCATAAATTAGTAAATAATAAAAATATATCAAACAATTTCGCAATTTCATGGCAACAACGATAATGGGCATATTAATCAGAAAAATACAGAAAAAATAAAGATTACTTAATTATATATATAAAAAAAATTGTGAGTGCTGCTGCTGCTGCTGTCACACAGATCAAAGTTCAACTATTGCTGTCAATGATGTAGTGATTTGAGGAAAGGGCTAATAAAATAAACAAATGAGTCATTAATACTAAAAAAAATTATTCTGCCTATAAAGACACATCATATATAATCCGAAATTTGTTGATTACGCACCATGTGGTAAACCGAGAAAATTGCGGCTTCTAATCATTGTAGGTAGAGATATCTAAAGGGGATTCCCCTCGTTAAAATAAAATAAACTTATTCTAGTACATATACGTGGGCCATTCCAAAAATATCAAGCTATATAATATAAGACATTACAATTATAATGACATAAAATCTACAAAATTATAAAAATAATGCGAGATATAAGAAACACGATACGTAGTTCCCTTATAAGTACATATACACACCTTGGTATCTCACACACTTTTTCCAGCTTCGTTTTCAGTATTCAAAACATTCGGCAAAATCTTGTGTTAAAGTTAGAAATAACTGAGTAATTATTAAGTTTCATAAACGATCTCAGGTTTCTTTCCTTTCAAAGGTGATTTAAAATTTTAAAGCGACACAATTCATACCCAGATTTTCCGCCAAAATTTTACACGCTTTGGTTTTAAAATCTCCAGCTCATCTTCTAATTCTTGGTTTGCCATTTGAAATTTTTTGTTAATTGGATACGTTTAACATTTTTCGGTCTTCTGCTCATTGCTAGTCTTCCAAAACGTGGGTTGCTTTTAACAAATTTCTCTGTACCTTACATTTATTCCTGCTGAACTCAATGTGTTGTTCTTGTAAGCTTTCTAAATTGTCCAAATAGTTTTTTTGGAGGAATATTTCATTATCACCAGAAAATTTGATACAGATTGTTTGCTCTCTTCAATCGGTAATTAAAAATTCACACTACATGTGCGCACTAACTCCGGACTGATCCTATAACAATGCCTAGTAAAACTCCGTTATTGTTTTTCCTTCTTCTAAATAGTCGATGAACAGACTTCTCTGACTATCCCAAACAAATAGTTGCCATCACCTTTGTTCCTTCGTCTTAGGAGTGTAATGGTGGATGGTTTCGCTGAAACTGCTTCGAATGAATTTTTGGTTCAACGTGAGCAAGCGCGGGACCCAACGCGCGGACAGCTTTCTCACGCCCAATTCTTCACCCAATATATGACAAAGGTGTTATTTCGATATGCCCATAGCCTTTGCTATTTTTCTAACCTTGATTCGATGGTTGTCCAGTACCATTTGTTAAACTTTTTTGATGTTCTCGGTGTTGGCCGTCCCAAACGCTCATCAGCAACCAAGGTGGTACGACCGACCACGTTTAAATTTAGCTGCCCGTCTTTTTACGGTGACAAATTATGGGATAGAGTCCTCGTAAACGGCATCTACCTCGTATTTAATTTACGTAGTCGTATTACCTTTCAAATGCAAATACTCAATTACGGAACGAAATTCGATTTTTTCCATTTTTATAAAAGCACTGACATCGACTGGTACAAACAACTGTCAAGCAACAACTAAGCCTCCAAAATGGCTGAAATTTTTACAGGTATCTTTAAAATCATGTACAATTGTAGGAGCATGCTTTTGAAGAGTAGGGCTATCTTTATATTGAGGCTCAAAACTTTTCAGACAACGAAAAAGCGGTGTGCAGATGTTTAAGTGTGTACAGGAAACGGTAATCTAATTGTAAATGTGCTGCAAAACAAATTGACGAGTGTAAATAACTAATTAGTATTATTTAATTAGCTACTAACAACCTATAGAAATAAGTACTATATGTACATTGTAGATAATTATCAAATAAAAACAGATAATTGAACTTTTCAAACCAAGTTCGTTACAAATGCTATCAAAGGTGAGACTTGCGATAACACAAAAGGCTAATTAAATAAGTCACTTTGTCAAAGTTGCACTAACTAAAAATGGTAGACCCAAAAAGAAAATTAAAAGACCTACGCATAGAAACTCGAAAATGTACCGACACATATATATATATATATATATATATATATATATATATATATATATACGTATTTATCTATTCTAATCATGGATAGATGCATTAACACAAAACATGGGAATAAACTAAGAAAACATTCCAAAAGCTTAAGAGAATCAGCGTTAAACATCGAAAAATAGTACAAAACACTAAGATAATTAAGCACTGAAGTTCAAAACTTTAAAAAAGAACTGAAAACAGACTTACAAGAGTTGAAGATGGGTAAAGAACTACTTAGAAATTACAGAAAAACGACTATAAACTGTGGAATAAAGAATAGTAAAACCTTAAAAAGTAATATAACCAATATTGTATATTTTTATAAGAAACAATAATAAAAATGGTAAAAAACTGAAAATTTCTGCTAGTAGTCATATATTTTTTGAAAGTTTATTCAATTAGACTCTACTCAGATTCAGGTCCAAATGACAATCCATATGTAAGCATCTATCAAGAAATCTTTTACTTTATTTAGATTGGGTACTTATTCTTTCAACAGGTACTGTGCTACAACCCTAACACCAATTGGAAATATTCATTTAAATTTTTTATTGGTTCCAGTATGTCCGCCAAAATATTTTTTAACGGAGTTAATTTTAATAAGTAACATCTCAAAAATACAAAAAATATAAGAAACCTTTTATGAGTTAATATTAAAGACCATTGAACAGCCAGATTGGTCCCGTGGTTGAGGGGCGGGCTGCGATGCTGACGGACCCGGGTTCAATTCCCGGTGCTCTCTGATACCTGGCGAGTGGCCTACTCAGTCACTAAAAATAATTGAGTACCTGCGTTCATTCGAACAAGGGGTAATAATGGCGATCGTCTATGGTGCGGTGTTTGCCACATCGCCCCTCATCAGAGATGGTGCGCGACGACCGGGCAGAGAGAGCGAACGTATGAGAACCTTAACCTCTCAGTTCTCTGGCCGTGCTCCCACGCGGGGCGTAGGGCCTTACCATTATTAAAGACCATTCAGAACTATAAACCAAAAAATGTTAAAGTATAATTAAAAGATTAATACAGAATATAAATCAAATTTATCACTTCATTTAAGGTTTGCAATAATCATAAAAAGGGGGAATGTGGTAATATAAAATTAAAATGCTAAATGAAGGAAGTCAAAACCAACAAAAAAAATTTGTTGAATTAAAAACTCGTTGAGTAGTACTAAGAATCATGCCACGTGTCGAAGTTTCTAAAGATAAATATGAAGATTAAAATTCATGATTAACGAATTGGTAAACAGACTGAACTGTGTTAAAATTCATAGATAAGACATTTTGTATATAAACATATAATAAAATGTGGCAACCGATCCTAGGAGAGTTAGCCGTCGCAGCAAACAACCCACAAATATCTAAAGAGTTCAAGTCATGTCGTGAAGGAAAATTACAAAAACCTGCAAAGCTTGCAAGGCATAGCGAAATGGCGAAGCAGTCTCCAAAATTTGAGAACCTTTTGACAAATCAGTTTCAAAATTACTATCAAACAAGCCTTTTTGGTCATCTGTCGATTGGTGAAAACAGAATTTGGAAATTCCCAGCCGTTCTCAAGTTATTGCTTGGACGGGCGGACGGACAACATGAAGTTAGTAAGTGACTCCGCTTCGCTTCGCCACTTAATAATCTACTCAACGCGCTGATACGGAGCGTAAAGAATGCTACATGGACAGTCTGAAAAGTTTTTTTCTGTCAAATTCAATTTTATTTTTCAACTTAGTCTCCTTTTAAACCGATATACTTTTTCTAGCGATTCTTTAACTTGTTCAAATAGTAGTTTGCATCTTGAGCTTCAAAATAGACATCTACGGTTGCGATGACCTCCTCGTTTGATAAAAAACCTCTGTTCTCCGAGCCAAACTTTGAGCTTAGAAAACAGAAAATAGTCACGAGGGGCCAGATCTTGTGAATCTGCTATGCTGGGTGGTCAATCAAAATAAAAAAAAATCAAACTGCAAATCGTAAATTTTGGCGACCGCCGAAATGTGGGCCGGTGCGTTGTCTTGATGGAAGAGCATTTTTTTCATTTCAAATGGGACCGTTTTTTAGCAAGTGCTGCTTTCAACTGATCCTATAACAATGCCTAGTAAAACTCCGTTATTGTTTTTCCTTTTTCTAAATAGCCGATGAACAGACTTCTCTGACTATCCCAAATAGTTGCCATCACCTTGTTCCTTCGTCTTAGGAGTGTAATGGTGGACCCATTTCATCGATAGTTACAAATCGACGCAAAACAATTCGTTTCGCTGAAACTGCTTCGAATGAATTTTTGGTTCAACGTGAGCAAGCGCGGGACCCAACGCGCGGACAGCTTTCTCACGCCCAATTCTTCACCCAATATATGACAAAGGTGTTATTTCGATATGCCCATAGCCTTTGCTATTTTTCTAATTTTGATTCGATGGTTGTCCAGTACCAGTTGTTAAACTTTTTTGATGTTCTCGGTGTTGGCCGTCCCAAACGCTCATCATCAACCAAGGTGGTACGACCACGTTTAAATTTAGCTGTCCGTCTTTTTACGGTGACAAATTATGAGATAAAGTCCTCGTAAACGGCATCTAACTCGAATTTAATTTACGTAGTCGTATTGCCTTTCAAATGCAAATACTCAATTACGGAACGATATTCGATTTTTTCCATTTTTATAAAAGCACTGACATCGACTGGTACAAACAACTGTCAAGCAACAACTAAGCCTCCAAAATGGTTGAAATTTTTACAGGTATCTTTAAAATCATATACAATTGTAGTAGCATGGTTTTGAAGAGTAGGGCTATCTTTATATTGAGGCTCAAAACTTTTCAGACAACGAAAAAAGCAGTGTGCAGATGTTTAAGTGTGTACAGGAAACTGTAATCTAATTGTAAATGTGCTGCAAAACAAATTGACGAGTGTAAATAACTAATTAGTATTATTTAATTAGCTACTAACAACCTATAGAAATAAGTACTATATGTACATTGTAAATAATTATCAAATAAAAACAGATAATTGAACTTTTCAACCAAGTTCGTTACAAATGCTATCAAAAGTGAGACTTGCGACAACACAAAAGGCTAATTAAATAAGCCACTTTGTCAAAATTGCACTAACTAAAAGTGGTAGACCCAAAAAGAAAATTAAAAGAGCTACGCATAGAAACCCGAAAATGTACCGACATATGTGTGTGTGTGTGCGCGCTGCAGTGCGATGAGTCGTGTGCGTGTGCGTGTCGTGGCGTCGTCGTGGTGCGTGCGTGCGTGCGTGCGGCGTGCGTGCGTGCGTGCGTGCGTGCGTGCGTGCGTGCGTGCGTGCGTGCGTGCGTGCGTGCGTGCGTGCGTGCGTGCGTGCGTGCGTGCGTGCGTGCGTGCGTGCGTGCGTGCGTGCGTGCGTGCGTGCGTGCGTGCGTGCGTGCGTGCGTGCGTGCGTGCGTGCGTGCGTGCGTGCGTGCGTAAATTAATAAAAAAACCGACGGCTTTTAGCTTCGTGTTTAGAGATAAGGCGCGTGCTTTGAAATACCAAAGTACAAACATCACATTGGAACTACTGTATCAGAATCGCTTTAAAAGAACAAAAAAAAACGATCAAGAAAGAAGTATTACGCGAAGGCAAATTAAAAAACGGAGGCCACACTATTAAAATTGCGGTGAGTCAAGCCATTTGCAGCGTAATTTCAGAAGGCTCATTAAACTGAAAGAATAATTTTCAACCAGTCGTGATAGAAAGGGAGATCATCAACTTCAGGAAGTAAACTCTAAATAGTTACTATCAACGCCATATCCTTAAAAGGCATAAATAGCCTACATCTCGATAATGACATTAATGGATTTGCTATTCAATTACTTGTTGACACAATCCTATTGAAGTATAATTGCACATTCTGAGATAATATAGACCGACGTTCAGATCCCCAACAACAATAGTCTTCCTTTGGTTACAGGCGACGTTGTAGCTACATACGGAAAACATACAGTGATTATCAGTGGTAAATACACCCCGAACCACTAAAAAAGAAACAAGAATGGAGAGAGAGAGAAAGATCCTAGGCAGAGCAACCAAACGATCCTAACACACGCACCTCAAACGAAAATCCTGTAAAAGACGTTTTAAAATGTAAAGTCACCAACAAGTTTGACTTCAAAAAAAATAGTAAAGATTATTAAATACAAAAACGTCTTCGTGCTTAATTACGACAAAAATGTAGAACGAACATCAGGACCTATAAAATTAATACTGAAATTCTCAATCGATACGCCAATTCCCAAAATGTCTTCCGATAGCAAGACTAAAAGAAATCGAGGTTATTGTTATTGATATACAGTGTGGTATCCAAAAGTAGTAGGACTGATTTTTTTAAAAAAAATTTATTGAACATTTTTGTACATCGACTTAATACTCTTCAAAATAGGCCTTGAGCCTTCCAGGTCGCGAAGGCTTCTGGAAGTTGTCCTCCAAGATGCTGTTCAGCACCCTCGTCGTTTCCGCTTGGACTGCTTCCACCGAATCAAAACGATGCCCCTTGAGCTGCCCATCAGGGCTGTAGGGGGGTAAGGCAACGTGGAAACGCCGAATTTCGCTCATAATCCACGCGCCGTGGCACGGCGCGTTGTCATGGTGGAGCTTCCACTTCCCCACCAGGTCTGGTCGCACGCGTGTGATCCGATTTCGCAGCCGTGTAAGCATTTCCACGAAAAATCTTGCATTTACAGTCTGTCCAGGAGGTACAAACTCCTTATGGACAATGCCACGACGGTCAAAAAATGCAATCAACATCGATTTCACTTTCGATTTCGACATTCTGGCCTTCTTTTTACGGGGTGATTGTGCAGTGTGCCACTCTTCGCTGTGATATTTTGTTTTCGGGTCGTATTTGTAGCAAAACTTGATGGCATACCGCTGCTGCAAATTTCGCTCTATCGCAACTGACGACAAGGCGTCACAACAGGAGGTCACTAAAACAGTGGCCCACACTCAACAAACGCACGCAGGCGATTGCCACAGGTCGAAACCTGTTCCCAAGACCCCCCTCCATCGCTCCGCGCGCGCGAAAAAAAAAATAGTCCTACTACTTCTGGATACAACCCTGTAGCAATCATAGGCAACCCCGATTATATTAGTTAAGAAATAATACGAGTCAGCACGCCTCTGAGTCAACCACTATCAGCCATATACAATTACTAAATAGAATAACTATTGCTTGCTAAGGATCGGCAAGACCTTAGATACATTCATTATCCGAATTGCGATAGTTTTCTGCACTAGACTTAAAGAGCGGTTATTGATAAGCCGGAATACAGCTCGAAGACAGAGGTAAAACGACATTCACACTGGTCAGAATTTTTTACAGTTTCTCCCGTTTCAGTTATACATCGCCTTGGCTACTTTTGAGCAACTTGTACAGCCTTGGTAATTGTGCTTAGTACACTTTAATAAGATCGTAATAAACATATTTGAAACTCATTTAGAAAATCTTAGAGTAGTATATCAGTGATTGAAAAATGCTAATTTGAAGCTAAACTGGAAGAAGTATTATCTCTTCCATGAGGACGTAAAATATTTAGACCATTCTGTTTCTCTACTATGGATTACTTTACAAAATAAGGAAAATTAGATCCCGAATATTTAATTTGATTCCACAATCCAGGGTTCTTTACTAAAACTTTTAGAGGCATTAGAAGGGCTTAGATAAAATTAATAAAAAAATAATTACGTCATACAGCGCACTAGAAAATCGTACAATAGTAAGCCGAAAATGACACACCTTACGCAGAGAACAACGATGAATATCCAGAGAAATAAAGCGTGAGATTGGTTAACAGAAGACCCAGACAGCCGAAAACCATTTAAGCTTGCAAGACTTTATGAACAGATGTACTCGTAGCACAATAGTCCATTATATCCATGGCTTATGGTATAGCGTAGAATCTTCGAATATAAAAAAAACTCTGTTTTAGAAAGGAATATGATTGTCTAAATGAATTATGGCAACATTCTACAATAGATAAATTTTTACAACTGTCGGTTAAAGAAAGTCCAATATACTATTTGGTGACCCAGTAACTTGTATGTAGAGAATCCTACATTGACTAAAACAGGAAGTGATTCAAAAAAATATCAAAATATTGCCAATGCCAAATATTGGATCCGGTTTGGACTAGCTAAACTGCAGAGTATACGAAATATGCTGGAAGTGCTGCTTCAAGAAACTGAGATACAGATCATCTTATGTAATTTTAACTACGGTATACGAGGTTAAGAAAAGACAATTCACTACTATTTCTACTACAATGGTATATTTAACCTCAAGAAAACATTTCTATTCCTCCAGGAGTCATTCTATAAGTATCAAAAACAAATCCAATTCTAGGAAAAACCGACCTTAAGTAACAAACGGCCTAGGAAATTCAGCGTCAGTCATGAAGAAAAATTTGTATAATTTTCTCAACGCGTTAATTGCAAAACCTCAAGTGTTTTGAAAGTCATGCATGTATTGGACAAAATAATGAAACCACTTGTTAAAGTGGGCCTTTCTTTTACTGTGCCTGGTAACACTGGGCACTGCGTAAATCAACCGCCACTTTTTTTTGCAGGTAGTATGGATTGTACACTAATAGTAAAGTAAGTCAATGTGGTTGTAAACGCTGTGGAGGTGTGCTGAGTGACATGTATGTCCTACCTGACGGAGTTTCAAAAAATCTAATTCTTGGTACCAGTCTAGCTGAAGCATCTGTGAACAAAACAGCGACGTTATGCGGTGTAACACAAGACACGGCCTTGAAAGGCACATTGCATACATAGTTCACGGTAAAACAGGCTCGGCGAAGTATAATAGTGGTGGGAAGACAAAGCTGCAGGATATGGATCGCTGGGCCTTGAAGCATATTGTGACATCGCAAAAGCAGTTAAGAAAGTAACTACAAAACTTAATCAGCACCTAAACACCACAGTGTCATCTAAAACAATAAGGCAGGAACTGCATATAGTGGGTATTCGTGGACGTGTTACCATTGCCAAGCCCCTAATAACAGACACAAATGCTCAAAAACGGTGTGCATGGTGCAATGCCAACAAAAACTGGACGTTGGAGAACTGGCAACATTTTGTTTGGTCGGACGAGTTATTCTTTACCTTCTTTTCCCACCACTGAACACATGTTTTTCTGGTAAACACCCTCTGAAACATACTATATGGACCGCCTCCACCTAACTGTCAAACATGGCGGCGTCTCTATTATAGTCTAGGGCGATATATTATGGTATTCGGCAGGCCTCCTTGTCACATTACACGGTCGGATCACAATAGCAATGTATAGAGAACTTGTAATGCAAATGCATTACGACGCGTATATCCAGCAGACGGCCTACCTTATCGGCCACCGGCCGATTATTCTGTCAGACTCTCGGTTCGTGCTTGGACGGCTGAAGGTCCCTCGTGCTTACACGAATAGTCGGTGATTACACCGTACCCCATCAGACTTCGGCTTGTGTTTTCATGACTGACAGTTCGCTTCGTGCTTACACGAGTTTACGATAATTACACCGTACCCCATTAGACAGTCGATTCGTGCTTTTAAGACTGAAGATCCTCTTGTGCTTACACGAGTAGCCGGTAATTACACCGTACCCTGTCGGACTTCGGTTTGTGCTTTTACGACTGACAGTCCGCCTTGTGCTTAAACAAGTATACGGTGATTACACCGTACTCCGTCAGACTTTCGGTTTGTGCTTTCACGGCTGAAGGTTCCCTCGTGCTTACACGAGTAATCGGTGATTACACCGTGCTCCGTCCGTTTCAGCTCGTGCTTTTAGGCTGACAGTCCACCTCGTGCTTACACTAGTATTCTGTGATTACACCGTACTCCGGCCACTCTCGGCTCGTGCTTACACGATGATTACACCGTACCCCGAACCGCTCCGGCCGTGTTTCCACGGCTTGCGGCTCCACACCGGTCGTCGTGCTTACTCGACTTCTAGCGATTCCGCCAGCTTTCCCGCGCTTCTTTCCACTGACGGACGAACCTCAAGAGTCTCGTGGATCCGTTTAAGGTGGGAGAGGTGAGCACTAAGATTAGTTTGTTGTTTGTAGAAACGTAAATATTTTTTAGTCTATGGTATAAATCGGATTACTTTGTTAATGGACCGCCCCCAAAGAAATAGGTTATGTGAATAGCTTTGTTTAAAAGTTGTGAGGTAGATAAATAAAATAGATTTTGTAAGAATATACTTTACCTTTTTTAAAATTGTAAATAAATACTATTTCGATTTGAAACTTGTAAGCCCGAGTTCGATTTATTAACCTTTCGGACTTATCCTACCCTCCCTACCAGGAGCACCCAATGGTGTAAACTTTATTAACAGAGGGGAATGCCATATTCCATGATGCTAATGCCCCCAATCACACCGCTGGCCTTGTTCAAAGGTGATTTCAAGAGCATACTGATTAGGTTCAACAACTTCTCTGGCCCACCCAGCCTTGTGACTGACGAACAGAATTTGTGGGATTTACCTTGAAGAAATTTTTTGCATTTTCAGGTTATCATATAAAACAGATCCTACAAAAATTCCAAATTTAAAGACAATATCACAGACACCTAATCAACAGTTTTGCATAACAACTTGTACTTGCGCAGTTATGGTTTCGGTCTGGCTGGTTTGTGGTTGAGGCTGCTTCGTTTCTTTGTCACACAACTCTCGACTTTCTTTAAACTTTCTCACTTACGAAGCACATCCATGCCGTCTTCATCGCATATCTCACTCAACTTAGATGGGCATTTTATCACGCAAAAGAAGAAAACGGATGATTACACGTTGTTCTTGAACACTAAAGGTTGCCATTTTAAGTATACAAAACAACACTCACTGCAATGCCTGTAATTTGACCTGTGTACATTATATGGTGCTACTATCTATATTAAAAATTTAGAAATATTTCTCCCATTTTGTAAAATTAAGATCTTTCTACTTACTTTCACTGCTAAAAAAAAAACTTGGAAACCTTAGAACTTGAACGCACCTGGTACAGAACGGTGGCATATATTTTAATTTTATATTTAAAACAATGTTGGCAAGCCTTTGTAACCCACATGAGAGCAAGTCGTAAGAACCAGAAAGTTAAGATACCCTAAACTGTGGTGGGATTAGCCCAATCCTGGTGACTTTGGCCCAAGTCCTGAAAAATGTTTGTTTCCAGTAGTGTTGTTTAGCAGATACCTTTATTTAAACAGTCTTGGTGGCAAACACTAGATGGCAGCAATATTTGCAAATTTAAATTACGACCTATATAGCCACTTAAGCAAACATTTGTTTTTGACGTACCCTGCCAACTTTCATATGCATAGATGACTCTAAATTTTTCTTTGCTTACATACCTATAGAACATTGTAAGTAATGTGAAAAGTTGAAATTCTTCCATCTTGTTTGATTTTCCGGACGTTTTATGAGTTGATATGACTTTGTCCCACAATTTAGGGCTACATTGGCCAATCTCAAATTCTTTGTTTTTTTCGTCGCGTTTCCAAATGCTCTTTTTTGAAAATTCTACCAAAAGGTTGTGCGATTTCTTTGCAGTCATGCCCCGAAGTCCCCAAAAAAATTTCCTAGAAGAACTACGATCCGCAGGTGTTGCAAGAATGCCTGGAAAATATTAAGTTTAGGCAACTAGCACAACGAGCTGCTGAAATGAAATACAAAATTGCGAGATCAATAATTAAGAACAAGGTTCTCGCGCAATCAGTGTCGAACAAGATGCTGCGTTTGTTCAATATCTGATCAAATTGTCGGATTGTGGATTTTCAGTTGTTGCTTCAGATTTTCGAATAATGGTTAACCAGTATCTTGACAATAGAGGAGCTACAACTGCCAAGTTTAAAAAAAAATTATCCTGATTACAAATGGTCACAGGGTTTTTTGAAAAGACATCCGGTCCTTTCAATCAGAAGTAGTGCTAATGTTAAGAATGTGAAACGCACTAAAAGTAGATAATAATAACTTGTGAAGACTGGTTTGAAACGCTCATTTTACACATTGTCAAAAATGAGCAAAGACCAGCGGTATCGAGTGAGACAATACATCATCACATATTAACATTCGAGTCTTAAAACTATGTGAGCAGCATAACATAAGGTATGTGTATTTACCACCTAACTCTACACATCTTACACAACCTTTAGATGTGGCCTTTTTGTCCTCATGGAGAGAATATAGTGTAGATTCCTTACAACGTGGAAGGAGTTAAAAATGGTTCAAAATTTGCGACAATTCTTAAGAATGTCTTTCTTACGCTATTAAAGAAATTAATGAAGTAGTTGGAACCAAATATGGGACAAACTTTAAAATCTGATTTCAAAAACTTTAGAATCCATCTGATTAATAGAAACACGCTACTAGAACGTTTGCTTCAAAATCTAAATGAATCGAAGCAGTCTGAGGAAAAACGGTCAAAGTTTTTAGGGGTAGAAGGTACTACGAAGAGGAGGAAGAAATTGCAGCTGGTATACATATTAATCGTCAGGATGTTGAAGTTCCCGAAGACCCAGTTGGTCTTTCAAAACGCCAACCTCCATCTAAAAGAAGAAGACTTCTATCTTTTTCCTCAAACAAAGAGTCCGAAATCAATCTTCTGTGCATAAGATCGACAATTCTGTATAAAATATACTTACCTAGTTATTTCTCTTTGTAAGATTATGAATCAAAGAATATTGTATATCTAATTTGTACCTTGTTGGACCTTTCTAATCTCAAAACACCAACATTATAGCAAATTAATTAGTTTTGAAGTAAATTCCACTCGTTTTCATATTCCCAGTACATATTTTGGCGTGTTATTACCCCAAGACACGTTTTTCATGTAATCTCAAGATAAAATCAGGTGTGGGCCAAAGTCACTCCAATGTCATGTAACTTTATCCTTAATTTTTAAAAATTTGTATGGGGGATTTGGATAGTCAAGAAAACTGTTCCTTCATTTATGATCTATACGTAAAAATACTAGACGTACTAATACATAACAGTTTCGCTAAAATTATACTAATTAGGTGAGAAAACATGGAATTTTGGGCCAATGTAACTTCAGTTTACGATACCCATATATTTTTCCTCATTATCCGAGACAATATAACCGCGACAACCAGATTATTACTCTTTATTCAAATTGAACGTCTGTTTATAAATAAGAATTTTAAAAAACAATTACCTTCAAAGATGTATTGAATGTAATTTATTTGTTACAGTTTTAAGAAAATATAAATGCAGTATCTGCAACCCACTTTACACTACCAGTTAATTCCTGAAAATGACTACAAAAATAATAGACATCACCATCGACAAGAGTTAAATAATTAATGTCACGTTTGATAAAACATAAATAACTTTCCAAACAAGTAAAAAATGACCTTACAGAAAACCTGTCATCTTTAGAAACGCACCTCGCTTTAGCTCACAAATATACCTTATGTGTACACAACTAACTGCTAAAGCAACTAGTTTTTCAGGATACTGAGTGCTAACATAAATAATTTACTTTCGAATATCATCTTAAAATATTTTTCAACCCAAAGTTCACAGGTTAACCTCGAATGCTCAGCGAGATTACTTTACCAAATTTTTATCCGATTAGTCAATAATAATTCTAGAGGTTGTGGCATTAGAAAACAAAATATAAATTCTGGTATGTATCACCGGGGAATTTGGCAAATTTTAAAATGTTGCAATAACTTTTAACGGATTTTCTTTACAATGTAATATTTTAAATACTTATGAAAAAGAGTTTCAGTGGCAAAATTTAAAGAAATTAATATATTTAACATAACGAAATAAATATATTACCTCTCGATAATCATATTAATACAGAGCTACGTTTTTTTAACATCTCTACAGCCTCATGAACTTATTGTATTTCTCTCATTTTCTTTGCAGCACTTTTTTCAGTCTATACAAGTCTCTTACTAGATAGTTTCTGTGTTCTTCTAGATCCATTATTGGATTTTCATAAATAGCTTGCCTTGTGTGAACTAAAGCTTCACTCTGGTTAATTGCAGCTCAGGTCTCTATTGAGTATTCCTATTTTATTAAGGTGTCTAAAAAAACAATACTCCATAAGGAGACCTGTAATAGTTCGTAACTGATTCCTGCGTTATACTAACAGTTCTTCAGTCCGTTTACGAGATGGTCCTGGTACATTTTTCCAGTATCATTGTTATTTCCTGACCCATTCTCTAACCCGGCTTCATAGTGCACCTTTAAGTACTCTCAGAGCCGGTTCAGAGCCCATATATGAAGTTGATAATCCTTCTTGTGCTAGCTTATCAGCTTCTTCGTTGCTAGCAATTGTGCAGTGCCCTAATACCCACAAGAGAGTTAACTCATTGTGGTATGCCAGAGCTCTGGGGTTTTCGCGACATTCCCATACCAACCTTGGTATTAACTTCGGGTTCTTTACCGTCTCCAGGGATGCTTGACTATCCGTGAACATATAGTTAAATAAGCTCTCAAATTATATTGCCTAGCGCACTGCAGTATAACAAATATATTCGCTTGAAAAACATCTGTATTTTCTTAGTGAAAAAATTAACTGCAAGTTTCCCTTTTCACAGTATATGCCTGCTCCCGTTCCAGACCAGGTCTTTGATCTATCTGTATACCACATAATTTTTTTGAATCTATTCCTGTTGCATATTTCTATCTATAATACTATACTTCAAATTCATGTTAAATGCAAATTTTGGTGTCATATGGTCTGTTCTCATACCCATATGCCGAAGTTTCAGATATTCCAGATCTATATTATCTGTGAAAATGGCTGCGTTGTGCTGTTTATAAAGAACTACTCCTATTTCTACCATCATTTTAAGATAAAGAGCAAGGAAATCTAGCAGTGTCTCTGGTATGTTTTTTATAACACCCATTATTCCCAGACGAGCAAGTCTTTGTATCTCACTTAGTACGGTTATAGCGGTTCTTTGTGTCAATTTTGTCCACCAAACCAAAGCTACATATGTTATCATAGGTTTGACCACCGTAGTGTACATCCAATACCTCACTTTTTGTTTTAAATCCCTTATTTTTTTGTAAACTTGTCTGAAAAAAACTAGTGTGCCGCTTTCGCTTTCTTGTTGCCTTTTGAGTATGTTGATTTCAGGTGATTTTTGAGTCTAAAATTACTCCAAAATATTCCAACTTATCTAGTAACTTTGCTTCTACAGATGAGAGCCTAAGAAAGAGGTTCTATTCCCTTTAAGCTTCTCCTTTTTGTACATACCACTATGGCATATGTAAAAAGACTTACATTTACCTTCTGCGTCTGTCCAGTTTATATCCAAATTTTAAGTTTTTTGCATGTGTTTCCTGACTATATTGTTAAATCTTTCCTAGGATGGTATAACCAAATGGTATATCTCAGTGCTTTGTATCCGTTCCCTTCGAGTATCTTTAACAACTCGTCTATTACAAGGCTCCAAAACAAAGCAGATAGAACGGCTCTCTGTGGACATTCCCTTGCAGTCCAAACCGTTATTGTTTTTTTAAGAATAGAATCAATCCACATGTATCAAACAGTTTTTCTAGAGTTTTTGGTACAAAAAGACATTAAACTAATTGGTCTAATCTTAACCTTATCCTGTCCTATTTTTGCAGATTTTGATATAAAAGTAGCTCTAGTCTCCAGTATTTTGATATATATTCCAGAGCAAGACTTATCCTGGGTATATCATTTCCCTTTTGCAACAAAATAAAATAAATGCCATCAGGTTCCGACTATTTATAAGATTATAATAAGTTAATTTCCCTTTCATTTTATCTACATCTATCACATTTTTTGCGCCCTGCTAATTCTCCTAGATGCCCACTTTGAGAGCTACAGTTTTAAATTGTGTCCTTTTAAAATTGCCGTACTCTCCAGAATTCTTTGGTGCATTGAATTGCTTTCTTATCAGTTTTCCCATTCGAGTAAGATTTTTGTGTTACCAAGGTATCTGTTTGCACCTGAGAACAGTTATCTTTATCCTGCTATTGTCCTGCTGCAATCTCTAGTTCTATACTTTTCCAAATCGTCCTATTCACCACTTTAATTTGTGTTTTAGGTTTCCCTAGTAGACTCAGTTTGTCTTTCAAGAATTACGATATGTTTCTTGTTTAGGGCTGATACTCTCTATATTAAAGTCGATATTTCTTTGGTAAGAACAACATGCCACACGTTGCTATATTTATAACATCCTTTCTACGTATATTAACATAGGTAGGTTTAATGCCTGCATTGAGTACGTCTAAACCATTTGCCGCAATGGATTGCAGCAAAAACTTATCTCGTTCATTGGTGTTAGTGCTTCCTCAGGTTATGAGTTTGCATCACAGACAATGATGACTTGTGAGCCATTTTTTCTGCATCCCATCATCAGCTCTTCTATTCTTCTGGTTGGCGGCATGCAGACGTAAACATTATCTCTCTCAGTCCATCCTTGTTGCGTGTTCTTAATCAAACTACCGTTAATTTTATGGAACACACATGATTTAAGGGCAATATTTTAAAACCTTTTTAATTATAATGCAGATCATAGGAACCTCTGAGGAGCAACTGTAAATCAATTCTCTTATTCCCCCTAGACCTTTACTTTTGCCCTTATTTACCCAGGGTTCTTGAATAACAGCCACGTCAAACATTCTCCCGCAAAAGCTACATTACTAAGTTGTAGATTTACCTAGATTACCCGGATTTCTAGTTTTTTACCAATAGTCTTTGTGATCTTGAAGGTAACCTTGCCCAGCCTATAGTAAGCCTTAAACAGGGTTGGCTCGAAGGTGCGAAATGACGTCTTGTCAATAGTGTATGCAACAATTTGGCCCTTTTTTCTACTTCTCTTTTTAGGAGAAACAAGTCTTCCACTCTTAATCCAGAATTTGCCTCCCTAAACGTATTTTGGTCAGTTCCTCCTGCATATTCGGCCCGAGAAAAAACCAACACTTCAAATCTCTTCAAAATGTTCTTGAAGTCGACCACAGTCAAACTACATGCCCTTATAGAGTCTATTTAGATTTCCAATAGTCCTTATAAGTCAATTTTTAGTATCTGCACTAAACTGATCCACAAAACCCCTTCGCTAAATGTTGTCTTATTGAATTTCAACCAACTGATGCTCCTAATAGGAGTACTATCTATTGTCTTGTTTTTCTTAAACTAGGTTCGGTTGCTTCTAGTTCACAGTTGCTTTAGGTGGTGTCTGTCAATTACTTACTTACTTACTTACTTATTTATTTACTTCCTCTTCTACCATTGTACCTCACGGTGTCGGGGTTTTGAGCCATTGTTTAAATGAGTGTCTATCCCTTGCAAGGGTTTGGATTTATGTTAGGGTCTGTCCTCTTTCTCTTGCTGATTCGTTGATGTTGTCTTCCCACTTTCGCCTGGGTCTTCCTCTATCTCTCCTTCCATCACATCTCATTTCAAAAACGGTTTTTGAGTATTGTTCATTGCTCATTCTGACCAGGTGTCCATACCATTGTAGCTGTTTGGTTTTTATTTCTTCTACCAACGGTGTGATTTCTAGTTCATCTCGTATGGATCTGTTACGGACCCTATCTCTTCTTGTTTTGCCCACTATCCGCCTTAGATACCTCATCTCTGCGGTTGTTATTTTGGATTTATGTTTGTCTGTTATTGCTCATGTCTCGGAAGCGTATAGAAGTGTAGGGGTATATATTGTTTTATATAAGTGCATTTTTACTTTTATACCTATTTCTTTTTTCCCTATCAATGTGTTGTTTACTTGATAGTATATCCTATTTCCTTTGTTTATTCTATGTTTTATTTCTTGGTCTATTCTTCCATCCTTACTGATTAGTACTCCTAGGTATTCGCATGTTTGTACTATTTGTATCTGTTTGCCGTCTATTTGTATATCTATTTCTCCTTCGTTTTCCTGTTTTGTGACATGCATTACTTTTGTTTTTTCTATATTAATGGTCATCCCACTTTCTTCTAGGTGTTTTTTCCATATGTTTGTTTTGTTGTAGTTGATTTTTGTTCCTTGCCATTAGTAATATGTCGTCGGCATATATTAAGTCTTGTGTCTTTACTAGGTTTAGGTTATGGTATCCTATAGGGTGTTTCTTGTTTCTAATTTGCATTTTTTGTTTATGTAGTCCATGTATATCACGAATAGGGGCGGGTTTAGACTGTCACCTTGTTTGATACCCCTTTCCATTTTAAATTCTTCCGATACTTGGTTATTTAATCGTGTTTTTCCAATCACTTTACTATTCATGTTCCTTATTATTCTTTTGGGTTTTGGGCTTACTACTAGTTCTTCCAATGCTTTCCAGATGTATCTGTGTGGTACCTAGTCAAAGGCTCCTTTTAGGTCTAGGAAGAGTAGGTAGATGTCTTTTTTCTTTTCTAATAGCTTTTCAGTTATGGTTCTTTCTGTGTATATATAGTCTTGCGGTTGTCTTCCTGATCTAAACGCAGTTTGTTCTTCTTCTAGTTTGTCTTCTGTTTCATTTCTTAGTCTCTTTTCAACTATTCCTGTGTATATTTTTAGCGCTACTGAGGATAAGCATATAGCCCTATAGTTGTCTGTATTTGTGGTGTCTCCCTTTTTATGAATGGGTATTATTATGTTATTTTCCCAGCCCTTCGGGATCTGTTCTGTGTTCCATGCTTGTTGTACTATCTCTTTCATCCATTTAATTACGGTCGGGCCGCCTTTTTATGTTATCTTCTCCTGCTGCCTTACCATTTTTTGTTTTCTTCAGGGCTTCTATTATTTCTTCTTCTGCTATTTCTTCTTCGGTGGCTTGATTATCATTTCCTTCTTGAGGTTGTTCTTCTCTCTGTATTTCTGTTTCTTCTTCTTTAAATCTTTTTATGTAGTAGTCTTTCCATGTTTTCAGTATTTCTTCTGTTCTTGTTTGTAGCATTCCTGTCTCATCCTTAATATTCCGCACTTTTGGTGCTCTGTTTCCCTTTAGGCGCTCAACTATATTCCAAAACTGTCTCTGGTTTTCTATATAGTTGTCTTCTATCTTTCTACCGAATTCCTCCCATGTATCTTTCTTTACTTGTTTTACCTCTTCCTTTGCTTCGTTTCGTTTTACTAGGTAGTATCTTCTATTTTTTTTCAGTTTTATTTATTATATATTTCTTCCAGGCTTCTTTTTTGTTATTTATTTTGTTCTTGACTTCTTCATTCCACCATTTTGTTCGTTTATGTGCTGGGTCATGTTTTATTTCTTTTTCTCCGCAGACTTCCTTTACTGTTTTTGTTAGTGTATCTTTAAAAGCCTTCCGTCGTTTGGTTATAGTCCACTGAATGCCTTCTTCGGCTTCTTGTATTTCCAATTTGTTTAGATTTTTAGTTAGTTTGTTTTCATATTCTTGTATTTTTTCTGGGTGTTTTAGTGTTTCCAGTTTAATCTTTGTATAACTCTTCGTTTGTTCTTTAAGCGGTTTCCTAATATTTGTGTCGGCGATCACCAGTCTGTGTTTAGTATTTACCTCCGCCCCTCTTATTACCTTTACATCATTCACTGCATATCTCATACTTCTCGTGTACGTGATGTAGTCTATCATACTTTTATGTCCTAGTTCTTCTGCTTCATATGTTACTTTGTGTATTATTTTGTGCTTAAACCATGTATTTCCTATTAGTAGTTGGTTAGTTATGCAGTAGTCTATTATTCTCTCGCCATTTTCATTTACTTCACCTTCTAGAGCATGACCTCCCATTGTTCCGTGTCCTTGTTCTATGTTATTTCCTATATGGGCATTCCAATCCCCTATAATAAGTACGTGTCTATTTTCGTTTTGTATTTTCTCTATGAATCTTTGCAGGTCTTCATAGAAAGATTCTTTATCTTGTACGGTGGCGTTTTGCGTGGGTGCGTATATTTGGATTATTCCGACCTTCTCTTGAAGTTGTAAGTTTATTGTTATAATTCTGGAATTTATGGCTTCCTATTTGGTTACTTTTGGCTCTATCTCTTTGCTGAGGAGTATTCCTACCCCTTCTGTTGTTCTATTTCCGACTGGCGTGCCCACATATCTGAGCGTGTACCCTTTGTCCATGTTTTTCATTCCATTTCCTTTCTTTTTAATTTCTGAGATTCCCAGTATTTGAATCTTGTATTTCATTTATAATTTCGCATTCTTTTCCTGTTAGAGATGTCATATTCCATGTTCCAAATCTTATCCGATTTCGCTCCTGTCGTCTTCGTTGCGACCGTCCTGTTCCGAGGCTCATATTACTTCTCTGAATCTGTTTACAATGCGCGGGAGATTAGCCCAGCCGCATCGGCTCCGTTACCTCGGGACAACTGGTATCAGGTTATACCCCCGATGCTGGGTCGCCAGAGCCCCGTCTGTTATCTAGCAGAGTGTACCGGACAAGTTATTTGCCACTCTTACAGGTGGGGTTGGCATTTGGGTCCTAGGTATTAGTGGACCCCTTACACCCCTTGTCAATTACTGCTATCTTAAATCCACTAGCCGCCAGTGTGGGTGCCCCGGGTTTTTTTAGTTGTTTATAATGGAGTTTTGGAATCCAATCGGGTTCTTTTAGAGCCTTTACCCCTTCTCTACTTTGCCAGCTTGGTGTCTTTCTTTTTTATTTCTTATCGGCCTATGTTCCCACCGCAATTTTCCTAGCTTTGACAAGCTTCTTTCGCTAGGCCCCAAACAGTCTCTCTTTTTGTTCTTCCATCTGCTATTTGTCATCAGAGATGTTTTTCCTACTCTGATATTTTCATGTTTTAGTCCGTCACAAGCTTCAAATTACAGTACAGTAAAATTTGTTTCTAAATCATAAGACACGTTAGATATTATGTTTTGACCAATATATTCGTTTTTTTTTATCCATACTATTCAAACTAGTGTGGGAAAAAATAAAAGACACTACTTTGGGGGTAGCCTGGTAGCCCGGTATCCCAGAGGCTCCGTTAACGACACTGTGCAAAAAGCACCTATTAGCTATTTTAACATTAACGATAGGATTCTACAAAAATATGTACGTTCAAAGTGAGCGGAAAGAAATATTTTAAATGGCGATAGTATAAGTTCAAATTCTAAGAAATATCCATGGAGTTAAGTTGTAGTGCGCAATGCCGCGACAGTCAAGTAACAACAAAACAATCTCAAGGTATATAATATACCAACAAGGTTATCGTAAGATGCACAATCAGAATTCTAATGTGAGTGAAACAATTCTAAAAATTCTAGATTTCACTCTAGTATCGTTTAATTTTGGTGAAGCAAACGACGCTCTAAATTCTAAATTGAATAAAATGAGAAAGGTACTGTGAAACTACCAAGAAGTAGTTTCTATCTTTCAAACACTTGTCTAAATCTCTCAAGAACATACCAACATGCCAATAAATAATTGTCAAAAGCTCGTCTACTACATAATTCGCATTCTGAAGTTCAGTAGATATTTCTATATAGTTTTATTCAAATCCTATCAAGATAATAAGTATCACTTAACAGTTAATTTGTTACCTTTAATAGAAAATTCAATTCTTATAAGTAGTCTTAAGGTGCAACAACTTTCTTAATAACAAATAGAAATGGGCCACGTAACACTAACATTTGCTAAACGGTGTCAACAAATCTGACCTAAACAACTTACAAAAGTGTAAAGTTGTCAGCATTACAGAGAACAGGTAAAGATTAATTTTAACACACCAACAACATATAAAATAATTATGAAGATTCTCAACAATTTAAGCAATAAACAATCCTGTTTGAGAACTTTGATATTATAGCAAAACACATAATTGAAATGTAACAGTAGTATGACGTCTTTCTATGTTAACTTTTATTTTAGCGTGGTGAAGCTAAATACTCAATCATCCTATCTCAGTGCCACTTAAAGACTAAGTTGCTTATAAAACAAAAAACGGATGAATTTTGCTTCTTCTTCAGGTTGTTCAAATAAGCTGCAGTGTGCAACAGCTGTGTGACCTTTAGATAGTAGAGTTATAACCTTTACCCTCCCTCCTGCTCGAGTTAGAACCTGTTCAGTCCTGTTGTGAGTTGCTACAGTAATGAGCACACAGAAGGTACCGCGGGGCGTGAAACGCATTGTAATTAAATTCCTCGTTGGAGAAACGTCCCATCTTCTAAAATTCACTACAGACTCCAAAAACAATTTGGAAAAGAGTGTTTCTCACGGACCCATGTATTTGAATTGAATATTTGAAAAAACAAAACGCGCGTAAAGAATGAACCGCATGATCGTCGGTCGCGAACATCCGTCACCAAGCCCAACATTGATCGTGGAGACGCACTTATTTGTGATAGTAGACGCCGCACTATTAAGGAACTTGGAACAATGCTATCCATTAGTTGTGGTAGTGTAGAAGACATCGTAAAGACCAACTGCACTATCTCAAGGTGAATGCATGGTGGGTACCACACACTTTGACGGACGTGAACAAAAATATGCGCATGCAAGCTGTCAGTCGTCTCCTACAGGAATTTGAAGACAAAGACAATGCATTTTTAAAGTTTGTAATGACAATCGATGAAACGTGGGTGTACTACTTCATTCCCGAGTCCCAGCAATCATCACGCGACTGGCAACATACCAGTACTCCCAAACTCAAGAGAGCGCGGATGGAACGTTCGACAGAAAAGACGTTCTTCTAGGACTGGCAGGGGGTTATCCATGTAGACTTTTTGAGGAATGCCATAACAGTCAATGCATTTTATTACTCAGACCTCATGGCAACAGACCTGAAAAGAAATATCCAATCCAAGCGGAAGACGAGTGGAAAACGGATAACTTTCTTTCAAGACAATTTACCCCCTCCCCTTGGTGCCAAAACAACAATTTTAAAATTCACTATAAACATTATACTAATCCCAAAAAATTTAGAACATATCCTTATGTTCTTTAAATTATAATAGGCTCCTAAACAAAAAGCGAAAGATAAAAGTTTGATGGGATGTATGCACGTGTTCAACTATTTTAAAGCCTAGATGTAAACCAAACATCTTATATCTTATACTTCTTAAAATTACAATTTAACTGGTCTAGAAAATTAGATTCTGTGTTTAATATCACTTACTAGGGAATGTTTTCTTAGATAACTGCAGCTGCAAGAACTGTTGACATATCTCTACACGCTTCTGCTTCTGCTGAGCGATGACCGTATTGAAAATCCATTACTTTTATGATCTTAAAGTTCTCAAAGATGACGATATGCAAAGTTTTGCGAGACAGACCTGTTGTATCCACCAGGTACAATGTAATTCACCTGTTTACCTGTGTCACGTCGAACGCATACTGGTAACGTGTGGCTTACGCATTGCCACCTTAAAACTGCGGTATTCCTCATATAGATATCCAAAATAGAAAACCTTATAATTTTCTATTTTGCCCACAACTGCACTCACAGCACTGCATAAATGACTAACTATCTTTCATTTTGTTCGTTCTAACAACGCCATCTTGTGGAATCATGTGACCCTTATAGTCTATATTCACACACGTCATTGGAGCGGTTTTTAATTTGCGACAAAACTGGAAATTCGGTTAGTTGCTAAATACATAAAATAAATAAAATCGTGGTTGTGGAAAATCCTAAATTACTTGCAAGTGAAAAGATTTTATAAGAAAATTCCCTTTTAACAAATCTAGACATATTTTAGAAAAATAACCAACTCATTAACAGCAATATTAACTAATATCTTTCATTTAACTGAAACAAATCAATTAATTGTCGTTTCTAATAAATTGTTCTACTTTAATTTAGACCATGGGGTCATGTTGAATACCTGGTTAAGTAAATAATTAATTAAGATTTTTTCGATTCTCAGGCTATGTGATTAAAAATGCATTAACAAGGTATGTAGAATAAATATTTAGGACAATGTGCAAAAATTTTTGACTTCTTTAAAATAGAATTTCGAAAAAGTATCTCTAAAGTTATGCTAATTTTTATCTATTAACTTATTTATAAAAAACACTAAAAAACATATATGTTTGCCAATAAAACACATATTATAACCCAAAAATTAATGTCTGCAAAAACTACGATATAAACGGTAAATTTATCTTTAAAAACAATTGATTAATCAAAGTTTACTAAATTTTTCTAATGCACTTAAAATGTAAAAAATGAGTTTATAACTAAACAAACTCATTGCTAAAGATAAGTTGTTATCGTTGTAATGTACTAACTTACACGGTTCATTTAATTTACTGATTGAAAAGCACAGTATTCAAAATAATGACCCACCTTATATGTCACATAACATATTTATCAAGGATTTTTAGAATGATGCAGGTCAGACTATGTAGCTAAATGTCTTTAGGTTACTTTTATTATAATTTGCACATTATTAGCAATAAAATATCATGTTGCGCGACGCGTCGTATCGGATGAACGTAAATAGTTCCATCGATAATAAATCACCAGTTTCACGGGCTACTGATTTTCACGTGGTAAAAGCGATAGGGAATTCCACTCGTAGTATAGTGCATATAAAATTCAAGCAGATGAAATAGGTGAGAAATATTGATTTAAAACCATTTCAAAACACAACTACGACTAAGATAAACGCATTAGCAAAATTATCAAACAGTCGAGAAAGTAAAATATATTTAAAATAATACGCGTTTAAAAACCTCAGAGATGACGTACAGAAACAACATTGCATTTGGACAGTAGCAGAGAAGTGGTTGCATTCCTCAAAAGTAAGAAAGTCATCTAAACTAAAAAAAAAATAGAAACAGAAACCCCAGTTAAAGTAAAAGAAATAAACTAAAGGTTAAAAACAGTATTAGTAGAAATTAAAAAGAAATTACGAGAAGAAATGATAAAATGGGTATTAGAAAGAAAAGAACTCTTAGGAAGAATCAAACAACTAAAAAATAATTGAAGAAGGTTAGTTAAAAAAAATAAAAATACTTTATAGTAATTGTAAAGGTGAAATTTGAGGAAGCAACAAAACAATTTCTTTCAGGTAACTTGAGAATGGAAGTAGATATGAAGATAATGATTGCTATAAATGACAAACAAGATGGGAACGTAGAATAATATTCCACAGATATCTTGGGCTTTTACACATATAAATTTTTAACTGTATCTACTTTTTCCCTGGACCGGCAAACTGTAAATCATTATTAGAGAATTGTAAATATAGTCATATCTATTACTATCAATTAAACAACAAAATAGACGCGTGTTAATAAAAATCTGCAAAAAGCGACGAACAGACGAACAGACGGACAAACGGACAGACCGTATTCAATGGGTTTTTTATATGTATAAAAGCCATTTTAAATTTAGTTACCGACAACATAGCCATAGTTGAAATAGTATATCGCCAAACGTTGCCTTAATATTTACTAAGTTAAACTCATATTATTGGTATTATTGAGGTGCAATTACAAAGCGTTAGTTTTTCAGCCACGTATCCCGCCAGCGGACCGCTGCGCTACAGCTATCGCCCTGCGCTGTGATCCTTCGGACATTTTTGGAGCCACGCGAAAATACACAAAGCTGAATAGGCTTTTTTATATGTATAAAAGCCTAAAAAGAAATAACCGTAAATATTCTCTAAATAAGAGATTGAAAAAAGAAACAAAATAAATAAAAGTTAAAAAATACAAAATTTACATTAACAACAGGAAGAACAAGATGAATACGAAGATACGGATGAAGAACAACAAGAAAACGCAATAGAAATCGAAATGAAGGATGTAGAAGAGGCAATTAATACACTTAAACTTGGCAAGGCAGGGGGGGCAGATGGTGTCGAGGCAGAGATGATAAAAGTCATGGGCCCTGAAGGAAAGATATGGATACATGAAATATTTAAGAAAGCATGGAAAGAAGAACGGATACCGGAGGATTGGGAAAACAACATAATTATACCAATCTACAAAAAAGGAGAAACAGGAAAATGTGAAAATTATAGAGCCATCTGCCTTTCCTCTACAGTATTCAAAATGTATACGAAGATTCTGCAAAAGAAACTCATACACTACATAGGACACAAGCTAGCCGATGAACAAGCAGCATATAGACAAGGAAAACAAACAACAGACAACATACACATAATAAGAAATATAATGGAGAGAACAATAGAAAGAGGAGGAGAGCTGTTTGTGACACTCATAGATTTAAAAACAGCGTTTGACAATATAAAGAGAAGTCACATATGGAGGTATTTGGCAGAATTACAAACACCAAGAAAACTCATCAGAAATATCAGGAACATGTACCAGAATGTCAAAGGGAAAGTGCAGATGAACGGAGAATCTTCAGACACGTTCCTCATGACAAAAGGAATAAAACAAGGAGACAGCCTTAGTCCACTGCTATTTATAACACTGATGGACAAAATCTTATTAAACACAAGAACAAAAACACAGCATCTTCAAACACAAATAGGACATTACCAACTAAGGCCAATCAAAGTAGACAATTTAATGTACGCAGATGACATAATACTCATAGCAGACACCCACAATAAAATGAAGGGACTGGTTAAAATATGGAGCGAAGAAATAGAGAACATGGGTATGGAAGTAAACACTAACAAAACAAAAATAATGATTATAAACAACAAAAAATCAGAGATGGTAAGAAGAATAGAAATAAACGGGAATACAATAGAAGTAGTCACAGCAGTAGAATATCTTGGCTCCGTAATAACAGATGACGGAAGAATAGAAGTCGACATAGCAAATAGAATGAAAAGACGAGGAACATATACTACGCAATAAACAAACCAATATTACAAAACCAAAAAATAGACAAGCAAGTGAAATTGAAAGTTTACAACACAATTGCAAGACCAACATTAACATATGGTAGTGAGACATGGACTATAAACAAAAAGCACGAAAGCAAGATCAATGCTGGTGAAATGCAGTTCCTAAGAAGAATCGAGGGGAAAACCAAATGGGATAGAGAGACGAACGAAAGAATCAGACACACTCTAAGACAAGAAGGAATAATGTACTTTATAGAAAGAAAGCAACTAAGATGGTATGGCCACATAATAAGAAAAGATGAACAATCGCTACTAAAAAAGATCACAGAGTCAACAGGAGAACGAAAGAGGAAAAGGGGTAGACCCAGAAAGAGGTGGACACAAAGGATCGAAGAAATCGGTATCAAGATGGGCAAAACATTGGCAGATATGAAAAGAATGGCAAAGAACCGGAAGAAGTGGAAGGACTGGACCTCATATCCGACACCCTGAAGGGGTATAAGGAAAAGAAGAAGAAAAAGAACATTAACAACTGTATCACCCCGAAAGAAACTAAAACACAGGCTAAAATCAGAATAATTGACAAGGAACAAATAAGAAAGAAAATAAAATAAAGTTGAGCTATGATTAGATTACAATCAACGTAATAGAATATATATGAAGTAAATAAAAGAAAAGACAAAATGTGCAAAAAATATTTAAGCACCTAAAAAGTAATAAATATAAATCTAAATAATATAAAGAAAATCATAAATTGTTTTTTTGAAACAATAAGAAAAAAAGAAAGAATAATAATACCACGCTAAAAACATGAAAGGCGAAGATAATCAAGTTTTAATAAACAAAAGATAAAGACAAGATTTAGGAAGCAATATACCTAAAGCAAAAAGAGGTAAGAAACCCTAGAAGCCTAATATATACGGAACATCAGAAACAACCGATTAATATAACAATACAAGTAATCAAAAAGTGTTAATTAAAATAAAATCAGAAAAGGTGCCGAAATATGATCAGATGGCGAACGATGTGTTAAAGCAGAAATAAAACAATAATAATGATATTAATTATAATAAAAAAGAGGAACTGATCTACAAATAAAACAGTGAAGTATGTTATTAAACGTAGCACATAAATTATACCGTAAAGTATTTAAAAAAAGATTTTGGGATTTTGGAGGAATCTCTAGAAAATTTGCAATACAGTTTTAGACGTAATTTTCACTATCCCTCAAATAAATGAAAAAGCAATATGATGATATATCTATGGTTCATCGGTTTACAAAAGAACTTCGATAAAATAAATAGAAAGGGTATATAGGGAAATCTAGAAGACAAAGGTGTAAAATCGCCATGCAAACAAACGAAGAACTTCGTAAGAATTAAATATAAAGAACACAGATTTTTGAAACTATAAAAGGAATTAAGCAAGGCTGCATCTTGAGTTCGTTACTATTCGCAGTAGTTTTAAATGAGACAACCAAAGAGAGAAAATCGCAAACCAATACAAAGTAGGCTACTGGAAAATATTTGACATAAAAGTTACAGAATTGATATATGCAGAAAATTAGTGCTGATGACAATATTAAATGGAAACCTAAGAATATATAATAACAACCTGGAAGCTTTAGATATGAAAATAAACACTTATAAAACAACAACCATAGTCGTTAGTTAAGCTGAAAGGAAATATCAAATAATACCTTAAAAAAAGTCAATAATTTTAAATACTTGAGAACAAAAGCAATAAAAGAGGTTTTTATGAAAAATTTAGAACAAGAATTAACAAAATAAGAGGTTATCTGGAATTTAAACCAAAACTAAACACGACAGATAAAGTTAAAATAGCTAAGCCACGCAATAAAGATGAGAAAAAAAAGACTGTAAAAATAGTAAATAAAGTGCAGATCTATAAAAAAAAAAGAAACACTCAGGAAGGTAGCCATTAACAGAGACAGTGTAACGTGTGGCGTAAAATATACCTAAAACAAGAATGAATGGAAATCTACAATCTATTACGTGTATTTTCCAACCTTTTCTAGAAAATTTATCAGCACTCCAAGGAACAATAACTACCATACATCTACAAAGTATTTTTAAAGAAGTGTCTTCGTATAAATTTACATATTTCTAACCTGATCTCTGTAATACTCATGTATAATTTACAGGAGTGCTCAGTTTTTTTCAAATATTTTTTTCTTTTCCTTTTATAGGCTACAACGACAACTGAATTTTCTACTTTTCCCAGCTTTTTAACTTTAGTTTAAAGGTGGCGTGATTTTTTCCAATATTTGAGATATTAACAATCCCCCAGCAAAAAGTACCTATTTATAGTTTGTTTTTATTTTTAAACTTTGCCTGCATCAATTTGCCGTTTAGATATAGTTTAATAGTTTTATTTACTGCCAAAATGTTTATTAGAATATGCCGATAATATGAAATTGATACATATTTACTCACATAACCCCCGTTTTTAAACTGAACGCTGAATCCTGATTTACAATAGAGCACTACTTAAAAATAACAAACAATATCTGTACATTTTGCTTAACCTTTGTATGTTTTATACATTGTTTTAAAGTTAAAGGCCAACTTATGCACAAAATCTTTAAATGTCGCGAAATAATCACGAAAATGTTTGCAAAAATTTTAACATGCCCATTGTTAAAATTAAACATTACACGTTGCGCATTCTTAACACTCCCAATCAGTCCTGTACAAGCAAAGAACAAAATTTGCACTTTGAATGTCAAATACCGCATTTTAACGTTGACACCACAAACTGCCAATCAATTAACGCTTTTTCAGCAATAACGAGTTTCCCGGTTTATTAAAATAAGCGTTGACGTAAACCTTCCTGCTTGAAAAAATCGTTGAAAATGTTGTTTCTTAAATTTATGCGACTGTATTGAAAGATTAAATATTTCATTTAATAATACTACTTTAGATCATTCCTGACAAAAGTTAATCAATATCTTTAATGTTTTGATTTATATTTTATCTTTCTTAAGAATTTTTAATAAACAAATATTAAAAAAATTATTTATTATTACAACTATTTTGCAAACAAATTTTATTAAAACTAGCCACAGAAAACTTCAAACAGTTAAATGTTTTACCTGGCATTATGCAATATGACAAATTTCAGCACTTGTTACAATGTCATAAATCAAGTTTGATTGAGTACGTCCGTTAACATTTGCATATTTAAATCTGCTAATCGATTGATGTTACCAACCGACCATATTATTTCCACAATTATTGCAATGTATATTCAATCTGTTTCTTCTTTTTCTTTTATAAATGTTCAATTTATTATATTATCGATTTGTTAACGCCCTTGCTGAACAGATATGTGTTATAAATTGCTGCAGTAATATCGCGATTCCAGGAGAATTATCAATCAACGCAACATTATAATTTATAAATTTGAATAATTTTACATCTAAGAATAAATCTCAATGTACCCACCAGTCCTAAAAACGATCTACAAAAAAAGTGTTATTGAAGCAAAATAAATATTATTTCATGTCCATCCTTTCGATTCGGAAGATTAAAAAGAAGCTAAAAAATAACTTTGAAGAATTTGACCAGTAAATCAGAAACAGATAATCAGTGATACTAGTAATAATATCGAATCAAAATTATCATCATTCTCAACAGAACTTCTTTGAAGATTACCTAACTGCTATAAATAACATTGAAAGTCTACCTAAATATTAACAAATAAAATAGCCTTTTATAATTAATATACATGGCGTGTTCGCAAAGTAAGTTTTATTTAGCTATAAAACATAGCAATATTTTATTTTTGGCAATTAATTTATTAAATAAAAACAAATCTAAAACTATTTTGCTACATAACTTAATAGTCGATACAGCATAATTTCCAATCCAGTCGATAGATAAGAAATGGTAAACTCCCTATTCTAACAAATTCTTTCGTTAATAAGATGCACCAGATTATCAGTAACGGCAGACGGCCATCCATCTTGCACATTTTCTCGACATTCATTAAACTTTCTAACCCATCTTCCTAGTATTCTATACCTCATTAAATTACATTTTAGTAATGTGTGGATGAATATATGCCGGTTTCATACAGTCGACGTGTCTTTCAAGAGACTTGAACGTTTTAACAGAACAAACACTATAAACAGCAACCTCCCTTAATGAAATTACATCTGTAGTCAGTTAATACATAAAGAAATTCAGAGAACATAGACAATCGAACAACAATTATAAATTTAGCTGACACATTGACCTAAAAAATATAGGTACAATGTTTCATTTCAATCTTATGATAATTGGTGTATTTGTATGTACTTCTTAATAAAACACACTTCCAACTCCTTCAATTTGACCATGCGTATTCCAAAATCTGACAACTCAAAGCTTCAATTGTATGCCAACAATAATTAATATAATGAAATTGGCAACCTAACCACATACAAATATTTGGAGAAAAGTAACCTTCTAGTGTTGATTCCGAAAACTTTTCAACTTGTAACAGAAAAAGTTTTAACTTACTATCCACTCTTAATAATGCATTCCTAAAAATAGTACTAATGATTCCTAAACTACAGAAAAATCTTGTTGACTATACACTTATTATTCTAAAAACTATCGTATTGAAATAATTTGAAAAAGTAATTTATAATTAGTAATCCAGAATCAATTCCAACAATAAATATTGGATTTAAAACTTGTTATCAAACTGCAACGAGTTATTAAGACAATAAAGAAGAAATATGGGAGCAAACAATATACAGTAATAATATTGTTAGATTTGGTTTACACATTTGACAAATTTTATATTGAAGGACTTACAAATCCCAGAATATCTTAAACCTATCCCGTTCTGGTATCTTGAAAATCGCTCATTTATAGTTAAAGTACCGGTAAAAAATATATCACCTTTTGGTATTTTCCCCATAATTTTTTTTGCAAATAAAAATTTAGACCTTTTCAAACTATTGATAATGGCGTACAAATCAGGATAATCAGTAAAAATTCCCATTTTATTGACCTTTCAAGAACTTGTATTTTGGGTCATTTTCATCGTTTTATCTTGCATTTTTTAAACAATAATGATCATGTCAGGTATGAGAAAGCAGTCTGTCTCCCGTAACATATCACCAGATATCCAGAATGCGATTGACAATGGTCGTGCCCAAGGTCGAACTCTTCGCCAGCTGCAGCTTCCACAAGAGCACCATTTCTCATTTTCTAAAGCCCTGGAAGATCCAAGGTAGTGTTGCAAAGACGTTCATGGCCGGTAGTGCTAAAATTACCTCTAGATTATTCGACAGAAACGTCATCCGCATGGTCCCGCGACAACCCTCGCCTGATGGTAGCCTATATTTCTCGCCAAATGTGTAACCCGCTAAACCCAAAATCCATCTGTTCGTACTATCAGACGTCTCAGCAAGCTGGACCTAATGGATGTCGTCCAGTCAATAATCCGATGATTTCGGAAAAAAACAGCTAGGCGCGCGTTGAGTGGATTTGCCGCCCCCAAAGCACTCGTTTCGATCCCAAGTACCAAATTCCCACAATGAAGCAAAGAGGCGAAAGTGTAATGGACTGGAGTTATGTTTCCCTCCATAGTACGGGTCCCCTCAGGAAAATGCCAGCATTTTATATTGCTATTCGTATAAGGACATCCTCGAGAACACAGTTCGTCTATATACCATATAGAACATAGGCAGAGGCTTCATTTTCCAACAAGACAATGATCCCAAACATTGTTCTCCTTCATCCATACTCTTCTGGACTTTATGCCTCGCAGGTGTCAAGCTGTTATTGATGCTAAGGGTTGTGCTACTAAGTATTAGACTGTTGTTATTCACTTTTAGTTGATTCCGGGTGATTTAGGATTATTCCGGTGTTTTTATTTCATGTTCATTTCGTTGCTATATGTTTTTGCGGTTGAGTTGTTTCATTTATTTTTACTTTCCTTATCTTATAATAAGGAAAGTAATGTAATCTGCGGAAATTTGACCTACCCAGTTATTCACAGTTCTGGACGAATCATAGCCTCAGGACACCAAAAGTTAGCCATTGGTTGTGTAGTGTGCGTCATTGGTGGTCGTGTGTGTGTGTGTGTGTGTGTGTGTGTGTCTGTCGGTCTGTCAGTAAACAGGATATCTCGAGAACCGTAAAAGCTAGGAACTTGAATTTGGTATGCAAGTTAGTTGTAGGTAGGGGACGCAGTGCGAAGCTTTTGGTAAACGGCTGAAGATACAAAAAATTCATGAGAATAAAAATGATTTGTTATCATGAAATAAACATGAATTTAAAATAAAAGTTGGTAAAATAGGAACTAGAAAAAAAATTGAAGCTCAGGTATTAAATATACCGGGTGTTCATAAAATGTTTCGGGAAATTGATGTTACCGGATAGATCAGACCGAGACGAATAAAAAATTACAATGAAATTTTTTGATCCGAGGTCAATAAATAAGTTATAGTCGAGTAAAAACTAATTAAACGGACCAATCACAGCGCGCTCGGTGAGCTACCGGGCCGACTGCGGGAGGACGGGGGGAGCGCTTGACCGCTAGAGGGAGCACGAAGGCGATAATGGCGAAGGCCGTGCGGCCGAGCTCGCACGGTTACCTTCAGTGACGTAGCAAAATTTTAAGTGCGAGTCAATTATTGTCTTGTACTGTTTATTTTAATCAGCTTTCGAGTGTTGGACTCGCACATCGCCCTTTTTTAAAATAACAAATTTGTAGATGAGAGCAGCGCAGGGCCGAGACGATGGACTCGCGCGTCGTCCTTTTTTAAAATAACAAATTCCGGGACGAGAGCAGTCCAGGGCCGAGACGATGGACCCGGTATAATCTAATATAGATTTGTCTTATCTCCCTAACTAAAGTTATAATTCTATCTCCTCCTAGACGCTTCAACCGATTTCCTTGAAACTTGCACACCACATTCACAACTACATTTGCTAAACGAAAATTTTCCATCGCTTGCGGTTTCGGAAATATATTTCCTCGGTCGCGCCTGCCGTCGGGCCGAAATTTGGCCTTCGGAGGCGCTCGGGTCGGCACGGAAAGGCACGAACGATTTGACCTTTGACCTGTGTGACAGCAGCAGCAGCAGCACTCATATTTTTTTATATATATAATTTTAAATGTCCCTAAGTTGACTTTGAAATCTCTTTTCCTTTTCTACATCATTTTGTAGCCCTTGATACTGCATAGCTTTCTTCTTTCAAACTACAGTCTCGGTACTCTTCTGTGAATGATAGTTAGCGAATTCAGTGTTTTCTAACAATCGCACAAAATTCAAGAATTCTTTACAATTTATTGAAAAACCGCATACGCTTTCTATTCAAAAACAAACGTATGTGTGTTCCATTACTATATTCTTCTGTACTTTGAACTAACCAATGGAGCCTAAAGAAAAAGATTGCGTGTTCCAAAATTGTTTTTTATTATAGTAAGAATTAGTTACTTTCACATATTTATAAAGAAAAAAAATCTTTTTATAAAGATTTATAACTTTAGTTTCCTTTTTATTAATAATAACTCCTTTTTTAAGCCTACCCATAAAATTTAAATACCCTTACATGGAGTAACTGTTTAAGGTCTGTGGAATTTAATTTACTTATTTTATTTATGGGAAAAACACGACGCAATGAAGTAGTCTCATCTAACCGGATTGTAATTTTTATATGTTACACGATTCGGATCTCTTTTTGACAAAGTTATTTTTGATCGGCGTTTACCTAATGAAAAGTGGGATAACTACTGAACTTTTCGAATGATGGCCAAAGATTAAAGATATATTTGAAAAAATAGATTTGGACTCGACGATCTTCAAATATGCGACGCAAGTTATTTCCTTCAACTTCAGATAAAATTGATTTCCAATTTTTCCCTATATCTAAATTGCAATTGTGAAAGAAGGATAAACCTCATACAAAAATCGCAAAAATAAAACTAGTCCACGCATCCGACTTTGTTGATGACGGTTCTTATAAAACAGTTTACAATCCAGGAAATCATGATAACAGAAATAAATTTTTTTGGCGTATCTGATGATTAAATTAGAGGTGGTAAGTTGCTCGCAACTTACATGTCTACTTGTCCCTATCCATCAATTCCTTACCGCTATAAAAAAATCACATCAATATTAATATTCTATTTTAAATAGTTTAATCTTACACACACTATATAATTAAACATTGTTTTTACTTTTTCATAGCACTTTACATCACGTCAAACTTAAATTCTGTAGAGCTCTTTTGCCCTCTTCTAGGTACCTTCACAAAAAGGATCGTTACTAGATCCTTCCTGAAACAATACCTTAAATTTTATTTCTTCTTTTCTGTTTTGATAATTTCCAGATTATACAAAAACTACTTTAAATCATTAGAATTCAATTTTTTACCAATTAAAAGAAAATTTAACAAAACGATATATTTTTTTTACAAAAACAACCCACTTACTACAAATGGGTGAGTTATATAGAGGAAAACAATTTTTGATGGCCTGTTCTCGACTGCAGATCTGTTCGCTGAATTTCTTTTCACTTTCATATGTACTATAACTTTATTATATTAGGTTTTAACACAATAAAACTAAAAAGAAAAATAAAATTATTACTCGGATTTAAACTTAGAAGATATAGCAACTAATATAAAATATCAAATTTGAGTACTTCTTTTAAAATTCTATCATTATGTACAAAAAATTCTAATAAGTACAATTAGTTGCTTATTCGCTATATAAAAAGTATAATAAAAATTTAATAATTACATAATAAATAATTTTTTTACATTGGTATGACAATAATTTTAACTATCTAATCTTAAAAAGCATTATAAAGTAGGTAAGTGCTCAAGAATCACTTCAACAACAAAATAAAGCATAAAAACATATTTCTTAAAAACATTGCCCCTTTCCATCAGTGTAGTCTTAATTAAGTTAAGAACACTCATAACACATGTGCAAAAAGATTCCGTTGAAATAGAAAATTTAGTTTTCAAATTTTTCGTTGTAGAGTAAAAATAAACCAAGTACACATAAGATAAGATGTAACAATAACTTGCTGTTTCAGAAAAAGCTTTTAGTAAAACTATCTTCTACTTCATTAGACCATTCTATTTAATAGCAAATAGATCTCCCTAATTTGCCACTACCGATTAAATCTTGTTTTATCTTTTCATTTATATTTAATAATCTTTACGATTTATCGTTTTCATTGTTGAATGTCTCTATTCCTTATATTGTCTCTTTTGAAAATGGCGGAAGTAATATATGGAATTCATTTTAATGTTGCGGATGCCATAACATTAATTACTTTTATTTTTTGTCTTAATAAGTATCTTCAATTCTTTTTCTTTCTTTTAAATTTATGTTTAGCATTTGTTTTTTCATAACCTTTAAGCATTTCTTCTACTTTCCATATATCAGTAGCTTTTGCCTAACGATAGTAGACATTTTATTTTGTTTTATTATTTTTTTAATATATTCGCATAGAGATTCTGTTGTTATATAAAATTAATGTGTCCTTTGTTGTTTCTTCCTCGTATCCGAAGGAAGCCTGTGTTGTCTTCCTGATATTTGCTTTTTATTCATTTGATATTAAAACCCCTATGGTAAAAATGTACTTCAAGAACAAATCTTCTATTGCCGTTATTTGGTAATAAAATATTTTTATAGTTTTATCGTTCGATGTTAATATTAAGGCTTATACTTAAATAATGGAAATATTTACATTTTGATGTAAGCCGTTCATTTATACAATGCTATATATATCGCTGCTTGTTATGCATCCTACCCCTTCATTATATTTATTTTTGTATTGTTCTTAGTATAGAGTATTCCCTTATATCGATTTCGTACTCTCGATTCTCTTTTGAATTCCAGCAGATTATTGATATCCTAGTTTATCTTCTTCTATTTGCCCGTGTTAATATGTACCACGTATATATAATAATGGTAAGACTCTACGCCCGCGTGGAAACACGGCCTGCAAACTGAGAAGTTAAGGCTCTCATACATTTGCTCTCTCTGCCCGGTCGTTGCGCACCATCTCTGATGAGGGGCGACGTGGCAAGCACCGTGCCTTAGACGACCGCCATTATTACCCCTTGTTCGAATGAACGCAGGTACTCAATTACTTTTAGTGACTGTGTAGGCCACCCGCCAGGCATCAGAGAGCACCGGGAATTGAACCAGAGTCCGTCTGCATCGCAGCACGCCCCTCAACCACGAAACCATGCTGCCTTCACAATGTATATATAGCTACATTTAATTTCTGTTCTGTCATTTTTATCTTTATCGAAAATAAAAATGAAGGATTTCAGTTAACAACACATCAATTATTCTTAAAATATTTTGAATTTACAGATAAATACTGGTAAGATGAAGAACAGAACACTATTTTGCACTTAGTTTTAAATGTTCAGCTTTTTATCCAAACTTTTAGCAAAATAACGAATATTTTGATAAAGACACATAAACTAAGACTTTTATTATATTATAGTAGTAAAAAGGACGGGAAAACCGAAACTAAATATTTAGTTCAGAATTTCGTCGACAATTAGAAAAAATGAGTCAATATCAACAATCAGCCATATCTAAGCATGATGACATTCGTTCAGCTATATTCGGTTTCACATTTTTAGTTAAGTTAGTAGTCCTGATATAGTAGATCCTCTTTGACCTTATAAAGTAGACCTGTATGCCAAACTTTATCAATAGCCTGACTGACATCCAGAAATGTTGCAGAACAATAATTTTTTTCTTCTGGGCCAACTCTTATAATATTTTTTATCCTCGTGATCTTGATGCAACTAGCTGCGTTGTAAATCATTTTCCTTTATTCGCTTATACTTCAGCTTTTCTAAGAGAATGGATGTTATAGGAAAAAAGCTAGGAATATGCTTAGGAATAAGATTTATTTAAAAAAAATTTTATTTGCTTAGATTAGTATGTCAAATGTAATACTAAATTTTGAAATGTTATTTCCTTTCTTAGATAATTGTTTTAACAGCTCAGCTGTTAACATGCCGTATTCCAATCTTTTCTTAATACGTAGATGTTTGATTTCCTTACGTATCTTACTAGGTAGTACCAGTTGCAAGAAGCTTATACAAAGGCTTTAATATAAACATCTGATTGATTATGAGGGCGATTGAAATGTTTGATATATGGCAGTTTTATCTTTTCTTGGTTTGTTTTTACATGCTGCCATTTTTTATGTAACGCTGGATTTCCAAGTGAAGCGGTCTTGTTTATTAAAATTTTCTGAGAAACAATTTTAGTGACTCATTGTTATTTATTTTATTTTAGTTTTTAGTTTATTTATCAATCTGTTTTATCAACTGAATTGAATACTTTGCCACTACTTTCTTGCTCTTCGTTTTCCAAAATCGTTTTCTTAATTTCAAGTAGAACATTCGATATACGATGGATCCTAACTTTCGTAAACTTAAAAGTTTCCTGCTACAGCACTTCTTAAATTGCACTTATAAAATAATTTTTGTAGTTTCAAGCTCATGCAGAGTTTTTATTCATAAATTAAGTATTAGGTTTAGGTATATGATCTTAAATTATGTACTTTAATTATTGCTATAGTAATAGTAGCAATTCTAGGAGTGTAGTTAAAAAAAATTATAATTTGATATTACTTTTTTATAATTCTGTAACATTTATTTACAAATATGGAAATCCAAAATATAGAGGATTTTGTCTGTATCAAACCAGCTAATATATTCGTTCTTCGGTTGACAAATTAGTTGACTTCTTTTATTTATTATTTTGTATAACCTTTTGTGGTTGTTAATCTTAAACCTCAGATGGGGTGTTTAAAATTAAAAATCCTTCAGTAAAAAATATGTGGTCAAGTATTTCAAAAACAGATTTTGGAATTTCTTTTATAAGACGATGTCTTTTGGGATAGGGCAATAGACCGCAAAACTTTGATGCAAATTTTTGATTTAAATCGAGATAGCTTTCAAGAAGTTAGATTTGTATTCTAATCTAAACTGCTATGTACTAACTAAACTGTTTATTACAACTCATTTTATTATTTCAGGGGCGGCCCATGGTGACGATACAGTATACATCCTTTCAAGCACCGTAAATACGCATACAACAGAACCCGATAAGAAAATGTCACAGTTAATGATCGGCTTGTGGCTTTCGTTTGCTAATGCTGGGTAATTAAACATTCGCTTGATTATTGTTTAGAAAATTTAAATTAATCCATTAACTAAGTGAATGAAGTTAAAAGTTATTATAATAATTTTAGCATATAAATATAGAAGAAGTAGACCTGTTGACATATAGTGCTCACGTCTGTTCAATGTAACAATGCACTTAAACCCTTAAATATAGCCAAATATATTTTGTTAATCACGATTTGTTTTAGAGATCCACAAGTGGCAAACATAAAGTGACATCTTCTCGAAGATCCCCTTCTTGTCTATTGAAGCACCAACGAAACTGTAAGTTAAGTCGACTGAATATTTAGGAAACAGCCCGTTTTGGAATAGGTTTACCCTTTATCGAAAACAAAAATTAAAAATTATAAGAACGCCCTTTGAAAGGAAAGGTTGTTACGAAAAGAATAACACGAACAGATGTGCATTCTTTTAACCAACTTTACTTTTTGCGATGTATTAATTGTAATGTAAGGTAATACATTTTTATGCAATTGATATATTGTGTTTATGTAATATGTAATACTTTGTTACTTAAAATAAAATTAACACTGCAAAAGCAAAAATTACTTTGTTTCTAAATGTTATATTAAAAGAACCATCACTCAGAAAATATTTACGTTTTGTATACCTATAATGATGGTATAACGTAAATGATCAAAATTGGGTCGGATTTGATCCGATTTACAATTTTTTAAGTAATTTGGCAAGAGCTTATGATTTCTAATTTCTAATTTCTTGTAATTGTAAAGAAAAAGTAATACTTACAAAAATGTAAACTTAGTGAAGAGTTATAATCAAAACTATAACTAAAATTAGACGTAACGTAAACAAAATGTTGCATCTTATTTATTTACCATCTTTGTCTTTGAGGCGATATAAACATCTGAAAATAATTTCCTTTTAACATACTCTCCTCTTTTGTACTTGGACTAAAAACTTCTATTTCTATTAATTTTTTTTCTTACACTCTTAATTGCTGTACTGCCTCTTTGAGCGGTGTCCCTCGAAACCAAAACTTCATCTATATTCTGTACATTTTTTATTTTTTAGAGAAAACACTGTCTGTACTTGGGGTGCTTTTGTTTTCCATATAACAAAGAAATTATAACATGCAATATCTATACATTTCATGAATATTACAAATAACCATCTTCACTCAGCTATACAGCATCTACACTCTCATACTAATTTATCCAGGCAATCTACACTATTTTTATACTATTGTAAGATCGAATAACTTCATACATTCTTATTTTCTTTACTGGAAATGTATTAAAGACAGTTTCCTCTGATTAATCATGTATGATACCAAAATTAAATTAATACACACGAACTTTGATGAATATAAATGCCCTATTTTCTTGTTTTCTATGTTGTTCTCACTAGAGTCAAGTAGTCTTTTAGGAGCTCTTTTGTCAGTCTTGGCTGTGAAAAATTATTAGTTAAGGTATGTCCAGAAAGTAAGCTGACTGATTTTCTTTATCCAAGCGAAATGGTCAGGAGGCAGAGCCTTTGGGCCTGGCGATCGTTGAGGAATATCAGGTAGGCGGTTCGAACCAGCTCATTTGTCTTTGAGCCTTTACAGAGTGCGTATTATGTCCTGAATTTTTCCAGAATTTAATTAAATTTTTAGAGAATCTTCCTCTTCAAATAACCTGTAATAAAAATCTATAATATAAGAGCTAGAAAAGCTAGCGAATAAAAGAAAACCTACAACGCACCTGATTGCCGCAATATCAATTTGGGTTAAGGAATCAACACTCCACCACACAGCAGTGCCACATGATAGGAAACGTCATAAGAACGGCATGTTCTGCAACTTTTTTTGACGTCATTTAGGTTTTGGATATAGTTTTGCATATAAGTCACCTTTAAAAGATCAAAGCAAAACTACAATACCAACTTTATCAAGTATATTTTACAACTTATTGCTTCCAAGTTAAGTGTAATGATGATGTATTATAAATTGATCTCATAATATCTAAGGTACCACAACAAAGTATATCAGAATTCATGTTATACTTACTTTTTACATTTGACCTTCAAATCAAGCTCCCAGCAAACCCAAGCTGGAATTGAATAACTACAACTTAGTATCCGCAAATTTGCTTAAATGTGGTTGAAGAAATAATTAAAAATTGAGGATTAGGGTTAATGTATAAAATCTAGTCCATAACATCTACGTTAAAGTATTCCACACATCTTGAGGTTTCACTCAAACTCTAGACAAATGACTAAATATGCAATAGAAAAAAAATCCTCATTCAGTCAAAGCAATCATTAAGCCAATTTACAGCATACAATTTTGGGGATATTAATGTATCTCTAATAAAATATTATTCAGAAGTTTCAGTTGAAGATGCTTAGGACAATCACTGATGGCGCTTGGTATATATCGAATCCAATTCTACATAATAACCTCAAAATTTAATTCGTAACTAAATGCTCATTAAAACATCAAAGAAGAATAACATGCCATCTAAACAAAATGTAGAGCCATTAATCCAGAGATCTACAACACAGACACCTCAGGTATAATAACCACAAGATTTAGCAAGGTAAAAACTATGCTGAATATTAATTAAAATCGAAATTTTCACATTCTCTTTTACTTTTCTTTTCTTCTTCATTGGTGTATTGAATCTCAACCCGATCATTACCTGATTTATTATCATCGTCATCATCCCAGTCAGATACAGTAGCGGTCAAAAATCTGTTGCATTCGTGTTTTTTAAGCGCCGTTGTTAAACAGATCATCCAGTTGACATAAAGTCATTTGTTGGTGTTCGTTAGATATCAGTGTGTGGCTGATATGCCATATTGGGTACTTTTGCAAAATTGTGACAAAAATCGTCAAAATTCAGTTTTTGGCATTTTTAAAAACTTTTCTTTTTGTGAAAATTGCAGTAGAAGTCGGCCAAAAACGCAAATGGCTCAAATATAAAGTAATAGTTCATTTTTCAAGCGTTAAACCAGTTTGGTGCAAAATATACTTTGACAAAGTTAACGCATTTCCTTCAGAGTTTGGCACTTCTTTTTGATCAGGTATGGCACAAATTTAACTGCACAAGTTACATCTATTATGAAGCATCAATATGTTTTTACGACAAAAGTAGTGCACATGTGTTGACTTATACCGCACTTTCCAATTTTTGGTTTTGGCAAAATTGGCAAGCGAAAATGATGCTAAGAATAAGTCTTATTAACTCAAAAAATTGGTGTCTAACCCTTGTAAAAGTTTGAAAACTCAGCGTGAACTCTTCCACATGTCTCTTGTACTGTTGAACAATTTGACTTGCTTAGAAGCTATCACTTGAAGAGTTCAAGTTCGGCCAAAAATCTATTCTATGTTTTTCTCAATTATTTAGAACCATACCTATTTCCAATGCAATCCCTATGAATACATTACTAAAAATAATCTAGTGCATGCCCCCGAAGGTGCATTTCAGGTTGTTTCCCGAAATTCCTACCGCAGCTGATGATTATTCAAATTCTGGATTGTACCACAAAAGTAATTTTTTGTTGGTACAATATTTTTTAATTATATGACTTATTCTTTGCATTTTTCTTAACATTTGCCAAAAAACGGTATAAGTCCACAAATATGCAGTACCTGGTCGAAAAAACATGTTGACGCTTTACATTAGACGCAATTGAGTCTACCTGATCAGTTAAATTGAAGGTTCTGTGCCGTAACTGACCAAAAAGAAGTCCCGAAGAAAATATGTTAATTTGCCAAAGTACATTTTTAGCCATTTGTGTTTTTGGTCGACTTCTACGGCACACAAATGAAAATTTTCCACCTGCAATAAATGTTGGGTGTATTGAGTAATCCGACAAATGCTGCTGCCGGTCCCAAGCTCGGATAAAGGGGGAGGGTTATGGCAATAATGCAAGGCATATAAAACCAACTACTTAAGAATAAAGATCTATCTCAAAACCGGCTAGTCACTATTCGGGAAATATAATTAAAGGCTCATGAAACCACGCTAGAAAAGACGGAAACGGCAATGAAATAAGAAATGAGTAAGGTTGATAATGTAAGATAGACTATTATGGAATTAAAACAAATAAATAAATATAGAACTCAAAACAAAAAAAATATGACAATAAGGCAAAAAATATGAAAAAACGGCTAAAGACAAATTACGTAATATGGCTCGGAGCGTGCAACATTAAATCGTAGAATACTAAGAATCATAAAGTTTTATCCAACTAACACAGAAAAAGATAAACATATCTAGCAGATGCGAAACGAAAAAGAAAGGAAAAGATTGACAACTATATATTTTTATTTTATAGCGGTATAGACAAAAACCAAAGAGCAAAAGTTGGGACGGGACTTCTTTTATATAAAAAATTGCAGCAACTCATAGACGAGATCAATTTTATTGATAAAAAATTAAGATTTCAATTATTGAAAGATGACAAGCACATACATGTGATTAGTACATATTCCCCTGATGTCAATAAAACACGAGAGGAACGACGAAAATTTTACGAAGAATTACAGCTAATAATTGACAATATACCTACTATATGATAATAATGGGAGTTCTTAATGCCCGAATAGGAGACGATCTTATACCAGGCGTGAAACAAAGATACCATAAATCTATTACCAACGACAATGGGGATGTATTAACGAAGTTCTGTGCTCAAAATAATTTAAGAATTAATAATACATTCTTTGATCACAACTGGACACATTTCGGGACAAATCAATGGCTGATTACACAATCACTAATCGAAAATTTACATCTGCACAAATTCTAGACATTAGAACCCTCAATTCCGTAGATATTGACAATAATCATGCATTTTTATTGGAAAAAATAAAATTTAGCTTACACCCCTTAAAAAAGAATAGCTATGCTAATACAGAGAAGACAAACATAGAATCATTAGAGGACGAATCGACAAAAAATCTACAATAAAAAGGAGACCTAACACTAATAAACATATAAGATGAAAAAATTTAAATGCAATATTTTGGGGGCAGCAGAAAAAGCCTTGGAAAAACGGAAAGTCAGCTTACACCCCCAGCATATCAATAAAACACCACGGTACACACCAGAAGTCAAGGCAATTGCCAAACAAAAACGCGAAGCTTATGTAAAGTATAATACCACTAAAAATCCAGGCGACAGGGATGCGCACGTAAGAATAAGAAATGTAAGTTATCAAAAAATTTGCCAATTAAAAGAATCTTACTGGAAAGCCTTTACCAAAGATATGGAAAGAGATCTCTACGAAGCACAAAAGAAATCATGGAACATGTTGCACAATAAGAAAGCAAATATCTATGACACTGTTAAAATACATACCATAGACACGAATCAGTGGAAGGAATACTTTAAGAATCTATACAAAGAGAATAAACAACAAACAGATAATGAACGAGTAATGTGCAGCAGAAATTAGACAAGGGGATTCACTGAGCCCCGTCCTATTTAGTGTGATCATGGACAAACTAATAGAAAGTGATAACAAATTAAATAGATACGTCATAGGAAATAAACAAATTCGAATAAATTACGTCGATGATGCAGTTCTACTTGCAAATTCCGAGGATGATTTACTAAGCCTCCTTTATAGATTTACATCAGGGATAAGAAATATAATATGATCGTTTCTATCGAGAAAACTAAGACATTGGTAATATTTAAGGAACCGGTTCGACGTAAACTGGAGAACAAGTTACGACTTTTAATTATCTTAGGGTGAAAGTAGGCGCAATCTTTATAAGGAAATACTAGAGCAAGCAATGAAAGGAGCTAAAATATCAGGATGCCTCACAGATGTTACTTGGAGGAATAAGTATCTAAGCATAAAGAGCAAGGCAAAAATCTATAAATCTCTGGTAAGGCCAGTGCTAACTTATATAGCAAAAACCAGCGCCGATACTAGTAAAACGAAACAGCTCCTGCAAACCACCGAAATGAACACGCTAAGATCAATAGTGAAAAAACAAGACAAGATGGAGTTAGAAATCAAACAATAAGAGAAAAATGCAATATAACAGACATTGTAGAATTTGTGAAAGGAGAAGGTACGAATAGAATAACCACGTGAACAGAGCCGCGGAAAACAGATTGATTAAAATAGTACGTAATTCGAGATCGACAGAAAAATGGGCCCCCGGAAGACCAATGAAAATATAGATCAAAAGTTGAACATCAACCTCAACAGACAGTCCTTAAACAACAATTGCGTGAAGAAAAACAGGCATATTAGCCTATAACAAAAGATAATAAACCTGCAAAGCTTGCAACGTATAGCGAAGTGGCGAAGCAGGTTCCCGAATTTAAGAAATCGTGTTTCCGGATTAAAGGTCAGGTAGTATTTCAAAGTTTTATGTTTAAATTAATCAGTGTTCAAAGACGAGTTCAATGATATGCTACATGTCCTATGTAGCTATTTTGAAAATTTGAAATCGTAAAGGTCACTAACGCTAACCTTTGACCAATCAGTTTCAAACTAGCAAACGAGCCTTTTTGGTCACCTGTCGATTGGTGAAAACAGAATTTGGAAATTCCCAGCCGTTCTCGAGTTTTTGCTCGGACGGACGGACGGACAGACGGACAACATGAAGTTAGTAAGTGACTCCGCTTCGCTTCGCAACTTAATAATGATGCCAAAAAAATGAATAAAAATAAAATATGGTTAAAATGCAAAATCAAAAGAAACTGTCAAATTTTTAGCTCAAACAAAAGAAATTGTTGGTTGCGATTCTAAAGCATCAAATCAATCCCAAAGCCTACTCTCCCCAGAAAGTTTTGTCATTAATTATAAAATAAAAAAACTAAAATCATGAAGTGTGGTACATCCTTGTAATGAGAAGAAAAAACTGCATTTGAAATTGTAAAAATCAAATATGGCGATCATAAAAAAAAAGTTGACTATCGTATCATTTCAGGGTGGGTAGCAACCATAATGCCATTTTTAGATTCCTTATAAAAAAGTGTCTGAAGAATGTCCGAATTAAAACCGTGTAAATCTTAGCGGTCTTCGATTTAAAAATTAAAAACGAAAATCACATTTTCTAATTTTTTTATGATATTTCGAAAATTATCAATAATAAACCAAATCTATTTAGAGGTTCTTGATAAGCATAAAAATACGCAATTTTGCCCTAATTTAACCAACCTTGTAACTCTCAAGATAATCGAGATTCCCATGGTGATGCTCGAAAATCGAGCCCCCGATATATATATATATATATATATATATATATATATATATATATAACAACTTTTGTCAAACGGCGGAGACATATTTGTATATATATATATATATATATATATATTATATATATATATATAACAACTTTGTCAAACGCGAGACATATTATATATATATATATATATATATATATATATATATATATATATATATATATATATATATAGCAAAATGTCTCCGCCGTTTGACAAAAGTTGGCCCATCAGTAAGTTATGGTTGAAATTGTCAAATGTCAAACGTCATATCGTAAGATTGGACATAAGGCAACATCATAACTTTAAAGTATTAGCAATTTTGTATCAACATCACATCTTTTTTTTTTGTGCGAAAATGTCGATTTTTGATTCAAATAAGCGACATTTGCGAGAATTTTTGATTTACTTCTTTAATTTGAAGAAATCTGCAGCTGAAACGCATCGATTGCTTGTAGAAGCATATGGTAAAGCTGCTTTAAGTGAGAGAAGTTGGTGTGAGTAGTTTCGTAAGTTTAAGAAGGGTGAGTTTGACGTCAAAGCCAAGAACGAAGCAGAAGGCCGAAAGTGTACGAAGACGCGGAATTGGAAGCATTATTAATTTACATTCAGAGTGACCCAAAAAGCAATTTCACATCGTTTAAAATCTTTGGGAATTATTTAAAGCAAGAAAATTGGGTTCCATATGAACTGAAGCCGGGAAACGTCGTATGGTGATGAAGAATTGGTCTACTATGATAACCCAAAGAAGAGGAAATCATGGAGACCACATGGCCAAGCTTCAACATTGACAGCCAAGCCGGATATTCATGACAAAAAAACTCATGTATATTTGGTGGGATCAGTTTGTTGTCATGTATTATGAGTTGCTCAAACCGAACGAAACCATTACTGGGGCTTTCTACCGAACACAATTGATTAGATTAACTCGAGCACTCGAAGAAAAACGCATCCACTACTACTCCAGACAAGACAAAATTATTCTCCTGCATGATAATGCTCGTCCACATGTTGCGGCGCCAGTCAAAGTCTACTTGGAAACAATTGGAAAGTCCTACCCCACTCGCCGTATTCACCATATATTGCTCCTTCCGATTATCACTTGCTCCGATGATGGCACATGGTCTGTCTGAGCAGCACTTCACATCATATGAATGCCCAATTTTTGATTAAAAAAAACGGCGAAGGCTTATTTGTACTCCTTTATATAAATGTACAAAATAACGTAAGAATACATAAGGTAGTGTCATAAACATTTACTACAAATAGAGTGAAATAAAAAGTTTAAGTTCGCTGCAGTTTATTAAAGTACTGAAGGACGTTATGAAATATTGTAGTGAGCGCATAAAAAATTGTTAACATGCAACTAGAGTCAGTATACAACATTTAATATATGCAGATGACAATACTGGTTAAAAATAAACACAAATGTAAAGTAAGCAATGAGTAAAAGCAAATAGAAAAAACAGAAATTGATTGGAAGAAACAACTATATGTATCGTGGGTCTATAATAATAAACGACAAAAAATATACATGAAAATACAAAATAAAATGGGTAAAGCAAAACAGGTATATTAGTTTAAAGAAGAGTAAAACAAAATTGAGAATATATAAAAATTACAACGTTTACAACTCTAATGTGCGGTGTAAATTTCCGGAGGTAATAGACGAGCACAAATCGACAATAACTTTAATAAAAATGAAATATATGAGAAGTGTAGTAGTAACACAAAGAGATCGAATGCAGAAAAGTATGTGGATTATAGAAGAAAAGAAACTTTCTGAGATAGTAACAGACATCGGGATGCGAAGACCAAGATCAAAAGGAAGGCTGAAAGTAGAGAAAAATATATAGTGAAAATGGGGAAAAGGGGAAACAAAGGCAGAAGTAAACATATGGCAAGGGAAAGCAAAATAAATAAACTTCTAACGCCCTATAGGCATAAAGAAATGAAGGAAAGTAAAAATATCATACCGTACTACAAAATACAATTCTGCATTATTTAAAAAACTGTAACGAACATACAAAACTTAGCTCTGTCAAATTACAAAAATATGGAGCAATGTTCGTTCAACTTTATTACATAAGTAAAAATTGATAATCGTATCGGCGATTTTACCCATGAACTGTTATCAGTGTTTGTATTAAAGATTAGCACAACCCCTCTAGTAGTATCCTTATAATTAAATGATAAATAGCTAAAAAAATTATACAATATTTCTGCTTCACCAAATATGGTAAAAGAATAAATAACTGAACTTTTAAACTTAAAAAATAAATAATATTCGGGAATTGTTTTGACTTGTACTATACTAGTGGCAGAGATAACCTTTATACGCTTATCACTTTCCATTTTCAGAAAGAAATTTACTTATTTACGACTGCACTTATCTCTTGAGTAGATACTGTTATGCGTGATAGGTAACTATCGCACAAATTATTAGTTAGTGATGAGACGCGCCTGTGTGCGGACAGTCTAAAAATGATTGCAATTAAAATCATTCTTGTAGCTCTATGCGGTATACTTTACTTACATATTCAATACAAAAAAGTGTGTAACACTGTTTCATTTTAGTTATTGGGGCCTTCAGTAAAGCCCCAGAAGTGAAATTACCTCTTGGAAAGGTTCAAGGTTACTACACTGAAACTGTCAATGGAAGCAAGTTTTGTGCATTTGAAGGAATTCCTTACGCTGAACCACCAGTTGGCAAACTTAGATTTGCGGTAAGCAACTAGTTTTCGCTCTCCCCTTTTTAAATCCATAATCACATTTTACAATGTTATACTCTTGTTACTCTATATCTTATTTAAAGCTGTACTAGCACACTGCTTTGGTGCATTTTAGAAGACAAGTTTAAAAATAACTTTCTACTGGCCGGTAAAAATAGACAGGATTCTTACAGCGACACGGTGCATTACCTACATCAATGTTGTCCCGCTAAACACTCATCCACAGACAAAACCCGCAGTATCATTTTTGCATACAAAAATACTACCTACGTACAATAAGATATTAACTTGACAGCATGCATAAAGCAGTTCGCTTCAAATATAAATTATTATGTAACGCTTATCAATGTTTACTTAAAATAAGCGGTTTAGTCTGAACAAATCTTGCACTTTATTAACTTGAGTAAATATAAATCCACATTTCTGCTGCATGTTTATTAATCCCAAACTGCATTCATCCCTTAGATTGAATGGCTTCTAATGATAAATATAACCATATCCTTAATGACGTCAAAACTATAAAAGAACTAATCTCTCTCTTGCATTTACTAAAACACATAAATTTAATCTTGTAATTTACAGGAACCCCAACCAATAAAACCATGGACCACTACATGGCAAGCAAATACTTTACGAAAGTGTATCCAATACAATCATTACACAGAGCCTGGAGATGATTTTGTTATAGGTAAATAGGCAAATTTTTATAACATTTTATCAAGTATACCACTATCGCAGGCAATGAGGACTGTTTATATCTTAATGTCTACACTCCACTGCATAGCAACAACAACTCATTGCATAATGTAATAATCTTTATCCACGGGGGAGCCTTCATGTTCAATCACGGCGGGAGCTACGGCCCGAAGTTAATTTTAGATCGCCCAGTAATTCTAGTAACCCTAAATTACAGATTAGGACCTCTGGGTAAATTACCTTCAATACGGGAATATCTGAGCAAACGATGAAAACATTCTTTCAGGATTTCTCAGCACAGAAAATGAGGTAGTTCCAGGAAACAATGGTCTGAAGGACCAGTTGCTGGCTCTGAAGTGGATTAAGGATAATATCGCACATTTTGGAGGAAACCCGGATTCAATAACTCTAACCGGAATGTCCGCAGGCGGAGCAAGCGTTCAATTGCACGCACTTTCGCCGTTGTCCAAAGGTAATGAAGGTCTTTGTATGTGGATGTAAGTATGAAATTCTGTAAACTTTAAATCCAGGTCTGTTCCACCGTGGGATATCGCAGAGTGGAACCGCACTGAATCCGTGGGTGATGGTAGAAGAATCATCCGAAAAAAGTATGCAATTAGCAATGCACTTAAAATGCCCAACCACAAGTACAGAAGAAATGATAGACTGCTTAAGGAATAAACGGGCATACGATATTGTAAATACTGTGAAGCATTTTCAGGTATTTATACTAATATAGAATGAAAAGCTTATAAAAACACCACTAGCTTAATTTTCTCAAAATATTTTTACATGATAGGAGCTTTTTTGTTTGACTTGACTATTAGTATTAAATCAATACCTTAGACAATCAAACCCATTCGAACGAACATCAACTTTTTTTATTTAGAAGAAAAACCCCTAGTGAAAATTAATTCAAATTCCAATTCTTATTCAAAATCTATTCGAGGCCATATGCACACAAGTGCAAACCACATTTAAAATGTCCAACCATACTAAAAATTAAGGAAAATCCATAATGTAGTTTTAAAAAAATCTCCGAATTAAGATGGATTAAATTGAAGAAAACGTAGACAAATAATTTATATTTATACATTTTAAATTGAGTTTAATTTTTTTTTGCAAAACAAATGCAATTTGGAACAAACGCATTGAGCACGAACGTTAGCCAATTGTTTGAGAGTGTTTAGGAGGGATCGAAAGTATTTCAACAGATGTATAGTATGTATATTTAGTACTAAAATACATCGTTACACGCCAAAAACTAAAATACAATAAAAGCACAATCATAAGCACACTGAATTGATCCAATTCACTTAGCTGAAAGGTGTCAGTATCAATATTTGAGAACACCAAAATATTTTAGTTATTAATTAAAATGAAAGGATATCCAAGAATAATCATCGTTCAACAAAAATTGACGAAATTGAAATTTTACATCATTTCGCATTCACCTTGGTTATCCGGATTAACCCCTTCAGACTTCTCTTACTCCCAAGTCAAAATTTTTCTAGCTGGAAAATATTTCAATCAAATGAAGAAGTTAATGTCCCAAATGTTTTCTTTGGCAAACTTGAAAAAAGTAACTTACGCAATAGAATTGAGAAACTGGAACAAAGTTGTACCGAATATGTTGAAATTGTATCCAAGAAACGTTTCAAACTATCCTGATAGCAAAGGGTTACCTTCTAAATGATTCTTTATGGAAACATTTCTCATTGTAGATTATAACATAACATACACGTATTTTAACTATTATAAAATACATTTGTGAAACATTAGCATCAATCTGTAGTTTTTGGAAGTAGAAAATAGTGATTAAGCAATGTGCCTTGGTTGTAAAAGTTGTTTCTTACAAATAAATTTGTGAATTTAGTTAATCAAGTAATGTCTGTATAAAGTCCAAAAACAAATACAGAACAACATGAATAAAGCACAGAATCATATAATACACTTTCAACTTAATACTAATATTTGAGGGAAGATTCAGAATACGTTAAAAATATACAACTATAACGTTTAATTATTATTTACACCATAAAAAAAATTATATTCTTTACTTCGTGAAAGTTGATTTAGGTTAGGTTGATGAGGTTAGTAAATAACATGTAGAGAATAGCACACAGAACTGTGTAACAGTAAGAAAAAGTGATTGTCATAAATTTACTTTAAAAAGAAAATAACAATTGTAATAAAATGCTTACTTCATACTCTATTTTGTTAATAGAGAACAATAAACAGAAATGTATGTATATTATATAAAAATGTTAGACAAAGAGAAATAATTCAAATATCTACAAATAATCGCAATAATCAGGGCATCTTGAAAAACTGATAAATCCCTCTAGAAAAAATTAAATTGCACTGTTTAATAGATTGTATTGAAATTGTCCTTCCTACTTGAGGTACAAACACTTGAAAAGGTTTAATATTCAAATTCTTTGTAAAAGCATAGCACCAAATCAGATAAGACAGAAGATAGAAAAATTATTTTTCACTTAAGGAATTCTAGACGTAGATTTGTTCACCGTCTTTTTGCTTTCCTCGCCTTACTGATTCACAATTGAACTATAAACTCAAACCTCTCCTCCTCTTTCTATCAAACGAACTTTAAAAACTCTTCTACACACAAAATCCGAACGAAAAGCCCTAAACTCAACAGAAATTGTTTACAAAATAACGATAAACTGAAAGCGACGATAAAGAACAAAAAACTGAAGAAATTGGCTAGAATGACATAAAACTTGAAATATTCTCGGTGAATTTCTTAAGAAAAAATATTAGATTAAAAATAGATACTATAGAAAAGGGGAAAAAGAAAACAAAAAAATATCGAATAACTATACCACAAACATAAGTGACGATGTGGCAAGCACCGCGCCTTAGACTACCCCTCGTTCGAAGTGAACGCAGGTACTCAATTATTTTAGTGACTGAGTAGACCACCAGCCAGCTATCAGAGCACGCCAAGAATGAACCCAGGTTCGTCCGCACCTCAGCCCACGCCTCAACCGTGCAACGCTGGCGATATAGAAGGTCTGTCCGGAAAGCAATGCGCCCTATTTTTTTCTGCCACGACTATCCATCTCACAGCGTTACCGCTTGCACGGAAGAGTATAGGGGAGTCTTGGAAACACAGCGCCAATTAGCTCCGAGCTCCTGGAGCGTCACAATGCCTGTTTCAGTGAACTCTTGTGTGAGTGCTCTGTCGAAATTAAGATGGAACAAACTCTCGAGCAGCGATACGCGATAAAGTTTTGTTTCAAACTTGAGAAGACGCCGTCGGAGACTTTTGAGTTGCTTCAGAAATCTTTTGATAAGGACTGCATGCCATATTCACAGTGCAAAAGGTGGCATAAAATGTTCAAAGAGGGTCGTGAGGAGGTCGCCGACGAACAACGATCAGGTCGTCCCTCAACGTCGCGAGATGAAAGTTCGGTTGACAAAGTGCGCGAATTGTTGAACTCTGATCGAAGAATGAGTGTCCGCCTAATATCAGAAATTCTTGACATTCCGAAAACCAATGTGCACGAGATTGTGACGAAAACCTTTCAAATGCAGAAGGTGTGCGTCAAACTTGTCCTGAGAGTGCTCACCGATGACCAAAAGAAAAATCGAATGGAAGTGTGTCAAGAATTGTTGCAGTACTGATGTGGCCCCGCCCGACTTCTTTTTGTTCCCTCTAAGGACAGCATTTGGGGACCATGGAGAACATCGAGGCGGCTACGACGAGGTTACTAAAAGACATCCCAGTGAAGGGCTTCAAGGACGCATATAAAGCATGGAAATCTCATTGGAACAAGTGTGTTGAAGCAAGAGGGATGTATTTCGAAGAATATTAAGTAATTGTACGAATCGGTTAAATAAATTCTTAAAACAAAAATAGGCGCATTACTTTCTGAGCAGACCTTGTAGGTACTATTGGACCTGCTAAAAACAAAACAAGAGATCTGGCTGACCGCCGCCGGTTCCTTTAATAATCGATTAATAAATACTTTTCTCACACAAAAGTGTAATGCTCACATTCATTGCAATCCTTGGCATGTTTTGTCGCGTATTACAACTAAAACATCTGTTTGAATCTTATAATATAGCTAAATATATGTTATACATACAGGTAACATCAACTCTATAACCTAAATGTTGCATACTTCCTACTGGGTCGTTCTAAGATTTTTTAATGATTTTTATAACCCTATTGTACGTTTTACAAGCTTAGACTGTAAACTAAACACTAAAAATGTTCTTCCTCACTTTCATATAAACGAACTCATTACAATTTTTTATGTCTTGGGATTTTATACAACACCTCTCTACAAACTCATTACCGTAACAAAAACGATTGTCAATTTTTAAACAATTATGAGAGTATATTTTTATTTGCTCTCATAACATTCCTCCTTAATGTTGGTCTTCAATCCTGCTATTTCTGCTACTTCATTTATAACCTTATAAAAAAAATCCAGCCAGCAACGCTTGGCTAACGAACTTTCTGTAGCAATTGTTACTACTGCTGCTGAATTTTGTAATTGTTCAATTCCAGCAGTTTCAAGAGTTTGACCTTGTGCGTAGAGTTATTTTCTATGTAACAATAGAAAATAACTCTACACACATGCGCGAGTTCCTAACAATTAATTACATATTCCAATTGCAATTCAATAGACACTTTGATGTTCATATAACACAGTACGACGCAAATTGCATCCTATTGAAAGTCAAATAATTTATTAACTTGCGCGCGCTTCCCTCGCAATACCATTTTCGACCAAAAGATCACCCTTTTTCTGCTATTATGTGACCATGGTTAATTCAGATCGCATTCAAAACTATAACTCGCACCCCGTCTCTTCAAGACGAATCTCAAAAACCCTCAACCATTAAAATCGGTTGCTTCTTCGATTCACAGCGTGTGTATTTCCTTGGCGCTTTAATAATAAGTATGATGATGATGATGATGATGATTTGGTTTTTGTATAGTTCACTTTTAATTCACTTTCCTCGCTTTTACTTGTAGTTTCTTAAACACTTTTTCTACTTCTTTCTTATGCAGTATTATAATCTTGTCAGCAAAGTGTTTTCTCTTGTATTGTACTTTTTTCTGAAAACTGTGAGCTTCTTTAGTTGATATACCTCTGTTGTTCTTTCTAACTTACTTGTTGGAGAAGTAATTATAGCCATCCGACTACCATGGCTTTATAGTTCGACCATGTCGAAGAAAATAAACCTGATTATAGTCACCCAGATTTCCTCGTGGTTAAAAGAGTGGTCAAAGTTAATTTTTTTAGATCTCAAAAATGGCAACAAATAACGAGATTCATTTTTCAGATCGATTCAATCCTACTAAAACGGCCCAGAAAATAGGGGGTGCTCCAGAAACGTATTACAAAAATACCCTAAAATCTGATTTCTCGGTTAGCCGTTCACAGATGAACAACCCTCTGGGAATTTTCGTGATTTTTTAGATTCCCTGCTAGAATTTATTTCTGAAAAATTTAATTAAAACGGATGTCCATTTAACAGATCAATCGAGGTTCTAAGGCAAAACCTATTTTAGTAGATAGCGCCTTCTAGTAAAGACTAAACTATAGAATTATAAATTCAATTCATAAAACACTTAATAACCATGCCTTTACTTCACGCCTTTTTGCACAGAAACGGCCCCGAATTTAAAAAATTCAGTTTTTGCTTGTATTTTTCAAAACGGCAAGAGATAGAAAAGCGGCTCCTATACCAAGTTATAAGGTGTAAAAGATGGCACTTTTTTCATAAATAATTTTTCGTGCATCTTATATAAGGTGGCCGAAAAAAGTAGATTTTCGAAACCGAAAACGACAAAAAAATTTCGTTTACTCCATAATGGCAAGAGCGCGCAAAAGCACTCGCATGCAAAAATTACATTTCTATGGCCAATCCTTCAATCAGTTTTCGCGAGTTAAAAGTTAACAATTTGGCTCCTGGCGGAAATCCGCTCGCTGCTGTTCGCTAGCGAATTTCTATCGTGCCCGCGATGTTATTTGCCCGTCACGAATTCCGTCTCACTCTGGTGCATTGCTGCAATGGGCGTTGACGTTATGTTGATATCATAAAATATATAGCAATAATCGTTCGTGTATTTCCGCATGGTATTGTACTTCCTCTTGTATTTCGCCTAAAATAGAAAATTAAAAGAATTGCAAGGATAACGCAATATCGAGAACAAAAGAGGCAGAAAGCAAACAAAAATAAGAAACAGTTCTTTTGTAAATATTGTAACTTTCAAAAAGCATAAAAATCTAGTGTTATGAAATGTAAAATTTTGCAAAAAATGTAAAACAATTATACTTGAATTATATGGTGACATTAATATTCTCTTAAAAATATAATAATACGGAAATTATAAAAAAATAAAATCGTAATTTATAAATAAAATATTCAAATAGGATCATACAAAAGGAAGGCAATATTATAAATAAAGATAAACCAACAGAAAAACCAGAAGAAAAAGCACACCAAATCAAAAAAGAGACGGTAAAAAGGAAAGAAAATAATATTAGAATGCCGGATTTATAATATTACCAAATTGTTCAATTCAAAAAGCATAAACTCTGTATAAAACAGGAATTAAGATTTTATAAAAATAAATAAAAATATAATAGATCAATATGAAATAATGTTAATTATAACAAATCTACTACGGTAATTAAAATTAAAATATAAATATAATTTTAATGTGTAATAATCACTATTATCAACTATTAGTTACTTGTGTTTAACCAATAGCGTAACTACAGCACTTGGTATAATTAAATAATAAATCCAAAATAAAGAATAACTTTTTTAGCCTTGGCTCTACAATCCGTTCTCTCCTTTTGGAGTAGTTGTGGACAAATGGTCAAAAGAGCCCATTGTACCGGAACATCCGTATACCGCACTAAAGAAAGGAAACGTAATGGATGTGCCCTGGATGTTTTCGCACGTTGCAGCTGAAGGACTATATCCAGCTGTAGGTAGGTGTTATCAAGTTTTTTTTTATATTTTGTATTAGTTGCTATTTTAATCTATATAACGTTACTTGATACTAGATGATATGATGTCAAAATATGTTCGAAGTTACTTGTCTGTTGATATAATTCTTACACTTTAATTCATTTCTTATGTCTTGTTTCGTTATAAGTGTGACTTAAATGCCCACACCAAGTAGTTAATCGTCTTTTGTTTTTTGTTGCATTTCCTAATTTTTAATTCTGTTTGCGATTGCCATTCCTATAATTTTTTTCTTCTCTTATCTCTAACCTTTTCCTCCATCTGAGTTATTTTCAGTATTCGAAATTAACCATTTGTTTTGAGTGGCTACTTCTTATTTTTCCTAAATTACTTTTTATTTCCTTAAATTACTTTTTTACATTAATTTCTACATCTCTTCTCCCCGTTCCGCAATTGTAAAGACTCCTCTTGACTACAATTAGCATATCATTCACATATTTGTCATTTTTGTTTTTATTTTTAATGTTTCTTGAGATTTTCTATGTTATCCAACATCAGTTTATAGCACAAAACTCGGCGTACTTCGGCCCTAAACTTTCTAAAAATATATAACGTCCCCTACACAGCTCCTATGTGTATTATGCACACTTTACGTAACTATTAAAAATATTGCTTTTCAAGTACCTTGTAAACTCTTTCCTTTGGATTACATGAAAAAGTTTCACAAGAGCTATAAGAGAGCAAAATCTTTTTTAATGCTTTCGCTATTATTCGATAGTCTTTAATAGTTTACACCCACATTAAAAATCTTCCAATAATTTCCACAACTTGTTTTCAAATATTTCCAGTACCTAAAGGTATTCCTTTCTAATTTCCACATGTTTTACTTATACATTATAACAATAATTGCTTTCCTTCAATCCAAAAGTGTTCCTTTGTGTTTCGATGCTTTATTTATTAGATTAACCAATTATTAAATTACCTACCTTCCATAAATTTTGTCGTTTCTTGGCTATCCTTGTCACATCCAAAAATATTTATTAGCTTCAGCTTGCACATTTCTTAACCTTCTCCCCTACTTTCATATGTTTCTATAGTTCTCTTTCCCATTCATTTTTTTTCATATAGATGACTCTCTTTAAGCAGTGCAATATAATGTTTCTGATGTGCTTTGTCTTCACTTGAACTCAACGGACTTTTCTTCTCTTATCTTAATTTTATTAACAGTCCATAAAACAGTTTCCAACTTTTCGTACAATTCTCATCTACTATTACTATAAAATGTTATCAAGTGCTTCCTTTATCTAAATCAATACAGCCAACGAGCATGACATTAAAATAATTTTTTAATACTGAAAAATTCTATATACTGCATTTAGCAATTTTTCACAAATTTTAAAAAGAAAAATTTGAAAAATAATTTTACTTTATCTTTAATTGTTTTAATATCAAAATAAACGCCAGCAATAAATAAACCCACTTAAATTAAAAGTCCCAAAGATATAATCCACCTTCTCCAATAAATGTGTGTCTTCTTCAATTAAGTACTACAATTACCACTTCACCTAGAATTTATGTTTCTATAAAAATGTTGAACATTAATTGCACTTACTGTCCTACATATAACATGACATCACTATACCCATATAAACTATTAGCAAAATTTAATTTAAAAACAGAACTAAAAACTGTTATAGATTTCATTGGCGAGCCAAAGTACCTGGATGAAATTAACAAGCGCTGGAACGACTTGATACCGCACATTTTAGACTTCCACTACACCCTTCCTCCTCAGCAACAGTTTGTAATCCTCCAGGAAATCAGGGACTTTTATTTCGCAGGAAAGCCAGTGTCAAAGGCCACGTTCCCTGCTTTAGTGAAGGTAAACTTTCACACAACAACTTTACTCTTGTTATCAATATTTTTTGCAGTTAATATCCGACAGAATGTTTCTAGTGGACGCCGAACCCGCCATTAAAATGCACTCTGCTGCGATCACGTCCCCTGTTTATTACTATCACTTTTCCTACCGCGGGGCACACAGCAAATCCGAACTGAGAACGCATTCCAATAACAATTACGGTAAGCTAAGACTAATTTACATGGCTAAATATAAAACTTACAAGCATTATAAGCCTTATCTTAATGTAAATTTATAAGTCAAAATGTAAAACAGTCTACCCCCACTAACATCAAGAAGATTTTTAATGAATATAAGGTTGTACCTTTCAAAAATAGGTACACTTCAGCAAGCATAGCTTGGCATGTGAATCGGCGCAAATGAAGAAGTGAGAGAGTCTCTGTTCGACAAAGACATCGCTACGGGTTCAGTTGGGAAAGGGCTAAGTACACTCTGTGACAAATATTATAATCAAAAGGCTCGGTGCAAAAAACGGTCAACTTCACTTCTCAAACAGTTTTTAGTTTTAGTGCACAAAGAATTTATATTTTAGCAATTTTCTAACGCAAAACTTCATTTCTTTTACTCTTAAGCTTCACTAGGCAACTTCTTACCCAGATAAGTAATATTTTTAAGGCAAAAATGGAAAAATTGATAATAAACATCGCACTTGGTATATTTAATATATTTATTTCATTCATGAATATAAACCGATTACAAAAAATAAGGATTGCTTTAACTCCCTAACATGATTTATTTCACAAAAATTGGGAAAACACCAAAGTGCCTAACAGAATAGAGGTAGGTAGAAAGCAATAAAAAGCAGGTCAAAATTGGTATGATTGAAGAATGTAGATATTTTGCAAAAATTTACCACTCTGGGAGCCCCACATTCCTATGTGGGAGAATCATCGTCCGGAAGTTCTTCAACACCTGACAATTTACGATCAGACATGTCTTCTCCACTATAAGTGACCATACTCGTATCAGAATCCTCACCACTGTTTTCGCCTGTAATAATAATTATTTCATTAATGACGTTGTCTAGCAGTGCCGCCTTTCGCCAGTGTTCCTCTTCAAACTTTCTGGCCCAGTTTCACCGAGCTTGCCATTGTTCACGACTAAATTCTCAAAAAAAGTTGTCGCAATACTCTGACTTTCGTAAAATTGAAATCCACATTTTGCTTGGCCACATATTTCTTCATACCAACTCTATCGGGTTTAAATCTGGATGATAAGGGGGTAACCGTACTACATCGTGTCCATGTTTGGTAAATAATTGGTCAATTTTATACCGTTAGTATCGTGTATCGTGTTTTCATTTCTTCTTTTCGTAAAGAGGAGGTTGGCGTTTTTTCCACCCGCTTGTTATGATATGATCCGTTATCTATTACGACGACACTGTGTGCTGGTAGGTTTGGTACCAGTTTTTCCTTCACGCACTTTTCATAATTTTCATAGTTCATCCCATTGTGGTAATCACCATTGTTGCACGTCGACTTCTATCTCGTGTAGGCATTAGGCACAAATCCTATATCACCCCCTGCATGCACAATTATTAGTCGATCTCCTTTTCCAATCGGTGCCCTTACGCCTTCATTACTTGCATCGCTCCACCCCTTCACTTGACAGTGCGATGAGTGTATATACGTTTCGTCCATATATAATGGGTCGCTGTTCCGCATTTTTTTCAAAAACTCATATCGTAGGTGGGTGATAGAGTGATGTTCCATTAAAATCTTTTGGTTGTTTTTGAATTTTCGCCACCGAAGACCTAATTTATGGATTTTCTTGCACAACATTTCTCGACTTCCCTGATAGTTCACATCATCACTAAATTGTTGGTAAATACTCTTGAGAGTTGGTACTGATTTTTGTGAAATTAATAATAATTTTACAAAGAACTCCCTGATCACAATTGTCCAATTTAGTCTTAGAATTCTCTCTTTTTTTATTTGGTATACAAAATTTGACCTTTTCACCACCATCAACTGTCTGCTTTTCTTTAGCAATTCGGTTACGTGTTCTACGACTAACCCCAGTGGCTGCCATCACTCGGTCACGTGCCTTTCAAAGTCATAAGAGCATTATTTAGAATATTAAAAAAGGACTCAGTTGAGTTCCAGCGTCGGCTTCCTGTTTCATAAATTGCAAGACTGATGCAATTATTTCACGACTTTGTCCACTTAGGACTTTATGCTTTACTTTCGATTCCAAAGGCATTATTGTGGTTTTCTGCGATCTGGAATTAAACTTGTTTTTTAGAATTCTAGAAATAACTATGTGTTACTACGACTTACAATAAAAAACCAAAACCGAGCTTGTAGCTCTGGTAACAGCTGATTTTAACTATGTTTAATAACGCAATGATTTTCACCGGACTGTACACGATCTGAACACAACGAGAAACAGACAGCATGTGATTTCCGACAGTGGGGGGGATGCTCGTCTACTGCGCATCCACACGTCATGTGCCAACCTGTTCTTGCTACAGTGTATTAATAATTCTTAACTAGCAAAGTTACTTTGGCTGACTTTGACTATGTTTCGACTCTACAATAATTTATAATTGCGCTTTTTAAATAATCACCAGAGTTGAGTTTGTGGAGCGAAAGCGGATAGACGCGAAATTGGCTGGTGGCGATAAAATACTCGAATACGGGCTTTGTCACACCGACTTTTTCGTGAAGTGTAGCTAACTGTAACTGAATCTGAAAGTGAACGTTATTAACAATTTAATAAGAGTGAGCAGATAATTATAAATAAGGAGCGATTATAGGGCAGTGTAAATAGGAACAATCAAGAATACAAACGAAGAGAGTTTTTAACCCGAAGGCCAAACGTTCCCTGCCTTGCGCGGCCGGCGGACGGGAGATAACGCGACCCGGACGATACGGAAAGTTTATTTACCAAGCGTACAAAAATCTAAATTCGGATAAAATATTGACAAAAAGGGGATTATAAATGAGTTCAGGATCCAAAAGAGATAGAGATCTAAACAGTAGCGAAGAAAAAGAAGAGATCTTTAAGAAAAGTAAAATAGTAATTAGATCACCAACATTAAAAACAGAAAAATAAAAGTAAGTGAAAGAAAATGGGAGATCTAAAAGAAATTAAAGACATGATTAAAATTATGAGAGATGAAATTAAGAAAAGTACAGAAGAAAATCAGAAACTACGAGAGGAAATGGCAAAACGGGAGATAAAATGGGAATCGGAGAAAAACAACTCCAAAAGAGAATCAAACAACTGGAAGATAAGTTTGAAAAATAGAAAAGAAAAACGAAAGTGTAGGTTGATAATCAAGGGTGTAAAATTAGTAGAAAATCGAAAAGAAGAAGAAACAAAACAATTCCTCGCAGAAAAATTGGGAGTAGAAGTAGAAGTAAAGAATGTAGTAACACTGCAAGGAAATAAAGGTACAACTACAAGTCTGGTTGAAATGAAAGACTGGGATAATAAACAGAAGGTCATGAAAAATAAATATAAACTGAGAGGATCCACCGTATACATAGACAATGATATGACGCCAAAAGAGAGAGCCGAAATAAGAAAAATTGCAAAAGAAGAGAGAAGTACAGGTAGAAGAACGAAAATCAGTTATAAGAAACTCATCATAGAAGGAGTGGAATACGTCTGGGATGATGAGGAAAAAGGGGTTATAGAGAAATCAAAAAACTGATAACAAAAAAGAACCAGGCCGAACTTATAAAGAAATATGCGATGGACATGGACGACGATAAACAATATAGGATGAACAACAAAATGAAGAGCGTAGGAATAGACAAAAGTAAAGAGAAAGAAAAGGATAAGAGGAAAATAAGCAAAATTCAACAGGAAAAGTTGAGAATAGGAACATGGAATGTGAGGGGAATTAAAGACAAAGAAGAAGATTTAGTAGAAGAAATGATAGAACATCAAGTGAAAATCCTAGGAGTAACAGAAACCAAGAAGAAAGGAAAAGGTATGAAACGAATCCATAAAGGATACTGGCTATTTTGGTCAGGAGTGAAGGAAACGGAAGGAGCAAGATGTGGGTAGGATTAATAATAAATCCAGACATGCTAAAAGACATTATAAAGGAAGAATATATAAATGAACGGATTTTAAGATTAGAAATGAAGCTAATAGGAGAAGAAATATGGAGTGTGATAATAGCATACGGAGAAAACGAAGATGCTAGAAAAGAAGATAAAGATAAGTTCTTTGAGGAAGTACAAAGAGAAATAGATAATGGAGGAGAAAATGTAATTGTTATGGGAGACTTAAATGGACGAGTAGGAAAACAGAATACAGGTATAGAAAGTACTTAGGGAAAGAAGGAGAAACGACCAGAAATAATAACGGGGACAGAATCATAGAAATCAGCACAGAAAACAATTTAGTGATCGCAAACACAAAATTCAAACATAAGGATATACACAAATTCACAAGAGTAGTAGAAAGCAGGAACGAGAAGTCAATTATTGACTATTTCTTAATAAGTAAACCAAAATGGAAAAAGGTGCAAGACGTCAAAGTAACAAGACAAGCAGAGATAGGAAGCGACCACTACTTGGTAAAAATGGACCTAAAGAATAAAAAGAAGAAAAAGAAGATAAGAGGAGAAAGAAATCAGTGGAAACTATAAAAACATATAAACTAAAAGAAACAGAGAACCAAAAAAGATATAGGGAAATTATTACCAAAAAATTTAGAGCAAAAGATAATACAAAAGGGGTAGAAGAAAAGTGGGAAAGATTTAAGATACCATACTAAATGCTGCGAGAGAGAGTTGCGGGACAAAGAAAAGAGCTAATAAAATATGAAGAAAACAGCATGGTGGAACGAAGATATAAAAGCAAAGATCAAAGAGAAAAAGCAGGCATGGAAGAGATACTTAAGTACAAAAAAACAGATGACTACGAAAATATAAAGAAACAAGAACAGAAACGAAAGCGGCGGTGAGAAAAGCAAAGAAGAATCATGGATAAAATTTGGAGAAAAGATGACAGAAAACTTTCGGGAGAACCAAAACTATTTTACGGAACCTTAAAACAACTTAGGAAGAAAAAGGAATATAATATGATGAACATAAAGGAAAGGACAGAAAAATAATAACAGAAGAAGATCAAATAATGGAAAGATAGAAAGAACATTTCGAAGAACTAACAAAAGCAGAAAACAGTACAACAGATGAAAAGAAAGAACTAGACGAAAGAGAGGAAATCGAAGAAATACAAGAGAAAGAAGTTAGGGAGGCCTTTAAGAAAATTAAGTTAGGAAAAGCAGCAGGAAGAGACAAAATAACACCGGAAATGATAAAGTTTATGGGAAATGAAGGAATAACTAAATTTACAGAATTGCTAAATGAAATAATGAAGACAATGATAATACCAAAGGATTGGAATATAGGAATCATACTCCCCATACATAAGAAAGGTGACAAAAGAGAATGTGGTAATTATAGAGGAATTACGTTAATAAGTGTCCCCGCAAAAATACTGGCCAGAATAATTGAGAAAAGAATAAGAGACAGAATAGAAAATACAATAGAAGAGACTCAATGTGGTTTTAGGAAGGGGAGAAGCACACAAGATTTAATATTCATCATTAGACAAATCAGCGAAAAATTTATTAAAAAGGGAAGGGAAGGGAAATACATATGTGCTTTATAGATTTAGAAAAGCTTTTGACAGAATACAAAGAGAACAAATATGGAAAGCACTAGAAAAAGAGGAATAGAGGAAAGAACGATAGAAATAGTAAAAGCAATGTACAGAAGTAATAAAAACGTAGTAAGGACTAACAATGAAGAGTCACGAGAGTTCGTAACAGAAACAGGAGTAAAGCAAGGTTGCGTGCTAAGCCCTTGCTGTTCTCAATAGTGCTAGACGAGGCGATGAAAATGCAAAGAAAAGATGAAGAAGATAAAATTGGGATACTGGCAAATGGAACAAACAGAAATAAACGAACTCATGTTCGCTGACGATATGACGATAATAGCCGACACAGAAGATAATCTACAATACAACCTAGAGGTGTTAGAAACAGAGCTACGGAAAATAAACATGAAAATAAACATAGCGAAAACTAAAAGTATGGTAGTGGCCAGAGAGAATATAACACACAAAATAAAAATACAAGAAAAACAAATTGAACAGGTAGAAAGTTTTAGATATCTAGGATCAATAATCGAGAACAACGGCAAAATAGATAAAGAAATTAATGATAGAATGGAGAAAACAGGGAGAATCTACAATACTCTGAAAACGAACTTTTTAGGAAAGAAAGAAGTACCAAGAAAAATAAAAACAGAAGTAGTGAAAAAAGTGGTGAGACCGTCAATAATGTATAGTAGTGAATCGTGGTCTTTGACAGAAAAACATAAAATAAGACTAAATGCAATGGAGATGAGGTTCCTAAGAAGGATACAAAATAAAACGAAAAGAGATAAAATCCGAAATGAAACGTACAGACAAGACTTAAAGATAAAACCTATAATGGAAAAAATAGAAGAAGGACAATTAAGGTGGTTTGGTCATGTGTGTCGTATGCCAAAAAACAGATTAGTGAAAAGAGTGTATGAATCGCGAGTTCCGGGTAAAAATCAAAGAGGAAGGCCAAGGAAAACCTGGGAAGAAGGAATAAGAGAGGCAGCAGCAAACAAGGGAATAAACTGGGAAGATATAAAACAAGTAGCCCAGGACAGAAAACTATGGAAAGAAAAGTATACAGCAACATAACAAACTCTTCTCCCACCTGCCTTACACCTAACGGTAAAAAGGGCATACGGATTAAGTAAAGTAAAGTAAATAATCATCACTAAAAATTCTCATACATAAAAAACAGTTCCTCAGAGTGAACTACTATCTTTCATATTGCTAGATCTATAATAATCTGCACGTGACTCTTTAAAAATTTGATTCCGTTTTGCTAGTAAGTTGATATTATTTTTTAATCATGCTATTAGTCACAAGGCACAAATAGTATGGACATGGGATTTGCTCATATAAGCCTTTTTCAATGAGAATGAAAATGAATTGTGTTGTTTCGTTTCGAAATCATACTCGCCCATGTTTTATTCTCTAATAATTATTAATTTTAAAAATTTCAATTTGCTTCGTAATAGTGCCAGAATAACCCAACTAATTAATTCTACTTTCTGAACACAAAATTTAGGACGTATTGGAATGTTCCACTTGCTACTAAACCCAGAGTTCTTTGTTTTAATACCAAATAAGATACAAGGCAATTTTAACTACTTACTTCATTTTGTACGAAGTCTGATAACATCATAAGATGTGTTGAGAGTGGCCACAATTTGCATTCAGATAAAATTAAATTTGGCGTATCATTTTTGGAAAGTCCCTGTTAGTGTATCCAGTATCGCTAGACATTTATGGTTCAAAATTTATCGCGAAACATTCTCCCTTTTGAACACCACCACAAAAATAATCAAGTATCGTCAGATCAGACAAGCATGGTGTCCAATGTTGTTTCAGAATGGCATGCTCACTGAAAATTAACTTAATTTCAACTTTGTGTAAGAGATATCCTGCTAGAAATATTTAATAGAAAGATCGTCATCGTTCAAATCATTTGCAAAGATGTTGAAGATCTCTACATATGCAGCTGTTGTGATAGTTATATCGAAAAAGATAGAAGGCGTTATTCAGCATAGAACACCCTACACCAAACATCTATCTTCTTTTTCACGTATGAATATTCACTTTCCCAGATGCAGGAATTTTAAAAACGCCCGTTTTCTGTCTAAAACTATATCCATCGGATATTTCCAGCAAAATGGAGCAACACCACATCAGCCATCAAAATGGCCAAAATTGGGGAATCTTTAAAAGACTGCGTCATTTCGAAAAGACTTTGGACATCGCGCTTGCCCGATCTGACGCCGCTTTATTACTTTCTATAAAGATATCTAAAAGAAAAAATTTACCACAACAAACAACTAATGTCTTGAAAACGCTTTTTCAAAATATGTTTGAACAAGTTCAAGCTTGTCTGAAGTAAGCAATAGCCGTTATCAAAACGTTATGATGTTATCATATATCTTACAAAATAAGGTAAGTGTGTTTTAAACTGCTTTGGAATATCTCCATCAGTGTTAAAATTATTAATGAAATGACAGATTTGATTCACACCTAAATAACAAATCAATAACAATAATCCCCGTAGTTACTCCACGCTACTCTCGTTCCTCAACACCTTACATGATGTTTCATCTTCACATTTTCACAACTCTTTTTGAAGGCTTCGTGCCGCCAAAATACCTGAAAGAACGGCAAAATTAAATCTCCCTACGTATGTAATTTCTTTTCATTACACTTTTCTGGAGTTCCATTCAGAATTCGAAGGTCTAATATTATTTGATATTGTACTACATTTTTCCATAACGCGGCTATAACGCGACCCATCATGTAGGATACTGTTACCAAATTAAGAGTCTTATCCCAAGTACATCTCGTGCCCCTTTATTTATAAAAATTTGATGACGTTTCACCTCATCAACAGCAAACCTTGTACGTACTTTGCATATTTCATATTTGTTTGTCACATTAGCGTTTTATTACTTTATAAGAATATACTTACTATTAAAGTACAGGTTAAATATTTTTAAATTTCAACAATATAAAAGTAATGTCTACTAAATAGTAGCTTTTTCTACAACTTAAGTAGTAATTCCATATACTTAATTGATTTCAAAATATTCTTTCTAAAACACAAATTGATGCGATTCTCTTCCTTTAATTAATAATACAATATTTAAAAAATGATCAACAAAAAAATGATAACATATATATTTCTAGTTTATTCCTCATAATTGTGAAATAGATTTTTAGATTTAAATTGACAGTTTTATCAGAATTTTCTAACAATACTTTTCTTCGTTGCCATTCATGTACTTATAACTTTTTCTAAACCACTTATCCTGCAATTCAGCCTATACGGTTATATTAGCGTTATCCACAATTTTTTAAAATAACTATTAATTTGTAGTGTCCATCACAACTCCGTCCGTGACCCTTAATATGTTTTTATTTAACACTAATAGTTCATTGGAAATAATATCATTAAGACTTTCCAACTTAATTATAACATACTAATTTTTAATGGTTACTCCAATAATATTAAAAATAATTTTGTTCAAAATTAAAACCCAAAACTATTAAAAAAATTTAAAGCAAGAGAACCAGACATAAACTTTTTCATATTTAAAAAATCCCCAGGTGGTGGAGTGCTCACTAGTAGATTGGGAAAATAAAATATCTGGTGAGGAGCAAAACCGATAGCCAATATATCAAGCGCGGACGCCTGTAAACAGCGTTTGATCCATAATGAACAATTAAACTGGAAGGTCCTCCATAAGGAAGGGAATGTGATCTGTTAGACTATAGCAACTTATCATGTAGAAAATAAAAGAACTAAAATAATTTTTAGTAACCGTAAAATCCATAACTTGCAAAAATTTAAATATAAGCCAAAACCAAACATCAAATTGAAAGAAAAAGAAACTGAACATTAAGAACGAAAAAGTACCCTAAGGATAGAAACATGCAAGGTACAAGGACTGTCAACAAAAAGGAAGGGAATAACAACGAAAATAAAACGGATAAATCTATATATAGTAATGTTAACCAAAACAAGGACAAAACAAAAAGGAAACGAAACATAGAAATTACAATCATTTATGGAGTGATATAGTAAAAGTAAGACTATCAATATTAATTTAAAAGAAATGGATTAACAGAATACAAAAGTGAGAAGAAACTAACAACCTCTTATTGAAAATTAAGTACAACAATTTTAGAAGTGCATGTCTTAAATAACTATGTCCAAACAGATAAAAAAAATTCTTCGAAACCCTAGATGAACAAATAGAAAAGAATAACAAGCAGGGTAAACTTATTATAATATAAAACCCACAGGACAATGGGACACAAAGAGAAACGAAACATTGGGAAGATTCGGAGAAGAAACCGTGAATGATAGTGGAAGACTATGTGGGGTTCATAAATTTGTTGTAATACTTTCTTTAAACATAATGATACCCACAAGCACGCTTAAGCATATCCAACACAAGGATTAAAATTAATTATTGATATAATAATAGTTAAATCAGATCAAATGTAGAAAATAAAAGACACCCAGAACGCGAATCAGACTACCACTTAATTACAGGAACAATAACAGAAGAAAAAAAAATTTAAAAACAGAAAAAAATAAAAAGCAAGACGAAGAGCAAACGGAACAACTAACAGAGTATATTTATAAAACTGAACTTCTACAAGAGAGCATTAGAAAATTATACTGAGAAAGACCAAAAATACAACTGAATGAGAATATAGTGAAATAAATGCCAAATTAAATATACAAATATCTGAACTGTGTTATACATATAGGGGCGAAAAAATCGCTGGGAAATAGGAAAAAAGAAGCCACAAAACAGAAATGTTTAGTGCTGAACTAGAGAAGATATAAAACTTAAAAATAAAACTATAATGCATGAATAAGACTTGAATAAGAATTATGTTCAAGACAATATGTAGAATATAAAAGGAAGTGAAAAAACAAATAAAATATGCAGAAACATCAAAAACACAATAAGTTTCAGTAAGTATAAAGAAGCATAAAGGATAATATGAAACTGACAACTAGAGATAAAAGGTAAAATTAACATTAGTTTAATAAAACCAAAACAAGACAGTTTTACAACTATGAAGTGTGTGTGTGTGTGTACGCATGTGTGTGCGAGTGTGGACAAAGAAGACATGACATATATTAAGGAAATTAAAAGAATATAACAAGTAAAGACTGTATATTTTAAAAAACACTAAACATATGTGTATTGGGTGGGGGTGAGCACAACTTACACAGGAAAAAAACTATAAAAGCATGCACAGAATATAAATATTAGGTTCAATTACAGAAGATAAAATAATACAACCAAAAAAAGCCGCCAAAACACTTTAAGGATAATATAAAATTAAAATCTTACCAAAAACAAAACCAAAGAAAAGAATCTTCAACACAATTGTTAAAAAGCATAAAATCTTTCAGAGAAGTATGGGCTATAACAAAATCAGGGACAGAAAAGGCACTGTAAAATTAGACTTCAAGAAATAAAACCTATACTATACAGGCACGGGCAGAATAAGAACAGAGCAAATCAGGAAAGAGATGAAAATAGCACTAATTACAAGTATAGGTACTATAAAACAGAACATATCTATAGAATGAAGAGAAAAGGTGGCCCAAGGCAATTATAAATTGGTCACCAAAAGGGAAAAAAGAGGATGACCAGTGCTTAAATGGAAAACTGCACAGATAATGATTAAAAAGAAAAGACCAACAAAAAAAAATTAGGACGACAGGCAGTACTAAAGATTGAAAATTGCAAGCCTGTAATGAGAAAATAGCTGTAAGAAGTTTATTCCAAAATTTCGCCCATTACTTTGTATCATGTATTACAATCAATTACTCGTAACAGTAAAACTTGAACTCTACAATTAATTAAAATATTTTTTACTATCACTTGAATAATTTTTATACTCCATTTTGATATTTCAGGAGCAGCCCATGGTGATGATACAGTATACATCCTTTCAAGTAATGTAGACACACATACAACTGAAGATGATAGGAAAATGTCAAAACTGATGATTGACATGTGGCTCTCGTTTATAAATTCCAGGTAATTCAATCGATTCTCCACTATTCTATTAGAACCACTATCGAAAACTAAAAAGTCGCTATAGAATATTACGACATCTAAAACACTTATTTACATTTGATTAGAATCAAATCCAAGATTAATTCTAACCTACATAATTCAAATTTAAAAAATCTTATGACCTAGTGTATAACATATGCCAAAAGTTATATGCCATATAGTTTTAATAATAAATCAAAATAAATTTGTAATATACAATTATTATTAATTTAACTTAAAAAAAATACACTTACAATACGTCATTTTATCTATAAGTAATCAAACAAGCACATGTTTAAAAAAAACATTCACTTTACACAATGATACTGATCAACAAGTCATACAACATATCTACAAATAACTTTTTTTTCACAATTTTAGTGCTCCACAAGTGGCAAACATAGAGTGGCCAACAGTTCCAAAAGACGTATCCGCAGATATTACCTTATTGTCAATTGAAACGCCAAGCAAAGTGAAAGTTGGAACAGCTAAATTTTTAGGGAACAGACCATTTTGGGAGAACATTCCCTTCATGGAAAATAGAAATTTAGATATGCAAAGGGACGAACTTTAAAAAAGGATGTTACAAGAAGAATGGTAATGTACTATTTGAAAAACAATTTTTAAATTCAATATTATAGTCATTGTAATATAAATCAATAAACTTATATGCAATGAATACAAGTTTCGTATTTCTTTTTTAAAACCACTCCTAAATTCATAAAACAATGTTGGTACATTAAAATAGAGTCAACTCAAAAGAGTATTCAATTAATGCTCTAAGAATCATACCTTAATAAAACAAAAATATTATGTTATTTATGCAAAGATACACCATCATTTAAAAGTATTCTCATTTAAGACACCCTTTAATTTCGATAAAAATTAAAGCAACTTATAATTCCACACTAAAATTTCTCAAATCATTTTTAAATTCATGCCATAATAGATATATACATAAACCATATCAAAGGGTTTTTATTAGTAGTGCTTATAAGGTAGTCAATATAAATTTAAAATTTCTTATAAAACATTACACAAAAGTCAATTTCTGTGGACTCATAATCATTAAATTGTTAGACGTTGACTGCAAGTCAACTTGTTGAAAGGTAACTACACAGATCTGAGAATACAATCACAAAGTGGTGATACTCAAAATACTTCCAACAGGACTTCAGTCCAGCTCACATTGTAAGAAAAACCTAGATTTGCCTATATAACCTGTATTGACATTAGTCCTCTGACTTTCAGATCTTATATGGGATGACAATTTTAACCCCTTTCACAATCCAGAAATTTACATGAAAAACGCCACTTTGCCTTTTATTTGCACTCAAATAATAATGGTAACTCTACAACCTCCCAAGGAAGCACAGCCTACGAATTGAAAGCGTGGAGGCTCCCATATGTTCGCCCACTGTGCCTGGTCATCGCACACCATCTCTGATATGGGGCGTTGTGGCAAGCAACGCGCCTTAGACGACCGCCAATGTTGACCCTTGTTTGAAGTGAACACAGTTACTCAATTATTTTTAGTGACTGAGTAGACCACCCGCCAGGCATAAGAGAGTTCCAAGAATGAATCTGGGTCCGTCCACACTATAGTCCACGCCTCAACCACTCAATTATTTTTAGTGACTGAGTAGACCACCCGCCAGGCATAAGAGAGTTCCAAGAATGAATCTGGGTCCGTCAACACTATAGTCCACGCCTCAACCACGTGATCACGCTGGCAATTTACACTACAAATAGTGTGTAAAAAAATTCAATCAAATCTGTTGTATTGAATTTATGAACATGTTAAACAAAGATCCACAAACATATGATAAACAAAATTTTAGTAAAAGCTTTGTTGGCAGTAACTACAATAAATAACCCACTCATCAAAGACGAACACTATAAAAAAATTACTCAAAGAAACATTTCAGGGGGTTGATGAGTTATAAGTACTGGAAACATTACCAAAGTTACCTAAAAACACCTTGATTCTATCATAAAATCAACTCTTTGCATTTACACTTTAAATAATTAAAAACAAATATTTGAGAAATTTGAATTAATCATTTTAAAAGTACAAAATTAAAAATATCACCTTTAATGCAAATATTATATATTCTTTTCAAAAAATAAATCCAATCTTCAAAAATTATGTGGATATATTTTTTATTACACTTTAACCAGATATAAATACTACATTCTTTATCCAATACATACAAGTTTTAAAACACTTCACATAAAATAATAATATTATCATCAAACTGTCACTCCTACCTCACCCAAAATATCAGACAGCCTCTCTAAATGTGTATTTACAGCACCAAGATCCCTTCCTGCTTTACTGCGATTCAACAGCTGGAACGCATTCATGTACTCTAATTCGGAAAACTCTGGCCCCTTCTCAACAATCCCATTTAGAATTTCCTGCACACAAAAGTGACAAATAAACAAATTAATTTTTTATGCATAACATACTTCTGGCGTTAAGAAAAACAATTCAAAATAATGGCGAGCATGATCCAATGCGACTTCTCTAGTCATGGTAATGTTGGTTAAAGTTTGTTGCAAGGCAAAAACATTACGGCACATTCGCTGAATGCCTGCTTCATCAATCAGCTTCATGTATTGAGAAGAGCTGATCAGAATCTTTGCTATCAAGTGACCCAATCCTTCAAATATATACTAAAAGAAGTGAACAATTATTAAACATTGCAAATAAAATGTTGGCTGAAAAAAACCTTGCATTTTCTGGGGTGTAAGCTTGATGTCATAGCCTCATCTACATTAGCTAGTACACGACTCAATTCTAAAACTTTAGGGTCAGGCTCATGAGTTTCTTTGTTATAATCGCTTTGAGCCAACAAATAATGAAAGCACTGTACACGGACCTAAAAATAACATTTTATGTAACTTAAAAATTCCAGGAAGTAAGGCAGCTTACTTCTAAGTGAAGCAGCAGTAAACATGTATTAGCAAGTTCATCAAAATCTTGGGCTATGCTAGTTAACTGATGAAGTGTTGCTGGCGATATTGGTGATGGAGTATCCACTGATGATACTGTTATAGTTACTGGAGAAAGAGATGGCTCTTGTCTAAATTCACTAGCAAACTGAAGCATTCTAACAGAAAACCACTCCTGGAAATATGTCGACATTAATTAAAGAGTTACAAAATATCACAAAATACAAGAAAGAGATAGCAATACAATAATAAAAAATTTCTTATGAAGAACATTAAACCATATAAAAAAATTGCAAATACAATATTAAAAACAACCGATATCATGGGCAATAATATTGAAATGGTGTCACAAGTTTAGCAAAGTATGAAGGATGATAACAAATCACATTCATTTAATTGTAGTCATGCTAAAAAATATTGCCTATGTTAAGCGAGTAAATATCAATATCTACAATGTTAAAATAAATCAAAAACAAGCATTTATTCTTTCACAAAATAAATACATTGATTACTGACGTGATTAGAAATAAACACGTGTCATGATCTATCAACGGCTCTTTAATAGGTTTTGAACCAAAGGTGATAAAGTTTTGTGACCAATCACTGTCTATGATACAACATCAATTTCATCTTAAAAATCAAAAAAAAAAAGCAGTATAAGTGATAATACAATGGTTTCCTCTCCAAAAAAATATTAAGACCTTTGAAACTACTTTCTAGGACATGAAAGACGTCATCTAAATACTTTTTTTGGAAAAATGGATAACAATACCACATATTTGTATGGGATTATATATAGAACTCTATTCACAAAAAAATATATAGCATATTGTCTAAAAATACCATTCTTCATCCAGCAATAACTGTGAGCAAAATATGCTACAAAATTTTACCCTATGCTACTTACTGTCCCAAGTCCCCAAATAATTATTTGTTTGAGTTCTTTAAAAAGCATCTGAGGAAGAAGAACTCAATATGACTAAAGCAAAACACAAACATATCTTGTAGTAGCTACAGCAGCTGCTCAGCTCTATATAAATTAAATAAATTGCCACAAAACACAAAAATATTTTTATTGGAACTTATCTATTTAAAAATTTGCTTACCATACTCTCTTGCAACTGAGCCAGTTCCTTTAACAGTGCCATATCTGACAGGATTTCGCCGGCACTCACACCTCCCTCTCCCAAATTACTTGCTAGAATCTCAGCCTCTCTTCTGTTTCGCTGGCGTACGTCTTCCGGACTCTCCTCCTCTGAGGGCTGATCCCTCCTAACTGCTGCTTTCCTGCGTTCACTACGAGCTTGGTACTCCTGCTGCGCTTTAAGGTTTAACCAGTTGGGTAAAGACCTAAATAAACACATCAACATTAGGCTGCAAAAAAGCATATCCAAACACTTACTTCAAAAATCTACTAATGTCTTCATCTTTGAGCCATGCTGCGCTACATATGCGGCGGTCCTCAGAATGAGGTTGTACTATGCCTTGATATGCAGCATAACATGTCTCCTTGTATTCTTTCAAAGCAGAACAGACTGATTTTACGACTTGCTCTCCATATAACGGTAAGGATTGCAGCAGACTGCGCCATTCTCTTATGTAACCTTCTATTGTTACTGTGCTCTTTAAACAAGATTTTTAAAATTCAAATTGTGCTATCACTAAATAATAAACTAATAATTCCTTATTTGATTTAATGTTTTTTTCTATAAAACGTTCTCTAATCCTACCATAATAAAGAAAACATTAAAAATGTAGAGAATAGTATTAAAAACTAACTGAAAATATTACCCAAAACAGTTTATCTTAATCATCACACCCCTTCTCATGTAATTTTTGTATAACGTGAAATAACATATTATTCTATAGAAGTGTAAAAAATGTGTTTTACATAAATACTTCTAAAAGTATACAAATCTACTGCTATTTCATGGATTTATCAAACTTCAATATTATCAAAATCAATGGAGCAGTAAAAAAGACAAACTTCAGCTAAATGTACATTTACTGGTTGAAGAAAATAGCAGACACTCACAGAGACCAACTTAAACACAGCCACTAAAATGTATCGGGTACAATAGAATATATTGACTTAAAAGATTGAGTCCTAACAATAAAATGTAAAACAGAGACGACACCTAATGCAGACATCTCCAAACTTAAAAATTTGAAGTAATAAAACGACTAATTCAAAAGATGTATAAAGTGTGGAATATAAAATTGCCCTTTAAACAATTTGCTTCAAACAAGAGCAAACAATAGTTATATTTTGGTTACAATATATTTCAAAAAATAACTTAAAACCCTTTGCTCAACAAAAAAAGCATAGACAATAGTGAAGATTTTGAAGAATAACTTTTTCATTGGGTTTAGATTTCCGCTTAAATTAGACTTAAATAAAGAATGTAATTTTCACCATTAATCAACAATCAACCACAGTAATAAAAATACTTCACCCAGAAAAAAATTACATCACCCTTGATGAATGTCATTCCAATCCCAAAAATTTTATATTACAAAATATAAACCTGCCTACAAGAAAAGGTATTTGCTACTTATCGCCCTTGTGTAAACCATTTTAAAAAATCACTTGTCAGAGAAGTTCAATTTAAGCATAAAAGAGGTGTGTGTGATTAACCGTAACATTTTTAGACCTGTGTAAAAGATAATGAAAACCACTTCAATCAAAAATGCTATCCACTAGTTCCTTATAACTTATTAAAAAAAAACTTATTTTCTTTCACTCGTTTTCTTATTTTACATTATGTAGGCAAAACGTGACCGACACAACTTATGTCAAAAGTAACAAAATTTAATGCAGTAGGATGCAGTAGATAGCCTAGATCTTATCCTAAGACGAAATAAAAAATAAAGCTAAGTCTATAAAAAGCTGCGATACAAAATAAGATTAATTCAAAATAAATTTCAATTATACTAGTCATTATAAGCCTACTTTTCTTATACACGTCCAAAAAGGCCTAAAATGTCATATGCAGTGGCTACTAAGTACATGGACAAGTCAAAAGCCTTTATGAATAACTAATTAAGCAGTACCTAGAACTAAAACCACCAATAATTTACCAGAATAGGGTAAGAAAGCAAAGACCACTAAAAAAAAAATTTGCACATTATTAAGGTACGTTCTTCTGATCCAGGAATATCTTTGGGTCAAGGACAACCACAACTGAGAGAAAAGAGTTAAGTATCAAACAAAAGTATCTGAGTGTAGTTGCAAGTCATACCTAAAACACCAAAATGCAATTAAAAGTCCTCATCAGGAATCCAAATGAAAAAGCATTTAGCACAGGTACATGAAAACATCAATCGCTACTCAGATAACGTTCTGTCTAACAAGTTTTCTGTTTAAGCTTAAAATACTTCAATACAAATCTAATCTACTGCCACAAACTGACTTGTTCCACAAATCATAAATCACCCAGTAAGGCCATCTAAAGATTATTTTGAAAAGTGGTTATCAAAAGTTACATTTTTTTTATGACAATCAATGTGAAATAAATGATAGATATTTATAAGGAAAATGTCTTTCTTTCTATTAAAATGTTTTGTAGAAAAAATTATGATTGAATCCTTTGACAAGATGACTGTATCAAATAAATCTGTCCTTGCAGACAGTGTATAGAGAAAAACAGCAGAGGGGTTTGAAAATATGTTAAAGAGATATCTAGAATACAAATTAAAAAGAAAAAAAACATCAAAATGAAGCAGTTATTTCGCTGAATTAGATATTCATAGATCATTACGAAGATACACCAGTCAGTTATTCAAAAGTATGCCCCAAAAATGTCAAACGATTATCAATAGTGAAGATTGGACATCATACTAATATATTTTTATTTTAATCTGCATAATGCAGTGTGTAAACATATAGATTTGGTATGCCTTACATAAGTTATTAAAAAGTTATGATGGTTATGCTCGTCCTAGACATAGTATATATTCAAAAATTAAACTATTTATAACCTACAGTTGGATATATGTAGACAACGACACCCTTTAAGAGAATTAACACAGCTATTGTTTACTACTTCACAATTTATCTGTTGTAAAAAGAATATCTAAAGCAAGGGTACATATCAATGCATTATAAAAAATTCTTTATGAAGAAAAGCACAGAGAAAAATATGTTGGAAAAATTTTATCTTTTCAGGCTCTAAGTGTGGATTTTCTCACAGATCGTTGCACAATAAACGCTAAATATTACTAGACATTTCTTAAAGTCATAAAATTAGTCGTCACAATTAAAAAAAAATTCTTCACGATAAATCCATAGAAATCATTCTAAAACTAAAATAAATCGTTCCTTCATGCGATCTAGACCTTGTACACTCAGATCATAATCTCTTTATATGTTTAAAATAATTTAGCATTAATGAAAATCAGTATATGCTGTTCAATAACGCCTACATAATCACCAAAAGACTTCTTCCTAAGTACCATTAGTACAAAACAAATAAATTATTATGAAAAGTGTCAATCTCAGTCTTGGTCGATGGATGAATTAATTAATTCTGTTTATTAATTATATTTTACAGGTATGCAACTTTCATTTTTAAACTGTAATTCAGCCTACGCTAAAAATATACTTACAACTAATAATGGCTTATAGTCTGTAGTAACATCCAACAATACTGTAGCTTTCCAAGCATCAGCAGCACGCACAGCCATATCAATTTGTGCTAGAGTTTCTACCCTCTTTCTTGTAAGAAAACCATCGGTTACGTAATTTGACACAAATAAATTTAGAGAGCAAGATATGCTGCAATAAAATATGATATAAATTAGGTACACATAATATCACAATTAATAAGCACATTGAAGATAACTGTGTTAGCAAAATAAAAGTAATTTTAGTTAGCCCGCGATAGAAAAAATTGTTTAATACTACTTGGAACACAGTAAACTGACATGATTCATCTGATATAAGTACCACAGCATTCCATTTTATAACTGCTCATTAGTAATGTCGACGTGATTGTCAGTAAATAATCTATATAAGTTGAGTGGCAGAATTCAACTTCATTTCTTGTGTCTAATTAAAGAACATGGCCCTGAAAATGTTCTTTAAGTCGCCTTTGCTTACCATCTTTCATCAATTTAAAGTTAGGACTGCTCAACAAAGACTTCAAAATTATCTGTGGCAATATGATGCATGTGATACAGTGGAATCAAGAAACGTCTGCTTATTAAGTCCTCAACTAATCTCCAGATAGAATTAACATTTAAAAGTTACTAATTTGCTCTCTAGACCTTTCCTAACATCGATCTGGATTCCGACAGCTAGACTTTTATATATAATATGAAAAATTTGCTGCACTTGTTGTACCCAGTGTTTTTCTATATTCTCTCTGTTTTAACTCTAGAAGCAGAAGGTCTCCATCCAAAATAGATGGAGAGATAGTGCCTCTGCTATATTTTGCTCAAATTAAAGAGAACAAGTCGCGTAATAATAAAAATTCAGTATATAATTCAATAACCGTCCAAATAGTGATCATCCACGCACATAATACACTATAAGACAGCATAGTTACAGAATTGTGAATACCTAAAACTCTGAAGTGATAACACTGTCCTACAGTCTTCTCCCTGTGAGAATGTGAAGAACTGCCCAAGATGTAGCAGGTGGAACACTTCTTTACTAGCATAGTTCATCTCTAAATACTTAAAAATATTCAGCGTATTTAATGAAAGAAAATTGTTAATACTCCTAAGTTAAGATTTTTCTTAACTTAATCCTCCGAAATGTTGCTTCTAAATGTTAATGCATTTACACATTGCAATTTTTCATTCACTCTTAATTCATGGCTGCATCTAAATAATGACCAACTGTCAGAACTGGTTTATACAGTCAGACCCAACTTCCACCAACAAACAAATTACATATCTACAGTTTCTTTGTGCATCTAAAGCAAAAACGATTTCGTAAAAAAAATTTTTACTTTTAGGGAAGAGCTTATTTCAAATATTCTTTGCATAACTTCAGTTGCTCTAGGGATCTTCAAAATAGCCATAATGTTTTGAATCTTCTTCTTTTTATTCATGCTCTAAGCCCTCTTCATACTAATAATGAACATTGTGGGCGACTTCTCAATAATTTTCAATATTACGTCTTAATGGTTTTAACTTATCCACTCAATTTTTGATTCCATCATATAAATATGCATTCACATGCAATATTACAAAAAATCAATGTGTACTTTAACCATACCCTTAAAATTAGCCCAAACTTAATGAAAGCATGCTGCTCTTGGTCTGTAACTTTTATTATGCCACTATACAGGGTGTCCCACAAAGATGTTCCAAGACTTCTAGTAGAGGTTATTTGAAACATTTTAAGCAAAAAAGTTCCAATAAAGATGGGTCAAATTCTCAATCGTTTTTGAGATATTGATAAAGCAAGTTAGGGATCTTTGAATATGCTTGGTTGTTCATTTTTTTTCCTTTTTTTGGGTCATGTAGTAATTTGTGTATCAATCAAGTCTGATTCAAGGGAAACACTTATTGCAATAATTCAGGTAGCTTTTGATACAATCCCTGAATCAATGGAACACATAACTGGCGAGGGGAACTATGACATCGCATTGCTTTATGTTCAGAAATTAGAGGAGGCCATTTTGAACAGTTTTAGTTTATTCTAATCTTAATTAATCCTCATTAATAATTTTTAAGTAGTTTTAAATAATTTAATCGATTGTTTAATACATTCGAATTTTTTTTGCCATAAATTTATTATTTTAGACCAGTAATAGTAGTCACTAAGAAATAATCTTTTAAGTGCATACGAGGTGCACTCAAGTTATAACACCTCCGAATTTTTTTCTCAGGACTGGGAACAGATAGAAACATGCGGTTTGTTTCAAAATACTGGCGCACTCTTTGTGAATGCGTGAGTGAGAATCAGGACTGTTTTTGATACTTAAAGTGGCGACGTTTTGGTGACGTGATGGTGTTATGGATGTGCATTTGTGGGTGCAACAGTTCAAAGAAGGCAAAACGTCGTGTGACAACAAGCCAAGACAATCTCGGCCTCGCACCAGCCAGTCTGACAACATGATCAAGCGAGTAGAGAAACTTGTTTAGGAGAATCACCGAATGAGTGTGAAACACATCACCTCCAAAGTTGGCATTTCCGTGGGATCTGTGCACACAATCCTGCATGAAGACCTGGCTTCAGGTGGGTGCCACAAATGCTGATAACTTTGAAGTGATTTCTCATGCTCCCTACTCACCTAGCCTGGTTCCTAGCGCCTTTTGGCTGTTTCCAACGATGAAAGACACTGTCCATTGTCGCAAATTCACTAGTCGTGCGACTATTGCATCAGCGATTTTCCAGTAGTCCAAGAAGACTCCCGAAGAAGCGTTCGCAGTGGCCATGGAATCATGGCATCGACGTTGTGAAAAATGTGTACGGCTGCAGGAAGATCATGTTGAGAAGTGACACAGTTTTCATGTGATTAGTTTATAAGAAAAAAAATTGGAGGTGGTATACCTTGTATCATCCTTGTCTACATCTAGTTTCCTTGTCAACAAAAGTTATGATAATAACTTGGAGGAATAATAAAATGTTAAAAAGACCAAACACCCCAAAAACTTGCTTCATCAATATCTCAAAAACGGTTGAGAATTCGACCTATGTTTATTAGAACAGTTTTGCTTAAAATATGCAAAGACCCTTTACATGAACTCTTGGAACGTCCTTGTGGGACACCCCGTAGTATTATGACAATCAGAAGCATGAGTAAACAACATGACAAAAGTACAAATAAATGCCTATAGTATTAATAAAGATTTCAGGCTATTTAAACCTTATTATATAAACATGCAAAACAAATCAATTTTTGAAAACATTAAAATATGCAATTTATTGCTTACCCTTGTTTCAAATCTAAAGCTTGTTCAATTTCCTCAATAAAGCACATCAGTGGGACAAAAATTAAAGTGACATTGTTTGGATCAGGTGGGCTGACCAGCACCTTCTCCCTATTAGGTTTAAAGTTAGGTACGTCCTTTGAATTGCTATTCATAGTTAAAGCACTGGATGAGCTGTCAAACTTAAAAATAGCCTTCTTCTTCCTAAAAGCCATTTTAATTAATTTTTTCATACAAATATAAATTGTTAACTCACATTTGCTGCTTACGGCGGGAAAAATAGCTAGATATATCATCTGGATCGGCAAATCCATCAGCTAGCTGAGGCTCATTAGATATATTTTGAATGTCCAAATAATCGTTCAAAAGTAGCTGCAACTATTAGCAAAAAAATTACAAAGTTAATCTACATAAACAAACTATTTACTTACAACAGCCTGTACTTGTGCCCAAAATATTTTCATATCGTACAACTTAACATTTATTTTGTGAGCTTCACAGGCCCTAGCTAAATGGCTTAAAAGCACTGCATGTGCTTGAGCAACTTGCCTAAACTGTTCAAATAAGGTCTGCATAAACTCCAGCAGAGCAACCTGCTTCGCCTGCTTTACATCACTTGCAACTTGGATTGCACTAATATCAATTATGTAATGTGTAGTGCGTTGAATTATGTTTAGCAACTCGCCCTGCATCTCCAACTTCAGCTTCTAAAAAAATAAACAAAACAATATATTACTATTTGGATGATCAAAAAGTTTAAATTATTTTCTAAAATGTTAAATATTCCAATAAAAGGTTTTAGAAAATGTAAAAGTTTTTTTATTACATTTTCCAAATAACTTATTGCCATACAAATGCCCCCATCTAAAAGTAGGAATATAGGAATATAATAAAACTTCATACATAAAATAGAAACATTGTACAAATAACTGATTACAATATTAAAATAAATGGACTGTTCGTTCAAGAAAAATTTTACAGTTGAAAAATATCTTTAATACTGTACTGCTACCAACATAGATACATGTGGCAATATGGTCTGCTATTTAATGTGTCTATAAAATATCGCTTCTTATGCTAGATGTATTGATAGCTAAAGCTAATGCCCCAGTTGGCTTCATTCATAATATTATAAAGGACAAATCTGGAGACCAAGGAAAAAACAAAGACAATCCTGAAAAAGTCATGTTCTATATAGGGAGTTATTATCCTGTTGGAAAGCACCAAGAAAAAAACATATCAGTTCACAAAATCCCCTATAATTAATGCTGGGTTATCACACACAAGCGCTTCTTATGTAATAACTAGCAGTTCTGGTGGTATGTCGCTCAACAATACAATTTGAATTTGTGTGTCCCTCCCTACTCAAGTATGATGATTATGCATATCCAGACAAAACATAATTATTTCTCAGCCATCCGTGCTATTCATTCATAACAAAATTGTAAACAAAATCGCTGATGTTCAAGTTTCAATGAAAGTCGTCTCATAATAGTATAGGTAAAAACAAAAATCATCAAATATCTCAACATTTGTTGAGTTCACAGCTGTTGAACATAACGCAATTTTATCTTCTAATGATCATTCTAGGTCACCCAAAGTTTGGTATTATTAGCGCCATCCTGGTGATAGTTCCACACAGTTAAACACAGACAAACTATTGTTAATTACAATATTACCTATGAAAATGACATACCAACTTTCGTCTCTTATATAATTTGTTCTGTATACAATGTTTATGGCAATAAGTTCAATGGTTCAAATATTTTAAAAATAGCATTTTCATATATATAAATTCTTTTAAAGTTGTTTAAAAATTATTGACAATTTTTTATCTAATGTGAATCAAATAAAAACATTAAAATTGATTCAGGCCTATACTATGAGACAATATTTGTTTAAATCTAACACAGGACTTTGGTGGAAACAACACTAGAAGTGTGCGAGTTCCCAAGGTGCTTACTTTGACTTAATACTTAATTTCAAAACAGACCATATAACTGACCGCTTTACAGTATTAAGTTTTTTCAGTCATAATGTTTCATACTTTAATTTTAAACATTAGTAAAATTTTATACTAATAATATCAACACTATTAATATTAACTATTGTAATATACATCAAAAAGTGTCACATATGTATTTTATATTTTAATATGCTAATAACACCAATTCGAGTTAGTAAATGGTAAATAATAATATAAAAAATAGAAATAAGTTAAAAAATGTAAGCACCCCGCATTTTAAACCAAAATGTCTTACATAAAGACTTATAAAACATTCTACCTACTCCACCACTAACAACAGCTCAATTATTATATGCAAATAAGAGACTAAATAATGCAAGTAAAACTTCCTTTTCAGAACTGTAGGGGGTGCTTAGAGAATCTTAATCTCAAATTGTCAGCCTAGATTTCACAATTGCTTTTCCATAATCTTAAAAAAAGAGGTGAGTTCAGTTTTGTTGCATGATTCAATTCTTCATAGAACTAAATCAAAATTAAGCATACCACTTTTTATGCTTTATTCTCTGCAATTTGTGTTCTATTGCTTATTTACTTTACACTACATTCAGATTATAGAGTGGAAAATGTAAAAATTAAAGGATAAAAAAAAACTTGTGAAAAGCTTATAAATATTTACATTTATTATTAATTTACCAATATTGTTATAACGATATAACTGCATGATATAAACTTTGAAAACATATCTAGTGCAACTACATATATTATATCACAAATAATATGTATAATAAGTTTTCTACATCACCACAAAGATAAAATTTTAAGTGCGTTTTTTAAATATAAAAACTTGTGTTGGGACAGTGTGTTAGTCATGATATTCTGAGTATTCGATTATTTTTCCTTTTATCATTGCAGTAATATCGTTGGGGGTCCATGTAGCTCCATCGGGTCTGGATTTAGCCATAACCTCAAAAAATCTCCTAATGTAAGCTAATAACAGTGTTAAAAAAAAATTTTTTAAACTGGAGATCAAAATATGTTGACTATATATTTTTGGGATCGCTGAATCCAAATATAAAGTCTAATCAACCCAGTAATATCAGGGTTCAACCACATTCTTAAAAGAACCTAATTATGTGGGCCATTTAATACTAAAAAATTTTTTTTCTAGTCTGAGATTCAGAGTACTCTTACTATATGTTTTTAGGGTTGCTGACATTGAAATCAACGTATATTTAACCACATCACTCCAAAATTATGACATAATCTCAAAAAAAAAAAATGCAAGCCCAATAAGACTAATGCTTTAGAGCAAGGTAGAGAAGAAAAAGCAAAAAGGTTATTGACCGAGTACACGCATGATAACCGCAGAAAACCTCTGTTTATAGATGAAAAAATCTTACAGTGGAAGAATCTTTCAAATGATATGATACACGCTAGATCATCCAAAGAAGCATCTCAGTTATTGCCAAGGGTTCAGAAAGGCCATCATCCAGCAGCTATAATGTTTTGATAGGGAGTGGGCTATGATGGAGTCAAAACTTCAGCAGATGTGTATCAACAGAATATTTTGGAAGGTGTAGTGAAACTTCTAAATCACACGCTTTTCCAGAGTGGATCTTTCAGCAACAATGTGCCTTATTTTCTAACAAAGGAATTGCTGTCTGATAATCCAAATCTTAACCCACTAGATTACAAATTATGGGCAGTTTTAGAGGGCTCAAAGACACCCACATGTTGATTTTTTGAATCAAGCCCTAACAGCTGCAGTCAATATTTTTCCAATTGATGTAGTATATGCTGCCATAGACAAGTGGTGTTACAGCTTGTATGGAGGCTAAGGATAGCCATTTTGAATAAATCTGTTGTAATTATATTTACCAATAAGCATGTGGTTAATAAATCTTGAAAACATTATGCAAAAATAATGAATGGTTTTATTTTGTGATTCTAATCAATATGTAACAGTATTTATGGGTATATTATATAGGACAGCTGATTTCAACTGCTTTTATTTTATTTCTGAGTCCTGTTACGTTTTGTACTATAATTTAAGAAATTGGGCCTACTAGGAACAGCACATTTAAAAAAAAAGCGCCTTAAACTCTACATACATGGTGCTGTGGAAAAGTTTATTATACTGTTTATGATATAATATATGTAGTAATGTAACATATTATTAAATTTTTGTGTCAACTACTTTGGGCTCTGTACAGGGTGTCCCAGATTCGATGAGATTTGGGGATTTTTAAAAAGAAATCTAAGCTAACCTACCTCATCCCGATATCTAACTGTTTTGGAGATACAAGCCAAAAGTCATTTTTGGTCGATTTCTAGAAAGTGTCACAACTTCATTGTTTACGAATATTATTTAAAACTAAGAACATTTTGATGCAAATTCATACCCCGATACTGTTAAAATTATTTTGTTGCATCTTAAGGGTTTTGAAATATGAGAGAAACTTGCATTTTTCAGATATGTTACCAAAAAATTGTTTATTTTTTTAGCTTTCCAAAAATATATAGTTAATTACCTTTATTTTCGGCATTGTGACATTTACAAGCATTTCATTATTTCCATGGCAATGTATGAAAACAAGTTAAAAAACAGAAACAAAATGTCGAACATTTTGTTTTTATATTATAAATGTGAAAAAACTGTTAACAATTAAAAAAATGTATGTGTATTTTGAAAAACCAGACATAGTAAAATGTTATCTAGAAGCAGAAAAAACTGACAAAAAGCTGTAAATTCATATTTAAATTTATATTGGAAAAAGTGGTATCTAAATATTAAAATATGTACACAACTTGCAAGTAATCGAAAAATGTTGGCTCATTTCGAAAACCAAGGACAAAAAATCTATACATTGGTATTCTTAATGCTGCCAACTTGCATAATCTACAACAAATGTGTTAAAAGCAATTCATGGAGTGATTAAACGTATACATTTTTAATAAAATCTGTTAATTTAGCATGATGGCACAGTTAAAAAATGTCTAGATTCTCATACAAAAATACACAAAATAAACTTGCCAAGTAACACTATCTGCACGAGTTTCACTACAAACAATAAGATTTTGGAACTGCAAAAATGTAACAAATTATGTGTTTGTAAGTTTGTAACTAACATTGCAACTCAACTTCTAGAGTTTCGAACCGATTTCAAAGGTCAATACCTCATTCGATCCAATTTGTTACCAAACCTCACATAAAGGTTTTAATTTTTCGATTTAGATCACAGTTTACCTGTTATAGATCAAAACATAAAGTAATTTGATAGTTTGCATCACCTATCAGTTAGCTATCAATTGTCAGGAGGCGCATGCAGCACAACTTTGTTTTATGTGGTCTGTCTTTGAAACGGTCCTGCCATTAGTAAGCACATATAGCACAACTTTTTAATGCCAATCAGAAGAAACCAATCACAAACATATGTATAAATATGTGCAAACATGGTCTGATATAAATCCATATTAATAGCTTTGCTATCATTCAAAATTTGCCTAGTATTTATCTATATCTGTTAATATTTGAGACAGTTAACAAATTTACACTAAGTATATTTTTATATCCATCCTTCATTACTTTAACAACATAATATCACAACATTTCCTTGGTAAACCAAATATTTGTTACATAATTCCCCAAAGCTAACAATTTCTTAATAAATTCAAAACTAAAAATATTTTGTTACATAAATTATATAGAATGTGTGCCACAAATGTAACATCAATAACATTAGTTAAAATTTTTAATCAAATAAAATAATGCAATTAATACACTGGTAACTCACATCCACAGCAAAAGGTAGCTTTCCCAGCAAAGCTAAACACTTTACAAGTACAGCCATGAAATGTGAAGAATCCGCTTCCGTGTCTGTAATGTCCAAATCTTCCTTCACATCAAAATCTTCAGCCTTAGAACCCAACCTACAAGTCATGCATACAACAAAAATATTATCTAAACACAACTCAAACCCACTTAGGCGTTCCCTCTAGTAAATTACGCCTGACTGTAGATCGCTGCCTAGAAGACAAGCGTATCTCAACACTTCTTTGCAAAGGTGAATTAAGCAGTCCCTCTCTCCCAGATCCTTGCCGCCGGAGAGCTAACGCATGCTGAGCTGTTTTTACATATAAATGTTGCTTGAGTTCGTTTATAAGTTGCACGTGCAGATGCTAAAGTAACATAAAAAAAAAATAACATCATCAAACAGTTTAAAATATTAATACCTCTTTTTTAGACTCTAACTCTTGACTTAACTCTTTTAAACCTTCCACCCCCTCTAAACTGCCCTTCCCAAGAGATACTGCTTCCACCAACAGTTGAGTAGCATGCAGATAGTGCTTCCTCGCTAAATAGCCTGCCAAGCGATTTGGCACATCATTCATCTTCTCTCTAAAATCAAAATGTTAGTTTGCCTAAAAACCACCACCACCTGCAAACTAACACTTCTTCAAGTAACTGCAGCATATACTTGTATTCCAGCCCCTCCATCCACAATTTCTTCAGCTCATCCCTTCGACACCTTAGCAGTGTCTTGCAAGCTTTCAAATTCTCCTTAACCTTATGGATCTTTTCTCTCGACTCACTGACTTGCTGAGACAGAAGTCCAAATAACTGCATCACCTGCTTAAAAACATTATACAATGTCATATAACAAAATAATGTTATTGACCTGTGTCAGGTCATGCTCGTGGAGCGAAACAAGTTCATCAAGCTTGCGGTCACTTTGCTTATACTCTGTCTCTAACTTAGCCTTCTCCCTATCCCTTTGCTCGTTGGTTTCACTTGCAGAGAGAGTGCGAATAACAGACATTAACAAACCGCTCTAAGAAAAATTTACATTAAACTTTTTAAACACGCCATATAAATAATAGTACCGTTTCCTTTAGAGGCTTCACACCTCTAGGAGGCTTCGTTGGCGGTTGTACCTCCATATTATTGTATTAACGCTAACTTTAAACCAGATTCAATATAGAAAGGAATGGGTGGATTTCATTTCAAAACAAACTGTACATAACCTACAATATTACAAATACATAGGATGTTACACAAAAACCAGGTGCTACAAAATTACCTTCAATCAATGTATATTTTATATATATAATATGTAATAGCTGTATTTTTTATCTACTTGCAAATATAATTATAGAAATAATTCAATTGATAACAATTCAGTTAAAAATACTATTTATTTGTATACATATACTAACTTCCTGCTTTATTTTTTATAAAAATACATGGTGAAATTAATAAAAATATTTATTTCATTTATTATTAATTTATTTTTGGTAGAATAAATTATTTTTTCAGCAATATCCCTCTATTCTTTCTGCTCTTTGTCTTTTTTTTTCAGCTAATAATACCTATTCTGTGTAACTTTTCCTTGGTTTTATTTTGTTAAGCCTCTCTTCCTTGTACATTTCAAAATTTCTGTTTTTTTTTTAACTTTGTATAATTTATAATTTTGTTTTTTTTAAATACACAAGCTTTAAGTTGCAGAATTGAAGGCATTACAAAATAAAAATCCATGTCAAACGTTTGAAGAGTTGGTAGATTTCTTGAATGTTGATTTATCGATCATCAGTAAACGTTTGAAAGCCATGGGAATGATTTAAACATAAGAAAATTGGGTGCTACACAAATTAAAGCCGAGAGACGTTGAAAGACATTTTTTCAGCTGGAAACAGCTGCTTCATAAGCACAAAAGGAAGAGGTTTTTGCATCATATCGTGACTAGTAATAAAAAATAGATTTATTACGAGAACTCTAGGTGCAAAAAAGTCAGATGTATGCCCGGCCAAGTATTGCCATCGACATCAACATCGACGCCAAAGCGAAACATCCACGGTTTAAAGGTAATGCTTTGTATTTGATGGGATCAAAAGGGCGTGGTATTTTATGATCTACTGAAACAAGGCAAAACTATCATTCAAAATCGCTATCGAGAAGAATTGATCAAATTGAACCAGATGTTAAAAGAAAAATGACCGGAATACGCCGAAAGATACGATAAAGTGATTTTCCAGCGTGACACTACTCGGCCACGTGTTGCAAAACAAGTCAAAAACTATTTTGTAAACACTTCAATGGGATGTCCTACTCCACCCGACGTATTCACCAAACATTGCCCCTTCTAATTACCATTTGTTTCGATCGATGTCGCAAGCCTGTCTGAGCAGCGTTTCAACTCTTTTGAATCCGCCTGTTGCCAGAAAGATGGAAAAAGTTGTAATTAAACGATAAATAATACTTTAAATAACTTGTGATTTATAATTTTTTTTTAAAATAAACATTTAATTTCAATCTCCAATATGTATACTCTTTGTTGTGAATTCTGTGTCTGCTCCATATACCATTGCTAGCTTACAACTGTTTTGTATACCTAAAGATTTTTTTTATTTGCTAACATTTTTGGCTATAGGTTCAAAAGTTTAGTTTTTAACTAATTTTGGAGCACAAAAATAAGAACATTGATAACTAAAGTAAAAAAGAACATAACAACTAAGAAAAAAGCTATATAATTTCAAGAATAGAAGAGAAACCTAAAATGATACCCTATAAAGGTTAAAAATGCAAATCCAATCGTACAGACAACAACAAAAATAATATAAAGTAAATATAATAACATTATAATTTTAATATATCAAGAGCGACAGAAATCTATTTAATATGAACATAGGGAGAAAAGTCTAACTACCCATAAGCAAAAAAAAAAGATCTACCAAGAAGGTTAGAAAAATAAAAACTATAAATTAATGAAAGATGTTGAAAAAGGTACAAGTACAAAAGGTGATAACAATACTTACGACAAAAAAAGTACCAAAATAGAAATCAAAATCTTATAAAGAATGAAGGAAAAAATGTTCACTTTCTTGATTGGGGTATAAAATAAAACACAATAAAATCCAGACACCACTAATAAAATCATAGTCTGTAGTGCCCTCTACAAAAAAAAATCAAAATCGCAAATTGCAAAAACCAAGACTGAAATATTATCATAATAATAACACGAACAGTCAGTTTTGCAAATGTAAAGAAAAAATGCCACAAAACGTAAAAGTAATAAAATGTAAATCAAAAAGAAGAAAGTAGATATAATTAAATTTTAAAAAAATAAAGAAATGGATTATTCAAAACTTTGGTATTCAGATTAAAAAATGGTAAATATATATGATATAAGAAAATACAAAAAGAAAAGAAATAAGAAAGAAAAACATGGGGCCGGCGAAGAGATTGCTCTGTAAGCAATCCCAGAACGAACTTAAAAAACCTTTCGAATATCTGGAAAATTATTCGACATAGAATTTTTTCTTCATTTTCGAATTCAGCGTAAAATTTCCTATAAGAATCACATTTAAAATCGTAATGTCGAAAATTTTCCCGAAATTCGAAGTCGAATATCTCGAAAACTATTCGAGATAGAAATGTTTTAATTTCGAATTCGAAATCAGCGTAAAATTTCCTATAAGAATCCATTTTCAAATTTTAAAAAATCTTAAATTTTGTGACGGACCAACAGACAGACAGAATTCAGTAACGAACTTTTGAAGTTCGTTGAAAAAGGTAGGCTGAGCTGTAGGTACTACCGGGGTCCATAAGGTGGCGGATCATGGAGTGGCTAGCTGCATAAGCAGTCCCCGACCGTTCAGCGGTAAAGTTACCAGGGTGTAGTAGTAGTCCCAAGGAAAAGGGCTACTTAAAAAGTGCTACAATACCCAATGACGACTTTATGACATAGCGAGTAGTGCCACCATTAAATAAGCACCCCCTAACAACTGGCAGCTGCGTTGTTAGTATTTCCAAAAGAGGAAGCCTAGTTGGCTGATACTGTTTTGGATAAAGGTACTATTGGAGGAGTGCTAGACATGAGTACGACAATAGTACAACGCGTGGAAGGCAATGTAAAACCACCACATACACTTTCCAAGGACAATCATTATGGCGGAGAACACACATACTATGGCCCTCAGCCCCCGTAGACCTTAAATGGTCAAAGGGTGCGAAGAATCTCGGGTCTGCCATGACGATCGCTACTTGGAACGTCAGAAGTATGTATGACACAAGCAGAACGGTAAACGTTGAAAGGGAAATGCTTCGACTTAAAATTGATATCTTAAGAATAAGTAAGTTAAGATTTAAAAGCGTTGGTATCTTAGACCGAGACGAGACTGTAATATACTTCAGCGGTAATGACACCAACTCGCATTAGCATGGTGTTGCAGTTATGATAACTAAGCAGCTTAAGAAAAATGTTACCAACTTTCTATCCATATCTGACCGAGTGATGGTCTTACAACTTAGGGCTAAGCCGAGGAACATACAATTGATATAAGTTTATGCACCCACCACTGATTCAAGTGAAGACGAGATCGAGTAATTTTATGAACAAGTGAATCTGACCCTAAGTCACTTAAACAACTATATTGCCTTAATCCTAGGAGACTTCAACGCAAAGGTGGAACATGGGAAACTATCGAATGTAGTTGGGGGACTTCGAATTGGGAGAGAGGAATGAACGTGGCGACTGTTTAATACAGTTTTTCGAAGAGAACAACCTGGTAATTACTAACACATTTTTCAAATTATAACCTAGAAGACTATACACCTGGAAATCGCCAAAGTACTCGCCTCGGAAAATAATCCGTAATCAGACTTTAATACTGATTATTAAAAGATACCATAACAGCATATGATGCTGACATCAAGTTTGATCACAATCCTGTGGTCGCCTCTTTACATTGCAACATAAAAGTCCGTAAACCACAGGCACCTAAGAAGAAAATAAATGTGAGTCAACTGAAGGATGAACGAGTTAGTGACAAACTACACACGTTGAAATCGTCAACTTGTCCAAAGAGTTATTAGATAGAGATGTAGAAAACTTGTAGAATCCCACAAAAAAAAAACACATTATTGAAGACAGGAGAGCGTGTATTACAGCCACAGAACCAGGTGAAGAAAAGCTCTTGGGCCACATCCGAAATACTGGACTTAATGGATCAGCGCAGACAATACAAAGGTAAAGATGTAACGCAATATAGAAGAACAATTAGGATTATACGTGTTAAAGTGGTAGAGGCTAAAGAAAAATGGTTAAATGACCTATATGCTGAAGTTGAAGAATGTCAAGATAAATATGACTGGTTCAACGTACATAAGAAAATAAGAGAAATCACGGGAGCTAAGAAATCACAAAAAACCCACACCCTGGTGGCATTCAATGGTAGATACGCGATGTCTCTAAAAGAAAAGTTAAATATATGGAAAGATTACATTGCTGTTTTGTTCAAAGACGACAGACCAGATATAGATATAGACTCTAATACAAAACTTATAGGTCCGTACATCACCAGAAGTGAGATAGCGTATGCTATTAAAACAACAAAAAGGGGCAAGTCTGTGGGTCCTGATAAAATACCCAGCGAGTTGTTAGAACTGTTAGCATAGAGTAACCTTGCAATACTGGAAAAGTTGTTCAATAATATATATGATACGGGTTGCATTCCAACAGATTGACTCAGATCTACTTTTATCATTCTCCCTAAAGTTTCCTCAGGAAAGAGATGCAATGAATACCGCACTATTTCACTAATGAGTTACATTTTGAAGATCTTTTTGAAAATAATACATAACAGGATTTACAAGAAATGCGAAAGTACCATTTCTGATTCACAGTTCGGATCAAGATATTTTCGTATGTTTCATCGATTATGAAAAAGCGTTTGGTAGAGTACAGCAGTAGAAAACAATAGGTCTTGACAGTAAGGACACAAGGTTCGTAAAGAACTTGTACTTGCACCAAAAGGCAAATGTGCGTGTTGAGTTTGAACTGAGTGAAGATGTGGAAATCAATGGAAAAGCCGTTAATAATATACGCTACGCGGACGACGCGGTTCTAATCGCACCCACTATGGAAGACCTTTAGGTACTGTTAAACAAAGTTCAGTCTGCGAGCGCTACCTATGGCCTCAACATTAACAGCAAGAAAACGAAGTTCACTCGCGAATGCTATGTGCAAAAAAGTGGAAGCTTTTGAGATGTGTGTGTACAGAAGAATGTTAAGGATATCCTGGAAAGACAAAATAAGACACGAAGTAGTACTGCAAAGGATGCGCAAGATGCAGATAGTGAAAACTAGAAAGTTGGAGTATCTCGGACATATAATGAAAAATCCCAAGTACGAGTTGTTGCAATTAGTAATCCAAGCCAAGATATAAGGCAAACGCAGTGTTGGTAGGAGAAGAAAATCGTGGCTCAAGAACTTACTCCAATGGTACAACAAAAGTAACCGTTCATTGTTCCGAGCTACTGTGTCGAAGGTTAAAGTCGCCTTCATGATCGCCGACTTTTGATAGAAAATGGCACAAGAAGAAGAAAATAAAAACAACAAAAGATTTTTAAAAAATAACCAAAAAGGTCAAAAACTGATAAAAAAGTACAAATAAAATTATAATAAAAAAATAGAGCGTCACAGCTACAATCAAAGTAAAAGATATTATTAAAAGAAATACTATAAATACAGTGGGAAAAATAAAAGTAAAATACATTAAAAAAAACTATTAGAAACTGAGATGATGTGCGACGATAGGGCACAATGGCGAACGCACGAGAGCCTTAACCTTTCAGTTTGCAGGCCGTACTCCTACGTGAGGCGTTAGAGCCGTACTATTATTATTATTATTATTAGAAACTGATAATAATAAACGTTGCAAAACGACACGTAAGAATATTGCTAAAGAATTAAGACGACAAAATGTAAGATCTTGGACCCCACTAAGGGATCATCTTTCAACTCCATAACCTCTACACTGAGAGGGCGTGGCCTGGAAGAGACCTGCTGCTCAAAGGAAGGATGGTTTATTCGTCTATGTATGACGAAACTATAAAGGTCTAGGTAGCAGGGGGGTATCCTCAGGGAGAAGTTCTCTCCCCTCTGCTATGGAATGGACTTTTAAAGAACTTAAAATACAAAGTATTCTCTTCTGTAGGCTACGCCGATGACCTAGTTGTCTTTTTGGAAGGAAAATTTGTAAGCACGATTAGGGAATGGATGCTTACACCTCTTTTCCTTGGCGAAAAATAAATCACCATATCGGGAGAAGTAAAGTATCTAAGAGTCATTTTCGATTCTAAACATACTTGGAACCGTCATATTGAGAAAATGGTCGACAAATCGGTGAGAACTCTAGCAGTTGTCAGACGGATGTATGACAAATCGTGGGGGCTAAAACCAGGCATGGTGCATTGGTTGTACACCAGAGTGGTTAGACCCTCTTTTACATACTCAACTTTGGTCTGGTAGCCCAAAGTAACACAAGAAACCACCAAACTAAAACTAGGCAAGGTACAAAGACGTGCCTGTTTGGGCATTACAGGAGCGGTGAGAACTACGCCCACTGCAGCAATAGAGACTCTTCTAGACCTCCCACCTCTGCACATAGTAATTCAGGGAGAGGCAAGGTTAAGTCACTACAAGCTGTATCATTCACTGTACAAGACATAAACGGATACAGGTCATACAAGAATAGTTAACAGTCTAGGGGGTCCTCTGGTTGAAATGAGGACGGACTACATGACCTCAAAAATATGTGACGACTTTCTATTCGAGGTGATCATGCGGGATCGAAATAGGAGCGAGACTTTTAGACAGGCAATTGCGCCTGCTAGCCTAATCTGGTATACAGATGCTGGAATATATGTTGAGGCTCCCAGGGTAAAGCTAAGCTTTTCCCTGGGTCAGCACGCTTCTGTCTTTCAGACAGAAATGTACGCCATACTACAGTATGTGCGTGAAAACGGTAAGAGGGCATAAAGAAACAAGCGGATCTATATTATATCAGGCAACCAGGCAGCTTTAAAGGCTTTATCAAACACAAAAGCTTCATCTAGACTGGTATGGGAATGCATCAACAAACTCAATGCACTGCCAGAACATGACACAATGAAACTGTTATGGGCACATGGGTATAGCGGTATCTACGGCAATGAGAAACCCGATGAATTGGCCAGGCAGGGATCTAGTGAAGCTCATATAGGCCCAGAACCTGCTTTAGGAATTTCACGAAGTGCTGCCCGAAGCTTTATTAAGGAGAGGACACGCACTCATCATCGAATGTACTGGAAGAACCGACCAGGACATTATTTCAGCAAAACCTTCAATAAGCAAGGAACCAGAAACAGCCTTACACATCCTATGCAAGTGCGATGCGCTGTGCAGCAAAAGGCAATATATATTCGGGAAACCAATCCTGGAACTGGAAGATTTCCAGACACACCCTGTAAAGGACCTGTATCCGTTGATTCAGGGGACATCAATTGCAGATTAGTTGTGAATTTATTTTATTAGGGTAATCACAATAAGCCATAGGCTGCAGTGAACATGGATCCATTAAGGAAGATATACCCTAAGCGCAAAAAAAGAGGCGTGGTTGTCCTACATGTAAGATATGACCAAATATGTAAAAGCGATAATGAAAGTAATTATACCACTAATTACTACTAATGACAAAAGAAAAAACACTAAACTAAAATAGAATCAGCTGTTACAGTTACTGTTGGAAATTACAGCAAAAAAAATTAAGCAAAAGAGGAAAATAAGACTTAAAACTGAAAAACGGTACAAAAATAAGCAACAAATTCATGGTGATAAGAAGGTATACAAATCAAATATCTTTACTAATCTGGTAACGTCGGGGATCCAAACGAAAATCTCAATAATATACTTCTCAGTTACACACATTTAAAAAAAAACGAAAGAGTAGTATAAAGACATAAAAAGCAAAAAAAGTCAAGAGCAATTTCAATGAGAATTCTTCAATACTGAAATTAGATCGAAACGAGGACAATATCAAACTAACCAATACGAAACATATACCAACATTTATTAGGAAAAAGATAAATCAAAGACAGACAAAACATTAATAAATATAATTATATAGATAATAAACAATAATATCAACATTAAGTGGCTAGCAGTATGTACAATTTAATACAACAGAAAATAAGAAAATATGTATAAGAGTAGATCAAACAAAAAAGTAGAAAATTGAAAAGAAAACATTTCAATAACTCTACATTTAAATAGAAACACAAAAAAGATTAATGATGAAGAAGCTATGCTAGAAATGTGCCTAGGTGTCAACACTTCTAATGAACGGTTTATCAAGGAAAAACATCAAATAAAAAGTTATTTATTCTATACTATACTCAAAAGAAATAGCACAAGCAGAATAAAATGACTGGTAAAGCCAAATTCAAAAACAACAGTATGCAAAAAAGAAATATTGACCTTAAAAGTTAAATACTACGCATACAGGCACTAATAAATCCATAAAAAGAGAAGACCTGGAAGAACAAACATTGACATACTGGAGGATAGTTATTACACGTCACATAAAAATCAAAAAGTATGATCCAATCAAAAAATAAAACAGAAATAGCTGAAAAACTTTTTTCAAATGATTACCATACATATAAAATTTGAACAAAGCAGCAGAGTATGTAAAACTAATTATACAACTATACCCATAGTAATTTGCTGAAAACAGAAAGCTTTACAACACTTAGAGAGAGACTAAACTAATGCTATTCTAAAAAATAATTCGGAACAGAAGATAAAAATGACAAACATTAAAATAGCTAAAAAAATAAAATGATAACAAATAATCAATTTAAATCTTCAATAAGGTTTATAATAGGTGTACAACTTTGCTTCCACCGTTTTTTCCGACATTCGAGGCTTTATTCTAAAAAACTGATTATACATTTACGATTCAAAATATTGTCCATCGCTGGCCACTACTTTCTCCCATCTTTCGAGCAGCGTATGAACTCCGCGTCGGAAGAACTACTCATCTTTTGAGGCGATCCACGTATCGATCCAATTTTTGACTTCTTCATAAGAAGGTAACATAAGTGCTGGTCATCCAGGTCGTGTGCCATCGATCGAAACAAGTAGTAGTCAGAGGGAGCAATGTCTGGAAAATACGGCGGATGGGGTAGGACTTCACATTTCAATGTTTCCAAGTATGTTTTGACCGACTTTGCGACATGGGGTCGAGCATTGTCATGCTGGAAAATCACTTTATCGTGTCTCTCGTTGTATTGCGGCCGTTTATCTTTTAATGATCAGCTTAAACGCATTAATTGTTTTCGATACAGATCGCCTGAGATTGTTTCAGATGGTTTTAGCAGCTTATAATACACTACGCCGAGTTGGTCTCACCAAATACAGAGCATGACTTTGAAACTTTGAATACTCGGTTTGACTATCAACGTGGAAGCATGGCCGGAAAGTCTCCATGATTTTCTGCGCTTGGGGTTATCGTAATGAACCCCTTTTTGGTCCCCAGTCACAATGCGATGCAGAAATCCCTTCCGTCTTTGCCTTTCAAGCTGTTCACAAGCAAACAAACACCGTTCATCCTCTCTCGGCTTCAATTCATGCGGCACTCAATTTCCTTGTTTCTGAATTATTCCAATGGCTTTGAGGCGTTTTGAAATGGCTTGATAAGTCACTTCTAATGATCCTGCCAATTGTTCTTGCTTTTGACACAAGTCTTCATGAAGTAATGCCTCCAACTCTGCGTTTTTGAAAACTTTCTCTCTTCCGCTGCCATGCCGGTCTTCGATGTCAAAATCAGCGTTCTTGAAGCGTTGAAACCATGTTCTTTCACAAATAGCGGTCTCGCCATAAGTATTTGAGAGTATTCTATGAGCCTTAGCCGCGGATTTCTTCATATTGAAGCAGAAAATTTAAACCTCCCGCAAATAACGAGAATTTAACTCGTAAACTGACATTTTCAATCGAGAATAACTTTACAATACAGGCACAAATCGATTAATGTTCCGATAGGGTTATGTTGGCAAATGCCAAAGCTTATTGTGTGATGTCTACATCTATTTATTTCCACCACCACTTACCGCCTAAAGTCATCTACTGAAAAACGGAGGAAGCAAAGCTGTACACCTATTACAATAGATACTGTGATAGAAATACAAATGTTTTTTAAAATACATTCATCTTTACTTTTCTCATTTTCAATTTTTATAACTTTTATAGAAATAACAATAAAAGGTACAAGCAAATTTAATGCCAATTCTAACTTATTACTTAAATACGAGATTGAAAAACTGGTGCTAACTTGTTTTGTTTTTGTTTCCTGTTCAATCGTTAATTGAATTAGAAGGTATTCTCACAAGAACCTCCATTAAGGTCACACATATCGATTTGCGCCACTTTTATGTTTCCAGCATGAGTTTTGACTCCTTTTCTATACTCCACACCTGAAACATTTTAGAAAAACTTAAAAAAACGTGATGTCGGCCAAAACCACCTGTGTCTCATATTTGAAGGATGTTGAATTAAAATCCAAGAAAAAATGTTAGTTGTGTTTAACAATCTCAATAATTCACCATTTTGTGAACCTTTTCCTCCTTTTGGTAGAAAAATGTTTGCTATAGTTGGATAGTAATAACTGATCAAAGGTTGAACTTCAAGTAAAAAACTTTTCCCGTTATTATAATTTTCACCTATTTGTGACTTATAATTTATACCCTAATTAAAAAAATAAATTACATTCCAGTCATCTTAACTCCTCTTATAATAATTAACATAAAAAAATAAACTTTCAAATGTTTTTATTGCTGTTTTTAATGCACTCCATAAAGCAAAACCAAGAATAAAATCTTAATCCTTGTGAAGTAGGTGGGGTGAAGATTATAATCCTGTCAAAATCAATAGTTGTTAATTCTCTCTCCATAGAAGCTAGAGGTTAGCTAATAAGTCATAAAAATAGAAACAAACAAAAAGGTCAAAAAACGCAAACTTACCAATAGCTGACATCACCCAAATTAAAGACCTCATTTAGATCACTCCTGAAACCAGAACACTCAACTTCCCCAAATCATTTTCCAGATTAATTTGCTGCATATCAGAATATCGATAATAATATCACAGAAGATTATTCGTTACTTTAATACAAAATTTTTAAGCATTGTGATAAGTTTCCATATGGATGTTCAATAATTCTCTTCAAAAATTACTTATTTTCAAAATAATTTCATTCCTAAATAAAAAAAAAATTGCTATTAAACAAAATTTGTTCGACATGCGCTGAAGATTTAAAAAATCTTTTTTGAAACTTTCTAGATAATAACCTTTTCATAAATTTTTTTAGGTAAATTCTATATTAGGAGTTTTAGAAACACAAAAGGCAGCTACCATGCTTTTCTATCTAGCGTCTATCCAACTCGCCACCAAATCTTGAAAGCTTTAATTAATTATCTTCCTTTCACTGGTGACGATCGTACATATTTCACACCCGTAAAGTGTTATACTCCAAACAAATGTTTTTATCTACTATTTTTACTTTCCTTATCTTATAATAAGGAAAGTAATGTAATCGGCGGAAATTTGACCTACCCAGTTTTTCACATTTCTTGAAGAATTATAGTCTCAAGACACCAAAAAAGTTGATTTGGGCCATTGGTTCGTGCGCGCGCGTGTGTGTGTGTGTCTGTCTGTCTGTCGGTCTGTCAGTAAACAGGATATCTCGAGAACCGTAAGAGCTAGAGACTTGAAATTTGGTATACAAGTTACTTGTGGGTAGGGGGCGCAGCGCGAAACTTTTGGTAAAAATCGGCCGAGCCGTTTGGTCGCAAGGTTGCAAAATCGATCGCAAAGCGGTCACGAATCTAAACGGTTGAAAATACAAAAAATTCATGAGAATAAAAATGATTTGTTATCACGAGATAAACATGAATTTAAAGTAAAAGTTGGTAAAATAGGAACTCGAAAAAAAATTGAAGCCTAGGATTTTTGCCAGAATTACCCAAATAATAGGAAAAGGAAAGTCGTGTGATATTCACACCAGATTTTTTTTCTAGTTGGTGAAATTTTATTTTGTTAGTAATCTGTTCTTCTTAAAAAACAACTGATATGTAGTAACCTTCGTATAATTTCTGTCTTGCATCTTTCATCTTTTGTTACAATTTTCCCTAGGTGGCGAAACTCTTCTACTTCTCTATTACATGTCTTTTTTCTATTTGTCAACAAATGTAGTATATGTATTTTTTCCTTTCCTCATTTTCTTTTCTATTAAACTTTGAACTAATATTGCTTCTGTTGTACTGAAATTTCTCCCAAGCCTAAATTAGTCTTCTATAAGTTGTCCTATTAATTTTCTTTAACAGCACTTAGGGTCCCATGGTGGTGTCCTTTGAGGAAGGATTTCACTTTTGGGAATAGAAAATGGTCTGCTGGTGCCAAGTCGGGGCTGTAAGGGGGTTGCGGAATCGTCCAAAAAGCCTGGGTCTTCAACGTGTTGCAGAAGATCTTCGCAAGCAGACACACGCCTCTGCTTTTGGTCGTCCGTCAAGACCTTCGTGACGAGTTTAGCACAGATCTTTCGCATCGGCAAATTTTCAGTGATAATGCTGTGCACTGTCATCTGTTAGCAATGCCAATTTCATCTGCGACCATGTGCACACTTATCCGACAGTCAGAATTCAGCACTTCACGCACACGTTGCACATTGTCGTCGGTTCTTAAGATCGACGGCCGTCCAGCGCGGGGTTCATCCTCCACACTCTCGTCTATCTTTGAAAAGCCAGAAAAAAAATTGTTTTTTATAGAAACCTTGTACATTATTGTATCTTCCTCTCTTTCCTCATCGAGTTCTACTCCATCATATTCTTCTCTTTCTTCATCATCACATAATTTTTCGATACATTGCTTCCACCTTTCTGCAACTTCCTCTTGTTCCAGTAAAATATTTTTCTGTTTGTCCATAATTCTGTTGTTTTTTTCTTGGTTCTTTAAAAAAATCGACTATTTTATATATTGTGTCTAATTTTCGTGCTCTAAGTAGTTCGCCTACTTCTCTATACTTTTTTTTTACTATTATCAATTCTCTATTCTATTTCTTAGTTCTCTAAAACGTAGTTGTTCTTTTGTTTGATGCTCTAAAATTTTTTCTTTCTTTCATCCATTGTATTATTTTATTTTATTCAATGGTTTTATCTGCTTCTTTTCTCTGTCGATTGCTTCATCTACTATTATTATTATACCCTCAGTTATGTTTTTCCATAACTGTTCTGTTATAGTTCTTTTTATATAATCTTTTGTTCCAAAGTTTTTCTTGTTACTTTATTTTATTATTTCCAATTACCAAACTTCTTATACTTGCATTTAAATTTTTTAAATTGTAATTCGCATGTCATCATGGCCAAATTATAGTCATTATTTGCGTCGGCCCCAGTATAACTTTTGCAGTTCTTTGATTTTTGAATCTTATTAAAATATAATCTATTTGATATCTTTTATTGTCCACGGGTATTTTACAGGTGTATCTTCTGTGCACGTGATGTTTAAAAAATGTGTTGGCAATGCTTAAATTATCGCTTGTGTAGAATTCGACTAGTCGATCCCCTCTTTTTTCCTAACTCATAAGTCATGACTATTTCTTCATCAAATTTTCTCCTATTAACGCATTCAAATCTCCTGTTATTAAATTACCTTCCCTTTTTACAATTTTATTACTTTCCAAGCATCTCTCTATATTCTCTACTATCTCGTCCTCATAGTAGTGGACATATGAACTTGAATTATTATTGTGTCTTTTGAGATAGTTGCTTTTTTATTATTATTTGCTCCATTATATATTGCCGTTGCATTTATTGCTGCTGCTGTGTTAATTATCCTATATTCTATATTACATGTATCTTGTTTATTCCATTCAGTCAAGTAATGTATATAAAATTTATTTTCCGTCATTTCGATTTGTTTTCTTGTCCTTACCTTTAGTGGTGTTCTATCTTCGTTAATTATCCCTATTTAAAGACCCAATCGAGAGACTATTTTATATCCAGAATATTTAACTTTCCAAAAATTTCATCATGATGTGTTGACTTCTTAGGAAAAAAAACACGAGTTGGTTTCCTGTTGTCTTCCGCGTGATATCCAGCATTGTCTCGTGCATAGGCTACAGATAACCTTTGCCTGTGAAAACATGTCTTTTCCAAATCATTTGCATATAAATGGTTATGCCGTCAGTGTTTTAGTATCAGAGCCTCGTTCATGAAAATAGGGTGTACCGCGGAAATATGAGATTAACAATTGAGTAGTATAAGTTTTGATTGCGCTTATCTGTTTTTTAAACCCCATATAGATATTATCACGTTTAAAATCTCTCGAAGGAATCGTTTTGTATTAAAAAAGGATGTCATTAATTTCATAAACAATAAGATCGAAAACCACAAGCAAATCTTATCCTCAGTTACCAAAACAGTGGTGGTACAGGAAAAGTTTAATCAAACGTTTTCATTTGAAGTCAAAGAAAATTCAAGCCTGATGTTTTAACGTAACGAACTGTCACACATCATATAAAAGAATGAACAATGCATTATTTAAAAATATATATACAAAATTGGTAAACAAAAATATAAATCTCTTGTGTTTATCAAAAGCGTAATGCGATCAAACAAACGATAGAAAAGTTCAGATATATGAAATAACCGACATATCAATAAATAACACAAAAATAAATTCAGAATAACAAAATAAATTTTAGTAAAAAAAAAATTTGTAATTATATCTCAATCCTTCTGTACTTTGATAAAAGTCTCATGCCTTCACTTATAACCATTCAACAGATATTCTTCAAAAAGTGATTGGCCTCAAGCCAAAAAAATCTTGCTGTAATGAGGTCGCGGTTCAGGATTTCCAACTAAATTTTCTCATGTAACTTACAAATGTTACTTTATAATAATAATAGTAATTTAAATTAGATCAAAGATTTCCAGTAACAAAATTTTGGAAAAGCTTGGGGTTTCTATGGAGAAAAATAGAAACAAGACGCGGTCAAAATTTTCATGAGTGAGTTTACTCACATCTCCTTCAAAATTTAATCTGTGAGAATTCCAGTAATTTTTCTGCGAAATTTTTGTGCACATTTGGCAAAATGGTAAGGACAAACTGGGAGGCGTAACTTGTCGGTAACTGTTATCTCATTTGTCAGAGGGAGTGCATATCTGTTCATATTGGCCAAGCGGGAGTCCAAATTGGAAATGCAACGTGGGAGCTGTACTGCTTGGAGCATGGAATTAACCCCGACGGCACATTACCGGGGAACAAAAATTCCATCGCTTCCGCCGATAACTGCTACGGGACGTTCTTCTCTGAAGTGGAAAATGGCAAAATGGTACCACGAGCTGTGATGATCGACTTGGAGCCCACAGTCGTAGGTCTGAAACTGCCCATACTGTTGAAAAACATTACTACATTATTTTAAATCTTCAGATGAAATTAGGACTGGTAGGTATAAACAGTTGTACCACCCAGAACAGCTAATTACTGGAAAAGAAGATGCTGCCAATAACTACGCTCGCGGTCACTACAGCATCGGCAAGGAGATGATCGAAATTGTCATGGAGCGCTTATATAAACTGGCCGAGCAATGCTGTGGGCTTCAAGGTTTCTTCGTGTTCCACTCCTTTGGCGGCGGTACAGGCTCCGGCTTCACTTCCCTCCTCATGCAAAAATTATCGCAAGATTTTGGCAAGAAAAGTAAATTGGAATTTGTGGTTTATCCTGCACCACAAGTGAGTCATGTTTATTACTTTATTTCATTTCATAACAAGCAACTTTAGGTGTGCACAGCAGTCGTCGAGCCCTACAACGCAATCCTAACTACGCACATGACTTTAAACCATTCTGACTGCGCCTTTATGGTAGACAATGAAGCTATCTACGACATTTGCCGAAGAAAGCTAAGCATTGAGCGGCCCGATTACGTGAATCTCAACCGCCTAATCAGTCAGGTGGTGTCTTCTATTACGGCTTCTTTGCGATTCGACGGAGCCTTAAACGTAGACTTGACGGAATTTCAAACCAATCTGGTTCCGTATCCACGCATCCACTTCCCACTAGCTTCATACGCGCCCGTCGTATCGTCTGAAAAAGCCTACCATGAAGGAATGAGTGTATCAGAGATCACTTCCGAGCTGTTTGACCCCTCCAACCAGATGGTTAAATGCGACCCGCGCCAGGGCAAATACATGGCCTGTTGCCTCCTGTACCGCGGCGATGTGGTGCCCAAGGATGTTAACGCGTCCATTGCGCAAATGAAAGCCAAGAGCAACGTGCGGTTCGTGGACTGGTGTCCCACTGGCTTCAAAGTTGGCATAAATTACCAGCCACCCACCGTCGTACCAGGAGGTGACCTGGCTCGAGTACAGAGGGCCGTCTGCATGCTATCGAACACCACAGCCATCGCATCTGCATGGAACAAGCTGAACCGAAAATTTGACCTCATGTTTGCCAAAAGAGCTTTCGTGCATTGGTATGTTTCTGAGGGGATGGAAGAAGGAGAGTTTGCCGAGGCTCGCGAAAACCTGGCAACGCTTGAACGGGATTACGAAGAGGTTTCGTCTGAAGTAATTGGAGATAGTGATGATAATTGTTGAATATGTAAACTTTTGGTAACTTGTATATGCCTATTTATACACATATATTATACATCTACATTTTACATCATTTTTGAATAAAAGTCATCCCAAATTAGCATATTTTATTTAACGTTTTAATATTGTACACTGTTTATATAGGTTTCAGTTTAAATATGAGTATGTATTATACATTATCACTAATCTCTATTAATAAATAATAAATTAAACTTTAATAATGTGCACTGCACAAATAAGCTCTACATCCCTCAGTGTTCTATCATATATAAAAATAAATCATACAATTTAGCTCTTTTATAACAAAATACTTAAGAAAATCTATTTCAGGGGAAGTACACGTTTGCTTTTTGTACTTTCCAATAAGAAAAAGTTCTGGCTTAAAACATGTTTCTTAAAACAATAAGGACGTATTTTTCTTACTGGATTCTCATTAACAGGTTACTAAAAAATAAGGCAACTAAAAAGGCTCAAATTTTAACTTTATTAACCTTAGAGTACCTGGTCACGGTCTTTGGGACTCATGAAATGATTATTCGTTAATTTCTTTAAATGCGCACACCTGAAAGTCCTGTTCTATTGAATAGGTTCTTAATAAACAGTAAATTGTCATTTAGGTATGTTTTTAGCTTGAGTATTAGAATTTATATTATAAATATATTATTTTATACATTTAGACATGTCTATGGGACCTTACAAGAAAGAATAGAAGAGACTGAAAAAATAAATTAAAAAATGTATGCTATAAATAGATGATGAAAATGACCAAACATCAGACAAAAATATGATTTGATTGAAATAAGAATTACAATAATATTGTAGTAAACAAGATATTTGAGAAACAGAAATTAATACGTTAGCAGCAAAAAATACAAATATGACGAACCTTATTTTAAGCAAATGTAAGAAAACAAAATGGAAAAATATACAACAAATAGGGCTGTTAAAACCAAATATGAAAATATAGTCGTCAAAATTCCTACTACAAAAAATACCAACACGCAATTTGAGAAAACCATTAGAAACCTTCAATTATTTCATCAAAGTGAAAAGATTAAATTTGATAGTAAAAAGCATCAATATTTATGTAACTTAATAAATTTGTCTTGAGCTAGCACACTCTATTGAACCAAAATGCTCAAGGCCAATTATTTGAACATAAAAGATTTTTGGAAAACTGATGGATCCGACAGAACTTATTCAGCAAGTACATGCTGCCATCTATTGACCAAAGAACCAATCAAAATCATTCAGCAAATTGATGCAATTCCGAAGTATGTAAAGTCACTACCTACGGGAACAAAATGGTGCTGCAAAGTTTCTGCCTCCAGAGATGACATTAACGATGATGTACAAAAAATATAAGGAATATACTGATGCAAATTCGGTTAGCTTTTCAGTATATCAACATATCTTCTTCAGTGAATACAATTTACAATTTAAGAAACTCAAGGACACATGTAACAAATGTGATGCTTACCTAGCATAAAACCAATCTACGCCAAAAGGTACATCAAAAGATAAGTTGAAAGAGGAGCATAACAATCATATCAAAAGTTGGCAAGATGCTAAAGCAAAAATGAAGACAGGCATGGAAATGGCAGCCAATAATGATTATCTGGAATGTTTGACCTTTGACTTGAAAAAACTTAGGGCCCTTCACCGCCTCCCGTCTGGAATTTTGTTCTATAAAATCTGATATCAAAGAGGCGGGTTTGTTAAAACATATTCACACAGACATACCTAAAGATCTCAGTGAACAACATAACTAGACTACAATAAGTGAGCACAATTAAAACATTAATTTTCAATTTTTAATGAACTTTAACAACTGATATCTCCTTTCAATACTAGTGTGGCTTGATTCTATTTTGCATAAAGCCGTCCATTTCTTCTTAGTTCCATGTGATTTGATGATAAAAGAACTTGAGACAAGCAAAAGAAATCAAGAAACTGGCCCATATAAGGGAATCTTTTGATGAAATCTTTGAAAAGTGCGAAAATTGATTAATTGATTAGAGAACAATGTTCTTTCTGACAATATATTCCATTTAAACCAAATAAATATAAGTTAAAAATTGTTGCTCTCTCAGATGCATGTATGTTCTCCTCTAATAAGCCAGAAGTTTATATAGGCTAACATCTAGAACGATCATACAAAAAAAATATATATCCCAGATGCCATTATTAAGAGATTGCATATTTGTATAATTCCAGAAGAAATATCACAAATGACACCTGAATTTACAAACCTCTCTGGATGTCCATTAAAATCTTTTATTTTTAGTTCCATATGTACCAAAGAAAAATAGTTATTTTTAATACTTATTGTACATAACGACAAAGCCATGAACTCAGCAAGTAGAGAGAAATATAAAACTGAAGCAATTACTCATTGCAATAGTACAAAAGATGTTAAACACAATGCACCAATTGAATTGAAAGTGGTATTTTACTCAACATTAAATATTATTGGTGCATCCAAGAAACAAATCTAACACTACCATTTCCCATTGAGGATTCCAGTCCCACTTTTAAGCACGTCTTGCAGTACAAAACCTGTCTCATGTCATACAACTTCAAAATACAAAAAATTTTGTAAGATAGGAAATATTAAGAAAGATGTGAATATTGAATGTGGTTCTGACAGATCTCTATACTGTTGTACAAGAAGAAATTAAAAACCCATTAGTTTTGTGTCAATGTCATACATAAGGTGCTTATAACATAACTAATTTGTGATATATGTTATCAATGCTTTACTACTGCCAAATGGCATGTTTTTTAAAGCAAACTGACATTGAAAAACTAGGAAAATATTAATGTAAAAAGGTGACTCCTTTCGTTTACACAAATTTATTTAAAAATATATTTAGAGCAACTTAATACTGAACTGAAATTTGTAAAAGAGCATTTCTAAAATTTCATTATTATTCTCTAAAAAGAAACATGAAACAATGAGGCCTCTACTAGTATTTAAACTAATTTTTTTTCATATTACTTCAAACATGGTCTCACAGACCAAAGCAGGTATTTACGCTTCACATTCTCAACCAGGTACTCTAAGGTTAATAACTAACAACTAGAACTACCAAAATAAAAATGATCTCATTTAAAAATAAATTCTGCTGTCTAAAAATCATATTAAAAAAATTATAGAAGTGAAAAGTAATTTCATGTACATAAAATACAGAAGCCTAAAAATCAAAATAATTGAAGGAACGTTGAGGTTAATTAATAAAATGGTAATTAGGAATGAAGAACACTTCATTGTATTAGTATGGCAATAACAGTGCCAGGATTGGCTATCCTTATCAACCAATCAATCATATGACCAAGCCAACAAAGTTGTGGTAAATTCTTTCAGGAACCTCAGCTAGGCCCTTTAATGTAACGATAGTGGCTTACAAAAAGACTTATATAGTGACCAAAACATGTAAAAAAATGTCATATCTGTGTCAAAGAAGTAGAAACCTAGAAGTGATGAATTTTCAACAAAAACATGCACAACACATGAAATAGAAGTTCAAATAATTAGATGGTTGATGAAGATGTAGCTTTTGAGCACTGATATAGATATAAAAGAAGGAAAACACAAAAAAGCTGATTAGTCAGTACAGATTAAAAAGAAACAATTCGGTACTGGGAACTAGAAGCAGACAGCTGTATATAAATTGAAAATTATGAAAACCATTACATACATAACAAATTAACGTAGTTACCTATACGGTTGCCTTATCTTTCACAACCACTTAAATCTATCATCTAAAGTAATACCTTCTACAAATGCGTATATATGTACATTATAGTATTAACTATTAAGTACGCATAGGCTTCATAAAACCTTCACATTTTTATCCTCTAAAGTATCTCACTATTCAGTTCTTTCTCTTGAACAACACTCAACTATTTAGAAAATACTTAAACGAATCCCAATTTGAGTTCATACATGCACAAAAAATGTTTCTGCATCTTTAAAAATTATGTGATGTATAAAAAGCCTTCTTGTAAGAAGCAGATGTGACCTTAAACCGATCATCATGTGACTACAATTCTCAATATAAAAAAATAAGACTATGTGTCAAAAGATAATGATATGTAACGGAAAGTTTAAAGATTAACTTGCACAAAAACAAAAACCTCCAGCAAAATACATATAAATCAATAAAGTTAAACGTCTGTTAAGATTTAAAATGGACTCAAAATCAAATCACTCAGTACATAGAGGGCTGAAAAACTAGAAATCATAAAATGAGTTACTGCATCCAAAACAAATCTGTATAGTATTTGGTGCCGGCGACGTCCTCACCAATGTTTGCGTTATCACCTATCTGTCAGCTGTCAGAAGGCGCATGCTTTGATAATTACACATTATCTGGAAAACAAAAGCACAAAAAATAAAATATAGCAAAAAAACAGCTACTAAAATTTAACAAAAATTTAAATAATACCGAAGGTTGGTTAATGTGATCTTCCCGATTTAGAATTGTCATTGTACAGGAATTATTAACAATAGGTAGAAAATATGCAGCAAAAGCTACTCCATTTCAGTTAGTCTTAGTACAATGTTGCAGCTATTTTTGTGATCGTTTAGAACAAAAAAATTGACAAAAGATCTCATTTTTATGGGTAATAAATTTCAGAAATCACTATAGAAAATCACAACATTCTAACATAAAATAGACCAGACCTCGATGATGTTACACTGTTAAGCAACCTGTGGCCTTGATAATGATGGAAGTTTGAAAATTTTACACGCACGCATATATGTGAAAATTACATAAAAACAAAGAACGTGGCTAGCTCAATCGCCAACTTGTAAAATATTCTAACTGACACTAACAAAATACAATTTAATTTATCCAGTTCTATCAACAAGCAGAATTTTCAATATTAAGCCACAAAGATATTAGATTATGAAGCTTAGAATAACAAGGCCGCTATTTTATAGGAAAGAAGAATGCATGACGGCAATTACATCCAATTACAATTTTCTGAAGCTAAAACTCAGTGAGCTAGAAACTCCGGCTGTACACGAAATTTTTCCAGAACACGTCATACCACTGTGTGGCAACTTCGTGTAACCCACTTGCTCACCAAATGTTTGCTAATTTTTTGCTTTTTAGAATATATAAAGACCGATCTTTAATTGTAGGTCACAAGACAACTGACAACCAACCAACATCGCCAAACGAACTTGAGAATTTCTTCAAAACACTATCTTTAATGGAAGCACCTGCACATGACCTGATTCACAAAAAATCATTAGCGTTTTTGGCTACCTTATTCAATGCCAACATGATATTAGGTTATTTTTCAAATAAATGAAAATTTGCACATATTCATGTTTCACAAGCATGAAAAAGATAAAAAGAACCATCACTACTATCATCCTATAAGTCCACTACCAATACTGCCCAAACTACTCAAAAAAATAATATCCCCCTATTTACTTTCATCACAAGAAGACAAACTTATTAAACCATCAATTCAATTTGGATTTTACGAAACGCCTATTAACAACACATCGACTTCAAAGAATTATAGAACTAACAGGTTATAAAAATAAACTATACAGTAGCAGTCTTTATATAGTTATTGAAAAGGCGTTTGATAAAGTTTTGATAGGAGTTTTTAAATGTTATGCACCAAATTACTCCCCTACCTAATTGCAATAATTTTCTCGTTTTTGGAAAACGAAACATTCTGTCTGCATTAAGACCTCCATATCCAATATGAAAACCACACCATGCAGGGGTTCCTCAAGGCGGCGTACTTAGACGAACAATATATAATTTGTTCATTTATCGCATTTTTTGCTGATGATAATGTTATGCTTACACAATACAAAGACCTTCAAATGGCAAATGGCTCAGCAGGGTATATATCCCTTAATTCAAACAAATGTGTAAGTAAAATCTTTACACTTAAACGAATTAAAGAACATCAAAATATTAATATAAACAGAACCAACATTACTTGAAACTCACCAACCAAAGCCATAAAATATCTTGAAATTTATATGGACACTCGACTTGCGATTCAACCAAGCTTATACCAGGTTGCGGTTATTATATCCACTAATAAATAGAAATACACTACTTTGCCAGAAATGTGCGATTATTCTTTATATGGCACTTCTTCAGCCGATATTCACCTATGGCTGTCCTGTATGGACCACAATATCAAAAAACTTCAAATATGTCAAAATAAGATTTAAGTATATTCCATGGTCCATACACAACTGTCAATTACATTACGAGCTAGGAAAAAATGCCTTAAAAATAATTTAATTGTAAATCAATCAAAATCATGTATAACATTATTTTTAAGTGTTGAGCTGGTTACTGTATAAAAAAAGACAACTCACAAACTGAAAGAAACATGGAATGTAATCTATACTGCCGTTTTTATTTATTTTCCAAACCGTATTATCGTTTGCTTTTATATAATGTAAAATTACTTCCCTTTTTGTTATCACATCTGCTTCTTATCAAAGGATTTTTTATAAAATAGTAAGTTCATGAACATCAACATGTAAATATTCAATTGCAATCGATTTTACGTAAACAACTCTGAAGATACAGATAATATGCTAATAATACTAAAAATAAATGTTTGTAGCACAAAGACCTGCAATGATACAAATCTATGGTACAATCCATAACGATCTACATTTATTGAAACATATCCAAAATATAAAGATAGTAATAAAAAAGTTTTCATTAAAAATATACAAACGTAATTTCAAAAATGGCACATCCTTGCATTTGTTATCCTTCATATTACCTAACAAAGTATTTTTTAACTACAAGGGTATGATAAATAAAATCAACAATATTAAAAGAAACTTCTTTTGTTATTTAAAGAAGTCTTCTGTATAGTTAACACGATTCACTTAATTTTTATCTCTAAATAAGTTTCTTGAAAATAATATATATTGTTGAACTGTTAACCATAAGAAATGTAATATAAATTCTAATTGTCATGAATTTGACCCACAATTATGATCTTATATTATCACTAAAATTTATGTATAATTTTTAATTTTCAAAGATTTTTAAATATACTTACAATAAAGAAAGATGGGACACATTATTTTCTGTTACTTCTTTCAATGTTTTTGTATTTATTATTCCAATAATCTTCAATCATAGGAAGCCCTAAGTTAAAAAGTAATTTTATTCAATTGTTATTACGTTATATAGAGGCTGTAGTGTAACAAAAAAAAAACACTAGCTAGACTTTATCATCAAAAAACAAAGATTATCTGTTGTTAAAACTTCAAACAACATCCCATGCTTTATCATAAAAGCTATATTAGATTTCATTCTAAATACTGAACATCAACCTTAAGCACCATTTATTATTCTGCAACTACTCCTCTACACCTGTCTAACAATTAATAAATCCAGAATCAAATTTGCAAGCTTTTCTTCATTTATATTTTTAGCTTTGAAATGTGAAAATGAAAAGAGAAAATAAATATTCAAAGAACAAAAGTGAAATAGGATACTAAAGGCATGTAAAAGGACAGTAAAGAAAAATAAAAAAAAAATCAATAGGTTAAATTAAACCATATCATTGCCAAATTAATGTATTTTTTTTACAAAAAAACTTAAAATTATGAACTTTAAAACATTTAAGAGATATTTAACTAAATTTAGACACTATAAGAGATGTAAACAGAAAAACAGAGGTACAGCTCAAACTTAAAAAAAATATATTCCAAAACCTCATTCATTATTAGAAAATACTGATAGGAAACCTTTAATCTCCACCAATATTGGTTAAAATAATAGTAAGTACTACAATAGAGAATGTCACACTTCTATGAAAATTCAAATTTTAAAGGCCCAGACTATACTTGATACTATCACATATGTCATAACAAATTCATCTCCCAGTCTGTTCCTTGTAAGGCAAACCTTCCTTTCGCATGTTTTATTTGCAGAAAATCTTTCAAATCGACTAAATGCCCATGCTGTTCATAAGAGAAAAAATATTCTAATTTCACAAATAATGCCACTCATAGATCCTTTGAATCTTCCTTGATATAAAAACTCGGAAAATATAAAAAAATGTAAATGTTTTAAAACCACAGAGCTTTGCCTTGCTCATACAATCAAAGATTATATTGAAAAAAATGATCTTTCTTCTTAAACTATTTGGTTTGCTTCACTTTCCTCAAAGTCTCATTACTTAGAAATCAAGGATAACATTGCATCGCAGTCACTCCATGAGATCCCCACAAAGCAGCCCAAAGGTATAAGCAGTTTATCAAAAGTAGTCTAAACCAAAATTGCAAACAGTGATGTTAAAGGTGCACTAAAATTACTATCTTCTACTGACACTGGCACCTAACAGTAAAATAATTAAGACACTATGTGAAAAACATGCAAAACAGTCTAGACCATTGTTGTTCCCCAATAGACTAAAACCAGACACAGCTTTTATATCAAATCTGAAGTAGATTATCGAAAATATACGATCATTTGACAATGGTTTGGCTGAAAGGATGATTATTTCCACAACACTTAAAAGATCTTATTTCTTATTTCAGAGATAATGAGTTTTCTCTCATTGAACATCTAACCAAATTATGCAGCTAATCTTTTCTAAACAAAATAATCCTGACAGTGATAGTTTTCAGAGCAATTGTGTTTGCATTAAAAAACGAAGAAGTAAAAGCAATAGCAGTAGGTTCTACATTATAAAGACTTGGTTCTAAACTATATGTTGCAACCAGATTAAATGTAAAGCCCTAAAATACATTCATCCTTACCAATTCGGTTTTGCAAGTATCTTCAAGATGGTGTGTAAGCTGAGAATCCTACTTACATATATGAAGTTATTAAACTAAAAAGATCAGTTTAGAAATTAATTCATTAAAATATAAACTATTCTTCTTTTCAAGGGTATGCAATATTATATTTTACCTGGAATCCAGACTCTCAAACCCGGAGATCCGATTTTACTGGATTTTTTTTAAATACTGAAACAAACTATATGACATGTTCATATTTTCATCTTCGTTGGATTGAATTGAATCGAAAAGCGGGGAATTATTTTATAGAAACTTCAATAAAAAAATTCTAAGGTAAAAAAATTTATTACTTGTATGCAACTTGGGTTATCGATGGTTATATTAAAAATAAAGTCCAGACACTTAAATAATACGGTAAAATATCAAATTGACCAAAAGATAATTTAAATAGGAAGTGATTAAATCAAAAAAAGAAAGATTTTGCCTCTTCCAATATGTAGATTGAAGATTGATCTAAAGTCTGAAATCGTAGAATAAGCTACTAATTCAAATTGTTGAAAATGAAGAAAGGAAAAACTATATTAAACACTCTTTTGTTCACACTGTTCACCTATTATGAAGACTAAAATGACCTAATTTTAAAACAACTTAAAAACCTTCACTGGCTCTATAAAATATGAACTAGAGGAAAGATTTAAATACTCATCAATGTTAAGAATGGCTGCACGATTGGATAACAAAATCATAGGAGAAAAACCAAAATCTCTAACTGTAATAGGCGCTAAAAGCTATCAATCATAACAACATTAGAGAGTACAGATGGATAAACACCAATGACGTTCCCTCCATCTAATATTACTCCTTATGTGTCTATTGCATTACTGTTTCACAGAATTTCCAGATAGAGGATAAAAGAAAAAATCAGCCTCATTAGTAAAGTTTCTACTTGTACATCTTTCTGAAAAACTTTATCAAGATAATTTGAGAGTAATATCAATTTAAGAAAAAATAATGTTCTATTACACAATGTACCTACATACACCAGTTTTGCATGAACACAAACACCAATGTTTTATATAAACATTAATTTAAACAAAAATAGTTTAACTATCTTAGAAAGTTCTGAAAAATACAAGAAAATCAAGCAGTTCAAATAAATTGTTTGTTCACAAATCTAAACTAATTTTGAAATTTTTTGCCTTAATTCAATAATTTCAATTAACTTTGGAGCTCCTTAATTTATTACACTATGTTCCAAGCAAGATGATATTTTGCAAAATTTTGAGCAAATGATACATATTTATATTAATTTTCAGTTTCACTGTACCCATCTTCCTTTATATATGTAAAAAGGTATATGCCTATATAGATTTTGTGTTTACCTTTTTTCACACTAATAGAATCAAATGTTCTATAATCCCACCGACTACACCATAAGTACAAGTTCCTTATAGCTTACTAATGATTATGCTTCCTTACAATTTAATCCTGTTTCACACGACCTTTCATATAGTTTCTTAGAACAAAAATAAATAAATAAACAGCAAAAACGAATTAAAAAAACAAGTAAATGATTATCTCAAACACGTCCAGCTCTCATCTTTGCGCCTTTGAATTTTTACAAATATTATCTACTAGTCTAGAGACAGCCTAGGCGACTAAATACTATGAAGAACATGGAGGCTTTAAAAGTTTGTTAAGTCTATCGATTTCAGCACCCAACGTATCGACATTTTCCTGCAAGTGAACAGATGAGACCTGTGGTACATGTAAAGTGCAAGGGTTACCTTCAGCGTGATGTTTTTTAGCAGGGCATCTTCAAGTACGGCCTGCAGCTTGCGGTTGATGTCTAGGGACAATTCTAGCGTGAGATTGTTGTCAGCTATGCGAGAGCCATACACAGATGCCATCACTCCATGGAGCTTCGCTATGTGCGCCTGTGCGAATACATTAATTGTGAAAAAAACAATTGTGGCAAACTCTACTTATTAGTTAAAGGTACATGTTCGCAATAAAATAAATATAAAGCTGCTGTGTTATAGTTCAAATTAATAAAAATCTATTGTAAAGTTGATATTCATATTTTGTAATAATAAGAAATACAGTATATTATCAAAAACATCAGAACACCGTAAAATTGCCATTGATATATTACCAATTCACACTCTTACATCAAGATGTTCATGAAACAATACTAGCAGGGCAATCTGGTTGTGAGCTAAATAGCTACAAATATGATGTGATCGAACCAAAAAATGTATTTAGAAAATTTCTACAATATAATACAAGCACCATTTCACAGAAAATTGTCATTATGGGCTAACACTTTACAACCCCAACCTGATCGACCATATTGACTGACAAATTGAGACTGTATAGGACTGAAGATTATCATGGTTGAAGAGTCGCACTGTAACCTAGCATTAATACAATTGGGGCTTATAATGGTGTAAAATTCAACAACAACAAAATTTTGAGAAATTACGAGGTGTTTTATAGAACAATAAATCAAATCATACTATTTATCACCCCTATAAACAAATGAAGGTGTAGAGAATACCAAGTTTTTATTTGACTACATTGTACCATAAATAAAGTTCACAGATAGTAACTTACTGATTTGGGACTGTTTTTCATGACGAAAACTGAACACAGAAGTTTATTTTATTGTTTTAGATATTAAATCTACTGAATCGGCGTACTCAACATCCAGACCTCAATCTCATAGAGAAAGGATTTTTAACTGAAACTCCCTAGTGAGCTCTATCAATGAACAACAAAGACTAAGCAATAGGTGAAAATAAACAATTTTAGCAAACACAAGTACTACATAATCATATCCAATTCAGTCAACTTTGGTAATGACTCTTAGAAGAAACATGATCCTAAATTATCAAAACCTGAGAGTTTGTGACATAAATTAAAACATCAACTGTACATTAGTGTAATAGCTACTTCAACTGAAGCAAAAAGTAAAGAAATTTTGCAATGACTGTCAACTGCTAGTTCATTATTTGAAATTATTTTAACGGATTGATAAAATTTTGTATTTCAACCCAGAAATAAAGGATCAGTCTAAAAAGTAGCACAAACTAGAAGAAGTGTCTCCAGTTAATATCAAAGTATAAAATGTATACCTACTATAGATATATAATTCACAGAACTTTAAATATAACACACTTTAAATGGCTTTACCTGCAAATTAGTTTTTAAAATTTAATACTTCACAGTATTAGCACATACCACTTACTCATAACATATAATTGATTATACTATAAACTTACACAACTAATTTTACAAAATCATATATCTCAACCAAAATTTATGTGTATAAAGGCGCAACTATGAGAAAGACATGTAAATTATAATAAAAAGCTGCAATTAATTACACAAGCAAGAAATGTAAAACATAGTAATGTGCTAATAAAAGTCGAAGTTATGTATAGAATTGTAAATGGTGGGCAAGTTAAATAAAATTCAGCTACTTACCAAAGTTTTGAAGGCTAAACGTTATGTGAGCATGCACAAGTGAAAAGCAACATAAATACAATGTATAGCATTTTTAAAGAAGTTAGACACAAAAGTGTTTTATGTACACAGTTTAAACGAAACATATTTTTATTTCACTGATGTATATTAAGTAGACTTTCCTTTGAAAATATAATAAAGGCTTCTGTTGACAAAATTATCAATTATCTTTCACTTTCTTATTTATGCAGACAGTTTTAAAATCATATCTCACCTTAACCTATTATTAATACTTTTAATAAAATTTTACCTAATGCTATTTAAAACAAATCAACTAGTCATAACATAACATCAATGATTTACTCGTTTTCAAACAGCATTCCCTAAATAAATCCAATTATTTCAAGAATTCTGTATTTAATTATTTGCTTCAACTACTTTGACGGCCTACCAAGATGTTTCAATTAATTCTTTATTCTGATGTTTACACAGATATATAAAATCTAAATACTAAGCACATATATACTATGCAGCCATTAATCACCAAGTATCCATAATAAAGTAGCAATTAAACTTTAATATGTTGTCAGTAAAGTGTAGATCCCCCCATTGCTACTATCACAATCTCTCCTTCAAGGAAAACTTTCCACCAAATCACAAGATATTTCTACAAGAATTTACTTCTAACGTCTGAATTAGCACATTCTAATTCCGTCACGTGCACGTCTCACATCATTATTTGTTACTAGGAGTATATCAAACTTATCTAAAATTTCGCAGATAGAATAACTATAACCTAGAGACATCAATAATCATACCTAGTTCAACAAATTTACTGTAACTTACTTCATAGCTCTTATACATTAACTTAATGTTTGAGGTTTTTCTATAATATTAATCTAAACTTCTTCACAGCAAATCACATATGTAGCTGTACTACTGTTACCTTTAATAAATATCTGAGTGCATTCCTAAGTACTTTTTCATTCAAACACCTACTTACAACTGAATATTGGTGACAAATGTAAATTCTTTATAATTAAGAGTTCATTATTTATTACTCAGGTTCAAAATGTTTTGTCATCTATATAATTATCGCATTCAATAGGAAAACTAGAATAGTAAAATGTATTTGTAAAAAAGTGTATAGGAAAAAAATGCAAAAAGAGGAGTGAGAGCAAAGGAAAAACGTAAAACGAGGAGTATGTGATAAAAGAAAATGAGCATAGTAAGAAAAAATGGGACCAGTGGAAAAGAACGGGCAATCTTTTAATATCATATTGAGAAAACCTAACTTGTATTACAAATTTCCATTGTTTATAATATACTCTTTTTTATGTAAACTATTTTCCTCAACTTTATTTGTCCATTGCGCAAGATTATCTATTTGTTGCTGTTAATTATTTCTACTACTATTATTACCTTAATTACTCCACATCAAATAATTCAGAACAATTAAGGCAATTCAATTCAAATATTTAAAACTACCCTCCTACACCACTTTACTACCTCTGTTGCATTTTACTGTTGTTCTTTTCCCTTGTTCCATTCTTTTCTTCCCCTCTTTAAGTAATTCCATGTTGTCTTCGACTTATCAAATTCATGAATACAGTTTTTATGTTCCTTTCTATTTTTTCTCGTCTTAGATATCTTAACATTTTATTACTCTTACAATTCTCAATTTTAATTCCAACACTTTCTAAAAACTCATTGGTTTTCATAAACTTCTTTAATATATTCCTATATACTTTCTCTACTTCTAAATCTTGCACATTGGTATTTATATATTTCTTGCATGTCCTCTTATTTGCTATTTCCTCCTTCACTTCCTGTGTTCACCATGCTATATGTTCGTTATTCTTCTTTGTTTTAATCCATTCATAGATCTTTTCTGGTATTTACATTAACATTATCTTAAACTATTCCCACAACTATTATAGGTATTCCCCATTTGTTTTTCTTTCAGTCTTATTTTTCTGTATGTTACTATTATTTTTCTTGCTACTCAGTAGTTCTGAATTTATTTATTCTTATTTTTCAATTTCTTCTTTTTCTCTAAATCAATCCCACACATTTACATTTAATTCCCTTTTTAATTATAAAATGATCACCACCAATTGTATAATTTAGTTTCGTAATATTTTCTAGTGAAATTATATTAGAAAATTCATTTTTATTAGATTTTTATCTCATGTTAACAATTCTTAGGTCATTTCTCTAACCTTCTATTTATTTTCTTGGAAGTTATTAGTATTGGTAGACGGTGTGTGGTGTAAGTTGAAGCCAGGGTCAATGCAGTAAAAGATAGACCTGTTAACAAAGCTTGGACAACGATCATAAATAAAAATTCATAACAAAAGTGCATAGAATGTCATTTACACTTACTTGAAGCTTACAACATTACCATAAGGTATCTTAAAGAACAAGTTCCACGTGAAAAATTGCGGGACATTGATTCACTAAGGATTTACAAAAATTGTACGCATTTGAAATAGCTAGTCTCAATCTGTACAAATACACAGTAAAGGAGATGCTTTCCTGCATTGTATTGTCACCAGTGACAAAAATTGAATAAACAAAGAGTAAAAATATTAGCACAGACTACTAACATTTCATGAAACATCACTTGCAATTATTATTATGTAACTGACTTGTTACAATGGTATTAGGAGGTCTTAAATATATATATTCCGTTTTTCTTAACATAAAACCTTGTGGTTAACTTATTTCTTTAGCTGAAGAAACTTTCAAAGGCATCAGGTTTCTTGATATTTCACCCACTCCATAATTGTGATTAACTGAAATCACCTTGTTAACAGTATTACATGGCTCCTACAGATTTAGCAAAAGGTATGAGTCCTAGCTGGCTATTATATTGAAGACTTCTAATATAATTTTGAATTTGCGTTCAATAAAATACACTACCTATGTTATCATTACTTTATTATTATATAAAAAGTACATTCACATCTACAAAATACTATTTTTGGCATAATCATCAGCCTTCTTAGATATGCACTTTCAACAGTGATAAATAAAAGTCTGCATATCAAACTCATAAAAATTTGTATCAGCATAGAACATATTACTTAATATCTACTATAAGACTGTCATTGGGATGACGCAATGTCTTTCATGCCATCAAGCCAACTATGACATTAAACCTCATATTCCATAGAATGTTCTGTTTTTGTGTGAGCATTTGGCATAATGTTCTTGGTAAAAACTTTGCAATACTGCAATATTGTCACCAACATTTTCAACATATCAAGGATAATTGTGGAACTCTTCCTTTTATACTGTGTTGACTATGCATAGTGAAAGCATGAATCATTTTTTATATTGCTATGCTACCGTTAAAGCGTGATCTTCGATCTTGTACTAAAACGGTTTCTAAACATTCAGTCAGCATTAATAAATGTCAATGAACACAATGTTTTCTTTAAACAAAATATTTACTTTCATATTCCTAAATATTTTTGCTAGTTTGTTTTTCTTTGTGCTGAGCTTTATTTAGTTTATTTATTATTCGTTTCCATATCTAATTCCAATTATAGGTTAATTTCAATTATATTCCCAATATGATTTTTTTATTTCAATGTTCAGCTTAAACTTGAGGTTTCTATAATTTTTAATCTCACCCTGACACGCATTTTCAAGATTTAGTTCATTAATATCAACTATGTACATAATTAGTCACACTGTACAATTAAGCATGTTAATTGTTGATTTGAATAACAAATTTCATTTTTCTTATTTTCCATTATCTTAAATTACTAAATTGATAGTTCATTCATAGTAATATGTTTGATAGTCTCAAAACTCAATGTATATATGTCAACAAGCACCTTTGAAAATATTCATCATCTTAAAAGCAAGTTAGATGCTTTAGAAGATCTCTCAAGTTTTAAATTGGTCTCTAAGGAAAAAACGCACAGATCTTGTTAGATAACACATTTGTTGAGTCAGAAAAGTTCAGTAAAGTAATGCATTTTTTTGCAGTCAACCCAAAGGTCTTACTTTTGTTCACTTCTACCCTGATAAAAACGACCCTGCAGAATCAAGCATCAAGGAAATGATATTAAAAAACATACCAAACTTCTTAATATAAAAAAGAAAATTTCAAGATCCTAATACTTTTAAAGTAGCCTAGGCTAAGAAAGTTAAGAAAAGCAATGACAACAAATAGATTTTTTTTTAATTTTAATATTAAACAGCAATCAGAATTTGCGTTCTATAAGCTATTTTGCTGGTTGGGAGACTGGTTAAAGTCTATTGTCCTAATGAATCTTCTCTCTTGCGAAAGCCTCTTCACCTTTTATCAGGTCTACTAGCTATCTTCTTTGGTTTATTTCTTATGCTATTGGCTATAAAACGATATTGGTGTATGATTCTAGTTTTTGACGTTCTTTTTAAATTGCCTCTTGAACTGTTGAGATATGGAGGTTGTGATTTAATATCTGATTTGTGACATATCATAGAACGTTGACTATTGCTCTTAGAATCTCGTTGTATTATAGCTATGTTGGGCTTTTAGTGCAACCTCACAGCTCAATATCATAGGTCCATATAGGTCGAATTACTACTTTGTATATTATGATCTTATTCTTTAATGAATTCATGAGTTTCTGACAATCAACCAATTCAGTTCTTTCTTTTAAGATCTATCTACTTTCGTTTGTTACTTATGTGTTCTCTTCAATTAAGTTTACTATTGCGATAAATTTCCAAATGCAACACAAGTTTTTAATGATATATCTATATCGTTAATGTACACTGGAGGACATTTTTCTTTTCTTAGTGCAAAGGTTATATGTAGTGACGCTTTTATTAACTTTTATTTTCCATCTTTTAATCCGTTTCTATATTTAGAAGAGATGGTTTTGAGGGTTTGCAGAAACTATTGCCGGATTTTCATGCACAACTAAGATAATAGTATCATCTACAAATGTGGCTGTTGTGGAATCTAATACAGGTAGGCCTGTTGTACATATCTTCTACAAAATTAGCCCTAAAATGCTGCCTTGAGGGACTCAAGATCTGATAGATTGGAACTTAGAATTTTTATTATTAACTTTTGTTCTAAAATATTTTTATCTGTAAGGTATGATTTCAAACAGTAGTAGAAAGAATCTGGGAGTGATTGTCTAATTATTTATAAAGAGCCTTTATGCCGTTACGTCACGTTACGTTCCTTCTTTGATGGATTCATTAATTACGTGAACTGTTCTGTAGCATTATTGTGTGGTAGGATTATTACGACAAACCCAAAATCATGGCCAAGAATTATATTATGAATAGGATGGATTCCTTACAATATTAGCCTTTCAAATAGTTTTGAGATGAACGACAATAAACTTATTAGTCTGTATGAGAAAACATCAATGAATTGCTTTCCAATCTTTGGTATGAGTATTATTTCAGATATCTTGAGACACTTGGACCAAAATAATGATCTTATTTTTTGATAATCATTTCAGCATTTTTGGTGTTATTTCAATTCCTGGTGCTTTCGATTGTTTAAAAGAAAAAAAAAGAAATTTTTCTTTGGTCTTGTTAGGACTTACCAATTTTATACATATCTACATTATTGTTGTCAAAAACAACTTGTATATTTTGTTATAAATTATCGCTGAAGGGAGTGAATACTTTGATTACATGTGCAAATAAGTAAGCCCTTTCTTGACTAATTCATATGAATATATTTGCTTAAATTTTGTATGTCCTATAATATTGTTTTTTCTAGTTAGCCCAATAACTACAAATCTGTTCTACAAACGTTTTGTTTGGTACATTTCCATATTATTATCATTTGTTAACTCTAGGTCTACAAAGAATATGTTTAAAATGATTTTTAAAATTAAAATGTTTTTCTGTACTACATATTGATGTCCCTCAGTTCGTAATTCTTTTTTGATGTCTATTAGGTCCGTACTACGATTTATGTGTTTAATGAATACTCTAGAAGCTCTTTCCTCTTTTATTATTTATCACTTATTAATTCGCACTTATTTTATAGAGCGGGAACAAAAGACAACTAATTACTTGTCCTGATATTTAAGTTTATAACTGTTGAAACTTATGACAATAAGACTTAAGAGTGCATATATCGCGTTATACTTGAATCTCATAAGATCACAAACAGCACAACGTTACTCTTCAATAATCAAATATATACTAGAAAAAAATTTAGACTGTAAATTGCACAATATTAAAAATTAATTTAAATTATTTGAACACAATAAAAAAATGAAGTCAAAGAAGTTGAGTCATCAGTATTCGAAAAAATATACATCAATTAATTCGTAATGATATCTGAAGAATGAGTACACCCAAAATAATATCACTGATGTAAGGAAAAGTAATTATAACTGTACAACAATAGAGACTTTCCCTAATGTAATCAAAATCAATACATTTGGAGAGTGCTAAGCTAAGATAGATGCACTCAACAGTAAGAAAAATACTGACAAGTGTTTTTCACTCCTTAAACTAAAGATAAAATAAAATAAGAAAACCTAGAAGTGTCTAATTCAAATATGAAGAAATGCAACAACAAAAATACAACAATGATAATACAAAACTAAATGTAATCTCTAAGAACTTAACTTAAAACTTGTTTGTAAAACAATAAATCTAAAAGCATATCCAATGACAATTAAAAAATAATTGATTATATGAAAAAGTCTATTTACTGACTTATTTTGTGGAAAAAAAATCTAAGTAAATCTAAAGTGTTTGAAGAAAAGACAAAGAGTATTTTAGAAAACAGGAGATTTATAAAATACCCAGTTTATATTGGTTGTTTTCATTGTTCTAAAAATCGCAATCAGGCAAAAACATGCTGACTTAGATAAAAAATTTCTATTAAGTATTTCCAATTGAATTGATATATATTACGCTTTTGCTGACTACAGAAATATTTTTAAGTGTTAATTATATAACCATTAAAAACATAAATTCTAGATCTTTCTATCTATCTTCTTAATCTTTCTTTAAGGAATCTATTAAATAACAACAGACGATTAACTAAGTAAATGCATCTACAGGATGGGCACAGGATGTTTTTTCGAAGGTATCTTGATAACCATAAAAGATATGAAAAAATGCACACATCATCATCAACTACTTTTGGAGAAAATGTAAATGATAAAACCCAAAATTGACTACTGTCATTTGTTTTCAAGTAAGTTTATATTATCATACCAAAAGGGTCCATTTTTTATCTCTTGCAGTGAAGGTACTATATAAAATATCAAAATTTGTCCTGTACAAACATTTATTTGCAAAGAATTAATGACATTTTATGTAATCATTTGAAAATAAATATGATTTTAACTTGTTAAATTGAACATATTTTGATACTTGCTGTTTACTTGAAGTGGTTAGCTCATTGTAGATTATTGACAAACCATAATCACTCCAAAACATTATTATAACCTTTTGCCTGATCATTAAAAATTTACCTACAAGGCTACAAAACAAAGTTTTATTTATAACAAAAAAATTCTAAAAATAATGTATGCAAATCTAGATAGTTTATTATAACTACAGAAAAAATAAAGTATTTGTTAATATTTGAAATATATATTGAAAGAAATGATTTATATTCAAATACATAAAAAATGGTTTATACACAAATAGAAACATCAATATATCTACAATATAAAAGTGAACTCACCTTATTGTTGTCCATTTTATTAGAAGTCAAAGTACCAGCCTGTTCCCGCATAATATACCCCTGTAAAAGACGCGTTTTCCTTTGCAGTTCCGAAACCAATGTGTTCACATGCTCCTCTAAAAAGTCAATCTTTTCCGACTTCCGAGCGCTCACCCTTTGCAGTTTAACAATATGTTCAATCAAGGTTTGCCGATCCACTGTACCTTCAGGCTGAATAACCTTGAATTACATATACATATAAAAAATACAAACCAATGTAGTTTACATACCTTGACTTGCTCCACAGGGGATGTATTGTGTGTAGGTGAAGTATTTGTGTGATCCATGGTATTCAAAGATGTACTTGAACTATTACTGCTAGTGCTGGCAGTTTCATAATGTTCTATTTTCTTACGGCACTGCTGCAATTCCTTAGTGACTTCCTGTAGCAAATAAAATATACAGCCCCATTTTGCATTCAACAGACCATTTCCTTTACCTTCAAAGAGTGTTCCAACTTTCTCTTAATGACATTATTTTCACCTTTCTGATCAGAAACTTCCTGAGTAAGTACATCACACAACTTTGATTTATCTGAAAGGTTTTTTGTTAATTCAGTAATCTCATTTGAATGCTTCAATCTCTCCTCTGTTAAAAGTGCAGATAAAAGCTGAACTTTTGTTTCCTGTTCTTTAGCGGCTCTTTTCAAAAGCGTTTGCTCACATGTCAGCTGCTGAACCTGGAAGTAAGTAACATAAATGAAATTCCATTAAACAAAGGTTTTTTTGGATGCTACTTTTGTTTCCATTGCAGTGAATTCTGATTGCAGACGAACATTTTTGTCAGTAAGCTGCTGCGTGAAAAATAACAATTCAGCCTCTCGTTCACGACAAGATTCCATATCCGATTCTAACTCCACATTCCTTTGTTTTAATAAAGTCATCTGCTCATTACAAGCAACCAGTTGCTCGTGTTCACTGTAATATAAATAATTAAAAATGTTATAACTAAAATAAGAATTTAAAGATCAGTCATACTTCTGTATTTGCAATTTCAACTGTTCTAACTGTGCAGTTTTGGCAACTAAGTCTGCAGCATCTTGCCTTTGTTGATCAGCACAACCTCGAAGCTCACTAAGACGCTGCCCTGTCTCTAGCCTTTCCCTCTCTAACTGTTGCACCTTCAAGGAAAGTGTGTTGTTTTCCTGCAATGTTTCCTTCTGCTTGGTTTGTAAGCGTTCCAGCTCAGCATGAAGATTTTTCACCTGGTTCTCTCTGTCATCTCTTTCGTGCCTCAGCAAAATCAAATTTGCCTGCTGTTCTTTAAGCTGTTGCTCTAAAAAGTACTTTATAAATATGCAATGAAATCATTACTATTTACCTAGAACAAATGCACGGTTTTCTTGAGAATGATGGAAGGCCCTTATTGACTCTTGCGCCTCACGCTTCGCCTGTTCTACTTGCTCTACAGCTTCTTGCAGTTTGGAAGTCAAGGCATCAACTTTCAAATCACTTTCCTATAAGAATAACTGATTACAATTAATACTTATAAATAATTTATTTAGTCTTCTATATAATTCATAAATCACATTCATACCTTGCGTAACTCCATCTCAGTTCTTAAACTGTTTTGAGACCATTTCAATTTAGTTTCCAAAGCATTCAAATCCGCCTTCATCCGCTCTAACTCTTGTTGACTAGACTTGAGATCATAGCACTAAAAATAATTTAACTATTACTCCCTGTAGAGCCTTAAGTAAATTAAATATTACTTTATTATCTAACATCTGGCATATCCGAGATTTTTCAACTCCCATGCTTGTAACTTTGTGCTGCAAAATTTCGTTTTCCCGTATAGCCTCCTTATGCTTCTTCTCAGCCAGCTCCTTTCCCGCCCTGAGTTCCAGTACTGTTTTCTCACTGACAGCATATCGCATAACCATCATTTCTTTCTCCCTTATTGCTGCATCTTGCCTTTTGGTAGCCTAAAAAAAAAGAAAAACCTACAATTGGTTTTATATTCATTAAGGAAATACACAGTTTTTTAAAAACATTGAATCATTTAATATTCTAATTGAAATAATAAAAATTGAAGAGAAGATGCTAGCAGTCTTCATTTATTTGGTGTCAATCAAGGTATAATATCTTGTAACATTCTAATCTTTTTTTTTTTGATAATGACATGGTAATTAAATTTCATGATTTGACCTAGCCATGGTATAATCTACAACCCACCATTAATATTGACCTGAATACTCTATTTCATATTTTGTTAGTTCACTATTAAAAATTAAATCAATGGTCACTTATAACATAGCTATCAAAACTAACTACTATCTCCAGTTAAATATGATTTACACGATACAATGCTATATTACACAGGCAGCATTAGTCTTAAACTCATTTAACAATACATAAAATCCTCATACAATTAATTATGCCTGGAATATTAATCCAGAAATGTTTATTTTACTCTCTATTGATATGAAAAAACTACACTAGGGACTAGTATCAGCTTCAAACCCATAAACAGTAATAAGAACTATTAAACAAACATTAAGCTTAATTTAAAATTTATCTATCATAACCAACTTTCAGAGCATAATACAGCTATTAACAAAAATAGAAAAGTTACATCTCACAAGTCAAAAGAGGAACAGCTTGTCATCATCCACATTCCCACAAAAAACAAGACATTTTATTACAAATTAGAAGTAATTACTCTTTGAACCACACAGATATAGTTGTCAGAGCGGTGAATGTTTACCAAGGGTTAGAAATTTATACATTTTTGTTCTATTCATTTAAATATTGCATCACATTTGCAGCAGCTCTTGCTTTCCAATACATAAACCTGAAAAGATTCCAAGATATTCAACAATCATATATTTGAAAGACAATGTTTTCAGATTTTGTAACATCCAATATTTTTTCACGTAAATTTATCAACGTAAATGGTGTGTATGTCTATGTGGGTATCAGATAGAAGAAGCTCCTATACTAGCTCGTTAGAGACTTCAAATCTAGCATCTACCAAAGACCAAACTATTGTTTGTTAACTAAATTAACTTAAACCAATTCAGCACCAACCTCCGTAGGTATGAGCCAATACACCATTTTGAGTTTCAGTGTAACCAGACCTCTCTAAACAAATTCACTACAATGGATTATAAAACACTAGAGTGGCAAGCAATTCCTAAAAATCAGACGACCTCCATAAGATATATCCTTCCAAATCTAATGCAGAACTCTGGAATAAAAAAAAATAGAAGCTTATTGCAACAACATAAAAAATAACTAAATAGGAAACCACATATGGTATGATATATGCAAGCATATAAAACTAAAAGAAAAAGTTCAATCTATTTATAAGACAGAATGGAATGACAACAAAAAGACTTACTGCAAAATATAAAATTACTGGAACTTAAAAAAAATCAAAAAAAGAGGAACAAGAAAAGGAACAATAGAAGTCCTATAAAATATACACAAACTGTAAGGATATACGATTTAACCTAAAAATGATAATAAAAAAATTCATGCAATATTAAAGGAGAAATTAAATACCTTATTAAAATCTTAATTTTAAGCATCGAGACTTTATGACAAGAAATGCTGGACTAACTAAAAGACATTATAAATAACAAAAGAACAAAAAGCTCCAATGACATTGTACGACAAAGAAAAATAAGACAGAAGTCAAGAAAATAAATTTTTGATCCTACCAATACAAAATTAAAAACAAGAAGTTCTAACCAACGAATACCATTCAACGCATTTTGGAAGAATTAATGTCGTAAATGGTAACATATTGCAATAAAACAATGTAAAGCTCTAAAAATATAACTAAGCATATAAGACACCAAAAACTATACATGATAGAGATAGTAAATAGCATCAAGAATATGTGGAATGATAGAAAATATAAAAAATAGAAAAGATCACACAAAAATAATCATAATAAAATAAGGAAAAAAACAAAAATCGCATTTTATATTGGAATGAAGACCAATATAGAAGTTTTAAAATAAAAAATGGAGAAAATATATCCAAGAAAAACATTAAATAAACTTAAACATGTTGTACACAGTAAGAGTAGATCAAAATAACCAATGGCACTTGCGTTTGACACCAATCATAAAAGCAAATTAACGAAAATGAATTCACTGTACTACCGATATTAAAATATGCAGATCTAGAGAGATGTGGAATCATCAAGCAAATGAATTTAGAGACAAAGATGAAAAGAAATGGCTATAGATTTTATATCAAAAACTCTATAAAAATAAAAGAAACATAGATATGACAGAAATCAATATTGCAATTAAAACCATAGAGATAAAAAACGACGTCACAATATTAGAAATGATAGAAAATCTAACAAAAAATTAAGCCGACTTTGTTAATACAAATTCAGATAGTTCAATTTAGTTGGTTCTATTTAACACCATTAGACTTCTCTACGCTGTTTTTTGACCTTGTTTTTATATTTCTCCATGTACCTAACCTAAGTTGTTTTATTCCTTTTACTTCTTAAAAGTTTTCAACTATTCCCAAAATTTCCCCAGTTTTTATTTTTTTACTTTAAATTCTTCTTATGCTTTCCTTCTTCTTCTTATGTATTCTTCCTTATCTTTCTCTTACTTTTGTTTTGATTTGTTTATTCTGTTTTCTTTTTGTTCTTTCTTTTTTATTATATTTCTTTGTTCTACCATCTGATCCCTTTCAAATTCTTAAATACTTTTATATACCCCTTTCACTACTCTTTAATATTATTTATGAATTTTTCACATATTGTCTACTGTCTTTTCTTTCTTTACATTTTCATACTTCACAAGGTTCCTCTTCTATTCTTCTTTCATTAGAGAGTAAGCAAAAAAAATATTATTAATAAGAAATTGAGAGAGTACAAAATCATGAAGTAAATAATTTGGAAATTATGGAGAAATAGAAAAAATACTAATGGAAACAGATGCTACAGTTTTCCATAGCAAACACTCTCTACAAATAGAAAATGATATGTTTGATAATTAAAGATATCTAAAGGTCAGAAGCCTTAAAAAACCACCAAATATTTATATACATATATACACAATTTTTAACTGAATCTGCCACCCGACTCCAGTGGTCCATACGGCAAGAAGCGAGAACGACCCCGACCTGCGCGTACGTACGCACGGACCTCCTCATGTAAATCAAGAGCTCAGAATTTGGCCATGCCACATTACATGTCAGCTGTCTTTGTTTACTTTCCGTTCAAATGTACAGGCTGTCTTTGTTTATAATACACAAACCTCCTCATGTAAATCAAGAGCCTAGGGTTTTCCTTTGTTTACTTTCTGTTCAAATATACATATAGACTTTTATTTTTCATATTGCCAGTTTCTATTTCTCTCACTCACTCGTTTTCAATAGTAAAATTGAAAAGATTTGTTAAGCTACTTTAATGGGTGAATTTTGATACTGGAATCGATAATTTTGGCTGTTAATGAATCAGGTGTTGTGTTGAATAGAGCGGTCATGCTTCACAAATATTTTTTCATACTGTAGTTTGAGGGTTGCTATTCTTTGTAGATAAAGTGAGCAATACTTCTTAAAACAAGGAGACATTCACTGTATGGAGAGGTTTTGTTTGACTAGTTATTGTACACATGGTTTGATTCAGCTGAATGTCCACCAGACACGTGTACTTGCTGTTCAGCCATATAGAGAAACAATACTTTGCAGTGGAGTAGACTACAGTCAGTGTTAACATTTGGAGTAGTTCAGCATTTGCGCCTCATACACATCCTGTGAGTTTCCAAATTATATTGTTTCTAGTTTTTGATTTTAATTGAAAGATTCTGTAAGTAGCTTTTAAAAGTAAGTGTCCTGTCCACATATTTTGGAATGTAATAGTGTGTCTTGGTATGCAACATAGAGGTTATAGTTAACTGATTGATGATCCAGATTATACAAGTGTGCTTCTGTTTTCCCTGGATTTAGTTGTAGGCCCCACTAAGTCTAGACAAATTTACAAACAACATGTAATGAAGACATTGTCGTTAGAAATTTAGTAAACCATAAAATAGAATAAAATGATTAACCATATTCAATGGAATAGAATGGCTCCTTCATAAAAATAATTTAAGGCAACCTATAATAGTATCATACAAGTTAAAAGAAAACTATGAATTAGAAAATGATAAAAAATAGTAACCAAATCATCCATACAAACAACTGGAAGAAAAAATGTGGACAGGAAATTATGAAAGTCTGTTTTGTGAAACTATCAAAAACACATTATAAACTGTAAAAATAAATAAAGATGTAACAGTAGAGAAGCTATAAATATAAGTTGAGTGCAGCCATATGCCACAAATATTTCCAAAAAACTATTGCTCTAAATAGGTTACCATAAGAATTTAATAGGTAATAATATGTCATTAAGTCAAAAGATATGCCACTTCTAAAACCCAAAATTTTAATTGCCGACTAAGTATTTAACTTCATTTCAACTAGACAAATTCCTTAAATTTGATCAATATGGCACCATTTAAAATTTTCTCTGATCAATAAAATCAGAAATACAACAGACTGAAATTTACATAGGCATATGCTGCTAATCTGCCATTTTTGATTAACTATAATTTAGAACAGCTTATTATACATACAAACAATAAATATACTTATCAGTTAAGATTAAAAAGAGAACAAAACAAAACATAACCCATGAAGCCTATCTAAACAATATATAATTAAAGTAATCCATATCCTTTGAATTTGTGGCCTATTGCTGATAAAATTTTCATATCAACCTATTTGAGCAGTAACATTTCAATATTGTTGCATGCCTATTCCTACACTTTTCTTTCTACATCTTGCACCCTCCTATTCTATACAATCTTCTAGTATTCTACAAACACTACTTTCCCAATAGAACTTAAGGAGATTTTTCGGTAAATTTCGATAAAAATTTCACAAAATTTTTTGCTTTTTGTAATCCTTAAAGGGTCTAGAATATGCCCTTGAAACCGTTTTTTGATATTCGAATCAGTTTTGAGTAAAATCGCATTTTCAAGGTATAGCTGCACCGGCCGGATTAGACGCATTGAGAGCGCAAGTATATGGGCTGCTTTGAAATTGATAAAACAGGTTTTATGGGTATATAACCAATGTATTATATATTTAAATAATATATGGCATCATTTTGATATCACTTACATTACCAATTGTCACGTAGAAAAACGAATGGGATCTCGACTACGCGCCGTGAAAAAATACAAAAGGCATAGGAGGAAAAGGTGTTGGGAAATTGAAGGACAAGCTAATAAAAGAATTAACATTATATTATGGCTTGGTAACAAGAAGACATCCTGTTTCAGTCAAAGAGATGAAAAAGCAATCTGAGCAACATTTAAACACAAATCTTCAACCGATGATAAGCCCCAACGAGTATTGTTCCAAAGGCAAAAATAAGCCTGCTATTTTGCCTGAAGTACAACAAGCAATCAAACCCGTTTACGAGGCACTTTCGGAGGACGATTTGTTAGAACGGTGCACCGGCGGAAACACTCAAAACTGTAACGAAAGTTTGAATGGTTGCGTCTGGCGTCTCGCTCAAAACACCTTCACAGTGGCCCGGAAACTGTTGAACTTGCTGAATTTTCAACGAAGATTTCCACAGTGTTGAAGATCATGGAATTGCTCGGAATCGAAATCGGCCTGCAATCCAAATGTTTTGCCACGAGCAGTGACGCGCCCTGTAGCGTGTCCAACATCTACTCGTCAGCAGCGAGGAAACGGGCCAGAATGGAGGAAACCGAGGAGCAAAGAAAGCAGAACAAACTGTTTGAGGAAGAAGAGGGTTTATTGTATGGCCCTGGAATAGCTGATTAGCTATAACTTAACAAAAAAGACTCTTATCAACAAAATAACATTGACAAAACCTTTAAATGCGTTTTACTCAAAGTCACATTTTTCAAACTGGCGTGTACGATTGCAGTCGATCTAATTAACATAGAACATTTTCGTTTAAAAAACGTGTAGAGAACTTTCTTTATGGGAGCTTAAAGTAAAAATTTTAAAAGTTTATTTTAAGTATTTTTTACAAAGCTTCAAATGTAAAAAAACATGGAAACAAATAACTTTTTTATTCGCAGGCCGTCATTTTCACGACAAAATCAACTTTTTTTATTCTTTTCTACGTCAAGCTCCAGGAAATTTAGTTATTTATGGAATATCATTCCATTTTTAATTTCGAATAAACCGATTCAGGCTGGACTTTACACGCCAAGAGAGCGTTACAGTCGCGCACGCTACTGTTGACGCATGGTAGGAATTTTTGATTGAAAATATTCATATCTATAGTCCAAAATATGTATTATTTGATAACAAATCCCCAAATTGTATCTTTCATATTTTTAGTAGAAAATAATTATGAAAATCGGCTTATTTTCAGCTCGATTTACTGAAAACCCCCTTAAGTCCAAAAACCTAAATATGTAAACAATCTTAATTACTTAACTGAAAGTATTTTTTTGTTCTTAAAGTACTAATATAATTAATGCTTTGCTATATTTAGGTTATTTTTAGAGTGAGTTCAAAGCCCCTACATAAGCAATCCAATTATGTTCTAGAGTATAAATTCACTGGTAATTAGTCATTAGACAAGAGAGTAAATTGTTTTGTATATAAAATTACTTATTTCAAAATTTGCAGTTCATGTAAACAAATACATTATCAGTATAATTAACAACAGCTAAAATAATAATGCCAATAGTTAGATGTTTGTAAATTTATATAAGTATACAGTTTTTCAATTATTGTACAACTTACAAGTATATATACATAAAATTGAAAAATTATTTTCAAATTAATTGTAATTATCATAAACTAGTCTAAAATATTCAAAATAATGTATAGAATAAATCTTACCAGCTCCAACTTTGCCTCCAGTTCCCTAGATTTTTCAGTTAAATAACAGCACTGCTTTTCTAGTTTGTCTACATTGTGGATGCACTCTTCCATACGTCTCCGATAGCTTGCAGCCGACTTCTCATCACTCTCTGTATCAGTTGCATCACTCTGCTCTTGATCTTTACTATCAGATGACGACTCAGAATCGTTTTTCGACTCACTGTCTGTTGACCTCTCATATTCAGTATCAGTTATATCACTGTGTTCCTGTTCTTTACCGGACAATTCGGAGACGTTTTTCGTTTCATTATTGGCGTCTGTTAAAATTCTCTTTTATCGCAGTAATATTGTTATTTTATGCACTTACCTTCTTCACACAAAATCTCTGTGCAAAAAACGTCATTTACTACATTTACTTCGGCATTGATGCTGTTGCAGCTTACTTCTACCATGGAACCTTTCTTGCTATCTAACATATGTTCCTGGGGATCTTTCTGAAGTATTTGGGTTGGTTCGACCATATTAGGCGTTGTTTAATGCCTCTAAGTTTGGTTTCGTATGATTGTAACACACGGCCATTTGCCTACGTACAATTTCAATTCACTAACAAATCTTCTTGAAGTTTCTCAAAGAAATATAGGTTAGCAAAAACGAAAGTCAAATCATATTGATCGTTCACTGTGCCAAAATGTTTTTATGTCAAAATTGTCGTTTAATCCAACTAATGGTTATTTGATGAAGTATGTACAGGGTGTCTTTTCGATTACACTACAATTTAGTTTCTATAGACCGCATGTTAATCTCTGTTTAATCATACAAATAATTTATCAGACACTACACAATTAACACTCTAGATTTTTCGTTGTTTCAAAGAAAAACAAAGTAATGATTTACCTAAAAAATGGTGTACTGACCTCAATTCTAACATACACACCAATGATCAATTATTGCCCATGAATATAAAAATATGTTTTCTAATCATAAACTTTTAGAGTCTGCATATTTCATCGGCTTTGTTCAATAATCTACTTGACCGTTTTCTTCTCCTTTTTTTTTGGCTTAACTGAGTTTCGCTGTTCTCTGCTCTTTTCACATGCCAACACTATCTCATTCAAGAACTATAATTTTTTTAATATCAATAGTTTTTAACTTGTCTTTTAAGTTATATTTTCCATTCGCAAAGCTCTTTTAAGATACCCTTTATTTATATTATAACTTTCATAACAAAACATGGGACCGGCGAAGAGATTGCTCTGTAAGCAATCCCAGAACGAACTTAAAAAACCTTTCGATTTCGATTTCGAATTTCGGGAAAATTCGAAATCGAATATCTGGAAAATTATTCGACATAGAATTTTATCTTCATTTTCGAATTCAGCGTAAAATTTCCTATAAGAATCACATTTAAAATCGTAATGTCGAAAATTTTCCCGAAATTCGAAGTCGAATATCTCGAAAACTATTCGAGATAGAAACTTTTTGATTTCGATTTTGAAATCAGCGTAAAATTTCCTATAAGAATCCATTTTAAAATTTTTAAAAATCCATAATTTTGTGACAGCGACACACAGACCCACAGACCGACAGACAGACATATAGAATTCAGTAACGAACTTTTCAAGTTCGTTGAATATCTATACTAACGGCCTTGCAAAGGATAATTTGGATACAATACAATTTAAACAGTTCAACATCTGCGGTATAAACTAAAATGTCTGTTAAAATGTACTTTATTTTATCTTGTTAATTTCAGATACCAGGTAAATAAATCTTACTACATTTCAAATAAAAATTATTAAAAATAGCATTTTGGCTGAATCTTCTCCTCATCTGTTTTAATAGTTACATGTACAGTAATAGCCAAAACATGAGGCACCCTATAAAAGTCACTCTCTAGAATTCATTTGTATGCATTGAAAAAAGTGCACCAGTTTTTTGCTTTCCTTATCCTATAAATAAGGGAAGTAATGTAATCGGCGGAAATTTGACCCACCCAGTTTTTCACATTTCTGTACGAAATATAGCCTCGGGACATCAAAAAAGTTGGTTTGGGCCATTGGTTCGTGTGTGCGTGTGTGTGGTCTGTCTGTCGGTCTGTCAGTAAACAGGATATCTCGAGAACCGTAAGAGCTAGAGACTTGAAATTTGGTATGCAAGTTACTTGTAGGTAGGGAACGCAGTGCGAAGCTTTTGGTAAAAATCGGCCGAGCCGTTTGATCGCAAGGTCGCAAAATCGGTCGCAAAGCGGTTGCGAATCAAAACGATTGAAGATACAAAAAATTCATGAGAATAAAAATGATTTTTTATCACAAGATAAACATGAATTTAAAGTAAAAGTTGGTAAAATAGGATCTAGAAAAAAAAATTGAAGCCCAGGATCGAACCCGCGACATATTGGTCAGCGTCCGTGATCATATCCGACTGAGCCTTAAGTTAGACGTGAAGCTAATGGAAAAATAATTCTATATGAATAGCTCTCTCTTTCCTTTATTCATTTTTACTTTTTATTATTTCTTTTTATTTTAGAGAGAGGGGAAGAGATAGAGAGATACTCCGCCTCTCTTTCTTAATTTTTATTAACCCTTTCACTTTAAGAGTGAAAATCGTCGATAAGGTATTCGAGAGTGAAAATCGTCGAGTAGGTATTGAAAAAATTAGATTATAGGCGGATAGGGAGGGGGGTAAGCTTGGTTTTAAACTAGATAAAATGACGTTTATAGCTATAGTGTCCACCTTCAAGAAAATAAATTTAGTTTTCAAACCCCTTCAGAATTTTAGGCTAGAACCCCTTATGAAGTACAAGATACTTTATCATCTTTTTTAAATATAGCCGAATGTAATGATATTTGGTAATCTCAGCTTGCAACCGTCAGTCAGTCTACAATTAATAGACAAAACGCTGATCGCAAATGATCAAAAGGGTTGTGTCCATGAGTCATGAGAAAAGAGAGAGCGAGCGAGAGAATGCGTGTATGCGTGTGTGAGAGAGAGAGACAGAGAATAGTACAAATTACTCTGGAGAAGAGAAAGATATATATATATATATATATATATATATATATATATATATATCAAATGTCAGTGTGACATGCCACATGTGTTCTCCAATATTTAAAGTCCAAAAGGGCCATATTGAGAAAACTGAGGCAGAGTAAAGCAGTGAACCTAGTAGAGGGAAATAGAGGAAGGTGTAGGAGAACAGGAAAACAAAAATAACGACGAAACAGTGAGTAAATTAAAGAAAGTGGTAGATAAGTAAGGTTAAGGACTGTGTGAATACAACTAAAAATCGCATGAAACTAGTATAGATAAGAGAAGTAAATAAAACTGGAATGACCTCCACATCAAATTTTTGGATAGGCAACACATTAAATGCCGAAGTATTGCAATCCACAAGGAGTAGTGTAAATAAAATTGAATTGTAAAATCAAGGAACGTGAAGGGGCTGTTGGTGGATAAGTGACAGACTTACGACGGGCAGACTGGGGTTTGCCACTTTACGCAACCAACAGCAGACCCAAACATGAGCGAAATGAAGAGAATTGAGAAGATGTTCCAACAAATAGAGATGAACATGAAGCAAATGAATGATAAATTTGATGCTTTTGCACTGGAAATGAACCAAGTTAAGGACGAAAATAAGAAACTAAAAGAGAAGGTGGCACAACATGAGGGAAGAATTACTTACCTAGAAAGAGAAACCAGGAAAAATAATATCATAATTAAAGGAGTGGTAGACGAAGAAAATGAAAACACGAACAGGACAGAGGTAAAAGTAGCTAATATAATGCAAAAGATAGGAATTGACATAAACTTAAAAGAGGATTTAGAACAAATAAGAAGAATTGGAAAATATATGACAGACAAGAAAAGACCAATATTGGTTAAGTTAATTAGAGGTAACAAAAAAATACAAATCCTACAAAACGCGAGAAAGCTCAAAGGAACAGATATATGGATTGATGAAGATTATACCAAGGAGGTAATAGAGGAAAGAAAAATGTTAATCCCACATATGAAAGAAGCAAGGAATAAAGGATATAGAGCACAGTTAAAATATAATAAATTGATAATCAATGATGAAATATACAGAGCAAATGATCTTGCAAATAAAGAAGAACTGATAAAGGAAGATAGGACTGAAAACACATCAATAAAAGGACTGTAACAAAGAGATCACCGGAGGAACAAATTTCGAGGAACAATTAAGAAAAATAACCCGAACAGGTCGAAAAACTAGTACGTGCAGATAAGCAGGGGGATGACGGTAACGAAACTGGCAATGGACAAGGAAACGACATAAAGGATTGGAAACTTGGAGTATGGAATATAAGAAGTTTAATGAATAAAGAAGAAGAAGTTATATATGAGTTTAACAGAATAGGAACAGAAATACTGGTACTTGCAGAGACAAAGAAAAAAGGGAAAGGAGAAAAGATATTAACGGACGGACACAGACTAATATACTCCGGAGTGAAAGAAAATGCAAGAGCGGCAGAAGGCGTGGGATGCATTATAAACAAGAATTGGGAAGATAAGATCACAAACTGGACAGGGTGGTCGGAAAGAATCCTCACGGTGGAATTAGAAATACAAGAAAAGAAAAATAACGTTAATTGCAGTCTACGGACCTGACGAAAACGAGAAAAAGGAAATAAAAGATAAATTTTGGGAGGATTTAGCATTAATAACAGAAAGAAGCAAAGGGAAAATATTTGTAGCAGGTGACTTCAACAGTAGAGTGGGAAGAGAAAATAACACAGAAACGGTGATAGGAAAATTCGGCGAAGATAAAAGAAATAACAACGGAAACAGATTAATAGAATACTGCTCCGTAATAACCTAATCATAACAAACTCATTCTTCCAGCACAAAAGATACACACAATTACAAGAGAGGTTAAAAGCAGAAATGAGAGATCTATATTAGAATACATACTAGTAGAAAAAATAACAGGCAGATGGTGAAAGATGTTAGAGTCAAAAGAGGAGCGGAGATATACAGCGACCACTACCTATTAACGGAAAGATAAAGAGACCTGAAAATCAAAAACAAGCAATAAGAGAAGAATATGCAGTTCAGAAAGAAACAATACGTATTTATAAACTACAAGAAACAGAAATAGCAAAGAAATACGAGAACATAATAAGAAGAGAACTACTAACAGATGAAGAAAAGCTAGAACAGATGAATGTGGAAGAGATGTGGAAGAAGATAAAGAACACTCTAATAAACGCAGCCAGACACGCATGTGGTGTAATTAAGACAAATAAGCATATGAAGAGAACCGCCTGGTGGAGTGAAGAAATAAAAGACCAAGTTAAACTAAAGAAGAAGAGGTGGGCAGAATATTTAATGAAAAGACAGAAGAGGCATATAAAACATACAAAGAACAACGTATAATAGTAAAACATATGGTGACAGATGCGAAAGAAAAACGTGGCAAGACTTTGGGAAAAAGTTAGAAAAAACAGCAGAGAGAACCAAAAACTATTCTATAAAGTTTTAAAAACTTAAGGAAAGGAAAACACCAGATAACACAGTAATAAAGGATAATAATGGAAAGGTACTGTCAAACCCAATAGATATAATGAACAGATGGAGGCAATACTTCCAAGAACTCCTACAGACCCAAGGCACGAATAATGAAGAAAATACACAGACAGAAGACAAACAACAGCATAGAGAAAACGAAGAAGAAGGTATAACAGAAGAAGAATTGACAACAGCACTAAAGAAAATTAAAATGGAAAGTCACCAGGACATGACAGAATCACTGGCGAAATGTTGAAAAAATGGGAAAACAAGGAACAAAGGCGTTTTTAAAATGTTTAACAAAATATGGAAAGAAGAGTATACCAAAAGATTGGGAAGTAGGACAGATAGTACCAATATTTAAGAAGGAGATAGGAAAATATGTAACAACTATAGAGGCATAACGCTGCTGAGCATACCTTTAAAGCTGTTCGAACAAATAATTGAAGGTAAACTCCGAACTGTCATAGAACCAACACTAACAGAAGAACAGAGTGGTTTCCGTAAGGGTAGAAGCGTACAAGACCATATATTTACAGTGAAACAAATAATTACAAAAATACTTCAATACAACGAGAAAGCCGCCTTTGCATTTATCGACCTCGAGAAAGCTTTCGATAGAACACCCAGAGAGAGAGTATGGCAAAATTTAAGCAACAGAGGAATAAGCCCAAAAGTAACGAGAGTAATTAAAAGTCTGTACCAAAAGACAAGGAACTACGTGATAAACAATAACAGAACATCAGAGGAGTTTACTACAAATGAAGGTTTAAGGCAAGGAGGGTACTGAGTCCGGCATTATTTATCATCTTTATGGATGAAATAATACGAACATGTCACCAGAGGATCAGAGGGTTAAATGTAGGATATAGAAAATTACAACCTATATTTATACGAAACTGTGCATTTGCAGACGATATTATAGTAATGGCAGGAAGCGAAGAAGAACTACAACGAAACCTACTGATATGGAACGAAGAACTAACAAATAACGGTATGAAGATAAACGCCAATAAAACACAAGTGATGCTTATTGGGAAAGATCACCAGAAGATAAAGATGCAAATAAATGGAGAGAAATTAAACAGATAAAACAGTTCAAGTATCTAGGGGTCACTATAGATAATAACGGAAGACAGGAAATAGACATATCTGAAAGGATAGAGAAATGTAATAAACTATATTACGCAATGAACGCAAATTTTATAAACAAAGAGAAGTGACACAAAACCAAACTTACGGTGTATAAAACAATCTTCAGGCCTATTATGACTTATGGATGCGAATCATGGGTATTGACACAAAAATGAAACTAAGATTAGAAGCCACAGAAATGAAATACTTAAGAAGAGTGAAAGGCGTCTCCTTGAGGGATAAAATCAGAAGCAGTCAGATTAGAGCAGAATTAGAAATTAACCCAGTAACAAGCTTCATTGAACAAAGACAATTAGCGTGGTGGGGTCATTTACAGCGGATGAATCAAGATAGACAAGTCAAACGAATATGGGAAACGAGAAAAGTAGGCAAAAGAAAAGGGAAGACCACAGGAAACATGGGATAACACTATAGGAAAAATACTAACAAGGAAAGGAAAAACAGTGGAGGAGGCGAAAGCAATGACAAACAACAGAAAAGAATGGAATAAATTTGTTCATAACACAGACAATCCAGTTTAATTCAGTTTAATTCAGTTTAATTAAGTTAAGAATGTAGATAAGTATTGTATAATGTACATACAAGCCAACACCAATAAGGTAAATGGCTTTTGATTATATATATATATATATATATATATATATATATATATATATATATATATATATATATATATATAGTGAGTCTGTATGAAAGAAAGAGAAAGAGAATATTTCGAGCTGAAAACTAAAAACAAAACCAAAAACAAAAAAAGTTGCTACTTGTTTCTTCCAGTTTCACACTTAATTTGATTTTCTCTCTCAAGTCACACGTCACGCAACTACTCGTTTTTTGTTTTCAAGTTTTGAGCATTTAATTAAAAGTACCTACTTACTTTGTTTTAACTTGTGATTGTGATTTGTGATTGTGAAGCTACCTACCTGTTGTGTTTTCTATTTTGTGAAGGACGTTATTACTTACGCCACAAAGAAAACAATAAAAATTCGGTAAATATCACTTATCCTCTCCTCTTGCTACCTCTTTATATTGTTTGTTACTTTACCTTTACTTCTTCATTTACAGATACTTTAGGTGCTCTATTTCTTTCTTCCTCATTTGCTAATTTAGGTACCTACACCTCTTCTCATTGTCAGCATTGCTTCTGTTCTTCTTAATCCCTATCTTCTTAATGATTATGGAATATTTTGGTGCCATTAGACCTTTGTCCAAAGTTGTAGGAACACATAGCCAAAATAGCGCGCTATACGGACATATCAACAACCAATGTACTGGTAATTCCTTAGCTTCACTTTGCTTTGCTAGGACTTTGAAGTTAGATTTACATAGATGGAGTGCAGGAACCATTACAGGTATTCTAGACTTAGGCTACAAAATTCATGATAATTCGTTTGAAAGTAGGAGTGACAAATCTAGCGCATATTTAACAGTTGATGAGTTGATTGTAAATAATATTGTAGTTCATAATAAGAGTGTAGAATGTAGGCCTACTTTATTCGATGAGGAATGCGAAGTGCAAAGAGATTTGCGTATTAATTTGGCAACAGTTGTAGGGGCTTTCTTTAGGAAATATAGTTATGGTATATTTGCTTCTAAGAGTAGGTCACTAGGATTATTCGAGGATGCTTTAGGATTGTATTGTGTGTTCGACCCTCACCCCTGTGATCTAAATACTGGAAGGTATGTATCAGATGGTGTTGCTATTGGTATGGGTTTTTTTGGCATTGAGGGTTTAATTTGTTTATTAAAGCAGATTTTGTGGTAGGTACTGACAGTAACATACAATGCGGATCCTATGTTGATGCGTTTTCTATCACTTTTTATATTTTCTCTTCAGATAATAACCAGAATAATGTTGAATTATCTGTATTGCCGGAAACTGTAGTGCGTGAAGACAATGTTGATGCTGATATGCCTGTCGGTGAGGTACATGAAGTGCAATCAAGTGCGGCCAATATTGTGAATGAACATGTGGAAGAAATGGAAAGCTCTGACACTGGATTTACTGAAGTGGTGAACAAGAGAAAGACAAGGAAGAGAAAAATGTCTGCTGAAACGAGGAGAAAAAGGGTGAAAAAATATTCAAAATCTTAGAGAAAATACTGACAAGGAAAGAAAAAACTTTGGACAGAGATTATAAAAGAAAATCACGGGAAAACGAAGATATCAGATTATTAGAACGGGAACATGATAAAACCAGCAAAAGTAAGGCAAGAAGTTCGGTTATCAAAGAGACTACATGATCAAGCCAGCAAAAGAAAAGCAAGAGAAATTGAAGAAATCCGATCATTGGCACGTGAACAAGATAAAGAAAATAAAAGAAAAGCAAGAGAAAATGAAGAAGTCCAAGCCTTGGCACGTGAACAAGATAAAGAAAATAAAAGAAAAGCAAGAGAAAATGAAGAAGTCCGAGCATTGAAACGCGAAAAAGACAAAGAAAATAAAAGAAAAACCAGAACAGACCCACAAAGAAGATCTCAAGATAGAGCAAATAACAGAAATTCAATGGGGAAAAACGTCAAAACATTGAATACAGGGAAAAAGAAGCTGAAAAGAATTAGCAAAACATGCAGAAAAAGCGAATGGAAGATTTAAATTACTTAGAAATAGAAAAAACAATGAGAAGAACAGACTTATGCCTAGAGAGACAAAATGATGTCTTAAGATACAGACATAATTTGTATAATCAACTTAATAGCAAGAAAAATAGGGACGATTCAATGTCGGCAAAAAATAAATTGAAGTTTATAGAATCACGGACTGAAAGTCTTGAATTCATTTGTTGTTGTTGTGAAAATTTATTCTTTAAACATTCTGTTACTTTATTGAATTTAGAGGCTATTAGGGGAAAACTTGGTATTTCTGAAGAAAAGTTTGTAGAATTCAGGGCCAAAATTTACAATGTTCAGTCAGAATATTATATATATATATATATATATATATATATATATATATATATATATATATATATATATATATATTAAAACATAAGGTACCAAAATTGGCAAAAGTAATGGTTTAAAGTTTGTGGAAATTTCTGAATGCATTAAAACTCTCGCGCCCTTAGAGTCTAGGCTTTGTTCTCCTTTTCTCCCCTTTATGTGCATAAAACCACTGAAGGCATTTTTATTGAACGGTCAACTAGGTTTACGGGGCTCTGTTGTTAATATCCCAATAGATGTGAATGAGTGTTTGACTGTGCTGCCGAGATCTTTTGACGAAATGTCAACAATCCAAGTTCAATTAAAAAGACATTTCCAGCACAAGTCTTATTACATGTTTGAAACTATTAGGCCTGCGGCTGTGTATAATGCTTTACGTTATTTAAAGAATACCCCCCCTATACATAAAACGTGAGGTTAATATAGATAAATATTTAGAGGCGTACTCAGGAACTCGGGCAGAAATTGATTTTATAGTTGAGGAATTAGGTTCAGGAATGGAAGAGTCTAATAATGTAGAACCTAGTGAACAAGAAATAGACAGCGATGAAGATTTAGGTGAAGAGGTTATGCTAATAGATAAAAATATCATGGCTCAGGAGCAGGACAACATACAAGTCACTGCTCCTGGACAAGGTAAGAATCCTGTCGGGCCTCTATTCATAGAAAATTTCGATGAGCTCTGTTTTTCTAAGATATTCTGTGGCCATGGTTTTAATTTACCTAAATTTATTACACATCATGACAGGGCTAAATCGGAGTGTACGCGTGCGGACCGTAGATCGTGTACACCGTAACGCATTTTATTTATGGCTAAACAAAAAATTGAACGGCAGCTCATAGCGAGCATTAACATTTGTTTACGAAAAACAAAAAGAGCTCTGGTAATATTAAGGCAGCTGACTTGCTAAATAGGGGTTTATAAATGATCTTATTAAATTTGATTCAGGGTATGCATTTACAAAGCAGATAAGAAACTCGCCAGCCTTTTTAGAACAAAAGAAGAAAGATTTGTTAGCTACTATTAGGACGTTAGGAAAACCAACATTCTTCTTAACACTGTCAGCGGCAGAGACTAGGTGGCCGGAACTCTTAGCTTGTTTAGCGCGCATGAATTCGGGTGAAAAAATTAATATCAAAGAAGCATTGGAAATGAGCAATTTTGATAGGACGACTTTGATTAGGAATGATCCTGTCACTTGCGCTAGGTACTTTGATCATAAAATTTCAAACTTTATGAAACTAATTAGGGCCCCGAATTCCATTTTTAAACATTACCAGGTAGAAAATAGTTATAAACGCGTAGAATTTCACTTGCGAGGATCTCCACATGGCATATGTTTTTATGGCTTAGAGACGCGCCAAAATACGATGTAGATGAGCCGGATTCTTTAGAAAAAGTAGAGTTTATAGATGAATCTATAACATGCGAGTTTGATAACAATAACCCATACATAGGTCTTCAAAAACACAACACATGCACACTTGCTATAAGACAAACACACAGAAAAAACAACGTAAGTGTAGGTTTAACATCCCGATACCATGTATGCCAAAAACTAGAATATTGCATCCGTTACCTGAGGAAGAAAAAACTCAACAAATGAAAGAAAATTTTAAAAAGATAGAAGGATTAACAAAAAATTATTATATTAAGTTAGAGGATAGGTCCTTCGAGTATGTATTAGACAAGCTAGAAATGAATTAGGATGATTATATTTTAGCGATTCGAAGTTTTCTTAAACAAGTTAGAGTGTTCTTAAAAAGGAGCACTCGAGAAGTAGGTATTAATGCGTACAATAAGGATATATTATGTTTATTTGAGGCAAATATGGATATTCAGTTTGTTTTGGAGGAATATGGATTAGCATCGTATATTGTAAATTACATTAGTAAATGTGAAGCTGGATTGTCGAAATTGCTTAGGCATGCTTCGAATGATGTAGAATCTGGAAATGTTAGTTTAAAGGAGAAGTTTAGAAAAATAGGTAATGTGTTTTTGAATGGGTCGTTGATGTCTGCGCAGGAAGCAGTGTATTATTTGTTGTGTATGCTTGTGTCAAAAAGTAGTAGGAGGGTAATATTTATTAATACTGGTCCTCAATCAGAAAGAGTAGGGATGTTGAAAAGTAGGACAAAATTGAGTGCTTTTCCGGGAGATTCGGAGGACGTGTTTGAGAAGAATTAGCGGAATATGCAGCTTGCTATCATAGGGTTTATAAGAATTTTGATGATAGAAATGAAAACGAGGAAACAGATCCAGAAGAGTTAAAGCTTAGAAGAAAACAGGCAATTCTTAAGTTTAGAAGATATAAGTTGGCCAAAGATCCAGATAATTATTATAGGGGACGTTTACTGCTCTGTTTACCATTTAGGAATGAGTTAACAGACATTGAAGGTCTTGAAAACTATGAAGAAGTTTATCAAACAAAAATCGATACTGTGAGTAGAAATGAGGAGAAATTTGCTTTGAAATCAGAAATAGACGATAGGTTAGAAGAGGCTATTGTACATGTTGGGAATGAGGAACAAGAAGAAGAAGTTAATATTAGGGAATATGAGGTAGATCCTTTGTATCAGGTAGATGTTTTAGACCAGGGCGGAATAGAAGGGGGGAGTAAGGACAACACCAAGACTAGGTTTACAATTCCAAAAAGAATTTCAGCACAAAAATTAATTAAATAAAAAACAGGGAAAATTGTTAATTATATACTGGATAGGTTTAGAATGAATGAACTCCCTTTTAGAATCTTTTTAAGTGAATCAGCAGGAGTAGGGAAAAGTACGGTAATTAACGCCATATATCAATCCGTCACAAATTATTTTGATCAGTTACCGTGCGGGGATAAAGATATGTTAGTTGTGTTATTGACAGCATATTCAGGCAAAGCAAGCTATTTAATTGGAGGGGGGGTGACTTTACACATGGCTTTTGTTTTGCCTGTAAGCCAGTATGCAGGCAATATGCCTCAACTGAGCGCGGACATTGCTAATACAATTAGGCGAAATCTGTTCCATACGAAATTATTAATTATAGATGAAATTTCATTTGTAGGAAGTACACTCTTCAGTCGGATCGATTTTAGGTTAAGACAAATTTTAGGTAAGAGCGATACATGTGGGGGACTAAGTGTACTCGTAGTAGGGGATCTCTTCCAGTTCCCCCCTTTGTTTGATGTTCCTTTGTATCAGTTTGTCAAGAAAGACAATAGTTGATAGGAATCCTGTTTGGGATGAATTTTATTTCTACGAGCTTACTGAGGTCATGAGGCAAAGGGAAGATTTGGAATTTGTGAGGATTTTAAACAACATTACAGTAGGACGTGTTGATGAAAATGACATCAACACTATTAATACTAGGGTCGTCAATCCAACAGATATCCCGAGAGAAGCTATTCGGTTATACAATAGGAATACGGATGTTACAGTATAATAAATTATCACTAGCTCTAGTGGGTACACACCGATAGATAGGGTAAAATGTGTATTGAATATCTCTAATAAGTTAGAATTTCAGGTAGTGAGAGAACAATTTCCACCTGTTTGCGCAGAAGCTATTACAATACACAAAAGTCAGGAACAAACATATGATCAGGTAGCGATAGATTTTAATACATGAGAAGGTCTTACTAGGTCAATGTTATATGTAGCATTAAGTAGAATAACTAGCTTATCAGGTTTATTCATTTTAGGAAAATTCGCTGGCGTAAAAGCTCCAAAAGGAAATAATCCTGTATTGTTAGAAATGGATAGGTTACGGAAGGAAAAGCAGTTGAATTTATAACGTAGGGGATAGGGTTTTTTGTCTTCTTACTTTGACGTCGTCAGAGCGTCGTGTAGGAAATCTGAAGGTTACCCTACTACTTTTGGCGGGGTCAATTCACAGTGAGAAGACAAAAAAAAAACAACGAAAGGAGAAAGACGCTGAATCTTAAGGATTGGATCAAGATTGGCAAAAAGCATAGAGCATTTACTTAGCAATCTCTAAAATAAAAAATAGGGGCAGATAATATGGACAAAGGTGTACTACATAGATAGTTTGAAATTCATGGTCTTGTGGTAAGAGTTCATTCCAGATTTTACTTTATACTGGAGTGCTCTGTAGGATTCCAAATTTAATGTTTCACTTTAGTGGTCATGGAATGTTCTGTAATATCTTCAATCCAGACTTTATGTCATCAGAGACACTGGAATACTTTCAAATGTAGGTAGGAAGTAGAAAAACGAAACTGGTGTCTACCTCTCGGGTCAGTCATGGAAGTAAACAAACATCATGTACAGTTAAACCTATCTATACCTATGAGACTATGGGGCACTTGAACATTAATGCAATCTGATGAGCTAGGTTTGACTGTATTGAAATAATGTTGCGTACCTACACATTAAATAAGTTCCAAATTTAGTATGTTTAATGGTAGTACCAAAGAATAATACATTTTTTGATATAACTTACCGTTCGCCAGATTTTAACAATTTTGAGGAAATAATGGCGGATTTTTTACTGATTTTGGCAGAATTACGCAAATAATAGGATAAAGAAAGTCGTGTGATGTTCACACCAGATTTTTTTACTATTTATTAGCTGTTGTTAAGTATTCACTGTTTTGTTGACCCAACTTTAGATTTAATAACAGCAACTATTCTTATTTCCAAATCCCCAACTAGCTTTTGACACTCTTCAAGAGTAATGGCATTCCATTTTTCCAGTAGAATTTTTTAATGTCAAGTTATGCTTCCTTGTTTTCCGCTTTAGTACGCTGCAGAGATACTTAATGGGGTTTAGATCTGGCGATTAAGTTGAATGGTCTAACAGATGTACTTGATTGCTTTAAAACATTGCATGCTGTTTGCAGATTTGTGGCAGGGCGCATCTTACTGAAATTTGATGTTGTTCATGTCGATGTCAGCAAAAATCTTTAAATAAGATAGGTGCAGAACCGTTTCCAGTACAACAATAAATTGTTTAGTATTCATTCATAAACATTTCTTCTACAACGTTGGCCTCATAATACCCCAGATCATAACGCTGTTCACTCCGTGTTTGACTGTAGGCACTACATACTGGGAAAGGTAATCTTCACCCACGCGTCGCCTCATCTCTACAATGCCAAAGGTAACAAACTCCTAGACAATTATTAGAATTAAACATTATTACACATGTGTGTCTATGTAACAGACTTATTGTTGTAATTTAAACGTTAAGAATAATAGTAAACCCAGCCAACCTGAATCCAAGATTGGGTCCAGGCTACCTGTCACAAGCCAGGATAAATTGGGGAGTGGTGGAGGAGTAACACCTCCTAAAAATAACCGGGGTTCAGCTGCCTCTGCTGATAGCACCTTTTAAGGGTCCCTGCCAGAGTACGGCCCAGTTGTCCCGAAGTAACAAGGCCTCTGTCGTTAGGCTAATCACCTACACAAAGTACATAGATTCACAGTAATCAAACGGCCCTCGAAACAGGACGGATTAATAGGAAACGACTGGTGAGAAATAGGATAAGACTCGGAATATGGAATATCACATCTCTAACAGATAAAGAAGTTGAAATTGTAGGGGAAATAGCGAAACACAAAGTACATTTAATGGGGATATCAGAAAAAAAGGAAACGGAATAAAACATTTAGACAAAAGACGCACGCTAAGATTCTTAGGAACACAGGAGGGCACCAGAGCAACGAAAGGAGCAGGAATAATCCTAAATGAAACCTTATAAACAATGGTTACTGGATGAAAGCTCATAAATTCCAGAATTATGACACTAGAACTATAATTGAAAGAGAAAATAGGGCTGATACAAATATACGCACCCACAGAGAATGCAAACAAGCAAGATAGAGAAATTACAAAATAAGAACAGGCATATAATAATACTGGGAGACTGGAATACTCACATAGGACAAGACAAAGAACAAGGACATGGAACGATGAGGTCACATGGAATACAAAGAGAGATAAATAATAATGGGAAAAGGATGCTAGATATTTGTATAGTAAATTAGATACTCATAGGTTTCCACACAAGAACATCCACAAAATAACGTACGAAGTGAAGGAACTAGGGCACAAAAGCATGATAAACTACATAATATATTCCAAAAGTTTAAGCTATGCAATACAATACGTGAATTAGAGGAGTGGAACACACCACTAAACATAAACTACTAATAGTTGACACGAATATTCAAAAGTCAAAGAAAGAGAAGAGTAAAAAAACTCTTCCTAGCTTTTTTAGATTTGAAGGCAGCTTTTAACCAGGTACCCAAAGAATATATTTGAGAAGCGCTCCAAGAACTGCAAATGACAAATAAACTGATAAAAGTAATAAAAAGCCTGTATAATAAAGTGAAAGGAAAGGTAAGATTAAATGGATAACTATCAAAAGAATTTTATATGGAGAAAGGAGTAAAACAAGGCGATAGCCTAAGCCCACTACTACTTATAATCTACAAGAATCAGGTGAGCATTAAATCTAGGATACTTAAATCTAAACCCAATTACAACAAGAGATTTATTATACGCAGATGATATCCTTCTAATAGCCAAAAGTCAAAGACAACTACAAGGGAATATAGAAATATGGAAGAACAACCTCCAACAGAAAGGAATGACCCTGAAAATGAATAAAAGCAAAATCATGTACATAACAAAGCAGTCATTCTAAGAGAAAAGTAAACCACACAGGAAAAAATCAACAGAATCTAAGTCAATTAAGTGAAATTAAGGAAATTAAACCTTCTATTTTAAGTGTCAAGGAGTTTCAGGATCAATGTCAGAATTTCAATACTACTTATTGTTTCCATACATGCAGGGGTACTTTTATTTATATAAGAATATTCAAATGTAAAAAAAGTAGGTGTTTGTCATGGTTACTACAGAAATTTAACCAAAAGCGAATGTCATTTTACAGAGGTAATATTGATTGCGTTTTTAGAGTGGTTGCAATTTTATTAAGGTAAGTGTAGATACTTTTAATTCTGTGTTAACTAATTTAATTCTTTTGTCCCGCCCGTTATCAAAATACTTAACAATTCTCATCAAATCTTGTGTAAGGAAATTACCAGTTGGTTTTCCCTCTTATTACTTAATTCAAATGTTGCCTAAAATCCTAGGTTTAGTTTATATTAGAACATCAATTTTATTTTTGAATTAATGAAAATGTTCCGTCCGCTATTAATTTCGTTCATGTTGTAATATTTTTAGAAATCACTGCCGGAAATCAAAGTTCCCAAGTTTCGGAAACGCGAAATGAGAAAATAAAAATCGCAATGCGGAAGTACAGAGCGTAAATTAGAGAAAATGGGGAGAGGTGGAACGAGTATAGGAAAAAAGATGCAGAAATAAAGGATTAATAAAAAGAAGTTTACTAAGAGTAAATAAAACGTTAACAAAAACCGCGAGACCGGAAGAAAGAGAAAGAAAAAGGATATACAGACTGAAGCATAGAAAACTAAAACAAAGAAACGGTAGTTTAAATACAGGATATAAATGCAAACAAACATTAGGAAAGGCACTGAAAAAAATAAAACGAATGCTGCCTGGGAGCCCTAATAAAATAAAAACCGTAATAAAGCATTTTGGCATTAGAAACGATGTCTGAATTATTGAAATCAGACATAACAACAGTAAGAGTTAGTGTGTCAAATCCAGGGAAAAGGGATACAAAAAGTGTGAAGGATATATCATCAGGGAAGAGAGAAATATTCCAAAAGCTCCATGTGATATTGACAGTAAAGGAAGCATTTGCTTATTACAAAATCCTTTATCCAGAAACTTCAATCCAGAAGAGCTAAATTCTATAATTTAAGACCTAAGCATGTATTACTATCTTCAAATATGCCACATAAGGTTTGTGGATGTAAATACCATGCAAACTTTAGCTTTTTTAATTGATGCTATTCACAATAAATTTGTAAATTTTCTTGAATCTTGTGCTAAACTATTAGAAACACTCTATATTGATGTAACTCATGAAACATGTATGACCAACGACTGCATGAGACATGAAACCGATTTGAGCTTGTCCTTATTATCTGTTTCTCAGCATGTCGATTTGGATAAATTTATTTTAATATGAAAAAAAATATATAAAAATAATTGTCTTAGGTCCCTTTCAACTTCGTTTATCTATGTTGACCTTGGTCTTCCTCTTCTTCTGGATCCACCTAATTCGCATTCGAGAACTTTTTTTGGAAGGCGTTCTTTAGACATCCTTGTCACATGTCCTATCCATCTCAGTCTCTTGTCTTTTATTTCTCCTATTAGGTCCGGTTCGGCATACAATTCTCTTATTTCTCGATTTGTTCTTCTTTTCCATGTGTCTTCTACTTTCTTTCCTCCGTAGATTTTTTTCAATATTTTCTTTTCCCACACTCCTAGAGTGGGAATTAATACCCTTAAGAAACAATTAAATCAATTCAAAATTCATTTTTATATAAAAAGAAAGTCCAAGAACAGTACTTTTAGTCGACAAAAGAAAGTATGAGATTGAATGAAGTTGTGATTTAAGTTGATTTTGTTGAAAATTACTCGGATGTCACAAGATGAGATACAAGCTGCTCATTGGTCACACAAGCAAGTAACAACTTTTACATGTGTTGCCTGTTTAACTAACTCTACGGAATAATTCGCAATAGTTAGTGATGACCTGATCCATAGTAAATATGTCGTCTATGTTTTCATAAAGAAAATTTTAAGAGCACTGCACGATAAATTTAAAGATATTAACAAGATTAATTTTTTTCTGACGGTTGTGCGGCACAATTTAAGAACAAATACACTATTTCAAAATTATACTTTTTTTCCGATTATATGCCAAATCGCAGAATTTGAAAGAAAAATCTCTCTGTTAATATAGAGGGAAGCCAACAGGCAGATGTTTCTGTAGTTTCAAGTTCTAGTGACTAATTTATGGCGCAGAATCATGGACAATAGTAGACAAACAAAAAATAACCTCAGCAAAAATGAAGTATCTACGCATGAAAAACAAGACATGACAGTGAGAAATAAAGGCATTAGAGAACAACTAGTACAGGATTCCACAATACAAGCAGTAGAAACAAAACAACTTCAATGGTACGGTCACCTGAGACGAATGAACAACGATAGATATCTAAAGATCATGGAGATGAAGATAGAAAGGAAAAGACCTAGAGGAAGACCCCGCAAAACTTGGGAGGATAACATAGAACAAGCAGCCAGAAAAAGAGGAAAACAACAGGACAAATAAAAACTCTAGCTAATAATAGGCAAGAATACGGGAAATGGCTTAATTCCTCAACACCGTGAGGTAAATAGGAGAAGATAAAGTAAGTGAGGAAGTAAGAATAATGGTAAAGTCACTCATTCAACTTATCTCTAAGTTAAACTCGTATGACTACAAAACATTTGTTCAATTTTCTCTGTTATATGTTCCAAAACCTACTGTAACAATATTTTTTGTTATTCTCTGAGAGAATCGCTTCTTCGTAGTTCTGCAGTTTTGTAAATTTACTTTTCTAAGTCTTCTCTTTATGATCCTAGCACTAAAAGGCAGGTCAATTTTTGTAAACATTGTAACAGCGAGATGAAATAGCTTTTCAGTTTTCAAGTGTTTTCCAAATTAATTATCGGTATTTGCATTCAGAAGTTACCATTTTTCTACCTGCTCTTTTCTAATTTACATGTAATCCATTGTTCTTAAGACCTTTACAGTACTTTGAATAGCCTACCGAGAATATTTAATATAATTCGCGATTTCGACCCGAGATAAAACCAATCGTATTAAAAATAAATCTGTAAATTTTTCTGCACACTAAGTTCTCTTTTTTGGGCATCTTTACTCTTTAACAACTGACACTTGAAACTCTATTTACATATTGACAACAAGACACGTGCTTGCAGTAAAAGCAAATTTTGTCATTTAAGATATTTGTATACAAACCACATATTTTCGAGTTCTGCTAATCAGATGTTTTAGTAACTTTATATGGAAGCATCATACATAATGTACATTTTGGTTTATAGTTATTGGCAACTTAATAACAACAACAGAAGCATCCTGTCCTTTAAGTTTTAAGATAACATACTAAGTGCGCAACTAAATTTCCGGGTTTCACACATGGATGGCGTTAACGACACATATAGTCGACTTACATGTCTAAAGTTGTGTTTTTTTATAGCTTAGACATCTCTTAACAATAAACCAGTCGTAATACCAACACATATCTCTACGCAAAAATATTTTTTCTAACAACGAAGATCTCGAGTTTTATGCCAAATAAACAGCATTTGCGGGAAGCTTTGTTTTTGCAACATCGAAAACTACCCGTAAAATTGATTTAAACGCTTCAGAAATGATGACTGACACTGCGGACAAGGGGCGCTCCGGAAAACCAAAAACAATTGGGAACGCCGATCTGCAAACGTTATTGGATGAAGATGTTACGCAAACACAAGATCAATTTGCGGAGGCATTATACATGACTCGCCAAGGTATTTCCAAACGTTTACATGCTATGGGAAAAATTCAAAAGGAAGGAAAATAGGTGTCGCATGAATTGACTGACAATGAGAAGTAGATGGAAAATCGAAGAATCACTTCCGAAATTTTGCTTTTGGGACATGAAAGAAAGTTTCGAGAATCCCAAACGCAAAAAATCGTGGATTTCACATGGCGAAGCATCAACATCGACGGCACGGCCAAATCTGCGTTTGGTGGGGTCAGAAGGGAATCGTGCATTACTTGGAAAACGGCTAGAATAAGACACGAGACACAAACGAGTGATATTGCAGCACGACAACGCTCCGTGCCATCGCACCTCCATCGTCCAGGATACCATGAAAATGCTGAAATGGGATCTGCTACCGCACCCGCCGTATTCGCCAGACCTGGTCCCTTGACTGGGCTACACTTGGCCAATTTCGAAGAAGTGCAAAATTGGTTGAATGAATGGTTTCGGTCCAAAGACAAGTCGTTTTATCGTCGCGATATTCATGTATTGCCACAGAGATGGCAAATATGTGTAGCTAGCGAGGAACGATACTTTGAATAAATCATTTTTGTATCTCTCTTGAAATTTTCCATTTTTTATTGATCGAAAAAGCCCGGAAACTTAGTTGCCCACATAGTACAAATATGAGGGTACCTCATACTTTTGATAACGACTGTATTTGGCTTTTTGTACATCTATGATAGAGCAATACTTTCTATTTCCCAAAATATCTTTTCCAAACTAACCATTGTCATAGTACATTTACACAAACATTGAGATGATAATTATTTTGTAAAGAAAAAACGTGTAAAGGGCTACCTCTTTATCTAACATCCAACCCATTTTAGAAGATTTTACCAACTCTCTTATCTGTTACCACCTTGATTTTTGCATTTCTTAGTTTTGTTTTAAATTTAAATACTTTATACGTTTCCCATCTGCAATATCAAATTTGTAAAATTTTTCTATAACTTGTTTTAAGGATTTATTGTGTTTTTCTAGTCCTTATGAAGTTGCTCTTGTAATCCATTTAACAGATAATCTTTATTAGTTATAAACAATATTTGGCAATATTATGTCTTAGTTTTTATATATTATATATTACTTATACCTTTTCTCAAATACAAAACAGACTAAGTCTATATCTCGTTACTCGAAAATGACTATGTACCTCACGTATCATTTCAAATAGGATTTGTTCTAACTTAAGACCTCAACCTTTAAATCCCTATTACGGCCGAAATTAATAAAACAGTATGCCATTGCCTTCCTGACGCCTTTGCATCAAGAATTTGCAGTGACTTATCCAATGCACACACTCGACTTTGCTTTTTCTTTCTGTTTTTCATTAGCATAACATGCGCCCGTTACTCCCGTATTCATTATCTTGATAGCCGTTACTTACACTAGCAATAGGCGTTGAACCAAATCTCCAACAGTTATTATTTGGTTATAGACTCAGATCATCCTAATAAAAAATTATTTTAGACAACTAACTGCCCCCAAAAAGAGCCTTTTATTAACTTTCGAAAGCCTGTAAGGCGTAGACGAAAGTTAATGCGATCACGATCCTATCTGTGCGTGTGTGTGTGTGTCGACACGATATCTCCGAAACTAGTTGACTGATTCACAATATATTTGGTCAGTAGATACTTTAGGTCGGTACCGTTATTGAATTTCAGACCTATAACTTTCATTTTACCCTAGATACGGGGGTTACAAGGTCACATACACGACTTGCTTTGCTTTTTTTCTGATTTTACATCCGTCTTGTTTAGTTTTATTATCCATTTCATTTTTATTCTCGTTATTACCAATACAAATATTTTCTTAATTTACTTTTTTATTCTTCAGTTGATTGGAATATTTTTTCCATCTTCTCAAGGTGGCTACCTACCATTTCACCGTCTTTGCCAAGTCCAAAACATTATTTTAATGTTTATTTAATTTTTTTAATGTTTTATTTTTCTTTTAGTAAACTTATGTGGCTTCCTCAATTCCATGGAGTTCTAATACATTTACCTTTTGCATACTTTTCGGTACTTATCAAAGTTGTACGTAAGTACTCTTCGTAATATCATCTTACTGTCGTTCTTTAATCCTACAGTTTCTTTTTTCATATTATTTCTCAACACTTTTCTGTAACTCATTTTTATGTAATTATTTTCAATTTTTTACATGTTAATTTGCTTTTCTATACATATGAAAGCTCTTCCGAATCAGCTTGCAGTCAAAGTTGTACATCGATCCCCTGATCGTTCTTAAATATATAAAAGATGTGCTTTTTGTAGAATATTGAAGCATAGCTAATCTGATTTACCATCTTCGTCTCTTAAGACTTTTCAATTTCTTTTATGTCGATAGTTTTTATGTATGTGCAAAAATATCTAAGTATAATAAAAATAATTTAATAACACTTTTAATTACATTTTCTTAACTGATTGCTAAATTAAAGTTTCCAAATAAAGTATATACTTAAGGTTTTCTTCCGTTTAGTTCCTTTTTATATCATTTCGTTAGTACACAAGACTAGTATAAAATATATGAAAGCTTTCTCTTTATAAGATATTGATTCATGTCTATTTTTCGTTTTAACAGTTGGGCTGAAAAGTTCGTAGGCTGACACATAAGCGGCGCTAGTAGTATTAAATCCATGTGCTTTTTAGTTAACCCTAACCTTCAAAAGACTCGTGTATAAATTTGACAACTGTCGGACTATTAGTTTAGGAGATATCGTATTTTGAGTGAAGCAACTATTGTTAATTTTAAAAAAATGGATAAAAGGAATTTCGAGTATTAATAAAACACTCCTTTTTGGCAAAAAAAATACCGTTGAACCCAAGGCTTGGCTTGATAAGCATTATTTAGACTGTGCACCAGGAAAATCAACCGTTGAGAAGTGGTTTTCCAAGTTTAAACGAGGCGAGATGAGCACTGATGACGATGCACGCAGTGGACGACCGAAAGAGTCTGTAACCGATGAAAACATTAAAAAAGTCCACAAAATGATTTTGGATGACCGTAAAGTGAAGTTGATGGAGATAGCAGAGACTCTAAAGATATCGAAGGAACGTGTAGGGCATATTGTAAATGAATATTTGGGTATGCGAAAGCTCTGTACAAAATGGGTGCCGCGCGAGCTAACAATCGACCAAAAACATCAACGATATAATGATTCTGAGCAGTGTTTGAAGCTCTTCAATCGGAATAAATCCGAATTTTTGCGTCGATATATAACAATGGATGAAACTTGGCTCCATCATTTCGAGTGGACTGCACGTGACGAACCAACTCCAAAACGTGGAAAAACGCAACAATCGGCTGGCAAGGTTATGGCATCAGTATTTTGGGATACTCATGGTATAATCTTTATAGATTATCTTAAAAAGGGAAAAACCATTAACAGCGACTACTACATAGAGTTATTGGATCGTTTGAAGGATGAAATCGCGGAAAAACGGCCACATTTGAAGAAAAAGAAAGTGCTTTTTCATCAAGACAACGCACCGTGCCACAAGTCAATGAAAACGATGGCAAAATTGCATGAATTGGGCTTCGAATTGCTTCCGCATCCACCGTATTCTCCAGATCTGGCCACCAGCGACTTTTTCCTGTTCTCAGACCTCAAGAGAATGCTCGCTGGAAAGAAATTTAGCGCCGATGAAGAGGTAATTGCCGAAACAGAAGCTTATTTTGAGGCTAAAGACAAAATATATTTTAAAAATGGTATAGAAAAATTGTATGATCGCTATAATCGGTGTATCGCCCTCGAAGGCAATTATATTGAATAATAAAATCCAATTTTATCAAAAAAAAATTTTTTTCTATGTTAACCTACGAACTTTTCAGCCCAACTGTTACATATCTTATGTTGTGTTATTCAGATATCTGCTGGTGTACTCGCCTTATATTTTGCAATGCTAAAGAAGGTTTTGAACTTTTTAAGTAGTAGATTAGATTGGGTTTTTATTTTGGGGCATAATTTTTCCAGTCCGTTTATTTTTATGACTTATTTATTTGTTCATTTTACCTAAGTCTTAACCTAGAAGATCAGGAACTTTATTTTAAAATGTTTTCATTCAATTACGGAACTTTACAAAATTCTACTAAGTTTAGTGAGGTTTAAGGACTTATTTTTTCCCTCCTCACCATATCTGACGAGTATTTTACCTATTCATTATCTTTTACAAAATAGGTACCTATCATATGTACAAAATATTGTGCTTAACTAATATACTTAAGTGTTAGTCTATACAGCCTATATAATTGCATGGTCTTGTGTTTCGCAGTGTAATCTTTAGTCACTTAAACACCAGGATTTATAAATGTTAAGATCTATGAAGCAAGAATTTAAAATTTTCAGCTTAAATATGCAGTTTTTACATAACTAAATTGTTTAGACATGAAAATAAATGAATTTTGAATGGATACTCAAAATCTGGATCTCAAGCTTATTAAACATTTTTTGGAAGTTAAAACAGTCGATGCTTGAAAATGCTGCTAAGGCTAATAAATTCTTTGAAAGTCTATAAAACACATGATGCTAAAACATATTAATATAATAGAAACGACCTCAAAATAACTTTAAATAATCGATTCAGTTTCAGCTCTGGCAACTTTTTTGCAAAAGAGCAAACTACAAATGTAGTGTACCTAAGGCTTGTAACAATATGTAGTATCATGCCTTAATGTATAAAATGACCACAACTTTCACCTTGCTTCTAGTGATTTAACTGGAAAGTGGATTCTTATCCTCATAGAGCTAGGTTGTCTTACATATGTAAAACTAACCACCTTTTATACCAGGTCAAATTAAAAAAACTAAAGTTACGTGCAAACTCATGCAGATAGTTATTATTATAATCGGGGTAGATTAGATGTTAACACCGGCACTAATTAAAAATATGGCCACAAAAAGCTTTCAAACAGCACAGAATTATAAGTAGGCACATTGAATTATATTTCTGCAGATATCTGCTGCAAATGGTAGTCATCTTCAAAGAACAGAAACTGTGATATTAAAAGAATCACCTACATTATCCTTACAGTCCAAAGTGTGCTCTGTATATTAGTAAGCAGTGATTTATAACTTGATAATATAAATATACACACATTTTTTTTATTAGAATACAAGTTATCCATGTTTAAATTTCAATGACTACAGAAAAATGTTTGCTCTTTCATTAAAACAACACACTGTTGACTGCTGCATATAACATTAAGACTTAAAAAATTTAGTAGTCAAAACATTTTTAAAATAATTATATCAACATCGTTAATGTTGACTTACTAATAAGAAATTGCTGGGGTTATGCAGTTCTTCTCAAAAGACTAATGAAATGGAAGTTTAAATAGATCCGACTTTGTTACTACAGACACTGTCCTTTCTACAGAAATCACATTAAAAGCCATTAACAACCAGTTGTAGACTACACACAAAACTGCTACTACATTTTCATATAGTATATTTGGTACTTTTAAGTGAATATTCTTGTAACTTTTACAGAGCAAGCAATATCCATGTATCGCTCTGAAGTTATTACAGGTTATTACAAAAATATGTAGTATTACTTGCAAAAGAAGTTAAGCACATTTGGTAGCATTTCCTATCCTCACTTCAGATCAAATATAAATTACTGTAAAAATATTTCCATGGTAAATGCACTTCATGCGTCTCCAAAACAACCTTGAAATATGCACAAGCGTGCATAAAAATAGAGTAAACATTTTCAATACAAAACACAGTCACCAACCGATTTAAAGCTAAGATCAGATATAAACCTACGCTGCATTGCATGGAATAAAAAATTTCAAAATACAAAACTGTCTGCTTATAGTAATCCTCTCCGATATAAAGCACTTATTTCTACGGTTTAAATGGGTGTTCTTAAGTAGTACAAGAAGCAAACGGCACTGTCTTTACAACATGCAATTCAAATAATTCATGCGTTTGCTCTAATAACAAAAATTAGTATTTCTGTAAAAACATTAAATAACGCTAACTATTGTTAAAATAAATAAACACTGAAACGTATAAAAGTAACATGTGAATGTCTTAACGTTTAGAATCACATATAGAGCTGCTAATGAATAAACTAGAAGGTTTTTCGATGAACTGCTCGTTGACCCTCCTCATCATACTCCCTTTTGGAGACCCACATTTTCTTAAACGTATCCAACGAAGCCAAGATGGAACCACCAATCCAAGTGGAATAGAGTCGTTCTTGAGGAGCTGAAATCTATTAAAAATATTAGTAACATTTCCACTTTAACTGCAAGTATACTACTTTTATCTGTACATCCTTTGGCGACAATTTCTTAATTTCTGAGAGTAATCTATCACCAAATCCCTGCAACAGCAAGTGTAAAATTCATTTCATAATACGCAAAATAAAAAAAAGACCTTAAACAATGTTGAGCCGCCAGACAATACTATATTCTTAAACAGCACCTTCCTTAGATCTAAATCAGATTTTTGAATAGAAAACATAAGTACTTCATGGAGTCCTTCACACTCTTCACCCACTAAGTCTGGCCGAAATAGTACTTCAGGAGCACGAAACCTAGCTGGACCAATTTGTATAACATTGCCATCAGGTAAAGTGTAGTTAATGTGTTCAGTGTCCACTGATTCTTCTTTTAATGGGTTATTAGCTAAGTAACACGCTTTCTCTTTAATGGTGCGTACTGTTTCAAACTCTGCAGTTGTGCGGAAGTTGATGCCTTCTTTCCGAAGTAACAATCTGCACATGAAATTATTTTATATAAATTACGATAACTGAGTACGGATACTCACCTCAAATATCGTGAAACATCCCTACCAGCAACATCTACCCGCATTATGCTATGAGGCATCGCAAACCCTTCATAGATAGGCACCGCATGGGTTACACCATCACCCGAATCCAATACTACTCCAGTAGTGCGACCAGTTGAATACCTTAAATTTCTAGTTATCATCCAATTGTAGCACTAACAGCTGGACTTACAAACTAAGCACAGCTTGCATAGAAATAAATAAAGCTGGTACATTAAAGGACTCGAACAATATTTCAGCAGATTTTTCCCTGTTTGGCCTGGGGTTCAGCGGGCTTCTGTGAGAAGAACAGGATGCTCCTCTGCAAAAGTTGAGAGCTGCTCCTTGCTGTAAATATAGCTCCAAATCTTCTCCATGTCATTCCAATCTGTCACAATCCCATGCTCCATAGGATACTTTATTGTAAGCAAACCCCTATGTTCCTCTGCCTTTGGGCCAATAAATACGTCACGCTCCAGAGCCCCTGCCATGACACGAACGTGCTTGGGCCGACCGATACTGCAAAGCATACAAATTACTTTGGCTGCTACAAGCTCGTCAAAAACTTACTAGTTGGGAAATCTGCATTTCGGAATTTGATCCCCGGCAAAACCGGCTTTGATTACACCAGAGCCCTGTTAAAAATTAATTTTATATCAATTTTAATTCTCGCCAGCAAAAAGTCAAACTCCACACAAGTAATTGTAAATCAAAGGGATAGATATAAGCATGAAATTTAAACGTACGTTGTCGATAACAACTGGTTGATTCACGATAACGTCGTACGATTCCATTGCGGAAGTAAATTTCTCTAAAATTTAATTTCAATTCCTACACGCCTAACTACCTACAAGTTATGACTGTAACACTGACAAACGTCAAATTAATTTGTAGCCAATCGTAAAAAATAAAAACCCTAAAAAAGAAAAGCAGAAAACTTTTTGATGTAAGTAAAAATTGTAGAATAAAAATTTTAAAAACAATACCGAAGATAATGTATACAATATAAAATAACCAGTGCAAGTAAGACTATTAATAAAAAACTATTTAAACTATTGAAATAATAATTTAACATACTAATTTTTGCTGTTATTTATTTACTTATATGAAACATAAATAAAAATATATTCGATTTTTATATGTGTATTCTTATAGTATTAACTAGTACAACAATGTCGGCAAATTATAACTAATTTTAAAATTATTAAATTCGTTAATAATTTCGAGCGTTGTTAAAGAACCACAGCTAAATAAACATAACCTCCTATAGGTGCTGATTGATCAAGTATATAAAGCCTTGCTTATTGTTACGTTTATTATAGTAATAGCATCAATTTAGAAATTGAGTATTAAAGTAGGTTTGTGTTTCTTAAAAATAGCTATTTGTGTAAAGAAAGTTTGTATACCTTTTTAGGATGCTAATAAAGTCGCAGACTGAATACAAACTCAAATCGCCTCCAGAAGATGCTGTGTCGTCAGTTAAGTTTGGTCCTAACACTAATCAGTTTCTTCTGGTTAGCTCATGGGATGGTAGTGTTAGGCTGTACGATGTCATGGCAAACTCTTTGCGCCACAAATACTGCCATGATAATCCAGTAATGGACTGCTGTTTTACTGTAAGTATATAATGTTTTATTTTAAAAGATAAATGTAACGAGGTATTTTATTCAGTGATTTGAAATTTGGTTACAGTTTGTCATATTCAACGATGTGGTTTTATTGAAGACAGCTTTTGGTAGTTTTCATACCAACAATTCAAGTTAATTTTTTAAAAGGCACAAACATTGAAATAATTATGTACGAGTCAAATATGGGCAGTGAAATTGGTAAAAATTCCTCTCTTGGGAATTGTCCAAAATGGAAACCGATGACATATTTGGACATTACTTGACAAGTTGGGTCTATGGACATCACTTTCAGCGCCCGGAAATGTACAGGGAAAAAGTTACCCGTACTTCATTTTTTTTATGTTAAACCTATCTAGCCGTCCTAAGCAAAAATTTTAGTCGCTATAATCAGTCTGTGGGACATCATGCAGGGAATTTTTTTTCGTTGGGACTCATGTTCATTTTGGACAACTCCCAAGAGAGGAATTTGTGCCATGAAATTAAGTCTTGATATTACTTTTTCCCAAAAAGTATTCCACAACTGCAACCTAATGAGATGTTTATCTGCTATCGTTTGAGAAGTTTACAAACTGTTCTGATACTAGCAGATTATTGAAAGTTATGTTACCCTTATTTAAGACCATAGCTCTACCTATCTGTTGTACAAGTAACTAAATCATGTTTATGAATTGATTTGATATACTCTTACAGTTTTTTTGTTCATTTTGTTATTCAATAGAATTGCACAGCATGATCCTATTTTCAAAAAGATGTTGGTTTGACCCTCTAGATTAGAAAATTATTGATAAATAACAAGAGTATAATTTACAATTTCTTTAAAACAAATACAAGATTAATGAACAGTTTGGTTTCAAAAGTAATGGTTTCTTCTTATTATTACACCTCCTTCCTCTGGAGATTTGGCTATTTTTATTTTTGAGATAGCAGCTCGAAAGATTTTTATTGAGGTTTTTACTCCATATCATTCGCGCATATTTTGCATCCAAGATGTCCTTCTACCAACGCTTCTCTTTCCTTCTAATTTTCTATACTTATCATCGCAGATAATGTGTCTAAGATATTGTAGTTTACAAGATTTGATTATTAGCATGATTTCTAAAGCTTTATTTATTCTAATTAGCACCTCTTTATTGGACATTTTTTTAATCCATGATATGCGCAACATTCTCTGATACATCCACATTTCAAAGGCATTTATTCGGTTAATGGTTTCTTTTTTTAGTGTTCAGCTTTCCATGTCGTACAGTAAAATTGGAAATATTTAGAATTTAACTATTTTCATTCTAGTTTTAGCTCATTTGAAGTAAGTAGTTTACTCATTTTAACAAAGGCAGCCCTTGCTTGTTCAATTATATTTATTATTTTTTGGCAGTGGTCAACCTGGTCGTTTACTGCAGTACCTAAATATTTGCAGCAGTTTACTTGTTTTACTGTCCAATTGTTGACTTGCAGCCTAAATACTAGTGGATTTTTGCTAACTACCAATAATTTAGTCTTCTCCATGTTAATATTCAAACTATACTCTCACTAACTTCGTTAATGATTGTCAGCATTTTTTGCAAGTTCTCAATATGATCCACTAAGATTGTGGTATTGTTGGCATACCCGAGATTGGTGAGATTTTTACCATTTACAATTATTCCATCTGGGGAATTCTCTAAAGCTTCGCGAAAGATCGTTTCCGAATATAAATTAAAAAGTAGTGGGGAAAGAATGCACCCCTGTCTCACACCTCTCTTAATTTCTATTTGTTCAGAGAAAGTATTTTCTGCTTTTATGACTGCTTTTTGGTGCCAATACAAATTTCCTATTATTCTTATAACTTTCGAGACCAGCTTTAGATTTTGCAAAATAGATGTTTTCTCTCTCTCTCTCTCTCTCTCTCTCTTCATGGCGCTACAGTCCCATCTGGACCTGGGCCTCCCGTATTTTTTTGCCTCCAATCTTCCCTGTTTTGTGCACTAATCCTCCAGTTTTGAATGTCAAGTATTTGCTGTGCATCCTCTTCTATGTTATCGGGCCATCTTTGTCTTGGACGGGGCCCTACCTCTTCTGCCTTCAATTCGCCCTTGGTATTCTTTGTGCTTCCATTCGTTCTACATGTCCTGCCCATTTCAGTCTTAGTAGTTTTGCAAATTCTACTATATTTGCCTCCTTATGTAGTTGTCTCAGTTCAAAATTGTACCTTATTCTCCATATGCCATCTTCTTGTACTGGGCCGAAAATTCTTCTTAATATTCGCCTTTCAAAACGCAATAGTGTTTCTTCTGCTTCTTTGGTCGTTGTCCATGACTGACATCCATATGTGACTACCGGTCTGATCATACTTTTACAAATCTTTAATTTTGTTGCTCTTGTTATGTATGATGCTTTAAAGATTGATGTTAATGAGAAATATGTTAAATAGATGTTTTACACGATCAAAAGCTTTCTAATAGTCGATGAAGCATACATATAATTTCTTATTTACATCTTGGCAGCGTTATGCTAATATATTAAAGTCCAACAGAGTTTTCCTTATGCCGAAACCATTGCAGAATCCAAATTGAGTTTTGTCTAATTCCATATCACATTTTTGATATATATGGTTGTGTGTTATTCTCAAAAACAGTTTTAGCACAAGTCTTATTAGGCTTATTGTACGGTATTTTCCGCATTAATTTGCTATTGGAATGAATAGATTGTAACAAGTCATCTGGGATAATACCAGTATTGTAGATTACATTGAATAACTCTACTAGTCTTGTCACTTCTTTAAGTTTTAAGCACTTTAAAAGTTCTACATGTACCCTATCAGAATCTGTTGCTTTTCCATTCTTTGCTTTTTTAATTGCATGCTCAACTTCACTCAGTTGAATATTAAGATCGTCATTGTTTTCTATGATTTGATAATTATCTGACCTCTCGTCTTTAAACAGTTTTAGGATATATTCTTTCCATCTTAATAGTTTGTTTGGCAGATCTAGTAAAATTTCCCTCTTTCTTTTTGAGATTATTATTTACTGTTCCATTATACATGTTTCCCATAAATTCGTTGATTCTCTTGTGTAAATTAAAATCATCATTGTTGTTTTAATTCCTCCATTTCTTCACATTTGCTCATCATCCATTTTTCCTTTGCTATTTTTATTTCTTTTTTGATTTTTTTGTGAATCTATATTTATCTTGATTTTTATTTTTGTACTGTCTACGCTGGCTCATTAAGTTTAATATCTTATCTGTGATCCGTGATTTCCTTTTATCTGTACTTTGATACTCTACTACTATACTACTACACCTCATCGTGTATTTGCATTATTACATCCTTAACTTTTATCCATATATCGTTACTGACGTTCTCTTCTTGATATTTTTTTGTATATTTATTTTTGCAAAATTTTATTCAACATGCTCTGATACCTTATCGCCTATTTCAACCAACTTTAGTTTCTGTGTCTCAATCTTTTTCTTCTGAAGGCAAGGTTGTCTTTGTTAAGTTTAATTCTTATACCACAGGGATGTGATCTGAGGCTATGTCTGCTTCTGGGTATGTTTTAACTTGGGTAACTCCATTCCTACATTTTTGCTTAATGAGTGTAAAATCTATTTGGTTTCGTACAATTTTGCCTGGCTTGTCTTGTGGTGATATCTAAATATACAACCTTCAACTATGTCTACTCCATATTGGTGTTTACTATCTTGACTTCCAGAATAGTAAAATAGTCTGTTTTGTGTTGCCCGGAATTTGGCCATTGGACTTTGCTCATTCCGAATATATCCAATTTTAATCTCCGCATTTCTTGAACCGCGTTTGCTAATTTACCGCTTTGATACTGAGTTCTTACATTCCACGTTGCCATTCTCATCTTAGTTCTATGTATTTTTAATTCTTTCCCTTGATTTTTGACTGACGGGGGGTTCTTAACACTGCCTCCTTATTTAAGAGGTGCCCCGGACTGAAGGCCAAAACTTTGTTGTTTTTAGCCATTATGATAATCTTGGGATAATTAATATATAATGAGGTGGCTATCCTTGTCCTTCCTCATCGCAGTACTTCCGCCGCTTCACCATAATTTGACTCACGCCGGTAGCTATGCTTCATACAGTTGTACCAGTTTTCCTAACTTCCACCTGTGTGTGCTGCAGACTACCAGCCATTGCTAGTTTTGGCCCGTCTCGGGTATTTTATTTCCTCGGTACCCATCATATCTGAGGATCTAATAACTAAGTTTGGAATATACAATACTCGACTGATTTCAGCACTGGCTTCAAGAAAAACAAGAGCACTGAAGAGTCTAAAGTAAAAATATTGGAAGGGTCCTAATTGGGCACTTTTTGCCATGACACAATTTATTCTGTATAATGAATCTTAATACGAGATTTCTTAAGCCAAAAAAAGCTAATTGGTATTTTAATGTTAAAATGTTCTTTAGTTTCTCTGTGAATTGTGAGTATGATTACTTTGCATGATGATTTAAAACCAGAATCTTTTTCAGTGTACCTTTTTTGAACAGTCTGGATCTTTGAAAAATTAAAGGGAGTACAAATAAGTCTGACAGAAGTCTTGACAAAAGATGACCCCACCAGTAAGATATGGTTGAAATTGTCAGATGTAAAACGTCATATCGTAAGGTTGGATATCTGGCAACACCGTAACCTTGAAATAGTAGCGATTTTGTATCAGCATCATATAATTTTTTTCGTGGGAAAATGTCGAGTTTGGAGTCGAATCAGCGTCATTTGCGGGAACTTCTGATTTACTTCTTTAATTTGAAGAAATCTGCAGCCAAGGCGCATCGATTGCTTGTAGAATCATATGGTGAGGCTGTTTTAAGCGAGAGAAGTTGTCGTGAGTGGTTTCATAAGTTTAAGAACGGTGAGTTTGACGTCGAAGACAAAGAACGTAACGGAAGGCCGAAAGTGTATGAAGACGCATAATTGGAAGCATTATTGGAGGAACATTCCTCCCAAACGCAAGAAGAACTTGCACTTATATTAAGAGTGACTCAACAAGCAATTACACATTGCTTAAAATAATTGGAAATAATTCAAAATCAAGAAAATTGGGTTTCATGTGAACTGACGCCGAGAAACGTTGAACACCGATTTTTCACATGTGAAATGGGTTTTTTGTATCATATATATGCATCATGGTGATGAAAAATGGATCCACTACAATAACCCAAAGAAGAGGAAATCATGGGACCACGTAGCCATGCTTTAACATCGACAACCAAGCCGAATATTCATGGAAAAAAACTCATGTTGTGTATTTGGTGGGATCAGCTTGGTGCCGTGTATTATGAGTTGCTCAGATCGAACGAAAACATTATTGGGGCTTTCTAGCGAACACAATTGATGAGATTGAGCCGAGCACTCAAGAAAAAACGCGCCCACTACTACTCCAGACACGAAAAATTATTCTCCTGCATGATAATGCTCGTCCACATGTTGCGGTGCCGGTCAAAACCTACTTGGAAACACTCGATTGGGAACTCCTACTCCACCCGCCGTATTCACCAGATATTGCCCCTTCCAATTATCACTTGTTCTGATCGATGGCACATGGCCTGTCTGAGCAGCATTTCACATCATATGAAGATACTAAAAATTGGGTCGATTCATGAATAGTCTCAAATAATGAAGCGTTCTTCCAACCCGGTATCCGTGTGCTTCCAGAAAGATGGGCAAAAGTAGTGGCTAACGATGGACAATACTTTGAATAAAACATAAGATTCCGTTCTTGCACAATAAATTCCAAATTTTTGTACTCCCTTTAATAAATATGATGGCTGAAAGATCTAGAACGGATAGAATGAAACAGTACAAAAAAAGGGTTTTAAGGAAGTAGAAGGGTAAAGCTGCACATAACGTCCAAAAAAAGTCAATAGGAATGTGTTAAGAAAGACTTAGATAAGATTAATATAAAAAACTGAGAAAACAATGTTTGAAATAAGAAACGATGGAGAAAAATCATAAGAGCCATGGGACATATTTCCCAAATTTACATTAACAAATGTACCTTCATTTAAACCATCTATATGCTAGATATTAAAGATAATCAAATTGAGTACAGCCATACATTGTATAGTCCGAGTAATTGCTTCCGCCAATATCTCGGACTTTTTGAAATCGGCTTAATCAATACAAACAATGATAATTAGCTCCAACAAAAAAATGCATGTTTTTCGTAATTGATTTTGCAATTTTTACAGAATAAACAAATACGGACGTGGAACTCTGGTTCCACAGATATCCGGAGCTTCTATACTTAAACAAAAATTTGCGACAACTTCCGGTCAAACGGGTCTCAAGATTTCCGATCAGGCTGATTTTTCGCGTCTGAACTTGACTTATGGTTTTTAGTTGAATACTAAAAACGTTATGCTTCTATTTATCACAGATCAAAAATTATAAGGCTTGACAGATGTCAGAAATGACAGAAATAGAAACTTGCCTCCAGCTTGGAAGCTGCCCTGATCAAAAGTTGAAAAATAAAAGTACGGACAGACGACATTACTCTCCACATAAGGCTTCTCATTTTAATGTATAGAAGCCTAAAATTGCAAAATTATTTTTTCTTCTTTGGCCTTTTTTCTTCAGACATTTCTTTGTAGTAACGAATTCCATTGTATGTCGTTGAGCCGATTGTAAGGCTATGTTCAATATTGGGATCAATTTCCATAATATGCTCTGACAAGGTTTCAACCATTCCAATAATTTTTAATAGGTGTTCAGCTGTTAATTCTTATGCAGACACTTCAACACAATTGCCCTTGTCTAAGTTGTCATTCGGTTCTTCATAAACCTGTGTGTTCATGTGTGTTAATAAGTATTTTGTTATTTAGTTCACTAGTGTTTGATTTGACGCACTCAATTATCTTGATGGAATCTAACTCTTTAAAACCAAGTTGCTTTCCACTATGTTATTAGTGAGTTCAGCAAAATGAGTTTCAAAACCAATGAAATCGTTTGCACAATGTAATATATGTTTCCATATAATTCTCATATTGCTTGCCATTAATTCATGCCATGCTTCGCCTATATTTCCAATAACGTTTCTGATGTAGCTCTTCCAAAGTTCCGTTAAAGTAGGCGTACTTTTAACTTTTGTAGCTTTTATGGCTTGCGAAAAAGTGCAGAGCAAACAATAAGCTTTAAATGTCACAATGACACCTTGATCCACTGGTTGGATTAACAACGTCGTATTTGGTTAAAGAAAAGTTATTTGTACATTTTCATGTAAAACGCGGTGGCGGGGCATGATATAAGATGAATAAAATCATATTGGACTATAGTGAATCCGGACTGATTGAAGCCAAACTATGCGAGGTATTACTGTACATACATTTAGGGAAAATCTCTGATATTACTAGTGTAGCTGCTAGAAACGTTTAAAAAATTTGTAATTTTTTGTCTTTATCTCCGCCAAGATTAAAAACTTGCAGCCAGCAAATGCAAGCACTTTCCTAATTCAACGACTAAAGTTGTTTTGTAATGAAGTATTTCGTTACTTTTTTGCTGCTTATACCAACCTTGTTTTAAAGTTTTTTACCTACCGACCACAAACTTTAAGGGCACTCAACCGAAACTTTCTAACTTTAGTAATAGTCTATGATTGCGAATGGGAGTTCAAAACAAAATTATGTTTCCATCACTTTATCAAATATGGTTTAGCTTTGTGCCCTGATGGCTTGGTATTTTACAAGCTTGTTTCCTTCAACTTTTTTGCATTATTTTTTATGTATGTTAGTTGTACAGACAGTTCTTCATATGAAGTAACTTTTCTTCCTTCTATTCTAAGATGATCTGATCCCATGAAATTGTTCATGTTGGAGAACTAGGGACCCCCAATTCTGTAGTTGGAGGGCCAGCGATCAACTCATTCAATGTGTAATATATTATATTTCTGGCTATACATTCCATTGTGGAATTGATGCTGCTCCTATTGGAGCTCTTCAAACTTTGTTAGTGGGGTGGTTCGTCACTCCTCTCCACTATTCTTTACAAGTCGTTGTATTTCCTTGCCTCCTCCGCTATTTTCCTCCATATTTTCCTATCTTCCATTTTTTCTCTCCTTTTATCAATTCTCATGGTTTGTATGTCTTTTATTACTTGATGTTCCCATCTTATCTTCTGTCTCCCCTTTGCTCTCGTTTCCTGTGGTTTCCATTTCATTATCTTCTTCGTAATTGACTCTTCCTCTTTTCTGTTTACATGTCCATACCAACGTATTCTTCTTGCTTTCATTTCATTTACTATGTTTTCTCCTTTTAATATTTCCTCTATCTCTTGGTTTATTAATCTTATATATAGTTCTTCATTTATCTTTGGTCCATATATTCTTCTAATTATCTTTCCTTCAAATACTTTCATTTCTCTGCATCTTTATTTGTGATGCACATGGTTTTACTTGCGTATAGTAGTGCTGGTCTTATTGCTACTTTATACACTCTCATTTTTGTTTCCTTTGTTATCTGTTTACTTTTCATAATTTCTTTAAATCTGTAGTATGCGTTGTGTCCTGCTTTTATTCTTTGTGCTATTTCTATGCTTCTCTCATTTTTGCTACTTATAATTGTTCCAAGGTATTTGAAGGTTTGAACTTGCTCGAATTTATATTTTGCTATTACTATTTCTGGTTTATTTTTTAATGTCTGTTCTTTACTAATTTTCATATATTTAGTTTTCTTTTGGTTTATTTCTAATCCTCGTTTTCGTGCTTCATCCTCTATTTTATTTGTTATTTCTTCCAAACGTATCTTGTCTGTTGTCACTACTGCAATGTCGTCTGCATACGCAATTACTTGTATTGACTTTTGTATTATGGATCCGGTTATTTTACAATTCCTTATTACACCCTCTAATGCTATGTTAAATAGAGCTCCTGAGAGTCCATCTCCTTGTCCTACTCCTTTTGTTTGTTTCACTGGGTTATGTGTAATGGCACTTTAAAGATATTCAGCTAGGTTTTCCAGTTTCGAGACAGAACTTAACAATATCAATATTTTTGCAATTGAAATTTCAATAAAAGTAGCTAATTCTGTCAAAGAAGATAGCATATTCAGGAACAATTTGATTATATCTACAACTGTAGATTTTTCAATATTAAAAACAAACGAATGCACAAGTAAGCAAATAATACAAAAGAAAACAATTTCAAAGTACGCAAATCAATCTCAAGCTAGCAAGAGAACGTCGTGCACCGATTTACCACCTAGGATGAACTAAAAATGTGAGTTGTATCTGCTGTCACATATGTTGTCAGGCTGAGATAAACACAAAACCTATAAAAAATTTCTATAAACGCTTTTTTGGCGGCCATATTATGAATCTAATTTGATCATTTTTAACCATGTCATGCATTAGTCATGTGAGACAATAAAGTGGGATATCACTTTATGTCTTATATAGAGAAAGGATTTTTGTAACTTATTTAGCTAAGCAATTAAATTTATTGAAACAGATGACTGTAGCTATCTATTGCTTTCTACACAAAGGTGTATACTTTTAGATAGGTGTTTAGGAGATGATAGAAATGGATGAAGCTCATTTAAACCAGCAACAATATTGAATATCATCTCTAGAATAGGTAAGACGTACATTGAATAAATCTTTAGAAAATGTTTTTGATGATATTATATGATATTATATTGTATCAGAATTGTTACTATGGTAGCAATCACATTCATATAGACGTCATCACTGTTTCAATATGTGTTATCATGTGCATGTTATTATATAACACATAACATATACAAAATAACTATAAATGTTGCAATATTCCAAATTAAGGTAATAAACTGTATATTTTTGGAAAGCCCAAAAAATAAGTTATTTTTTCTGACATGGCCGACTATAATTCCTATTTTTATAAAAATACAAGTTTATCTCATATCTCAAAACTCTTAAGAGGTAAAAAAATAATTTTAACATTATCGAAATCTTTGCAAGAAGCTGTGTCAAAAATGTCCTAACAGTTTTAAAATATATTCATAAACAACAGAGTTGCGGCACTTTATAGAAATTGACCAAAACTGACTTTTGGCTTGTATCTCCAAAACGGTTAAAAATATCGGGGTGAGGTTCACGCCAATCGATTTCTTTTCAAAAACGGACCCATGAGCGCGTAACCGGTCATTTTCTAATTCCTACGGAAATAGGTGTCTAATCTGGGATAGCTTATGTCCTCACGTTCGTCTATGTATACAGCAAGATCCTTTTATGCAAGCTAAAAGTTACTCTTGAATATATCCGCATTCCTTTTGTACATTCATCCAACCTCACAAACAATCTAATGGATTTGAAAATGAAAACCTTTGTATTTAACTAAAAGTACCGCCTCAACCAATCTATTTATTTAAAAAGGGGTCAAAATCCTACCTTATATATCTGGTAATATGAGGATCGTTTTTTAATAGTTTGCTTAACTTTTTTTTGCAAGAATGGTCCTGTCAATCAACTTTCTGAAACAACTGCTTTTATAATAATATTATGAATCATACCACACCATATATTGACCAGAAGTCGAACTTGGCATATTGTTGTTAGTGCTCTATGAGGAGCAATTACAACAGTCAACTGACAACATTTTTAATTTATTAGTCAAACATGTACCAACATTTTAGTTATACGTAGAATATTTTTGATTAATACATAACTTATGGCACTGTATCAACACATATTACTCCTCATTTGCATAGACTTTCTACCCTTATTGTGATGTTTAGATACTCCTACTTCTTCAGGTGCTCTCCATAGTTTTGATTTTAAAATTGCGTCAAAAACTAATTATAAGCCCAGGTATAGTATTCCCCTCTATTTAAAGCAAATATGGTATCTTGAACTTGTCTCTCTTTTCTGTATGGTGTTTGTTCTTATAATTTGTGTTCAACTTCTGATTATTCTTTCTATCACTCTCTGGTAAATTTTTTGTGTTACTTGTTTTCTATGCTAAGTTACATACTTTGGTTAAACGATTCAGCAGTGGGATGCAGATTTAGATTGGGAGACGTTGATGTCTAGTTTATGCATTATCATCTATAAATAAAAAAGCAGGTTACATTGCACCCCCTTCCCTAAAGAGACGGGTGCATCGTTGAAAATCATATCCCAGTATATTTGAACAATAACAGTACCTTTATCAAATCTCAACATAATGCCAGTCCATATCTGGATATCAGTACTTTGAAGGTGATCTCATTCTATTGATTATACAGACTTCCACGTATCCACCAGATGTACATATGCCATGAGTCATTGTGTGAAGAAAGTCCTACACCTTGCTAGACGGGCTCTTCTGTTGTCTGGTGTTACTCAAATGCATTTTGCAAGCCTACAGCCATACAGTATTTCCTTAGTTTTGTACAATGGTTTGTGTGTAAAATTCTACTCTGATAGCTGCTACAAAATCTTTGCTGAAGTCTCTTGCTGCAACACAAAGTCATATTTTGCCACTTATTCCAAAATATCGGCCTTGTGCAGACGCATTCATAAACGTTTGCTATTGTATGACTGGGTAACATTTTATGTTTCACTTTGTGAAACCTGAAGCTTTTGAGCCATTACTCCTTTGTGTAACAAGTTTAACTTGGTCGATGATTTGACCTTATAAAATGTCATTAATATGTGTGTAAGAATCTGTAATCTATTTGTGGGCGTAGCATCCACAACAACAGTGCTCATAATACGTTATCAAATAGGTATAATTCCTGGCTCACCACTGATATGGACTGCTAGCACTAATAGTATAATCTCCCAGAAGGCATCAGGTTACTGTGTATGATATCCAAAATCATTTTCAACTAACACATAACTGTCAGCAATAACTCCCCCCTCCCTCATTCTTTTTGATCTCATGATTCGTGGGTATTTTACATTTTACTATTTATACTATTATGGTTCTATTGTTTACGTTTATATTTAAAAACATTTATTAAATTACTTTGAAATAAATCAGCTTTATTGATAGCTATGAATGACGTATTTTTAATACAGAGCTGATGATAAATCACTGTGATACAAACTACATAGAACAAAATTTCTTCCGCGATGTTCATTTGTCTATGGAATACATGACTCTATTCGATCACTGACCTTCAGTTTTCCTTTTATTTCTTCCTTTTCTCCACAACCACAATTTATAATGCCGTTAATTGTTAAAATGCAAGGAAGTCAGTCAGTTATAAGCTCGCGTTATTGTTTGATAATGAGTGTGCTGCTCGAGATTCGTGTGTTTTGTTAAAATAATTTTTTTGTTTGAAAGAATTGTGGAATGTTTATGGAAATGTTTCCTGATACATACGATATATTATTAGGCTTAATTGATAAATTTTGCAAAACTGCTTAACTGCACATTTTGTGTCGGTTTTGTAGTTACACATTTAAAAAACAATAACAATCCACCATCTGCAAGATAGGGATCAAGTTAAACGTGTTGAGTGCCACTGAAATAAAGGATATTCGCAATATCACATTCTTTTTCAATCAAGTTTTGTTTTATTTCATCACATTAACAGTTACAAACAAGTGTGTGTAGGTGTTGAATAATTGCATGGAATATATGATTCATTACATAATCAAAAGGTTGCTGTATTGTGTAACAATTCTCAAAAATAGATAATTGGTTCCATATTTTGACACCATAAATGTAGAAAACACATTAGATGTACAATGACTCAGTTCTCTTTCTCTGTAATATTATATTGCGATGTATATTTGATATCTGATAACATACGTATAAATACACTTAATCTAAACCATTTTAATAGGATGCCGTCCATTCATACAGTGGTGGTTTAGACAACACCCTAAAATCTCTGGATTTTAACACAACTACAGGTATTTGTTTAAAATCTGTTTTTGGCATATTTAAAACAGCACAATTTTAAGAAACGACCGTTGGATCACACAATAACGCTATACGTTGCGTTGAGTACTGTTCTGAAGTAAATGGTATACTCACCGGAAGTTGGGACCACCATCTAAAGTTGTGGGACCCAAGAGCACCAATGTGTAGTGGCAACTACAACCAAGGCGATAAAGTCTACACCATGAGTGTCTGTGGAGAGAAACTCGTCGTTGGTACTGCTGGTAGGAAGATCTTAGTATGGGATATTCGAAACATGTCATACACACTGCAGAAACGCGAATCTAACCTGAAGTACCAGACTAGGGCGATCAGGTGCTTCCCCAATAAACAGGGATTTGTGCTGAGTAGCATTGAGGGAAGAGTTGCCGTTGAGTACTTGGACACCAGCCCAGAAATCCAGAAGAAGAAATACGCGTTCAAGTGTCACCGCATCAAGGAGGATGGTTTGGAAAGAATATACCCAGTGAACGCGATCAGGTTAATTTATTTCGCTCTCACTATAAAACAGCTTTACAAATCAATTTATGTTTAGTTTTCATCCAACGCACAATACATTTGCTACTGGAGGATCTGACGGCTATGTCAACATTTGGGACGGATTTAATAAAAAAAGGTTGTGTCAGTTCCACCAGTACCATACCTCCGTTACATCTTTAAGCTTCAGTCATAATGGTAGTTTTTAAAAATAACTATTAAAAACGTGCTTTGCTACATGTTGAACACTTTTAGGTTCAGTATTAGCCATTGCATGTTCTTACTTCCTAGAAGAAGAAACGCCACCAAACCCTTTACCAGAAGATGCCATTTATATTCGAACTGTTACTGATCAGGAAACAAAACCCAAATACACTAGTTCTTCTTGAGTAGTTTTTGCTATTCTTACTGTGTATTATCATTATCTGCAAAAATGGTGTGTATATTGAGAATTAATTAATGAATATTATACATTTCTATGTATCATATGCAAGAATAATTGGGTGTATTACTGGTAACATATGACATTATTTGAAAAGAATTTCAAATATTATAATTAATATTGTTCTGTCAGGATTTTTTACATGTTTGTCAAATAAATAGAGTTGATATTATATTTTGAAATTTAAGTGCCAAACAATTAAACAGTCTGCATAATTAAAGGCTAGAAATGTTAAAAATGGTAACATTTAAAAGTATTTTATTGATAACTTTGATCTCTTATTTATCAAAACTTATATAATTGTTGAAGGAATAAGCCTTTTACTTTTATGGATTTATCATCTTTCATCTTTTTTATCATTGATTTTTTTGATATTTGTATTGCATTTTATTGTGCCATGGTGGTTTAGTAGATAGGTCACTAGACTGCGAAACCAAGAGTTGCGGGTTCGAATCCCGCTCTCGCCAATTCAATCGCTGTCATTTTTACAGCCCAGCTCGACTCAGGCTACAATAAATGATTACCTGAAGGTCAAACTCTGGAGTAATAATAGGTGATTGGTACGTAGCACTAGCCACATTACTACCCTTGTGTAGCATAGGCTGTAGATTGTAGCAGACCTATCCTGTTACGACCCCAAAGGGGAACTATTATTATTATTGCATTTTATTATATTATTAATATTAATATATTAATCACTACATCATTACATATACATACATACACACATACATATATTTAAGACATTTATATATGTCACAGTAGAAGGTCATTGACTTTAAACGTTTTTAATTTGTATTGAAGGTTTCATATATCAAGTGTTACCCTCTACACTTAAAAGCTGAAGAGGGATAGATGTTATTTATATATATATCAGGTTTTTTCCTAGTAATAATAATAATGATAAATAGTTATAATAATAATGCAATTAGGACGATTGTTTGTATTCATATATATCTGTCACAATCGTAGGTCACTTGATATATGAAACCTTAAATAAGAATTAAAAACATTTAAGGTCAATGACCTTCGATTGTGACAGATATATATGAATACAAACAATCGTTTTAAATATATGTAATTAGTAATAATTATAATGTATGCAATGTAATAATGTAATGATCAAGTGTTATGCATACAGGCTTTTTCCTAAATCTATAAAAGCCTAAAATGCAAAGCAAACGACATTTTGACGTCTTAAGTTAGCTGGACAGCACATACACCAATTTAAATGTAATTACCGACCACATGTGTTTAAATAGTATATCGTCAAACATTGCCTTAATATTTACCAAGTCAAACTCTTATTATTGGTAATATCAAGGTGCAATTACAAAGCGTCAGTTTTTCCGCCGCGTATTACGCCAGCCGGCCGCTGCGATACAGCTATTGTCCAGTGCAGTGATCCTTTGAGCATTTACGAAGCCACACTGAAATACACGAAGCTAAAAAAACGATGGTCAGACCATACATAATATATATAATATAAAACAACTTCTACTCTTATATAGGGTACTGTTTCTGACCACACATTTTGTGTAGTACTATGAGCCACGTTGGGCATACTCCAGGCCATTGGTATTATTATAAAGACTCGTCTTATCTAATTATTTTACCACTTTCTTTACTGATTTATCTTTATCTTTCTATAAAACATTAACTTTTGTCTCTTCCATTTGTATCTACTTGATTACTTATTTTGATACAGATCTTGAATATAATTAGTGTTTTCTGTAAATTCATTGACCACTTCATTATGGCTTCATTATATTTGTTCCGTCTTTATTATTTTAGTCAATTATTTTGCACATACTTGAGTAAAACAGTACAGTTTTTTAAGAACTTCTATAATTGATTTTACTTTTATGCACATCTTTTTCACTGATTACCTAAACCATGTTTTTGCAATTTTTAGGTCATTTGTTACAAGTCCAAGATTAATAAATAACTATTTAATACTGAAAGAGCAAAATTATGATACATTTATCTGCCTATTGTCCGCCTTTGTTTTTTCAATTTTATCTTTCAAGAAACTGCACAATTAATTTTAATGAAATTTTAAAGTAATATGCCAAAAACAATCACAAAAATCAACAATCCTAAAATGTTGGGGCAGGTGTCTAAATGAGACACCCTAAAGTCATGTGCTGCACCTTTAATGATTCAGTAAAAAGATCACACAGCTAAAAAATAAAAGAGGATAACGGATTTTGGTGAGCACATTTAGTCTATAATCTTGTCTAACTCAGACAATTTGGGCAATGTCTTTTGGAAAAATTAATATTTTGAATAATCAGAACCAAAAAATAATGAAAGAACTTTAATTGGGCACATTTATATTGGGGTATAGGCATATCTAAATAATTGAGCAATGAACAGCATTAAGTATGTGAATGCGCTTAGAAATCAAATTTTGTCATATATTATTTTTTGTTAAAAAAGCACATGGTTTTAGTCTTGACTGAAAGTTACTAAATGGATGTTTGATCTAAGATACGAAAGATATTATTAGAGCTATTTTTATTAGATTTTAATAAACTATTTAACATATAAAACATTGTTGTTATGCTCCTTTGGCAATTACACAATAATCTTTACTTATTAGTCCTCATCTCGTTCCATCGACAATTGTATCTAATGATATCTATGTAAGTACACTTATTGAATAATTTTTTCTAATTGAAAAATGTAACACAGTTTAAAAAATTGTTCGCCGTTTTAAAAAAGCTAAATTAGTATCCTTAATAAGAATGCTTGGAAAAAGATAGTTTGTGGCAAGTGGTAAAAGTTGATCAAGTGGTTGGGAATCACTGATGGTTCATAATCTTCAGCTGTCTGTTGACTCTTCAAATAATTTGATCAAATTTTTATAACATGACAAACTAAACTGCGATGACTTGATTCACTACTTTTATGAGGAACCCATGCAAAAGTTTGAAATACATTGTGGTAAGCTTATAGTTAAACTCATAACAATATAGAAAGGCACTATATAGAACCTAAAAAATAGCCCTTATATAATCCACACATTACAAAGTTATCGATTTAATAATTTAGGCATTAGTTCAAACATCTATAAAAGTACAAATAAACTTAAATTTGATTACTAGTCAAGTACAGTCACAGAAAGCATTAAGTGTTACTATCTGTCGGCACCCTATTTGTACCTCCATACTTACAATTAGTAAATAAATATTTACATATAATTTACATCTTTAACAAAGCCATTCTAATACTACAACTTATTGAAAAAATTAAGGCATTGAGTATGTTGGGGTTGTAAATCACATTGGCAGAGTTGCATGCATCTGCGTCATTACAACTTTGAACACAGCCACGAACGTACCTGTAAATTAATTATTTGTTGAAAATTATACACAACCGAAATAAAATCTTAAGTAAAAATTTAAATGTATTGATTGGTTTGCTATTAAGAACCACATAAAATGTAAAAACAATGCAGATATAAGGCTTTAAGTAATAAATAAAGGATATTTTTTATAATGTGAAAATCTTTCTTTACAAATGTTGTTTAAAGAACCTAAACAAGCGATGTTTACTAGGGGCTAGTGTGAATTGATCACGGACAACTATGCATCAAATTTTAGTTCTAAGTCCGTATCAATTATTGTCTCAATACTTCAGATACTAATATTTAAATCAACCACAATGTCCGGTACTTTAGTTTGTAGTCATTAAAGGATGACTTGTTCAATACGTGTGATATTCGCTAACGTGTGAGCAGTTGAATAAAACATGTTTATGAGTAAAGCCCGGATGTTCAGGCAATATGTCTAAAAATAGTTATTTTGACTATGTTTATTTATAAATGCTTTTTTTGGTTGTAACAGTCCCATATCATTATTACCTACGTTAATTACTTGTTTTCAGTAATTTGTTAATCCTTTACCGAGAATTCAACCTGAAAATATATACCTACTTTGTTTGGTGATTTGTATTCATTTTAATTTATTCTTACAAGAAGGTTTGTTTCTGCTACAATGCTGAAAGTGCGTTTTTCTGTCACCGACAAATTAAATACATTTGTGCGAGAGTTTGGAAGTGATATTTTTTCAACTGATGGTTCTGTGCTTTTTTTGAAATCTGTGAGAAACCAGTGAGTTTCGAGAAAAAGTATCTTGTTACTCAACACACTGAAGGACTCTTCCATAAAAGAAGAGTCGAAAAGAAAGTGGCCGCCCCAAAAACTTCGTCACTGAAAACGTTTGTGTCAACATCCGATCGACAATCTGAGTTTTCGTTTGACTAATGTAAAGCCTTTGTGAGTGCTGGAATTCCATTATGGAAATTATAAAATCCGTCATTGCGGTCATTTTTCGAAAAGCAAGTCAAACAAAATTTGCCAAATGAATCAACGTCCAGAAAAAATTATCTCGACAGATCTTACGACTTACGATCTTACGGCTTCCCTGTCACTACTTTGGCCAGAAAAAATTCTTTATGACAACGTCCTTATATTCGTAAGCGATGCTGCCCCATATATGAAAAAAAAAGCAGGAAATGCTCTGGAAGTATTATTTCCACATATGTTGCATTTGACATAGCTTGTCTAAGGCATACATCGTGTAGTAGAGGAAATACGTGGACAATTTTCCTACGTGGATATGTTCATATCTTCAGTAAAAAAGATTTTTCTACAAACATCATCTAAGATAAGACTTTTTAAAGGAATGGTACTTGACTTAACTATACCACCTCAACCATTATTAATTAGATGGTTTACGTGGATTTCAGCTGCATATTACTACAAATTTTACAAAAATTAAGGAAATAAAAGTTTAAAACTAAGATTCGGCAGCATCAATCAAAACAGCTAAGAAACTTTTTGAAAAAAAAGTTTACAAAATGATCTGGCCTTTATTTCAACTAATTATGCTGTGATTTTTAATGCAATAGTAAGTTTAAAAAGCAGTGACTTAACTTTAGTTGATTTCATCAATATTGTAAATAATACCATACGAGACATATGTAGTGTCTCAAGCAATAAGGGACTCACTATTAAGGAAAAATGTAAAACTGTATTTACTACAAATCAAGATTTTGAAGTTGTAAAAAATTTAGCTTGTATTCTTTCTGGAGACGCAAGTGTAAAAAACATAAATTACGATATTCCAGAAATCACGTGTTTCACATTTGCTCCAGTAACATCAGTAGATGTAGAGTGATCCTTTTCTCAGCTAAAGTATTGTCCGATAGGAGACAATCCTTAATGATGGAGAATTTAAGAAAACATCTTATTACTAGCTGTAATTCTTATAAATATTTTTTTAACTATTGTATAATTAAAAAGGCAATCTACATGATAAATTGTATAATAAAATCACTGAAACAATAATGCCTATTCAGTTTCTTAAAAAGCCTATTTGCCTGCTTATTTTAATTATTTTTAGTGCCTAAACATCTAGGCTTTATTTATGAGATTTATTTGTTATAACTCTCGTTCTTCGCCAAAATGTTGGCACCATCAGTAAGCTCTGACATCATTTTTTTTTCTTATTACGCTTGCAATATTCTCAAAACCGTAGCTGTTTTAATGTTTTTTTTTTTTTTCAGCTGTAGGCAATGTTCGTCACTATAATTGCTGCTATGCTGTGTCAGACGAGGATATTCAAGAATAATTACATTACCACCTCTGCATGCTGAATCGTATTATAGTTATTCATTAATTTTGACGCACAAAATTTTCATGTAACATTGATCATCCTTGAAATTTGATCACTTATCTTTATTTGGACCTACTTTTCATTGTTCTTCTGAAGTTTTTATACTTTAATCTTGAAGTGTGCAAAACTAAATAGTACCAGAGTAATTAAAAAAATTACGGAAATAAATGGTCTGGATTAGTGACGTGTTGAATAAAACTGTATTTTAGTAATTATTACTAAACAACTTTCCCTTGCCTGGACCAATAGTTAAGGTAAAAATGGAATTTAGCGCAAATAATAAGTGTAAATAATTTCATAAGGTCTTAGAAGAATAAACAAGTTTAGAAAAAATGCACTTTGTGCACCATCTTAAATACTAATGTAACTGGTATTTTCCACCAGATGACATCAGATAAAAAAGAAGTTGTGGGGAAAATTATCCATACTGACGATGTTGATAGCAATAAATAAGCAAAGTGATAAAAAGCTGCAGTTGAAATAAATCAAACAAATGACTGAACAACCCTGAAAAGAATAATTAAATGAGATATTGAACTGAAAGGCAGAAAATTGTTACTTTTGGTAAAAATTTGTTGAACACATTTTGAAGAATCATTATTATTGAAAGCGAAAAAGATATTCTAAATACTGTTACCCTGCTAGATGAAATATTACCTCAGTCCCAAGTTAGATTTAAAGAATATTTTAAAAATCTGTATTTTTAATATATCGTCTAGAATAACTAAACGCATTTCAATATTAATGATGGCCTAATGAAATAATATATAATATATAAGAAAAGGTTTATATTAACGAATAAAGACAACAACGAGATTTAAACGTATAATAATTCTAGAGATTTTTGACCGTCGAGCAGCTACCAAGACAATGTCGACCCGCTGCAATTTAAAGATGCTATTGGATGGTTAAACAAAAGCACTAAAGTTAATTAAGTTATGTTTTAAACTTCAAGCTATGGAAATACATACATAATTCTCTCTCCCTCGATTTATCTTGCTCACAATAACATAAAAAAGTCTGGTCTCTTAAATCTTGCTATTTACATTTGCCGACTGGAAAAAGAGCAGTTTATTTTCCTGAAAGAACTGCTTTTTGGTTAGTATCAATCTTTTATAAACACCTTTGTTCACTAAAAAAAATGGCATGATAGTAATCGGAATACTAAGAACAACTACAAAATATTAGCTTGCTTTACCAAGGAAATATAATAAACAGCCAATTTCTTTTTTAAAAATACGAGCATATAGAGCTTTCTTTTTGGTGACTTTCATAACTACCCATTTATTTTGTCAATCCTTGCTATATACCAGAGTCACATATATTGTTTGTGTGATCTTGGCTATCTACCTATATAAATAAAATTAAAGACATTTAAAAGAAGAGCATTTGAAGGTTATTAGTGGAACTTTACAAACGACTGATCAATAAATTTTGAATTTTTTGTGATTACATTCAAACCTTCAAACCACAAGAAGAAAACGGCAATTAAAAAAGAACTTTAATCACAGAGTCACACCTATTTTAGTTATTTAAATGAAATAAATGCTGAGAAACTTATAAGAGTACTTAAAAAAACTTCAACAAAAAAGTGAGATTGTTTCATATCCTTGTTCAGCTCACTATGAGGAATATTTGAAACAAATACATTAAAATTGGCCCTTAAAATGATATAAGAGACGAATTTAAGATTCGAAGAAAAGTAACTGATTTATATATATATATATATATATATATATATATATATATATATATATATATAAACAAAAAACAAAAAGCTATCTAAGCAAAAATGGAACTATGAAAATGAATTTTCAATGAGAATAGTAGAGAACTGTAAAGAATGAAATAAAGACTAAAGGTCGAATTATTCGAAAAACGTGGGTATTTATTAATTCATTTATTGATTTCGCTAGTTTTAAGACGAAGTAGTCAAAAATAAGAAGTTTAATAATATGAATTAAGATATTATTACCCTGGCGATTGGATTAATCGCAAAAGGAAAAAAACATCGGCTCAAAATTTGAAGATAGTTAAATAAGCATTGCAAGTGATAAATATGTATGTGAAAATTAAACTGAAGAAGACAAAATTAGAACAATAAACATTACCAAAGAAAAGCATACAATGCAACTAAAGAGAAAAATAATACAAATACAAAAATTAATACTAAGGAAAGGAAGATAAAGATTAAGTGATTTATTGATACAAATTTAAATTTGGAGAAGATGGTCCAAAAATTCAAGTTTATGAGAGTAACTCACAAAATTATAAAAAAGAACTTTCATCTGTACCACGCAAAGAAAGTTTGCATTAATCTTTCTTTAAATAACAGGTCTAGTAAAAATAAATCCATTATTTTTGCATAAAATTGAAGATTTTATTTAACATAACGAGGGGAATCCCCTTTAGATATATCTCTGCCTACAATGCTTAGAAGCCGCAATCTTCTCGGTTTACCACATGGTGCGTCATCAACAAATTTCGGATTATATATGATGTGTCTTTATAGGCAGAATAATTTTTTTTAGTATTAATGACTCATTTGTTTATTTTATTAGCCCTTCCCTCAAATCACTACATCATCGACAGCAATAGTATAGTTAGAGTTGAACTTTGACCTGTGTGACAGCAGCAGCAGCAGCACTCATAATTTTTTTTATATATATAATTAGAATGAACCGATTTAGGTCAAATATACGCCGTTTTGTTCGATAACCTGTTGTCATTTTGAAGATAATTTCATTATGCCTCTCTCATAGAAGCCCTTGTCCATATTGGCAAAAAACTGGGACAGTCGATTTTCACAAGCCTCTCTTGACGCGAATTTTTCACCAACAAAATAGTTCGCCATGAACAGGAACAGGTGGTAATCACTTGGTGCCAGGTCTGGACTATAACGTAGATGCTTAAGAACTTCCCAACCAAGTCTTGATGAAACACAATTCCTGTCCTAGTGATCAAAGTTGGCCGCTTATGAGCGATTGCTTCTATCAGATGGTCCAATTGTTCACAGTACAGGTTCGAATTAAGAGTTTGGGCGTAGGGGAGCAGCTCATAGTGTATGATTCCTTGCCAATCGCACAGCAAAACCTTCCTGGCTGTCAATCCTGGCTTGGCCACCATTTGCGCCGGCTCACCGCGCTTCGACCACGGCCATTTTCGCTTGACGTTGTCGTAAGTGATCCACTTTTCATCGCCAGTCACGATCCGCTTCAGAAATGAGTCGACTTTGATACGATTCACAGATGGAGATTCGGTCCATGAGGTTTTTTGCGTTAACTCATGTGGCACCCATACATCCAGTTTCTTTTTGTATCCAGCCTTTTTCAAATGATTTCAAACGGTTTTTTGTGCAATGTTTAGCTCCTGAGCAATAGAAACTGTGCTTGTATGACGGTCGGACTTGGCCATTTCCATGATTTTATCCACATTTTCGACAATTGGCCTTCCAGAGCATGGTGCATCTTTCACATTGAAATTACCGGAACGGAATCGATGAAACCAAAACTACGCTTGATTGTTACAGTATCAGAACCATAAATACTATTCACATTTTTAGCCACCTGGCTTGCGTTTTCACTTTTATCAAAGATAAACTGTAAAATATAGAGTATTTTCCCTTTGCTGGTGTCCATCTTTGACGGGAGCTCAAACAAAACTGAGTCAACTATTCACAAGACTGTCCAATAAGTTTTTTTATTACGAAATGTCAGCTTTCTAACTCCATCTAGTGTACACCGATCGGACTTAATGGATTTTTTTTTTACTAGACCTATTATAATGCATGCTTCTACCCTTTGAGATATGCAAATAGCAAGGACAAGTGCCTTCATACGGCTTTCCAGTCGGGTTGTGGTGTACCACTTAAACACGCAGTGTATACCTCAAATATCGAGTCTTATAATATAAAAAACACAATTACAATAACAAAAAATATTAGGTATAAATTAAAAATAAGCACCTTGAAGCCTCATAAATCTCACTATTACATTTTGTAAAGTTCTGTACTGGAATCGCCAACAATTGCCTCGTTATATTCATCTGAATCTCGTCTACAGCCTGGAATCTTTTCTTTCAATGTTTCTTAAGTTTTAGGGACAGTCTAAAGTAGTAGGGTGACAAATATAGACTGTAAGATGGCTGAGTTACCTCTATGAATTGATGTTTTATCAAAAAAAATTATGTGAGCTTGAGCCATTTTTGTCGAATTGCCTTTCTTAACCAGCGGACATCGAGGTGTACTCTAAATAACATTATCCAGTGTTCTGGTCATATCTGAATCGTCTGTACTGTTTTTATTTGTGCTGTAATCATTATAATGTTTCTAAAAACTGCTCAGTTACCCGAATAATTTTAAGAAACAAATGCACATTTGATGCAGATTCACAGCTGTACTTCCTTAATAATTGCAAACGCGATGATCGCGCACTACAGGTGCTCACATGCTGGTTTCTTACTCGACTAGTGAAGTTGTCTTCATTCACGCGTGCGTAATCCATTCTCATCGGCTGCCAGATTACACTAACGCGGCCGCGTAAACTGTTTTCATTATATTAACATTGATTCAATATTTTCGAACAAATCTCCCATAATTGGCTTTACTTTTGTATAAATTGTTACCGCTCTGATATACTCAAACTTGGATATGTAAAAACGCATTACCAAATTTTTTGGTGGACATCTTTACGAATCGCATAATTTTGCACAGAACATGATGTGCCTATTCAATAAACTTAACCAAACTATTTTTTATTTTTTTGAGAGGAATTAAGAAATAATTCGCGCATAACTGAGTTCAAAATAATATTCATTACTGACACTCAATAGATTTCTCTGGATACCACGCAGAAAGTTATTGGCAATATGAAGATACATGTTTAGACATATCCTGGTGCACCTAGAAGACATTTTTATTTGCTGTAGGAAATTAAAAAAAATAACATTTTAAGAATATCTACATATATGGTTTTAATCTGGATTTGAATAAACATAAACGGTAGATCATCTAAAAAAACATCAAAAGAGGAAAGAAGCAAATGAATACGATAATTGTGTAATAATTCATTATTCTTCTCGGTAACGAATCGGTATCTGAACGATTGTTCGCTTAGCTATAACAAGATCTGCCTTTTTGGTCGTTATTTCTCTGTGACACACATATCTGTATTGTTCTAAATATTTTACTCCACGACAGACATTAACATGCTAGTTTTAATACAATTATGTGTCTTCTGTATGAAAAAAGTTATATTTGAGTGGTTTAGATACAAAACTTAATAAGTATGAGCCCCCTTTTCCTGCGTTATCATGTAAAGTGCATTTATTAAACTAATAATAGAATTATGAAGTTTTGTGATTAAATCTTAATCTTGATACTACTTTCAACATTGCATACTGAGTTTTGTTCAAAAACAACACGACTATTAGCATCACCCAAGAATTGTTAATTGTTATTGGGTTTTACATTTAAACCCATCATTTGTATCGAGAGAGAAGGAACGAAGAAGTTTCGTGTGCGTCCCCACTAAATGGAATTGACATACAAAATTTAAATTAACCAAATTTAACCATGTTTACCTGCCATCATAATAAAAACTTCCACAATGGGACATCCTCACGATTTCAGTGTCAGTAGTTAGCGTACCACTATCTAAGGCACAACTTCGCACAGTTATCGTGTCACCATTGTCATCTGCGAATATTCCAAATTAATTTACCTAAAAATCACTACGGCTTACATTGATACCAAACGTCCCCGTAATTTTAATGCACGATGTGGCAGGAAACAGTCCGTCCCGCCCCTTCTTGCCTCCCATGCACGGCGACTCGTATATGTCCAAAGTGTAATTATTGTGGAACGGGTCCTCGCACGGCTTGTAATCATTATTCAAAGAGGCGCACTTGAAACAGTCTATTGCCACACCTGAAAAAAATCCCTGTACCTTCTGTGGACACAAAGCAAGCGCATTACTTATGGCCAAAGTCGCCAGAGTAAAAACCAAACCAACCGTCACCTTAAACGCCACCAACATTCTTCTAAACTACATTTAAGGCCCAGCGCAGAAAGCACTACTCGCGTGAATGACTAGAAAGATTTTGGGTCAGTAAACAAATATTGATCTGCCTTCCGTGAAATAATCAATAGGTCGTTTGCGAGTTTTTCCCGCTCTTCCTACGTGTGTGCTGAGCACTCTCAAATATTTTGTTTAATTTTAGACTATTTTACAAACCCTGCAATAACTTGGCACCACTTTGAACATATGGTTTTCATTATGGACTATAAATAATTATAATGCAGTCATAGATGCTATACAAAGGTCGCGAAGATCATCCATTTAAATACCTGCGATGTGTACCAAGATGTTTATGAGAATAGTTCATTGTTTATTATCCCCAAAATAGAAGCACATGGAAAGTTTGGTAGCGCTCTTTCAAGAGCCCAAAAAACATTATAGATTGATGTTTAGGTGATCAAAAAAATGCCCTAATTATACGAGGGTTAGGGCATAAGTCATGGCAACTATATTTTTTTCAAAGGTAAAGGATAGTATCGCAAAGAAATCCGTGCATTCTTAGTGTGTCTACAACACAATACGACTCTGTAATATTCTGTAATTGCACATAGAGCAATGTTAAATAAGTTGTCAGTCAACCGTTGGAAGTGACCCGAGTAGAACAGCGTATATCAAAATAGCCGTTCTCTGTGACAGAAATGCTAAATAATACCATGGTAATGAGAAGGATGATTCTGTAATATGAAACGTGTAATGTTATGTTATGTCAACTATCTTAATAAACCTGATGAGTATGTAGGCAGGTTATTACAGACCCGTACATTTCGTCCATTTCTTATCTTTTCATTGCTATATTTCAAATTTTCCACCCAAGCTCGTAATCTCGCAAAAAAGGATTGCCATGACTTATGCCCCAACCCTCGTATGTTGCTCTTTCAACTATTTGTTAATCGCTGTTATTACTTCTTTGTATTTGTCACTCGAAGATAATCTTTTAATTTAAGGGAAAACATTAAATCAGGATATAAAGAGAGTTGTTCACAAATGTGAATTTTAACATTATGAATGATAGTCACCCACGGGGATAGATGTGTTATTTTTGAATTTTCGGAATAAAACACTAAATTAACTACTATTTAAAAAATAAAGACAAGAAAACACAACCGATAAATTACAATTTAAGAGAACATTTTTGCATTTATTATACGATGTCGGGAACAATAAATAACGTACCATTTCTGCATATTAGTGTGCAACTTTTTAACTTGCTAATACAATTCGACCATTTAACATGCTGCTTTGACTGTTACAGGTACAATACAAAAACAAAAAAGTGCTAAATGACTATTGTATTACGCAGTTTTATTTTTCAAGTAGCACAGTTGTAAAATGACTCTCTTTATTTTAAACACAACGTTCTAAGTGTTTAACAAAATTTTAGTATACTCGAACCACTGTCTTGTATTGTCGTATTTCATTTCGAATGCATTCGTTTGAAGTTACAATGGTGTTACGGTAATATTGAGATGTTCCTTTAAAAAATACCATAAGGAAATCGGGTATCATTAACTTAATACAATAATTCAAACAATTGCCATATTGCTCGTGTTTTGCTCAACACTCGACCTTTGCAATTCTGAGATAATAATATTGCAATACAACACTTGGCATTAACTATAATAACGATATTGTCATCTTTAACAGAATGGCTCGTAAAAGTTTTCTGTAGTATATTTTGTTTGGTGTTTAAAATGAGTTTGATCACTCGTGATAAAATTATTTAAAACTTCAGGCTTTCCATCTAAATTTCTCGCATACGATTACAGAATGATAGACAATTTTGTGTGTTTGGAGAAAATCATCTTTTAGAAATTTGGCCTTGTAAAGATGAAATTTTAACTGGTGCATTGTTCTCAGCATACTTCGAATAATTCTTAAAATCAAGTCTTGTTTTCGCACCAATACACGTGGAGAATTTTAAATTCCTATCCGCACTCTTTTCAAATTACATGGACTTCTTGGTCGACCATGTTTCTTACTCAAAACACTACTAATGGTATAAACTTTAACACAATGTCAGATGACCTTGAAAGTGGGAATTACACTTTGGGACATTAAAATGTCGTGTCTGAATGAGTGAATTAGTATTGTGGTAAAATTTTACAGTCGTACTACTTTGCACATTTAACCACAGTTACATTTTTATTTAGGTGTTTATAAACACATTATATTATAAGTCACACTGTCTACTTTATACCACAAGTTAAAAGTTAAAGTATGATAAATAGTTTAATTGCATACTAAAATATGCAAAATAGCATAGGTGCTCTTTCAGACATGATATTTTAAAAAAACTACACTACACCCACTTGATACGAGTTTTTTTTCTTTGTAGTATATATATAAAAAAACAGATATGACAAAATGAAATGGTGGATTTTTTTATACCACATTCTATTTAGTGAGCTTTGCTAAAACTTATTCTTTTAATCTCTCAAATAATTCTAATACCTGGGAAGATTATGGAGGTAGCCAAACAACTAAAAGATATAAACTAGAAGCAACAGCTACTCAAGAGATAGGGTGGAAAGGATAAGGAGGGACTAATAAGATGGACTTTACAATGCTATACTCAGGGGAAACAAAACAGGATAACAACGGCACTGGATTTATAGCAAGTAAAATAAGAATTATGAACTTTAAACCTATTAATAAGTCATGCTGTTTAAACATAGAAACCAAACTCCTAATTATACCTTTCATTTGTGCGTACGCGCCTACAGAGGCTCACAGGCAGGTAGTGAAAGACAAATACTGCAAAAAGTTAGAGAAGACGTATAAAAAGTACCAAAACACGATATGTTGGTTATACTGAAGATTTGAAAGAAGAACTTTGCAAGGAAAATATTAGGAGAACATATGTTACATGAAAATGTTTGTAGCTACACTTTCTGGTTAACTTCTAGAGTCCAAGATTTTAACGTTTGTCATAATGTTTGATTTGCTGCTGTTGAACATTGCCAACGTGGTACTGCACATTCGGGCGAATGCAGTCCATTAGCGTCTTCAATTTCTTGTCTCGCAGAAGTTCAGCTGGTGGGATTCCTGTTGTAGCATGATGAATGACACTGTAGGAGAATAGAAACTGCTGCAACTTGAACTGCATATCTCCGGTAACGTACCTCGTGGCGTTTTTGAAGGTTCAATTTCTTCGTTGAACCGGCAATGGTACGAAGAGCTACTACTATGATGAATACCATTGTTCCTACAAAATATTTGGAACTTCCTGGAAGCAAACTGCCTCAATCTGGTCCGGGATTCCAAAACGACACATCACTTTGCGGAAACGACGGACGACTGCTTAGCATCGGTGTTCATGTTGAATACTTCGGCCACTTGTAATGAGCAGCAACGATGATAACCCGCATCTTTTTATGCATGGAACCTGCAAAATCCATCTGAATCTGCTGCCAGGAGACTCCCATGGATGAAGAGGAACATATGCTGGAATGTTTCTCACAGCACTGCTGACAAGTTTTACACACGTTTTCGATGTCAGACTTTATCTAGACTGGAATGAAGTTGCGATAGTAACTTTTCTTATACCCCACATTATTACCCCTTGTAAAATGTATAATTCCTCCTTATGCAGGTAGAAAGGGTACAGAACTCTAGCCAACCAGACTGGATGAAGGTGTTGACAGCTGACAGCTCCTTATACCTCGACGTTGCAGTGGCGATACCCTTGGCATTTTGCATTCAATTTATTCTTCTGAAACTTCCATGTCGGGCGATGACGCTAGACAACGAGACAACGCACCTGCATTCCCATGATCGTTGGTATTACGATGTCTTAACAAAACTGTGCTAGGTACAACGACGAGTACTATAAACACATAGCGATGTACGATTGCAAGTTGCTTTTATTTTCGTAGATGGCCAGGAGGGGACGATGATCCGTAACCAGGATAAACTTCCGACCGCATAGGTACTTAAAGTACTTTTTGACTCCGATGGTGATTGATAAGGCTTCTTTTTCAATCTGGGAGAAGCACTTTTTCGTATCAAACAGGATTTTGGAGGTGTACTCTATGGGACGTTCTTTGCCATCTGGATAACGATGGAATAAAACAATTCCAATTCCACTGGAAGGCACGCCGCACGATATACCAATGGAGACGGTTAGATCATGATAAACAAGGACTTTTGCTGACGAAAGCATACATTTCATGTGAGATTGTAGAGAGATTCGTAACATTTGATAAAAACGCCACGAACTTTCCCTAAAAACTGATCAATCCGAGGAATGAACAATCCACTAAACGCTGGATCGCATGGGTAGCTTTCACTTTTTTCGAACTAGTGTGGATTCCTTCCTTGGATACGACGTGTCCCGAATACTCAATTTCCCCTTGTAAAAATTTAGATTTATCTTTGGGTAAGCGATCATTGAATTTTTGCATACAACTGAAAATAGCTTTCACCGTTGCAAGGTGATCCTGTTCTGACTGAATCCATCGTCAAGAACCCGGACGTCGGAATCCCTTTCATGAATTTATCCATAAAGTTCTAGAATATGGCCGGGGAGGAGGTAATGCCCTGCGGTAGGACGTTGTATCGGTATAGATCTCGGTGTATGCTAATGACAAGAAATTTCTTGGAGGTTTCCTCCACTTGATGCGGGTATTCGGTGACGTGAAGTTGACTGTTCACTGTTGACTTGAAGTCATCTGTAATTCGGACGTTTCTATTGGGCTTCTGGACCACGATGATTGGTAATGTCTACTCACTGAATTCGATAGGCTCGATGACTCCAGACTGTTCCATTTCTGCAAGCTCCTGGTCGACTTTTGCACATAATGCAAAAGGGAGAGGACGACTCTTCAAAAACTTTGATGTTGCGTCGTCGTTGGGCGAGATTTTGGCTTTACATCTGTTAATTCTGCCAATAGGAGATGAGAACAGGTCATCAAATTCCTTTAAGACAAACGCCAGTGTGAGGCTGCTACTGCTTGCTGTAGTCTTCTTAACGTGGTAGAGAGGGAACTTGAAATACAGAAGGTGTATTTGGATAGGTATTGGAGAGCCAATTTCTTTCCAAAAACCTTTATTGAACATTTCCTTTCCACAGCCGTTGTCGTGTTTTATTTGATGAGGATGACTATTGACTTCAACATTTAGCATTATGGGTGGATTCTGGGTAGACAACTGTACTTAGTATTTACAACTTAGCGCTCGTTAACTTGCACGTAGTGGATGGTTTTCGAAGCTCCGCCAGATACACGAACAATGATTTACCTTGCTGCTGTCGGTTGTTGGCGAATCTGAGTTAGACAGGAGAACTAGAGAGAAAGATAGCTCGGCACCGGCCTACTTCTGTCTTCTGGTCAATCGCATTAGCCACTAGTAAACTGTCGAAGACCTTGACCTAAGTTTCGAAGTCAATCGGACGCTGGCTCGAAACTCCTTAATATTTTAATAACTGACATTTTGGACTACTGTAACTGACACTAAAAAACTGTTAGTCGGTCATACTCTGATCTGAAACTTCTTTTTCAATTCAAACGGTAGTGAGAATCCTTAGCGAATCTCATCCACATTTCCAAAATTTGTGTGGTGTATGCAATGAATTAGGGTCCAACGCAGACGCTGTACTTCACCACACGCTAACGTACTTCTATATTCAACTTCTATTTACAATTCCTCTCTACAGTTCAAAATACCTGTCACTTACAAAATAAATTTTCTTTGTTCATATGACCCAAATTTACGCAGCGTGCTCTGCACACGGATCCGTAATATTAACCTCATATGGCATGTTCTCATACTCAATATGTCTTATCCACTCCTGCCTCTCCCATTATTTTAAAATAAAAAGGAGGAAGGTCTAGCAATGTTTCCATTGTCGCTGTTAGTGTTATTCTTATGGTACCTGTTATTCCTAAACTTGTATCTTACTTAGCACGGTTATAGCGCTTCTTTGCGTCATTTTTGTCCACCATAATAAAGCTGCATATAATATCATGGGTTTGACCACTGTGATATAATTTTATATCCAATACATCACTTTTGGATTTCAACCCCATGTTTTTTCATGAGCTTGCCTAGCTAACACTAGTGTTGCCTCCGTCTATTCATCCGTTGCAAAATGTGTTTATAAATCAAGCAATTATGTAGAAAAATAACCTTATGTGTTTGTATTTGTCTGATGCTTTGATAAACTAAAAAAAATAATTCCAGTTTGATTCACTCATGTAGAAGTAACTTATAGAAATAGTCGCAGACTTCTGTCAACAAACTTTTTCGACTATTAGATACTTACATAGTTTCACCAAATATGATATAGACATATGATGAATCAATTCTTTATCCCCACTTCTTCATGATCAATATAATAATAATAGTGAGGACCACCCCGCATGGGAATACGGCTTGTGAACTTATAAGTTAAAGCTCTCATGTTTGTCTTCACTGCCCGGTCGTCACGTACCATCTCTAATGAGAACCAAGCACTATGCTTAGACAACCGCATTATTACTTTTTGTGCAAATAAACGCAGGTAGTCAATTATTTTTAGTTATTGAGTAAGATGCTTACCCTGCATATAGGAATCCCGATTGTAGTGGTCGCAACTTTAAACTTCAGAGAAAAATTCTCTATTGTGTTTTCAGAATTTTGTATATTGTATTTTTGTTTAATAGGTCATATCTGTTTGTTACAATATTACAGTTACTAATAGTGCGTTTTTGATTTTCTTCTTTTGGTGTGCCTTGTCACTTGACATTAATTTTTGCTCTTTGGTTAGGTAACTTGTTCATCTTCACTTGTTGTTATTCTTTGTAGATGCTGCCCTAGGCACACACACACACACACACACACACACACACACACACACACACACACACACACACACACACACACACACACACACACACACACACACACACACACACACACACATATATATATATATATATATATATATATATATGTAATATGACCTGCACATAAGAGTGGCAACGCAAAGGAGTTGCCTGGCACTAAAAGTATACAAAACAATAATAGAAAAGAAACTTATAGAAGTGATTAAACCAGATGGGCAAAATGGATTCAGATCAGCTTATAGTATACATGACCACGTATTTACTCTCCAATAAATAATTGAAAAAGCAATAATAAGAGATGAAACAATTTTTCTTGATTTCATCAATATGAAAAAAGCTTTCAATAGAGTTAGCAGAAAAGGAATATGGAAGAGCCAGCCTAAAGAGCAAAGGAGCGGACAACGGTCTTCTAGAAACAATGAAAAGCTTGTATAATGCCACAACCAAACCTCAAACACATTTGAAAACTCAAATGGCTTAAGACAGGGGGGGGGGTTGAACCCACTACTCCTTATATGTGTAATAGATGAAGTAATAAAAGAAATGTGGAGTAAAACAAAGAGCTACCTAGTCTGATAATATAATTGTCTTATCTCCCTAACTTTCTTTCTTTCTTTCTTTCCAAACTTATAATTCTATCTTCTCCTAGACGCTTCAACCGATTTCCTTGAAATTTGCACACCACATTCACACCTATATTTGCTAATTCGGTGCAAATAATCAGCCTTCTAACTTTACCGTTTTTGAATTATTTAAATATTTTGATTATTGTATTGCATAGATGTCACACCTGTGACAGATAAAAACATTTTTTTTAAACAGCACCATCTGTTGGACGTAAAAGCAAAGCCACAACAACGCGTGGCTGGATACATCTATTTTAGAATAAAAACAAACATTCTGTTACTGTTGCCAACATTAATCTAGAGAAAAATTAAAAATTACCGCAAATGAACGTAAAACGTAAAAATTACGGGAGTGCATTATGAACGAGCGCATAAGCTTTGCATTAATTCAACTTTACGTATTACGTACTTCCTATGGGCGACTTATGCTTACGTCCACCATGAATGGGCGTTAAATTGTTCCATGTTTCTGATCCAGAGAAAAAGCCGGTCTAATTAAAAATTTATACGTTCGCACCTTGCAAAAATTTGAGGGAAGGCTGGTGAAAAATTGTCAGTCTAGGACGCCAAAAATATCTTTTGATGGGCAACTCATAGTAAGATATAAGAATACAGTAGAAATTGAAACTTGCAATTTTCCAGACGATATAGTGCTTGTTGGTAAAACATGTAAGGACTTTGAGAAGAATTTAAGTATTGAGATAGAAACTCTTAAATAATATAACATTTAATGTGAAAAAATCAAAAATAATAGCAATCTCAAAAAACCCTGCAAGATAGAAATTGAAGAAAAATTATGGGCCAAGATGAAACATATAAATATCTGGCACAATAATAAACAGTAAAAGAACACACGAGGACGAAATAGGAAATATAATTAAAATGCCAACACGAATACACCGTGTTATTAGAAGAAGTTGTACCTACATAACTGTACATTAAATGAAAGATTGTCAAGTTGACTATAAGCTACCGAATTGAAATACTTAAGAACAATTATAGGGACTAATATAATGGAAAAATAACGAAATGAATATATCAAGAAGGAACTAATAGCGGAACCACTAAAAGAAAAAATAGAAAGTGGGCAGACCACATGATCAGGAAAGACAAATGAAGATGGTTTGGGAGGCAACGAAAGAAAGGAAAAAACACAAACATAGCTGAAATACTCGAGGAAAAAGGGAAAACATGGCAGGTGCAAGAAGAATGACTCCAAACAAAAGAATGATTTAAATTTGTAGAAGCAAAAGAATTGGCATAAACTGGATATGTTAAAATATTACCTCGACACCTACGGGTATTAAGAGGTTATTGATGTAATTATTTGTATTGTTTATGCAAATAATGACTACAAGGTCCCTCTGGAACATCAAGCGGCTGCCGAGAAACCTCGAAAGGTGTCAGTGGACTTATGATGAAAGGCCATTAAGTAAGTAGATTACATATTTCAAAAGAACTAACTACAGGTTTAACTTACTCCTTCCATTTAATTTTAATAGAAATTTTGTGGTCTTCTGAAGACCGAGACGACCGCCTCTTGCTGCTGATAACATATGCAGCCCCCTACATAGTAAAAGCAGGAAAAGGTTTAATGCATAGCATGCATCGCATGGCGGAAGAAATTAGAAATCTTTTCCCAAATGTCAATGCTCTAATTTCAGCAGTTAAGAAAGTTTTTCTAAAAGCCCCCAGTAGGTGTGCTACCTTTAAAAATATGCGTCCCTTCCTCCAGCTCCCATCATCACTCGTTGGGGACTTGGTTGGAGGCGGCTCTATATTACAACAAGAATTTTGGAGAGATTAAAAAGGTGCATATCCAAATTCTTTTAAAAGTAAATGTTAGATCTGTCTATTTCGAAACCGTAATTGTTTTTATTTTCTTCACAGGTTGTAGATCACTTGTGCGAGGAAAAGGAAGAATCAGGGTGCAAAGATATAGGCCTAATTCTGAAAGATGCCAAAGCTGCGTTTTCTTCTGATTCTGTAGTGGCTAATTAATGCTATGTTGAAACCCATCTTAGCCATCTTCCAGGTTTAATCAAGCAATTGGAAGATCAACCTCTACCCCTCACGGCAAGCACAAAGTTAATTAATCAAGCTCCATTGAACTTTCCTGGAGTCAAGGGAAAAAAATTCGTCCAAAAATTGTTATGGTTCTGGAATAGACCCAGGTTGGAAAAAAAATTAACATCAAAAATGCCCTTAAGGGAGAGGGTGTAGGAATAATGGATAGCTTGTCCCCTAAAGAAGTATCCTGTTTTAAATACGTGCCCATCACTTCTTGTGATGCGGAACGTTCATTTTCACAACATACACATGTGGACGGATAGAAGAACGAATTTTACAGAAAATAATTTAGAGAAATACATAGTAGCGCGTTCTTTTTACCTATAAATAAAAAATAGTTAAATAAAACTTCCAAAAATTAGCGATTTTTATTTCTTTACTTCAGGATATTAGATTGTTTTTGCCTAAAAAGTACTTGTTTTTAATTTTTTTTTTGCCTAATTTCATATTTTATTATTTCAACCCTTTTTGACAATATTAGAATTTGCTTCTTTGTGGTGAACCCGCTTATGTGAATTCAAATTTCCAGTAGTGGTAAATCCTTTCCCACAGATTGTGCACAGGTGTGGCTTTTCACCTGTGTGTGTCCTAATATGAATTGTGAGGTGTATGTTCTTAGAAAAGGTCTTTTCGCAAATCACACACTTGTATGGTTTTTCGCCAGTATGTTTCCTCATGTGCAGCCGAAGATGGTGGGGATGAACAAACGACATGTGACAGCTTGAGCAGGCGTGAGGTTTGCGATTCGTGTGGGTACTCCTTATATGTGTTGATAAGTTGCTCTGTGTAGTGTAAGTCTTCCCACATGTGCTGCATATGAAAGGGCGGACACCTAAGGTTAAGATCGTTAAGTCATGAAAATTGGAAATTTTACTTCCATTACCGGAGTGCGTTTTCTGATGCAATTTTAAGTTGTAACTTTTCGCAAAAGTTTTGCAACATATTTCACACTGGAATGGCTTTTCAGAAGAATGTGTCAGCAGGTGGTCTTTCATTTGATAGCCTTCACAGAATGTCTTACCGCAGATATTACACAAGTTTGGTCTAGCATTAGAGTGAGTGAGCATGTGTCTCTGGTGTACGAACTTTCGATTACTTGCCTTATTGCATATTTCACACAGAAATTGCTTTTTATCTTTATATACCTTATTTGTTTCGTAACAATTTTCATAAGACTTTATCGATTCTAAATCTTCAGTCTCTACTTGATTGCTATTCGTTTCTAAAATTGTAGATTTCTTATCGTACTCGTTCTCATTTTCAATGAGATCTTCAGAAATATGATTTACTGCGATGTTATCCACTTGTACAGAATTTGTATATTGCATTTCCTGCATTGTATTAATATCTTTCCACAAGTTATCTGCACTGTCTTTTTTATTATTTACACCCGAACACGAAGGACAAATATTTTCACATTTCGTAAATCCAATATATTTGGCACAATTAGGGTAATCATGATTATCGACATTAATGCACAACTTTAATGAATGTATAACATATATTACATGAGAAAGGTCTGTTGCAGATTTGATTGTGCTTATCAACTCAGGAATGTACACGACTTCGTTGTTTATAAAATAAGATATGTTTATCGTGTTGCCAGCTTCAGAAGACGTTAGTAATATGCATTTATCGATGCTTAGTCTTGAGAGGGTCTTTAGTTGAACATGTAGCACTGCAATAAACTGATATTCAGGATCTACGTGTATTGCCCAGAGTGTAGAGGGCAACACGACTAAATTGAGCTTTTCTGAGAACACTTTCAATTCGATATTCGACTGAGAAGGCTCCATTCTACGTATATAGCAGTGTACTTTAGAGTTGAGGTTACGTCAATATTATTTTTCTCTGAAAAGTATGTTTGTGTAAATTTAAACATTCCATTTACAATGTATTTATTAATAATTAGTTACGAATGATAAACATGCTTTTATAATAATTATAAAATTTTGGAAATGATTTAAATGCAGTGACAATTTGGTCAAATAACTTTTAGGTCTGGGAAAAACGTATAAACATATGTACGTGATTACATGATGACGTTTTGTTAAATTTCCTTCCATAACTAAAAAATAAAGTTAACAATAGCGAAAATGGAAAGTTCGGATGAAGAAAAAAGAACCGTATGGTGCGGCAATCTTTCCGATAAGGTGACTGAGGAGATCCTATACGAATTGTTCCTGCAGGCGGCGCCGCTCGAGAAGGTTCGAATACCAAAGGATAAAGACGGTCGCCAGAACAGCTACGGTTTTGTTACCTTCAAGCACCTAGAGTCGGTTAATTACGCGATTGATCTGCTTAACGGCACCGCTTTGTATGATAGGAGGATTAACGTTAAACCGAGGACGGGAAACCAGCAGAAGCAAAACTTCCACAAGCGCGACAACTCCCCAGTGTTCGCGCCGCAGTTTTCGTTATCCCCGTGCAACATCGCGGACACGATCAACGGTTTCGATATGCTCATACAGATGGGCAACAATTTTCTGCACGGCAACAAAGTAAGTGGAAGACACAATAGTTACAGCCCAGGTAACGCGCGCGGTGGCTCCGCGCCATATCCACGATGGGACCGGCCGCGCCACGAGTCGAACGATCGATTCGAGGACAAACGGTCAAATTACAGGAGGAACAACTACCACCGCAATTCTGATAAGCGTAACAATCACACCTCTTATTACAGCGGTAGAAGATATGATCGTTAACCTTTGGCTCACAAGTTAATATTGTTTTCATAAACTTAAAATTTAAACTTTTTGCTAGCAGAAATTTTCAGTGTTATTATAGATATTTTAAAATTCTATATTTCCTGTATAAAACTTATTTTGTGTAATACAAGATACATCATGTTTTAATCTATTTTATGTTCAGGTAAATTTATGTGTTCTTTTGGGTATAAACATGGTAATTGTTGTAATACTCATTAAATTAGAAAACTACAACTGCAAATTTATCAGAAAGAAATGGATTGTATATTGTCAATTTTTCTTCGCCAGTTAAGTGTTTCTATCGCTGCAAATAGATTTATTGAATCTGAATTTTATAGTTTTGAGAAAATATTTTATTATAAATGATTAAATGGTTATGTGTTATGCTGCTTAGTGTGCATACTTCTGTGTACATAAGACTTGAAAATATGCATCATCCTTCGGCACTCTCTTAAACATATTTGCCTAGCTTATTTGTTTTCGTCTAATATCGAAATAGTGTCTATTAAATCGGAAATTTGCAACACTTGTGAGGCTGTTTTGACAGAGAAAATGCATTTGCACCGTTAGAATTTTACTGACGTAGTGTAGTTAGTAAGCGAGTCATATTATGTAAATACAATTAATTTGGTAATAAAATACATTAAGAAAGTAGTCTTGTTTCTTAAAGCAGTGTGTTTGAAATTCGTATTGATTTTTTCGTGTAAAAAGTCTGTCATTTTCACGTGAGAGTTGTGTTGTGTTTGTATTGTTTAAAGCCTAGTTTCTTGTGCATTACTTTCCAGCTTGATGTAATAAAGGAACATTTGTAGATTCAAATGTTTTTAGCATTGTTTTCAATTTTTCTCGGAATCTAATTAAGTCAGTCAATATGGACTAGAGCTGCCTCTCAAGAAAATATTGCATGTTTACGTTTGAATTTATGATGATTAAAGTATATATTGTATTTTAAAATAGTGAAATGTAGGATATTGTTGCTACTGGCAAAACATTGTTTTAATAATTTGCAACTTGCTTAATAATTAATATTATGACGGGAATTTCAAATTAATTAGGATTAGTAATGGCAGTTTGTTCTATACATTCTTACTTATGAAGCATCTATTTGTCTTAGAAGTAGCCTAATTTTTAAACGACGGTAAGTAACATCTTTATATTTGGTTTAATTACTGTATGAAATAATATTTGCGATGAAGTGTTGTAGTCACATCAGACTTTATTTTTTCCAAAACAGCCCACAGAAGCTCGATGATATTTATGTCTGGGGATTAGGAGACGGCCAGGGAAGACGTTGAACCTCACCAGCATGCTTTGAAACCTCCCTTAAACAGAACCAACGGTGTGAATGGGTGCATATCATTCTGGAATATGTCATTTCCGTCTGGAAATAAAGTTTGCACCATTGGGGGACCTGGTTATTCAAGAGTTCTCTAGACACTGCTGCTGTGACCCGATTGATGAATACCATAATAGACCATAATAGAGCCGTACCATGTTTGACCTGTTTCACCATCCACTGTGTATGCGAGCATGGCTTTCGAGACAGTACCTTGTGTTACATGTATAACATCGTTGTTTTTCTCACAGATGCTCCGACTAAACGAGCACCAACAAGTACATCTCTATGAAATTCCATCAGGTTAAACACACTGATCATTCACCACACATATATAACGTCCACAATCACACTGCCTTACTCTACTATTAGTGCACAGCCCAAACAACCTGCAACAAAAGAGACGGTTGATTTACGTAGTGCTAAGTGTTGGCAAGCTCATTAAAATATATCCCACTTTTGACTACTACTTTCATTATTATGTCTAATACCTGTAGGAAGATGTGCATGTATCTAGAAATAATAAAATAGTTTAGCGTTTTGTTTTCTTTTCAGAGCACAAAAACACTTGATTCGTTTAAATTTGCTGTTCAGGTACGGATTTGCATTATTAGCAACTATTTTTGTAAAAGTAAATTATTATCATATTAAATTGTCTTGAATTGCAATGCTTTTGTTTTTGTCTATCTTTTGGAATGTCAACGCCAAGTTTCTTGTTTTTAATTGTCTTTATTTCAACTCTGTTATGATAAGATACATAAATGAGATTACTAATATCTATAAAATTACGAATAATAATTGAGCGCCAAGAATTAATATTAATATTGGATGATCATAATTTAATTTCAATTTTCAAAACTAATAAAAATACTTTGATTATTTTTTGCCCGTTAATTTTCTTGTGTAAAGGATACGCCCTCCATTATTTGCAACAAGTACCTGGTTGTCAGCAAATAAGAGGGTTTAAAGACAGTCTTCTAACTAATGGAAGAATACAATAAATGGAATGGAACAACTAGTAGTTGAAGATATAGAACTAGAAAATGGAGTTAATAAATTTTGAAATAAATACTAATATCTTGGCCATCTATTTACAGTAATAATGCTAGTGTTGGGAAAATAACTCAAGGACGTAGAACAGTCCAAAAATTGACGAGTATTCAGTTGAAGACAAAAGTGAACATATATCGTGCCATTGTGAAACCGACTACATATGGAGTAGTATGCTGGCAGATTACAAATAGGAACCAAGAGAGACTAAATGTTGTGGAAATTGTGAAACTAATAGAAGAGAAAAAGGTTTGTCATAAGAAACACGGGCGTATGGAATGAAACAGGCCATGAGAAACATGAAATTGAGAAAGATGACTGATGGGATAGGAAACTAAGGCGATTGAAATGTGAGAAACAGTGAAGGCTGTAGGATGTTGCTGAAATCGATACATTTTGTCATATTTTATACTTTCTGCGCCAGTGTGACTGAGTAGTTCAGCCGTTTAACTGCCATGCGGACAGACCCAGGTTTAATCCTGGGCTCACATGCTTGGACAGGTGGCCTACTCAGTCACTAAAACTAATCGATTACCTAAGTTCATTTTGAACAAAGAGTAATAATGTGGTCATCTAAGTCATGGTGCTTACCACATCGCCCCATATCAGAGATGATATCCGACAATCTATATAAGTACTTACTCAAAGACTCGTAGCTCTCCTTGGGGAGTAGGCAGATTGAGATCCCTAGTGAAGAGCTAAACTCTTGAAAATGGCATCAAAGCCAATGTTAAAACGAGAATTGTCTCAAATACGACGCGGTTCAACCCGTGAACTAAGTTGTTTAAACATATTTAACCGCGAAACCTATGCGAACACTTTGATCAGGATTTCCGTCTCACTCTGGTGCATTGCCGTAATGTTATGTCGACATTTGCGTGTTACATATCCCGTCAACTAGCTGTACCCGGCCACGCGTTGCTGCGGCTCTGTTTTTACGTCCAACAGATAGCCCTGTTTGTCAAAAAAAGCATGTTCTTACCTGTCACATGCGTGACATCTATATATAAAAACGCGCGTATTCGAATGCAACGTTATATACATTAAACAAAGAATGCAATTAGATAAAAGATAAAAAAACTGAATAATTCAGCTGAAATAAAAATATACAAGACAATAATTAGACCTATTGTAACGTATTTTTTTTAATTTATTTATAGCTTACAATCTGTCATAAAATTGACATTTAGTAATTGTTTTAACAGTATATATTACAGGACACGATGAAAAACGTTCCAGCGAACATTTTTCCGAAGTTAACCGTTACAGTTTGATTGCACTACACTTCACTTTTACGCGAATCGTGTTGGTAAATCGAGAGGCTTGAATCTCTTAAGCCGTGGCTCGTCATCGTCGGGATCCAGGAGGTGTTCTACTAATGCGTTTGGGTGAGCACTAAGTTTGTCATGATAACGAACACTACACTTGTGTATTTCTTCAGTCACAGTTGATAGTCCTAAATCTTGCCGAATTATTTCATTTGGTACAAACCATGGGGCGTTGACTAAGCATCGCAGTACCTTTGACTGGAACCGCCTTATAATGTCGATGTTCGATCTACTAGCTGTTCCCCAGAGCTGTATCCCATATGACCAAATTGGACGAATAATTGTCTTATAGAGTAGTATTTTGCTCTCCAGTAACAAGTATGATATCCGCTCCAGGAGCCAATACATTTTTTGGAGTTTTAGACCCAAGTGTTTACGCTTTGTAAATATATGCTTTCTCCACGTTAGCCGTCTGTCCAGGTGCATACCTAGGTACTTAACTGTTTCGTTCTGTGGGATTTGTTTGTTGTTTATGATTACAGTGGGGCAATTTCCTCTTCTAGTTGTAAACGTTACTTGGGTTGATTTTGATTCATTTATATGAATACGCCATTTTTTAAACCATTCAGTTAGATTATTTAAATGGGACTGTAACTTCTCGGATGCTATGTTTGGGTCTACATGTGATGATAATATTGCTGTGTCGTCAGCGAATGTGGCAACTGTAGTACTTGTTGAGGTCGGAAGGTCAGCTGTAAATATGATGTACAACAGCGATCCCAACACGCTTCCCTGAGGGACACCAGCTTTGACAGGAGATAGCGATGTGTGAGCGTCTCCGTACCTAACTAGGAAATGCCTGTTGGTGAGATATGACTTCAGTACTTCATAGTGGTCAGGATATTGTAACGTATGCGGCTGAAACAGCAAACGTGACAAAAAGAAAAGGTTTTTGAAAGGAAAATTATCAGAACTATAATGGGGCCTAAAAGAGCAAATGAAGAAGAAACAAGACCATGAAATTGACGAATTGTTAAAACATGAAAACATGGATTCAACTTTATTTGTGAATGAAGTTAATTTTTAATTAATTTAATTATGTTCTCGCCGTTTTAAAATTAGCCAAGTTTAAAGTTTAAACTTTAGATAAATTCTCATTCCATGCTTTATCGATATGTCAGTTACAGAATAAATACATCTTAAAACGTATTAGCATAAGAATTAGCTATATTAGATGTAAATGTATGAGGGTTTAAGGGATAAATTTTATTTTTAACTCGAACAAGACGTTTATAACTACTTGATTCGTTCTATTAACGATTATAAAGACCTGCGAAAAACGATGTTATTAAATGGAAGTCATATGAATTAGCACCACATTTTATCCCCAAATCTTTGCAATATATGTGCGTGGATTTCGTATGCAATTCTTTTTCTTTGAGTACCTTCTCTAAATTACACGTTGGCTGCTGCTATTCCAAATTCATCTGTATTTCTTGCAACATGCAACAGTTCAATATTCATTTTCGTCCAGTCGCGGATGTTTCTTAATCATGGTTTCTCTTTTCTTCCTGCACCTTTCGCCCCTCCCACTCTGCCTTGTATAACGAGTCAGAACAAGTTTTATTTATTGTTGCGCATTATGTGGCCAAGGTAGACGGTTTTCCTACGTTTGGTGTCCCTTACATTTCGCGTGATTATCCTATTCTGGCTGCCACTTCGTTCGATATTTTTACCGTCCACGGTATCTGTAACATTTTTCTGAATATCCCCATTTCTATCTAGTTTCTTGCTGCACATTTGATAAAGGCATTTCTTGCAAGCGCCATTCTTACTTTAATGTCTATCAAGTTCTAAATCTGAATTCCTAGATATTTAAAATTATCCACTCTTCCAGTAAGCTGTCCCTCTACAAGTATGTTATTATTTATTATGTTTTTACTTATATTTTGTCTTTCTCAGATTTATTATCTATCTCACTGTTTCACATTCATGTTTTATTTTGTCGACAAGAGCTTGTAGGCCTTCCAAGCTTTCTGACAACATTGCTTTATTATCGGAGTTTCTCTGCCTATTATTATCCCTTCGATCTGTTCTAGAGCTGTTTGAAAATGACTTGGGAATATATGTATTAAACAGAACTGGATATAGTACACAGCCTTGTCTACCACTTCGCTTTATATTACTTTCTTTTTTTCGCAATTCTTAATCAAAATATTCTTCGGATATTGAGTGTTGGTTTTTGTGAAAAATAATGGAAGATATTCAACAAGATTTACAGTTTATTTGAAGTCATCATTGCATTTCACTTTACTTAAAAGCAAAAGTAAAATATTTTTCATCGAGTCAGTGAATCCTATAAAACTCCTTACTAAAAGAGTTTTGTATAGCTTCTATTATTCTCTCAAAGGTTACTCCTATTTTAAGTTTTTCTCTTTTAGTAAATAATTTTTAGAGCCTGCATGGGTATGAACAACTTTACATTTTACAATATCGTTTTTTACAGAAACGGGTAAAGAAAAGGGCCGTTTGCATTAATTTTATTTTTAAATAACCTACAAGTTTTGGGTTTCTATTCAATTGGAGTAACTAGTAAAATTTTGCCTTCCATTACATGCAAAAGTATAAACATGTCCTTGTGAAAAGAGTAATTAGTATTAATAATATGTTAATACATCAATTTGAATATGTGTACTAATTTTAGAAAAAAATCCTTTTGTGGGCAAGTCCTGAAGAACTATGTAGATTTCGTAATGCAGCGATTTGATGTAAATCCAATCAAAATTTAATGCAATTTAAAAATCAAAAATATGTATAGGCATATTTCCACAACACTTTATCCGATTCTCCTCATTTTTGGAATTTATTTAGATGTGTGCCTAAGGAATATATGTATATTTTATTTAAATCTAGAAAGAACTATGGAAGTAACAAAAATTTGAATTTGATTCTTTTTACATGCATCTTTTCATCCTCTTTTAACTAATTAAAAATAATCTATGTTTTAAAGGTTTGATTCTAGACATTTCAATTTTTCAAATTCAAGGGCCTGTCCATCATATGATTTTTAATGAGCCTTCAAACTTGTTTCACCATTAAAGTAATTATCACAAGCACATTTGAACTTAAAAAAGCTTATCTTTTAATTCATCCTTTAAAAATGCAAATGTTTTTAATAAATCGTAACAAAAATTGCAGAACTTTTATTGATGACTACGAAAATACAGGGTCAAAAACAAGTTAAAAGTATTTGTATACATAGGTTCGCAAATCAACCATTTCCGAGATAACGATTCGATTGCATTTTTTTTTGTAGTTACAATAAAAATATTACAATTAAAGATGTCAGTCCTTCCATACCTACATAGGATTTATATCTTCGTTCAAAGGACGCTTGCACTCTTTCAAGAAATATGGGTTTTGCTTGAATTACCTGGAAAGTGTCTATTCATTGGCGCAAATCTGAAAGATCATTTACAGGTGTCATCTAAACTGAATTTTTTAAAAATATTGAATGCCATGCAATGAGACTCGTTCATCTTATCCATCTCCGAAGAAATGCGTCGTTCAAATGAGCTCTAACTCCATCTTGCATAAACGAGATATTTGATCTGTCATTTTAAGGTAAATCTCTCAAAAGTTTTGGAAGAAATCAAGGTTAAATGTTGTGGCAAAAGAACTGGTTCTACAACCTATCCCCATATCATGCCTAATCAGATATTTGACGGCTTGGGGATTCTTGTTGGATCAATTTGATTGTGGAAATTAAAAATTCCATCTTTAGTAAAACCGGCGTTTAGCAGCTTTGCATAAAAACTATTGCCAGAATGTTATTCTCGCTTGATAATCCAGAGGAGTAAGGACTTGTACCCGTTAAATATGATAAGTATGTAGAAGTTGCTCATGAAAAATTTGCTAAACAAGATATCTACTTATATTCACATGGGTCGAAATTCTAACGCTTGTTTTGGGATCTGCAATATTGAAAATTTGTTCTTCTATCTCCAGCGTACATGCTGATCTTTGCCGTCTGGTATTATAAGACCTTTCCAACAAACCAGTTTCTTTGTTGTTTAAAACCTGTTTGCAACATCACATGGAAAGCAATTGCCTATTGAGGAACGCTTTAGCAAAGAAGTAACAGGTACTCAAAGCATTCCCATGAACACCATATCAGCCATTCCAACATTTTAATATGCAAAAATTGTAATACTTTTTCAGATATCTTGAAACAATTTTAATTGTTCTCCATTGTGATTTCTTAAAACTTTTAAAAATATCATTCATGAATATGAATAAAGTGTGTGTGTGTGTGTATATATATATATATATATATATATATAATGGTATGTTCCCAATGAAGTCATACGCAAAGATCTGAACATTCTATCAATCAATGCAGAAATAAAAAAATTAGCATTCGCTATAAAGACCATCCGAACTCTCTGGTGGACCATCTAATGAAAGAAAACCCTGAAGAACCACGACTGAAATGATTTATATATATATATATATATATATATATATATATATATATATATATATATATATATATATATATATATATATTTGTTTTATATATTTTATAAGTCTTCTGAGCTATTAGCTAATAAATTTACCATAGTCAGATTTAAGATGCACGCAGGAAATACAAATCAAAAAAATTTCCCGTAAATGCCAAAAAATATTGTATGACAAACTACTTTTTCAGTAGACTGCGTGTGCATTACATTCCATTGACAACTAATTCATAATTTAATTACTTATTTCTAAAATGTATTACATCATTTTACATTAATAAACGGCACAATAATAAAAGTATGTTAAAAAATCATTCATTACATCTAAATTAAAGTGATCATGTCATCAGACAACATGATGTGATTGTCATCCATCATTCTCTCAAGTGCAGCAGTAATCTCGGACTGAGTGAAAGGACTTATGCTATGCTCTGCATTGATTGTCTCCCGCACCACCGATAAGCTCAAACATTGCGTCCTGTTTTCTCTGAACAAACGCGACAAACTGCTCTTAAAGATTGACAACCTGTCAACAATCAACTATTATAATACTGTTAAGGGTTTGTAACATTATCCCATTACCTGTCATCATCAATTGTAGCAGCTGGTTCTACCTCCATTTCCTCACTTGCTGCAGCAGTTTCAATTCCATTGGTGCTCGTTTCTTCATGAGCAGCAGTAACTGCTGGCTGACTCTGGGTCAAAGTAGAATGCTGACTTGACAGAGTTTCATTTTGCGATCCCTCGACAGTACGAGATCTCTAAAGAAGCAATGCTGTAAGATTAGAAAACATTTTCATTAAGATACTAACCCTTATTCTCTGTCGAGGTCTATAGGAACCATCATCATCATATTCCTCTTCAGAAGATAGCTCAGAATCTCGTCTGCGTTTACGCTTTTCCTTTTCAAGAACCTTCTTGAAATAGGCATATTGCACCAGTTCAATCGCAGCATCTGCATCTTCAGCATCTACTGTGGGAGACATGCGAGCTTTTGCATGAGCAGTGGCAAGTCGAATCATGGTTTCTAAAGTTCTGGCAGTAACTGGTTGAGTCTGGAGTTTTTCAGTATGATGCATTGATTTTAATTTAAGAGGGAGAAATACTCACCCTGGCAACATCAGCATCCATACCCTCCTCTGATCGCAGCTTGGAGTATTCATTTGCAATAATTTCAGAAGCCCCTTCTGTTAAAGTAGGCTTCATGATCTTGACAAAATGGATGTACTTGCGCATGAAGCCCACACTTAGAATTTTGTCAGTGCGCTTGCGGCTATTTCCGTGCAGCAGAGGGTCATACTTCTCATACATCGACACTTCTTTTCCTTCCTCGGATAATTCCGGATTCTGAGTACTTAACACATCAACGTCAGATCCCATTGGTAAAACCTCTCCATCTTGCTCAGCTGGATTTCTGGAAAAGTAGTGATAAATTAATGAAAAATAATTCAATACCTCTGCGCTTACCTGTAGCGATGCATGCGAACTACATGATCGGAGATCATAAGATCCTGATCTTCATCTACAGAATCTAACATCACAAACAACAAATCAAAACGAGACAGCAAAGAATCTTGCAATCCGATGTTCTCCATTGGTGTTTTGTATTGGTCATACTACAAATAAAAATTTCTAACGTTATATAGAAAAAAGGATAAATTTGATCGTTATTAAACAAAAAATGAAGAATATCAATAAACATTAACAATGTTCATATCTATTCCTACTAATTAAAACATATTACCATTATTTAATATTTAACTAATAAAATGCCTTGACCAAAATGATCATGTATATAAACAAATAAAATATGTCATTTCACTTACCAATAAATATTGGAATATTATTTGGATGTTTTTCTAAGGATAATAGTTGATCAGATAGATAATCAACTCACTTTACTATAATTAATAATATTGGTCATTGATGGTATGTATGTCATAAAACAATAAGGAAATCATTGAATGTAGTGGTTTCTGATAGACATATAGCTGTGAGGTTTTATTAAGAATTACTTTCTTGGAGTGCTGTTGAATTGTATTTTTTTTATATTTAGCAAACTTCACCTACTGTTTGAATACCAATTTTAAGAAACCGTTATAATCTGTTGAAATTCTGGATTACATTATTAAATGCTTTAGTCTTCCCCATTACATAAGAGAATGAGTTGATTAAGAATGACGATTTTAACTTTTAGGTTTCTTAAAAAAAACAACAAAAAAAACAAATGACTTTTAAGACAAAACAGATATAAGCAAGAATCATCACGAACGAAAATGATTTACTTGTTCAGTAATAACTTAATTCTGTCACACAGTTAACAAGAAGGTGAACATATTACGTGAAAGGTTGTGTGGTTCCTATATTCATACATCCTTTTTGTAATAAAATTTTTGGTTATATTGCAATCATCAGAAAGTTTAACAATATATTTAACGTTTAAGAATTCAACGAAAATGATAAGTCTACTTTTAAACTTTATAGAGAAGTTTGATGAGGAGATGGGATTTTTGGCTATGTTAATAGGTAATAAGAACTGACGTTCTAGTTGTTTTTGTTTCTTATTTTGTTTAATATATGCCCAATAAATTTAAAATGAAGTTTGTAAAGTAGCCTGTTGTCTTTCAGTGAAGTAAGATATCCGCTGAATCATTTATTAAGTCTATAATGAGACAATTCAAATACATCAAGTAAAAATTGAGTGATATGACTTCTTTGATTTTCAATATAAATAAAGAATTTGGCTGTACTTTCATAAGTCACCTCCTAAACTTCAGATTAATCAAGGTGTAGGAAAACTTGTAGTCAGAGAGCGATTTTAATATCAAAATTTTTAAAGTTAGTAGTATTTTAAAACCTCCAAATAATGTTTACTGCATTCCTTAGTGTTTTAGCACACCTCCATAAGTTTCACTGTTCTAACTTTTGTTTAGTTTATAGTACATCATAAGTGTATAATGAGTACAGCAGTGAATCTAGTGCACCACTCTGTGGTTTACATTTAATTCTAAAAATTAAGAGAACATCAATCTAAACGTTAATTTAAGAACAATTAGGTAATTAGAAGTAAAGAATGAGAAGTCACTAGCCTAATTAAAGTTGCAGCATTCCACAATACTACAGAAAATTTCCATATAAACAAGGGAGTTAACTATCCAGTAAAAAAGGCTAGTAACCATCATTCGTCGATTTAGGTACGATAATGATCGAAAATTTTCAGATCTTCTAACAGATATGCAAATCCAGACCACATTTGACGTTTTAAAAAATCATTTCGAAAAATATTACTTCAGTAATCCTAAAAGAAATAGCAAAGGAGAGTAAAACCAATTTGAATCAAATTCAATTTGATCAGACTAGATTTGAAAGCAACTGTTCAGGGAATACAGCAATTAAATATAAATGTTCCCTCCATCTTACCAAAACCTAGAAAAGCCCCCCTTGATGTAAAATTTCACAAACCTATATCACTATTCCTGATTAGTTCCAAACTTTTTGAGAAATTGTTTCTCAAATGACCAAGAAGTATAACAGAAGATAAAAAATTGACTCCATATTACTAATTTGGACTCAGACGAAAACATGTTACTTCTCATCAGGTATATCGGATCATGGATGTAACAGAAAAATAAGTGTTTTTTGCGATCTTTCTCGACAGAGTTTAAGCATTCAACAGCTTGGCATAATGGCTTGACAGATAAATTGAATAAAATTCTTCCAAAACAGTATGTTGAAACTTCAACATCTTATATTTCTAGTAGATTATTTCATGTTATAGAGGAAAATGAAAATTAACCTCAAAGAAATTCTTGCTAGTGTTTCACAGGGCAATGTATTAGGACTAGTTTTATACCTACTTTATATCAACGACATTCCAGAGATGCAAGAACACCAATTACCTTTGCTGATGGCACAACCTTGCTTTCACAGAAAAATTACAAAGAGCTTACAACAGAGTTGTTGACTGAACCAATCGATAGAAAATTAAATTCAGCCTTGTCAATTTTACCAACAAAAGAGTAATTCATCTTCTCTTAGTACAAATGGCATCATTCTTTTATTTTAAAGCTAAGTTAAGTATCTAAATATGAATCTAGATGTTAAGTTGAAAATGAAAGAACAAGTAAAAAGGAAATAGCTTATGGGCAAACACTGTAAGTTACCAGTGCAGTTCAAAATTATTATCTAGAACCAGATCTTAAAACCCATCTGGTTACATGGTATACAACTCTAGAGCTGTTTATGTTACACTTTATTAACATCTAGAAATATATCAAAGCATATTTATATGTATACTTTGCCTATGTTTGCATATTCATTCTTAAATCCAAATAAATGTGTTTTCTTCTATGGTAAATTTCAAACTCTTCAAAGCTCAAAAAAAAATACCACATACCATAATACGAGGCGCATTCATAAAGTAAGGGCCGTTTGGTCACAGAAAAAAATATACTCATAAGAAACAAATTTTATTGTCATATTTAGTTAGGTACAATCTTTCTTTACTTCTCTACATAATCGCCGTTCACTTCTAAGCATTTTTCGTACCGCTGCACCAGCTTCTTTAACCCCTCTGCATAGAAGCTTGCCGCCTGAGAGTTGAACCAGTTGACAACGGCGTTTTTGAGTCCGTCTTCGGTTTCAAAACGTTGTCCACCCAGCCACCGTTTAAAATGCAAGAAGAGGAAGTAGTCGCTAGGTGCAAGGTCGGGACTGTACGGTGGGTGGTCAAAAAGTTCCCAACGAAAATCTTGAATTTTCTCAATGGTTTTGGCAGCAGTGTGAGGACGCGCGTTATCGTGGAGGAGGATTATGCCAGATGACAGTTTCCGCGGCGTTTGTTTTGATCGCACGTCTCAAGTGTTTGAGCGTTTCGCAGTACACGTCAGCTGTAATTGTTGTCCCACGTTCCATGAAATCAACCAAAAGAACACCGTCTTTGTCCCAAAAACTGTAGCCATCAATTTTCGACTTGTGTACTGAGTTTGTTTAAACTTTTTCGGTTTTGGTGAGGATGAGTGTCGCCATTGCATCGATTGCAGTTTTGTTTCTGGGTTGGCGTAGGATACCCACGTCTCGTCCCCAGTAACAATGTGAGAAAACAAATCATCTCCATTTTGTTGATAACGGGCCAAAACTTTCGTCCACTAGACATTCTTTGCTCTTTGTGGTGGTCACTGAGCATTTTGGTACCCACCTTGCACACAATTTGCTGTATGCGAGGTTTTCTGTGACAATATTGTAAACAGTAGTGCGTCCAAGTTGAGGAAATTTGTCAGCCAGGCCACTAATCGTCAATCGACGATCAGATCGCAGTGCTTGGTCCACTTGTGAAACGATTTCATCAGTCTGGATACTGGGCCTGCCACTCCGCTCTTCGTCATGGACATTTGTTCGGCCATTTGTAAAATAACGGCACCATTGTCTAACCTTTCCTTCACTCATAACTGTAGGTCCGTAAACCAGGCATAACTCCCGATGAATTTCAGCAGCCGACGATCCTTTTGCACATAAGAAACGAATCACAGAACGCACTTCACACTTGGCGGGATCAACGATTTTCGCGGCCATTGTTCTTTGCATTCACTGACAACAATACAATTTCAGAATCAAAACAAATGACGCTGTAGCTTCGCAATGAGTCAGTAGATGGCGCTGCAGTGGTAAAACTGTGCTTCGAAGCGCCACTATTTATATACATGCAAACGGCCCTTACTTTATGAATGCGCCTCGTATCATCTATATGATAACATAATTTATTTATTAGGTTTGGAACCATGACAATTTCTAGCATCCCAGAATTTATTTGATTCTAAACAGCATTTTCTAGATAAGTTGCAAAAAACGTGTTTATTCTTGGTTGCTTCTAATCCATGAATCATCAGTTCCTTAGAATCAAGTTCTGAAACTCAGGTTTTTTATCCTTTTGATACCTTAAGTTAATTCAATCTGGTCTTATCAATAAGTACATTGAATGGTCGCTATTGTTTTTAATTAATTGTTCATCTATTGTAACTTTATTTTCGTGCTGAATAATGTTGAGGAAATTTATAAATTTATTACAAGTATGGAAACTCCTAGACATGGAAAACCACAACATGAAACACATTGCTGTCCCTCTGGTCATTAATAAAGGGTGATCAATAATAGGTGTCGGAAAGTATTTGTCTATTAAAAAATAATAAGAGAAGCTAGATCAGGGCCACCTATCATACATTATAGTGTAGCTAATTGAAGTTTTATAGCAAATCATTGATCACGAGACCATCTAATTGTAAACATGAAATCCTTAATCTTCAAAGAAAAGCTATTACTTGTACAGAAATTTTACGAATTTGGAAGAAGTTGTGTCATGGTCCAGGCATGCCTTTAAAGAATCTCCTCTGGGCAAAGACAAACATTTTAAAATATAAATAAAAATAATCAGGCGAGAGAGTAAACAAAATTTCAGCGTAAAAACGTACAATAGTCTGTGAAATTTTTTCTTGCTATTTTTAGGCTGAATCAGATATTTGAGACAACTGACAATATCTGGTAGCCCAACTTGCGAACTTTGGCCGGCCATCTACCGTTGTGACGTCACAAAATATCAAAAAGTTGGAGATCTGTTCAACAATCAGCCAGGTTTGTCGATTTGGCGAGCAGCTCAACAAGTGGGGATCAGCTATGGGAGCATCCAAAACAATCCTGACAAAACATTTGAAAATGTTCTTGTACAAGGTTTAAGTCCATCAGCTACTAAAGCTACATGATATCCAGACAAGATTCCAATTTGGCCAATTGACGACTAAAAAGTAAAAGACGATTCGATTAATGTTCCGAAAAGTTGGTTTAATGATGAGGCTCATTTTTATTTACTAGGTTTCGTTAACAAGCAAAATATGCGCCACCGAGATACCGAAAATTTTCACCTTGTAATTGTAAAGCCTTTTCATTCAGCGAAATTAACCGCTTGGTATGCAATTTCAGCGAAAAAGATTCTCGGACAATATTTCTTTGATGGCAATGTGAACTCTCTAAATTACCGTCAGATGCTCGAAGAGCAATTTTTACGGGGAACAAAGAAAGCCAAAATGCCCAATGGTTACTGGTTTATGCAGGACGATGAAAGGCCTCATCACACTCCGGAAGTTTTTTCACACTTCTGGATAATTTTAGAACACGTGTCATAGGCCTAGACTTCGATAATTTAGCTGGTGAGGGAATTATTTGGCCACCATATTTCCCTGACATGAATTCATGTGACTTTTCTATGGGGATACCTGAAAAATTGGGTCTATAAAGGGTCTCAAAATAGCCATTAAATGAAATTTCGGCACGCTTCAAAGTGTAAATGAGGCTTTTGAAAGTAAGCTGCACTATCTTGCTGCTAGTTAAGGTTCACATTTTGAAAACCTGTTACATTGAACTTCAGACTAAGCTAAAACATTATTTTTTTAAATCTCGAAAATCGATTAACTACGTGAGAAGTTGTTATAAGCAAATATTTTCCAACACGTATTATTAATCACCCTGAACATGATATAAACAACGTCTTAATATACATCTTAAGGACCTACATCTTTTTTTGAAAAAATCGATTTTTTTTTTTATAGTTTCATGTACTATATACCTCTAGAAATAAGGTAGAAACCTTATTTGCTCTCAAACCGTTCGAGAAAAGACCGAAAAACGCAAAACAGTACAAGGCTTCGAAGCACAGGCAATGCACCTAGTGAGGCAAGCAGAATGCTCGCAATGTAATGCTATAATGTAGTTGCCTCTCTATATCTTTTGTACATCTTGAGTTTCTACACGTTGTGTGAGGGTAGTAGCATGGGTATTGTAGAAGATGGATAAAAAAGTAATCAAAATCATGCTACTAGGCCAAATCGTGCAAAAAAATTTCATGGCAACATACACACTTCGGAAAAAGACACGCTCAGTGCTAGTGCATCAGCGAAAAATTGTTGCGAAGGCCACGGATGTCGAAGTGAACGTATTATCATAAGATTTCGACTGACGATCATCCTCAGCATTCACATTGTTCGTCTGGAGAAACTTCATGGTGCAAATATCGCGATGCAGAAGCAGCAGGAAATTTAAGAAAATTTTAAACACATTTCAATTATAGATGGCAAAATTCAACGATTTCTCAAAGGTATTTACGAGGATTTGAATTCCGATGATTTACTGCGCAGATGCTTGGGAGCAAATACCCAAAACAATAATAAATCGTTCAACTCTTGTGTTTGGCATTTAGTTCCTAAGCATATCTTTATAGGCAAGAGAGTTGCTGAAATTGCAACAAATTACGCTTCATGCATATTTAATGAAGGATTTAAACCGTTGCTATTGATAATGGAGGTAATGAGCGTCACAATTGACAAGGGGGCAACTAGACTCGCAGAAGAAAGAAACAGCGCGCGCATTAGTATAGCCAATGATCACAGCTCTGAAACAACAAAAAAACGAAGAATGCAGATCAGAGAAGAAAAAATGCGTGAAAATGAGTTTTTTAAAGAAGCTGAAGGCATAATGTATGGAGCAGGCATCGCCGATTGAGGGAAAGACATATTTTTATGCGTTTTGTAAGAACGAAAACTTTAAATGTGTTTTTCTCGAAACAACGTTTTTCACCTGGCGACCACGATTTTGAAAAATCCACTCCACCAATTGGGCTCAAATTTTAGGATGTTCCTCATATATATAATTCTCGCCCAAACTAGAATTACATTATTTTATTAATATTTAATAACATTTTTAAACAATGTTAAAAAAAAATGTTCGAAAAATTACAAGCTATAGCCAGTTATGTACTTTTTATGTACAATTTCGAGTTTTGCTTTCAGACGTTCCAAACTCCAGAAATCATGGTCGCCAGGATCAAAAGGGCGCATTAAAATTAAAAAAATAATAATAATTTTCAATGTATTTCAACATGTCTACTATTATGTATTAGAAGATTGAAACTTTAAAATAAATTTAACTAGAAAAAAAATTGTTGAAAAAACAGTCGAAAATGTAGGACTATCCCTTTAAGCTTTATCAAACAGCAACTACTGTCCAAATTTTAGTGGCATAATCACAGGCCATAATAATTGTATTTTTAATTAAAATTATCAAGATTATACAGAATTGCAATCACTATTAGATTTCCAAAGTTTTACTACATTTTTGAGATGCGATAAAAGCACTGGAATCACTATATTTCCAAGGTGAGTATTTCAAAGATAATGGCGTCAAAATTAGCATTTTATTATATGAAGAATTAAAAGAAATGATTAATGTAATCAAGTGAAAGTCAACCAACACTAATTTTTAGAGAGAAAATAGAAATTCCAACAACCCTTCAACTATATTAATTTTTTGTACTGCCAACATTGTTATAACAGCTTTCTAATTATTCTGTCATAGAAATAAATTGGGTAAGTGTTGTAGCTACTGCAGGACATGTCTGTTGTACTTTATTTATCTTGAATTTCTTCTCTACCAGACGCCCTTTAAGAAGTTTAAAGAAATTGCGGTTACCAAGAGCTAAGTCCAAAGTATTCCCAAATTCTCATACTTGCTTACTTTTGTTCAAATGCCAACTGTTTGAAGAGCCCATCATAGTTTTTGAAAGAATTAGTCCTCATTAATGCTTGTCAATATTGTTGACATAGATGTTCATTTTAGCTGCAATATCCCAATGATAAATATGCCATCAGTTGCTATCTACTAAACCCTTTTTAGAATTTCAGCTGATTTAACAAGATTTTAATTTGTTATATACAAAAGTCTTGATTATAACCTTAATCATTTTTGTATTCAATCATGTATTCATGAAATATCAACAAATGAAATGAAGGCCTACAAATTATATTCAATATGTTCACAAAAGCCAAATAAGTTTTTTAATATTACAGAAAAATGTAGAACTGTTATGATTGTGATATAAATATAAATAACAGTAAGTATTTGTAATAATAAATAAAATATGTCAAACCATTGTTCTTATCATATAATTTAATTACACCTTACCTTTCCATATACCGGATTGGCTGCTGCTAAAACCGAGCATCGGGCATTCAAACTGGCATGAATTCCAGCTTTTGCTATTGTCACTCGACCTTGCTCCATGACCTCATGAATAGCCGTGCGATCCATGTCAGACATTTTATCAAACTCATCAATGCACACCACACCACGATCAGCTAACACCATAGCACCAGCCTCCAAGCGTCGCTCACCAGTTTCTTGGTCAGTAGTGACAGCTGCAGTAAGACCCACACCTGAGGAACCCCTCCCTGTGGTGGGTATGGCCCTGGGCGCTGTGCACAGCACATAGCGCAGTAACTGAGATTTGGCCACACTGGGGTCCCCAATGAGCAGGATGTTTATGTCTCCTCTCAAACGTGTTCCATTCAAGAGTACTTTCTCCACGCCACCCAGCAGCAAGCAGAGAATCGCTTTTTTAATGTACTCGTGCCCGTGAATAGATGGAGCTAGGGATTTCGCCAGAAGGTTGAAGATGTTCTTGTTTGATTTGGCCAGGGCTTTGCACTTGGCTACATCGTCTCGTGAAATCGAAGGGTTTGCTTCCTTGCTTAGTTGTGTGATGTTGCAGGCAATAACGACAGTTCTACAAATTGAAATAATAATAAACCTGCAAAGCTTGCAACGTATAGCAAAGTGGCGAAGCAATCTTCCAAATTTGAGAAATCGCGTTTCCAGGTTAAAGGTCACGTAGTATTTCAAAGTTGTATGTTCAAATTAATCAGTGCTCAAAGACGAATTGAATGATATGCTATATGTCCTATGTTGCTATTTTGAAAATTTGAAATCGTAAAGGTCACTAACGCTGACCTTTGACCAATCAGTTTCAAAATCACTAGCAAACAAGCCTTTTTGGTCACCTGTCGATTGGTGAAAACAGAATTTGGAAATTCCCAGCCGTTCTCGAGTTATTGCTCGGACGGACGGACAGACAGATGGACAACATGAAGTTAGTAAGTGACTCCGCTTCGCTTCGCCACTTAATAATTTTGTTTACTTACAAAGTAGGGTTATCAAAACTTATGTGCTATAATTTTATCTATGCTATTGTTAGAATTTTAATTGCACCATTAAAATAAAAAAACATCTTATAATTAATAAAATATAATAAATGACACAAAATTGGGTGTAAATATGTTTTTTATAAATTCTAATGTAAAAAAGGACCAAATAAGAGCAATAAACATTTAAACATTTTTACCTTTGATGTCTAAGATAATCCTATAAGTTTTCAATGGGGTTACAACTTGGACTTGGAATAGTATTAGTTTTCAATATTTCAAAGTATTCTTCTTTCTCTATTTGAGCAAAATTTCTAATATATCCTCCTCCAAAACACCCCCAAATGATTATGTTATTTTTTATATTATACTGTTGATATTATGTGTTCTTATACGCCTTTTTACAAATTAACGCGTTTAGATTCACAAAATCAAAACTTGAACTTGGACCATAAAATTTTATTCTTCTAAACCTTTTTTTTAACGTTACTCTATTAAAAATATTGCAAATGCATGAAATTAACTGTATTTCCATTGGTGTTATTGGCTTTAAGGTTTTTTTTTACATTATACTTTTTGTATCCAAATAAAACTCACCAATTAAATTTATACTTCATCCAAAATTTGCTCAATGCCATTAAACTTTCGATATATTTATCCTTTTCGTCACCAGACTAAATGAAATGTGATTATCCAAAACCAAAAAGACACTCAAAACCATATAAACAATGTTTGGGAAAATTGATATGTAAATCGTAAAAAAATCATATGTTGTTGTTTTTCCAAATACAAGGCGTTTGAAAACGAATCATCTGATTTAAAAAAATCAAAACTATTCAGCTTTTAATCCGTTTTGATCGAACAATGTAACGTTAGAAAAAGGGAATTTTCGAGTTTTAGTTGTCGATAAGTAGCACCAGTGCACTTCGTTCACCTGTCACTTCAGTGTTTATCAAGATGGCGACTAAAACAGAAATCATTTTGTGTTCTACACTTCGCGAAGTGTGAGTCCGTAACAACTGTTCAGCGTGATTTTCGGCGACAATATGGTATTGAATCTCCTACCACTCAGAGCATTAGACAATTCCAAGACATGTGTTGCCTGTGTAAAGGGAAAAGTCCAACATTTGATCTTAACAACTTTTGGAGAAACCCTTAGTTTCATTCATTTAATATAATAGAATACTAAAAAATGTCTTACTAGTCATCCCAATTGAAAGTGACACAGATCATTATGATTCTGAAGCCTGGTAAATTAGAGAAAGTAGTGTCATTATTCCCATCAGAAAAGGAAGTCCAAGAAGTAATAAAAAGACTGAAAAACGGAAAATCCCCGGGAAAGGATGGAATTGAGTCAGAATTTCTGAAATATGGGGGCCAACAACTACATAAACAAATACACACTCTAATAAAGCAGATATGGATACAAAAGAAAATGCCGGAAGAATGGAACACAGGAACAATAACACAATTCACAAAAAAGGAAATAAGGAACAGTGTGAGAACTACAGAGCAATAACCCTACTGAATACCACCTACAAAATTTTGGCAAATCTGATAAACAAGAGGCTGAAACTACAAGCGGAGGAAATCCTCGGGGACTATCAAAATGGCTTCAGGCCAGGCAGGTCAACAATCAACGGAATACATATCCTAGAACAAATACTCCAAAAAACAAGAGACTATAACAGAGCACTTCATGTACTCTTTGTAGACTTTAAGAGTGCATTTGACTCAATCAACAGAGGAAAAATGATGAAAGAGCTAAAAACACTAAAGATATCCCAAACATTGGGAAAACTTTTAAAAATGACATTACACGAAACCAAAGCAAAAGTGCGATTTCAAGAAACAACAACGGAAGAATTCCAAATAAAAAAAGGCGTAAAACAAGGAGACTCAATCTCTCCCTCTCTATTCAACTTAGTACTAGAAAGCATTATAAGGAACGTGAAACTAGACAAAAAAAAGTATTATTACCGACGACATCCAAATAGTAGCGTATGCAGATGACATAACAATAGTGGCAAACTCGAGACAGAAACTAATAAAAGCAATAGAAAAAATAGAGGAAGAAGCAAGACAATATGGAATGGAAATAAATCAGAGCAAAACAAAATATATGAAAGTAGGAAGAGAAGAAAGGGACACACAAAAATACCTTAAAACGCAGAGGCACAATTTCGAAACTGTTACCTATTTCAACTATCTGGGAACGACGATACAACAATCAGGCAAAGATCGGATAAAACAAAGAATCCTCAAAGGAAACCAAGCCTATGGAAGAAACATGAACCTACTGAAAAGCAAAGCAATCGCCAAGAAAACTAAGATAAAAATGTATATGACATTAATAAGGCCAATACTGACGTACGCCCTAGAAACAGCAATAATAAGCAAAAAAGAGGAAGAAGACTTGAGAATAGCGGAAAGAAAAATAATGAAAACAATATTAGGACCAAATATAACAGCAACTGGAGAAAGAAGACTAAAAACCATTAAAGAAATAGAAGACGAACTCAGAGGAGAAACTATCACAAGATTTATAAAGGCACAACGTTTGAAATGGGCGGGGCACATCATGAGGAGGACCCCGACGGAGACGCTAAGGAGGATAACACAATGGACCCCACTAGGTCCAAGGAAAAGGGGAAGACCCAAAAAAGGATGGCTAAAACAAGTGAAGAAGACATAAGTACATTGGGAATAACAGACTGGAAACTGAAATGCAAGGAAAGAACGGAGTGGAAGATAATAACTCGCGAAGCCAGGACACACAAGGATCTGTAATCAACCAAAGGAAAGAGGAGTAATCCCCCTCATAAATGGGATTTCAAGGCGCAACTATGCGTCAGCTATAATCTTAAGATTGCACGGCTTGATGATGATGAGTGTCATTATTCAGATCCCTGCTTTGCAAAATGTTTAGTCAAGATTTTTTTGAAATGGATATTTATATGTGGAATGAACTGATGTTCCAAAAAGTGAAATTAGCTTAACAAATTACTTGAAATTTTTTGTGTCAGAATAAAAAAATATATGCATATTATGAGGAGAAAGTCCCTAGACGAACAGCAAAACAGGTTATGTACTTTTAAATATTCACAAATCTTTCATTGATAATGAGAGTTCTAAACAACATTTATTTATGCAGCACACTAATGGTTGGTGGTATAATAAAAGTATCTACACACAATACTACTCTCTAAGATAGTGGGTAAAATTGCGATAATATCAATATCAGGGTCAGGCACTAACCAGTATTTTCACAAAGGAAAGCTAGTGTCAGGCCTGAGACAAGTATTACCCTAATGCTTTCGGACTCGTGCTTCTATTTCTAGATAAATAAGATTGCAATGCTGGGATAGGTCCCACTATTGGTTAGGATCAGGTGCCTTGACCGGTGTTTCCACAAAGTAAAGCTGTCGATTACCCCTAAAGTCAGTACCGTCCCTGCCATTCCTAAGCAAGAGTGCCTGTCTTTATAGCATTCAATATATGCAGACCAGGTGAGCCACCAGTAGGGTTAAAAAAGGCATTTGGAGTCCGTGCTTCCGTGGTGAGCCGGTGCCTCCCTTTAACATACTAATAGAACATCATGGAACTACTACTTGTGTTGTACATTCGCGTTACAATATAGTATTACATTTTCACAAGTGCTTCAGTAAGACAAAGAAAATACATTGAAATATATATTTAAAAAAAAATAAGAAACCAAAACTATTCTTATTTCAGCTTGAAAACTAAATTAAATGTTATTTTTTACTACTGTAGGTTACAATAATGGGCTTTATAAAAGTAAATCAAATGTTTCTTACACTAATCACGTTTCTATTGAAATGTTAAAAATCTTATTCCATTACAGATGATCAATGTCTTGTCTATAAAAGCTCTTCTTTGACTATGAAATAGCTTTTCAAAGTAGCTGTCAAAACATTTAATTTGTTATTTGAAAATGTTAGTTTAATAGCACCAGCTCAAAGCAATTTCATAACATGGTATTATTAATTTGATTTAAATTCATTTTTTTTCGATACCAATAGTCAGTTGGGTGAGGTAAATGGAGTAATGAGTCCAAAGCTGTATTCCAATTAAATTTCGATTTCCTCTATATTAACCCCCTCTTATAGTACTCAACAGGTTACATGAAGCGCCTATTAAAAAAAATTCAAGCCTTGACAAACTAAAGTAGTCACTAAAATAATATTTGAGATGGGACTTGCATCAATTGATTCATAAATGCATAATCAATTTTTTCCTACTTTGTATAGAAACAGTTGTAACCCCCCAAATCCCAGTACATCTAGAACAGTCTGTACTTGACATAATTAAGATAATAAAAAAGATAGTGTTCTAGAGTCTGTATTTGAAAAAGTGTTTAAAAGTCAATTCCAATAGATAATTACTGTAAAAAGGAACATACGAATATTACTCAATACATATCAAACTTCCTCAGTGTCATTGCTGATGTCTCTTGATTCAAAACGAATAAAACAATAGATTTCTGAGTAAAAAATTATCTATCACAACTTACATTGAATTCAAACTCCTAAATGACCCAGATAGATAATCAGATTGCAAATTTATATGGGTTATTATAAAGTCCTAAAAGTATATTAGGAATCCCCTTTTTTATGCTCTATGTCATAGCTTTTGTTTGCCCTTTTTTGCAAAGAAATAATTTATACTTAAATACTTTGTATAGTAATTCATGTTTGTTATAATACGTTGTCTGAATTAAACACAGTGGTGTTGCAGGCGAACTACTTAATAGATCATGGGGAAACTTTGTATGGATAAGAAACCAACAAACTCATAATTAAATATGGCAAAACATAGGCCAGAAAATGCTATAAAACTTCCTGATTGGTCCTGATTACGACAATTAGATCAAGACTGCTATATTATAAAATATAAATAAAAAAAGATGCATACAAAAGATAATAAGGTAAGAATAAATAGATTCAGTGAAGATAAAACTGACTAGAAAGGTCATGGAAATGCCTCCAATATTTATCAATATAAAAAAACAGATCAAATAAAGATCAACTGCATCAATCAAGAAGGTGAAATACATGTGAGCTTGTCCACAAATGTGACCCTTTAATACTGCACAAGATATTCCTGCAAAAATTAGGTAAGAGGAAAATAATCTCACCGGCCAAATTGTATTCTGGAAAGAAGGATGTCATAATAATTTCACTCATGACTATTAGACCAAATCTTCTAAAATAAATAATTTTTCATGAATGTTTTAAGACTATTTCCTGTATTAATTACTTCTGAACATGATAAGTTTTACTACTAGGTCGCGAACATGTATTATTTGTGCGATTTGAGAACAATTGCTTTAGTTTAGGTGGAAAGTCCTACCCAAGTCGGCGTTCCGATTTTTGTCATATTTTTTGCGGACACTAGATAATGTGCTGCAGGGATAAGAGTTCAGCGATAAAATGGTGCTCAATCAGGTGTTGGATAATTTCGTCACCATTAATGTTCAATGTTTATCTGTTGGTAGAAAAGCATATTTTGTTTAAATTATTTTTGACATTTTCAAGAATAATACATGACATAAAATATCCTCCTTATTTCTGAAACTCACTTCACCGAAAATTGTATGTAATGAAGTTACGTCTGTTGCTAGTTTTATTTGCATTTTTTATGGTCAGTCTTCATAGAAGCTCTGTATGTTGTCACAGGAGATAATTTTGATAAAAATTATATTACACACAAACAGAATTGAACATATGCTCTATAACTGTAACGTCTTGCAACAGCATAATTTCCAATAATTTAAATTCCACAAGAAAAGCAAATAATAGAACTAGAAATTGCAAGCCAAATTAGTTATTTTTTCTTAACAACCATATTTTAAGGCAATGAGATACTTTGAAGAATCCTTACATTTCTAAAACAGATCTTTTTTAAAATACAATATTCTTTTACAATTTCATTTACTATCATTTAGTTTTAATAAATACATTTGCTTGGAAATAACTGACTAAACAATGAATAACAAGTACAGTGTCATCTACACTGACTTATATTTCACAGATAAGTTTCATTAAGTACAGATAAAAGTGCTTGTAACAGAAAATGACAAATATGAAGAGTTTACAATATAACACAATTAAGAAAAAGAGGGTTGAAGCTATGTTATAACTAATTAACTAGCAATAAGATTAATTTTCTTATAATTTTAATTATAAAAGCAGCTAATAAACCATTCCAACAGTTGGATCATACAATTAGCTTTTGCTAAAAAGCAGAAAGCCCGTCTAAGCCTTAATAATAAAGTAATTTAATAAGTTTAGTCTTAGTAACATTCGAAGCATTTAACAACAAATTTGGTGTGAGAGACTACACTTTATATACACTATATAGAAGTTACTCTGCTTTTTTCTCTTCAAAGGTATTGGTGATACCACTGAAAAGTGTAATTTTGAGTTCAATTGCGTTTCCTTCACCAAACTCGGAAATCCCAGACATCAAAGTACATTATAGTAAAAATAACGTTTATGTATGAGCGTCAAAGTTTTTTGAATTCACTGTGTATCAATTATCAAGATAATGAAAAAAATCTTACCGAAAAGTACCCGATGTAAAACTCCCCTGCTTATTAGGAAGGCACCGATAATTTCCAACCACTTGAATCCTGTCTCCTGGTTTGCATCTGTCTACTAAGTCATTGTCACATATAATGTCCACTGACCGAGGAAGTTGCCCTGCTGGAGCTTTCTCAGGCATCTCTTGGATAGAGATAGTTTGATGATCCTTATACAAAGACAAACCAAACTCTGTTTCGAGAGTATTTCCATCCTCATCCTGCATGAAAATTAATCTGAGTAAAGTAAAATTAAAATGTACCAAGACTTACCTGCGTTGGATAAACTGAACTTGTAGGAAAAGCATGTAAAGAAGTCAGATCTGTGTATTTCCTCTCCATTACCTTACGTGTGGCAGGGCAATAATGCACACTGCGTACGACCTTAGGATGAACTAACGAACATTTTGTGACAATTCCCTCCACACATATCAGATTCCCTAAATATCTCGAATGCAAAGTCCTTGGTGTAACATGCTTGTTTCCAAAGCTCCCCTCAAACGCGACAAAAATGTCTTCGCGATCTTTGCTGTAATCTTCTGCCACAGTAGAAACGTACTCTCTCAGTGCCTGCTGAAAAGCGAGTTGCTCTTCGAATGAACTGTTCAGCAAGCATTGGGCGCGTGTCGGATTTTTGCGACGCAGGTCGTTTATGTTCACCACTAGGCGACGACCATTGTCTGCCACCATGTTCTTAACAAGCTGATAGTATTTCTTTTGGTCAGCCTGCAACAAATCAATTATATTAATGATGAACAGAAAGTTAAAGACACATTAAAAATAAGGTAAAATACCAGGTTGTATGCTTAACATAAATTACTTTGGGGATAGGGGGTTGTAAAGAAAACAAATTTGAAAGTTAATTTACAAAAAATTGGATGGTTTAAAATGAAGAGAATTAGAGACAAAAAATGGGATGCAAGATGGATTATTGAACCTTGGTACCTACATCTTACAAAGATACAAGACTCTAAGATCTATTGGTATCAAATCAGAGCTTCCCCACACATAACAATTTTCTTCACTGCCATCACCAATGCAAATATTGTGCTTCTCAAGTCTAGAAAGTCTGATAGGTAATCAAAGACCTCAATCTAATTTCAAATAATCAATTCAATTTTTACAACTACACCATAAATTTCCACATGTGGCTGTAAGAATCAATTTTATTGCTATTGATCCAGTTTATCTTATTTTTCTTTTCCTGTTGGTGGCTATGCATTAAATGTATGAAGAAGCATATCCCAACCATCTCTTCTAAGACCGCTTCAACTTTATTTGTAACACAGCAACTACAAGAGCAGTATCAAATACGAGAATAATATGGTAGATGGAGAAATTTATATGGAAAACAACATAGTAATTGTTTTCTACAAGAAATAAACTTCTTCAGTCTAATAAGCTAACTAATTCAACTGGGAGATGCTCTGAAGAGAAGAAGTTAGATATGTATTGATATTACCTTTGATAACAAGTTTATCTGAAAGTTTCAAGTGAAGAAGGCGGTGTACAAGGTAAAGGCAACCAAGCAAATCCTAGGTTCTGTGATATATCCTGAAACCTGTCTGTTTTCCAAGAAAAAGTTGGCCTTATGTACCACTGTCATCCACATATGTACATCTACACAATATGGGGTTTTCAAACATGTCCTATGTGGAGAAGCTTCAAATAGTCTTTTAATAGTGTTTAAATAGTGTTTTAAAGTTATACATTCAAGGTTATGGATATCTATCAGTCCATGATCTTTACAATTACGAAGTAAACAAAAGCACCCGCTATAAGCATCAGAAGATTCCAATTCCCCTATTAGGTAATACACATTAGAACTATATGAGTTACTTTTTAGACCATATCTAGATTCAATGACAACGAATTACACCAATTAATACATGAGGCATCATATACTTTACAAACTTTCAAAAGGCCTGCTGAATTCTGTGTAAACAAGAATTTCAAGTTAAAATTAGACTAATAAGATATTGTGGTTAGAACTGTGACTCTTAAATTATAATTACAAGAAACTCCAAGGTGCTACTTCAGAGTCAAAATCGCGGCAAAATATTGAAGGGCTCATGGCGTGCTCATTACATGAAAATTGAAATTTAGTCGGCGGTATCCTAAACATTATTGAATACAAAAGCAAAATGGTTATCATAGGAAAAATATTGTTAAGTACTACAAAAATTCCCATAGGATTGATGATAAAATTGTTTCCTGTAAGACTAATATAATATAATAATGGTAAGCTTTAAGCCCATCGGATTATAGCCTGCAAACTGAGAGGCTAAGGCTTTCATTTGTTCGCTTTCTTTTGCCTGGTCGTCGCGTACCATCTCTGATACGGGGCGATGTGGCAAGCACCGCGCCTCAGAGGACCGCCATTATTACCCCCTGTTCGAGTGAACGCAGGTACTCAATTATTTATAGTGACTGAGTAGGCCACCCGCCAGGCAACAGAGATCTCGGGAATGGAACCCGGGTCCGTCCGCGTCCAACCGCTTGGACCACTCTGGCGGTGTAAGGCTAATAGTAAAATTTAAATTACCATACTTTGAGTGTGCATAGTCATCGCCCTTTAATATTTTGCACAGTTGGTACATTTAACTAATGGTACTGGGCCCGGCAGAATAATCTTCCATTTTTGAATTGACCGTCATCTACATTGTATTGGTAAACGACGCTCCAGTCGTATATCCTTGAGCAACACAAAGAACGTCGTTTTAGTGCCTATCATAGCGTGGAGTTATGTAAACTGTACGCTTGTGTTGCAGACTTATTTTAAAAATTGTGATTTTGTGATTGTGACGCAGTGGTGATTTTGTATATTTCGGTGTAGATCGTCACGGAAGACTTCCATATTATTGTGGATACACAATTTCCAACAAACTGGTTCGGCATTCAAACGGAAGAATTCGTCACGTTCAGACAGCTTGGGAATATCGTAGCAGTGAGACAGGCGTTATCACATCGCCACAATGTTCCGCCGTTAGGTATGCTTTTGCCTTGAGAATATCTGACCGGAGCGTCCAGAGAATTGTACACTGTACAAAACCAATGGTGGCCCAGGAGCTTCAAGAATGTAACTGGTACACTTGGCAGGCTGCTTACAAGTATATGTCGGCAAATGTTCCAGCTGATTCTGTTGTGCTTATTTTCATATATCAGGCTTCAATAAGCAGAATGTTCGGTACTGGGCTTCATAAACGCCCTGACAACTGCATAAGCGACCTCTTCCCAGTCAGCGTATAACTGTTTTGTTACAGAAATTGGCATCATGAGAGCGTATTTTTTTGAGGAAGCAGGACGTTATGTTGCGATGTTACGCAATTTTCTGGGGCCTAGGCTTAACAAACATGGAAATTCACCACTGCGGTTCCAAGAAGATAGTGCTACCGCGTACACGGCGCCAATTTCTCAAGAACTTCTGGGACAACACTTTTCAAGTCTCCTCAGCATTACCAGACTTGTCCCATTGCTATTTATTTCTATGAGAACCAGCACTACCAGTAAAAATGACTAAGGCGAGACTGTGGCAATATATCGCTCGTGCAGGCAAACATTTGGACAATATCATCTGCAAAACTGGTTGACGACTAAATGGTAAGAATCGTTCTGTATGATAATACAATAAAACATTGAACAGAATCTATGTTGTTCTTTTTATTGCTAATTCGAAAAAGAAAGATTATTCTCTCAGACCATGTATAAAGTTAGTCTAGCAATGTTAACTCCAAATGAAAGTTCTTATTTCACTATGTGTGCAAGTGTGTGATCCCACACCTGAGGCAAGGAATTATGCGCATTATATGAAACTACAAGAGAAAACAAATAAGCAAATTATCTAGATATAATGGCAGACGAAAAAATTGAGGAAAATAATTTTACGTTAAACCACAAATTAATAATAACAAACACAGTTTATTAAATAAAAGGAAAGTAATTTGGTAAACATCTGTGAAAATGAGACTGATTTTATAAACAACACATAATAGTAAATGCATTAAGACCACCCATTTTCCAATGTAGTTAACCACAGATTCTTAAAAATAGTCAATACCATATATATATATATATATATATATATATATATATATATATATATATATATATATATATATATATATATATACAGTAAAGCCTATGTGTAAAATAAAAACAAGATTATAAAAGGGTAAAAACAAAAAATGTAACTCTATCGAAAAAATTTAAGTCAAGTAAAAAAAAATCAACCTAACTATTTCATTAATAGAAATAACTGAATAAATTATCGACACACATTTTAAGTTAACCCTTTGTGTTATACTAAAGTTCTCCCAAATGGAAATGCATTCAATGCGGTTACTTTCAGCCAAAGAGGACGTAACCACGTGATTGTATGAAGGGTCCACGCACAGCTTGGCACTGTGTCAAAAGAATTTTTGCGATATTTCTTACTACTTGATCTCCACAGATATGAAGAATTTGTTAAATATCTTAGATTTTCCCAGTTCCATGGAAAACACATTAACTAATAAATAGAAACTTCAAAAAGAAAAACATGCCAATTTTTAACCATATGATAGGGAGTGTTCAGGCACTTCAAATATTCCACTCTGTCAAATAAAATGTACTTCAGTTGAAGTTTTTATACTGAGTTTGTATGAGACTGCAATTGTAAATGTAACTTGTCACTTATTAATGATTGGCTTTAACTCACGCCTTATTAATGTCATAACAATTGCGTTATCTTACAGATTCGGGCCACAAACGTGCCCCCAGAGAAGTATTTAGTTATAAGTCTCATAATGCGTGAAACAAATGGTAAATGCAATTTTTATAAACATGATGCGAATGGGATGAAAAGCATATTAGATCATATAAGATGAAGAACGGTGTAATACCGTAAAGGAAACTTTCCATGAAAGGTACTGACCTAAGATGTGTGTATGCCAAGTTTTAAGTGAATCCGTTGGATAGAACGGAAGTTATTGTGTCTCCAGACACACAAAAAGACATGAATTTTCAAAATCGTAACGGCCACTTCCGGTTGCCGTTAACCGATTTGGCTGAAAATCAAACCCATGAAAGGTACTGACCTAAGATGTGTGTATGCCGAGTTTGAAGTGAATCCGTTGAATAGAACGGAAGTTATAGTGTCTCCAGACACACAGACAGACAGGATGATAATCTCATTAACTTTCTACTATAAGCTTCGCTGCAAAAAGTTAATAAATATGTGAAAAATGCACAATATGAAGTTTTGGATGCATATAAAAATTCGACATGAATATTCATGAAATGAAAAAAATAAAATTAAAAAGTGAGCGAAAACTATTATATTATAAAATTTTCTCTAAAACATTTTTACACAGAATTCGAGAAAATTGACAAAAACACAAAACCTGCATTCAAAGATATTATAAGATACCTACAAATGAAGCCCAAAGGCTGAAAAGTGAGAAAGAAACTTGTTGCTTCAAAGCATAAAGCTAGTTCGTGTCGAAAATGACTCACGCTTCTTTTACCGGAAAACTGCTCTTTTCTCGTCACGTGAGAGGTGTCCTGTGGTGCGACATTTTACACAATACCTTCCTTCTATTTTAGAGACAAGCGAACGAACAAAACGCCGGCTGTAGTAGTCCAAAACTGACTTAGTGACACATTCATAAACAGAATGACATCCATGGAAAGTAGTCCGGTGCAGTTTAAAGAAAACATTTTACTGAACTAAGCTTTAGACCTTTCCAGTACAGCAACCTAGGGTTTCAAACCCAAAGTAGGATGGGATCATAAAGTAAGTCATTGCCCTTCATTTAATTTCCGTATCTAAATTCTAAAAAAGGCTCATTTGTAATCAATGGACTTTGATTTGCTGAGATCAGTTTGGGCTGTTTCACATATATTTGCATCTGTTTAAAGAACAGGGTATGAATAGCATAAACTCCAATAATTTCTGTAAAAAGAAGAAATCGGTACAAACTGGTTTGTGGGGGAATATACGAATTGAAAATGGATTATAGTGGTCTAAATTGTTACAAAGTGGCTCATGGCAGCATATATGGATATAAAATGGATAAAAGTGGTCTAAATCGATACAAAGTGGCTTATGGCGGCATATATGGATTAAAATAGATATAAATTGAAACAAAAAGCTTATATATGAATTCAAATTAAATAAAAAGGGAATGCCTAATTCTTATAAACAAATTTTTGTACTTATATCACATTTACATAATACTTATCTAAATTCAACAAAATAGGCTAACAGTAATTAAATATATTTACATATTGAGAAAAAGTTAAGATTGCAAGACTAACAAAATAAAATAAATAAAAAAGACTCTGGACTTCCAGGTCACCTAAAACCCAAATTTATAATTTGCATTTAAATACAAACCTAACCTAACCTAAATAATGTGGACAAAATTATTATTGTTGATTATCATTGCATTGATGGCAGGGATTTGAAAAGATTTCATAGTCAATGCAGTGTTCGCAGGAGTTTTTGATATTCAGGCATTTCAGACGAATTGTGGAATTTTCTGTATCAAATCTGCATAGAGAATCTTGACACCATTTGATGCCTGCCACTGGACCATTTACAATTGCAGGTTGTCGATGCTGAAGAAATTCCAAATTAATTTCCAATTTTTTGGCTAATTCACACATGTATTTTTAAACAACCTTCTCTCAAGTAGTTCGGGCCCACATTCAAGGTAAGGTTGGACAAGTTGTAGAGATAATTGTTTTAGAGTAGTCCTTTTAGGAGATTGATCATTTTGAAGTCAGTGTGGGTATTTCTTGTTATAGAGTTTGATGATGTTATAAGCAGTAGCATTAGCCAAGAAGTAGCCAATCTTCATGGGCCATCCTCACATTTAAGGATGTTGTAAGCCAACATCATGAGAGGCTTCCTATCGAAATTGTCTTCCTGAAGGACTACATCTTTCTTCTTCTGGTGGTATGAGACGAGAGTCACATTCTCAGGCTCAGATATTTGCAAATCCCAAGCTTGTAAAGACATTGTTACAACAAAATTGTCCTCCCAGACCCATAGTAAGGTTCAACCAAATCCTTCACTACTCTCATTCCTTGGTTCCTATCCAGTGTTCCTTTCATTTCCTAAATTCAAATATTTTTTCCTATGAGAGGAAAACTGGAGTGATGAAGAGGATATATTTATTATAGAGATAGCTTGATATTACTAATATGGTTTTTTATGGTGATTTCCTGTACAACGATATGATAATGAAAAAAAGGATGAAATTGAAGTTTTTTCATAGTTTCAAAATTAGGTATACTTATTATTCAGGTGCAGAGAACCCTTTTCCTTCTCGAAAATTGTGTGTACCTATGTTGATCTACTTAGATTACATCAAAATATGATGTTGATGATCTCCAGGATAATGATGTAAACTTGAGAAAGAGATGCGTTTTGCAATAGCACAATGTTTGATGACAATGAAGACTATACCAACTCCTATGAGGATTATGAATGACAATGACATAACATACATAAATATATTCTTACCATAAGTAGGCGAATTTGAAAAAATGAATTTCCACGGCAGAGACTGTCAATTTGGGAGTAAACAGCAATTCCTAGGTGACGAAATCTCACACGAAAATCCTGGAAAATTTAAACCAACATCCACTAGACGATTAGAAGTGGAAAAAACAACATAAACTTGACGAAAACAGTGGACAAGAGGTGCTGGACTTTATCAAAAATATTTTTGATAAAACGAAGAAAAAGTGAAAAAGGAAGGAGGAAAGTTCGCCGACTGATGAGAAAGCAAACAGAAAAGGTAAAAATGAAGGAAAATCAGTCATGTTTTTCAGGATTTTCACTTTTATCGCGTTGCATTCTCATAAGTCAGCAAAGTTTTCTCTTTGTTTCAGTTACATATATACAGTACAACCAACGCATGTGTATATAGTAGTAGTTGTATGTATGTATGTATGTATTTGTGTGTGTATGTATATATGTGTGTGTATGCATGTAATGTATATATGGGTAGTAGCATGTATGTATAGCAATTTACATATACATACACATTGTTCACCACTACTACCAAAACCACCAAAATGGGCTACAGAAGCAGCTTATTATTTTTCTGTAGAAAGGACAATATGAACAAAGATGAAAAATGAAGCTACTGAAAATCTCAGATGCTTTGGTTTAAGTCAGTAGCTTTTTATTGATTTCTAGAGGGACCATAATCCGTAATAGGAGTTAACTGACAGAGTAAGGTACTGTCATCTCGACTCACTCACCCGCTTTTATTTAGAACAACTTAAAATTCTCTAGACATCTATATGTTGTAATTTCAGCAGAAACATAGTTTGGCTAAGCAGTGATCAAAGAGAGCTAATCATAGAAAGAGCCACTAGGACACGATACAGTATAATTTGGTTGAACCTTGAATGAGCCATTTTAAATATCAAAAGAACCACGATGGGGTTCTGCTGGTCTAATGTATCAAATTTACCATCGATTAATCTCGCTTTGTTGCCTAAAATATAGCATTAAGTGGCACCGGCAAATGACATGTTCCGGTCACTAACAATAACTTATACAAACAACAGAAAATTGCAGTTGCGGTTTCTGCTAAAACAAATTTTAATTTATACACAGGCCAAACTTTTTCATAATCATTATCAGTTGCCCTCTATACTACTACAAAATAATTTATACTGCACTAGAAACAAGACAAAAAGGTAGAAAAACAGTCTTACCTCATCGTCTAAAAAATCCAGATATTCCCTTTGAATTTCACGAAGGCGTTGGTCAATATCCACACCATCCATTCTTTTGTGCACAAATTTATTTTACAATCTGAAATTTATAGCACAAATTCAGCTCGGGCTTCTAACACAAGCTCAACGGATCTATTGGCGGGAATCTCAATGAATTGAGGTTAAATAAAAATGATGAAGCGGTGTTGCCAGATTTAATAACAATAAAAATGTTTCTTGAATCGCGTTAGCGAATAAAAAAATGATAAAATGTGGTAAGTTTGTAAATAATAGACAGTTTTATGTTTCTTGGTAAGAATTGGATTTGAATTAATGTAATTATATTTTATTAATTAAGTAGTTCACCTAATTCTATATAAACGAACTAAAAATTTGAAAATGACAGACAACTGGATGTTTGTTTTTGACACACAGTTAGTAGGTTACTCTACAGACGCTATTTCATAAATACGGTATCTACACGAGAAATTATTTTAGTTGTCGCGTAACAGTTCACTAAGATGGAAGAGTCGTCTGGGGCCCAGTACGCTCTGCAAATCGCCCTCCAAACGTTGAGAGAAAGATGCCAGCAGTTTCAGCAGCGTATAGCAACCTTGGAGGAAGAAAACGTCAATCTACGCAGTCAGATCGACTGCTGCACAGACGGCAATGAGGGCTCACTGTCTGAAATTAATATCTTGAAGCAGCAGCTCGTCCAGCTGACGGAACAGAAGGTCCAGCTCGCCAACAACATCCAAATGATGTCTGCAGAGAACCGGCATTTGTGGGCTCGCTTGTCCAAGCTGGTCCGTGTGAACGAGAACTTGGGTTCTAAGCTGAATAAGATAAATGATACGTTGTCACAGTGCAATACGGGTACACCACAAAATCCTCACGCAGCTTTGATTCGGTCAAAGACCTTCACGCAGGATGAACCTCATATAAAGTTCCTTCAGAGGAATGTTATTGATGAAAACGACAAGATTAGCATGGAACTGGAAGACATTTCTCTCAAGTTGATTTCCACGATAGCAAAAGAGAAATCTGAACTGGAGATGGAAACATCACAGATGCAAGAAATACAGAACAATGATACGTTTTTCATAAATTCGTATGCATATGCATATCCCATCAGTGAAGTTGATGATGCAGTGTTTAGCGAGTTTGATGAGCAGTTGAACAAATTGAAGAAAATCAAACTTTCACTCAGGCGTGAAAATGAACTATTGCAGAAGAACATAAACACCCTGAAGGTTATGCAAAGTAAGTTTCATATATAATTAGACATTAATCATCTATATAAATCTTTACAGTTAAAAAAGCAATGCCCGCAAAGAGGCTGAAAAACAGAATGTTTCTGTGGAAGTACAGACTGAAAAAACTATAGAAGAGAAGACGTGCTCGAAGGAAGATGAATTTGCTGCATTTTCAATGAAAAGCACAAATAGCTCTACTAAAAGTGTGCCACCGACTGACGACAAAATATGTCCAATTTGTAGTAGGATGTTTCACAGTACCTGTAAGTTTGTTGACTTTCAAAGTCATGTTGAGAGTCACTTTATTGCAGACAATGACAGCATTGACAATTTTGAAGTTCTTCCTTGACTGTAATTTGTTATTTTTGCTTTAAAAAAATTAACTTTTCTGACATTTAGTATATTTGTTGAAATAGCATTGAGAATGTAATTTTATATACAAAAATGCAGTTTCCTGCCAGGAAGACAAGGTAAAATATTTAGTAGCACAAAAATTTATATTGTCCATCTGTCTGTAACTAGAAATCTTATTGTATGAAGAAATTTAGTATATACATACATGTATAAGAGAAAGTTCTTGTCCAATTTATATTTTAATATTTAATAATTTTTGTACTGTCCCGATATTTTAATTATGCCAAATTATTACAAATAATGGATTATGGTGTGTGGGACTTGAATCTTTATACATTTCTTTAATTTTATTCGAACCGTCCAATTCTTTAGTGTAAATAGAATTGTCATTCTATAATTATAATTCATGAAAAATTGAATGAGTCGCATTCAATAAAATTTTATAAAATGTGAGATTATAGGGTAGGGCGTAAAAATCTAGTGGAATTAATTTAGAATAGTGCAAAGTAATGGATTCAACAGACACAATCATTGTTTTTTTTACACTTAACACAATGTATTTATTTATGCTTCTAGAGACTGTAATTGCTGGTAAAAAACTTTTATTTTGATGTTGCTCCAAAGAAAGAAATCTATTCCCATTAACAGATTGACTGCTTAGCAATCATATACGACTGATTTAATTTACTCGCATGCTTAGATGGTCATATGAGACCGTTGGAATAGTATATTACTTTTTTGTCAATAGTTGATTATAAAATCGTTTTGAGTACTTTATATGACCACCGTAGCTTGTAGGATTGGTAGGAGAGTACAAATTTCCAAATATCAAATGATGGTTTGGTTTCAGTTCATAAAATATTTGTTGCAAAAAATGAATTTAATATATAACATAGAAAACTAAATGGTTCATTATGAATGAACCATTCTTCCTATAATTTCTTTATCACTTGCTGGCAAATACATAGGATTGAAATCAGAATTAAGGAGTGAATTCATTTTGACTTTTTCCACTATCTAAAAAACAAGTTACTTTTAGTTTCTCTACCAATCCAATATAAAGAAAAGAAACATACATAGTGTAGAAAATAAAACGATTAATTATTTACTACTTTATTAATGAATCAACTATGCAGAAAATAAAAACTAAATATTTATATCATATTTTATAACCTGTAGATTTTTTGCGCTACGGTTTCAATCGTAAAATAGTTTTATTTCTTTTCTCATTTTTTACATTGATACATTGACAAAAGAAACATTAACTAACTTAATGTTGCATACACAATAACTAACACCAAACACAGTCGGACATTAAATGATAGCTGTGTACTTCCGATATATTGTGCACCATAAGAGTTTTTGCCCAATTATTCTGGGCAGTCAATCTGTTAGGAGGTTGAAATAGCTATTTAATGTCTCCAAATTGTAAAGATAAGCAACCCCAGGGACCTCGTTTAAAGTAAGAATTAATTATGAAATACAGAAACACAGTCTTTCATTAATTTGTTCAATTGCATTCATTATACATGATTCATTTTGTACAAATATCAGTGTTCTCATATCAACCATGCCAAAACATTAGATTCTTCACCATACTCTATACAATTGTCACTAAATATATAAAACAACCTTTAGTTGTAGATTGATACATAAATATTTATATTTAAAAATAATACAACAGATAGATCCTTAAAAAATTTTCAAACAATTTTTTTATACATATATAAGATAAAAATTACAGTTTTAGACTGTAGCTTTTATTTTTGAAGATTTAGCACTATTAAATCTGTTACTGTTGTTAATTTGTTGATTTATTGAAGTGCGGCAGCAGGTTGAGAATATAGTTACAGTTTATGTTTGTGATAAAATTTGTTATCATAGGAAAGATAGTTGAAATGCTAGCATTTTAGTATTATTTAAGACTCCTCTTATTTTTCATACCTAGGTAAACTAGATTTGTAGAGGGAACCTAGCTTATTTCTTGATCTCCAGCGTAAGAAAGTTTAAGATTTTGTAGTTAGGATTTGTCATTATTTATAATTATTTGTTTCTCACTAGCAGTAAAGCATTTTTTCATTTGTATCCTCAATTATAAACATTTAATGTATAAATAAACTTTATTATTAAGAAGATTAAGTTTTTTATAAAATGATACTATTTAGAAAACAACAAACATAACTGTAAGTCGTTATGCTTTTTTAAGTTTCTTGCTCTCTTCTGTTTTATTTAAATCTTATTTTTAGTTGCTAATGAGATGTTATTATAAAATACTAAATTATGTGATGATATTATCACCTTTCTCTATTGGAAGACTGGCTTACAAAGAGGCTGTATAAGATTACAGCAACATGGTGCTGACATAACCCATCATGTGAAAGAACTACATGAAGCATTACATTTAGGCTAAAACATCTATGTTAGCGAATTTTCTATAGGCTTTCTGCAATGTCTATTGGAAATGTAAATGCAATTAGCTGTGATATTTTTGCTATCATTCAGTGGTGTGGAACGTCTGATAGTCCAACATGGCTCTTGAAGGGAATTCTGCTACATTCAAGAGTTGTGCGTCAGCCAGGCAATCAATTTTAAGGAAACTGTTTTGATCTATTTTTTAGGAACTGTTCATTACCATTTCACTATTGTATGTCAATTTAGTAAAAAATATCAGCGTGGATATATGTGCTTTCTGCTGGCTTTTTAGTATTACAGTGAATGCATTGAGTGGTGCCTCCAAAAGATGACATTTCTTAAAAGCGCACAAATAAAAAAAACATGTAACTCTAAAGGTAAATCAAAAAATAGATATTGTTAACCAAATTGAAAATTATAATAGTGGTGAAGTTATAAATTCTACCGGCCTTCACTGCTTATTTGTTACATACCATCTTTGGTATGGGACAAAATGGCAAGGCCTTGGACAAGTATTATTACCCCTTGTTTGAAAGTGAACACAGACACTCAATTATTTTCAGTGATCAAGTAGGGCATCCACCAGACATCTGAAGTCTAAGATTACATCCGGATCTGTACTGTAACCAAATACCTCAACCGCTCGACGACGAGCTGGCACAAGTAGGCATATAATTGTGAATAAATTCAAAATTTAATCTTCTATAAGTTATGATATAAACAAATAAAAAGATAATTGAAAAGTTTATGACTCAAACTGACATCAAAGAATATTGATCGCCACTTCACTTGAAGTTAAAAAGTGTTATCGATGACTCATTTGGAAGGTGAGTCTATATTAATTGAGAAGTTCAGACAATTCCTAATTATCAAATTTGAGGGTTGGTTAAGAAATTTTTAATCTCTGCATGTTATTGGAAGTTTGAATATGTCAAGTAAATTAAAATCTACCGATGAAGTCGCAATATGTGGAAACATTTAAATCTTCAAATTCTGATCATGATTCAATGGCTTGTCAAATTTATAATACAGAACGTAAAGAAAAACGTGCCAACAAAGATAAGTTGCACATGTTGCTTTGATATAGTGCTTTTAGTGATCATAAAAATAAGCCATCAGTAGTTGGAAACAATAAAAGAAATTAGATCTTTTAAAGCACTCGCCTACTTCCTTGTTGCACATGGAGCTCAATCCATTGCCTTGATGTATCGGCAATTGTTGAAAATTTTTTTACTTGTAATAAGTGAAAAACAATTTTACAAAACTAAATCTGACCTAAAAATGCTGAATTTGTGTTCCAGATAACTATAGATTCAATTTACTGGACGAAGAATCGATATTTGATAACATTTTTTACTTACCTATCCCTAATTGATATAGCCTTGTTCCAATTGATGGATTAAAATGTCCTTCAAAATTTTAAATGTAAATATTTTCTTTTATTTAATATTTGTTGGGTATTGATTGTAATAATGCACTAACTTGAATAATTGTAAAACTGGAAATGGTACAAATTTTGGCACTTGGCCACAGAACAATCATGAAATTGTCTAGCGTTTTACAGATACACATGCACTCACAACTAAGAATTATTAAAGATTTGCCTCCAAACAAGGTGATACTGTCTAAAGAAGAAATTACTAAATCAGTATATTGGGATGAACCAATTTAGCAAGTAATATCTGATGAAACTATGATTTAAAACATTTCAAATTCATGTTCTTATAATAAAATAAATTTGGAATAAGAGAAACTAAACACAACATTAGTTACACTATGTGACAAGAAACTATTAAGGGGTTATAACACTGTAAACGGCGATATTCCATATGGTTTTTGTTTTATTAATTAAAAAAAATGGCTTTACAGATTTACATGAAACTTTACACATATGTTAATTAATGTTAAAATTATATGAAAAAAAAATTTAATTTTTTGGGAGGCCATGTTTTTTTTCTACAGCTAATCCAAAATGGCCTCTTTTTTAAATGACTTGGGTGGTTGACAGCAATCCAGCAAAATGAAGCGTCCTAGATAAAAAAAAAAGATTCTTTAAATATACATTACTGGCACGACGTAGGGGATTTTCAAAATTTTGATCAGAAAAAAATGGCGGCTATTTAAAGAAACTTTTTTTTCGCGTAAATTTTCGCACAATTATTTCTAATAAAAAAAATATGGCATGAATCAAAAAACGGCTACGTCATGCCATAGCGACACATTTCCTCTACAAAATCCGTTTTGAATCAGGTCGATCGGATAAAAACTGTTTGAATTATGCTGTCAACGAGGTCAAAACACATGGTTTTGAGAAAAATGCATTTTAAGTTTTGGAAGGGGTAAATCAAATGAAATGAGGTAGAAAAAAGGTCTTACGTGTTTTATTCTATTAGTCTGCTATCCCTGTCTGGGTTTTTCTTAACGTTAATCGTCTTTCTTCATCTCCAGCACTTTTTATCGAACTATTTTTTACTTCTTCTGTGGCGTTGCTAACGATTTCTGTTAAATCGGCGTAACTTTTGGGAAACGGAGGCCGAGGTAGATCCAGAAAGGCGCAAAATTTTTCTGCTCCGACTTGTCCAACACCAAGCAGCCTCATTGCAAACACAAAAACCGACGATTGACTTCGAAGGCATTTTTTATGAAATGGCAAGAAGGAATTTTCGTTAGTGTACATTTTTTGCACGTCACTATCAAATTGAAACCTAGTCCTCTGCTATAAGTTTCAGTGAACTCGACATCTCCCCAACACGTTTTACACTTCATTACTTGGCTCAGCTTTGAAAATAACGATAAAAAATTTGTAAGTCTGTAAGATACACTTTGATCAATCGATAAGTTCGAATCATCAAAGGAATGATTGAACTTCTGTTTTCAGACGTGCTAGTATTAATTGGCGACGTATCTATTTTCAGGACCAATTCGCCTTTTCTTTCTGTCTCTTCTTATTGTCGGCTTTCCAACCAAATACCTCTTAGATTTTCTATCCATTATTTGAATAATTACGTTTTTAACTTGGAAAAACACGTAAATCAAAATTTTCGTCAAAACAAGAGCACGTTGTGTTCACTAAATTTTGGGTTGTTTACCGCAATAGCAAACTGTCGAAGTAGAATATGCATTTGGAATTTTTTGATCATAATCCTAAATGTAATTGCATACCCATTTCTCACACAAATTGGATACCTTCAACAAACTTTGCTGTTCATTACTTTTCGTTAATACTACACCCATACATCTAAGAAATAAATATATTAAAGCATAAAAAAAAATTGTTTACGAAAACTGGAACTGCCATTCTCTAATGTAAACAATTTTTAGCTGACTGGTTAGAAAACAATATCTTTTGTCATGGCAATGGTTTTACTAAATCAACAATTCTGAATAACATTTCATTGATGAAGAGATCTTATTTTGGACACCTAAAGGCATACCTGAACGAGTAAATGAAATCTATACAGGATTTGAACTTCGATTAGCAATGAAGCTGTTGAGAACATTTACATCACGATAAGGAATAAAGATCGTGTTCAAAGAAAAAAGTTCTGATTTAGAAAGCTTATAAACGATTAACTTGCGTTTAGCACGGCATAAGAAAAACTACAATAAAGTACAGTAAGGCTCTAACGCCCCGCGTGGGGGTACGGCCTACGAACTGAGAGGTTAAGGGTCTCATATGTTTGCTCTCTCTGCCCGGTCATCGCGTACCATCTCTGATGCGGGGCGATTTGGCAAGCACCGCACCTTAGACGACCGCCATTATTACCCCTCGTTCGAGTGAACGCAGGTACTCAATTATTTTTTAGTGACTGAGTAGGCCATCCGCCAGGCTAAGGAATAAACCGTTCATCCCCACCGCAGCCCGCGCCTCAACGACGGGACCACGCTGGCTCTAACGTCAAATATACAACAAAAAAATGTATGACCAAATAGAAGTGGCGTCAATAACAGTAGTGGGAATACCGTGAAAACATATGCAAATTGTTTCCACTCATACTCCCCCATCCCCAACTCTATAGAAGAATTATCAAAGGTTATAAGAAAATGAAAAACTTTAAATTTGGAGGGATAATAATAAATAAAAGATTTAAAATGGAATATACATCGATTCAATAACATTTTAATGTGGTAGGTTTGTAAGTACGACGCCAAAGGGCCTTCGTGGCCTATTACTGGGAACTATTATTATAGGTTTGAAAGTAGACTTTGCAATTCTTTTTGCTCCTTTCTAAAGGATCTGTTATTTTTCTTCTCCTTATATTTCTCAGTCATTAATCTCTGTTTAAATTTAAATAGGTTCACACACCTTATATTGTCATCTGTGGTATTCATTTCCCCAGTCATGTAATCTTGTTTCCTTTTTTTCTCCCCTTTCCAGTTTTTAATTCTTCAGTCTCCTTTTAACCTTTCCGTTTTAAGATCATGTTGCAAGATGCTAGCATCCATACGCGTTTTAAAATAAACAAAAACTGCTTTTTGAGGAAGCGTCCGCTTCATCTGTTCCTTTAATTATTTTTGCTACCACCCGTTGATATTATTTATTTTAATTTTGAAGCAAAAATATTGCATAAATGTTTAATTTAATTTTTAGGGTTTTTATTTTTACAATGGCATTGTAGCATCCAATAATTAATTTTCTTTTTAGTTTTCTTCTGCTTTCATGAATTTCTATTGAAAAGCACATTTGGGCAAAACTATCAAGATTCATGATACTTACTTATCATTCATGCTAACTGAGATACTAAGTGACAAGTTGGTTTGTTCTATGGCACAAAGTACTAATCCTTCTAATGCTTTGAATAACGAGTCTTGACTTAACGATAGCTGGGATGCTGTTTGCAACTGAAGTTGCACTAAATGGAATGCCATTATTGACGATTTTAAACATGTATCATTTACTTCTTCTCTGAGGAAGTAGCCGTAAATTTCTTGATTGGTAGTTCTATTTGGAAATGAGTTTTTAAATATTGGTATAGCTCCACTTCTTTTTTTGTCAATACGCTAGGGAACGATTCGAATGCTTTCTTCACATTTTGTCAAATATATCGCCTTTCTCTTGATTGCTTCTAATTCACTGATTGTCTTCCATTTTTAAAGATGAATTATGTTGTTGTAATTTTTTGATCTTTTTTGTTGCTTTGCACAGTGAATATTCAAAGATTGACGTTCTTTGTTTTCCTTAATTGATGCTTTACTTCCTTTATGGCCTTCTTCAATTTTTCTTTATCATGGGATGTTCGTGTTTGTTACCATATTTTCAGTATTCTTTTCTTTCACATTTTAAATTTTAACATTTCTTGAACAGTGAGCTTGCTTTTTTTGTTTGACGTGGTCTCCCAGACTGCTTCTTGTATTCGTTGGTTCAGGATCAATTGCATCTTCCAATTCGTCTGCAGTTTTTAGTGAGATCTCCCTTTTTAAATGTTTTGAAATTTGCAATTTGAATAGTTTCCAGTTTGTATTTTTGTTATGCAGTATAAGAAGTTTCTTTTTTCGAAATAACATTTACAAAATCATTATAAAAAACATTTAAATATGATTATTAAAAAAATAATGATACTTTATTACAACCTAAATTTTCACTTGATATGTGACGTGTGAAGCCTTTTGTTGAAAGAACATGCTAAAAATTTTATATTTAATTTTTAGAAGTAAACTTAAACCTCGTTTTTGACTGTATTGTACTCATAATATTTACCAATGATGAAAATTAATCATTAGATTTTAGTAAAATCCCTATATTTAAAACAAAATTTACAATAGTGGCAACAATGTTGAAGATATCAATTTGATTTTTAACATTGTAATTTCTAACCTTGCAATGTCTTTTCTACGTATTGATGTAAATGGATTCGTGTGATTTTTCATAAAAAGAAGGAATTACATCATTAATTAAAAAGCACCTATTACTATTTATTACACAGTAATTACATTAATAACAGAACGCTTTAGCGGTTTTGATTTGTGAATCCAGTAAGTATTAGCGAAATCATTATCTTCTACTATGGGTGAAGATAAACCGACCGCCACTCGTCCTTGCCCGCACGTAAACCAAGAGTCGAAGCTGAGGATATTAGCCATTCACGGATACCGCCAAAACGCGGAGGTATTTCGCCAAAAGACGGGATCTTTCCGAAAGATGGTGCACAAATGGGCCCAATTTACTTATGTTACTGCGCCGCATAAAGTGTTTCACGTGGATGACCTCAGCAATGTCCACGAAATTGACGTTGAGCAGTGTCCTGATACAGGTAAGTTGCAGAACTTTTGTGAAATATGTGCAAACGTTTTGTCATCAGGTGAATTTGGGTGGTGGTTCAACAGGGATGATCATACCTTCCGGGGAATAAGGAAGGGTGGACCAGCAATCGGCTTTGAGGAGAGCTTGGGTGTGATAGAGGAAGCTTTTGAAAAACATGGTCCGTTTGATGGTCTCCTCGGTTTTTCACAAGGGGCATGCTTTGTTGGACTTTTGTGTGACTTACAGCAACGTGGGTGTAAGTAATATATCATTTAGTTTTAGAGATTTGTAGAGTATCTTATTATCTTGGTGATTTAATATCTTGGTTAATGATTAATTTAAGAAATTGAAATATTTCAAAATCCAATAATATCAACTTTATATACTTGCTTTTTGTGTATCTACTTAAATCACAGAAACATGGACTTTGAAAGGTTAAATTGGCATTGAATTGAAGTTTTTTGAAATGTGAATTTCTTGGACAAGTCGCTATAATTGTATTATCTTAAATGAAATTTTAATGGACATTGTATACTTCCGAATATTAATATTTCATTAGAATGGAATATATGTGGCCACTCTTAAGATTTGATTATTTGAATTTTATGCATCAAAAGGAATTTATATACAAGTTGTGCCATGAGGATGTTCCAAGACTTTATGTATATGTTCTTTGAAATAATTTAAGTAAAAAAGTTCTAATAAACAAGGGTCAAATTCTCAACTATTTTTGAAATATCAATGAAGCGAGTTAGGGGCCTTCGGGGGTGCTTGGTCATTCTAGCTCTTCTTTCTTTCTTGCAACTGGACATCATTTTACCTGATACTATGGTTGCTAAGGATATTTAGTTTGATTTTTATTGTCCAAACATTGTCCGTCACCATTGAAAATGACAAATATGATAGGAAGTGACAATTTATTTGGTTTTTTTTAAATTAATTTTGTGAGAATGTCATAAGTTTTCAAATACGCAATTGTAATTTTCTTGTATGGCTATTGCAACGGTAGTTCATCTGCAGCAGCAGAAGTACACATGATCACATGATCAAATCATCATTCTCTGTGTCACAAAACAATTCTACACATTTTTCTTTCTCTGTGGGAAAATGGAACGTTTTTAAGCAAAAAAAGTGATAAGAGATATTCATAGAAGAAAATCGGTAAGAAGAAGTACTAAGGAAAATTGAGGAGAATTTTCGAACCAGTGTAAGACTAATTTCAACAGCTAAACCCAAAAGTAAAAGTTTAATTGTAAGGGCTCTACATGAAAATTGACTCTACAAGTATCATATCCAACTGGTTCAAAATTTACTTTCCAGTGATCTTGCTCCACAACAGTGCTTGTGTGATTGATTGAGCCCAATGGTTTGATTGATGCAATTTGATTCTGTGATGAGGCGACTTTTTCTCGGGATGGAATAAACAATTTTCACAATGAACATCTTATGGGCAGTTCAAAATCTACATGCAACTATGAAAAATCACTTTCAGCATTAATTTATGGTTAGTGTCTGAGCTGGGTTAGTTGAAAATGCTTTAATTGGACTACACATCTTTCAGGGAAACCTAAATAGTCAAATATATTGCCAGTTTTTAAAAGAAGACTTGTCAAATTTATAGGAGGAAGTTCCTATAGGAATTAGAAGTAGGATGTGGTACTGCCAAGATGGATTCCCTGTAGGTTATTGTTGTTGACTGTTTAAACAATAAATTTGTTTGACGATGGATTGGAAAGATCTGAATCCTTTAGATTTCTTTTTTTAGGGTCATGTGAAGTCACTTGGTAGATGCAAGCCTGATTCAAGGGAAATACTTATTGCAAGAATTCAGGAAGCTTTTAATACAATTCGTGAATTGATGGAAAACATCGGTAGTGTAGGGCGTCCGCCACAATTATCCCCACCAACGCTCGAGCATCAGAGTTCGTTCTGTACGTACCCATAGCCAGAACAGCTCTCACCCTCCTCCCTGGGGAGTGCCCGTGCGTACTCATAGCCGGGCCCCCCAGGTGCACCGGGGCTTGTCCTGTGCGTACCCATAGCCAGGACAGCTCTACTTCCTTCTGAGGAACACCCGTGCATAGCCGGGCCCCCCAGGTGCACGGAAGGCATTCTGTGTGTACCCATAGCCAGAACGAACTTCCGCCATCAGCGAACGCTCGCGCTCACTCTCAGCCGAATGCTTCGAGGCAAATTATGGTGCACTTGGCAGTTAATACACCAGCACATTTAGAAATTTTAATCGATGACAATATATAGATAAATCAAGTAGACAAATTAAAATATCTCGGAGCTATAATCAACAGATAGTGGAATAGGTGGACAAAGATATAAAAATATTGAAAATCAAAGACTGGAAAATAAAATGCAAAGAAAGGAAAGAATGGATGAAAATAACAAAAGAAGTTAGGACTAACATAGATTTGTAAAAACATATGTACAAGAGGAATAATCCACCTCATTAAATGGATTAAAGAGCGTTTTGCTAGCCATAATTTCTCGGGATTGAACACCATTGATGATGATAATCGACAGATGGTTTAGGATCGCAAAAAATCAAAAACAAAATTAAACAAAGCAGGAAAATTTTGGGAGCCCTAAATTCTATCTGGTGGGATAAAAATATCCCAATAGAGAATAAGAAGTGGATAGGAAATACAATTGTGGAAATGAAATGTGGAACTCCAATGCTAAACTAAAAAGAAAACTGTTAGCTGTAGAGATTATTTATGTAGGAGTGCCAGAATATCCAGACTGCAACACAACAAATGAAGAAGTTAGGTACCGAACAGAAGCAAATTAAACCATTATCCAAGGAATTGAAAGAAAAAAATTTGAAATGGTTTGGACACTTTTATGAGGATGGATGATGACAGATGGCCACAAAGAGTATCCAGATGGCAACCACCTTACAAGCTTAAGCGAGGAAGGTCAAGGTCATGGAAGGAAGGAGTTAGACAAGCGATGTCAACCAGAGGACTGGAAGAAAAAAAAACAGAGGTTTGGTAAAAGGGGGTTGGGTAGTTGTAATATACAGTGTACCTGTCTATACGTTACAATTATGTATTATAAGTATGGTGTATGTATGAACCCGAAAAAAATATATATATAATCTTTTGTTTTGGGAGCCATGGTGGTTTAGTGGATAGGTCGCTAGACTACGAAACCAAGAGTTGCGGGTTCGAATCCCGGTCTCGCCAATTCAATCACTGGCATTTTTACGGCCCAGCTCGACTCAGGCTGCAATAAATGAGTACCTGGAGGTCAAACTCTAGTGTAATAATAGGCGGTCAGTAAGTAGCGCTTACCACGTTACTACCCTTGTGTACTATAGGCTCTAGATTGTAGCAGACCTATCCTGTTATGACCCCAAAGGGCCTTCAAGGCCTATTACGGGGAACTATTGTTATATAATCTTTTGTTTAATAAATGCTAATTTGTTTTGTCATAAATTTATTATATTTTAGACCAGTAATAGCAATGTTACTAAGAACTATTCTTTTAAGTACATTATCAACCTACATCTCATTTCCTTAGCAAGAAAAGTTACAATGATAATACTTGGCGGAAGAATAAAATGTTAAAACGACCAAGTACCTCAAAGATCCCTAATTTGCTTCATCGATATCTCAAAAACGGTTAAACGATGTTTAAAAATAGAAGTTGCTATTGATGCAGCATGTGGTAATGTAAAGCTGTCATATTTAATTATATGAACAGTGATGTTTGTAATGCATCAGTTGCATATATGATAATAACAAATTAATAACAAAAATGAAATTGGTTGACATTCACATGACTTCGATCATATGCCTTTTAAAAATTCGCTTATCTAGTACAGATATAATGTGCAAATATTTACAATATTTTTTATTGATAACTAAAAGATTTAAAATTTGAACATCTTTATGCTTCACCATATAATTTTAGTTTACAATATTTAGATGATAGTTCCATTTTAAATTTCTTTATAAAATATAAATGTGAGAATTAGGTATTTATATAAAGCACTAAACATTATGATTTTACATGCAAGATTAATGTGTGCTTGAGATTTTGCGCAACATAGAAATGATTTATTAGTCTTTGATCTTTATTGGCTAAGTAAGTTGACTAAGTGATAAAATTAAAATGAAAATTTGCATATGTGGTGTGTTTATTATTCATTATAACAATCGCCTACAATTTTCAGTTCAAAACAGTGTTGCTGCCTTTTCTATTTTATTACAAAACTTTGCAAAAGATCTAGATACCAAGAATATGGAAATACTTGGTAAAATAATTATTAAGAGATTTGAAAGTTGTTGGTTAAAAGGATTCTCATTTGGTTATATAAGAACAAGGTATTAGTATAGAAGTATCAAATGCTATTCAGAGACTTCTCAAAGCGTTTTCAAGAAATTGTGAATTAAAATTAAGCATTCCATATTAATATCATTACAGTAAAACATGTGTCAAATAAATATTGTGGTGTAGTGTTGCGAATTGAGAGGTTGCTTATTCAAATTATGCTTTAGCTTTTGACTTTTACTTTTTTGGCTATTGCAAATTGAATATAATGTAATATTGCAAATATAATATTGTTCATCTAGACAGTAGTCTATTGTTTTATGTGTGTTGAGATATACACCGTCTAAAAAGTCTGTACAGATGGCCCAGGTGTCGCCATCTGTTAACGACTTATCTGATCAGAGTGAGTGTCACGTGGTATCAAGAGCTATCGAATGTCAACAAAACACACGTTTTAGTTTACTGAAAATGTCTTCTCCAGACGAGAAATACTCGATCGCTCAGAATGCAATTAATTTAATTCTGGTACAAGAGTGGGAAGCATGCAAATGAAACGGTGCAGATATGGAAGGAGACAGTGAGTTGACATTGGATTCAAGGACAGTCATTTAGTAACTATTTTTTTAAAAAAATTTCAAAAAATCAAATTTTTGAATTTTGAAAAGCCATAAAATTTTCTAATGAAATTGCATTATTTGTACATTTGGCTAAGAAATGGCAGAATACAGGGAGTGTTCATGATGAAGGTCAAACCGGAAGACCACGATCGATAATGACAGAAGAGAACATTGACAAAGTCCAGAAACACTTTAAAGAAACTCCAACTTTTTCTATAAGAAATGCTTCAAAAGAACTACCGCATATGGGAGTCCCAAAAGCCACAAATCCTCACAGTGCACCCCATACATTTGAAGAACATAACTGTTTGGTGTGCCATCAGTTATTATGGCATAGTGGACCTTTACTTTTTAACCAAAAATATCACTGGTCAAATATATAAGATGCAAATTTTGGACAAATTCTTTGATCGCATAAGGTATAATTTGATGAAACGTGGATTTTGGTTTATGCAAGATGGCGGCAAAAAAAACCCGCAAAAAACATGGACGACATCTAAAGTGTCTTTGGTCTAAATATCATCGCTTTAGACTCGGAGACAAAGATAGGAGGTATCGATTGGCCTCCATACTCTCCTGATTTAAACCCCTGCGATTACTTCTTGTGGGGTTTTACTAAAGGCATTGTTTACCATCTGAGTAAGGGTTCAGTTGAAAACCTCAAAATCTTGAAATAATTTCAGAGACCATTGAATCAATTTCTGACGAAACTTGACAGAAAATTATTGATCACTTTTTGAATCGTTTAGTTGCCGTCTTCAAGAGCATCATAGGAAGACATTTCGAATACATTATTATCTAGATTAATATCTCTTAAATAAAACACAATTTACCCGGTTTGAATATCTTTTGTAGTTTTTCTTTGTCATGTTTTTTCCCGTGATACATAGACTTTCTGGTTACATAGTATAAAAGGTACATATAACAACAAAATTGTTTGTTGTTTTTCTCTGTAACTATACATAATTTGAGATGAAATAAATCAGAGAAGCAGATAAGAGTACTGAATACACCAAGTACACTTTTTGCAAACGTACTTTATTTGCAGCAAAGTAAAAGAACAACATGTCTCAATAACATTGAGAAACATGATTTGGTCATTGATCAATTTTAATGCAAACCACATTATTAGTTTAAATATAGGGTCACTTAGCTAATGCAATACGTAAATATTGAAATAAAAAAACCTCTAATCTGAAGGTAAAACTACATCACTGGGTTGATACAACAATATATATTTTAACAGTATAGTTTTAAGGTATACCTTGTTTTTCCATTTTGTCCTTTGAAAATTTTGTTAGACAACATTGGATTGATTGGCTTCCCCAAAAATTAATAATAAAAAAAATAGTGTAAAACAATTATATAATGTAGTTAAACGTTTTTGGATCTCTAATATGTTACAAATACATTTATATTATTTCGGTTTTATATATAGAATATTATATTTGCATTTTTTATTTATTTACAACAAAAAATAATGTAACATTCAATACATTTAAGTATTGAATATTCTTATTTATAATAGCAAAAAAGGAAAATAGCATCCCATAAGCAAAGCACGACTTTATAAGTGATCTCTTGATGTCTTACTGCAATGTGATACTAATAGGGCATGCTTAATTTTAACTTGTGATTTTTCGAAAACACTTGGGAAGTTTCTAAAAAGCATTTGATACTTCCATACCAATATGTTTTTCTTGCAAAAGTTTGCATAATCAATGACTCGAAAGTATATGTGCTGTCTTTGTAAGGTTGCAGGTTGTTGGGCGTTCACGTTTTTTTTTTCTAGGGAAATTTTTTTAGATAGATTTTCAAATGTAGGTAGTATGTATGAAAAGCTTAGTTCATTTGTAGAAAGAAAATATGACAGTTTGTAAAGGAAGTAACTATTTTATTTTTGTTGATAATCAAAGAATTATTCGATTCTGAAAGAAATATGTTGTGTTTTTCCTTGAAACTCCAGTTGTTTAACACATTGAAATGCGTTTCTAGTGCGTGTGTGTCACGTAATATTATCAGAATGGGCAGCAATAGATGTGATTTTTTTAGAGGAAAAGAATTAACTACTTTGTACACCAATATGAGTTTAGTAACTGTATGTGGGAATGCAACACCATTTTGCTATACATCAGAATTCAAAGGCGGCAAGGACTATGTTAAAAAACGTAAAAGCAGCAGGCGCTGTCAGATGCATCAGGTCTGCATACCACCCGTTTATGAGGATTTGAAGATGACAAAGATTTGTGAACAAGGGGTTCTCCATGCTCTCACCACCTAGCAGAAGCGCGTGGAGGTATGTTAACAGTTGTTGTAACTGCACATTGTGGAAAAAAAGAGTGACTGTCTGGTCACAACAGACAAATCATGGTTCTGGTATTAGATGCCGGAAAAGAAATACTAGTATACAGAATGGCATCACATTAGAAGCAACCTAACTATCTTACAAAGTTATCTGCAGGTAAAACAGTGTGGATAATCAATAACAATACAATCAACAAATGTTAAACTATAAATATTCTCTATAGGAAATTTTTCCGCTTCTATATTGGGTTATACTTAACTTAATACGCTTTGTAAGTTTTAACTAAATTGCTCTGCTACAGGCAAAGTAAGTGATATTGTTTTAAAGGGGGTACAAATAAGTCTTCGCCGTTTTTTATCAAGAATTGGGCATTTATTGTGAAAGAACGGAACCTTATGTTTTATTCAAAGTATTGTCCATCGCTAGACACTACTTTTTCTCATCTTTCTGCAGCATACAGATACCGCGTCGGAAGAATGCTTCATCTTTTGAAGCTATCCATGAATCGACCCAATTTTTGGTATCTTCATATGATGTGAAGTGCTGCTCAGACAGGCCATGTGCCATCGATCAGAACAAGTGATAATCAGAAGGGGCAATGTCTAATGAATACGATGGGTAGGATAGGATTTCCCAATTGAGTGTTTCCAAATAGGTTTTGACCGGCGCCGCAAATGTGGACGAGCATTATTATGCAGGAGAATAATTTTGTCGTGTCTGGAGCAGTAATGGGCGCGTTATTCCTTGACTGCTCGGCTCAATCTTATTAATTGTGTCCAGTAGAGAGCCCCAGTAATGGTTTAGTTCGGTTTGAGGAACTCATAATACATGACACCAAGCTGACCCCACCAAATACACAACATGAGTTTTTTCCTTGAATATTCGGCTTGGCTGTCGATGTTGAAGCATGGCCACGTGGTCCCCATGATTTCCTCTTCTTTGGGTTATCGTAGTGGATCCATTTTTCATCACCAGCGACTGTACGATGCAAAAACCCTTTTATTTATGCTTGGCAAGCACCATTCCACATGTGTAAAATCGGTGTTCAACGTTTCTTCTTTCGGTCTTCCGCTATGTTCTTTGTCTTCGACGTCAAACTCTCCGTTCTTAAACTTATGAAACCACTCACGACAACTTCTCTCACTTAAAACAGCCTCACCATATGCTTCTATAAGCAACGATGCACTTCAGCTGCAGATTCTTCAAATTAAAGAAGTAAATCAAAAGTATCCGCAAACTATGCTTATTCGGCTCAAAACTCGACATTTTCGTGTTGCCAGATGTCCAACCTTACGATATGACGTTTTACATCTGACAATTTCAACCATAACTTACTGGTGGGGCTATCTTTTGTCAAATGGCGGAGACTTATTTGTACTCCCTTTATAATGATTGCTTTTTTCAAAAAGATTTGAAATGCCATTCTTATGTCACTACTCCAAAGACTCAGAAATAAATATTGCAGTAAGAGCACGTTACCTGCACAACTCTTCTGATTTTTTGCGAAAATGAACAAAGCGATTTCAGGAAACAATGCTGTAAATGAATTGCCCAATTTAGGAAAATGACAAGCACAGAATGATCAAGACAGTACAGCAATTTAAAAAAAAATCTAAATTAAGCTCGCCTAAAACTTGTTAAAAAGGATGTTAAATTAGGACTCATCACAATTAAAGCACATTTAGAACATTACATACCAAAGTACGACTATGATTCCATTGTATACCGAAAAACACTGAAAAAACGATGTTTGTGGGCAGAGGAACATTTAAAGATGGACTGGAGCAACATCACATTTACTGTGAATACCCTTAATATCCCACACCATTAGGTCTTGTTTCTCTTTTAGCTTATTCTTCACATAAGATTTTGTTGACATAGTGAAATGTTTTGTTTTAGAACTGATTAAACATCTTGTGACACACAAAGGAAGTTATGCCATCTACTTATTGCTGAAGGCATGGGGTATTTAAAGAAAAATTTGTCTCACTTGAAGATGACTGTGCAGAGTGGTATGAATTGTTGATAGAGGAATCTAAATCTTCTTCTGTGTAACAATACATGTCTGTTGGGCTGTAGCATTTTTTTGACAGCAGCACGTTCTCTTCCCATGACAGACGAAAACGGGTGAACTGATTTCAGATCGTTTTCTATATTAGAATTTTCTCTCTAAAACTTCCAAACACTGATCAACCTTCAAACTACGTGCAAAGTTGTAGCGTAAAATTAGTAGTCTGTTTTCCAGTTTATGACAGATTGGGACTCTAAGCGGTGGTACGGAGTGATACGAGTTTATTCTTAGGCTTTAGAATTCCTGGCTGTTGGCCCACTCAATTACCAAAAACAATTGAATACCTGCATTTACTTTGAACAAGGGACAATAACACAGTTGTCTAAAGTGCGATGCTTGTTAGATTACCTCCTATTAGAGATGCTGCGCAATGACAGGGCGTTGAGGATGAACATGTAGGAATCTTAATCTTCCACATTGCAGATTATGCTCCATGGTGTAGTGTATTATTATTATCATTATTATTATTATTATTATTATTATTATTATTATTATTATTTTTTTTTTTTCCAGAAAGATACTGCCAGCTCTTTTCTTTGCCACAGTTCAGGAATAGTTAACATCTAGTGGTCGTCCTTTCAGTTGCAGTGCAAGTTTAAAATATGGTTGAACTTGTCACTATGTATTACCATCACTTACACCATATTGCAAAACTTTTCTAGTAGCCTATGTAATGGTTCTATAAGGGCGGCTTTAAATTTAATGATGTCAAGTCGTTAAATTATTTAAAACACACTCTAACTGTAATATTGAGAACAAAGACATAATAGCTAAGCATATGAAGCATATTTATCTTATATATTTTATATATAATTTTAAAAAATTAGAAACACATGTTAGCAAGAATTATATTTGAAATTTTAAGTAGGCTAAACAAGATCTTTGATTTTATAGGCTTAATTAACACTTAAATTGTTCTTTACATTCTAGTGACGAAAATCAGATTTAAATTTGCTATCTTGGCAGGAGGATTCAAATCTGGTAGTTTGCCACACTTGAAGTATTATGGTGAAATTATCAACTTGCCTGTACTTAATATTTATGGCGAAACCGATGACATCATACCCAAAGGTAAAAGATGTACTTTATCAAGATTGGTGCTTATAAATATTTCTACTATTTTTAGAGATGAGCCAAGCACTGGGCGATGCGTTTGAGGATCCAGTTACGGTTATACACCCAGGTAAACACTACCTGCCTGCTGGTGCTCCCCAGAAAAACGACTACCAAGCCTTCTTTAAACAACGCTTTAAGGAGAAGGAGCAAGAACAAATGAAACATGATTCAGATTGTGCAAATAGTTGATTTCATATCAATAAAGCGTATTTATAACAAGGTTGTTGGTTACCCAGATAATCCTTATCTCACTTTTATAGACTGCTTGAATGTCTCGAGTGTGATAAAATATGCTTATCACCTTCACATTCATAACCTATAGACTGAATGCAGGTCTATTGTATTAAAGTGCAGTCAACATAATGTAAATTCCTACCAATGTGACTTGTGAAATTGTATAATTACCTTAATGCATGGCTTAATCATTAATAATGGAGTTAACAGAAGCAAAATTAGCAGCTATGATAGGCCTAGGCTTAAGCAGCATGATGGTTGGATTGTTGCCGGCATGGTTTTCGACTCACGGACGGCAACAGTGGCCTCTCTTCTTATCATCACTATTGTGCTTTGGGGGTGGTGTATTAATGGCAACTTCTATAATTCATATGCTTCCTGAAGTTCGAGAAACAATGCCCAAATACCAACAGTATACCGAGCTCATATTTTGTGCTGGATTTTTTATAGTGTATGTGATTGACGAAATTGTGCATTATTTTTATGGTGATGCCCATAGTCACAGCACTACTGCTAATGGCAGCTCTTCAGATTTACACAAAACAAATCAGCGAAGCCTTCAAAAGAAGGTCAACTATGGCAGCACAGAATATCAACCCTTGTTGTTTGGAGATGGCAGTCACAGACAACCATCTTATAACCCTAATTATTCAGGTTCTATTAGGGATAATAATTTTTCGTGTGAAAATCACCCTCCATCACAGTTGTGTCATGTTGGACATCAGGAGCCGTGTGATGCTTCTCCTATTGGAAGTATTGGCTTGTTGTTGGCGTTATCTGTGCATGCTGTGCTGGAAGGCTTGGCGATTGGTTTGCAGCAATCTTCTTCTCAAGTGAGTTTAGTTTGGTGTCCAAGTTGTTCAATTCTATATGTGCAAATGTAATGCAGGTGCTGCTGCTGCTAGGTGCCGTTGCTTCACATAAACTAGTAGTTGGCTTTTGCTTAGGAGTGGAGTTGGCAACAGCAGCAACCAAACCGACTTGTCGCCACTTCATATGTATAACAATATTTTCTGTTGGTTCTGTATTGGGAATTGGAGTTGGAATGGCTATAACAGAGATTCCAAAGAAAATATTGGAGGTTGTTTTTCCTGTTCTGCAGGTAAGTAAAAAGTACTAAACAATGTGCATGATGCTTTCTCTGTAAAATTAACTTCTGAAACTACAGCTTTAACACTGTATTTAATTAAATTAACAATTTAAATATAACATTGGAAGTTATAGTATTTTTATCATAATGAAAGCATCTCCTGTCTGGTAGGATCCTGAGAAGTAGGCTAATGGTAGCATAACTATTAGATTATCTTTGCTAAACAGAGCGAAGGTGAATACTCGAGCTTAAATATTAAATGTCCTGGTCCTTCAGATGGGGGTTTCGGGGAATAAAGTTGCTCTTTATACCAAGTAAAAAATTACAACTTTAAAAAGATTCAAACATCATTTATTTAAAAATGTGATGGATTTGACCACGAAAAATGCAAAATGAAGTGGGTGACATGAAACAAACAGAACATTTTGTCCAATAAGAAAGAGTATAGAGAAAATTAAAAAAATGGTAACATTTGACTGTAGAAAGAATAAAATTTAAAAAACAGATTGTGGGAGGTAAAAAATATTCACAGAAAATAATTATGAAGGGCTAACTATTAAACTTCAGAAAAGCACTGGTAAAAAACTTTGAAAGTCGAAGAATCTGAAAATAGGTTAGACGTTATCAAAGAAAGGTGTTTGACAAAAATGTAAAAATTACAGAAACATAAAAATTACACCAACATTTAGTAAATTCTGTGGTGAAATTGTGAGATATCATTGAAGAAGAATATAGCTGCAAAGCAGTAGAAGAACAAAATGGCTTTAAGGCTGTTTGATCTTATTTTAACATTTTCTGTCTGAAATAAACGTTACATATTCTTAGAGTACGGTAGAAATCTTTTGGAAACAATTTGATATGTTTCATTCCTTCTCTGTTGTTTATCTAAACGATTACTTATATCTTTCATAATTAGATTTTACTTATTGTAGTTTTCTAAAATAAATTTACTACATTTTCAACTGACAATCATACAAATTGTGCCAGATTAGAAATTGAAATAAAAAATATCACATCTTGCTATGTATTTATGTCACCTATAGTGTAAATTTATGAATAAGTTTAATATAATTAAGTTTTTCTGTTTAAACATTCTTCCTTTTATTACTGCATGTCGGTTTTTCTAGCCATTACTTTCTGTTCATTGTGATTTTTGAGCTTATATGTACATCTAAGGACAGCAGATGTATTAGTATTATATGCATCATTCAGATATAATTTTTAACTCTGAAAATAAAACTTTTGAGAGTTATATGTTAAAATAACTTATGAATACAGCGCTTTCTCTCTCTTGCTCTCTTTCCCTCACCCCTCTCTTCGACTTTTTTTACTGGAGCGCTGCGTGGTATTATACACTCAGTATCTGTTCTGGGGTCTGTAGGAACTATCTGATAAAAATTTGGAAATTATCAGTTCAAGTCCACACATGTGCACAAGTATTGCGGGCCCCATTGAAGGCATTACGTTGTTTGAGAATTCGTTACAATATTAATAGGTTATTTTTAATATTTTATATGTATTTGTGTTAATGCTTAGTTGGTCGCTATTCAGTATTACTCTATGTTCTAGGAAATCATACTTTTGAAATCAATTGATGGGCGTTTGTTTATTCCTCATTCTTTTCTAGAGAGCCAAATCAAAATAGTTTTTACGTCTACATAGAAATTTCTGTTTGTGTCTTTCTTTGTTTCTTCACACTTTTTTTGGATAATATCATAATAAAACATGTTTTCTTGAATTTACATTGTGTCATGCAGTCATTCAATTTTTTCTATCACTTTTTGGTTGTTCGTTAATAAACCAAAAGCTTGTGAATAACTTTTCAAATGTCTATTCTCTCTGTATCTCAGAAACAGAAATTTTGAAATTCCCTTCTCGGGACAAATAACAGTGAAATGTGATTTTTAATTATTATGCAGAAATATTTTTGTTTAGTGAACAAAATTTCCATAGTAAAGGAAATGTTAGATTGATATTTAATAAACCGCTGCCATTGTTAATGTAAGGAACTGAAAGCTACCGAAAATATAATGACAAGAGATGAAATTATTCTGAGGGCGGATTCCAACCTTTATTTTGAATGGTCTTGCAGAGCAAATTTTGATATATGTTGTTCAAAAAAAGTAATGCTCACTTAATATAGAACATAAATGCTATATGGTAATATTTTCAATGTGCTGTATATTATACTACCTTAGCGTTTGGACAAGCTTATTGCAAGATTCTGTTTTGGGTCTTATTGTTATAACAGTATTGTGCAAAGGTCCAGAATAGTTCTAAGAAACAAATGACAATTATGTAAGACGCTTTTCTTGTGTGTTCTGTACTAAATAATGTTTCAATTAAATTGAGAGGTAACAAGTGACAATCTTCAGATGAGTTTGATAGGAACATGTGTTGTTATTACCAAACAAGAATTCAGATTGTACCTCTGAAAGAGACATACTGCACACTTAAATAAATACATGAAAAGGTGCACATGAATACGTTATGCTGCTTCATGCTAAAAAAATTTAAGTACTAAAACAATGCTGTTCATGTTTGTTGCAGTCATATATTTTTTAGATGAAAATGTCACATAACTTATTTGACTCTAAACTTTTACTAGTACACAATAAGCATATTGGCCATTCGTTGAAGCACGTGTCCCTTATATATTAGGATGCATGGATTCTTTGATAAGCTGCATAAATAAATATAACCATTAAGATGCAAACTATGCTTAGTCTTTTATTTGTGTGTCATCTGGTGGTATAAAAAATTGTTTGTTCCGAGACTGTAGACTGTAACACGTTTTCACTCTTTTTGATATACACATGTTCTTAAAAGATAGTTTAAGACTTTATTTATTAGCAATGTTTCATAAACCCTTTATTTTGCCTTAATTGTCAAATGACAACAGATATGCAAAGTGTTATACAAATATTTGAAAGAACAATAAAAAATTAATAAGAGAACTTAAAAATAATGTCAAAAATTACGTAAATTACACCTGTGTGGCTTTATGTGTCATGTCCATCAAACAGATATTAACATTTTTAGTTTTTTTTAATATTAAAATGTAGCTTGGTGAAGTTAGGTTAGCAAAAGTATAGAAAATGTGATTGATAAGAGGTAAATGTTTATTCAAATGTGTTTTTTTCATGTATGGTTTATTTAATCTTTTATGTATTTACATACTTTTTTATACTACACTGCACTGTTAACATTATCTTTTACTTTTGATGAAACAGCCAATGTTACCTTTTATTGTCACAATTATTAAAATTTTCATCTACATTTCACGACATAACCAGTAGTTTATTCTCAAGTAATGTAGCAAGTCCATTATATTTAGGTACAAAAGTAAGTCAGTAAAAGTTTGTGCATTCTTTTCAGAAGAAATAAAAAAAATATGAAAGTGTTACTTGGCGAAGGTTATAAAATTCGTGAAATATCGAGTAAATAGGATTAATTCATTAAGTGGTTATTAACTTAAAACATTCTGGGGACTACATACAATGAAAAACACTAAAATGGTGACGTCTACAAAAGAACGGGGGCTAATATTAAGGCAAGCCTCCAAGTTTACTTTGACTGTGCTACATATTAGATATTTTTTGAAAATAATTAAAAAAGTGTGAATGATCTGTAAATATTCTGAGCTAAACTTTTATATCTGGCCAAATTAGAAGCGGTCACATGAAGAGTCTGTACACTTTTATAATTTCTGACTATTTGGTTTTTAACCTGCTCTGAATGATAGTATTACGTACAGTGCTCTTTCTCCTTGTAAGTTTGGTTTTAGTAAACCATTTTTTTTAGATAAAGAATATAATAATAATAATAATAACAGGCCTTGACGACCTCCAGGTACTCATTTTATTGCAGCCTGAATCGAGCTGGGCCGTAAAAATGCCAGTGATCGAATTGGCGAGAGCGGGATTCGAACCCGCAAACTATTGGTTTCGTAGTCTAGCGAAATATCCACTAAGCCACCACGGCTCAGATAAAGATTAATTATTATATTTATTTTTCAATTTTTGACAAAGATTTCAAAACTAGTAATGTGTATGTATGTATGTATATAATCAAAAAGCAGTATACTTCTTTTTTACATGGTCATAATTTCTTTTTGTTACGTTAATCAAAAATTTTACGTTAACGCTTGGCTTTTTTTTGAAGTGTATGTTCCATTTAAACCCTTATTTGGACAACAATAGATTTATCATTATCCTTATCCTAAAAGACTTAATTTGAAGTTATGTTTAGTTAAACAACTTAGGTATACTTTGAGTATATTCGAAATGGTATTTATCTTTGTGTTGATTAGAATTGCTGTATTTCTGCACAAAAATTGCCTTAAAGTAATATCTATATCTTACCACTATGGTATATTGTATTAATTAAACCATTTTACTATCAGTAAAAAGCGAGGAAGGTTGTTGTTTAGAACTGTCTGAAACTATAAGAGTGGCAAACAGTTAGAAGGGAATTAAAAATGAAAATTGAACAAACGACTTATCTCGAGAGCTAAAGTAGATTCAGTATGTTATCAACAGAAGTAATTTCATGAAAGATTATTAAATAAAAATTAAAAACATCAGATATGGATAAAGATAGAGGGGAGGAAAAATATCAAAGATAAACTGAATATGGACAGGGATAAAGCATACAAAGTACAGGTGTAATCATGTAAAGAATATATTAGAATCAATTAATGGAAAAGCGATGCGGAGGAAGTTGAAAAGGCAGATGGTAAAGGAACTGTTTGAATGGTAGGAGTTCTAGCAAAGAAAAATCACCAAGTCAGATGGTAAAAACAAGAATTAACTTTTTTCAGCGATTTTAAATAGACTATAAAAAGAAACAATATGCATATTATCTGCAGAACATATGTATTATCGAAAAAGCTTATCAACAACATTTGCTAGGTTATGCATAAGAGCAAAATCCTATTACTTATACCCATCTAACGGAGAGTTAAGCAAAGTGGTATTATGTTGCTCACCTTATTCATTATCATAAAGTACAACGTAATGAATCACCAAAGAGAAAATACAGATTGAATGTATTTCATTAAATAGCATGAAGTTGGCATTTTATGCAAATACTGTCCACTTGTCTCTGTACATCTGTCTACTCCTAATTATATAACATATTTCAAACTTGCTACGGCTAATTGAAATATTGTAAGTAATTTTATACAAATAGTTGTCTGTCTATTCATGTATCGGTTTAAATTTGTCAAAGTGAATCCAGACAAGGGTGATAAACGACTGGGGTTAAGTGGGACGTCTATCAATTTGATATGACGAGAAGAATAGCATTTTGAGCTCAGACCAAACGGTCATAGTCTAAAATGATATTTCAATTTATTTTTTTTTTGTAGGGTTTAGCTGCTGGAACATTATTATATGTAACACTGAGTGAAGTACTTCCCCGAGAACGGGCCAGGTGGCATAAACAGCATCGGCGAAGAGTGGCTGGAATTGTGCAGCTCTTGTCAGTTGCTATTGGCTTTGCGATTATGACTGCTATCACGATTTTATTGGGTAAGCTTTGTAATTTTTATTTGAGTAAGTTATTTTAGTGTTAAATTGTATCATTTAGTGAGTCATATGACTTACCTTCAATAATGATCTGATTGTACTTTTTTTGGACAACCAATTGAGAAAATTAACTATGATTACAGTAAATAAAATACAAATTATAAATCATATTAAGGTTTAAGAGAGTTTTTTTTATGATTAAAGTAAGATTGTACTTTGCCTAAGGACGCGACGAGGTAATTGCTACATCGATTTTGTTCATTGAAAGTGTTAATTGGGAATAGGTTAAATTGTATCTTTGAATATTAAAATTGTTTTTATGATAAGAGAATAAAATATGCGTAATAGGTATGTAAAAGAGAAGAATGATTAATTGGTCTACCTCCAGAAACAGGTGCATTGTTTTAAGAAGAAAACTATTTTTACTTACATTTTCAGCAACCTCATGAGTGGATATTTATAACTTAAACAGTTTTAATACAACAGTATTTTAAAATTTTTTATGTTTGAAATATTACATGTAGTAGACTATCTGTTTTTCTATCCTTCTATGTAGTTTCTGTTCTCTAAACCCGTTTATCTTAGCTGCTTCGCAAAGTTTTTTTGTTTTACTACATGTTATACCAATATCTTTAAATATTTTAGTTTATACTTTTTTTTTGTTTATTACCTCATATCATTTTTGTCTTATATTTCGATTGATACTTCCTTATTATTATTTTTTCCTTAGTTAAGGCAACGTAAAAGGTATATTTAAGTAAAAACATTTGATTTTTTACTTATAAAAAATTATTAGTTACTAGAATAACCATTTTCAACACTTTTAAATGAAAACTGCGGTTTTTAGGGTATCTTTATACTTCCCACTATGGAGAAAATATAAAAGTCTCTGAAGGAGATTTTGCGTTTTATATTGGATGCTTTCAAGTTATTTTGGACTTTATTATGCTCTTAAAAGATAGCAGAAACGAAACATAAGATTAATTTAGATTATATTACTTCACTTGTCTATATTTCTTTGTTTTTTCTTGATACTTTATCATATGAAATGGTTTTGTTTAAGAAATAATATATGAGCAAGTGTAAGCAAGGGAAAATCTATGTGAATATTTTTCTGTGCGGATTCCAAATTATGTGGCTCTCAATAAGTGTAAATTTTTTGTATTATAAAGATATTAGATAAGGGCGTGCACAATATTATTATAAATTCCATAATTATCTCACCGCGATTCACAAGGTGATATTCTTATGGCAATTTTTGCGCAAATGCATATGTTTACCGCCTTATTTCAAAGGTCTCAATTTTTAAAAGTCTGATGAATCAGTTCACCTTAAACGTTTATGCTAATTTTTATGTTACATATTAGAAAATCCAGCCAGCTACGCTTGGCTGCTATAGAGAATGCAAGTGTTACGAACTTTCGGTAGCAATCGTTACTATTCTGCAACTATTTCTTCCGGTGTTCTTTGAGAACGTCGTTGTCGTCTTGCTTGGTTTCTTGCTGCTATTTCTTTCGGGGTTCTTCGTAAACTTCGCTATTGCCTTATTTCGTTCTCTGCAGCTATTTCTTCCGGTGTTCTTTGAGAATATTGTTGTCGTCTTGCTTGGTTTTCTACTTCAACTTCGTCCGGAGTTCTTTCGGCACATATACGTCGCCTCACTTCATTTATTGCTGCCCTTTCATCCGTAGTCTGCTCACTTCTTCGTTTTCTCATGTAATTTCTGTGGTGCTCAGCTGTTTGTAGGATAAATAATTTAATTTTAATTTAAGTTTTTAAAATTGCAGTGTGCTTTAAAGATACGACGATCGTTCGTGTATTTCCGCGTGACCCCAAACGCGTTACTCTGGCAACCAATGCTTTTCACACGGCTACGCAAGTATGACGAACCAACACATTGCCTTTTATAAGAGATATGATTTTGGCATATTTGGTGAGAAATACGCATATTTACGTGACAAAGATAATCTACTGAGAATGCGCCAGATCTTATTATCAAGAAGGATTTAAGATAAACATTTAGATAAAGTTATTTATTTAATTCTATTAATTTTACCTTTGCGAGTGTAAGGTCAGAAGGTTGAGTTATGCCCTTAGTGCCTTTTTCCATGCCTACTTCCGTTCTTTTCTGTTTTGCACTTTACATCTCATTTCATTTCACTTTGTCTCTTTTAATTATTGGGTTTATAACTTTTTCTCGGTCTTCTTTTGTTTTCCTTTTTATACATTTGTGCTTCATATAGTTTTCTTAGAGTGTTATTCTCTCTTCTTAACTGTCCTTCTATCGGATTCAATATTGGTTAAATTTCTAAATTACCTCTAATAGAATTATTGAAAACACTTAAATAATTACATAGGAATCTTTGACATTTTGACCAACTTTTTAAATAAATAATAAAAAATGAAAGTCATTCTCCTTTACCACTTTCCTGCATTTTATCTGAATCTGAAGTCAAATTTTGGGATTTTCATAATAATGATAAACCGACTAACCTATTACCAACGTATATATTCCAATGTTACATTATTTGTTTTGTGATTGAGTGATCCTTATCGAAATAATAACTTTTTTTATGCTTATTAAATGTTCTAAGTACATTTGTGTTATTATTATATTAGGTATACCGATTTTTTTGTTATGTTCAGGTTGTTCTCCAGAATATTTGTTTAGTTGCTTTTAACTCCACAATTTTATTGCTTACTATAAATTCTATAATTGTTTTTTGTTGTTAAATTATTTATTACACAGATTTGACTAGTTGTAAATGAACTGTTCAATAAATCGAAAAGAAACTTTGTATAGACATACAGTCACCATGTACCTCTGTGCTAATTATCTTAGTTAAAGCTGATAAAATGTGGATTGGCAAGTACTAAAATCTTCTTAACCATTATTGATTAATGCAATTAATTACATTGCTCTGTTGTAAGGAAAAAAGCAAGTAACAGAAAAAAAACAAGGAATTGCTGAGTGGTTGGGCCTATAAGCTATGAACGATACAAATATGATGTCTCAAATGATACTGTATATAGCACAACATAAGAATTGGGTAGAAGTTGCTATCCAAATGAATCCCATAATAAAAAAAAATAAAATTTAATTTTGAAAAGAGCATGTGACAGAAAACTCTATCCACTGCTATTAAAATAAATTTGAACTAGCGATTAAAGTTTTTAGGCGAGACGTCGCTCTAATTAGAGTACCACTTTTTAGGAATCATATGACTGTTGTTTTTCTTTTGAGTCACGTCTACTATGTAGATTTCCGATATCTGTCATTGCTCATGACATTGCCAAGCTGCATGTGATACACGTTATTGCACATGGATGTAACTTCCATATTGAACTAATCTGTGGCTATACGATTTTAACTATTTTAGCCCATTAAGGTTTTCGTTAATAAGTAATACGCGAACTTTGAGGAGTTAGATGCTACATTTTAACGCATCTGTAACAATAGCCCCACGAATTACTTATATACATACTGACATTTCAACTTTTTAGCTTTATCTTATTTATTTTGCATTGAAATAAATGTTAACACACATTTAGATAATCTGCCATTACATGCAGAACTTGGCTAAATGTTTAATTCTAACCGTCTAGTACAATTACATTTGTATTTTTAATTTTATTTTGATTTTTTTAATCTTTAACGTTTTTGTGGTGCTATTTTTCATTTTTTTTAGTTTAGCTTCTTTCGTCAGGTATTTTCATACTATACGTTCTTCCCTATTACTTTCTTTACTTACAGTGTTACTGTTTTCCAATATGTGATTACCACTGCAGGTTATTATGGAATTAAGATTTATTAGCATTAGTTGTTTTGTTAATTTATGTTTGTTATTACTTTTTCAAATTATTAAATAATCATTAATAATTGCAGTTGGTCTGATTAAGTCGATTTAATTGATAAGAAGATACACCTTTATGTTTTTAAGATACTCAGCATTTGACGTCATATTTTATTGGTATATTGATGAGTTTAATACTCGAATGACGCAAACATATTAACTTTATGAATGATAAGTATTACAAAATATTTTTGTTTACAATAATGATTTTTAGATGTTTAATTCAGTAACAAAGTTACAATGAAAAACAGAAAAATTATTAGAATTTAGACTGAAATACAGAGGAAATATTTCACTTGAATCCAATTTAAAAATGTTGCATAGCGCAGTTTCTTTTATATCCATTTCTTGACACCATTGCTGTTAAGAGAGTTGAACAACAACACTATAATAATAACCTTACATTATCGAGGTACAAATTATGTTTAATTACAACTTGATAACTATTACAACTGAACATTAGTACAATACAAGCTACTATTTATTGAAATTCCTAATTAAAAGCATCTATAATGTCAAGTAGGCTTTGCATAACCTACCAAACCACTTTTTAAAAACTAAATGCACTCATAGAAAATTCATTTACATTCTCATTCTTCTTACAGAAAGCATATATTCTATTATTCTTTCTACCAGGTCTAGAGTTAAAGAATCCTACACATGATTTTTAAGGAACCATCTTAAAATCTCAGTATAATGACCTGGGAATGGAGATTTTTTTTTGTTTTCTGTGCGACTCTTCTATGAATTCCTTCTTTCACTTGTCTTAACATGCCATTTCAGCTACTTTCCTCTGCCATCATTGTTTTTATTTTTATCACCTTCTAAATTCTTCCATTCTTGCTTCCAGTTGCACACTACTCGTGTTATTTTTCTTGACATCAATTGCAGTAATATGTGCTCGCCATACCTCAATACCCTTCTCACAAGCAATAACTTGGCACATAATCTTCTTGCTGAGGAACTGTTTTACCTTTTTTACCTCACCATGTTCATATAACCCTCACAGTTGATCCCATTAAGTGGCTATGGACTTTATCACCCCTTCATATATCCTTACTTTTTCTTAGTAGTTTGCGTTGTGACCACTTTACTCCACTCTCTGTGGTTATAGCCTTTACCCAATTATTTTTATTGGCCAAATACATCAACGTAGATAGAGTAGGTATAATAATTACCCCTAAGTATCCATTTTTGTTAACCATATTTTTTGTCCGTTTAAGTACCATTTTTCCACCATCATTTCTAAAAACCACAATTTTTATTTAACCATTATCTTAAAATTTCAAATCTCACAGTATTCACTTATGCATAGATCATATCTTGCAATACTTACGGATCAAATCAACCTTATCTTCCTACCAGAACTTGACAGCTTTTACCACTGGCAAATCATAAACAAGCTATAGCTTTACGTCGGCTTTTTTTTGTTTATCTTTTATTACCGCCATTATATATCTTCTTTTTTTTGTACTTTTGTGACGTAGTCCTAGTTCACATATACTGACGCACTCTATGCGTCATAATGCTATTATTCCAGGGTATGTGAGCAATTATAGGTTAACTTGGCTTAGGAGAGTCTAGAGGGCGCAAATCTGTTACTCTCAACATATTATTACAAAATTTTTCAAAAGATTGTTCACGGAATATAAGATCATTTATTTTTCTGCAACCTTACGTACTGTACATTCTCTTTTGTTTGTTAGTATCCATCTTTTTAACTCCCAAAACTCTATTATCAGACCCTTTTTTATAGTGAAAATATTTTAGATGCTCTTGTAACGTGCATTCTCTTTCTTCAGAAAATGCAAATGAAAGCTTAGTTGGTAAAATACAGATGGAAGATTACACAACATCCATATGTTTTCAAAAAAACTAAATGCCTGATAAGATCGAAGATTATCTAAATTTGACAGAAAAATAATCAGAGCCTCAATAGATATGCATTTGAGATCATCACAAGGCGAGATACGGGAAACTGCAACTGAGACAAGAAAGGCGACAATATGACAATAAGGACGTTATATACGAATTGCTCAATTGCCCGTTTGATCGGAAATATGCTGCAATGGTCACGGATACCAGCAAAATACAATAGATTTACGTATCAAAATATTTGGTGGGATTTACAAGGTGGTTCAAATATGACCGGAACTGATTTGTGTGTAAACAAACCACACTACGCAGCAGCTTTGCGACCTTGAAAGACTAGAGCCAAAACCTCCAACCTCCCTCTTCCTTGGGTTAGAACCTGTTCAGTCGTGTTTGGAAGTTGCTTGAGTAATAAGCGGATAGGAGGTACCGCGAAGCGTAGAACAACGCATTGTGATTAAATTCCTCGTTGGAGAAAATGTTCCGTCCACTAAAATTTACCACAGTCTTCAACAACAGTATGGGAAAGAGTGTCTTTTATAGACCCGCGTGTTTGAGTAGTGCTTTATAAAGGGCAGAGAACGCGTGGAGAATGAACCGCATGATCGTCGGTCACGAACATCCGTTACCGAGCCAATCATTGATGGTACAGACGCGCTTATTCATGAGAACAGGCGCAGCACTATAATAGAACTTGGAGTAATGCTGTTTATCAATGTTGGTAGTGTAGAAGACATCGTAGAAAAACCATCTGCACTATCACAAAGTGAATGCAGGGTGGGTATCACGCATTTTGACAAAATGGTGTACATTCAAACTGCCAGTTGTCTCCTACAACAGTTTTAAGACGAAGGTGGTGCATTTTTGAAGTCTATAGTGACCACCGATGAAATTTGGGTGCACTACTTCAACCACGAGTCCCAGAAGTCATCACGCGAATGGCGGCATACCAGTTCTTCCAAAAGCTAAGACAGCGCAGAGGAGCTCTTCAATAAAAAAGTGATGGTAACGTTCCACCGACAGGGGGTTATCTATATAGACTTTTAACGGATGCCAGAACAATCAATGCAGCTTATTACTAAGACCTCCTGACAATAGACATGAAGGAAAAGATCCGATCCAAGCGGAAGACAGATGGAGCCTTCTTTAAGACAATGCACGCTCCGATAGACCAAAACAACAATGGAAACCTTCCGAAAATTAATCTGGTCTTAAGTGACTTTTACCTGTTCGGAAGATTCAAATGAAACGCAAGGCATGCGGTTATGGATAACGATACCGTCATCCAGACTGTTCGGGAGTGGATACACCGCACCCAAAAGGCTTTTTTGAAAAGGGCATCAGGATGCTTCCAGAACGTTGGAAAAATGTGTCGACTCCGGAGGAAAGTACGTTAAAGACTGGCATTTACCAGTAAGTGTTTGAAAATTGGAAGCATGTGGGGTTTATGAAAATAATGTGTGGTGGTAGGTAAAAGATTTTCATGTGATGCAAAGCTCTTCTTCATTAACTGTCTTTTGAAGGGTTGGAAAGGAGTAATATTTATGTGCCTAATAGAAATTAAAATAATAATAATAGTTCCCCGTAACAGGCCACGAAGGCCTGTGGGTTCGTAATAGGATAAGGTCTGCTACAATCTAGAGCCTATGGTACACAAGGGTAGTAACGTGGCTAGTGCTACGTACCGACCGTCTATTATTACCCCAGAGTTTGACCTCTGAGCCTGACCAGAGCCTGAGTCGAGGTGGGCCGTAAAAATGCCAGCGATTGAATTGGCGAGAGCGGGATTCGAACCCGCAACTTTTGGTTTCGTAGTCTAGCGACCTAACCACTAAACTACCATGACTCTCCAGAAATTAAAATAAATAATTTATATATTTTTAAATAATCTTTGAATTTAACTTATACAAAAAGGATTAATTTAGAACGTTTATTACTGTTTCTTCGCTTGTTTTGATTTGCACTTTAATTATTAGACCAGTTCTATAAAATATGAGATTTTAGAATTAGAAGAAAAATCTCAGTTATGGAATTCAGAAAAAAATCACGTAAGATCATGTACACTAACAAAATTATAACTCTAGATGTTACCCGAGTTCCGTGTTTATCCCAAGAATAAAAAAAAGTAAGAGAGCAGTTTATGAAATCAAAACTTCTCTAAATTATTCATCTTTTCTAAAATAAGGTTTATTGCCGTGTACTTGTAAATTAGTTCAGCTAATTATGCCACAAAAATGTCCCAAGTGCTCAATTCCAACCATCTGAGAATAATCATATTTTAGATCAACGATTATTAAAAATTGCTGTACGCATTGGACATGAATGTTTGTAGCAGTAAGTAGAACAGCTTTGAAGTACAAAAACACATGAAGCATGGAATTACTCAAAGTAAAAATCGTTATAGGAAAGTCAACATAAAACGTTAGGACTGATTTACTTACAAGAAGCCCATGAACATATGTACCTTTGGTCTTATTTTATCTTCAACAACAACACTGCTGTACACGCTTAAGATGATCTGTTCTTATGTACAATGTTGAGAACAGATTATTTCTTTACGTAAGTTGTCATCGTTGTCATGTGCAATGTTAATCTGGCAGGCATCATCTTCCAAAATGTATTTACTCATACTGACAAGTCAAATTCTTAGCACATCATTTGAAACTTTCGCCCCTTTCCAAATTGCTTTTGTTATTCAACGTCATCTTCACGGTGTTTGATATTTATCTTGGCCAATAATGTTTTCAAAATGCAGAATGTTGGAACGATGCTATTATCCAAATGTGTAAGCGCGCGACCAATAAATAGAAACTCATATCCAAAATAATACAATTTCTTCGTAATCGTAGGTACTTATGATCAATCATGTTATTAACAGATGTGAGCGTTTCTTACAAGACAGCATTGTGTAATATTATTCTCTTTTTATAATTGATAAATATTTAATCCATGTAAATTTGCAGTTTTTTTCTTTTTTAGGTAATGACCATAAATAATTAAAGGCTTTTTGAAGAATCACTCACCCAGCTTGATGATACATTACAATCTCCGTAGCAAGATTTTTAATTTAATTATAGATCATTTAGTATATAAATATAATGAACCGCACTAATAAATATTATACAAAACTTTAATTTACGATTTTTTATTTATTTTTGTATAACCACTGCGGCATATTCCGCTATAGCACCGACTAGTGCGTTAGGAAAAGCGACTGCGGGAGCAGGGATGGTGCTTGCGTCTACCACACGCAATCCGACAGTTCCTTTGACTCTAAAACAGCGCGTTGATACGACAGACTTAGTTTATTTAAGATATGGTACTTGAACTTGTTGTCTACCACGGAAAATCTATCCGTGTTGCTTCCCATTTTGCAAGTTCCGCTTTGGTGGTAAGCTGTAAGCGCGGCAGTACGAACCATACATTCCAAATAGTTATCCTCGGTAAGATCTTTGCATGAATCAAATTTAGGCAAATGCACCTTTGCTCCCATGGCTTTGAATGCTTGCGTGTTCGCAATTTTGACCGCTAGTTTAACTGCTAAAATTATGAAATGGAAATAAAAGAAGTTTAAGTTAAGAAAACATAATAACCAACCTTTTATGATACACCTTACATCCTCTTCTTCATTTAGATACTGCGGATCTATAACTGGCGTAGAAAAAGGATCTTTTGCATTTAATTTTACGTGTCCTCTACTTCTAGGTTCGGAACAACCCGCTAGTAAGACGAAACCTTCTTGGCTGATGTTTTGATGAAATGGGAAGATATGCCTAAACGTCTAAGAGTTTAAAAGTAACTTAATATTACTTATTTGCTTTTTGAATTGTTAATAAAAATGATGTGGTTACATATGAAATACTAGTTGATATAGATTCTTTTAAATATTTTAAATAAAAAACTGCTAGGATGACTTTTGAGGGGTATGGGTTAAAAAGTTTTAAGTGTTTCCATTTTTATAACCCCAAAAGATTCCTCTCCATTAAAAAATGAAAAACATGTTTTAAGTAAGAAAAAGATAATGACTCGTTTCTTTTAGAAACCTATGATTACTACTGGCCAAAACATCTAAGCCATTCTATCTCAGGTGGCTTGCGTTAGATGAGCTTTTGATATAATAGCACAATAAAAATGATCATCAACAACTACACCACCTGTCTTGAAGTGTTTAATGTGAAAATTTGTAAACATCGGTTTAGACGTTCCAGAACTGACGATCATAATCTTGAATGATAATAAGAATAGATTAATCAAGGATCTATATTTGATCACAAGGAAACTTAAAGAGCAGTTGACACTTATTTTTGTCATATCCAATCGGTGAATGTGCCATCCGTCTGGATCACAAGAGGAAAATAAAAAAAAACTTATAATAGAGATGAAGCAGTTTACAACCAAGGCGAAACTGACCTCTGAAAAGTACAAGTGTTTAGTACGACGTTCACGGTATGGTGGTGTGGCTCAACAACCCGCGTGGAAGCTCGGCCTACTAACTGAGAAATTGAGGATCTCGTATATTCACCTTCTAACAAGAACAAAATTTGTTTATTTATTGTAAAGTACTAAGGCTCATTTTTATGACGATGTTTTTAGAAATTTGAATAGGTCAGGGTATGAATGTGCGTTTGCCAATAATATACCAAGCACTAAATTAGCCTTCTTTGTAAGAGTGACGTGATCTTCTGGTCCTCCATAATCATTCGCTGCATTTATCGCTGATTCAAGTGAAATAAGAATTGCAATTATTTTTAACAATCACGTCCCATGCCATTGAACCGAACTATCCTCGAAGTATCATCATCGACAAAGCTGAAACCAAAATCTGTGGTTGCTTCAAAACAAATACTGCCCTTAAACAACATCAGTCGCACCTCGACGATTACAATCAATGGCTATCAAATCAAAAGTTGCGAAACTTATAGTCACAGCATTGGAAGTGATGGAATTATTGGATTTTCTGTTTCGTTGTGTGTCTACAAAACATTGGAAATAGTTTAGGTAGGCCAATCTTCTCATCTGATCTAGACTTTTTTAAACATCAAAGACAACAGAAAAGAAAAATTAAGTCAGGAAATATATAACAAAAGTTGAAATTTGTGCGATAGTCACAACAAAATCAGGAGATAAAAAAATTTTTATTTGTCCTATCTGTGAAGAATACGTTAGGTTTAACTACCAGAATCTGGCGAGATCTTTTGAGAATGGGCGAAAAATGTATTTATACTGTATTTTCTTATTTCTTCTTATCTTAACTGAAAAACTGTGCAAACCTTGTTTTCTTTTTTTTTAATTCTATATATATATATATATATATATATATATATATATATATATATATATATATATATATATATATATATATATACTCTTTATCTTGTTGTATCACACACATTTAACGTACTACAGAGCTAGAAGTAAACGTAATAAGAATATTATAATAAGCAACTAACGATATACAGAAAGGTGAAAATGCAGATATGAACTAATACTGACTCCTTCAATCGCCGAGCTATAGTAAATACTTTACTATAGCAGTGTTATATTTTTCCATTCATTACAGCACTGTTAATTATGGTAAAAACATTAAGCAAATGCCTTGTTTTTAATTCTTAGGCATCACTTTCGAATTATTCAGTTTTTGCTATTGTTTTGAACTGTTGTAAGGCAGCGAATGTCTGTTATGAAATAAGCACTTTTGACCTATTTGACCTTTTTTTTTGTAATATTTACATACGAAATTGATTTCTGAAGAATCAGAGATGAGGTAGTGTTTTCCTGCGTGACTAGCCAATTCCTTTACATATATAACAGAGAATTAAATAAATAATGGGACGATATACTTGCAAGAAAAATTACTTTCTAATCCATTAAGTTTCTTTAATTTTTTCTATTGTATGTTTTCATTATATTCTATACCTACTGTTAAGACTGCGTTTCAAACAGACGATTTAGAGGTCATAGACTCTTAAATCTTAATCTTTCTCGCCATTAAAATTCTGTAGAGGATTAAAGGATATCAGGTATGGTCTTTTGACCTAGATAAGAGTAATGAAAAAATTTTATAAGTGCTAAATGCAAATATTTCTTTGGCATTATGTTCAACGAACTTAAAAAGTTCGTTACTGAATTCTATGTCTGTCTGTCGGTCTGTCGGTCCGTCACAAAATTTGAGATTTTTTAAAATTTGAAAATGGATTCTTATATGAAATTTTACGCTGATTTCATATTCGAAATTAATAAATTTCTATCTCGAATTATTTTCGAGATATTCGACTTCGAATTTCGGGAAAATTTTCAACATTACGATTTTAAATGTGATTCTTATAGGGAATTTTACGCTGAATCCGAAAATGAAGTCGAAAAAATTCTGTCGAATAATTTTCGAGATATTCGATTTCGAATTTTCCCGAAATTCGAAATCGAAATCGAAAGGTCTTCTTAAGTTCGTTCTGGGATTGCTTACAGAGCAATCTCTTCGCCGGCCCTATGTTTTAGTATTGGATGAATTTTTGTCGGCAATGAGGATTTGATATAAAATATGACCTGAACATAAAATTATGTTGTCTTTAAAAAGAGTATATCAAATTATTAATTTAAAAATTACAGAAATTGTTTGTACGCACAATTAAATTATTTACATTAAAAAATTACAATAAATCTAAATTTTGATTTAAAAATAGAATTTTCGAAACTTTGCTCGATGTGAGCCGGTGTCTTTTTTCACAACAAATTTGACCTGCCTTAGAAAAAATTCTTTCTCACGACACCGAAGTTGCAGGAATGCAAAGCCGTTTCAACATCAAGCCGTATAAAATTGGGTAAAAATGCTTTCTTGATTCCCGCCAAACCAAGGGTTTTGCTGGTTCTTACGATAGCAGTTGCAGACGGATCGTGGCTACCTTGAAATTTGCTGACGCCTTTGTCAAATTCATCCCAAATGCATAGCTCCTGACGAGCCATTGAACTAGAGGTCGCAGGTTGATAATCATGGGCCTGTGAATTATTATTGCTTGCAAGGGTGGTTAAATGGCCTCTCACTTTTCCAATGAGCCCCTGATGGGCACATTTATATTTACTATCATCAGCAAAATCCTGTCTCTTAAACGTGGGGTCTAGCAAAATTGCTTGAGCAACCAGCTCTTGCGACTCCCTCCCCCCAAACCAATCTGTTAAACCGCTAAAGAGTTCAGATGCTAAAAACAATATCCTATCCCCGGGATTTATACCATTTTCAAAGACCTTAACTCGTCGTGCCATTAATCTAGCCAAAACTGTTGTTTTCGGTAGTGTCACTATTTTTCCCCGACACTACCTTACTAACCTCGTCAAAAACTTTCAAAATGTCAACAGAAAGCCTGATTATAAGCCAATCAGCATCATCTATTTCAATTTTGACCCCTAAAAGTGCCAGCGTAGAAATGATAGGTTCTTTGTTTTAAAAAAAAACATATCAACGATGAAATTCCACCTGGTTGGCACGTCTTGTTTTAGTTTCAGACGGTTTGTTTTAAGCTGCCTTGCATTTCTTGCAATTTTGAAAGTGCATGAGAACATTTTTTAAAATATTGCACAACGGTTTTAACTGCCGTTGTGGCAACAGATTTAGAAATAGCATTTTGGGTCCACCAGATTCAAGCTAAGGGGCAAAACACGAAATGTGCCTAACATTACAAATGGGTCGAAGCAGTTTTCATATTTGTCACATTATCAGTAATAATCGCGGCAATTTTATAGTGGATATCAAATTTTTTAACACATCTGATATCCGAGTTGAAAGTTGAAGTTTAGGCGCTAGAGGGCGTTCTCTAAAAACCGAATGGAAAAAGTAATTACATCAGCATATGCACCTAACATCTCATTATAGCTAAATAATTGACGCATACGCAGACAATTTTACCCTAAATATAGCAGTCTAAATTCCAAAAATTGCGGCATTCAACAACTATTATTAGAAATTAGCATATCTCATTAGCAATAAATGGCGCTGACTGCAAATAGTTAAAAGTGCTGGCGAACTCTCAGTCAATCAGGAGCCATAGATATTATAGATGTTATAGATAAATACTACATACCAAGCTGTATAAAGGCGAAGACTATTAAGAGAATAAGCAACGTTTCAAAGAACTGAGAAGTTATCGGAATCAGAAACAAGTCGAGGTCAAGTTTCGGGAGTGAATCAGATCAGTGAGTCAGATCGAGACGGGAGAACCAAGAGCAGCTCGCCCATCCGCAGACCGCACAACGGGGAAAGGGCGAGAGTCGAGTGGGAGATCGAAGAGCTGCGGCTCTTATTTTGTGAGTCATAGCTCACCCACTCTCCACCAAGAGCTGGTTCTTTTGAATAACTCGTGAGTGCATCTCCAATCTCTAATTTGAGATAAATATGCCAGATATCATTTTTTAATGTTAACTCTCTAACCTACAAAATAATACCACATACCGGTTTATAAATTAGTATGAGAAAAAGATTCTTTGTTGATACTAAACTAAAATAGTAGATTTACTTATAGGCACACTATGTAACTCAGTTGATAGGTGAGCTCATAGAGTTTTATATAGTATGTACATATGAAAGTTTTGAACAAGGATAGCATTTTGGATTTGTTAATTTATGTCATATTAAACTTTAACTTTTTGCAACAGTCAAAAGGTAAAGTCGAATTTTCTACTCATTAACCTAAAGAGCTGAAGAAAACGTATCTCATTATCAAACGAGCTGGGTGCAAAATTTCCAAAAAGAAAATTTTATAGAAGGTTATAATTGCAGGTAAACTCATAAGAGAAGTGAAAATAGGGAATTGGTACTTATCTCTTACCTAATTACCTAAGAGAGATGAAGAAAGACTTTACAATGTGTGTTTTAGATGAGCACCAGAGATTTAAGATCCCGTTTCCGAGCTCAAGTTGGATTGTACGTACGTAGAAAAACTATGAAGATTTATCAAATTTTTCTCAGGTTAGAACGAAATGCGAGTACTTATTAATTGTGCATGGTAGTTATAAACCAACCAGTAAAGGACTATTCGACATCCATGTACTTGTTGACCCCGACTTACCAACTACCACATTTTGCGAGCAAGTACGACTACCCTCCCTAGAAAATGTCAGCCATTTGTTTAGCCGTTGCTTCGTTTACCCTTCAAGACCTCAACATCATTGAGCCTGACTAGTATGGCGCTATGAAGGTTAATTTTGGTTGTGCTAATGTCATTGGAATAGTCTTCTGTCAAATTCCACTTTAATTAGTATCCGTGCACACGTGAATACGTGCGTTGACAACTTGAGAGACATAATTAAAAATTCTCTGTACGGAAATGGTACACAGAACGTGCTCGGAGAGTGTAGTATAATGTGGTAAGCTATCTATCAGTTATGAAGGACGATCACGTTCACTACCACTTGTAATATAGGTAGGAGCGTACTGTATTTCAACAATACAGCAAAAGCATTCTTTTTAGTCTGCATAACCTTCGAATTTATTTCTTATCAAACATGTCTGGGATATGATACGACGGTATTACAATATTTTAATTAACAAAGGCAATATGTGAGCTAAATTAAAAAGAAGCTCGTAAGTTTATTGTTCATGCATGAGGTATCAATTTTAGGCTTTTATACATTAAAATGAGAAGCCTTATGTAGAGAGTCTGTCTGTCCGTCCTTTTATTATTCAACTTTTGATCAAGGCAGCTTCCAAGCTGAGGACAAGTTTCTATTTCTGACATCTGTCACGCCTTATAATTTTTTATCTGTGATAGATAGAGGCATAACGTTTTCAGTATTCAACTAAGGACCATAAGTCATAAGTAAGACCAAAAATCAGCCTGATCGGAAAACCTCGAGACCAGTTTGATCGGAAGTGGCCGCAAATTTTTCGGTTCCGGCCGCTAAATTTTTGCCGCTATTCACTTTCATTTGAATATAATTCACTGTCATTCGTTTCAATAAAATTTCGTTAAACCCTGTAGTTTAGTTTCGTGCATAGTGTCCGCTTTGCTTTACTTGCAAAGCAAATTTTTTGCTTGTTTACTTTCAATAACCATTCAGGTCAAATTACAAAGATTTCTTTTTACTTCTTGTAGGTGTTGTAATTTATATGATCACTGGTGTAAATAATGAAACCTAAGAGTTACAATATTTTAGTATATGTTCCTTAAATTTAAGATTAACTAATGTTTGGGACCCAAGCTATTGCTAGTATTACCTCTGGTTTGTAATTAGCGATGGCTTGAAAAACTCGCTCGCTTGTCGAACCCATGCCAAACATTAACACGCTAATATTCGATGCGGAATGTGCCATACCCACAACTGGCGATGTTGCCAATAAGCCTAAAAAGAAAGAACATTAGTGAATTAACACCAAACGTACTAAAACAATGCTGCAAACCAGTAGCAACAGAATTCGGAAAACTAGTTGGTTTCATACTACGTGATACAGTAGACATAAAAATCGAAGCACTTAAACAAGCAAGTAAAATTAGTTGATTTAGAACAAAATAACAGACTAAAAACTTTGTACAAATAAGTAAAAAAGAAAAAATAGACATTTTAATTTTATCTTTTGTAACATGTATAGAAAAATGTAGTATAGTAGTGAGAGTACGAAACTCAATTTTAATTTAAATCTCTGGTATATTTTTGTAGTACTAAGACCTATACTAAACCGATGAAACTTAGAGATTAATCAAAAATTAATCTTTTTTAAATTATTTAATATTTTTACATATTACATATATAAATGAAAGAGGGGATTAATAAACATAATAATATATCATAACCGCCTCAACTTCCGTAAAATTATGGTAATAATACCGGCTTAGTGAAAGTATAAAAAGAATAAAACGACAAAAGAATATAGAGTAAGTCAAAGATACGAGCAAAAGAGCAACACTGATAAGAAGCTATAGACATAACACATCACTCAATAAGTTTGTAGGATAAACTAATAAACAACAACTGTTAGGGAAAATTCAACGTTATTCATTGAAATGGTTTCCTTCAAGAGTGATACATTCATTCCAACGGTTCTCTAACTTTCGAAGTCTTTTTTGTAGAACAGGTAGTAGTCACTAGGAGCCAGATCCGGAGAATACGTTGAATGGGAAAGCAATTCAAAGTGCGATTCGTGCAATTTTGCCATTGTTGCTATCAACTTGTGACACAGTGCATTGTCTTGGTAAAAGAGCACTTTCTTTCTTTTTCATTTGGGGTCGTTTTTTTACAATTTCTTCCTTCAAACGCACAATTAAGGCCATATAATATTCGCTATTGATGGTTCTTCCTTTCTCAAGGTAATCGATGAATAAAATACCGTGCGCATCCCAAAATACGGAGGCCAAAATCTTACCAGCTGAAATTTTGCGTTATTGGTCGCTTTGGGCGACTTTTGCCCTTTGCTGTTTACTCACCTGCTGATTTGACTCTGGAGTGTAGTGATGGATCCTTGTTTCATCCATTGTCACAAGTCACATGAAAAAATCCTTTTTGTTGCACTAAAACAGCTCCAAACACTACTCTGAATCGTGGACGCGTTGTTTTGGATCAACTGTGAACAAACGCGACACCCACTTCGAACAGAGCTTTCTCATAGACAAATGTATATGAAAAATGATGAATTCACTGCCACATGATATCTTTAAGATGTCAGCTATCTCACGCAACGTCAATTTTGTGGGCTTTTTCTATGTTTTCTGGAACAACTGCCAAATGTGGGCGACCAGAGCGTTCAGCATTATCGGTGTTTGTACGGTCGCGTTTAAAAACAGCAAACCACTTCTCTACCATTTGCCGAATAACACTTGTCAAGCCATTACTTTGCTTGAACGGCATTTTTCCCAGTAAAAAGCAATACTTTATCAACACACGAAATTTAGATTTTTCCATTGTTTTGAAAATTACACAAGTAGTGTCACTAAAACCATTGTAACTTGTGAACAGAGTGTCATGAAATTTTGATACGTATCATTTGAAAGTTAGTACTTTCTAAAAATCATATGGAATTGTCAATAGTGGCGCCATCTAACAGTCATCCTACAAACTTATTAAGTGATGTGTTATCTCAATAAAAAATCCGCCGAGACCTACGTCATTAAAATCGCCCATAATTAAAACTGTTCTTGATGCCAATTAAAATATGTAATTTATCCAATTGCGTTTCTAAACGTTGCTTTCTTTGGAACAAGTTATAATGATCATTTACAGACTGTTTTTTATCCTCTCCTCTCAAACGATTTACCGTGCGGATGTATACTATATATTATATTGAATAATATATTAGTGCGCATCTATCAATGTTTTTTCAAGATCAAAAAAGTTTTGGGAACATTTTCAAAATTCAACTCAGGAAAATCATTTACTAAAATTACAAAAATATAGTTTAAATCTAATTAAAGTACAATATATAGTAACGTTCTAAAAAAGTGATTTGCTAACAATGAAGTCAACTTCACGTATCTCGTTTTCGAACCGAAAATGTTGGTTTCAGGTTACCACCATTGACCAACTCGGCTCATTTATATTACCTTCTGCATCTCCGTCATCAAGCTGATACATAGAAGTGGTCTTAAAGAAACTTTCATGCTGTTTATTCAGTAAACATAACCTACTTGCTATACGATAGCCACCAGTTGAAGAAGAATACGTCAACGCAACTTTCAGTTGTGCGCAATCCGTTTTTGTATTGATACTACCCTAATGTACTACCAGTTAAAATTTATGCTAGGTCAACTAGGAAGTTCAGTATGTACCTCGTTGAGTTACTGTGACTTGATCCACTTTAGCTTTCATGAACAGCGGCTTCCTTATTCTGATATGTAAGTATTGCGATCACAGCTGATAGATACTTTACTATCTGAGAATGAGTTTATATCATTATTATGGTAGTAACGCGACTTTGCTCGCTTCAATTGATATAAAGAACTTAGTATGTTTAAATCGTCTGGTCAATTATGGGAACTTTGAGAGATGAGTTTAATCTAAGCCTACGAAGTTAGATGTCTCACGATGCAATCCAACGTCTTTAACCAGTCTCTTCAGTTTGTTCTTAGTGTGCTACCCCGAAGTATTCTACTAGTCTATTACTTCCGTTATTCCAACGATAGTGCTTGCGAAGTAGAAGCTGTAACTAGTATTTTCGATCAGAGAGAAGTAATCGCGTTGGAATAGTACTGGTTAAAAAGTTGTGACATTTAATATCATGGTTTGCACTCTCGACTATGTATATTCTGCGTCGAAAATGTTTATCTGAAATCAGAAGTTGTTATGATTTATTATTGAGAAAGGTTAAATCTAGGGAATTGTTCGGTAAGTAAATTTTACGATTGGAACAAAATGGCGCCTGTTTGAAAAAAAAGTAAATTTTTTGACACAAAAATTTGACTTTGATAGCCCCAAGAAAATATTATTTTTAATCGGAGAAATAAATCGAACGATTTCCTCCTGCAGAATTCATTTTAATACAAGTTACAAAAAATGTTAAGTAAATAATTCATCGGTTTTCAAGTTATCGTGGTCACCAACTTTTAAAACATCGATTTGAGTTAATTGCATTTCAAGATTCAAGTTTAGTTTTCTGTGTGATAATTCCAAAAAAAGTCGGTACTTACATGGAATCGTCAATTCCTGGGCTGTACGATACTTCCTCCTTACTCATTGAGACTATACCAAATTTGATAACGATCGGGGCAGAACAACTCCATGACATTCCTTGTTAGTCACTGCCAGCCGGCGGCCGGCTGGGAAGATCCTGATGTTCCTGAAGTCACCGCGCCATCGTAGTTTTTTCTTGGTGGAGAACAGGATCGCCGCACTCTTCTCTTGGATTGATCCTAATTCTCCACCTGTCGCACTCAGTCTTGCCATAGAATCTAGCTCCTCCTGGACCATGTCCGTATTGCCAGTGGAGGGCCTCCACGCGAGCTTGACAGTACCGCTGTGTCGTCTGCGAACTGGGCCTTATCGTCTGTGGCAGGTTCGTGCGTTGGAAGTGTCCGCACGGATACAAGTCTGAAGAGTACGTGGGACAGCACTCGAGCCTTGGGGACTCCGGCTCGACGCCCTCCGATGACTTCGCCGCCGAACTTGATCCGGAACCGTTCGGACCTGACTAGGAAGGTTACCGGATCAGCTGGACCATCGGCAGCGGGATAGTTGTCTGATAGCCATCTTGAAGACGAGGCCGTGATGCCACACCTTGTCGAACGCCTTGGCTGACATCAAGGAAGGCCGCAGCTGTACTCTCTGGTGAAGCCTTCCGTGATCTTGCTAGACTTCACTTCATCTTCATCACGGTTTTGGGGATTCCTGGGATCCCAGCCCCTAACCCCCAACGCTGCGGTGACATCTGGTGGATAGTGATTGGCCTGCAGTAAGGCAGGCCGCCCCCGCTCCGCCTTACGGGGAAATCAGGATCTTCGGGCGCTTGTGGCAGGCGCCCCTGTCAACGTCATAGTTGTAGAGACCACGGACTGCTGGATTTCCGTGGTCTTGGACGCTGGCGTGGAGTTGTAGGGCGCACTGGAAGATATACTCCTGGATGGTTGGCACGTCGGCATCGCTGTGGAGGGTGGTATTGCGTACATACCACGGAGTGCCAAAGATGGTCCGAAGGGCCCGGTTCTGAACCACCTGGAGTTTGTTCACGTGGGTCTTGGCTGCATAACCCCAAACAGCACAAGCGTACGTCATAGTTGGTCTTATGACTGTTTTGTACAGCAGTAACTTGTTTTTGATGGACATTTTGCTGTTTTGCAAGCTGCCCAAGGCTTGGTGGGCTGCCTTGGCTCGCGTCACCATGGTGTCCATGTGAACTCTCCAGGTAAGCTTTTTGTCAATGGTCACTCCGAGGCATCGTGCCTCTTCTCTCCAGGGTATATCCTGTCCGAAGATCCTGATGTTCTTGATGTCACCGCGCCATCGTAGTTTGTTTTTGATGGGGAACAGGATCGCCGCACTCTTCTCTGGGTTGATCCTGATCCTCCACCTGTCGCACCAAACTGATGCTAGACGTCACGTCACGTCATCTTCTTCACGTAATTGGGGGTCCCTGGGATCCCAGCCCCTAACCCCCAACGCTGCGAGTGACATCTGGTGTTGTTGGTTGGCTGCTGAGGCAGACGTCCATCCGCCTTACGGGAATCAGGATGTTCAAGTGCGCTTGATGGCGGGCGCCCCTTGTCAACGTCATAAGTTGTATGAACCATAGTTGCAGGAGCGCACTTGGAGATAGTTACTCCTGGAATGGTTGGCACGTAATTTCGTGACAAATCGCTGTTGAAGAATGGTATTTCTTACATACCACTTGTTTGAGCGCCAAAGATGTTCCTTGTTAGTGCCCGGTTCTGACCACCTGAGTTTATTCACGTGGGTCTTGGCTGCATAACCCCAAGTTACAGCACAATGTTCAAGTACAATTCGTCGGCCTGATGTACTGGTCCCATTGTATAACAGGAGCTTAATTGTGTTAGACAAGTTTGCTTTTGGGTGCATAATTGCCAAGAAAAGTCTGGGCTGTCTTAGCCGCGTAACCATATTGTCCACGTACGATACTTCCTCCAGGTGAGACTTCATTTATCACAGGGTCAACCTCCAGGTATCGTGCCTCGTTTCTCCAGGGTATATCTTGGTCCTGAAGATCCTGATGTTCCTGATGTCACCGCGCCATCGTAGTTTCTTCTTGGTGGAGAACAGGATCGCCGCACTCTTCTCTGGATTGATCCTAATTCTCCACCTGTCGCACCAGTCTTCCATAGAATCTAGCTCCTCCTGGACATGCCGTATTGCCAGGGAGGGCCTCAGCGAGCTTGACAGTACCGCCTGTGTCGTCTGCGAACTGGGCCATCGTCGTGGAGGGCGTCGTTGGAATGTCCCGCACGTACAAGTTGAAGAGTACGGGGGACAGCACCGAGCCTTGGGGGACTCCGGCTCGGAGACGCCTCTCCGATGACTTCACGCCGCCGAACTTGATCCGGAACCTTCGGCCTGACAGGAAGGACCGGATCAGCTGGACCATCGGCAGCGGGATGTTGTCTGAAGCCATCTTGAAGACGAGGCCGTGATGCCACACCTTGTCGAACGCCTTGGCTACATCAAGGAAGGCCGCAGCTGTGTACTGCTTCTTGGTGAAGCCTTCCGTGATCTTCTCTACCACCCGAAGGAGTTGGTGGGTGGTAGAGTGGCCTTGGCGGAACCCGAACTGGTTGGGTGGAAGAAGTTCGAGTTCTTCGACCGCTGTCCTCAGGCGGTGGTGGATGATGCGTTCCACCAGTTTCCCCAGGTTCGGCAGCAGGCTGATCGGCCGATAATCCTGGGGGAACGTACCTGATTTCCCGGGCTTCGGGATCATCACAACGTCTGCGATCTTCCACTGGCTCGGGAAGTGTCGCAGGCTCAGGACAGCGTTGGTAATGGCAAGAACGTAGACGACTGCCATCTTCGGGAGAGCTTTCAGCGCGCGGTTGGGGATGCCATCTGGTCCGGGGGCCTTCCGGAGGGGCAGCGCGCTGTTGAGTTTTCGGAGTTCCTCGGGGGACGCGTGCTCCAGAGGATCGTTGACGTGTTGATCCCGGAGGCGTCCCACTCTGCGATCGACCGCGGCGAAATGGTCAAGATCGGCGTCTTGGTAGTCGATGTCGCACTGCCGCTCGAGGCAGTCAGCAAATGCCTCTGCCTTATCCTGAGCGGTGTGCGCGACGCCGGTTTCCCCGTGGATGGGCGGGACGGGGGGTCTTCTATTCTTCAAGATCTTGACCATTCTCTAGAGGGAGTAGTCGGTCGCATCGAGGGCTTCAAGCTTGCTCTCCCAGGCGGCATTGCAGTGCTCCGCGACGGCGGTCTTGATCAGGGCAGCTAGTCGCTTGTACTCCCGTTCATCATCGGGGTGCAAGGACCGCTGCGCGCGCCGTCGCGCCCGATTCTTCTCTCGGATCCGCTCCTTCAACTCCGGAGGCAGAAGGTCTCTTCCATCTCCAGCGCGGACGGGGTTGTTAGCGAAGCGGATGGATTCCTGAATGGAGGCGGTAAGATGGTGCACCGCCTCCTCCAGGTCTTCGCTGGAGCGGATGATGGGGACTCGGCCAATGGTCTCCTTCAAGTGGGCCGTGAAGGCTGGCCACGACACGCAGGGACGGAACGAGACGTCATCCATCCCGTCTGGAATCCCCAGAGTGAGCAGAATCGGGTTGTGGTCGCTGTCAAGCTCGCTGACGTTTTCGAGGGTGTGCTGCATTCGGACGTCCTTGAAGATGGCGATGTCAAGGACGTCTGGGCGACCTGTGAGGTCGTAGTGGGTGGGTTCGAGCGGCCCCTCCACTACCAGGTCGCGGGGTAGGGCGTACCCATGCAGCGTTCTGCCGTTTGTGTTCGTGAACAGGCTGTTCCACGAGGAATGTTTGGCATTCAGGTCGCCTGCCAAGATGGTGGCGACGTCCTCCCCGAAGATGGCGTCCAGGTCCTCGGGAAGAAGGGCCTTGTTGTGCATCGGGGAGTTGTAGGCAGCAATGAGCCTTACAACTCCGTAATCCCTCGTCTGGAGGCATACGGCTGTGGCCTCCAGGTGCTCGGTTGCCGGGAGCGGGGCTGGGTGGTGCTCCAGGCAGGTCTGCACGAACACGGCAGTTCCCCCTTTGGCTGCTAGGAGTCGATCGGTGCGGTAGCACATATAATTTGGAAGCCTGACCGCATCTCCGCCCTTGAGATAGGTCTCGCTGACTAAAATGGCATCCAAATTATAACGATGCGCGAACTCCAGCAGTTGGTCCTTCTTGTCCTTCAGGCCGTCCGCGTTCCAGAAGGCAAGTCGGACATGGGATGGTTGGATAGGCCTCCTATCCATGGACGGGCAGCAGCAGGCTCTGGAATTCTTGGGCGTGGCCGATTAGGCGCCCAAAGACCTCTCCGCGTTGGTTGCTCCGCTCAAAGATTGGAGCAATCGCGGGATGAACTCCAGCAGCTTCTGCATGTCGAACCTCTGCAGAAGCTGAAGATGTATCCGCCAGCCCTGGTTGTCGTATCGAAGGACCACCGGGGAATGCGCTGCTGCTCGCTGCTGTTGCATCAGTCGGCTGGCTTGGGGCTGCCCTCCGACCAGATTGGCAGCATAGGACCGCCCAGAAGCATGGTAGCGCACTTGGAGGAGCTGGTTGCGTGCGGGCGGGCTGGCGGCGGCCTCTGCCTTGAACCACTGTGTAGCTCCGAGTCGGAGGATGGGCATCCGGTACTCGCGTGTGGTCCATAGGCACATCCGGCGTCATTCGGCTCTGGATTGCACACGCGTGGGGCCCTGCATTGACGCAGCACGCGCGTTCGAAGCAGTTGCTTGGGCGTGCCGAACCTGGCAGCGATGGCACTGCCCAATCGGTCCGACTCTAGCCTCGCCGACCGACCTGCATGACCTGGCTCAGGTCACTTCCTCCGAGCGGTCCGCCTCGGGGAACGAGATAACCAGCGGCATTGGGCACACTGATAACGCTGGCGCTCATGCGGCGGACAGATCGCACTGGGATCTGTCCGAGATCTCTCACTAACTCATCCGGCAAGTTTCCGGAACGTTCCCTCAATGGCCGATCGGAGGCGTGGACGGTGATGTCATCCGCACGTTTTACCATGAGTCGGTGATGCCGGTACGTCGGCGGTGCATGGCTGAATGTTGACTTGAATCAGCATTCTTGCCTTCGTTATTGAGGCGCAGGGTTCGGAACCTTGTTCCGGCCAGCGGCTCTTATCCCAAGACCCCGGGAATGCGCTGCGGTGACTGTATCTGGTCGGTTGTTGGTGCCTCCGCTGATGGCAGCAAACCGGTTCCCGCTAGCCGCCTTATGGCTGCAGGATCTTCGGCGCTTGTGGTGGCGTGCGGCCTGTCAACGTCATAGTCCTGCTAGAGACCACGGACTGCTGTAATCCTGCCGTGGTCGGGACGGGCACATCAGTGTGTCCATGGGCTCATCCGCGTCATTCGATTATACCGCTGGCATGGTTCGCACTCGCGTATCGTTCTGTGGAGCGCATCCTAGTAGGAATCGCCAGTACTTCATACCTCGCCGCCGCGCTGTGCTGAGTACATCCGAACGCTTGGTGGCGAGATAAGTTCGCACTGATAACGCGGCTACACGGCGATAAGGTCGCATTCATCCTTATCTTGCATTACGCGGTCGTTATCGGCGCAGGTATGCGTCGATAACGGCGTTTTACCTGCTTGTGCTCAGCGACTTCGACTGGCGTTCGCTCGTGCTATTCGGGGTCCCTGGATCCAGCCTACAATATTTGCGGTAGTAATCTGGTGACGTTAATATGGTGGCCTGGCGATCCAGCCCAGAATCCTGAATTACGTATCTACCAATAACATTGAACGGCAAGTCGCCCATGTCAACGTCTATGTTAGAAATACTGACACAAGCTTATCAAACTAGTCACAAGTTTGCCGTGGTATTGGACTGCTGCGTTAACTCACTGAAACCTGCAAGTTAATCGTATCGCTTGTTGGACTGATGCTAGATCATCATGATGTTCCGTGCGGTCGCCTTTATCCTGATTCACTCTTACTGACCTTACCGATTATTGTTTATCGAAGAGCCTGATTAGATCGTTGGTCATTAAGTAACCAATACGCTTCCTGGATGGCGAGCTAAACAGGTACGTTTAGCTGAAACATCGCCCAGGACTTGGTGCAGTCGTCTTCAGGACATTAACTAGTCACACGACAAGTCGGTTCATTTCTGAGTTCAAATTGATGCTATTGGAAAATCGGCAAAGTTTGAGGCCTTAGTCCATAGTCTACGCTAAGTGACTGATGCTAGAGCGGAATGCTCCAGTATTTATACCCGCGCCGCGCTTCGTTCCGAACGTTGGTGGGAATAATTCTGGCGGAAGCAAGGCGCAGCATCTATCTTGCTTACGCGGTCGTCTGGCTCTGGTATGCGTCGATAACGGCGACCTGTTGGGCCGCGTTCGCTCGTGCTTTCGGGCGGGTGCCCTACAATATTTTTGCTGTAGTAAATGGGACGTTAATATGTCCGACTATCCAGAGAATTGAATTAGTATCTACCAATAACCATTAACGCAAGTCGATAAAACTCTATGTTAGAAATACTGACACAAGCTTATCAAACTAGTCACAAGTTTGCTTTATTACTGCTCTTAACTCACTGAAATGCAAGTTAATGTACGTTTTGGACATTTTTCATGATGTTCCGTGCGGTCGCCTTTATCCTGATTCACTCTTACTGACCTTACCGATTATTTTTATCGAAGAGTGATTAGATCTTGTCAAAAGTAACCAAACCACCCAGACAGCAGCTAAACAGCTAGTGAAAATCGCTCAACTACTTGCAGTCTCTTCAACATTAACTATCACACACAATCGGTTCATTTCGAGTTATCAAATTGATCTATTGGAAAATCGGCAAAGTTTAGCCTTAGAGTCCATATCTACCGCTATAATTCAATCTCGGATGAGAGTACTAAATGAACTACCCCTTAGGTCATATTAATGCCTTCGTTTCACTCTATAAAGTCTGGTTCTAAAAGCAAAAAATTTGAAATTTGGTTCTGTTTATTTTTGATCGCAATACTTTCTTTTTAAAAGGCGAAGACGCTAACCACTCGACCAAAATCACCCGCTTGATATTTATTTGTTAGTTATTCAATGTGTTTTAATTATTTCAAGGGTTTTTTCATTAATGTTTTTTTTTCAATAGTTTGCACCATCTTTCGTCTATTCTGTTCAGCATGGGTAGGCAGATGTAGTGTGTGTGTGCAAATAATAAAATATATCTAACGGCTTGTGTTTATTTTGAGCGAATTTTGAAAATGTCCTAAAACACTTTTGCCCTTAAAATAATCTTTATCACTGCACACTAATATGTCGTTTAATATGACGTAGCTTACACCCGCACAGTAAATCGTTAAATAAGAAAAAAATGATTTTCTTCCATAGGCATTTATTATAATTCAAGTTCAGGTAAAAGTAACTTCCCGATAGCGACAACTTTTACATCATTTTAATTACGATTGGTTTTAATGGAGCAAGTCCGGGGGGGGAGCTACTTTTTAATAGGAGATGGTTATAGATCTTGAGTACTAATATCCATACAAGCATTTCAAATTTAGAATATTTTTCCTGAAACAAAAGAAATAGATTGAAGGCTCCTTGACTAAAGTACTATAATTCGAAAGAAGAGAGAAACATTGGAACTCTATATAGATAAAAATTTCTTCTCCGTATCTAGCATTTTTCTCTCACTGTCTCTTATAGTTCAAAAACTAAAGATATTATTTCACTTTGGAGATAATTTTATTATACAATTTTCACAGCATTCTAATCAATAATAACGTCGCTGGTGTCAAGAGCAAAAAGGTATCGTAGACCAATTTATTTTATATGAACTTCTGCACAACTCAAGAATTGGTGGGGCCAATTTATCAAAATGTGTAAGATCAAGTTAACCGCAAAAATTCTCGTGCATTTAATAATACTTGAATACACCGCAAGACATAATATGACCATCATTAATACAACATTCCAAAAAAAGCCCGAACAACTCATAACATACAAAAGTGGGGAAATGTCACAGAAAACTAAAAAAAGGTTGTAATCACTGTAAAGTAATCCCAGGAAAATCTTTAACTTCTCAGCACAGAATACTTGTAGGAGTGTTTGTGTTGCCTAAACCGATTAAGATCATAATTGACAAAACAGCTCGCATCAAATGGAAGAAATTGTCGACCCAAAAGGGCAGAACACTACTCGATGAACTACGCGACTATCTAACGAAGGATATAGAAAACACCTACAACAATGCCGAAGCAATGTGGTCGCTGTTCGAAAATCATTGCAGGGGTGAGGCAACTGGGAATTACTAAGGGAGGCCTAAGTACAGGAAAGAACCCCCCATGGTGGGGAGCCGATGTGAAAATGAGTGTTCAAAATAAAAAGACCTTGTTTAAAGCTTGGTAAGCGTCAGAGAGTGATGAAGACAGAAAGGTACAAAGAAGCCAAAAAGGCAACAAGAAGACCAATTGCCAAAGCAAGAGCTATACAGAAAGCTGAATGTGATACCGAAATTTTTAAAATAGCCAAATCCAGACACCAATCAACTCAGGATATTAAATGTAATAAATTTATTAAAGTCAAGAACCAAGTATCATTAACAAACAATAAAGACATTACAAACAGATGGTTTGAATACTATAAAGTACTTATGAATGAAGAATTCCCCAGAAACGAAATTATCCCTCTTAAACTAGTGCTAGACCCGATACTGAGAATTGGTATAGATGAAGTAAAGACTGCAGTAAAAAAAGATGAAGAGCCGAAAACCATTGGTCCAGACGAAATTCCGGCAAATATTTGGAAACTTCTCGGCCCTATAGGAATAGCGTAGCTTAATAAACTTTTCAATCTCATTCTTGAAAATAAAACCATTCCACACTCTTTGTATATGAGTGTACTAATTCCATTTTACAAAAATAAGGGTGATGCTACAGAATGAGGAAAACTATAGAGGTATCAAATCGATGTCACTTACCTTAAAAATATGGGAACGTATACTTAGCCATCGCATTCAAACTCTCACGGATATATCCCAAAACCAATTCGGATTCACTCATTCAAAGTCAACCACTGATACAATACAAGCAGTACGGATAATGTCTGATAAACACCGCCTGAACAATGAAGATCTACATCTCATTGTCATAGATTTGGAAAAAGCTTTCGACCTAGTACCTCGCAGCCTTGTATGGCAAGCGCTGAGAGCCCAGCATCTTCCTGAAATCTACGTGCAGTTAATACAAGATTTGTACCATAAAGTTTATACTATGGTCAAAAGCCCGGCAGGAGTTAGTGAGGCGTTTGAAGTAAGCGTTGGAGTTTATCAAGGTTTGGCACTTGGCCCACTTTTTTTAATATAGTCATGGGCCTGGTGACAAAAGATACCTAATTCCCACCTCATTGGAATCTCCTTTATGCAGACGACATTGTTCTGATCTCAAATACAGCCAGCGAACTCCAGTCAACATTGCACCGGTGGGTAAACACTCTAGAAAATGCGGGACTTAGGGTTAGCCTGATCAAAAACCAACCACCTAGAATGCCGATTTAGCAACAATTTACAATCAGCTACAATTACCTATGCCGACAGTAAACCAGTACCTAAGGTAACACAATTTATATGCCTCGGATCAGTGATCGCGGAAAATTGAGGTATACAGACATAGAGTTAATGTTCGCTGGCAAAAGTGACGATTTCTAACTAGCGTTATGTATGACCCTCGTATGCCTGTTCGAACAAAGGGCAAGGTTTACAAGACAGCAGAAAGACCAGTAATGATATATGGGTCCGGTGAAGGAAACTAATGTACAAAAACTTCACACGGCAGAAATGAAAATCCTTAGATGGTCCGGAGGAGTAACTAAGATAGACAAGATCAGAAACGAATACATCCGGGAAAGTTTTAAAGTAGTACCTATAAAAGACACATTGAAGGTAAACAGATTAAGGTGTTACGGCCACGTAATGAGGCGAGATGAAGAGTATGTGGTGAAGAGAGCTCTAAACCGACCAGACAATAAAAGACGCAGAAGCCGCCTCCCAGCTTCATGGTGAACCAGCATAGCCTCACTATTAAAAAAAGAAAACTTACTTAACCCGACGACCCTAGACAGAATTTCTTGGCGAAGTAAAATTAGGAGTGCCGACCCTACTTAAAGTGGGATAGAACAAAGAAGAAGAAGTCAAGTATATATCCTCTATGATCCCAAAGCAGTACCTTAATTAAAACCTAAGGATTTCAGATGTCAGCACCTATGTTATAAATAACCCATTCAACGTTATTTTTTATTGTAGTACTGGGTGAGGGTTCCAATACTACGCAATGCTAGAACCTGCAGTTTTTAGGGTACTAGTTCAAAATCAATTAAAAAGGTTAGAAAAATGATAACATTCATATATGTAACTTTAAAAAAACAAAAGGCTGTATCGAATAATCAAAAAAAAAAAACAATGACGGTGTATGCTCAATTTATAAAAAAGTGGACTGAAAATTGGCATTCTTTTGGATGATCCATGTGTTTAAAAATAGTAGTAACAAAAAAATCAGAAGTAATCAATAGCTCGCGTGGTAGAAAATACTTCCCGATTATTTCAATTTATTGGAAGCAATATGAAAAAATAAGAGCAGCGAATATAACGCCGTCGGTTAGCATACTATTTCGTAATTGGTTTTCTAATAACATGGTAAGCATCGTAAATCAATGCAAAAAATAGTTTACAATAATCTAATACAATTATAATCAATCAAAAGAAGCGTTTGAATAAGGTCGAAGACGTCGTTAACTAAAAATATCTTTAGCTGCTGTAACCTCGATTAAGGTTAAGTTTATTTCTTCCAAATTGTCAGTTTTATTGTGTTGAGTTTTCTTAATTCGAATTATTGTATGATAAACGTTACTGTTTTGTAACATAACTAACGAGTGGTTGTACTGTTTGTACTATACCTTTCTTATGGACAAAATAATTATAAAGCTCCATCGGTCTCAGCACTTTACTTATTGTTACAGACACGGGTTTTTCCAGGCTGACATAGAGAGGCATGTTGAAATGGTCGTGCATGTTTAAACCGACTCCCGGCACATCTGCAACAACCGAAATGTTTAACTTCCCCAGCAATGATGCATCTCCGACTCCAGACAGCATCAGCAATTTTGGAGTGTTTATGGTGCCAGCACAGAGAATAATTTCACAGTTGCCCTCTACAACTTGTTCGTGTCCATGTGCATCTCTTAGACGAACTGCAAATGCTCGTTTATTTTTGAATATAATCTACAATGACTTTTATATACGAGTAGGTTAACAGTAAATTACACATTATAGGCACCTTTATCACTTCTGAATAGCACGATACGTCCAAATTCTCTCGTTTTACGGCAGGCAGCAAATGACTGTTGTACGCTGACCATCTTTCGCCCTGATGAATAGTGCTCGAACAGGATTCATATCTTAATAGAGGTTGTTTCAGTTCTGCTATTGCTTTCTTTAATATACGATTCAACACTGAATCTGATCGTTGCAAGTGTATTGAATATTTGGTTTTCTAAAATCCTATGAAATATTAGATTATGTTTAGAGATTTTCTACTTACTTACCAGCATAGTCTGTGTTAACATAGTCTTCTTGTTTTCGAAAGTTGAAAATAAATAATCTCTATAACTACAAGTTCGCCCCGGTTGAAAAACTTCAAGCAGGTAATTTTTTAAATTGAACGCTTTTACAGAGTCCCATATCTTTAGATTGTTTTCGTCGGTGGCACTTTGATGTATCATAAAATTTATTTGATTTGAGCCACCTAGGCCTTTGCCACGAGGTAAATATTGTATCTGTGTAAAAAGTATCGTGTTATTTGACAACAAAAGAGATCCGTACAAAGTGAATGACAACTAATAGTCAGCTGTCCCAATAAATGACCTGGTAGATACCATAACGGTCGGATTAAGGAAGTTGGGTTCTCTAGGATGTTCGAGAGTGGCACTATGAATCATCGAGTGCTATATGTTCGAGTCATGTACGGTGGATCTTCCACGTAAAGACACATAGAAGGTTCTATTTTATATAAGTGTAGTACAAGTAGCCTACGAAAGAATTTTACAATTTTAACGAAAGCTATTTAAGCCCATAGTTAAGATATAACAGACGCGTTGCCCATTCACTATAAATACAGGGTGGAAAATCCGTTTTCATTCATTATTTTGAAAGAAGTAATATTTGAAACGATTCTTACATATGAGGTGCGTTCAAGTTCTAAGGTATCCAACTTTTTTATGAAAAAATTATGGAAAAATGTATTTGCACCAAAAAGTTGAAACTTCTGTTACTTCTCAACATAATCTCCGTCTAGATGTACACATTTTTACAACGTCGTTGCCATGCTTCCGTGACTGCTGAAAACACTTTTTTAGGAATGTGTTTTGCTTACTAAAATTGCTGACGCAACAGTGACTCAATTGGAAAATGAGCGGCCACGAAGATTGTCCTTCATGATCGGAAATACATCACTTGTCAACATGTCCTGAGACATTACTACACGCGCAGTCTTGTGTTTCTCGGTCAGCACTCACTTTGAAGAAACTTTTCGCATTTTCAGATTATACACGAAATGAACTCCACAAATCCTACGGAAATGGCATGTTTAGAGGCGATATCACGCACACCTAATCGGCGGTCTTCCATAACAACTTGCTTCTCTCGCACAATTATGGTTTCGGTCTGGCTGGTTTGTGGTTGAGGCCGCTTCGCTTCTTTGTCACACAACTCTCGATTTTCTTTAAATTTTTGCATCCGCAAACGCACATTTTTAACATCCATAACGTCTTCACCGCATATCTCACTCAATTGGCGATGGATTTTGATGGGCGTTTCACCACGCAAAAGGAGGAAACGGATAATTACACGTTATTCTTGAACACTAAACATCGCCATTTGAAGTATACAAAACAACACTTACTGCAATGGCGATAATTCGTCTTGTGTACATTATATGACATTATATTACAAATTTAGAAATTATAATTTATTAGAATGAACTATCTTTGCTAATAACATCATAAGTTAAGAAAAACAAATTTATAATTTATAAATATTTCCCGCGTCTTTTAAAATTAACCCCATATTTCTAGTTACTCTCACTGCTTAGAGATCTTAGAACTTGAATGCACCTCGTATATGGAATTATATATACATTGTATTTTCAAAAACTAATCTGCGCTGTGCCTTAAATTACGGCCATCGTAACAGAATATTGAGACCCTTGAGTTAAATACATTTTCAACGAACTTAAAAAGTTCGTTACTGAATTCTATGTCTGTCTGTCGGTCCGTCACAAAATTAGAGATTTTTTTAAAATTAAAAATGGATTCTTATAGGAAATTTTACGCTGATTTAGAATTCGAAATTAGAAAAATTCTATCTCGAATGATTTTCGAGATATTCGACTTCGAATTTCGGGAAAATTTTCGACATTACGATTTTAAATGTGATTATTATAGGAAATTTTACGCTGATTTCGAAAATGAAGTCAAAAAATTCTATGTCGAATAATTTTCGAAATATTCGATTTCGAATTTCGGGAAAATTCGAAAGGTCTTTTTAAGTTCGTTCTGGGATTGCTTACAGAGCAACCTCTTCGCCGGCCCCATGTTTTTATTAATATGATTAGTTAGCAATCAGAATTTACAACAGAATTCTTTAAGCTAATGTGCCAATTTAAGAACTAAATAGTTCCTCCTTAACGTGATGAGGTTTTCTCCAGTGACAAGTCCTCCTTAAACATTATTTAGATCACTAGGTCAGTTCCGTTTAAACCTTCTTGTACTTCCAAAAGAAGGTTCAGGAGTGCGTTGGTGTGGTTTTCTAGCTTTATGTGGTGAGTAATGCTTCTTTCGGCCATGGCATCTTTGACATATGGCACTTTCAAGTCTTGATGAATTGTTTTATTAGAAACATACCAAGGGGAATTTGAGATTATATGTAATATCTTTGATTGGTTTCTCTGTATTATTGGCATATTTGAGTTGCTGATACAGCCCCAGAGTTTAATACCATATACCCATATTGGTTTGAGAATTGTTTTGTAAATTAGTAGTTTGTTTTCAAGTGGTAATTTGGACTTCCTGCCAAGTAACCATTGCAGTTGATTAACTTTTAGATATATCTGTTTTTAACCACGTGTTGTTTCCATATTAATTTGTTATCTAAATGCGCTAGATGATGTAGGTATTTGTATATTATTGAAATAAACAGGGAGGACTGGTCTTTACGCAGGGTGAAGTTGACTTGTACAGATTTATCTTCATTGATCTTAATTTTCTATTTGTATGTCCACGTTTGTATTTCATTTAGATAATTTTGTAGAGTAGTGGTTGCTAGTTGTGGGTCATTGTTGGTAGAAAGTATAATAGTGTCATCAGAAAAAGTGCCCATTGTACTATTATCATTTGCTAGTTAATCTGAAGTGTACAGTACATTTAATAAGAGTCCCAGGACACTACCCTGTGGTACGCCAGACTTGATCTCTTGTTCTAAATTTTCTGTTACTTAGGAGACTATAATACGTTATGGGCAATAATTCTAATCTTGTATAATAGGTCCGAGTGCCAAACTTTGTCGAATGCTTTACTTACATCTAAGAATATCGATGTACAATATTTTTTGTCTTCAAAAGCTTTGTGACAGATTCTATGAGATGTTGTGGTATACATTCTTCGCTGTTAGGATCAATAACTATTCTTTGCAATATAAGTATTTCCAAGAGTTTTAAGATAGTAGACAACAAGCTTATGGGGCGATATGAGGATACCTTGCCTAAGTCTGCGCCCGGTTTAAGAAATAATATATTTTCCGCAGCTTTCAATTGCTTGGACCAGTAATTTAGCTTAGCGATAGCATTAAATATGCATGTAAGTGACAGTAAACCTTTTTTAACATTTTTGGTGTCACACCATCTATGGCAGGAGCTTTGCGAAGGTTGAGTTGTTTGATTTTTTTGTTAGTCTCTCTTGGAGTGTAAGTTTTTATTCCAGGAGCATTGGTTGGAATTTTGCACCTAGTGTCTAGAAGAAGTCTTGAAAATGTTCTTTTTTATGTTGTGATCAGTTGAGCAGTATACAGATGCTAGTGCTATTTCATATGGGAGCATTTCAACTCTTATTGCAGTGGCTTGTAGGTGGTCTGTCTCATATTTGATTAGTGGCTAATAGATGTCTTAATTAATATGGCTGTACCAGCATGGGCAGTATTATCCGTATGAAGTAAGTTGAATAGGCATGTATTTTAAAGTAGGATTTATTTGTGAAATAAGTTTCTCCTATTAGCAGTATACTTGTAGAGTTGTTATGAAGGAATACTTCAATTTCCTGTTTGTGCTGTAGAAGGCTGTTGGTATTCTACAGGATTATTTTTAGAATTTTAGTGAATTTTGTTAAATAGCGTTGATAGCATGTTCAACATCATGTTATTTTCTTGGATTAGTTGGAATATAGACTTAAATTCTTCTAAAAATTTTTCATAATGGAATAAATGCTGACTTCATATTATTCATTGCCTGGTGTGTGTACATTCAAGTTTAAGATGTATTTCCTTGTCCTGGTACCTTTTACTGCATTCGCATAACCAACACTTTGTTGCACACGAGGTGTTTGAGTCCGGTTTGGTGGTGTTACGGCTGTTGTTATATTTTGATGGATATTTAGTCTGTTGTTTACATTATTGGTTTTTTAACAATCTGTGATAGAATTCGCGGGCTCTGTAATTTGATATGTGGAGCCTCACACAATGCGCATTTGGCTGAAGCTTCCTTACTTTTCTTGTAGTTGGTTGTGTTATGTGGACCTCCACATTTTACACACTGATTGGTCTATTGCAGTAGACTTTTGTGTGCTCATATTGTTGACAACGCGTGCATTGTACAATACTATTGATCTTTTTGGGCGGTTCTATTGCAATTATTTGGTTTTGAAATGTAGTTATTTTATAAATATCTTTATTGTTAGTCGCTAGCTCTAGATTGACGAAAAACATATTTAGTGGCTCCTTGGTTGCTCTACTTCTCACATTTAAGATGTTTCTGACTTTGTGTCCCTTGGTATCTAGTTCTTATTTTATTTCGTTTGTATCTGTTGTATGATGCAGATTTTTTATGGCGCTTCTGAATACTCGGTCTTGCTTGCGGTGAATTATGTCGTGCTCAAATATATCGTATCAGTTTTCTATATGCTTCTGGTAGATTACAATTTATTTTTAAAGTATTGTCAGCTAAAGTATTGTTCAATTTCATCTACATCGCTGAGTTTTTTGAACATTTCTTGATAGTAGACGAAGATTGGAGGAGGTTTTGGAATTGTATTGTCTGCTTATTTGTTGTTGGATGTTTTGGTCTCCATTTTATTTATTTGGATGAATTTATTACTTAGAGTTATATTATGGATGTTAGGGATATGTATTTTTCTTCTTTTTGTTTGTTTGACATTTTGCCATTGATTTTTGTTGGAATCTTGCTCAGAGATTTCATCATTACTAGTAGAAAACATACGATATTAGGAGTGATCAGTGTTTGAAGTCGGCCAAAGGTCAAGAAGTCAACGGTGAGGTCAAACTGTCTGTGTGTCTGTCTGGAGACACGATAACTTCCGTTATAATCATCGGATTCATTTCAAACTTGGCATACAAATACTTTAGATCAATACCTTCTTCGCTATTGAATTTCAGCCAAATCGGCCAAAGGTCAAGGAGTCAACGGTGAGGTCAAACTGTCTGTGTGTCTGTCTGGAGATACGATAACTTCCGTTATAATCATCGGATTCACTTCAAATTTGGCATACAAATACTTTAGATCAATACCTTCTTCGCTATTGAATTTCAGCCAAATCGGCCAAAGGTCAAGGAGTCAACGGTGAGGTCAAACTGTCTGTGTGTCTGTCTGGAGACACGATAACTTCCGTTATAATCATCGGATTCACTTCAAACTTGGCATACAAATACTTTAGATCAATACCTTCTTCGCTATTGAATTTCAGCCAAATCGGCCAAAGGTCAAGGAGTCAACGGTGAGGTCAAACTGTCTGTGTGTCTGTCTGGAGATACGATAACTTCCGTTATAATCATCGGATTCACTTCAAATTTGGCATACAAATACTTTAGGTCAATACCTTCTTCGCTATTGAATTTCACCCAAATCGGTCAAAGATCAAGGGGTCAACGGTGAGGCCAAACTTTTTTCTATCACATAACATATGTCATGTGATACCTCATTCTAAAGCAGACGTTATAAGAAACATTAGTTTATTTCACCTCTCGCTAATTCGCCATATATATTTACATATTGGAAACATGCCTCCTGAGTGTTTTGCACTACCCTCCAATCTGTTCTATTGAAAACCACATTCGATCTTTAGTATCACCATTTTTTACACCTTTGTGACTTATATATCGTTTCTTACATGGTGAGATAATTCAAACTATGATGAAACAGTTACCAAAAATCATCAAAAAACATATAAAATAGCCCTCGTTCTGTAACCGCAGAACATTGTGTACTATAAAACGTAACTCACTCAGAAGATTGGCTTTCTTGCCAAGTGCATCTCGATCATCATCCAGAATTTCTTACCATCGCCATGTTTGTTCATGAAATTCTCGAAAGTCAACTGTTTTTTCAACGCTACGGATTACTGACAACCCTGTGTAAAACACAAAATTATTGTGCACCGCTTGACGTTTATATACTGGATGAATTTAAAATGCGGTATATGACACAATTTACTTTCTTGACGACTTCATATGAACCCTTTCCATCGTCTCTGGAGTTTCAGTAAAACTCATGACGCCTTTATGGATTGTGTAGCTAAACTAAGCTTCCCGACTTGAATCTGCTCTTTTGTCCTTATGCTATAGTAGGCATTTATTTGATTGGTTGTGATTCGGATGCCTGCACGGGTGAGATCACGTATTGTTCTGAGTCTTGTCATCATTTGACTCCCATAATTGTCTCCGATAACATCGTTCTCTCGGTAGTCTACTTCCAAATTAAAGATCACATGACAGATGGACCTCCCTTCCAAATACAACGCAAGCTTGATTTTATGAATGTCCGATGGATAAGCCATTAAGAACAGGTAATTGTATAGGTCTCAGTTTAATTTATTCAACCTTTAAGAAATATTTATCCATGGTTCGGTTTATCCTTCCTTCTATACCAATTGAGTAGTTATGTAAAGAGGTTAACTCGATCTTATTAATTTTAAATAATTCACATACGACTCGGCAAACGCTCACTCAAAAATTGTGTCCTTGATATGATTTGATTTCTAATTATATCCTAGAACTACTGAAAAATTTTCCTTTTCTCTTTTAACAAATCATTTTCTGGTTTACACAATGCGTATTACCGCCAATATTCCTTTACGCGTTCTTGAAAATTCACCTGATAAAACCTTCCTGAAACCTTAGACAACGTCGTTTTAATTCCTGATGTTTCTTTATACAGATATTACAGTTGCTACGTTATCCAATTCTTTTGTAATTCCTTTCTCAAACGTTTGGTTCGCTTTTACCCGTTTACTCCTGATATCCTAATTTTTTCCTCATACTTTTCGAATGTTCTTTATTCATTTTGGTTCGTTGTAATTTTTCTTTCGTCTTTTTTCAAATTTTGGGAACATTTTCCCGCGTTTGCCTTTCATTCTAGCCTTAGAACGTTTTTTGAAGTATACGCTCACTTTTTATTTTTTCCTTTTCAAATTGTTAAACTGTTCTTTCGCGTTTTTCTTTAATTCCTTTCTCAAATTTATGGAATTTTGTTTTAAACATTTCTCTCATTAAATATAATGTATCTCATCTTCAAATCATGTTTATCTTAACTCTTCTCTTTAGATTCATAACATTACAAGCAGATTTAAAGAAAGTTTTTGAATTCTCACCTTCGTTGATCAAGGCTCAAGGAAAGTAAACTGCATTCAAGAGTACAATGAAAACTATCAAACATACATATCGTAATATTGTAGGAGTAGGCCACAAGGAAATTTTACTAACAAATGTATAATTAAATACTCGAAAAGAAATACGTATTAGAAGGTTCCTTAAAACAAACACAGAATATAAAGGAACAAAAATGAAGGCTGTAAAAGCTTACTAAATACGCAAAAAAGGACTGAGGAGGCTAATTAATAAGGCTAAATGACTATACCGAAAAACTTATGTATTAAATCAAGAATGATGTAGGGGGGGGGCAGTTATTAGAGAACAACTGAAAGTTTGAAAGAATTAATATCGTATAAGATCTTTCTGTCAAGAAAGGAGCTCACTAATACACTAATAGTGGATAGTTGTGGTTTAATCAATAAGATCTAGACGAGTTTGGTAGTAAGAAGTATTAAATCCGAAAAAACTCGGAGACCGAATGTCATATCCATATGAAACTGTAAAGGAGATGTGAAAAGTAATGTTAGTGGCCGCAAAATCTGATAAATATGCACTTGAGGGCTGAAAACTTCCCGATTAATAGAAAATTGTTAGATTGATATTGATATTTAGGGTGTTAAGCTATCAGACGCAATAACATCTTATAAACAACATATTTAGCTGTAATTCTGGATGCATGCAAAAGGTCTGAATGGTGCCAAAAGAGAAGAGTGATACACTTGACTACACTTTGCAGAGCACTAATGTATCGCATAGCTATCTTTAGCAGGGATACAGAGAAGAGCACTATTTCAAATGGCGGCAACGCTATTAACAATAGCTACTCAGACAATCCTATTGATCTACTGGAAGAAGAAAGGTTTTTATTTGACATCAATGAAAATCTACAGAAAGTAAGATCCAAAAGCGTAATAGCATAGCAAAAAGGCAAAAGAAAAATGGTCACTGGACTAAGAGCTCAATTCTTAATATCAGACCTTGTCTTGAGAGTTAACAAGTTGTATATTTTCTCTATTCAGACACGATGCTTTTAAAATTTGGTATTAGTCGTAGTGTATCTAAAAAATTATGTTTGATCATGTATATATATAACATCATTACAAAGGTGAGTATGTAGTTGAAGAGTTGCAAGTCATTCCGACGTAATAAACCTGTTGAGAAGTGTATGCCCTACAAATTACAAAATTACTATAATAGTACTCTTTGTTGTCTTTTATCCTAAACATAAACGATCGCATAAACAATTACACTACCGACACGAAAGATTGGCGACGGAATGGTTGTAAATTTGCAGACACGAACTATCTAAACGTAAAAATCTACAAATTTTTTATAACATTATCTAGAATACTAAGGCGGCCATACATCTTGATGTGACACCCGGAACATAGATGTTTCTTTATACTTGTACTTATTGCATGCTTGTTCTTGCCATTCTTTTCGCCAGTATAATAAGTGTATAAATTTTGTTCCACGTATTCTCACATGTTAGACAATATATAATCCTCTACAATGTTCATATATATACTCCAACTTAGGCTTTGAATGTTACTATAATATATTCACAAAGCAACAACCGTATTCCGTATGTTATCACTAATTTTGTATATTTTATATATAGCGTTATAAGGATAATTATAATCAATTTCCCAAAAGTTGTGGTAGTAAGCGCACTTGTTTCTTAAAATGCTGATATTTTAGTATTATCGTCCGTATAGTTAACAATAGAATTGTTACCAAAAAAGTAATAAAAAAAGATACTTACGTTATTGAAGAATCCAAAGGATGAATATTTTTGGGGTTCGCTTTCATACGACCAATCGTACTTGGACCTTTGCATCAGCACGGTAAAAAGAGGAATTTTTGAGAAAAAATTAAAGTGTCCCCCAGCTTCCAGCAACAGTACGGTATTGCTTTTGTTTTCACTCAAGCGAGCTGCCAAAATGCAGCCTGCCGTTCCCGCTCCCACTAAAAACATTTAATGTAACTTGAATTTCACTTTCAAAAAATAAAATACATTTTAGTATGTTAAAATGTTAATGATATGCAGAACAAATTTTCTAGGAGGGATTGCTAATAGGAAAAAGAAAATATATGTGCATTCCTTGGCGTTAGTCCACCGTAAGGATAATGTAACGGATTTCCGAACGCCCCCATAGCGCTACCCAGACGTCACGCATAAACGACCGACAGAATGCAGCCGCACACGTACAAGGGCTAGAACAATGAGAAATTGTCAGATGTTTACTAAAAACTTTGCTTACACCGTAGAATCGATAAATATCCCGTACCGTAGCAGCCTGAGAGATTCAAGTGCCGAAAGCGAAACTAGTGCAACATAAATAGTGCTACAGGTAAATACGGTGTAATTTAAAGTTATAGATTGTATGTGTTGTGTACATAAATGATGTTAAGTAATTTTAATAGCCTGTAAATAAAATAAATAAGTAGTTCTAGTAAATTTACATATTATTCGCCACCGTGGGGAGCAGAAACTTATTCATGCCAATTACGGTATGTTTGTGCTCTACTTTCACATCTGCTTCGAAATGGTGTGTTAGAAGTATTGTTAAAATAACCCATTATTCACAACAAACAAAGAACATGTATAGACATGCAAATAGAAATGATTGGGAGACATCACAGATTTATCAGGATATCTATGCTCACATACAACAACCAAGCCTCAAAACTTTTGCGACCTGTTTCGCCTTTTGTACGTAAAATGCTACTATCCTTATCGCTTGGTTGCTATTACGAGCGAATTTTCTGCACAGATTAAATAAGCTTGGTAGAGATGACATAAACCTACAAAACAATCATTTGAGATCTAGATAGAATCGCTGTGAAATTAATAAAGTTCATCATTGGCTATGGCTTAGCATCAACGATCGGACAGTGATTATTGATGACCACCTAGTTAAACCAGGTATTTACTCTTTCACAAAGTCTTAATGACTCACTGTATCTGCGTTACTTGAAGATGTGCCAGCATTGTAGGTCATGTGGCTGATGCATGATTTCGTTCACCGGGATCTTAATAACAACTTGTCTTACAGATAGATCGAATAATGTGATCCTGGTGCACGGGCTTAAATTCCTTTCATTTTTACCTATGGAGCCGCTTGTAGAATGTCATATATGCTAAGCCAGTTCTCGATCTGCAGATATTTAATTTACAATGAAGCCTGTGGTGGGTACCACTGCAAAAGTGAACAAACTTGTGGTGTCTCCCATGACAATAAAAATTTGAAGAGTCTTCAAAGTATTAACACGTTACTTAGTTACACAAACAGTGTTTAATACTAATCAACACTTTTAATAACAGATGTTTAATCATCTGTCAAACGGAACAATTGTTATCCACGGTTATTGATTAACTTCAAGGCTTCTAGATATTTGTCTTTCATTTTAATATCTCCGAAATAAATTAATTGGAAACATGTATATATGAGCTTTTTTGTTTATTTCGTGCGTTCCTAAAATAGTGCCGTGTAATTTCAAAACACCCTATATAGTGAAAGTATAAATTACCTCCAGTTAAGTTAAATACCATTATATTTATACCCGCATTTGTATTTACGCATGAAGCTATATTTAGTAGTAATAGTATCGCATATCGATCGCTTATTTGTAGTTTACATTTCTAGTCACTTAATAATCCAGCGAACATTTGGTAAAAGCAATTTGAAAAACCAATTTATTGAAAGCAAAAAACGTGCATCATCTGGGTACTAACTCATTCTTTTGAAAACGAACCGTTAAGTTCAAACAATACGTCTAGGTAACAATACCTGGGCAAGACAAAGCTTTGCTCAGCACTTAACAGAAGTGTTTAGTCCATCTGATTCGCAAATACCTGCAAACGAGGAAGATAAAATTATTCAATATCTAGATGCTCCCTCTCAAATGTGCCCACCTATCAAACCGTTTAAAGTCAATGAGGTCAGAACCACAATTCTAACAGATCTGAACACTAACAAAGCCCCTGGTTATGATTTAATTACAGGAAGAGTCCTCATAGAACTACCGCAAAAATGCTTCATTTATATCACCCACCATTCTAATGCTGTAATCTCAACAATCATAACAATCCTCAAACCAGGTAAACCTAGTAATGAGTTGTCCTCCTATCGACCAATAAGTCTAGTTCCTATATTGTCCAAAGTGTTTGAAAAGCTCTTGCTTCAGAAAATAATGTGTATTGTTAAGGAGAACAACATCCTGCTCAATCACCAGTTTGGCTTCAGAAGAGAACACGCCACAATCGAGCAAATACACAGAGTGGTGGGCATAATTTTAAAAGACTTTCAAAATAAAAAATACTGCTCTGCAGTGTTCCTAAATGTTGTGCAGGCCTTTGACAAGGTCTGGCACAAAGGCTTGCTATTTAAAATCAAAAAACTACTACCGCCCGACTACTATGAGTTACTTACCTCACCAATCGATATTTTCTGGTTAAATGTAGAGATTCCTATACCTCTTTAGTTCCAATTAAAGCTGGTGTCCCACAAGGCAGTGTATTGGGCCCGTTAGTGTACCTCCTCTATAGTGCCGACTTGCCAGTCTCACCATTAGTCACGGTTGCTACCTTCACTGATGATACAGCAATTTTATCATCACACTCCGATCCACTTGCTGCATCCGATCAACTGCAGGTACATTTAAACAATCTAGAACTACGGTTTAATAAATGGCGTATTGGTATAAATTAAACCAAATCTGTTCACGTTACTTCTACGACAAGGAGAGAAACCTGCCCGCCGGTTGTGCTAAATAACAAGCAAATACCACAAGACGACTCTGGCAAATATCTAGGACTACACCTCGACAGACGACTTACATGGAAAAAGCACATTTTCACAAAACGGAAGCAGCTGGGATTGTCATTCCGTAAGATGTCCTGGCTTCTAGGGCGTAAATCGCAGTTCTACTATACAAAACAATTACAAGACCAATCTGGTCCTACGGCATACAGCTGTGGGGAACGGCTTGTAGATCAAATATAGACATTATTAGACGCTTTCAATCAAAAGTGCTACGATCCCTAGTGGACGCCCCATGTCCGATACCGCGATAGGCTCTCTGTCCATCCAAATCTCTTAGCGATAACCCTACTAGAATCTGATGACGAAGAACCCAGGCTTAAACGATTTAAACCGATGGACCTTCCAAACCGTTTTGCTTAATGTTAATTCAACTACCAAACTGTTTGTGATTTAGTTTTAAGGAAATTTTTATTGTAAAACTTCCTCCATGTCACATTAAATGTCAAATTATTTACTAAATGTTACTTTAAGTATCAGATTGTAAATAATAAAACAAAAGAAATCTCTACAGCAGACAGTAGCTGCATATACAGTAAAATAATGCACATCTGTGTTTTGATAGGCAAGTATTACATTTTTTTATCATAGTGGTCACAACTCTTAATAGAAAAGAGATGTGCTATTATTTTACTCTTGTCTACTAGACCTAGTATATGCAGATCGTTTGGTACAATTGCATTATTTAAAGAGAAAGACTCCCAATATTTTAAATAAACATATTCTTGCACAGTATAATTGGAGAGTTAGTATATTTTGAAAATGTCGCGTACTAACCACTAGCAGAAAATGGAAACAGCAAAAATAATCACGGCGAGCTTTACAATAAGGAATATTATAACTGTTCATAAAAACTTTAAACGTATTTGCAAAATCCAAATTATAAGTCCATGCATAAGTGGCATTCATAATTTAAAGATATCAAAAGTTTTAAAAGAAAACACAAATTAATTTGAGTAACACTTCAGGACAATTCGAACCACCAAATCTAAATGAAGCAACTGTATAATAGCTTAAATATTAATTGGTGAAAAATACAGACGAATCAAATTATTAGATAATTCTTCTTCTACGAAAAAGCCAGCGTGATCCCGTGGTTTAGGGGTGGGCTGCGATGCTGACGGACCCGGGTTCAATTCCCGGTGCTCTCTGATGCCTGGCGGGTGGCCTACTCAGTCACTAAAAATAATTGAGTACCTGCGTTCACTCGAATAAGGGGTAATAATGGCGGTCGTCTTAGGCGCGGTGCTTGCCACACCGCCCCGCACCAGAGATGGTGCGCAACGACCGGACAGAGAGAATGAACGTATGAGAGCCTTAACCTCTCAGTTCGCAGGCCGTGCTCCCACACGGGGCGTAGAGCCTTACCATTATTATTATTCTTCTACGAAAACATTATCATTAGTTCAATAGGCCTAAAAAACCTTGTTTCTACAAGTAATGATGATCTGATTTCTCAGCAAGATGATGTATTTTGAAATAATTATTCTCAAACTGTTTTCGGTTGAATACGTCAGAAGGGAAAACCGGTTAAATACTATTTGCCTAATCATCTATAATCCAAACATACTTCTTCGTTTGGGGTTTTATATAAGACGTCATGTGCTACAAAATCATCGAGGTTTGGTTTACAATGATGGATCACAGAAACCTTCACTGCAATGCTTGTGCAATTCCTGTAGGTAAAGACAAATGAAATATTGTTATTAAATATTGTAAGCACAAAGTGTATATGTAGCATATCATCAAAACTTGCAAGTTCTTTCTTGAATATCCTGTAAATTCTAAATCGCAATTAATAATTTATAAAGTTTGAGTGGTTAATTTTAAAACATCCCTAATACAATATGTTTATATTAGATGGAAACTCCAAATTCTAATAAAACAAATTTTGAATTAAAAGAAATACCTGCAAGTAATATACGAAAAATGACAATAAAGGCGTCAATTAGTATAAGAAACCAGATATATAAAGTGAAGATATTTATTTTAAAAGCACAGAAAATAGTCTTGAATAAATAGTAATAGCATTATTATATAGAAAGAACAAATTTTATATTGATAATTATCATTTGATGAATCCATATAAGTTAGTGTAGGTTTCTGCTCTTGGCCGTGGTGAATAAAACATACTAATTTCCTTAAAACTACTTATTTATTGTACTTCCAATTATACAATTTTATAATATTATTTATATATACGCACTATATACAACTAACTGCACGTTATTTATGTAAACACACCTTCCGTTTGGATTCACCCACTTGCTCCACTTAAAACCTGAATCGGAGTCTAAATTCGGAATCTGACCCGATGGTTCACCGCGTGATATTTATTTCTATTCCCCCCATAACCTTCGAGAGCACCGCACTCGAACTTAGTGGAATGTTCGCGAACACGTGCGCGCCAGCTGCATTCCTAGAAGTGCCGGGGGCCGAGCATAACGCAATGCAGATGTCAATCAGCCGCGCTACGGGGGGCGTTCGGCGGCCCCCTCCTTAAAGGTGATTCGTCCCCGATCATTATTTCCCGACATTTGGATAGATCATAGAAGTATTTGAAATCTTGACCTTTATTGCACTAAGACGTCAGGTAGAAGTATCAGTCCACGGTCTTCCGCAGAATTACCGGCTTCTGCGAGAACAACTTTTTTATTATGTTCCTAACTATTCTTCAGTTGAAGCCGTTTAATTCGCACCCAAGATTCGACATTGCCAAGTTCCAAATATTTTCATTCAACAGATGACTGTATAGCTTCGTCAGTGTTTCCCACAATGCTCGATAAGTCAGTTTGTTCTGTAAAGATTCTTTGGTCACAAAGTAATAAATATTCCTGCCGACGTGATGCGTGTGCAGCGTCTTTCAGACTTCTGGGCGTTATTTCCTCAATTTTTCCATTGAACCACACTGGCGATCCTTCTGAACATCTTCAGATCACGCGCCACACAATGCGCCAGTGCACGTTTCGCCGGTATATGAAATATGTATTGTTGTAGTTCTCTGGTAATACCATAACGTAGGATTTCCACTCACTGAACTTATTAAGTCTTCAAATCATGCTTCACACTTCAAAGATATCAGATTCCCTGACCGCGGGCGTTCCATCTCCGACAACAGGACACAGTCGATTAAAATGGACGATCCTGGGCTTGCCACTTGGTAGCACATCGTATGGACCCTTCGTAGGAACGTTGAAGTTTTGGAGGTAACCCAAATCGCCTCTTTGGGTTATATAACCATATTCGGTCGCCTTGTTTATAACCCGCTCTCAATACGTTGACGTCATAGGGATCCTTCATCCGGTCACTCGCGATGTTGGTGTTGCATTGTCGTGGATTTTTATTATTCTTTTTCTTAGGTCACTAACGTAGTCTTCCCCGACTATATTTTCTTCAGGTTTGCTTGCAAAGAGTAAGTTACAGCTTAGCTTTAGTTCTCGACCAAAGAGAACATTGGATGGTATTTGACCAGTTGACTCATGGTCAGACAAACGGTATGCCAACAGAAACAAATGAAGATATTGGTCCCAGTCTCGTTGATGGTCAGAGAGGACTTTTAAAAAGTAGTTCACATACTTTCGTGAACACCATAGATTCGAAATTTCGACCTTGATCGGAATGCAGTTCTAGTTCTTTCAAAAACACTTCCGCGATGGTTGTGGCTTCTTGATTTGGTAACGCATAGGCTTCCACCCATTGCTGAATAGCTAGAATAAATTTATTTCCATTGTCACTTGTAGGTAAAGGACAAGCTATGTCAATGGCAATTTTCTCGAAGGGACTCCCGACATTATATTGTCTCATTGGTGCCTTCAGCTTCTTCTGCGGGCCGTTGCTCGTTGCACATACCATACATTTCCGGCACTAATCTTTAACATCTTCTTTACAATTCACCAATTAAAACTGGTCGCGAACCTTCTCTAAAGTCTCTGCAATTCCCATATAACCACCAGACACACCATCATAGCCTTGTTGCAACACTTCTGAAACCCTCCTCTTTGGGACCAACAATTGGAGTTTTGTCTCAGATCTATCTTTGTTTTCCAGCACGCGCCGTAAGACATCGTTTTCTACAGTGATGGAATCCCATTGCGTCTAATACAATTTTACTGCTGGCGAACCCGGAGCCACTTTTGTCCATTTGGGTTTTCTTCCAGCTTCCTTCCATTCCTTCAAAGTCAGGTCTTCTTTCTGGTCACGTTTTAACTCGCTGGGCTGCAACAAGTCATTAGTCACGGTCGTCCGCAGTATAGGGGCCATTTCTCCTCCGCACAACTACAGTGGTTGCAGTATTCTGGTCACGGTCTTCTTGACAGGGCGTTGGCGTTACGATAATCATCCCAGCTCTATGCTCTGTCTCAAAGCCGCAATACAGTTCCGATTTAAGCAAGCCTTATTGGACGTTGGTGAGAACATGGAATGTTTTTATTTTGAAATTGCGAGAGGATTGCCTAAGATGAGCGCCAGGATAAACAGGCTAAATCAGATTTAAAAACAGATTTTAGCTCAAATATAGCAGATTTGAACTCGAATATGAATTTAAAATCAGATTTGAAAGCGCACATGAACTCAAATACAATTAATATAACTAACAAGATAGATGACCTAAAAGAAAAATTTTCGAGAATATTATTCTCCAAATTAAGCAAGTCAAGAAGTCAAAGACGAAATTAATGAAGTAAAAATAGCACAGGACGAGAAAATCGATGCTCTTGAAAAGAAAATAAAAGGAATTGAAAGTAGATTCAGTGCCCCAATCAAGATCATTTCTAGTGGCGTGCCTGACAAACTTAATGAGGGCAGTTAAGAAACCCAGCAGAAGCAGCGGTCATTGTCGTGCGCCGACATGATGATGAAGGCCAAAGTTAAGCCCCTAACTTTTGACGGTAAGTCTTCTTGAACAAACTATCAAAAACATTTTGAGGCGGCTGGTAGTCTCGACGTGTTATAGACTGTACCCACTCACGAGCAAAAAAGTTACAGGCAAATTGTCAAGCCCCTTGAAATGAGTTACGGCCATGCTCATCTAGAGTTAGTCTACCGCACACAGCTTCAGAATAGAGCACAAAAATCGGGCGAAACATTCCAAAAATTTGAGGCAGATAGCTCATCTTATACGTATTTCATACCAGATGCCCGACACTAGTTGTCACGTTTTTGCTCTTGGCACTGAATAAAACGTACTAATTTTCTTAAAACTACTAACTTATTGTACTTACAATTATACAAATTTGTAACACTTAAAACCTGAATCGGAGTTTGAATTGCGAATTTGCTGCGGCAATTTGCCGCGCGATATTTATTTCTATTTCCTCGATATACCCTAATAGCCGCGAAGCTTCGAAAGCGCCGCACTCGAACCTAGTGGAATGTTCGCGAACACGTGCGCCCCAGCTGCATTCCTAGAAGTGTCGGAGGCCGAGCGTGACGCAATGCAAAATGTCAATCAGCCGCACTACGGGGGGCGTTCGGAGATTCGTTACATTACATAGTAATCAGGACAATCTTCAAAAAATCGATGAATTAATTCAACAAACCAAGTAACAAAAATCAAGTTTCTCCAAAAATTACACCATAAATACTTACTACAAACAATTTCACAAGATTTAGGTTTCATTGGGTTGTTATGGCATTTGATCTGACATTTTTTAAAGATGTAATTTATACTAGAATTAATTATAGGTGCAGAAATACCATAAGAGAGATTATATGACCATGTTAAAGCTACCGATAAAATTATATGAGTAATAATAAACTAGATTTTAAAAAAGGAGTAAAAGTAATATAATAAACTTTTCATTGTTTCCATAGAAAGAAAATAAAATTTGAGTGAGAATATACAGAAGCTTCAAAAAATAAAGATAAAAGGTGTTTTTTGAAGCCCGATAGAACTTACGAAAGGGTTAACTGTCAAACGAACTGCCATACTGCGCTCACTTTTTTATATTTATGATCAGCATACTCTGGCAAATCATCATAAATAGATTGACGCTTGAACAACGCTACCAAATTATCCAAATTTACTTTGAAAATCAGTCATCGATTCGCGCAACTTATAGACGACTTCGTGATTTTTATGGCGCACATAATCGTCCATCTGAGCAAGCCATCCGTCGAACTGTGAATAGATTTCATACCACATACTCTCTAAATGATGCAATAACACCAACACGTCGAAGGAATGTGCATACTGAAGGGAATATCACCGCTGTAAACGAAAGTGTGGAAGAAGATCCAAATTTATCGATTTGTCGTTGGTCGCAGGAATTGGGGCTCTGTCCGTCCACTACGTGGAAAATTTTGCTCACAGATCTTGGCCTACATCCGTATAAGATCCAGCTGGTGCAGGAATTAAAGCCACGAGACCATCATATGCGTCGTTGTTTCGCCGATTGGGCTCCAGAGCAGTTGGAAACTGACCCGATGTTTTATCGCAAAATTGTGTTCAGCAATGAGGCTCATTTTTGGTTTAACGAGTTTGTTAATAAACAAAATTGCCGCATATGGAGTGAAACCAATCCACAACAGACCCTACAGACTCCATTACATCCAGAAAAATGCACCGTTTGGTGCGATTTACACGCTGGTGGCATCATCGGACCTTATTTCTTCAAAAATGAAGCCGGAGTTCGCGTTACGGTCAATGGAGATCGTTACCGCACCATGATCAATGATTTTTTGTTTGAAAATATGGATGACATTGATCCGGGTGAGTTGTGGTTTCAACAGGATGACGCTACGTGCCATACGGCGACCGCGACCATCGACTTATTGAAATCAAAATTTGGCGACAAGTTGATTTCGAGAAATAAACCTGTCAATTGGTCTCCAAGGTTGTGCGATTTGACACCTCTCGATTATTTCCTGCGGGACCACGTGAAGCCACTGGTTTATGCTGATAAACCAGCAACAATTGACGCCTTGGAGGCCAACATTGTTGTTCGTGTTATTCGTGACATACGGTCAGGAATGCTCGAAAAAGTGACCCAAAATTGGACAAACAGAATGCGCTTCGTGAAGAACAGCTATATACCCGAAATCATTTTCAGAAATTAATGCCATGTATTGAATTTAATTTTTTGTGTTATTTTTTACAATTTCAAGTTCTATCGGGCTTAAAAACATCCTTTAGAACAAAAAGGCGTTTTTGAGATATGAAGAAAGAGAGATAACCTAATGTTCACAAATAACACAATAATATAAATTAGTAAACGAATTATAAACATACACTAAAACTAATCCCTAAAAATCAAATGAAAAATTTTTGGAACAAGTACAAATGACTTGCGCACAGTCAACAAGCTGGGTAAATATCAAAGAAACAAATAAACATTACTTAATTCCAAAATTATCAAAATGATAATAGAATATCATGTCAAGAATTAGTTTAAAAAACTAAAATATGTACGAAAATAAAATTATGAAATAATAATAAAAACAATTAAAGAAAAATATAACAAAATTAGGTATCCCAAGTATTATTTATTTCTAAAAACAGTTTAAGTAAAAAAATGTTATCCCACCATGTTAAATGTTAAATAGTTTATAGGCTATAATAAAAAGTTTTTTAAAAAGAGAAAATTATAACGTAATGCAAAATATTGCTCATAAAAATGTGAAAATACTTGATCTTCCCCGTCCAAGTAAGACCTATCAAAAATATTTTTTAATAACAAAATTCACAAATGAACATTTCATTCTTTATTCCACATTATTTGCAATACAGGCATTGCATTAATTCTTTTTCAGATTTGGAATGTTTATAGAGCTCATTAAAAAACTTTCTCCCTACCCCTTTTCTTCCTTTAATAATAATCCGTCAACTTTTATATTCTTATAAATATATTGAAAATTCTAAAGATCTTGCTACATTTTCTATAGATAAAAATGCATGCAATGAAGAACTAAATAGCCTAATCTTTCAACAAATTATGACACTGGATTCTTTTCTATTTGTGACTGCTGGACCATATTCTTCTTAGAAACAGAAGATCGTTAAGCTTAATTGGGTTTTGGCGTCATTCAAATGCTTAAATTCCCTCACGTGGTGGTCCAAACAAAGTTGTTAAGTATTTGTATTTTTCATTTGTATTACATACCAAGTACAAATAGATGTCATATATCTTTATTTAAAAATTAAATATCAGTTATTTCTATATGAACAATTGCTGCTCATCAATGTGCAGCCTTGAACAATTTTCCAATTCCGTAAACTGTCATAAAAGACCCATGAGTGATCACTCAATTTTTCACTGATTATTCATGGTGTTATAAAGAATACATTCAAGTAAATACGTCGAATCCTTACAAGTAGGAGGGAGAGACGGGACGAACATAACAAAAAAACTTTGCTTCTGCAACATTAATTAGCTTAAAATGATTTAAAAAAATTCAACAATTATCTTAAACCAAACAATAAATGTTTCTTCAATAAACCCCCCAACTTTAAATTGTAAACTGCAAATCGGCTGAAAAAATGTTTTCTATCAAGATGATGTTCGCTCAGGCTCTGGAGAAGGCAAATATTGAAGTCATGAAGTTCTCCGCTGTGTTCATACACATTTTTGTTATTACAAGCATTTCCACTCAAACAATTGACTTTCCTCTTAGAGCCAATACATTAAACAATTCATTGGGAACAGTTAAAATACTTGTTTAATTAACGTGAAAGCTTACAATGGCCAGAGTTTCCAATAGATCAAAATATTTTGATAGCAATACAGTTAAAACTCTTGTGTAACAATTGAAGTATCTTCACACAGTACCTTATTGACTGTAAACTGATTTATGCAATTTTCCTCAAGATTTTTATAAAAAAATATTCTCAGAATGACAGTTGCCCCAATAAATCTGTTGTTCAACTCTAAATGACATATATGCTGTCTGTATGTAGTTATACATTATTTTACCTGAATTTATTCACTTGTCCAGTTTATTAAAGAGAAAGCGAGCAAATGATACCATACCTGACTTTCAGGGGTATATTAAAAGAGGCTAATACAGAACAAGTTCACATAAAGGTTCAACCTAAAATCTCACTAATACATTCTTAAGCTACAAGGTCCGATACAAAAAATAAATTAATCCTTTGGCCTGAATCATAAATTGGAGAGAAACAAAAGACTATTCTCTAACATGTTATCATAAAACATAATTCACATCCATGGCTTTACTAAGTTATCAGTGGACGCGAGTTCAAATACAAAAGCATTCGTACCCTCGTTCGAAAAACGTTTATAGTGAACAGTGAGTTAATATTAAGTTTTGCGATGATTTGACAAAATTACGCAAAATGAAGAAACAATTAGGTTTTGTATATAGCATCCCAATATTTTGTCTGCAATACTCATAAGAACCCATTTATTGTCAGTAGCTGTGAGAAAAATTGACACATTGAGAGTATCATATGCAATTGTGTGTCAACTACTGATCTCATGTAGATATTAAACATTTAGATGTATTATTAACCAGTTTTAATTGTAAATATATACAATATATCTATAAGTATCTTCTGGCAAAGCCATAAAAAAACACCGGGATTTCGTAATGTAACGATTTGATGTAAAACTATCAGAATTAATGTGAGTTAAGCATGAGAATAAAAAATATTTGTTATATCTCCCCATTCCATCTTTGACTGTAACTTAATATATATCTAAGAAACATACGTACTATATGTGATCTAAATTTGGCAAGAACTGTGGAAGTCATAAGAAATCCTAAAATATTTGAAGGTAGTTTTCCTCAATCTCTTTAAACAAACTTAGCTGAAACATTGGTCCAATAAATGTGTGCAAAAATACACACACATTTTTAAACTGGGGATGAGTGTTAATGCATGGAATATGAAACAAAAAACTAAAATAAAACATTCCAGAAGTTGATATGAAAGCTTCTGCAATAGGTAGTATTTCTACATCCACCTAAAAAAACTCGAAATCAAGGAATCTATTCCTTTGTTCTTATTTTAACTGATGTATATAATTTTTAAAATATATTATCTTACCAATAATGTGAGTATACGATGGTTTCACATGCGATACACAGATACCACCTGCCGATTTGTACACTTGATATAGAAAAATTAACAAAAAGGCATTGCATAATAAAAACGATCCCCACCACTCTACAAGCACACTATTAAAACTCCATACCACAAGGGCATGTAAGGTCTTACTTAAACTCATTTTCAATTATTTAATTGGACTGTAATTGTAGGTTAATTTAAAATGTTTAAGGTAACATAATATAGTACGTCATTTTCTGTCTTTATATAGAGACAAAGTAATTCAGTTAATTAAAAATCAATAGTAGATTTAGGTTAATCTTAACAAGATTGGTTAAAGCAAGATAATGCATTATAGTCGTATCCAACTCAACGTAAAACACTACAGATAGTATATTTTCCTATACGAATTTGTTCTATATATATATATTCTCAAAATACCAAACATGGCTTTAATTAAAGTTGAAAATAAAAAGCATTGTATATCAATTATGGTGAATATTTATTTAGAAGTATGGACATCTAATAATAACGTTTCATTGCGAACTAAAGTGAAATTAACATTAAGGCAGTGAAAATTTAAGATAGAATATATCATCTATTTGATGTTCAGAAGAAAATGTCGCAATGACTGAAGTTACATTACTCCTCTGCGGCTAAGTTGGGCATATGGATTTTTGATATTATGAATAGGCGTCCAACACTTTTTGTCAGTTTTACTATGACCTTACAGAAAGATTCCGGGGTCTATACAAACAGCATAAACGCGTAATTTTCTTAATGCAAAAGTCAGTTCGTTTACATTTGACTTGCACAGCTTCCTTTAATGGTAATCTTATGTTATCTTTTGAAGAAGAGATATACAAAAAGCAAACTGCCAACACATGATCTGTTTCATATCAAACTACTCAAGAGAACCAATACAATTCCGCCCATTTGTTTCTCATCTTCATAAAAAGGAGCTACAGATTTTAAATGGTAGAGTTGTTCAGTAAGTAGAAAATGATTTTGATTGCTTGTGTAGATATTCTTATATGACTATCTGTAAAGTCCATTTTCTTCACAAAGCACTTGTGAATGTATATTTTTAGTAAAAATGCAAAATGTATCATACAATCTGTATACTTTTTCTTTATTATTTTCCGACTTAATATTTTTGTATTCAAACAATATATTACAATGTTGGATGTATAACATTTAGCACACCTGATTCAGTACCTGTTGTAGAAGAAAAAAACGAAGACGAACATTAGCAACATAGTATATTCCTAGACCTCCATATTTAATTGAAATTTGTTAAAGCAGGCTTCAAATATTCAGTTAGGTATTGTGTGTAAGAGATATATCAATTTGGAAACTGTAATTATAAAATATATGACATGGTTGTTGCTTTAAGTGACATAAATATAATATAATAGCTGAATTCTTTTCAATCTTTTTTTTGGAAATTCTAATAGGAACCTCTGGTTTTTGGCCAAAGTTTAGTTAAATACCAAGACAGATTTTAGAGAAATAATTCAATACTTCATATATAGCTTTTCAAAATGTTCATAGACCAAATTTTCTGCTTTACTAAAGCCTTAAAGTTGACTTGTATTGAATCTTGTTATCATGTAATTCAGAATATGGGATGTAACATCATTTGCATATGAAGAAACTGAAGTTGAACTCTGGTACATTGCGCAATTATGCAAAAATAAAAATGAAGCAAAATTGTTAGTATTTAACACATTGGCTGCCAAGGACACAAATGTGGTGTCTCACTGTATTTTACTTAACAGCATTGTGGTCACAGACATGATTCGGTTCTATAGCTGTGTCGTTCCGTTGAGGTCTCATTTCTATACAATTTATATGGGTTCGAAACAACTCTTCTTCTTCTTCGCTCTTATCCTTATGCCTTCCAAGGCGGAAAAATCTGATGCCGTTTTTGGCTTGTGAAAATGAGACTCACCAGTGGCATCTCATGGCCTCGAATATATTGTTCAAAAATTAAAACGACAGAAAGAAAAGCGTCTTTATTGATGGAAAAAAATAAAATATAATATGTAATGAATATTAGACAAAATCATTGGAAATAAAAAAATATTTTACTTCGTAGTTATGCACAACAAAAAACACTCCAAACAGTAGAACTTCTCACATCCAATGCAATTTAGTTTTGTACGAGGGTCTATTTTTGGGCATTGGATCGACCAGATTTTGTTTTCAATTTTTCATAACAAACTACACATCTTCTAAGGAACGCTGAGGCGTATCATGAGCTTTCTCCGGTTGGCCATCTTCCATTTGTAAAGTTTTTTTTTAATTTTCTACCGATATCTGACTGTCTGAAATTTTTTTTGGCACACTTACCGGCACTGCAGCCTCAAGGGCGTTTTTGCCTACTAACATGCACAAACTCGCCTACGGCAGCTCGAGAACAAAGGAACGAAGGTCTTGCTTGCCGAGCCAGTGCGGCTCCAACTGTCAGATATACTCGTACAAGTTTCAACTAGTTACAGCGAGACACAACATTGGTAATACATGGCTACTAGGACCATATTTATGTCATGTGGCCACGTGACCACAAGGTGGGTCTCAACAAAAATTTTGTTATAAACAATTATTTTTTTAGAAAAACTTTTTGATTGCATCACAGGACACTAAATTACACACTAACAGCAAAAAAAAATTGTTGGCCAGGACCAATTTTTTTATATACATTGCAGCCAACGTGTTAAGAAGAGTTTATATCACAATATATTGCAAAAAGCCACAATGTTGTTATTGTTGCCAAAAATAAAGAACAAAATTAGCTCTGTGATTATTTATAAGATTCTTTTTCTCTTGTTCAAGAAGCTTTAAGAGTCGCATTCCTCAAATAACATGCCTCTTCTAGTCGTAATTTTTTAAAGGATAGTTTACATTTTATATTATAAAATAAGGAACCCATTTGACTCTTTCAAAGTCACTCCACATGCCTATTGCTTCACTGTGCTAAAGTAAAATTTTTAATTACACACGCTCATTTTAAATGATAAAAATATTTTTTTGTTTGCAGAATGAACTGCTTAAATAACAAATTAGGTTCAATTGTTCTTACTTTAAAAAAATTTTAATCATCACATCAAATTTAATGTACATATGGCAAAATTCTATGCTCCTCACAGAAGCAAAGCCTGTGAGCTGAGAGGTTAAAGCTCTTGCATGCTCGCTTTCACTGTGCAGCCGTCCCATATTATCTCTGATAGAGGGTACTGTAGTTAATACAGGTACTCAATTATTTTTAGTACTAAATGGGCCACCTGCCAGCCATCTCAACCCCAGGAATGAGTCTGACTCAACTGCACTATACTGGAGCCTTGATATAGATTGTAAAATAAAAATATAATGGATCTTTACACTATTTTCTCTGAAATAGAAAAATCTAAAATAACATTTATATATTGATTTTAAAATAATGTTATCATATTGATGAACATCATTTCACATGACAGTAGCAAATATAGTTTTTTTCAAAATATTTGCCTCTAAGGAATCACTAAAATTCTGATGGTTTAATTAAAGACTGTAATCCTTAATGAAAACCTATATTAATATATTTAAAAAAAGATATACACAAAATGATACTTTATAGAACAACTTCCCCGCCATCTTCCACTAGTTCCTCCATTTCATCATCGCTCTCAAGGGCCTCCGCAGAATTGTCTTCAGAAACTTTGTGCTTCTTAAGAGTCTTGTTGAACGACAGATCTTTCTGTACCCCATCAATACTCTTTTCCTCCACAAGCTCCACCTCCATTTCTTCAGCTGCCCTGCGCTGTTTCAGTCCTGCAGCTGGCGATCTTATAAGTGATATGTCCCTCTGCACCTCCCTAACATCGCGCTCATTCTCCACTTCACGCCCCTTGCGCAGCCTCTTCATTATGTAGTTGTTCTGCCTCTTCTGCTTAATGGCCTCAATCTTTTTCATGGCCTCCACCACCTTGCTCCAAGTGACTCTGTTGTATTTAATCGGGGTGTTGCGGCGCTTCTCGAATTCGAAAGACGGGTCGATGGCGAGCTCTTTTCCTACCGTCTTGCGGAATGCTTTGGTCCATTTGACTTTGCGCGGGTTCTTCTTCTTCTTGAAGGCCGCGTGGCATTTCGACCGACAGAATTTGAAGATCTGGCGAATACGCAGAAAAATTGTGAAACGGTACAATAGAGGTTACAAAGCGCCTACCTTACAATCATTTCTAACGAACTGTATGCCATGGCCGGGGTATATCCGCGACGAACAGAAGTAACACGTTTCTATACGCATATTTAAATTTCACGATATATTTATTATAATTTGCATTAATACACGTGTTTTAAACGCACATAACTAACTTTCTGTCAAAATATAAAGCAAAAGAGTGTCACTTGGGAACTTTCAATTTAAAAACCTCGTTGTATTATTATGTTGGCAACACAGATAAAATGACTAATCTATTAGGCAATTTTCAAAGTTATACCATACTGCTACTGCTTACTAAAATTTTTATGAGATTTTGATAATATATTGCACTTATTTGTTATTTAAATATTTTATAATTATTTTTAGTAGTAAAAAAAATACAATTTCATTTTTAAAGTTCTTTAAAGTTATTATTAGAACACTAAAAATTGGTAGAAAAATCAATATTCACCATAACATTTATTACTTTTTCTTAATTTGAAATTTAAAAACCAACATTTATTACAAATCTGAAATAAAATATTTTTAACTAAAATATTCTGCAGTCTCCATCTTTAGTTTTCTTAAATTTCCTAATATGGGCAATTTGACCAATAGCGAGCCATCATTTTATACGACCTTGCTACCATGGTAGTCGACAGAAATTGCCTTTCCGTTATTGAGCCAGATAACTGGAGCATTTGATGGCGTTAACTGGTAGTCTGGTTGTCAAATGCCCACCGATAATTCTTAGCGAAGTGTAAAATTGTTAGTAACACCGACCACTCGTTTAAATAATGGCAGAAGCCGCAGTGGAAGAACGGCCGCAACAGAAATTCTACTGTCACATTTGCAATGTGCAATTTGAAAACGCGTCAGCTGTACGTAATTATTTTTTACCGCAGTCGCGAAAAAGTGGACCCGAACAAATCCCCTTTCTGTTTCCAGAACTTTACGTGCCCGCACTGTTCTGGAGGATTTATAGAGGAGCTGGAGGTCAGCGCAGACCATCCTCAAGATGCAGTGGACGTGGATGTAACAGACGATGATGACGATGAGCCCTATAATGTAAATTCGCACAAGGTGTTGTTCTGCTTTTTATAGCGTTTGGTTGTAGATGTTAAATTATGGGATGGACCTTACGGAGTTGTTCCTAGCCCCGGGACCTCCTGAAGTAAGAAGGAGTAGCCGGCAGAGATACCCAAATGATGCTTCCCGGAGAAGAAGGTACGCAACTCTACATCCTCGTCATGGGATTGTTAGACCAAGGTTGGAATGTTTTTTCATAAACGGCTATGCATATGTGTATAACTTGATGCCATAATTACTCTAGTGAATTTTCAACTTGCTGTAGATTTTGTTTCAACTTAATCATTCATGTCATTGTATTATCAACGTTTGTTTACCTTTCATAGTGATTCAGACAAAGGATTGTCTTTGCCAGTAATATAGACTTATAAATTAACTTTCAGGACTTTAACAAGACTGTCGTCTTCAAATATCAGGCATCCGAATCCATTTGAGAACTTAATCCAAGAAGTGATTTTGAATTTGGGAGTGGGAGTAGACTGGGCTGGGGCTAGCAACATGCAGTTGTTCTTGGGCAATCCAGGAGACTATGCGTGGGGCCGTGAAGGCCTCGATGCCATTGTGACACAGTTGCTGAACCAAATGGATGGCACAGGTACAGATCAAATTTTCTAAATTAAAGATGTTTACCATCATAGGCCCTATTTAAATATGTTGCTGGATATTTCCAGGGCCGTATCAAAAATCCTGATGTACATAAAATGTTAATCTTAAGTTACTTATTAAAGATTTTTGCTTAAATTGAATAATACCGAAAATTACTAATGAAAAAAATGGTGGAGCATTCACTTACACCTTTTGTCAGGTTTAATAAGTACAGTTATATTTTGTCAATGCTTCTTTGTCCATATTGATGATAAAATGATAATCACAGGTTTGTTTACACTGACTTGGAGATATCTTTGATTATAATCTTGTAAAATTTCAGGCTCTTTATTTTTATATTATTAAAGTTATAGCTTTTTAAACAGCTTTTAAATGAAATGATTATCAAAACTATGACAGAACTGGCACCCATACATTGTTTTTACTAAAAGGTAGATATGTTTGTATGACGTATTGAATTCACTGATATCATTATCATCATCATCATCAGCCTCTTATTATCCACTGTTGAATAAAGGCCTCTTCAAGTTTGTTCCATGCGTCTCTGTCTCTTGCGGTTTGAATCCAGTTTTTACCCGCCGTTTGTTTGATGTCATCCATCCATCTTTTCTGTGGTCTTCCCCTGCTCCGCGTTTGAGTGTCGTTGCTTTTTCACCCTTTAGTCTGGTTTCGGATAGACCGAGGATATCCCACTTGATGGCATCCAACTCTTGTTCTAATCTGGTTTGATGTTCGTCCAATCTCATTGTATGCACATTGTATGTTGTTACTCGAAAATGTCTTGTTTGATGTATTTCTTGTCGATTTGCTGCCTCCCCCAGAATCCGAAATGATGCGGTCTGATACTTGATCAGAGTGGGAGTCTGAGTTACACACACTACCCACCTGGGGTTTATATTTTTTGAATTTCGACATTTAGCATAGAATAAAATATGAAGGAATTTGGCAATTAAAACGCCACGCTTGCCGAGCGGGTTGGCGAGTTGGATAGGATATATGTAGGAGGGATGCATTTAGTTTTGGGTAAGGATTGGGATTTTAGGACTCAGCTCTCTCTCGGTATTTAGGAGGTGTAGAGAGTCGAGGCTCGCGTGGGCAGGATCGCTCTCCTGAAGCAGACCTATCTTATACCGGGATCGTATAGGAGTGTCTACCCGCTACCTAATTCACTGATATAGAAACTGTTAATTTAAGTACTTCCAAATAGAAACAAAAATATTATAGGAAGGGGGCATCTTTTCTAGCTGTGGAAATAATTATTATTGCAACATAGCCAAATAGCTGATGTTCATGCCAATTACATTCTTAAAAAATCTGGTGTGAACATCACACGACTTTCCTTATCCTATTATTATATATTATACCGGGTCCATCGCCTCAACCCTGTGCTGCTCTCATCTAAAAATTTATTATTTTAAAAAAGGACGAGGCGCGAGTCCAACACTCGAAAGCTGATTAAAATAAACAGTACAAGACAATAATTGACTCGTACTTAAAATTTTGCTACGTCACTGAAGGTAACCGTGCGAGCTCTGTCGCACAGCCTTCCCCATTGTCGCCTGCGTGCTCCCTCCTAGCGGCCAAGCGCTCTCCCCCGTCCTCCCGCAGTCGGCCCGGAAGCTCTCCGAGCGCGCTGTGATTGGTCGGTTTAATTATTTTTTAATCGGCTATAACTTATTTATTTGACCTCGGATCAAAAAATTTTATTGTAATTTTTTGTTCGTCTCGGTCTGATCTACCCGGTAATATAAATTTCCCAAAACATTTTATGAACACCCGGTATATTAAAAATCCTGAGCTTCAATTTTTTTCAAGTTCCTATTTTACCAACTTTTATTTTAAATTCATGTTTATCTCGTGATAACAAATCATTTTTATTCTCATGAATTTTTTGTATCTTCAACCGTTTAGATTCGCGACCGATTTTCCGACCTTGCGACCAAACGGCTCGGCCGATTTTTACCAAAAGTTTCGCACTTCGTCTCCTACCTACAAGTAACTTGCATACTAAATTTCAAGTCTAGCTCTTACGGTTCTCGAGATATCCTGTTTACTGACAGACCGACAGACACACACACACACACACACGAACCAATGGCTCAAACCAACTTTTTTGGTACCCTAAGGTTACAATTGGTCCAGAAATGTGAAAAATTGGGTAGATCAAATTTCCGCCGATTACATTCCTTTTCCTATAATAAGGAAAGTAAAAATAAAGGAGTATCTTTGTTAAGGAAATTGCGTAATAGTATTTTGTAGAACTTTTACCTTTGCTTGAACTGCTGCTTGTGCTTCAACCAATTTGTCAACCATTGGAATGTGTTTGTATAAATAAATTAATCAAGATCCATGGTCATGGCTGCATACTAATGGTTAAGGCAAAAACTTTGATCAACACAGGTTTGCTGCTATTGACAATGTAGACAGTATAAGCTATATATGATACAAAATGAAAATTTCTCTTTCTATTTTTATATCATAGGTTGGATTAGTTAATTTATTAAAATATTATGCTGTAAACTAAGATCAAATAGATGCCAAGGGTTTCACGGACAGTGTTCTGGTGCATCGTGTGGTTGGTTCTCGGGTTATAAGGCTGTGGTGGGAGTTCAGAAACTCTTGATGTTTCATCCACAACTGCGCGGACATCTTCAGAAGAAAATCTTCTAAAAAGATTTACAAGATTTTCTTCTGAAGATGTCTGCCGCAGTTGTGGACAAAACGTCAAGAGTTTCTGAACTCCCACCATGGCCTTATAACCTGAAGAACCAACCACACGATGCACTATAAACTAAGATGTTTGTGAACCACTTAATATTTATTTTTAAATGGATGGAATCATAAAGTATTTCTCACAGTAGTATATAATTTCAGAAATGCCATCAGTGTGCTAAGATTGGGATTTTTTTAATTTCTGTTTTGGAACACCATCTGTGTATATTTTGATGTCTCCAGTAATCTTAGTTTGTGGATAATCATTAAAAGTAGATTTCCAATCCTATTCTTGCTCAGAAAATTGTGTTACAAATCTTCTAAATATCTTTCCATATGCTTATCCTCCAGGAATTTTTTACTCCTTAAACTTTAGGTATGGAAATGCCTCACAGTTCTATATTGACAGTTTATAATATAATTTCAACTTATTAACTTCTACTTGAAATGTAACGAGTCATTCTTGAAGAATTATTTTCAATATGTGTACAATTCAGCCAGCATAGCTTGGCATGTGAGTCGGCGCAGATAAAGAAGTGAGAGAGTCTCTGTTTGACAAGGATATCCCTACGTGTTCAGTTGGGAAAAGGTTAGGTACACTCTGTGACATAAATAATAGAATCAAAAGGCTCAGTGCAAAAACCGGTCAACTTCACTTCTCAAACAGTGGGTTTTTAGTGCATAAAGAATTTAGATTTTAGCAATTTTATAAGACAAAACTCTATTTCTTTTATTCTTAAGCTTCATTAGGCAAACCCAGATAAGTAATGTTTTTAAGGCAAAAATCGAAAAATTGATAATACACATCACACTTGGTATATTTAATATATTTATTTCATTCATGAATATAAATTAATTACAAAAAATAGGATTGGTTTGACTCCTAATATGATTTATTTCACAGAAATTGGGAAAACACCAAAGTGTCTAACAGAGTAGAGGCAGGTAGAAAGCAATAAAAAGCAGGTAAAAATTGGTATGATTGAAGAATGTACAGGCTTTACAAAAATTTACCACTCTGGGAGCCCCACACTCCTATGTGGGACAATCATTGTCCGGAAGTTGTTCAACACCTGACAATTCGCGATCAGACATGTCTTCGCCTGTATTAATAATGATTTCATTAATGTCTACAATGCCGCCTTTTGCCGGTATTCGTCTTCAAACTTTTTGACCTGGTTGCACCGAGCTTGCCATTCTTCACGACTGAATTCCCGAAAAAAGTTGTCGCAATACTCTGACTCTCGTAAAATTAAAATCCACATTTTGTTTGGCCACATATTCCTTCATCGCAGCCCATACCAACTCTGTCGAGTTTAAATCTGGGTGATAAGGGAGTAACCTTACTACGTCATGTCCATGTTCGGTAAATAATTGATCAATTTTATAACGTTTGTATCGTGGTTTGGAATTTCTAATAAGTGCGTATAATTCCCATCTTAGCATATTCGGCCCAAAAGGTATTTTTCCTTCACGCAACCATGTTTTCATTTTATTTTTCGTGAAAAGGAGGTTGGCATTTTTTCCAACTGCTTGTTGTGATATGGTGCGTTATCTATTACGACGACACTGTGTGATGGTAGGTTCAGTACCAGTTTTTCTTCACCCACTTTTCATAATTTTCATAGTTCATCGCATTGTGGTAGTCATCAGTGTTGTACGTTGACTTCCATCTCGTGTAGGCATTAGGCACAAATGCTATATCACCCCCTGCGTGCACAACTATTAGTCGACCTCCTTTTCCAAGTGGTGTCCTTACGACTCATTACTTGCATTGCTCCACCCCTTCACTTGACAGTGCGATGAGTGTATATACGTTTCGTCCATATATATAATGGGTCGTTGTTCCTGTCGAAACTGCCCCATTTTTTTCAAAAACTCATACCGTAGATGGGTGATAGAGTGACGTTCCATTAAAATCTTTAGGTTGTTTTTGATTTTTTGCCACCGAAAACATAATTTATGAATTTTCTTGCTCAACGTTTCTTGACTTCCCTGATAGTTAACATTGTTACGAAATTGTTGGTAAATACCCTTGAGAGTCGGTACTGAATTTTGTGAAACATGAAAATTAATAATCATTCTACGAAGAACTCCCTGATCACAATTGGCTAATTTGACCTTAGAACTCTCGTCTCTTTTTTTATTTGGAGTAGAAAATTTGACCTTTTCACCACCATCAACTGTTTGCTTTTCTTTAGCAATTTGGTTAAGTGTTCTATGACTAACCCCAGTGGCCGCCATCATTCGATCATGTACCTTTCAAGGTCATAAGAACATTATTTAGAAAATTACGTAAAATAAGTAAACTTACTTTAGCAAAAGGAATCACTTGAGTTTCAGCGTCGGGTTCCTCTTTCATAAATTGCAACACTCATGCAATTATTTCACGATTTTGTCCACTTAGGACTTTATGCTTTACTTTCGATTCGAAAGGCAATATTATGGTTTCTGCGATCTGGAATTAAACTTGTTTCTTAGAATTCTAGAAATAATTATGTGTTACTTACTATAAACTTCCAATAAAAAACCAAAACTGAGTTTGTAGCTCTGATAAGAGCTGATTTTAACTGTGTTTAATAACGCAATGATTTTCACCGGACTGTACACGATCTGAACACAACAAGAAACGGACAGCAAGTGATTTCCGACAGTGGGAGGGACGCTCGTCTAGTACGCATCCACCCGCCATATGCCAACCTATTCTTGCTGAGTTATAGCTGGCTGAAATTATCAGAGTTGAAATTGATATTAATGAGAAATGATTTTATCTTTCAATTCTTAAAAATGAAGCAATATCTTGCGATAACCAACAATCTTATATATTCGCAGCCTATTTTTGCAAACCTTTTTAATGTCTTGGAACATTTTGCTTTTTATATACTCATTGATTTTGATTGATCTAACAATTAAAGTTTTTCTGTTCAATCATCAATGGCGCCAATCATTGATTGTGTGATTTGTTTAATTCGTTGTACATGACCAGTGATTATTAGAGGTAATTAGAGGTAATATATACAATTGAGTATAGTGATCAATTGTACAATTAGGTCGAAACTTCTGACCACCTTTTTTGAACTCCTCATTAAAAAGTAGAATAGGATTGTCTCATAAACCCGACCCATTGAAACACCCCTAAGAGGGGTTTTCCTGCTTTTTTTATTTTAAAGTGACATATCTCATGAACGATAATATATAGAGTGCTGAGACCTTCATAGTTGATTGGTTGGTCTAAGTTTGTTTCCAAGGTGTTTATGAGTTTCAACATTTGTATATATTACCGTTTCGCCCCCTGATCTTGTTTATAAACATTGTTTATGTTCAATCTGTTATAGGAACAAAATACTATATTTATATCACAGAGTGTTTAGAAACGCGCCTTTGTCCCTTATTTGGCATGGTTTTAGGAACCCCACATTACAGGAAACTGCTTTAGAGTGGTATGCACAAATTATGTTGTTATGTGTTACCTAAAAAAAGCTAATTTGTTGAGTTGTTCTGAACTTTATGGCATAGAAAAATACTGAGCTGCTGGTAAAAGCAAATTGTAAGATACTACAGTACTTATACGTAAGGGAATAAAAAAGGCATCCAGAAGTACTCCAAAACTCTGAAATAGATCACAAAGATGTCAAGATTATTATTGATCTGTTCTGGACACAATCGGTAATAATATCTATAGATAACCAACACTCAGAAGAGATACTTATTAGACAGGGTGTACGAGTATCAAATATAACACACTCGGGATGTTTCTTGAATGAGCAATGGGATTGTACGCAGGAGATTAAATACTGGATATAAATTCCAAGAACTGCTTTTAACAAAATGAAGAACGTCTTATGTAAACTACACCGAGATATAAACTAGTGTTTAGTAGATGTTACATATTCTTAGTATTACTGACCCTTCTAGAGCAGACAATGAAGAATAGGGAGTTTTGAGATGTGTTGTAGAAGAATATGGAAGATATGAATGAAACACAACAAACAGCATTGTGAAAAAAGAGAAAGAGAAAAAGAAAGAATTAGACCACTTTATTATTAGGAATTATAGTCAGAGACCCAAGATATGAATTCATGAAACTGATTGTGAACGGAAAAATTAAGGGTAAAAGAAGCTTGGAAAGGCCCCATGCATCTTGGCTGAAGAATTATGACAATAGTTGAGAATGTCAGCAGTTACATTACTTAGATCCATGACTAACAAAATAAAAAGAGTCAATGTGATTGTCAATGTCATTAAAGAATAAGGTACCAGAAGAAGAATAAGCAATATTCAAGAATTCAATAGAGCATACAAATGTACAAGTAATAAGTTAATTGAATATGTTATAATTTCTTTATAAGTACTATAAAAAAGATAATTTTTTCTTTGTTAATATTTTTCATATATGAAATGAAAATATGGTGCACAAGAAAAATATGTATATATATATATATATATATATATATATATATATTAAAGGAATATATCATTTTCTGTTTCCATAAAAGTAATTTCTAATTTTGCTAGATTTTTCTGGGACACACTATGTATTATTATATATCTCAGTAATTTCTTTATAGTTCTCTAGAGTTCAAATGTAACGTTTGTGTGGTATAGTCTTCTATTTTAAATTTGGTATTGTATTTTATCTGTTAATGTTAGCGGTATCATTATTTCACATATAAAAAATAAAAACTATATGATTAACAAAAATAAAATACACGCTTTTCAACGTATTAAAACCGAAAATTTACTATAAAAACAATTCCTGAATATGGTACACTTTTCAGTCTAAATGAAGTGCCTTGTCGCACAGCAATTGAAAAACTAATCGAAAAATTTGAGATTTTTGCTCAAGTTTCGGACATAAAAAAACCTGCTTGGCCAGACAAATCTGTTCTAAATGGAGACTCCAATTGATCGCCGAGATCATGCGATCTGACACCATTAGATTTTTTCTTGAGGACTACGTCAAAGGTAACGTCTAGATCAATGTGTTAGTAATTATTCAAAGACTATATAAGATCTGTAATTTGCAAAAACATAAAATATGGCCATCTGTAAGAAGAACCGAGGCAGTCACTTTGGAGATATTGTATTTCATGTTTAATGTCAGGCTTTCTACTCTGCATTTAAATAATAATATATCAACAATTCTGAATTAAAATAGCATTTTTTATCATTTAAAACAATACATCTTAATAGAATACCCATTATTACCTACCTTAAAGTGTATGTAATAATTGCAGGCTATAATAGTTCTCCCAGAAGCAGACCTTATAACAAATTGATCATAGGTATACTACCATCTCTTTCTGCTTTGTAATATAAATTATATTGTTATTACCACACAATTTGACTCTATATCTATGGATTTTATATTGTTTGATCTCAAGTAGCATGTAGCAGAATGTAATACTAAACCTCCAAATTAAGACTGAAATAGATAAAACAAGAAACACAGTTTATAGAAAATGCTAAACATAAGAACAATAAAAGTTGAGATAGAAGAGAGACAAGTTGGTATGGGTAGATAAAAAGGATGGAGAATATTGTCTTAACCAAAAGAACATAGAAAGCGAAAAACAAACAAAGAGAAGAAAGGGCAGTTCAAGAAAAAGGTGGCAAAAGGCGAAAGGAATCTTGCAGGATAGGAAAAAATTGAAGAAAGAAGGAGAGGGCCAGAAACATCTTAGCTAAACTTGTCACTGGCATTAATTTATGAAATTAGCTTATGTATTGCTTAATAAATCTTGAGAAGATGGAAGAGACAGGAGACATAAATTCTCAATCAGTTTATCCAATAAAAGATTAACTTGATATAAATTGTCATCTTCTAAACAATTTGCATTATGAAGAAAGCAATAAAACGTAACTGCAACCTGTCCTTTGTCATAATTATATATTATTAAAAAACTTAATTCTCAGAATATAAATATATTTGTTTAGCTTTTGAATATAGTGTGTTATCTGTATTCTACTCACACGACAAAGCCAGTTCACTATTTCGTTTCACTGTAATTTGATTTATTGCTCACATCATCTGTATTAGAGAGAAGTTGAATCATATATAAATTCATTGGGCCATCATTTTATTTATATTTTATCATACCATATAACAAATGTAGCGTAGTTTACTCATGGAGCAGCTTTAACATAATAAAAAGCAGGATAATTTCTTTGTGGTACTACGAACCATGTTCAGCATACCCTGGGGAGATAGTTAGCCTAACTTGTTAATTTAGAAGGAAGAGAATGTACTATATAATTGCCAAAGGCGTTTATATAATGGATGGCTGGAGAGCTTCGACAGTGTGGTGGACCGATACCTTTACCTTGTGGCTATCGTGCTCTGATGATTTTCTAATAAGCAGATTTCTTGAACTAATTTTTAATGAATCCTCACCATCAGTTTCTATTTTTCATTATTTTCAATATTTACATCAATATTTCTAATTTCAAAAAATTTGTCTAGAATATTTATTTTGTTTAAGGTTAGCAGAACAAAGCCGGTTCTTGTATACTCTTCATCGAGCGTTTCTATAAGCTATAATACAATAGTCAAGTCAATAGTTTAGTGATGTATTGTTTTATCTGTTATATATTTATGTTCCATGTTTCAAGTCAACCAAAAATTATGTAGGCACAGTTTTTGTAAGAGACCACCGCTACCTCCTTCACCCACCACCCCCCACTCCCCATAAAAGTATCAAAAACTACCTCTACATTTAAAGAAGATTATGACTGCATATATGTAAATCATTTTTTTTTGCCAAGCTTAAGTGTAACTAATATCAAAAAGAGCTTCATTCAACATTAAGAAGTTACCCTCTGTAGTACAACAGATGACTTAAGTTGCGATGAAATTGAGAATATTACAAAGAGCAATTTGAAAATTTTGAACATCGTTGAGAATGTACTAACTCTACTATATCATTCATATTTAGCACACACTTAAGTTGTTTAGGTTCAAAGTGACAGGATTAATCGTACTTAAGAACTATTATTGTAAATATTTAAGCACTACAACAAATTATAGTATTGGAATAGTAAATAGAAAATTCTACCGATAGTATTAATTATAAACTTGTACAGAATGCTTTTTGGCACTATATTTTTAAGGCAAATTGAAGATGAGTGGTTTAGGCACACACAGACAAGCCCGAGTTTGATCCTATGCTTAGGATTTCTGGTGAGTGACCTATTCACTCACTAAAAATAATTGAGTACTTGTGTTTGCTTTGAACTAAGGGCAATAATGTGATTGTCAAAGGCGCAATACTTGCCACATTACCCTCTATCAGAGACACAGTGCATGACTTTTGCACACTGAGGACTATTATATGAGAGCCCTAATCTTCCAATTTGCAGGCCATGTTCCATGGTAGAACACAGAGTCCCATCATTATTGACTATTTATTTATTAAATTTAAAACACACATTGAACATTTATAGTCAATTTTTGGAACAAATGGCACCTTTCTAGTGTTTTCAGTCAATGTTTTATCTTATACATTTTATTTTACTCCTCTTATTGTTTGTATTTCTTTGTCAGTTTTGGTTCTAAGAAGTTTAGACTTTTTCTATATGGGTTTATCACTGTCATTCAAGGATTTTACAGAAACTGTCTGTAACTTTGCAGATTTTTAGTCTAGCGTTTTACATAATTGTTCAAATAAAAAGTAAGTGTTGTTATGTGCTTATATCAAGTCAAAGGCCAGCGTTTTGTTTAATTTTTATGCATAGCATGTTATGGCTTTGTCAATGATGTCTACAGAACCCTTTGTTTTATTGTAATCTAAAATGATTACGTATTTTTGTCTTCAGATAATACTTTATCTCCATGTAATGTGCTTTGCAACACAACACATTTATTTGATTTTCAATGAACTTAAAAAGTTCGTTACTGAATTCTATATGTCTGTCGGTCTGTCTGTCGCTGTCACAAAATTATGGATTTTTTAAATTTTAAAATGGATTCTTATAGGAAATTTTACGCTGATTTCAAAATCGAAATCAAAAAGTTTCTATCTCGAATAGTTTTCGAGATATTCGACTTCGAATTTCGGGAAAATTTCGACATTGCGATTTTATGAGTAATTCTTAAAGAAAATTTTACGCTGATTTCAATAATGAAATCGAAAAAATTCTATGTCGAATAGTTTTCGAGATATTCGACTTCGAATTTCGGGAAAATTTTCGACATTACGATTTTAAATGTGATTCTTATATGAAATTTTACGCTGAATTCGAAAATGAAGAAAAAATTCTAGGTCGAATAATTTTCCAGATATTCGATTTCGAATTTTCTCGAAATTCGAAATCGAAAGGTTTTTTTAAGTTCGTTCTGGGATTGCTTACAGAGCAATCTCTTCGCCGGCCCCATGTTTTATAGATATATACTAGCGTTGTCTCAAGGGTAAATGCAAATTTGAAATTCATTTTTAGTAAATTTTTGTGTATTGAAAATTATGGCGGTATAAAAACTTTTCTTACAATTTGTCTAACGTAAGTTCATAAATTCAAATGTGATGTTACAGCTTTTTAGTACTTGGGACAATTTTTAAACAATTTTTGTACCCTGATTTTTTTTCTTTAGTTTCACCATGTCACCATATCTTGCTGGTTTACTTGCCACCTACTGCCTCAAGAATCCAACCACTTGCTCATCATCTTTGGAAGATTGACCCAGAGCTCTCTAATTGCTGTCAATTTATCATGTTTTGTTTCATTTTTTATGATTTTAATATCAAATATTAACGATCTTAAAAAATTTAAAATTTATATGACATTGTTGCTTGAAATACATTTTAGCCTCTTTTGACATCCCACAAACCTTCAATACATTTATTGTGTGATTTGAAGACACCTGCTAAAATCAATAAATAAAGGTTGACTGTAAATCTACAACAAAGTTTTTCCAATCATTGTAAATTTGACGGACCTCTAAATTCATATTTGTTAAAATTATGTTTTCGAAATGGCATATCTAGTAGTCCTAGTGGTGTATAAATTACATTTTATGCTTCATTGGACTGAAAGATCAGAAGACCACCGAGTTTACTTGTGCTTTGATAACATAATTTGAGATATGAATTAGTGTATCCAATTGATTTCATTCATGACAATAGCATAGTCCTCAATCATGAAAACATTTCTCTTGTCATTCCATTTGTTGATAAAATTTTTACAATTCATTGAATCTGTATCAAAAGTATCGAGTGTTTCTCCTAATTGTCTTTAAGTAAGAAACGTTGTATTTCATGTATCTTTCAAAAGCATAGTAAGCAAAAAAAAAATAACGTCTACAGTGTAGATTCTAAACAACTAATCAAAACAGGAATTGGATCAAAAAGGCTGTGAATAGCAAAGTAGAGTTAAATTATTAAGAAATAAATGAAAATTATTTAAAGAAAATTACTTATTCATTCTTATCTTGAATTATTTAGCCTTTCGTACTCATATACTTATTGCATGCTGCACTGTGTTTATACTTACCCATAAGTTACGTTTTGCAGGTCCTCCCCCATTATCAAAAGACGTGATTGATGCTTTACCTGTGGTTGAAGTGACTGACCAGCAAGTAGATTCTAAACTGCAATGTTCTGTTTGCTGGGAAGACTTTGTGCTCAAAGAGTGTGTGCGCCAATTGCCTTGCCAGCACATCTACCATGAGCCTTGTATACGTCCATGGCTAGAACTGCACGGAACTTGTCCCATATGCAGGCAAAACTTGTCTTCAGGAGATAACTCTACTAGCGACGGAAATCAAGCACCGGGAAATCCTGGAAGTAAGTTATAAAATCTCTATTTATACCATAAAATAACAATGTATCTGTTTCAGGAAGTACCTTTGATGCCGCCATAGAGCAACTGCTGTGGAATAGGTCCAACAGCCCTTCTAGTTCGACTGCTACCAGGGGCTCGGACAGCCCAACGTCTAGCAACTCGAGTTCTAGCAATAGAGACTCGAGAATGTAGGTCTTTATTGTAATTATAGCTACTTGTATTGGAAGTTAATCACACATCGGAAGTTTAATACAGTTGATGTTCGGTTGCTTCTTTAATATTTGATAACTTTAATAAGAGAAGCTGCAAATGTAAGTTGCACTTATTTATTTAAATCCGTAATTGCGTAGTTCAATTCCATGAAGTAACGCATCGTGTAAGGATGTTCAAAATTTGAGTTATGGAGCATTTTTAACGCTTTTACATATTTGTGAGACTGAGATTTTGTTCAATGAATATTAGGCTGTAGTGCAGTGCAAACAGTTGTTTCAGTTTGTCTGTCTGTCTATTTACTTTTCAATAAGAATTCATAAGTTACTTTGGCTCCTAACATTGTATAAAAACTGTGTTCAGTCTGCTAAAATGGGTTTCTCAGCAAAAAATTACTAATTCCGTCACTGCATAAAATGTAGCTTATTTTTTAGACGCTTTCCAGATTTAATGTTTGAATGCCATTGCAAAAGGTCAGGTTATCTAACATGCTCCATGTATTATTCATTTTTTAAATATATTAACATAGATGTTGATATAAAAATTTAAAATTTGCTTGAGATACATTGCATTCAAGATGTAATTCAATCAAAGACAATAATAAACTTTTCATTTGATGTTGCTGATTTTGTCACATTTTTTTGATATAATGAAATGGATCACATAAACAACTTTAACCATGCAAATAAAATGATTATTTCTTTTTAATTCTTTGACTTGTATACTGTAGACATGTTTATACTAATACTATATCGATCAGTATTAAATGTTTTATTCTGCATTTGTAACCTCTACGTTAACAATAGTATGAGAAGCAGTAAAAAAAAGTGTGTTGCTCTTTAACTAAGAGTCGAGCTCCTTTTTGCACACTGGATACAGTTGAGGTTAATGACTTTGTTTTCCATTTCTCATCTTTCATCAACTTTTACGTATGTTATTTGTAAACTACTGTTTAAGTTGCGTTGCCTCTTTGTGATGAAATAAAATTAAGATGTGTTACAGTTCTTTGTGAACTTTGATTTTACTCATAATCAAATAACAAATAACAGTGATATATGTAATAAACTGATATGAATTAAAATCATACGCCTCTAACATTAATAAAACACTATGCTATAAACAAGATTATAATAGTTATTTTAGAAAAAAAATTGATTGAAACGAGCAGATACACTGATAACATAGAAAAGTTAAATATAATCAATCGTGAATTGCTCAGAACGATTAGTATATAATGTAATTATTTATAACTACATATGACTTGCATTTGGGTATCTTTCTCATCAACAAAATTATTCATTAGTTTTGTTGTGCAACAAATTATCAGTAATAGCCACATTGATGAATTTTCGCTGAAATATCTGGATGACAAATTGTTATAAATTTACGCCATTTCATTGATGCAAGTTGGTTTATCTGTTAAGTAAATTGTTAAATGATCAAGCAATTTTACTATCACTAGTAAACCACAATAAAAACCGTGTTGCATAATTTAAGCAAGTATTCATATTATAATAAGAGTCCATCATGACTCTAGGTACATATCTGAAGACCAAAGAATAGGATATTGTGAATAATAAAAAGAGTTTATGCGAAGCTGTACAAATAAAATGTTATCTTTAGCAGTCAAATTTTAAATACTATCATGATTCCGATAGAAAATAGGTTAATTAAAAAATATAAACCAATTAACCCCAATAACAACAAAGCCGTAATAGCTACAAACAAAGAGGCGTTTGACAGAATTTTAAACAATCTCAAAAGCATAGGAATTTCTGACTTGAAGTAAAGAGGTAAATCTGGAAAAATTATTAAATAAAGAAAAATCTATTTGGGTAAAACAATATAAGTAGAGAACATGAAAAATCAAATTATTTGATATAACTGGTTGCAAGTCGATTTAACATTTTTCTCATCCATGTCATCACCTTCATTATGGGGGGGGGGGGAGCTTTATATTATTCTTGCTGTGATGTTTCTCATTAACTTTGACTATAGGAGTCAAGATTGACATCACTTTCATGCGATTTAAAAAAATAGAATATCATGGTGTCTATGTTGCTTACAAATCTTAGTATTATTATAGAGATGGGAAATCTTGACAGATATTTTTGTGTAAACATACGTTGAAGGTTAAAAACCATTGATATTGCAGCCTTAGGACTTGTTGCATTAATTAATTTGTTTATTTAGTAAAAAGATTTACCATTTCTAATTAGAGCCTCTTAAGAGCTTGCTCCTATTGGAAGTGAATGTCTTAGATGCAAAGTTGTTTCATCGTTTTCATTACAGAATTTTTATAGGTAGATTCTATCTAAAAAAAAAAGCTCATTACATATATGTTCATGTATGTTACAGCAAAATGCAGTTTGTTTAGATACTAGACTAACTTGTGTTTTTAATTACAGTATGTCATTTATTAATTTCTTAGGTAGAATTTTAATTTCTAATTATAATGGTTTTGATGGGATATACTTTTCCAGTTGTTTAATCAACTGCAAATTACTCAAAACGTAGGACCAGTAAAAGTGATTTCTCACAAATGCATCAGCTTTTTAATTTGTTAATATTCCTTTATATCTCAATATTCGGGTTTTACAGGCATTTCCAGATCAGTTAAGAAATAGATTGTTCAACCACATAGATAGCATCAGCGTTATACCACTAAAATGGTTAACTTCAACATTTCTTGCTAGACCAAAAAAAGCAATATCCAAAATCTGCCATGATCACCGACTAACAGATAACAGCAAAACCCAAAAATGGGTTCAGAGATGCGTTTAAGAACACAAGAGGCCATATTTTCAATTCAAGTTCTGATTGAAAGATGCAGAGATATGAGTTATGGCGCACATATTTGTTTCATTGATTTCAATGGCTTTTGACACCGTAAAGCATGATAAGTTAATTGATATCTTAAGAATAACCATTGATGAGAAAAATATGAGTCCTTATTAATCGTTATTGGAATCAGACTGCTAAAATTAAAATTGATAAGATTGTTAAATGAAACAAAAATCTGCAAAGGTGTACAACAGGGCTGTGTCCTCTCTCCAATATTATTCAATCTTTACTTAAAAGAAATTTTTCAAGAATTTGATCAATCAGCAATAAAAATTAATGGAGAATATATCAGCAATATATGTTATGCAGATGCCACTCGTCATAGTCCACTCATTAGAAAATTGCAACAATTACTAATGATAGTAAAAATACACTCTACTTAATATGGACTAAGCTTTGAACCTCTCGAAGATGAAATGTATAGTTATATTGAAATAAGAGTATAATCCGGAGTTCCAAGTGTTAACGGACAAATGATTGAATGAGTACGCACATACAATTACTTGAGAACCGGCACTACAAAATTGAAGTGCGATGCCTTACAAAGGAGGCAAAAACAGGATTTATAAATATGAAAAAAAATATTTCCATTGAGAAATTCAAACTTAATTCTTAAAATAAGAATGTTATTCCATGTTTTCCTATATTGTGCGAAAATTTGGACGATAAACAAAGAAATAACCGACAGAGTGAATGCTTTTGAGATGAACACAACGAACTAGGAAATGCTGAGGCGATTACAAAAATAGAAAGAAGTGTTTATAATTAAAACACGCGAGCTTGAATACCTCTGGCAATTTTGGGTCAATTTGTATACTGATTTTCCTGCTTAACAGTGCATAAGTACAATATTTTCATTCTAGTTAAGGTAGATTTCAAAAGCTTTCTTGAAGTTTTGCCTAGTTGACATACTGCCATTGCCTATTTCCAGTACTGAGTTGGTGGCAAATTTTATTGTCGTTTTATGATCAGGTACTGGATATATTTGCGAATTTCTACACTATTGTGGCCACTATTCTTGATTTTGAATCGATGGCTGTAGTTAAGGCAGTTCTTATTACACCAAAAATGTATAAAAATACGAATCTCTAGAGTTTAACCAGTTCCAGCTTAGTCTGCCCTGATAATTTATAAGAACCGCCCTAAGCTGTAACTTGTAACAGTATAATTACTACACAAAACGTGAATACACATGTATGACAAATGGCTGGTGTGTATTGTTTTCTCTGTGAAGATTGAAGAAGACTGAATAATAGCACAAATTTGTTTTTTGATTGATTAATTCATGTTAATTTAACTCTTGATGACAATTTGATATTGGTCAGCATCAAAATGTATTATAAAGCTAATGGTCTAAGGTTGTATGAGTGGATGAACTTAGTCGTTTGCTAAAAGCCTTGATTTTACCTCATCTCACTTTTAAGATGAAATTAAGCGCTAGTTAGGACCTAGACTAAATCGCTTACAAAGCATCACCAAGTTGTTGAAAATCTTGACGATGAAATTAAACCAAATTTCTGCAAAAATGTATTGCAGTCTTTTTTTGTGGTGAGAATCTGCTTCATATTAATAACGCGTTAAAGCTTGGCCAGCATATTACTAGCAATATGTGGAGTTTAACAACTAGATAGTATAAGTACACAAATAATTAATAATAATAAAATTATATTAGTAACAACGAAAAAAATTTGGAAATATATTTAACAAAATAAAGTTTTGAAGTCGCCAAAGGAAGAAAGAGAAATTGAGACTTATTTAATTCTTTAGGTTATTAGAGTAAGTAGAAGCTTACCATAAACTCATTCCTGTAAAACAACACACGAGCTTACTAAGAGCAATCAAAAACGACGAACATCAAAGGGTTGTGACAAAAGGTGTGGGGGTTGCAGATGAGTCGCGGGAAATAGAATGCATTTCCTGAATGATAACGAACAGAACTACAATCATTTTTATAAAATAACTACTTTGAGTCCGTCATAGTACTAAATAAATACCAAGAAGAGTTATATGAAGGTTCAGGAAGAGATTACAGAAATGAAAGTAAAATAGGTTAATGTGTTATTCTTGAAATGCAGAAGAAAAAGTAAGTTGTTAATCTGATCTACTTCGATTTCAATGTTAACTGGCTGAATTAGATTTCATCAACCTTTTGAATCTTATCTTTGTACCCCGGTTGACTTTATTTTTATTTATTTCTTGATCCACTGGTTTTGTGTTGATGTTACTTTTATTATCGGTATCTGTAATATTTTGCATATCATTAGAAGTAAAAATTAGCTAAAATAATTCTCATGTAATAAATATTAATAATTTTTCATGATTAATGAAATAATTCTCTTATCTACCTCTAATTGGTGATTTTCTATATTATAAGCGCCATGATTAAGAAAGAAGGGATTGCAGTCTTTTGTATCTTTTCTGCATAGAGGATGATTACAACATTATCATAAACATTAACCTTTAGCTAGTCGTGTCAAAATAATTACACTATTAGTCGCGTGGGATCCCATATTTGATTGGCAAAAATGAAATCAATATAATAAAGACAAATGTTCATATTTATTAGGAACTTAAAGTTCAGTATCTCAACTTGACAAAAACATAAAACTTCTAGAAAATAACTGAAACTTTGAAATGAATCTCTCAAAAATGCTTAGTAATTAACAGGCACATAAATTGCAGACTTTAGTATAGTGTTCATTGCACATAAATTTGTTGCATTTACCGCATTTGCTTTTGGTTTTCCTGTCCTTAGATCTCAAACAGGTGACAATGGCTTTTGGAAGCACTTGCTTCAGTTTCATAAGTCGAAAGCTTGAGGTTATCAATGAGTCGTCGCTTCAGAGAACGTGGCAATATGGGAAAATTCACCTCTCTTGGTTTTATAACTTTCTACGAGTTTCGTCGACAGCTTTTTCAGGAATTCTCTTCGAGTGATTTCCATACTGTTATTCATGTTATAAATGACGTAAGCGTTTATTATCGCCACATTGAAAAGATGGAAAAAATTACCATAGGCAATCTCTTGGTACGAGGAACAACGTTATAAGTTTCACACAGTTTGTCGTTGGTGTCAATGCCGCCCTTGGTCCTATTATAAAACTAGGTTATTTCTGGCTTTTTTATTATCTTCATATATAGCATCATCATGGTGCATTGTAGACAGTAAAATAACAGCCTTGGATTTTTTTGGCACATATGAAACAAGAGTTAATTTGGTACAAAAACCAAACTTTGATGAATTCACTTCAGCTGTCTTTTGAAGTAAAAATTGAGCAGGAATTTCCTTTTTGTTTTTTCGCGGAGTACCGACCAAAGTAAGCTTTTGGTCTAACAAGTGTTCAGCTAGAGGAACACTTGTACCAGTTGTCAAGCATATTACGCCCCGTACCTTTTAGATTGGCAAGTCGTTTCATGATGCTTATTGTGTCATTTGGTCATTGATTTTTTATAATAATCATCTGGTTGAAAACCTAATTATATTTCAAATATTTGTAGATAAGCTGCTTTTGGCGTCAACCATAGCATGGAGTTTAATCCCATATTTATTTGGTTCGCTTGGCATGTAGACTAAACCACAGAATCTGCCTCTAAATCTTGAAAACTGTTCATCTATAGTTACATATTCTGACACTATGTAATTTTTTTGAAGGAATCGCCAATCAGATCACAAATTCCCGACTAGGTGCCAATTTGTCAAGCTGTAATCCATGTTCTTTAGACGATGCATCATTGAATCGCAGACAACAAAGAATAAAGAGAAAACGGCGAGAAGACATCACATTAGAAAAAAATTCTATTCCAGTTCCGTCTGTCGCCCACAGGTCAAAAAAGTTCAAATGTGAAGATCTAAGGACGTCGGACATCATTAGTAAATCAAAAAATGCTTGTAATTCTTCAACGGTCAATTCGTTTGTGTCACTCTCTGGAAAAGTGCGCGTATATTTTGAATATATTGGTTTGTGTATCTTAGAATCAAATCTATTAATATTCTTATCAAAAAATAATTGAAAACAATATTGTGAGCTCTTTGGCTTGAAGCATTTTTGGACCATTTTGTTTTCTTGTCCTTACCTAAATAGCATTCTGAAGCCAGTAGCACTGATTGATTTTCTGATTCTTCTCAACTCTGCTGGGTATCAGAATCATGATCTTCTTGATCAATACATACTTCCACGCTCAACTCGTCGTCACTTTCGTCGAAATGATTCACTTCATCTTCGTTGAGAATAGAATTTATTTCCTCTTGAGTCAAGTGATGACGACTACCCATTGTGATGTTTTACCTGTAAAGATCAATAAAATAATAATCAAAATGAAAATAATAAAGAAATTACGAAAAAAAAATATACTCATCAATAATGTATTACACTATTAGTCGTGAGGGGTTTGTTGGACCCCAAACACCTGTACATGACGCGTGTGATTGAAGCCGCGACTAGCGGAGGCCCGAGGAGAAAGGAGCGGGTGAGCTAGGAAGCTGGAAAGTACAGTCGCTTACGCCGAGTATTTGCTGAATTATGATAAAAACAAAGTTACTTTAGGGTCCAATGGACCCCACGCGTCTAGCTAAATGTTAAAAAAGTGTCTAATGGAAAAAAATTTCTTCATAGGAAGCATTTTGATATTTATTTTGTACATTTTAAAAATATGCAATTCATTTTCTTTCGAAATTTTTGCAAATATAGGTATTTTAGATCAAAAACTGTTCGTCGGCCTGTTGTCAGTATCACTAAATATTCTGACATTTTTGATTAGAAAAAGTTAAATTGCCACTTTCAAGTTTGAACCAATAATTAGCATTAAACCAACCAGTGACTACTCTGGACTATGGAGATTGTGTCATTTATAGATTATAATCGCCAATTTGCAGATTCCTTGCATCTATTGTTATTATTAATTCTTCTTCTTTAACCCCTTCTTTCAGGTGTTGTATTTGGGTTAGGTTCTTTTTATCCATCCACCCATTTCTTCTAGTGCTTTCCATTTAACGCCATTTTCTTCATCTCTTCTATTGTTTTTCCCATTTCCTTCCCACATCTACTGTTTGTTATAAGTTGCAATAAATAGTAGATGTGGGAAAAAAAAGGTTACTTGTAACCATGATTTTCTTAGCCTTCCTCCTCCCATTTTCTTATGATTTTTTGCTCCCCAAACTTTTCTGGTGTGATTATTAATTGAAACAGATTTATTATCATAATCGTGTTTTTTATTCAAATGTTATACTCTGTTTACCATTTATTGTTATATTTATAGTCATTTGTGCGTTGTGTAGGATATTACGCTGTCCCATTTATCAGAAGAGAGTTCAATTGTGAACCCCAAAATTACAAAAAGGTCTTTTGGTTTTGCAGATTCAAAACGATATATTTACTGCTTTTTGGTGTAATGCAATTAGTTACAATGATTATTATATAAATAGAAAAGTAACATAACCGCATTGCGTGCTTCATATCTAACCTGTATTTCAAGTTTAAATGGCTCCAGTAAAAGAAAAAATACCATGGAAAGAGCTGAACAAGCAACACAAAGAGCAGCGAAAGAAATGGAAGGAAGAGAGTTTAAAGAAGAAACTGCAGAAGCAACAATTAAAAGAGCAAACTGCTAGTACAACTAAGCTGGAAAAAGAAGTTGTGGGAACTCGAGCGCTCCGGACGCTCAGCATAGCAGTTCCTGGCTCCATATTGGAAAATGCCCAAAGCGATGAGCTGCGCACCTACCTGGCTGGGCAGATTGCTCGAGCTGCATGTGTGTTCCAAGTAGATGAAGTAGTCGTATTTGACGACTATGCAGATTCAACTAATGTGAAGAAAGCTATTGTTGAGGATGCAGAAGGTGTGAAAACTATTAGGAATGGCTGTGTTCGGCTAGGGAGAATTTTACAATACTTGGAATGCCCACAATATTTGCGCAAGCACTTCTTTCCCATACATAAGGACCTACGGTTCGCTGGATTATTGAATCCGTTGGATGCCCCGCATCATCTGCGACAGCATGATGAGTTTGATTTCAGGTAGATTGAAATAGCATTTGATTTGTGTGGTATAAATAATAAATCATTTTTAGGGAAGGTGTTGTACTGAATAAACCAATAAAGCCAGGGAAAGGGTCGCAGGTGAATGTAGGTCTTTTACAGGATGTGACGGTTGATAAATTACTCACACCTGGTTTACGTTGTACAGTTAAGTTACTGCCACCACGAGAAGGTAGTAAGAAACGTAAAGGATTTATAGTTTCACCTAATACTCCCAGGATAGAGACTGGAGTATACTGGGGATACACTGTTAGAATAGCAGCATCACTATCTCAAGTTTTCTCTCAGTGTCCGTACAAGAAGGGGTAAGGTTCTGAGAATAGAGTGATAAATAATTAAGATCGGGAGTATTTTATTAACTTTAGATACGATGTAACTATTGGTACTTCCGACAAAGGCACTTGTGTGGATGAATTTCAGTGCCCCAGCTATCAACATTTACTTGTAGTGTTTGGAGGCTTACAAGGCTTAGAAGCAGCGCTAGAGAATGATGATGTGTTAAATGTGGAGGATCCAAGACTGCTTTTTGATTATTATTTGAACACATTACCTGAGCAGGGATCGAGGACAATTCGAACTGAAGAAGCCATATTAATTAGCTTGGCTTCCTTGAGACCTAGTTTAAATGCTGTAAATAAACCGGAAGCACATAATCTGCCTCAACAGCCTTTCAGAGGATGAGATGAGTAGTTAATTCTGTATAGTACATTATAGATTTATGAAGAAATATTTTTAATCCAATTTGCTTTTTGTATGTAATTTGTTTTTTAATTAAATCATAATGGAAAAAATGATTAGTTACATGCATCTAAGATTTATTAAAAGATATTGTCATTTTTATTTTGCAATTTTTGATGATTTTTAAATGTAAATTTGAGTGTTAATCAGTGTGATGTCATGAATACAAGTAGTACTTTAATGTACAAATGGAGGAAAGTACAAAAAGTCTGAAGTTTGTATTTGAATGAAAAAAGCTTAGCCTAGTTTTACTTGAATTCAAACTATAAGCAGTGTCATTCTGTTGAATTCCAAGTCCTGATTAGAATGTGATGACATTTTAGTGCCACACGCTTTGCTTATAAAGGACGTCACAAGACAGCATGAACAGTTACAGATTATAAAAAAGTGAATGCATTTTCAACTGACGCTTTTCTGTCCCTGAGTGTAGGAAGTACTGAAACGCACATTCTTTTCACTGGACTTTTCACCTTGTGACATATTCTATTTAAAGTAGAAAAGGCACTACATTTCAGTGAAATATAATATGAGATTTGTATGTTATTGGTAGCTAGTGATTGATACTTGGACAGATTACTTTAAAGGATGTTGCTGTGTTCATGTGTTAATGTTAACATTGTTACTGTTATACCTCAACAAGTGTTTTGTCTCTTATAATACTTGTGTATTGTGAATTTTTAAATGTAATTGCCATATTTCAATAAGTGACTCTTTCGCATATTTCTTTTGCGAATATGGGTAGCAAGCATGTACAATTTGCAGACCGTGGACCAAATACAGCAGTAGATGGCTGGTAATAAGGCCGACAAAATAGACCTTTTTAATATTATAATAAACAATGAAAACATACTATCCAAGAAGCTCTGTTAGTTCTACTTGTGGTTTTATTTGAATTTTATATACGTGGGCAGTCTGAAAAGTTTCGATTTTCAACATAAAGATAGCCCTACTTGTCAAAATAGAAGAAGTGGTGAGCATATTGAAAGAACGCGTTTGTCATACATTGACTAAAGAATTGTGTATGAGAAGATTGTCTGCAAGTTGGGTATCGCGCTTCCTCACTTTGAAACAGAAATTTATTCGAATGAACATTTCCAAGGCCTGCTTAAGCGAGTCGGATTTTTTTTGTTGATTTATCACCGTTGATGAAACTTGGGTTAACCATTACACTCCTGAGATGAAGGAACAGTAAAAACAGTGGACTGCAAAGGGTGAACCTACTCCAAAAAAGGCGAAGGTGATGACTGTTTTTTAGGATAGTTGAGGAATTTTGTTTACCGGGTACTTAGAAAAGGGAAAACAATAACGGGGTCATACTATGTATTGTTATTGGGACCAGTTGAAGTAGCAATTGCTGAAAATAACACGCCAGCTGACACTTGGCCAATCGCTGTGGCCAAAATTTTGATTGATTGACCATCCAGCATATTCAACAAATTGGGCCCTCGGCAACTATTTTCTGTTTCTCAAGTTTGGCTCAGAGGACAGAGAGAGGTCATTGCAATTGTAGACGCCTATTTTGCAGAGCAAAAGCCAATTACTATTTGGATGGGTTAAAGATGTTGAAGCATCGCTGGAAAAAGTGTATCAACTTAATGTGAGACTATGTTGAAAAATAAAATTGAATTTGACAAAAAAACACTTCTCTGTATGTTAGGCTCAAAACTTTTCAGACTACCCACGTATAGTGTCAAAATAGCAAGTTTTTAGCTTTAGTTTTATTTTTTAAAAACAAGAAGTCTTAGGAAACTGTTTTTTTTTCATGTGGGCGCACTTATTGCCACTTGCAGCCTCAAGGACTTATTGTGCCTACTAACATGCAACTTAAATATACCCATGGATTGAGTAACTCGGAATTTGCCTGGGAACTATGTACACGAGTAAAGAAACGGGGAATTGTTTGTTTTTGGTTATTTAAAAAATAATAGAATAAGTTTACATTAAGGCTTTGATTGACTTGTCCTGGCACACCATAATTTGGTCCAATCATATTAAAAAACTTATTATTAGGTGGCAGATCTTATGTACAGAATACATAAAAAGATTTCAAACAAAAAAATTATGAAACTCCTTTTTTGTACCTTGAACCATAATTGAACAATTTGAACAGTACAAGAAAGTTTGCCAATAAACTACTTAAGATTTTAAAGGTTCTACATTAACACATACATGCACTCTTTTACATAAATTTGCTACAACTCAGTTCTATACTGAATTAATCTCTCTTAGCAGTTTTTATTGATTGTGTGATGAAAATATCAAAGAAGAAATGATCAAATTAAGATCACTAATAATAAAAAGAATTATATTTGTAATGTCCAGTGATAACTAAATTTTCTGGTTCTATTGAAAAATGTTGAGTAAATTTTAAGTAGATTTGTACAACTGTTCAGCATTTCTCCACCTCTTGAGTAAAACAAAATGTATGGTGGGGTAAGTTTCGATACACTGTGAAAGCACACAATTTTTTATTTTGAAATATGTGATACAAATATATGAAAAACGTTGTTTTTACGCACATTCTCATTATTTTAGGGTGGAAATCATGTAATACGTAAATTATCAATAACACCTTAGGGTTAACCAATATTATAAGGGTGAATCAAACATACACGAATTTCTTTATTATGCGTCATAGGTCAATGGGGAAAGGCGTGGCTTTCTAGCATTGCAGATAGGGTTACCTGAAGGGAATTTCCTTATAGGGTACTTTGCACTAGTGCTCCTTTAATCAGTATCACAGTGTCAGGGTAAGAGGTACCCTTCTCCATTACATAATAGGTTATTATTAACTTTCTCACGACAGAGGGCGTAAGACTGTCCGAAATTTTGAAGAAACTTAAAGAACAATTTATAGAGATTTCAAGTATATCTATGGAATAAACAATTTTTGAGAGGACGAGAAGCAGTTGCAAATGAAAGTTTTTGAAATTGCTTTTCAGGTGGGTATAAGCTATAACTTGATCTTATTTCAGATAATCATTACCGACGATCTTAGAATTTGAAGTTTTGACAAGATGGGTTCCTTGTCTTCTCGTCAAATATCAAAAATAGAAGCGTCTGGAGGTATGTAATGCAATCATTATTTGTTTGGACTATTAAAAGAAGCACTTAGAGGAGAGATTTGACGACAATGTTGCGATTGAATGGATGATACACAATCAGCTTTATTTCATAGTACAGAACCAAAAAAATACCTATTTGTTGGGAAAGTTTTGTTTCTAAGACAGGACATTATATAGAACAATAACTGTATGTTTTTATTTCTGATACTTGAATGAACTAAAAGAAAATAATTCTGGTTTACATTTGATTTTCCCTCATACATCAGAAATTCCACATTTTACAAAGCGTGTTGCCTTAAAAGTGCTCTTCATTAACCAGTGTTTTGTTATTTTCTAAAATTGGCCAATATAAGTATGCAATGCGAAGCTAGTTAGTGACTTATTCAAACATATATTGTGCAAGCCATGTCTTAATTGCTTAAAACTTTATGTATCATCCAAGGAATACCATATAGTTCTGTGTTGAATAACAACAATTTTCTATATTCTGTCTGCTAATAAACGTTAAATTAAAATAAGGTGCTACAAGGCATAATTGAACTATGCATGATATAGTCTTATTAATATTCGTCATATTCATTCAACATAGATTATTCATCAATAAGCAATAAACTTTCTTCAAGATCTGTGTAGATCAGATGGTTTTTAAAAACATATTTTTTTTACTTCTAAACACTATTTTAGATTTTCTATTTACTAATTTTAGTAATAAATTTATAAACAGAATCGAAAAGTTTATCATTTTGAAGTTTGCTTTTGGAATAACTGAAAACCATTGACTGTTGATTATAAGTGGAATTTATGAAGAAGAGAAAATAATGAAAAGCTTATATTAGTAGTCTCTTCGCCCAAACCTGATACTGGTTGTGTGATTTCAAACTACCCATTTTGGGGAAAAGCAGAGAATAGCTAATCCAATCCTACTCAGTCATTCAATCCCTAATTGCATCAAATGTGTGCATAAACTCCTATACTTTGTCTTATCTCGTGCTCTGAACTTGCTACTAGTATTTACACCATTATTTTTTTTATTTACATTATTTTAACGTGATTTTTGAAGTTACCAACCTTTGCTAATGTTCCTACTCAAAATGGCCCCAACCTGCAAAAGTAAGAACCAAGAGAATTGCTTCAAGAAATTTTTTGTAAATATTGGCACAACAAATCAGAATGAACCCTCATTTGGAATTTCTTTCATTTTCGAATCACATCAACATTCATATTAATGATATGATTATAGCATTACCTTCCAATGTGAAAATTGCGAAAAAGAATGCTTAACCACCTCTGGCAACTGTAATGAAGAGTTTGAACTGGCAAAACACCTTCAGGAGATCTCTATCTGTGACTTCTTCATATATGGACTAAACAAAAAGAAATCTATAAACAAGTTCTCTTGGAACAGTATTCCAAGAACATTACCCTTGACTGAGTTTTACATGTCTGTTCTGCAGTGGAGAACAAATCTAGCTGGAACTTATCTTGGTTGTATAAATTATCTTAGTATATAAAAGCTGAATTTTGTTCACGGTGCTATTGATGATTTAAGTTGCTTCGATACTCTGATTAGTATTTCAATAAATTTGTGAGTGGCTCACAAGTTTTTGTTGTATGATCAGAGATGACTTCATCCAACATAATAGCAACTCATGCCTGTTAGCAGAAAATGCTAAGGCAATACAAACAATCGATTATTTAATGTTTCTGAATGATTAGTGGTCATCACATCAATTGAAAAATTGTGCATTGAAAACCCTTATTTTTAGATAAAACACTGAAATGATATTTTTATTTTCATTATAAACTTCAATAGTAACCAGTTAGAATGCTTATATTTACTATATTTACTAATATTTCAGTGATGAAGGTGGGCAATGGAATTGTAGATATCTAAAAGCCAATACTAGATGTCTGAGATGTAATAATTGAATTCCCAGAATACATTGGAAAAACACCTCAAATTTTATATTAATGGTTGCTGTTAGCTTCATAGTTTATTTCTGACCTGGCAGTTTTCCTGAAACAGCAACTGTTTCTCCATTCATTTACAGTTAATCAGTCATAACCACATATTTAACAGGTTAACTGTCTCATGATCGTATACGACTGTCCGATTTAATTTATACCTGGATGGTCATATGCGACTCTTAGAACAGTATGTTACTTTTGTTGTAAATATTTTGTCAGTGGTCGATTATAAAATCTTTTTGAGTATGTATATTATATGATTATCATAGCCTGTAGAATTGGTAGAACAGTACCAATTTACAAATATCTCAAATGATAGTCTAGTTTTCAGTTCATAAAATATTTATTGTAAAAAAGAGAACAAAGCATGCAATATAGAAAAGAAAATACTTTACTATGAATTAATACAATCTGTAACAATTTTTTTCTGTAGTAGTCTACGAAATTGTCTTCCCCGCCTTCTTTTACAAATAATAGTTTTGACTTATTCTTCTAGCTAGTGTTAGCATATTTTCGTTGTTTTTTTTTCGAAAATCTGCGATCTTCATTTTATTGTTTGCAAGTTGAGTGGAGATAACAAGAGAATTGACGAGGGTAGTTCCTAAAAGGAATTTTAGTAAGAGTTTTCCGTGCCATTTTAAGGATTTTCTCAAGTGGAGAATGCTAACTACTCATTTGATCTGACTGATCAATCGATAATTTTTGCGTTAGTCAGTGGGTTTTTCACAATGCCAGTACATAGCTGAACGTTTACCATTTCAGTTTTATGCAGTAGATAACATTAATACATTTCTTTTATTGTATTACTTCAATATGCAAATTTCTCTTTGCTTTCTGAACCGAATACTTCCCTTTCCTTTAATTATTTATGAATTAATGTCCTTTAGATTCCAACTTTTGCGAAGTACTTGTACCATAAACTACTTTAGCAGCACGTTTCACATTTTGTGAATTTTTGCACAAAATTCAATACCTTTGTATTATAATACCATTTCCTAGTTCCTTTCTTGCAAAACTGTCTCTAGTAAGGCTGTAAACTGGTAAATGTAAAGTAAACATATTCGTACTTCATTTAACTTCAACTGATTTTAGAAAAAGATCAGGTTTAATTCTTATCACAAATTTTAATATTTTACATGACATTTGTTTAGGATATTTAGTGCATATGTTACAAATTGTATAGAAAAAAATAGTATCATTTTTGACGTGAAAACATCTTTAAGTTCGGCACGAATACCGGGTGTCATTCCAAAATTATGAGTGACAACAAAACAGTCAAGTTTAAAACGACTAATACTCGAAGACTACTGGACGGAGTACAATGGGGAGGGCAGTGTTCGATTGAGGAAGATTGAAAGCGATAAGCAAATCAGCCGAAATGTTCCTCACTCTCCACACGACCCAAGAGAGGGGGGACTTAGTTGGGTAACAAAACGACGAGTCAGTGCACGCCGAGTGGTCTTAGAGAGCGCGTGTCATTGTTGTAGTATGTTTTGAGAAAAACGACTGTTTTCACGGAAACCTCGCATTGGTGGCCCCGACTACTACCCATCCATTTTTTTTTTTGAAAACCCTATATGTTTATTTCAAATTCAGACCATATATTAGTAATAACAAAGCTAAGGCAATAAATCTTCAATGAAATGAAAGTAAAGACAAAAAAATGGAAGAAATTCAAGAGAGATGAAACAAAACACAATAGTGACCGTAGAATTTAAACAAGATTTAACAAAAAAATTAGAAAGCAACCCGCAACAAACACCATTTAGGAAGAGTAGAATAGAAAGAAAAAGGAAAAGAGTGATTTGACGATGAATTCTTGAATGTCCTAAAACAGAGAAATGAAGCAAGGATAAAGATGCTAAAAAATGACACTATAGAAAAGGGAAACACATAAGATAGAGCAAGAAGAAAAACAGCAAATTTGCCAGAAAAAGAAGATCGAATATATGAAGAAGCTATAGAAAATAGAGAACTATTATGTAAACAAAGAGAAGGATTTTTTATCAGGAAGCAAAGAAAAACAAACAAGATTATATGGTGAGAATATACTATATGGAGGACAAATAAAAACAATTAATGGAAGAGAATGAAAGGAAACTAGATAAATGGGCGCAGTACTTTAAAGAGTTACTAGAGGAAGATTAAGAAAACGAAGAAGAAGAAGATCTGTCACCCCAAACCAGAGTAGAAATAGCTGAAGTAATATGGAAGTTAAAAAATAACAAAAGTCCAGGGGAAAATGAAATACCAGCAGAGTTTCTGAAGGAAGGGGGACAACCATACTGAAAAATATTGCTCAGCTAGTAAAAAGAGTATGGGAAGAAGAGAAGATGTCTAACCAATGGAAGACGGCGGCGATATGCCCCATATATGTGCGTCTGCGATAATTATCATGGGATAACACTTTTAGATGTGGTCTATAAAGTATTAGCAACAATAATTAGGAATAGACTGTATAAAATACAAGAAGAGGAACTAGGCGAATATCAAGGTGCCTTCAGAACAAGACGATCAACAATAGATCCGATTTTTGTGATGAAGCAAATATTACGTAACCCATGAACAAAATCTAGGTCTGCAGGTTATTTATCTATTTCAAGAAAGCATATGACTCCATAATAAGAAAGAAACTATATGAAGCCTTGTAAAAACTAAGAGTGCCTGAAAATTAACGAAACTGACAAAAATGACTACAAAACACTACCAATAAAGTAACAACAGAAGGAACACTATCCAAAGAATTTGAAGTGAAGAGGGGTTTGAGGCAGGGGGACCTTTTGTCAAGAATCCTATTCCATCTGATGCTAGAAATAATAATTAGAGAAAGTGGAATCCAAAAAACGGACTAATATACAACAACGTGTAGCCTATGCATATTATGAGAAGAAAAGAGCTGGAACAAATGTTTAAGGCGTTAGAGAATAAAGATGTATGGACTAACTATAAATGAGAGCAAGACAAATTACATGTAAACGAAAGCAGGACGTACGCAAGAGATAAATCAGACGAAATGAAAGACAGCAGACAACAAAGAATACAACTTTGAGAAGGTAACAGTTTGAATATCTAGGAGTGACAATAACACAGACCAGGAAGAAATCGAAATAAACAAAAGATTAACAAGTGGCAATAGAGTACTAGGAGCCCTCACAAGATTATTAAAGTCTAAAAGCTTATCTAGGAAAGCAAAAATAAGAATATACAAGGCGATAATAAGACAGACTATATTATATAGATGCAAAACTTGGATTCTTAATAAACAAGATGAAGCGAGGCTAAATATACGAGAGAAAAATACTGCAAAAAATATATGGAGGAACAGAAGTAGAAGAACTAGGATGGAGAACAAACCGAGAAATCAAGTATCGGACAAAAGGCAAAACACAGAGGTTAAGGTCGTTAGGTCATGTGAAAGAGGGTCTACAAGATATGTAAAGCTGTATTTATATATATATATAAACGCACCCCCACCCCCACCCATACACACAGTTTATTTACAAACTTAGTGTTATTAGCAGTACACTTCGGTTATAAAAGTTCAATTTAAACAGATCAGTTTGGTATTCTGTTAGAATCAAAATTTTTAGTAACAAATCATTTCATGTATTTAGAATGAAACTTCACACTAATGGATCAACTACTTTATTTTTAAATTTACACAAAAATGTGTAGCTTTTTATTGATAAAAAATGCAGAATCCACTAAATAACAAGAACTAAACCCCCAGAACTAAAACTATAGGTACGTAATTCGTAACAGCCAAAGTGTCTCCAACGAATCTAATGGAAACGAGGCTTGTAAAAGATATAAAAAATATACTGGAACTTGGCACCAACTGGAATGTTCGCAGGCAATATTTAACAATGTCGTAACTGTAACAATAACAGTAATAAGCTCAATATTCAGTGCACAACACTTGTAAAGTTGATGGCATCGAGCATCTTATGTTTAATAGGAATTAAACATTACACTTATGAATTGAACTTTCAACGGTTTCTCTAAGGCTGGCGATAACAGCCCGTTGATTGCTTGCATTGATGACAGCCGTTCCGGAAACGATCATGTTGGCACCTGCCTGAAAACAAAAGCATAATAAAAATTCGTTTTATAATGACACTTCCTTCTTACTTCTGAGCAGGCATTGATTGTGTTTAAGCCGACACCCCCATCAACTTCGATGTCTAAGAGGGGGTAGTTGTGCCGCAACCATTGAACCTTTGGCATCATGTCGGCCATAAACTTTTGACCCCCAAATCCCGGTTCTACTGTCATGATAAGTATTACATCGGCTAAATCTATAAATTGACGAACACTTTCAATTCCAGAGGCTGGTTTTAATGCTAGGCCCACTTTCATTCCGGCTTCCCTTACAAGTCGACACACGTGAGGTATTTCTTTAACAGGTTCAATGTGAAACGTGTACAAGTTCACACCTGCGTCTGCCATTGGTGAGATCCACTGCAAATTTTAGTTTTTGAAAGCCATTAGCAAAAAGCTCAATTACTCACTTGTTCTGGATTAGAGACCATCATGTGTGTTTCAAAGAAGGCCGTTTTTATTTTGGACCTTAAGCATTTAACTACGGGATGGCCGAAGGAGAGGTTAGGAACAAAGTGGCCATCCATCACGTCCAAGTGCAAGTAATCCGCCCCGTTGTCTAGCAGCCGCTGCGATTCCTGGTAAAGCTGAGACAAGTCGGAGTTTAATACTGATGGTCCTATTTTGCATCGTAGTGGTCCCCGTGCCATCGTCTTGTGTAAGTGAGCCGTTTTGCCGACTTTGTAGGAAACTTTGACCCTCAATGTCGCGAGACTCGTTATTGCATATTTACGTATTACGTGGTTTGGGAACTACGCTCTGCAAATTAATGTTTTAATAAATCAAGGCGAGCCCTTGGGTTTTAGAAACGAGGGTTCTACTACAAACTCGCGCTATTTCAAAAGGGGTGCAATATTTGGGGCTTTCGAACTTAAAGGGGGTTTTTATCACTTAACCTTAACACATCGAGGTCGTTAGGTCGCTACAACTACAAATTTTTAAATCGGCCCCGATCATGCGTCCAAATCATGTTTCATGAAAGACATGTTGGGCATTTTGCCAATTATGCCCCGCGGCAATTGGCCCAATCGTCCGACACGTGCGCAAGTGGTCTTGCGCGTGCCGCACGCGCAGCCTTTTCAATTTGTAATTTTGGTTTTGGTTGGCTCGATGTGTCCGCGACGCTAAATTTGACGCAATAAACCACGTTGCCGCGTAACCGCCAGTCGATGTCAATCTGCGTAGTGCTTGAAGCTGCGGCACGTGCAACATGAAGTACATTTTGGTTACCGGCGGCGTCATTAGCGGCGTGGGCAAAGGAGTCATCGCGAGCTCCTTTGGGACCATACTGAAGATCTGCGGGATCGAAGTAACGTCGATCAAGATCGACCCGTACATCAACTTGGATGCTGGCACGTTCTCCCCATATGAGCACGGTAATGTGGGTTTAATCGACCCTGCTTGTTTCCTTAACCTCTGTCCTCCCTCCATGTGGTCTTTGCAGAAAGTGGGCCACATTCGCACCAGCCTGCGTCCAAGATCAGCCCTTTTTTGTGTTGCGTTTTTTATATTTGATGGACGGTATCCAAATCGTTAATAACATCCTATAAGGTGCTATTTTTAAACACGTGTTTTGCTAGTGTATGATGTGAACATGCTAAGTATACTAAATGTTTTCATATTATGCAGTTTTACATTCTAATACACCTTTAAAACCTTTAGAACTCTCCCTTTATATTTTATTAAATTTACGCACTATAATTGTAAAGTACAGCGGGAATAATGCAAGAAGATATGAATTTTTAGTTTATTTGGTTAAGATTACTGTTTTACAACTATTAAAGAATAGAATAGTAATCTTGAACGTTTTTAAACTTATTACATTGGACATTTTCTAAGGAAATTTATAGATCTTGAATTGTTTGGTCAAGCTTGAAGATAAGGTGAGATCATGGTTATCTATAACTTTATTTTTGAAAGTGCATGTTGATGAGAACGAAAATGCAAAACTGCTTTTTTAAAATGGGAATTTAGTATATTTAAGATTTAGAAAAATTTAATGTAGTTTTAAATTTTGTCACTTATGTTTTTGAAGAAAAGCTTTTTAACAAAAGGCATCTTCGGAGACTCTCCCATACCTTTTTATACGCAAATAATATGACCGTAGCGTTAATGTTGGATGAAACTTTGTTAGCTAATTGAAGATCCTCGAGTATAACAACTCTCCCCACCCACCTCTTTGTGGTTAACTAATGTAGATTGCTCTTGTATAACCTTATGGTAGATCAGAATCTGGGGATGCTTGTAAAAATTATTATTTGTTGGAGTTTCATATTTCTAATGTTCCGTTCCACAGCTGTAAAGTGGAGATAAATTTATGAATTGCCAACATTTCTTGAAAGATGCTATATCAAGTTTAAGGCATATTTGGTTGCTTTTACTTTGTGTACTGCCTTCTACATATGGGATTTAATCATCTTCAGAAATTGTTCAGTAACTCCAGGGACTTGTAGTTATTTTGTAGAAATGATTGTAGTAGCAAAATGTTTATGCACCCGTCTGTAGCTCACCTGCAACCCCTGAACGTATTGTTATAACACTTTGAAGTTCTACGTTTTTTAATGCTCTTAACAAGCTCGTGAATTATTTCGTAGGAATGATTTTAGAGCCAGCTTGCCCTACTTACTCTAATAATTAACCAATGCACCCTATCTACAACGCTTTAAAATATTTATAGCCTCCTTTTTGCAATATTTTGGTGTAGTACTAAAGGAGCTAGAAGTGTTGTAGGCAAATTTTATAAGCAAATTAGGGATTAGAGTGGAAACGAACTGGAGGGGTGGAGGTGGGGTGTAATGTGTTCCCTGAGTGATTAATATTTTCATATTACAACCATTTCTATGAAATAATTGCTTTAAACGTCAGGGTACTAAACAATTATCTTTTAGTAGGTCCGAAGTATCGACTTTTCTTTTGAATATCTTGGGTTACCCCTGATGGTGATGTCAATTAAGTTTTTTTCTATTGAAGAATAAGATCGTCGCGTTTTTCTCTAGATTTATATATATTTTTGACTTGTCACATCACTTTATTATTAAATCTAGCTTTTCTTGGGATTATTTGCTGTTTGCGGATTATGAAGGCCATCGTCATGTCTTGGTAGATGTTAAATAATGTCGGTGAAAAAATAGAATTTGGAAGACGTTTTTATTTATAATTTCTGGCGCTATTTCTGAAATACTTGAATTGCAAGAATGTGTGATGATGTTGAATACGTCGGTTGAAATTGGATTCAACCAAATTTATATAATTTATTCATGGTATAGTAAGGCAATAGGAATTTTGCTATAATTGGTGCTATATACCCTAAAGATACATAAATTACTCATTCATGGAGCTGATAATGCTCAAAATTCTCACCAAAAAAGATTCGAAGACCAATAACAAGTTGTATCGCCGATTTTATGCACGAAATAAAAATCAAAAATCCAATCTACTGAACATCTCTAGCTACGCTATCGACTCATCTTTACATTTCTGACCTCGCTTCGAGTAAGTGAATAAATCATAATAGAACTGGAATTTTTACGGGATGTAATTAACATACTGATAAATTATGAAGATAAGTAGAGGACGTTGTGAAACTAATAAAAATGAAAGAAGAATAGGAAATTTCAAATTCGAAGAAGTTGAGAATTTCAGCTACTTAGGTACAACGGTAAATAACAGGAACAACAGAAATTTAGAAATAGCGCAAAGAATTCGTGCAGGCAACAGAGCAAACTTTAATTACAAAACGCTGATGCAAAATAAAAAGATAAGTAAAGACACAAAAATGAGAATTTATAAAGTAGCAATACGACCAATGGTAACTTACGCATCAGAAACCATGTGTCTAAATAAAAGAGACCAAGAAAAATTAAAAATATTTGAAAGGAAAATTATAAAAAGAATTTATGGAAGATTTATAAAGATATCGGAAATCGAGCATAGGAAATTAATGAATTTTGAAATAAAGAAAATTTTGAAATATGAAGATATGATGAAGATAATAAAAGCACGACATATATACCAAAAAGAAGAAAGATCAATACATAGGAGAATAACAAGATGGGAAAAAAACAGAGAGTTAGACCGAGATCACGATGGATAGAACAAGCAATAGAGGATATTAAACTGCTAGGAATAGCAGATTGGAGAGAGAAGGTACAGGACAGGAAGGAATGGAAAAACATTATTAAGAAAGCAAAAACACACACCAATCTATAAGCACAAGACAAGAAGAAAAACAGTGGACTGACTCCCCCACAAAAGAAGGTCAACGGAACTCTAAATAAAAAGTGGTTAGAACTGTAATCGAGTGTAAAACCTTATAATAATAATAATAATTAACATACTGAAAGTTAAAGTGGAATCGCAGCCTATCACAAAGCCACAAAACCCACTAGAATTTTGGACAGGTGATGTCTTTTTGTTGAAGAAGGTAGATTAGGTAAATATTTGTTACATCACTGTAAATGGAGTTAGAAACCTTAAACTCGCATGTTATTTTATTTTCAGTCTCGTTAAACGATTAAGGCTTGAAAGACAATATATTAAAAAAATGGACACTCGTTACTTTCAGATGGTTGACACTTTCTTACCTTCTTTCAATCTTATAATGAGAAACAATAATCAGTATTGCATTAACACCAAGCTTAATTATTATAGGGCATTATATATTTCGTAACTAATGTGAACGTATTTGCACGCTTTAGTTATGTAGTTTTACGTTAGGTAGGTTAACTGTCTATAGGTAATACTTGTCATCGTGTGACGTCAACGTTGTACTTAAAGATCTTCTGATTAACATCCACAACAGAACACTGGAGTTAAATATATGTTGCTAGTTGTCTATCATGCTTTTTGTCTGCGTTTGCTGAATGAGACCGTCAATTATGTTGTTTCCAAGAATTCTGTTTCTGCACTGCTGAACAAAGCCTTACAATCATTGAAATTGTCCATTTTGCTTAAGAGGTTTCCTGTTCTTCCCTTCGTTTTTTGCGTTTATCTACCCATCATTAATGTTTAATAGAGTTCGCTTTATTTTGCATTTTCAAATCAGCGCAACTTGCATTATATTAAGGATGTTTCGCGAAGCTGTCTTCAGCGAGTACTCACTAAAGAACTGCACCTTTGGGTTTACAAAATTCAACTAATACAAGAACCCGTTAAACGTCCTTACTGTTGGTAATCCATCAATTGGTTTTTGGAACATCCTGAAGTGGATTTTTAGTTGAAAAACCATTTTTAGCGATGAGGCGCATTTTCAACTCGCAGGTTTGTAAACAAACAAAATTATCGCTCTTGAAAAATCCTCGCGTAACCCATAAAAAGCAAATGCACCTCCAACGAGTCACTGTTTGGTGTGTGTATTTTAGAAGTGGTGTGGTAGACCCATACATCATAAAAGGTGATGCTGGAAATGCTGTAATTGTGAACGGCGATCGTTCTTTTCTGGTACCAACTAAGCAATATGCATCTGAAACAGATGCAGTTTCAGCAGGATTGTGCCGCCTGCCATACTGCTCGAGTTGATTTATTGCACCAACAATCTCCTGGTCAGCAAGATATTGTGATTTAAAAACTATTCTGTTTTTTTTGATAGCTTTTGTGAGGGTATTGTAAAAGTGTCTTTAACCTCATGTCCTCTAGGACTTTGGTTTGTCCTCTATAGGTTATGAACTAACTATGAACAAAGAGCGGCGTAATCGTAAAAAAACCGTTATTAAGTCCAAGAAGAATATTATGGCTTATTCTCTCGCAGAACAACAAAATGAAGTCCAAATATCGCTTGAGGCGCAGTTTGCGCAAACCAGGAATGAAACGAACTGCCATTCGATAAAGATACACCTACTCTTAGAAGCTACACTATTTATTAAAATTGCAGTACCAAGAAAACGTGCAAATCAATAACTGAAAATTTTCAGATTTAATTACTAGTGTTTCATAGTCATAAACTTCATTAATGAAACGACGTGATTACACGGCCTATTCTTATGTTGTATTATGTATAATCTTTCTCTCCATCTTTCTTTATCTTGTGTGATTATTATACTTTCCTGGAGCGGTGTTCTTGCGAAGATTTTTATTTGGTCTATCCCCTTTTTGGGAGCGTGTTCTCAAGGTCTTACTCCTTTAACCTTTTCCTGTATTAAAAGTCTTTAAATTGTTATTTCTTCTAGTGATGTGACTAAAGTATTTTAGGCGATCTTCTGTTATGCATACATTTGTTTTGCAGTCTTCATGGAATTCGCAAAAGTATTCTCCAACATCACATTTCGAACTTTGTTCCTATCGTCAGTTTTTAGCCTCCATATCTCTGACCCATATGTCGCTTTTGGAAATATTAACTTGTAACTAGTCTCTTCTTTGTTTCATTCAATATGTTATGGTCTTACCAAATCTTGCTGCATTTAACTATTGCTGTTCTCGGCATAGCTATTCTTTTCCATATTTCAGTGGAGCGGTTCCCATCTCTATTTATATTTGAATCTAAATAAATAACATCATTCACGATCTGTATATCTTGTATGTTGTCTTTCGATCTATAATCATCAATTTCTGGCGGTTTAATTTCGATCCAAAGTTTATACTTTCGTTTTGCACGTTTTTAAATAATTGGCGATTGAAACGAGGTTCATTGTTCATGGTATTTTGTACCTTTTTTATTAAACATACAGATTTCTTAACTTTAATTGCAGTTTTTTAATTTCTATTGGCGAATTCACGATAATCCCGCCCAAGGGTTTTATGTTTATTTTATTATAAATTATAAAATTAATTGATTTTACCGTGGTTATTTTTTGAACATATAGTATTTGGTCATTTTTCCATTTTTTTTATAATGTTAATATTGAGTCTAATTTACAATTATATTAAACATGATTTTTTTATTTGGTACAATAATAAATATATTTAATTTTATATCAATATTAGCCGATTTTGAAAATAATACACCCTTTCGTTCCTTAAAAAAAAGTATTTGTAAGCGCCACGTGTCTGAGCACAAAAAGTTTACGTGATAATTGTTTTGTAAGGCGTGTTGCTTTAGGGAATCCAACATTGTTGCCATTGCAATTATGTACGCCGACGTGCTCGTGAGTTCTTGGTGTACTTTTCGGATATTCGACACTTGAGGTATATGAACTCAGAAACATGACCGTTTATTTTCTACTAGTAGTAATTTTTTCTTGTAAGCTATGTAACATTTTAAAACTCATTTAGTAGATACAACAGCTGTTTCAAATACTAAGAGTTAATTTGTTTTACCAAATAAAAATATTCTGATGCTGACATGTTATAACCCGTACATTCTTTTGATTGGAGACTTATTCTAATTAAAATGACTTTTTCTATGAACTGTACTGATCTAGGACTATTCAGAAATATCGTTGGAGCCTAAAAAATTGATAGGCACAGTACGATTGCAATACAAAATACGAATTTCATGTATTCTTTATACATGATTCATTATATGGGTCATTTGTCGCACTTCAGACACACCTACACGGCAATTTAGTTCTGCCCACGCACTTTTACTCGTCTGTGATCCAGAATTGTTGGAAATAACGATCTGCGACTAGTATCTACGCCCGTGTTGCAATAATATATAGCTATTCCGTATTGCGCAACATACAAATCGTTTCTATTATAATTGAAATTTGACAGGAGTCAAATACTTTTTATGAGTGTCGCTTACTTAAAACATTTGTAAGTATTATTTCTGTGTTTGCACCTTCCAATATTTGAAATCTGCGTCGAAGTTGTTAGGCATTTGAAATAGTGACGTCAGATTATAACGAAGTTATGAAAGACAGTAGGAGACAAGCTACCTGATTGTGAAAAAAGTGACTACTACATCCATATATTGTTCAAATATTCGAGTCAAGCTTCATGACCATCAAAGGTCAGTTGCAAAACGCACATTTGGTGAAGGACCTGGAACGTGCATGTCGTTTCCAGCTAGTGACAAAGACGATTAAGAACTTCATAAAGAATTATACTTCAAGTAATTTAAACGTTTACAGCTGGGCGATCTTGATTATTCTACGGAAAAATGTTGGTATCCCGAAAAGTTTAATCGCAATGTATTAAAAGATGCGTTGAAATCTCTAAGCCACACATTTTTCCGAATTGAGCCTTGTACTCCCCAACAAGACTGTAGTGCCCTACAAAGCGAAGGCAACTCGGACTTGATTGGCTAACTTGCCTAATTTTTGAAAATTGGCGTTCGAGCAGTCTTAAAGGGCGTGGTTTATTCGAGAAGGTATTCCGATATTGATTCTTTGATTCAAAGTCTAACCACGATTGCAGTCAACAAATTCCTGATGGATGTAATACATACTACTAGGTAGTCCCAAAAGTCTTCAGGCTTGTGTAAAACCTAACGTTGGCCATTTTGAATAAATTGTAATTGCAACTATTAGGAATTGTTTAACGATTTTTAAAATATTCTTCAAAAATACGAGTGTTTTGAAAATTCTTTTTACCTAATCGATAGGGCTGCTAATATTATTTCGAGACACGTGAAATAGTTATTATAATATTCTCTAACTCATTAACTATCAAGGCGCCCACTAGCGTATTTCTACAATATCAGATGGACACTCAGGTGAAGCAAACCCACCATTATCGACTTTTCTAAGTGCTGAGGGTTATGACATTTATCGACGAATGGGTGTTTGTGTGGATGTAAATACTATTAAGTGTTATAAAAAATCCAGCCACGACAAATCTCGCGTCAACAACAGCATCAAACGCTTATAGACAGTTAATTGCTGTTTAAGTAAAAAGATAAGTTCTGAGAATTCTTTTAAACAATTGAATAAACACCTAATTTCTTCGCCAACGGGATGAAAAATTTTCAGCTTTGACGTGCGTGTGTGGACAAGATAGAGAAGTAATAACATCGCTTAATATAGGACTTCCAATTTTATAGAAAATACAGGGTCGTCGAGATAAATCCGGAAAATGAATAATCAATGAAAATGACATTGAAATTTTCTTAATTTATTAAAGTAAATAGTAATCAGAATTATATTAAGTATTGGTGTTATGATGCCTCTCATTGACCTTCGCCTCGACCATACCTATGCATATCCTTGCTTTTTGTGCTGTAGCAAAGTTTTGCTGAAACACGTACTACCGTCCAACGTCCACCTCCTCTATCCAGGATTTGACAACTGTCTTCAGCACGTCGATATAGCTGTCTGCGGTCACCTTCAGGTCTTTCTTGAAGATGTGGGCTAGCATGACATCTCTTTTATAATCACAAAGGCGGGAAACTTTGTAAGCATGACGGTAGGCACCTTAGAGGTATTTCGGCCATTTTGGCGATTCACCTTCTTATCTTGAATGAAGTTCTTTTCGTTCGAAAAGAATCTCAGGTAGTTGGCGCTATCGTACTTGATGTCGTTCAGCAATGCTTGGGCCTTTATGTTTCCGTCAAATTTGTTTTTTTCAGTCAACAGTTTGCGATTTATCAGAACGAAGAACTTTAGTGCAGGACCTGGTGCATTGCTAGACTGACCGTCGATCTCCCCCCGACTATTTCTTTTGTCAGGTCAGTTACGAACAGCTGAGGGTCCCAAACGATCTTTTTTTCTCAATTTTTGTACGAATTCATCATTGTCCTTGCAATCAGATCCCTTGCTGTAAATTGCTCTGTCAACAGCTACCTCCCGATAGTCAAATTCCTCCCTGTATTTCTTAGCTACGTCCTAAATTTGGGCCTTTTTGTAGCCAAACCACCAATAATTTTTTGTCGGCGATTTTTTTGTAACTGCGTCTCATTAGTTGCAAAAAGTGTAAGTTTGTTATTTTACGACACGTATAGTAACGTTTTTAAAAATGGGAATATCGGAACATTAATTCAAAACCCAAAACTTGAAAAAGTCCTAAGCTTAGTCCAAAGTAAGCAATAGGTATTTTTTGTTTCCCATATTCGAACAGTATCCATATAAATGAAACGTTGGATCATTACCAAAAAAGACTTCTTTCTGTGGTTATTATAAGGTGTTGAAGTTTGTAACAGCATTTATAGTATGATTTCATTTTTTGTTTCTTTGTGATTTAAGTTTCCTGTTGTCCTTTGATATTTTTTTAAAGTTTACGTTAGAAGTTTTTTATTTGGTTCGTATAATTTTCTGATTGAAATGGAAAGTGCACTGTTTTTCCTTTACACAGTTGCTCTATCTCTATCTCTAGTATTATAAACTAGATTTTTAAAAATATACGAAAGTATGGTCGTCCAATAGTGGCTCTAGTTTAGAAAATTTCTTTCTTACCGTTTGCCACTGTATACCTAAAATTGACGACCAAATGCGAAACTGCTGATTGGTGTGTGGTACCAGACACATCTTCACAATTGTCATTCACTGGTACAACAATTATACTCATGTGTTTAATTTATGCTTTTTTTCTTGTCTCTATTACTGTAATGTAACAAAACATAATGCAATATATCTTAAAATTTAGTTTCTGAAAGCTGCATAAATAAGTAAATAGGGATGGTTGTTTAAAGTTGCTGTAATGTTTTTTCAAATCAATTTATCTGAGAATTATGGCGAAATAAACTTGTTGAATTTTAATGTTTTTTATCGTTTTATCACCAGGAAAAAAGATTAAATTAAAATCACATGACATGTACAAATGATGACCTCAAAAGATTAACAGTCCAAAAAACTTTTTTCAATTCCAACTAACTATGTTCCAGGTTTAAAAAGTGACCCAAATTTGAACTTCGCGCCTTTTTCGTGCTAAAGAATAGCTCATATGTAATTTTATAGTTAATAATTAATCAACTTTCGATAAGTAAAAAAAAATGGGCCAAAATGAACAAGGCTTTAAACTTTTTACGCTTTTCCTTTGTTTTATTCATATGTTATCTACGATTCTTTCGATTACTAAATGGCCACACGATAGAACAGTGGGTTGTTATTATTGTTAAAATGCATTGCGCGTTCAGTAAAAATTATGTGAAGGCCGTACGAAACTGAAATTTTTTGTCAAATGGTACACCAAATAAATCAGCTTTTCAAAGATTGATTACAAAATTTGATGAAACTGAATGTGTAATGGATGCAAGACCTCGCATCAGTGTGAGGTGAAGTCCCATCTGAATATTGCTGTAGTGAGTCGAAGGGAGCTTCGCATCTTTATGCGTACAAAAACCAACTGACGCAAGAGCGTAAGCTCGTTGACCATCGTCACCGCCAAAAATTCATTAATTATATTTAGGGGCATTTTCAATTCGACATGTTTATAAAAAATTATCGCATTTGAGGTTCAGAAAATCCTTACGTAACTTATAAAAACAATTGCTTGTCCAACGAGTCACTGTTTGGTATGGATTTTGGTCCGGTATTGTAAGAAGTCTATACTTCTTCGAAAATAATGCTGCTAACTGTGAATATAATTGGCGATTATAATTGTTCCATATTTTTTTGCACCGACATGAATCTAGAACAAACGTGGTTCCAACAGGACGATGCTACTTGCTATACACCATACCAACAATTTCCTCATGCACAGTTTTACGAAATGCCATTAATTAATCAATAAGATCTTGTAATTTAACACTGTGCAATTTCTTTTTGTGGGGTTATCTGAAATCTACTCTACGTCAGTAATTCACTAACAGTTGACGGCTTCAAGAACGAAATCCGACATGTTATCGAAGAAATTCATTAGTACATGTGCAAAATTGGTCTCGATAATTTTGTAGAAAAAACAAGCCATTGGTCAGGCGCAATTTTCTATATCTAATCGGAGATCGTATACTTTAATACTCTATAAAAATCCAATCATAAAAGCAGTCGTTTTATTTAAAATTTAAATTCAGTTTTCAGTTTGAGCCACCCTTTTCAATAGAAAATAAATTGTGCCTTAAAACCTTAAATTTATAAAATTGGGTGAATTTTACATGTACTGTCTATTTTATTGGTAAAACAATATAGTAAATGATTTTTCACAACTTGCATACCGTATACGAATCGCACGGTCGAATAGTGAACCTATGCAGGAAGCAGTTGTTTTTACGAACTTTCTTGTATTGTAAAATATGTATAATGTTCATTTCGAACGTTATCTTTTTCCATAAATTCGGCTAGAATAATTTCCTTTTCTGCTTTTTCCAAATACACCTTATTCGTATAATACTCTAGGTATGGTAGTTACTTCTTTAACAATTGAAGTAGTTCTACGTCACATAATTAATCTAGTCATTTTTAAGCTGGAAAGTTAATACTATACTATGAACTACAGGATCATGAAATGATTGTTCTAAACAAAAGAAGCTTCTTGATGCGTTGCGACATGTAGAGTTTTTCTTTACGAAAGCTGTTTTTTTTTTTTTTTTTTTTGGAAATGTCTACTATTGTGAGATGAGAAATGGTGTTCTGATCTGTAAGATTTAATTTGTGGTGGTATTTTCTAGAATAAATTCCCGAAGTTAAAACATTTTTTTTAAATCTTGCGTCTAACCTTATTTGCGATGGATTTTTTTTCTTAAAAAAGTATTGCAACCTTTTTTACATAAATATATCATTTGATCGAAAAATTCATTATTTGGACGAGTGCTTTATTATCCCCTGTCAAACGAAAATTTTCTATCGCTTGCGGTTCCTCCGGAAATATAATACCTCGGTCGCGCCTGCCGCCGGGTCAGCAAGAAAAGGCACGAACTTAGAGTTGAACTTTGACCTGTGTGACAGCAGCAGCAGCACTCATAATTTTTTTTATATATATAATTAATCATCTTTCCAATTAGTCTGGACTATCGATTTTCTACTGCAATTATTTTTATTTATTTACATGTCTTAGTAAGTTATACAGAAATTTCCAGTGATTAAATCACCAAGAGCAAACTAAAGCCGCTATGATTCGAAATTGATGTAGAAACCCTGGCATTACTGGAGTTAGTCATTAACAAGATTGTTACAGTAGTCTATCGATCTTCATTAGTATAATTTTCACAGAATTTCCACAAACATCGTTTTCATAAATCAGTAACATTCTGCATAGTTCAATAATTCCACAACATATTTGCATATCGTAGTAAAATTAGGTTTTACAGTATGATAACTAACGATTTTTTAATTTAAAAAATAATCTTTTCTTAACATTTCAATTAACATGATTTTCATTTCACTGGCAAAACGTGCATATATGGAAAATTATCCTCAACTCATGGCTACTTATTGGTATTTTGTAATAACAAAATATTAATTATTTTAGCAGGCGTTTTATAAAAAGTGCCCTAAAGGTGTGTAGAATATTGAGTAATCGGTTGAATAGGTATTATTAGTGTTCCAAATCTAAGACAAGGCCAAGCAATGGTTTGCCATTTTATAACTACAATGGAAGAAATATTACAATGTTACTGATGAAGGTTGTTTTGAAATTGCAAATTTCTATTCACTGTATTCTTACTATTTTGGGATGGACCTTGAAATTTGAGAGGAAGACGAACTGCTTAGTGTATGTACAAAGGGTAATTTTATAGCAACTCCTTGAATTACATCTACGTAAAATTTTCAATGGGGTCAAATTGGTGGATTAAGTTTCGAATTTGTCACTCGCTATATTTTAAAAAACTAATGACCTGCGCGTAATAGTAACAAAAGTTATGAGTTGTCAGTGTCCGAAGCAACCTGCATAATACGTGGGCTGCTGCACGATATATATTGCGAACTGGTAACTCTACGTGTGCTGGTGAGATCTGACTTTTGCATAATACAGTTTGACATTTTTGAGGGGGTATTCAGAACGTTTTGTCAAGAATTAACTCATGAACATTTTACGACTTTCGACCTAGATTATCTCAACAACAGTGCGTCGATCAATTCACTTCGAATTTTGGTGAGGAAGCCCCACACAGGGCCATTCTATATCGTTGGTTAATTAATTTAATCGTGGTTGTAGTTCAATGGCGGATGAATTTAGAAAAGGCCGCCCAAAATCGGCTGAGATGCCAGCAAACATCGAGGCCGTGCACGAACTGATGAAGCAAGATTATCATGTGACTTATCGTGAAATTCAGGCATCCTTAGGCATTAGTATGACTAGCATACATTTGATATTGCATGGACATTTAACTGTGAAAAAGCTGTGTGCGCGTTGGATCTCGCATAAGTTAGCGATCACTCAAAAAAAAGTTTGTGTCGAAAGAAATGTGATCACGGTGCTCCAAAAACCGTTTACAATAACGTCACAGGTGACGAATCTGGGATTTATGCGTATGAGCCCGAAAGTATAAAGCAGTTGACTGCATGGGTCTTTCAAGATGAGCCAAACCCAACAAAAGTTTTTCCCGCTCGAAGAACTTTGAAGCAAATGGTCGCCTTTTTTTTGGAAAAACTGGACACGTCGCAACCTTGGTTTTAGAGGATCGTAAAACTGTCAAGTCTGTATAGTAACAACCTTTTGTTTGCGAGAAATAAAAGCCAATGTGAGACACCGCATCATTCTCTATCACGGCAATGCGAGGTCACACACAACGACATAAAATAACTGGTTTTTTGGGCACTCAAAATGTTGAGTTGATGGGTAATTCACCGTACAGTCGTAATTTGACCCCTAACGATTTTTTTTTGTTTTGTTCTGACGTCTGAATAGACGGTTGATGTATTCGGAGATATGTGATTCGCTATGGAAAAAATGCTATGAAAATTGGTTCTCGAATGTGCAGAATGTATTGACCGTCAGGGAGAATATTTTGAAAAAACGATAAGAAAGTTTTCAACATTAACCGTTTTTTTTTTTTTTTTTGTTAGTTTTTTGTAGTAGATATTGTATAGCCCACGTGGCAACAGTTTCAGTTAATCCGGAATCGCATACAATTTTAAAGATACTGCAATTTAAAACAAATGAAAATATGAAGATACCCCGTTTGAATTTACAGTTTCTCTAAACATCATACAAGTTAACTCGGGCAGCGTTTTTTCAGTTGCAAAACGCAGACTAAACAGAGTTAAAGAAAATCGATAAACTACTTTTAAAACTATAAAATAAAAGAAAATTATTAGACAGAAAATATTGTAAATTAGATATATTAATAATGGAAAGAATTAAAAATTTTTATTTAGTTTTAAAAGTACCATGTTTATACGGCGAATGATTACAAAGAGAGCATTTAAAAAAAATTTTGTACGAGGTATTTCTTTCTTTCTTTCAGTTTTTTTTCTACATTATTGCGTTTCTGTTCTCAATAATGTCTTTCATTTCTCTATTTCTCCACTCTTCTTTCTCTATGACTGTGGTCCCCAACATGTGGTAATTTGAGAATGAGTTAATAGCCTTCCAGCCTCCCGCCACGTATATAAGAATTCACCTTTTTTTGAATAAATAAGTATATGGAGGAGGGGTTAATTAGGATTTTGGGTATGACCAAAAATAGATTGGGAACCACGTATATATGCTCTTCTCTTCCATTATTTTTTCTATCCGTTTTCTCCATATTTTCCTTGGTTTTCCGTTTTCCACGTTCTTATATTAGGGAATTCATTCTATTGTTTTCTTCGGAATGGGCATCTCTTCTATTTACTGATCATCTACATCTTTCGCTACGCTTTTTTTCTACTATCACTACGTTCCTTCTTTCGTTTTGAAGTGTATCTAATCTTGAGATTCTTGCTGAACGCCTTTAATAATCTATTTCTAATATTTTAACTCTTTGTTTTTTCTGTTATTTATCACGACTCCGCTTCATATGTTATAGTATTTCACTATACTGTTAAATATTTGTTTTTCCTTTCTCTACTTAACGTTTCTATCCCACTCTCACGACTTGTTTTCGTTTTATTATTCTATTCGTCAATGCGCTATTGGCTATTCCATTCTTATTTATGTGGACCCCCAAGTATAATGATGGCAACCTTCTATTTTTACCGTTTTCTTTTTCCAGATCTTCAGTTTTTCGCCCTACTACCAAATATTCCGTTTTATTCGTATTTACATCCAACCTCCTTTTCGAACTCTCCAACTAATTTTCTTACCATATATTGCACTGATGCGAAAATATCTTGCATCACTTCAAAAATTAAGGAAAACTGAACATCAATGCACTATTAAATATTTTCAGCCACTTGTTCTCTGTATTCCATGGGTAGTTAGAATAATTTTATAAAATTCAGCGAAAATTTTTATTGAAAGAGAAATTAAATTGGAAGGCACTTACAAGTTCATATATGGAAGAACCTATTAACACAGTTAATTCGTACCGCATTATATGGAAACTGTGTTAAGCTTCTGAAATATCTATGTATGTATCTACACATACGTTCTGCGTTACATATATGAAAACTGCATTTTTCCAGAATCATGTTATGACTAATACAAATACGAAAGGCAATACATTATTTATATATTTTTACATTATTTTTATTTAAGAGTTATTGCGAAATAATGTCCAATCGACATTAAGCGAACAAAATGTACTTTATTAATCACTAATTTTACGTCTACATTTATTTAAAACAAATCTCTTAGTAAAAGTTTTAATTAAAAAAACACAGCATGCTAATAGTTTTTATCTTTGATAATTGAAGTTGATGTGCATGAAAAAAATCATTAATTAATAATTAATTAACATATAATTAATTCCGTTTTCATCGTGGGTTTCTTTTTAGGTGTGATATTTATCATTGTTTTCTATAGGACTGATGTTCAAGAATTGCTCTAGCTAGTTTATTCTGCGAATTTTGTTGATAGACATCCAGTATCGACTTAATAAAAAAGTGTATTATCCTGAAGATAAGCAACGAAACGTACACTTAGAGCTCGGCCACGCCACATTTCATGTCTTTGCTTACTTTCTCTTCAAAAGTCTATATAGGGTGCATTTATTTACTTTCTGTTCAAATAGTAAATAGTCCATCAATTTCTTGAACAAACATATTCATCTCCATACCATCACATGTTTAATTGTAAGGAGTAGGTGAATATTCTTCTCCAGGAAACCTAAAATACTAACCAGTCAGATTTGTTCTCCTTAAGGCAGGCTTATTTCAAATCGAGGATTTCCTTGGTCGCCCATTGCGCTGTTTATCAGCAATTTTTTTTAAAGGACTAATAAGCAAATACACTTTAATGTAATAATAAATGCCGGATAATTACAAATGATTAGGGAAAAATATGTAAAAAATATGTATTATAACTAAAGATGATGTAGTACTTTTTCGCGTCACTATACTTGATATTCCCATAAATACTATAATATTACACAGCATAAAGATATCCGTGTCAAGTCTTAAAGTTGTAAGTTACATTGTGTTTCTTGTTAATTTTGGTTATTTGCCACTTGAGTAGGGTGACGAAGGAAACCGTATTGCTGTAATGGCTTTACATAAGTGTGGAACTAAAAAAGTGTAATATTTAAGAACCTGCATCCTATCGGAATTAGCTGTATCTGTATCGGGCTATAAAACTTTTTAATGAGACTGGAGGTGCCGAGGATCGTCCAAAATGATCCTGGAAGAATATGTTCCGTTCGGACTGTTCAGGCGATCAAAGCCGTAACTGTCCGAATTAAACGAAATATTCTTCATAAGCAGATTGTCTTATAGATTGCTTAGTTGTTATATTTTCATCGTCCCAATTTTGTGTTTAGTGTCTTTTTATATAAATAGTATGTATTTTCATGCTTGAAACTCTACTTCGTATTTTGGTTGTTCGTTTTGATACTGTTGATTTTCTGATTCTGTGCATCTTTTATTTTTAATTATACCTCTGGATGGAAACATTATTTTAGAATTAACCAAGTAGTGACCATTGCCGCTCGTGACTGCCCTGTAAACTCATAAGTCATCAACTGTCAACATATATAATCGTATTACAGATTTCATCTATCTGCTAGGTTATGGTAAGTGTGAATGTGTATTTTTTTATACCGATATAAGGTATTGCTAATTTTCATTTTTAATTTTTTACACAGATCCACGAGTTTGTCCATTGTTGTTTATTTCTTGTTCTCCATAATGTCCTATAATTTTATCTCTGTTCTATCTGTTTTTGGTGTCTCAGTCTCTTAATATGGTTAATTTTCTTTTTCACCTTATTGACGTAATTTTAAATTTATTTTTATTATTCTTTCCCAGTTTATCACGTAATTTATTAATTTCTTTTTTTGTTCTTGCTTTTAAGGATACTCCGCTCTATAAGTTAATATACGAGCCTCATTGTTCTATCCCTCTCCTCTTTTTTAATTCCATTAGTATATATAAAATGGTTTTTTTTGTTTCCATCGTGATTTCTTTCATTTTCTTATTTATACATTGCACATTCCTTGTTTTGATTTTTATAGTCTTTTTTTAGCTTCGTTCGTCGTTGATTTTGACGGTACATTTTTTAGGATGCTGGCCCAATAAGCTAACCCCAAATCTGGAGGACAGCCTGTTTTTTCAGGGTGAGCGTTTTATTTTCTCACTGCTGAATTGCATTACTGGCAAACTTTTCCCAATTCCAATAGGGACGCACAATAAAGATAACTAGTAAACCTCCACGCAGGACACAGATAAATTTTGAGGGTGTAACTATCTTAAATATTGTATTGAACTATTGTAATTTTTTTTAGAACATATGGAAAAAAGACGCACTCTGTGCGTAATTACTTTGCTTTGAATAATGCTCTAATTGTCCTGTATAATTGTTGCTACTTTAAACTATACGTGTTTCGATCTTTCTTAAGACGTAAACATTCTGGATACTTTTAACCGTAGTATACAATATATTTTAAGTTTTAAAATAAAAAATATTTAATGTATTCGAATATTAAAGTTCAGTAATTTCAATTCAATATTCGAATATGAAGAACATGATATTCGTCCTATTTCTATTTATTTTTAAAAATTTCTAATGGTGTGAGGTATTAAATTTTTTGAATTATGCTGTATTCGGAATCTCAAATATTCAAATATTATTATTTGAATATTTAAAATGCGGAATATCATTTCAAAAAAATGAAATGCCTCGAATATCATGCTGAACTGGCAGGTATTTTTAACTATTTCGATTATCATAAAGTTAATAAAACCTTTGGGGCGTACTGGTAAAAACAAAGATTCTTTTTAAGTGTACAGTATTTTTCGGCGATTTAATTGGCATAAATTTAGTACCATAAATAATAATGGTAATAATAATGAGACTCCTATTGCTCCTCCTTGGGGCAAGCCCTGCTAATTGAGAGGATAAGGCTCTCATGTGTTCGTTCTCACTGCCCGCACTATCTGATACGCGGCGATTATGCAGCCACATTGGCGCATTTGTTCCATATGCTCCAGAAAAACAACCCGCTATCGTTCAAAACATGTCTGGCAAAACCATGTTTTATCACATATATATAGATTTAGAATAATATTGGTTAAAAACGTCGATTTGCGGTTCTTAATGTAAAAACATTGCTTTTTAAATATCTTTTGGATATTTTTAGAGGTTATTTTTTTGGACCTCACCTAACGGGCTACATATACTTGATTTTTTAAAGGAGTATTTGGCGAGTTCTTAGAAAATGCACCAATAACAAATATGATTTTGACATCATGCGTACCGCGTTATTTTGCACTTGTCGTTTGAAATTGTTTTGATCAAAAGTTTGGAGAAAAATGAATAGACCGAGTTAGAAAAATAAAAAACACATTGTGGTTGGAATTAGAATTATCTTAAGCACTGCTTTTTTAATACATTAGAAACACAATATTTAATTATTTTATTTGACTTTGTTACTTAGTACCAAAACGGTACGTTTCCTAATATAGGTTCCTATTAATATATTATCTATTGTTTCCTCTACAAGCCCTATTGAATGTGCAATGGGATTTTGGAAACATTATCTTTTGTTAAAGTACTCTGAGCCTTTGTTCTTTGTTACGATCACCATAAACCTTTGCCTTTGGGGCGTCTTTCGTAATACAATTTTTATGTCGATATTTTGTAGTACAAAGTGGTCGAAATTTCTTTTAATTCTTTTCAGAAGAATGAGCTCAGAAGTAATCTGTAGATGCAATATATCACTAGGTTTTTGCAAGCCGAATAAACTAGAATGAATCCTGTATATGACGACAATTCTATGAACGATGGTGCGGTGGGTGAATACTGCAGGGAATTTCAGAAAGGATGCACCGACATTTAGGATGAAGGTGGTCAAAGAAGAAAGTCTGTAGCGATACAAGACTTTGTTCAGCAAATAAAAATTCGAGAAAGACGTTTTACCATTTTTGAATTATCCGCTATCTTTCTTTAAATTTCAATTCTACAATATCATATCGGAAAACCTTGGGTCCAGTAAAATTTGTACACCATGGATTCCCAAGATGCAAATTGATAATTACAAGACTCTACGAACTGGTTCCACCTTAATGGTTCTGCATCAAAGGAAATGTTTTTATACAAAATTATGATGGAAGATAATACATAAGTCAAATTCCAAAACTACGAAACAAAGAAACAACAGAGAATATACAACCATTCTCCAACTGTACAGGACTTGGCACTAAGCGATTGTCATTTTCGCCTTTAAGTGAAGATAGGGTTACAAGGACAGCGGTTCAACTTATATGGCGAGTTGTAAATCCAAAGGGCGACTTAGTTACAAGGACAGTCGGCAACGGTTTTTTTCCTTGTAGAAGAGGTAACAGTGCAGTTTGCTGTCGGTGCCTCTAAAACTCAATAAAAATGATTGTGATACGAGATTTTTAGTTGTCTTTTAGAAAATACATTTCCACATTCACCTGGAACTCTGCTGCTGCAATCCCACACCTTTTATCTCAGACGCTTCATGTCTATTTTTGCAGAATAATTAAACTACCTGTCCCTTTTTATAAATTTTTTACAGCAATTCATAAGATGGATGAATAAGAACAGGACACGGAAGGTCCTTAAAGATATGGTCTTTTATAATTCTCTACAAACAGAAAATCATTATTGATAAGAATTTGAATTCATGCAATAAAGATTATATTTTTGCATGTATTGTTCTCTTTTGATACCTAAGCCATGACAAATTACTTGGCTGAACTGTACTAATACTTGAGAAATTATTAACATTAATATTAATCACTTTCAGTCCACTTTCAATTTTTTTTTTGAGCAGATGTGCTCACGTTTTCTTTTTGCTTTTATTTTTAAGACGCTCCAAAGTGGCTTATTCCCATAAGAAGAATAGTTTAATCGATCTCTGGGATTTATCAAATAAGTATTTGAAGTCAATTGTCATATCCAATTCAATTAGACCTGTAGTTTTTATGGGTTAAGGTCACGTGGTCAATGTTAACATGAAAACAGTATTTGCAGACAGGTTTTCGAACACGTTTTATATTATAGCAAATTTAATAAGTTACTCGCCCACAGGAGGCAATTGAATCCTTACTTTACGTTGCTAATTTACTTATTAAAATAGAAACTCGACAAACATAGAATGTAAAGGACTGAACATACAATTGCAGGCTAGCAAATAATAGCTAACGGTCATTAATTTTGTTGTTCAGTATATGGTGAAAGTATGGCCAGACTCTTAGAACTTTTACTAATTTTGTATTTACACATTTATGCTACATTCTGTGTCGCTTGCATATTTATTGTGTGATTATCTTTCAAAAATCAACGTGTTTTTGTAAGAATGGATCATAAATATGAATATCAGAAGTTATATCCAGTTAGATGACACTTTTGCTAATTATGACTTCAATAATATTTTAAGGCATTGATTATTGAATGGGATTACTTATTGATTGATACTTAAGTTGTCGTGGCAAAATGTTAATCTAATGCCATTACACATATATCATTTATGGAAAGAAATATTGAGAAGACAAGTATATTACGTGGTATTACATAATTTGTTTATTAATAATCCAAGAAGTCTTGGTTGTTTGTGATCATTAAATAACAATTATCGCTGTATCTTAATAAGAAGACTGAAATAATTAATGACTACAATTTGGCAGACAAAATTGTGTCATGATGAATGATTAAATATATATTACATATAATAACATACTTTCAGTATCTTAATTAAAACACATTGTTACAGGAGAGGTATTTGTGTTGGATGATGGGGGAGAAGTTGATCTGGATTTGGGCAACTATGAAAGATTCCTAAACATAACACTTCATCGTGACAACAACATTACAACTGGAAAAATATACAAAATGGTCATAGATAAAGAACGTCGTGGTGACTACTTAGGAAAGACTGTTCAAGGTATAATGATGCATTTATTGTTAGTAGTTACCACCTTTACATATATATTTTGTTTTTTCTAGTTGTTCCACATATTACTGATGCGATTCAGGAGTGGGTTGAGCGAGTGGCCCAAATTCCAGTATCTGAGAAGAAAAAGACCCCCCAAGTCTGCATTGTGGAACTGGGAGGTACAATAGGAGACATTGAAAGCATGGCTTTTGTTGAGGCTTTTCGGCAGTTTCAATTCAGAGCAAAAAGAGAAAACTTCTGTGTAGCCCACGTGTCTCTGATTCCACAGGTACTTTTATGCTTGCTAGTTCTGAATATTAGGAGTCATGGTTTATTTTTACAGCCACGATCAACTGGTGAACCAAAAACGAAACCAACACAGTCTTCCGTACGAGAATTGCGTGGATTGGGCCTATCTCCTGATTTTATAGTGTGTCGGTCTGAAAAGCCCATCCTTCAAAATGTGAAAGAGAAAATCTCCAATTTTTGTCATGTAGCTCCAGAACAGGCAAGTAAACTAATAATAACGATATTGCTAAAAGTCTTTTTAAAGACTTAGTGAAGGTGCAACTTGAGAACCATAGAGAGAATTTGAAAAATTATAGGTTGTGGATTTCATTTAAAAATTTTTGCTGTTGAAGCATACATTGAGAACAGTTATTGTTGTTTTCATGTTTTCTAGGCGCGTTTTCAACTTGCGCTTCCGTTTCTGATCATAAATTGATTTTGTTTTGGCTACAGAATGAGAAGGGGAATAAGATGTTTTGCAGTCTCCTAGAACAAAACAAATATGATGTTGCTCATCAATTTCCTAGTCGTATTTATTGAACAGCAATTTTGCACTTCTATCTTCATTTTTATAAGATGGTTGTTGTACAGGTACCTTTTATGAACTTTATGATTGACAGAATCGCCTAAAAATATATGAAAACATCTTGGAAAGCATACCACATGTCGTATCTGTTTTGTTTTTTACTGACGAAACTCTTTCACTTATTGAGATTCATTAATAATCAAAACTTTCGTTTGTTGGAATGATAACAATCCACAGCAAATGTGTTGCTGTTTAGTGTGTGGTGAGTGAAGTTGGAGTCATTGTCCCTTACTTTTTGAGAAGGGAGACTATTGTGTTATCAACACTTCCAATTGATATGTGGAAATTATTTGACAATTTTTCGCACCGAATCTTGATGCACATCAATTGTAGCCCACACAGCAACTGTTTTGCTTGAAGTGCTGCATGAAATGTTCTCTGGGCGCCTAATCTTTTAACACTTTGCTTTCACCAATTCCCTCCCTGAGATATCTCAAGCCTAAGGTTCACAAACATTGTCCACGTTATCATCATCATAAATTTTCTCATATCATTAATGTTCTTATTTATTTTTACCCTTTAAGGTTATATATGTTAAAATTTTGGAGTTATGTAATAAAGTTAGTCAAAATATAACAAAATGATATAACAGATTCTACAGAGTTGTCGAAAAAATAGATGCATTGTTAAATATTGTCTGTTTTTTTGAAAATATTGGATGCTGGACAAGGAATTGAAAAAAATCTGTGAAAGTGAATGCTCTTGAATTTTGACAGCTATATGAGGCATACTTTAAGTGTATAAAAGCTGTTTGTTAAAATTGTAATTAGAGGAATTAAATGTACACAAAACAATAATTGTTAAACATATAAAACACATTTATTATTTAAAGTAAACGCCAAAAAGGCTACTGATGCTCATCGATGAGCAGTGTGTGAATAGGGAGTGAACAGTGAAGAGGAAACAATAGAATAAACATTGATCATACAAATTCTGAGCGGGTAAATCAATACTAATACTAGTGAAATTCATCATCATATATGAAAAGAAGCAAGGCTATAAACGGAAAAATGAAAAATATTGACTTGCCGAAGATTAAACAAAACAAAAATTAGAAAATGGAAGATAACACTAGTAAGAGCCAGAAGTAACAAATATGAAAATAAATATTACAGACGTTTAATTAGTAAGATGGTAACACAATAGCGTAATATTAAAAAAAACGAATACCATTATAATAACAGAAAAATCAAGCTAGCAATTAAACAGGATTTGTCAGCAAGAATTCGACATGCATTCTTATCATTCCATACCTTTAACCACTTGCATAAGCAATATAGTTCTACAACAATGTACAAGTCTTATTTCATGGATGGAGCACATAATAGTGATAATAAGATAGCAAGTGGAGATCTTAATGCCCAAATAGGAAAAGAATACTTCATTCATAAAGTAGCAGAAAACATACAGTACCAGTCAAAATTATACGAAAAACTACATTTTGCTTCATATCTCTGTTCAGCATTAGGTTGGAGAGGGTTGAGGCAGAAAATGCTTTCCAGGTCTGCTTAAGCTGCGCGAACTTTTCGGCATAATTCTTGACAGTTTTGCCCTAGAGAATTCATTCCAACTCATCCCACAATTGTTTAATGGGATTTATGTTGGGGGATTGAGTTGGCCAGTCCAAACAGTCACTTGACGCTGATCGAACCAGTCCTTGACCAAGCAAGAAGAATGCTTGGGATCGTTATCTTGCTGGAAGATTCAACCGCAAACCATGTTTGCGCTCGCACATACGATAACATATAGTCAGCCAAAATGTCCCAATACATTTCCTTATTCATGGTGCCCTCTGCTCTAAGCAGCCCTAAACCATCACCGATCCTCCTCCGTGTTTTACAGTGAGTAGTTGGTACTTAGAGTGGAATCTAGTATCTAGAGGATGTCTCACGAGTAATACCGCCAGTACCCATCAATAAATACTTGGATTTATTGCTCGAAAGTACTAACGTGATCCTTGGCCTACTATAGTCGCGCCTTCCAATTCTCCGAGATGAGCGATTTCTTGACTGGGTGACGCCCAAAAAGTCCAGCAGCACGAACGTGACGCTTCACCGTCTAGGCAGAGATCTGCAACATGAATCGGTCCAAAACAATCTCTAAATTTGAAGAAAACAGACCTGGACTCCGTAATACTGCTTGAGCTTTCTGTTGATGGCTGTGCTGGACACCCTGGAGTTGCTCTTGCTAATCCTCGTAATCACTTAGTTGATGCTTGGGGATGTCTTGGAAAGCCTACCAGTAGATTTTGTCCAGTGAGGTTGCTTCAGAGATACATAGATGGTCGATACACTAGTGTTGAACTATTAATCCCATAAAGCGGCCTCTAGCAATCGCCTCAGTTAATAAAGATTAAAATGCCATAGAAATTGATAAATATGATAAACTTGATACTATAAGAAATAAGATAAAGAATGAACTGCAGATAAGAGGACGTGTTATAGGCGCATTTGTCTAATGTAACGCTAAATTGTATCAGCCCATTATCAGAAACAAACAGAAATATTAGCTCATGCACACATACAAATTACTACCAAAAAAAGTTGACAGAAACCTTTAGCAAACTTCTGGTGTACTCTTATAAAACTAGAATAATATATCAATGACAAGTACACGAGGTGTGGGATAAAAGAACTAAAGTTAAAAAATATTAAAGTGCAATTTAGAAAATGTCAAAATTAAATATTTGGCCACATATATAAACAGAAACAATACTATGAAAGAAGAAATAAAAAATAAAATGCAACTAGAAAATGTTGCTCATTCTATTAAATAATAAAACGAGAATTTGCAAAAGAAACAAGTAGTGGTCATATATGAAGGGTAGATGGGGATGAAACTGAAAGAGAATAGCACCTTTATAACAAGAATAATAAAATGACGACCTGTATCATAAGAACTAAAGGGAAGCCAAAGAATAAATTGTTGGAAAATGTAGAAAGATACTCATAAAACTCATGTAATCAATTGGAAAGAAAAATGAAGGGACAGAAGTTTTGTTGAACAAGCAAAAATCTGTGTAGAGTTATAAATCTATAGAAAATATGTAGAAGCATAGTTTACAAGTGTGAAACCATGCAACTAATTCTAGTCATTCAGAAAGTGATTCTATATGTTTTTCATGTCCAAGAATATGATATACCACTACTATTTCAATTAATTAGAATGATTTTATTTGTGAAATAGTTACAAATATCTAGTAAAACAAATAATACAAAAAGTTTTAATTTAACAAGGACATGGCTGACTGCACAGCTTCTATGGAACTTGATAATATTGCTTGTAATATCATCCTTCATGACGAAGCCTTATTAAAATGCAGAATCTTATAGGAATTACCTCCTTTTGCTAACATGGTTGTTTCTAGACAACTTTTTCCAGAATAATTTTCTTACATTCTTTTGCTGTAATGTTTTTTGTAATAAATGTTTCCTTGGTTCTATTTTTGGAGGTCCCTTGAGCCGGTTCATGGTAAACAAAAGTCCGTATACCAATTTTTACATCAAAAAATTGCTTTTTATGTGAATCATAACGTGGGCTAGCTACAGTGCCATAAACATTACTTTTATAATAGGTGAGCGGGGCACACCTAAAATGACCCTATAGTAACCACGAAGGTTCTAGTCGCTAAAACGCTGAATACGAATCCGATGGTATTTTTTCGCTAAAAATGGGGCGCCTATGTATAAAATGGCTTTTTAGTGAAAAATGAATAAAACATTTTTCACGCTTTTTAGTGAAAAATGAAGAAAACATTTTTTCACGCTTTTTCACGTTTAACTCACGATATCTCCGGCAGTTTTTAATATTTCTTTTTAAAATTGTAATCGCACATTCTTTGCGGTATAAGCTAAAAAACGAGCCTTATCCAAAATCTCTAGGGCATTTATTGCTCAAGTAGCGAATTTTACAATTTGCACTTACCAATTTTACTACTTTTATGTACTATCGCAAAAGTTGTGCGTGTCTGTGCGATAGTCGAGTGTTCCTCTTCCATCTTTTTTTAGAACGTTGTCATCTTTTGGTTTATATCCTTTTAGTCTATTTCGCCTTACTGTCCCAGTTGAAAGTATTCTCATATTTTTCAGAGTTGTAAACAATTTATAGAACGTAAAACAGTTATCAGTGTATATCTTGAAGTTGTTGTTTTTCAGTAGATTAGTCGCAAATTTTACTATAATATCTCTACTAAAGCCAAGTGAAAATGTTTCAGTTATTACCGTGCCTTTTCCAATATAAATGTCAAATTCGTAAACAATTCCACTGACGCCTGCTTGAGCAAACACCTTTAATACCCCATTTGTGAGATTTACTTTTTATGTATTGTTTCAGCGAGCTATATAGCCTTTGGAAGGGATCATAATTTCATCAATAGAATTGTGCTCTTCAGGTTCGATTTTTTTAAAATTTTCTTTGACAGCATCAATAAAGGGCATTTTGAAAAGCTTATCATAGTTGGATTGATCATGTGATTTCATATTCGTATTATCGTTTATGTGTAAATTGGATCCAATTTTTTCGAATCTATTTCTTTACATTATGTCTGCAATAGGAGAACATCGCGTTTCCTGAGCCCAATACATTCTGTAGCTGGGCATATGAACTATTCCACTCATTACATGTATCCCCAAGTAAATGCATATTTCTGTGTATGTTGTGTTGACCAAAATTCCATGCTTTTGCACAAAGTATAAATTAATCTGTTCAACAAGATTTTGAATTATATTATCATCAAAAAAACATTTTAAAATATTCGAATGGCATCGATATATTATCTGGTTTTGAAAATGACACATTGCAATCTGAATCAACCTGATCAATATCACGCTTTCTCCATTTTGGTGTAAAATCTTTTGCCCTTTTTGTCGTTTTTTGTGGAAAGAATGTTGCTAATGGAACTTCATTAGCACTTGCAAAGTCTGATTCTTCCTGTTGAACTTCTATAGATACATTACCATCTAGCAAGATTAGATTGTCATTTGTTTCATCATTATCTTGTAGATTATCTAATATTTCATCATCTAAGAGTTCTTCATCGCCGGCTATATCGATATTGAAATATCTCCTTCAAGGAAAAACAACAATTGCTTTTCCTCTTCTTCTGTAAGACCTACTCGAGCCATCTAAATCAATGTAGAAAAATCAAACAATATAATTTACAATTCAGTAACTGTGTGAAGATGATAGTGATAAAAGACAAACTAGTAGATAGAAATATTTTTGATAATTTTTTACTTTATTTGAATCAGAGGCTCTAGAGCTTACACGCGTCTTACACAGGGATAGAAACCAGATTGGAATTTCTCCCAACCTTTGTTATATATATATATATATATATACATATATATACACACTTTATTGTAATCAAAAAAACCACAGATACATGCAAAATTTCGCGTTGCACGTTTCACTGCCAAACAAGCAATAACTGCCATTCATTGAAATTGCAGAGTGCTTATATGGTCTGTTCTGCTGTCTATGAATGTAAGCAGATATTACCACGTGCAATAAACAGAAATCTACAAGTTATATTGGTTGCAATTCGCTCTCAAAAGATATCACGCGATATGGAATCTGTGGGAAAGAAAGAGTTAAACAAAAAAAGATCAAGATAATGTTACTTTCGTTAATCTCACATTCTTTAATAAATGTAGTCCATATTTACGGGCGGAGGGAATACAACATAAATAATTTTACTTAGGGTGTTCTTCCATTCAGTTGTTATTCATATGCTACCCTATTTAAATGGATTTTGAGGATTCTGGACACTGCTGCATCCTTTGGACAATGATAATTCAGATATTTTAGCAGCAAAACAAATGATTAGACTGAATATGGGACTTTCCACTCTGTGTTTGATGAAAATTTAATATATTATCTTATTGGAAGATTAGTTGGGCACTCTAGGAAGAAAAGAAAGTACTAATGGGCTATAAGATCATGTTGGCATAGGACTGAAAAAATGCCTTTTGTTTTCACTATAGGTTGCCTACTATCATAAATAACAATATTCTCTACCATAATACCTATAGTTAAAGTTGTATGTCTCATATAGTTGTAATCTCTGTATTTCATTTTTTCATGTTTACAGCATATTTATGCTAGAAATTGATTTATAATAAAAATTCCCAAGCAACATTATTGCTACTAATTATTATACAAATTATGACTATTTAGTTTGCTTTCTGAAAACATTTAACTGTCTTTAGTTTTGTACCTACAATTCTTTATGTTATGTTAAAGCTGCATCTCAACACAGTTTTTGTAATGATTTTAATTCTAGCATATGATTTAATTGTTTGTTTGCTCCTAGTAAGTGTTATTAGCGTGCAGCTTTATTTGCTATAGTTATAGTCTTGGTCAACTTAATGTCCTCTTAAAATACGAAACAGGATTAGATTCTAATATCAACCCGCATTAGAGATATGAATGGGAAGTTTAAATTCATTGTCCATTTAGAAGTTCATGAATATTAATAAAATTTTGTATGAATGATTAGACTGAAATAAAAGTTTATGTTGACTTTTCAACCTTTAAGTCGTTCACATTAGATATTGGTGAATTTTTAAAAATTTCACAGGAGTATTTCTTAGACCAGATGAAAATTTACGTTGTTTTTTAAATGTAAAGGTTAACTGGGATTAGAGCTATGAAGTGTTCAAGACCATACCCTTTTGTATCTTCACAAATTAGTTTAATAATGCATAAATACATTTTCTTCACTTCATTTTGATTGATATTATTTGATATCTTCACATTGATCACGCTTCTGATAATTATTTAATATTTAATAGTGCGACTTTGTAGTTCAATGTTTTATAAAGTAACATAATTCTTTTCAGGTTATATGCATTCCTGACTTGTCTTCAATTTATAAAGTTCCTATTCTTATGGAGTCGCATGGCATAGTGGAATACCTCAATGAAAGGCTGCAATTGGGAATAAAAACTTGGCCTAGAAAACACATGAAACAATGGAGTGATCTGGCTTACAAGATTGATAACCTTCGCAACGAGGTGTGCATTGCACTTGTGGGAAAGTATACTCGCTTGGAAGACTCTTACACCTCAGTTACAAAAGCGCTGCAGCATGCTGCCAACACAATTGGTTATAAAGTGAATGTTCTGTTTATCGAAGCATCCAATCTTGAGAAGGAAATGCAGGAAGTTGATCCTGTTGCTTACCATGATGCATGGAAGCAGCTATGCAAAAGCGAGTGCGTATTTTAAATGTCTTGTGTGCCTGCAGACATAAATGATGTTTTTTTAGGGGTGTTATTGTACCTGGTGGTTTTGGCAAACGGGGGATTGAAGGAAAAATAGAGGCAAGCAGGTGGTGCAGGGAAAACGGAAAGCCATACCTAGGCATATGTTTAGGATTTCAAACGTCTGTTATAGAATTTGCAAGGAATGTATTGGGTTTGAAAGACGCTCACACTACTGAGTGCCAACAAAACACTCCTCATCCTGTTATAATTGACATGCCTGAGCACAATACTGGTGAAATGGGTGGAACAATGCGCTTGGGAAAGAGAGTGACTGTTTTTAAAACATCAGCTGCAGAGAGTAAAATTCGTAAGTAGCCTTTCATTCTCTTCTGAATATTTATAAGATTACATCAGACTTCGTTTAGGACGCTTATATCATAATAAAGACAGAATTGAGGAAAGACATCGACATAGGTATGAAGTAAATCCTAAGTATATAACAGATTTTGAAAAGCTGGCTTAGAGTTTGTTGGTAAGTTAAAGTAGTGATATTTTTAAATAACAAATCTTCATGTCACTTGTTTTTGCAGGTATTGATACTGAAGCAGAACGCATGGAAATATTGGAGTTGGAAAAACACCCCTATTATGTAGCAGTTCAGTTTCATCCAGAGTACTTATCACGACCAATGTCACCATCGCCTCCTTTTATGGGACTCATTTTAGCTTCAAAAGACATCTTAAAGCAATACCTTGCACGAGGTTGCAAGCTATCTCCTCGGGAATCTGATTATTATGATTCAGGTACAGATCTAAGTAGATATTTTATCAGTGAGGCTGATTTTCTATTATCTTGTTCAGAAGAAGATGAATATGAATTAACCGTTAAAAACTTGCCAATGTCACAAGTTAACGAGTCTGACAGCAGTGCTTACAGCAGTTCTACGAATATTGTTGAATGAACAATAATGGCATCACATCATTTAAAGATAGTCTTTAAGTACACAGTGCCAATGTGTATGTTAAAAAATTTTATTCCATATATTAATGTTGGTGTTGAAATGTATAGACTATTTTTTTATTATCATGATTTAATTGTAATTTTCACTTAATGTTTTCGAATGTTTTTAGTTTTTAATTACAAAGGTTGTTTTATGTAGATTTTTTATCCTTGTTTAACCTTTACATTTATTTTACCGATTTTTTCTTCCATTTGTCCTTTTATGATACAGAGGGATATTTTTCTATGTTAGGTGAATGCAAAGATAATATTTCTAAACTGGCGAGTAGCTATTAAAAAGTTGAAATGTAGTAATTGTGCCAGCATTATGCTTTGTTTTAAACGTTTTCAACAATTATAGATTAATGGTAAATTACAGTGTTTTTTTAATATATTAAAAATGCTTAAGGAATACATGCTAATTTAAAAACTTGACGGCATATGATTTAGCATAAAAAAGCTTTTGTGGCATTGAGAGCATGAAAACATTTATTGAATGAGTAACTACGGTAACGACTGTACTAAAGATGTAATTTAGTGGACCTTTTGAGAAATAAAAATAACCTTAGAGAAATGAATGTTTTTCAATATAAAACAAGTGCATTTATATTTGCTTGAATTTTCATAGTTTTCCGATTTTCTCCGTTGCTCCTCTAGTGTATCTGATTCCAAAATCAGATACAGTAGAGGAACAACAGAGAAAAATAAAACTAACCGTACAAAAAAAAACTAATAAAGAAAGATAAGGATGAAAATGGTAATGATTCAGGCAATGAAAATGGAATAAACAAGGGGGAAGAAATAAAAATAGCTACATGGAACATACAACGTTAATTGGAAAGGAAATAGAATTAACGGAAAAAATAAAAGTGAAAATAGACTTCTTAGGATTCAGCAAAACAAGAAAGGACACATCACATTAAATGAAAGTTAAATCTATACTACTCAAGGGTATCACAGGAATATAGGGCAACAGGAGGGATTGGTCTAATAATGAGTAATGGAACAAATTCTACACATAAATGTGTGATGCATTTTATTCGTCTCTTTCAATTTGTAAATATTGGTTTTTTACGTTACTATTATTTTTCAGTACTGTGATTTTTTTTTTGCCAAGTTTCTTCACCTCTTGTAAGTTACTTTTGTTTTGCTTTTAAGGGTCATTATTTTATAAGTTAGGCATTGGAATGAGCTTAAGGGGAGGTTTCTCATCTAGTGACTCAAAAATAACACGATTTTCTCGAATTTTTTTCATGGAAGGAAGGAAATAAAAAACTTAATTTTTTTGATACTTATTTAATAGGTCTTGAAGTAAGTATAAAAATTTTTTTTAGTAAATAATAATATAATAGTAATTGTTTATATATGCTGAAACATGGCCGCCTCAAAAAAAATTATCCAAGTGGGCGGCACTGTAGCACTTGTAAATATTATCTGAAATAAGAAATCCAAAAATGTTTATGAAATATATTACATTTGTTGGAGGATGAACCTATAAAACCAACAAAAAGTAAAAAATTGGGAAAATGGCGGACATGCAAATTTTAGTTTCAGGTTTTGCGCCTTTTTACGTTCTTCAAAGTGCTGTACAAAAAAAATAATATCGTTTTTTAGGTTTGTCCTCCAATAAATTTAATCTACTTTGGAATACAAAAAACAAAATAGCGATATATTCAGTAGTTCTCGAGATATCGGTCGCCCAGTTTGAAAAACGTGGTTTCGAGAAAAACGCGTTTAAAGTTTCGGTACATGAACTGCTTGTATTCGGAGCATGTGGTCGACTAATGCTACACACTATAATAGTTGATATTAGTATATATAGAAGCACATATATAAAGTAATAACATATATTCTGACATCTGGTGACACTCTAGGTAGCTATACTTACCATGATCACCGTGATGGTCGTAAAGGTAGGAAATTCAAAAATATTACGGAAAACGCGCTACTTTTTCGCTATAACTTTTTTTAAAAAATAATTTCATACAAACCGTTTTGGGAATATATTCTACGGATAATTAGCTATCAAAAAATGCAACAAAAGAAAATTGATTTTTTGGTCGGCTCTGATGAAAACCTCCCCTTAAACTATTATGCTGTATAGATTTTACATTGCTATAATATGCTCCATAACTATCTTGAAAAGAGTCGTTCTTAACCTTGAAATATTGGTTTCACAGTCGTTTTGATTAGAACTACTTCCAATGAAAAGTATAGCACGTTTAATGTTTGAATTATTTTACTTTTAAGTCATGTGCTTATTTGCAATTCAAAAGCACCATCTATATTAATCAATTTTTAACTGCATTTCTCATTAAATCTATAATGTATACCAGTGACTTTCTTTTCTAAAACTCGCATGCTATTACCATAATCCTACGCTCTGTTCCTTATAATCACTTATTAATTAATATACTTGTAAAATTTTATAAGTTATGTTTAGAAAAGATATTAGTAATTTTTTATGTGTGCTATCCTAGAAGGAAATGTCAACTGCTTAACATTCTTTCTTTTCTCTTGGCATAATTAGTTCTACTAATTCATAATTCTCAGACTTTTATGCTCGTATAGTTGTGCCGCGATTCAAGTTATCTCTGCAAATATTAACCATCACGCTTATTTATACATCTGGTGTATTTTAAAATAACCTAACAATGAATGGAAAGTGTCAACAAAAATGTAATTTAGTTTGTTTCCACCAATAGTGAAGTAGTTAAAAGGTACATCTGAAATTAGGATTAAGTAAATTAAACACAACCATTATTTTTTATTATCAACAAGCCAAAATAACAAAAATAAGGACCCTCCAATATTTAATCGCACTGCTAACCATTGTTAAGAAACTATGTGATATTAAATAAATAAATTACATAAAAAGACATATGGTGAAGACTATATCAATAATCAAATGGAATACCACACGTTCAAAAACCAAGATAAAAGTCTTTATCTGTGGAAATAAAATTAAGGCAGAACTCGGCCAAACACTTGCCAGTAATTATGGCATAATTTACAAAACAAGAACAATTGAAACAACGAAAAACCCGAGCACCACATCACAAATGTCAACAATAGAGGTACACCAAAACTCATCCCTCAGCCCTCCATTGTGTTAGTTGTGGAGGAACTTGTCCAGCAAGGTACAAATGATGCCGTCATCACAAAGAAACTTTACCTCCATAGATACCCAGATGCTCTTGAGAAGAAAACAATCAACTCACTAACTGCTCACGCATTTTCGTCTCCTGTTTCAGTTTAAAGAAAATGAAAATAAAAACATTAACGTGCAAGGCATATCTTTATTATTAAGCTTTAAAAACTGTTGCTATTGCATTAATCAGATGATGCATTCAAAAAAATATGCTTCATTGGGTATTTTACAAATCTTGTTAATTGGAGTGCACGTGTGCGATTGCCTTACAATATGCTTGCAATCTGATAATTTGTATCGGTCACTTATCTGAAGTTGACATAAGTGCTCGAGTGATTCACAAGAAAATGAATACCACAGGCGCCGAACCAGCCCAGGCAATTGCATTGTTGAGAAAGGGCCATGGCAAATCGACTAAATCTGAGTTAATCAGCTGTGTTAAGAGTGTGATGTTGGTACCAGGAAACCGGTGACTTATGTCTGCCGGCAAGGAGGCAGTCGTAGGCGGAGAAATATGATCAATTTCTCATCTCAATATCCCTCATAAATCGACATATGATTGGCGTTGATCTCAAGCAATGTGGTTGCCAGCGCTTGAACATTGAAAAGAAGACTGAAGGCAGCTGTGTCCCAAGTTAACTGCAGTCCAAAAGCAAAGGCGACTGGAATTTGCTCGAGGACATCTGGAATGGGACCTCCACCATTGAAGTTCGATATTATTCACAGATACACATGGCTCATTGCTGTATTCAAGAAACTGTCGTATATGGAGGTGGCTCTTGCATGTTCTGGGTAGACATTCTGAAGTTCCTTCCATAGATATATTAGACAAATTTGGACTTTTTACCTTAACCTAGACACGGCTAATAAAACATTACCATACAAGAATTGTTATCTTTACCACAACAGTTGGTTGATAGATTATCAGTAATTATCTAGAGGTTCGTGAGAATGTAATGTTAAAATATAAAATCAATCTCAAGTTAGACACAATTACTTTACCATTTTGATATACAGTTCTGCAATTATTGTTTTAATCTTTCGAAAAGCCTAACAGTTATAATGACCAACTGGAAGATAGTCAAACAGGATTTGTCCGAGGAAAGTTTTAGGTTTGCAAATTACCCGATTATTGAACGTCACTAAATAAACATAAATCCACTGAAAATTAATTTTCGTCTTCTTTACGCATTAAATAGTTTAAATCAAATCTTTCCAAATGTGGGTTTTTAAAACATGAATTCTGTATTTTTTGCTTAAAAACACCTGCATGCAATTTAATTTTATTTAAAAACAAATTATACATCTTAAACTGTAAAATTACAACCAAGAAGCAGTACCTCTTAATATACAAATCTGTTAGAAGTTAATACATCGCTTTTGGTATAGAGAACAGAAAAAATACTAAAGTGCCAATCAAAGGCACTCATTTCACACACGTGGAAGATCAGTTCTTCAGTACAATGCAGTTACCACTCCATTAACATGACGCAAATGTTATGCAATCAAATTATGTACAGGAATGTCTTAAATATAATGCATATAAAATAATGTCATAAAGTACGAACATAAAAAACATAAATGGACGGATAACCAATACTTTCGATACAAAACTTAAAATAAAATCAGAAAATTAAATATCACTTACACTCAAACTCCCTGCTGTTCTTATATACATACAGTATAATTTGACGTTTGGCCTGACAATTTTAACGTTTGCAAAGCTAGATCAATTTACTTTTAATGCTAGTTTGTACAAAAATATTGCCGCACAATAAATATTTCAGTAATCTTATCGTACCTCAGCTACACAAAACGAAATTTTGATTCGAGAGCTACGGGTGGGTGCAAGTACATGTTTACCATGCATTGGGTCTAATCTAACAACTTTACAGGTCTATAACAAGCGGCAGTGGAACTGGCTCAAGGTTTGTCGCACAGTCGTGAACTGAACCAAACATTAACTTGTACTGTTAGGCCTACATCGTAGCGTGCTCTTTGCAAACGCAAATATTTTGCTTGCGATGGCACCAGGCACATGGTACTATATGAACCACTCCTTCTTCTTCTGCACCTGGTGCCCCGTCGTTCCATGAATTACTGCAGAATCTGGATCTATTGCGCTCTCTGCTCCTGCATCTTCTTGAGTCAAATACTCCCCTTTGTGTCTGTGTAGATATCTTCCGATGAGAATAACCAGTATCACTAGTGCTAGGAAAATTATTGCTAGGATGCCTAAAAACAGAAGTGTCTATTAGATGTTGCAATTTTGGATGCCTACTAATTGTGATATGATGAAATGCTGTTATCAATGTAACTTTATTTATTAACCTTTGACATCAGATTTTTAATAAACAAGATACTTTTGACTTTGACTGCAGCTTTATTTAGTATATTATATTAGTGGTTACATTGTATTTGTCATCAGACTTACTTCCAAGTATAGCAGAATCTGTTTGATTATAAGCTTTTTTCAATTTATCTTCATCAACTATTGGAGGTGGTCTAGTTTCAGTTATATCTGGGGGATGAGTTATGGGTTCCACACCACAATAATCCTCAGTTAAGGGTGCTATAAAAAGTCATTTTAAATCTGTCAAAAGAAAAAAAACCAATTACTTACTTCCAAGTGATTTAACATTAGGCGGTCCATTTTCCTGGAATAGCAGTTTCAGTGGATAAATATCATCAAACTCCACTCTAGAAATACAACCGACAAAGCCTTCTGTCATCGACTCATTACGTCCAATGTACATGTACTGAATATTATTGAATTGTGCATCTGCAGATTCCTTAATATTAAAGTTGAATTCTTCTGGTTTGTAGTCATCTATTACTAGAACCAAAGTGGCTCCACCATTTTTTCTAGAAACCCTCAAATCGTGATATTGTCCGAGACCAAAATGCTTTTGTGGATAAATAACTTCCTGCCTTTCAAAGCCAAAGTCAAATACAATTCTTAAATGCCCCGAGTTTGATACCATAATAGTCATATATTCTCCAGAAACATTAGAATAGAATCCTAGTAAAAATCCTTTGGGGTTGGTGGTTGTAAAGCCCACTCTAATTTTCTCTGACAATGTAGATCTCCAAGAGCCCATAAAGTCATATTTTACCATGGAACTCTGGCGGAGATTGACGCCTATCTCATCAGCACAAATTGGACCTTTAAATGCAGTCCAGCGACAGTCACAGGTATAACCATCATAACGTTCTAAACAGGTGCCGTTGTTTAGACAAGGACTGCTGCTACATTTTCCTACACATCCCTCAGTCACACCATATAAACCTTGACGTGCATAGCTTCGTATATCTATCAATTTTCCATTTAATAGCAGAGCCCTAATACAACCCGTAAAACCATGTCTGTAGTCTACAGTAGCTCCTATTATCAAATCGGATGTTAAATGAAGTGCTCGGACAGGACCGGTATCTTCTCGTACCTCAGTTTTTAAGGCGCCATCAATCACCAGCTTTGCACCTTTACGATTGCGCTCTATTGAAACAGAGTGCCATCGATCATCTGCTAGTCGATAAGAAGTTTTATAATTCACAGTTAGAGGAGCAGATCCTGCTTGATACTGAAATTGTATCATGTCTCCACTTACAATACTCAGCTTAATATAGTCGGTAGGACCTTGAGCATGTAAGATGACTGCATTATCAATGGTTGTTTTGAATTCAAAATAAACATCTCCACTGTGACCCATATCAAAAGTTGGTAGATTAATTGTAGCATCAGCAACTCGGAATGTAACCACATTGTCAAACAAATCATCTCCTTCACAAATTAATGGCCCTAATGTGTAACGCCCCTCTTTTTCATCCAGTGCATTACCAGTGTCGCCCAAGCGTAGCTGCTTTACAGGCAGGTTTTCCTTTTCTGTAAGATCGCCAGAGTCCTCGGCCCAACTTTCATAACCGGCATCACAATTGCACCACTTGGTAGGATCGATGCACGAACCTAGAATTCCACATTCGCATTTCCTAGAACCAGGTAGAGCACCACCCCAGTAATCCATTTTCTGATTGTGCCGAGAAACCCACCAAGAAAATGGATGGAAATTGGCTTCATCGGAAGGAGAATTAAATAGTCTCGATGACCGGCAAGAGTACTGGATACGCTGCCTACAGGATGTCGAGCGATTCAGAAGGGCTTCAATCTGGTCATCATTAGCATCATATATGATGTCCTGTCGAAAACTGCCTGGTTCTTGAAAGCCATCCACAGGCGTAGTTTGTTGATTTATGTGATGCAAAATTGTAGCTACACGACCGTCTGTATAAAATTCACAAGTTACAGGAAATGGAGCCAGTGGTCCACTGCCATCAACATCGATCTTTATTTGAGCCTTTTGATTCACCGCCTGCACGTTTCTATAGGCTTGGCACGAAAGAGCACTTAGCGACGTATGGCATACTGAACCAGAATAACCGGTGCCTGTGCAGTCACACATGAATTCTTGTGCATTTTGCTTACAAACACCCCCATGCTCGCAGGGATTGGGATTACAGCGATCGGTCATTCGACACGAATCAAAAATGACGTCATCTGGCTTGCAGCAATATTCCTCAGGTGTCCAATCGGTCGGCAATTTGTAGTTCCCATCAATGCTTATTGTGCGCATACAGCCCACAAAGCCTGGCATTTTTTGTCCTGATAATCCTATAGTACCCGATACTCCACCTTTAAGAAATTAAAGTTATAATAAAAATAAATGTAAAAAATTGTAGCGTTCATAAAAATTTCTCAGAACACAAGAGTCAAATTGGTATTTATCTGATCATTCAGAAAGGTGGATGTGAAGGGAAATGCAGATCAGTATAAAATGGACTAAAGCCAAAAGTTCCACAAAGAAAATCTTTTTATTCACTTATATAAGCTTGGCTATATGAAGCCAATGACAATTGCTATTTGAGTCCTTCAAGTAAAGAATTGTTAAAATAGTGCATCATAGCACTAGCATCAATTTAAATGTAACTAGATAATTTAAAAGGGAAAACTATGCTATAAGAAAATTTACAACAAACTCTAATCAATAAAAATGAGAATTTGGAGACCTACTTGTTGCAACCTTCAAGTGAAGTGAAATGTAAAAGAAAAATTAGACAAAATTAAAATAAATTGAGAAATAAAATTGAAGCTTAAACATGGAAGAATATTTCAAAAATTATGAGAAAAATTTGAATAATGCTTTAGAACTTTGAAACAAAAGTATAAAGAAAAGTGTGACAACAAAAATACAAGGTGGTTCAAATATGACCAGAACTGATTTGTGTGTACAAGTCACTGTGTAGTAGTTGTTTGAACTTAAGAGAGTTCTCCTTCTCTGATTAGAACCTGTTTGGGAGTTACTAGAGTGATAAGCGAACATAAGGTACCGCGGAGTGTGGAACAACGCATGTGATCAAATTCCTCGTTGGAGAAAACGTTCCGTCTGCTAAAATTTATTAGAGACTTCAACAACAGTATGAGAAAGTGTATCTCACGGACCCGTGTGTTTAAGTGATGTAAATAATTCTGAGAGGGCAGAGAGCGCGTGGAGAATGAACCGCATAATCGTTGGTCGCGAATATCCGTCGCCGAACCAAATATTGATCGTGCAGACGCGCTTATTCGTGAGAATAGATGCAGCACTATCAAGGAACTTGGAGCAATGCTGTCCAGCCGTGTTAGTAGTATAGAAGACATCGTGAAAAACCACCTGCACTACCACAAGGTGAATGCATTGTGGGCACCACGTCCTTTGATGGACGTGAACAAAATGGTGTGCATGCAAGCTGTCAGTCGTCTTCTACAGAAATTTGAAAACGAACGTCATGCATTTTTGAAATTCATAGTCACCACTGATGAAACGTGAATGCACTACTTCGTTCCCGAGTTCCAGCAGTCATCACGCGAGTGGCGGAATATCAGTTCTCCCAAACCCAAAAGAGCGCAGAGGAGCTGTTGGAAGGAAAAAGTGATGGCAACGTTCTTCTGAAACTGGCAGGGGGTTATCCATGTAGACTTTCTGACGGATGCCAGAACGGTCAATACAGCTTATTATTCAGACCTCCTGGCACGTCCATCGTACAGTCTCGAAAGGTTTCGGAAGGCATGCGGTTTGCAGACAACAACGCCGTCTTCCAGACTGTTCGGGAGTGAATACACTGCTAACCAAAAGTCTTTCTTGAAAAGGGCATTAAGATGTGTTGACTCTGAAGGCGAGTACGTTGAAGACTGACGGGTGCAAGTAAGTATTTGGCAATTTGTTAAAAAAAAAAAACGGCCCCGGTCATATTTTAACCACTTTGTATAATTAGTATAGTCCAGAAAATTAGTTTGACTGTCAACAATGATAAATACACCTTGAATCATCAAAAAGTGTACACATTTGAACAACTTATTGTATGCATGGAAAGTTCAATAAGTTTCTCTGTTAAGAATTATATTTCGGAATAATTTAGGTTCATACAAACTGCGTCTCTATTTTTAAAAATTCCTTTAATGATGCTAGTTACTTTTAAAAATGCTATAGCTTTCTTCAGTAAAAACTAACACTTCTAAACAATAGCTAATTAATGTTTCATTCAGATATGAATACAGTAATTCCTCAGTTTTGCAATTGTTAACAATGCACACTTAAGGTAATTCTTCTTAATTGCATTCTTCTAGAACGGCGTCTATAGAATACAATTTTTCCTATGTGAGAAAAATACTAGCTCAGAATGATTTAATTGAACATATAGAATAAAGTAATGATGAACTTAGTGAAAGGATCGATACTATTATTATCTTGTGAATACAACTGATAATGTCAAAAACAAGCACCTTTGAGCAAAAGATTATCAGATAGTTGATTACCTCTCAGAGTCTTAGATAAACTTTTTGATGTGACCTTTGAGAGAAATATTGGAAAAGACATGAAAGTGTTTGTATGTAACAAAAACAAATACTTTTGTTCATAATTTTCTCCTTTGAAATGCTATGACCATTCTTGCCAAAAACCGTGGCCAGCTAAAAAAAAAAACCAATAAAAACTGAGCTGAAAAGTTTTGAGTTTTAGAAGCAAATGGTAATCCAAGGGAGCTAAATCAAACGTGTGAGTGGGAGATGTTCAATTGGTTTAGTTAGTTTTAGCTTGACAACCGCTTAAATGTGCTAACGCACACAAGTATTTTTTTGGGTCATTCTAAGGCGTTTCTAGCTAGGAGTGGCAAGAAAATGTATGTCCCCTTCTCAAGATTCATCAGAATACCCCCCTCCCCCAACTGACGCCATCACCTTTCCAGTGGATAGTGTGCGTTTTGGCTTTTCAAGGTCAAGCCACTTCATACATTCCCATTGTTTTTGAATTGCTGTTTTATATCCAGTGCATAGTGCTGAATTCAACAATTATCCACAGTTACAAAACGCTGCAAAAACTGTTAAGATCCTTCTTAAACATTTGCACACAAATTCGCTTTTTTAGAGAGAGCAACGCAACATTCATCTTGCACAATGGCTTTTCACATGTAATCCATTATGCAAAATAAAGTGAATTGACTCACTTGAGATACTCACGTGATGGATTTTGTTTTTGTCACTCAAGTTCGTTTTCTCAGTCAGATGGTTTTCTTTAAAAAACATGTTACTTAATATAAATCCTCTCATGGGTTTCTTTTGCTGTGTGCACCCCCCACCCCCCGCCACGCAACAATAGTTATGGTCACTTCAGATGAAATTTTCCTCCATTGTCTTTTACAAAATTTTAATTTTATATTTATTACAACGTGTCCAAAGCGAATATAGTTAGTAAAATGATTCAGAGTTCGTTTGTACTCTAATAAACGTAACTCGTGTTGGGTTATAAAAGAACAATTTCAGACTTTCTTTTATAAAGGAAATCGATATTTTTCAAATATAATGAATTCAGATTTTAAAGAACCATTATGAAAGCATGCCCAGGTCACTAGTTTATTTAATTACAAAACTATATTTCAATTTGCTTAAACACATGAGTTTTATTTCGATCAGTAAAAATTTTCAACTGTTTTCTTTATAACATTTATATTTTCACTAAAGCATGCTGCACAAATAGCTGTCTTTCCTAATACTTCACTATTGCTGCCGGCAGGATTATCATAATCTTCAATTTTAAGGACCGATGAAGATCAATTTTCTTTTTATATAATAGAGGGGCCCAATTGAATGACCGCCATTTACCCAAATGCCGCTTTATAAGTTGGCCTCTCATCAATATTTTATTAAAGGTGGAAGCATATAAGAACAGAGTCCTAAAGAATGAAATATAATGAAAACTGGTGAATCAGCCTAGCTCCTGATCATACCAGGGTAATAGAAATTGTCACAAATCAGTAGAAATAAATAATACCATAATGCCAACCAAAGAAAACTAATAAAACTTTTCAAATACATTTGTTAATATGGATTTCTGGGAAAAGTATGCTATAATAAGTTAAGCAGAATCTTACACCATAGAAGTTTGTCTGCGTAAAAACATGAGTAGTCGCTATCAGTGTAAGAAAATACTTGCTCTAACAGATAACTGTTATTGTTATTTTGGGACATATGGGAATAAAAAAGCTGATACATTTACAAAGAAAATCAAAAAACACATTTACTGAAACTGAACTAGAGTTTGGAATAACCAAAATCACAGTTTGCAGCTGGCTAAAGGGATAGATAAATTTAAGCCTCATTCCTAAATATAAAAAATATATACACAAAATCAGTGCATTTTTTGTCAAAATCATCCAAACAGGAAAATTCCTACAAATCCATTTTTAACCTTTTGTTAGCGAGTGGAGCGGACCCAAACAATGAAAAGATTAAACAACGCATAAAAAGAAACCATACTGAGCAGTACTAAAATTTCCAAATTGCTTTAGCAAGCTTCGAATTTTTTTTCAGTAATTCTGAAATATTGCTATTGGGACACATGGACTAGAATTGTGTTATGTTAATCTACGATGATACAATTAAATATTATACACTACCCTCATGTATAATTACAGAAGTGAATGAACAATAGAAAGAATAAATGTGACTATAATGATGGTAAGCACATAGTGTTCAGTATTACAATAGAATAGGGTGAAGTGTGAAGAGATTGACAACAAAATACAAGCTCAATTAAAATAAAAATGATTTTGCTTTGGAAGTGGCAAACAAAGAGAACTAAACAATAACAACTTCATAAGACACTACATACCAGCTATCATATAGGTGCCACTTGTAGTCATCTTCAAAAACCTGGTCGTTTTCATTGGTCGATAATCTACGCTGAGAGTGAGACTATTGACACCGATAGTTAAAACCACTGTATGCCATCTTCCATCATTAAACTGCTCATCGTAGTTATCCAAATTCACCTGGGGATTATTTGGCGTCACCAATTCTACCTTAATCTTGCCTTCCTCTAAATAAACCTATAAAATGGCAATGTGTATAGAGCAGCACATTTAATAGTAACTTCTTACAGCCACATGCCCAGACGAAGAAAAGCCGTGATATAACATCAAACCAATTGCTTCGTACGTCCTAAACGCAAACGACGCATTCAACGTGTTTACTCCTTCATAGCCTTTTAACCGAGCAAATGATTCAGGAGTCAAAAATGTGACAGATATCAGTGGAAAATCCTGAAACGAATGCAATCACAAAATTGTATTCATTTCGAGTTACAAAAATCCTTACCAAACAGCCATACACTGCATTTACATTCGTATAATGCAGAGAACGTTCGGCAGCAATAGCGTCTTTCATGTCACGTATGATGTTTGTAGAATTCAGGTAGATATTTTCTATACACCCAGTGAAATTTTGAGGTACCACTAAACCTTCTTGAGTGTTGGGTACGCCACCAATATAAAACTAAATACGTAAATATTAACAACTTCATCAACTCATGCAGACACATTTATACCCCTCCATTTAAATTCAACTTGCTGAATTCTCCTTTTATTCTTCCTTGAACTACTACACGATCAACGGAAAACAAAATATCCCTGTGGTTTCTCGAAATAACAACATCGTGCCAAATGTTGTCGTCCAACAAACTTCCAACAGATAAGCTCGTTGATATACCTGAACCTAATGTGGTGAAAAATTGCATTAATTGTTAACATAAACACCAATAAAGAACGAACCTAAATCTATGTTCAGCAACATTCGATTATCTCTCAGTTGTAAGGCTACATAATCACCCTGGGTACCTCTACTATAGAGAAGTACGCCATTCGCAACAGATGTTTTCAATCTAAATCTGATGCTCTCCCTGTACGCAGCAATCGGATCTCTTAGAAGGTCCAATCGCACGTATGATGTGCCGTTGAAATACATCACTTCAGATTCTGTAAAAAAATGCGTTTACAGGAAAGCGATAGACATCGACGGCTTCTTTTAGCTACCATATTCACAGCCAAATAATTCCACGCGTAGTGAAATTCGATTTCGCCACCTTGTAGGGTTTATTCTGATCCATTGGGCAATAATCGGAACTTCAAACTCGTTTTTGTGAACCGAATCGCCGTCGGTGTTACCTTTGAATAGCTGTACACACAAAGTTGTTAAATGTAATATTATTGTCGGTGATTACACTAGTCTCTGAAAACAGAACTGGCGTTGCACGAAAAACCCAGTCAACTGACAACACAGATGTAATTTTATATTGTGTAATTATTTTTTACACGCATATAATAAAATATAAATGAAAAAATTGGAATAACATAATTTGAGACTTTTGGACTTCATGATTATGTATGGCAAACCTGGTAACTAAAAATATTCTTCATTCATATGTATGAACAGACATGTTACCACCAATTTGTCTCTATAGTGACTTACAGAAGATGTGGGAAGGTTGGATATCAATGCTTTTAGCTTCAGCATGAGTATTTAACTCTCAACCAACTCATCCACTTGGATCACAGTTTTGGAGCGTAAAAACCTCAAGGCATGTAAAGTCCTAAATCATGTTTGGCGTGTTTAAAGAAAACACAACAACCAGACTCTACTACTAAGCTTTTAATAAGAAAAAAGCAATTTTGATATTCTTAAATGCTAGGGGTTCGTTAGACAAAATAGAGCAGAATAGACCTTTATTGATTATTATTAATATTGTAGAGCCAGAATTAAGACGCATTATGGATTATGTGAACTTTCAATTATTGTAATGTATTCTAACACCAGATTCGGATGAAAATACCCTGTCATAAAATCTACACTGTTTTGAAACTTCTTACTCCATTCATATTTACTGCAATTGCAGATGTACATCATCATCATTATCATCACAACTATTGATTTTTGTTTGTTACCATATCAATATGCTTTTGTTTTATTTTTTATTTTATGCATTCGTGTTGTGAACTCACAAAGAAACTACAAGAACCTAACATATGAGAAAAGATTTACCATAGGAAATTAAAAATCTGAAAGATCTGTCATCAAATTTTTGGCCTTTCATTTTTGTAGGCTATGAAGAAATTCCGAGTATTTTTAATATGTTTACTTGTAAATTATTCCAAACATATTGACTGTGATCAAAAATGCATCTTTGTACACAATTCTGCCTTCGTTTAGTGTAATTAAGCCATGCAATTTTTCTTGGTAAAAGACAATTTTTTCGAGTTAACGTTTTGAAAATTTACAGCATAGAATATAGAGGGCATCACTTATAAAATGTTCTAGCGTGTAAATACAAGGGCAAACAGTTGTTTGATTTTCTTTATAAAAAATTCAAATATTTCGCCAAAGTAAAGATCCACCCACGAGGTGAAAAATCCATATGTATGTAAACTTCAAATGAGATATTTTAAATCCATCGAATACACATAATTTTTCTCCTCTTTTTAAATATGTTTGAAACATCCGGGATACTCTACTACCGGAAGATAAAATTTTTAATGCAACAATTTAATCTATCGTGTCCACTGACGATTCCTATTGGTAAATGTATCTGATAAAAACTTTTAATGGAAAAATTCGTAAATATCACGAGGTTAATGGCACCTTGTATACCCATACATGTTCTTGACCTCACTCCCACTAATCTTGGATAAGATAGCTTTCAAAAACTTTGTTTAAGTAATTAACTGTGTTTATAATGCTCCATAATGAATAAGTACAAAACTATTTGGAAGTCACAGCGAATACATAAATGCATTATATTTTTTTAATATTATAACATACGCGCTACGCCAGTTCTGTTTCTTCCATCAAACGTCAAAATCCAAAACTCAAACTCAAAGTGTCTATCAAAACAAACCTTTATTTTTTGTATCAACTAACTAAAAACAAATGAAAACTGTAGTACTAAACAAAGAGCACCTCGGCTTCTCCGTGCGAATCGGTAACGCTTCTCCAACCTTCGCCGTCGTCAGATATCTGCACAATGTACTCCGTGACGTAGGAGGACCTGCTGCGCCCTTGCGTTGCTATCGAGCGAATTTCGTACCGACCACCCAAATCCATCGTTAAAAACTGATAGTAATTAGTTTCGCTAGGGACCCATGCCGAGTCCCCTACAGGGACAGACGGACAGTATTAGTAAGCAGTTAGGAGAAAATTGCGAGATTGTGCACGGCGTGAAATATAAGCGTGCTGGATACTATTAAATACCAATAAAATGGGGCGGACTTATGAAATACTTATTCATATGAAGGATGAATCGCCTTGTTATATAAGACAACCAAAAAATTTTTTGTTGCTTCATTTTATCAAATGTAGTGCACTGCTATGGTGGTTTCCAAGTTGTCTAGCTATGTTCGGAAGTTTGTAAATTTTAACATTCACAACACACAATTGCTATAAATGCCAGAAAAAACAATCTTACCAAAGGCACGAGGAGCTTGTTATGTGCTCCAGCGGCCAGCAGTTGTTCCATTTATGAAATATTTTGAAAATTTTTGAAATTGGCAATAATCGAATTTTTTCAAAGATAGATTTTGGCCAGAATTTTCTAGAGCGTGTTAACTATAGCTGATTTTTTGACCGGTTAAGGGGTAAATGCCATTAATACTCTTCAGTTCTTGTAACAGTAGCATTCTTCTACAATTTCTCCCCCACTTCTCTCACTGAGTCATTTTAACTTTCGTCGATATTAACACGTTACACTTATGCAGAACTTTGATTATAAACTCTATAAAATGTATAGGAAAAAAAATTGAAAACTATCTGATATCCGTCTATTTCTCTATTCTATTACCTTCTTCGGTTTCTATTTCACAGTTCTTTATATGAAAATGGCAAATGCTGTACTATTTCAATTAACATTTCGTGATCATTCATTTTTCTTTTGAATGATTTCATTATTTAACTTTAGTTGCGGCACATTTTTTGGAATAAACCATCTTAACAAATAAAAATAGGTAGACGTGGAGTAGCAATAAAAAAAGCTACAATGTCAAAAATATGTACTAGAGGTTATTTAATATCAAATTTCGTTCTTGCAGATAGATATTATAAAGCGGCTGATTGATGATCATTGACGATATTCAATATACAGCTGTAGCAAGATGATTAAATTATACTTGGAATTTTTTTTAATAGCACTAGAAATGGATGATCCGTCATGACTTCTAAAGATAGTCCATTAATAATTGCTATTTGCAAGATCTTGATGTATAATTTCTGTTTTGGATGTTCTGTAGTCTTACATTTGCCATTATCTGCTGGTGAAGATGGTGAGACTGTCATTATTTCTAGAATTCTGTATTTGACAGAATCTAGACAGGCTTGGCACATCGTAAAATGCTAGTAGAGATGATGACCCCAAAGTTTTCCCCTCGACATTTTGTTTAGTTACTCAGTTAATGGAACTCAACAAAAAATATCATTTAAAAAAGGATCCCTAGACGTGCAAAAAATACCACCACCAGCTGCACTTTTCGCACAAGTGTCATTATAGACGCACACACGCATAAAAAATAACCTCATATTTTATGGTAAATTTGAACCGCCATGATTTCCTCAACCCAAGGTAAATTTTGTTCTTTACTAATTCAAATGTGTTGAATCTGTGTATAATTTAATAAAATGGCCAACTTTGACATTTCCCCTCTGATTTTTTGATCTATCGAGGTCGAGTTGAATTTTATGCCTTAGAAGGAATTGCTCGGCTTGTTGGTTTGAAAATTTGTTCCACCTAGTGGTCAAGTGCTATAGCCCAACAATGAAGTGATCGAATAAATTGAAGCGTTTACGACAAATTAGACTATGCGTTTTTATTCAGAGATCACAGCAATTCGGGTTCCAATTAAGGGGTTATGCCACTGTAATTTTTTAAAAAATTCAATTTTTTGATTGGCTTAATTGATGGATACACTATTCAAAATGAAATTGCGCGATAAACAGTAGAGGTTAGTCCTCATTCTGCAATTGCTAGTGCACGTGGTGACGACGTATTTTCATAATATTTACTGAGTACTCGTATTGTATATTTTATCTAGTTTACAATGATTGGTAATACAGTTGTTTATTGGGGGAAAAAAGGTACAAAAACTTCGACACGGTCTACGAAGAGAAGCAAGAGTAAGAAGCGACCGCAAAATAGATTTGAGATGGAGGCCGAATCAAAAGGAGTGAGTCGTCTGCAAAAAAGTTAAAAACATCTTGTGATTTGAAAGATGTACCGATTGATCTAACATTTGGCTATCGAATTGTGAATTTAGCTGCTTTGATGAGTGCAATTTCGGGATGTGTAGTGTGCAGGCTCTGTGGTTCGGACGTAAAGTTTTTAGAAACAAGCAAGCGAGGGCTGGGTTTCAAAGTGATTGTTTCTTGTAGCAAGTCTGACATAAAATCATTCCCTGCCTCTCCATTTATAAAAAGTAGATATGAAATTAATCGACGATTTGCTTTTGTAATGAAAATCCTGGGCATTGGCTTACAGGGAATGAAAAAGTTTTGCGCTTTCATGGATATGCCAGCACCGATATTTCACAGTTTTTACGATTCGCTTATAGACACAATATCGATTGCTACGAAGGCAGTTAGTACTTTGAGCATGAAAAAAGCAGCGTTAGAAGAAAAAGAGAGAAGCAGTGAAAATAAACAAACTGACGGTTTGACGGTCTCAGGTGACGGTTCTTGGCGAAAACGTGGCTTTTCCTCTTTATACGGAATTGTGACTCTTATTGGTTGGCATACAGGCAAAGTCATCGATTTCATCGTAAAATCTAAGTATTGTAAGTCCTGTGAATATTGGAAAAGCATGCTGACACTGATGAATACCAAGAATGGCTTCAAACTCACAAAGAAAGTTGCCAAAGCAATCACGAAGGCTCTTCGGGGAAAATGGAAGTGGATGGAATGATTGAGATGTTTCAACGATCGCTCGAGTTGCACAACGTACGTCGGTGACGGTGATAGCAAAACTTTTAAAGGTATATTAGATGCAAAACCTTATGAGGATACTGACGTAAGAAAAAAAGAATGCATCGCTCACGTTCAGAAACGCATGGGAACACGCCTGCGAAATTTGAAAAAAAAAATATCAAAGGCTTAGGTGGAAAAGGAAAGCTGACCGGTAAATTAATTGACGATCTTACGTTGTACTATGGCCTTGGTATTCGTCGAAACACAGATTCTGTTGAAAATATGAAAAAAGAAATTTGGGCAGCCTTGTATCATAAACTTTCAACAGATAAAAAACCACAGCACGATGAGTGTCCTCCAGGCGTCAACTCATGGTGTACGTGGCAAAAAGCAAAAGCTGAAAATAGTTTAGATACGTATGAGCATAAGCCAGCTTAAGTACTGAAGTATTTAATACCATTAAACCAGTGTACGAAGATCTTACACGTGATGAATTACTTGAACGTTGCTTGGAAGGTTTCACCCAAAATACCAACGAGTATTCGACGAGGTAATTCGACCGTCTGGAACATCGCACCAAAAAATATTTCAAGCCGTAAAAAGGTGCTTGATATTGCTACATGCGTTTTCAACGATGGATTACTCGGTATACTGAAGATTATGGAGGCCCTGCAGTGGTAAACTTTGTATTATTAATAAAAAATTTCTTCCCATCCAACAAAAATACCAAAGACGTAGTCGATTTTCGGGCCTCTACAGTGGCATAACCCCTTAACCAGTCTTCTCGTGATTAAAACTTAATTAGAAGATGGACACATTTGTCAATTTCAGTGGTCCAACAAGCTATTTATCTAATCTGAAAGGAATTTCTTTTTAATTATTTCTATAACCTTCAATTCAGTTAAGTTTGTTTCTTTTTAATGTAAAATTTAGTAAAAATTGACACGTATGTCAAAAATTGAGAAAACATTTTACCATTTTACCGGCTTAACAATTTATTATTTGACAAAATCCACAGAACCTAAGCTGGATGTTGAACTGGGAAAGAGCAGGCGGATTGGCTATAAATACAGGGTTTTAATCCAACTTTTTCTGGAAAAACTTTGAACGCAGCTAGACAAACATATCAAAATCTAACAGCCATTATAAATGTCACATATATTAATACAAGAAAACGTACAACTTTTTTGGTTGCCTTACGCTTATAACATAGTAAATATATGATACTACGCCTTAAAAACTTTTTTCCATTGAATTCATAAAACTGGTTAATATTACAAATACACCATTAACTTCTAAAGGGCTAAACTACAAAAAAAAATATTGACATATATGTTTGACATTCAATTTCTGTGTTCTGTACATTGTTTTTGGGTGAATGTCACATGATTATAGAAACCACATAAATATATTACTAGAACCTACATCTTTTGCATGTTAAAATTTTTTTTTTAAATTTTTTAAACCATACTTATGTTGTAATTTTTTCTGCTAATTAATTAGTTGTTTAGCTAAAAACCCTGTGAAATATATACAACTAGCTGTATCAGTCAGATATTTCTTATCTATTCATAGACCAACTCAATGAAATAAATTACTTATGCTACGTTGTAAAAACGAAGGAAGACAACGTTAACAGTTACGAAAATCAAATTTAGGTTCTTGTAATACATTCATTTGGTTTCCACATAGCCATATTATATGCAATACCCATTATAAAGAGACTTTGAAACTCATTATTATTGAGACAATTTAATAAACTATCTTAATATTAATACTACACAAACGAACAGAACATGCAACTAGAAAGCAATTAGTAGTATGAGGACAAAATTGATGTAATGTTATATGGTGGATGAGATTATACGACTTATTTAAACCATTCTATTAGCTCACAAACAATGCGAATTATAAATATTTTATTTAATTTCCAATAATTGTTAATAAAGTTTGTTTTATTTACTAGTAAAAAACTGCTTCAATGAAGTTAGAGTGAGATACTACCAAGCATAGTCCCAACATTCATGCATCCCAAGCCTGCATCAAAGAGCTGTAGATATTATTTACAATCATGAAAGTATAAATAATTCTCAGCCACACAGTGCAAGCTCTACAAAACTCGGCATTAATATCAAACAGTAAGCCGAACGTAAATAAAGGTTTGCTTTCAACAGAGGCAATTGCACACACGGGTATTTCTTACGAGGACTAGGACACGAAGGACAAGGTATGTCAGGAAAATTCACTTAAAATTAACTTAAACGTAAACTAAAAATAAACCTCACCCTAACGTCACCGCCGGGCTCTCTGTAATCGACATAATCAAGACCGTTTGTGCCGTAGCTGATGCTATACTCCATAACGTATTCGCTACTGTGGGATCTACCTTGCGTCCAAATCCGCGTAACGTTCATGATCTGGCCCAAGTCAATGACAAGATGCTGATCAAAGTCATTGGTCTTTGCAGTCCACGCATTGCCACCTTTGGAGTATGTGTAATTTAATAATGCAGTTCGGCATGGGATTCCAATTCTGTTTTTTTCCCTATTATATGAAGGTTTTGAGACCCGCATGGGTTGGTCAGAAAAATTGTAAATCAGTTATGGAAACTATAAAACTTTAATCAGTAAACTTTTCTGTTTGAAGAATTTTAAATTTTTCTCTGCATTGCAAACACGTCACAACTTAAAAATCGGACTCGTTTGTTCTAAACATCAATATTTGTGCTCTAAAACGATTTCTGCTGATTTCATATTGAAGATGTTACTTATTTTTGGCAAGACGTTATAATTGTTTACGCGTAAAGCCACTTCCAAGCAGAAGTTAATGTATCCTTATAAACTGTGATAGGGGAGTAAGTATATGAATTGGTTGTTCTAATTAGCCTATTTGCTGTTAGTGGATGCTCTAAAAAGATGTTTTGCAGAATTGCCTGTTCATAATTCCTATTTCAATTACCAGAACCAACCAGCTGCGTTAAATAAATGTAATGGTTAATTTCACAGTTCAAGAAGTAATTAATATAATAATAAATATCACAACCCCCCGATAAAACAATCGAGCTGTGATTAGCTAATGACGAAGTTATGTGTTGCTCAGCGCTATGTATTAAAAGCAGAATGATCAAAGGAGTTTAGTAACTTATAATGTGGTCTTGATTATCAGTAGCCACATAAGCAGGAAAATGATTGGGAATTTAAGATCTTCTCAATTTAGGTACACCACATGTAACCATAGAAAAGGAGCTTGTGTGAAATCACTGCTAATTATCCAATCACCACATTGAGATAAATGGTGTTCCATAATTAATAAGCTACCCATAAGTTACAAATGCTAAACATCATCTGCAGTGGTGTAAATAACGACGCTGTTAGGCTGCGAACAAATGAAAAGTGTGTTTTTATGTGATCAATTACGTTTTACTAAGTGGCAGTCTCATAAACGTTTTGGATGTGGCGAATGCCTGAATACCAACTATGATAATTAGAGGAGATGGCGTTACAATGTGGGGGAATTTTCATGGAATTGAATGAACTTTCTCTACAATTGTATGGGAAAAGACAGAAAGACATTTTGACCAGCTTCGTTCCGTTTATTATAAAAGAAAAATTAAATAATGATGGTAATGTGTATCAGAGTAACAACAAATAGTTTGTTGGCAACAAAAAGGGATTGATGTATACAGAGCTCTGACTTGGATACTGTTGAATATCTTTTGGATGAATTATATCGATTCGCTTCGTACACCAAGGACCAATATTAAAAAATACTCTGTCTACAATTCTTTATAAAGAATTTTTTCGGGAGGTTCCTGCACCTGATTGAAAGTTTCCCTCTCAAAGAGAGGGCTGTCTTTGAAGCAGAGTGGATCCATTCCACATTAATGTCACTTCCCGAAATTTGTGGCATAAATTAAGGGTAATGATAGTTTGAAGTAGGTGTCCGCACATCGGTAATCTTTACTTGCACCATTAGAATATTAATGATCACCCTAACACCAATTTGAACGAGCAAGACTTTGAAATTTAGCAATGGTTAGTCAATGTTGAACTTATCCTGGAATCAAAGCATAGTCATTTACAGTTACATGATTTAATATTTTTATTTTTTCTAAACATTCGTCCAATCTGTTATAATCTTTTGTATTTGGAAGAGGTGTTGGTTAATACAATGGTTTATTTTCACAGTGAAAAATCCATTTTCCGAACGACCACTTGAAATTTTATAGCCTGACACAATACATAATGGTTTGTTTCCCATTAAGTTTTTGAAAATTCCATTCGTAAATCCAAGTACTTGGTGCATTAATGGAATATGTACACAGATAAAAATACGTGCTTATTTATCGAATTAAATCCGCTAGTCGACGCGCTACTGTCCTGATTTTTACTTAATTTGTAAAATACTATCTAAGTATGTTGTTTTTATTACATTATTTACAAACAACCTCCATTTGGAGATTATTACAAAGATAAACTATGACAATAAAAGAAAAAAATTATTTTCAAATCTGTAATTTTTCTGAACAACCCATGTTTTTATTTCATTGTAAATTTAAATTATCACTGTCATTATAAATATAAACTTAAAAGTAAAAAAAAATATTGTGGTAACCAAATTGCATCAATCTATATCGTTTTTAGTACTCGTAGAGCTTCTTCTCGAATTCCTTTCATTTTATGGCTTTACTAAACAAGATTTTAGTAATGCTTGGTTCGCGTTAAAACGGTGCCTTTACGTGCGGATCTTTCAAGTTTGAAAACCTAAAGGATAAAAAGGACGAAGTCGGAAATTGAATGCTCTCCGATTCGTGGAACTACAGGACAGGATCAGATGAAAACCAGAACTCGCTTATTATTGGAAATAACATGAATCATGCAGGTCAAACAACGCAACAAATGTATTTCTACGTCTAGTTCTACTGGATAAACAACAAACGTCATGCAACTCTGCATTGTGAGTGTTCTGTGCCACGCAGAGGGTGGTACAGCTGGGAATTCGAATTACAGTCCTCTAGTAATTTTAGGGTTACGCATATAAATAAAATTAATCTGACAAATTTGACAAGAAAATTCAAATAGAATATTGGCGTCCTTTGCAATAACATATGGTAGTGACTTGCGGCAAAAATATTTATGGAATGAATTATTACATCATTATTGTATTTTAATGTAACTAAACCCCAACCTTTATTTGCACATCCTACATAATAACATATACATATAAGGAACTAAATTAAAAGAAACCCACAACTATAATTTTTGGAAATAATTAGCACAATATGGTTTGTCAAATTCAAGCAACGGTACAGCGTTTGCCATTATCTCAGAATAATCTACTTTGCGAAAAGCTATATGTTCGCTTTGTTCGTTTCCCTTTAATTCATCTTTACATAAAGCGACAGCTACGCAGTGTTCATCGTCGAGCAAAATTTCTTGGAATATCCAATTCTTTTTCACTTTTTCCACGTACAATTCCGTGTCGGTAGTTACAGTATCTTTCTTAAGCACTGCCGTGTTTATCTTAAAACTAATGTCTTGCAAATTTACGGTAATGCCAACACCGATCGCTTTGACGTAGCTCTCTTTTAGGCACCAATGGCGGCAGAACATGGCGATTTGGTCGCGCTCGCCCCCAGCACCCCTAATCTGTAGCCACTCTGCATCAGAAAAGGGCCTTCTCATGATCCGAAAGTATTCGTCCAGAGTTTTAGCTCCGGAATACTCCAACTTCATGACATCCACCCCTACGGACGTACTCCCAACTTCGCCGGCCAGGACCACAAAGCTGCCATGATGAGAAACGTTAAACGCTAGCTTAAATGTGTCTCCAAGGACCGGCGAAAGCAGCGTGGGCTTTCCCTTGTCGTCTCTGCCGAATTTTATTTCATTGTAGGGAGTTGAGGTGACCATATGCACCATTTGCCTCATCATCAGCCTCCCTATAAGAGACGATTTGAAGTCCTTCTTGAAGACAAACTTAGCAAGCCTAATTTTTTCCTCGGGCTGCACGCAAGCGGCAGCGAGCATCATGTCCGACTCGGCGGGGTTCCATTTGGAGAAATTAAAGGCCCATCGAATGCTTCTATTCGCCATCGAAGTAGTTTTCATTTGATTAATTACAAAATTTGTCTTTTATAGAAGGCAGTTTGAAAATACATCAGTGGATACCTGAAAATAAACTACAAGCTACCAATTGCTTAATAGTTTAAAGAAACATGCACCAAGCTAATATTTTATGATAAAGAATTTTATTAGTTCAAGTATTCCCAATTATATTTGAATTCAAAACATATTATCTGAAACATTACCATTTTTTGCATAATGTGAATCAACTACCAACCCACATGATAATTTCAACATTCTATCTTCGCAAAAAGACAAGATGATATTTTTATATTGGATATCTATTAGAAGCGGTTAAAAACTAAAATAAATTCGTAAAACTTCTGTTTAAAGAAATCCTAACAAATTCCATGCGGTCACATCAATATGTGAACTAAAATATTCTGTAAGTTGTAAATACAAAAAAAGACTATAATGGGGCCGCACCTCCAAAATATGTGCAGTTGGAAAAATAATTGTAAAGAAACGCACGGTCCAAAGTTCAATGTTTCAACTCTCTCCATCTGTGTCATATATCGCGCAAATTAAAGGAATAGTCGAGTATTCCCAAAATGTTTAACACACTTGAAGCTTTAAAGAATATCATTAATAACCATAAATGACATTACATTCATTTGGTGTTAAAAATTTATAAAACAACAAAAAAATAAGAGTTGCATTGGACTTTACAGCAGACTTATTTCTTTGCCAAAAGATGATCGTTTTTTATCAAATGTAGATTTTTCTAGGGAACACTAACGTAGCAAACTAGGGATTAAACAAAGGACGACTATAGAAACCTATAATATAACAACGATTTGTTATGCGTTTGGTGATATGTCATATGTACAGTAAGAAAATTATCTACGTCAAAATAAAAAAAAAGTTTTTCAAAGGATTTAAAGAACTTACCACCAAAACATATTTCTGCCAAAATAAAATGATTACTTAAAAAAGAATTACCAGAACTTCTAATTTACAAATAATTGATAAGGGATTGTTTAATTTGTTATTTGAGCATGAAGAACAAATATTGATGAGTTAATCTATGGGATTTTCATTCACCTCACTTCTGTTAACATTTGGCGATCTTTTCAAATTGTCCAAACTTGGGTGATGTACAACGCAAATCTTTTCTCTCTACATAGAATCCAATTTGTAATCTAAAGAATTCAGACCTGTATTTGAAGGCTATTTCTCATCTGTCATATCTGTCATATACTCAATATTGTCTGTGCCAACCGTTTCCGATGTTACATCTTGTTGGAAAACTTGTGGTTCATTTTTAAACGTTGTCCAAAACGTTTTATGGCTTAATATAGGTGCCTTTTTTCCAAACACCCAAATGGAAAACTCTAAACCAGATTAAGACATGCTAAATTATTGGAGAAACTATTTAATTGGATATTATTTTGATGAATATTATTCATTACGACGGAGTCTTTCGATGTCTACTCTTGGCGTACTTCTTTAGCATTTGTTATTTTTTTCGGTATCATCTTTTGGTAAGAAAATAGCTTCCGCTTAAAAGCATCCAGTTTGAGGTCTCTTTTATCAATTCCTTTATTTCAAGTTATTAAATTGTGGTTGCACTCGTACAAAATTGGCGATATTGTATCCGATGTATGCAAGGTTGAGTGGACACAGAAGTAATTCATTGAATCTCGTAATGGTCTGCTGCACAAATGGTCCTATGGTATTAAAATTTTTTAAATAACTTCAATTGCTCGTTTCTGAATGACAATCTTATAAGGCCTTTAAAGCTCTATTACATTATTATTTAAAAAGCTACAAAATTTATTTTGATACTATTTTATAAAACAATTTCAGCCAGAAACTTCTCGTTTCGATCCAGTTTTTAAATTTTTATTGGGGCGAAAATAACTGCTTGGTGCATGTTTTATTTCTAATTAATGCAGCAATTTACATCATGCTTACATTAAAAATTAACAATAATGTCATTTGTCTGATATATTCATTCCATAAATATTTATAATTGTAAATGGTATGTGTGTATACAATATCTGCAAATATCAGCAATTAGTATTCTTTATTAAAATATCGTTTATCTATAAAAATCAAGTTATATGTACAACAAAAATTAATGAAGCTCTAATAAAACAGCACAAGTAGTACTTTCTGCAATAAACTTACATTCATTTGTAGTTTCAACCTGTTCAAATACATTTAGAAATAATAATAATCTAACAACTATTTATCAACCGAAAAAGATTTATAGAATATATAATAAAGAATAAATATACAATAAATAAAATTTATTTCACATCATCCTAAGTACTGAATTATGTAATCTCACATTTAGTATATGCATTTTCAGATTCAATTTGTTATTAATTAAAATCAGAGTGTGTCTAACTTTTATTTCATACTGCAGGTATTTAACTGTGTTTAACATTTCTACCATAATTACATTTAAATAATATTGAACTATAAACAAAAATCCTTAGTTTGGAGAATAGCACAGCACATCTACTATTAAAGCAGTCAGGACTGGCAGGAACAATACGAATATGAGTCGGGAATTTTAATTAGCAAACCCTGTGTGTATGTGTATAATTACATAAAAAAAGAAACTGATCATTCGGACTGAACTATACAATAGTGTTCAAAACAATGGCAAGATTAAAAACGTGCAAAATGATTACCAGAGGGCGACAAGCATAAATTCAACTAACGATGGATATCTCTTTCCTTACAGTTTTATCGTTTATCAGTAAATGACAACAAATACATTATCTTTAGAAAGAAAGCATTTTATAGATTTCCTGGACGCGAAAGACTTTTCTTCTTCCAGTTCCGTCTCCTATCGGAGGTTGGAAATCATCACTGCAATTTTCACCTTGCTGACCGCAGCTCTGAACAACTCCCCTGAACTACAACTATACCACTCCCTTAGATTTCGTAGCCAGAAAGTTCTTCTCCGCCTTACCACTTCTTTTTCCTTTGATTTTTCCCTGGACTATAAGCCTCAGTAATAAGTATTTTTCTCCCCTCATTATATGGCCCAGATATTCTAATTTTCTCTTCTTTATAGTTTTTATTATTTCACATTCTTTCCCCATTTTTAGCAATACATTTTTATTTGTTACTCTCTCCGTCCATATTTTCCACATTCTCTTGTAACACCACATTTCAAAAGCCTCAATGTTTTAAATGTTTTTCTGTTTTAGTGTCCATGCTTCCACACCGTTCAATAACGTGGAGAAAACGTAACAGCGTAATATACGCATTCTCAGATTTAAATTAATGTCTCGGCAACATAGGAACTTTTTCATTTTAATAAACGCTTGTCTGGCTATTTCTATTCTTGCTTTAATTTCTCTAGTTTGTTCGTTTGATTCGGTAAGCCAAGCCCCCAGATATTTGTATGACGTGACTCTTTCAATTTGTGTATTAGAGATTGTCAAATTAGCGTAAACGTTAATCTTCTTTGATACTACCATTAACTTCGTCTTTTTAAGATTTAGTTTCAGACCGTAATCATTACTATAGGTATTTACGTTTTCAAGTAAGTGCTGTAAGTCTGTTAAATTATCTGCCACTAGAAGTGTATCGTCAGCGTAACGCATATTATTAATAATTTCTCCATTAATGGTTATTCCAGCATTTTGTTCCAATAAAGCTTTTTGACATATGGCTTCGCTATATACATTAAATAAGAGCGGAGAGAGAACACAACCCTGGCGAACACCTCGGCAGATCTTAATTTCTTCGGTTAGTTCATTCTCAACCTTGACTTTTGCTGTTTGGTTCCAATACAATTTAGATATTATGTTAATGTCTCGAATGTCAATATTTTTATCTTTGAGAATTTCATATAGCATTTCATGTAGGACTTTATCAAAGTCTATAAAACACACATAAAGATCTTGATTTATATCTAGACACCTTTGCATCAATATGCTTACATCAAACAGAGCTTCCCTTGTTCCCAGTCCGTTCCTAAATCCCAGTTGTGTGGCACTTATGTCTTCCTCAAGTTTTTTAAATATCCTTTTATGAATGATTTTAAAAAACACTTTCAAGGTGTGGCTCATTAGTGCTATAGTCCTATGTTCAGAGCACTCTTTTGCGTTGTTCTTTTTCGGGAGTGTTACAAAAGTTGATAAAAGCCACTTGTTTGGAATGATACATGTTCTATAAATTGTGTTAAAGAGATTTACCATTATGTCAATTGTGTGATTATCTATAAGTTTTAATAGTTCGACTGGAATATCATCTGGAGCTACCGACTTCCCTGTTTTAGTGCTTTTAATAGCATATTCTACTTCGCTTGTTAAAATTTCCGGTCCTGTTTCCTCCGTGATAGTTTCAATTCCTGATCTTTCATCTTTAAACAGTTCTTCTATGTACTCCGACCATCTCTTTAGCTTTTCATTTATGTCAGTAATTATTTTGCCATTTTTGTCTTTTAATACGGAAGCTTGTTTTGACTTTTTAATACCTGTTATTTCTTTAATTTTTTTATGCATATTTAAGCTGTCATATTTTCTTTCATATTCTTCTATTTCTCTGCAGTTTTCTGTTAACCTTTTCTCCTTGGCTTCTTTGATACTACTTTTAATCTTTCGATTTAGTTCTTTGTATTTTACTTCATTTCTATTTTTATAACCTCGTCTTTCTTCCATCAGCTTGAGAATTTCGTCAGTCATCCAGTCTTTTTTCTTATTACACTTTGGAGATAAGGTGTCTTCTCCAGCTTTTAATAATGCTGTTTCTATGTTCTGTCATTTGTCATGGACGCTTTCAGTGTTGTTATTTTCCTCTTTGATGTTCCTGAGATTCCAATTGACCTTTTCTTGCGTATTTTTTAATATATTGGTTTCGTTCAATCGTTTTACGTCTATTGTTTGTCTGTCTCCTTTGTGTTTTAATTTCTTTAATCTTATGTTTAACACTTCTACTACGGGATTGTGATCCGACCCTATATCCGTTCCGGGGTATGTTTTCGTTGATGTAATAGAATTTTTAAATCTACTTCTGATTATTATATAGTCTATTTGATTCCTGACTATATTTTGATTGTTATCCATGGGCGATCTCCATGTGTACAACCTACGGTTTGGCAATTTAAACATCGTATTCATTATTACTAATTCTTCGTTCTGACAAAATTCTATTAATCGTTCCCCTCGCTCAATTCGCTGGCCCAATCCATATTCGCCGGTACATCCTTCAGTTATGAGTTTACCAACTTTAGCATTGAAGTCACCCATAATTATGGTGACCTCTTCTTTTTTGGTAGATTTAAAAACGTTTTGTAGTTGTTCATAAAACTCTTCAATTGCTTCATCTTGTTTGTCCGCTGTCGGTGCATACACTTGAAGGATATTAATTTTTCCTTTATTCAATTCAATCTGTATCGCTATAATTCGGTCGGAATATGGGGTAAAACTTACTACTGATTTGTTAACTTCTTTTTCTACTATAATACCAACACCATATCTATGGGTTGCTTCGGCAGTATCTGGTGAATAAAAGGCCTCGATATTGTAACCAGTTATTAGTCCCATCGTTCCCATTGTTTGTGCCACATTTCTTTCAATTTTAATATATTTCTCTGGATATGTGAATTTTTTAGGCAATGAGTGCATATTAATAGAAAAGAGATTTTTCAAGGTGATAATAAAAATTTAGAATTACGTAAAACATACATGGAATAGATTCAGCAAAGAACGAGGGTCGTGAGAATGTTGAAAATGAGAGCCGTGATCGCCGACCTCGCACCAGCGTCACCAACAAAAACATCGTCCGCGTTCAACAATTTATTGAGGGTGACAGGCGTCTGACCATCGATGAGATTGGAATAAGTTATGGCAGCACTTTTTCGATCATCACAGAGGAACTAGCCTTCTGACAACTGAGCAGAAATTGCAAGAGAAAAATTGGAGAAATTGGACTGGGAGACAGTTGAACACCCTCCCTACAGCCCTGACCTATCGCCCTGCGACTATCACCTATTCGGTCCTCTCCATGGAGCCATGGGAGGGCATAGATTTTACAGGGATGAGGAGGTTGAGGTCTATGTGCGCAATTGACTAGAAACACGACCAACTTCATTCTACGAGGAAGGCATTTCAAAATTAGCTACACGATGGGAAAAATGTGTTTCTAAATCAGGAGATTATGTAGAAAAATAATCTGTGTTTCTTTTGTTTCAAGTTCAAATAAAATATTTTTAAAAAAATAAGTCTCGTTTATATTTGATTCACCCTCGTATGATCGCCGTCCCTAATATTTTGCGCAGTTGATATATTTGTCTAGCAATATAAAGTTCACTTACTTTGGAATTTCTACTTGTTAGAATTACAGCAGGGAGACAGATTCTACTGAAACACTTTGTGAAGTTGAGATCACATTTCCTTCTAAATGGTCATTTTTACTGCTCTCCCCTTCAAAGGGCTGAAGTGCTTTTGTCCCAAAAGTTATGAAGTATCCTCAAAATACGAGGTGTATCACGAAAATATCAAGTCAATGTTGTTAATATGAAGAACCATAAGGATGACTCGATACTTTCAGGTCATATTTTAATTAAACGTGTATAAATGGAAATATATATAGGAGTTTCAGTTGTTTTTTGCTTTTACAGCAAATATTAAAATTAAGCAACATGGATCTGGAACATGTGTGGTTCTAGCAGGATGGCGCCACCTACCATAAAGCTGGAGCAATAGTCTATTTGCTACACCAACATTTTCATGGTCGCATATTTTACGGAATGCTGATGTTAACTGTTAAGATCATGATTCAACATTTTGCGATTTTCTGTTGTGGTACCCCCTCTTGTAAAGCAGTTTTTGTTAAAACCCTTAAGTTAACAGATATCATTATTTCTTCATTTGATCAAATATTTCGACTCAGACCCCAAAATTATGCAAAAAAGTCTGTTAGACCTATTCAAAAAAACTTTAAAAAATTAATTTGAAATGCGTTTATACTTCAGAAATAACAAACGCAACATTATGTAGATAACTTATTCAGGTTCGTTTTTTTTGCAAAAATTAATAAATCCACTTTTTTCATTTTTCTTTCACCTAACGAGAAGTATAAGAAGAGGCACTCTCAGCCAAAGTACATTGTATACCATGTCATCCTGGTTATCTCTTACTGACGATTATTTTTTAAAGATAATTTTGTCAAAGTTCCATACTCCCAATTTTTCGTTATCAAAAAATCAACGTAACTGCCAAAACAAAAACAAATTTTGCGCCTAGTACAAGAAAACTTTATGAATTGTATCAACATTTACTAATGTGATCTTCAAGTATATGTTCGAATTACTTAGCATTCTACCCACATAAAATATATATTCAGACCGCGCAACAAATGTACGGATATCTTCACTCTAGTGACGTAACATAAAAAAGATACCATAAAAAAACATTAAATAAAGATGGCCAACTTCAAAAGCGGTTGAGTTTGATAAATTTTTATTTTTTTCCTATAAAAGCAAAAACTACCTAAAATTCCTAGATATATCCATTTATACACGTTTATAGCAGTCAATTAACACTGTTACAAACACCCAATGTAATATGACCTGAAAGTATCGAGCCATCCATATGGATTGACTTGATATTTTCGGGATAGACCTCGAATATTGAGGATGCTTCATAACTTTCGGAGCAAAAGCACTTCGTCCCTTTGAAGGGAAGGAGAGCAGTAAAAAATGGCCATTTAGAAGGAAATATGATCTCAATTTCGCGAAGTGTTTCAGTAGAATCTGTCTCCTTGCCACAATTCTAACAAGTAGAAATTCCAAAGTGTTATTCCATAAATGAACTTTATATTACTAGACAAATATATTAACTGCGCAAAATATTAGGGGACGACGATCATACATGCGAAAGAATTGGTCATTTGAATTTGATTGAAAATACTATGGGTACATGGGTACTGTTAAGTACTACAATAATTTCCGTAAGACCTAGAATAAAGTTAACTACAAGGCCTTAATCATAAAAATTATATTTTCAGTGGAAATGTAATTCTCGTTTTTACAATTTCAGTCTTAGGGTACTTTTATAGTATTCAATAATTACCTTCCAATAGTACTCATACTGCGTCAACACTTAGCAGTTTAATGGAGCTTTTCATCAAATTCATGCGTCCATATATTGCGCAAGTGTGCTCGTCACTCCCTAACATTTAACACAATTGGCACGCTCAAGCAGTACTATGAAGTTAAGCTACGGTGACTCTTAAATTTGGAGTAATAATATGGAACTTTTAAGTTCGCTAAGTTAATGTATCTGAGCTACGAGGATGGATTACAAATAACCACTAGGTTATTACTTTTCTCCAAATATTTGTATGTGGTTGGAATGACAACTCTTTCATATGAATTGACCATTAATGTAAAACGCCTTCAACCGATAATTTAAAGAATTAAATTTCATGAAACAATTTATGATCGTGGAATAAGACCTGGAATAATGGTGACGTACCAGAAACTGCAATTATGATAGAAACGGTTTGGAAGAATTAGCTGAAATGTATTCGCATCAGCATTTCGAACACAAAACGAATTTTATTAATTAGTTTGAAAAGGGTTATTGAATAACAGTACAAAACATTTTTGAGCATCTGAAAGTAGCAATTAATTCAGCAAAAGTTGATAAAATTAAGATTCGAAAATAGTTCCTATTCACCTGTGAAGTAATCGATAAGCTAAAGCAATAATAGATCAAATGTGAGGTTCAAGGATTTCAATGAAAAATGAAATTCATTTTATTTTTGTTGTCGTATAGAAAACCTTTCGTCCAGCTTCGTATTGTCAAAACACCTTTAAAAACCTATAGAAAAATCAAAACCAAGTATCATTCATGTAAGTGTACTATTGAGATTTGGAAACGAAGATCTTTAGACATTTACTCAATTTTAATCCTAGGAGAAGAATATAATACAAACCGAAACTTCCTTTCATGCGGTATGGAGTGAATGGAAAAGCCCCCAGCCCTTCTTTAATTAGAATCACAATTTCAGATAGATACCCTCATCCGTTGTGGAACGGATTATTTTCAATCTTCTCAGGCGTATAAAACCGTGCAAAATTCAGGGACAACGCAATTTGAATTGGTTCTGAAGTCGAAAGAAGCTACTGCACCAGTACCCAGATAAACATGATAAAAAATTAAAGATTTATTTTGAACTACACTGAAACACTCTTTCTACTGTCCTGGTGTACCGCCCTGCAATTACCATTTATTTAGACCATTAAAAGAATATAGAGATTTGACTATGATGTTGCTGTCAAACCTATTCGTTGGGAAAATACTTCTAAATCAGAAATTATGTAAAAAAAAATAATTTCTACGTTTGCATTTTTATGGGGCCTCCATTTTTATAAATCAGTTTATATTTGATCCACCCACGTATCACAGATGCGCATTAATTTGGCTTGATATTGTGGTATGTGTTAGATTTATGCTTTGCAGAGTTTTCTTTTAACTGTAGCAAAGCTTGTGTATTCAAATTTTGAATAAAACACAATGGCACATAATTATACGATGAAGAAAACAGTCGCCATTTACAAAGACTTCGTTTGCAATAGCAACAATCTAATTATGTGCAAATTTTGCTTTGTCTGGAGTATGACGACAAAAAAAATGAAATATGTGGATGGTAGCCTATTTTCGATTATTTCTTATAGTAAAAAAATTATACGCATTTAAAAATAAATTTTGGAAAAAATAAAATTGACGTTTTTAATATATTAATAATAACTATAAGAGAGTTGTCTTTTAGCAGATGCCATGAAAAATAAAAGTGTGCCTTTTGATTGGAGTGTATTTTTAGAAGAAATCGATTGTAAATACACTCCTATTACAGTTGGTATAGTTTTCAAATTTTTAGCAATTTTATTATTCATCCACGTCTATTATTACTATATCTACAAAGAACAAGTCATATATTTTTTTTAAATTACAACCTATTGGTAGTAAAAAATGCATGGGTAGCAGCCGAGGATACTAACGTAAAGTTTCCGTGAAACCCCCACCCCACTCCCTTGCGTCATACGGGGGTTGGGGAAACCAAGTAGATCATCGCAGTTTATACGGCGCTCTAAGCGACGCATGGAGTCATTTTCTTTTATCACGTGACCACAGTCAATACAAAATGACCGATACTATGTTTTACTTCGTCAGCGTGTTGTCAATAAAAATCACCATGCATGTGAAAATGTATGTATGTATGGATGGATGTTAGCAACCGTCTCTAGATGAGTGAAACATAAGCATCAAAAATTTGAACTTGACAAGGAAAATGTTCAGTGAGAAAGGCAGAAGTGTAAGTGCAACACAGTTTCGAATAAGCCAAAGTGCACTCTAAGATATGATGAGAATTTTAAAACTTCCGCAATGATAGGGGAAATATATGCAAAGAGATTGTGTAAGAAAATAAAGAAACATGGTTTTAGAGTTGATAGATAGAGAAAAACGTTGTTAAAAAAATTTCTAAAAGATCACTTTGATGCAAACAATTTCATAGATGAATACACAGGTGAAATCATCCAGATCCCAAGATCCCAAAAGATACGGCACTAGTGAAATGTATAGAGAAAGGCTTCAAGAGTTGGTCTTGACAAATGAAATATATTGCAATGAACAAATGTGAGTATTTGGTCCAATCGAACCTTCAGATGGAAGGAAGAGAACAATTTTTATTTCTCGCCCTTGGTTCCTACTCTTCCAGAATTTTTTGATAGTCTATTGTTTGAGGATTTTTTTAAAGCTCCATTAGAATTTTTCTTATAATAATATAATAAACTTTTAAATGACTACTTTAACATTCTGTTTTGTGTATTTAGTATTTTTCTATTTTTTCAAAAACTCTATTTTCCTTTGCAACCCAACTTTTCTCCATTTAGATTTGTTATTCCGATCAGAGTAAAACATGGGGCTGGCGAAGAGATTGCTCTGTAAGCAATCCCAAAACGAACTTAAAAATTCGAAATCGAATATCTCGAAAATTATTCGACATAGAATTTTTTCGACTTCATTTTCGAATTCAGCGTAAAATTTCCTATAAGAATCACATTTAAAATCGTAATGTCGAAAATTTTCCCTCGAAAATATTTTTTTAATTTCGAATTAGAAATCAGCGTAAAATTTCCTATAAGAATCCATTTTCAAATTTTAAAAAATCTCAAATTTTGTGACGGACCGACAGACAGACAGACATATAGAATTCAGTAACGAACTTTTCAAGTTCGTTGATAAAACACCACAAAAGTTGGAATAACTAATTTTCTTGGGGGACATTTGCTTTAATTTTGGTTTTATTTTTCATTCATTAATAAAGTAAATACATATCTTTCGCAAAGCCTTCAGTCTAGATGTTGGTGCTTTTTTTAACTTCAAACAACCATTTCAAGAAGCTTTTCTTTTGCTATTTCTTTGGTTTGCTTACCTATAGAGTGCATCTGACTACACAAGGATTATTAAATCGTTGGGAAATCATTCTTTTTTCAATCTTTCTCCCATTTTCTCTGTTTTCTGTTCAGTTACTTTCCTGTCTATGGTTGAGTTTTAAGTTACAAAATAGCCAAATAAAACAGGCCACGCCATAAAATTTATACTTTTTCATTTATAAAGGGAAGGTACAGTGTAACATTGATTATCTAAGGAATTAATTATTCAACTGAACTTCTTGATAAACTCTTGAGAAATTAAAACGGAAACTATTTTTTATGAGCTTGTGCTCTATGCATTTATTTTTTACATGCAGATGAAAACGATGGAAATAATAGTACAAGACGAGTTCTTTAAACAGTTGCTTCTTGAAACATAATTTGTAAAATCAGTACAATTAACCTCTATAATCGATACTCTAATGTAAATAGCAAGGTATTGATTTTCAACGAACTTAAAAAGTTCGTTACTGTCTGTCGCTGTCACAAAATTATGGATTTTTTAAAATTTGAAAATGGATTCTTATAGCAAAGTTTACGCTGATTTCAAAATCGAAATCAAAAAGTTTCTATCTCGAATAGTTTTCGAGATATTCGACTTCGAATTTCGGGAAAATTTCGACATTACGATTTTAAATGTGATTCTTATAGAAAATTTTACGCTGAATTCGAAAATGAAGTCGAAAAATTCTATGTCGGATAATTTTCGAGATATTCGATTTCGAATTTTCCCGAAATTCGAAATCGAAATCGAAAGGTCTGTTAAGTTCGTTCTGGGATTGCTTACAGAGCAATCTCTTCGCCGGCCCCATGTTTTATTATCCATCCATTCTCAGACTGCCCTATAATAATAGATGTGAACCAATGTAGCTTCATTCTGCGATATCATCTACTGTGCATAAGTTAAAATCAGAAATAAAGATATTTTATATGACGTACTTTCAGTATGTTTGACATCTCTTGACAGTTACAAAAGTTACTTTATTTGTAATCATGTCATAATTCGTAGGTATTTACGTTCTAGTAATTTGAGGTAAGTACTCATGAGATATTTGCACCAATTCTGTGGGGTAATTTTGGCAACCAAGCTATTTAGAGTCAATTGAAGGTGAAAACAACAACAATCAGCAGATTCTGTCAGGTTTCAAAAACAACGTTACATCTGTTGACTAAATTCAAAACAGAAGTTTTTTCTAGTAAAAAAACTTACATTGGATCAAAAATTCTATAAATTCTTTTATTATTAACGTATTATTAATAATCCTTAGTTGCCATCTTCGTAAATTAATTTAATCTACAGGTAAGGTACGTAGTTGTAACAAAGAACAAACAGTTGTTACTAAAAAAAAAAAACATCTCAAAGATCTTTTAAAGAAATAAAATATGATCTTTATATTAAAGGTGGTTTAATAACCCAATGTTTCTTGTAAAAAAATGGAATTATTGGTGTTTTTACTCTTACATTGTGATATTCACTTATTACCATTGTGTATCTGTATCATAAATAATTTGTCCTTATGATAAATTCATTCTACTTACATAAGTTCAAAAATGTGTCGCTCAATATTCTTTCTCTTTTGTTGATTTGTTAAACTATAATGTTTTAAAGGGCATCAGTGCTGCCAACTTATATGTATGCACAATTCTACTGTCACGCTTTTTGATGAAAAATTAAAAAAGATAAAATTAGTTTCGTAACTGTAAATAGCAAAGTGCAAATTTACAGTCAAGGCAGAAAAATCAATGTTTACCTCAACTAAACTGAAATTTCTCTACTCCATATAAATACTACTAATAATGCAGAAAGTACTACAGTGAGTTACTCTTTTCGGCTACTAACATCAATCATAACAGGAGCATATTAATAACCTGTCCACATTCAGAGTTCAACTTGATTTTCATATAAAACACAGGAAACGGCAGGTTGACGTATTTGGAATTTTAATGCCTAGGAAACCGCGTTTGATGCATATTTAGCGGAAAGATAATTAATTTGAAAAATTGACCCGTTCGAAAACTCACCATACAAAATTGCGTTCTCGGGGCCCCGCTCTCTCATCCAAGACGTCGCAGAAACGGCTGCCTTTTGCATAAGCGGCGTAAAGCACTCATAATCGTCGTAAATATCTGCAAAGTGCACAGAATCCTCATCAACATTCCGCTATACTTAATTATTAAGCATGAATCACTGCCGTTCGTTAAAACCACAACTATCAACATGTTGCAATAGCTATTGATTTGCAATAACGTGAAATATGTGCAACCCCGTTGTAACGAGGCTTCTAGTTAATACCAGATACAAAAACGGGTATAAATAACAGCCATTTTGATTTAGGTTAAATTTTCAAAATTGAATTAGAAAGCGGACAACAAAAATTGCCAATAGTTAAAAAGGCGTATATTTACCTCCTTTCGCCCGATGCAATACGAAGGTGCAAAAAAGTAGAATTTTGGTAAGCATAGCTACATCACTAAGTTACACCCAACGCAACCGACTGGTACGCCCAATAACAGTTCCTATCGTATTCTTCGTTAAAAACACGACCGCCTGAGTCACCTCGGCATATTAATACTAGGACGGCTTGCGCCGCGAGGGGAGCGGTGGTGCTGTGGTAAAGGCTCGTTCAGTATCATTCCATTGGCAGTAGATTGCAAATTTAAAATTTAATGGTGGCATCAATTCAGTGGTTCTCAAACTGTTGATGTAGACTTTTAGCAAAAAAGTCGATATGGTAAACGTTAATTTTTTTACATTAACTTGTTTGCATAACTAAAAACAAATATTTAACCACTATTTAACTAAAAGCATAATTGTATAAAACTGCTTTACACTGCACTTGCTTTCAAATATATTTATTAGTTAGTGGGTCGTTGCAAAAGTTCAGTGTGAATGAGCTGTGGCTTATTTTTTTCATATATCAATTATGCTGAAACACAAAAAAAATTAATAATCGAAGCATTTTCCATAGATTTCAATAACTTCCTTTCATTATTCCTGTAAAAAATTAATGCTTGGGTTGTCGGTCATTCTAGCATTTTCTTCTTTGAACATCTTGAACTGCTTGAATTGTCACCGTGTCCTCTCCTTTCACAAATGTTTCTGAGAGCCTGTGAAGCATTCGAGCCGAATTTGTATTGAAAATTAAGTAGCAAGCGAATTTATTTATCTTCAAACTTCTATAAGTGATATTTATCAAATATATATATATATATATATATATATATATATATATATATATATATATATATATATAGAGAGAGAGAGAGAGAGAGAGAGAGAGACAGAGAAATTGCGTTCCCACAAAAACCATCATAACCAAAATAACAAAAAAACAAAAGAACAAAAATATTAAATATAACTAAAACGTAAATTGCGGTACTGAAAAAACAGCGAAAGATTAATATCTGTTTGAACACCCATGGTTATAAAAAAGATTTTAGAAGAGTTAATATCACAATACAATCCCATAAAAAAAGATTGAAAGAAGTCAAGTCTTTTGTACATGGATGAGAAATTGAATAAGAAAAAATATCATGTAGCATTTGAAAGAAACAAAAAGCTGGTATATTATACAGAGGAAGATATAAATCCTAATAACAAAGATGAAAGGCATATTATTAAGACAAGTAAAAGAGTTAAAGGGCAAAAGCAAACATTAGCTGGTTTTGAATATAATTGCCAAATTAGACTAAAGAATATTTTAAAAGTATCAATCGCAACCTGCCATAAAACCAATATTTTAGAGGTAATATACATAAACCAGTGTGGCTGTGTGGTTTAGGCGCTTGGCTGCGGTGTGGACGGGCCTGGGCTCATTCTTGTGATTTACGTACCTGTTTCGGGTAACTTACTCAGTCACTAAAAATAGTTGAGCACTTACTTGCGTTCATTTCGAACAAGGGGTAATCATGCGATCGCCTAATATATAAGAGCCCCAATTTTTTATATCGCAGGTCGCAGAGTCTCACCAAGATATTAAAGAAACCACAATAAAAAAAGACGACGAAAATATAGGGATACAAAACAATTGTATTAAGATCGAAGACAATTTTGTAGGCAAACTTAACGAAGAAATTAAAAAATTAGATAAATTTGAAAATAGTAATACAAATCAGGACGATGAAGAAACCAGACTAGAAGAGATACCAATTGTGACGGAGAATGGTAAAACAAAAAGTTAAAGGAGAAGAAGTTAAGTAGAAAAATGAGAAATTTTAAGGTTAAAATTTGCGAAGATAGGAAGTTATTCCATACGCATTTCCATAACAAGGGGGGGGGGGTAATTAAATCATTTAGATTAACCTTGACAGGGGTTGATAAAACGACGGAATTCACGAGATTGTAACCAAAATGAGACAGAAATCAAATTAGAAAAAATAATTCTCAGGGCGCTCTACCTTATTTTCCTGGAGCGAGAAATAATGCGAAAAAAATAGTTGTTAGAGCAGCTCTGTAGGGCTTGATGACAATCAAGACGCAGTGAAAAATAATTTTTTATAAAAGGCGTTTTTCTTAAATTCGTTTTTTTTCTCTATTTATTTGATATACCTGATATGTGTGCTAGTATTCTAATATGGCACTGGTCGTTTATCACGTCAGTAGTGACTAGTTATTTTGCCCATTTGTATTTTGAATGTAACTTTAAGGACATCCTTCACAGACCATGGGTAGATTTTTTCTAAAATACTTATTTTTCAATGGTAGTTAGTGGATCACCTCAAAAGCTTAAGTTCAAAAACAGACCATTATCACGTTTCTACCAAAATCAGGCTGTTTTTTGTTGAGCATATAGGCAGTGGCGGTAGTAGGTTGCGTTATGGTATCGCGCTTTCACATAAGATTCAGGGAATAATGAAGATTTCTGACTATGTAGAGATCTTCGAGGACACTATTGAGGCTTTGGAAATGGCGAAGTGTCGTGCCGGGTAGATTTTCCAGCAGGACAGTGACTCGAAGCACAGCTCTAAACTCATAAATCAGTTCTTCTCCGACTTCATTGACCTTGAGTGGCTCTTCCAGAGCCTATAGCTCAATCTAATTGAGAACCTCTAGGAAACACTTGATAAGACAGTGGCGGGAGAGAACCCGAAAACACTCGGTGAGAAGTTTGAGTGCCTCAAACAGACTTGGGAAAGCATCCCTTCATGGACCTCATCTCAACAAAAACAGCCAGATCTCCACGGAAACATGTGATAACGGTATGTTTTTTTTTTCGAAATTAACCTTTTGAAGTAATCCAATAATTATTCTTGAAAACTAGGTATTTTAGAAAAAATCGGCCGATGGGTTGCGAAGATATTAAAAAAAATCTTACTGAATATATAATTTTTTAAACAAAAAATATAGTGGATAAAACAACTAGAAACTGTCCTGAGAGATAAAATTTCGAAAAAAACATGAAGAAAGTAAAATGTTGATAAACAGTTTCATACTAAAGGGTGATCCAAATTAAACTCTGAATTTAAATTTTAAATAAAATAACTTTATGTTATGATCGGGTTTTTGTTGAGTATTAAAGTACATAATCTCGGTTTAAATTGGGAAGTTATGTCTTGACAAATAGCTAATATGACTTTGAGTGCAAGTCTTTGTCCTTTTTACAAAATTTTCGATTACAATTGTGCACGTGTTCTGACCAATTTTATCGATAACTAGTAAAAAGACTCGTCTCAAAAATGGTCCACATAAATCAAAGTTGTGTCGCATGCGCTTATTAATGATAGGCCTGTCCCAAGTATGGGACACATAAATCAAAGTTGTGCCGCATGCGTCTACTAACAGCAAGAATTGACCACGTAGTAATTACTTCATGATAATTTATGTCTTGACCTATAATAAGTTAATCGTGGCTTAAATCGAAAATCTAAAATATTTTTGCGAAGTTTGACAACAAACCGGTTCAAACGAGGTATTAACCTTTGAAATCGGTTTACAACTGTAGGAGGAGTTGTAATGTTAGTTACAAATAAACAAACACCCATAATTACATTTTTGCAGTTGTATAGAGTGGATTTTGTTCATCAGATGTTTGTGGATTACTGGCTTAGACCTTGGATACAGGTAACTTCACAAAAATAAGTCGCATATTGTTAAATCATACTCCATGGTGACACACAATATCTTGCATCCATTCATTACCGATGCAATTTTATCAAGTTCTGTAGTCAATCTTCAGACAATCGATTCATTTGATATATGGGAGGGTAGTACACAGTGGGATGCTATACACAATGAAATACCATTCAAATTTCGCACATTGTTTGAGTTAACTAATCAGAACCATGGGACACTGTCCCACTGTGTACCTACACGCGCACACAATTTATGTCGTTCTATTTATTAATAAGTTTGTATTTCTTAAATACCAAGGAATCTTAAAGAGAGAAATTAGCTACTTATAGTGCAAACATTACGAAGGAGTCATTGAAGTCCCTTAAGAAAGGGAAATCTTTACGTGTGGTTGAACAAGAGGTGGGAATACCAAGGGCAACATTGCAGCGATATTGGAGCAAGATAAAAAAAACAGACCAGAAACTGAGAATGTACGTTTGGCCCCAAGTTATTCTATGAATATGCCATTGCAAATATTAAAAAAAATTTAAATTTCTGGATTCAAGCCGAAGCAGCTGAAGATGACTGGCTACGAAACTTCATCAAAAGAAACAAATTATCGTTTAGGCAGCCAGAGGGTTGTAGTCTGTCAAGAATGAGTTCCTTCAATAAGTATAAGGTTGAAACTTTTTATACTAATCTAAGTCATTGACAAAGCTCGCGCTGCAGAGGGTCACACTTGTCATGTTGCCGCCTCACTTTAGCCATAATTCGCAGACCTTAAATGAGTCTGTTTTCAGGAAACAGCACACTTAGAAGATCTTCTAAATCCAATAACAAATATGGGTCTAATAAACTAGCCATCATTCTAACAGAATGTATAAAACATAATACGATTTTGATTTAACAAAAACTGTTGGTCTTTTCATATATATCATTCAACATAGACGGAAAGCCAGATAAGTCGCTTACTGCAAAAATTACGGAATACTTAACCATGTCACGGGGGGTGGTCTGGTACGTGACTGTGTGATATTCCATTTTATTTTGCTCCGATATATAAGTTCAAAATTCGAGAAGAAATAAAACAAGAAATAAACTCATAGCTCAAAGGGTCACTACAGACAGTAAAGAAGAGAAGAGAAAACACAGAACGGTTAGAGGACTGCGAGTAAAAAGCCAATTAAGCGAGATATTTGAGGTTATGAGAGTCGGTACTAAGGGTGAAAATCGCATGCAGTAATAGAGAATACGACAGAAAAATCGAAGCTCAAGGTAAAGAGCTCCCCATTCAAGCAAGTTGAAATAGGGAACCAATCATACATAAGAAAGTTAGGAATGTTTGCATACATACTAGACCAGAAAATACAATACAGTATGGAGTCGGACGAATATCTTATCGATGAGGGAAAAGAAGGAACGAAGATATTGAAGAGCTATTTAAGAGATCAAAGAGGACACATAGAACCTCGCCAAAAGTGGCATACCCCAGAGACACTATGAAAAATCAAATAAAAGAAATGATGGAATTAATAAAAAATTCATCAAGAGATATAAAAGATATTAAAAATAAACAGAATAATAATAAGGAAGAGACAAGAATATTGCAAGAAAAAATAAGAAAATTAAGAGAAGAACAAAGAGAGTTCAAAGAAGAGATAAAAGAACCAAATGATGCAAATAAAAAGGCAATGAAAGAAATAGAAAGACTAAACCATGAGGTGGGAAAGGCAAATGAAAGAGTTGAAAAACTGGAGGGAGAAAAGAGGAGAAAGAATATAATTATTCAAGGGGGAGAAATGAAATCAACTAACCCTAATATGTTAAAAGAAGAAATGGAGGGGTTCATAGATAGGGAACTGGAAATAACATTAACAGCGGAACATGCAAGGAAATTGGGAGAAAAAACATGTCTGGTAGAAATAAATAGTAAAGAGGATAAGAACAGGGTGATGATCAATAAGAATAAACATCGTAATTATAAACCAAAAGTATATATAAACGATGACATGACAATAAATGAAAGAAATATTCAAGCAGCAATGAAACGAGCTAAAAAACAGTCAGAGTGAGCTACCAGAAAATGATATGCGATGATGAAATTTGGACCTGGAATAGAGAAGAACGAAAGCCGGAGAAAAGAACAATAGCCCAATATCAAAAAACTATTAGCGGGGAAATATAGAGGAAGGGATAAAGGAATGACGAGCATAGCAACGAATACAGCAAAAAACAAGAAAAAATGACATAGAATAGGGACATGGAATATTAGAAATATAAATGGAAAAGAAAAGGGACTCATACATGAGCTTAAGAAATATAATATGGAAATTTTGAAAATTACAGAAACAAAAAAAGGAGAATGAGAAATGATTATAGAAGAATATGGATTACTTCACAGCGGGGTAGAAATGAACAAAACAGCCCAAGTAGGAGTGGGATATGTGATAAGCCCGCAGTATATGAAGAAACTAGAGGAATGGACGGCAGTAAGCAAATTAACGATGAAGGTAACATTAGAAAAAGGGAACGCTGAAAAAATGGATGTTATAGTTGTATATGGACCAGGGGAGAACGATACGAAGGAAAAACATTTTTTTGGATTGAGTTACAAATGGTTTATGTTGAGGCGGATAATACTACTATAATCATAGGAGATTTCAATGGAAGAATAGGAAACGATAATATAGGAAGACAGGGAGTGATGAGTATCAAAAGAGAGAAAATAAGAAATACGAACGGTGAGAGACTTCTTCATATAGAATGGATTAGTAATAAAAAAATAATTCTACCAACACAAGGACTGTCACAGATATACCAGGGAGAAACTAGGAAGAAATGTAAAATCAATTATAGATTATATAATTACAGAGAAAATAGACAGAAGAACGATACAAGATGTAAGAGCCTATAGAGGAGCGGAAATATCAACAGATCATTACTTACTAAGGGCGAGATTAAAAATAAACGAGAAAGTGGAGAAGGAAAGAGTAGTAAGAGACTATTACAAAAAAAAATGATGAGCATTAAGATTCATTAAGATCCAAAGATAAATCAAGATTACGAAGAACAGACCAGGAAAGGTATACAAGAAGTAAATAATGACCTACAGGAATTGTCAATAGAGGAAAAATGGAAAAAATTCAAAGAAATAATCCACAAGACGGGAAAGAAAGGGATATCGATAGCAGGAGGATCTAAGAAAAGAACAAGGTGATGGAACGAGGAAATTAAAAACATCGTCAAAACGAAAAAGAACAGGTGGATAGCTCACTTACAACAAAGAAGCGAGGAATCTTATAAAAAATACAAAATTGCGAGGACAGCAAAAGAGAGAATCAAATTAGCCAAAGCCAGAGAATGGCAGGAATTTGGAACCAAGATGGAAGAGGATAATAGAGCTAATCAGAAGCTATTCTACAGGATTCTCAAGAAAATAGACGGAAAAAACTTGGATTAAAACAAATTATGGATAAAAAGAGAAAAATAATTACTGAAGATAATAAAATTATGGACATATGGAAACAATACTATCAGGATACGCTAGATGGAGAAGAGATAAATGAAGAAGAGACCGAAGCAAAGGGAGAAAATGCAACAAATTCAGTCAAAATAAGTGGGAATGCACAGCATGAAGAAGATAGAGACGGTATACAACTAGAAGAGGTGAAGAAAGCATTAAGAAAATTGAAGAATGGAAGGCAGTATCTGGGAATAACTGTGACAAAACTGGCAAAATGGAAGAAGAAATTAACAACCGAATTGCGACAACGGCAAAGCTGTTCAACGGCATCAACAAAGGTTTTATTAACAAAAAAGAAATCAGCAATAAAACAAAACTCACTATACACAAAACTGTATATCTACCGACATTACTACACGGAAGCGAAACATGGGTATTAACGGAGAAGCTACATAAGAAAATACAGGCACCAGAAATGAAGTATCTAAGAAAAGTAGCTAAAATCTCGATAATGGACGAAATAAGGAATAAAGATATAAGAGAAAGACTGAAAATAGAGAGCGTTAAAGAGTATATTAAGAAGGCACAATTAAGGTGGTGGGGACACATGAAAAGACTACCAGAAGAAAGGCAGGTAAGATAAGTATGGGAAGCAAGGACTACAGACAGAAGAAAGAAGGGGAGGTCAAGTAGAGTGAATCAAAAGGTGACGAGAAGGATAGTGAATGTTTAGAGAAATTGATAGTTACAACTAGGGAAATAGTCGGTGAAATCAAATCGTAATTACACCCTCCCTACACTTAAAAGTAGAAAAGGAATATATAAAACCAAGTCACAATTGCCAACTGAAACCAACGTCGCCAAACCTGGATGTATCTTACAAACCGAATAGAAACCAAGATAGCTGATTTTTATTTTCGCGGAATCTCCAACATATTAACATTCTAATGAAACTTTGTGAAAAACACCCAATTGTTTTAATACCAATCGCTTCACCTAAGATTTCGGAAGACATATATTCTATCCGCTTTAATGAACAAGTTTCTTATAGTTCTTAAGGCAATCACCTCGTTTCTTGTGGTTTAGCACTGGGATTAGATGGAATGAGACCCCAATTTCTCAATTCTCGACTTCTTAATTTCTAATAACTATTGCCACAAAATGAGCCTAAATTTCTATTTTAGTGCATTTTTAAATTAATTTATTTTTTTATTTATTTAATATAATTAATTTTTATGAAGTACGCCAGGCCTTTGAAAACCATTCCCCCTCTTCACTCACTTTTAATTACGAAGTATGTAAAATAATTACAATTTTATTTCATGTGTCAAAGTTTCTTTGAACGGCTCATTCTCTGCTTCGAGTTTTTCCTTTTATGTTCTCTATGGGATTCATCTCGGTGTAACAACCAGCAATAGTCGGCCATCATCGTAGTAGTCCATATTCTTTGATATCTTCTTTCCATTTCTTTAATATCTTAACAAAATCTCTCACCCAGATTTTTAGGAAAATAGTCCAAATGTGAATTTAGGAAGTGAACCTTCAAGTTCACGGAACAGTCTACAGTTTTGTACTTCTGCAGCATGTCCTCAACGATTGATTTGAAATTCGGATCCTTCATATTGCCCAGAAACTTCGTTACTACGTCTTTGAAGGCTCTGAAGACTTCTTTTCTTGTAACTTCCATTAGTTTCTCAAAATTATCGTCTTTGAGAAGTTTTCTAATGTCAGGACCAGTAAAGACACCCTCTTTTAGTTTGCCGATTAATAATTTGTCACAGACGTATTTAAAACATTTACCTTCTTTTGGTAAGCCTTTGACAAATTGCTTCATCAAGCCTAACTTAATATGCAGAGGTGGAAGGAGAACTTTATTCGGATCTATGGTAGCTTTTTTGAGCACATTTTTGGTTCCAGGTTCTAACGAAGCTCTCTTTAGCCAATCTTTCTTTAATTATTGATTTTCTCTGTCTCTGCTACGCCATTCGCACAAGAAACAAGAAAACTTTATGTATCCGCCTTGCTGTCTTAGGAGCATCGATATTATTTTGAGATCGCCACACGAAATCCACTTATGATTATCATATCATATTTAATTTTATCGAGAACGAATTCTACATTCTCGTAACACTTTTAAATGAACAGAATGCTCGATGGGTTTTGACGCATACTCTCCCACCGTCTCGTCATCTTCAACCCAAACAATTTTGTAGATTCCTCAAGAGACATTTAGAGCGAAGGTGGGGGCCAATGCACCTCTTAAAAATTTAAAGAAATAACAAAAATAAATGAAAGATGTAATAAAATAGAAAATTCGACTCATTTAAACATTAGAAAACTAAAAGGTCAATGAACCATCTCTGCCCTATAACCGATTCCTCAACTGTTTTGCTATAAGAATGCATAGTATGAGCCAAAAATGTGAATATATTATATTTATTTATTTATGTCTAGATCATATCACGTTTTTTCGACTTTTTAACAATTATGAAATTTGCAATTTTCCAAAAATCCTAACGTGATGGTAAAAAAATGAAGATCGTTTTCGGATTTAGGGCTAAAAAATACATAAGGATCAGTTATCAAAAACTAAAAAACACAACGATCGCAGGGTTGTGTTATCTGTTTGCAGAGAGTCTATTACCTACAAAATGAATACAAAATCTTTTTCACTTTTTATTTTATTGTTAAGCTCTTATATTTATTATAGCACAATTAAAACAGATGGCGCGGCTTATACCAACATCAACCAGTGTTTGTATAACGTACGTATAAACTAAACATATTCATTAGATTTTTTTGGTGTATCATATTTCACGCCCCACCCCGTATATGGAATGAGGAGTTATTAAATTTCAGAGCTTTAGGATGGGTACATTATTATGATTACATACATGTAATCTGTGCATGCAAACTTTTACTGGTGTACACCATGCATGGATCGAAAATAATATTAACGTTATGCAGAATATGTTGTGAACATTCCATTAACATCTTTTATCTCTTTCTAATGCCATGTTACATACATCTTCTTCATTTTCAAGCAGTGACAACAATCGCCGGCTTATATTTAATTACGGATTTATCAGTCGAATCATTTATAGCTGCAACTTGTTGCCCGCGAGGTTAAAGTGCGAGCGTGACTGGCAGAAATGGCTGATACAGTCGGAAAAGTGCGTTCGTGAACTAATACTTGTGCTGCTAGGTGTACTAACGAGTGAAGTTTCAGGTTGTAACCTGCAAAGCAGCTGTAGCGTGGGCCCCCGGGGAGGAGTTAAAAATTGAGAATATAGAAGTGGATCCGCCGAAGGCGCACGAGGTCCGCATAAAGATTGACTTCACTGCGGTTTGTCATACTGATAGCTACACTTTGAGTGGCCAGGACCCTGAGGGTGTTTTCCCAGTGGTTTTAGGGCATGAAGGTGCTGGGGTTGTTGAAAGTGTTGGACAAGGGGTAACCACCGTGAAGCCAGGTATGGATTGCAAAATTACAGCACTCTAGACATTTTCTGCAAGGAAAAGATTCTTCTTAAGATTTTAGTTAAATATTAGTATTGGAATTCACAGATGTTTAATGTAATATAATAAAAAAACTTTATTATCGAACATTTCACTCAATAATAAAATAGTTGACCTAGGAAAATCTGGAAAAATTCAAATATTTTTGACGAATAGCCCTTGAAACAAACACACACACACACACACACACACCGCGCACGTACACGCGCACCCGCACACGCACACCCGCCCACACGCACACCCGTGCACCCTCACACGCACACCCGCGCACCCGACACACGCGCACCCGCACAGGCACACCCGCACACGCACACCCCCGCACACGCACACGCGCACACACACACCCGCGCACGTACACGCACACCCGCGCACCCTCACACACGCACACGCACACGCACACCCCCGCACACGCACACATACGCACGCGCACACACACACGCGTGCGCGCGCGCACACACACACACACAGTTTGAGTTGGGAAAAGGTACAACACTTGATAAATAATACCAGAACTCACAATTCATTACTTATATTTATATATAAATATTTATTAATCTTCTTCTTCTTATTGTGTCATCTGCTTACAAAGGTTGGCGATCCATATGGCTAATTTTGTTTTGGAAACTGCTGTTCTGAATATGTCAATGGATTTGCAGTTAAGCCAGCGCCGTATATCTTTTAATCAAGAGTTCTTCGGTCTCCCTACTGACCTTTTCTCCCAAATTTTTTCTTCGATAATTAAGCATATTTACTACTCTACATTACATGCCCAAAGTATTGTATTTTTCTTTTTTCAAAGTTAATAGAAGCTCTTATTTGGTATTCATTCGTTGGAGTACTTCGGCATTTGTTATTCTTTTTTTTTACGGGGTACATGTAGAATGCGTCGATAGACGTACATTTCGAAGGCTTCTATTTTTCTTCCTGTAGTGGGATCCAAAGTCCAGCATTTGCATCCATACAGAAGAATTGGGGATACGTAGCATCGTATTATTCGTAAACATAGATTGAGGCTGAGGTCGGATCTGATGAAAAAATATTTTTGGCTTGTAAATGTTCTTCGAGCTTCTTCAATGCGCGACCACATTTCTTTTCTGTTATCTCCATTTTCATTAACAAGAGTTCCTAGGTATTTGAAATTGGGTACTTGTTTTATAATGTTACCTTTTATTCACAAATTTTGATAGATCCATTACTTTAGTTTTTGATATGTTCAAGGTTAAACCGTATTCTTCACTACACTGCACCAATCGAGCGACCATCATTTACAACTCTGTTACATTTGTTGTCATTGTAACTGTATCATCTGTATAACGAAGATTTGTTACTGTGCAACCATTGATCACCACTCCACCAATGTTTTTGTCTAGATATTCTCTAAATATAGCCTCGGAATACAAATTAAAAAGCAGCAGGGAGAATATGCAGTCTTGGCGAACACCTTTCTTTATGAGAATAGATTCTGGAGTTTCTCTCTCTATTTTAATTTCAGCTGACTGTTGGCAATACAATGGTTCAATTATGCGAATATCTCTGTTGTCTATTTTAGTTGACTGTAGTATTTCTATTAGTTTTTCATGATTAACACAGTCAAAGGCTCTTCGGTAATCAATGAAACATGCATATATATGTACATTCATGTCTCGACATTGTTGCATCAGGACATTCAAACAAAAGATTGCTTCACGAGTTCCCAGCCCTTTTTGGAAACCAAATTGAGTGTCATTGATTTGTTCTTCACATTTATTTTATATCCTACTATGGATAATTCTTAGAAATATTTTTAATATATTATTCTGTACGTAGAACGAAAAGCTATAATAAATGTGGAAAACGCACACAAATAGCTAAAACTAAGGGGTGAGATAAGGGCCCGTTATCGCCATCACTTTTTATATAGAAAACGCACCGATAAATTCAGAGAGGGAGTAAACATAGGGGTCAAAATACAGGACAAAAAATAGCGATGATAAGATATGTAGATGATATTGCTTTATTAGGAGAAAGTGTATTAGTATTTAATAAAATGGACAATATATTAATAAGAGAGTATGGAACGAAGATAAATCAGTCTAAAATGATGGTATTTGTAGAAATAAACAAGAACATAAACAAATTAAACTAAATGGACATATGATAGAGGAAATAGAAAAGTTCGGCTATCTAGGGAGCATTATAACAAAAGAAAGATGTAAGACACAATACAAAAGCTACAACAAGCTAAAGTTATATTTCTCAAAAAGAAAAGACTAATAACATCAAATAAAATCTCAATAACCAGAAAAAAACAGCTGATAAAAACATTTGTGTAGACTGCAGCACTTTATGGATGTGACATGGACGATCACTACTAGTGAAAGGAAGAGAGTTGAAGTTTTTAAGATTTTGTGTTATAGATACATGTTGGGAGTGAGCTGGGTAGATAGGATTACTAATGCAGAAATAAGAGAGAGAATGCAGGAAAATGGTAAAAAAGAAGAGACAATAATGGCGTATGTTGTAAGAAGAGATCTAAAAACCTTTTACCCTAAGATGTAAGGTAGATAAGATAATTACTAATCTTAAAACAACTTGCTTGCTTTGATTTAGCAGCAGATATCTGAAGTATGTATTCAAAGTGGTTATTTATGTGATAATTAAAATATTATATTAAGGAGCACATAAATCAAGTAATACCTCAATTTGAATTTGAAAGTATGTTTTCGTTTTGATATGTGTGCACTAAAGACAAACCATCTGCATAAAAGTTTATTTAATTACCTGATAAGTGAGGGTAAATTATTGTTTATTATCTATTTGTTAAATTAATGACTCTAAAATGGAATTTATTTATTTTAGTCGAAAGCTGTAGACATTTCATTAGTATACTAGCACTTTTCCAATGTGTAGACACTGTTGTACATTATTTGCTTCGATTAGTAGCTTTGTTTATGTTATTACTAATTGCAATAAACTTAAATATTGCAACAGAAGAAGCTGCTCGAGCTGTAGCTTTACTTGAATAAGGCATAGACAGTGTGAAGTTCTGAGGGTACTAGGAGACTGGTCTGATAATCTATGACAGGAGAATAGAATATGATGGCCACTTTATTCTGAATTCTTTTATGCACAACTATTGCCTCAACACTGTTCAGCTGCAACAGGAGCTGTACAAGTAGTGATCAGTAAGTAGGTGGACTGTAAGACGAAGATTGCGTGAAAGAAATTTGGCATAACATAAACCTGTGACTGATTCACAATTAACTATAACCACCTCCTATTGCTAACTTTAATTTGCCCAAGAGTATTGTTAGATATTAAATCACTGGTTGGTTTTTGTTTGCTGAGATCCAAATATGTTTTTGCAACAATGACGGTAAAGCAAAAGTATATTGATGATCTGGCAAGCGGTTTACTCAGTATTGTATTGATCTAACTGTAAGCTTAATGATGCATGCATAGTGGGAAGAGGAATAACACTTGAAGCAACCTTGTCTTCATTGATGGAACAGGTGGTAGATATGATTGACAAGGTTTGATGGCTGAATGGTATACTGATGGCATACCAAGTTGTACTTTATGCCAGTTTTGTCTAAGACAATTTTATTTTTATATATGATAATAGAAGGTCTTATAAAGCCCAAGATGGTTGATAATATTTAGTGGGTCTCAAAATTCAGAAAAGGATTGAGTAGTTTTTGCGTTGCGTCTATAATCCTTTCCTTAAAAGTTATGGTAGTATAGGTGTGTGACAACAGATCAAAACATTAGATGGCGACGTTGATTTTATTGATCGATAATCAAATGCAAACTGCATCAGCGCATAGAGGAGGAGGTTATACAAGTTATTAAAAAAATTCTTTTAACAATGTTCTTTAATGTTTTGAATTCCTTATTACTTACTCATGGATCTCTACTAAAATGTAGCACAATAAATTATCATTATTTTATAGATAATTAATAAATAACTGCTTAGGAGTATTTTATGTATTAATACTGAAAATACTTACTTTCAAATTCAATAGAGGGTGTGGGCTTGATTTGTTTAACCCCAACTATCATTATTTTGATGAAAGTGAATATAAATGTAATCTTACAGCGAGTCTAAAAACTGTTTTAGCTACTTATGGCGAACTTAGGAAAATTTTTAGTGTGTCGTTGATATCCTATTGAGCCTATTTTTGATAGTTCAAAATCGATATTGGAATTGTCATTTCTGACACTGATTTAATTACCATTATTAGTTTATACACGCACTAAAAATATCAATTGAAGTATTCATGTTCTTTTCACATGCCTAGAGTGTGCATGTGGTGGATAACCACACTCTTATGGATGAAATGACAATCCAGAGAGCAAATGGAGTGCAGCAATGGGTGTAATTGTAAATTAAATCCAGATTGCTACCCAGAAATTGATCCTTTAATTTTCTACACTATACCACTGACTTAATACAAATTTTCTTGTGGCAAATGTAGATTTCTATTTTAGGCGACCATGTTATTCCATTATACATTCCGCAGTGCGGAGAGTGTAAGTTTTGCAAGAGTCCCAAGACCAATCTGTGCGTGAAAATTCGCTCCACTCAAGGCAAGGGTGTGTTACCTGATGGCACAACCAGGTTTTCATGCAAAGGCCAAAAGCTCTTTCATTTCATGGGCTGTTCTACATTCAGCGAGTACACTGTTGTAGCAGATATTTCAGTTGTGAAGGTAAAAATTGTTACAAATTGCAGGTTATGAAATCAGATAATTAGTTTTTCCTATAGGTAAACGATGCAGCACCTTTAGATAAGGTCTGTCTCTTAGGTTGTGGAGTTTCCACTGGATATGGTGCTGCTTTAAATACAGCCAAAGTTGACTCAGGTAGCACCTGCGCCATATGGGGCCTTGGAGCTGTAGGCCTGGCTACTGCTATGGGTTGCAAGGCAGCTGGGGCGTCTAGAATCATAGGAGTTGACGTAAATCCCGATAAATTTGAAGATGGTAAGTGAATCCACATTTATTTGGGTTTTACTGAAACATTGTCTGTTAGCAAAAAAGTTTGGATGCACCGAATTTGTGAATCCCAAAGATTATGAAAAACCCATTCAGGAAGTTTTGATTGAGTTAACTGATGGAGGGCCGGACTTTACTTTCGAGTGCATTGGAAACGTGGAAACGATGAGAGCAGCTTTGGAATCCTGTCATCGAGGTTGGGGAGTGTCAACAATTATTGGGGTAGCAGCATCAGGACAACTAATCAGTACTCGACCCTTCCAACTGGTTACCGGGCGTGTTTGGAAGGGGACTGCTTTTGGAGGTGTGTAATCTGATTTACAGTTTGCGTGTGACTGTTCTTTTTGTGTAACACTAGGATGGAAGAGCCGCGACAGTGTGCCCAAACTAGTTGATCAGTACTTGGAAAAGAAGTTAATTTTGGATGACTTTATTTCCCACAGCCTTACTTTGAATGACATAAATAAAGCATTGCATTTGATGCATTCTGGAGAAAGGTATGTTAGGTGATTATAAATTCTATTGAAGTTATTTTGTTTTTTCCAGCATTCGTACTGTACTGAAAATGGAGTAACACTAGATTTGTGAAGTACTATCAGATTTAAAATGTTTTCATATAACACTTTCAATAAAATAAATATTACTAATAATGTTGCTTATCATTAACTACAAAAATAAAAATGTTAAGTTGTTTCACTAATAAATGATGTAATATTTTTATGCGCTTTTATTTTCTAATTCAATTGTTAATACAAGCATCTAATAAATGTAACCCAAACATTGAAAATCACAGAAAAAACTTTCATAACTATTATTATTATTATATTTCAATGTTGTGTTCATCAGTATAAATTTGCCAAAAAAAGAGTATTTGGTATTAGTTAATCCTGCTTAAAATAGTGAATTTTCTCATCCATAGATCTATCTACAGAACTTTGTGCATCTAACAGGACCAATTAAAATGTTAATTTGTAGGTATTTGAACTGCTTGGTCAAAAATATCTAACTCGTGTGAATTATTTATCAAAAAATTATGAACCCATGATTTTTGCAAATATTGGCAATTGAATTTAACATTCATTTAAATTGTGGATATCCCACAAAAGTGGAACTGCACAAATCTGCTTTGAATACAATGTTTCACATAAATTTTTGCGTTGATCACAAATCTAGATTTGTGAATGAGTAGTTGATTCAAGTCTTTGGGACTACTGATGGGGATTTTATCACCATTCATTTTTCTAGAGGAAGAAAAGCTGATGTTACTTTTGTAGAAACTACACTTTTTTGCCAATACTGACGTGATACAGAGAAATAAGACTTGTTATCAGTTACGAAGGTGTAGTTGGAAAATCTTTGAATTGGACGACTGTATTTTACCTTTTCCACAGCAGTTTTTTTGTAACGCCTTGTCTAGAAAATTCCATGAACTAAATAAAAAGCTTATTATCTTCTCCAAACGCCTTGGTCACTTCAATTTTTTTTGGTGTAAGAATTTTTGCTGATCAGATCCAAACTTGCTTTTGGGGTGGCAATTTACTTTAGTTATTTGGCATTTTTAATGAATTGAATTTCAGTGATTTTTATTGCTAAAAATGTTTGATAGTGATTGGTTTTTAAAGTTCATGATTACTTTCCTACAACTTGTACACTCATTATCCAAGAGTGTACAATTTTAGAATCATTTTGCTAGATATATTTGCATACAATGGCTAAAAATGATACACTATTTAATAATGAATTTTAAATGCTTTATGATGTTCTAATCTTGCATGTTTAAAGTGTAAAACTCTCTCTAATTTATTCTTGAATTTGCTAAGTTTTGAATCGGAATGTTTTTTGTGAAATAGAACAAATTCAATATTTGAAATAGACTGCACAGCATAAACGTGATTTCCATTTGTTTTTAATGCTAACTATTAACAAAAGGTGATGGTTATGTTGAAGGTACATTTTGCTAATAAAAAGAATGTAGTCGACTGTATGTTTCTGCTTCCAATTTTTTGGTAAGTTGTTAAATGTTCTTAATCTCTTGACCTATTTCGGTCTGTTTAGTCCTGTGTGCCATAGTTTTTCATTAGTAATAGTTTCAGGCCACCATATTCCCAATATATTTCTCAGATATCGATTGATGAATACTTGTAATTTCTGTTCCTGAACCTTTCGTTAGCAACCTCGACACAGCAGTACCGATTTCACCATAGTATTAAAGTCTTTTATTTTGATTGGCAGAGTTAGATTAGTTACACGTGATACTTCTCCTTTGCATTTTCTTTTATTAATGTCTTTAAGTACATCATTCTCACTAGGTAATACATTGCCTAGATAGGTAAATTAGTTCATATACTCTATCAGTCTACCTTCAAATGTAAGGTTCTTTGGGCTTTAAAGACTAACATATATAGCTTTTGTGTTTTTTTGATAAATCTGTAATCCAACTTTTGCTGGTTCTTCCTGCAGTTTGTTGATCTTAATTTGCAAGTTTCTATTATGTGCTAACAAACACAAATCACCAGTAAAATCCAGATCTTCAAGTGTACTGTTAAAACCCCATCTTATTCCCTCTTGCCTACTTCATATAGCCTTTTTAACACTTTCTTTAGCACAATAATAAACTACAATAGGGACATCATGGCATGCTTACCTCATGCCTGCGTTTGTTAAAGTCTTCTGGCGTCTTACCATTATGTAACACTCTACATCTATAGTTGTTATAACCCTCTTTTATTAAGTTTATGATTTTGTCCTGAACGACTTTGTTCTTTAGGGCAATCCATATATTTTCTCTAATTAAGCTATGAAAAACCTTTTGATGATATATAAAAGCTAGAAATAGCGGGAACTGATCTTTGATTAATTGTTCTATTATATGCAATGTTACAATTTGATCTACACACGATCTACTTTTTCTAAATTCACTCTCTTTCTCAATTGTTTGTCAATTTCCCCAATTATCCCATCGAAAATAATTTTATAGAAAATTTTATTCACAATATTTATTAATGTAATCCCCCTCCATTATCACAACCATTTAATCTCTTGTTTGGGAATTTAATTATTAGTCTCTATTTCCATATCTTTTCCAGCAGTGGTTTAAGCATTTTTTCTGTAAGATTAATATCGACATTTACCATTTCTAATTGGATATTATCCACGCCAGGTGCTTTACCTCATTTCATTACTTTCATCACGGTTGTCTTCCAACAGGCATTCTGTCCTTATTGGCAATTCTTCTCTCCATTTCTGGGTTATCTATTTTGCTATTCAATATTTCTTGGAAGCGTTTATGCCATCTCTGCAATTGCTGCGCTTCTATATATGATATATCGCCATTTTTATCTTTAATGGTGCTGTTTTCTGCACATATTTGTCTTCTTTATATTCGCAAATAGTTCTCTGTTATCTAATTTGTTAGTCACTAATTGTGCATTCTTTGTGATGTTGTTTACGTGCTACACAACATCATTGCAAATTATGGTATATTAATTTCAGCCCCAAACCAATTTACCTATTACCTGTATAGAACGGATCATCAGCCTAATATTGTACTACATAAGAACGTTCAAAGATCAATGCAATAAATGGTGACAGATGAAATGGACTTTGATTATCTTGCAGTAATTATGTCCTATTCCTAAACATACTTATGGACTAACTGACTGGACAACCTTTCAAAATATCCTCAACCATACCTGGAAGGAATACATCCCAGAGACTTCACTACTTGGCTGGCCACTAAAAGACTGGTGAGACAGCCTAACGTCACTTATCCATTAGTTGCAAACAATGCAATCTACAACTTCGAAAAAAAATTATAAATTCTAGCCATGCAACTAGAGCATGTTTTCATGCTAAACCTAATTGCACCCGACCCCATCCTTACTACCCAAATAGCAAATGCTATAGGTTAGTATCAGATGCAAGAGACCGCAGAAATAGCCCCTAAACTTACTCAAGAACTCAGGCTGCACATACGTCTTTGTAAGCGTAAATCCCTGGACATGACCTTATAAACAAAACACCTATCCAAAAAAGCATTAACTTACCTAACGTTAAATCTTCAACAGCTACATGAGACTTGAAACTTTCTGTTATCCTGGCGAACTGCGAACGTAATTCCAATATACAAAACGGGGAAAGATAAGCAAACTTTGATAGATACACACCTATTAGAAAAAGAGTCATTCTGCCACACCAGTTCGGATTTAGACAGTCATACTCAACTAACTACCCACAAACTTCTGAGAATAATGGAACTTATTGAGAAGGGGTATGATGAAGAATGCACCACAGCAAGCTTTCTGGATTTAGGAAGAGTCTCCGATAAGGTATGGTTGGAAGAACTCGTATATAAGATGATTGAGTTAAATACCCCGACATACTTCCTTTTTAAGCACTAGAACATTGACAGTAAGAATCAGTACTAGTCTATCTAGTATTAAAATAATAAAAGCGGAAGTTCCCTAAAGGAGTATTCTGGGGCTAACTTTATTTAATCTATATGTCAACGATCTGCCTGCTTCTATCAATTCATTACTAGCAATGTTTACAGATGATACCACAATCCCCACTCAAAGTAAGCAATAGAACACCTTCAAAATGTAATAAACCTTATTTGTGACTGGAATGTACAAATAAGCTCAACCAAATCCCAAGCAAAGATTTTCACACTTAAACATTATACTGAATTTCCATTAATTAGAATAAACAATGTTGACATACCATGAAACTTAAAGGATTCTGCAGTACCTGGGAGTCTACCTATATGCAAGATTCAACTGGGGACATCACCTAATCAGAATACTTAACGGATGTTATACTAGGTTCATCACTGATCAACCATAGATCCAAACTCAGATTCGAATGCTGATTGTTAATTTATAAGACTATTTACCAACTTATGTATCCCAGTATAGAGCAATGCACCCAAAATATTACCCAAGAAACTGCAAAATATGTAGAATAAAGTGCTACGTGTTGCAATTAACAGTTTTTGATTCGTACGAAACAGACAAATACACCAAAAATTAAGTGTTCCTCTCATAACAGACTACATACAAAAATTAAATGGTAATTTCTTTAACAAACTTGTGTTATGTACAAGTATAACAAAGCTAAATCTCAGTAAAAAGAACTTCAGACTGAAGCGAAAGTTTCCACAAGAATTGGTTGATGTAAATTAGCCTTAGCGAAATTTGAACTATAACGTTAGCCAGATGTGTGAATGTACTCACTTAATTCCCTCTCAAAATAAATATTACGCCTTAGTCATAATTTTGTATATTCTATCCTAGTCGTGTATTGCATTATTTCGCAAGAAACATTATGACAACAATACCAAAAAAAAAAAGATAATAATGAATGTGCAAATCACTGAACTATTAATCTAATATCACCTGCATCAAAGATGCATATAGTATATAGAAAAACTAGAGAAGAAATTGTGATGTGAATTGCATTAAGGTCATGATTTATGACCACAGAGTTTTTTAAATACTTTTTCATCTTTTTCTCTTTACTGACGCTACAATTTATTTTCTCCTCGTTTTAAAAAGTACATATTTTAATCAAGAACTTGTATATTCCATTTTTTCTGAGCTCTATTTTCATTAATCTTTATGAGCTACATCAAAAAAGAAGATTGTGGAGGTAATGGAGGTAGTCTGCTTAGGACAGTATTCTTCAAACTCAATAATATGTTGTAGTTGCTTAGTTGAAATAATTGCCTTTCACCAAAATACAAGAACTTGTACTATTACACTTTATTAGATACCTTCAAAGACAAGTGCTGATGACAAGTAATAGTATTTGTCGAGCAGTATAAACTATATAATAAAATACGCCATTTGTAGAACCAACAACCCAATAACTTCATTCTTATGACTAGGGAAAATAACATGTGCATGCAGTCAGTATAAATCATGCTGTTAATGGAAAGTTTATGTATTTTATATTTAAAATAAACAAAACAGAAATTCCATAGCAACATATTTTGGCCACATTTACCAGACAAAGGACATCTGGTCTGTCTACAGTCATTGGAGTTGCGAGATAGAATGGAAAAGCTTGAATTATTGCAGTAGTGCAATATTTTTTTATTTTTTAACTTTGTTTATAATTTTACTAATTTTTATAATCATTGTGGTTGTTGTAATTAGTCAAATTCATGCTTTGAAATGCGCCGATGTGGTCCCGCGGCTGAGTGAGCTGCGTTGCGGATGGAACGCGGCTCATTCTCGAGGGTCTCTGATGCCTGGCGGGTGGCGTACTCAGTCACAAAATAATTGAGTACCTGCGTTCACTTGAACAAGGGATAATAATGGTGATCATCTAAGGCATGGTGCATGCTACATCGCCTCGCATCAGAAATGGTGTGCGACGACCGGGCACAATGGCGAATAAATGAAAGCCTTATATAATGCTTTGGAATGATAACAGATTGATGTAAAAAATAGAAACAACTTGCATTGCATTGTAAGCAATGATGAGAGAAATATGAAATCAATTCATAACTCAGGTCGGACTTATTTTCTGTTCAATTCTGACCCTTTTGACTGAAAATTTCGATCTGGATCACAATTAAGATGTTGAAAGTTACTCTCAAATAAGTACAATACCTAATCCTCCACATATGAATGAAATAAATAATTAACACTAAAATTACACCAATAATTGGTAATTGGGAATTACCTGGAAAAATCTAAAGAAGTCAGCAGAATACACAAAAGCTTTATTAATTATCAATATATAGAAGAAGCAAATGACAAATAAAGGTTTTTCAAAACTATATGGATAACTATGTATATTCTGCACAAATGCAAAATTGGCTAAGTTATCTTTCCAAATCATGCTGAAAATTTCTAAAAAATACATCAAGTTTTAGTCTAAATAATTTTATTTTTGGGTTGGAACAATTGGCCCAGAGTAATCATGGAAAACTGTACTCTCCACACAATGATCATTTATAAAATAAATAATTCAAAAAACTTTTATTTAAACTTGGATCTTGCTTGTACAAATTAATATCAAAAGGCAAAGAAATTCAGCTTACATCATTTTCTGAGCCAGAAACTTGCAGAAATCAGGGTCATCCATACTAATTATAGAAACAAGAAACTCCTTGTCCTCCTTAAGGAATTTCAGTGCCTTGTTTGATAGTAGTGCAACTAGCTGACGGCCTTCGTCTGCTCTGAGATCCTTTGGAATATCACTTAATACATTACAAACACTTTTGGTCAGTAGTACTTCCTCTTCTAAGCTGGTATACTTGGGTTGAAAAATATGCTAAACGAAAAGTAATTAAATATTGAATTTGAATACCTAAAGTTGTTTTACCTTGATAATGGTGCCATATTGTTGGAGACTGAATTTGAGACTGGTGTTGATTGTAGCAGGATTTACTTCTTTTAATTGTGATTTTGCTTGTGAGCATAACAATCCTATTGTATTTTCTAGCAGTTCTAAGGTTTTTTGATAGCCACACTGTAACTCCAATTGTTTGACGATAGACATCCACTCAGATCCAACACAGGACGGCAAAATCTACAATTCAATGGGTCAAACCTGGTTTAAGTAAATTTTCACTCAATTTCTTACCGAAATTAAGGTAGCCACTATTTCAACATCATTATCGGTATTTAGTTCTGGATTGATGTAATTTAAAAATTGGTTTCCGGTGTCTTTAAAGAAACTTGTAAAGTAAAATCTGTTTAACGGGTTCTTCAATTCCAGATTGTGGAAGAATTCTAATTATATAAAAGAAATTAATGACTGAATTAATTTATGAATAAAAAATACCTTCATGTGGCTTAAGATGCAGGATGTTTGAAGGTGATAAGTACTTCAGTAGAAACTCGGTTACTTCATGGACAATGCTATGGTTAATTAGCGTAAATGTGTGCAAGCGACATCTTGTTTTCTCCAAAATTTCAGCCAATTGTACAATGAATGGCAACGTGTTGGATTGGAAAACATGCTTAAATGTAGTTAACTAAAATGAAATGACTGTAGAAAAAAATATTTTCAATATAAAATAAACTAACGTTTAATAACTGAAGCGTACGCAACAGCATTTCAAAATCATTTTTGTTGAAAATTTCTTGTATATATGGCAGGAAGACATCACACAGAAGCACACTCTCTTGAAAATACTGCAGCTCTAGTAAAACATTCAAAAATTCCTTGTAGCACATGAGGTTTTCTGCGTTGGGAGGGTCACTCTTAAAAACCTTTATGAAGATATTTTTTGAAAGGCCTTGTATTTCTACTGCAACTTTTATGCTTTTAAATGCCTTTTCCAAATGCCTTGAAAACACGCTTTTTTTCAAGCAAGTCTCGTACAATTCTGTTAAAACCAACTCTGAATTTTGTAGCAGCAGCAAAAATATTTCTTTAATAAAGTCGTCTTCAAGCTGTATATCGCTCTGAGGTTTATTAAGTAATAATGTTAATTCTTCTTTGACATTACCAGTGTCTAAATTCCGGGAATTGTTTTCATAGAAATAGCGAGATGCAACCATGGCCAAGTCGGCAATACTCAGTGTTTTTGCACATTTTAAAATGGTGAGCTTCACTTGATGTTCCTTGTGGAAAGTGCTAAGATTCAACAGACGAATGACGTCGCTTTGCGAGCACAAGTGCGCCCACCTATTTACACAGTCCATGGTATCTTTATTTTGGAACACGTCGGTGTTTAAAAACGCGCTGAACCATAGCTTCTGATTTTCATCTGCTTTATTGATGTTTGCTATCATCGTAGACGTGTCCGCTTCTAAAATTATCTCGCTTACAGTTTTTGGTTTCCTTGCAATGTTCGCCAACATCTGTATCAGCTCTTTTGCAGGCTTGTACTTCTGAAGATGTTCGATTGTTAAGTATGCTTCACTGCCCACTGTCACTTGAAGCGATTGGTCATTGTCACATTTTACCTATTATCAATATTTAGTAAAAGCGATTAAAAACAAGATAGTTAGATAATTTACCTCGGCCCAAACGCAAAATATGTTTAAAGTGACCGCTTTCAGCACTGCAACTGCAGCACGGATTAAATCGTCAGTTATCCGGCTTAAAGTGTCAGTATAAAGTGGACAGAGCTGCAGCAGCTTCAGCAAGGAAAGTAACGTGTAGCCCATATTTTCGCTTAACCTGAATTCGCCAACCTTCTGCAACCATTCGGCATTTACAGAAGCTACAGTCTTTAGTATTTCGCAAGCTACGTCTGCAAGTTTTATTATAACTTCTTCTTGCTGAAAATAATAAACTTGTTAAAATACCGCAAGAAAGTATAATGACTGTAACGTGGCTAGCGCTACGTACCGACCGCCTATTATTACCCCAGAATTTTTACCTCCATGTACTCATTTATTACAGCCTGAGTCGAGCTGGGCCGTAAAAATGCCAGTGTCGAATTAGCGAGAGCGGGATTGATGAGAAGACAGACCAGAAAACAACATTGGTAGATAGATAAGTAGTATGTTGTAGAATATAAAGAAAAAGCCAATCCTATCTGGTGATATGACAAAAGCAGTAGTCAAAGGATTATCTCTATGAAAGCTAGAACTAGTCAACATCCTTGTTGAACTAAATAGGGAAGGCTATTATACTTCCCAAGAAAATTTCCCAATCAGAGAGTATGCAGAAAGCTTTGACGTAGTAGAAGTCAATATGTTAAAGAAAACCTTAGTTAATTCTCAAAAAATGATATCCATACTACCCACAAAAAGAATATTGGGCAAGTTAAAACTACCACACATCTTCAATGGGCAGATACAAGTAAGTCAAGAGTATTTTGGTATAATATTAGATGCAAAGCTAGCCAGGAACTTGTAATTAACGCTGATTTTAAATCTGCTTTCAGATTGATTTTATCTCTTTCCAATTTGGAGATTTTGTATTTGCTATGGCGGTGATATTAAATTTAATGCCTTTTAACCTATATATAACTTACTTATATTAGTTGAAACTTACACGTAGAAATAAACTGTTGGGAAATTTTTGGATTTTTTAAATGTTTACCTATAGGTTTAAGTAACATAGGTAAGTTACCTATAATTAAAGAGCATTTTTATGATCTAACCAATAACTAAATTCCAGGCTCTTGTTTACCTATATTATAAATTCAATAAGAAGCACCTCAACTATAGCAATGGAAGTTTTACTAATTGTAAGCTTGCTTCCCCCTTTTATTCAAAATGGAGGCAAAAGTGGCTGAAATACAATGGAAATGAACAAATCAATCTAATTCTTGGTCATATCAGAGTAACAGAAATCGTCACAAACGTATTACTAGAAATGAGCAGTGACACTATGCTAACTATGTAACACTTTAATAAACCTTTAAAATTCATCTGCATTAGAATAGGTAGTTTTTAGATGGACACTGTTGGGTAATTTTAAAATAATTGTGGCACCATAACTGTGATATGTTATATGGAGAATCATTCTCAGTTTAATATAATTATTAAAACTTATTAAAAATGGACCAGAAATTACTTTTACTGGTTTTGAAACGCTTGGGGTTACAAAATCACAGTTTACAATTGATTAAGTGGATAAGTAAGTAAATTCTACTAAATGACTGGAACTGGATAGAAACACTTAAACAGGACAAGTTAAGAATTGAATCCTAAAAATTAAAAGATGACATGTTGTGGCTAAGCAGACGATAGTCACTTTAACCTATGTACGCAATGGATGTAAAGAATCTGTAGACTATAAGAAACACTCACATAGTCTATTCGACTGCAAAACTTTTGTCTTATAGACATCTGGAAAGTTTCAATAGAAGAAAAGGTTACTAAATTTAAAAAAGTTAATTGATGAAAATAATAATAAATTCCATAATTCCAGGAGCTTTAAAGTCCTCCTCATCAATTATTCTTAAAAAAGACACACCAAAATATAAAAATAATTCAAAACTTTCACAATTGTGCTTTACTATAAACTTTCTGAAATGCACTAAAATGTGACAAGGTAAAATTTTCTACATAAACCCTTTCTTAATTTTAAAATTTTAATTACTTCAGAGTTTCTGCAGACAGGGATAATAGAGTACAATAAATAGGAAAATAGTTCTATCCACAGCACTACAAAATCTGTCTGATTTGTAATTATTCTACGATTTGTAGCAATTTTCAATCCAATCTTTTGGAAAATGCAAAAACAAAAAAATTGTTTTTTACCCAAGAAAATTATCATTGCTCTGATGTTTGATACAATTAATATATAGTTTATAGAAAGAGAGTTGTGAAATATTTTTGCTTTTTGAAATTGTCCTCTAATCAAAAACAATTAAAACTAATAGAATGCCGAAAACACACCAACTATCAACCAATGGACGGAACCTGTATTTGGCTAGAGCTTGAACAGATTTTTAAAAATAATGTTTCATTCTTGTTCTGTTCAATTTCATAGTATTTCGACTGGTTTTTTAAGTTTAATATTTATTTATTATCATATCACGTTTTGCCTCTTCATAAATATTTTTGATAAACTGTGGAATCAAAAGTTAATGCCCTGATGAGTTACAATACCCCACAAATTTGCAGTGGGCGATTTAATTGTTCAAGGTAATAACTATTTTGGAATGCTTTCTACATCAGTGACATATTACCTTAGATATGTGTAGAGTAATATTGTTCTGTACCATGCTCATCCGTTCTAGATCTAAATAAATAATTTTTAATGATGGAAGAAACACTTCTAATTAACTCTTCGGGACCGAAGATGAAATTTAACCCTAGTACGTAATTACATGATTGTATGTAGGGCACGGCACTTCTTCGATTATATATGTTAGTTGTCTTGTTCCTGTTGTTTTCAACAAGCTTTAATGTATGGCTGATTTATATGAAATATTTTTTTATCAATAAAAATTGCATTAGTCTAGGCTCTTATAAGATTTTCGCTTGCAAACTACATTCGTTTCTATTCAATTAAATCTATTTTTGTTGTTGAACATCTGCAGAATATTATCTTTAAATATCCCCAAATTTCTAATATGCTAACCATCGACGAATTTCTGATATAGACAATTACTCCATCTACTTCAGCTACAATTAAAGTTTTTTTTCTCAGTGAGAATTAAATGTCTTTTACACTATATAAATCTAAAAAATTTAATAGTAAATTTATCAATATTTTGAAAATTAGAATTTTTACTCTCTGTCAAGCAATTTATTTTTTTAGGCATGTTATAGGTTTCATATGTCATAAATAAGCATTCTTAGACTGAGTTATTATAGAGAAAATCCGAAATATGGCTATATGTTTGATGGCATCATGTGTTCATTGATCACCATTTAGTTTTATGTATAATCGTCAATGATTTGGAAAGTCATTCAATACTTTACAATACATTCCTGGGAGAAGTTCCCAGCCTAACGCGTCTGCAGCTCATCCGTGTCAAATGTTTGAGGGCGTCCAGCGCGTGGTTGATCTTCAAGACTAAACTCTCTTCCGCGAAATCTTTGGTACCACTTTTTGCATGTTGCATGACACAGCATTCTCACCATATGCAGCACAAATCATTCCGGTGGCTCCAGCAGCGTTTTTCTTAAGATAGAAAATCGAATATGCTCTTTTGTGATTGCCATCGTGAACACAGCTGATTATTGAAGTTATGTGCATCAAACGCCAAATCGCATAATGTTTCGAAAGACCAAATGTCATTGCTTCAAAACCGCAAGAGGGAGGACTAATATGTTACATGTAAACGGTGATTTGCGCCCTGTGAAATCTAAAGCTGAGAACTTATTTATACACCTATTATTACGATATGTTAAAGTTCATGTCATCTATTTACATTTCATATGTATAAAGAATTGTGGTATCCTTGCTTATTACTTTCATTACTTTATTTTTAGGCTTCTATACCTGAAAGGGAAGCCTTATGAAATCAGTGCGGACGTCCGTCGCGATTTTCAACTCAAGAACTACTGAACCTAAAGACATAAGGGGGTTATCATTCGAAAGCCCATGTTCTACCTTGTTCTCATCTGCGAGCTGTCATAGGTGGGATGTCCTACAACAATGCAATAAGAGTTTTTAGTGCACCCAGCTTCCAATATGTCATTTCTTATAACTTTTGATCAAGGCAACTTTCAAGCTGGAGATTACTTTTTATTTGTTATTTCTGACATCACGCCTTATAAATTTTGATCTGTGATAGATAGAGGCATAACGTTTTCAGTATTCAACTAAGGACCATAAGTCAAGTCTAGAAGCAAAAAAACAGCCTGATCGGAAAATCTCGAGACCAGAAGTGGCCGAAAATTTTTGCTTATGTATAAAAGTCCCATAAATCTGTGGAATCGGAGTTCCATGTCCGTACTTGTTATTTTTATATAATACTTTGCTGTTAGTCCCGGATATTTTTAATACTTCTCTACAACCACATAATTTGAAAACTCCAAGCTTATTGCAGATGGCTGTCATGAGGATGTAATTTTATAACCCATATAATAAAACTGAAAAAATATTTGCATGCAGAACTAACTGTATATTCATTTGGTTACATGGAAATTTTCTCATTTTGATAAATAAGATTCTAACTTCTTGATGATAATGGTTCCTTGATTATTTAGCATGCATCTTAAATATTTAAATTTGATACATATTTTTTGGGGTTTTCCAATAAATTTAGTTTTTCTTAATATTAAGTATCAGACCGTTTTTTACGTATGTATTATCAATGAAGTTTTGAATGTTAGTTTCATTATTTGTAATTAAAACAAAGTTGTATACATATCTAAAGTCATTCGTTAGTTCTTTTACTGTAATTTCCTCTTTAGGTTTCTATAAGGCTTTTGATAAATGTGTTTGTTTATGTGTGTGTGTGTGTGTCTAAGGCCTTTAATATTTTGCTCCACGCTCTTCTATCCGTCGCTTTGTCTCTCTCTTTTTGGATCCCTCTATTTCGTGGGTCTTCCTCCACTGCCTTTATCCATCTCTGCCTAGGTCTGGCTCTTCTTGTTCCATCACTTTGTTTCACAAAAACATTTGTAACTATTTTTTCATTTTCTAATCCATTAATCTAACTTGACCATCTGATTTGTTGTGCCTTCATAAAGTTCGTTATGCTTGGCTGTTTATATAAACTGTTCACTTCCTTTTTGCTCTTTCTTTTACATCATATTCCCATCGTTTTGTCTCCATATATTCTTAAATTTTGCGTTCCCATACCTCTAATTTTTGTTGTTCACTCTTAGTTAACACCCACATTTCACTAATGTAACAGTTGGGTCTCATTACAGTATTATAGATATCCACTTTTGTGTTTTTGATATTTTTTTACTCTTTACATTGATTTTAACGTTTCTGCACTTCTATCTTCTTCCTCAATTCTTGCTTCTAATTCGTTATCATTTTTCTATTTTCTGTTATTACCACTCCTAAATAATAATATACTAATAAATGGTAAGACTCTAACGCTCCCCGTGAGAACACAGACTGCAAAATGAAACGTTGTGGTTCTCATATGTTTGCTCTCTCTGCCCGGTCGTTGCGTACCATCTCTGATGCGGGGCGATGTGGTAAGCACTGTGCCTTAGACGGCCACCATTATTAGCCCTTGCTTAAGTGAATGCAAGTACTCAATTATTTTTAGTGACTGAGTAGGCTACCCACCAGGCATCAGAGAGCTCCAGGAATGGAACCCGGGTCTGTCCGCATTGTAGTCCGCGCCTCAACTGCTTGGACCTTCTAGCGATTATTCTAATAAATATTGCTTTTAAATATAGATCAACTAAAAGTGAAGCTAAGTTATCAATGAAGAGAAATACAAGGAATTATCATCGTCATTTCATTTGCTAAAATGTAATTGAGACAATAATATACAGTTATACAAGCATATAATTCAGAATTACCTTTTCTAATTTATTTTTCTTTGACTCCTCTTTTCATTTTAATGTATAAATAAGTGCATTTTTTTAATTATACAGTTGTTACCGGTATAAATTGTTTGTTATGTAAAAGTCTTTATCGTTTATTCCGATTTGTTTGAGAATATCATTCAACTTGTGGTGTTACAGCTAGATATGTCCTGTTTATATCTTTGTATCTTGAAGTAATACATGGATGGCAAATAATGCTTATCTTGTTCCTACATTATGGAAACTAAATTGTTTTTTTGCTAAACTTATTTCACAATTTCAATGTAGATAGTAGAGCAAATCTAAACGCAATTACATATTTTATTTGCACAGTATTAAGAAGCAACGCAAACAATTATAAATAAAATTAGCTTTTCTTTTGGGTTAGTAATTTCAAATGTGGAGTACTATTCTTCGGCATGAAGCTCTTAACAAAATTCAAAATTAAAATTTCATAGTACATCAGCAATATTGATGCATAAGCAAAATTTGCATAGTGGCTCGTTAAAAATAACTGAAAATAAATTTTAAATCAAAAACTATTTATAGAATGTAAAATTGTATGAGACAAGAATTAAACATTTTAAAAAATGGGCCCCAGTTCAACACTCATTAAGCAAGTCGAATGACTTTTATCGAATACTATAAATGGAAGATACATGCAGAAAATCACAAATTTCCTTGTTCTTGTTAAGTGGCGAAGCGAACTTCATGTTGTCCGTCTGAGCAAAAACTCGAGAACGGCTGGGAATTTCCAAATTCTGTTTTCACCAATCGACAGGTGACCACAAAGGCTTGTTTACTAGTGATTTTGAAACCGATTAGTCAAAGGTCAGCGTGGTCAGACTGCTTCGCCACTTCGCTATGCGTTGCAAGCTTTGCAGGTTTATTGTTTTTGAGTTCTACTAGGAAAGATTTAATGCAATTAATGAAAAATTTAAATTTCAGGAGATTATTGATCAAGACATGTCATTATGACAAATATTCATCAATGTGTTTTTCAATGCCCTTATTCAATATTCCCAACCTTGGAGGAAAAAAGTGCTCTGAAATTAACTCATTGGACTATAGTAAGTTAGGCAGTTAACCAATATCACCCCAAGTAAATGTAGGTATTGGCTGGAAGATAAATGGTTGATATATTTGTAAGACTGCTAATTTAAATGCTTTAAGTCACACATCACTTTTATAAAAAATTATGCCATTATGTGCGAAATATATTTGGATATGAAAAATCTATATGAAATATAGCCTTGTATCTTACCTCCGTATTAGCTTTAATAAGCAAATTAATTATAGCTTCAATGGACGTATATGTAGACTCCAACGATCTTCTAGGTTCAGCCTGTCTTACACAATTTATCAGTTCACTGAAGAACTCCTCGTTGATGTGCAAAGATGTCATCGAGAGTATGGGGCAACAGTGTTTCAAAAGATCCAATTCGATGACTACATTTGCAAGCACACATTTTGATAATGTCGGAATAGCTTTGATAAGATGAGAAAACTCTTTTGCTTCTGTTAGAGCATTGCTATTTGCAAATGACGTGTTAATTATAAGAAGAGCTGCAACATTCCGTAATTCTTGGCTGTATTTGGGATTAGTTTTATTGTCGACTAAAAACTGCTTTGAAACAAAATACTCCTTTAGGGGTTTTACTACTTGAGATAGTGCCTCTTCATTTCCTACAAGTGTGCAGAAAAGTTTGTGCCGAACCAAATTTTTATACAAAATCTCACCTCCTTTATACTTGATTTTAATTAATTCCCCAGTAGACGCCACGACATTTCTGAATATGCCTTGTAATTTTACGTTAACATCCATTATTAAAAAATCAATTTAACCATAATATCAATCAATTTTTAATATATAAAACTTCTTCGTTTTATTATAACCTACAATAAACAAAAAGGTTATTTGCCGCTTCAAAAACTAAACGTATAACTTTTATCATACTGATCATTCAACATACATATTATATTCGGTGGCAATTGGTGTTGATTTTATGACTTCCGTTGTTTTTTAGGTTACATTTTGCAAAGCTCAGCAAATTTTACTTTTTATAGAATGTGGATTCCATTTACTTCTGAAGAATGTCACTATTTTATTAGATGTAGTACCTCGTATCCTTTGATGGTTTCGCTTACAGATTTTAAAAGGGTGTGGAAGGAGGAAGTATTGGAGGAGGATTTAATTGTTCGCTTTCAGGTAATTGATTGTTATCACCATTGTCATCATAATTGTTCCTCATTATTGCATTGCAGTGTGGAAATTAGACTTTGGTTCTGGTTATATTATTATTGTTGTATTAGTGGAGGTAGTGGTGACATAATCAGATAATCTTGTCTGTTACTTGTGACTAACATATTTCTGTGTGCTGATTTACTCATATGTCTGTGTAATTTGTATCTAAAGATTTTCTTGAGTCTGACAATTAAAATCAATAGTAAAATTCTCCGACTTTTTAAAGATTTGATATGAAGATTTGTTTGATGCAAACAGTAGGTTGCCTATCATCGTTAATAATTTTATGTTCAATATTGTATTTAGGCCTCATCAATTTTTACCCTACATATGATCTATACATTGCACTTTATATTTGTCATCTGATCACCTTATTGGAAGGCAAATCTTGTTTTGATGTGCTTGTGTCTGAATTTTCATTTTAGAATTTTTATCTTGCATCTACAAGTTTTGATTGTTACTAGATGCCTCAGTTAGATTTATTTTAATTTAGTAATTCTCTTTACAACTTTGGTTCTTCTTACTCTGCATCCTGTAATTTAAGGTGGGATATTAAGGGGGTAGACCAGGGTAGAAATTTTTTTTGAGCCTAATTTTTTTGTTGGCTTAAAATATTCCTTAGAGAGTCTATTTTTAAGTTTCATTTATATAAAGCATGACATAAATGTTAAAAATATGTTAAAACTGCGGTTTACTGCATGGGGGTTTAGCGCATCCGAACGCTCGAATGCAATCGATGTACTATAATAGTTAATCACGGAATAGAGCTCCTGTTAGTTTCGGGTAGTATCACAGAGTAGTAACATGATTCGTTTATGGTAAACAGTCTGAAAGCTCGTGTTTGTCTCGCATCTGCTTAACTTGTCATTTTGCTTATTTTTATACAAAGTAAAATGGTTGTTTTCTCAAAACTACATTTTTCAAGTTGACAGGAGCTATAATTCATGAAATACACATGCCATTATATTATACCTTCTTGTAACTTGTGAATTGACGTTTTTTCTACTGCAGTACGTAGGATTTTTGTGATATATTTTAATTTTGATTTTTGGTGGACGTTTTTATAACGATTTTTTTGTCGGAAAAATTAATTTTTACTTCATAGTGCCGCAATTTAGTTAAAAACCATTTTTTAAATATCCCTACATACTACATTAGACAATAACATCAGTTTCAAAGCAGTTTTTGAAATTTTGTTGTGTAGTGTCCTCTGGGTGCAAGTTTTTTACTTAAAAAAAAATACATAATATAATCTTAAGGGTGTACAATAAAAGTTTAAAGTCAGTTTTGTAATGTGTTTGTTATTTTATTTAAAAAAAAATGAATATCGGTTCCAAAATCGAGCGTCACCCTGGTCTACCCCCTTAAGTGATATATTCAACATAGACCATGTCATACCTTTCTAAGCTGAACATATTTCTTGTGTGGTGGAGCACGTCTACTCCATAGCCCAGAATAGGGAGAAAAACTGATTGCTGGCTTTCTTCTTTATCCTCATTGAAATATGAGATTTGAAGATATCTCAGTTTTCCGAATGCTGCTTAAGTGAAGCCACTTGTTTAAATAAATACTAAATAGAAAATATAACATCTTACTTTTAGCACATTTTTTAGTTCAGATGTGTTTCATATCTAATTTTATTTATTTTTAGACTAGGGAAATAGAAGTAAAAAGTAAGCCACTAGATATCAGACATTCTTAGTGATGTAAGCTAGGTTATGGAATGGTATCAGTTTGCTAAATTCTCCTTTCATCACATTCACAGCCATTTATCTTTTGAGAAAGATTTTTCACTGATTTGAGGTAGGGTTTTATAGGGATTTTGTTTTATTTTTATTTTAACATGATGACTATATCTGTAGTGTTTTGTGAGCGGTTTGTTCTAGTTGTAAATCAGTGTTACAATTCGTCCTAAAACCGATTAATAGGATTGAGGTCAGTACTTTGGGTCATCAGTTTCAGTTCATCTATTCTTATGTCTTTAAGCTACTTAATTGCTTCATGAATATGAGAAAAAAATGAAACAGGTCAATTTTAAATTCTTGTCACAATATGTCTAGTGCTGCTTCAAAAGTATTGGCATTCATATATTCAAGCACTAAAATTACTGAATCAAGACCATTATTTTACCTCCTCCAAACTTCATGTGTGAACAATACAGACTTCTAATATTAGCAAAGTTTTTATCGCATCCATGCATGCCCATTTCATTAATATAACTGGTAATATCATTTATCATTTCAAAAAACTTACTTTTAACCCCTGTAATCAGAAGGTGAAAGACAAAGTAGCAATTTCAGTGTTGCTAGCCTGATTGTCAATGATAGTTTGGCTTTAGATTCATCTTTGATTAGACAATTACAGATTGTGATGCTATAGGATTTTTATTTTTGATGCTATTTCTTGATTATTCTCCACCAGTATTTTCAAATGGGCTTTTAGTATGTTATGTGGATGGACGAAAGGATGATTTTAGGCAAACTTAATTGAGTGACTAAAAATTGTTTGAACGGTAGGTAGCATCAAAGTCGAGAATACAAATAGGGTGATTTTGAACATATACTTATTGAATCGACCATGATGATTACAAGTGTGAAAGAATAAAATTGGTATATCATAAAATAAACAATTTATTGATTTTCAATTAAGTTAACAAGTATGATTATTCATTTTCATCATCTGAATTTTTAATACATTGGTTATTAAGTACTGTATTAATATGTGTTAAATAAATAATTTTAATTGTGACTAACATGCTAAGTTTTATTAATGTGGCACAAATGGTTACAGTCAGAGGAAATAAAAATGGACTGAAAATGATGTTACACTTTAGTGGTTGTCGTCAGCAAATGATAGGTCATAAAGAGATGAAAATTAGCCAAGAAATCCTTTTGGAATGGAGTATTGTATCGAGGATGTTAAAAAGCATGTTGTTACAGTGAATAGTACCTGGTGATTCTTATAATTAAAAGAAAATGTTTGCATGATGTTCTAATTGTTATGATAGAATGGCTAAAGTTGGTCGACTAGTTGTTCTCTGTGCGCACAATATACTGAGCACTGTCACTCAAGGGTGTTATACTCTTGTTTTTTTATTTTTATGCTTCTTACTTAAACCACTTTTAGTCACTCAACAAAGTTTTTCCAATATCATCACACTTCTATAACATACTAAAGCCCATTTGAAAATATTGGTGTAGAATAATCAAAAAAATGGTATCAAAGGTAAAACCTTGCCATAGATTTAATGTTAAAAATTCATGTTATATTTTTTTTACGACAATTCTATTGGTATCAAAATTGACAAGTGCCCAAATGAAGATGAGTCCATAGGCCATCTATGAAATGATCATGAATCTTCAGCAATCAGGCTAACAACACTTAAACCGTCACTTTATCTTTTTGTATGGTGGTTTTAGTTTAGTTTTTATGGGCTGCAGCATGATTATTGAATCCAAGTTCAACTATTTCCTAATACTAGTATGATAACTTATTTTATTTCTGTATGCAGATTAAAAGTTATTTTTCTACATGGTTTAATGTCATCACACATGAGTTCTAACAGTTTCAAGCTGTTAATGTTTTTGGTTTAATAGGTTTCTAGTTTCAATTTTACCATTCCATTACTCACTATTGTGTCGAGTATTTGGAATTCTTTTACTGAACTTGTCCCATGTACTTATCATATATATGTACTTATTTTCTAGATGTCTGGCGATTAAAAGTGTGAGTTGTAAGTACACAAATAATATATAGTTGAATGTGTGAATAAAATGGTAACATAAAGACTGAAAAATCTTTATTTCTTATTTCATAGATGTATAAACGTTTAATATAAAATATTACTAGAAAACTGAAAATGAATGAATTTATATTAAGTAGATTTACTTTTAGCAAAAATAGTTTCCGAAGTTTTTTACGTCATATTTCTTGTCATCTACAACCACCTATATACCAGAAAACTGTTGCTAGATGGGAATGAGTGTAGAATGACAAATTAAACAATGCATCACAGAGTTCAGTATTGGAGAATATGTGTTGATTGTTTTTGTAGTGATGGGAAAAGATGGCAACTACATGATGCAATAAATAGAAGAAAGTATTATATATATATATACTTATGAAGTATTTTGGCGCATTATTCAGAAAAAAAAATGAGCTAGCTTATGTTAAGCTTGTAGGTGCAAGAGCCAGCTGAGACATGTGGCTGTTAGCCTTAGAAAAGGATTCTGCAAATGAAAAAGAATAAGTTATTATGCAGAACAACTTTTTTACAGGTCTATAGATGAGAGAATATACAAAATGGGAGCAACGTATAAATTTGCTGTATTAGTGGTTTTTTCATCTTAGTATGTCAATATGCTAAATATTTCTGATTGAATCGTTTTTGAATGTAGAAGATATATTATAGAAGAAGAGTAGACCACATGCACAACTGCATCATAAAAATAAAATATAAAGTGAGCAAACGTATAGCAAAAGAAAAGCAAACAATTTAAATTGTAGGTAAGGGTAATGTACAATAAAAAAGAAATTTGAGCCAGAAATGCAATAAACAATACTGAGATTTGGCTAATGAATAAAAAGACCATATTAGTGTAGTGAACGTGTGGGAAGTAATTCTACATAAATACTAATATAAATGCACATATATAGAAGTAGCTGTAGGATAAGCGATACCATTTATATTTAACACGTACATCTGCAGAGCTTCAGCGACTAAATACAAATTTTCACTGAAAAGCGTGGCTATGGCACAACGAGATACTTTGTTTATTTTTGATTGCATTCTTATAGGAGATGAACCCGCTATTTGATAGTGACGATCTAGATTCCGAGAAAATTCTAAAATTAGTAGCATCCTTAATCAGCGGGATAAATTCCAACACTTCTACCATATTAAGAGAAGAATACCAAGAAGTAGCTTTAGAATTCAAACGCAAGCTACCTGAGTGCACTATTACATGTAAATTCCGTTTGATAGTTGGCGATGAGGACATGGTATGTTTTGATATAATAGTAAAGCTGTACTTAGTTCAATTGGCTTGCAGTATTTTAAGGAAATTACCGCTCCTTTAGTGCACAGTGTGAAGTTTTTAGAGTATAGACAGAAGAAGTTACTTGATTTGTTGGAGAAGAAAGATAAAGAGATACTACAGCATCAACTTGAAGGAGGGGAGATTTCCAGAAGTCAGTGGTAATTTCTTTTATGTATTAATAATGTGTGACCCAATTTAATTTTGTAGAATCGTTAGTGACAAAAACGTTTGATAAGAATGCTTTTCTGGAAAAGGCTCCTGATGTACTCTTTTTGGATGTGTTTGGGAAATCAAAAATGTTTCAGAAGAGATTTATAAAAAGTGAAACAAATATGAAGTAAACTGCAATAAACTTAAGTATTCATTAGTTGCAACAAGCAAATTTTGTATTTCTTTTTAGAATGGAAAATGAGACCAACACAAATTCTACAAAGAGACTGAAAGTGGAAGAATCTACATCAGAAGAAACAAATTGAAAATGTATTGTAGGAAATATTTGTGATATTTTTAATATGTTGACACATTTTAACGCTTTCATGCTCAATTTTTTGCGTATTTGTTATAATTTCAAATAATAGTACATCATCATTTTAATACATTTATAAGTGAAAATAGTTTTATGGTAATTAGACATGCTTTTAAAATAAATTTTATAGTGTATGACGTAAATTAGCGTCTAACGTAGACGCTGTATTTATAACACCACACGTTAATATACTTTATTTTTTATAACTCAATTACAATTTTCATGTACAATTTAATAACATGTCTCATCTAAAACTAAACTAAATTTCCTATCTACCAAATGACCCTGCTCTCCGCAGTGTATTCTGCCAATGGCTTCGCGCTGCAACGCCCAGCTTTACGTAGCGTACTTTGCACACGGATACTACATTTACTTTCCCCTAATTTCAAAACTATTTTTAACCACACAGAACGACAAAATTCAATTAGGAAAACGATATGGTTTGCGATGACTCCGTTGAAGGTATTGCCTGGACGGAGGTGATGATACAGGTGTTCTTGAATTCAGTTGAGGCTGTGCATTTGGTTCTTTAATTTTCGGTGCGATTGGGTGTAACAACGAGTAAGCTTCCAAGATTTGGTCGATTTGATGCTTGTACTTGAAGCCGCTGCATGCCACAAGATAAGTAACGGGACCTAAAGCTTTTATCACGCTGTTTAATGACTACTTTGACTGGTGCTTAGAGAATGTTTGCACCCATACTTTCTGGTTAATGTCTAGAGTCCGAGATTTGACACGTTTGTCATAATTCTTGATCTGCTGCTGTTGAGCTGTGGTGATGTGGGACTGGACATTCAGGGCAATGTGTCTTCAATTTCCTGCCTTGCAGAAGTTTAGCTGTTAAGACTTCTATTGTAGCATGAGGCGTGATACGGTAGGAGAATAGAAATTTGAACTCCACGTCTCGGATATCATGCCCCATGGCGTTGAAGAGGGGCAGATGCGGGATTGTTTCGATTTTTGCAGCACTGCTGACACGTTTTCGATGTCACTGTCGATCTGTGGCTACCAAATGTACTGGCGAGCGAGAGATTTTATCTGGACAATACTGCTGTGACTGGAATAATGGTCCGATAGTAATTTTTGACGAAGTCCTCTGGGAATTACGATTCTCATACCCCATATTATTACCCCTTGTAAAATATATAATTTCTCCTTACATAGGTAGAATGGGTACAGTTCGCCAGTTTTGGACATGAACTCTGGCCAACCAGACTGGATGATGGTGTAGACAGCTGACAGCTCCTTATCCTTCGATGTTGCGGTGGCGATGTCTTTGTCGTTTATCGGAAGAACCTCCTGATACTTCGTTGCAATCAGGTTTACTTTGCATTAAATTTATTTTTCTGAAACTTCTAGTTCAGACGATGATACTGGAGAATGGGACAACGCATCTATATTCCCATGATCCTTGATATTACGATACTCGATATCATAACAGAACTGTGACAGGTACAAGGACTAGTGATATAAGCGTGTAGAGACGTATGGTTGCAAGTTATTTTTATTTCCGAAGAAGGCCAACAGGGGACGATGAACCATAACCAGGATAAACTTCCGGTCTCATAGGTACTTAAAGTAACTCCAATGATGATGGATAAATGCTTCTTCTTCAATCTGGAGGTAGTGCTGTCCCGTATCAGAAAGGATTTTGGAGGCATACACTATGAGACATTCCTTGCCATTTGGATAACGATGGAATAAAATAATTTCAATTTATCTGGGAGATGTGTCCGATATTTCAGTGAAGACGGTTGGATCATGGCGAGCAAGGACTTCTGCTCACGAAAGTATCTATTTGACGTGTTCGAATGTTTGTTGGCACTTTGATGACCAATTTCGTATGAGGTTGTAGAGGTTCGCAAACATATGATAAAAACGGCATGAACTTTCCTTAAAAATTAATTAATCCAAGGAATGAATGTACTTTGAACGTATTCACTGGAAGCTGGATTGTTGAAACTTTCTTTGGACTGGTGTGGATCCCTTCCTTGAAGACGACGTGTCCCAAATACTCAATTTTCTTTTTTAAAAATTTACATTTATCATCGGACAAGCGATAATTGAATTTTCGCATACAACTGAAAATAGTTTTTAGCGCCTGAAGGTGATCCTGGTCTGACTGACCACTGCACAATCCATCATCAATGTAGGACCCATTCATCGAAATCCCTTCTGTGAGTTTATTCTTAAACTCTTGGAATATGGTTGGGGCGGAAGCGATACCCGGTGGCAGGACGTTATACTGGTACAGACTTCGGTGTGTGCTAATGACGAGAAATGTCTTCCAAGTTTCCTTCACTTCCAGTTAATGATAAGCGTCGATTTCATTCATCTTGGAAAACTTGTTTCCTCCAGCGATTGACGAAAGCAACTCTTGTGTTGTCAGCGGGTATTGGGTGACGTGAAGTTGACTGTTCACTGTTGACTTGAAGTCACCCGTCATTCGAACATAATTCTGGACCATGACGATTGGTAATTTCCACTCACTGGAAGATAGGCTTGATGACTCCAGATTGCTCCATTTGTACAAGCTCCAGGTCGACTTTTGTACGTAATGCAGAAGGGAGACGACGAGCCTTCAAAAACTTTTGGCTTTAAATCCGTCAATTCTGCCAATAGGAGAAGAGGACAGGTTATCATATTCTTTTAAGAGAGATTCCAATGTGAGGCTGCTGTTGGTTTCTATAGTCTTCTTAACGTCTTACGGAGGGAACTTGAATATCTGCATCACGACCAAATAAGGATTCATGTTTTGTCGCTGGAATACGGTGTGTAATTTTCACTCTCTTGTACTTCAACTTACACAAGAGATCTCGGATGGCGTCAAAAGTTTCTCCTAAGTAAGTTTGGAAAGTGTACTTGGACGGGTACAATTTTTCCAAAAACCTTCATTGCGCATTTCCTTTCCACAAACTCTGTCGTGTTTTATTTGCTGAGGATAGTCGTTCATTTCAACATTTAGCATGAAGGGTGGATCTTCGGTTGACGTGTGTACTTGATAGACCTGATGGTTATTTAAAACTTGTTATTGATGTTTGGAAACACAGTACTTTTTGAAGTACCCATGCTTCCCGCAAAAATAACAGACGACATTTTTGTGTGGGCACTCCTTTACTGTGGTGTGTGACTTTTTATTACAGTGGTGAGGCCTTTTCCAGATTTGGGACCTTTTCTAGACTTAAAAGTAGTCTTGTGGATTGTCTCCTCCTGTGTGAGGACCTTGAATTGGCTGTTACGAATGAATGGTGCACTGGACTCTGCAAACTTATATGCAAATGCGATTGGCACTACTTCCTCCAGTTTTACATAATCGTCTTTGCTACAACTAGCTTTTTGTGCTGGACAAACCGTAGATAAACTGGTCACGGAATCGCTCGTTGAGCTCCGTGAACTTGGATAATGGCTCGTTTTCGGAGGTCCGCCACTTTCGCGGACGTTGATTCACCTCGCTGTTGTTGGCGGTTAGCGAATTTAAAACGTTCCGAACGGGCCTTCAGTGCGGGCTTGAAATACGCCTTTAGGACTGCGATGAGATCCGCGAGTGGTTTGGATACTGGGTCGCCCGTTGCTACCAAGTTAGATAAACTGGAGAAGGTGGCTATCCCAATGTTGGAGAGGAAGATAGCTCGGCACCGGTTTGCTTCTGCTTTTCGGTCAATCGCATTGGCCTCTAGGAAACTGTTGAAGACCTTGACCCAAGTTTCAAATCATTGGACTCTTAACTTAAAACTCCTTAATATTCAAATAACTGACATTTTGGATTACCGCAAACTCATACTAAAAAAACTGTTGGTCGATCATACTTTGATTTGAGACTTATCTTTAAATTCAAACGATGATAAGAATTTTTATCGTTTTCTGAATCCCATGCAGTATCACAGCCCATCTCATCGCCAGGAGTTGCCTAAAACACATGACATCAAATATTTGTTCATTGAGAAGACATTCAAAATTTGCCACCCCTGTAAAGGAAGAAACCGAGATGTGCGAAAACTAAAATTTTTACAACCGCCAAACAAATTTCATCAATTCAAAAGGCTGTACCAATTATTATTTCTCAAGATCAGGAAATTTTACAAATGGATTTCGGACGCCAAAAAGATTAATGCATCTATTTTTAAATGGAATATATTGATCTCTTTCAAAAAAGTTTTTAATTTTGTAAAACAAAATGTGAAAAGTATGTTATTAATAGTGTCATTACTTTCTATGAAATCGCCATACTTGTCTAAGTACGCATGCAAACGCATTCTTCACCTTGTTGTCTAGTAGCTCAGAACTGTTTGCATATCTTTATCACTAGTATAATTTTTTCAGGTTTTTCTTTAGCTTCAGAAAAAGTCGCAAGGGCTAAGACTCGGGTTATAGGGTGGGTGCAGTAAAATACTACGAAATATGGATATATGGATTGCAGTGAGGATGAGTATTGTTAAGCTAAATAATTGCTTTGGTGGTTTAAAAATTCATTGCAGACTAAGACGTTCTGGTGCTATAGACGGCCCTCAGTACTTTTTGTGCCGAAACAAAGGCTTTGAATCATTGCCCTTTTGTTTTTTGGATTGTATAGTGTGCCTAAAACATGTCACTAATGATACGTTCGGTGGGAAAAACATCACATTCCTGTTCGTATCTATCCAAAAGTTGCCGGCAAATCTTCTTTCGATTGTGTTTCACTTAATTTTATTTTAACATGCATGGGAACCACCTTGCGCATACTTTCCTGAAGTTAAACAAGGGATGAACGATGTGGCGGACTCGTTCAAGAGAAATTTCAACAATTAGAACGATATCCTTCCTCTTCATGTAGCGATTAGCGAATTAGTTCGTCTATTCGTGCTTGATTCTGTTCATCTGTGGCCGTCAAGGGTTGTTTTACACATCAAATTTTATTATGCAGATCTATTATGCGTGAATTTTTTTATTCAAGTATCTTGACCACTGCCTAACACTACTGACATTTACGTAGGCGTTGCCATGGATAGCACTAATTTGTTGATGAATGCGAATGGACATTCATCGTTCAATCGTTAGAAACTCAATGCAACTTATCAATTTGACCAGCACAGTAGAGCCACCTGATATTATTATAAGCAAACGCTACTGAGTGTCTTGATGGACTTGTTGGCTATGTAGCAGGCAAGAGTTTTCAGATCACCATTGTACATATTTTACAGGTTGGTGCAAAAATAAATGCGGTTTATTTTAGTTTAAACTTTATTTAACTTGGGTTGGCCAACCCAAGCTAAATATTTGGTTTAGAGTTTCGTCGACAATTGTATTATCTATATTCGGTTTCGCATAAATCAAAGTTGTGCCGCATGCGCCTACTAACGCCAAGAATTGGCCATGTAGTGCATGAAACACCGATAGGTGGTACAAACTGTCTAATTACTTTATGATAATTTATGTTTTGACTTATAACAGGTCAGCCGTGATCTAAATCGAAAATCTAAAATTTTTACGCGAGGTTTGGCCACGGATCGGTTCGAATGAGGTATTCACCTTTGAAATTGATCTATAACTGTAAGAGTAGATGTTTATGTAATATACCATTTTAAAAGGCAAAGTTTAGTTATAACTGTTTATTACCTAAATAATGACGGAAAGAAAGCAAATTCGAGTATTGTATGAGTTCAAATTGAGGCGTAAAGCAACAGGAATTGTTCACAATATTAATCAAGCATTTGGCCAGGGGACCATTAGTGAACGTAGAGCTCAACATTGGTTCCAAAAGTTTCGTCAAGGGGGCGAGAGCCTTGGAGATGAAGAGGGTCGTGGACGTCCTCCTGTGATTGAGGATGATGATTTGAGGGTCATTGTTGAAGCGGACCCACCAAAAAAAAACGCCTTCAAAGAATTCATTAGCTCTAGAACTTCAGAATTTTATGCTACCAGAATCAATAAATAGACTTGTTTCTTGTTGACAAAAATGCATAGAATCGAATGGTTCTTATTTTGATTAAATAAATTAATTCAAAGTTGAAATGCACTGTTCTAAGTTTGATAATTAGAAACCGCAATTATTTTTGCACCAACCTGATACAAGCTCTTTACCGTATGATACCTTAAAAATCTGTAAATCACGAAAATGTGCATATTATTGTTTTTCAGTAATAGTATCAAAGTCGCCAGCGTAGTCCAGTGGTTGAGGCACGGGCTGCGGTGCGGGCGGACCTGGGTTTCATTCCCGGAGCATCTCTGATGCCTGGCGGGTGGCCTACTCAGTCACTAAAAATAATTGAGTACCTGCGTTCACTCGGCGGTCGTCTTAGGCGCGGTGCTTGCCACATCGCCCCGCATCAGAGATGGTGCGCGACGACCGGGCAGAGAGAGCGAACGTATGAGAGCTTTAACCTCTCAGTTCGCAGGCCGTGCTCCCACGCGGGGTGTTAAAGCCTTACCATTATTATTATATTATTAGTATCAAAGTGCTCAGTAGTAAATTGATTATTTACTTAAGTAATATTTGCTACTATTTTTTATTACACAACTAAAATACTAAAATATGTTTTTAGTTTTAATAACAACAATATATATTTATTTTCTATGTTTTTATAAAAATATTATATTCTTACCTAATTACAACAGAAAGTGAAGAAACCGCTGCTGTGACAGTTTTACAAAGGTTATTGGAGTTGCGTTGTGTTTGGTAAAGTGGTGGATGCTGAATAATCCAAATTAGTGTCCATCCATTCAGGAATCTGGAAAGCATTGCATTTTAGAGTTATTTAAGGAAAAGAAAATACATCATTTTGAAGAATAATAACAATTAATTTTAAAAAGCAAATGGAATCATAAAGTTTTACCTATACTGCAGATTATTATTAGAAGAGGGTATTAACGTTCTTTGTTTAGAATTTCACCGGGTAGTTTATTAAGGATTTGCAAGGTCATATTTTTTAAATATCGGCATATTAAAAATAAAATGAAGGCAAAAATTAAATCAAATATAAAAGTAGTAGATACTACCTACATTTAAGATGATAAAAATGCAGAGGTTAAATTAAGGTCAAAATTTGAGGCCATTTTTTAAAACCAGGTATTAAATTTGAGTCAATATTGAAAAATTTTAACTAAGTTGAATATTTTTGAAATATGTGGAAACCACCTTAAACTATTTTCTTGTTAAATGATTTCACAAGCGTTTATAATACTTAAGAGAAAAAAATCTTAAATTAGCCAAACACTTAAGCAAGCCATAAAAATCTCTTGTAATAAAGCTCTCAAAAGGCAAGTAGAAAATGTGATATAAATCTAATCAGAATTTAATGCGAGTAGAAATTAAAAATATTGAGTGATCGAAATGAAATGGTTCTAAAATGCTATTTAAAAGCATTAGATTTTTATAAGTCCATAATAAAAAAATTATTTTAAATTAAATATTAAATATTGTAATGAATTTTCGAACGCCGTTGTAAAGAAACCGTCACCTTGCAAAGTCCTCTGCCATTGTTGCAGCCGTGCCGTAGCGGTCGAGTAACAAACCTAATGCGTTTTTTAATGTGCCTTCAACGTGAGAGCTTCTGTCGTTAAGATCCTTGCAGTGCTTGTAAACGTGTCAATACCAAAACAGGGATATTCTAGAAGGAATGCGAACGTTCCGAGCGTTCTGAGAAAACTCCAGAACAGATGCTGGGCGTATAAGTAGCACGTGGAGAAGCAATAAGGGGACAGAAGTCATTTCAATCTAGTGGTTGGAAATCCACGTCGTCATAAGAAGGGCTAGCACCTAAGGACTTCAAAATTATGAATAGAGCAACGGATAATCGGGGTATCACAAAGGAAAGTGAACTATTCTAGTACAAACTAATAGTGCTCTAGATAGACATAAACATAAATGTTTTTAAACAATTTAAGTTCTGGAAATAAATTAAATAAGTAGTTTGAATAAGTTTTATTAATTACAATTAAGAGCAAAAAAGTTACAATTGGTGCCAGGTGTGGGGTTTTTGCATCCGTAACGTGAGTGGTGGATAAATTAAAATTAAATAAAACACTGTGAAACATGTCTACGAAGACATTGACGCTATTCAACCTTAAAGTTACCGACTTCAAACGTGAGCTGGAGGAAAAAGATTTAGAAATTGTTGAAAGTAAGGCTACATTGCAGCTTAGTGGACGCTGGTGAGGATCCAGAAAGTTTCCAGTTTCAAATTTCGGGCGGATTGTCTGATATCAGCGCCATGCTAAACTGTTTAAAAGCAGATTTTAACTCAAACACAAATAATGTAAAAGCAGATTTGAACTCAATATAGCAGATTTGGACTCGAACACGGACACACTACTACATAACAAAATAGATGGCCCGAAAGAAATTGTTTTCGAAACATTGGGCCATAAAATGTATAAAGACGGAGCAGAAATCAATGAATACATGAACAAAGTTAGAGAAAAAGTCAAAGGTTTATTAATGATATAAAAATAATGATAAGTGAACAGGATGCGAAAATTGATGCTATTGAAGAGAAAATAAAAGAAAGGTTTAGATCTCCGAGCAAGATAATTTCTGGTAATGTACTTAGCGAGTCTTAGGCAGACAGGAAGGCTAGCAAGTGCAGGGGTCATTTTTTGTACCGATATGATGGCGGCAGTTACAGGACAAAGCAACATTAATGATCTACTTTCCAACTTCCTTGCAGAATTTAAAGCAATGTTCGCGCAACTTATAAGCCAGAACAGCTCAACATGCTCTCCACAGTAATTAACAAAATAGCATAAAATGGCTAATTACCTACGTATTGGTACCTGGAATGCCAATGGCATTACCCGACACATCCCGGAAATAATTACCTTCCTACAAATGCAACAAATCGATATCCTATTAATTTCCGAAACCCATGCAACAGAAAGAACAATAGTTAAAATCCCGAAATATACTACTTACCTTGCCAATCATCCAGACGGCACAGCTCACGCTGGATCAGCTATAATTGTCAAAAACACAATTTCCCACTACGAGATGGAGCCTTTTATAACTAACAAAATACAAAGTGCAAAAATTAAAATAGAAGTTCTCCCGTACCCCCGGTCATTGCGTCCATCTACAGCCCACCACGTCACCCCATCACAATTGAAGAATACGAGGAATTCCTACTAACCTTGGGGCCAAAATTTATTGCAGCGGGTGATTGGAACTCCAAGCATACTGCTTGGGGCTCAAGGATTGCCACCCCGAAAGGACGGAGACTGCTAGCTGCAATCCAATGAAACAACTACAACTACCTATCAACTGGTGAACCAACATACTGGCCCAGTGACCCACATAAACTGCCAGACTTACTTGACCATGCAGTTACCAATGGCATAGCGAATACTTATCAACAAACGGAATCCAACTTCGATCTATCCTCTGACCATACGCCAATCATTATAAGTATCAGCACGACTGTCATTAAGAAAGACCCTCCTTTAAAATTATGCAACAAGCATACCGACTGGGAATATTTTAAGAACTACCTAGAAAATGAAATTAAACTCGAGATCAGAATAAAAAACGCTCAAGACATTGATGAGGCAACCCAGTACTTAACTACCATTATACAAGAAGCTGCATGGTAAGCCACCCCCGTTCCAAAACCATCACCTGAAACAGACAACATTCCTCTGAACGTACGGAACCTCATTTTTGAGAAACGAAGGGGACGGAAAAAATGGCAGAGAACCAAAGATAGACGAGACAAAACCCACTATAATAGACTAACGCATCAACTGCAAAAGGCGCTAGCGGAAGCTCGCAATGAAACATTCAGTCAATACATTACCCATCTCTCTCCTGATGACAACTCTATATGGAAGGCAACAAAGAAATTCAAGCGGCCAATAGCAACTATCCCTCCTATCAAAAACCCCAACGATACCTGGGCCAGATCTGATACTGATAAAGCCAATTCATTTGCGAAACACCTTGCTAACGTGTTTACAACACCACAAGTACAAGGTCATGTTGACGATAAAGAAATTGAATCCTTCATTGATACTGTGTGCCAATTGTCACCGCCAATCAAGCCCTTTACGCCAGCAGAAGTTTCTCAACAAACGTGCGTAAAGCACCAGGATATGACCTAATGGTTGGAGAAGTACTTAAAAACCTCCCCAGAAAAGCGATTGTACTAATTACCACAATATTTAACAGAATACTACAACTCTGCTACTTCCCTATGTTATGGAAACATGCCCAGATAATAATGATTGCGAAACCTGGCAAACCGCCCACCCAAGCACAATCCTACAGACCAATAAGTCTCCCGCCTCTCCTTTCCAAACTTCTTGAACGGCTACTACTCCAGCGCATTAAGAAATCTGTAGACCTAGACCAGCTTATCCCACTGCACCAGTTTGGATTCCGTGAAAGCCATTCCACCATTCACCAAAGCCACCGAATCATCACTCATATAATGAAAAGCATGGAGAAGAAGAATGTATGCCCAGCGGTGTTCCTAGACATTAAGCAAGCGTTCGACAAAGTGTGGCATACTGGCTTGTTATACAAACTCAAATTACACCTCCCCAGTCAGCTATACGTACTATTCAAGTCATACCTCACAGACCGAACCTACGAAGTCAAAATGAACAGTGCAGTCTCAGATATCCATCCAATCAAGTCCGGAGTCCCGCAGGGCAGCGTCTTGGGACCACTGCTATATCTAATTTATACATCAGATGCACCAACCACAGACAACACTATACTTGCGACATTTGCTGACGACACGGCCATCCTTTCAGTCAACCAATCTCTTGAACTTGTTGTGGAACATCTTCAACAGCATCTAGACTCACTGCAAGCCTCCATAAGTGGAGAATTACAGTCAATACTGATAAATCGGCTCAAATAACCTTCACTATAAGACGTATCGAATGCGCTCAAACCAGCATAAATAACACCCCAATTCCAATCCATAGGGAAGTAAAATACCTCGGCTTGCACCTCGACCAAAAACTCAATTGGAGCTCGCATATCAAAGCCAAAAGGAAGCAATTAGATCTCAAAATCAAATAAATGGCATGGTAACTTGGAAAACATTCCCAACTCTCTCTATCAAACAAGGTTTTGCTGTATAAAGTCATCCTGAAGCCCATATGGTCCTACGGGATCCAACTCTGGGGATGCGCCAAAGCAACACACACTAAAATCCTTCAAAGATTCCAGTCCAAAACCCTCCGTATGCTGGCCAATGCACCATGGTAAATAAAGAACGACACCCTTCATAACGACCTAGGAGTTCCCTACGTAGATAGTGAAATCAAAAGGCTCTCAACTAACTATACCAGTAACTTGGCAGGACACCATAACCAACTCATTGAACAACTCTCCAATCAAGCGGACATCGCAAGAAGGCTCAAACGACAATGGCCGCTGGACCTCGCACAACCTAATCAAAACTGATGTAATCATTAGGGAGACTAGCACTGGCTAGAGCTTCCCGCATGACATTGTATTGTTATATAATTTTACTTAATACTCAAATTAGGAGTAGATTGTAAATACGCTGGTTAAATTAATAAAAAAAAAAAAAAATATGATGGCGGTAAATCGTCTTAGACAAATGATCAAAAACAGTTTGAGGTGGCTACTAGAGCGAATGGATAGTCGAAAATTGAAAAGGTGACTGATTTAATTGTTGCTGTGCGGGGCAATGCTCTCGGCCTACTACAGACCCGTTAACGAGCAAGAAAGTTATAGCCAGATCGTTAAACGTTTTGAAATGCGTTACGGTCATGCTCATCTAAAGGAAGTTTACCAAATATAGCTTCGAAGTCGAGTACAGAAATCTGATGGAACCCTTCAAGAATTTGAGGCTCATGCCGTTCGCTTGGTTTGTATTTCATATCCAACAGCCCCAGATGACTCACTTGAAAGCATATTTATTGACAGTATTAACGGTTGGAACACACAAAAAGCAATGAGATTGGCCTGAGCAAAAACTGATTGACGCGTTCGCGCACGCACTGAAATTTGAAACTGCTAAACAGGCGTTCAAGAAGCATGGCAATATAAGAGAACTTATAGTAAATACTGAGGAACTAAATAAAGCACTTGTAGAGGATTCAGCAGAAAATATTGTAAAGATATGTGTACTATATTTTAGGACTACCATATACATAATAGGAAGCCAGCGTGGTCCCGTGGTTGAGGGGCGGGCTGCGATGCTGACGGACCCGGGTTCAATTCCTGGTGCTCTCTAAAGTCACTAAAAATAATTGAGTACCTGCGTTCACTCGAACAAGGGGTAATAATAGTGATCGTCTTAGGCGCGGTGCTTGCCACACCGCCCCGCACCAGGGATGGTGCGCAACGACCGGGCAGAGAGAGCAAACGCATGAGAGCCTTAACCTCTCAGTTCGCAGGCCGCCCACGCGGGGCGTAGAGCCTTACCATTATTATTATTATTATATACATAATAGATGTTTTTGCATTATACTTCAAGTCGTATGTGAAAAATAAAAAAAAAACCGAAAAGGATTATATGAGTTCATGGTCTTTTTGGACAATCATAATAATAACTCTTAAATAGTGAAATTTAAGGATCATAGTATTTAAACAAGGCCAATAAAAATATTGATGAACGGTAAAAAGTTGATAATTAATAAAAATACCTGCAAATAAGGGGCTCATACTTTTTCTTGCGTTTCATCGAGTCTCCTCGTATATCTTAGCTTTATCTTAGTAACTCCCTAAGGAACTGTTAGAACCATGCCATTTCATTATTATGTGGGAATGTTTTAAGAGCGATTTATTCTATTTTCGCTCCCTTGAATGTTCTTGTTTTTATTCAAAGGAAGAAACTAATGTAGTATTTTATTTTATAAACAGGATAAAAAGATTATGTAGTGATAGGCAAGGCAATGTCGTTAGCGAGCAGTGCATGCAATTGGTCGTTTCACCATGCTCGATAGCTCAATGATATCCAGCCGGTACTTGTATTTAGGGTAGACAGACCTTCCCCAGCTGTGATAAGAGACGTTCCGGGGTACGTCGCAGAAGGGAAGATGACAACGATATCCCTACCCTTACGGTGAGGAGGGTGAGGAAGGGCCCCAGCGTCAATGCCGCTAATGTTCCTTGAATTTGAGCGGAGCAACAAGGGTATTTTTCAACGCACGCGGTGTTTTTGATATAGCTATTACGATGAAGCAGTTGTATAAGAGAAATTTGTCAGCCAGTGTCGGCGTTGCCAGCGCGTTGGACACGCGCAGTGTTGCTGTCGCGCCCATCTGAAGTGCATAAAGTGCGTGGAAAATCATCACTTAGTGAGATGAAGCCTCGAAGCAAGCCAACCACCTACGCGAACTGCAAGGATTTCCACCCAGCTAGCTTACGGAGATGTTCTGCATTCCCTAAGCCCACACCTTGCCAGACTACGACCGTACCTGAGCGAAGTTACGCCACAGCCATCAAGGATGCTTCTACCGACTCTTGACCAAAGCCAGCTCATCGCAGAACATTTAACCGCAGCCAAAACACTAAGTCTCAACCACCAATACAAAACTCTTCCAGAAGGTATACTCCTCTGAGTATTTTGGAAGCATTTAATAATATCGTGGCGGTTACTTAGAACATCACAAACTTCCTTCAGTTGGTTGTGGGACTGATGTCCTGCAAAGATTATATCGCCGTCATCTTTGTTATGTTTAGAACTTCCTGTACACTTGGGTACCAATTCAGTTTCCACTAGTTTGAAAACACCTGAAGAGGCACACCAACTTCCAACGGTAGGGCTTCCTAGAGAAGAAAGGTTAGGGGCTTAGATTCAGGTATCTTGTCAGCCAAAGATATACACGTCCAAGGCAATGGATTAGGTATTTAATGATCTTATTGTAGAAGGAATTGTACAACAAAAGATGTATATAATTTTATATCTACAGTAGAGATTAAAGACAGCTTTGATTGTTTTAGTTTCAAACGGATACTATTCTGACACACTGACTACGTTCGCAAAAGTGGAATTTCCTTCATTTGCTTACCACCGCACCTAACAGATAAAATGCAGTATCTGGATGATGTTTTTATGTTTTATATTAAAACATTTCACTCTCTGGTTGTTCACAATTGGTTTAGCAGCAATCCTCAGACAGGCATTTTGTTTTATTAAAGACTGTAACTAATGGGTTTCGCAAAATTTCTAATCCCAACATCTTCAGTGATGTGACCTGGGCTTAGCAAAATGATGAAGTTGAAGAAGTTGCTACTTGCTACTCAGTTCACAACATATTAAGACAATTCCTGTTATCTATAGTAATTATTGACGTTAACTAGACGTTCTGCAATTGCAATAAGCTCTTCATGGCTACTATAAAAAGAAATGCAAAGCCTCGCAAAAGACAGTTGCTTACTTAAATAAAAGAAACATGGGACAAATTACAAAACTATTGTGATAATATTGCAGACATTGATTACGTGACGAACGACGATAGACAGCAACGATAATGTAGAATGTTCTGCATATGAAAAACTGTTTTTGCCGGACAAACCAGGCGAGAAATGGATTTGATATGTAGTGTATTATCTGGTCCACAAACTAAGCTGCAGGTCTCAGAATACAGATATTTTTGTATATGAGACTTATTTGAAAAGCTACTCCTCCTTTCCTGTTCAAGTTGGTTTAAAAAAAGTAATGTTTTATAAAGATTAAAATATTTTCATATTTTTAAGTATTTAATATATTTATTATCATCTATACTTGAAAAATTTCAGTATTAGGCATGCACTGCCTGGTAAATAATGATTGTGAGACAAACATATTATTTTTTAGCTTATTATTAGACTCATGAGGGCTGGTGAAAGGGGTGATAATACTAGGTTTGTAAAAAGTATCGGGAACAATTTTTTCCTGACGTGACTGTACATCGGAGCGCGTGCTCGGTGGTGAAGGGTGTGATCTTCAAGACGCGCCAAACGCCAATCGCTTGCGATCGTTCGTTCAGACTAGATCGTGTTTTCAGTGGACCCCTGTTGAGTGTCTCGGTGTAAGCGGAAAATGCAGCGAACGCTTGAACAGCGGTACGCCATCAAATTTTGTGTTGGACTGGGGAAATCGGGTACGGAGACGTTGGGCATGATTCGCCAAGTGTTCAAGGATGAAAGCATGTCACAAACTGCAGTTTTTAAGAGGCATAAGCTTTTCCAAGATCGCCGAGAGAGTGTGGAGGACGAGCGCTGGACGGCCGTTGACCTCAAGAACCGACGACAGCGTGCAACGTGTGCGTGAAGGGCTGAATTCAGACCATCGGTTAAGTGTGCGCATGGTCGCAGATGAAATTACATTGATAAGATGACAGTGCACACCATTATCACTGAAAATTTGGCGATGCGAAAGATCTGCGTTAAATTCGTCCCAAAGGTCTTGGACGGACGACCAAAAGCAGAGGTGTGTGTCTGCTTGCGAAGACTTTCTGCAATGCGTTGAAGAAGACCTCGGCTTTTGGACGATTCCCCAACCCCCTCACAGTCCCGACTTGGCATCAGCAAACTATTTCCTATTCCCAAAAGTGAAATCCTCTCTCAAAGGACACCATAATTGGACCCTAAGTGCCGTCATGGAAGCTTGCACGCGTACCCTTAAGGACGTTCCGAAATTCGTCTACCAGGAGCCTTCGAGTCGTGGAAAAGCCGCCGGCAAAAGTGTGTCGACGCTCAAATGATGTACTTTGAAGACTTTTGAGGTACTCTAGCAATATCTCAAATAAATCTATTTTTCCGAAACTTTTCCCGATACTTTTCATACAAACCCTGTATGTTAATATGGAACGAAATTTGGGGCTTCTATTTTAGTTGCCAAAATTTTCTTTTTATTAAAATCAATAATTTTATACTTATGTATGGTGTTTTGCGTATTCCGCTTTGTTGGCCGCATTATGTTCTGTGTACCGTCTGTATTCTAGCAGGTCGCTAAGCTCTGCTTTGCTACCATAAAAGTTATCTTTATCCGGAAGATCAATTATTACTCTGATTCGGAGGTAGTACGTGGTTATGGTTTATGTTTATTAGTTTAATTAGTTGGTATGGTGCTATAAAGGATAATCGTTAAATTTAATCACTGAATAGAGTAAAACTAAACACAAGTAATAATAAAACATTGTAGATGAGTAAGAAAACAATTTCAATTTAAAGTTAAAAAACGTTCAGAGACAATAATAACAAAATAGCAATACGTAAGTTTCTCAATTATAAAAGAAATACTTGCCGTGTTGCCGCTTTTGATGCAGCGGTTGCTAGTGTAACCACAAGAATCAACACTGAAAGCTTTTCTTAAAGGTGGAGGTGCTGTCGTATGGATTAAAATCATCATGCTGTCTGGTAGCGCTTGAACCTTCTCCAGCCATATTTTTTGTCCCATTTTTAATTTTACATTAGAAGAGTATAAACTAGAAAATGTCTGAATGAGCGTTAAAAATACCACAAATATTTTTTACTCACGCTAATATACTTTTAGGATTTTTTATCAATTCGGGGGGATGAATCTCCACCTTATCTTTTGATGCAGAAGAACTTACTTCGGGAATCTGCTAGTATTTGAAACTTTAACAAGTCATGGATAATTATTTCTTTAACGTACCATTTGGGAACTGAGGGAATAGTTGCTGCTTGATAATTTTTCAAGTGTTTGGAATTTTTTGCGTGTAGCCTCTTTATGATAAGTTCCCCAAAAGTAAACGATGTTGTCGTTTGTTCCTGCGATCGTATATGTAGACCCACAGCTTACCATCTAAAACGGCTATTTTAGCTTTGTGCGAATCATAATTAATTTTTCGTACCACAATATTCTTGGGTACATTCATCATTTGAGGATATTTATAGGTTGTGCAGTTTCCAATACCAAGCTGACCTTCATTATTTCCCCCCATTCCAATTACCTTTCCGTTATGGGTAAGTAAAATGGTGTGGTTAATACCGATGCTAACGCTTATGATTTTATCTTTTAGGATTCTCAACATCTTGAAGTTTAAAACTTTGGCTTCGTTTTGGATTCCAAGTTTGTTGTATGTATTTTCACCGCACACTAAAAGTCTTCCATTCGAGTCGAGGAGCGCAGAAGAGTTTGATTCGGCAAATATATCTGCTATGATATACTCACTGGAAAGTTTAATAAGCGTCGGTACAGAGCTGAAAGAATTATCATCACTAATTTATTTTGTAATGTGTAATACTCTTAAGCACCAAAACTTTTCATGTCCTAAACCTAATTGTCCACTCGAGGAAGAACCCCAAGAATACACTTTGCCAGATGATGTTAGCGCAAGAACATGTTTTAATCCACAGCTGACCTTTACAATGTTTGTTGTTATTAGGGTATCTATAACACATTAAACCAATATTAAAGTTACGCAAGTAACTTTCATACCTTTCGTACCAATAAGAGTTGGGCGAAGGAGGTTGTTCCAGTTTCCGTGCCCTAAGCTACCTTGACGGCCATCCCCGCACGTAAAAACCAAACCGTTTTTGTTTAGAAATACGCTAAAGCCCTCGCCCGCTGCGCATCTGTAAGATTAAAGTACCATAAAATTGTTCATTAGCGCACGAAGACGATTATTACTGAACAATATTTTTTCCTCGTAGGTAGTCCACACAAATGGGGTGCTTTCGTCAAGTATCCGTCGTTCCGTGAGCTAATTGTCCAAAAGTGTCCGCACCCCATGTATAGACTAAGCTATCTAGACATCACATACGGTTATTTCAAGAAGAAAGAAGCTGTTTTTCAGTTACCGAATGTCACAACGATAAAATGTGTTACGCTTGCTGAAAAACTGATTATCGATTTGCTTGGCAGTTCTACGGGGATTAGATCCATTTCATCTCCAAATCCTTCCAAGTTATAGAGGACAGATCTCGATGTAAAACGCCTGCAATTAAATGATATGAACTCATATATTCATGACTGTTTTAATAGATTCTTTAACTTACCTTGTATTTGACAGCGAATTTAAGGAACGCCGTCTGTCCTCGCTACTCTGTTCAGGAGATTGGGCAAATCGCGGAATTATTTGGCCGTGAATCTGCTGGGCTGAAGGTCTACTCATATAGTCTCTCTGAAGTATGTCATGCACAAGCTGTGATAAATTCTTTGAGTACAAATCCGGTATTTCATCGTATTCGCACTATAGTATTCAAGCGTGAATAAAATTATAGATTTCTGTACAAAAAATACTCACAGCTGTTATTCTTTGAATAAGAGCCGGCAAATTTGGAGCTTCGAAGGGCTTGCGAAGACACGCCAGCTCATACAGTATGCAACCTATTGCCCAAATATCAGACTTATCGTCGTAGTCTTTCCCTTCACACTGTAAATGATGTCTAGGTTACCATGTTTCAAAATAAAGGTAATAATTTTAATTTCTGATATTTATGTTTTTACAGTGCAGACTTACTTTGAGTTGAATTTCTAACAAAAAATTTGCCGAAAAAGTAATAGCGTTAAGAGTGCTTGTTTAAATTTTTTAAGAATAGGGTAGGTATAGATTCTCGAAATAAAATATACATCCTGAAAATCAAGGTAGGTCAAATCAGCAAATATTTTCTAACCTGTTTTTGTAGGCGATTGTAGGAAATCTGAAGGAGCAAGGGTCAACAAATCAAACACACATCCAATGTTACGCGAATGCGTAATTCGCAGTATTGGAATAGAGGACTTATACATTGTAAAAGGTAATACATAAAACAAAAGTCAGCTATTATAGCGAAAAAGTTTTGTATAACGAGAGGCTGCATAAAATAATTTTAAAGGTAGACATCACATTCAATTAAAAGAACTTGTGGTAAGTGAAATGTGTAAAAAGCACGTAAAAAGTATTATTAGCGTCAAAATAGAGCTAGGATAAATAGAACTTAGGACAAAGTTAGTTTTTTCATTCATAAAGCATATTGTGGTAAAGAAAAGAAGAGTAAATATACATTTTTTAAAAGAAGAGAGACGGATTTTCCGGATAATTAAACAAAAGACAGGTAAAGGAGAAAATATGTTTATATAAAAGGAGTACAAATAAGTCTCTATCGTTTTTTATCGAAAATTGGTCATTTATTGTAAAAGAACGGAATCTTATTTTTTATTCAAAGTATTGTTCATCGCTAACCACTACTTTTCCCCATCTTTCTGGCAGAATACGGATACCGTGTCAGAAGAACGCTTTATTTTTTGAGGCTATCCACGAATCGACTCAATTTTTGGTATCTTCATAATGATGTAAGGTGGTGCTCAGACAGGTCATGTGCCATTGATCAGAACAAGTGATAATCGGAAGAGGCAATGTCTGATGAATACGGCGGGTGGGGTAGGACTTTCCATTTGAGTATTTCCAAGTAGGTTTTGACCGGTGCCGCAACATGTGGACGAGCATTATCATGCAGGAGAATAATTTTGTCGTGTCTGGAGTGGAGTCAATAGTAGGCGCGTTTTTCCTTGAGTGCTCAGCTCAGTCTCATCAATTGTGTTCGGTAGAGAACCCCAGTGATGGTTTTGTTCGATTTGAGCAACTTATAATACACGACACCAAGCTGATCCCACCAAATACACAACATGAGTTTTTTTCCCATGAATATTCGGCTTGGCTGTCGATATTGAAGCATGGCCACGTGGTTCTCATGATTTCTCTTTTTTTGGGTTGTCGTAGAGGATCCATTTTTCATCATTAGCGACTATACGATACAAAAAACCCTTTCGTTTATGCTTGACAAGCAGCATTTTACATGTGTAAAATCGGCGTTCAACATTTCTCGACTTCAGTTCATATGGAACTCAATTTCCTTGCTTTTGAATAATTCCCAACGATTTTAAACAATGTGAAATTACTTGTCGAGTCACTCCTAACGTAAGTGCAAGTTTTCTTGCGTTGGCAGGAATCTTCCTCCAATAATGCTTCCAATTACGGTCTTCGTATACTTTCGGCCTTCCGCTACGTTCTTTGTCTTCGACGTTAAACTCACCGTTCTTATACTTATGAAACTACTCATGACAACTTCTCTCACTTAAAGCAGCCTTACCATATGCTTCTACAAACAATCGATGCTCCTCAGCTGCAAATTTCTCCAAATTAAAGAAGTAAATCAGAAGTTTCCGCAAATGACGCTTATTCGGCTCAAAGCTTGACATTTTCGCACAAAAATTATATGATGCTGATACAAAATCGCTAATATTTTAAGGTTATGGTGTTGCCAGATGTCCAACCTTACGATATTATGTTTTATATCTGACAATTTCACCCATAACTTACTGGTGGGGCCATCTTTTGTCAAACGACGGAGACTTATTTAGGATGTTGACAAAGTTTACGGAATATTGTCGTTGGAAACAGAAATGCCAAGACAACTTCACTGCCGTATTTAAGCAGAACCGGACTGTCCTTTACTTACGCAATTTTTAAAGTACATTTCTACATAATTAAATTTCTTCTGGTATGTACTTACTATAAATCAGTTTATAACCAAATTCATTTGTATTGACCAATACTTTATCATGTTAAATTGTACAAAGGAATATAATTTTAAAGAAAAATCAATTAAGCAATGACAAAATAGTGACATTACATATTGTTGTCATAATCTTTTTAGTCACATTTATCTTTCTTGGTCGTCTATCGTTTGCTCTGCGACATTTGAGTGACTTTTTTTCTAGGGGATTATAGTAGAGGACCATAATTATATCACCTGTAATAGTAGATTGAAGAACTCCTTTGTTGTTGCAATAGAGGTTTAAAAATTGTTCATCACGGGACATACATTTTTAAATTTCTGACAAAATTCGGGGTTCGACAGAAGGATCTCCTCTCATTGTCATGGAAGGGTTCCGACCAAGAAAACCATAATGTTGTGGGTACACAATTTCCAATAGATTGGTTCAGTATTAAAACTCTGGTAAATCTCGCAGTGTTCGGATACCCGAGAATATTGCAGCAGTGAGGCAGGCTATGGTTACGTCGCCACAATCACTGCTAAGCATGCTCTTACCTTTGGGAATATCTGGGAAGATTATTTTTATTTATTGCATTGCATCAATAAGGAGAATTTTCGGTATTGTGCTTCACAAAATGACTCTATAAACAGCCTCTATACGGTCAGCGTGTAATTGTTTGTTGTACTGTTACGGATTTTGGCATCATAGGGCCGTATCTTTTTAAGAAAGCGGGGCGAGCTATGTTACTATGTTGCGATGTTATGCAATTTCTTGGAACCCAGACTCAACAAGTATGGAAATGCATCTCTGTCGTTCCAACAAGCCAGAGCTAGTTGGTTAAGTAAGCGCGTGTTCGACATAATTAGCAGTTGGTAAAAGGTATAGCCCTAAATCTTTCGCGAGTTGATAGAAGAAACCTTTGTCCTCAATGCTTTGTTACAAAAGATTTGATTGACATTGAATTCTTGCTAGAGAAACGCGTAAAACCTCATGAGTATCGCGTACGCGTCGTGCTACCAGGTTGCGTTCCTCTGTACCCACCCGAAAGGCTGAAAATATCTCATATAACGGCTGCTAAGTACATGAACAAGTCAAAAATATTTGTCAACAAGTGGGTGCAGCGACATGAGACTTGCTGGAACATGGTTCGATAGGCAAGGTATCCCCTAAAGTCAAAAAACAGATCATAAACTTATTTTTGCAGAACCCGGGCTTAAGATTACGTCAAAAAGCAGCAAAATAGAAACAGAAAGGTGTAGATAAATCGTACGTAGCTATCCTAACCCATCTCCATGCGCATGATATCAAATGTCGTAGTTCAGTGAAGAAATCTTTGTTAGGTAAAAATCATGTAACAAAGCGACTCGTTTGGGCAAAGCACAATAACCACTGAGATTGGAGCAATTCTATTTGGGGATACGTTATTGTTCCACAAGTCTGGTCAATCTCAATTAACAGATTGGTACAGCAGACTGTTAAACACCCAGTAAAAGTGCATCTTTGGGACTGCTTCTCAAAACTGGGTTTTGAAACGTTGTTTCTGTTTACGTATAACCTAAATGCTCCAAAATGCTTGAGATTTACAATAAATATTTGTTGCCGACTGCCGAACGTTGGTTCATAAAAAAAACAAGGACTGAATCCTGCAGCAAGTTTTGCATCGAGTGGTAAGAACAGCCTGGCATCGTTACACTTGATTGATCGTCGTAGTCGCCCGATTCAAATCCGAATGGGAATGTGTGAGCATACATTAAGTACAAGCGAAAAAATTGTGGTAGGAGAGTGTTCACTTTGAAGCAATTAACACAAAAATTCGTCGAATTTGGAGGTCCTTGCCGGACGAATACGCCATCATTTCGGTCGAAAGCATGTCTTGAAGATGGCAGGCAATTATTAACGCCGGTGGTAACTGGACATATTACTGATACATCTTTGTTCTGAGTACAACGTACCCACGTATTTGAAAATGTTTTTAAATAATATTTTCTCCACATAAACCTGAACTTGAAAAGTTCTTGGACAAATGTTTTCAGATCACCTCATCTCATTACACGGTGATGTCCCTTGACTGACTAGATCACTAGGCCTGCCCCCTTGCGATTTCTTTCTGTGAAGACACCTGAAGGTTAAAGTCTTTCAACGCCGACTGCAGACTATTGAGGAATTAAAAGATGATATTTGCAATTCGCAGCAGTATTTGTAGAAATGACTCAACAAGCAAAGCGAAACTTTAAGTTGAGGCTGTAGAAATATATTGCTTGTGTGGACAAACATTTGGACGATATTATCTTCAAAACTGGTTGATGACTAATGGCATAATAAAACATTAAACAGAATCTATGTTGTTCTTTTTATTGTTGTTTCAAAAAGGGGAGATCATTCTTCCGGATTCTATATAAATTAGCCCATGGAGAATACGTCACACAACTGTAATGGAAAGCCCCAACTTAACTAATCATTTTTTTACTTTTAAACGCTTACCTTGTAGTACGCAGCTAAATTCCAAAAAATTGATGAATTATTTTAAGTCGGAAAGATAGAATCAGCCTACAAAGCTATCAAAACCTTTTTGTGACAACCTAAAAACGCACTAATGGCGTGAAGGATGAAAATGAAAAAATAATAATAGCTTGTGATGAAATCGTAGAAAAATGGAAACGGTGTTTAGAACAACTATACGGTGATGTATAGATATACGAAGTAGAACTGGAAGAGGATCTGAATGAAGAAAATTTTGTAGAATACATAATCTAACCGGAGAACGATAAAGCCATACAAGAACTTAAAATAAACAAAGCAGTAGAAATAAACAATTTTTTGACAGAAATAATAAAAAATATTACTGGATCAACTCCCAAGAAACTATATCAACTAATAAATTAGATGTATAGGAATAATAACAGAATGTTTTTCATCAGGAAAATAACAGTGACAATTCTAAAGAAAGAAAAAACGGATAGAATCGAAAACTACCGTACAATTAGTCTGATCTTACATGCCTCTAAAATATTGAATATAAAAGAATAGAAAGAGTAATAGAAGACCAACTCACAGACGAGAAGTTGGCTTCAGAAAAAACTCAAAAATGAGAGAAGCAATTCTAGATTTAAGAATCATAATTAAGGAAAGAATACGAAAGGGAATACCTACATTTGTAGCTTTCGTTGATTTGGAAAAAGCTTTTGACGATGTAAAATGGTCTGCACTGTTTGGCATTCTAAGAAAAGTGGAAATAAAACTCAGAGACAGAATAATTTTAAACTCCTTATACCACGGGCAAAAAGCAGTGATAAGACAAGAAGTGTCAGCACAGCTAGGAGTCAGAGAAGGATGTGTGTTGTCGCCACTCTTATTCAATCTTTATATACAAGATGCAATCAGTAAACAGAGGAATAAATATACACGGGAAGAAAATAAATATGATACGATACGTTGATGATATAGGAATTATAACTAAAAGCAAATAAGATTTACAACAATCATTGAATGTAATGGAATTGGCTATGAAAGAATACAATATGAGACACGGGAATATACAAGCAACACTAAATGTAAAAAGAATAGGGGAAGTTGAAAAGTTTTGTTATCTAGGAAGCATCATAACTAGAGACGGAAGAAGCAAAAGGAAAATCGTGCGTAAATTACAACAAGCGAAAGTAATGTTTCCTTAAGAAAAAGCAATTACTAACAACCACTAAAACATCTTTCGACCGGAAAGAACAATTTCTACATATACGGGATTGTAACATGGACAATTGTAAAGAACAAAGAAAGAAAATACGTGCATTTGAGTTATGGTGCTACAGAAAAATGTTAAAGGCAAGATGGATTGACAGAATATCAAATAACGAGATATTAGAAAGAATAGAAGAAAATAGAAGACTAATGAAAGGGATAATGAGAAGAAGACACATATTTATAGGACATATATAACGGCATTCGGGCTTACTATAAATAATAATAAAAGGTATGACAGATGGTAAAAATACGCAAGGTAGGCCAAGGTATCCCAAATAATGAAAGATCTGGATTGCTTCATTTACCGAGAAATAAAAAGACTTACTGAAGACAGGAAACAATGAAAAAATAGTACTAAACCAAACCAATTCAAAAGACTGGCCACCTAGAAGAAGAAGACCTTTCACGCTCGACGTTTTCTTCCAAAAGTATTTCAATTGACCAACCTGCACGGGGTTTGCCTTTGATACTTTTTCGGTTTAAATGAAATTGTGTTTATCATTCGTCCAATTCTTGCATGTTTTTATAGTACTATCATTTGTCGTCAGAAGCAAGAAATCCTCATTTTTTAATGTCTACTTCTTTTTGGTCTTCAAACTTTCAAATGAGGTTGAATAGAATAAGTAATAACCTGATGGTATAGTAAAAGTTTTGGCACTTATGTACTTGTATATTTGCAGTTAGATCATAATCAATTGGAAGAAATTTAAAGGAGATCTTCAAACTTCCACTAAATATATAACATCAATTTAGGTTTATATCTGCTATGTTTAGGATTTAATTATGGCTTATATGTATTTGGCTTGTAAAAGAAAATTTAATTAGTCATTTGTTTGATAAAGCGGTAATCATGTGCAATTATAAGAAATTGGGGACAATTTCAAAATCATCAAATTTTCTTCGCCTTTCTAAAAGCAATGCAATGGGATGTCTAGATAATATTCATGGCTCTAAAATTTATCGTACTGCGTTTGCTTGAACAAATAGTCGTTAGTGTAAACTTTTAAAATCATACTTCTACCGTAGCGTAATCTAAAGCGTGATGAGCGGTATACTTCTGTTGTTTTGTGATCGAGTTGGAATTTATATAGTACAAGTTGCTAAATCACATTTAAGACTTCTCTGAGCGAAATTCTTATAAACAAATTAGTACTCCTTTAAGTTTTAATAAATAAATATAATTTTTTAATACAGTGGGAGATTTCATTGAAAATGGGATAACAATACTTGTATGACATTTGACATCTTGCGCTTAAACACACCAAGCAAAAGGATATCCAAAAAAGGTTATATAGAAGAGTTAACAGCTGTAAAAATAAATGTTAACCGGCGACCTTTTGATAGGGATGATGGAGATGACGTTTTTATTTCGAAACAAGTTAAAGTAAAATATGTCTATAAATTAACAAGTTGGTAAACGTGACTAATAGGTTTATCCTGATATGTACATGCACATTGACGAACATGTATTTTATGAAGTTGCTCGAATCAAATGTACATAATCATTTATTTCAATACGAAAGGAATCGGTCAAGATATAAAGCTAAAATTTTAGTAAGTTTATGATTAGTTTTCATAAATGCTTAAGATATTGCCAACACTTCGGAAGTGTGTACATACATATCCTAAAACAGAATTAGTGCGGTTTCATTTTTGAATTGCAACTTTTAGGTCTTTCAAGTATATATGTTGTCACTTAAATAACACTTTAGATGGCGAAATACTTAAAATCATGTAGCTATAGATCAAATTAATATAGAAGTTGAATTTTATGTGCATCAAGCTTCTGAACGACGTATGCCATGCCGTTGCCATAAACAATAATAGACATTATTAATTTTTATGAGCGTGATTAACTTGGGACGTTAAAGAAGTAGCCATATATATAATAATCACGGTTTGCCTTTTGGTAGAGAGCTGTTACGATCGCCAATTTCTTTTTTGCACGCAATTGTTGCGTGACATCGAGGGCGGTGTTTCGGGTAGAGCACAACAGGACCTTGTTTGGTTGTGTATATATACGCCATCAATGGCTAATAACTGGTTTAATATTTATGGATTACACTGGAATATGAAAATATTGTCGTAGTGTGTCTTTTTCTGGAATTTAATTTAATCTTCTAAGATATATTAAAGAGCGACTTATTTATGCTCAACTATTTCAGGAGTATGACGTGTGTGATACTATTTAGGAAGTCATATTTGCGTATTCCACCCTTTCGATTGACGTAGTTGGTACTTTATGTAGTTAATTTTTAAATCCTTTACACGGACAACATTTTCAACAGCTCTCCATGACTATTTCTGGTCTGGTGTCAATTTTGTATCGTTCGTAACTTACAACCTTGACCACCCAACACTTTTCTTAACTTTCTTTATATGACACACTTTTTTGGTGTAATTTGGGTGTAATTGTATTAATGAATATCAGCTAGAAAATTTTATAGCGCTAACTCAATAAGTTTGTAGGATGACTGTTAGATGGAGCCACTATTGATAAATCTATATGATTTTTAGGAAGTACTAACCTTCAAATGATACGTGTCAAAATTTCATGACAATCTGGCGTTTAGTTCACAAGTTACAGTGGTTTTAGTGACGCTACTTGTGTAATTTTCAAAACAATGGAAAAATCTGAATTTCGTGTGTTGATAAAGCATTGCTTTTTAATGAGGAAAAATACCGTTCAAGCAAAGCAATGGCTTGACAAGTGTTGTTCGGACTCTGCTCCATCGAGGCAAATGGTAGAAAAGTAGTTTGCTGATTTTAAATGAGATTGTATAAACGCCTATGATGCTGAACGCTCTGGTCGCCCAAATTCGACAGTTGTTCCAGAAAACACGAAAAAAGTCTACAAAATAATTTTGGCCGATCATAAATTGAAGTTGCGTGAGATAGCTGACACCCTAAATATATCAGAAGGTAGTGTATTCACCATTTTGAGTGACGCTACTTGTGTAATTTTCAAAACAATGGAAAAATCTGAATTTCGTGTGTTGATAAAGCATTGCTTTTTAATGAGGAAAAATAGCGTTCAAGCAAAGCAATGGCTTGACAAGTGTTGTTCGGACTCTGCTCCATCGAGGCAAATGGTAGAAAAGTAGTTTGCTGATTTTAAACGAGATTGTATAAACGCCTATCATGCTGAACGCTCTGGTCGCCCAAATTCGACAGTTGTTCCAGAAAACACGAAAAAAGTCTACAAAATAATTTTGGCCGATCATAAATTGAAGTTGCGTGAGATAGCTGACACCCTAAATATATCAGAAGGTAGTAGTGTATTCACCATTTTGCATGAACATTTGTCCATGAAAAAGCTCTGTTTGAAATAAGTACCGCGTTTGCTCACAGTCGTCCGAAAACAACGCGTTGACGATTCAGAGCGTTGTTTGGAGCTATTTCAGCGCAATAAAAAGAATTTTTTCATGCAGTATGTGACAATGGATCCATCGCTATACTCCAGAGTCAAATCGGTAGTCAGTTGAGTAGACAGCAAAGGGATAAGCCACCCAAAGCGACCAAAAAACGTAAATGTCAGCTGGTAAGGTTTTGCCCTCTGTATTTTGGGACGCGCACGGTATTTTATTTGTCGATTACCTTAAGAAAGAAAGAAACATCAATGGCGAATATTATATGACGTTATTGGTGCGTTTTAAGGAAGAAATTGTGAAAAAAACGACCACAAAATAAGAATAAAAGTGCTATTTTACCAAGCCAACTCACTGTGCACGAATCGCACTTTAAATTGCTTTCTCATCCACGGTATTCTCCAGATCTAGCTCCCAGCGACTACTACTTGCTTGCAAACCTAAAAAGAATGCTCCAGGGAAAAAGATTTGTCTCCAATGAAGAAGTGATTGGCTAAACTGAAGCCTGTTTTGAGGTCAGAGAAATCGTTCTACAAAAAAGGCATCGAATTGTTAGAGAAGCGTTGAAATAAATGTATTACTCTTCAAGGAGACCATCTTAATGAATAAAGTCAAATTTTGCCTAACAGTTGTTGTTTTATTAGTCATCCTACGAACTTACTGAGTGATGTGTTAACTACAGGGTTGTATCCAGAAGTAGTAGGGCTGTTTTTTTTGCCGCGCGCGCGGAGCGATGGAGGGGGGTCTGCAAGGCCGGATGTTATGGAGGGGAGCCTTGGGAACAGATTTCGACCTGCGACAGTCGCCTGCGTGCGTTAGTTGAGTGTGGACCACTGTTTTAGTGACCTCCTGTTGTGACGCCTCGTCGTCAGTTGCCATGGAGCGAAATTTGGAGCAGCGGTACGCCATCAAGTTTTATTACAAATACCGGAAACAAAACGTCAGAGCGAAGAGTGGCACACCGTACAATCACCCCGTAAAAAGAAGGCCAAAATGTTGAAATCGAAAGTAAAATCGATGTTGATTGCATTTTTTGACAGTCGTGACATTGTCCATAAGGAGTTTGCACCTCCTGGACAGACTGTAAATGCAAGATTTTACGTGGAAGTGCTCACACGGCTGCGAAATCGGATCACACGCGTGCGACCAGACCTGGTGGGAAAGTGGAAGTTCCACCATGACAACGCCCCGTGCCACGGCGCGTGGATTGTGAGGGACCTCCTGGCCAAATTCAGCGTTTCCACGTTGCCCCCCCCCCCCACAGCCCTGATGTGGCACCGCCGGACTTCTTCCTGTTCCCCCGGATCAAGAGGCAGCTCAAGGGGCATCGTTTCGACTCGGTGGAAGCAATCCAAGCGGCAACGACGAGGGCGCTGAACAGCATCCCGGAGGACGACTTCCAGAAGGCCTTCGCGATCTGGAACGCTCGCTACCAGAAGTGTGTGGATGCCCAAGGGGCCTATTTTGAAGAGTATTAAGTCGATGTACCAAAATGTTCAATAAATTTTGTTTAAAAAAATCAGTCCTACTACTTTTGAATACCACCCTGTATGAGTTATTAGTATAGAGGTACCAAGTTTCGTTTGATCTAATGAGTAGTTCATTTACAATATTGCTATAGGTTAATGCATATTTGATTTAAACAACTTACTAAGAGTGTTGCATTTGAGATGACCTCAAATTGTGGACTTTAACACATTTTTAATTTTTTTAAATTTTAATAAACTATCGATATAATCAATCAAGAATCTACCAATGAAATATTGTAGCTATAAACAGTCTCATTTGATATGATAATATTAAAGCACTTACAAAATACTTTTAGAAATTGGTAACAGTTAAACGATAAGGCTAAAAAGCATAAAACTTTTTTAGTGTAAAATAATATGACAATTTTAAATTGAGTCAAAAGTTTTGCTTGCTCTTGGTTTCTAATTTTCCATTAAAACTTTGGAAGTAAAAACACATGACGTGGCTCTATCATTTAGTGATTGCGTTGTACTTATTCAAAATGAAGGTGTATTGCAATATTATTAAGTATTGGATGACAAAGTAGTGATAAGGATAACTCATTGTCGGAAAGTTGGAATTCTGTTCTAAAATACTTTGTTTAGTATCAGACGAAAAAACTGAAAACCACGAGAAAACTGCTGGATATCCACAAACAAGAACACTCGACTTGGTTAGAAACAACAGTGTAAAATATGAAAATATAAATTTTTGTTGGAATTGGAAATAAGTTTTAAAACAGCAAAGCCATATACACGTTGAATTACTATGCAATCTTTTGATGAATAAAAGAGACGCAGTTACCGTCACTTGTTCTAGTGGTTTGTTAATGCACAACCTGGATTACATGTGGTTTTTCGTGGTTTCACCTAAGTGAGTACGTTAATTCCCCAACTTATCACTGTTTATGTTAGTGAGAACTCTTACCCTGTGTATGAGACCATAATTTATTATGAAAATTTTAGTATGAGTTGTATGCGATGGTGGATATTGTAGTTTACATTCAAATCATTCACATGTTTGTAAAACAAGTGAACGATGAAAAACTCCGTAGTGGTTATTTCTACCACGAAAATGTCATTTGCCACATCATCAATGTTAACTTGCTTATGTTTCCTTTTTTGAAGATTAAGTCATATCTAAAGGTTTTTGATCATCAATGTTGCCTAATTTGTATTTCATTAAATTTAAGAAGAAAATTGTAATGTTATAGAACATTCTTGTACAAATATTTGAAAATTATTGATCGAAAGATAATCAATTACGATCTACAAAAAAGAAATAAAGCAGCAAAAACTTTTAATTCAACCTGTTGATTATTAGACATTTTCTATTATTGTTAATTATTTATTCGGCAATAAAAGGAGGGATAAATTTAACTTTGCCATACCATTTCTGGGCTTAAGTAGTACGGCGTTCCTACGACAGTCTGGGCTTGCACTCGCGTCGTCATTATCTTCGATATACCAAAATCTCCTATTTTAATCGTACCGTTCCTGTTTAAAAAGATGTTTGCAGCTTTAAGATCTCTATAAAGTGATACATTAAAATATAGCAAAGTGTATTATCGATAGTTACCGGTGAAGAATCTTATGCGAGTGCATATAGCTGATGGCAGATGTGATTTGCGACATTATTTCCAGGATATCTTTCTCCTTGAACATTTTCTTACGTTCCCTGCGCAAATTAATCAGTTGTGCTAGGTTTCCGTTGTCGGCGTATTCCATTTCTATCAGCAATGAGCCTTCCTTCTGGAAACTTCCCATGTATCTGCTCAGAAACAATTGTTGTACTTTAAAATAATTAAAAAAAAATATGCACACCGAATTATGTTGGTATGATTAAGCGAGGCCAGTACGTTAGCTTCGTTAAAAGCCAATTGTTTCTCCGAATCTGACATATCAGATAGGAATACTTCCTTGATAACAACATCCTCGTTATCAGATAGTCTTCTGTAGAGAATCGCTGTCCCAAATGCGCCTAAAACAAATTTATTTAAATGCAACTTTAATGAAGCTGCACGAAAGAAACCTTTTCCGATTGCTTTAATTCTTTCATAACCTTCCAAATTTCCTTTCCGTGAGATCATTATTTATATAAAAATTAACGTATAACGAACCCACTTGTAGAGCAACTCGCTTGTTCCAGATAACGGTTTTTGATACAGTACTGTGTACGTTGAGATTTCCATAGAAACAAGCTTAGCTCGGTATTGACGGATTAGTGAGAGCTTATTCATATTTTACATCTGTTGAATGTCAATGTCATGTAAAACCAATATTTTGTATTAGGTCAGCGCAGCCGAAATGTTTGATTATGTAAGCGATACGCTAAAGAAACGTTTCTTTAGTTTAATAACGTGTAAGTATTACATTAGCTAGATGATTTAATTCACGAATTTATATTAATGAATACATTTTAAAAGTTTGTTAGATTTTAAGTTTTATATAAAGACAATTAGCTTTAAGTAAAATGCAATTAATCGTCAACAACTATTCATCGAAGGATCAGATACTGATACCAATATATTGTGCCAACAAACACAAACACATCCAGCCATAACAATTACATAGATAATAACGGTTAATAGTGTAACAAATTACCAAATACCTCCGTAAAGGCGCCGTCACATTGCGAAGGTTGTCGTTTTTGTTGCCGCCGCGTCGTCACGGTCGAGCATCTTTTAAATATCATCCTGAGCAAATTTACAATCTGTTGCATAAAAACAATAAGTAAATGTTTTGTTAAATTAATTAATATAAAGTGCCTTGATGAGAACTATCCATTAATAATGTTCTTTTTAGTAGAATTATCAAACTAATAATTTAATTTACATACAAAAATATTGCATACATACATATAAAACTTTACACTTAATCAAACCTGTTTTAAAACGTTTATGTCTCCTGATTGCATTACTATTGCCTCACAGCGCTGTGGCTAAATCATTTGGATATATTGCTAGTCTATCTTCATGTTTTACACAAAACTTTTTTATTTTATCCCGTACTAAACGGATGTTAGGATCACTTTCTGTTATGTGGTTTGGGACATATCAGGGAGCGTTAACTATACATATTAGTGCTTTATTTTATCTTTGGAGTATGTCCAGGTTGAAGCTGAATTTCGTAATTCCAAATAGGTTTAATAATACCTTTGTAAATTAGTGGTGCGCTTTCTAACTTCGTCTACGAATGAACCAATACGTACGACTTAATTTGATACCGAGCTTCTGTCCAAATGAATTCCAAGATATTTTACATCTTCTGTTGGAGGACCTTAGTATTGTTTAATGTTACTGCTGGGCATGTATCTCTTCTCATTGTGAATGTAACATGTCTTTAATTTGTTAATTCTAATTTTCATGTTACTAACCAGTTCCGGTGAGGTTTAGGTGATTCTGCAAGTTGGTTGATGTTATAATAGGATCATCGTTAGATGCCAAGATCACTGTGCCGTCAGCAAATGTAGCAATGGTTGTTTCATCGGTTGTATGTATGTCAGCTGCGTAAAAAATAAAGTATTGGTCCCAAAACACTACCGTCCGGTACACCGGAGAAAATGGAGAGAATGTCTGCCAATTTTTCTTGTTGCTTAACTAAAAACCATCTCTATTCTAGATTTTAGGATTTCGTAGAAATGATGAGGTTGATGTTTGACATCGATAAATACCACTGAGCAGTACTTTTGCATTATAGATCGTTGTTTATTTTTTTAACAATTCTGTGAACCTGTTCTTAAGTGCTGTGATCATTTTTGAGTCCAAACTGGTGATTTGGGATCAGTTTTCCTTGCTCCAATATTGGCTTAAGAGGTTTTAGTGGTAACTTTTTGTATGATTTTGATAGTACGGCTAACAGGCTTATGGGTTTGTAGGATGATATATACGTCATTTAAGTTTTTCTCTGGATTTGGAATTATAATTGTTCTATTTTCCATAGCTTGGGAAAGTATTTTAGTTGCATAATAGCATAAAATATATATATTATTACTTTTATACATTTAGATGTGAGTTTCTGCAATACATTTCCTGTAATTAGATCTCACGCTAGAGGTTTTCAAGAATTACTTTCAGTCAGAACAATTTTTATAATTTTTTTCACTGTAAAATTCTTGGAAGGAAAATCCATTTAAAATGTTTTTCCTACAAATATGCGTATATTGCGTTTTTCTACCGCATTAATTTGTGACAGGAATGTCAAACACTTTCCAGATGTTTAAAAAATGCCAAGCTTTTTCTTTACTACTTATTGCTTACTTATCTTTTTCGTTTTTGATGGGTGGTACTGGTTTCATTAAGCGTTTAATTTTTTGAGTGGCATTTTACACTGAGTAACCAGTCGCATCTGAAGCAGTAAAGTTATTGAGATGCTCCTGTATATTTTAATTTTTTAGGTAAAGTATTATTCGTTTAATATTTCGGATTGCATTATTCAGTTTTCTCTTGTCAGCTTCTGATCTTGTTACTTGCTTACAAATATTCTGTTTTTCTGTAATTTTTTCTTAATTGATGCGATGTACGTTTCTGTAATTTTTGTTGCGTAATAGTGAGGTGTTATGCGTACAGCAGAATGGCCAGAGGAAAAATCTAATGATGATACAGTTCCACAGAGTTTTACGCTTATTTCTTTTGTAATATCGGAATCAATTGTATCAGCATTCTTGCGGAAGTCGGTCAGTCAGTACGTGCGTTTTCCCGTTGATAAGCATCGTAGATTGTTTTTCTTCATTGTGGGTAGCAACTCTTTACCTTTTGTTGTTGTAGTTCTAGATTTTTGGTGTTGTAATTACAACGGCTATAAATTTATTTCCTAATATTTTGAATAAGTGGTTATAACTTCAAAATTATTGTTATGTTTGGATGGACAGTGTACTACAGATACTGTTAATACTCCTCTATGGTATTTTATGGAAATATTTGTGGTTTGAAGATAATTATATTAATTTTTTCTAATTTGTGATGAATAAAGGTCGGATTTTGCCTGTTTATTTTGTTAATAGATATTGATATTTTAATAAATTATAAATTTGTTTTCAGAGGTGGGGATGCTTTTACAGACATTTTATTTTGCCGAAATTTTTTCTCGTAATTTTAAAACGGGCTAATAGGTACATTGTCCACAAGCGAGCAAGTGCAAAATTGTCGTATTTGGGGTTCAGAAAATCCACGAGTGACTGTTAAGCAACAAATGCATCCACAACGTGTCACTGTTTGGTGCGGATTTTGGACTGGAGGCTTCATTCGACCATTCTTCTTCAAAAATGCGGCTGGTCAGGCAATAACAGTTAGTGTACTTGCTATCGTGATATAATAATCCAGCTTTTGTGCCTAAATTGCAAGATATAGATGTAGACGACATGTGCCACATGCCATACAGCCCACGAAACGATTCAATTACTGCACCAGTCATTTCCTGGTCGTTTAATTTCCTGTTTTGGTGATCAGAATTGGCTGTTCAGATCGTGCGATTTAACGCCATTACACTTCTTTCTTTGTTTTTTTAAAGCCTAAGGTTTATGTCAACAAGCCCACGACCACCCACGCCTTGAAGGGGGAAATTAAGCGCTGTATCAACGATATTCAGCCACATTTACGCAAAACGGTTGTGGAAAATTTCAGCAAAAGAGTGCGCATGTGTCACCAAAGCCGTGGAGGCCACTTACCGGTATTATATTTTATACGTAACCCTATATTGTATACTTTATGAATCAATAAAAAATTATAATTTTTAATTAAAATCAATGTTTTCTATCAAAATTACTTCTTGCGTAAATTTTGGGACACCCTTTATATCTCTACTGTTTAATGGTATTAATTGTATAAGTACCTTTAGTGCTTAATTATTATTATGAGTTCATTGTCTTTAATCTTACCCATTATTTGTTGCGTGGAGTAAATCGTTCATTACAAAAAACAATTGCCGAGTTTTTGTAAATCTTTGTAAGTCATGTGATTGTAAGAAACTTGCATGAATATTAGATGCATGATAGTTTACGACTTAAAACAGTTAAAGAAAAAACTATTATTATAAAAAAAATGCGATTAAATTGTAAATATTATTAAAATGAAAGTTAGTTATAGCATACCAATAATTAGCAAAGTTAAAGTTTTGCCAGCGTATGACAAAAGTTAGCGGACCAGGAAACAGCTGTTAACAAGCTGGTTTTAGCTGAACTATGAAATCTTAAGAAAATCTATTATGCAAGTGAACTTGTATTGAACGAAAATGTATTGGTTAAGAAGAATTTTTACAATTTTTAATTTATATTTTTCTATTTCCAAATATTTGCCACCCTGTGCACTTCTTTGAAACCGGTTGTTGAACAAATTCCACTGCTTTCTCAATGATCTGCGCACACTTGTAATCTTACTTTATTAAAAGTTTTTGTCGTTGAAAAATATTGTTTTATGCTTTAGTGGGCAAGTCTTGAGGTGCCATACTATTTGCTTTCAGTTAAGGCACAGAGCATTCAAGATAACATCTTTTTTGTTTGAAGTTTGTCATATAGAAGTGTGTGAATTGTAGGTGTAGAAATATCTAGATAGTGTTATATCTGGCGATAGATCTCGTATCTGTAGGAGTTGAGAATCTTTATGACAGTATTGATATATTCTTCGGTAATACACGTTTTGACTTAGAAGCGTCTTTCAGATTAATTTTTTTCTCAGGAACTCCGCTACTATTTGAATATGGCCATATGTTGAGTATAAGTATTTCCTAGCACGGAAGCCATTTCCTCCAAATGTTGATCAACAACTAAAGCGCGTACAAAGTTGTGGTACGAAATTGCTTGGTATTACATTTTTGACCAATACGGCAAAACAAGCTCAATTAATACTCAAAGGTGGACTCGCTTCCATGAACAACGTTTACGATATATTGCAAATCTTGTAAATTATATCACCGTGCTGAGCTTTTTTAATGTTGCAGAAACGCATTGGTGGTAGTCATCGGTAAAAGTTTACGACCCAGGGTTTCTAAATGTATACCACATTTTTTCTGTAATTTACCATATTAACAAAAAGGATGAATAATTAATGACATTATATTGGATTAATTTGAAAATTATTATTGCTTTAAAATAAAAGTTCATTGTAACTATAAGATAATTCTTATTTTAGATAGCTGTTCCGCATGTTCGAAAAGAAAACTCTTGGTGAAGCACAACATTTTTCATATTCACTTCACTGATGACAAGACAGTAGCGTACAACATTATTTGAACTTCAAGTACGACACCAATTTTATGAAACACCTGCTAAGTGCAGTTAACTGTAATTAAAAAAAAATTAATATGGGATATACAGAGTAATTAATAAATAATTATGATAAATACAGTAAAACTACTTATTTAGTAAGTAGAGAATCTTTCCAAGTTTGCATTCCTAATAGCTGCTATTGCGGACTTGTAAAGAACATGATTGTTAGAATTCACTAGTAAACATATAAATTTCTGAGTCAATTGTCACTATGCAAAAAATACTAAAGAAAAGGACTTAGAAACAAAACGATTCGTGTGTGTTACACTATGTTTAAGAACATTGTCTACTTGTGCGTTATAAAGCGAACAGACCGGCCATTGTAGTTGGATGAGAGAAACATTATGTGTGTAGTAAACTAATCGTCTCATTGTATGCATTTGAGGCATAAAGAACGCTCTTGTAATGATGAAATGCATCTATGGTTTTCCTAAATTACATGTGTTTGCTTATCCAAAATCTACGAGTTATTTTTCCTTACTGAGTGAACTATTATCAGTACAGTGTACCTAGATATACTGCAACAATTATCAATGTCACAATTATAGGAAGTTTACGAGGACTTTATTTAGCATAAAAATGGGGCTCCTTCACATTTTTATTTTGTATCTTCTAATTATTGGATAAGATGTGCTTCTTGTGGTTATCCTTCTCTTCTTTCATAGCCCCTTCAGTCATTTAACAATTTCACTTTTTTAGCATAGCCGCAAGAGAGTTTTATGCAAGGAGTTGTTAGAATCAATCGTAAGATGTTAAAACACGTGAATACAATATTGGCATTTATTGCGCTACTAGGAGTTTACTTATAAAGCATCTGGGTGAAATATGAGGCTTTCTACTGCACCTGTTAGGGTTACTGTGGTATTGATTATATAATTCTCTTAAGTAATTTTTATTAAAAAATCAATAGCATAAAACGATTTCAAAGGTTAATTAAAGAAAAGCAGCTTGGATATTACTTTGTTCGTGAGTTGGCTATTTTGCTGCCAAGATTTTGCATTAGGAATAGGTGAAGAATGTTGTAAAATAAATGAGTTTGAATTTTTGCATAGATTTTGTTTATAATTATATTGACACAATTCCTCAGCGAAGATAAAAATTGTGTTAAAAATAAAGATCATAAAAATTTTCTGTTGGGAGTCTGATTGACTGTACAAGCGAGAGCGGGCGTGTTATTTAAGTGCAGCCAATAAATTACTCGAATGCGGGCTTTATTTTACATAACTAAATTTACAAAAGTTTTGTTATAGAAATAAAACGAGCAAGTAAGAATTAATAAGAAGTGTGAAAATATTATTAATTTCTAACGAACAAGCAGAAAGTCCGAGTCTTAGCACGTAAAGTCGACATAGGCGAAGCAAGGACAACATACACTGTAATGGCAGAAATCGGAGATTAAGTAGCAAACAGGGACTTAGATAATTAAATAAGCAAAAAAAAACGGAGATCCAAATAACAATGAATAGAAAACTTTTAAAAAGTAAAAACATAATTAAGTTTTTAGCTAACCAGATAGAAACAATAGAAAATGAAGGCGAGGAGGTGAGAAACCTAAACATAATGTAGAATACGATAGAAAAGACCATGGAAAAAGAACATGAAGAAAATCAGAAATATTAGAGAATAAATAAGAAGAGAAGAAGAGTTGCAGGAGGACAGTAAGTTGAATAGAAAAATTGGAAGACAAGTTTGAAGTAAAATTTAACAAACAAAATAAAGAAATAAATTTCTAAAGGATAAACTGGAAATAAGAATAAACAAATAGTCAAATTAAGATTAAAGGTATCAATAAATAAGTTAGAAATACAAAATTGAACAAGAAAACCAGTAATGAGTAATAAAAACAAGTTAAAAGAAACAACAATTTATATCGACAGCAACATTACTTCCGGAAGGAGAGAAACAAATGAAAATTATAAACATTGTCAAAAAGAAAAAAAGTAGTACACTTTCAGTAGTATAGAAAGATAACAATTAAAGAAGAAAATACTACTGGGTCGAAAAGGAAGAAGAAATAGTAAAATAAATAAAAAACTAATAAACCAGAAAGACGGACAAATAAGAATAAATAAGCAAAAGATATGGACAAGTATAGTGAAAGTGGGTACATCAAATGTGAGGGGTAAAGCAGGAAAAGCAATATAAATAGTAGACAGAAAAGCAGAAGTTAGAATATTTAGGTGTAATAAAATGAAAAACAAAGGACAGGAAATAACAAAAACAACAAAAGGGATTTGTTATTTTAGTTCGAAATCGAATAAATAGAAGGAGAAAGTAAAGGAGAGGTGCTGATAATAAAATCTGAAAAATAGAAAGTATAGTAAAAGAAAAATTTGTATCGTCAAGGTTGTTACGAGTAATCGCAAAAAGAAGAATTTACAAAAAAAGATAGGTAAAAGCGGGCAAATATTATAATAGAAAACCTAAACGGAAAAAAATAATAAAGAAATAGCAATGTACCCAAAAACACATGGAGAATTAACATGAAATAAAAACGAAAATAAAATAGTTATAGGTAGAAAATGATTAGAATGTGTTATTACTAAATTTTAATACAAAGAAATTTATAAATATACGTGAGCGCAATCAAGAAAAGAGAAATTAATCATAGATTATTTGCTAGTAAGTAGATATAACATGAAGTAGTGATTACAATTTAGTAATAATGGGTATAAAAGTAGAAAGAAAGGCAATCAGAAAGTAACGAAGGAAAATGATAAAAAAGTATTAAAGGCTATAAACCGAAGAGAGAGACGCGAGAGAAAAATATCAGAAAACAATACAACTGAAATTAAATAAAGATACACAGGAACCGGGAACAGGAAAAACAGGATTAAAGAAAACAAAGCACATTAGAAGCTGAAAAAATGCGGAATAACAAAAAATAACAGAAATAACAAAGAAAAGAAGTAAGAAAAAAGAAAAGGAGATGGAAAATATCCTTACAAACCAAAAACAAAGATTACGAAAAATATAATGATAAGGGGAAGGAGGTTAAAGCCGAGATAAAAAAGAAAATAAGTAAGAATGGGTGAAATTTGGAAACAAGATGAAAGACAAAGTCAGCAAAAATCAACTTATTTTATTGCACTAAAATAACTGACGAAAAAGCGGATCAGAGACAAACAAAGGGAACTGCTGACAAAGAAAGAAGGCATAATGGGTAGATGGACGCAGGAATTGAATGAGGTGTTAGAGGATAGCAACGAAAAATAAGCAAAGAAAGATCACAATGGAAATAAGCAAAGCAATACGAATGGAAAAGGCAGCAGGATTAATATAATAGACAAGATATGAGTGAGAATATGGAAATCAAAAATTGGAGAACAACTAAAAAATATAATAGAAAACACTCAATTTAAGGATAATAATATATTTATATTGAATCAAATCAGTGAAAATGCAATAACGATAAAAAATAAAGTTCAGTTATGTTACGTAGGTCTGGACACAGGGAAGTGAAAAATGGAAATGTCTGAGCAGAAGCACAGAGAAAACGACAGTATAACTTAAATATATATAATAGAGAAATAAAAAAGCAAACATAGAAATTAATATAGAGAAAACGAAGACGATTGTTATAGCCGCAGATGAAATAATACATTGCAATAGAAGGAAAATAAGTGGGGCAAGTGAACAAATTTAAATATTTAGAAGCACATCAGTAGCAACGGGAAGATAGTAGGCGAAGTAAAGGAACGTATAGCCGTTGCAGAAAGAGCTTTTAACATTATAAAAAAGCAGAAATACCATAGGGAACACAAGTAGAATTTGTGAAAAAAGTAGTGTATCCGTGGATGACTTAAGGAAGTGGGCGGTTACAAATAAGTAATAGAACAAAAACAGAAGTGAGGATTTGGAGAAAAATTAAAGGAAAACAAGACAAGACAAGATTAGCAACACAACATACAAAGAGCAGTTAGGGCCAGTGAGAGAAAATTTCGTTTCATTAAATTTTGATTCGATTTTTATTTGATGTTTTTTTAGACACCACTTGTACTTATTTATGAAATATTGTAAAAGTAGCATGAAATGATTGGTTGTTGCCTTAAGCGCTTTTTAACTTAATTACTTTGTGATCAGGAAAAATTATCAATTTGTTCCTTCACGTTCGTTGCCTAATAAATTAGCTCTGAAAAATTTTTGGTTTTGCTATATATTTTTTGTATTGGTCAGCAATTAAGGTATACATATACACTTTACATTAAAGCTTGTGTTGTATTTATATCACATTTCAAATATCTGTAATAAATTAGAACAAGTAAATGTAATACAAAGGACGAATATCCTAAAATACTTACTAGCTATAGTTAACATACAAAAACAAATACTGACAAAAAGCATAACTATATGTCCTGTTCTTGATGCTAAATCATCTAAAATTTGCAAAGAATGGCATTCAAAGGATTTGAAAGAATCAAAATCTCACCGTCGATAAAATGTTGGTCATTGTAAATTAGTAACAGAAATTTGTGCGTATAATGTAATTGTTGAGTTTCAGTTCACATTGAGCAAAGTAATCAACTAGTGTTGAATAAAGATACCAGAATGGCGACGTTACAAACAAGTAGAGTTACGTAAGTTCCACAACGGTTATGAAAGCATGTTGCATTCGTACTTCGATGCAAATGCTTCTAATTGATCACATACAAGATTATATAGGAAAATTCTCGAGGTATGTAGGTTTTTGAATGTTACAAATTAAAAACGCTAATTACAATTCAGCACGACTATGTGTTTATGTAAAATACAAATGCGATTATTAATGTACAATTACTTTTAAAAACTATTACCTTGAAAACTCCTTTTTGGTTAGTAAAATAGCAACATACCTCAAGAAGAGTTTGCTTCCCTAACGTAGTCTTTTCAGTTCTACGAGTACTTATTTAAGCATAGATAGAGGCTTTGCATGTTTAGCGAGATGTATTTTTAGAATTAACACGTCGCGCACGCTTGCCGTCCCTCTTCAGATTGATGCATTATATCCTGGATGTCTTCCTTGTTCGCTTCTTGGTAAGCATCGCCCTACAAATCATAAAATAGCAATTAAGAATTATCTTTTAGTGCGATTTACCCTTTTTTCAGCTTGCTCGCGTATTCGTCTTGCCAACATCAGAAAGGACTCTTCAACGTTTATGTTGTCCTTGCACGACACTTCAATGAAGGGTAGGTCAAAGTTTTCAGCAATCTGAAAAAAATTTTGAATCAGTTTTATTTAATTGTATATTTTCTGCTGTAACTAATAGAATCTTTTTTTGTGACCCTTTGTGAATGATGGCCTTAAATTAAAACTTGTGTCACGATGTTGGTAGGTTCAAGTAATATTGATAATGACTCGAAATTGAATATATGGTTTAAATGGTTACAATCATTTGGAAATTGTTTATAGTATAAAAGTACTTGAAATTTTGTTTTGAAAGATTTTTTTTATTTTGGACTTCGTTGTGAACTGTGAACGAAGGCACACACGTGTAAATCGCTCCGTGTACAAACTCAAATTGTGGGCGTTTACAAGCTACATTAACACTTAAGTTGCAATTATAAGGAAAGATAACAGATTTAGTTTTAAGTTTAAGAAATAAAATAGCTGTTAAGCGAGATATTTTAAGAATTAATTTAAAAATGTTGAATCTAAAAGGTTATTGAAATTGAAGCGGCGAAAGGCAATAAATACAAAGTTCTCAAGTAGAATGTGGCTTCATAAAACGGCAAAGCAAATGTCTAGAGGAAAATAAGAGCAGTAAATGGTGAGAAAGAAGCAATTTAATTAAAAATAAAACCGGGAATAAGTAGAGCGTTCGAGCTTAAGGCATATCGCGCTACAGCCTACGGGGCTCTGGCCCAGACTGATATAGGCGGGAAATCGGTGGTGATAAAGATAATAACACAATCGAGTTGTCAGTTTTGAATGATTGAGAGAGTATTTGCGTGCAATAGGGTTTTTACAAAAGGGTGGGAAGTGGTGCTGGCTGAAGGAAAAGCAGGATAGATGCGATAAACAATTACGAATAGTAAAAATATCCAGTGGTGTCACAGGCAGAGAAGGAGTATAATGATACGAGGAGCCGAAGGAGCAAGAAAAGTAGAAATTTAATTCTCTTAATATATAAGTACGTAAAAAGTATAGTACAGTGTAGGGTAAAATATAAACTACAGTAAATAGAGAAGGCTGAAGATCAATAAAGGTTTAGACCTACGGCGAGTTGAGTGAGGTCTAGCTTTTTGCGCGACCAATAGTTTATTAAAGATGAATAAAATGGAAAATATCGTAAAGATGTTCCGGAACATAGATGGAAACATGAAGCAAATGAATAGCAGAATGGATGCTATAGTAGCGGAAATGCAACAGATAAGGAATGAGAATCTCAAGCTAAAAGAAAAGGTTAAAACTCAGGAATAAGGTGAATAGAAGACATCGAGAAGGAAAATGATAGAGAAACGGAAAACAAAATATGTGAGTTAATGAAAACCATTGGGGCCAACATCAATATAACAGATGATATAAATGAAGTAAGACGAATTGGAAAATACAAGAAAGATAAGGAAAAACCAATTATTGTCAAGCTGAATAAAAAGAGTACGAGAACAAAGATTTTTCTAGAGGCCAAAAAATTAAAAGGAATAAATATCTAGATTGATGAGGATTATCCCAAGAATGTGCAGATCGAAAGAAGAATGTTCGTACTAAAAATAAAAGAAGCAAGAAGCAAAGGATATAAGGCACAAATTAAGTATAACAAGCTGATAACAGACAATGAAGTATTCAGAGTAAAAGACAAAACAGAGCAAGAGAGAGGCCGGGTGAGTGACGGGAGTGGAAGAATGGGAAGTAATAACCAGAAAAGGACAGTGGACGAGAGGTCCCCGGTAGGGGACAGCTTGGAAGAAAAATTAAGGAACTTAACTTGAACTAATAGAAAAAAATTAATAAAGAAAGATGGGATAGGAGGATACGAGGATACGAGGATGAAAATAGCACTTGGCAAAAATATGATAATGAGAGACCTTTTAAAAAACAAAAGAGCAGCAAAGGTGAATGGAAAATAGCAACATGGAATATAAGAAAGAACCAGAATTAATTGAAAACGTAGAAAAGGAAAATATAGGAATTGTAGCATTAACTGAAACAAAAAAGAAAGGCAAAGGGCAACAGATTTTAAGTAATAGAGACATGTTAATATATAGCGGGGTAGAAGGAAAGGAAAGGGCAAAAGCAGGAATAGCGTGTCTAACACAAAAAAGAAGGGTAATAGAAGTGAGGAAGCGAAAAGGTGTAAACGAACGAATGTGATCTCTAGAAATAGAAAGAGCAGATAAAATAAAGACTATAGTAGTAGCATAGGGGCTAGATGAGAATGAGAGTAAAAAAAAAATAACTTTTGGGAGCTACTACTAAAAATACAAAAAAGGAAATTAATTTTGATAAAGAATCTTAATGCGAGAGTAGGGAGTGACGTAGATAAATGGAAAGGAGTAATAAGGAAGTATGGAAAAGACAAGCAAAACAGTAATGGAACTAGATTGCTAGAATTCTGTGTTGCTGATAACAAATACCATATTCCAACATAAAGAGATATATAAGTATATGAGAAAGATGAAAATCAGAGGAGAGAAGTCGATAATAGATTATATTATTATAGAGCAAGAGAACAGAAAAGATATAAAGGACTCCAACGTGTGAAGAGAATATGAACTTACCATTACTTGGCAGTCGCACGAATAAAAGAAAACAAACCGAAAATACACGATAAGAAAATAGACAATACGCAAAAAGTAAAAAGTGAATTGTATAAGTTAAGAAATCGCAAAGTAAGGGAAAAATACGAAAAAGAAGTAGCGGAAGAAATAGAGGAGGGATATGGTACTAGGGGTGATGATATAAACAAAAGCTGGAACACACTTAAACAATTACTATTAAATGCAGCAAGGTATGTGGATGCAGTAAAACCATCAACTACAAGAAAAGAACATCTTGGTAGAGTTGTAAAATGCATGATGAAAAGAAGAAACCACGGAAAAAATACCTAAGAACCCAAGATGAAACAGAATATCAAGGGTATAAAGTCTAAAGGAATATAGTCAAGGAAAAAGTAGGTAAACCAAAGCAAAAATCATGGGAGGAATTTGTCAAACTAATTGAAAACAATACTAAGAAGAATCAACAGATGTTCTACTGAGTAATAAAAATCCTAAGAAACAAACCAAAGTACGTATTACAACAAATAAAATCAAAAAAGAAAAAAATACTGACAGACGAAAACCAAATATTAGCTAGATGGAAGGAATACTTTGAAGAATTACTGAACCCAGGGAATGAGAGACTGAAAGTAACAAAACGGTAAAAGGCAAAATAGAAAATAAAATCAAAAGAGAGAAACCGAAGAAGCTCTAAGGCGTATAAAGATCGCAAAAGCAACAGGAATAGATGAAGTAGCACTTAAGATGATACAGTATGTAGGGGAAAAAGGAAAATAAGAACTAATAAACAGATATAATATTACCAATACACGAAAAGGGAGATACTAAGGACTGCAAAAATTATAGAGTAATCACACTGCTGTGTACAACGTCCAAGATTTATGAAAGAATATTCAAAAACAAAGAGTGTAGATGAGAGGCTAGAGGATATACAATGTGGATTTCGCCCAAAGCGCAGTATACAAGACCATATTTTCACGGTGCAACAAGTTATAGAAAAGAAACTAATAAAAGACAAAGATATATAAGTAGGTTTCACAGATAAGAAGAAGGCTTTCGATACAATGAGTAAAAAAAAATATGAATAGTCTAAAAAAAAACATAGATGAATAGCTAATACAAGCTATTAAAAGGTTGTATGATAGGACTGAAAACAGAGTAAGAGAGTAGATTATTAGAAAGTTTCCTTATTATAGGATAAGGAAAGTAAAAATTTACGTGATAGTTTGATTAATCCAGTAGATGACACTAATTTGCAATATTGTAATATTAACTTTTTTCTGTTTTTAAAGGAATAGGTGTGTCATAATGGATTTTTCCGCTATTCCAAAAATAGTCTTCAAAATCCCGAATCACGTTAAGTATTTCCACAAGTTACAAAAATGAGTAAATTAAAAAAAACGTAACTTTTTAAGGACATTGATATACGGCAACGTTTGTAATGTGTGAAAATGTTCTGTGTAGAAACGAAATGAATATATAAGCAACAGATAAACATAAGTACATAGCTGATAACAAAAATAAAACTGGAAAGTGTGCAGTACAAGCTTCATGAATGGTCTGCACGCGGGGATTTTAAAGTGATTGGAATATTGCACAGCTAACAAGCAGGCAATACCAAATTTCCTTGCTTTTTGTGTGCATGGGACTCCAGAACTAGGACAAAACATTGGGTTCAAAAGCAGTGGCCAGTCACAAGTACATTCACACCTTGGGAAAAAACATAGTTGCACTGCCACTGGTTGATCTCTCGAAAACACTTTTGCCGCCTTTACACATCAAAGTTGGCTTAATGAAGCAATTCGTGGCAGCTTTAAGCAGGGGCCGTAAATGCTTTCAAAATCTTGGTATTATTATATTTCATCAATCACGTCTGAAAAAAATAAAGCTGGCCTTTATATAGGCCCACAAATACGAAAATTAATGGCGGACAACATATGCGAGAAAACCATGAATGAGTGCAAATTACTAGCATGAAATGTATTTAGAAATGTGGTACAAAACTTTTTGTAAAACACGAAGACTGCGAATTACATTCTTTTTAGTTGAGGAGATGTTAGAATTCTATAAAGTGCTTCGTTGCAACATAAGCGTCAAAGTTCACTTTCTTCATGCTCATCTAAATTATTTTCCTGGCACTTTTGGTGATTTTACGGAAGAAGATAGCAAGCACTTCCATCAGGATATTAAAGAGTTACCAAAGAAAGTGGACTGTACATATCATGGTCGACCATTGTTAGATGCTGCAAAAAAACTGCACGAACGAACATCAAAGACAATCTAAAAAAAGAAAGTTTCAAGGGAAGTCCAGTAGTAAATGTTAGGTTTGTTTCTTTTTAAATGTGTATTTACTAACCGCGTTCACCCCACTTTTCCAGAGGTCAGATTATTGGGAAAAACTTTTTTTCTTAAAATAAATAATCTCACCTGGTTGTCTGGTAGTTGTTACCCCATATCTGGATGCTTAACAATGGATAGCTTGGTTGGCGCAAGCTCGCAACAATATAGATGGCCATTTATATTGCAATTAAATGAACATCTTGATGGTCAGTTATCTTATCACATAGATATTCGACCATCAAAGTGAAATAAACATTGACATAACATTGTTACACTTTGTTTTATATGCATAAATAAAGGTGTATCTATTTTTTACACATTCGCTTCGTCCCTCTAGAGAATATTTCCACACTTTACAAACGTTGCCATATACCAATGTCATTAAAGTGTACGTTTTTTTTAAACTTTCCACATTTTCGTGATTTGTGGAAAAATCCATTCCGGTACAACTTTTCATTTCAAAATAATAAAACCTTGCATATTAGTCTAATAGTTGAACTAAACAAAATGTACGGTCTAAATTTTTAATCTTGCAGAAATCAGAAATCCCCTTTAATATTTTTAGATATTTTAGATAAAAAAGCATAAAATAATTCAGCGTTTAACTTAACAAAATGTTTTTTAGTTTCTGTTTTAAATTTTAATTTTAATTAGTTTTCCTTCAAATGAGTTTATTAACTTTCTACAGCCAAGCTTATAGTAGAAAGTTAATGAGATTATCATCCTGTCTGTCTGTCTGTGTGTCTGGAGACACTATAACTTCCGTTCTATCCAACGGATTCACTTCAAACTTGGCATACACACATCTTAGGTCAATACCTTTCATGAGATTCATTTTCAGTCAAATCGGTTAACGGCAACCGGAAGTGACCGTTACGATTTTGCACTGCTGTAGAAAGTTTCCTTTACAGTATTACATCGTTCTTGATTTCTTTATCTTTTAGTTCTCACGGTAATCTGTCGTTTATTAGTAACATATCTTTTATGTTATCTCCTGTGTTTTTTTTTCTTTCTATGAGATTTTATTTTATTTTCTTTATTTTTCCTATATCTATTTTTTAATTTATGATTTTCACTTTTGTCACTTCCTCATATAATTTGTTACTGCATATTGCTTTTTTTAATACAAATTCTATTATTTATTTATTTTTTAGGAATCTTGCCCATTACATATCCTTTACAATAATACTCCATTTCTATTATACTGATTTTAGGCTTCTATATCTGAAAGGGAAGTCTAATGAAATCGGTGCGGACGTCTGTCTGTCCGTCGTGACTTTCAACTCAAAAACTACTGAACCTAAAGACATAAGGGGCATATCATTCGAAAGCCTATGGCCTACCGGATTCACATCTACGAGCTGGTATAGGTGGGATGTTCTACAATAATGCAATAAAACAAAGATAGCTGATATGAAATGTGGCGTGACTGAACTCTGAGCGTCCGTTTGGTTGCCTATTTTCAGGGTAGTTTTGCATATTTTACTTTTTGTAAGGTCACGGCACCTACTTATCCCATTGTTATCATTTGTAAATAAATTGTTCTACGTTCCCATCTTGCAAAAATTTGAATGAAGGTTGGTGCAAATTTTTTCAGCCTAGGACACCAAAATTTTTTGGGGACAACCTACGGTACCTTATCTATTAATAAAATTATAGCGGAGGAACACTTCAAAACTCTGTAGTGTTCACTTTATGTATAAAAAAATCACAAAATGACTCTTATATTTTTTCAAAAAATGGTATACAAAGTTACGTCTGTAAATAAGGCCTTTTTTATTTTTATTGGTGCGCACATTTTTTCCATTTTTAGCGGACACAATTTCCAAGTTGGAGAACAGCTTTACTTTCGTCATGTCTGTCGTCTGTCACATCTTATAATTTTTGATCAAGGCAGCTTCTATTTTTGTCATTTCTGACATCTGCAACGCCTTATAACATTTGGTTTGTGATAGATAGAGACATAACGTTTTCAGTATTCAACTAAGGGCCATAAGTCAAGCCCAGATGGCAAAAATCAGCCTGATCGGAAAATCTCGGGACCGGTTTGACCGGAAGTGGCTGCAGATTTTTCAGTCCGGCCGCTAAATTTTTGCGGCTAGTCATTCGTTTCAATAAAATTTTGTTAGTTTAGTTTCATGCATAGGGTCCGCTCTGCGTCATCTGTAAGGCAAATTTTATGTAATGATAGTAACAATTTGCAGTAAAAAATTTTGTCCTCCTTTGGTGAAAAATTAGCAATTTGGCTATAATTTTGCGATGAAGCAAATTATTATTATTTATAGTTTTAACATTACCTACGCTGATGCTAGTATTTTAATAATTTCTTTAATAGTAATGCCTCTGTCCTCTAAAAGCATCCATTTGGCATATTCCATATTGTCCATAGTAATGCTCGTTTGGGCATCAGTCATGTAGGACATTCTTGATTTTTTCTCGACCTTCTTTGAATGCCTCGCATCACTTCAGCTAATAAAATGTTTGGTAGTTTTTTCAAATATAGCTGAAACACAACAATAGCTACTATAATTGTGACAATCAGTAGTTACAAATAAACTAAAATTTTAAAATCCAGACATTATTTCTTCTTATTGTTAATCAAATAAAATAATAAATTCTCATTCATATTAGAACTACTCTTGCATATTTTGTGATTGAACTTCACATTGTTCAGTTGAGTTGTACTCGTAACAGAAATATAAGTTGTCCAATTTTTATAACAGTAAGTTTTAATAATTTTAGCAATTTCAATGTATTTTATTGCATTAGGTAATCTTAAGAGTGTCACGCAGCAGGAGTTGATTAGAAAGCCTTACTATAACGTATTCGATATTTAAGAAAAGCAAAGCCTGTGGTGCTAAAAGAATATTTGGCACCAATTCAAGGAGGCGAATAAAGAAAATTTGGACAACGAAATAGAATTCCTAATTGTGAGTGATTTTAGTAATGTGCATACAGTTTACAAGTTGTTTTTGGGTTTAAAAAGAAATCTATTATGGTATTGCATCCATTCACTTGTACAATACTGTTTATGGCCAACGCAGTTTAACATTTGTGGTTCTAGTCCTTTTCTTGTAGACGAAACTAATTGATAGGGATTGGAAATATCGAAATGGCTGAATGATAGAAATGTTTTTTTAATATGTTGCAAATGTGTCTATATCTTGCCTTAAAAATAGTAATAAGAAGCGACCAGTACTTTTATATGCTAATTTAACAATTTTTTTTTAATAGGGGTTATGCCAAATCAGCATTACATTTGCTATTACATGGCAAGGTTAAAAGATTTTTAACATTTATATCACTAAAATAGATAGTTCATTGTGATTTTGACAATTAAATTAGTTATTCTCACTATTTAGGACATCAATAGGTAACTTCCTTTTAAGTCTGGTGTGTAAGTTTTCAGTGTTCAAGTTGTAGTGAACCGCACCACTGCATTGATTTATGTTATCATAAAATTTTTGGGCTGTTTTCTTTATGAATTCTTCCACTGTCAGGATTCCTGTTTCTCGGTGGAGCTGCGAGTTTGTTGCGTACCACTGTGCATTTGTTATTATACGGATAATTTTATTTTGTAACACTTAGAGTTTGCGAAGATTAGTTTTTGATGTCGTGCACCAGACACTGCACCCGTATGTAAAAATTGGTCGAATGATGGTCGTGTAGATGAGAACCCCACATTTTATTTTCAATGTTGACTTCTTGTTGATGATGGGATAGAGCATGGCCAGTCTTGCGTATGATTCAGTCAGTTTTTTATTGGTGTGGAAACTCCATGTTAATCTACGGTCGAGAAAGACTCCTAGATATTTCACCGCGCTATCTTTCGGATTCCAAGGGATAGGTACATTATTGATAACGATGTTAGGTGGGTCTTGTGGGTGACGCAAGGTAAATATTTTAGCATCACATTTGCTGGGATTAATTCGTATAAACCATTTGTTAAACCATGAGTTAAGATGATTCAGACTTTGTTGCAGATTGTTTGCGGCTAGGTCGATGTCGTAGTCTTGAGTTATGATTGTTCTATCATCGGCATACATTGCGATGTCAGAGTTTGGTGTTGTTGGAGCATCGTGCATGAAAATATTGAATAACAAGGGACTCAGTACGGATCCCTGCGGTACTCCCGCATTGATTTTACGTACTGATGAGGTATATACTTTTATTCTTGTCTGGAACGTTCTGTCAGTTAAAAATGATTTAACTATATGTAATAGGTAAACAGGGATTGCCAAATCTTTTATTTTGTATAATAAGCCGTTTATCCATACACGATCAAAGGCTTGCGCCATATCTACAAATGCCATTATCGTGTGCATTTTGTTTTCGTAACCCTTTTCAATTATCTCAGTGAGTCGTAAGATTTAATGACCAGTAGAGTGCGCGCTTCTAAAACCAAATTGGAATTTCGGCAGGACTGCATTATCTTCTAAAAACTGGTTTAATCGGCTTTGAATGGTTCGTTCAAAAACTTTAGAAATTGTGGACAGCAGGCTGATGGGTTGGTAGTTGTTAGGGTTGTCATGCTGTTTATTTGGTTTGGGAATCATTTGAATTAGTGCTCGCTTCCATTCGGTAGGGAAGTAACCCAATCTTAAGCAGGAATTAAATATGGCTGTTAGTAAACATATATTTTTTGCTGTAGATTTTTCAGAATTATGTTGGGGATCATGTCGATTCCTGGTGCTTTTTTGGTTTTAAGTTTTTTTATGTCTTCTTTAATTTTTGTTGGGGAGATAGGGATATCTAGCATTTGTTCTTGGGGTGTAATATTTTGAGATTCCATTTCAACCTGTCTGATATGATTGGGATCGTTGTTAAAATATGCGGTGGTAAACGTTACTTCGAGATATTGTGCGAATATTTCAGGTTTGTCCTTATCTTCCGATATTGTTTGGCCATTGTATTTTAGTGTGGGGGTAACCGTGGGTTGCTTTAGGATCCGTTTGGTGGCTTTCCACATGTTGGCGTCTCCAGGTTCGAACGATTCTAGATACTGTTTATAAGAGTTTATTCTAAACTGATCGAGTTCGTTTTTAACCTGCCGGATCAGCACATTTAGATGGTGTTTATCTGCAGGGTTCCTAAGACGTTGCCACTTCCTTCGGGTGGAGTTTTTTTCTTTTATTAATTTTAAAATTCGGAGTGGGGGTGTTTGGTTATTGACAGGTTTGCGTGTTTGAGAGACTAGAGTAGATTGTTTGATAGCCTCATTTGTTGTTTCTTTGAAGAATTCAATGGTTCCACTAATTTCAGCTGTGGTAGATATGGTAAGAGGGCACTTGATTTGTTCGTCCATGATATTACGGAAAAGTTCCCAGTTAACTGGTCCGTTGATTAGCCTTGCAATTCCCGGGTAATAATAAGGAGTACAGTTAAGAGTGAATATTACCGGCAGATGATCAGAGTCAAGTTCAGTTATTACGGTTTGGTTTATTGGCAGTTGCAGGTTTTTATGTATTATTATGTCCGGCAAGTGGTTTGTGCGGTAGGGGAAATAAGTGTAATCTCTAGGGTCTGAAATTTGTAAAGCCAGTTGGGACGCTAGTGTGTTCAGTTTTATTCCGTTGGGGTTGTTGGTCCTGCATCCCCAGATTGTGTTTTTGCAATTTAAATCTCCGGCCAGTATTGTGGGCTGCTGGTTATCAAATATTTTTACCAGTTCTTCTAAGATGAGTCTATTTGTGGGTGGTTTATAAGGCGAAATTATGTTAATTGAAGAGTTATTCTTAAAGGTTAATTTTGTGGCGGTAGCTTCAAGTTGATGAATGCCTGTTAGTTCAATAGGGGTGGCTACGATGTTTTGCTTTATGATTATTGCAGAACCGCCCCATCCTATTGCTGCCTCTCTGTCCTTCTGAATAATGCGATAGCTCGGAATTGTGAATTTCTCGTTTTGTATGAGATTGGTTTCGGTAATACACGCAATGTCTATGCCATGTCTTGCGAGGAATGATATGAAGGTAGATCTCTGAGTCTTTATACCGTTAGCGTTCCAATTTATTAGGGTTAACTAATTTAACAAAATTGATATTATAGAATTTTTATATAAATTTAAAAATACGCATAAATTAAGAATACATATTGACATATCTGAAGGAAATACTATCAACTTACTTATTTAATCCTAGGATTTTCTCCATGTGTCTCCATTATTTACTGTTTTGTTCTTTACACCACTTTATTTTACTCCATAACTCTCTTAATTGTTACACTTCTAACTTATTTATTTTACGTTTTTTTCTTATATGGCCATGCTTCAAATATTCCTTTTGTAGCCTTATCATTTTCTATTCTCATTATGTAGTCTATCTACTTTAACTGTTTTTCATGCATCATCTTTAGTATTGAATTAATTTTCAGATTATCTCTAATGACAGTGTTTTTTATTTTGTATTCTTGTTTTTCTATCACTTTTTCGTAAGAATTTTATTTTTGTACTTCTTATTCTGTTTTCCTGATTTTGTGTTAAGAGCCAAGTAGAAAACCTATATATTAGAATGTAAGTGACTACCTTTTTAATTGTATCAGATTTTTCCCTGGATCGGAAACGTGAAACAATTTAACTTAGTGCTTATCCATAATGGACGTAAGCATAAGCCGCACCTAAGAAATACGTAAAACGTAAAGTTGAACCAATGCAAAGCTTATGCGCTTGTTCATAAAATTCATTTTTATGTTTTACGTAAGAAATTGGTTCAACTTTATCTATTTCTTACATTTATTTGCAGTAATTTTTAATTTTTTCCTAGATTAATGTTGGCAGCAGTAACGCAGAATGTTTGCTTTGGTTCTGAAATTCAATAGCCTAACTTTAGTATTGTCAATATTTTGGCTTCGTTTTTACAACGGATAGAGAACTATTAATTAAGTTAGTAAATATGCATCTGTTCCTACACCATAAAAGGGATAATAGGTGCAAAGGGAGCCGCGGCCCTCCGGTATAGAGAGAGCCGCCTCGAAGTGCGTGCACGAATCCATGAACCTCGTGTAAATTAAGCGCTCAGAGCGGGCACGTTAAATTTCATGTACTTTCCATTCAAATGTATAGGCTGTCTTTGTTTACTACGCACGGATCTCCTTTTGTAAATCAAGGGCGTGGAACAACGCCACATTATGTTTGTTTACTTTCTATTCAAATGTATAGATAGATATTCTTGGGTTTTTATGTAAGGTTCTGTTCTTGTTAGTGACCATCAGGAAATTGTTTCCATGTATTAATTGTGTGACTTTTATATCCTCCATTTTTAGTGTCCTACTTTGTATTGTTTTGCGGTTCTTTTTGCTTCTTTGATTCTCCCATTTAAAATTACTACAAACAATAATAATAGTAATGGTGTCTGTATGTGTATCTATCCATCTTTTATTTTTCAACTTTTGATCAAGGGAGCTTCCAAGCTGGAGACAAGTTTCTATTTCTGTCTTTTCTGACACTTGTCATTTCTGATATCTGTCAAGCCTTATAATTGTTGATCTGTGATAGATAGAGAAATAACGTTTTCAGTATTCAACTAAGGAACATAAGTCTTCTCCAGATGTCAAAAATCAGCCTGAACAGAAAAACTCGAGATCAATTTAACCGGAAGCGGCCGAAATTTTTGTTTATGTATAGAAGCCCTGGACATCTGTGGATTCCACGTCTGTATTTGTTTGATTTCAACTGCCTGGGATGTCACTATCTACTAATCATATTTTCAAGCATAGAGATGTGAGTATTATGATCTGCGGTACAACGCACATGGCCCTACTGAAATGGGCATAACTCGGCTTAGGTATGAGATATCGACCTAATTTTTTGATATAAGCTTTTGATAACATTTTTCAACGTTAGTCGTTTAAAACCAATTTTTAGCAAAATCTGCGCTTCAGTTATTTTTGAGTGATTCTAGAGGTGACAAAAATTATGTTATTCGATTCCAAAACAAACGCTTTTCAAATTAACCCCACTGGCGTAACCCTCGGGTAATAAAACAAGATTTCATGTTTAGTTGGCAACCTCAAGATTTTTATTTTGCAAAAATTGTAAGTTTTCTAAAAGAGTAGCCCTCTCCATGAGAGGCCATATGGCAATGGCCACTTGGAGTTGTAAATCCTGACCACTAGGGATGTGAGTTGATAAATTGCACTTAATAAAAATATTTTTTTAAAATTTTTATGGCGTTTATTTATATTGACGATGAGTCATGAATATACTGTTTGATGTTCATGTTTCTCAAATCTCTAGACATGTACAACATATCCAAAATTCATATTCATCGCTCAACAAAAAAAGTTATAAAATAAAAATATCCGGAAACTTTTGATCGATACTGTATACATAAGCCTAATTTGGATTTCTGTATTTTCAGAAAAGTATTTCAAAATCTTACTTTTTTCAAAAATATTTTCACTAAGTACTACAAAGGTTTTGAATAAAAATTTTGTAGACAGACCAAACGATAGTTGATAGCTAGTCAGTTTCCAGAAGTAAACAGAATCGTTTCTATTTCTGATTTGATAACACGTCAGATAAACAAATTAAAGACTTTTGAAAAAAAATTTTTCGATAGCTTAAATAAGTTTTTGGTAGAATTCGATTTAAAAGATTCTTTAGAAATTATAGAATATATTGAAAGATGTCGATACTAAAATTTATAACGTGAATGTTGTTCACGCCAATCTCAAAATACCTTTTATTTTTAATTTTTAAATTAGGAGCGGCCGTATTTTGATTCCTTCTTGTATATTTTGATTTTGAGATATCGGCCGAATTTGCACGATCACGTGTAGCGCTGATATATAGGCCGTGGTATGGGCCGCGGGCCGCACTTCGCCTTTTGCTACGTGCGTTTCGCCTTTTGTTCGCGCTTTTGGCCTTTTGGCGCTTGGCCTTTTGTTGCGTTCTCGAAGGCGTCGTTCTTTTTGAATTTAGTTTGTGATAGTTTAAATTTTTCGTAAGACGAGAGCATTTTAACTGAGAGTTCGCCGAAGTGTTTAATTGGCAGCAGAAGTTTTAATTTCTGCGACGCCTTTGTTAAAAGCTAATTTTGTGGCGAAATTCGATATTTTTCCTACCAGATTAACCTCTTCCCAAAGATCCTTTTGTTTCTCGATTGCATTTTGAAGTTGAAATTTTGGCCGGTCCATTTTTTTTCTTTGCTCTGACTCGGCAAGGAACGACGAAGAAACCTTTGCACCAAGAAAGACGCTACCGTTCGGCTCCGCTGTGAAGATTGGGGAAACTTGTCCTATCTTTTTACCCATACCCTTATATCGTTTTCTTGGAACCCCCAGGACCAACAGCACTGGAACCGATTTCTGCGTGAAAGCGCCGTTTCCACAGGTTTGTGTTTTTTAGCTTTAGCTTTGTTTCAAGTTCTCTTTATTCAAATTTAAAATCACTATATAGTCCACTTTTCCGGCCTCACCAAATGCTATAAGTGTATTAACAATTTTAAATATATTATTAAACATCAAAAGGAAAGGCGAAAACAGAAATTTTCTGTTTCAATGTAACACATTTGTACGTGCCGTATGCTTCGTTTTCTCCCAAGAAATATTATAAGGAGCAATCCTGTAACCAAATATATGATAACTTTATAAATTTAGTTAGTTTTATTTAAATGATTGCCCCCACCCAAGATTTGATAATAATTAAGCAATTATTTGTAAATTTGTTAATTTATAGTTGCACAAAAAATGAAAGTTATCAGTAAACTCAGAAATAAATCGCAAAAGAAACAAAAACTATTACATCATCTTTATAACGAATTATTATCTTGAAATGACTATAGAATTGACAAAACGACCAAAAGATCGATACAAATATTTATGAATAGTATAATAATTAGAAATGTTTTAAAAAAAGGGAAAGATGATTCAGTATGTCTTTGTTACAGTAAACAATTCTCAATGTTTAAAGAGTCTTAGATTAGGTTTATTTAAGCTAAGAACTTGACCCGTCATTATTGTACCGAATTGATAAAAGAATTAAGTCATAATGAGTAAAATATTTGTTAATAGTAGGATGAAGTTGATCTGAAAGTCTCTTAAATCAGGTCTTCTATATACCAGAAAACGACAAAATTTTTGGTTTTATTCTTTTTAAATTTGTGCTATTATAGCAAGTCTAATACTTAAAACTATACATATACAGCAAAATACAAAAGGGTTTCTTTCGAGTTAACGCGGTCTTGATCAGTGCAAATAACTGCTGAAGTATTTAATTTGTTTAATCGGTCTATCGACCTTAGATTTGGCAGGAGATAAGAGGAAATTTCACTAAAAATAAATTATAAAAAACATTGAAACTCAAAATAAGTATTAAAGAAAATCAAGAAATTTGGCTATGTAATGCTTTGAAGCAAATCCTATACGGTATCGTGTCAAGAATAATAAAAAGCAAAAATAGTTTTAAATAAGTATTTGTGGAAATATGGCCAAAATAATAGGACTGCTTTATATTAGTCGAATATTGAAGATCTACTTGTTAGTTACGTATGTTGTCTTGGATTTATAGGATTGTGTCATGATGATAAAAAAGGAATATATGGCATACCTTTAATGTCTTAGAGCTGTATAGAGCTTTTAATTTGAGATACTTCAATAAGTCTATTACCAACTTTACATTTGCCACTACCAAATTAATGCACGTTTCACAATATAGAAAATAATAAGTACTAAAGTTATTAACACATACACATATGTCCTTTTTGTAGTCAAAACTGTTGGTTCATTTTGCATTGAAGTTGTTAAGACAATTTTCATTTTAATTATGAAACCTTTCCCCCCAATAAATATAAATGCTGGGTGTCCTTAAAAGAACTATGGTTAGCGAGGCGTATAGTAGAGAAAGATTCCAATAGTTTTTTGAGCGTGCCAATACAGGACCGTGAGCTTCTAGAAGTAACCGTCTAGGTATTTATTTACGTACGAGATACGGTCGAGTTAAGTGAGGTGCATTTTGACGTGGAGAATTAAAGTGTGCCAGGGAATAGATCGGTTAGTAGAAATAATTACTATTGGTTTTTATTTATATTATTAAAGACAAGAAAAGAAGAGTCTTGGAAATTTGAAAGAAGAATTGAGACGGAAATTATAAAAAATAAAACGAGTAAAAATAGGTGCAAAAGAATATTCCGGAAGCTTTACAGAAGAATTAAAAGTAAATGCGAACGAACATTTCAGAAACCTAAAAAAGAACTAACAAATACGTAGAAAGTTTTAGAGAAGAGTTGGAGAAAAATACCAAAGAGTATTCGGGAAGTATTGGAGAGAAATTAGAAGCAGACGCCTTGTCGATAAAGTTGTTAAAAATCATTTGCAACCAGAAAAAAAAAGTTGTGGAGAACTACCACGATTGACGATCGGTGGTAACTACAGGAGATACAGCAATATCATGCATTTAATTCAGAAATAAAAGTAGTGCTGAAGCGAAAGAACCAAGGACAAAATCACGACGGACAAAAATCAGTATAATAAAATTTGTTTGGGTAAAATATAATTTCTTGAAATTACAAAATAGTTTGGAGAAAACTTTAGAGAATGTCGATGGTACTCAATTCAGGTTGTGGTTATTAGTCTTATGTTATTTGCATGATGGGTCATTAGGAGAACACTTGGAGATGAAGAAAATATTGTGGAAGGTTTGGGAGCAGTTCTATCGAATGAAATGTAAAATGGACACGAAGGACAGGTGACGGAAGGGCAAATCGTGTACGATAGGAAATAGTCCCTTCGAAAAAAGGAAAAAACACCTATAAGGCAACATAGTAAAGTTCAGATAGAAAAAGATTTGCTGACATTTCTGATCCATCCTTAGATATGGATGACGGAAATAAAAATATTCTCGTTGCTGTGCTTTACTTACTTATACTTATTTATACCAAATCAAACTATTCACTATTTATAGCTTCTGCTAGTAAAACTAAACAATAGGCAATCTTTTAGACATGATATTAAGACTCGGACACTTTCCTCAAAATAGAAGAATGCCATAACAATCCTAATCGAAAATTCGGATAAACACAAAGAATAACCTGCATCATACAAACCAATTTGTTTGCTGTCGGTGTGGAGAAGTGTTTGAGAAGATGCTTCTAGAGCAACTAGCACCATTACCTTCAGACAATAATTTTTTATCAGATCACCAACTTGGCTTTCAAAGAAACCACACAACAGAGCAAATTCACGGATTAGTAGTCAAAATCATCGAGGTCCTTGAAGAGCGAAAGTACTGCGCTGTAGCAATTCTCGACGTCGGACTAGATTTTTGGCAAGATTTGGCACAGGGACTTATTTTGCAAAATTAAGAAAACCCTACCTACGAATTACTTTAAACCTCTGAAATCGTACCTAACTAATAGTAATAATTCCGTATCCCGTCAACTCTTGAGTTCCCTAGGACAGTGTGTTGAGTCTAAACCTGCACTTGATATATACTGAAAGAATTTAGGCGTATCACCAATTACAAATCCATCTTGACGATGTATAGCATTGGTGGAAAAATTGGCGCATTTAAATAAATAAAAGTAAATCCGTGGACTTAACATGCAGCCTAAGAGGCACCTGCTCTCCACTAATTTTCAATAATCAACATATCGCTCAAGCTGATAGTACAAAGTACCTCTGTATATATTTATATAAAAAGCTGATGTGTAGGACACACATATGAGCAAAACTCAAACAACTGGGGTTGAAGATACAAAAATGTATTGGTTGATAGGGCCACTCTCTTTAGAAAAAAAAACTCCTTTTCAAAACCATGCTGAGATACATATGGACTTATGGAATACAACCATGGAGCACAACAAAAACGTTAAACATTAATATCTCCAAGAAACTGTTGGACGCGACCTAGAAATTGTTACTACTAACCAGAAAATACAAAAATTTAGTGGATTGTACTATGAAAAGGTATAAACTAATAAATATATTCGGACAACTGTGCATTATATAATTTATACGTTATTTAGCATTAGTGAAATTATATTTAAGCTTAATATTGATGTAACACCAACCGATGTTCCACTCTCATGTCTCCTAACTAATTAAGAGTGTTAAACCAAATGCTGAATGTCTAATTGTAACAGATTGTAGTGTAATAATAAGAAAATTTTTTTTTATACAAACGACCAGCGATTGGATAAAAATATAATATTTGTATAATAGAAAAACAACTGAGCATATTGTAACCTGTCTAGAAATAATGGATACGCTACGTTTATTGTCTAAAAAACAACAAACAAATTGTAAATTTCTTCTATTAATAAAAAAATTATTTTTTATTTAAATTGTATTAGATATATATTTAAAGAATCTGAAATGCAAAATGGCTGAACACTAAAATGATTTAAAAAAATAAAACAGCACGGTAGAAACTAAACAAAAAAGAAAAAAATAAGTATTAGTTCGAAAATGGAAATTTCGGATCAGAAATAAAAATTTAAGTTTTTTTTGTAACAATAAAAAAAGAAGAATCTCAAAATAGAACATTTAATTCTGCATTTTTCAAAGTAGCTCACAGAAATGTGTAAATAGTAGATAAAATGTGGATTCCGCGTTTGTATATCGAAGTAAGTGGACGGGTGGCGTACTCTAATGTGTTAGTACCCGAAACGTCTAGAAATTTACCTGCTGCTTAATTAGTATTTCATTTCGTATTAATAACGCGGCCTGATAGTCTATGCACATAATTGCATACATTATGCACTATCCAATGAATAAAATATTCCGACCTTTACGCAGCTACTAAATATATCGTCAGTAACAACGCCATACAAATAATGTTATTATGTAACACACCCAGTGCAAATTCCATCATATAATTATTCTTCAACGATTAATATCTCAGATAATGAATGGAATGCAGATAAACCATACAAAAAAGTAGACATTCTAATGAATATAGTATTCAAACACAATCATTGATTGATGATTATTAGTTTGGTATGTATATCAATTACAAACACCAACAGATTTCAAATCAAAATATGGATCGAACACATATATTTAAAATAGGTCTTAAAAACATAAACCCACATAAACATCCACATTTACTCAGTAATATATGGCTCCACTTTGGGCTCTGATAATCACCTCCATTCTTCTTGGCATTGAGTCAAACAATGAACGAGTGGTGTCTTGACAGACCGTATTCCAGTCAATGTTGACAATATCCTATAATACAGCCAAATACGTTAAAGGTTGTGAATATTCTACACAGTTTCGGTCAGAGAAAGGTCTGGTGATCGGTTTGACCATGGGAGAGTTTTCACTCTGTTTGGTCGAGCGTTATCTTATTGAAAGATTGTTTGGGGCACCGTCTGAGGAAAAGAAAGTTCCACTCGCGCCGAAGTAGGTGTGACTGGTAATGCCATTTCACAAAATAGTGCTTTCGGTAATATACTGCCGGCCTACACATAATAACTAGTGATCGATTCTTCAAATCTTTTGATCATAAATTTTTAGTAGACGACAATTTCAATGTTAAAAGTACACGGTGGGACGTTAGATTTGCAACTATCAAGAGACGCGAGTTATTAACCACCATAGAAAAAATCAATATAAACTACATATCAACGAACCAACTCACTTACTGGCCCACTGATCAGAATCGATTACCAGATCTATTTGACTTCTGTATCACCGAAAGTCTTAACCTTTGAAAATTATGGGCTTTAACCATGTCTTGATTTAACCCATGTTCATACTTCAATCATCATCCCTATGTTTATGATATACTGGGAAAACCTATTATTATATAGTAAGAAGATTAGGATACTCTATCACGATAAACTAGATGAGTTAATCACTCTAGATATTTTATAAAATGCCCAACTGGATATAAATACAGTAACAGATTACCTAACTATATCTATCAAAACTGCCGTTTGACAAGCAATATCAAATAGAAATATTCCGTCTATCTAGGATGACCGCCTAATATCAATCAACAGCGAAATACCAAAAAGCGCTAGCAAATCATTTGATCATAAAACAATAAAAGGCTATTCAATAAATTAGTGAAATAATTTAGAGTTTTTGTTGGATAAAAAATAAATTTATTCAAGACTATCTTGACAATTTAATTCTTACAGAGGCTACCAATTATGCATTATAAAAACAACAAAGAAAATAATAAGATCTCAGTTGTCAATGCCACCGTTGAAGATTATTGACAATAACTAGTACACTTTACTAAAGTTCTCATACCATTTAATTCCGAGACTATGCCAAATGGAGAAACAGAAATACGAAATTACATCGAAATACCTTATCAGATGGCTCTTCCAACTATACTTAAAAATTACATTCGAATAAAGCATCTGACTATGATTTAACAATGAAAAAACTACTACAAGAGTTCCAAAAGTGCTTGAAAGCTGTTACTCAATTATTAGAGGTAATATATACAATTGAGTATAGTGATCAATTGTACAATTAGGTTGAAACTTCTGACCACCTTTTTTGAACTCCTCATTAAAAAGTAGAATAGGAATGTCTCATAAACCCGACCTATTGAAACACCCCTAAGGGGGGTTTTCCCGCTTTTTTATTTTAAAGTGACATATCTCATGAACGATAATATATAGAGTGCTCAGACCTTCATAGTTGATTGGTTGATCTAAGTTTGAGTTTCCAAGGTGTTTATGAGTTTCAACATTTGTATATATTACCGTTTCGCCCCCTGATCTTGTTTAATATAGTATTAAGAACGGAGCTCAAAGAGTAATGATACGTAAACCAGGGAAATACCCTAGAAGTGCATTGTCCTGCTAATCCATTAGATTACTACCAACCCTCTCGATTAATTATTATTGAAGCAACTTAAACTAATCCTTAATCAGCAGATAATTCCTATTCACCATTTGGCTTTCGAAATGAGCACATCACTATTGATTAAGCTCACCGAGTATTCAAGTAGATAAGAAATAGCATGGAACAGAAATCTTACTGTTCCGTAACTTTCCTCGATATTAGTCAAGCCTTCGATAAGATATGGCACAACAATCTAGGTGGGCAGCCTGAAAAGTTTTGAGCCTAACATAGAAACAAGTATTTTTCAACATAGTCTTTCAAGTAGATACACTTTTTCCAGCAATGCTCCAACCTCTAATCCGTCCAATAGTAGTTGACGTCTTGCTCTGCAAAACAGACGTCTACGGTTGCTATGACCTTCTCTTTTAATAAAAATCTCTGCCCCCCCCCAAGCCAAAATTTGAGCTTAAGAAACGGGAAATAGTCTCTGAGTGTCAGATTTCGTCAATTAATTCAAACTGAAATTTATGAATTTTAGCCACGACGATTGTCGAAGTGTGAGCCGGTGCGCTGTCTTGATAGAAGAGCACTTTCTACATTCCAAATGAATCCGTATTGCAGCAATTTCTGCCTTCAACTGGTCCAATAACAATGCGTAGTACGACCCCGTTATTGTTTTTTCTTTCTCTAAGTAGTCGATCAACAGAATTCCCCGACTATCCCAAAACACAGTCACCATTACCTTCCCAGCCGATTAAACGGTCCACTGTTTTGACTGTTCCTTCGTCTCAGAAGTGTAATGGTAAACCCAAGATTCATCGACAGCGATAAATCGACTAGTTTTGTTGAAATCGGTTAAGCAGGACCTTGAAAATGTTCATTCGATTGAATTTTTGATTTAAGATGAGCAAGCGCGGGACCCATTGGGTAGATAGATTTCTCATGCTCAATTCTTCAGTCAATATACGACAAACACATTCTTTCGATATGCCTACAGCCACTGCTATCTCTCTAACCTTGATTGAACGGTCGTCCATTGGGTCGTCCATTGGGTCGTACCATTGGGTAAACTTTTTCGATGTTATCGGTGGAGGTCGCAGTTGTTAACCGTCCTGAACGCTCATCGCCAACCAAGCTGGTATAACCACGTTTAAATTCAGCTGCCCATCTTTTCATGGTGGAAAATGATAGGAAAAGTCCCCATAAACGGCGTCTAACTCGTCTTCAATTTGCTTAGGCATAGTGCCTTTGAAATGCAAGTGCTTAATTACGGCACGGTATTTGATTTTTCCCATTTTTACAGAAGCACTAACATCGACTACCGAATAATAATTAAGCATAAAAAATGGCTGAAATTTTACAGGTATTTTTCAAAACATGTACGATTGTAGTAGCAGAATGGTTTTGACGAGTAGAGCCATCTTTATGTTGAGGTTCAAAACTTTTCAGACTACCCAGGCATGTTATAATTTAAAACTCCGACTATCTCACCAAATGTATTGTCCTTTAAAACGTTAGATCACTAGCAGTTACTTCTCCGTTGAACGGCAAGATGCAATCACCAGTTTTCATAAAATATGATCAGAAGTACTTCTAGAAAATATTCTTCAGTCAATTTTATACATGTATACATGGCAGATTTTCCTATACCGAGAGTGTCTACAACTACTACATATGTTATCATACGAATGTTAGCTATAGAAACTTACAGACCAGCTTATACCTGTTCCAATCTTGAGTCAAAAAATGAGAAATCAAAGTTAATGGCACAAAATTGGTGCATGCCACTTTTGAGTTATATACACCTGTTCTTCAGTAATAACAAGAACGGTGTAATACCGCAAAGGAAACTTTCTACAGCGGTGCGATGAAATTACGATAAAAACTTTTAAAAGGAATTAAGATGTTCATTAATGTCTCCATAATGATCACCGTCAAAAATGTTGTCGAAGGATATGCTGCATGACATATGTGAGTATAATGAATTTTCGAAATCGTAACGGTCACTTCCGGTTGTCGTTAACCGATTTGGCTGAAAATCAATCCCATGAAAGGTACTGATCTAAGATGTGTGCCAAGTTTGAAGTGAATCTGTTGAATAGAACGGAAGTTATAGTGTCTCCAAACACACAGACAGACAGACAGGATGATAATCTCATTAACTTTCTATAAGCTCCAATATAGAAAGTTAATAAACAACCATTAATTGCCTCAAGTAGAAGGTATAAAATATTTAGGTGTCCACTTGGATAGACGTTTAGCATGTCATATTTTCACCAAGTGAAAGCAATACGGTCTTAAACTTAGATCATTGTATTGGTTGATCGGACGAACATTACAGCTGTTATTATAAAATAAACTCCTTTTATATAAAGTCTTATTAAGGGAAGGTGGTACACCCTATCACCGCAATGTTAAATTTGATATCTTTATAGTAATTTTTCTATGAAACTATCAACTCTATGGTGTTAAAATTTGGTACACAAATAGATTTATGGTTTCTGTACAAATTGTTTTAATGTTTTAGGCTTCAAATACATACATTTTTTTTCCTTAAAGTGAATAAAAAACACTCATTTTACACAAGAATATATTTAAATATTTTGTTCAGTTAAAAACTTAAAGAAATGTCAATATATTCTACAGTTACCAGAACAACTGGTAAAAATTTTATGCCAGTAGCTTACATAGTTTTTGAGAAAAATATGATTGAATCTTTAAAAAACTTAGTCACGGAAACAATAAGATGAAGGTATGAGCTGTGTTAGTGCATCCCTGGTTCATATTCCAGGTCATCTGGATCATTATCTTCATCCTCCTGTGCTTTCATTTTGTTCCTGGTTAGTACCTTGAAATTTTTGTTGGTCACATCAGCTTGTAGATCTACTGCACCAGCTGCCTCCATTCCACTACTGACCCCACTGTAATTACTTTTGCACTCACCACGTTGTTTCAATTTCTGTTCACAATTACTTCGATTCTCACACTTTTGACAGTATTTACTCAATGGTTCAACATCTATGACCTTTCCTGTATCAATACTTGTTGCAAAAACTATATTATTGGCGTTTGTATGTCCTCGCTTCTGCCAAGAACCATCCAGAACAATAGTCAAATCAGTAAAACTTTTTTGCACTGTACAAAATTATTCTATACGCCTGCCAGTATTTGAATATTAATTATATGGTTTACTTGGTTCAATTGTTCATTGTTACACTCATATTTTTCAGAATTAGTAAAAAGTTTTCTTCTAGACGCATTAGTAACACATTTCTTTGAACTTACCGGTGTTTCATCTAATCTCAAACTTTCTGGTATTACAGCACTATATTCGTAAATATTTTCTTCCACTACAGAAGTATTAATATTCTCATATAAAGCATTAGGTTTTCTTTCAGGACCACCATGGCGTTTTTTGAACACACTAGACATCTTCTAAAATGTTGAAAATAGTTTTAAATTCACAACAAACACGCCTCAACAAATACTTCCAAAATACAGAAACAAAACACTGCAGACGCGTGAAGCAATGTTTGCACACACAGAGAATTTTTGTACAATGCATAGTACTGCAAAATTTAAATTCAATTTGTAATAAATTGCTATTAAAGTGAAAACAAAAAGGGCGTTACCCCAACTGGCATAATGATATTTAAATTACATTTAAGACCTTTAGAGATGATTTTTACAAAAATAAGTAAAGGTATATTATAAAATACGAGGGTAAGGTGAAAAGTTCTCGGCCTGACACAGAGATGGTACTGCAATCGGCAAACAATTATGTTTCCTGCTTGGGTGCGTGTGTCATTAGTTCGTATGACTAGTTTCAACTTGTTCGCTCAAGTAGTTTGTTTACAAGAATTTTTTCAGTAGACATGCTGCATCTTTTTTGTTAAAATGGATAAACTTGAATATTGTGCGGTTATAAAATTCTTCGTTTTGGATGAATTAACCCCTAAGGAAATTCATCCGAAGTTGACAAAAGTTTACGGGGACTCTGCTCCTTCCATGTCAACTGTTAAACAGTGGGCAGCTGAATTTAAACGTGGTTGCACATTCTTCGAAGATGACCCACGTGAAGGACGGCCAAAAACCGCAATCACACCGGAAACCATCAAAAAAGTGCATGATATCGTGTTGGACGATAGGCGAGTGAAGGTGAGTGAGATAGCTGAGGCTGTGGGGATATCGGAAGAAAGGGTGCGAAACATCTTCCACGAAGAATTAGGGATGCGAAAGCTCTCCGCAAGATGGGTGCCGCATTTGCTGAATGCCGATCAAAAGCAAATGCGTAAACGATTTTCGCAGCAATCTTTGGACCGATTCAACAGGGATCCGACCGATTTTGTGCGGCGATTTGTCACCATGGATGAGACATGGGTCCACCACTACACGTCAGAAACGAAACAGTAGTCCAACCAGTGGGTGGAAGCCGGTGGTTCAGCGCCAAAGAAAGCGAAGTCGATCACATCTGCCGGAAAGGTGGCCAGCGTGTTTTGGGATGCGAAAGGGATCCTGTTAATTGATTATCTTGCAAAAGGCAAAACAATTACAGGCGAATATTACTCCAATCTTCTTGACCAGCTGGATGCCAAAATTCGCGAGAAGACGCCTGGCTTGAAGAAGAAAAAAATCATCTTTCACCAGGACAACGCACCTGCGTAGGCGATGGGAAAACTGCGGGATTTGGGGTATGATTTGCTCGGCCATCCTTCCTATTCTCCTGATTTGGCACCCTCAGACTTCCATCTGTTCCCAAACTTAAAAAAAATTGTTTCTGGAAAGCGCTTCGCATCCAATGAAGAAGTTGATGAATATTTTCACAATTTTCCAGATTCTCACTTCCGAGAAGGAATACTGATGTTGGAGAGGCGCTGGATCAAGTGTGTTGAAGTGAAGGGAGATTACGTAGAAAAATAAAATCATTTTTTAACTGAAAGTCGCAGTCTTTCATTGTCAGGCCGAGAACTTTTCACCTTACCCTCGTAGATTACGTAGAACTGTAATACATAAAAAAACAAAAAAAAATTTTTTTTCTTCACAAATGTTGTACCACCTCCCCTTAAAACCATATGGACGTATGGGTATCACTATGGGCGGAGGCCAGATACAATGTTAAAATTTTGCATTGATTTCAAAACAAAGTCCTTCGTATCCTAGTAGCTGTTCCCTGATACGTGTCAAATGAAGTTTTGCATAAGGACCTAAATATGCTGACAGATAAAAAAGAAGTTAACACGTGCTGTGTGCTATGTAAAGATCGTTTGCAAATCCATCTCAAAGAATTAGTGCACTTATAATCAGTTACACCATAAAATTTTAACCCTCATGATAAAAGGCTTTAAAAGAGCAGTAATTAATATAACAACTAATTTTAAGTAAAGCATTTTTCCGTGTAAAAACAATTATATATGTATATAACTGCGACTTAATAGTTCTTATACCTAATTGGAATCATCTACGGGAGAATTTTCTGCATGACATGTTGCTGTACTTTTAAAATGTTAGTTACTACACGCAAAGTACGTGTTTTTTAAATACCAGATAGATTTCACGAAAAGTGGAGAGAAAAAAGATATGCAAATATTTATTATAAAATTCATCTCACTATACACTTTAAATTCTCTTTAATCGAATTTTAATTTTGTTCATATTTTAAATTACTATCACATTATCCTAAAAAATGTTTATTTATAATATGAGTTAATGACTCATGTAAAATCCACACGCTGTTTTATACTAAGAATGACTAAGAACCAATAAAAAATATAAAGTGCTAAGATAATAACAATGTACTTCGAGACTAATGGCCAATTTCTGAAGAGACACAACATTATATCTGGCGGCACTAAAAGCAGACTGGTTTATTTTGTCATGGAAACTCAAGTACCTCCATTAAGTTTTTTGTTAGAAATAACTTGAGATTTTGTAGGGCTTCAACATTTGTTACGTTACTGTTCAATATGTTTAGAGCTAAAAGAAGAGAATTGTAACAAAACCTTCTGAATTGTATTCGAACTGTTGTATAGTTCTAAAAATAAATTACATTTTTCTGTTTCTTAAATCTAACTGCGCATAAGAATAAATAAAAGGTAGGAGAAACTTTTGTTAAAGATTTTGGTATTATTAATCAATCACCACTATTGTGATTAATATTTATTATTCTTGGTCAGTACTTACATGCATACGTAATATAAAAATTTGAAATTTACAATGAGAGGCGCTTTATTGAATATTAAGTACTCTTAAAATGGCAGATCTTAACGAGAGATAAACGAATGCATCGTCACTTAAGAATATACAGTTCCCTCTAAAGAACGCAATTTAGAAAAGTTTTCAACTACAGATCAGATAATTTTCTTTGTTCGTGCAACTAGTACCAATAAATTTTATGACTGAATATGTAGTTTAACATACTGGTATACTATTCTGTTAAAAATGTGACTTTTTAAATTAAAACTCGCGCGAAAGTCGTAGTTCAAAAAACTTTTTTTTTCTCATGATGGTACAATCTTCAGTAAGATTCGTGTCTAATTTCAGTTTGATATGTTAAATTTTTGCCTTTTTAGATTTTTAAAACGTCTAACGTTATGTATGTTTTAAAATGATGCCGAAAGTATTCGGTGATCAATCTTTATCGAGAAAAGCTGTATTCCTGTGGCGTAAGCTGAAGGTCGTGAATCAACACCAATAAAGGAAGAAAATATCGAAAAAATTAGAAACAAAATAATGGAAAATCGCCAATTTGATAATAAAAAACTTGCTGAGCTTGTTGGTATCTCAATAGGTTCAGTAAATGTATTTTTAAGTGATATTTTGGGTTTGCAACGTTTGTCGCCAAAATTCACCAATTAAATTCAACAAATATTGCTCTTGACGTACTGTATTTTCCAGATATGTCACCATGCGACATTTTCCTGTTCAGTCGATTAAAAAAACCACTTCAATGACTCAGTTGAATCAATAAAACAAAAGTAAGTGCTGAGGGAAATTCCAAAAAGTGAATATATTTCCAAGATTGAATCAAACGTTGGCTTACATGTATAGCAACGGAGGGTGTTATTAATTATTGTAATTTGGATAAATAAATAGTATGTCTTTCATTTAAGCAGTCGTCTTACTTTTTGAACAAAGTAGTATGTTTCAGAATAAATAAATGTTTCAATTCTTTGCTTCAACATAAAGCGGTTAAAGAAAGAATTTGGTTTCTTTCTGCTGTAAAATAATTTAAAAAATGCTTAAACGTTTTCTTTTATTTTCCCAAGAATAATTGTTTGATCTTCAATTAATGATTCTGATTAAAACACGATGGTTCATCTAAAATAACCCCAATAAAAATCAGATTTTGCTTAATAATTTCATAGTATGATTGAAATGTTAAACATTAAGTAAGTTACTAACTAAACAATTGAAAGTTGGTATAATTTTAGAACCCATAAAGATATTGTAACTTATAGATATTCTTAATTATGTTTAGGTTTAGGTCATATATAAAATCACAGACCTACCTTTTGTCCGCATGCCAAAGTCACGCACCTTTCAGCGGCTTCGCATTTATTCCCAACCAAAACAGTCACGACGTCAGGAGAAGCATTCTGATTAAAAATTAATAAATAGTAGTTCATTAAAGCTTATTGAACACCATACCTCCTCTATGTTCTTTAACCAGTAAGTCAGATGGTTGTAGGATTCTAGATTCGTAACGTCATACAGAAGTAGTATACCCATAGCACCACGATAGTAGGCAGTAGTTAGAGTTCTGAAGCGTTCCTGGCCAGCTGTATCCCATATTTGCAGCTTCACCGGCACCCCGTCCAAATTGATGATTTTCTGCTTGAAGTCTATCCCTAAAATTCGAAAAGCGCCGTCACTATCGCGGCGCCTAGGTAGGGCGAGCGTCCCAGACCTTCCACAAGGTGATTGATATGCATATAGCAACAGGGGGTTTCTGCGAAAGCAAGAGGGCCGCTTACCGATCGTGGAAATGTAGGTGTCGTAGTAGCGCTCGTCGCAGAAGCGGTGCACCATGCAGGTCTTGCCCACATTCGAGTCTCCCAGAACCAGTATCTTGTAGGTTGCCGTAAACTCTAAGGCCATATTTCACCGATTATTCGGCGTTTCTTTTGTATTGTTGCACATCATGTGCGTAACAATTGATTTTTCATCCAGGGCGAGAGCGCAGGCGTGCCCCGGGTAAACAAGATCGCATGTCAAGTCGGCGAGCTCTTGTAATTCGGGCTGTGGGTGTTATGCAAATTTCATTAGCTTTTTTTAGCAGTAAGCCAGTTGCTGTTTTTACCAAGTTTTATTTAGCAACTGAAGTGGGGCATTGATTGTTCAAGTCTAGCCCCCGCCCTCGGGAGCAGGCTCTATATTTTTTGAACAGCTCTTACGTAGTAGAGATTAAGAAACTTTATGTGCCACAGAATGATAAAAAAATTTGATTCACTTTATTTCTAAGTGAAGATAATTAAACAAACAAAATATGTTCTGTAAGACATGACGCCGCAATTGCTTCTATTGATTATGTTCGATTTTCCTAGTTTCCACCCTTTGTACAGCCTGGATATCACTCCTAATAGTTTTCAACCTTTCCAAAGATAAAATAATCACTTAAATATTTTTGACAAAACAATAGTAAAACAACCTTAACGCATTTAGTGAAATATTAGAAATTAATTGTTGTGCATTTAGTTTATTTAAACTATCTGATTGATATTAATTTGATTAACTTTAGTGATAAATTGTGGATATAGTAATAAAAAAATTCTTTCTAAATCGTAAAAGTAATAAAAGGTATGATAATTGAAAAATAATAGGTTATAGCTGATTTTTATAATAAGTAAGCGGTTGATATGGTTGTGATTACTGCTCGTTATTTATTAAAACAAAATATTACAATTTGGCAATGTGTACTTTAAAAGACACGAGTTAAAATACAAAAACATAAAAAAAAATAATATGAAATTTGGCATGCCACGCTTTGAGGGCTTAATTTACATGAGGAAGTCTGTGCGCGCGTGCGTGCACGTCGAGACCCCTCTTGCTCCTTGCCAAATGGCCGCTCGGTGATTATCATTGCCGAACGCAAAAAGCGCGCCTGCAATAGACATAAGCATATGCCGCCCATAAGAACTACGTATAATGCACGTAAGCCTTTATGTAAACCTTTAAAAGTTGCGCACGCTTAATCAAAGTAGCGGCAGCAATGTCCTTCCAGGGGACGTGGTGGCTCAGCAGGTTCAAGCAGTTGCCTCTGTTCTCTAGCCGGCGCGCACGAGTTCGAGTCTCGCTCAACCCATGGGTGTGTGCGAATGTCCTAGAATAAGTGCACGTTAGTGGGCACAATAAGCCCTTGAGGCAGCAGTGCCTGTAAGTGCGCCAAAAAATGTCCTTCCAGGAATTTTTCATAATTATGTTGCCTTTTTATTTTTTGTGTTTACCTTAAAATTTGTTCGGGCTAAACTAATCGACGTGTATTTTTCATATATTGGTATTAATAAATTGTTTTCCCATTCATACAGTCCATATCCATTCTATTCATTTTTCCTCAACTATTTGACCATCTTTGCCAAAATAAAGCAATATGCCTTATTAAGGCATAACTACTAAACATCGACGTTATAAATTCAGAAATATAAATATGACTATCCTTTCATCTGGCGGTACGCAAACAAAAACATCAATAACATTGAAAACAGAAAAAACAAATTACAAGGTAAAAAATATACACGCGAGGTACGTGTTTGTTTTTCAGAAATGTCCATTTAAAACCTTCTCAAATCTGGGATCTGTATTTAATACACATGCAATTATATCATTTTCAAGTTCAAGGCGATCTCGCTTTTATTTTGATGGCTGTTATAAACGAAAAACTTGACTCCCGTAAATACTACTGTGTACAAATATAACCCGGAATTTTGTTATAATTTTTGAAATCCTTATTTATTCTTAAAAATCTATTTCATCGCCTTCGAAGTAATCCCCCTCGGCTGCAATGCACTTATGCCAGCGAATTTTCCACTCATCAAAACACTTTGAAAAGTCCTGTATGGTATGGCCTTCAGCACCTTCTTCGATTTGGCTTGAATCTCTTCTATCGTGTCAAAACGGTATCCCCGGGCGGTCTTTTCATTTTGCTGAATAGCCAAAAGTCACATGGAGCTAAATCAGGCGAATACGGCGGTTGCGGAACGTTATGGGTGGAATTTATAGCGAAATGGTCACGAATAAATTGATGGTTTTTGGAACCAAACGAGATTTGACTTTTCTAAGGCACAAAACTTCCTTCAAAATGGTGTTGACTGATCCATTTGAAATGCCAACGATGTCAGCAAGCTCTCTAGTTGTCAATCGACGATTTTGGATCACCAATTCCTTAATTTTCGCGACGTGCTGTTCGTCAGTTGATGTTCTTGGACGTCTTTGATGTGGTTCGTCTTCAACGCCTTCACGACCCTCTTTGAACATTTTATGCCATTCGTATACTTGTGTTTTAGACATAGCCTGTTCACCGAAGGCTTTTTGTAACATTCTGAGCGTTTCCGCAGCAGAAATATCATTTCTAACACAAAATTTAATCGAACTTCTTTGTTGAATATTTTCTGACATGGTAAAAAACGAAAAAGTTAATTTTGGTTGTTTACGAAAACGAGCGTCACTCTTCAACTAATTAAGATATTAACACAGATGTCATTAGCAGTCCTACCAACTTAAAACTAAAAAGGTTTGTGCCCAGCGAAATGCCCGCGCAGTTTAAATTAAAAATTCCAGGTTATATTTGTACACAGTAGTATGATGTTGCAAATGAAGCTACACATTTGACGGTTCGTTCGCCAACTTAAAATATTATTGCATTACTTTGGTACAAAACCGACGTGGGTTCTGGAAAAAATCTAGTTTCTAGACTCACTGTCACTCGATACTTCAATAAGTTTTTCTTTCATCTGTTGGAATCCCAATATGTTGAAAACGGAATCAGTACCAAACTGTAATTTTTTGGGAAAAGTAGTCACAGAGCTGTTGTTTTGAGTTGCGTAAATTGATTTCATGTCTGCAAAAACATGCTTAGAATTGATCATAACATATCTTCCCCGAGCTCTTGAATGCACTGGAATAAATAATATTTTTATAAGTGCGTCAATTTTATCCGTGGCTGAATTATATTAGCATTTTAACTACTACTCAAAATATTCAAGTATTCAAAAATCTTACCAAAGAAGCCAGTTCGAGAAGCCAACAAAGTCGTAAAATAGGTTTTCGTATTCTGATTTCTCACCTTGCAAGTACATGAAAAGATCTGCTTTTAACTTTTCAGTTAAAAGGGTTATGGTCTTCTGATTTCTGTATAATTTGCGCATAAGAAACAGCTTTTTTTAAAAATACGAATCATTTCGTTTGATAGACTTAACAACTTTAATGACACTTCATAACACAATCAATTTCAAAAAGTAAAGATATTTGACGCAAATGCTTCTTGGTATAAAAATTAGTGTAGTTACGTAGCATTTGGTAGTACTTTTTCTAATTTAACGATAAGATCAGATTGATTTAGCCCAGACAATATTAGTACTTTTCATAAATGTGTCCATCTTTGGTCGTATTGGCTTCTAATAGTGTACACAAAAAATATGTTCTACATCATTTTTCGTATCGTATCTTAGGAAAGTTATAAACTGGGCATAGGTAGAAATATCTGAGGATTCATCTAGAGTGAGAAATACGTATATTTTTTGAATAGTACCATCGGAGAGATATCGTTTTTAACATTGTAGCTTCTTTTTTTACCAACCCAAGATAATTTCAATAACTATTAATAAAATTAGATCTTCAGCAAATGCACGTCGTTTACTGGTTTTTGTAATACGAAATGTAACTCGATAATTTCCTAGTAATGCTTATTTAATAAAATTATGAGTATCATTCGTAACTTACAGTTAAATATTCAGTAAAGTACACAACTTTGAAGTGGTGTCTCATTGCATCAGGTGCTTATAAAAAGATAAAGTGAAATTTTCAGGAACCTCCAGTGCTATATAGCATATTCTCGAATAAGCGGAGTTTCAAAAACAAATGGAATTACACTACTTGGTGACAGATGGCACAAGCAACAAAGAAACGATTTTAACTATTTAATAACATGTTTCTAGTAAATTTAGCATTCAATCCTTGTTTTACTATAAATGAAAATGGGTTTGGAAATTACTGCTCTACATCAACAGTTTGATTTTGTATACTTAAAATGCAGGCCAAAGTACATTGCATGTTTGTTGAAAAATACAGAAGATTTATGAAATAGGTTATCTAGATGTAACCAAGTCGGTGGGTTACGAGTTATTATTGAATATAATTACAGCAATCATGCGCAGACACGATGCTAGCAAAAAACGAAAGAAAAAGAAGAAATATTAGCTACTCGTGAAACAATAAAAAACCACCAGACCTGCTTATCAGAAATTTCTCAAGAAAATGTACCTTCTTAAAAGATATCAAGGTGAATTAATTATTATGTACGACAAGACAGCTCAAAACGGATTTAACATTGAAACAAAACATCTGCATGTTGTTAAGAGATATAGGAATTGAAACAAGAACGGTGTAATACCGTAAAGGAAACTTTCTACAGCGGTGCGAAATCGTAACGGTCCCTTCCGGTTGCCGTTAACCGATTTGGCTGAAAATCAATCCCATGTAAGGTACTGACCTAAGATGTGTGTATGCCAAGTTTGAAGTGAATCCGTTGAATAGAACGGAAGGTATAGTGTCTCCAGACAGACAGACATGATGATAATCTCATTAACTTTCTACTATAAGTTCCGCTGTAGAAAGTTAATAAATATAGAACAAGAAACCCAAGAGGTTAGAAGGCTAAGTAAAGAAGAAAATTACAAAACCAGACTTGTGTTAATGAAATTAAATACATGAGAGAAGAAAATGCAAATTAAGAAAGCAACGAAAAACTTAACAAATTTAATAGACACAAAAGTGTGCATCACAGACGATTTCTCGAAAAACGTCCTTGAACAAAGGAAAAACTGGGAACACATATGAAAATTGTCAGAGAAAACGGAGGCTCAGCTATTATGAATTATGATAAACTAATTATTGATGGTAAAAGTTTCACGCTCAAACAACTAGAAGAAAAGGAAAGTAAGAAAGAAAGAATGATAAGTCAATGCTCGCCAAGCCAAAATGAAGAAGACAAGAAACAATATGAAGGGATTAAACAGTATAAGAAGGGACTGAAAAAAACTATTAAATAGGCCTCGACTAGGAAACACTGATGACGACCGCTATGATATAAAGGAAGATGAGAAGGACACAAATATTAAAGAAACGATGTGTCGTCCCACATAAACTTAAACAAAATCACATGGATAGGACCAGGGGGACACCCCACAACCAAATTGATTATGTCAATATCGAGAGGAGATATAGAAATTGTCTACTAAATGTGAGGGCGATGAATGTAGCCGACGTAGAATCTGATCACGCTTTAATAAGAACAAAGTGCAAATTCAAACTAAAAACTAGAGATAACAAAATCAATATAAGAACCAAGTATAATACACATCTATTAAAGGATAAAGAAATACACAGGAACTTTCGCGAAAAATTGAAAAATAAAGTAAAATAAAATATTCATGAACTAAACATAGAACAGCTTTGGGAAAAATATAAAGAGGTGTTGAAGACAACAGAAGAAGAAACGATAAGAATAAAAAAGAGGAAACACAAGCCGTGGATGACGCAGAATTCGGAGGATTTAATAGGGGAAAGAAATAAACTAAAACATAATATACTAAGTGGCAGGCAGAAATGACTTAAGCATGCTTTATAAGATAACACGGAAAATGGGTGGGAAAAGAAATATAATAACCATTAACATTAACGTCAAGGAAAGAAAATTGCTCACACCACAAAAAAATAATAGATAGATGGGTAGAATATTTTAAAAGAAATATATATATATACACATTAGACATTAGACATTAGACAGCTGAAAAGTAATAAAATAGCGGGACCAGACGACATACCACAAGAGATAATTAAGGCAGAACCTGAATCAATTTTAAAAATTCTACATAATCTATTTAAGAAAATTTGGATAGAAGAAAAAATCCCGAAAGAATGGACAGAGGGCCTAATTGTTAAAATACCTAAAAAAGGTGTAAGGCACCCGCCCGAAAACACGAACGAGCGCCGCGAACGCGGCCCGACAGACCGCCGATATCGCCGCATGCCAGAACGAGACGACCGCGAAAGAAAGATAGGTGCTGCGCCTTGCTCCCGCCAGAATTATTCCCATTAACGCTCGGAACGAAGCGCGGCGCGGGTATAAATACTGGAGCGTTTCGCTCGAGCATCGGAAAAAAGTCGAGTGAGTTCAGTGCATACGGACGAACGTGTTCTCCGTGAGCGCTTATCTTATGTGTTTGCCAGCCGGCCGCCGGCTGGCAGTGACTAATACCGATAAGTGGCGTGGGAATTCGGTTGCCGTGAGTGTTTCGGTGACTGATTCAGCATGCCGCTATTCAGCGACGATGACTCAGAGGGCCCTGAGGAGATGCTTGAGGAACTTTTCGCCGCGGAGCCTGACCAACGTGCCCTTTGGCGTAAGTTGCAGGAGTGCTACCTGTGCGATGTCGGGGGTGTGTCACTCCTGCTTGAGGACTTAATGCACCGATATTACAAGGGAGGCGCGTCGTACGCACCGCGCGCCCCAGCCGCCCCGACCGCCGACCCTGGCGCAACTGCCCGTTCAGCGCGGAAAGCCCCGGCGACCCGAGCTACCCCAGTTGTGCCAGCCAGCCAGCAATCGACGAGTGCCGCCGCCTCGCAGCCGCTCCCTCCGTTCAGCCAGGGAAACGGCGCCGAGCCCGGCAGCCCGACCCAGATGAGCCCTAGCGACGAGCGAGATTGCCAACCCGCTCGCAAGCGCCGTCACGTCCGACACCGCCGCGCAAAGGTGATGATGCTACCGCCTTCTCCTTCTGCGCCAGTGGCGTCAACCACCTCAGTTGAAGACTCCAATCCCTTCGAGGCCCCCAGTGACCTCGAAGACTCCGAGATGCCAGAGGCACCAGCCGTCTCCAGTCCGCGTTCGAAGGCGGTGTGCACTGCAACGACTGCTCCCTCCCAGGAGCGCATTCCTCCGATTATCCTGCGGGCCAAAGAGGCATGGCCGTCAGTCAGGAAAGCCGTACAAAAGCGACACATCGGCTTCACCAAAGCCAAGAACGTGGCGGATAGAATATCAATTTTCACCGCCACGTCTAACGACTACCGGTGCTTGACGCGCTACCTGGAGGAGGTGCGTATCGAGTGTCACTTCCACCTACTCAAACAAGACAAGCCACTCCGGGTCGTCTTGCGAAGCGTCCCGGAGTACATTATGGAAGATGATCTCAAGCAAGAGCTCCTAGCCCGCAAAATCCCGATCCTCACGGTGCGGAGAGGCCCCAACCGCCGCCCCATGCCGCTCATGTTCTTGGAGCTGCAGCGGGGTAATGCGGGAAAGGCCATATTTGATATCAAAAATGTCTTCGATGTGGACGTTACGGTGGAGCGTCTACATAAGAAGACAAATTTCATCAGCCAGTGCCACAGATGCCAGCGCTTCGGCCATGCTCAGCGTTGCTGTCGCGCCGCACCAAAGTGTGTCAAATTTGGACAGGACCACCACTCCGGGGAGTGCAAGAAACCCCGGAGTGAACCCGCCGTGTGCGCTAATTGCCAGGGCCCCCATCCCGCCAGCTTCAGGGGATGCCCAAAATTCCTCAAGCCAGTTCCTCGCTCAACACCCTCCAGCCAAGGACGCAGCTACGCCGAGGCAGCCAAAGGAGAAGCCCCACAAGTCCCCCGGACCCAACCCGCAGCAGGACAAACAATCAAAGTAGCCGCAGAGCAACAGCCCGAACACCGAGGCTGGGCCACCCTAGCGACACTACTGGAAAAAGTAGGGGCTTGGACCCAGGTACCGTGCTAGCCAGACAACATGATGATGATCGAGCATCGGAGCTCGTTCTGTGCGTACCCATAGCCAGAACAGCTCTCACCCTCCTCCCTGGGGAGTGCCTGTACGTACCCATAGCCGGGCCCCCCAGGTGCATCAGAGCTCGTTCTGTGCGTACCCATAGCCAGAACAGCTCTCCCCTCCTCCTGAGGAGCGCCCGTGCGTACCCATAGCCGGGATAGCTCCTCTACTTCCTCCTGAGGAAGGCCCGTGCGTACCCATAGCCGGGCCCCCCAGGTGCACGGAAGGCGTTCTGTGCGTACCTATAGCCAGAACGAACTTCCGTCTTCAGCGAACGCTTGCACTCGCCCACAGCCAAGTTATGCAATTGACTAGGGGACACTCGCGCGTACCTCAGCCGAGTTCCCCGGTCAAACGGGCCGTCATCCCGACCAGAAGATTCCACCAGGGAATCGCCTTTACATAAGGCTGTCTGGAACGCGCTGAGGAAAGCTCTCCGCCACTCGCCACTTCCGAAGCCCGCATCACCGCTTCCGCCGTCGCTCAAGCGCCTCAATAACGCCATTATAATTGTACACACATAGTTGTAAATAAAGCGTTGTTATACACGGGTAATCTCGTCTTAGCGGCACTCAGGACCCCGAGCTCCCCACAAAGGCAATAGCACAGAATGCGATAACTGGAGAGCTATTGCAATATTAAACGTCACAATCAAGATATTAACGCGAATACTTGAAAGATTAAAAGAAGCAACCTTAAGCAAACTCAGAAATAATCAAGCCGGGTTTAGACCACGAAGATCTTGCATTGATCACATCAATACTTTAAGGACAATTCTAGATGAATGTAATGAATGGCAGAAAGAAAATTGATTTTAGAAAAACGTTTGATAAAATAAATAGAGAAAAAATGTGGCAAATACTCAAGATTTATAGAATTCTAGATAAATACACAAGACTTATTAAACTATTGTATGAGAATTGTAATACCTGTACAATACACAATGGAGAAAAATCGAATAAGTTTGCAATTGAAAATGGCGTGAGACAGGGATGCATACCGTCGGCCTTACTATTTCTAATAATTATCGACTGGGTAATTAAACGAACTGTAGACAATCAAAAAGAACTAGTATGGAGATTTAACACGAAACTTGAAGACCTACAACATCCAGACGATATCTGTTTAATTACTGAGAAAAAGAACACCTACAAGACAAATTAAACCTACTAAAAATAACAGCAAGTATAGCGGGATTAGAAATTAACACAAGGAAGACAAGACAATAAGAACATGCACAGAAGATACAACCTAAATTAAAATAGAAAGAAATAATATACGAAACGTTAAAAACTTTACTTGTCTGGGCAGCATACTAGATAAACAAGGAGGATGTAAGATGGACATAAAAGCAAGGATATATAAAACACAAATCTCCTTTAGAACATTATAAAATTTCGATATCAAACGAAATATCAAAGAAAACAAAACTGAGAATATTCAGAACAAATGTAATCACTGTGCTTTTACAAGGGTATGAGATCTGGGGACTAAATAAACAACTACAGAAAATACAAATATTTATAAATAAATGTATTAGACCTATAATGAAAATGTATTGACTAATCATTAGCACAAACAATAAAAAATGAAATATTACGGAGCAAAAACCAATTAGTGTGACCATATTAAAATACCGCTGGAGATGGATAGGGCACACTTTAAGGAAACCATGTTCAGATATAAACCGTCAAGCACTTGAATATAATATTAAAGAAAAAAGAGAGGAAGACCAGCCCTAACTTGGAGAAGAAACACTTGAATACAAAGAAATAAACATGACATGGAACTAAGTGAAAGAAGTAGAAGCTATAAACAAAAATAGTTGGAAAGACTTAGTTCAATATATATGCAACCAACAAACACAAAACGTACTCAACTCCCCCAATTGAAATAAAGTGTTTAAAATGTTCAAGTTAAATAGTGAAAGGTGTAAATGAACAATTATAGCACAAGGGCGACTACCTTATGCTATGGATAATGACTCAGTCAAAGAAACGTGTTTGACGCCCTATATTCCTAAATGGAATGAAAGGACCGAAGAAGAAGAAGTCGGCAAAACAGAAATCTTCGTCATTAAAGACAAACATCAGTAGACATAAGTCGAAAAAATCATGCTTACGATGCTATAATAACTACTGAAAGATTTGTGATAATACTGCTTCTTGAAAATGAACCAGTTCAGATAAACGCTTACCCGCCATTTGCAAACCGTTAGTTGTCGCACGTCATCACCCGTTACAACAAACTTTCCTCAGCCCAGTACATTTCCGGCACAAACATGTCCCCGTCAAACTGCCACTTCTGTTTGTATAAATAGTGCAGTAAAGTACATGGAAAGCCAGTCTTCTTTGATTGATAGTTCTCCTTGGCGAGTAGGCGGATTGAAACCCGAGTAAAGAACTAAAATCCCTTGAAAATGACATCAAAGTGAATGCCAAAACGTCGGGAATTCTCCAATAATCGACAAGTTCAACCCGTGAACCTAAATGCTGGATTTACATCGAGTAATAGTTGGGTAATAGCTGATGGATAAGTTAAACTGGACAATAGCTAATGCAAGTGTTAATAAGATACTTTTAGTTACTTGAACAGCACAGACTTCGTATCAACCATGTCTCCCCTCTCTCACTAGATTTTTGAAAAAGCATTTTGGAAACTTGTCCATTATCCCTCAAAATTGTTCTTGATTGAAATGATTAAATTTTATACTTTTACACAAGCCGGTTTATATATTTTTTGCACAGCTACACAACAGCATTAAGGTACATGTATTGGAATGGTCGTAATTTGTAAAGAACCTGTTATTATTAGCCTAAAAGAAGGGAGTCGCGTCTCAATATTTTCGGATTATATATTTTAGTTTTCAAGGGATCAAAAGAACCCAACCAGTGAAAAAATCTGTCCTTTTAAAGATAACTTTGCATATTTAACTTAATTCATAGTTGCGCAGATTAGTTCAACCGTAGCTCAGCCCACAGGTCCTTTACAAATTATGACCACTCTAAAAATTTCCACAAATTTTAGAGTATGCAGTAGTATATGGTTAAAAGTAAATATTTTAGCTAAGTTCACTATTGTAATTAAAACACAAAATAGAAATTGTCATATATTTAATCCTTATAAGTATAACTTCATATTACAATTATAGAAACTATTAAAAAGTTAGCCCAACTGTTTCGGTTTAACGTCAGTAGTAGTAGCTGGTTGCTGAGTGGTTTGCTGCAGCAGGTTTTTGCTGAACCAAGCAGGCCTTGGCTTCTGCATTTCTACAATTCGCTTGCCTTCCCAAAATTCTGGCGGCTTTTCATCCTTCTCTCCAGCATACAGGACAACTACTTCTTTTTCCACTGGACTCAGCCCCAGATCATTCTGAATTGCATCCTGCATGGCTTTTGTTTCATCAATCACTTTTTTGTAGCATGTAGCTGTAACAGATTGAAATAATTAGGAACTACACAGGATAATTTGCTTCTAATTATTTGTCAGCATTGTTAGTACTTTTGCATGAATTACAACATACAAAATGTATTATTAATGATAATAAAAATTTACAAATATCTGTCTAGTTAAATCAAATAATGTAAAAAAACATTACTTATTATGATTGTTGTTTTGATAAATAAATGTTATGGAAAACACTGCTACAAATGCATTAATGAATTACTAGTATACAAAACTGAACTTTCTATGTGTAGCTTGTAAGTAAAGCCATATAAAAAATAGGTGATGAAAAAGTAAATTACTATTATAAATGTCACAATATTATAAAAGCAAAGAAAGAGTAATGTCATAGCATAGGACACTGATCACTAGTATCAACGGGTATAACTTTGTAGATCGTTGCTACGCTGAGATACAGGCATTAGAACTTGAACTATATGGTATGCATAGACTGTGGCTCAGAGAACGTTCTCATAACTTAAACTAATGTCAACTCAAAACCCTCAATGTGCTAAGTAGTGTCAATGTCCAAGACACTAGAAGCCATTGTGGCTTTTATTGTGCTGGAGTGCCATTTGCGTTAATCAGGATACACCACGTGGAGGTGGGTTGGATTTACATCCCTGGGCCTTTTATTCAACATTGGTCATGCTCAGGACCGAAATATCACACTGGTCCTTTATTTAGGTCTAGTATTTTTCACACATCATTTTAGTAGCAAATCAAACATATCCTGCATCTAGTGATCAATAAAATAATTTTTCAGTTCTGGTTCTATATAGGTATATATATATATATATATATATATATATATATATATATATATATATATATAATATAATATATATATATATATATATATATATATATATATATATATATATATATATATATATATATATATATATATCAAATTCAAGTGTCCGAAAAAGATGCTTTTGCGCCCACTGAAGCCGTTTAGCTTTATTACCACGCCGTAACAACGGTTTTTCGGTTTTCGCAATACGACCATGAAGATTACCCTCATGAAGACGCCGCTTTATTGTGCTGACTGATATTGTTTTATCACGTCTCTGGTTAAACTCCACAGCTACAATCTGGGGCCGTTAATCTTCTATTTAGCTTACTGATCAGTCTGATGAACTGATCCCCTGCATCGGATGTTATTCGTGATGACCCAGGGCAACGGCGATTTCTAAATCTTCCTGTCTCTCTGTAGCATTGTATTGTATTGTTTTTATATAACGATACATTTCTTATATTTGCTGCAATTCTTCGCCTTTTATAGTTCTCTACCAGGTGCTACAAAATCTAACATCCGCATTTAACACTTTCTTCCGCTGAGCTCTTAAAAAGGACCCAGATCCAGCACCTGCAGAGATGTCAACATCGTTTGTTGTATGTATATTTTTCATTGATTATCAGAATTAGCAATAACGATTCCCTTACTTAATTATCCTTTGTGACATTTCTTTCTTTGAAAGTATATGATGTGTTTGACATAAGCTTAAAGAATAAACCATATTCGTCAGCATTAAAAATTTCACGGGATTTATATTTTGAAATCAGATTAAGTATCAAGATGTTTTCTCACCGAAAATCTGATGGTCCTTGTTTAAATCTGCCCAACTAACTATTAGAGGCAGAAAAATCTAAGTTCAGTAAGACCACTTATAGGTATCGTTAATTTCAAGATTGATAAATTCAATCGATTAAAATTTGCTCAGACTCTTCATGTTTACCACATTTCCCTTTTTTCGCTGACATTCTTCCGATGTTGCAGCTGCATTAAATGAAGCAAGATCCTTTATTATCGTTTTTTCTAATAAATTAAGAATTTGTTTCTGACTAGGGGTACAATTCTCATCATCTTCTATCTTCTTCTTCGGGTACCATCTCCATGACTAAAGATTGGTAACAATATTTAACGCGGTCTTGAGTAGAGCGAATTAGGGATCATGTATTCATATTCGTCAACCACGAATGATGTCTGCACCCAGGGCCATGTTTTCCTTCAATCTTTCCTTCTATTGTAAGTTCTAGGATGTTGTATTTTGAGATTCGGTATACGTGTCCAAGGTATGCCGTTTTTATACGTTCTAAGAACCTCTTCATTTAATACATGCTCAATCCATGGTATTTTTAGTAACCTTCTGAAGATCCACATTTCTAAAGCTTCTATTCTATTCTATTCATATAATAAAACTGTACATATGCCTTTACAAAACGGTATCTTGTTTTTAAGTCCAAGGTTGTGTTGCACAGTAGGTTCTTCCTTTTTATAAGTACTGCTCTAGCTTGTTCTATGCGTGATCGTATTTCTGTATCAGGATCGACATTTTCCGTAATCATCTTCTATAAAGTTTAAATTTTTTCTGATACAAATACACAGACACTTCAATACTCCATAAGCAGTTAGAAACTAACCAGCACATTTTTTAAGAATCGGAAATTGAATAAAAAATATAACAATAAAGAGAAGGTACAAAAGGCTATTGGATATTGTTTGTAAACTTAAGTACGCAGTTAAGTGTCTAGTTCCTTTTAAGTTAGTAATAATAATAATAATAAGATTCTAACCAGCGAAATTATCATTAGTTAAGCTCTATTTCCTCAGTAAAAAAAAACACTAAACTAAAATGTTTCATATATTCTAATTTATATTAAAATCTTCTATACAAAATATAGGGTATTATGTGGGACTTGAAGGTAATAAACAGGGCATTTTATAAAGGGTTTATATATGATATGGGTAAGAATCAGATAAAAAAAAAAAACGAATTACATGGGATAGCGTAATAAGCGGGAGCGTATTATGGAAGTTTTACTGTTAGTTACAATACTGTGCGAATCATGGCATGTTTACAGCAGCACCAACCTTTCGATCCTTGATCACATTTTTTAAGAAATATTTCATTCAGGCAAAGCAGACTGAAAGTAGAGCATCAATTTTCTTGGTGGTTGCCTAAATTGGGAGTCCACTTCATATGAGTTACATAGATACATAATAATTAGACAGGTTTTGTATCGATGCCATGAATAAAAAAAGAGAAAAGCGAATGTATAGCAAACATTTTTATGAAACTGCTTGATTAATCGAAAATCAGATTCCAGAGAGTAATAATGATTACATATTTTAGAAAATGACTGAAAGTAGATGGGTATTTACAAAATGGTTGTAGACGATATGCCTCAATGTAGTTGAAGATTTCAGGGAAATGGAAACAGATGATTGAAAGTAAAAACATGGGGCCGGCGAAGAGATTGCTCTGTAAGCAATCCCAGAACGAACTTAAAAAAACCTTTCGATTTCGATTTCGAATTTCGGGAAAATTCGAAATCGAATATCTGGAAAATTATTCGACATAGAATTTTTTCTTCATTTTCGAATTCAGCGTAAAATTTCCTATAAGAATCACATTTAAAATCGTAATGTCGAAAATTTTCCCGAAATTCGAAGTCGAATATCTCGAAAACTATTCGACATAGAAACTTTTTGATTTCGATTTTGAAATCAGCGTAAAATTTCCTATAAGAATCCATTTTAAAATTTTAAAAAATCCATAATTTTGTGACAGCGACAGACAGACCGACAGACATATAGAATTCAGTAACGAACTTTTTAAGTTCGTTGACTAGAATAGAAAAAATGAGAAAAGTTTAAAAGATTATTGATACTAGGTGCGTTCAAATTCTAAGGTCTCCAAATTTTTTCTCAGCAGTGAGAGCATGTAGAAAGATGCAGTTTAATTATAAAAGACGCGAGAAATATTTCTGAATTTGTAATATAGATGGCAACACCATATAATGTACACAGGTCGAATTGCTGCCATTGCAGTGAGTGTTGTTTTGTATATTTCAAATGGAGACATTTAGTGTACAAAAACAACGTTTTTTCTCCTTTTTCACGGTGAAACTCTCATCGAAATTCATCGGCAATTGAGCGAAACATACGGTGAAGGCGTTATGGATGTTAAAATTGTGTGTTCATGGGTGCGAAAGTTTAAATAAGGTCGAGTGTTGTGTGATAATAAATCGAAGCAACCTCGGCCACGAACCAGCCGTCGGTACTATGATTGCGCGAGTGGAGCAAGTTGTTATGGAAGACCGTCGATTATGTTTGTGATATCGCCTCTAAACTTGGCATTTCTGTAGGTTCTGTGGAGTTCATTTTGCATGATGACCTAAAAATGCGGAAAGTTTCTTCAATGCGGGTCTCACGAATGCTGGCCGACGAACACAAGGCTGTGCGGGTGTTATTGTCGCAGGACATGTTAACGCTTGATGCTGCCATACATTTCTGACCGTGAAAGACACGCAAGTATAATACTTGTATAGCAGTAGATATTTGAATACCCAAGTTGGAAAAGATTATTACATTACATTTTTTAACTGTGAGGTGACAGTAAATCTTATAAGAGTATGAAATTTAAACAAAGATATATTTAAACAAACATGAATAGTGCCCAGAACCAATAGAATAAACTAAATTTACCATATAACTAACATTATCTAGTTATTGCAAGCGTTATCTATACTATTGATAATAATAAAACATCAAAATACTAAATTAAAAAGTATAGGGTTTATAATGATAAATAATAAGTTAGAGAAAAAAGTATGACACAATGATGGAAAAGGGATGGTCAAATATAAAGAAAGAAATGTATATTAGTAGTAACAGAAAAAGCTATCAAATGGCAAGAAAAACGAATGGTTTAATAAATAATCTGATTAATAGGTGAAGCAAAAAATTGTGAAATTTAACTAAAAACTGACAGAAAAAGATATGAAATTGTATAAAGAAGCGAATCAATAAGAACAAATAAGAAAGCACAGAAAAATAGAAAAGTAAGAAATATAAATACAAAACTACAAAACAATATTAACATAATTAAAATAGAAGAATTAACAGACGAAAACGGGAACATGGTATATAAAAGAAAATACAGAAAATGTGGAATAACTATTTTATTAAAATACACAACGTAGATAACCGTGATACTATCGAGACATACATAATACATCAATTAAAAAAAAGTAAAGCAGATGAAAATGAAATAAACTTGCAATCGACGAATATATGTCTTAATATAGCAAGTATGGGCAATGGAAAACAATTATAAGAATGGAAAAAGGGTTAATTGTACCATTTTTAAAGAAATGTGAAGAATGTAGGTAGCTATTATAAGAATATGTCATTGAACAATAGCAATATGAAATATTAATTGGATTGATTCACCACAAATTGGACAAATACGTCTAAGAAAAAAATAGGCGATTATCAATATGGGTTTTGACCTGAAAGAAAATAATTGATCTACTCATATAATAAAGCAATTAAAAGAGAAATGTTGTAGAGACAATATTGAGCTGCATATTTTGATTATCTATTTTACCAGATATACAAATATGAAGTGCGGATTTGAGACAACAGATGGTTCGCCAGTGCCATGTGGAGTATAAAAATTTGACGCCATTTTGTAGTGTCACCAACAAGACTCAACGCGCACAAGTGATAAGTTGAAAATGTGCTTGTATAGTATTGTTTTGCTGTGTTCAATATGTCGAAATTTGTGCCAAATAAAGAGCATTCGCAGACAGCATTAATTTTTTATTTTCATTTGAAAAAAACTGCTGCTGAATCATACCTATTACTTCGAGAAGCTTATGGTAAACTTGCTCCATCGCAAGATACGTGTGAACGATGATTTAGTCGTTTCAAAAGCGGTAATTTCGATATTGCAGACAAGGAACACGAAAAACCGCCAAAAAAGTACGAAGATGTGGAATTGCAAGCATTGTTGGACGAAGACGATTCACAAACACAAAAACAACTCGCAGAGCAATTGAACGTTAGTCAACAAGCTGTTTCCAATCGCCTACGAGAGGCAGATGAAAAGGCGCAAAAACACCTGAAATTTTGCTCAAATGATATAAAATAAAGTCGTTTTTGCATCGTATTGTTACTGGGGATGAAAAATAGATGTATTTTGAGAATCCGAAGCGCAAAAAATCATGGGTAAAACGAGGGACACCATTTATATCAACCACAAGACCGAATCGCTTTGGCAGGAAAATGATGTTCTGTGTTTGGTGGGACCAGAAAGGCGTGGTCTATTATGAGCTGTTAAAGCCTGGTAAAACGCTAATACTAAACGCTACCAACAACAATTGATCGATTTGAACCGTTCGCTACTTGCAAAACGACCAGAATATCGAAAAAGGCAACACAAGATCATTTTCCTCCATGACAATGCTCCATTACACACAGTAAAACCGGTTCGTGACACGTTGGAAGCACTCAATTGGGAAGTGCTACCCCATGCGTCTTACTCGCCAGACCTTTCGATTACCACTTCTTTGCATCGATGGGCCACGCACTTGCTGAGCAGCGCTTTGGTTCGTTCGAAGATGAGAAAAAATGGTTCGATGAATGGTTTGCGACAAAAGAGAAAAATATTTTCTGGGGTGGTATCCACAAATTACCCGAAAAATGGGAACAATGTGTAACTAGCAATAGAGCATATTTTGAATAAACCACTTTTTATCATTTTTCCGAATTTAACGTGTTTTTTTTGGAAAAAAATCTGCATTTTATACTTGTACAGCTGGTACATAACTATAAAAAGGAAATTTGCCTGGTTGAGATATCAAAAACCTAGACATATCATAGAAAGTAGCACAACTTGTAAAAATTACAAATGAAGTGCGAGATACATTACAGAGTAAGGAAAGCTCAAATAATTATTTATGTTGATGATGTGGTGATAATTGCAAGAAGTACGAGAAGAATTAAACAAATATTCGTTGAGATAGAAATAAAGATAGAATAAGAAGTCTGCACAGGACAGCAATTTGAGGAGTAATTTAATTCGATAACAAATTCCTTTGTAGAAGTGGGTTTATTCAAAAACCTTAAAATATTCGTTTGCGGCTGGTATTTTCAAGTTTCAAAAGGAAGAGAGTAATCCGAGATAGATAGATCGGAAGAATGAGTTAAATGCGGAAGAATTTTAAGCCTTAATTTAATCAGTTTCTGTTCAGCAACGCGGCTTAAACGAGCGATGAGTTGTTATGGTGTAACATTTTTTTTTGTCATTCCAGAACTTATGTTCTATGTTATGAGTTCTAGGAAGATACTGTACAGACAGAGTGTTAAACGATAATGGCAATAGGATGATTGATTTCTGCATAAGTAACGAAATGCTAATAGGAAATAGTTTCTTCAATCACAAACTAATACATAAAATAACTTTCATTGCAGGAAACAGAGAGGCTAAAAGTGAAATAGACTACTTCACATACACAAAGGGAGCAAAGTACGCAGTATTAGACGTGAAGGTCATCCGAGGGGCAGAAATCCACTCAAATCACAAACTAGTAATAGCGGACACGAGATTCTATGTAAGAAAGGAAGTAGCGAAGAAAGGATACGAGAAAATAAAAATAACTGAACTAAGAAAGCCCGAGAAAAAAACAGAATACGCACAAGAAGTAGAGCGCAGATTACTAGAACACGAACAACAAGAGCACCATCAGGAGGTAGAATGGAACGTGGAAGAGAGATGGACAAGACTTAAGGAAGTAATACTTGAGACAGCAACAACAATCTGTGGGAAAAGCAAAATATCACCTCGATACCAACGCACGAAATGGTGGAATGAGAAAGTAAAAAGGATAGTAATGGAAAATAAAACAGCTTGGAAGAGATACCTACAGACCAAGAGAGAAGAAGACAGGCAACATTATGTAACAAGGAGAAATGAGGCAAAAGAGGTAGTGAAGAGGGCCAAAGAGGAAGCTTGGGAAGAGTTTGGTAGAGAGATGGAGCAGAAATTCAAAGACAACAAAAACAACAAAAAGGACTTCTGGAAAACAGTTAAAGGCCTAAGGGGAATGCACAAACAAAAGGTGTGGAGCATTAGGAACGAAGAAGGAGAAGTCGTTACAGAACTGCCACAAATATTAGAAACATGGAAGAGACATTACAGCACAAAATTCAAAGCACCAAACATACAAGAACAATACAACCCCATCAGAGTAGAACAAGAAGAGACAGAAAACGAAACAATAACTTTGGAAGAAACAGAAGAAGCAATAGCACACATGAAAGTAGGAAAATCTGCAGGAAAAGACGGAATAAGCCCTGAACTAATCAAATACGGAGGGAATGTATAAAGAAATGGACACACAAGATATGCCAGCAAGTATACGAAGGAGAAGGAATACCGAGGGATTGGGAAGAAAACATAATAGTACCAATCCACAAAAAAGGTAACACAAACGACTGTGGAAACTACAGAGCAATATGCCTGGCATCCTGCGTACAAAAGATCTACACCAGGATACTAGAAAAAAAGATAAGGCATCACATAGAAGACGAGCTATTAGAGGAACAAGCTGCATACAGAAAAGGCAGACAGACTCAAGACCACATATTTACGCTTCGCACAGTAATAGAAAAGGCACTTGAAGGAAACAAAGAGCTACACCTGGCATTCATAGACCTCCTGGCAGACTTCGACACGGTACCAAGAGCAACCCTGTGGAATTCAATGGAAAGAATTGACGTCCCGAGAAAACTTGTAGAAGCCACAAAACGACTATACGGAAGAACGAATGGAATAGTAAGAATACAAGGACAAGAATCGGGGAAATTCTTGATGGAGAGGGGATAAAACAGGAGACTCCTCAGTCCACTACTATTCATTATCATGATGAATGAAATAGTTAAGAACAGCAGGAACCCAAACCTGAACACTAAACTAGGACACTGGAACATGGGGGCAATCAATATACAAAGCCTCGTCTTCGCAGATGATATACTACTCATAGCCGATAGCCAAAGGAAACTACAACAAGCAACAAATAATTGGAACAACGAAATTAAAATAAAAGGAATGACAATAAATGCGAAGAAAAGCAAAATAATGAGAATAAGTAAGAACACAGATGAAGAACAAAGAAACCTGAACGTAAGATGTGAAGGAGAGCAATTGGAACAAGTGGAGAGCTATGAGTACCTTGGAGTAATAATAAGCCAAGACGGAACAGTAACAGATGAATTAAGGAACCGGATCTGCAAGGCGACTAGAGTATACTATCAGATCAACTCAACATTAATCAACAAGAAAGAGCTGAGCAAAGAGACTAAGCTCCATCTGTATAAAACAATATACTTACCTACATTAACATACGGAATAGAAAGCATACCGCTACAAGACAAGAGCAAAAGTATATTAACGGCTGCGGAAATGAAGTACCTGCGACGTATAGTCGGAAGAACAAAGAGGGACAGAGTGAGGAACATCACAACAAGAGAGGAGTTAGACCTAGAACCGCTAGTGGAAACACTACAGAAAAGACAACTAATGTGGTTTGGGCACGTGACACGAATGGGCGAAGAAAGGCTGCCAAGAAGGGTATTAGAGGCAAGAAGAGAAGGAAAAAGAGGAAGAGGAAGGCCAAGGCAAACATGGATGGAAACTATCAGGAAGGAAGTGGAAAGGAGGGGGAAAAGCATGGCAGAAGCTAAACAAATCGCTAGGGACAGGAAGATAATTCGAAAATGGATAGAGGACCCGACACCTTAGGGTATAAGGGATGGACAAAGAAGAAGAAGAAGAAGAACTTATGCTGTAATCTTCAATCTTTCAAAAAAATATCACATGAAATTTTACAGCAATGTTTTATTTCTATCACAAATGATTTCTTTGGTGTCCCGCACTGAAATTTCCAGCAGATGGTAAGTTTTATGTTTTGTTTTTGGTATATAGTGGTAAATCCATCTTTCAGCCACGATTACAAAACGACGCAATAAATTAAGTTTTCACTCGTCTGTTGGCCAAAACCATATCACGTACTTTGTCGATAATTTTTGACGTGACAGCTGTTTTTGAACCTTCAGGTCGTCTTATATGATTCATGTAATTTAGGTAAAACTGAAATGCTTGTGTTTAAGCAACTGCTAAACAACAAATTAAAAATTAAAATAATTTATAGCAATAGACCTTTCATCTATAAAAAGCAAACTTTATGACCATATGTACAATTGTTGCTCTCCTCTATAAGTAAGCAAACCAAGTTACTCATTAAATCTCTTAAGAAAATAAAACATATGAGGTGTCCAAAAGTTATAAGAAAAAATCAAAAAGATAAACATGTAATTTAAGAAAAATATTCTTTTTAACATTCAGAAATAAAAATAAACAATAAGAGCAATAGAAAAACAAAAAAAATACACATAGAAAATGGAGAACATTACAATACCAAAAATTTATTAAAATACAAAATATTAATCACAATAAAAATTATAAAGGAAGAGAGATTATTGCGAATAGAAATAGGACAAAACAAATATGAAGAAATAAAAGCATATTATAGGGTCAAAAGGAGATAAGAATAATCATAAATTGGACTTCTACAGAAAGAAGACCTAAGAAAAGATGGTAGGATCAGATATTGGATGATATAAAACCAATGAGGATATTAAGCTAGAGAAGCATACCAGCTGATAGAAAGGCAAGAGAGACATTACATTTAGACCGAAATCATACAAGTGGTTACGATTAGTTTATGCAGTTGAAGAACGGCTTGGGGATTAATCTATTGCAATAAATTGATTAAGGAAGCAATACGACCACACGTTAAAATGCCATGCATATTTGCATGTTAGTTCCGTGTTGTTTTAAAGCCATTATTTCTTCTAATTCTTGTAGAGGTGCACAAAAAATTAATTTAAAAACAGTCATAATAAAAATTGATAAGTAGCTTTCCATTCCGTGATCAATTTATATGATTTCTTAGAATGATATAACATATTTCATAACAATTAGCGTAACGCATATTCTTACTGTAATTCTAATACGCGAATTGCTCAGTGTAACTAAAAACACAATGGATACTAACATTCGCGTAATGCAATCCGTGCGGTAAAAAGCGCACGTACTATTAGAACATGCGTATTTCCCCATTAAAAAAACTGCATGGAAAACCCTATATGCATTAGCGTATTCCACACACATTAAATGTACTACCGGCTTGAAAATATTAGTAATTACTTTGGTATTTTTAGTAATGGTTTACTTATGAATAACAAATAGAAAACATAATTTAAGAACTATTAAATATAAAGCAGAATTTTTTCTGGTATTACAATATTATTACTATGTACAATTAATTATAATAAAATTAATAAATAAAAAATTAAATTCAGCACACGTTTTGGATTTACGATTTTTTGTTGTAAATTAAGAGTTCTTTGTAATTTGTGATGTTGTTTTTGATATTTCGTAAGCTTTCTATCATTATAATAGGTAATTGAACACACGTTTTTATGTCCTAATTGTGAAAATATGAATATTACAAAACGTTGAAAAAATTACATCCAAAATAATTTTTGCGGTATTTACAATTTTACGTACCGTTGAGGCATGCGTGCTTTGATGACTCTTAAGAGTTATGTCTACGGTAACTACTCGTAGGGCGTTTCCATACCGGATAAGTGGAAGATTAAGAATCAGACGAAGAGAACTACCTAGGACTGATACTGATTTCAAATACCGCAGGTGCAAACCCTCTGCTTTGGTGGAAAAAGAAGGATCTCCAAAGGCTAAAAGAACTTTCATAACGGAAAAGTCGACTTAGAACTGCGAAAGCAACACTGTAGCTTGAATGAGACAAGTTGGAACTATAAAGAAATTGCTGAGTGGACTAAAGTACGTCGGGAAGTCCGAGAGGAGCAAACAAATGGAAAGATCAAAGAGGCGATAAATATATTCTAAAAGTGGAAGTTTGTGGATGTAGAAGAAATTTAAAATTACATAACACACATTTCACTGTAGACCGTTTTGTCTTTATTTTCAAATTAAGCTTCAGTTACTGTTACATTTTTAGAGTTGTGGTCTGTTCTCTAGAAAAAATTTGAAAATAGAATAAAGGCTCAGCAAGCCAAATCTGGGAAATAATAGAACTGGAATTGGTATTCGAATAAGTATTAACTAATAATTCGAATAAAATTTAAAAATTTAAAAATGTAAGTACCAAAAAGTTAAAGGCCTAGACAATAAGGTGCACATAAAGATAATTACCAATGCAGTAGATGTAATTTTGTCGAGATAATTTTGGATTGATAAAGGGTACTTCTTTCTTTAATAAGTGTAAGTCGTTTTTAATTTCAGAAACCAAATGGTCTAAAAGTAATGCATAGTAATTTCTAGTTGTTTTATATTGCAAAGATAATCAATCAATCATTCAACATAATGCCACGTGCATCCTAAATAATAATTGCTAAAAAATCTTCAGCTGATGTTACGGCTTTTGCTTACTTCGAAATTTTTCACTATTAAAAGCTGCGTTTTTATTGTTAATTACTTTTATAGCATAGTGAAATAGCCGAGTTTCATTAATTGTTATTAATCAATGAATAAATTAAATATATTGCATTTATATAGTGATCCTAATTGGAATTCAAGATGCTTTTCGTAAATAAAATATTAAAAAAATTTTCATTGCTGTTAGTGTAGACTTAGCAGTTACGAATGAAATATGATGTCGGCCAAAAGCCCTCCACAACTCCGGTGACATGTGACCATTCTTTTTGCGAAACCGTTTCACAATGCTTTTCTATAACTGTGGCTCTATTTCAGAAATTAGACGTACGATGTCCTCGTTTAGGCTTGGACTCATAGCAAGTTTGTTGGTATAAATCGTTTTCTTCAAATATGTATCAATAATGTGGTAGTCAATTTATGTCACTCCTCACACTCACTTCTTCTTCTGCAATGCTGTCTCTGTTTAGAGGTTGGCGTTCACCTGGTTAAATTGTTCTCCGTCACTCGCAGCTCGGAAAAGTTGTTGGGCGTTCATTTTAGTCTACATTCTTATGTTTAGGAGCCAAGATAATCTTTTTCCTCCCAATCTTCTTCTTCCATTAAGTTTGTATTTATTATTTCAGAGAATATGTGCAAAATACGCTTTCTTTTTTTTTAAATTGTACTTACTAATTCTCTAACTTTCTCCACTCTTTTTAGTATTTTAGCATTGTTCATTCTATTAGTCCACGATATTTTTAATATTCTTCTTATTGTACACATTTCGAAGGATTCTATTCGTATCATAATTGTTTTCTACGATCTACGTTTTAAGGTTCAAGCTTTTACTTAATGCAGCAAGTTAAACTACACCTAGCACTTAAGAAATTTCAATCAATTGCAAGGTCAAGGCTTCTATTATTTAATATCGATTTAAATTTAACGAAAGCACGTCTAGCTATTTCAATTCTTGATAAAAGTTCTTCATCTGATTCTAATGTGTTATTTATCTTGCGGATGATGATGGATCTGTAAAGTTCCTGAATAATTTCTCTGTGATATGTTATTTCTGTTACAATATGTTTTTAAAAATTTACTATATGCCGATGAACGATGAATGTACGATTTCAAAGTGTAATAGTTATAATTTATTCAAAGTTTATCTGATTGAGCTCACTTTTTCTTTTACTCAACTTAAAATTTTGCACCTTCCAAATCCTGGTGCCCTATATTGTAGCTTACTCAGCCTATGAGTGAATCAGTCTCTGAGTAGCAGTAATACCTAACGATGCAGAAAATTTGTTTCGAATTGTAGTTCACCATATTTTAACTACCCAAACATCTAAATTACCTGCTTATTATTTATAAAGGTTTAATAAAATCTAATTTAGAAGCAAGAAGTGTTATATTAAATAATGTAAACAGAATAACTAAATTACGTAAATCAAATTACAGAAAGTGTTTGTAATTAAAGTGAAAATGGTTTCTAAGAATGCAAATTGCCCTGCAAAGCAACATAAATTGATAAAAATTCCAATTTAACATATAGTAGGGGAAGTGATAACGACGGTCTGGTTTAACGGTATTTCCTAAAAATTTTGTTACGGATATGAAGTTACCACCCACCAGCGAATATGTTAAATGTTTAGTGACAAGCTATGACAACCACACAAGGTAACAATAATTTAAAAGTTGGATATAACTGCTTGGTACCAACGACTGTAATAAAGAGATAGGAACTGCCAGAGGTATCTAAAAACAATCTTTTAATCATTGCTTATTTATAAATAAACATAATTTGTTCAGATCACAAGCTAAATCAAAATTGGAGCGGATGACAAATACGAGGGGGCAATTTATGTAATCTACTTAATATAAAAACATTTAAAAAATTATTTAAAAAAATCATGACTAGTCACTTCTTATGCATAAGTAGATTATTTGAAAATCTCTTTATACGTGCTAAACTAAAGAAACTGTTCAGATTTAAGCGTGACTACAGACAGATAAATATATCCATGTGGATATTTGAATATTATAACGAATTTCAGAGCGCTCCGATATCACCGAAAAGTGCTCCTAAACATACGCGTAACAGAACAGGTTTTGGGTTTGAAAAGCATACTGCGGTCAAGTATTAGAAAGCGAAGTGCAATTAATTTGTAGAAAATAGTCATATAGACTAATATTATATTAAAGAGTAAATTTTTTAATGTGCATAAACTGTAAAGGAATGAAATAAGTAATTCTAAATAAATTTACGCCTTTTAATCACTGCTTCGTGAGCAAAGTCGTTACTATATAAATAGAGAATATTATGCTGGGATATTTCAAATTCATCTATTATTCAATACCTAACAAAAATCGTTTTTCCTGAACCAGAAATTGATCTCTAGTGCCTGAGTAAGTTATAAATCTCTACTATGATAATCTTCTCTAATATAGATGATAAAAGTGAATGTTGGATCGCATGCTTACTATAGATGAGTGTCTGGTGACTACACATACTGCGAATGAGGAAAACCAGTGAATAAGTGCCATAAATGTTATCCGTTGAGTTATTATTTATATAATCAGATCAAGCACGCCAAGGAATCGTATTGTTTTTAACACAATTAAAATATTATTATAGATATTTCTATTACTCGAACGCAACGTGCCTAAAAGAAATTGATCCAAATATACTCGCCTTTAGTTTTTATTACTACAGAGATAATGAGAGACTCAATAAGCATTTTGGATGCGTCCAGGCATCGTCATCATTGTAGCAGCTCACTAAAGGCGGCTTTACACGACGCTAGTAGCTCGTACGGATCACTAAAACCGGGTACTCACTTTTAGTACTCTCCTCGTGTAAATTGGTGTTCTGTATTTCAGTAGACCAATTTACACAAGGAGAGTACTAAAAGTGAGTACTCGGTTCTAGTGACTTGTACGAGTCGCTTGTTAGCTGTCAATGTCGAGGTCTTTTTACTAAAATTTTCTTTCGTAGATTCAAATTCTATTAAAAAAAGTAACATGGACAGGTGAGGCAAGAGTTAAAAGTACAAGCTTAATTAACGAGAATGACAAAAATAGAAATAAAAATAATAAAAATGAACACGTAATAATGCAAGAAAGGAATGTGCAAAGCCGGTTTGGTTTTCGTATTTAGTCAAAGATTAATTGGTCCAAAATTTTTCGATAAAAATATAAATTAAGATCTATACCTCTAAATATTTAAAAACATTCTGGAACCCGTGTTAGACGATGCGTTCGCTAAATATTATTAAATAAATATATTTTCAGCAGGGAATTGTAATTAAATATTTTATAAAAAGTTATGAGAACAATTTTATAGCAAAGTTTAAGAAACATTTTTCAGCAATTAAAACTGATACATTTATTAAAATCTGTAAAGTCGGTCACAAAAAATGTCAGCTGTACTTGGATGTAAATGGTGCTCAATTAGAAAATTTTATGTGAGTTTGTTACCTTTTTTATTAAGTAAGGCTACTGCAATTATTGTTAATTAGAAAATACTACATTTTTTTATTTAAAACTTATTTTTAATTAGCGAATTTAATAAATCATACATTAAATTTTCTAAAACAATTAATAGAAAATCAAAATGTTTTACATAGTTTTTAGTTTTGTCACTTGTTTTTGTGTTGTCATGGAAATTTATTAAAAATATTAATAAAAGGGATATAAATGCCAACATATTCAAAATAAAAGTGTATATTTTTGGAAAGTTAAAGAAGCAATTTTTTGTGACATTCATAAAGTTTATCTTGCTTTTTCTTTAGCTTAAATCTCTAAACGGTTAAACATATCGAGATGGGATTTACATATATCGATTTATTTTTAAAAACGGTCTAATAAATGTGCAGCTATTTTTTTCTAAAAGAAGTACAAATAAGTCTCCGCCGTTTTTTATCGAAAATTGGGAATTTATTGTGAAATAACTGAACTTTATATTTTATTCATAGTATTGTCCCTTGCTAGCCACTACTTTTTCCCATCTTTCTGGCAGCAATTTTTGGTATCTTCATATAATGTGAAGTGCTGCTCAGACAGCCCATATGCCATCGATCGAACAAGTTATAGTCGGAAGGGGCAATGTCTAGTGAATACGGCGGGTGGGGTAGAACTTTCCAATTGAGTGTTTCCAAGTAGGTTTTGACCGGCGCCGCAACATGTGGACGAGCATTATCATGCAGGAGAATAATTTTGTCGTATCTGGAGTAGTAGTGGGCGCGTTTATACTCGAGTGCTCGGCTCACTCTCATCAATTGTGTTCGGTAGAGAGTCCCAGTAATGGTTTCGTTCGGTTTGAGCAACTCATAATATACGACATCAAGCTGATCAAATACACAACATGAGTTTTTCCATGAATATTCGGCTTGGCTGTCGATGATGAAGCATGGCCACGTAGTTCCCATGATTTCCTCTCCTTTAGGTTACCGTAGTGGATCCATTTTTCATCATCAGTGACTATACAATGCAAAAAACCCTTGCCTTTATGTTTGGCAAGCAGCATTTCACAGGTGCAAAATCGGCAATCAACGTTTCTCGGCTTCAGTTCATATGGAACTCAATTTCCTTGCTTTTGAATGATTCCCAACGATTTTAAATAATGTGAAATTGCTTGTTGAGTCACTCCTAATGTAAGTGCAAGTTCTTCTTGAGTTTGGCAGGAATCTACCTCCAATTATGCTTCCAATTCCACGTCTTCGTACACTTTCGGCCTTCCGGTACGTTCTTTGTCTTCGATGTCAAATTCACCGTTCTTAAACTTATGAAACTACTCATGACAACTTCTCTCACTTAAAGCAGCCTCACCATATGCTTCTACAAAGAATCGATGCGCCTCAGCTGCAGATTTCTTCAAATTAAAGAAGTAAATCAAAAGTTCCCGCAAATAACAGCTCAAACCTCGACATTTCCGCAAGAAAAAATTATGTAATGGTGATACAAAATCGCTAATATTTTAAGGTACTGGTATTGTCAGATGTCCAACCTTACGATGCGACGTTTTACATCTGACAATTTCAACCATAACATACTGATGGGGACATCTTTTGTCAAACGGCGGAGACTTATTTGTACTCCCTTTATTTTCTATTGAAATAGGTGTAACTCTCATTAAATCTGAAAGACACTCTGTATACACCCTATACAGAGTGTCTTTTCAGATTTAATGGGAGTTACACCTATTACAATAGACAAGGAAAACAATTTTTAACAAAAAATAAACAACTTCAAATTTCAATTTCCACATTCGTGCTGTTTGTTAAGGAGTTCCATCATGCCTTCACAGTCCAAGTCTACTCTAGAACGTCCTTGACCATAGTTAGTTACTTACCTTGTTTTTGAATTGTCATAATATAAACCTACCAATATCTCAATCACTATACATTTCCTATTTTATTTTGAGGAGTTCCCTGGTGTATCTTCGAAGTCCAAGATCCAATGCAATTAAAATGGGACCACCCTTGAGGTATCTCCTTTCCAACGAAAAGAAATTATCTAAATCGGTTCATAAACAAAGAAGTTATGCTCAAACATGCATAATATATATTGTTCGCGTCAATCTCCAAAATATATTTATTTTGAAGTTTAAATTAAGGCCGGCTATAATTTTTGATTCCCTCTTATATATATTTGAAATTTGTTTTATCGGCCCAATTGTTGCGATTATGGCCGGCGGTCTGGGCCGTGGGCCGCGCAATTGCCTTTATGCACTTGTATTGGCACTTCGGTTTCGTTTAGTTCGCGCGACTTTACACTTTTGCCTTTATTCATTAAAACTTTCATTTCGCATTTCGTTGACGGCATTACGCTTTTGCTTTTGTTCGCGTTTTGCATTTGGCCTTTTCTGGCTGTGTTCTCAAAGGCAAATTTTTCGTAAATTGGGAACATTTTCCTTTTAACCGATAGTTCGCCGGCGGCTTTACTCGGTCCATTTTCTTTCACTTGGCTCGACGAGGGAACCTTTTCACACCAGGAAAGACGCTACCGTTTCGTCTGCTGTGAAGATTGGGGTAACTTGTCCTAATTTTTATCGATATCCTTATATCCTTTTTCTTCTGGATGCCCCAGGACCAACAGCAGGGAACCGATATCTGCGGGAAAGCGCCGTTTTCACAGGTTAATGTTTTAATTTTAGATTTGTTTCAAGTTTTCTATTCAAAATTGAAAATTACCTATACAGTCCACTTATTCCGGCCGCACCACACACACACACACACACACACACACACACACACACACACACACACACACACACACACACACACACACACACACACACACACCGCGCGCGCGCGCACGCACGCACGCACACACACAGTCGAATTGAGCACCTCCTCCTTTTTTGAAGTCCGTTAAAAATATAAATATAAATTTGCAGCCTCTTGTCTGGTTTTCGAAATACTCATAATTTTTTTTAATTGTTAACAGTTTTCACATTGCTAATACAAAAACAAAATGTTTAAAAAATTACTTTTTTGGGGGTTTTACTTGTTTTCATACGTTTCCATGAAAACCCGCTATATTACGGGAGAGATACATAAAACATTTAAGAATATTAATGAAATGGCTATAAATGTCACAATAATCAAAATAAAGGTGATAACTATATATTTTTGGAAAGCTCAAAAAATAAGCAATTTTTGGTGACATAGCACTCTATGGTTCCCCATTTAAAAAAATACATGTTTATCTCACATCTCAAAACTCTTATGAGGTAAAAAAATAATTGTAACATTATCAAAATCTTCGTATGAAACTGCGTCCAAAATATTGGTACAGTTTTAAAAAATATTCATAAACAAGGAAGTTTATAGAAGGCACTTTATAGAAATCGGCTAAAAATGACTTCGCTTATATCTCTAAAATAATTGAAGATATCGGGTTGGGGTTTGGGCCAATCGATCTATTTTGAAAAATGGCCCTACAAATGCGTAACTAGTTTTTTCTAATTTCTACGGAAATAGGCGTAACCTTAAAATCCCATAGAATTTGGGATACCCTGCCATATATTATAAAACATTTATATGTTGTTACCTATTACAAAATGATGATTTATTGCTTCTTTTGGTTACACATTGAATTTAATACAAAATGTAAAAATAACTTTTAAAATGTTAGACAGGTAAATTTTTGGTTTATTCAAAGTATTTAATTGACTGATTGTTGAAGAAGATTATAGGTTTTACATTCCGGACTTATGCACGTGTTTATTTTTTTATTTTAAATTATGACTTACTTTTTGAGAACCAACCCCATTCAGGCATTAAGAGTTGGGATATTGCAGTAATAGTTTATGACAAAAAACGATCATCTTTAACGTTGTCAAAATTTCTCTAACTTAATGTTATCGACAGACTATTTCGGGAGCACTTTGCTAACTAACCTTTGCTAATCTAAAAATCCTAAAATTAAACTAGATAATATGAATTTGAAAAGTAGGTGTTTTGAAACTCAAAAAACCTTATTCTAACATACACCTAGTGCATAAATTATTTCTCTTAAGTTTAACTCTCCAACCCATAGTAAAGTCTCTTTCCATTAGCTGATCTGTTTCCTCTAAGAAAGTAAGGAGATAAAAGAAAATGAAAAATAGATTAGTAAACAAAGTTCAATAAAAAAACAGTGAGCGAAAGAAGAAAATATTAAATAAATTAGCAGAAAGCTAATGGAACAACGATGTTAATTATTCAATTATAGCAAAATTAAGCTTAATCTAAAATTTCAGTTATGTATTTAAAAAACATGAAGCCTTCAATCAAGAAATATTATTTATGTAGTTACTAACACTCGGGTCAAAAAGTTCCGGGACTAACCAATAAAAACACATTTTTCGCAAAATTCGACTTTATTCGTCTGTATACTCTCCTTCTAGAGCGATACGATCATTCCAACGCTTTTGTAACATTGCTATGCCTTTCTTATAAAACTATTTATCTTTTGCCTCAAAACGGGCTTCAGTTTCGGCAATCACTTCTTCATTCGAGCCAAATTTTTTCCCTGGACCGTTTTTTTTTGAGATCTGCGAACAGATAATAGTCGATGGGTGCAAAATCTGGAGGATAAGGTCGCTGGGCAGCAATTAGAATCGTAAGTCGTTCAATTTCACTATCGTTTTCATCGACTTGTGAATTGGTGCATTGTCTTGGTGAAATAGGGTTTTTTCTTCGCCATGTGAGGTCGTTTACGCTTTATTTCGCCACTCAATCGGTCCAATAATGCAATGTAATAGTCGCTGTTGATCGTTTTACCCTTCTTCAGATAGCCCATGAACAATATTCCATGCGAATCCCAGAACCTTGGGGGCTGACTGTTGAGTCTTCGGACGCTTTTGGACGGCTTTCTCTCTCCACTCAGCAGACGCTCTTTTCGACTCTGGCGTATAGTAGTGGACCCACGTTTCGTTCATTGTCACATACCGACTCAAAAAATCACGTTGTTGCTTTTGCTCCATAGTGAGCAAACGCGGTACTCACTTTAAAAAAAGTTTTTTATGCTCAAATTTTCTTGGAAAATGTTGAATACGCTGCCTTTTGATATCTTTAGGATGTCTCTTGAACACGGGTCACCTGCGTACTTTAGCCACTGCGATGCGCTCGCTGGCTTGCCAAGTGAGCATCGTTATGGGTATATAAGTCCCATGTGAAACTTTACCATCGATTTTCTCTAAAACCAAGGCCTATCGCATAAAACCCAGTTAGCCTGGTACTCGGGGCAAATCCCTCTTCAACATGTTTGAGACTCATCAAAATCCGTTTGTGCCATGTTTGATGGTCCCCTTGTTAGACTCCGTACTGTTAGATTCTTGTACTAGAAATTACAATATTATTTTGTAATTTTTTGGTCTTGAACCTGATATGAAAGCTAGTAGAGATACTTTTAATTTACTCTTACTGTGTAGTTTAATTTAAAAGGCATTAAAATGGAGAAATTAACGCGTAAGACCATGGTCTACAAACTGAGAGGTGAATGGTTCCATATTTCAGTCTACATTGCTCGATTATCACGTAGCAGGGCGATCGCATTACCTCTTGTTTGAAGTAATGTAGGTATTCGATTATTATTAGTGACTGACGAGGCCTTTCATAAATATCTCGTAAATTGCTCTAATAATAGAAGTTTTGTTTCTTAGTGCACCCCGACAAGTTGAATTGCTCTTCATTGACAAAGAAAATTACGTCATGTGACACGCTTTTTAAGATGTTCACACACATTTTCGTTCATAAAGTTCTTGTATAATAATCACCTTGTATGGATAAAAACGAAGACCTTAGTGCGAAATTCACTGTATAGTACAATTAGATAAGAGAAGAGCAACGGTTGTTTGTACGCAGATCGCCTCGTAGACCGCAAAATGAAATGTCTATCTGTATCAATGTTTCCCAGTGTTCGTAAACCCTGAGGTTTTCCTCATCGCTTTCTCATTTCAGAACCAATTCCCTACTCGCAACAAAATCTATTATCGATCGGAAACACAAACCCGAAGCGCAAATTGAAAACTCATCCTAAAACCATGTTGTGTTGCTACAACAGTCATTATTCCGAATGTACGCTTCGATAGCAAAAGCTCTCTCTTAGTTTGTCCATGATAAGTTAACTATTAAGGGTCCCTCTAGGCAAAACTTCCCGATTATCTGCATCTAATAAAATCACTTCCCCCACCCTCAGGCAGAAAACCTTGTCCCACCCTGTAACAAATTTTCGAGTGATAATTTTGATACAAATGTCGCAATATTATTATCTGCACACGGAATGATTGAAAGGATTTATTCCTTTTACCGTTATTTATGATGACCTGAGCAACAATAATAAATTGTGTGTTTTATATTTGTTATATCAATCTTTAATATTCCACATTGCGTAGACATGACAATTTCTTAAATTTCCTGTTTTTAGCTTCTATGAAATTTATGAAAGTGATTTTAACATAGTATTCTAAATATCCAAAAAAATATTTATAACATAGTACAGTACCTACAGCACTACTACATACACTGCAGCTTTCATTGGTTTGTGAGAATGAGGAAGAATCACTCTTTAAATGTGCTTTATGTGAGAGTGAAACTTTTAATACTTGTGTAACATTGAAAGCTACATTAAAATGTTCATTTTTTTAAATCATGTCATGGCCAGAGTTTGAATTAATTACATTAGGTAATATTTCTATAAGTATTGTTATAAACTGGTTAAAAGGCCAAAATAAAACGATTAGATATTTTTGTTTAGATAGTGCCACAATTTATTCAAAATGACTACCTTTAGCTTTTGTATAGGTTTTAAAAAGTTTAGGTTACACACATCTATTGGAAAGTTATTGGGTGCAATAATTAAAAGTTCGTTTCAAAAAATTGTCCATAATTTATAACCCAACAGATTAAAGTTTGGATTACTAGAAAGTCAATTATCTAACTTTAAAAAAATGAGGAATTTTGTCGTTCAGTTAAGTCTGAGTTGACTTTGCTTCGTGGTTTGGTATAGTCTTGCTGGAGTGAAAGGCTTCATTACATCTTCTAAACTATTCTGTTGGTACACAGTGGGCAAAGTTTTTACCCCTTTTTGAAAAAGTAAACATCAATCACTTCATTTGAATAAATTCCTTATCAAGCCATTTTAGATGCTTGTCGATAGCTTCTCTGAGCCGTTGACACTAACTCAGACTGCTTTGGGCAACATAACACACTCTGTCGTTATGTTTGTCGAAGGATCTTCTACTATAAAAGTTCTTTCATGTAGCAATAGAATTTTTTTGTGGTCATTATGGATCTTTTGGACAGCAATGTCTTTAATTTTTCTTTCCTATCTTTCTTTACACCATCTGTTAGCAAATATTTTGTAAGTCTTTTATACGTAGCTAATCTTAGGCCTTGTTTGATAATGCAAGACATCAAAGTTTTAGAAATTTGCATCTTCCCAAAAACAATATTTTGTTTACAAAAAGGCTTTAACAAGCTGAGCAGCTGGAACTGAACATTATAGTCTGGTACGCTAACATATAGGTAATGCTAAGAGATTGTAATCTTAAAGATGACACTATTTTTTTATTCTGCCCAATACTATGACAATTGCCAAACATCTAAAAAAAGTATTTCAACTGTGCCCTAGCGTATTTACAGAAGTTTAGATACATCAAAATTTAGAAACTCTTTTCAAATAAAACCACCAATCAAGAAATTTACGGTAAATGAAGTTTATAACGCCATTCAAAATGAGCTAAATGCAAGAAAATCACCATGGTATGACCTCATTACTAGCGAAATCTTAAGAGATTTTAATTAAACTGAACTATGTCCAGACACAATGGAAAGTTGCAGAAATTATAGTCATAACAAAATCTTGAAATGACTCTGAAAATGTGTCCTCATACGAATAAGTTTCTTATCAGTTATGTCAAAGAAAAACTGTTTTGAAATCAAAATAAAGCCAAACTTGGAAGAAAGACACTTCATATCAAGCTAGCAGTTTGGGTTTAGGGAGAGGCACGCTACAGTGGAACAAGCACAAAATCAATAACAATTTTGTAGAAAAAAATGACACTCAGCAGTGTTCTTAGGTGTCAGCTAGGTTTTTTTTACAAAATCTGGCATATGGGACTTCATACAAAATCAAACATCTACTCCCTCATAATATCTATAAAGTACTTAAGTTATACCTCTGTGAAAGACACTTTCGGATCAAGCAACAAGAATGCTACACAGAACTACATCCCATCACTAGTGTTTCCCAAGGTAGTGTTCTGAGTCCCATTTCATATGTACTGTATATGGCTGATCTACCTATATTGGAACGTACTACAACTGTAACATTCATGGATGATATTGCTATAATGGTTTCACATACATACCCAATAGTAGCTTCAAATGGTGTATTAAAGTCAATGAACAAAAATCATGACATGTAACATTTACTTTAAGAAAAGATAGCCGTCTACCAGTAATACTAAATGGCAAGCAAATATCACAAGCCAAATCTGAAAGATATTTAAAGCTCCATCTTGATAGGCGACTGAACTGGAAGAAAAAACAAACAGGAATTCAGCTAAATAAGATATCGTATTTACTCGAAAATAAAACCCCCTCTATTATAAGACCCTCCTAATTTTTAACGTATTTTTTATAGAAAAATATTTTTTATGCAAATATTAAAATATTAGAGCCATAAGAAAATAAAAGTAACAGAATTTTCGAGCCGTATTCAAAGCGAAACTAAGTTTTCAGAAATGCCTTGTCAAGGGAATACAACAGATGTCTAAGTCAATAAAAGAATTAGGTTTTGCCCAACGACATAGCGTACTTCACTCTCTAACAATAACTTTTATCAGAAATAATGAGATCGCACGAGGATGGAAGCAGCTAGGTCCGCTTGACCTTGCTACCGGTACTTGCTCATGCCATTCAGCATTACAGCTCGATTTCCTAAGATCGGTAGTCAGTCTTTTGCTTAAGTGCTGGGTGGCGGTGGCATAGTGTTTAGTGAATCAATACTGCATGAGAAAATAAATTCTCGGAAAAGTTACACTGCAGCTTTTAAGTTGGATGTTCTTGCATTTGCCGAGAAAAATGGAGTGAGGGCTGCGAGTCGTGAGTTCTTAGTGCAACCGATTATGGTTACATATTGGAGAAATCAGACCAAAAAAATTTAACCTGCGAAGAAAGGAACTCGTTCTTTTCGAGGTCCGAAAAAAAGAATGCTTCTCTATGGTGAGTGATGCAGTTATAGATTGGGTGGAAGAGAAAAGAAAAAAAGTAGAGCCGTTACATGCAAAATGATTCAAATGAAAGCCCAAGAAATCGCATGACAAGACAACAATGCAAGTGACTTGAAAACCAGTCCAGGTTGGGTGGTAAAGCTGATGAGAAGGAAGGGTTTCAGTTTGAGAACAACATTGTGTCAACGGTTGCCAGCAGACTACACTGATAAAGTGTTGACGTTTTAGCGTTTCATGGTGCGTCAGAGTTGAACACATTAGTACATGTTTTCACAAATTGGTAATTTGATGAAAAGTCCATTGTACTTTAAAATGTCGCGTAAGACAACTGTGAATAAAGTAGGTGAACGAAGTGTACTTGTAAAAACAACGGGTGCAGAAAAAATTAGATGCAAAGTTATGCTCTCTATCACTGCAGACGGTCGGAAATTGCCACCATGTGAGGTTTTTAAAACAAAAACTCTTTCCAAGGGACCTTTACCGAAAGCTATCCATGTCCGTGTACAAGACAAAGGTTGGATAGACTTTAAATTTATGCACGATTGGTTAGAGGTGGTACGAAAATGTCGTCTTGGTGAATTGTTAAGTCTACTAGTTCTGGACAGCTTTCGTAACCATATTGAGGACTCACTGAAAAACAGAATAGAGGAACCAAATACACATTCAGAAATCATTCCTAGAGGACTCACTTCTATACTACAACCCCTGGATGTGAGTGTAAATATATATATATATATATATATATATATATATATATATATATATATATATATATATATATATATATATATATATATATATATATATATATTAATTAAGACCTTTCCTACCATACAGTGTAAAGGTGTGAGTGTAAATAAGTCATTTAAACATCACGCGAAAACTCTATATACAGATTGGATGGCAAATAGCAAACATTCATTTAAGAAGACAGGTAAAATTCAAAAATCCTCCATTAAAATTATGTGCTCCTGGATTGCCAAAGCGTGGGACGGAACTGAAGATCATCTCGTTTACGATGACAGCAACAATCCAGCTGAGACAAGTGATGATGATAGCAATGGCACCTCTGACTAAGAATTCAGTAGTAAAGGTATATATAAAGGTAAGCTGATAAATGTGTAAATGCATACATTAGTAAATTACCTATAAATTGGTTGTTTTAATCAAGTGCATTATGTAGGTCTTTAGATTTAGTTGTGGTTCAAAATCATAAGCTTGAGAATTTGAGTCATTAATAGGGCTAGTATAGTTTCTTGCTTTAAAATGCTGGTAACTTGGATTAAGGCCGACTGTTCTTTTGTTTTCAGGTAGACATGTGAATCAGACTGAGCTGTTCTATTTGTAGGCGTACCGATTATTTAAATGATTTTGTTTAATTTATTTACATTGTAATCATGAACCTGTGATGTATTTTATTAAATACAGATCTTGTTATGTACAATACAATGATCTTTATTTAGTTACAATCTAGGTAATTCCTCAAATTGCATTTTCATACTCGATTTTAAGACCCGACGCGAATATAAGACCCTCCCAGTTTTCAAGACAAAAATCTGATGAAAAAGGTTGTTTTATTTTCGAGTAAATACGGTATACTGAATGAGATCACTTTAAAATTTTTTTTAGAGAACAAAGTGCTCTTGTATAAGTGTGTGTTAAAACCAGTGTGGACCTACGGCATTTAGTTGTAGGACATAAGTTCAATATCAAACATCAAGATTCTAGAACGATTTCAAGCTAGTGTTGCAATTAATAGTTGCCATAGTTCATCAAAAACAAAATTTTAAGGTAAACCTGAAAATTAAATCAGTGAAAAGTGCAATAAAAAACTCCAGTGCAAAAAAGGTTTTGTCAAGCTTACGATGCAATATATTCAGTTGTTTTCCTTGTATTTCAAATATTAAAAATCTTCAATATTTGACCTCAATTTTAACTCCTTTAGCCCCCGCGTTGGCAAAAAAACCTTTTTACAGATGGTTTATTTTATCATGATAATTCATTTTTAAAACTAATATTTAAAATGTAAGGAGAACAACTGAATATATCGCATCATTAGTGGCCATCCACACTTGATTGATAAAAAACAAACATTTGTAGACTAAAATGTCATAAGCCTACAAATCTGCAGACTAGATTAAAGTAAAATTAGAATAAGTCATTCCAAGATAATTACAATTCATACTTAAGAAGCCACTGGGCAACACCCTACATGCCTATATGATTATAAATTTGTGTACGATCTTTGTCAGAACATTTTCTTATTTTTTTTGACAGATTGCAAATAAATTAAGAGGAAAAAGAATTTCCACATTTCTTAAAACTTTCAATATCTATCTCACTTTATTAACTTTCGAAAGCCTATAAGGCACAGATGAACGTTAATGCAAATATGATCTTGTCTGTCTGTTGACATGATATCTCTGGAACTACTTGACCGATTTACTTCATTTGGTCAGTATCTTCTTTGGTATTGAATTTCAGACCTGTAGCTCTTATTTGATTTCAGATACGGGGATCACAACATTACATGCCTGACTTGCTTTGCTTTCAAAAGTTGCCTTTCCGGATTTTAGATCCGTCTTGTTATCATATGGATATAAATTATTTTAGTCTAAGAGATCATCATTTTTAAAAGTATGATAGAATAACTTGTTTCTATTACATATTAGTTGTTTGCACTCTGCAGGTTATAAGTGAGCAGATCACAAATGACTCATGTATCTGCCAGACAGCTTTCTATTTATGGTATTAAAACTTACGGCACAGCACTCCCAATTGATGGTCATCCCCGCAGACGTTACATACGCGCAGGGACTTCTTCGGGAGCAGAATCTTCATGATGTAGTCCGAGTGCCCGAACCTCCTTTTCCAGCGTTTCTCTATTGTCCTACGGTTGCGAGGCACCGCCCATAGGAACGCATCATTCAATATATTTTTTAGAGGAGCGGGCGCCGGAGGCGGCTGGAGCCGCGGCTCGCAGCCGGCAGCGGCTACGCACAGGCCGCCTGTCAAAAAAGTTAGGTTATGCACGCGGTTAGCTACAGTGAGTAGGGACGATGATTCCCTTGTCCGATTATGTAACAGCCATACCTGGCGGAAACCCTCTGCCGAAAAATGTGGCGAATGCCTGCTCTAGTCTCTGCATCGCGAGGCCGAAGCGGTGCAGCAGCGCGGCGGCCATTGTCGGCACGTTTTTCGCCCGGTTGTAGGGGGACGCAGCGGAGGTGTCCAAAAAGTGGTGCTGGTAGAAGGCGCTCGCCGTTCCTTCGCGCGGTGCGCTCGCCGACTCACACCAGTCTCGACGATGGCTTGCCTAGGGTCTAGTAGGCTCTGTGCTCGGGTGCAAGGGAAACTGTGTCAATTGGGACAGTCGCCGCAAGTTCGCAGGAAGTCTTCCGCCAGCGCCCGACTCAAATTGGGGAGCGCGCCCGCTTCCGGGACCATTTTCAAAAAATGCCAGGTTAGTTCGATCCATTTTTTACTGTATGAATTTAAAAATTTTGAACATTATAATATTGCTTATTATCATACTTAGATATTTAATTTATTGTATATTTACAAGAAAGCTTTCTTAATTCACGAATTCATTAGTTTATTTGCACGATAATGATAAAATTATAGCCTTGTAATAAGTGGCAGTAAATAGTGCGAATAAAAATTGTTTTCCTCTGCCGACAATTGGCGGTCGCATTATTTGAAAATTTAGCATTGTTGTCAGGTTGCATTAAGATATTTAAATTATTTGAAGTTAGTCTTAATTAAAATTCAATTTGTGTTCGAAATTATTTGATCGGCTGCGATTTGTAAATGAAATCATCGATTCAGCTTTCACTTCTTCCAGCGCGATTCTGTTCGGAGGAGCGCGCAATTTCATAATTGTTTATAATCAGCTGTCGCATGTATTCCGCGCTATTCATCGCCGGCCACAATTGTGAAACCTGCCTTTTCGAGAAACTCCGGCTAATATTCAAATCGCTTGTGAAACCCGCATTCTGCAGGAATAGCGACCCGGAGGCGATCCGGCAACGGCGGCGGAGCGCGCGGCAATCGCGCAAGGGCGCGAGCGCGCCGCGCTTTTCGTCATACTGGTCGGCTGCCATACGCGCGTCGCGGGGCCTTACATAACGCACTGAAATTCGGGCGACGCGGGCATCGCGCTAATTAAATTGCGGCGAAAAGTAGGCTAGCAAGCGGATCTAGTTGCGCTCTTAAAACACAGGAGCACAATTCGTACGACTTTCTCAATTTCTATCTTTGTCGTCCTCACTTTCTTTTAAATGCCGTGCGCCCGTTAAATGTCCGGCCGCGGTGCATATTGCTGTCCTACGCGATTATGCATTCAGGAACGGCCTCCTGCTCCCTTTTGGGCGAACTAAGGATTAGAGAAAACAAGTTCAAACCTTGACAGTTAATTTTCTACTTACGCCTATACACCAGTGAAACAATTGCCTGTTTTATCTCCACTTAATGTACGTTTTCAATTAGGAATTATTGTTATAATAAAATAAATATAGCAAAATTTAAGCCGATTATAATCTGATAAAGAAAATCATGGACGAAGTATTGAAATATTGGCAGTTAAATAAATAACACAAAGAAAAAGTCGATTCTATTATTTAATAGAAATTTATAGTAATCTGAAAATGTAATTTATATTTTCAATTGCTATGCTTTCTTTTTAATTCAGTCAGTGTAATGAAAAATGATTTTCTTACTCGCTGGTTAAAACCAAAACTTGAGGCTTTAATAGGATTTTTTTTTATTAATTAAAATTAATAGGAAATGAAAAATGAAGTAACTCCTCCATCTACGAGCTGAGGTGATTGCAATATTTTTTTTAGCTTTATTGTTGAGGACACGACTTGCTTCTTAATTCATTCCAAAATATTACATCGCTTTTTTAAACAAAGAGGCTTACTAGATTGTGTAAGCAAGTGCGGTCTAACGCTTTAAGAAAAACACATATTTTGATTTTTTGATCGCTTATTCATGACCACAGCTAGTTTTTAATGAATTTCGGGCCAGTCCTTGTATAGGTAGGGTAAAGACTGTTAGGATCTCATGATTGCCAACATGTGCTCATCAATTTTTAAATTTAAATTATGAACCAAATTCCAACCTTTGAATGGGGGAGGTAAAAGTTTGAATGCTTTATAGCCTTACAAGGTGCTATTTGTAAATTGAAATGTTCAAGCTGCGCTATCGCCTTTTCTGCGCTAAAACACGTCCCGACAAAATCTCCTACATTACACAATCTCCGCTACTTCATTACCATACATCCAAACAACTGTAAAATAGTCAGCGGGAGACGGCTGTAAAGCAATTTGACGGAATGTTAATCGGGGCCAAAAAGAAATTTTCAAAATTCCGGAGAAAGTCGAAAAACCCTGATGCTTTTTTAATGCTAGCCCGCGGTTCTTTCGGCCACTTCTTTAAAATTTCATTTACGGGTTTTGTTTCTCGTTAAACCCATTTAGATGCTTTGATAATCGGTACTGTCCGCCTCTGTCTAGCGACAGGCCGTAGAAATCCAGGAAACCTGCAGTTCTAACGAAAAAGCTGCATTTCCATACAGTAATTAGTTTGTTATAGACCTGCGCAAATAATAAACGTAAGGCGTTATGCAATGGAGCGACCATTTGCCACATAAGCGATCGGAATTCTCTATTACTCTAATTGCGGATTGATTACAATTAACACGAGATTGAAAATGACGCTGCTGGACATTTTAAAGGCACGCGGAATGTAACTCAAAACTCGGAAGCCGTTGCGCGGTTTTTGAATATTAATTTTTTGTTGGATAATCTGACTTAGTGTTATATAATTTATTATGTTGGCATTATAAATATTTTATTATGATTATCAATCGTAAGTAATTCTAATATAAAGATATGTGCCACTGGACCTACATATTTGCTTTTTAATAAACATATGCATGTATAGAGCATTGTTAAATTGCTCATAACTTGATTATTCCTGGCCAGTATATTAGTGCTTTGTAGATCGTCATTTTATACCATTTTATTCTTCCACGTTCTTTTTGATTTCTTTTTCCCAGTCGTTTTACGTGCTTTTATCCATCGCCCTTTATACACCCTGTAGAATATGCAATGTTTGTTTTGCTGTATTTTTAGTATCTCCTATTTTGCCCTTTTTATTATCGTAGATTTTTACTCGGCTTATGTTACCACCACTATTTTTTGTTCAAATAGTAATATTTGAGGGCTTATCGAAATAGGAGAATCAATATATTTACGGACAGTCAGCCATCCATTAAGGCGTTAAAGAACCCGAGAGGGGACCTCTGGCAGATCACAAGTTGACTCTTTTGTGGCTACCAGGGCACTGCGGAATTGTAGGTAACGAAAAATATGATGAAGGTTCATCAGCTCTGGGAGTACCTGATAGTGAAATACGAAGTCGGATGAGAGAATGGGTCAGAAAACAACACAATACTGGAACAAAGACATTGAAAAACCTTCATAAAAGGACCATCTCGTAAATGAACTGAAGAACTGAAGAATAGAAATCGGGAACGAATTATTACATTTTCTCACTGGGTATTGTTTTCCCAGAGGACACCTTAACAATATAGTGTTGTAAAATGGAGTCCTGAGCTGAAGGCAACGCGGCAGGGAACCATACAGCTTTAGTTCACAGAAGGCAAGCTATTTTTGGAAAACCAGTAATAGATCCACAAGACTAGAGCATCTATCCATTAAGGGGCTTGTACAAAGTGGTATAAGCATCAAGGATATTAGAAAAGAAAATGAGAAAAGTACAAAGCCACGAGGCAGTGCTACCGGAGACATAGGCTCTAAACAAAACAAAAAGAAAACGTCTCTATTAATTGTACGGTACTTTCTTTTTCCACTTTTTTTGTTTAATTTTTATTTTTATATTTATCACATCTTTTATAACTTCCGTGTGTAGTTGTATGTATATATGTTGTAGCAATTTGTACTTTAATTCTTCTTCTTATTTTCTTATATAACTACTAAGCTGTTTCTAACCACACACTTCTTGTATGAGTTACTTTGGGGGTACCCAGAACAGCTGACTATCCCACTATTTTTTAGACGAAGAACGTGCTTCACGACTTTCAAAGATATTTGTGTGACGATCGGAGAGCCCAGGACCGCCATGCCAGAGGTGGCAGGTCAATATATTATTTGACGGTTATTTTGCTCTTTATTTTAATTCAGAGAGAAATATTCGTAGTGGAGCATAATAAATTTTATTCTGTGATGCCGTATCTAGAGATTATTAAACGAAAACCAGATACTCTTATAAAGCTCCTTATAGCTTGTCTTTTTTAATCTAATTTAATATAAATCTTTCATTAGCGGCTCTCTTAAGATTGTTTTATGTAATTGAACTTTAGCGTTACGTGTAACATATTTACGTTATTGCACTTAACAAACTCGCCTTGCTATTCTTAAACTAATTTCTTTATTGATATATCTTACATTTACTGTAAGCACAACTATAAATGTACGCAGTATTTAATTTGAATTCACTTCCGTTGTCTTAATTGTAGTTCACTTTCAGTGATAAATAATTTTGCGTTTCTAATCTTTTTAGTTTATTTGTTTGTTATTTTACATATTCTGTTTAAGTAATTTTATGTTGTTTTTTTATAAATGTACTACCCTCACACAAACAGCAGAATTTGAATTCTCTCAGACCATGTCCTACCATAGAGTCTGATATTTTATTTGGATACCTCATTTTGGCTCGTTTTTTATTGACTTGTGATTCTGTATGCTGTGTTTATTTATTGTAATTAGCTTTGTTTTATTAATTTCTTTAGTTACTCTTTTTGATATGTTTATTATATTTTAAAAGCTCCCATTGTTATATATTTTTTAATTATTAAATATTTAATAGTTTTATTTTGTCTAGCTGCTTCTGTCTGGCTATCTGTTTACCTGTCCGTCTGTCTTTCTGTTTTGACCACAATTTCTCTGAGCCGCTTAGGCTGATTTAAACAAAATTTGACAGAAAAATGCTAAACTGTAGGGATTATGTAAAAAGTTTCATGTCAAAATGATTTGAGTGCACGTTCTAACAAGGCATTACGTATATTTTAAATGGGGTGTTAAATGACGAGAGGTAATTTTGGCGTCCTAGACTGACAATTTTTTATACGCCTTTCCTCAAATTTTTGCAAGGTGGGAACGTGGAAAAATTTATTTGCAAATGATAACAGTGACCTTATGAAAGTAAGATATACAAAATGATCCTGAACATAAGCCACGCCGCATTTTATATCAGCTGTCTTTGTTTACTCTCTGTTCAAATGTATAGTAGATTATGTAATTTTTAGTTTCTTATTCGTCAATTTCCGCGAGTCTAGTTTTTATTGAACTTCTTATTCTGAATCAATTTTTACCTTAGTTGTTTTTATTTTTGTTACTCTCGTCTCTTATTTTTAACTTATTATGTATAGGTTAGCTTTGTAGATTTTTATTTTACCTAGCTACACGCTAATCATTTTAATCTTGCTGTTATCTTTAACTTAGATCGTTTAGTTTAAATATTTCTGATTTAGTTTCTCTGGAATGATGTGTACATTGATGAAACAATATGGTGTACTTTTTCAAGGTTGAAACTCGCTTTGCATGGCAAATGTTACAGCTAGTTCTATTAGATGTCTGAAAATGTTTTGATCTCCCTCGTGAACTATTAAAGTTCAGAGTTAAAGGATATTTTTGAATGTTTTAAATAATTATATACTAGGGATTATTGTTATTTGTTAGTTTTATTTACTTGCGTTATTTTAAAAGCGCAGCTTGTAAGATAAATGTGACTTCTGCTCTCCACGGCAGCGAATAATGTAAATTTACTTGAAGTATTTATTTATTTTACTTATAGGCAGTTGAACTACTTAACGCTATTTATGTACACAACTCATACAACTGACAACGTAAAATTAATGTATTTATCCGTTGCATGCGTACAGTTTCTGGCACTTCCGTTCTCCCGACTGCCACGCTGCATGATATTTAAGCAGCTCAAAACCGGTTCTGGAATGTACGCGAAGTTTCTTGTAAACATCTGGCGATTCCCAGTTCGATACCTGCACGCATACACAGCACGCCTGGATTCCTGGAAGGCATTTAGCAGTCGCTGAGACATGACGGGGCGCAACAAAAATTACAACCGCGGATGTCTAGCGGCGGCAACTGCGGGGAGGGGTTCGTAAATTCGTTACAACATGTTTAAATGTGGTAGATTGAGTAGGTTATTGTACAGTTTATTGTCTTCGTGATACATAATTGAATCGGTGCATTTATGTTGATACATTTTGTTGTGGTTTAGAGTTGCTTAAGTAGCTCCGTGGGGTATCGTGTGTTTTCTCGCACTTGTGTAGACGCAAAAATTTTTTTTTGAGTCATTTGGTGGATATAGAAAAACTTTTGTTGTAGCTTAAAGATTTATAATAGTATTCTATATAAGATTATGTTCAGACATTTTTGTTTCTTATTCCTTGAAATGTGGTTGTGTCTAATACAATATTAGCCCTATTGAAAGCTCTATTTTCTCATACACGTCTGTTCGTACTGTTCTCCTCTCAATGCTACCCCATTTTTGCATCTCTCCTCTCTTTCTTTCTTTTCTCTCCATCCTTATCCTCTTTTCTTCTCTTTTGTTCTTTTCCTTATTATTGTCTTCCCTCTTACTCTTTTCCTTTTCTTCCAATTGTTTATCACTCTTTTCTCCTCCATCTTTTCTCTTCTATATTTACTCTTGCTTTTCCTCTTTCTCTCTCTCTCTTTTCTGTTGCCTCTTTTTTCCTACCTTCTTTCTTTTTTGTTGTATGAGTTGCTTGTTTTTAAGGATTTATCTTTAATAATATTAATAATACATAACATGAACAAAATAAAAAAAATCTTATTGGGGGTTTTCTTTGTTTTCACATTGTTGTTAAACATTCTCTTGTTTCGAATGATATGTCGTCAAATATTTCTTTTAATGCGGAGAAGAATTTACGGAGTTTTTATTTGTTATTTAGTGTGTTTTAAAAGTATTTATAACAAGTGATGTTTCGCTTATTTGTCAATATCATTTTTTTGCGTGAGATGTGCACGCAAGTTTCGAAGTATAATAACATTTATAGATTTACATCTGCTTATTATGTAGCCTAAAACGAATATTCTTTTCAAAATTTACATACAGTCATTCAAGTAAGAGCGTGTTCGGGTTAATGTGGGGAAAACATTATTTAAAAACATTTTCTGTTACATAGGTACGTTGTACTCCATAAGAACAAAGATGCTATTGTATCAATAATGTGTCCAGTCACCATCGGTGTCTGTAATCGCTCTCATATTCTAGGCATGCTTTCGACCAAATTGAAGGCATATTCATCTGGCAAGGACCTACAAATGTGACGAATTTCTCATGTTAACTGCTTCAAAGCGAACACTTCTCTTCCACGAAGCTTGTGTTTGATGTATGCTCACATGTTCTCAATCGGATTTGTATTGGGCGACTGCGACGGTCAATTAAATGTAATGATGTCATACTGTTCTTACCACTCAATGCAAAGCTTGCTGTGATGTTTGGCATCCTCCTCCTCCTGCAGGATTCACTGCTCGTTTTTCTTGATGAACCAACGTTCGGCAGTCGGTAAAAATATCTTTAAGTAATATTTGTCTTATCTCCCTAACTTTCTAAACTTATAATTCTATCTCCTCCTAGACGCTTCAACCGATTTTCTTGAAACTTGCGCACCACATTCACAACTATATTTGCTAATCCGGCGCAAAAAACAGCCCTTTAACTTTAACCGTTTTTGAATTATTTAAATATTTTGATTACAAGGGAAATTCCTCACAATGTTTCTATTGTTTGTAGTGTTAAATGTACGCAAAACATGTGGAATGTTCTACACGACTGCCTGGCGTCTATATCACTCTCTCTTGTTTCTTATAAATCTCGAGCATTTTCGGAGCATTTAGGTTGTACGTAAACAGATCCAATTTTGGTCGATATTGTCCTTTGCCTAAGCAAGTCGCCCCGTCACATGATTTTTACCTTACAAAGGTTTCTTCACTGAACTACGGCATTTGATATCATGCGTATGGAGATATGTTTGGATAGCTATGTATAATATATCTACACCTTTTGGGTGGATACAAAGGAATACACTCATAATGCTTTAGTCATTCCTCTAGCAAGAATTCAGTTCTAACTGAAAATTTTGCAACAAAGCATCGAGGAGAAAGATTCCCTATATTGACTCACAAAAAATTAGGGCGATACCTTTTACCAACTGCTAATTATACCGAACACGCTCTTACTTAACTAACTGTAAATATATATAGTATTTGAGTGTCTTCATCTATATCTAATGGTGTAGGATAAATTATATCAGAATTAGTTGATTTGTAGGGCTCAACATTGTTAATGTAGTTCATATTTAGAAAACTCACAATTATTTTTACCAACGGTTAATCTTCTATGTGGATTTTAGGTAAGTTAATCTGTTCATTGGTGACATTTACTGGATATGCTACTCCTGATGCAGGAAAGTGTATTTGTGATATAATTTTTAGTGCCCTCTGTTCTGATTTTTGATTCTATTAGTGTTCCCAATGGAAGATGTGCAGTGTTTTTACAATTTTACATAAATGGTCTATGATTTCTAGTATTTCTTTTTTCTTTATTGCGCTTTTATATTTTTTACCTTTTTTCTGTTCTTGATTTTTTTCAGCTCTGCTAAGCCTTTATTACAATAGTAGGTATATTTATTTTTAAAATTTATTTTTAAAGCGTGAGGATTATATATGATGTATATGAGGGTAATACTCTCCAATTCTGTTACTAGATTTACAATACACCCAAATGTTAAGATATCTTTGTCTAATAACTTTTTCTGGCATTAATTCAAAAAAATCTAGAAATTTTTTCCTAAACATAATACCTAATTTTTGTGTGTGTTTTTATTAGTTTTTCTTTTTTATATTTCTATCACAAGCCTAATAAAGTTATTTTTGTGAGATAATTTATTTAAAGTGTCTCCGATTTAAAATGATTAAGGTTAAATTATTTTTGGGACATTACAACCACAGACAAATTCTGTATTCGTGTTTTATAATGTACTTAAAATTACGACTTTTTTAACAGGCCAACTAAAAAAAGAAAATTAATGGGTACTGGAATATTATAGTCTCTATTAGGGGGAATTATGGTTAATTGTTTATTTTATGGTATATTAAATTTAATTATACACTGGCTAATATATGTAACATATCCATATTGCGCTATTGTCCTAATTGACTTCATACTTTGTTATATTTATGATTCACACGAATCGCAGTGTAAACCTAACGAATCATATCGTTTTATCGAAGTATACATTAAAATTTTCATGTTTTTATCATAAAGTAAATGTTTCTTTTTATGTTATACAAATTTACTTTAAAAATTCTCTTCCTGAATGCTTGCAGAATTCTCCAGCTGCGCTAGCTACATAACCCGTTGATGTTAAACCTGTCTTGATCTAATTTATATGAAGTCTTAGTTCTAATTTTGGTTTTGATTGCGAACTACTTTCTTAGCTTAGCAACTATTATTTGTTAGTTACACATACATTATAGTCTACCGTGGCGCAATAATCCAGCTCCAAGTTTTATAGGATGTTTAGATTTCTTAACGTTTCAAAATTTAATTGAAGGATCTTAGGTATTGTAGCTACCTAATTCGTGCCCCATTTCACTGTTTTACAACATACATATTGAAAGTCATGAATAAAATCAATCGAACACTTGTTTGCTGTAGGCTCCACTCCTTGCTAAAAGGAGAAGTTTAACTACCGCGTTTGTTGTATAAGTCTCAGCAGCCAAGCATTTCCTGCATTTACAAAACTGCGGCTACACCAAATAACGCCGATTCGATTTTCCTGAAGGCATAGGCGCGCATGTTTACAAACTCCGTCTGAAGCTGTAGTGTATCTTGCTTATCACCGTTGTTGGCGAGAATGTCGGACAGAAGCGAAATGTCAGGAGTTCAGGTCTCTTCGGCGTTGATCAATAGGATGATCGGGCGCCCTCCCGATCTAGCATTTGGTGTACGCAATACCGGCTGGCTGAAAGAGTGCAATAGCCCCTGGTGGAGGTGAGAGTGGCCTTGCTCCATCAGAAGTGGGTCAGATGTTGCTTTCTTCTTCTTCTGCCGCTGACCACGCGTGCACTCGTCTGATCGTACAGCTCGATTACGGCAACGCTCAATCTTCTATCTATGCCGTGAAGTCCATGAAAACCTAATGTACTTCATTTTGGTAATGCTAGTAGTAGGCAAGCACATATAGATTGCTCATTAAACAAATATGGATTCATCAACTAAAGTTGTGTTAAGCAATTAAATTTGACATAGGAGAGTGTTGAGCAAAACAAAAATGAACATTGGATTTTATTGAACGTCACAATTTTGAAATATTCACTATATTTTTGGAAATGTATCTTTATAACGATTATTTAGAGCTTGTGATATTATTTGCAATCTCCTCATGGTTAGGTTCCATAAGGGATCTAGTAATGAAGATTATTTGGTTGAGGAATATGGTAACGGAATTCTCGCCAAAAAAATTGATTGACTCAAATATCAATTCGGGTAGAACATTAATTTATCCTTTTCTAAGTGCCTAAAATAACTTGAAAAGAACAGTTAATATGTATTATTGTTAGCCTAATTACTAATTGCACTTTATTCCCAACAGCTGTGTGTAAGGTAGATTTTTTATTTTACATTGTTATTATAATAAACCAATGTTTGTTGGTTATTTTAGTTAGAGTTTTCGATGCATTATGTAGGTAAGATGTCTTTAGCTTATTTAGGACTATTTTTTAAAATCTAAGGGCTAGTTATCTGTCTCTTTATGGTCTATTTTGGGCGCTTCGTGCAAGATTGAAAATATCAAAAATTATGTCTCATTAATTCCAGAAGTGGTGCTAGTAATACCGAATGAAGTAAGTTATTTGGTTGTACTAGAAATATTGGTCTGAAAAAATTGTTTTTAGTATACTCTTCTAAAAAAACTATAAAACGAAGTTAACAGTCTTAAGCTAATTATATTTTGTATTAAGGATTGTTTTCGAACATTGTTTTTGAGATAATTTAGTCAACATTCTAAATATTCAAACAAAGATAGGTAAATTTATTTAAATGTAGCTTGAGGTAGGCTATGGTAATGTCATTGTTTTCAACGTCGAATAAATGCAACTCAGATTTTGATTGTTTCTCATGATCTCATTGCGTAATATATATTATGGCTACATAATAGGGGCATTGAGTTTTACAGCTGATGCGTTCCTGTCTTAATCATTGTTTTTGCTTGTCCTAATTTTTTTCTTTACTTATCGGGACTTTGCTGTGTATTTATGAATTGATGTTTTTGGTATGGTGAAAGTGGTGTTTTTACTCAAGTTTTGTGGTTTTATTTTTTTAAAATAAATTTACATTTTTAAATAAATGCACCAAAAAAGAGAAAAAAGAATAAGTACAAGACGCAAGATAATTAATAAGAGATGTGTGGGAGAGATAAACTGTAAGACCGAGTGGCGTTGCAGCAGAAAGAAAGGAGGTTGTCGATTTTTTCCTGAAATCTCGGTAGTTAAAAAAATTTAATTAAATTGATACAGGGAATATGACGAAAGCATGAATGAGTAAAGATACGATCGGTGCCAAAAGCGTACAAAAGTAGGGTAACATAATAATTGCAAGAATCAAGTGCTGAAATGTTAAGCAAGGTGTACGTATAGCCACTTGTGAAGAGCTAAATTAAAGTAACATTAATAATGTGACGCAAAACGTGAAAAAATTAAGAAGTTGGTTTTGGAAATATCGAGTCCAACGTTAATATAATGAAAACAGCTTTTCCGGTAACTATATAACTTGGTCGTCGATTAGAGTGAACTGTAATCTGAATGTGTGAATAAGGACGACTTCACTGTTATTGAGGTTATTGAGGAGTTAGGCGTTGGTGAGTGAACACATCTAGTATAGGATTTTTAATGACTGAGCGAGTAGAGCAGCGAATTTGCATCATATTTTCACGAAAGTGGAACAGTCGCCTGCAGAATGATTCGGATGATTCTGGAGGTTTCGGAAATGTTGCAATTCGTGCGGCAATTTGTTAAAAGCGATCCGCGTTCTGGAAGACCAGTAACAAGCAGAACAAAGAAAATATTGAACGTGTTGTGATGAGTTTAGGATTCGAAAAATTAAAATATGTGAAATTTTGTTGGAAGATTTTGGCATAAACGTGTTGGGGCATAATTCCCAAACCTGAAATCACCTTTCAAGACAAAAGATTCCAGATTTAGGACAATGTGGACACAACAGTTATTTGCGATTTCAACACACGTAAGTTTTATATGTAGAATTCACTAAGTATGGTAAAATTACAACAAATTTGTGATGAAATGAAAATATATTTAATAATAAAAATAATATTTTTACTATATTTTTTTTAAATTTCAAGCAAGCATACGAAAATTACAACCATTACCAAAGATATTGTATTTGTTTAAGAAACACAACAGCAGTGCATATAAAAATAAAATCGAAATGGGTTATATAGGGTGACATATCAATAATTTCATTAAATTTGATCCTACAAAGGATAATAAGAGATTTTGGTGTAATATAAATTAGACGGATCTTATTTATCATTAATTAGTGTTGTCTAATATACAACAATGACAATATTAATTAATTAGTATAACAATTACTATTTAATAGTCAGGGAAACAGGAGCATACATTAGTGTAAAGATAAAATATATGATAATAGGAAAGAAAGACGGAAACGAATACAGTAACAATGAATTTGAGAAATGCGTGTGAGACGAGCATCGCGTAGTTATGTTAACATAACAAGGCTGTAAAAGTAAACTTTGTAAAAATCGTATAAAATTAATACTTTCTATAACACAAATTACAATAATTGTATGAATGTAAAATTAAGCGAATTGCATTCATGAAAATGATGAGATTAGATTGGTGTCCAATCTGCAAGGGTAGATCCACCAAAACTTGCAAATTTAAAATTTAAAGGATTGGTTGTAATCAATAGCTTTCTTCGGCGGCGATAGCTAATACAAGCAAGGTGCGTGCTAATTTAAAGGTTTGTGGTAAGTAGTTGGGTCGCGATATATATTGCCTACCAAAATAAGAAATGAATTAAAAGAAAACCAAAGAAAGGATTCTGGAAACTGAATAAAAAATATCCCGACTTTTATGTACCGTTGATGTTATATGCAAAACGAAGAAAACATCTCTTGTGTGTAGAATGCAGCGTTTTGAAAAAATCTAGCCGGAATTTAATATCAGTTGAGCAAATAAATAAAATGTGTTTATAGACATACTTTTTCATTTTTTTATATATTGATTTTTTTAATTTTTGACTGCAAGAATATATGTACACATTTGCAAGTTACAAAAAAATTAACAAATCTTACCCCCCCCCCCCCATTAATTTAACCGATTTTGGTGGATGCATGAAATAACATTTAAAAATTGTCAATTATTTAGATAGCAAATTAACCACCAGTTAATTAAGGCTTTATTTATACCAAACAGAATAATATTAATTTGCTAACGATTTGACAGAGGAACAATCTCTTGATTTATAAATTTTTTACCAAGGTAGTTGTGGACAAGTCGTTCTAGGTTCCAAAGGGTAATTTAAGAGGCCGTAAGTTAATCCTTTCACTAGTACATCTTCGACTTTCGGGAGTTACGGTACAATATTTCATTTTTTTTATGGATCAGCCTATTTAAATATTTGCAGGATCAAAGATTCAAAAACTGCGCATGATTTGAGGCGACGTTATGCTAGCGATTACGAACGTCAGGATTAGAAACGGAAAGTAAAGAAATGTGCATTATAAAACTACATTGATAATCATTGTTAAATAAGGTTTCCAAAATTTGAATTTGAAGTATCCCTAATATTTGTCTAGAAGACCCATAAATTCGACTAGTCATTTACAAAGGACTCCTTTAAGTTGTCTTTTTTACAGACTTGCTTAAAGTAATTATAAATTTAATTAATATGTCGCTAAATGTTTTTAGATCGATCCAAATTGCATGTAATAGAACGGAGTGGGGTGTCGTTTGCTAGAACTGACATTTATTAGATAAGTCTTTATATATTCCAATTTCATGTCATTGTTCAAGTTTGTCTGTGGTCCTCAAATTGAATGTTATACGGATAGATTGAGTTGTTTTTGTTGGGATTATTTTGGATGACGCAATTTCAGTATCATTTATTAGATATCTTTTATCTACTTATATCAGAATTACTGGATCTTCCCAACGTTACTAAGATTTTGTACGTTGTCTCCTAACATTCCCTTTATTTTGACAAAAACACTATTCAATAAATAAATATAACAAAACTGTTCGTTTATTGAGGTGTATATTGTAGTACCCTATCAAAGGACAAATTTATTTTTGTTCTGGTGAATAAATTGTTATAACAATTAGAAAGGAAAATTATTAGTAGTGAAATAGTGAAAAATGGTTCTCAAATTCATATAATTAGATGTTGTGTTTTGAAAGTTCTTTCCACATGCTCAGAGGTAGTTCTATAAGTGAAGTTTCTTAAGTTTCTCATTTGTAGCAAACAAATTAATTTAGAATTATAATAGAAACACATAAAGCATGAATAAACAAATTTTATGACTTCTGGCTCTTAAAGAATGAGAGAAATGATTGCTTCTATGTTTTCTATTTTTTTTGAAGAGGAGATTTCAGAATAACTGTAAATAGAGTTTAATAATTTTTAAACTAATCAAATTTTTTTTTAGGGTTTTTAATACTAATACTCATGTAATTCATACTTTTTTATGAACACTATGAGCGGGCTGTATAAATTATTTTTTTGCTAAGATTTTATTAATTTTTTTAGTTTTTTTTCAAGACAATATTCTAACATATAGTGTACTTTGTGTCACAATAATTAATTTGCAAAACATCATTTTAATTGGAGAACTATTAATTTTTTAAAAATTTTCTTTGCCTTCTCTTAGTTTTTTTCTTGGCTAAAAGGAATTTCAGTATAAAACGAAGCAGATATTGAAATAAGCCTTTTTCTTCTTCTTCGTCTTCTTCTATTTCATAAATAGGCAGAATTCCCATCTGCCATTCTTTCTATATGTTTGTTTCATTCTGCTTTTCTTTATCTTATCCAATTATTAACACTGTCCTTCGTACATATACGCCTTATATCTTTACTTCTTATTCTATTCCTTAATGTTTTATTTATGATTCTTCTAAGTACTCTCATCTCTGTCGTCTCTAATAATCTTTATGTTGTACTAGTATCACGTTTTGTTTCACATGTGTATGTCATGATTGGTCTTATTACACTTTTATATATACTTGTTTTTCTTTTTTTTTTGATAAGTATTTGATTTTCCGTACAATGTTGTTTAGACAAGAAATTATCCTTCTTGTTTTATTAATTCGTTTCTTCACTTTTTTTCCTATTTTGCCGTCACTGGACATATGGATGCCTAGATACTCAATTTATTTTACCTGTTCAATTATTTTATTTTCAACTACGCCTACAACTTATTGGTTCTTTACTTATCACTATTGTTTTTGTTTTTCACTGTATATTATTGTGTTATATTTTTGTGGGATAATTTGAAATTGGTAGCCTTTGAAGGCCATCCTTGTTTTCTGTCGTTATATATTTAGCTCCTTATTTCCTATTCTGTATCTTTTTTTTGTTTTGACTCTCTTGGTGATCTCGTCCATTACCAGATTGAACAGCAGAGGGCTCAAGGAGTCTCTCTAATGCCGCTTTCATATTTTATGGGTTTGGTAAATTCATCTTTTGTTTTAACGTTTACTTTGGTATTTTAATAAATATTTTTGACAGTCTTTTTCAGATTTAACGTTAGATTACGTCCTTTATTTGAACGCTATCAAACGCCTTCTTGAGGTCTATTAGGTATAAATATGCTGGTACGTTATATTCCAGTTACTTTTCTTTCAGCTGTCTTACTATAAACACGGCATGATCTTGCAAATGTATTTTTATTTATTTTTTTAATTCTTAATTTCAGCGTTGTATTTAACAGGTTTATTCTTCTGTAGTTTTCGGGTTCTTTTGGATCACTTTTTTAAACATCAGTATAACTATTGCTCTTCGCCATTTACATGGAATGTTGTTAAATTTTACAATTTTTTGGGTAAGTATTTGAAGTTGTTTAACCAGTCTGTTGCCAACGTATTTGAGTAATTCATTTACTATATGGTTTTTACCTGGGGATTTTCTGTTTATTAGTTTTTGTAATTCCTTTTTAACTTCATCTTCTGTTATTTTTGTTTCTTTGTTATGTTTGGTGTTTTTTGTAAAACATTATTTGACTCGTTTTTGTATAGATCTGTTAGATAGGTAATCTATGTTTCCTTTTTAATATATTTGTATTCAATTAATTCCTTTATTTCACTCCTCTGTTATCTTGTAAACCTCTATATTTGTATTTGATGCCCGTAGAAGTCTGACTCCAAGCCTTTTGTAAATCTCTTTCAGTGGTCTGTTTTTGTTTTCCTTTGATATTTGACATAAGCATTTTTCTTCTGACGGCTTTTTTTGCTTAATTTCCTTTGTAAACTATGTTGTTTTGGTTGTCCGCCTTTTATTTTTATTGGTAGTTTTAGTTCGGGGTGCTTCAATGGCGGCAGTTCATATATTTTCTATTATCTTAATCCATCTGTTTTCCACATTATCTTAGATTGGCTATTCTTTTTTCTTCCACTCTTCTTTGATAAAGTCCTTTGATTGATTTGTCTTGTAAACGTCCTTTCTTTATTTTGGTTTTCAGTTGTTTCATTGATCGTCTATCGGGATATTTTATTATCATTCGTAATTTACAGAGTAACAAATAGTGATTGCTCCCCATATTAGGTGATCTCAAAGTTCTTACATCCAGTATCTGTTATAGGTGTACTTCTCTATTTGTCAGTATGTAGTATATTATGGATCTGTGATCATATGTATTTTCAAATGTACATTTATATTGTTCTTTATGCTTAAAAAATGTGTTATTAATTCTTATCTCATTTGGAGTGCAAAAGTATATCATTAGATCATCGTTTTCATTTGTTATATTTTTTATTAAATCTTTGTTTTATCCTTCCTATCTTTGTGTCTCCTATTGAAGCAGCCTTAGACAATTATTGTTTTGTTATTTGGTATTTAGCCAACTAAATATTGCAGTTGTCTATAAAAATCTTCTGTTTTTCTGGTTTGCAGTTTTCTGGTGTATACACTCCAAACAAATAAACTTTCTTTGTATTTGTCTTTATTGTAACCATTATTATTTTTTCTGACTTATATTGGCGACCCTCTATGAATTTTTTGTAATTTTGAAATATAATTGTTATATATATTTTTAATTTATTTTATATTTTTATATAATTTTTCAGAAATCATTGGAGATTTTTTTAATGTATAGTTGTTTAAGTTAATTTTTATCATTATACCATTCGACCACCTCAAATTTGTCATATGTAGACAATAGAATGTTGTTGCATGCAGTTCAGTTATGTCACGATTTTTTCACAATCCATTTTTCTTGAACGGCAGAACAAGCACATCCGTCTGGATGTGTTTTGCAATTTAATTGCAGTTATTGTTCGGCGCTTTTGGTATACACATTTTGTTAATTTTGTGTAAAAAGCGTAACGATTTGTGCACCGACTCGGGGGTTTCCTAATGAGGTTGTCACAGTGTTTCATTATTCTTTTATACATCTTAAATATGAATGAGTTGCGTCATTGCGTAGAAACATTTGAATTCAGTATGAACATATGTTATGCAAAAGGAATTATAAAATAGTTAAGACTCCAGGATATATTTGCACATACGAAAGGAGAATTTTTCGAAATCTGCCTAGCTATTTAGAAATAAAATGAAATTTTATTTTTGGCATAGATTCTATTGAAATTATAGTTGTATATTTATTTCATTAATTTTATAACAACGCTCATAATTGAACAAAAATGATTTATTTTTTGAAAATATATATATGATCAAAGTTATAAGACAGTTATCGTAATTTTGAAAAATCATAATGTTTAATTATGTCACAAACTTACGCAGCTTGCAGGTATCGTGTATAAACATGATATTCTGAGCCTGACGTATGTAACATAAGTTTTAGGATAAATTATTGACGCAAATTTTTAACATCAAATAGAGTAATATAAATATAAATGTAATATAATGTAATACATATTATATACCTTCTTTATATTATTTTATTGTTCAGTAAATAGTATATTTCACGTTTGTAAAACAACTTACGAAATAGCTTGTCATAAAAGTAAACAACTATTCCGTATTTATTTTGGCTAGTGTAAGTAACATGTTCCTACTCTATTTGTTATTTATTTCTATTACTGTTCACAAATCTACCCTGAAAGTTTTGTTAACTTTGATCGTGTATTTTCGGAGAAATTGCAATTTGAAAAAAAAGGTGTATAAAAATTGATTTGTTTATAACATGGCCGAAAATTCGAATTTTTAGGAAACTATTTTTATGAGTATTTCCTGCGTATATATTTACAAAATTGTGCAGAGAACTGATTGAAATTCGGCAGGTCCATTTGTAGTGTCCGATTTCACAAATTTTGACTCACATAAATTTACTAAAATGTGGCAGATCTAAAGTTATGGTCTAAAACGGAATCAATAGACACCCACTATGTTGAAAACAAAGTTGGAATGTCGTTGTGCAAACTAGAATACCGATTTGTAATTTTGTACGTTTCTTCAAGGGATTTTAACAAAGAATTGTATAAAATGTCTATAATGAAGGATGTGATCTAATATACAACGATTCAACTTTAGACAGTATTCAGGCGCTCAACATTTTATCTGCGACAGGTTCGTCCTATGGATGATTTAAAGTATTGCATTTTATCCAATTCAAAAATCAAGATTTTTACATTTATAATATGGAAAATTATTCTAATGTAGTCAGAAACGAGAGAAATTTTCCGACAAAGTTTTGGTCTGGCGCGCTGTTTTTGAAATAGGAATTGCAACCTTACGTCTAAAGAGTTAAACGTGAAACGTTTATATTTAAAAATGTTCTAAAAATGAATGGCTCTATTAAAACTTATTAGAATGACGAAATAATATATTATTTTGACCTAATTTTGTGTTAATGTCATTATGCCAAAATAATTAAAAATTTGTAAAGGAAGATATTATTAACTTTGTATCAAAAGAACATAAGATTTCAAATGTACCCCGGATACGACCGACTGGATTTTTTTGGGCATGTCTCATTAGAAAAATTAATGAGAAGTTCTACAGTTAATGGGAAGAATATTTTGAGAGATTTAGGAAAGATGATGGTTCTCTCTCAGTGTTTTAAAATTAGTTACATATTATGTTAGGCTTTAGAAACAAACCCTTATGTTTATGTATGAATAATATTTTAAGATCTCTAATTTTTTCCCCCAATACTTATATGGTATACGTTACTTGTGGAGCCATTTTGTATATGTGAAAAGTTTTAATTGTTTGTTTATTTCTTATGATTCAGTTCTGGCTTTAATAAGTCTTACGTACTTTAGGTAATTATGTATTCCTGTTCCATCAATTTGTTTGCTTTATTTTACAATATTATGCTACATTATAGTCATGTACGGCTTATGCTTTTGCTCCATTCTCTTATTTGCCAAATATATTTTTTAACATTTCTATGTTCAATCACAATTTTACTCATTCTTTTGTACAGGAAGTACCAAACTTGATAGGTGAACAATCAATGTTACAATAATATGAAAAATTGATATTTGTCGATAATATAAAATATTTCTTCGTATTTCTTTGGAAAAATATCTGTGTGCGTATATATTCTGTTTTATGTCAAAATTCTGCTTCTTCTTTAACTCCTTTTTTGTACCCTTTTGGGTGTTGGATTTGGGTTAGGTGTCCCAGAACCATCTTAATTGTCTTTTTTGTATTTTGCTCATTGTCGGTGCTTATTTAGTTATCTTTCCGATTGTATTATTAGTAATTGTATCCTGTTTTGTTTTTCTTGCAATTTTACTTATGCGTTCATCTTCATTGCATTGATCTTTTCTATGTGTTTGCGACCCTTCCTCTTCCTGTTTATTGTATTGATCCTGTTCTTTCAATGTTTTGTTAATTTGTTTTCTGTACCCTTATAATCTTATTAGTGTTTACGTATAGTTTACGTTTTCTCATAATTTCTTTTCTTTTTTTATTGCTGATTCTAGACCACAAATTTCTATTATTCGTTGTGTAACTTTCCTGCAATTTCATTCCATACCTTTTCCATGTTTCTTTTTCTGCAGACTTGTCGTTTCATTTTATTGTAATCCTCTTCACCTTGTTATTTGTTTCTGGGTGTTAGATCTATTCAGTGCGTGTCTATCCTTGTGTTTTTTTTGACCTTCGTCTTTATTTCCTTGTTCAACCGCCTGGTTCTTTGATTCCACGAACTCTTTATTTCTTTCTTTATGTTTTTAAATGTAACTTATCTTTCTTCCAGTGACGGCTCTTTTTTAGCTCCTCAATTTTTTTTAACTTTTTATCGGTTTCTCTTTTGTATTTTTCTTGAACATCTTTTCTCTTTAATTTATTTACTTTTATTTTATGGTATTTTATATTTTTATTCTTCTTATTTTGTCCTTTAATATTTCCATGACTATTTTGTACTGTGTTGATCATTTTGTTCGTATGCTTGTAACATTTTGTTCCAGATTTCTTGTATATACTATATAGTTTGTTCGGCTATGAAAGTATATTTTTCTTCAATTTCCTAATCGTAGAATCTATCAAGCCTATCAATAGTTCATGTATTTGATAAAACCTCATCATCTTCTTATCATTCCTGTTTAAGGATTCTGTATAGAATCCTCTCTTCGTTTCGATCACTTATAGGTTCAAATTTCATTATGTTAGGGACCTGTTTTTTCAATGAACCTGCCATTTCTACGTCTTTGTTCCGCTCCAGAACAGTGTATATTTTTTTTTTGTTTCTCCATGTCCTGCCCATCTTAGCTCTTGTAATGCAATAATATCTATATCATAATTTTCCATCGTTTGCATAATATCATTCATTTTTCCAGGTTGCAAGAGTGTTTTAATATTCCATGTTGCTATTTTTGTTTTATATTTTTTTGCTTTTCTTTTCTTACTTTTCTTCTTAATGCTTTTTAAATTTCGTGTTCCTTCTCCTATTTCTGTATTTGTATTTTCTTGTCTTTTTTTTATTTCTGTATCCTTAATCATGTCCTTACACTTTGCCGTATCTATCGTATCTTGTGTTGCCGTTTTCCCGTTTATTGCTAGTTTTTTTGGACTAATCGGGCTTATGAGTTTTCCTAACTCTTCGTTCCACATCCATACTTGACCGTTTGTTATTAGTTTTTGATATCCCATGATTGCAGTTTTTCCAGCTTTTCTTTCCTCCTCCACGTGCTTTTTAATTATCTTTTGTATTTCCCTTTCTTTGTATGTTAAGTCACAATTTATATACACATTTTTATACACCAGTGACTATAGGATGCAAAAAAACCCTTTCGTTTGTGCTTGGCAAGCAGCAATTCACATGTGCAAAATCGGCGTTCAACATTTCTCGGCTTCAGTTCATATGGAACCCAATTTCCTTGCTTTTGAATTATTTCCAACGATTTTAAACGATGTGAAATTGCTCGTTGGGTTACTCCTAATGCAAGTGCAAGTTTTTCTTGCGTTTTGGCAGGAATCTTCCTCCGATAATGCTTCGTAATGTCTTCGTACACTTTTGGCCTTCAGCTACGTTCTTTGTCTTCGACGTTAAACTCAGCGTTCTTAAACTTATGAAACTACTCACGATAACTTCTTTCACTTAAAGCAGCCTCACCATATGCTTCTACAAACAATCGATGCGCCTCAGCTGCAGATTTCTTCAAATTAAAGATGTAAATCAAAAGCTACCGCATATGACGCTTATTCGGTTTAAAAATCGACATTTTCGCACGAAAAAAACTATCTGATGCTGATACAAAATCGCTAATATTTTAAGGTTATGGTGTTGCCAGATGTCCAACCTTACGATATGATGTTTTACATCTGACAATTTCAACCATAACTTACTGATGGGGCCATATTTAGTCAAACGGCGGAGACTTATTTATACTTCTTTTATCTTTATTCCCATTTTGTTTAAGATATTTTCCATATTTTTGTGTGTTGGTATTTTGTCTTCTGTGTTTTCATCACCATCAGGTTGTTTCTTCTAATTTGATTTTCCAAAATTTCAAGTGTATTATCTTGTTTTGTTATTTTTTTTAGTTTCTTAAATTTCCTCTCTTTATTTTAGTCATTTCAGATGTTACGCGTTGCAGTTTTCCGTTCATATCTATCGACTTACTTTCTATTTGATGTAATATCTCTTCTTTTTTTTCTTATCTTGCTTTTTCTTTATTGCTTTGCACTTGTTAAAGGTTGTTACCCGGTTCAACACCTCTGAGATTTGACCTTTCTTGTGTCCGTAGTGGTGTTTATATAAATATATAGTTCATATTGATTTAATTAAGGGTTGTATTGTATTTGAAATGTATCTTAGTGTGGCTTTGTATGTTGTTTAGATTTAGCGCGATTTGCGATAGGCCAGGTGATTCTGATCGATCCGTATCGAGGTTTCGTATCAGTATGTTGGAATTTAACTTACTATTTAATTTTTATTTCCAATCTTACTTCAATTTTAGTTGCTGTGGGGTATTTAATTTTTTTATATTACTTGTCTCACCGTCACTCTTAATTTTCTATACACTAATTAAATTATTATAGAATAGTTTTACTTGGAGTAAAATTTACTCGTGTATTTTTACGCTAGGCCAAGATTATATCGTTTTCAAAATAAATTTTTGTTTTTGATTAAGAAAGTGTGTAGATTTCATCATGATAGGGTGTTTTTGAATCTTTTCTTTGGTTTGAACCATGAATTATCTGAATGATACGGATTTGTTTGAAGTAGGTGGTATTTCAAGAAGCCCATGTTTAAAAAACATGGAATTTATTAAAGAAGTGTCAACTCAACAGGGATGTAAGTTCTTGCTTTAACTAACTGTAAGGTATATGGTTAACCGTTGTTATGACGATAGATTTTATTAGGTAAATGCGAAGGCTTTCACGGCCGGTGTTATGGTGCATCGTGTGGTTGGTTCTCGGGTTATAATTTTTAGAAGGTTTTCTTCTGAGAATGTCCACCGCAGTGGATGATGAAAAGTTGAAGACTTTCCGAATTCCGATTACGGTCATATAACCCGAGAAACAACCATGCGATGCAGGTTTTATTGGACATTAAATTGTTCTTGCTCTTTGAACATATTTTGAAATGCACGTTAAAACTACATAGATGTATCAAAATATATTGATTTTAAATGAGTAAATTACTTGTTTGAATATCGATTTTGTTATTTATTAAAATGCATCGGGCTCTTTGACTAAAATTGTAATCTTTAGATAATAATGTGTAAATCTAGTTTTAACCTTAGTATCTGACATTGCTCGACGTTGGTACTAAATGATTTATTAATGCAATCTATACATATGCTTATGTTATGTTGTAAAATATGGTTTGTGTATGATATTATAGGGGATAATTCAGAAAAAAAGGAAATAGGTTTGAAAACACTTTTACCAAGCAATAGTTTGATCTTAAGTAACCGAAATTTTAGGATGTCCAAAGACGTATATAGGTGATGAAAGTCGGGAACACCAATGAGTCGAGAATATGAAGTAAGCGTCAAAGGTTTCCGATCTAGTTATGTTCTTATAATAATAGAAACAAAATGTTTGGTTGGACGTTTATAAAAAATTTAATAGCTCATTTGCTGTGTAGTAACACAGTTACATGAGTTGATAGTGTGCATCTATTATTCACAATGTTGTAAAATTTTAGCCCCAGTGATACTAAATAACGTTTGAATGGTATATAAGTCTTCGCCTTCATATCTCATTGTAAAGGAATAAGCAAAATAACTTCGTTTGGACCGAGAAAATGTTGCTCTCGTTGATCGTGAGATGTTACAAGATAGACATTTAAAAATAAAATAATTATCAACAAGGTTAGGTTAAGTTAGTTAACATTGTTAAAAGGGATGAAATAACGGTCTGATACTATGAACTTCTAGCAAAAACAAAATTAATGGAATAGCGTAGATCAAACGAAAAGGAATGCAAAAGTGGCTCAATCGAAAAAATATCACGGCGTTTGCGTTTGCGATTTAAAGGAAGTGTTGTTAATTTATTTTAAGGAACGGAACACCGTCTTAAACGGAGAATATTCTGTCGGATTACTGCATAAATTGCACTCGTTATCTATCTTTTGCAGGATAACGCCTAATGTGATTTTGAGGAATTTTTCCACACACATTGTAGGGCAGATTTAACTTCCAGTGACTACTATATATTTTTAAAACTGAAGGAAACTTTTGAGGTAGAAAATTTACAGCTGTTTTGGAGCATTCAATACCAGGGTATTTTCCAAGAAAATTGAGATGTAATAAATGTGATGAAATAAATACATGAAGACTACATTGAAAAGTAATTCTATTGTTTTATTTTTTTTTATCTCTGGAATATAATCGGGTCGGAAACTTTTGGCGTTTACTTCGTATCTAGCGCACTTTTGTCAGCTGATAATTGGATTAGATGTGTTTCTAATTAAGAAAAATAGTTGAAATTGTTAAAATATAACAAATATCACAATCATAATCTTAAGTATTTATATTTTATTTTACATATTACATCATCATTTACCTTTCATAATCATACGCTAAGTGTTTAACTACACAAAAGCGATAATTATTTCAATGACAATTACATAATTTTGTTTAGGGTTGTGTAAGAATTACATCGATATGTGTGCATCTTCTAAAGGGTTCTTTAACTTTCAAACTTAAATTGACAAATCTTTGCAAGTTAATCTTTGTGGTTGTTGGTTCCGTGAGTGTAGCACACATCTTTATGTGTGCACACACAGTGGCCAAACATTTAAGCAAAAGATGTTTGCAGTGGAAAGTACTTTACGAAACCTCTAATTGATTGAAAAAGGGAACTTTGAAATGCTTGGGCGAAAGTAGCGGTTACGGAGTTAGTGACTTAAAATTTCTATTTTTCTAAATATCGCTGGTTTGATAACAGTTGTATGTAACTTTCAGAAAATAAATCCAATTGCCCTATTTTATTAAAGAGCAGGATTTCTAGTTGCATCAGACGTCTAGCAAGTATGAGAAATTTATGGAATCAATGATGTAATACGAAATTCCCTGCATTTTTCTTTGTGATTTAAGGAGAAAGCGGCTACAACAGGATATGAAGAGATGGGATACTCGAAATGTTAGGCCGTTCAGTGTTTAATTGAAAATAACCGTAAACGTGACACCATTCATATCCTCACTAAGGAAATCCGTTTTCATGTTCTTACGTTTAACCACATTGGTACAAAACTTATTTTCTTTTGTTGCCTTAATATAAAAATATTTTTTGACCGCATTACAATATCACTGATCTCAGATTAATAAATTGAAACTAAAAAAGTGAAAAACAAATACATATTTTGTTTTTTCAAATATTTATCGATTCGATCAGTATATATACCTTAAACTGTGTACTCAACTAATCGTGAACGCACTGCATTGTTGGTAGCCAAAGAGGATGGAGAAAGTTCGACACGCCCTGCACCTGCAGTAGTGTACTATGTATGCTTATTCACGACCTGAGATTCTTGAAGCTCGGTCCGAATCCACACACCCATTCTCAAATAGAACGATTTTTGAAAGTTTTTGAAATCCCAATTTTGCAACGCTCCACCATGCTGTTATGAAATATATTTGAGTTAGCCTGCGCCTTAAAGTTATCAATTAATGTTAGTTGATTTGCTGTATTTGTAATAAATACTAATGTTATCAACAATAATAATTATTTTAATTAGATAAACATGTTCTATTAGATCCACAAAATGAAGAAAATAAGGAAAAAATGGAATTGTAATTTATATTACTGCCATAGGAGATGTATCTATTATTATCAGGTTTTTTTCATATATTGATCTCTTTAAATTACATAATCTGGTTATATCTTATCGCAAAAATAATTTAAAATTGCAAAGCAAGTACATTATGGTGATTGTCTTACCTCATATAAAACTTAAACTGTGTTTTGCCGCGTACACGTAGATAATTTATATGAGACTGCTTATATAAACATGCAATCTTATCTTTTAGATGTTGACCTCATCCTTTTTAGTCGTCATAGAGCTGTCATTTTTGCATTGAAGAGTTATACATGCTCGTTTGTACGCCTTTAAATATGGAAAACTAAAGGAAATATTTTCATCATCAAAGGCGACGAGCTTGTAATTTTAATTTGAAAGATAACCGCAGAGGCTTCCCGTGTTCTGTAGATATGTATTGTCTATGAGAATGTTGATAATAAATATATACTTTAGGTCCAATGCTGCAATCTTTAATGGTAGTAAGGCCCCGGTCTTTACCTGTAGAAAATTTTGACATCTATTTAGTGGGCTGGATGGGTGTCACTTGTTATGAACTGCTTTTACAAGGTAAAACCATTAATGAAACGACTGTTTCAGACCGAATAAATTGAAGAAAGTAATCGGCACAGTCAGATTTAAATAGTTTTCTTCATTATTTATACTGGAGATTGCCTCATGTGAATACTACCTACTTCTCTTATTAAAAATTAACTTTGCAGTAAAAGATTTAGTTCAATAAATGACACAAAAATGTACTTGTAGCGGTATACCACAGTTTTGAAAAGATGGGGTTATGCAGCTTTTGGAGAAATGGAGGAAAGATCAAAACGATAGAATATTGAAACAATGCATACATTACTTATCAATAACCTATGAGGCAGTTGCCATATCGGGGTTGTCTTTCAATAAACATTTTAAGATATTTGTGATTTTCAATTCTATATGTCTGTCGGTCTGTCTGTCGCTGTCACAAAATTATGGATTTTTTAAAATTTTAATATGGATTCTTATAGGAAATTTTACGCAGATTTCAAAATCGAAATCAAAAAGTTTCTATCTCGAATAGTTTTCGAGATATTCGACTTCGAATTTCGGGAAAATTTCGATATTGCGATTTTATGAGTAATTCTTAAAGAAAATTTTACGCTCATTTCAATAATGAAATCGAAAAAATTCTATGTCGAATAGTTTTCGAGAAATTCGAAATCGAAATCGAAAGGTCTTTTAAGTTCGTTCTGGGATTGCTTACAGAGCAATCTCTTCGCCGGCCCCATGTTTTATATTTGGTTAGTGGTTAAGTATTATAAAGTAAAGACGGGGTTAGTTTTTTTAATTGAACCACCACCAGACTGGTCCGATTTAAATTGAGAGTTATTTTTCTTTTAGGAAGACATGTCAAAACGTGGTAAATGTGAAAAATGGAAAGACAAAAATAAGGAATAAGCATATAAAAATAGTCATTTTGGTTAAAATGAAATGGCAAGCAAATTTAATGTACCAACGGTAACGTTGAAACGGCGAGTCAACGACTATTCATGGCAGTACAACAATTTTTTGCTGTAGTATTTTCTGATAGAAATAGAAGAGATAGTAAATCGTCTCGTCATAAAAAATTATCGTTTCGACAATCTGAACCTACTTTTGAAGTGTGAGTCCTATTTTGACAGGTAAATATAGTCAAACTACTTCCGTTCAACCAAAGTGATGACTAATAACTATTGTAAAGGTGAAGAAACAACAGTAGAACAAAGTATTCGAAATGTGTTTGAAATGTTTAAAAACAAAGTCTAAAATAGGTCAAAATTAAAAAAAAAAAGATTCTTAAGTGAATTATAAAATGAAAAGTGTTATTGCATTATTTGTATATCGCCATTTTCAATTCCCGACTTCTAAATGTATATAAATTTTAAAATTTGTATGAAATTGATATGTTATAAATGAATTCAAATAGGAACATATTTATGTGAAGTTCTAGGTTGACAGTTTAGATTTTTGAAATGGTTCTCCAAACATATATTTTGAAAGAAAGTTCCATTAGCATCTGAAAATGTTTGTTTAGTATATTACAAATAATGTTTCACAATTTCTAATGTACAATTATAACTTACTATTTATGCGACATGGGGTATTTATTAATTAGTTCTTAGGATAATTTCTCTAATGGAATTTTTGATTTTTCCGACGAAACGGTTTCATTAACGAGGAATGTACATAATTTATTGTTTTAAAAGCCAAAATTGGAAATATTTACTTTTTTAGAAGCTTATTTGGTGAATTATTTCTGATTAATTTTCTTGTTATTTAGAATTTCTATTGTAACGCATAGAAAGTGACTCCAAGTAAAAGAAGGGTGTAAAGAAAGTAACGTTTGTATGAACGATTTTACAAATTGTTTAAAATTATCTTATATTTGTAACATCCATTAATTAAAAATATGCAAATATATGAAAGTAGGAAGCAAAGCAGCACTAAGCGACTGCTGGTCACGATTTAATAGATAGACGGGGGGAAATATAAGAATCTTATCAAAATATCAAATGAAACGGGAATTTCGAATGTAATATTGAAAACTAGGAGTTGTCTGATGTTAAAATGGAAAACTTTGAACAATGATTAAAGATAGAAAGATAATTTCAAACAATAGGCAAAATTATAAATATAAAGAAAAATTTTTAAAAAGCGAGGTAAAATGAAAACTATGAAAAATGATATGTGATAATTAGACTCAAGAACAGAGAAGCATGGAAAAAATCCTTAGATAAACATATACCCTAAAAATATTCAACGAAAACGGAGATTTTTATGTAACACAAAGTTATAAAAAGTCATTCAAATGTATAACATTTTTTTTATAGATATTGTTTGATGCTTAGTCGCATGTCACGTTATAACCTTGTAGCTTGTAACTTACATTAAGTTCTATCGTGAGTTTTTTGCAAGGTCTGTGATAGGAATTTATTCCGGTGTGTTTGCCTAGTAGTTTTCATGTTTATTCATCTCTAGCTGTTGATGAAGCTTCAGATTGCATATTTGCAATTGTGAAATCCTAGAGCAGTTTCTAATCTATAATAAACTTCAGTTGTTCTTGCATAACTAATTTGTCGGTTTTTCATGGCAGTGAGATGCGCATTGGTTTGTTACGTTTTAATGCTAGTCTAAATATGATGTTTAAAGCTTGATATAATTTTTAGAAGTATGTCTGGCTGTATAATTATGTCTGTAAGAAGAATAGGGTTTACTTTGACCTACAGTTATAAATATCTCTTAGTTGTTTTAACAACACCGGTTTTAGGCTTCTATACACTAAAATGAGAAGTCTTATGTCGAGAGTAATGTCGTCTGTTTGTCCGTCCTTTTATTTTTCATCTTCTGATCAAGGCAGCTTTGAAGCTGTTTCTATCGCTGTCATTTCTGACATCTGTCAAGTGTTATAATTTTTGATATGTGATAGATAGAAACATAACGTTTTCAGTATTCAACTAATTCCAGACGCCAAAAATCAGCCCGATCGGAAAATCTCGAGACCGGTTTGACTGGAAGTGTCCGCATATGTTTATGTATAGAAGCCCCGGAAATCTGTGGAATCGGAATTCCACGTCCGTACTTGTTCAACGAACTTAAAAAGTTCGTTACTGAATTCTATATGTCTGTCGGTCTGTCGGTCTGTCTGTCGCTGTCACAAAATTATGGATTTTTTAAAATTTTAAAATGGATTCTATCTCGAATAGTTTTCGAGATATTCGACTTCGAATTTCGGGAAAATTTTCGACATTACGATTTTAAATGTGATTCTTATAGGAAATTTTACGCTGAATTCGAAAATGAAGTCGAAAAAATTCTATGTCGAATAATTTTCCAGATATTCGATTTCGAATTTTCCCGAAATTCGAAATCGAAATCGAAAGGTTTTTTTAAGTTCGTTCTGGGATTGCTTACAGAGCCATCTCTTCGCCGGCACCATGTTTTCTTTAAGTTTTATTTGTCTGTACACTCGTTTTGGTTATCTGCTTTTATAGAAATTGCTATTAAATCATGAAATATTTCATGTTTTAATCTCGTTTTTTTCTTGTATTACAATGCGAAGAATATAGAGGTTCAACATTGTGTATATTGTAAAATTCTTTTTGAATGTTATTTATTTTTAATTTGGCGAGTCACGACATAATGATGTGCTATGTTCGCCCGGAAAGTAATAGGGCTGTTTAGTACATTTAATGTTTTTCAAAATAATATACTTCAACATCAATACGCCGTTGCCAACGATTCTGCCACATGTAGTTCACCTGATAGTTTTCAACTGGAATCTACTCTAGAGTCATCTACACTGTAGCCCGTACATTTTTAATAATTCTTTCAAATTGGATTTGTGCCGAGAAAAGAAGTTGTACGGGGCCAGTCCGGATTGTAGAGAGGTTTGGGGGCAGCGTTGCCATAGTTTGTTTCGCTAGAAACTCTTTCATTAGCAGCAACGTATGGTTCAGCGCTATTTATATAATACTCAGACGTCTGTCAAAACCCAGCACTACTTTCTCCTCAGTCACATTGTCTAAAGTCTAAGACTTTGATAGGTGTTCTGTGTGTTGCTCATGCTCGAGATCCTCTTTCTTCTTTAAACGTTTAATGCATAGAGGAAACAATATTTTTGAGGAGCTGTTCAAAATATTGACTAATGTTAATATTATCATCAAATTTGACGGTGTGATTTCCTTAATATTAGAAAATATATTCGAAGGAAGAAATGTTTTCTTTAAGATTTAATAACCGCTAAAGCAAGAATTTGGGCTAAGTTTAATTAGTTTTATTTGGCATTATGAAGCTACAGTTAAGTAGCATATTTTTACTTTTCCGACCACCCGGTATGATTTAAAAATAATAAGTAGAAGGAGCTATCTTAAATAGTGACTTGGCAATTTTAAACTAATACAGAAAACTAGAAACTCTCTCTCTCTCTCTCTCTCTCTCTCTCTCTCTCTATATATATATATATATATATATATATATATATATATATATATATATATATGATGATGATGATGATGATGATGATGATGATGATGATGGTAAGGCTCTACGCCCCGCGTGGGAGCACGGCCTGCGAACTGAGAGGTTCAGGCTCTCATACGTTCGCTCTTTCTGCCCAGTCGTTGCGCACCACTTCTGGTGCGGGGCGGTGTGGCAAGCACCGCGCCTAAGACGACCGCCATTATTACCCCTTGTTTGAGTGAACGCAGGTACTCAATTATTTTTAGTGACTGAGTAGGCCACCCGCCAGGCATCAGAGAGCACCGGGAATTGAACCCGGGTCCCGTCAGCATCGCAGCCCGCCCCTCAACCACGGGACCATGTATATATATATATATATATATATATATATATATATCTTTCCATCTTTTCTCTTCCTTCTCTTCTCCCCTTTGTCAGCCCTCCCACTTCCCTTTTTAAGTAATCAAACTTGCGGATTGGCTTGTCTCAACACTGCGTCTCTCAATTTTTTCTTCAGTTAGTTTTTATTTCTCAATAACTAGAACAATCCTTTTATTATTTGAAGCATATATAGGTCTGCCTTGCGTGTCTTTCGCACATGTTTTGCTTTTTATTATTATTTGTAGTAAACCTGAATGCTGTAACATATGTTCTATCCATATGTCTTCTTTTTATTATCTCTTTCATTAACTTCGTTTTCTTCTATTCTTTCTAATATCTTATTATTTGATATACTGTCAACCTATATTTCTATAGCACCATAATTCAAATGGGTGTATTATTCTCTGTTTGCTCTTTGCAATTGTCCAAGTTGCAGCTCTGTATCGCACGATGCTCTATACGAAGGTATGTAGAAATGTTTTTTTTCTGTCCAAAGAAATTTTACTGGTTATTAGTAATTGCTTTTTCTTGAGAAACATTACTTTAGTTTGCTGTAATCTATGCACGAGTTCTCTTTTGCTTCTTATGTTTTTAGTTAAGATGTTACTTAGGTAACAGAACTCTTCAGCTTTCTCTATTCTTCTTTCATTCAGTGTTGCTTGTATGTTCTGGTGTCTCATATCTCCACATACCATAGTTTTTGCTTTCAAGGACGTTTATTTATATATTGTATTCTATCATAATTAAGTCCATTACAGTCAGCAATTGTTGTAAACCTTGTTCGTCTTCCGTTGTAATTACTATATCATTCTCGTATTGTATCATATTTATTTTTTTCTGTGTTTTTAAATCTTTGTTTTTATTATTTTATATATATATATATATATATATATATATATATATATATATATATATATATATAGATATATATAGAAGTTGAATAAGCGTGGCGACAACACTGTCCTGTCTGACTCCTGGCTGTACTAATGCTCTTCTTCGGGCATCTGCTTGCTTTATGCTTCTGTCCATGGTATAAGGAATTTATAATTCTTCTGTCTTTGTATTTTATTCCTACTTTGCTTATAATGTAGAACAGTATAGACCATTTTACATTGTCAAAAGCTCTCTTATATCAACGAAAGTTATAAATGTAGGTTTACCTTCTCGTATTCTTTTCTCAATTCTGATTTTTAAGGCTAGAATTGATTCTTTCTTTCTGGTTTTTTTGAATCCAAACTAAATGTCTATGAGCTGGTCTTCTATTACTCTTTTTATTTTTTTATATTATTTTTGCTAATATTTCAGATGTATGCGAGATCAGACTAATTGTTTGTTTTAGTAGTTTCCACATCTGTTTTTCCTTTTTTAGAAATTGATGTACTAATATGTTTTTTCTGAAATATCTTCGTATTACTTCTGTTCCGTATATTTTATTTATTAGTTATGTAGTTTATTTTGAGTTGTTCCAGTGATGTTTTTTAGTATTCCTGCCGGAAATTCGTCTATTTCCACTGCTGTAATTGCTTTAAGTATTTGTGTAAGCTTGTACTCCGATTGGAATATGTATTCTCGAAGATTGTCTGCATCCACATCTTCTTTTAGTTCTACTTTCTCTGACTACATCGCCATTTAATTTTTTTAAATACCGTTTCTATCTTTTTGCGATTTCGTCAAATCTATTATAAATTCTCCATTTTCATCTTTTACACTATTAGTGCGTTTTTAGGCTTTATAAAAAAAGGTTTTGATAGTTTAAATGATTCCGTCTTTAAATGATTCTTCCACTTCTTGACATTTATCTTGCATGTACTATTCTTTCGCTCTTTTTACTCACTGTTAATTTTATTTCTTATTTATAGTGCCTTAGCCCATTTTTGTATTTCTTTCTATCTTTGGTATGCTCTGTTATATGTTCTGCAATCTAAGGTTCTCATACTTCTTCTGCCGATGAGATTAAGTTTATTTTAAGGTTATTCTAGGACTAATTATATTGTTTGTTACGCTAACCTTTTTCGTATTTTTTGTTCCATTTTTCTTGAAGATTTTTTTCAATCATTCTCTCTGTAACTGCTCAGTTACCAAAATTTTCTCTTTTATTTTGGTTTTTTAAATTTTAAATCACACGTCATCATAACCATTTCATAGTCGCTTTCTAAAATTTTTAATTTGATTCACTAGTTTAAAATATATTTGTCGTCGTCTTATATCATCTGGTATTGCCCATGTGCATCTTCTGCGTACGTGGTGTTGAAATAACATATTTTCAATTGCCTAAGTTATGTTGTACCCAAAACTCCATCAGTTAATTTTCTTTTGTTTCTTGTTCCAAAGTCGTATCTAACGACGATTTCCTTACAATTGCGTACCAGTCTCCTAGGATAATGAAATTTTCTTCTTCTCTCGCATACTTTATTACCCCTTCTAAATCTTCTTAGACCTGTTGTACATCTTTTGCGAAAATAGTTAACTTTAACATTATTATTCTCTTATTGTATAATATGTATCCCTTTACTTTCTGGCTTATCTACCTTGTTATGTTTATTGCTACTTCTGCTATTTCTTCTTCAGTTGCTGTGTTAATTATTTGAAAACTCAGCTCCATATATCGCCTTCATTCGGCTGTCTAACTTTGCTGAATCGTATTATGTCCAATTTGTTTTCTTCCAATTCTAGTCTTATATTTTCCAATTTTACGAATTTGAATTCTTAGGTTCTTACGTTCTATGTATTTAATTCGGTTCTATTTCTGTTTTTTGTTATTTGCTCAATTCCGGCGATCTGAATAGAGGATTGTTTTACCTCTGGAATATTTAACTTAGCGACAATATCATAGTGATAATTTCTTGGGAAATAAAACTACTACGCGGTCTTTCCCCTTTTCCTTTCGTGTGATGTTCAGCTCATTTTGTAGATAGAGCGCTTATGTAAAGACATCTTCTTCTTGACAATAGAAGTGTGTAGGTTATGGTTATATCGTCAATATTTGCTTGCCAGAGCCTCGTTTGTGATATACCACGTACCCTTATGAAAAAAATAAGATATTTACTCTAAAGTAACTTTTACCTTTATATTTTTAGTATCACGTTGACTTAACATGTTTTTTTGTTTATAAAATGATCCTCTCATAGAATTAGCAGAAAATTTTATAAGCTATGAAAATGTAGTATTAAAAAATTAATAATCGTTAAGGAGGTAAACGAAAATGGTATTTTAATTACAAGTGTATTTAATTTTTGCTAGTAGAAGTGACTAAATAACTCAAACATGCGAAGAATAAAGTGTCAGAAGTACAGAGGGGAGACGAAACAGACAGTAGTTTCTTAATTGTTTAATTCATTGCCAAAAATAAGGGTTACAGAGTAGGTTTTTCAGGGGCAATAATCACCAAGTAAACGAATAACAATAACAGCGTATAAATACAAATTAAATATTTAAAACGACAAAGTCAATTGGGTAGTATATAGAACAGGGATACAATTGACTCTTCTGAATGGTGTCCCAAAAGAAACGCAGGATTTAAGTTACAAAGTTGTCAGCGCTATGCTTGTATTACAAGCACGGAGAATAAATAGCTTCGATTGTAGGCAAAAAAATAGGTCGATCTCGTGCCGGCCGGTCAGCTTAAAACATTGCGTCCAGAAACCTCGATGCGTCGTCGGTCACTACAACTGAATATGTCAAAAAGCACCATGGAGCGCATTTTAACAAAAAATTTGCATTTACACTGGAGCTAAAACCAGATGACCATTTGAAACGCTAAGTATCTGCCAATTGGGTACTAGAGAATCAAAAAGGGGATGAAAATTTTGTTAAGGAAATCATCTTTAGCTACAAGGCGATTTCCACCTTAGCGAGTATGTTAATGAGCAAAATTGTCACATTTTGAGACACAGAAAATTTTTGTGTAATTTAAAAACGACTTATGCACATCCAAAAATTAACAGTTTGGTGTGGATTTTATGTTGGTGAAGTTATTAGGCCGTTATTTTTTTAAAAATGAGGCCAGAAACGCAGTGAATGTTATTGTGAGTCGATAGCGGATCTTTTGTGGTCTCATTTCGACGACAGATTTGGATGATTTGTCATTCCAGCAGGCCGGCGTCACCTGTTACACGACGCGTGAAACAGTCCATGAGCGACCTGCCTTCCATAACATTTGGGAATTTGTGTAGACCAAAATGTATGCTTCGAAAGTAAGAACGATTTCCGAAATAAAAGCAAAAATTTAAAGTTATTGACGAAATTTAGCTACAGTTATGCGGAAAAATAATTGAGAATTTTGTCAGAAGATTTTGAAAGTGTCAAATAAACCGCAAAGAATGTTTGTCAAATATCCTATTTCATATTAAAAGCAATGTTTACTATTTAAAATAATGTTATAATTTTGCCAACTGATGAATAAATAAAATGTTTTTTAATTAACTCCTGCGTTTCTTTTGGGATACCCTTTATATAGTATGCTAAAAGTTTGAAATCTGCTATGTTATCTCTAAAGTTAATTTCGCCTCATTAGGTTTAGCAGTTTTATCCAAAATAATATTGAAATAAAAAAGTAGATTTTTTCAAAATATTTAATATTCACATAAGCCTTCAAGTAGTCTTGTTTGGATGTGAAATTTAGACACCACAAAAATAACCGACCATTTAGGTGGAGAAAAGAGTAATTAAATTACTGTAAGTCAGAATTTAGGTAAGATCAAGTTTGAACTTTTTAAGAATTTAGTCAGTAGTACTGGACTATACAAAGTTTAATAAATTCCATGGTACTATTCATGGATGTTAGAAAATTAAAAAAGTGTTAGAAAGTTGATTGTTTAATATCTAATATAAGGAGAGGAACAAAAAGGAAGCGATTGGAGACTTGAAAACCTTAAAGTATTAAAACTGCAAAGTATTTGTAATAAATAGTGGTTACTTCAATAGCGTTACCACTTACATTATCTAACAGTTTTATATTTGTTTTTCCATTTACTTATTCATTATAATTGTAAACGAAAGTAATGGGTAGTTTTTAATCTAGTGGCCAGTTTTTTAAAATACAGCGTAGTTCATCCTATCTAATTATGAATGTTTTTTCACTATGTTCAATGCTGATTTTGATCTTCAGATGATTTGAATTTACAATGTGCTGTAAGCCTAAAGTTTTATGAAATAAACGATTAATACAAGAGAAAGTATATAAACTTGATTTGTAGAGCTTTCTGTTTTTAATTTTTGAAATTTGATTGATCCATTTCTTTTAAATTCATCATACTTACCATGTATTTTTCATTGTTGTGAAATCGGAGCTTTTTTATTTTTTTAAATTCCTTTTTTGTTAACTATAGGATGAAAACGTATTCAAAATACGAAATATTTTTTATTGTTTGCTTTATTTTATATATATTTCATTCCCGTCATCGAAAACCGGCATCCTTTTAGCCTGTTTTTTTTATATGTTATAAAAATATAAATTTGCTGACCAGCAGGCAGGTACATGCAGCTTACAATAGATGGTGCGCTCTGGTCTGCATTTACTTGTGAAAATGCAATAAAAAAATTCCTATTATATTATAAGTGGAAGTAAATAGATATATATTTGTATACTTTACCATTGCAATACGGTACAAAAATTTTTTACGTTTAACTAGCCTTAGAATTTTATTTTATGATTGTTGTGGCTCAATACCCCGCGTGAGAGCTCGGCCTGCGAACTGAGAGATTGAGGCTCTCGTATATTCGCCTTCTCTGCCCGGTCGTTGCGTAATGTCTCTGATGTGGGGCGATATGGCAAGCAGCGTGCCTTAGACGACCGCCATTATTACTCTTTGTGCGAATTGAACGCACTCAATTATTTTTATGCCACCCGTCAGGCATCAGAAAACTCCGGGGATGAACCTGGGCCTGTCCGCACCGCAGCCCGCAGCTCAACTGTGGGACCACGCTGGCGGTTCTATTTTATAATTAAGTAAATATAAAATAATTTTGTAGATTATTTGGTTAGAACGTTTTGCGTACTCCATTCAGTGATTTTTTTGTATCTGCGCAATTAAAAGTAATTTAACTGTATAACGATGAAGAAATATTTGCTAGTGGTTGACCATGTGTAAATATTTGGTCTGCTAGACTCAACTGCATTTTGCCCTATTGCAGTTTCAATTTGAAAGGACTACAAATGCATTTGCACAACTGGTGGCACATTTTACGGGTGCATTTGCATAATACGCTTAAAATAGTTTGTGCCCAATTACTTTCTAAAATTTTGTCAATTACGTACTTTGGTAGTCGAGTATGATTACTTTCTGCTAGAGCACACAGCTATATTTTAGATTGAAGAAGTTATTTGTGAAAAAAATTTTTTTGGGAAACACAAAGATTGTTTACAATTTTGGCGATAAACTGATTAGGCGTTCTGGCTATCCTGTTTTTGCTGTTATTTTGCTTGATCATATAGCCGTGGATGGTATCGTGTATTTATGGAAGATATTGTGCTACGTTATAAGATAATGAACTCGATTATTTTTTAAATCTTTATGAGTAGTTGACATTTTCATTAAAATTGTTTTGCTTTTATGTGAGATGTATTATGTAATTAGTATTGAAAAGAAATTTTACCACACTTAATGTAACATTCTTTGTATACATAAACATTCGTAAATGGAATGTAAATTATTTTATATCTGCATTTATTTAGATATTTCCAATGATGCACTGTTATTTTTGTCCTCTAACCAACTGATAATTGGAACTGTAGGCTACCACAGCTGATAATTGTTGAATAATAACGCGTAGCAACGCGTACAAGTCAAATATTGTTTTAAGCAGCATCCTGGAAGCGTTTAACTAGCGTTTGCTGTTCTCATTTGCAATATTGTTGTGCTAAGAAAGATAACTCTCACCGAGTACGTTCTCGCAATCAATTACCAGATAATTGTGATGCAACGCGTAATTGTAGGCCGCTAACCTAAATTGATATGTCAAAATCGTGATTACACTAAAAATCCAGCGAAATTTTCTTTGAGCATGGAACTAAGGCCGGGTCCCAATAGAATCTGGTTTTCTAGCCGGTGCAGCTAAGTGGTGGTTATGAAAGTGGAACGGTACGAAAAGTGTTGAATATTGCACAGACGTTTTAAAATACAAATTGATGGAATTTTATCTTGGGCACACATTAAGTGGTGATGATCACACACCATTAATGATTAACTATTGCATCTAAAGCTGTACGGGGTTTCGCCTGAATGTTTCGTTACGCCGTAGTGACAGCAATTTCAGTTAATGAGATGAAATAGTTCCGAAGTCCTGTTAGCACGTAGTAATGTTAGTATTTTAAGATTGAACTTTGGTAATCGAAGGCGAATTAAGAGAGAGTACGTTTCAAATTCATTTAATGGTCGTTACTCTGGATAATTGCACATAATTGATTTTAATTTGTTTTTGAATGCGCTTGTTTTTCTTTAATGGGACTATAAAGTGGTTCAAGGATTTTTGTAATACTAAATATTTTATTAATGACATTTGTTATTTTTAATTTAATATTATTAATATAGTAAAATATACCTTATACCGCCCAGTATTTAAAAAAGTAATAGTGTCAACTCTACAAAAATGTGGAATATTTTATTATTAATGAATACTACAATTATTTGTGAATAAGCGATTCTGTCAATTACAATGTAATTACATTTTTAATATTTTTTACCACATTGATTTAAATTTTGAAAGGCACGATTTAATAGAATTCAATGTGACATCGCTTGCTAAAAATTTAATTGTTTTGTGTTTTTTAATTATATCCATTTATTGTTTGATATTATTTTATATAGGGTGATCCAAATTGGATTTAAGGATGCTTTTCCTGCATAAAACACAAAATACTGAAACTCTTTTAATTTTATTGCTATCAATGTAAAGTACATTTACATATAAAATACGATGTCGACCAATTGCTCTCCACTACTCCACTGACGTGAATATTTTTTAACGAAGTTTTCCTTAATGCTTTCTCATAAATACGGTTATATTTCAGAAATTACACGTCCGATGTTTCCTTTTAGTCATGGAATTTTATCAGTTTTTTTTATATAAACCCTTTATTTCTAATAGCCCCAGAGCGAACAGTCTAATGGCGTTAGATCGAAAGACCGTGGTAACCAGGAAATTTAATTTGAAGTAAAGTGAGCATCTCACGTGCTGTGTGACATGCGACTTCATCTTGTTGAAACTACATGTCATCAACTTTAAATCGTTTTTATTGAAGAAAAAGTTGTTTAGCGTCTCCTGATAACGTATATCATTGACAGTATCAGGATTTCCAGCCTCGTCCTTAGAGAAATACAGCTCAACGATTCCTCCGGCCTACGATATATACCAGAAAATGCATTTTTGTGGATGCATTGGTTTTCGTGAATAGCATTTGCATTTTGAATACTCCAATTGCAACAATTTTAACGATTCACAGAGCCATGTAAAAAATGAACTTTATTACTCAATAGCTTATTTTGATAAAAAAACTTGAATGTTATTGATGCGTTGCTGCGCAGTATATGATGCTATGATGACTTTGCAACATGTTTAGATACTACAAACTGTTAACGTTCATAGAACGCAAACGGCGCACAATTTAAATCTTAAAGTTCAGTTTGGAACACACTATCCTTTACTTTTTGTATAGTGTTGATTAGATTTTTGTTAATCCTTTTTGTTGTATTTCCAATTTTATCTATTAATTATTAAATATAATTTTAAATTTTAATTATACTAACAAAACGATTTTTGTGAAGTGTAGTCGACGTAAAGACCAACGATTAGGTTCTACGAATCTCTTCCAAAAATATTCTGTAGATTTCTTCCATTGATGTATATCTCTACCATGGAGCACCTGCAACAATCGTAGGATGTAAGGCTCAAGTTTTATGCCCTTCTTTAGATTATGGGTACTTTTAGGAAAGATGATGCTTGCCGCCAGCATTCTATATTTTCATCTGTTGATGCTATTTTAGGTGACTACATTTGAGCACATCTTATACAGGACCAGTAGCCTCGAACTATAATAAAAAGGTTTTAATGTTTCTTTTCTGTATCTAAAGAATTACTTAATCAACACATAAAAGGTGACTTTAGTCTTCAGAATTGACCCACATTAGTAGTGCGGCCTTACGACTACTATAAATTATTTGTTGCTAAGTCTAAATATGATGGTTATTTGTAGTAAACTGTAAACATAAAGGTAAAATTTACAAACAGTTTCACAAATAATAAAAATTACTATAATAATAATTCATATACACGGGTTGCTAGTTGCATGAAAAGAAGTTTTACATAATCTATATTATATTTTATTAGTAAATCAGATTTTTACACAAAATTCTCAATTATGATTAAGTGGAAAGTTCATCAAAGGCGCTTGAGTTTATTTTTATTTTTTCCATTTTTTTACTTAATTTTCTTTTTTATTTTATTTTTATTACCTATTCGACACTATGAAAGTTTATTTTTTATAAATATCAATTTCATTTGTATCATCATTTCATAAATTCTTGTGTTTCTTTGTTATGATTTTTAATTAAACTCCAATTCTTGTTTTTTGTTTGTTTAGTGTCTTATTTGTCTACTACTTCAATATTCCTACTTTTACATAATTTTTTAATTCTATAGTTTTAAATTTTTTCCGCAATAAGTTCCATATGAATTTTAACGATTCTTTCTAGTTTGCCTGAATATTTTTCTTTTGTTTGCTTGTTGCTTTAAATTAAGTTTTTGATTTTGATAAATTATGGTATCGAGTTAATTATAACCCGTTTTATCTTCTTAAATTTGATTTTAAAATTAACAAAGTACCACTTCGTATAATGCTGTGCAATTATACTTGAGAGCAAAACAATCGACTCACTAGCTGCACGCGCATTTTCGCCTCCTATTTCAGTTAAGCAAAATGAAAATAAAAACATTAACGTGCACGAAGCATATCTAAAAAACTATTGCTATTGCATTAATCGAATGACGCATTAAAAAAAAATATGCATTACGAACGGGGTTTTACGAATCTTGCCGATTGGAACGCACGTACGCGACGACTGTGATTGGCCTACAGTACGCTTGCAATCCGGTAATTCATCTCAGTCACTTATTCGAAGTTGACGTAAGTAAGCAAATAGGTGACGTAAGTGCTCGAGTGATTCGCAAGAAGATGGATACTACAGCCTTTGAAGCAGCCTAAGCAGTTGCATTGTTAAGAGAAGGTCTCGGAGAGAGAGGGCCGGGCAAATTGACTAAATCTCAATTAGGTGTATCGAGAGTGTGGTGTCGGTACCAGGAAATCGGTGGCTACGTCCGCCGGCAAGGAGGCGGCCGTAGGAGCGTGACAATGGACAATGGACAATGGAAAGAGACAATCGATTTCTCGTCCCAATATACCTCAGAAATCTATATATGACTGGCGTTGACCTCTCAAGCAAGAGGTGAATGCGGTCAGAGGTGTGCTTCGACGTTGAGAAGAAGAATGAAGGCGGCCAACCTGACCCAAAAAATGGCAGCTACGGGTGCCAAGGTAACTGCAGTCTAAATTTGCTCGCGAAAATCTATTGGGATCTCGGCCATTAGAGTCGGATGTTATTCACCGATGAGTTGAGGATGTGCCTACATGGCAACGACAGGAGGTGTTGGGTCTATAAAAAGCCAGGGGGGGATTTATTCATTGCTGTATTCAAGAAACTATCGCATATGGAAGTGGCTCGTGCATGTTCTGAGCAGGCATTTCAATGCACGGAAAAACTGAGTTGGTTTTCGTGGCTAGTGGAGGATGTGGAGGAGGTTTAACAGCGGACCGCTATATTAGAGACATTCTGGAAGAACATGTTCCGTTTGCTACATTTGTTATCGAGGACTTTATGCTAATGCATGACAATGCGTGATGCCATACCCGCGAGTTTCACTTCCTACCTGGCTGACGTGGGTATACCGAAAATGGACTGGCCTCTGCGTAGCCAAGACTTGAATTCAATTGAGCATGTTTGGGATGAGTTTAAGCGAAGAGTCCGGGTCAGAAATTTTGCAACCAGCATATGAAAAATTATCCGATCCATGAGTAATCGCCTGAAAAGTGCAATTAGGAGTAGAGGTAGCAATACTATGTATTGAAAAAATCACTAAATTAATTTAACTGGGGATTTCATTTTGTTTCCATTTATAATCACTTTTTCCTTTCAACTCTTTTGTGTTACACATATTTTTAGGCCCATAATTTTGTCAGAATATGTCTGATTCCAATCAAGGTGGTACCATTTAAAACCACAGTTTTTAAGCTTTCAAACAGTATACTGAACTTTACTTGGAATGCTATTAGAGTGGATACACATTCTCTCAAAACTCGAGCATGTTGCTGATTCGATTTTTTTTCTCAAGTGTGTTTCTACAAGAAATAAATAATTTTAGTTATTATAAAAACTAAATGTGGGTAGTTTTATTCCTATGATTTAATATGTAGGCTTGGATAAGAAGAAAAAAGAACATTATTATATATATCCATTATATAGTTACCATGTAGAATTTGATTTTTAAAAATTTGTTTAAGCACTAATTAATGTCGAGGATTTTTTTATGTAAACTGCAGAGCGAAATACTTTTTCTATTAATAGCCTTACCTAACATATCTAAGGCTTTGTCGCTTTATTCGATAATATTGCTTGCCGATTATAGTAATAAATATTGAGGGAACTTTTAACCGAGACTAATAAATATAGTGATGTTTCTGATACAATGAAAGTGGCTCAATTTATGCTACTTTCAAAACCAGGTAGACCTGTTAAGAATGTGGCATTACACCGCTTGTGCGACCCACTGCCTGCACATAATCGAAATAATCTTTCAAAAATGAATGAATATAAAATTAGCTATGTTTTATTTTAATTTTAAAATATCTAACTAAATGAAATTAAATTTACAAGCTATTCATTTAGTTAATAAAGACATTTTGAAATTTAACATATTTTAATAGTTTTTTATTGTTGAATTTGTTGGTTCCTCTAAATTTTAATAATAAATTCAGTTAATTGGCACAAATTATATGTTTGTTAACTGATATTTGAAAATTACTGAAGAATTTTTTGAGGTGATTATCTAATTACATATTTGGTACAGTTCAGCTGCTTGTTAGAGAAACGGAATTGTTTCTTAAAGCTACTTAAGAAGAAGTAAGAGTTGATCGAATACAACTTAACCACTAGTTTGTAAAGAATATCTAGTCATATAGATGAGGAGACATCGAGGGTCTTATTTTATATTATATTTATAAATTTTATTTCCAAGCGTAGATTTTATTGCCGACGGATTTATATTTGTGGACGTAATTCTGTTGTTGGTTCATTGAACGTAAGTATTTCCTTGGCTATGCTTCATTTACCTTTAATTAAGAGAACAGCAATAACACCTGAAGTCCACTTTCAAAATAACTAAAAGAATGTTTATTTTTGTTATTAAAGGGTGTTCAGGAGATAAAATTGATTTTCGTCTTTTTACAAAGAGAACTATCCCTCCTGATAGAACGTTTGTTTTTAAAATAGAATACAAACGTGGATGTAGTAGAGCAGAACGTCACCCTTTTTTCGGGAGGCAATTTTAAACTGAGAGAGTGATTTAGACCTAACCTCTTTGGAATATTTTTTTATACATACAAAGGCAGTGGCTTATACAGTAGTAATAATTTGTAATTATTCATGATGCATCGCAGTAACAAAACAGCAGTTCATTAAACATTTTGAGCAGCTTAATAACATGCTTTTAAGCTACGGATTTGATTGTACCCATCTACCTCTTAACATTTGTTTAAACAGAATTTGTGGGTTTAGTGTTAAGTTGCGATTTAGTTAACGGTATATTACTTTTTTATATTTTTTTTCACCAACGCGAATTGTATAAAAATGTCTACCATAAATTGTTTCTACCAACTGGGAACACTGTTAAAAAATTTGAAAGTATGCAATACAGTGATTTTCAAAAGCCATTTGACTACCAGCATTCTCGGACAGATCTTGCACTTTGTAATTTTTGGTTATTCCCGAAGCTTAAAGAAGACTTATTAGGCCGAATATTTAATTCAGATGACGAGGTACAGAATGCTGTACACACATTTCAGAAAATGTTTCTTGTTAAATGGGTCGAAAGCGCAAGCTAGAAAAAGAAAATATTTTGAAAAGGACCCAGAAATTAGTGACGATGACGATTTGTAAGCGTAGAGTTGACAAAAATGTAAGTTTTGTAAAAATGGTAGGATGTTGTATTCTTCGTTTTCTTTCAACATCTGTACAGAGAATGCCACTGAACGGAAACGGTTTATGATTGTACTCTTATTAGCGAAACGCTTGTTTTACACACCTGATTTGGTCGCATGTCGATAGATAGCATTGCTCGCGAGAACGAGCGATATTGTTTTGCAACACCCTATGTACATTATTTTATTTTTCCATGACGATTTTTATCAATTTTGTAGTAGTATTATATCCAATGGTTGATCTAATTATGCAAAATAAGAATGTTTTTATGTGTTTACTATATTTCGCACGCGCTGACGAACATTTTATCCCACGCAATATAACCAATTTCTTAAACTAAGTATGATTATTGAAAAATACAAAGTTTATCTATTAATATATTTAGTCAAATGTTGGTTTTGCATTTAATTAATTACGATTTTCCAATATTTTATATTGCACCATATGACGCAGCGTTTTTTTTTTTATTAAAATGAGAAACATATTAACAGCATATGATTTGTTACTTAAAGTTAAAATAAAAATGATTTTTGGTTTTACGGAGCAGAAACCTGGACACTTAATAAACAATAAGAAGAATAAAAAAATTTGGAATGTGGATCTACAGGAGATTGTTAAGAATGTCTTGGACAGAGAGAATAAGATATACGAAAGTACTACGAATGAATAAAATATGAGTAATAGAATTGCTATTCATAATCAAAAAACGAAAACTTAAATACTTGGTCCATATTACACTCAATAAGTACCAGATAGAAATAATTAAGCAAGGAAAATGGACCTGCGGGCTGACGTTGAATCTTCTGGCTACGTAACTTACTTAAGTGGTTTAGTATAACATCAACTATAATATAACATTGAACTGTTCAGAACAGTAACATCCAAAATAAAGATAATTATTATGATAAGCAACCTCTTATGGAGAAGTTAAGCGAAGAAAAACGAGAAAACAGAGGTAATTCATATTTCACTGTTTGATAAATTAATTTATCGTCGTTATTGAATCATAACTAACAATAACTTTAATTTTGAGAAATACAGATCTGCAGTGGTTGAGCGATTGCACTCCCATCTTTGCAGACTGAAGGAGTTTTTCTTCTGCAACTTTTTTTATATATATACTTACAACGTAAAATTTAATCCCTTCAGATGTTCCCGCGAGATTGTAGCTTGCTGAAGATTTTTGAGTGTTTTTTGTGTAAGGATTTGTTTTGTTTTGTTAGAGGGATTTCGTAGATCTAGTTTGGACTATATATTTTTGATACTTTTTTTGTTGTATAATTATGTAGTTAACATTCGATAACATTATTTCCAAAAATTTACTGATTTTGTGTTGCGATGTATCGGGTTTTCTAGAGTTTACTATGCTTCCGTTGGTAAAACCATCTTAGCCCATTCGTCTAAATAACTGATATGGTTATAAACTATACTTGTTTCTACTAACATGTACGTAGTGTAAGTTTAGAATAACTGTTTTTTTTCGGCGTGTTTCTTGAGTCATTGGTTTATTTAAAAATAACATCGATTAAGCTGTACCTATTCTTTATTTATATTTGTGTTTGTGGTTTCGTGGCGAGGTTGAAGTTTCTTACACCTTATGCGATTTAAATTTTAGGGAAAATTTAGCGTTTTAGTTTAGCAACTTTTACAACTATTATATTATTATCGTCATGAGTTTCGATGCTAATCACATTTGCTCGTCCTTTTGCAAAGCTCCCTGACATTAATTTGAGTTTCAATTACCGGGGCGTCATTATTTTAATTACTGTAACTCGGCACAGTGCGATGTTACAAAACTCTAATTGCGTGTCGAAATTGATCTTATACTACAGGAAGTTTCGTCATTTTGCTATTGTATGTCGCGTACTTAGATGTAAGTGCCGATCGTAATTTGCTTAATCTTTTCAACCTCTGTGTGCAAGCTGTCCTTGAATGAATGCATTAACCTGCACTAATTGTCATCTACCGAAGTTAACAATAATTGTGACTTTCATAAACATCACATTTGTGTACAGTTACCTTCGCATAGAACTTTAAGCCATATTTGTAGTTTGAAAGAAAACAATGATTAAAAAACTAAAAAATTTGAGAAAATCTGCTATATTATTTGTGTTAATTTAGTTTATGGGCAAATTACAAATATATCGGGTATTCTTATGTACGACCACACATTTTCAATGAGATCAACATCTGGAGACATTGTTAGTCATCCCATCGTGGGATGCTGTTTTGTTGTTTCCATGCATTACACAGTTTGTTGCTACGTTTAGGATGGATCATTGTCTTCTTGCATCACTCATTTTGTTCTCTCAGTATCGAACTTTTCAGCTGACTTCAGCAAGCATTTCTGGTGGATCGTGCACATTTTCTGCACGTTGTCCATAAACAGAAACAGGCGACTAAAACTGCGTTTCCAGAAGCATCACCAATATGCACTTTTACAGGGTGCTTTACTATACTACAATACTATTACACTTCGTTGACCACGTGCGTTCAATAAGAAAGACCATATCCAAACAGAAGACTGGCTCATGAAAATTACATTATTTAAATCCCAATCAAAATTTTCCTTTGCTCACGCCAGCCGTTTTTCCATGTGTTTTTCTGATAATAAAGGTTTCTTCAAAGTTGATCGAAAAATTTTGCGCAGACGACTCTGAATCGCATTTGGGGAGACCTGAATTCCTAACGAATGCTTCCGACTTCTGCATATATTTTGTGACCGCTTTATTTTTTGGCAATTTCACATGATTCATTAAAATTTCTGCTTCGTATCGCTTCAGAAGTTTTGTATTCATTGTAAAAATAACGAATTCACCGACATCAACAACCGGCAAACTATACATTAAGCAAAAGAACACGAAATAAATATTCAAAGGAATTAACATAAATGGCGTTGCGGTGCCTCCTTATCAAATAACCACGGTCACTTTTTTGTTATAAAGACTGTAAGTTAATCAATTGATAATGTCAACCAGAATAGATCATCTTAAAATGAGCTACAGAAATTTTGGAAATCTAAATAAGAAAGTTATAGAGGAGGTGATGAAAACTAAGGAAAATAATGGCCATTAAAAAAAGGGCATACAAAACAATATGTAAAAAAGATATTGAGTCAGCTATTTATATCAAGCATAGGTGTAATCACCTGTACGGGAACGAAGACACCTTGTAGGTGACGGCAAGGGTAGAGAATTGCAAAAGACAAAATTCTTTGGATACCATAAAAAATAAGCTGAAGAAGTTTGTTGAAACATTTTCAGCGTTTGTTGGTATCACCAATCAACTGAAATTTTTCTTCATTATATAATAGAAATACATTGCTTTACATGGAAATGTTTCGGTTATTTATTCTCCTTATGTTAGCTAGGATGATGAGAAACATTTCGAACTTTTTTAAAAAAATTACGTGTCAGTGCATTATTAAATAAAACATTTATAATAAATAATAAATGTCTACGTTTTACATGGTGGGGGAGGGAGGGTTGCTCTCCTAGTTACATATTTTATGGAAGAAAAATTACGCTTAGTAGAATGGTATATTAGCAAATCCGTAGAAGATACTTTTATGCTTTTGTGTTTTTACAAAGTAAAATTTTATTTTATCGGCATTGGTAATTACCCATGCCACAACCATTGTTAGCTAAACCTATTCATATTTTTGTTGTAGTTTAAAAGTACTACCATCAATAACAAATCATCAAGATTTACTTTATTAGCTTGTACTGGACTGATATGGAATTATATACCAAATTTGGAAATCGTTGAACGAGTTTTCTGTTTTATGTTCACATAAATTGTATTATAAACTTCCAAACTTATATATTTTTTCCACTCTGTGTCTCGTAATTAAATCTGAAGTCATTTTACACCTTTTTAGTCTTTTTATTAAGTTGTCTAATTAGAAACTGAAGACATTGAGTTTTGAAAATGTCATATAGAAGATTATTTTAGGAAATGTAAAATAAATATTTCCTTCCGTGTAGTTAAATTTGTGGTAATTCACATACACCTTATATTATAACGGAATGTTTTTTTGAGATAGTCTCTTAGTTTCATCTATTTGTCTTCCATGTTATTTATATTTTATTTCATACGCCTTTTAGCGGCTAGAAAAATGCTGTATTGTATTTGATGTGCCTACCACATACTATACCTCGACAGTTTCCATAACAAATGATTTGACAGGTTATCTCACTTTTTGAAATGTGGTATGGTAGCTATTTTAACCTAGTCTTTATAGTAGTAAAAGTCGAACTATTTGGGTTTACTTCTTTTATATTATGTTAGGATTTATAAACGTCACACAGTGTAGTACTATTTGTTGGATTTATGAGCCTTTCTGAGTATTTGCTACTTTTCCGCTTAACATCAACTAGCTTGTTAGTTTCGTCGTAATTCACATTTGTAGAAGTTTAGTGGTCGAAATATTGATTTTTACTCGAAAACGGCTAACATAAATAACTAACTTTTAGATTAAAATTTTTGGTAGGTGTATTAATTGAATCGGTTAACCTCTCAGTTCGCAGGCCGTGCTCCCACGCGGGGCGTAGAGCCTTACCATTATTATAATTAAGAAAGGGAACATGTCAATGACTTTAAAATAATTATAAAACAAAATAGGTATTTTTATTACTCCCAAAAAGCAATGTAAAATATGTATACTAATAAAATAATTAGAAGAGAGCACGACAGCCGCGAGGCAAAGGCCTCAACCTGCCAAACTGGCGCACGGCGGCTCCGGGTTCGAACCCCGGCAATGACAAAAACATTTAATGCTCTCCGGCCGTCATACAAACACCTTTGGCGGTCGTAAAAAGTACATTCACTATCCACTCGCCAACCCGCCCGGCAAGCGTGGCGTTTAATTGCCAAATCCCCCCCTAAAAGGGAGGCCTATGCTCAATACTGGGCGCTACAAGGCTGAAGAAAAAAAAAATAAAATAAAATAATTGTAATGAACAAACATAACTTTCATAATAAAGATCTTGTGATATCAATTTTTTGTGTCTCCTGAAAAGTAAGGTCATTGTGACATCTTCCTATTCTTAAATAACTGATTCAATTATAATGCCCATTTTTCCATGCTTTAGCACTTCATATATTTGTTTTTTTAGTTTTCTAGTGTGTAAGATTTTTAAAATCTTTAAGGTGTAGTTTATCTAGAATTTAGTTTAACTAGAACGTGCACAAATCCATATGTTTACCTTCATTTCTTATACGAGCATAGCAAGCATTGTAGCTTAAGCGACCGCATTACTTCTCCGTGTTCCAATCAAACGCACTATTTTAAGAACTGAATAAGGCTATCTGCTAGGGATCATCTACAGCTTAGGGTCGAATCCGGGCTCGCTCACGTAGAAACCAAGCGTTTTTCTCAACAATAAACAACGATATATCATTTGTAGTTTTATCCTTGTCTTTTGAAAACTTTTATATAGTTTTTTGGAGGGGACTTTTTTTCTGTGATTAAAGTTTTGGAAGATTTTTCGTACGTACTTTTCTATTTTAAACTTGACATATTATTTGAATATTATGATTTTTAGTAAACTATATATGACGAGAACTATTGATTGATACGGTGCTTGTAACAGCGTTTGTACTCTTTTGACCGTATTATGACCATTGTTCTTGAAACTTAATGTATTTTTCAAGCAAGCTGGATGTCATTATTTGGTACACAAAAATGAAAACATTATAATCATTGAGTAAATAAAATATTACCAAAATGTATAGTATCTAAGATAAGAACGAGAATATTAGCAAGCAGTAACTTAGATTAATAAAGATTATGACTCATTAAGTCAGTGGTTCTCTATTTTATTTTGGTCATACTCCACCTAATAAATTCAAAATACAATTTGAACTCGCCTCAAGATGAGTACACTAAAGTAGGTGAGATCCTTATGCTTAATACCTACTGTAGAGAGATTTTTTGTATTAGGCACCAATTTAGTGGACTTCATTCTCAGTAGATTTCTTTACTTAACAAATCATTTACAGCATTAAAGTCACGTTCAGCTAAATATGGAGATGGAAACAGCAACAACAGGTTTTTTTTGCAAAGTTAGTTGTCTGTGAGTACTTAGTTTCTGTCTCATCACAAAGCCATGCATGTCATTGCCCTTTTTAACTGAATAAAGCTTTAACTAACTCAATCATTTTGCATTTGAAGAATTCTTCTTTGTATTGCTTTGAAAGATCAGACACTGGCCGCATCACCCACGTTGGAAAATCAGTTTGTTTTAAATAAGAAAGCAAAATTTTGAGATACATATAAAAACAAGTTCGGCAATATTAGGCACCTGACTTTGTTTTTAGTCAATGAAACAAGTCAAAAATATGTTTTTGACGCAAGTTTATAAATGTAGTAAAGCCAAAAATTTCGTATCAACAAGAGCTTTATTTGTCCTTTGAAGTTGTTTAATGAATATATTCAGTTTTTCTAAGATATCTGCTAAATAATTCACAAATGGTTTACCATCAACAGTAAGCAGGTGCTTTACTGCAAGGTTGTTACTAAAAACATGAAATAATTTTATGAACATTTTTAAACAATTTTATCACTAGCTGTTGTTTTCCATTGATATATAACATTATTGACATGTAAGGATTTTATATATATATATATATATATATATATATATATATATATATGTGGACAATAACATTTCTTGAACAAATTTACCTTTAACAATATACTTTACATGGGTTACCATACGGCTTTACTTTCTCTTAGTCGAATTTTCTTGATTTTAGCTTTTCAAAAAGTTATGTTTCGATATTTTGACTTATTTCATTTATTTTGCTGCTAACAATATTTTTTTAAAACTGTTTTAAGAAATGTTGAGGCCCCATGAGAAATGCAAAAATCACTCTTAATAGCTCTCTGCAGGACGTGTGTCTCACGTTTGGAACCACAACGTTAGGGTATCACAGGTATATGGAGAATAGTAGAAAAGCAATTCAAAGTAATAAAATTAATAGCGACTTCCTGCAGTAATTTTTGAATGTTTTGCTTGCAGTTAATTGTATTTGAAGAGGCTTAAATAAATATAAATTAGCGGCAAAAAATAAAAACTTGTTACCTTATGTTGCGCTTCTGGAGACAACTTAATTATTTCATCTTAATTGATCACGACATGGTTGGCGTAGTTTTGCAATGGTAAAATATAATTATTTCGGGTACTACCACACAATCCTATTAGTTTGTGTTGCAGAATGTTATGTAATATAGTAGAAGATATGTTGAAATACACGAATGAACTGAAGAGTCGGTCATGCACGAATTTAAGGCACGAACCAAAGCTACTCCGGACTCGAAAAGAAACTTGGTATATTACTCTAATCCTTTGAAGATACAGGTTAATGTGCAGTTTGCTGCAACAATACGTGCCCAATGGAAATTGGCGTAGTGATTAATTAAAATTTGTGAAAGGAGCTGCTCAGCTCAATTTCTATAAGTTGTGTTCAATTGTCGGCCTGCTGTTTGAAAATGTCTGTTGCTAAACACGCTGGTTTTGTCACGGCCTGTTTCGCGAAAAGTATTATCCAATTAGCTGTTCACATTTTGCAGCTCGCCTTGAAGATGTTCTCTGCGAATTAGCGTCTTTCTACGCGAAATTTCTCTCTTTATTGTTTGATTAATGTTAACAGGTGGTAGAAATAGTATTAACTTACTTACTGCTGGGTTAATGCTGTTTTCCCGAAATAAACAATAAAATGATAATGATAGGGATAAAATGCTTAATATTTTATAAAACATTTATTTAGGTTCTATTCTAACAGGAATCTTAAATCATCTAACCTGAGACCATGATAAAGCAATCTTAATAGGAATTAATTTTACTGATAAATGTTCCTATACTTTTCCATTGCACAAAATTAAAACGTAAGGTTTAATATACCGATCTTTTACCATTGTCATAATAGAAATATAAAAATTGTTTTTTAGTTTTTATATAGGAGTGTTTTGGATTAATCATCAGTTTTATAATTTTATACATACATTAATATGAAATACGAGTCGTGTATTAATGCCACTATGAAATGAAGTATACCTGCAAATAGTTAAATTATTACATATAATGTATATAATGAACAGGGAACTACACAGAGTATATAGCAATATATGATACACTCTACAAAGTACGATACATATTGTTAACTTAAAAGTCCGCTAACTTAATCAGACTTCTTTGTTATAAACGTGAAAGGAATTTGTAAGTTACATTGAAGTCTATGGTTAGTTTTGGGGGTGAGAAAAACTGTAGATTTTAACTTCTGCCTTTGTTTAAGCATTGTTAGATTACAATCGTCAGTGTTTTTTGAGTGAAAGAGCACACAAAATCAATTGATTATAACGTATATTCACACGTGTAATTACGAACCGTTTGACAAACTAGATGACTGTCAACCATGTGAACAGGCGGATTTCAGGTCAGGATACAATACTTGCGACCATATACAAACATTAAGAACTTTGATAAAAAAAGAGTAACAAATATAACGTTAAATTGCACAAGACCTTCATAGACTTCAAAAAGGCCTTCGATTTCATTGAAATATGGGTTATTTTAAATGCCTTAGCGAAATGTGGAATCGAGAGCAGGTATATAAACCTAATTAAAAACATTTACACCTCTGCAAGAATATACATAAAGATATATAACAGCTTAAATTAAATTTTCATAAAAAGATCAGTGCGGCAGGGAGATATTATATCCCCAAAACTGTTTATCATTCCATTGGAAGGTGTTTTCAGTTTGTTACACTGGGAAGAAAAAAAGTAAAATTGACGAAATATACTTGAACCACCTGAGACTCGCAGATGATGTAGTAATAGTAACTAATAACCGATAAGAGCTTCAAGATATGACCACAGAATTAAATAATCGGGCAAAGGAAGTAGGACTTGAAATAAATAATTTAAAAACGAATTTAATTAGCAATGCACTAAAAAATATCAACATTACCCCAGAAAATGGACCGTTAGAAGTAGTGGATAACTATATATAGTTTGGCCAAAACATTACAACAGAAAAAGACAAAATAACGAGAAGAATAAGTTTGACTTCAAGTTTATTTAGAAAACTAAATTATATCTTCAAGTTTGGTATTTCAAATGCCTTAAAAACGAAAGTATGCAAGTGCGTACTCCCAACATTGACGTGGAGCTTTACAAAGAAAAACGCTCACAGGCTAACACAAAGAGCACACGAAAAATATACATTAGGAATTAGATTAAGCGACCGTAAAAGAAATACATGGATAAGACAGCAAACGAAACTAACAGACGTCATTCAACGAATTGCACAACTTAAGTGGCAACGGGCAGGACAAAGATGCCTGCACAAAGGACGAAAGATGAACTAAACGTATATTAGATTGAAGACCTCACGATACCAAAAGAAGCTATAAAAGACCTGTCACTTAGTGGTGAGATGATATAAAGGAAATTGCCGGAACAACGTGGATGAGAATAGCAGCAAATATATATATATATATATATATATATATATATATATATATATATATATATATAGAGAGAGAGAGAGAGAGAGAGAGAGAGACATTTTGTATGATTTTTAGTATCTTTAATTTAATAGTTAATGACGTAAAACATAACATAGGCTAGGCAACGTTAAATGCTTAATTTGCATCTTTAAATATTACGAAAAGCTCGTTATATGAAGAAAGTGGGGTTTTTATTTACATTTCCTATGTAAGCTTATCATTAAAGATGTTCCATTGATTAGTTAATTGCTAATAAGCTGTAAGTGGAAATTATGATTGTCTTTTAAGACCATAAAGTTGTAATTCTACGACACCGATTGTTTTGTTATATTAAATGTACCATTACTAAATTAATGTAATGTAAGTCAAACTAAAACTATTACCAATTAGTGTGTATAATATTTTGCAAATAATTTAGCAACTATTATCCGCGGATTGAATTGAATCGAACAGTAAATTAATAAGAATTTAGTACCATATTATATTATAGTACATTGCACTACACTTAACTTTTGCTGAACGTTCTTTCATATGTAATTCCAATTTTTTTGCTATAAATTATATATAGTAATAGAAAATCTGCTGAAAAATACATATGTACATTAAGCCTAAACTTGGCGTGTTGTACAAGTTTGTTGCTTTACTACCTATTGAACTTTCTTACATGCAGCGTTGTGTAACATATTTTGTGTGTCAATATCTTGCACAAGACCACAGAGAACGCGTTAATTTAATTCGAAAATAGGTCACGTGTCTCAGTGGCCTACATTTTTCTGCATGAAAAAAATGAGCACCCTTTATAGAAAATAAATATATTTTTTTGAAATTATTTAGTGCATGCATGCTCTTGTTGCATAAGGAGACTTGCTTGGATTTAACGAAATAAGGAGGCTCTCTCTTGAATTCGAAATGTTGCGCAGAACGTAGGTTGCCGCAACTTTCTTCGCCAAAATTAGGCTTTCTTTTGTTTTCAAATTGCCAATTACAATTATTAGATTTAAATTCCGGACTCGAGCACGCTCTGTTAAGTGTGCTGCTTTACATTTTATAGGTAGAGTACCAGTTCGTTTCATAATTAACCGAATGCATGGTGCATAATATACCTGGTGTGCCCAGAATGAGAAGGTAACTTCCACTTCGCTTTCTTTTATTTATTTTTGCGGCTATTAGGCGCTTAAATAGTCTTAAGAAAGCTTTATCGGTGTTATAGTTTTAAATTTACCGTTATCACTTTTATTAAAGTTAATTAAATTTGGAAGTGCTGCTGAAAATTATTTTTTGTTCTGTCGTCTACCACCTGTTATGCTGAAATTGTCTAACCCACATTTTGATCGCTGCACAGGAATGTGAAAGTGATATGCTCGTTGACTCTTAATACAAACTGAAAACTGATGCGAATCAGCCTCATCCTTGTGAAAAATATATAAGTGCACTGACTGTCTGTGTACAAATTAGCGTGTGACTGCGATTGAAATTGGTGCATTTCGTGCGGAGTACTTGATCCACTAAACTTGAAACCCTTTCGCTCCGCTTAATTCTCGGTGACTTTTTGTGCGGCTCTTAAATATCATTTGTGAAAATTGCCTAATAGATGTCTTACATAACAGCCATACTTTTTACTTTTTAGTTCTAGCCGGAGCTAAATTTTTTGCGTTTCTATTTGCCTCTAGCAGTTAATAGAAGAAATTAAATAATTTGGGAAAATTTGGGGAATTCAGTTTTGTCTTGTAGAATTGTTTATATTGCTTTTTACTTAAGGAAATATTTTTGCGATTCAAAATTGTGCCAGTTAACCTTGAACCAAAAGAGTTTTTTTTACAAATTTCTGAAGTTGCAGCAACAAAGCGACCTTGTCCGTGTTCGGTGTAATTTGGCGGAGATAAGTTGAAAATTATGTGTACTTTTTGCAAATTGCGTAAGCTAACAGTTATGTTTAAACGCTTTGAGTTTCAAATTGCACACCTTTTGTAATTGCTACGAATTGCAGTGTTGTTTCTGTTGTTTTGGGCTATAAATTGACGATAAGGTTGGAGCTATTGAAACTTATTATTGTTAATTAACTAGTTACTACGTGGAACGTTCTAAGATAATTAAATTCCACTTTTAATATTCCATTGCACGATTGCTTGGCACTATTGACATTTAGCGCTTAATTGAGAATTAATTTTTTATACATTATTTACAGGAGTAATATTGCTATTAATAGGTTTTAGCGTAATTATATAATCGTTTTTAATTGTTTTACAGTTATATTATATGTAAATAAGGCACCACATCTCCAACGAGTCAATATTAGTGTGTATGCATTTTAATATTATTTCAAGGGGAAACACATTAGTATTATGTTATCGACGGAGCTTACATATGTGTATAAATTATTTAGAATGTATCTTGTAAGTTTAATCTTGTAAATAACACACCAGGAACTTTGGCACAATATTTGAGGTTTACCCAAAAGAACTATTCATAAAATTTTTATTTTATGATTACGTACTTTTTATAAGCCCAAATTTATTGATTTAATAAACCAAGTAACGAAACAATAACTGATAATCATTACTTAAAAAGTCAGACGCCAAAATAACTAGGTTAGATTGAGTTGCCGAAAGCAAATACGAACACTCAAGCGAGTTTTTATTAAAAATGTTAATAACAGGGTGGTACAAAAAGGAAAAAGTTTAGATGTTTCCAAATAGATTAAAAAACCACAACTGTGAATGCTAATAATGAATTGGCAGTGAGCTGGTTTAATATAAAAGTTAAATAGTGTAAATAGTAAATGTAAATTCTTGTTTAGTTTTGAAAAACGAGTTTTTCCTTTTTTCGTGATCTATGATCGATATAACTGAATAAAAGAACTTGTTGTTTATGATGTATAGAAATTTGAAGACAATGGGTCAACACACCATTGTAATGCAAAATATGTTACTGAAATATCAGATGTTTTGAATTATAAATTTCCTAGGTGAATCCGACATAGACATACCTGTAACATACAGTTAACTCTAGAATTGAAGCTTGTTAACTATCGTGAGATTGCTAACTGGCTTCTAACTTTTTTGGTGGGGTCATGTTGTCTCTTGTTTATTCCAATAAATTAGGAGCTTGAAGATCAGCAAAACAAATATTACTCGTATCGTTGGTGAGGCATAATGCGATTTATGTCCCAATTATCGAAATTAAAAATAAGTTATTTAAATTATATTCTATAGGGTGAGTAAAAAGCCTAGTCACTTTTACAGTAAAAGTCGGTAATAAAGTCCATAGTTGTAATACAGATTTATTTGAACAAATTGTACATGTACTTTACATTATATTACATAGAAAAACGAAGACAAACTTTTAAATTTTAATATCAGCACCTATGGCGGAGTCAACTAATTTCCTTAAATGGCCGGGGATGGAATGCACAATCTTCTGAGAGAGGTCATTTGAGAACGTCCTGAATTCGTGTCTCCAAGTTCTCCATTGTACGAGGTTTTGTCCTGTATACGTCCTACAGGTGAAAATCATGAGGTCATTCATAAGGTTTGCGTCGCCCTAGCTAACGTCCTGGAAAATGTTGATTTAACCACACATACACAGTAAGAGCAAAACGGGTGATACACACACTATCCTGCATGAAAGTAAGGTCGTCTAAGCTATTTCAGCTGTGATACCGTAGGCCACGCGTAATCTTCAAGCATCTGAATGTAGCAGTTTGCATTCATGATGTCACGCACATGATATGGACATGTATTACCTTTTACGACCGATGCCTGTACTATCGACGTGGAAAATATGGTATATTTAGAGACTGCTTTCATCTTGACTCTAGTCATAGTATAAGTTCTATAGTTGTTTTAATACTTATTTACTATAATCCCATGGAATATAGTTAAAAAAACAACGAGCACCAGATTATTTTTTGTACTTTTCTATCGCTAAACAATAAAAGAATAAATGTTAATACGGATGAAAACTAAAAATATTAGAAATTAATTGGAAGTCTTAAAATTAAATTAAATGCAAATATGCACTGGAAGTAAGGAAAAGTTACAATTTTATGGATTTGATTAATAAAAATTACATCGTAGATACATAAACACATACATACACCAAATTATATTTCTACCCCTCATGGGCCAATAAGCTTAAACGAATATGTCAAAAAATAAATTATTTTTAGGTACCTTTGAAATTAATTAATAAATCAGTCCATATTTGCATTTGCCGTTAAATGGCAACAATCCAAACCTGATTTGATAGTTCTGTGAACTAAATTATTTTGCTTCTGCATAATCGGTGGTCTAAATCTGTTATCGTAACAAAGACAAGGTGCATCTAACTGTAATAGTGGCAACGCTAGAGTTTATCAAGTCATTGACATACCTTTAGGCCACGTGTCTTAATGTTTCCGGATAAATTTTTATCATTAACATATCGTTTCGAAAGAGTAGAGGAATTTTAAGCTGTTATGGTGTAAAAGTGCCTTTTGCGGGTCCAAGCGACTTACAATATCACGATATTTGCATAGATCAGAAAAAATTGAATTTGATTCATAGACTTAATATGAAGGACGGGGCTAACCTGAGTTTCTATGCGGACTACATACTTTGAAGTAGTTATAATAATTAAATCTTAATTTTTTATGGGAGGACTTCTATTTACCTTTTCGATAATAATGCTGTAGCATCACCACATATTATAGAATTATTAATATGCAGATGCAAGAATTTATGTTAATTTTATGTTCTTATATAAAAGATTTATATTTAAAACTCTTATGTTACTTTCAAAACTGAGGGCTGTGTCAATTTTTAGGTTCTTTTTACGAATATTAATTTGTAATTGATAATTTTGCGATTAGCTGATTTTTTGGTTTGCATTATGAGTAAACTAGTGGACATACAATTACTTTTAGATAATTACTCATATGTAAGTTCAAGGATTTTTAATTATTTTTTTGTTTGTTGTTTTAGGACACACACCAAAACACCCTAGTCGCATCGGCTGCGAACACAAACGCTGTGGGGTGTTGGCACCCCTGCAGCCGACCCGAGGTGGCGGCCACCGCAAGGACCTTCAGCACGCTCCGAACGTACCAGCCGGGCTCTCTACCCGAGTACAAAGTGGACCCGTATCATCTCCTGGAAGATGACCTCAAAGACGTATACTTAGATATTCGAGAGGTGTGTCGACTTTTAACTAATTATTTATTGTGGTTGTGTAAGAAGCCGCGTGGCTGGCTCTGGGCGAGACTTTTTCTATTTTGGTCGGCTCGTTTGGGCCTGCAAGAGAGGAGAGAGCTAGAGGAGTTAAGGCGTTCAAAGACTTGAAATTAATTGCCTTGTAAGCTTGACCGCAGTGGCCGTTTAAGATTTTTCCTGAAATTTTTATTTCCAGCGGAAATATCAGTCCACATTTTTTAAATCTTTTTTATTTACTCTACTTGTGAAGGACGGAAACAGAAACTATTTTTAAAGAGTTTATATTTGTTGCTATCTATAATCGTTATTATTTAGTTATCATTTAAATTATTATGAAAATGTGTTTAAACTATGTTTGAATTTTTTATTCTGGGATATTTAAAAAAATACTTTATTTTTAGTCGATGTGTAACGTGTGATTTCCAAATTTTAGTTTTGTAAAAAAACTTGTATTTACTCTTTTATTGTCTGGTTTATTGATTATGATGTTGATAACATTATTAATTATCGATTTATTTGAATCCATATTCGCTCATTTACATTGAGTATTGAAAAATATAAAAGCTCAAATGTCTTTTGTAATTCGATTTCTTGTGTGGATTAAGTTGTTACTGCATCTCAGTCTTCTAAAGGTCTGCTAACTAAAAGCTGTTTGATAATATGTTGAAGAAATACTGTGTTGAAATTTGCAAATTGAAGTAGCACTGACAAAACGTGCAAATATTTGCGCTGCCCATATCTGTCAATTTAATTAAAATCAAGGGGAATCACGCGTGATATAACCGACTTGTTCAGTTTTTAAGTAAAATAATGAGATGTTTTTAATTACTTTTTTTATTGTTTGTCTTAATCGTTTTATTTTGAAATTTTAGCAACTGCGAAGAAACACTCACCAACAAGAACTGTATGATATAGCAACGTATTACTTTGATGGCCAGGGAAAAGCTTTACGACCAATGGTAGGAATTTTAATGGCAAGGGCTATCAACTACCATATGTACAAAGGAAAAAGGTGAGTCGCCTATGCACCGTTAATTGTACAATAAGGCTATAAACTGTATTACGGGATAATTCAGAAAGTTAAACATTGAACTTGAACAGCCTACAACCTTGGAGTCTGGGAATTTCAATTATGTACTTCGTTTTTCTCACGACCTCCTAAATAGCTTTCGGGCAGTTAGGTTGCGACACCGATGCATCTTCGGACAGGGTGCGATGCCCCTACTCGTACTTCCTGGGTGTGATTTCTAGCTCGTATAGCGTCTTACAACCGGGCGACCTTGCCTTTTTGGTGCAGGACTCGAGGCTGAATTCAATTCATTGATGTCTACTTGCCCTGCATTGTAAGCAGTTATTTCCGGATGTGCATTTCGCTTTCTAATGTGTGCTTTGAAAGAATAAATTAATTGGTCTACATGATTAAAAAAGTTTTTTAGAAAAAGCTGGGCTTACTAAATGCTTAAATTGCAACACAAAATTTAATATAATTAGATAATATTTGAAAACGATATCGGCATTTCTCTGGGAAAAGTCAAGGGCGGCCACGAAATATCGAAGACGAAGTTATCCAAACCCATTACAGCGTTTCGTCATTTCCCATATAATTAAGATAATAATGGCTGTAGATAGATGGTTCAGTTGGTGCATTGGGAAACGAATTGTATAGTATGTGTTTCAAGCGATAATGAATGTAATATTTTTTGTAAAATGTATTTTAATAAAGTCCAGTTTGCATAGTTAAGATTATTTTTGTTTTGTTTGAGTACTATAAACTAATATTTGTTTTCAGCGAAGTAACGTCACAGCAGAGGGATGTATCCATGATATCGGAGATGATCCACTCGGCTTCCCTCATTCACGACGATGTCATCGACCAGTCGGATTTTAGGAGAGGGAAACCTAGCGTGAACGTGCTTTGGAGTCATAAGAAGGTACGGATTTTTCCAATATTTTGAATTAGTCGTTACTAAGCCATTGTTTGTTTGCAATTTGCTTTATTTATGAATGTGAACGGATTATTGTTTGTATTATGTTCTACTTATAAATAGTATTTGAATCAAACCTGAAGTAGTATATGAAAGCAGCATAATCATTTAACTTTTTTTATAAATACTTTCGTATAATTTAACTTGCTGCTCGATTTTCTACACTTTCAAGATTGTTCACTTGAATTCTTATAAGCACCTTCGTGTTGTTGATTTGGACAATTGAGTTGGCCACGTCTTTTTTTAGTTTTTTATTTTTAGTGTTTTTTTTTAACTTTAATAGCATAACTATGAGGGTTCTACCACATCCCTAAGAAATAACAAATTACACATGAAAAATATTTTTTTTTAGTTATATGCATTTCTTTAATTTTACTTAATTACATTTATATTCAAAAATCAGCGATACAAATTTAACTAAAAAACAATATACAAAAAAATATCGAGAGAGAAACCGGGTAATTGAGCAAATATGTCCCATAGAAGCTCATGCATTTGTTAATTATATTGAAAATTAAAAAACAAGTATTTGAAATGGTAACGAAGGAAGTAACCATCTACTTAATGTCTTTTTTGCTGGAATCACGCTTACAACTTTTAATTTTTAACATTACTTTTGCTGTTATATATTTTGCAGGAAACTAATTCGTTCTTATATAATGCTGAATTTAAATGGCTGGCTCTAACGATATTTTCTGTGATCTTCCGGAAGCCTGGCCGACTTCTTTATGTAACACTTCATTGACCAGAGCGATGCCAATAACGATATTTTGCCATTATAAAATTGACGTCGGCGAATGGATGTGAGATTTATTACCAACAACATAACAAAGAAAAGGCCGCGGTTGACACCAGCATATAAAACCTATTAAAAATTGAGCATACGCTGTTGTGTGCCGTTTTCATTTCCCATCTGGTGCGCAATTAGTTAAACGCTATTGCGCCGAGCCGGGTTGGAAACTTGAAAGTAACATAAATATCCAGGTACTGTTTAGCAACAGCTCTTAGGCCTGTCGTTTTGCGTGTTCTAGATTTGTTGGTTGGCGAAATTAATCAGTTCGTTTTATAATTTTATCAAGTTATGCGAACTTCTGCTGATAAGGAAGAGTTCACATTAGATTAATCCCATATTATTTTTAATAATGAAGACATTGATTGTCAGTGTAATAAATTTGGAGCGGCAGCATAAATGCAATAATTTGTCAGTATAGTTAACGCACTGCACGGAAAATGCACCGAATCAAGTTTGTGCGGTTTCACAACATAAAGTAGGTTACAAAGGAGCATTCTGAAGCTTTCAGCGGCATTTTGTCACGTGGTGTCGATGTCTCGGGTTGTTTCTCAAAAACATAAAAGGATATTTCGCACGTAAAACAATTCGCAATTTGCGAATAACGCTAAGGTCAATAGTCAGCAGCAGAGTAGCTTTAAGGCATCCAATTGCATAACAGTAGCGTGGTGTTCCCAATCCTTTCACTAACTCGGAATATTGTGAACCCACAGCTGCACTTTGAATACGTAGGGCAGTTTCGTTGGGTAAATATTGCCTGTTTGCTTGTATTCTTATCAAAGTTGAAATTAAGCAAATGCTTTTGGTGCCATCGTTGTAACGAGTTATAAGGTTGTGTAAGCGGTGATAACAGGAAGCTTACTTTTCAGTACAAGGTGGGGCTTTAATTGCTAAAAATACTTTTTCTTGCATTAACAGCTTGTAATACATAATCACAGTTTTAGAGAACTAAGTAAATTAATACGTAATACTGAAAGGAAAACATCTATACCATTTTTTGTAATATTTTATGGTGTATTAAATTAAAGAAAATCATAATTGGTGTTCTTTTTATTATATAATCTCAACAGTGATTAGAACATTAGCAGTGTAATTTGACAGTTAATTATGTAAAAATTAAAACAAGCAAAACTAATGAAAGATAATCAAAAAAGAAAAAAAACTGTAAAAAGATTCTTAGGAAGGAATCTATCAAATGAAAGAAAGAATAAAATTAGGAAATATAGTTAATTAAACAGCAATTTAAAATAAAAGTAAATAAATAAAATCAAAGGATATAGCTGATTAGATTTATTGTATAGGAATTATATAATTACATTAAAAGCATTAAGGGGAGGTTCTCATCAAGCGACCCGAAAATAAGATGATTTTCTTGATTTTTTTTCATAGAAGGAAGAAAATGAACTACTCAAGTTTTTTGATACATGTTTAATAAGTCTTAAAGTACATAAAAAAATTTTTTAGTAAAAAATTATGCCATGGAAATTAGTTACACTTGTCGTAACGTGATCGTCCGATAAAAAGATGTCCAATCACTCAAAAATTATCTGAAATAAAAAATTCAAATTTTTTTTATAAAATATATGATATTCGTTGGGGATTATATCAACAATATCAATAAAAAGTCGAAAATTAAGAAATGGTGGATATATGAATTTTCGGTACCGATTTTTCACTTTTTTTCGTTCCTTGAAGTGCTATAAAAAATTAAAAAACAGCAAAATCTATCTGCACGTAGGCATAACCCCCAATAAATTTAACCCGATTTAAAATTTAAAAAAATGGGATTCATTAAGTAGTTTTTGAGTTACAGTGGCGGCCAATTTGAAAAACATGATTTTTCTGGAAACGCATAATATTAATGTAAAATACGTACTATAGTCAAATTATATTTTCGTGTAAAAAAGTTGGTCCCATACAATGTGAATAACTTTTTTATAAAATTAACTTCGACAAAACCGTTTTTGGAATGTATTCTACATATGATAAGCTATCAAAAAAGGAAAAAAATGGATTTTTTGGTCGAGCTTGGTGAGAACCTCCCCTTAAGAAATACGAAGACAAATAAGGCACTAACTAAATTAATACAAGAAGGGAAAACCCTAATGAATCTATTTATTGTAAATGATGCTTCTGTTAAATACATTTCTGCAAGAAGCCCAAAAATTAAAGGGTTGGAACACTTCAATGACAATGTTGCTAGAGAAAGTTAAAAATTATCGTCTAAGATAATAACTATTGCATGTATGCAAATTTATAATAAAAAAATTATTAGGGAACTTAACCACAAATTGACATATTATTAATAAACTGAGCAAGCAGAACGTCGGCAGAAATATAGCATGTCAGGCTATCTATTAACTATTAGGATATATGTTAAAGAAAACTTTATTTTATTAAGAGGGATTCGATAGCATTTTTTAATAATGGGGAAGGTACTATAGTATATCTGAATAAACTACAATTCTATGTTTATTATTTGTAATATATATAAATTAAGATTTGGAAATTATATTATAAGTATACAGCAAAACACAACATATGCAAATTAAAAAAGAAATGAAACAAGTAGATTATATAAACCTAAAACTCTTAGTAATAATTGTGGAGTATACATTAAAGTTATAAGAAAAAGAATAAACAAAAATCAAAATGTAAATACAGTTAGAGTGGTCAAACAGTCAAAGTAAAACATTGTAGAATAAGAAAATACTCTTGTACTCAAGACAAAAGGTAAGAAATATTATGGACAAGTTAGATATAGCATAGGGATTATGGAGAGATAAATACTAAACGTAAAACTAAAAGAGAATAACGATTGTAGATATTAGACACAAATTAATTAAAAATTGAGAATAAAATAATAGAATTAAAGAAACTTTATTGAAATGAAGATCGGCTGGAAAAACAATAAATGGAATAATAAATGAATCTAATAATGGAGGCAATGGGTAAGAGAACGTACGCAAATACACTAGTCGGATTGTCTACAGAAAGTTGCTGGCTAAGAACTACAGATTTTAATTGGAACTAAACTGCAGAGAATGAAAAGGAAAAAACTAAAAAGGAGGATATGTTTATATTTGAAAATAACGTCATGTGAAAGTTACATATTAAAATTCGTTTTCAAAGATCAATTTACTTTTTAATTAATTTTGTGGTGAGCCACCGTAGTACATTGAATATTTATACATTTCTTAAAATTGCAATTCTCTATAAAAAAATATTACAGAGTACAAAAATGCTGATTAATATTGATATTTTAAATAAGAATAAAAATTTACAAAACCCTCTTCATAGTCGCACATTTAATTTATTTGTATATTTCAATTTTATATCTTTTATATCTTTATCACCCCTCTTTTTTATTTATGTTATTACGAAAATAACCAACGCACAATTCAGCAAATATATTTTTGTGGTAATTAAATAAATAATACGAGCTGTTAAAGTTTAACAATATATTCTTTCAGAACGAAAGTTACATAGTCGGTGTCCTAATTCTAAAAAATATTGTTGGAAACATCCAGGATTCCTTTCTTAATTGTCTTCGTGTTGATTTACACATTTTAGTCCTTCCTACGACGCAGTCTTTATGAATTTTCTAATTAGTAAACCAGGGAGATGGCTAAATACAAATAAAATTTTCAATTCTACGCTTTTGTTTCCAATTTGTAATACGACCCTATACACCCAATCAATTCTTTTTGATATATCTGTAATTATTTTGCAGTCTATAAAATAAAATAAATGTTGAATAATCTACCGCTTCATAATTATATATATATATATATATATATATATATATATATATATATATATGTATGTATGTATATATGTATATATGTATATATGTATATATGTGTGTGTGTGTGTGTGTAATTCCGTTATTTAATAAAAGAGTTTTGAATTACATTTTGGTTTTAGAACGTAAAGCTCATTACCTTGATAGAATTGGTTTTTGTTACTGACATTATAGTTATATCAATTTAAAAAGGGAAATATTGTTGAGGCTGGGTCAATAAGATATTATGCAATTGTGTGTGCAAATATATGCTGGAATATTTACGCCACGCGATCGATGCGATCATGATGCTGCGCTTACCAGAATTACCAAATAACCAAAACAACCTGTAGGCATGCACTAATTCACATAGCATGTATAACAATGACTTGTATTACGTGGCAAATTTTCCCTTCTGAGAGTTCCAAACTAATAGATAACGTCTTAGCGAAACGCTAAGAATTCTAATTCACCTTTGTGGTTGAGGTGTTACGACTGGTACATAGTTATTAGCAAGACATAATTGGTATGAAGCATAGGCGTGGAAATATAAATCATCCAGGTCTAGTTTCCGTGTACCGTCTGTGTTTGCAGCGGTTATTTTAATCCACTCAAATGCAAGGGGAGTTTGATTCGAAAATACTAATACCTGGATGCAATTCTTATCGTAATAATCTTATTGCTGGATCTAGTATAAAAATGTTTTATTTTATTCAGGGCGATTTTTTGAAATCTAGTATTAGAATTCAAAATTTTTCTTTTTAGTTACTTTTGGAAAAATAGAACACGATAGAATTTTTACTTTTTTAAACTAAGTTAACAGACTATAATTTCAAGAATTAGCAATTTTTTAAACATTTTTAGTACTCTTGTTTGATTACCCTATTAGTCACACAAAAAGATTTTAATTGCCACAATACTAATATGTATTTAAATGTGTAAGTCAGTTTCGACTTATATTGCGGATGTAGCAATTTTAAAGAGTGAAGGAATAATTGGCAACGTTAATTATCGAAAAGAAAATTAGCAAACTATAAGCTATCCTTGAACCTCTACTAAGCCAGATTGACTACGACAAACTAAGAAATGAATTTGCAATTTTGCAATTTAGAAAGCAATAGCTACACTTATGAAACAAAATTACACGAGTTATTGTTAAAACTAGTTGTGAAATATTAAGACAGATTGATTAATGTATGAACCCTTGCTGCTTACAAGCAAAGCTGTGAGATTTAGCTCGTCTCTTCGTTCCCGGGAATTGGGCGTGTTCGGAAATATATTTTTCTATTGCTTCTTACCATTTTGGTCTTCCCTTATTAAATTTACCATTCATCAATTTAATTATTTTTGGAATTTTACAAAAATTTCTATACACAGTAAATACGTGGAAGGAATAAATGAAACAAAAAAATATTATCATGTAAAATATCCAAATCTTTTACTTTATTTAACTGTATCTTGTAATATTTGTTGTATAATCGGTGTATCAAAGTACAAAAGTACAGCTTAATAAAAATTTATTTCAAAATACAAATTAAAAATTAAGTTTCAAGGTCTTGCAACTATATTAATATTTAACAAATATATGAAAGTGTATTATTTTTGCGAGTAAAACTACCCTTTACATTTTGTACTTATCTTTTTTTGGAGACTGTATAATCTTATCAATGCAAGGAAATATCAATTAAAAGAATTTGGTCACAGAATGAGAATATGAATACTACAACCATGCAATCTAAAATTAAAATACTATGAAACCAATTTTGATAATGAATTTGTTAATTGAACGTCATGCTTTCGAAAAGCTCTGTAAAAGAGAAATTTAAAAATTGAAAAAATCTTCAAAATTATCAGTTAATGTATTTGTTTACAAAAATTAAGTAACCTTCAAATTCCTAAGCTTTCTTCTGTTCTATTTTTATTGCTTTTGTAATTTATTCATTTATGAATCTACAAACAGTTCATAATTAAATGCGATTATTCCAAATGATATGCTATAACGAACTAATATTGGCCATTGGGGAAATGAGAATCAATAATTGCGTCATTATTAGTGCAACTAAATTATTTGGATCCGTTTCTCTACTCGTCGGCCGTTTAGTTATTACGCATCAGTAGCCTGTGCGTTTTCATAGCTATGAAGCACACATTAAATTATTCATTCTTCGCTTTCTACAAATAGCGCGAGTTTCTCAATGTTGTCGAATGCCGACACGTCTTCGCTTTTACTACTCCAGAACACTATTTGGTGCTATGCATCATCTGCCTGCACGGCACGTCAGTGCATATACGAAAAGTCGCAAACGGCGGTGCACTTCGGCTGCTTATTTCAACCTTCTGCAATGTTTACATTAATATTCAGCAGCTGCTTGAGCTCGCCATGCGGTTGGGCAATTGTTCATCTACATAGGCGTGTGAAATTTTGTAATCATGAGATCTGGTCGTTAAAATTTCAGAGATGCCTCGCTTTACAGCGGATATTGTTGAATTTTTGTGTGGTTTAATTTGTAACAATTTACGGTGGATAGTATCAAGCTTATGAGGAATTACACCGGTTTAGACTTTACACATAACGTCCGTGAATAAAAATAAAACATTAGAATCGCTCGGATGAATATGGAGATTAAGAGATACATCAGAACCATTTTTCATTACAATTGGTAAAATGATAATTGATTTCAATCAATTTTTAGAGATCTGTTTGAATCAACGTTCCTTTGGTTAGTAATATTTGGGATAATGCCACAAATTTGAAATTATCTTTGTTACGGATATACAATATCTAGCATGAAATTTATGTTTATCCACTATTTCTTGAACTAAAGAAGCTTGAGGTATATAGAGGACCGTATTACGACTAAAATATTTCGCTAGATTATACAATAACATTTTGTGTATGATCTAATTGATGTTTAGATTCAGCGCATAAAGTTTCTCATTTAGAAATACACTGTAAAACTATAAAACGTTTATCACCCATACAATAATATGCCATTAAAAGTTTGTACTGAAAATTAGTAAATTTATTAGATTAGGTTGTTGCTGTTTATTAAAAGAACCCGTTGAAAACACTAATTATTAACTCAAAATTAGCGAAAGCGCTAAAATTACATATGGATGTAAATATGTTAAAGCAAATTAATAAACTTCTAAGGAGAATATAGAGAAAAGGAGAGGGGCTAACAAACTGTCAGTAATACAAATAAAAGTGAAATGCGATTTTCTTCAACTTTTCCTTGATTTTTAGGCATATTTTTGAATATGCAATGAAAGATTATATTTATCTTTACTTAATGCAATTTACTCGTATAATGCAAAGAAAAAATATGTCCTTAAATGCATGTCTCGGAGCTTACACCTGCCTATTTACCGATAAAATATTACACATGTGATGAGCCACATTGCGCAGGCGACGAATTATTTCGAAATAGATATAACAAGCGCAAACCTTTTGACACAATCAACTGCTCGAAGAAGGCTCTCATGCCAGTTAGTGTCCCATTTATTGTTGCGAGCGTACAAATTATTTGTCAGTTTATTTTATAGTATTTTTGTTTTGGTTAAGACTAGTGGAGACTTTAACGTACACGTAAGAACAAAACCTCTCTTGTCTGTGCAGAATTTTACTTTATTAGTAACTTTTTCTGTATAATCTTTTAGTTTACTAAGAGTATTCTAGTTGCAAAAAATATTTGTTTTTATTGGAAATTTTTAATGTGAATTTTAATATACAAGGTGGGCATAGCTACCGGAGATATGAAAAAAGATTCCGAGAAAAGTTAATAAAAGCAAAAAATGGGTATCACATTTTGCTTTTTAGGCATTTGATTAGTTATCTTAGTTATCAACATTTTTAAATTTTCAAACATTCTTTTGGCAAGAATGGAATGGTATATTTTTTTGAGTAATATTAATTTTAGAGCTGCAAATAAAACACCTTTTATCTTTTAATTGTTATATCAACAAGTGTGAACAAATATAAAGTAATTAAACATTAAAAAATAACGCTATGTATACTGAATTATAAAATTAACATCTCTTATTTGCAATACATAATTTATTTTGTCTTAAATTATGTCCAATTAAGTTCTTGTTCTTCTTCTTAGCCCATTTCTGTTCATGTTTGAACGAAGGCTTCCTTCATCTATTTCCATTTGGTTCTGCTATTTTCTTTGTCATTATACAATTTATTCGTTAATTTTCCTCTATTTCGTTTATGGTCCCACGGTCGCTATTGAAATACGAGGTGCATTCAAGTTATAACACCTCCGAATTTTCTTTTTAGGACTGAGAACAGATAGAAACATGTGGTTTGTTTCAAAATACGCGCGCACTCTTTGTTCATGCGTGGCAGAGATGACAGCACTGCACGGCACACATGACTCTAGCGGCAGTGACGAGAGTGGGGACTGTTTTTGATACTTAAAATGGCGACGTTTTTATTACAAGAACATCGTGTAATCATTCGTTTTTCCATTTCCGTGGTGTGACACCAATTGAAATTCAGCACCAGTTGAGTGAGACATGTAGTGATGGTGTTATGGATGTGTCTAATGTACGTTTGTGGATGCGACAGTTGAAAGAAAGCAGAACATCGTGTAACAACAAACCAAGACAATCTTGGCGTCGCACCAGCCGGTCTGACGACATGATCAAGCGAGTGGAGAAACTTGTTTTGGAGGCTCGCCTCCAAAGTTGGCATTTCCGTGGAATCTGTGCACACAATCCTGCATACAGACCTAAAAATGCGAAAATTGTTCTCCAGGTGGGTGCCACGAATGCTGACAGACGACTGCAAGGCTGCGCGGATGGTAATGTCTCAAGATATGTTAACACATGAATGTCCGACCATGAAGAACACTCGCCGTGGCCACTCATTTTCCAATCGAGCCGCGGTTGCATCAGCGATGTTCCAGTGGATAAAACGCACCTCTAAAGAAGTGTTTTCAGCAGCCATGGAATCATGGCGTCAAAGTTGTGAAAAATGTGTACGGCTGCAGGGAGATTACGTCGAGAAATGACACAAGTTTTACAGTTTTTGTGTGATTAGTTTGTGAGAAAAAAATCGGAGGCGTAAAAACTTGAATGGACCTCATATTCTTTTGGTCCATCCGTTTTCCTCTTTTCGGGATACATGGCCTTCCCAGCTCTACTTTAGTGTTTCTATATTGACTAGTATATCCGTGATTTTTTGTTTTGTCGACCATTGCGCAATTTTGAAGGTGAAATATTTTAAAGAGTAATTTAAAAAATAAAGGAAGCAAATAATGTTACAGAGAAACTGAAATAGAATAGAAAACGAATAGACGAGATAAAACCAGAGATGCTAAAATATATGAGAGAGGAAGGCATATTACTACTACACACGTTAAAAAATCAAATCTGGTTAACAAATATTGTAGAATTCATTCAAAATGGAAAAAGACGATAATCTCCCCAATTCATAAAAAGAAAATTATGCAAACTGCAATAATTACAGAGGGATATTTGTAATATGACAAATTATCGAAAATATAATGGAAACTAAAAGAAAATATTCGTGGCAGCCACTGACTTATAAAAGCAGTCGGTAGAAATGGAAGACTTTGAAAAACAGAAATATAAGTATAAAAATGATTGAGGCTCTAAGAGCTCCAAGAGAGGATTTTCCATGATCCTAAAGCCAAAGGGGGATTCTATTTAAAAAATATTTTCCCACAATTTTAATTATGATAAATTTTTTAAAAATTAACTAAGTCGGTATATTTTTATCAGGAAAGTGTCTGAATTGTAAAATTTAAATAAAGAAGCAAGAAAAGCAAGAGCATTTTTGTAAATAACTTGAAAAGAAAGACTATAGGCAATACTGGCCATAACCATTAACTTTTTTCGCAAAAAGTGAATTAGTTTTTTTATATCTTATAGTTATTAAAATATTTTATGGAAACATCCAAATTTACCCACACAACTATATCGTGTCATTCTATTTATAAATTAATTATCTATTAACACAATTTTTATTTGATTTACCTAATATTTCCACAAATACTGTTACAAGCTGATTAGAGGATTAAAATAAAAGGATAAGTATTATCGCATATTTTCAGTATACTATTAAACAATTATGGATTGAGATTGGGTCAATCATTCTTATAATTGCCTTACACTTGCTAGAAAATTGTTGATTACAGCCATTAGGATTAGTTTTAATAAATAAATATTGATTTTTGATCAAGTCGCCCTCTAAAATTGTCCGTAATTTATAATCAAAGGTCTGCTATTCCAACGTCTAATAGTCTGTCTTTAAATAATGAGGCACGCTGTTTCCCATCCAAGTTTAAGTTGATTTCTGGCAAGCCCATTGCTTGTTTCAGAAAACGTGCGATTCACAACTTCCAAATATTCAAAAACATTTTATTTATTTTTTTTATAAAAATGAATGTTACTTCATTGTAATGGACTTTCCACTTTTTCACCAAACTTTTAAAGGTGCTGATTGACGGGCTTTTTAAACCATTAACATTAACTGAGGCACTTCTTTAGACAACTTAGCATATACCTTTTCATTTTGTTTGTTGAAAGATTTTTCTAATGTTAAATTATTTCACCCGTAAACGGATTTTTTGTTGATTACTCAATTTATAATATTTTTGTTTCTTATTCTTTCTTTAAAGCATGCCAGCAAAAGATCTCCATGTCTTTTGTAAGTAGCTAATCGTAGTAGGTTTTGTTTGATAACACGAAATAATCCACCTTTAAATGCTTGAATTTCCTTAATCAATTTTTTTACGAAGAAAATTTCGTTTAGTTAGAGCACCTATAATTTCAACTAGTTTAACAGTCTGAACTGAACGTGGTCTTCAAATCTTCCATGATGCTTAACATATCTACTCTCATTAAACAGTTTTATAGTTAGATATAGAATTTGGAGAAATTAAACATTTTGTTAAAATAAAATTTTATTTTACAAAAAATTTAAATTACAAAAAATCCTCCTGCGTGTAAGTTGTGTGACCTGTACAGAGTAAAATTATTCTATGTTCCTCAGCCGCAATGATCCCCTCCATCCTTGGCATGAAGCGCTCACACGCTCTCTGTAAAGCAGCGCCGTCCATAATGGTAAATGCTGCTTCGTAGCGGTGGGCAAAAATGCCACATTAGGGGGGGGGGGGTTGGACGTGTTAGCAACCCTTTTGGCTACGGTTTAAACATGGTAGTTAAGGGAGTTCAAATCAGGGCTGTTGGGGAGTCAGAATTCTTTAGACCATAACATGTCCACGTCACCCAACAACCGGTTTTGGATTAAATGACTCGTATGTGCCGGTGCACTATCTTTCGGAAAATTTATCCCCCTCCTCGAGACCACATTTTTATCCACGTTTTTACGACATTCGTCAGAACACGTACATAAACCTCTTTCATGACAGTTTTCTTCTTCTGAAAAAAATGCGGTGGCATGACGTCACCTTCACTGGATACGACACGTAGCACTTGAATACTGGCCGGATTTTTCGTTCTAGTAATTATCGGGAACCTTTCTAAAATTATATAAGTAACACTGAGAGAGTAGTTTTTTATCGTCCCATGTTGTTGATAAACAACAAAGGTATTTTGACAAAAATGGAATGGATCTTCCAACTTTAACATTTAACAGTTACAAGCGTAAGCCAACGATACTATGATACTATTTAACGCAAGGGTGGGTTAAATTTTTCTCATTAACCTTTGCTTCAACCACGCCCCACACGTACTAGTCAAGGAGATTGCAGTTGGGACTATAGGGTAGTCAATAGTAATACAGTCATGATTGGGTCATCCTTGCATTGTGGACTGGAGCGTAGTCTTTCTGGAACACTTCCGCCCAACGGTCACCTTTACTATCCAGCGTATGCCAATTGCCTCCAACACATTGATATAGCTATCAGCGCTCACCTTTGGGCCTTCCTCAAAAAAGTGGGCGTCATGATATTCTCTTTGCTGTTCATAAACTTTAGCACAATCACAGAGGCAGTAAATACTTCAAAGGCATCTTGGTAGATTCAACAGTCATTTTGGTGATTTACCTTCCTGTTCATCTTCTTTTTGTCAATCATCAGTCGGGGGTTCTTCAAGACGAGAGACTTGTAGTGTTGGTACCGGTGTACTGTTAGACTGACCGCCGATCTCGCCACGCCCATTGCTTTTGCCAGGTGAATTATGCTTCGTTCAGGATTCCGATTGATCTTCTCTATCTATTCCCGAGGGATTTTATCATTTCTTTTGCCTTAAAATTGTTTGCCGTGAGTTGGCCTGTTAGCAGTTACCTTCTCCTGGTAGTCGGATTCTTTGTATGTCTTGGCTACATCATAAACTTGTAGACAAACTAAGTAATAATTTTTGTCGACGTTTTTCTGACCTGAAGGTACTCTAGTATATCAGTGCTGCGGCCGTATTTTCGACTCATTTTGTCGATTATCGTGGTTTGTTGATTATGAGAAATTAACTTGTTATATTACCTAATGGAGGTTGCGCATATATATCCTAAAAATCCAGATTTACCTGCACGACTCTGTATATGTAGCAGAAATAATAGTTTTTGGCTGTTATTTTAGATTTTATAGAAAATACCTAACATTCGAGAAACTGGTGCCATCAAAATTAATAAATACATTGGCAATAGTACTGCTGATGTAGAAATTAGAAAGACAAAATATTTCATATAGAATAGAGGCATAATACTTGTAAAACAATAAAATTACGTTTGAAAGGCATTTGCTTATATTTTTTATTTTTTGTTTAACTACCTTTTAAGATATATATTTTCTGTTTTAAAGTAATAGTTGACTTTCTTGTTAATAATTATGTGTTAACTTATTATTTTCTGAAGCTTTTATTCTCGGTCTGTGATTTTTTAAGTTCCTTTTCTTTTTTCTATTAATAAACGTAATTTATTTTGATATACCTTGGTAATTTTCTCGTTCAGGTAAAATAGCTACGCGCTTTGATGCTATTTAGCATTTGTGGTTTATTATTGTAAAGCAAGCATAGTTGGCTACTTTCCACACTACACAATGAGCTCCGTCCGCGCGTTCGTTTTCCACTCAATGAATTTTTTACACCGCAGTTAAAAAACGAAACCGCCCCACTTCCGCCAGCCGGCAAGGAATTTATACTTTCAGCGTAAGCGACCTCGTGACCTTGATAGTGAAACTTCTTCGGCACTTTTCCACCGTTCAACTGCCGCGGCCAATTTGCATCCAGACTTACCTGCTATCAGGATTCACGATATCTTGACCGCTGGCTGTAACAAACAGTAATGTGACTTCATATTATTACCAACGACACTAGCAATCCAGTTTTCTTTACTATTGCGATAAATGCAGTCGTTTATCGCGTGTGCTAAAGGCACGTTTAATTAGGAGGAGCATTACGGTAATTGTGAATTTCAAATAGTGTAATTAGTAACTTTTCCTCTCTCTTTAACAGTGACCTACATAACGGCTGGCTTCTGCGCGATGCGCAAGGCGATGCCTTCCAGTTACTTACATTTTGCTTTAAATTAATTTCACTCGTCGTCGTTCACATAATTGTTTCGCTAAGATCACTGTAGGAAGAGAAAAATCTACATTTCAGTACGTACTGCACAGGTACATTAAAATGCGGAATAATTAGTGTGCGATGATTCTATGTTGTTTTCGAAAACCCCCAAGAGAACGTCGCCGTTTGTTGACATAAAAAGGAAATTTGTATGAGCGTTCTAAAAGCGCCTTTCGGCATTTCACTTTCTTCTCGTCTGCTTTCTTGTTTTTTAATGAATTTCTCCTCTGTTGCCTTATAATCTGTCTGGATTGGCACACATGAGAAGTACTGGTGAATTATTTCTACCTGAAACGTTGTACGCGAAACTAAAATCCATGTACATACAATTTGGCGAGAGTTTTGTAGAGAATTTCACAACTTTTGTTGAATATTTAATCTTTAGGTTGCTGGAGAAGTTACTTAATACGCAAAGTTGTAGTTTGTTAAAAAAATTTAATATTAGTAAAGTTCGTTAAACTTTGACTCGACAACCTTTCCAATTTGTGTTGTATGAGCTAAATAGCATATTGTAAAACTATTTTCTTTCAAGGCACCGCGCTTACAACAATCGCCGCTTTCTCTCAAATAGTTGCTTTAAATCAATTGAAGACAGGTAGTGTGTTTGGTTTAATTAAGTTAACTGTTGAGTGCGACTTCCACCATGCAATATGTTTTTACAAATTATATTCATTATTTAATATTAATTGGTAATACAACATTAGAAATATTTACATATATATGACCTTAGTAGATCAAACAATTTTTTATATTAATTCTAACAGTAATCCTTAATAGTCTAATTTGACAAGTATGTTGTTAGTGACTTTCAACGAAATAATGTAGTTTTTGTTTTAAGGTGCGTGCAACCCTACTTTTTTAGTATATTTGTAGATGCGAATTTAATTCCCAACTGAGGGAAATAGTTTATTGTGTGAAACTACAAATTCTTCCTCAGACAGAAGATGAAGCTATAGGTTTCGTATTAATGCCACGATTAGAATGATGAAAATTCTACAAGAAATTCAAAAATACGCGAAGAATATTTCTCCCCACCTCTTTAACTGATTTTTAATGATGGAGGGCGGTGTCGGGTGATGTGAGTGGAGGGCGCTGATTTGGTCTCAACAGTAACATTTTTAGTTCACGACTTTAGAGGTCTTAATCTTATGTATATAAATTGCATATGTGAATTATTTGAACACATTTGTGATGTTTTCAAACAGTAAATTAAAGGTAATTTAATCTGCACTTTAAGTTGTACAGTCTATATGACGTGATCGTCATTATTTGGTAAGGGGGCATCGTAACGCCATATATGTTAATTTGTTTGAATCTTTATTTTGTGTTCTTTTGCACAGTATCAGTTTGCTAGTACATTGTGTTGTTTGATATTAATTCGTTATCTTTACAATGAGTGAACATTTCCTGAAGATATACGAAGCAATGTTTTTAGTTAATCATATCACTTTTTCCAAAATATATACGGAAGTTGGAGGTACTTGTTAAGAAGTGGCTATAGTGATGTTTGGAAGTTGAGGTGTAATCAATTTGCTGAAGAGGAGAATGACTTGCGTCACAACAACGAAGAAGAATAAAGCGATCTTACGTTTACAAGCCAAGAAATACCCCGTAAGAAAGTAATTTAGGCTTCTCTAAATAAAACTCTTTTATATGAAAAAAACGTTTTTTCTATAAAATTTGAACATATTTCTATTATCAGAAAAATACGTGGAAAAACGACTGGCACGAGCAAAGGAAAATTTAAATTAAGATTAGGACAATGTTATCTTTACAGGCGAGTTTTCTTTTTGGTCATGTTCTTTAACGAAAGCGTAGTCAGCAAAGAGTAATAGAATTCTTCAGCACAAAGTGCATGTTTGAAGATGCTTCTGTAAACGCAGTTTTGGTTGTCTTTTTCTGTTTACGCCGAGAAAATGTGCACTATCTGCCAGAACCGTTTGCTGAAGTCTGATTTAAAGGTTTTTACTCTTGACAAAATAAGTTGGGTGCGTTAAGAAAACAATACCTAAACATCATCAGCAAACTGTGCAAGGCGCATAAACAATAAAATAACTTTACTACGAATGGCCGCTAATATCTTCAGATGTTGATGCCATTGAAAATGAAGCTCAAAGAAAAGCCAGTGCACATGGTGAAGCAGCTATCATTTCAAATTAAAAAGATATGCCAAATGATCATGCAGAAAACCTCGGTGAAAGCATGGAAAAATGTATGTAGCTATAATCAGTAATGCGAGTTGAGTGGACCAGGTATTAGGTAATTGTGTAACAGCTTATAATGTATACTTCAATAAAAGAAAAAAACTAGGTACATTTTTATTTTTCAAAATTATAGCGGTCACTGTATTTTTGAACACACTGTAAATATATCAAGAAATTTTGGTGGTTACAGCTTGTCTGTGAATCAAAAATTGCAACAAATTTTCTTGTATCTTAGACTTAAATGTAAAATCTGGATCTCCAAAAATTTTAATTTTGCGTTCATTCGGTCTTCTGTATATAAAATTGAATCACGCAATATACACTTTTGTGTGATCTGTCTTTCTTTGAGGGAGAATTATCTATGGGAAGTTAGACTCGCTCTTTATACATTAACTACGTAAATTACACCTTTGACGATCATGACATATTTTGTTATTTATCACTTTTTTGCAATTTACTATTTATAAAAGTGAAATAAATTGTATGCAAAATACAGTTTTTTGATCTTATATAATAATATCGCTGAAGTACACTTACTTAATTCACCTACAAATACACAGGGTAATAGGGAAGTTTTGCTATATGACGCAAGCGATGGTTGCACGTTGTGGCAAGTTCAAGCGTATCATTGCAGATTAGTTAGTTGTGTTAGTTGCTTCTTAATGTGTCATTAAAAAATAAGTCGTCATGAGTGTCAATCAGTATTTTGAGAAAATTGCTCTTGTACTGATTGTCTTTATTATACTCGAGAGCTCTAAAAAAATTTTTCGTCACTTAAGAGAACATTGTTGTTGTTAGGAATATATTTGAGTTCAATACACATGTGACCTATTTCCAAATAGAAGAGTATTGTAAACCTTCCTGCAATGGCGATTTATTTACACAACCACTTTCAAGTGAGAAAAATTTTCTTTCGCTATCTCGTGCCTTTAAAGTCGAGAAAATAGCACGTCAAGGTTTGTGGTGCTGCGAGATGGTTAATAAGTTTGAAAGTAGAATATCTTGTTATGTCAACAGCATCGTAATAGTTGACGAAACTTGACTTTATATGACATGTTTATTAAAGTGTTAAACAAATTTTGGTCTTTTGAATCAGTAAACACATGTGTGACTGCAAAAAACCGATCCATATAGAAGAGAACGGTGGCTGTTTTCTCTATCACGTGATGCTGAAAACAAAAGACAGTCGCCGTAAATTAGGCTCAAGGTCAACTTTAATTTTACCGAAATTTTCTTTCATAATCAGTGGCGATGTCTTCGAATAGCGAAAATATCCTTGTAGACAGGCAATAGAAAAATCACGACATTAAGATGGAACTGTCAGAAATTATTAATTACTTTAAGAACTATTTTACGTAGGGGAAGTTAACACATGGCTATTACAGAATACCCAATGAAATACTGGAAAGTATTTTTTATTTTGTATTATTTCCACCAATCGTTATCTTAAAAGTGATATATAGTTTGGGTGATCATAGCTTATGTTTGATCTCTACGGTTGTCTAATTATACTAGATTTATTCAAACTAAAGTGAAATTTGTTTTAACAGAGGTAATAATTCACTATTACGGAAAAGAATAATGTTGAATCAGAAACCAAGGCAATTACCACACTGCATAATATATTATAGCTAAATGGTTCAAAGAGGATATGAACCGTCGTGCTTACGAATGCCTGTTCGTATTAAATATAGAGTATGCTACTCAAATCTATATTTTTTAAACTGAAGAGTATGAATTGAATTAAAGCAAAAAGAACAACTTGTTCTAATGTGTGGAGTATACTGCGGCTGTATTGTTCTTCACCTAATAACGAAAATAAAAATCGCATATAATAGCTGAAAAACTCACATTCGCTTTTACTCACATTATGGTTTTTGTAATGAGATGTTTACCAAGGATGTTTCATAATACCATTGCAACTGTTATTAGAAAATGTCCTCGGGTACCTATATTTTGTTCTATAATTAGACAAAAGCCCCAGCATAACGAAGTAATATTTTGTGTTTTATTAGATGTTAATTTAATTTGTCGTAAGTAAGGAAATAAGTCTCTGGTTTGTGTTCCCTACATTTAAAAATTGTAGTTAAAAAATATTTTATGCCTTTTAAATTTGAGACCTAAAATTCTGAACTGTTTTGAATGTTTGCGCAACAAGAAAAAGTAATGTTAACTGTTTTTTATTTGTACATTTGCCTAAATTTGTCACGATTAGGTAGTGCTAATACAAATCTCCACATGGAACCAAAAACTATAGGAACATACAACGTGTAGGATTTATTGCAGGGCGATAACGTTATTTCGATTGTGTATTTCTTTTTTTTTGTCAATCTACTACTTTTCTTATTTTTCAGTACTGCAGGTAACTGTTTTGTACTTATTTAATTTTTTTTATTATTATGTGGGAGTTATAAGGGTGGCGCAAAGACTTTTTATTTTTCTGAGCAGATAGCTTTGTTTCTAAACAATGTTATGAAGCAATTTTGCAAAACTATTTGACATATTATACATTATATTAAAGAGCGTGATCTGTAGATTGTTCTCTGTTATACTGTATTTATTTTTTAAAATGTTAACTTAAAAAAGTTAGTAACATGCCCAATACGAACGTAGAAATTTTGACTGTTCTTTAACATTATTGGAAGCTAGTGAAAAGCTCTACTGATATGGCTAGAATAATCTGCGAGGTTGCAAATTAAGATGCGATATCAGATTGTACGATTCAAAATTGGGCCATAAAATTCGAATGCAGCTTTGATCCGGACGGTCTTCTATAATAAAGTGTGAAGCTTTATTTTAAGCTTTCCAAATGTCTTCAGCTAAAAGCAGAATGAACAATACGCCACCACTTGCATAAACTAGGCAAAGTCAACAGACGATGCAGACAAGTAGGTCACCCCTGATCGCAAGAGCAAACTGAGCACCGAATTAATAGCTGCATAACTTATAAAATGTAACAGGCCAAAGTTTATGTTTTGTATTTGGTAGAATTACGAATGCGTGATTTACTTTGAGCTGGATCTTGAAGGTTGGGCTACCACAATTGAGCTTTATTGTCAACAGCTTGACAGAATATTTAATATTTTGGAACAACGACTCTGATATGTTCAATCGAAGATGGGTGTTGTTGTATATTGATAACGCCAGATCACATGCGGTCCAAAGAACCCGCCAGAAATTGAAAAACCTAGATACAATTCAATTGTTTTTTCACCCCGTGTATAGTCGTGATTTGGTACAATAGAATTATATGTTCCGATCAATGGTTCAGTTCTTAGGCGGGCGCAACTTTGTAAACTTTGAGGAAGTACTAGGTGGGCTATAAGTTGCTATGCTATTTAAACAGTCGATAACAAATTTATAATTTTGTGTTTTTTTTCTAGATTTTAAGTTTAGGCTTTGCAGATTAATGATGAAATGAAAGATTAAAAATTTTTGAACTTTACTTTGTTCTCACACAATCCGCTTATATGCGCTATTTTAAAGTTAGGAATCTACCTCCAAAGACTGCTACACTGAGTTTAATTTGTCGTTTTAGGCAACATATGTTTGTGGGTAACCTGTCGCAGACCACGTAGTGTGTACACATTAGAAGATAGGAACGGTTACAGGTAAACATTCAACAAGATGCAAAAACTTCGATTCGAAGACGTTTACTAGAACTTGGAGTCTCAAGAATTATTAAAAAAGATTTTTATATGATTCCTGCAAGGTTTAACTAGGCCAACGGGTAAAACCGATAGACTTTCAACAAAGACTGTGCTGTGTAGTTCGAATCCAAGAAATGGCCAGAGCTGGTAACGGATTTATTCAAAAACTGTTGATGGGCGATGAAGCCCATTTTGATCTTAATTGCTTTGTGAATAAACACTTGGTTTTGGGGTACAAAATATCAAGAGTTATACATTAATATGAGCGGTTTGGTGCGGGGCGACATCAGAAAAGGTAATCGGTCCATATTTTTCCGAGAACATAGACGAAAATGCACTGGCTAGTGTGATGCAAAATGTTATCAATAGGACCAGTATTTATGAAGAAGAGAACGTAGACTATTTGCGCAATGTCATTTTCAACTTGTTGTTTAAATGGTAGTGTGATTTATGGCCCACCCAATAGAACAAGATTATCGTCAGTTCTTTGATTCGAAACTACAAGAGTGGTACCAAATAGGCATAGAAAATTTGGCTGGTAGATGAATGCATATAACAAACACAAAAGCCTCCTATATATTTGTTTTTAATTTTGCATCTTCTTTAAAATATTAAATAAGTAGTTTTTTTTATTAAAAAATAAAACACTTGCGCCACTGTAATATTAAGGGTGTCTAATTAAAATTAATGTCGTTTAAATTCTAATTTTCTTATAGTGGACTGAATTTGTATTTATGAGGGTGTTATAAAAGTTTTTTTATTCTCTTCCTGATTAATTTAGAAATGGATAATTTTGAAATTTTTTTTGTTCACCAAATACTTTTATTTTTCTAAAACTCAATATTGTTATTTCTCGCCTCATCGTTTAGTTATCTCTTTAACAGTTGCAAGGTGTTGCAATACTTTAATATATTTTTGAATTTTGTTGTATTGTCAATCATATAACAATTGTGTTTAGCGCTTGGCAAGTCATCATAGATAGATACATAGTTGCTCAATGCATCGAAATTATTAAAAACTCATTTTAAAGACCGGTTCGTGTCTTGACTTATAGTGTCAATATGATTGACTAACAAAACTCACAATTCGTTGTACAGCACAACAATTTGAAGTTAGTGGTTCATCTGCTTATCAACACATTTCAGTATTTTATTTTAATTTAAAAAGTGAAGAGAATATTGCTTCGTTATGGAAACATGTCCAACTTATTAATTTTACGACTTAAGAATGGAACATTAAATTGATGTATAGCAAATTCTGCGTAATGATTTAAGTTTTTGTTCCTAAAAGAAATAGATAATTTAAAAATTAAAGCTTGAAGCTTTGTATATTTTGATTAGGGTATAAAGCAAATTGAAAATGACTAGATTTTAGATGATTGGCTTTAGTAACAAATAAAGTTGCCCAGTTTGAGGAATCAACTAAATGGTTAAGCAACCAATGCACCCACAAAATATTAAACGTTTGATCTGTTTTTTTCTGACGGCATATTTGTCTTTTTTTAAGAAAAAAATTGGCTGTGACTTATTATTCAATGATTTCAGTTTTACATGAATGGATTTATTTAGCCGAGATATAGTTTCAACAACACGGTGTCACGTGCCACAGTACAGTTTAAACAATCGCTAAATTGGGGTTGAAGTTCAATGATTAGACTATTTTATTAAATTCTGTTCTTAGTTGTTCAACACTTGTAGAATAACGTTGTCATTTGATGATCTCAAAGTTAACATCATTTGAGACCTTGGAAATAATTCGCTAACCTAGAATAACTGTAATTACTAGGAATTTGCAATTTTATCTATTGAAGCTTATATACTTTTAGCAAACGTATCGTTTTTAAAAGAAGTGTGCAAAAATATAACATTGCATAAGTTCCCTAATGCACTTTTGTTACCGTAATAATTGTTATGTAGTCTACCTAGTAGTTAGCGTCCCATTTTTTGCTATGTAACTTTTTAAAGTGGCACTCAATGGTACTCGAGTCAATAAATATTAGAAAGAATTTTAGAATGGCAGTTAATTAATATCTTTAGACTCTTATGCAAAATTTTCTTTTCATTTATACTGCAACTGAAGACGAAGAATTCTTATTTTGCAGTTAAAATGAAAGGCAAATGAATTTAATTGTCCAATAAGAATTCTCAGCTGGAATTTATGAATTAATGACAAACACAAAAGAGTAACCAGAAGTGAAAGTAGTAAAGCGATCTGTGTTGTAATGCTAAATTTTATGTGGTATTTAGCAATACCAATTTTAAAAGCAGGTTTAAAAATGTCAGAACAAGATACTGCGCATTAGTCAAAATTGCTTTCTGTATGTTGCTGCGGTTTTGAAACATCACAATCATCATCTATACATAGATGTAACTTGTTTTCTTATCATTTTGTGAGATGTGGCTGAATTGGAGTTTGTTCCAGGTTACAATGGCGGGTGACTTTATATTGGCTGTAGCATCAATGATGATCGCAAAGATAAATAATGATGACGTCACATTACTCCTTAGCCAGGTAAGCTTTTATTGATATGCGAAGATAAATTTAAAAAAGGTATGTCTCTTTCTAAAACAAACCCACATTCAAAAGAGCTTTTTTTGTCAATAATTATGAACATTTAACTATTCCCTGGCATAATCGTCAAGTTGATTCTGTGCCTAAATTTATTTGTCAAAAATCCGTTTATATTTTTTTGCCCAACCAAAAAAAAAAACTTTAAAGTTAAGAGATATTACTAAAGGATGCCAGTTTTTGGAAAGTAGGAAATACATTACAGGAAGTGTATAGCTTTGGATATAACTTTTACTTTTTTATTTATTCTTGCACATATTTTGTCATTATTTTCTAACTTAAATAAAGTCATTACTGTTATTGTGTAAATAACATATTTAATTTGTAGTAAGTTTATAAGTAAAGTAAAATAATATTTTTTTGTGATTTATTGGATAGAAATAATACCTGACCTTATTATTTTTCTGTATATTTTTTATTATGTTTAATTTCCCTGATAATATTGTTTCATTTGCTCGAGTAGTTAAGTCATCCACCGCCTGTTTCACTTCTGCATTACGCTAATTCTTTTCCTCTGTATTGCCTTATTAACTGGGCCAAACTTGTACTAATCATTAGGAACAAGAATGTGAAAATGATTTAAAACACAGATCTTATACGATTAGTAGTATGGTAAGACTACTATGTAAATGACTTGCTGGGTTATATTGATTTTATTACAGGTTGAAAATGATTCTTTTGGATATTTGAAAATGAGTAATAAGGTTTGTTTCTACGTATAGTGCTTATTTCACTGATAGTTAATACAATAACAAAAAATTGTGCATTTAGTGAAAGTAGTACAATATAAAAGAAATAATGTATATAGCTTCAACTTCCTCCATTGCAAGTTATTTGGGATGCTACACTTTTCCCAACATTGTTTTTTTTTGATTAAAATATTTTATAAAATCCGCAAATAACTATTTTCTGAATCGTTCGAATAGTTTCAGCTTTGCATAAAATTTTATATAGATTCGCTGCCCTACTTGCTCAATGTTCACTTATCGGTGTTAACAGTTAACTTTTTCGGTCAGTGCAGTGTTCCTCAATCACTGCATATGATTTACAGTCAACTCTCATCGCTTATTAGGTTACTGCGCAAACTGGTTTCATTGTATTAACATTTGCTTCATATTTTTGGAACATACCACACACATTTTTTCTGCAAATGGCTGCGCTTGAAACTTCTGGTTTAACTGGTGCATATCTGATGGATGGTAATATATTTAGATTTTATTTTTAGTCATGATTTTTACAAGAAAGCATTACTTTCTGCTCTGAAGCACTGTAGTAATTCATGACAAATGTCAGTTTGATTATCAGCTTCCGTGATACCATCAACTCTGCAGACATTCTGCAAAAAAGTAATGTGATATGTTCTCATTATTAGAATTTTAGTTAGTCTTTTTAGTTGTACTTGTCATTTTTTCTGTGCGTCTGAGTCAGCCGAGAAGTGTCTCTATTACAGAAGCTACGTCATTTCTGAACTTTTGTACTCTAGTTGTACATTTGTTGTAATAAATTTTCACACTGAAATTCAGTAGGTTTCATTCTTACTACTCAAAAAAACTGTCGACTAAACTTTTTTATGCCTTATGTACATCTCAAATTTAGCAATTGCCTTTAAATTGAAATTATATTGGCTTATTAACTTTCTACAGCGGAGCTTATAGTAAAAAGTTAATGAGATTATCATCCTGTCTGTCTGTCTGTGTGTGTGTGTCTGGAGACACTATAACTTTCGTTTTAGTAAACAGATTCACTTCAAACTTGGCATACACACATCTTAGGTCAGTACCTTTCATGGGATTGATTTTCAGCCAAATCGGTTAACGGCACTCGGAAGTGACCGTTACGATTTCGCACCGCTGTAGAAAGTTTCCTTTACGGTATTACACCGTTCTTGTTATTTTTGCTATACTGAATATAAGATATATTTTATAGCATTGGTAATAGTATAGTTAACAAAACGATAGATCAAACGTAAATTAGGATCAAGCTACGTTCCTGAACTAAAATGGATAAAACATTTTCTATTGGTAGACACTATCTTTTATATCTTTTCCCCTTCCAAGCAGCGTGTAAGTATGGTGTCCGTTATACACGAGTGCATGTCCAATGTTAAGGTACACTTCCTTCTTTAATTTTTGTGGGAAAAACGACGTGAAATTTATGGCTAAATTGTCAAAATATGTGGCGGGAATGGGATGTCATGCCTAATGGTTTTGAAATGGTGTTAGATGTTTGAAGAAGAACGAATGAAATTATTCTTGCTTTTTCAAACAAAACTTAGATGGCAAACATTTTGATACAGGTGATAAAGCAATCTTTAAAAAAAATCGACGAAATGTTTACGCATATGGACAACTTGTGATTGTATATTGTTGGATCTTTCTTTTACAATAATTAAAATTTTTTTTTTTAAAGTTTTAATATCGCAATAAAATGACTTCGACCCTTATGAAGTTAATACACACCCCAGGAATACATTGTGCAATAATTGTCCTTTTAATAATATGCCTAGGTTACATCGTCATCTTTAAATCATATATTGTTCTAAATTATTAATTTTCTCAAAACAATTATTTAAACATATACTTTGAATTATTGCTCAAAATAATATTGTAATCTCAATTTTTAAAAAAAGAGTAATAATTTTTCTTTTTCGAAAGGTACACCAAGTAGTTTTTTTTTAAATATGTGAGTTTCTTTTTTCTAGAATTGACAATTTTCCGTATTTACGTATACAATATAAAACAAATTAATATAGTTTTTCTGAAAAACATCTTCAACTTTATCATTTTCAACGCGTAAGGTGCGATGCATACATGACCTAGTTCTAAATTTTGAAGTTAGTGCATATTATAAATTTTGTTTAGAATTTACGATGTGGTTTTTGTCAAGTTCACAATGTTTATTATGGAGAATGTAGTATCATTTGTTAAATTTGGACATTTTTCTCTGAACGTTGTTTCAATATCGTATATGCTAATTTTTTTGCAAATAGCTTTATTTTTAAAATTTAACATTAATCACTTAGCAGGAACGTTATGTCGACAAGCTTAGCACACAAGATTGTTTTACAATTGATTTGTTACTTATCAAAATTCATCAAGAGAGACGTAGCAGATTTAAATTCTCTATTTTTTAATATGGTTAACTTGGAGAAATAGTAAAGTTCAAGGGCTGAAAGGACAGTCAATAAAACCGAAAAGGAGATTTAACTAATATATTTCTTACAATCTCTTAAGTATTTTGTATATTGATTCACATCCACTTATATTTTACTTATTTAGATTATTATTTTTCTGCCTGTTTTAGCAAGTTTGCTTTTTTTTTCATTAAGTTCTTAGTTAATGGAAGTTACTTTATAGTTTTTATGTTTAAGTTCACTTTATTATATTTAGGACGTTCAAAAATTATTGACCCGCTTCCCCCTCAAAACTTTTTTTGAAATTGAAATTCGCGTCTAGTACATGTGTGAAGTTAGATTGTAATCATTAGATGACGTTGCTAGAATGTCTAGAACGAAAGGTAGCAAGTCATTCATAAACGTTCTTCGAGTGTCTGGTCACGGCAGACGAAATATTTGCCGGAAAACGCCAGCCCATGGAACGGCAATACACTGGAAGTCGTTCTAAGAAGCCATGTGCAGGCTTAACTTTCCCCTTGTGAGAGAATTACTAGTAAGCAGTACTGTGAATCATTGAAACGATTTTGCCGGCGTATTTAACAACGCCCCACAGGAAACGCAGACGCTGCGTGTTGCTTTAATATATGTAACAATGCACTCTACAACAGTATACCGTGCTGCCTCACGCTCAACATTTGTTAGATCTTGCGGCACGCGACTACATTCTGTTTAATGAAATGAAAGGGCAGTTTCTGGCAAAAAGTTCTTCAACGACAAGTTTTAGTTGGTTGTCTACATTGGTGACGTGCTATACAAGAAGGAATAGTTTTCACCAGATTTATAGAAACTGCTGGTAGTGTAGTAAAAGTACATTGACATACATTAAAGGGGAGTACTTCTAATAACGATTAATAAGGAGAAAACAGTTGTAGCATACAAAAGTTTTCGCCCTCTAGTAGCAAACAGCAGTAGCTTGAACACATGTAAATTTTAATGGCTGTCTGTCATAATTTTTTAGTTCAGACGTTTACCATCAATATTGGAATTTTAGTCAAACAAGTATTATTTTTGGGAAATGTTATTTATCACTTCAATATACAGAAAACTGCTGGTGATCTTATCGAATGCTTGGAAAAATTTATAGTGAATGTGCTCTATCAGAAACAACATGCAAATTTTTTGTCGCCTCAGTTGTAGTGATTTCTACGTAGAAGTCAAACAATGTTCGGCGAGGAATTGCAGGCATGAATTGGATGAAGATTTATGTTATATGCAAAGACAACTTGCAAAAGCATTAAGTGTTAGTCCACCTGAGATTTTCAAACGTTTGAAAGCCAAGAGAAAGTTGCAAAGAAGGACAAATTGAAGGAAAATATTTCGAAAAATGATAAGCAAGTACGATATCTTAATTGATAGGCAAAACAGAAAGGACTTGTTGTATCGTATTGTTACTGGGGATGAAAACTAGATATAAAATCAACTTGCCATCTAGACCAACCATCAACATCGACGTTAAAAGGGAATATCCATAGAAAGAAGAAGACAGTACTCTATATTTCGGGAGTTTAAAGAGACGTACTCTATTGTAAGTTATTAAAACTGAGTAAAACGATCACTAGCTACCTTTTACAACAACATAAATCTTCAAAAGACACTACAAGATAGGAAAAAGTGTTTGCCACACTTTTAAATTTCTTTCGTATTATTGCCTTTGTTTTAAATATGTTTCTGTTCTTATTTTTTCTTTTTATCAATCTTTCTTTGGTAAACATATACGGCTTCTCTTTTCACTCACTTCCTTTATAAACTTTGAATTTATATTATAAATTTTTTATTTATTTTTGTTGCTCTGCACGTTCTTTATTAGGTTTTAATAGCATTGATTTTCTTTTTATCAATTGGTTTTTTACTTTAAAATTTTGTATTTTATTTTGTTAACATTTGTAATTGTTTCCACTTTCATAAATATTTATGTTATTTCTTCCATAATGTATTAATCTTTATTTTTAGCTGAAAATCTACAGATGCGATTTTTGCTTTTTTCTATTACGATTTTTTATCGTCAGTCTTCCTTTTTTCTTGCTTTCCTTCTGTGGACTATTCTTTACTCTCATATATTTTTGATGACTAGAAAAATAACTTTTTGTGCATTTATTATTTATCTTTTTCGTTTACCGCATTCTTTTTATTCCACTTTATCACTCTTTTATTGTACCCACGCACGAATCTCTATTTACGCTTGGATTCTACTTAACAACTCTTTACCTTTCGCTAGGTGAGAGTATGTTGATATCTGTCGCTTTTTTCTTACATTATCAGTACTTTTTTAATTGACTTCAAGGAATTTCTGTTTTACCTTTTCTATTTATTTCACCATTTTTACTTTAATGCTGATTCTTATGTTTTCAATTCAAATTTGTTAAAAGATTTTGGTATGTAACGAGATATGAATTCGTCACCGTCATCAAAACCTTTTTCTACTTATTTAGAATACGTATAAGTTATTTTTTTGTTATTATTCAAAGACTGGTTCGCTTTTTTAAATTAAAATTTACTTAGATTTTTAATATATTAACAATTTTAATTCTTCTCGTTCTTATAGTATACTTTCGTTGGGTAAATTAACTTTTACATTCGTGACCATTTTATAAGGTTGGATAAGCATGGATTTTAGAAATTAATGTTAATTCTGCACCTATACTGATATTGCGTATATGTTCACGTGTGTATTTTACAAGTGGTAACAATTATATCATTTTTTTAGTTCAGATATTTTTCTGCATTCTTATGATGTAATTTTCTTAGTTTCCAATTAAATAATAAAGAAACAACAACACAACAGACGGTAACTGTGAAAAAAAAATTAGTTATTTAAAACAAAACAATAAATATGGTGTGTCTGTGACGCTTATGTTATTTTGTTTATTCACAGGTAGTTAATGATCTAGTGAAAGGAGAGTTTATGCAGTTAGGATCTAAAGAAACAGAAAATGAACGATTTGCTCATTATCTTAACAAGACATTTAGAAAGACAGCTTCGCTCATAGCCAATACTTTAAAATCGGTAAGTCATTTTCTATTTTATTAAATACTTTATTTTTTAAAGTAGTTTTAAGTGTTAGCACTTTTATATCAACCTTTATAGATGGTTACTAACATAGCTCGTAGTAGTGCGGCGGACATTTTTCTGAAGATGTCCGCCGCAGTTGTGGACGAAACGTCAAGAGTTTCTGAACTGCGACCGTGGCCTTACAACCCGAGAACTAACCGCACGATGCACCATAACACCGGCCGTGAAAGCTTGGCATCTATTTGATAGCTCGTAGAATTTATAAGTTTGGTCATTGCCAAACTATACATGTGCACATCCAATTAAATAATGTGGTTATTATATTTAAACATCAACTTAATAGAAAATTTATTATGTGTTTTAATTTGTAAAAAACGATCAAAGTTAATTATTAAGACCTGCTAACTTTGTCAATGTAATTTTGGCACCAGGGCTTTAAACAACACTCAAAAGATATCTTTAAAAGTAGGAGATAATAGACGAAACAAACATTGTACTAGAAGGTAATTCTAGAAACAATCATCAGGAAATGAGGTTTATGGAACCAAACTAGAGGTCTGTTTTGTGTCAGATTCCAACTTATTAGAAAAATACAAAATCATTTTTTGGATAATCTGTAACCATTTGTGTTGACTTCAAAAAGCATAGGAACCAAGCAATTGTGTTTCTCATGAAATGAATTTATTCACTAAACTCTCATAGCTAACTATTTGTTTATTTATCCTCGTTGTCATGTCATGTAACTAAATCATTGTTGAAAGCCATATTAACATACGATGGGGACGTTCTCGCTGTTATCATTAAGAAATTTAAAGTTATTGACAGTAACATTAAACACCCTGTTTGTACTAACAAAATATACTACTTTGTGTTTGAAATTTTACTTGGGGGAGAATGCAAAAAAGATCCGTTGGAAATATATTCAACAACTTCGTTGTTATATTGCAATGTGAAAAATTTGAGAACTTATAACGATTTTTCGTTATGGAAGGAGATACAAAATTTTAGAAATATTTTGCATTTGCTTTGAGTAAAGAAACTTATAAATATTGTAAAAAGAAGAATAATTTAAATGTTTATTTTAGATTTAGATCTGTAGAAGAGCTTATTAATAGATAAATTGATCTCTTCATATTAAAAAATTCATTTTTTACAAATGATTTTTTTTCAATATTTTATAATATTTTCTTTGGTTTTTGATTTTAACTAGACCTACCAACCCCGAGTTTGCAGTAATAACTATGACTAGTAACATTTTTAAAGAGAAAGTTATTTTTTGCTGTTCATAATTTTTGCATGGGAATAAAATATATTAATGTTTTTTAATTTATTGGAGCATCATAAAAATACATACGTACAAAATTATTTTTTTACTTAATCTTCTGGCTTTGAAACACATTTTTCAAGGGATAGATAATTTTTTTATCCCATTATCGCAAAATAAAGATGACACTAACCAATCGCTATCGAACGTTTCCACAACAATTTCATCGTTAAATGTTTGTTCTCCAAGTGCTTCTTTTAGTGGCCCACACAAAAATAATCACAGAACGACAGTAGGAAGGACGTTCCAGTGTAGTTAAGAACAAATCCTCAATTTTATGTTGAGTTTAGACAGCTATTTGGGACCGGGCATTGTCGTAAAGTAGGATAACATTTTGGAGTGCCTGAGCACTACTATAGCTTATTTCAACCTCAAAAGCAATTTCAGCAACCGTTAATCAGCGATCATCTTTGAAATCACGATGAACAACATGAATATTCATTCTCCTCAGTTACACTGGTCCTTGGACGACATTGGTAATCTCAATATCAACTGATTTTGGTCCATCCAAAAATTGTTACTATGCGTACATTTGAGTCTTTTTAAGCGGGTTGTCCCCGAACTGCGTTTTGTCTTCTCGAAATTTATGGAGATTTTTTATCTCCTGTCTTGAGAAATTTGTTGCGCTACGAAAAGTATACTTCTTGCTCTGACTAATGCGAAGTAATCTATGGAGTGAATTTTCTCTTCATTCAGTTCACAGCGATTTATGGTTTATTCACTATTGTAATAGTAGGGTTTTAATTGAAACCATATGTCTCAAATAGTAAAAATAAAACCAAGAATTTAATATATAGGAATAAGATTTTTGTTCATATTTCAATGTCTCGAACAAAATGGGAATGCAAGCTTTCAGTCGTCTCCTAAAGCAGTTTGAATACAAGGGTGATGTATTTTTTAAGTCTGTAGTGACCACCGATGAAATGTGGGTATCCTACTTCATTTCTAAGTCACAGTAGTCATCACGCGAGTGGCGGCATACCATTTCTCCCAAACCAAAGAGAGCGTGGAGGAGCCGTTTGGCAGGAAAAGTGATGGAAACGTTCTTCTGGAACTGGCAGGAGGTTATTCATGTAGACTTTCTGACGGATGCCAGAACGGCCAATGCAGCTTATTACTCAGACTTCCTAGCAACAGACGGAAACTAGAAGGAAAAGATTAGATCTAAGCGGAAGAGGGTACCATTTCTTCAAGACAATGCCCATATACGACCAAAACAACAATGGAAACCCTTCATAAATTAGAATGTAACTTTCTGCTACATCCGATTTGGTTTCAAGCGATTTCTACCTGGTTCGAAGGCCAATCAGACTTGTAAGGCATGCGGTTTGCAGAGAACGACACCGTCTTCCATACTGCATACAGAACGTTGGAAAAATGTGTTGTCTTCGAAGGGCAATACGTTGAAGACTGACATGTGGAAGTTAAGTGTTTAGCAATATGATCAGTCTCGGTTATATTTGAACCATCTTGAATAATCACAGGGCGATAAACTCAAAGACTGTAGGAAAGGTGTTTCAGTGTAGTTAAGAACAAATCCTAAAATTTTGCTTAGTATATGCAGCTGTATGGAACCGGACGTCGTCGTGAAATAAGATAACGTATCGAATTAGTTGTGACTGTTGTAACTGTTGTAACTGTTGTAACTTATTCTAGCCTCAAAAACAATTAACAATCAGTTAATCGGAAATTATTTTCAGTCACGCTGGTCCTCGGGCCCTGTCAAAAATTATTTATGTTACATGAACACTTGGGTCTCCTCAAGGATGTTACGACGAATTGTGCCTTAAATATTGTCAAAATGTAGGACTATTTTACGCCTCCTGTCATCGCGTTATATAACTGATGAGGGTATCATTTGTTTTGACATTATGATGCTAACTAAAAAACGGTGGTATAAGGTACTCTATAGGGAGAATCTTCTTCAGGCATCTGTACCTATAGCGCTTAGAAACCGCGCCCCTCTTCATTCATTTTACGGCGTGTAAAAAAGAAATTTTGATTTATATTTTATACACTCATATGTGTTTAAATTTTAGGAACCATGTATAATAATATCCGTTTTAGTTACAATTATTAAATTATATGAAAAGAATTCTGTAGTCATGCCCCAGAAAGAAAAGACATGGAAAAAGATTTAAAGTTTACCACTCAAAATACTGAATATTATAAATTTAAAGAAACACTTTAAAGGCATAAAGTGAAATTATATTTGATAGAGTTTATTAAGACCTTTTCGTCATCCATAAATGTAATCATTGTAACTCTTGGTATCTACTATGAAGAAAAAACTGACTTGGTATTGTTCGACGAAGCTCGCTTTAAGATATATCGCTTTCGATTATATTTTGTTTACTGTTCCACATGTAGAAATTTTCTAAACACATACCGAAAGTGATAAACTGCTTTGCAATTTTTAGGCCAGAAGTGCTTAAATAGTCAAAATGCGTAGGTTGTTAATGGTGAAATTGTTCTTAATAATGCGAAAAGGATTTTTTGAGTTAATAATTTTCAGTATCACTTACTACAATTTTAAATTCATTAGACGCTTTTTTGCCTGATAGAAATTGAAAGTAATGATCAGTAAATTCATTTGATCTAAATTTATTCTGGACATTAAGGATTATTGCTAAATAATATATTCCTAATAAGTTGTGTTATAATATATAATAATGTATTTTGGAGTATAACTTTGCTTTTATCGATAGTATGGAGATTGAGCCTAGAAAATTAAAAGTTTTTAGAATGTTATCCTCTATTAGGCAGTAACACTTACAATGAACCAGATTAAGCTGAGGACTAATTAATGGTTTATCTGTATTTGGTTGGAAAGAACAAAGAATAATGACTGAATAGAGTAGGAAAACGGAGCTTTATCCAATTAGAGTCAAAAAAAGGTTGTTGACGATTATCTACAAGTCATCCCGCATTCATGAACGCTGTAAGTAACGAACTAAAATAATTTTAATAATAACCATAACTCATTGCCATAAAGTTAGTTAGAAATTTATATGAGTAGAAGTATGAGTAACAGTTTATAGTACTATATATAAGTGTACATCGACACATTATAATAATATCTCCAAATAACTATCTAGTTAAATTCCTTTAAAATGAAGGATCACCAACTAATTAACTTTATAACTAACTTGGATGACATTTAAAACCTTATATGTATGATTAAACGGAAATACAGGTTTGTAATGTAACCAAAGTTATAGTGGAAAATATAGAATTAATTCTAGACAATATTGTTCATCTTACCTTTTAGGAGAGGCCCTATTTAAAGTGCAAATATTTACAATACTGAAAAAGGGTAGTTTATTGATATAACTGCTTTTTCTATTTTTGTTGTTTTCATAAATATAAATATTGTAATAGTAGTATAATCAGAAAATCAAATGTATCTTAGGTTGCCATGTTAGCCGGCGCTGATGACCAACTGTCAGAGTTGGCCTTCCAGTATGGGCGCAATGTGGGTTTAGCGTTTCAATTGGTGGACGATTTGTTAGACTTTGTGTCATCATCTGCAGCCATGGGCAAGCCAACCGCAGCAGACTTGAAATTGGGCCTTGCAACTGCTCCTGTTTTGTTTGCTTGCGAGAAGGTAATTAGTAAAATAGTAATTTTATTGAGTGTGAGCTTAAAGTAAAATGGGCGGGTTTTTAGTATCCCGAATTGAATCCGATGATCATGAGAAGGTTTCAAGAACCAGGGGATGTGGAAAAGGCGTTTGAGCTGGTGCACAAGTCGAGGGGTCTTGAGCAGACACAGTTTTTGGCTAAGCAGCACTGCCAAGAGGCGGTCCGAATTGCTAATTTGCTAGCAGAGGGTCCTTTCCAGAAGGCCTCATTATTGTTGCTGACCTTGTTTTGAACCGAATGAAATAGTGTAAGTTTATTATAACAGAGGTAAGCTGTATGGCTTGCACTGAGCGTTAAAGGGTTTAAAAGATAAAGTTATGAAGTAGTTAATTCAATTGAGTAATAAATATCATTGTTATTGGTAAAGCAAAAAATTTGGAGGTCAATTATGCCAGTAAGGACATCATGTTGGAATCACTTCGTATTAAGAATTTCTATACAAATGTTGATTTATTCAGTTTACATTTTGACGTTGTTATATATTTGTGTGATTTGATGTATAATTAGCAATATGTATGAATCAAGAGAGACGTATGTATATGATGTTTGCATAGAGTTTGTAATTACCATGTTGTGTACCTATATATGTATACTTTACAGCAGTTAGATGATGAAATATAAAAGCAAATATATGTGGGTATGTAAATATAAAGCGGTTAAAATTAGTGTACACGATGTAAAAATAAAAACTGATAAAAACATATGGACTCGTCACTTAACACAACATTTGAATTTTTAGTTGTGTGTCGTTTCTTAGAAAGAATCAAGAAATAAAGCGGTTGTGCTGTTAACAAAAAGCATATAAAAAGATATAGTCATGCTATATTTATTAAGTTAATGTAATATTGAGAACATATTGTACTATGATACGCATATGAGTTAACGTAACAAAGAATCTTTAATGTACCATTATTTTATCGTCAAGTTTTGCTCTAGCAAAATCAAAGGTGCTGTATAATTGCTAGTATTCTATTTGAGTATTTCATTTTCAATGATCAATTACGAAATAGTACCAAAGTAAATTGATTACAGATTTTAAAGCTAAAATACTTTAAAGATCAAATTGTTGATGTTTGATGCATGTGGGTTACCTTGTAACTCAGTATATTTTATAATTGTTGCTTCTATTTAAAGTTAGGTTTTCCTTAAAGCTCAATAGGATAAGTGATAAATAACTGAAATGTTTAACATCATCAGTATTCATCCAATTATTCAATTAATAGGATGAATATAATTCAAAGCAAGTGTAGATTATTAAGGTTGCACTGATAACATAGACAGTATAAAATATTTACTTATTTTGTATTACAAAAATTTTGTTATGAAGATTATGTCAGTTGAGTGCAACTGATTTTTGTAATCTTACAAATTGTATATAGCATTACATCTGTTCATAAGCCTTTTATCTTGTATATAATGTTGATGTGTGCTTACTTTACTAGAATGTTGTTATAATGTAAAAGTCATACATGTATAAAATCAGTTATTTTTATAATACACAGTTGGTTACATTTAATATAAGTGCAATTTATTGTACAATATCAATAATAAATATATCTAAACTAATAAAATATTCGGGTAAGAGAAACGTCCAATTTTTGTAGTAAATTATTTTTGAAGGGTTTAACCGTTTCATTTTTGCTTATTCTAACATTGGAATTTGTACGCCTCTTTGGCATAAATACAAGAGTTATGTTAGTAGGTGTATATTCAGTTTTATATGATTAAAACTCGAGTCAGTAGTATGTACTTATTTTCATAGTTAAATTATGTTATTGTAGTTATATATCCAATTAAAATAAATTGAAAAATATTTGCGGTGTTTTTATGTTTAGATTTCTAAGACTGTGTAACACACTAGAGATTTCAGACATGTTTCTGCTATCTAAATTTGATGGACATGATGAAAGCGTCCTTGATACTGCATATATTCATATAAGTAAGGATAATCAGCTGTTCAATTCTCTGTCCAGAAACTACATTAATAAATTTGAATAAGTCTGAACCCCACCTTGAAGAGTTGATGTAATATATGTCATCTTATTGTAAGCATCTTTAAATATCTATGTACCCTACATCAGTTTATGTTGATACTGTGAAAATCTACATGCATAATCTTTTACTCTATCCTAGTTTACAATTTTCTGTAGTCTATCTGAAAGAACTTGAAAAGTAATATAGTTATAGAACTTTTCCAACCATCTTTTATGTACTACAATCTTTACTAAATGAATGTTATCTGACCTCTGCTTCTTTGGTAAAATAGAATTTACCAAATTTCAATATAAGATCGATTGGTAATATAGTGGTTATGTAAAGACTTTTGATTGTTGCGTGTAGTTTGACCAGATCATCTGAATAGTTGCAGTGTTTCTACGTTTGTGCTGCCTTTTACTTCTGCCTACTACTAGACTTCTCCCTCCCCATCAATTCAATCTGTTTATCCAATCTAATGGTTTGTTTTTCATCCATTTGCACTTGATCGATCACCCAATTGTATATGGTAGCTAACTGAATTAGTATCATTTGATTTTACATGAGAAGTTTCTTTACGTGGGCAGTCTAAAAAGTTTTGAGCTACAACATGAAGGTGGCCTTATTCGTCAAAACCATTCTACTACTACAATCGTAAACCTGTAAACATTTCAGCAATTTTGGACGTTTAGTTGTTTGACAGCCGTTTGTATTAGTCGATGTCAGCGCCTTTGTAAAAAAAATCGAATGCCGTGCTATAATTAAGCACTTGCATTTGAAAGGCAATACGCCTATGAAAATTAAAGCTGAGTTAACGGGGACTTTGGTCCATCATTTGTTACCGTGAAAAGATGGACAGTTGAATTTAAACGTAGTCGTACCAACTTGGCTGATGATGAACGTTCGGGACGGCCAACGACTGCGATCTCCATCGATAATATCGAAAAAGTTTACCAAATGGTACTGGACAACGCTCGAATCAAAGTTATAGAGATAGCAGAGGCTGTAGGCATGTCGAAAGAACGCGTTTGTTATATATTAACTAAAGAATTGGCCATGAGAAAGCTGTCCGCGCATTGGGTCCTGCGCTTGCTCACTTTAAACCAAAAATTCATTAAAAACTTGGGTTCACCATTACACTTCTGAGACGAAGGAACAGTCAAAACAGTAGACTGCAAAGAGTGAACCTGCTCCAAAAAGGCGAAGACGATTTCATCGGCCGGGAAGGTGATTTTGACGACTGTTTTTTGGGATAGTCAGGGAATTCTGCTCATCAACTCCTTAGAAAAAAGAAAAACAATAACAGGGCCCTACTACGCATCGTTATTGCACTAGTTGAAGACAGCAATTGCTAAAAACGGCTCCATTTGGAATGGAAGAAAGTGCTGTTCCATCAAGAGCGGCTCATACTTCGGCGGTCGCCATAGCCAAAATTTACAAATTGCAATTTGAATTGACTGACTACCCAGTACATTCACCAGATCTGCCCCCGTCCAACGACTATTTTCTGTTTTCTAAGTTCAACGTTTCGCTCGGGGACAGAGATTTTCACCAAACGAGGTCATTGCTGCTGTAGACGCTTATTTTCAGAGCACGACATCAACTACTATTTGGATGGGTTAAAGAGGTTGGAGCATTGCTGGAAAAAGTGTATCAACTTAAAAAGAAACTATGTTGAAAAATAAAATTGAATTTGCCAAAAATACTTGTTTCTATATTAGACTCAAAATTTTTTAGACTGTTTAAGTACATCTTTCAGATAAATCTTCTTACTGAATACTCACGATATTAAGATTGCCTTTATTTAACAAGTATTTTAACTGATTCTCTACTAACATTCTGGAAACAATTACATTTATTGGAGATGATCTAATGCTTCCTTTAAAACCCGAATTGTTTCTGTCTGTGGAACAGCAGACACCTTTTTCACTGGATGATCTTTAAATTTACTATCTTCTTTTAAGCATATTTGAAGCAGGTCTATTTTTGTTCCTAACAGCAAACTCAAGCTCTCTTGTCCTCATGATATCTCATGACATTTGCTGAATAGCAAGTTCTACCAGAGGTTGTCCTGACAACTTTTTCATTTCCTTTATTATTGATTTTCATATAAACATAATTGTTTAATTAATCTGAATTGCCTTCTTCATTTCTACTATTTACTTAGTGATTTTACTGTCTATTGATGTTCTGACTGGGATTATTTGTTAATTTATGGAGCTGATATAAGCTTTAATCATCCATGTTTACTTCTGGCGAGCAAAAATGTGGTAAGCATTAAATTACTGTTTCATATACCTTAATCAAATGATATTGTCGGTGTCATTCTGTTGTTTTTTACATCGCATAATGCATCTTTAACGTTGTTTGTTGAGTGTTTCTGTGACTGAAATAGTGTGTTAATCGCCATACATTTCCAGGAGGAACCTATGCAGTTTTCATGAGACATAAATTGGGTTAATCTACGACTGATTTTCTTCAATATCGTTGGTGTAGCTCAACATCGTATGGAAGTTTAAATAGGCTTAGAGAATATAGTTTTAGTTATGATTTGATTTAATATAATATTTTTTTGTTAATAAATGTAATAACATGTGCCGTAATGACTGCAGTTTTGGTCTCCCACAAGTAGAAAATTTGTTATTTGCTGTGTGTTTGTGATCAATGCTTCATTGGCAAACAGCGTCCCCCTGTTTAATCTGCAAGAAAATCTTCACATTCAACGTTTTTCTTATCACTCTTGATTAGGTAGATTTTTTTCCGTTTGGTTATCTGTGCAGTACTATCATCATAAATACTAGTGATTTCTTTTTGCTTTATCATTAGTTTTTCGAAATTGTTTCTGTCACTAAGACTATATTCTCTGAAATTGCTTCTGATCTCATTTCTGCTACATTAGATCAAAATCTGTTTTTGAATCAACTCCTTCTTGAGTGTAGATTAGCTTTTTGTTCGCGCACCCGAACTTTAGATGATCTCAGGAAAACTTGGTCTAATCCGTTAAGCATCTACACTTCAGAGCAAAACAATCGACTCACTAGCTGCACGCGCATTTTTGTCTTCTGTTTCAGTCTAGGGAAAATAAAAATAAAAACATTAATATGCAAGGAGTATCTTTATTATTGAGATTTAAAAAACTGTTACTATTACGTTAATCGGATGACGCCCTCAAAAAAATATTCATCACGAACGAGATTTTACGATTCTTGCTAATTGGAAAGCACTTGCGCGACGACTGTCATTGGCCTACAGTACGGTTGAAATCCGGTAATTCATATCAGTCACTTATCCGAAGTTGATGTAAGTAAGTGACATAAGTGGTCGAGTGATTCGCAAGAAAATGGATACTACAGCCGTCGAAGCAGCCTAGGCAATTGCATTGATGAGAGAGTGCCTCAGTCAGAGAGCTGTGGCAAATCAACTAAATCTGAGTCAATCAGCTGTGTCGAGAGTGTGGCGTCGATCTCGGGAAACTGTGGCTACGTCCGCCGGCAAGGAGGCGGCCGTAGGTGCGTGACCACGGAGACAGACGATCGATTTCTCGTTTCAATATTCCTCAGAAATCGACATATGACTGCCGTTAACTTCAAGCGAGAGTACGATCAGAGGTGTGATCTGGCCCCAAAAAAGGCAGCTATGGGTCCCAAGTTGACTGCAGTCCAAAAGTAAAGGCGACTGAAATTTTCTCGCCAACATCTCGGCTATTGGAATCAGATATTATTCACCGACGAGTTCAGGATGTGCCTATATGCCAATGACTGGTGACGTCGGGTCTGTAGAAGGCCAGGGGATCAATTTGTTTATTGCTATATTCAAGAAACTGTCGCATATAGAGGTGAGTCTTGCATGTTCTGGGGCATTTCCTTGCACGGAAAAACTGAGTTGGTTTTCGTGCCTAGCGGAGGACATGGAGGAAGTTTAACAGGGGACCGCTACATCAGGGACATTCTGGAGGACTTGATGCTAATGCACGACAATGCGCGATGCCACACCGCGCGAGTGACCACTGAATATCTGATTAACGTTGGTATACCGAAAATAAACTGGCCTCCGTGAGGCCCACACTTAAATCCAATTGAGTATGTTTGGAATGAGCTTAAGCGAAATCTTGTCAAGGAGGGTGATGGAACCGAGAGCGGCGTTGATTGAAGAATGGGAAGCAATTCCTCAAGACAGCATAGGAAAATTCATCCAATCGATGCGTAATCGATAGGAAAGAGCATTTAGGAGTAGATGTGGCAACACCATGTATTGAAAAAATTAAATTAATTTCAACTGACGATTTCATTTTTTTCCTTTCTTAATCACCTTTTTTCTTTCAATTATTTTGTGTTACACATATTCTTAGGTCTATAACTTTGTCAGAACAGTTCTGATTCCAATCAAAGTGGTATCATTTGGAAGCACAATTTTTAAGCTTTCAAACACTGAATTTCAGTTGGAATGCTATCGGAGTGGATACACATTTTTTCAAAACTCGAGCATGTTGCTGATTTGATTATTTTGTTTTCAAGTGTAGTTGAAGTCGTGTTCAGCACTATGGTTCTAATCGCCTTATCATCTGATCTGGTTAGTTTGACGGTATTTATTTTTAAAAAGCGATGATAGAATTAATATGTAACCCCACAGTAATACAATGAATGGTTCTTTTTATTGACTGCCTTTAATGGGAATATTATTGTTCTTATGTAGAAGACTGTACTTCTTCCGTTCTTGTATGTAGCATTCCTGTCTCATCCTTAATATTCCTCACTTTTGGTGCTCTGTTTCCCCTTAGGCGCTTAACTATATTCCGAAAGTGTCTCTGGTTTTCTATATAGTTGTCTTCTATCTTTCTACCGAATTCCTCCCATGTGTCTTTCTTTGCTTGTTTTACCGCTTCCGTTGCTTCGTTTCGTTTTATTAGGTAGTATCTTCTATTTTGTTCAGTTTTATTTATTATATATTTCTTCCAGGTTTCTTTTTTGTTATTGATTTTGTTCTTGACTTCTTCGTTCCACCATTTTGTTCGTTTATGTGCTGTGTCATGTTTTATTTCTTTTTCTCCACAGACTTCCTTTGCTGTTTTTGTTAGTGTATCTTTAAAAGCCTTCCATCGTTTGTTTATCGTCCACTGAATTCCTTCTTCGGCTTCTTGTATTTCCAAATTGTTTAGATTTCCAGTTAGTTTGTTTTCATATTCTTGTATTTTTTCTGGGTGTTCTAGTGTTTCCAGTTTGATCTTTGTATAGCTCTTCGTTCGTTCTTTAAGCGGTTTCCTAATATTTGTGTCGGCGATTACCAATCTGTGTTTAGTATTTAGCTCCGCCCCTCTTATTACCTTTACATCGTTCACTGCATATCTCATACTTCTCGTGTACGTGATGTAGTCTATCATACTTTTATGTCCTAGTTCTTCTGCTTCATATGTTACTTTGTGTATTATTTTGTGCTTAAACCATGTATTTCCTATTAGTAGTTGGTTAGTTAGGGGTGTAAGGGGCCCACCAACATCCAAGGGCTCAAAGGGCTCAAAGGGCACAATAAAATGCCCGGTACACCATGCTAGAAAACAAACGGGGCTCTGGCGGTCCAGCGTCGGGGGGTATAACCTGACACCAGTTGTCCCGAGGTAACGGGACCCTTGTCGTTGGGCTAGTCACCCACACAAGGTATCATGATTCAGAGTAATTCAACGAGCCTCGGAAATGGACGGTCAACCCGAAGACGACTAAAAGCAGGAAAAAGGATAAGATTAGGGATATGGAACGTAACATCTTTAACTGGGAAGGAACCTGAAATAATCGAAGAAATAGAAAAGTATAAAATCCAGTTACTAGGAGTATCAGAAATAAAAAAGAAAGGAAGTGGAGAAACTCATATGGACAAGGGGTATACACTAAGATTTTCAGGTACACCTAGAGGTAACAGAACAACGGAAGGTGTAGGAATCATAGTAAGTAACGAACTAAATAGGAAAATAACCAGCTGGGAAGCTATAAATCCAAGAATATTGACCATGAACCTAAACCTACAAGAAAAAGTGGGGATTATACAAATATACGCACCAACGGAAAACGCTACCGTAGACGAAAAAGACGCGTTCTATGAATAACTACAGATAGAAACAGAGAAACTACAGAATAAAAACCAACACGTTATAGTAATGGGAGATTGGAATGCCCATATAGGAAACCAAGAAAGAAGAGGGCATGGTACAATGGGAAAGCATGGGCTGGAATGTGAAATTAATGATAATGGACAAAGGATGCTCGATTTCTGTATCATAAATCAAATACTCATAGGAAATACCTGGTTCAATCACAAAAATATTCATAAAATCACATATGAAGTGCAAGGGCTAGAACATCGAAGCATGATAGACTATATAACATACACCAAAAATATGAGATACGCCGTAAACGACGTGAAAGCAATCAGAGTGGCGGAGTTGAGCACAGCACATCGACTAGTAATCGCAGATACCAACATAGAGAAACCAAAAAAGGAAAGAGGTAGAAAATATGAAAGAATTAAGCTAGAACTCTTGGATGAACCAAATATAAGAAGAGAATACGAGGAAAGACTCCAAGAGAAGTTGAAAGAATATGAAAATAGCAACCAGCAACAAACCCTTAATGAAGTATGGGAAAAACTCAAAGCGGCACTCCAAACAACAGCAAAAGAAATATGCGGAACAAAAATAGTCAGACAAAACAATGACCAAAAACGAACTAAATGGTGGAATGAGGAAGTGAAAAAGAAAATTAAGGAGAAAAAAGAGGCGTGGAAGAAATATACAAGAACAAAAACAAATGGAGATAGAGTAATATATGCACAAAAAAGAAATGAGGCGAAGGAAGCAGTGAAACAAGCCAAACGAGAGAGCTGGGAAAATTTCGGAAGGAAAATTGAAGACAACTATATAAGCAACCAGAAACAATTTTAGAATATAATTAAAAGACTAAAAGGAAATAGAACCCAAAAGATTAGAAGTATAAGAAATGCTGCTGGTGAATTGCAAACGGAAACAAAAGACATACTACAAGCCTGGGTGGAACATTACACGTCCAAATTCAAGGGAGATAGAAATGCACAAATAGTGGCAGAAGACAATAACGAACAGGAAGAAGTGGATATAATAACTGAAGAAGAAATAAGAACGGCCCTAATGAAAGCAAAAAATGGAAAAGCCGCGGGAGAAGACGGAATAACCGCAGAAATGCTAAAAAAGGGAGGGCCCATATTAGTACAATGGCTGAAACAAATCTTTCAGAAAGCCTGGAACACAGAGAATATACCAGATGAATGGAGAAGAAATATCATTGTACCTCTACACAAAAAAGGAGATTCCACAAATAGTGACAACTACAGAGCTATATATCTATCAGGAGTAGCGTTCAAAGTATACTCAAGAATTTTAGAAAGCAGACTAAGAGTAGAAATAGGAAATAAAATACAAGATGAACAAGCAGCATACACACCGGGGAGACAAACCCACGATCACATATTTACCCTTCGAACACTATCAGAGAAAAGAATAGATAAAAACAAAACACTATATTTGGCATGCTTAGATTTAAAATCTGCATTCGACAAAGTACAACGCCAATATATATGGGAAGCACTAGACCATCTGGAGGTAAGCCCAACATTAAAACGAGTAATAAGAAGTGTAAATACCAATAGTACCGGCTCAGTAAGACTAAACGGGCAAACATCTACGGAATTCAAGATGGAAAAGGGCATAAAACAGGGGGATAGTCTCAGCCCCCTACTTTTCGTCATATATATGGATTACATAAACGAACAATGTAAAAAAGACATCAGAAATACTAGCCTGGGATACCTGAATCTATACCCAGTACTGACACAAGACTTACTATATGCCGACGATATAATTCTAATCGCAACAAGTGAAGGACAACTGCAAAGGAAAGTAACAACATGGAAGAACAGATTGGAAGAGAAGGGGATGCAGATAAATACGGACAAGAGTAAAATTATGAAAATATCGCGAGAAGAAAACGAAAGAGCAAGGCAAATGCAAATACAGATAGAAGGAAGACAATTGCAGGAAGTAGAGGAACTTGAATACTTAGGAGTAAGAATAAGTGCAAATGGGAAAATTGACGAAGAAATAAGAAGCAGAGTAAATAAAGCTAACAAAGTCTACTATCAAATAAACAATACCTTAATAGGAAAAAAGGAATTAAGTAGAAAAGCAAAAATGCAATTATATAAAACAATCTACGTGCCTACCGTAACATATGGAGCCGAATCATGGGTAATGCAAGATAAACACAGATCAAAAATAACAGCAACAGAAATGAAGTACCTAAGACGGGTAATTGGAAAAACAAGAAGAGACCGTGTAAGGAATCGCAGTGTACGAGACGAACTAGATCAGGAACCCTTAGTAGAAAACATAGAATTAAAACAACTTCAATGGTTTGGACATATGGTACGAATGAGTGAGACAAAGTACCCCAAGAAAGTGTTTGCAATGAAAGATGAAGGAAAGCGTCCCAGAGGAAGGCCTAGAAAAGTATGGGAAGACAACATCAGAGAAGTGGCAAGGACCTTCTAGACCATGACCTCCCATTGTTCCGTGTCCTTGTTCTATGTTATTTCCTATATGGGCATTCCAATCCCCTATAATAAGTACGTGTCTATTTTCGTTTTGTATTTTCTCTATGGATCTTTGCAGGTCTTCATAGAAGGATTTTTATCTTGTACGGTAGCGTTTTGCGTGGGTGCGTATATTTGGATTATTCCGACCTTCTCTTGAAGTTGTAAGTTTATTGTTATAATTCTGGAATTTATGGCTTCCCATTTGGTTACTTTTGGCTCTATCTCTTTGCTGAGGAGTATTCCTACCTCTTCTGTTGTTCTGTTTCCGACTGGCGTGCCCGCATATCAGAGCGTGTACCCTTTGTCCATGTTTTTCATTCCATTTCCTTTCTTTTTAATTTCTGAGATTCCCAGTATTTGAATCTTGTATTTCTCCATTTCATCTATAATTTCGCATTCTTTTCTTGTTAGAGATGTGATATTCCATGTTCCAAATCTTATCCGATTTCGCTCTTGTCGTCTTCGTTGTGACCGTCCCGTTCCGAGGCTCATATTACTTCTCTGAATCTGTTTACAATGCGCGGGTGATTAGCCCAGCCGCATCGGCCCCGTTACCTCGGGACAACTGGTATCAGGTTATACAACCCCCCCCCCCCCCCGATGCTGGGGTTTGACAGTTTAACAAAACTAGATGCACAATAATGGACATAATATGTTAATAATAAGGAAATTTTAGAGATTCTAAAACTGTCAAAAATAAAATTTATTACATTCACCAATACAGACAAAGCGTAGTTGAATAGGATAATCGTTTACTCTAGTTACAGCAAAAGAGTAGGAGATAAAAATGATGATTGGTAACTATATTCTACTTCTAATGCACATCTAAATTGAATGCGAAATGGAAGAAGTATCTGGTCTCAATATTAAAGAAAATTTTGTAATGGTTTAAAGAAACAAAAAAAAATTATAATTAAATATTAAAACAGCCGAATTCAGTGAATTTAACGAAAACTAAATGGGTATTTGAAAATGATAGATAAACATAGAAAAACTAGTAGATTTTGTTTATTAAAAGTATATTTGGAAAAATATATAAAAAATAGAAGAGAAAAATTTGAATGGCTCACTAATACTAAGTCCACGAGGTTGTAAAAAGTGTTTACCAATTTAATATTTTCGTTATTGTCGGCAACTGAATGGTAAACATTGAATTGCTACTAAATTTCTTTCAAGAAATTTCTTAGATCAAAGCTTCGAAAATCTTTTAGATGACTTTTAATAGTAAACAAGTTTATTAAATCCAGTTATAGTTCTTATTTTAAACCTACTCTTAGATTTGGCTGATTAGTTGTATTAAAAATTAAAACAACTTTTCTTATATTGCATATAACTTATATCAGATTTACAGTGGACTATTTTTTTTCTGTGATAACCAGTGAGGAAGACTTTCCAACTGTGTGAGTTGCATACTATGATATATAAAAGAATCAAAACAAAAAATTGACTAGCGTAAAACCAAAGATTACACCTGTTCTGCCATTCATTGTTTGAATGATATTCTATCGTGTCATTTTTTCGGTTCATTTAAATATCTGTACATTTAAAACGAAGAACAAATTAATTTTGGTTTATTTATATATTAGTGTTATATTAAAAATTTTGTACAATTACAAAGAATAATCAAATTCCAATAATTAACAACATAAACTAGAATGTTAGATTAATAAAAATGTAAAAAGAAAATTGTATTCTATAGAGTCGAGAAACTTTGGGTACTTTAAATTGAGAAAAAACTATTGTTTTGGACAAGGAAATATTAAGACTGATAGTGAAATAAAGAGATATTGTACGACAATATCATTTTTAAGGTAAATAGCTGTAGGTTAAATTTTGTTTACGACTTTCTCCGAAATTTTTTTATCTAATCATATTTGGTTAGTCCTAAATATGCTAAATGAGTAGCGGGTAGATACTCCTCTGTGGTTCCGATAGATCTACTTCAGGTAGGCGACTCTGCCCACGCTAGCCTTGAATCTTCTCAATCTCCTAATACCAGGGAAAAGTCGTGTCCCAACTTTAATCCTACCCACCATTTACATACTATTATCTTCCATAAACCCTATCCACTCTCCAACCCGCCCGGTAAGCGTGGCGTTTAATTGCCAAATCCCCCTTGAATTCAAGGGAGGCCTACGTTCTGCGGTGGGTTCCAGTGGCTATGTGATGTGATGATGATGAAATATGCTAAGAGACTTTTGAGCTGAAAATGCCATTGAAGAAATAGTGAACAACAAAAGAATGCAAAAACTGAAAGAATTAAATAAATTTATGAATTGTACTATTAAAAACTACAACTCTTCTAAAAACAACATTTTTTTGCGTTCACTAAAGTTTTATATGAAATTAATGATTTGTGAACTGCAAATTTTTTTTTGAAAAAATATATTTCTTTTTGCAATTTGTTTGTGGAACAATAAGTAAAATTTGGGTTAGTAATAAAAATGACATGAAGATTGAAACCCAATGGTTTACAATACAGAAGTTACTTAAAAATAAGGTTTGTATATTAATAACTTAGCCAATCTATGAGGTAGGTCTAGCAGTTTGAATCTATGTAGCCTTTAAACGTTTGCGCGTAGCATATAGCATATAGCACATACCACGTAGCACTTTACACTGAAATTTTTGGATGTTCGAGTTGGCTGCTGTATTCCACAGCTGGATGCCGTAGGTCCAGATGGGTTTGATGCGTGTGTTGTATACGAGGAGTTTGTTCGTTAACGATAGTTCAGGTTTTCTACCAAGAAGCCAGTAGTGTTTACGATATTTTGTACCAAACTGCTTATGCTTTTTCCAGATACGGGACTACCAGGTCAAACCCTTGCCGAGGTGCAGGCTTAGGTATTTAACCAGTTCAGTTAGTGAAAAATTGTTTACAAGGACTGCTGGAGATGTTCCTTTGCATTTTGTAAATCTTATGTGAAAGGATTTTGATTGGTTTAATTTAACACTCTATTTTTTGCTCCATTGTATACTTTATCTAGGCTCTGTTGTAGGAGATTTACGGCAACAATCGTATCCCTATGTTTCACCATAATTGAGAGTGAGTGTGGATTGGTTGGCAAATCTGCTGTGAAAATGAGGTACAAGATGGGGCCAAGTGCACTACCCTGTGGCACGCCTAATTTGGTTTGGAGTAGCTCTGTTCGGTCTTGTCTGAATTTTACCTGTAAGTATCGTTTCTCTAGATAGGATTTGAGGATAGTATAGAAAGGGTGTGGTAAGAATACTTTGAGTTTGTATAGTAAGCTTGTGTGCTAAACTCTGTCAAACGCCTGACTGTCATTTAGAAAGGCAGCTGTACATTATTCTTTTTCTTTGAAGGCCTGTTTAATTTTGTAGATCTGGTGAATGGTAAAATAGTAGCACGAAAGACGAACTGATGATATGGGATAATGTTATATTTGTTATATTTTCCAGGATCGGGGTTAGTCTTCTGGCCAATAATTGTTTCAGTAGGACGGGCAATAGACTAATTGGTTAGCGCTATCTTTCATTGTACTGGGAAGTAGCACAGTCTTAGGACAGTATTATATAACATTATCAGCATCACTAGGCCCTTGTGCGGTAATTCTTTGATTAATTTTCTGTGATTAAACCATAGACTGGGGCTTTCTTAGGGTTTAGGTGGTATTTAATCAGTCTATTGACTGCTCTAACTGTGAATAGTTTTATGGGCAGAGCGAGTTGATATGAAATATCCAGGAAATTCTGTATTTCTATTTCTTCATCGACGGTTATTTGAGTTGGAATAAGTTGGAAGACATTTGATAAATAAATATTAGACAAACAGATCAGTTTTCTCTGTATCAAATCGCTTCCATAAACCATTTGTTTTCCTTAGGGAAAAGGGGATTGGTTGATCTAACGTTAGGCCTAGACATGATACGATTTTAAAATATCCTGCTGCTAAATCTTTGATTAGAAGAACATCTAGCAGGTCTGGTAATTTATTTGGGTCAGAGGATCAGTACGTGGGTTTATAAGTTGAAAGGAGGCCTAGATTGAGCTCTTGTACTACTTGGTATAGCACTTTATCTCTTTTGGGTGGAGAAATACAGAACCCCATAATGTGTGCTTTGCATTATAATTTCCCCCTGCTAAGAATCGATTACTTAAGGATCTAAAGTATTGCGTAAAGCCTTGTTATTTGTAGCATAATTTGGGGGACAGTATACAGCAGATATAAACTAGTGATGCATGCCAGTCTTTTATCTCAATATTGGTTATCTGTAGAAAATTCTTTTGGATGCGGGTAGAATGTGATGTTTAATATGTTGTTTGATTTGTATGGCAGTGCGGCTTCTAGATCTTCTACCTGTGTTCGGATGATTTTTAAGATATATCTGGTAATGGTAATTTTTGAAATAAGAACTACTGCAGAAATGAATTTGAAAATCGACCAAGATGTCGATATCATGTGTGAGAAATGCTTCAACTTTATTTTTGTGGCTTGGAAAGCTATTAGTATTCCACTGTATTATTTTAAGGATTGAGGATATTTTTATTTGCTTAATTAATCTCTCCCAGCGGGGTTGCTAGATCCCCAACTGGGCGCCTCCCCGGGTGGCGGATAGGGGAATGCCCACCAGATATGATGGGTACCGGGGAAATAAAATACCCGGGGCGGACTAAAACTAGCATAGGTGACACAGGTGGCAACTTCCAAACAATGGATTTAATGGCTCCTAGATAACAATGAGGAGAACCAGAGATGGAGATAACCGATCGGCTGCCGGTATAAGTGGTCACACTCTTGCATGTTCAACAGCTTCGGGTGGAAGAACCAGCAGAGGTAGGGCACTCTTTTGCCCTCAGGTTGAAAAAACAGACCTTAAAGACGGAGGAACCAAATTGATGGTCAACGACGTAAGAATGCAGAAGGCAAGTGGAAACCACTGCATTAAAGATCTAAAAAGATATCCTTAGTAAAATTATCATCATTATCATTATCAATATGACAACGTTCAGAGCTAAATCTAAATCCGGAGTTTCAAGTTCCCCAATCGGATCTCCGGGGGGGAACAGTTGTGAGCAGAGTTATAAAGTTATCAACAAATAATATAAAGATCCGGACGTGGAATGTAAACAGTTTACTGGCACCAGGCAAACTGCACAATACTGTAATAGAAATGGATAGACTGAAGATAGACATCCTTGGTCTAAGTGATGTTAGATGGTCAGGAAATGGTAAATGTACAACAAGCAATGGTATAATGTACTACTCGGGAAATGATGCCCCTCAGCACAGATACGGAGTTGGAATAATATTAAACAAGAAAGCAGCAACGGCAGTCACAACCTTCATACCACTCTCAGACAGAGTAATGTTGTTACAGTTGAAAACAAACAACGGTAATATGAATATCATCCAAATTTACGCGCCAACTGCCGATAAGGAAGACGAAGAATGCGAAGAATTTTATGCACAAATAGAAGAAATCTACAGAAGCATTAAGCGAAAAGATATTGCAATCGTGTTGTGTGATTTTAATGCGAAAGTAGAAAGATGTACCGGTGGTTTTGGGCTAGGAGATCGCAATGATAGAGGAGACCGTATGATACAATTCTGCCAGGACAAAGATCTAATAGTCGCAAACACGCTTTTTAAACTTCCAGCTCGCAGGCTGTATACATGGAAGTCTCCAACTGATAAGCCAGGGAAAACAGCAAGAAATCAAATAGACTACATTCTTTGTAATAATCGCTATAGAAATTCCATTAAGTATGCGAAAACATATCCTGGTGCGGACATTCACAGTGACCACAATCCAGTTGTAGCAAAAATTACAGTTAGGATGAAGAAGATAATAAGACCCCAGAATGACTATATAGATACAAGACGTTTAAAGGAACCCAAAATATATAATATAGTTCAACAGAAAATAACAAATGAGATAAAAAATATAAATATGCAAATAGACGAAGTCAATATTGATGAAAAATGGAACAAAATACAAAATGTACTAACATCTGTAACCAAAGAACACCTAGTAAGTAAGAGAAAAAAAAATAAACCTTGGATGACACAGGATATTTTAGATCTCATGGATCTGAGAAGAAGGAATAAGCTAAATGTACAAAAATATAAAGAAATTCATAAAACAATACAAAGTAAAATAAAAGTAGCGAAAGAAAAACACCTGTCTGAACAATGTGAAGAAATTGAACTACTACAAAGTAAGCATGACAACTTCCACATGTACAAAAAGATCAAAGAAGTAACAGGATATAAAAAGAAAAGTGGCGCCAATAATATCATCAAAGATGCTGATGGGCATATACTAACAGATATAAAAGATCAAATAAACAGATGGAAGATATATATCCAAGAACTTTACAATGACGAAAGGCCGGAAAACACAGTTTAGAAGTAAAGGACGAAAATTTTAAAATTCTAAAATCGGAACTAAATTATGCACTAGAAAACATGAAAACAGGCAAAGTTGCTGGCCCGGACGAGATACCAATAGAAATAGTTAAACTTTGTAAGGATGAAGATGTTATTTTAGACCTTTTTAACACTATTTATAACACTGGGCAAATTCCCAAACAATGGTTGCTATCTACCTTTATTTTAATTCCCAAGAAAATTAACGCAAGAGATTGCTCAGATTGCCGAACTATTGCACTTATGGGACATATTTTAAAACTATTCTTGAAAATAATTCATAAAAGAATTTACAAAACATTGGAAGAAGGAATATGTAACTTCCAGTTTGGTTTCCGCGCAGGTCTTGGAACGAAGGAAGCTCTCTTTGGGGTTAATGTGCTATACCAGCGATGCATGGATATGAACCAAGATGTGTTTACCTGCTTCATCGATTTACAAAAGGCGTTTGATAAAGTGAAACATGGTAAACTACAAGAACTTTTACTTAAGAAAGGCATAGATAGGAGAGATGTGAGGATAATTAGTAACCTATATTGGGGACAGAGTGCTAACATAAAAATTGGAACAGAAATAACCGAGGAAATTGAGATACGCCGTGGAGTGAGACAGGGATGCATCCTATCTCCACTTCTGTTTAACATCTACAGCGAAGCCATCTTTAGAGAAGCTTTAGATGAGTAATCTGCGGGAATTATTATAAATGGAGAAATAGTTAACAACATGAGATACGCAGATGACACAATCCTCTTATCAAGCAACCTTACTGACATACAACATCTGCTTGAAAACGTAAATGATCGCTGTAACCACTACGGCTTAAAAATAAATTTTAATAAAACCAAATGGATGGTAGTTACAAAAACTCCACACATTCAAGGAAACTTAAGAGTTGCAAACATATTAATAGAACGGGCAAGGAAATACAAATACCTCGGGACGTGGATAGAACAAACAGCTGATCAAACAACGGAGATAAGAACTCGTATAGAAATAGCTAGATCCTGCTTTGCAAAATTAAATAAAGTACTTTGCAACCGAAACATAAACATTGGGCTCAGAATACGAATGCTTCGCTGTTATGTATTTAATATCATGCTCTATGGCGTAGAAGCTTGGACACTTAAGAAAGAGCAAACAAACAAAATACAAGCCTTTGAAATGTGGTGTTACCGCAGAATGTTGCGTATAGCCTGGATCGAAAGAATAACTAACAGATAAGTTTTGACAAGGATGAACAAGGAATGTGAAATAATAAATACAATAAAAAAGAGGAAACTAGAGTACTTAGGTCATGTAATGAGAAATCTCAAATACGCACTGCTCCAACTCATCATGCAAGGGAAGATAAAGGGTAAAAGAAGTGTTGGTAGGCCTAAAATGTCTTGGCTAAAAAATCTCAGAGATTGGTTTAATTGCAGCAGCATTGAACTTTTTCGATCGGCCGTCGACAAAATCCGAATAAGAATGATGATAACCAACCTCCGTGAAGGAGAAGGACCATAAGAAGAAGAAATTAATCTCTGAGAAGTCTGATTTGTGTAGTTAGTTTATTGATGATCTGTTGTTGTGCCTGGATTGTCTGCTGGAGTGAGATCATTATTGTGCCTACTAACCTGCACTTAATATAAGACATCACATACGCCCATGGGTTGAGCGAGACTCGAACTCGCCCGCACCGGCTCGAGGACAGAAAAACAATGATCTTGACCACTGAGCCACCGCATCCCCCATTATTAGTGTTAGGTCGCTTACTTGTTGGCTATATATGTTGTTGAGTGTTTGAGGTGAGCTGTTAATGCGTAACTTTCTTTTGTTTTTTTTTGCTTGATCTGAGTATAATGGCATTGTCTGGAGTTGTGCCAAGTGATGGAGTGAGATAAGTTTTGTTGTTGGTGGTGAAGTGTTGGCTACTGCAGCTGTGACCGTTTTTGTCGATGTTCCTGTAATTGTAGATTTTGTTGTTGGGATTAGAGGCGTATAGCATAGCTAGAACTAGCTTGATTTGGGTATCTTCTTTTTAGAATGTTACAGCCTTTATAATTTGCTGGTGTTGACCTTGATACAACTCACATTTTTTTTGTGCAGGTGCGGTAATCATAAGTTCAGCATACTCGACACAGCGCGGCGGTCTGTTGCATCTATTACATGTATGGGAATTGCAAATAAGTATCTAAAGTGTGTATGTTTCATATATTTAAAAGTAACTCGAACCTGAAGATTAACGATGATGTAACGTCGTTTTATTTTACACAAAGCCTATTTAAGAATTAAATCAACAAAAACTCGAAAAAAGCTTATTTTTTTGTGTAGGAGGTTTTGAATCTTAGAAATCAATAAGTTGTTTGTATAAATTTACAAGAAATTATTGAGAACACTTTTAGGTTCCAAAAAGGTTTTTATTTTGTTTAAGTATGTTAAAGAAATCTTAACTTTGAATTCTTGTAGGAAAAGAATAATATCGTGAACCATAATCTATCAATAATGGTAAGGCTCTAATGCTCCGCGTGGGAGCATAGCCTGAAAATTGAGAGGTTAATGCTCTCATATGTTCGCTTTCTCTGCCCGGTCGTCGTGTATAGTCTCTGATGCGGGGCGATGTGGCAAGTACCGCGCCTTAGACGACCGCCATTATTACCCCTTATTCCAAGTGAACTCAGGTACTCAATTGTTTTTATTAACTGAGTAAGCCACCCGCCAGGCATCAGAGAGCTCCGGGAATGAAACCCAAGTCCCGTAGCCCGTGTCTTAACAAGTGGACCACGCTGGCGATCATAATCTATTAGTATTATAAATAATAGACTGCAAATAATAGCTTTTTGAGGTTTAGGGCAGAAACTTTTACTACGACTTGAGCTCAATAACGTCAATAGTTTCAGATAAAATTTTGACCATTATGATTCTTTGAAGAAAAGAGAATATGTTCTGCAAAGTTTTTGTTATTTGGAATAATTACGAAACTCGCCTTTCATGAAATTAAGATAATAAATACCTGATATTTTTAATAATCAGTAAGTAAATTAGCAGAATGTTTATTCAACGAACCATTACTACGTTTATTGAGTTCGTCTAAAATGCTCATGCACCAGCTAATTGATAGTGGGTCGGAGAGTATTCGACAAAAAAGAGTCGACTATGAGGCTTAACGTTTCGAAAATGTCATTATCTGGAGTGATGAAGGCTTATCGAAGAAGTGTAAATTACGTTTTCTTAAATTTTATATATAAGAAATTAGTTTTTTTTTTGTCATACAAGTTAATGCATAATGATCTGACGTTTTTTGAAGATAATTTTTATTGAAAAACAAAACACGTTACGATGATCAACCTGGAGTATAATTGCCATATACTTTAATTAATGTTGCTATTTGCTTGGCAGACACTCGACTTTACGAGAAAAGCGCTGGTTCTTTCAAACAAGCCACTTTTTGACGTCGGTTACTAAATTATCCAAATCGTCATAATCCTTGTCTGTTTGTCAGTTTTTCAGTGAATAATTAACGTGGTAGTCTCTTATGAGTATTGGAAGGAGGTAGCATGAGTGAGAAAATATATCCCCTCTTTTCTTACCGATGTATTCGAGTCCTGTGGGTGGTATTTATCGGACGTGTCTCCAAGTTGCGGATAAGAGAATCCTCAGCGTACTTGAATAACTGGTTGTATGTAGGTGTAAGTCTATCACTGCAATGAACCAGAGACGAGCAGCTTAAACCAGCAACAAACCGTTGAGCGAATGAAGCACCTGGGTAACTTAAAACCTGCAACATGGCTCAGCTGTTGTATTGTAGCTAAGGGTCTGCATAGGGATATACCGGCACCAGCTATTGCAAATCTTTGCACAGAGGTGCCGGTTACGAAACTAGACAAACTTTAGAAACCAGAGGTTAATCTTTACTTCTATGGCTTATATCAGCTTATAGAAGAATACCTGCTGGTTCAGGGGACACAGTACTAGAGATTACAGAAACCCTTTGAGTGGGGAAATCCCCCAGCAAACATCACTTTTTCAAAAATATTTGACAAATTGCTTGACACTACATAAAGCTTTGTTTAGGGCGATTTATTTTTACTGATTATCAAAGTATAATAACCAATAATGGAGCAAGCACCAAAGAGTAAGTTTAATATAAAATTTTTGTAAACTGTTTATTTATTCGTTTAACGCTACCCACTCCGTGTCAAAAAAAGGTTATAAATTATCTTTCGTTTCAAAAGGACCACGCTACAAAATTGTCAAAGCTTGCCCAACTGCTAAAACCTCTATAAACGGAAAGTTAAAAGTCTAGAAAATTAACCTGTTACAGAATTAGTTGCAATTTTTCAAATTTTTGATGCAATGAACGAAAATCTTCATGACCTGGACCGTATCTACATTTTGGAGGAATTTGATCTTGTGGAATGTTTTTTGGTGGTGCAAAAGAAGATCAAAAAGACGTGCAAACCTTTATATCATACTTTTTTGTACGACGGAAGGAGTGTCGCCATAACAAGGAGTAATTCCTCAGACACTACCGTAAATGGATGATGGGAGCTGCATTTAGAAAGAGTGACTACCGTAAGCACATGTTAAATTCTAAAAACAATCTCCTTACTAAAAGTCGAGGACGTTCTTCAAAAAGTTTTGAAAAAGCTAGTGAAAAAAAGAAGCGCAGAAGGATTCAACTACTTGTGGAACGGGCCGGCCATCAGCAACTAGTCTACGCTGCTTCTACCAGTCTTTACAAAGAAGGAAAGCTTCACAGCTCGTACGGGAGGCAACTACAAAGTCACAGAGACATGAAACTAAAGTTTTGTCTGGTTATAAAATATCCTTATCCAGGAACGAGCTTAAGTTCATATCTCCAGAAGACGCTCTTGCACTGATCATGAATCTCAGGAAGCGGCGGTAAAAAGTCAATTCGTGTAGCACTCGTATTTTCCAGAAAGTGTTATTTGCAAAAAGTTAAACCTACCCCGCAGAATCCAAGACTACCATTACGAAGACCAAGCAGAGGTAACTTTGTCGATCATATATCTAGGCGACTTTGAACACTTCAAAGGAAAGCTTAAAAGCGTGCGCAGATAGCCAACAAGACCTGGAGTTTGTTTTGAAGCATAAGTGGGGGTTCGATGGCAGTCTATACTTGTCACATCCCATTTTCATACTAATGGAAATTTGCACTAACCACAATTATTGCTAAATCCATAAGCCTATTACCTATTCTCTCTAAAATATTAGAACGCTTATTATTACGCCGTATAATAGAAACAACGCATTTAGAAGTGATTCCCGCACACCTGTTTGGCTTCGTTGTTGTCTTGGGTGTTATTCCTCTCTGCAATATATTGTTTATATTCCCAATCTCTAAATATTTCTTTACACACTTCTTAGAGAATGCCTCTGACTTTTACATATATTTTATAGCAGCTTTATACGTCATTTTCTGTCCTTTTGCGTGATTTACTAAAGATACTGTCTCGTATAGCTTCAGGAATTTTGGTCTATCTGTAAAGATAATGAATCACTGACATCAATATCACAATATGCCGGCTGTATACTGTTTAAAAGAGCACAAAAAAGAGATTTAAACCAACCAACATAGACAGCGCTGCGGTGCTTCCTTACCAAATTACGACGATCACTTTCTTCTCATACAGACTATACACCGATATTGTGTGGAATAAAATGATCTCAGAAGTACCAGAAAATTATGATGTTCAAAAAATAGCACAAATCTTAAAGAATTTAGAAACGTTGTTAAAAGAAGAAAACATTTTTATATACACTGTGCTACTACAAGATCCATGTCTTTTTTATGACGACCTTGCCACCAATTTTTCTGCTTTGTTTTGTCGGCAACAAAAAGTTATACGGGCAAATAGGTTAGATTATTTTCAATATGCGAATAACATGAAAAAGATTCTGGTCATTTTTTTACTAATGTTATTGCCGCAACAACGTATATTCAGCTATTCAGAGTTATAGTTTCATAGCAGCAGCGTTACAACTTTACTGTAATATCACCTTGCAAATATTGGAATCTTATCTTGATTTTCTGCTGTCATCATTTGTAAACAGATTTTGAGAACCACTGTTCTTTAATAAATAACTCTATTCTTAGCTGGAAGTGAATCTGGGAAAATATAAAAATATTAAAAATAGACTCAAGACAACCTATACACTTGGTAAGATGTCTGGTAAACTTTATTTCATAGCGACGGTTAATTTATGTTTTAACTTATATTTCCCCAAAGTATGACAGAAATTATTTATAAATATTGCACGCTTTTATAAATTATAATTATTTAAACAACATTAAACGCAATTTATAAAAAGGCGCAGGAAGTATTAACGTCCTCATTTATTTTGCGAAGAAAGTTTCGTCAGTTTTTAGTGGAAATTGTAGAAATTTTAATATTTTAACATATTTTTATTTATGATATTTTGCAGTTGAATATTTAAAATGTTTTTAACACGCCATTTACGCATATTAAAAATCTGAATATTTATATAGTTTATTAATTTGTATTTAAATTTTGCTTTGAAAGTAAAAAAAAATACTCAACATTTTGCTATTATAAGATTAATTTTTATCGCAAATTAAATAATTGTCAAAAAAAAACGTGTCAGTGAAATTCTGCTAAAATGAATCCACACGATTTTCTTTGGTTACATTGGTCGAAATACATCTAGTGTATGAAATGAATGGCCATAGCCCACATGTGTAGTGACAATGTTGAAGCTTTTAAACATCGTCAGATGTCCATTAAAATTTTTTATTTGTTATTAAATTACACTTTCCAAAATTAGTTTTTAAAAATAATATCATCTTAATGTGACCCTGCACACTCGCCACACTTTTTTAAACGAAAAATAAAATTTCTGAGCACTTCGTAACCTTTGCAATGGCTGCTATTTCTTGACAGATATTTTCTTTCAATTGAGCCAGAGTGTGCGGATTGCAGCTGTATATTCTTTATTTAAGATACCTTCACAAGAAAAAATCTATAGGAGTCAAATTAAGGCTGCGTGTAGGCCAGTTTATATCATCTTCTGGAATTTAATTTTTGGGGGAAAATTTCACCAACTCTTGGCAGAGACATGTTAGAAGTATGCGATGTTGCTTTGTCCTAGTGAAACCATGTTTTTTGATTATAGTCAGCAAAAATTTGCAGTTTAGGTGCTAAAAAATTGTTTAGCATCTCCATGTAAGGCTCTGAAGTCACTATTAACGCGCGGCCCCTTTCATCTTCAAAAAAGTATGGGTCGATTGTTCTTCGCGCTGGTACTGCAATCCATAGAGTCACTTTTAGTGAATGAAGGGGTTTCTCATGCTTGCATTGTGTGTTTGTAGCTCTCCAGTAATCGCCAGTTCTGTGATCATTGAGGTGAACATGTTCTTCATCTGAAAACAAAAAGTTGTTGAATGAATTGAAACGCTCAGTTACACAGTAAACAAATTGAAGCCTCTGAATGACATCGTTGAGCTTTAATTCTAGCACTAATTGAATTTTATAGGGGTGCAGATACAAATATTTGCGCAAAATGCATTGCACTGATGATCTAGATACATTCAAAACATTTTATGTTTTGGTCAGTTCTTGATGACCTTAGTCATCCTGATTTAGGTTTATCGGCAGTTGAACCGGTTTCTTCAAACTTACGCACCCATTTTCCGATGAGAGAAAACTTGGCTCTTGATTTATGTTACGCAAATCGTGATGATTTCTCGGTGCAATAATCGTCGAATCATTGTTTTGAAAAATTCTCGAGCAAAAAACGCATGGTCCGCTCCCATGAAATGCTCCATTGCGACTACATTCCCGAAAGCCGTATTAACGATTGGCATGCGCTCTGGGTCGTTGCTTTCATGCAGTGAGCCAATCAAATCGGAACTTTCTTTTGGGACACCCAGTATAACAAACAAGTTTTCCATCAAGATTTAAAATAAAGGGTAATATAAAACACTGGATTATTTAAATCAGAATATCTTTCTTTATAAATACAGTTTTTAAGTACAAAACTGTTCATTAGACACATTCAAGGATAACCTGTTTTAGAAGCAACGGTTTTTGAGTGTTGAAAAAAATTTACACTAATCATCAAAATTACGAATTGGACTCTTTTCCGAAACCTAGTTCAAGACACTCTAAATACGGACATTCCACTAAAATCCCTACAAGACTTAGCAGATGCAGTATCGCATTTCACGCAGGTCATACAAACAGCAGCTCGTCAGGCCACACCTCACCTTGTCAACCACATCACTGCAACAAACTGTCCTATTATCGTCAAGCGCAAAATCACAGAAAAACGAAGATTACGAAGGAGGTGGCAGACAAAAGAGTCCTAAATCAGGCTACCGCTAAACTTAAAAACCCTCCTATCCGACTTTTGCAATCAAAATGTCTAACAATATGTAAAAAACTTGTCGCCACTCGAGACAGTGACTACTCCCTCTGAAAAGCCACGCGATACCTGAAGCGTCCACAACAATATAATGCACCTATCCGCACTCCCAACAACTCCTGGGCAAAAAGCGACAGAGAGAAAGCGCAGACCTTTGCAGAACACTTGGTGAAAGTGTTCACACCATTCCCGACAGGAGCAAATACTGATGACGAAATCCAAAACTTCTTAGAAACCCCGTATCAAATGAGCCTCCCAATCAAACCCTTCAAAATCACCTAGGTAGAAACTACCATTCATACAAACTTAAATTCACATAAAGCACCGGGTCATGACTTAATTACTGGCTATATCCTCAAACAGTTGCCCCAAAAAAGGTATCGATTTCTAACCTTCCTCTTCAACGCCGTATTACGCCCCCGCCACTTTCCTGACTCATGAAAAGTAGCAAGTACAATTCTAATCCCAAAACCAGGAAAACCTCTAGATCAACCAGCATCTTACCGGCCGATCAGCTTGCTTCTAGTGCTATCGAAAGTGTTCGAAAAAATGCTCCTCGAAAAACTTACTCCAATCTTACTGGATAACCATATTACTCCTAATCATCAATTTGGATTTAAAAACAACATCCCACAATCGAGCAGGTCCACAGGGTAGTAGCCCGAATTACTCAAGCCTTCGAAGAGCGAAAATACTATGTTGCAAAACTTCTCGATGTCCTACAAGCCTTCGATAAAGTATGGCACCCTTTTTAAAATTAAGACACTTTTACCACCAGACTACTTTAAAATCTTAAGTCCTATCTTTCGAATAGACAATTCATGGTCAGACCTGGCAGTGAGCTAACAAACCCTACTCTGTCAATTCAGGATTTTCCCAGGGCAGTGTTCTAGGCCCAATACTGTACTTAATCTTTACGGCGGACCTTCCGACAATCCCAGACACTATGATTACTACATTTGCTGAAGACACAGCTGTATTTACATCGCACATTGACCCAGTCCAGGCCTCCCAGCAGCTACAAACACATCTTGATGAAATACAACAATGGTGCACCAAATGGCAAATCCAAATTAACGAAATCAAATCAGTGCAAGTTACTTACGCCTTAAGAAGAGGAACCTGCCCACCGTGACATTTAATAACCACCAAATCCCTTAGGTGGATAGTGAAAGTATCTTGCCATTTACTTGGACAGAAGGTTAACCTGGAAAACCCATATTTTGACCAAACGCAAACAACTTGGACTGAAGTTTCAGAAAATGTACTGTCTGATAGTGCGCAATTCTCAGCTTTCTAGAAAGCAAATTACTACTATATAAAGCCATATTAAAACCTATTTGGGCCTATGGCATCCAACTCTGGGGCACAGCTAGTACATCTAACATCGAAATCATACGCATATTCCAATCAAAGGTACTCAGGGCCATAGTATACCCACCATGGTACGTCCCCAATGAAACAATATGACGTGACCTTGTAATTCCTACAGTTAACGACGAAATTCAAAAATATAGTGCGCGGTGTAGTGACCGCATCAGTGCTCATCCCAACATCTTAGTGGAGGGATTACTAGATCATGACAATGAAGTGCAGCCGCGATTAAAAAGGTTTAAACCGTCAGACCTACTCCATCGGTTTGAACAATAGTGACTGACAGTTTCATCTATACCGTTAAGATCCTCAGTGTGTTTATGTCAAACTAGACTAACATAATAAAGGAGTATAATCAATGGATACAACTCCTACATGATTTTCATATTTAATTCTATGTATGTTAAACCATCTACTGAATGTCACATCAAGACAGATTGTAGAAACATGTAAATAAAAAATTAAAAATATAATAGAAATAGGTGGAGAATTGAGCACTTTAAACTCAACTGTTTAGTAAGTATTCTCTGATCCATCACTGTATCCTTATTGTTTTCAACAAGTGCAAGTATTATCATCGAACAGTTATTTATAATGCTCGCCTTCTGTCTGAAGTTTTGGAGAAATTAAATGCGTCAAGTTAATTATAAAAAGGAACACTTCTGGAAATATAAAAATCTTCACATCAACAGAAATTTTGTCCCCATGTCCAGAGTTTTGGAAAACCGACTAGCCCTCCTTGTTTGACAATGCTTCTATCGAAGCAAGGTTGGAATTGTACGTATATTAATACTATAGCACATTTCTTGATCCTTGTTAGAATTTTCTTGAATCAAATTGTTGAAAAGATGAATTGGTAGAGCAAATCCAACAGAATCACCACCTAGATTAACTGAGCTAAATTTTTATATTTTTATCTATAGACATTTACACAGTTTAAAAGTCCAATTTTCATTATGTTCACTGAAAACCTGAGCCCTCTGACACCTTTGGGGGGGGGGGGGTTATTGAAAGTTTGATTACAAAATTGGCTTTGGCATTTTAGATGATATTTTTTGATTTATCAGCATATTAATAATCAAAATTAATTATAATAATGTATATTTTATGATTTAATGCTATAACTATAATAGCATGAAGGGAATCTATCCAGCAGTGTTATCTCGTGTCTTAGATCTAACCTCATTTTGGATTAATTGAGGCAATACTTCTTTTTGATCTTCTGGTGGGAAGATTATTCTGCATATTGGTCGTAAGGATATTCAGATAAGCTTGTAAATACAGAATATTTATATATGGTACTTCTACTAGTGCATTTTTCTTGATATTTTGGTATTCCATGCGATAGTGTCAACTACTAACATATCACGAGACATTTGTGAGCTATCTGCAGATATTGTATGATGTTGACATTGGCACTGTAGAAGCAGCCCTAAAGATAGCATGAGTTTTTGCAGAGCATCCAGTAAATTTTTTTTTTAAATTCGTAAGTCAGCTTTCTTTTTCTTTTTCAGTATATAGTGCTTCTTTATAACCTTCTTGTCCAAATGAAGACCCAGATATCGTGCTTCATTTGTTTAAATAATTGCTAAGTTGTTTACATATACTGGCGGGTATAACATGCGATTAAAAGTAAAGTTGGGTTGAGTCATTTTCGATTCATTAACTTTAATACGCCACTTACTTAACCATATTTCTGTGAGTAATAAATTATTTTGAAAATTTGTTGAGGCTATGCAAAAATCGATATGATTTAAGAGGACAATGTCACCAGTAAAAATGTTGTAGGTATACCTGCGATAGATATATAACATGTATAGTAGGGGGTCCCAGAACTCTTTTCAGGAATACTCCAGACGTAATTAAATAAATATCAGAATATTGTTGACTATAATTTATCTGTAAGTACCGATTAGATAAATAAGACCTGATAATGAGATAGAATTCACTTGGGAGGAGAGAGTTGATCTTGCACAAGAGGTTATCGCGCCACACCTAGTTAAAGGCTTACTTTATGTCTAATAACACTGCTGGATAATAGCTCTTGGTTTCGAGAGCCGTGATAATTAATTATATTTGCAAAACGATGGCACTGTTGTAAATGGAATAATATTTCTTAAATCCAAATTGGTGGTTTTGGATGCAGTTTTATTTAATCTTTTAATTAATAGCTTCTCTAGTAGTTTGGCAATTCTTGGAAATTTTTGAAAATTTAGTGGAATAAACTTATCGGGCAATAAGAAGCAGTGTCTTCAGCAGGGTTCTCTAATTTTAAAATTACTATTAATTGCACAAATTTTAGTGATGACGATCCGTATTCAGTCGTGATATAAAGTTAAAATTTTTTTTTAAGAATAGTAGAGTATTTTTAAGTAATTCTGCAAACACCTTCCTCGTTATTACGAGGGTAAATCAAATATAAACGAGACTTATTTTTTAAAAAATACTTTATTTGAACTTGAAACAAAAGAATAGCAGATTATTTTTCTATATAATCTCCTGATTTAGAAACACATTTTTCCCAACGTGTAGCTAATTTTGAAATGCCTTCCTCGTAGAATTAAGTTGGTCGTGTTTCCAGCCAATTGCGCGCATAAACCTCTACCTTCTCATCGCTGTCGAATCTATGCCCTCCCATGACTTCTTTGAGAGGACCGAATAGGTGATAGTCGCAGGGCGATAGGTCAGGGCTGTAGGGAGGGTGTTTAACTGTGAACGATACAATTTATGCTCAGTTGTCAGAAGGCGAGGCACCCACCTTACGAAACCCTAGCTCCTCTGTGATGATCAAAAAAGTGCTGCCATAACTTATTCCAATCTCAGATGCAATCTCATCGATGGTCAGACGCCTGTCACCCTCAATAAATTATTGAACGCCGACGATGTCAACATTCTCACGACCCTCCACGAACTTTTTGTGCCACGCGAACACTCTGGCTCGTGACAGTATCTCTTTCTTGAACTGCGTAGTCAGTCTCCTCAGGATTTCAGCCGGTTTTACACTTTCCGTAGCGAGAAATTTAATGATAATACGCTACGCAATTGACGTCGGCACCTCCTGTTTGTACCTCAATAACGACCGTAGTTACAGAGTGTTATGTTGCATATTGAATGTTAAAATGAACAGTGGCTTCCTCTTACTCATGGCGAGTACTTAAACTGATACAGGTTAATAGACTTTCTTCAACAGCTACTCTGAATGTGACTCAACCTGTTTTATGGTTATATAATGATGGACTAGGTGATTTTTAAATTATCGTTATACTAATACTATATAACGGATGATAGATTGCTAACAATATCAGTGTGGTTAGAAGATATGCCATTTGTGAAGAAAAAGTCCAATAAGTCGGAATTTTTCCGGGTCTGAGGAGCAATACATGGATTTGTCAGTGGAAAGGTAACCGTAATTTTCTTTGCGTATAAGATTATATAGTCTTTTGAAGCTAGTTATAGTTGATTGAGAGTTTCAGTAGGTATATTTACATTGTCCAAATCGGTACTAACTGGTTTTATATAACAACACCTTGTTTGTTAAACTGAGCTGGGATTTTCGTCCGAGGAGCCAGAACATCTTCTTCACGCGGATATCTAATTCTTTTCGCTTAGTCTGTATATGTTTTTCCAGTTTAGTTTGCTATCGAGATGGATACCGAGATATTTGATATCTTCTTTGTGTGGTATGTTAGTGCCGTTGAAGATTATAGGAGGTGGAACAACCTTGCGGAGGGTGAAGACCACTGAAGCCGATTTGTTTTCATTGATTTTGATGCGCCAGGTCTTTATCCAGTTTTCTAAAGCTTCCAGCGCATTTTGCAGGTATATTGATGCCTGAAGTGGATCTCTGTGTGAAGATAATACAGCCGTGTCGTCAGCAAACGTAGCAATTAAAACATTGTCGGTAACAGGAAGGTCTGCCGTAAACAACTGGTATAATGTCGGTCCCAGTACGCTACCTTGTGGTACACCTGCCTCGACTGGGTAGATTGGCGAGTGGCTGTCATTGATTTTGACCCGAAAGTATCTGTTTTCTAGATACGACTTGAAGAGCAGATAGTACTGTTGCGGTAGGGTTTGCTTGATCTTATAAAGGAGGCCAGGGTGCCAAACTCGATCAAAAGTTTGTCCCACGTTTAAGAATGCTGCTAGGCATAACCGTTTTTCCTCGAAGTCTTTTTCTACCTTATCCACTATCCTATGGACTTGTTCCAATGTTGAGTATTTTCTGCGGAAACCGAATTGATGTTCCGGAACTAAATGCAGTTCTTCTATAATGGGTTAAAGTCTTCTTAGTAGAATTCGCTCAAAGAGCTTAGAGAGGAATGGTAACAGCGAAATCGGTCTATAAGAAGCTGGCAATTGAGCTAGTTTTCCTGGCTTGTGAATGACAATTACTTGGCAAATTTCCATTGGATTGCGAAGTACTGAGTTCTTAAGATGGCATTATATATACGTGTTATAGCTGCTATCCCTTTTTTTGGCAGTTTACGGAGTAATTCGGATGTAATTAGGTCATATCCCGGTGCTTTGCCAGTTTTTAAACATTTAACTTCTGTTTGGACTTCGTTGGGTGTACAGTGTCGAATGAGTAAATGGAGTTGGAGTGGCGATTTGAGGAATTCGAGAATTTCGTAATCATCTTATGAAGTTCTGTCTGATTCGTGCGGTTGAAAGGTTGCAGCTAAGTGTTCGCCGAATACCACCGCTTTATCTTTGTCACATCGGGCCCAAGAGCCATCATTTTTACGAATAGGAGGGATAGGGATTATAGGCTTTTTCAAATTCCTAGTTGCGCGCCATAAGGAGTAGTCATGGTGTTGACTGGGGGATAAGTTTCGCACGTAATCATTGAACGTTTCGTTTTTCTGTTCCTTGATTAATCTTTTAGTTGTGTGGTGAGAGTGTTTAGTTTATTTTGTCTCTTGGGTGTCTTGTTTGTTGCCAGATCCGTCTTGCTTTTCGTTTGTCGCTGATCTTTTGTCTAATTTCTAAGGAGTAGTTGTTAGTGTTTTGTTACATTTATGTTGTAGTTTTATGGGCGTAGCTGTCCAAGAAGCATATTGTAAGGTTTGTGTTAGTCGTTCTATTGCCGTTTCAATTTCATTTGAAGTGTTAAGTACTGCTGGAATCGATAGATGTTCATCAATATATTGTCGAAAAATGTCCCAATCCGTAAGACTGTTGTGTAGGCTGGGCCTTGCAGGCTTGTTGATTATGCAGCTACTCAACGTGCATATTATAGCAGAGTGATCCGAGTTTAGATCGTAGCAGTCAGCAACATCGATGTAGTTGGGCGAGAAATTTTTGTAATAAGGAAATCTAATGCATCCGGCAGTTTATTCAGATCGGTTGGCCAATATGTGGGTTTACCTGTGGCTACTGCATTATAATGATTATTTAAGATGGTTTTATATAGTTGCCTTCCCTTTGGGTTAATTAATCTGGAACCCCATAAGGGGTGTTTAGAGTTAAAATCACCACCTGCTATGAACCGGTCTCCTAGCGTCCTGAAGAAGTCTTCGAACTGGTTCTGCGTTATTGAATGCCGCGGAGGGCAATATACTGATGATACTGTTATGTCTCCAACGTGGTCTTTAATTTTGACATTTGTGGCTTGTATATGATATGTTTCAAATTTCTCCATTTCGTAGTGTGATAATTTGCTGCTGATTATAATTGCCGTTCCAGCGTGAGCTGTGTTGTCGGGATGACAGGTGTAATAAGTTCTGTAGTTGTGGATATTGAGGTAGTTGTAATTAGAAAGTGTGCTTCAGATACCAAGAGCAAGTCGATTTTTGGGTGTTTAGAAACGCTTCTACTTCTAAACGGCGTTGTAGAAGTCCGTTTGCGTTCCATACGGCTATTCTTAGGGTATCCATTATTGGGAGATTTTGGTTATCAGGCTAGTGAGTAGGTTGAGCATCATAGTATTTTGTTGCATTAACTGGCTAAACATGGTTTCAAATTTGGAAAGGAACTGAGACAGGGAGATGTCATTGCTGTTTTGATTTTGATTTTGAGTGTTGTATGAGTCTGACGTTGTTATGAAATTTTGTTGTCCAGCCACGGCTGCGGCATAGCTAGTTGGAAACCTGTTTGCCCTATATGTGTTTGGTTGAATTGTGGCCGTCTTTAGAGCTTGTGGTGCTTGCATCCTAGGGTTGGCGGTGTTGTTTCCTCTTTAACTGAAGTTGTTGGTAGATAGAGCATCCTTTATAGTTTGCTGGGTGGGCTCCATTGCACAATGCACATGTAGCAGGAGTGTCTTTTGGCTTTGTACACGTCAGGTATTGTGGTTACCACCACACTTTACGCACGCGAATGGTTTTCTGCAGTAAGTTTTGCTGTGTCCGTATGCTTGACAACGAGTACACTGGATGATATTGGTTTTTTCCTTGGTGGCTCAACTGTAATTATCATATTTAATAGAGATCTAAGTTCGTATATCTCTTTGTTGTTACTGGCAGGCTCGAGGTCAACAAAGAATAAAGGAAGTGGTGTTTTGTCTACCCTGTGTCTTATATTCATTAAATTGCGTACAGTATGTCCTTCTCTTTCAATTCTTCTTTTATCAACGCGGTATCGACTGTTGGGTGAAGGTTTCTGATTACAACTCTAATATGCCCTTTCTTCTTGAATCTGATAAGTATGAAAATAATTTTCTCGTCATCAAGATGTCTCACAAGTTTTCGATATGTTTCAGGGTTATTAGTATTTATCTTGACGACGTTGTTTGCTAGTGTTTTTGAGTTGTATTGTTCAGTTTCTAATACTTTTGTCAGATTTGTAATCATTGCGTTATAATTTTCTACTCCGTGTATATATACTGGAGGGGGTTTCTTAACTGCAGCTTGTGGTTCGTCTCTAGTTGTTTCCATTACGTTATCTTCGTGTATGTCATTTAATAAATTAAATCTGTTGTTATCGATGATTTGGCTTTGTAATTCGAGGTTATTATCAGGGGAGCGTGGGCATCTTTTCTCTTTTCATTACTTGCCACTCATGAGAGCTCGTTTGGGGTTGGTCATCGTTTGTTGCGGTCATTTCAGGTGCTGCTTGGTTATTGTAAGGCGGCTGTCCGTAGGCGGCATGGTCGGTTAGGGGACATTCTGCTGGCCGGCGGGTACTGGCCGTACATCGGCGGGCGCGTTGGGATAGCCCGCGCCTGGATGCTGCTGCTGCTGCGGCGGCGGCGGGTAGCCGGCTGGCCGTAATACACCTGGTTAGGGTCTGAAGCGTAGGGTTCCAAGTCGTTATCAACTTTAAGACTTGACAATTACGACCACATGCATATATCACTCATTTTCAACGGAACACGGCAATTATTTATTTTTCAATATTTGTAGTTGACAGGTTAGCTGATATCAGAGGTCACTTGTTAATCTCAGCGCAGTTGATAGCAAAGCACTCAGACACACTTGCTTACGCTACGAAATTCTAGCGGGTAATGTTTATATTCTGAAGATGTTATTTTTGAGTTGATTGAACTGTTTCTTTCCTAATATTCACTACGCGGACACTTTTTGCACCGAAAATCAGTTATTTTCGCGGAGCTGACTGACATGCGTGTTGACAGTTTAACCGCCGGAACCGGAATCGTGATATAAAGTTAAAATTTTTTTTTAAGAATAGTAGAGTATGTTTAAGTAATTCTGCAAACACCTTCCCCGTTATTACGAGGGTTTATCAAATATAAACGAGACTTATTTTTTACAAAATATTTTATTTGAACTTGAAACAAAAGAATAGCAGATTATTTTTCTACTTAATCTCCTGATTTAGAAACACATTTTTTCCAACGTGTCTCCCACGTGTCACGGAGAAGTTTCACCTCTCTCATCGGTAGGTCACGTCGTTTGCGGCGATATGCAAGTCTAACCTCGCAGTAGTACGCCGCATTAATGGTCCTGCGATCACGCAAAAAATCGAGGGACAACAAGCCACGCTGGTCAAAAAAAAAAACCGTAGCCAAAACCTTGCCTGCAGACAGACTTGAATTGGCTTTCACTGGTACAGCCTCCCCTTTACGTCTCCACTCCTTGCTCGCCTGTTTCGACTCGGGGGTATAGTGGTGCACCCACGTTTCATCAGCGGTGATAACGTGAGTGAGAAACGAATCTCCCTCTTGATGAAATCTCACGAGGAGACCGTCACACACCTGTGAACGATGCAATTTCTGCTCAGTTGTTAGAAGGCGAGGTACCCACCTTGTGCACACCTTACGAAACCCTAGCTCCTATGTGATGATCGAAAAAGTGCTGCCATAACTTGTTCCAATCTCAGATGCAATCTCATCGATGGTCAGACGCCTGTCACCCTCAATAAATTGTTGAACACCGACTATGTTTTCGTTGGTGATGCTGTTGCGAGGTCGGCGATCATGGCTCTCATTTTCAACATTCTCACGACTCTCCACGAACTTTTTGTGCCATGCGAACACTCTAGCTCGTGACAGTGTCTCTTCCTTGAACTGCGCAGTCAATATCATCAAGATTTCAGCCGGTTTTTCACTTTCCGTGGCGAGAAATTTAGTGATAATACGCTGCGCAATTGACGACGGCACCTCCTGCTCAGACATTGTCACGACGGGTACTGACAGGAACGAACGAAATCGCCCGCCTGCTTCCCCCATTCCTGACATCCCTACCCAACACTTGACGAAGCGAGAACTCTCACGCGTTAATATTGCGCGCCCGAGATCAAAAATCTCGTTTATATTTGATTCACCCTCGTAAGTCTCAGTTAGGAGCTTTTTTCTAGTTAAAATGTTGAATTTCCGCGTACACTCCCATAAAAATGAAGTTTTTAATAGAAAATGACAGTGGTAGAGATTCTTCTAGGAAACGTTTTATTTTGTTGGAGTGTGAGGTAAATAGGTGAATAAAGTGATGAGTAAACAGTTGAGCTTTTTGAATCCGTTTTGGGCCATTTAGCATTTGGTTTTATTAGTGCAGGATTTTTGCTTGCGGCCTCTTATTTGTCTTGGCAATTTTCTAGAGGCTGGAGAAACATGAAAGAGGCCTATGTTCAGAAATGGACCGAAGATGGCTAATGATGATGATGAATAGTGTAGTTAAGTAGTGATTGAAGGTTTGCTGTTTTAACATTTTTATTTTAATCTTTGTACTATTTACTAACATTTTACATACTCTTATCGGTTGGATTACGCGTTCTATTTTATTTTGCTTTTGCTGTACTAGTTCAAGTATTTCGTTAAGAACATTTGTACTTCAATAATGACCGTAGTTACAGAGTGTTATGTTGCATATTGAATGATAAAATGAACACTGGCTTCCTCTTACTCATGGCGAATACTTAAACTGATACAGGTTAATAGACTTTCTTCAACAGCTACTCTGAATGTGTCTCAACCTGTTTTATGGTTATATAATGATGGACTAGGTGATTTTTAAATTATCGTTATCCTAATACTATATAACGGATGATTGCTAACAATATCAGTGTGGTTAGAAGATATTCCATTTGTGACGAAAAAGTCCAATAAGTCGGAATTTTTCCGGGTCTGAGGAGCAATAAGTGGATTTGTGAGTGGAAAGGCATAAGATTATATAGTCTTTTGAAGCTAGTTATAGTTGATTGAGAGTTTCAGTAGGTATGTTTACATTTGAGATCTTCACCACATGATTGAAAGAATGGCGTGAGTATAACTAGCTCATCCACTTTAGTAAAGATTTAGAAATTAACAAATGAGTTTATTTATAACAGTATAATGCATATTGATTACTATGTGAGTAAGTAGAGACCTAGGCTTTGATTTTGCTCTGTGTCACTCTGTGCTGTCGGACTATAGGTGGGGGTAGTATAATAGTTGAGCTGAAAAGTTCGTAAGCTAACATAATAAAACACATTTTTTTGATAAAATTCAATTTTATTATTCAACATAGTTGCCTTCGAGGGCGATACAACGATTATAGTGGTCATACAATTTTTCGATACCATTTTTATAGTACGATTTCTCTTTAGCTTCAAAGTAGGCCTCACTCTCAGCAATTACTTCTTCATTAGTGCTGAATTTCTTTCCAGCGAGCATTCTTTTGAGGTCTGCAAACAGGAAAAAGTCACTGGGGCCCAGATCTGGAGAATACGATGGATGGGAAAGCAATTCGTAGCCTAATTCATGCAATTTTGCCATCGTTTTCATTGACTTGTAACACGGTGCATTGTCTTGATAAAACAGCAATTTTTTCTTCTTCAAATGGGGCCATTTTTTTATGATTTCATCCTTCAAACGCTCCAAAAACGCTATGTAATAATTGCTGTTGATAGTCTGCCCCTTTTCAAGGTCAATGAATATTATACCTTGCTCATCCCAAAATACTGATGCCATAACCTTGCCAGCTGACTGTTGCGTCTTTCTACGCTTTAGATTCGGTTCATCGCTTGTAGTCCACTCGGCTGACTGTCGATTGGATTCTGGAGTGTAGTGATGAAGTCATGTTTCATTCATTGTCATATATCGACGGAAAAATTCGTTATTATTACGGTTGAATATCGCTAAATATTGCTTCGAGTCAACGACACGTTAAAACTTTTGCTCGATTGTGAGCTCGCGCGGTACCCACTTTGCACACAGCTTTCGCATATCCAAATATTCATGCACGATATGTCCAACACGCTCTTTTGATATCTTCAGAGTCTCAGGTATCTCGATTAACTTCAATTTATGGTCATTCATAATTATTTTGTGAACTTTTTTTATGTTTTCGTCCGTTACAGCCTCTTTCGGGCGTCCACTGCGTGTATCGTCTTCGGTGCTCATTTCGCCCCGTTTAAATTTAGCAAACCACTTCTCAACGGTTGATTTTCCTGGTGCAGAATTCGAATAATGGTTTCAACAGTATTTTTTATTTACAAGTTTTTGTACCCTAAAGTCCTCCACATTTTACACGTACGTATGGGTAATAAACTTTTGTGTGATTGCATTGTTAGTGCCTCGTACACTGGACGATAGATGTGCTTAGATGTGACGGTTCTATTTTTATAACTTAATTATTTAGATACTGAAGATTATCCATGTCTTTGTTCTTTGGGGTGGCTTACTTGTCTACAAAAAATATTGCAGATGTGTTTGTGTGGTTTAATGCTTAATATTTATAATAAAAACTTACAGTAAAGCCTGTCACTTTTAGTAATTATGCTATTTTCGCAGTGGACACAATGTGGCGGATATAACCGATTACAACTCTGTATGCTTTATTATCTTTAATTTGATATGTTTGATAGATTACCTTAGAGTCTTGCATATATGTTATTAACTTACAATATGTATCAAGAGTATTAGCAGTTATCTTAACTATACCGCTAGTCACTTAATTTAATAGGTGTATAAATAAGTTCTCAGCTTTTATCTGCAAAATTAAAGTCTTATTTAAAATCAAACAAAAAAAGCTTAAGTATCAAAGTATTCTCCGTTGGCATCAATGACCTTTTGCCATCTTTCGGGTAGCTTGCGAATTCTCTGGTGATAGAAGCTCACTGGCTTCGAGACGATAAAGTTATCGGTGCATTTTCGGACTTCTTCTGTTTTGAAGCGCGTATCAGCCAAGTGATGCTGTAACGACTGGAATAAATTATAATCGGAAGGGGCCATGTCTGGACTATACGCCGCATGTGGGAGAAGTTCCCAGACTAACGCGTCTGCAGCTCATCCGTGTCAAATGTTTGAGGGCGTCCAGCGCGTGGTTGGTCTTCAAGACTAAACTTTGGTATCACTTTTTGCACGTTGCATGACTTACAGCATTCTCACCATATGCAGCACAAATAATTTCGGTGGCTTCAGCAGCGTTTTTCTCAAGATGAAACGCGAAGTGGATAAAAATGGAATATGCTCTTTTGTGATTGGCATCATGAACACAGCTGATTATTGAAGTTATGTGCATCAAACCCTAAATCGCATGATGTTTCGAAAGACCAAATGTCATTGCTTTAAAACCGCAAGAGGGCGGACTAATACGTTACATGTAAACGGTGATTTGCGCCCTGTGAAATCTAAAGCTGAGAACTTATTTATACACCTATTAAATTGTTTTGTTGTGGCAACAGTTGTTAGAGCATTAATAATTTTATTATGATCCGTAACTCTATAGCTAAATATTTGTGGCGGCTTGGGTGATACAATTTGTTGTGTGTTATCGGCAGCATCTACATGATTAGAGAGGAGAATATATCTATTATTTTGCATGATATGACTTGCTTTGTTTGCTATCGGTTGGTTTGATGTTTTTTCTCTTTCTGTGTAATACATATTGTTATTGTTGTATAGGATTGAACATTACTGTCATTGTAAGATATATTTATAATACTTGATGCGTCGTTGACTTGTGTGTTATTTATTTCCATTGACATGATACGGTTAATTGTTGATAATAGGCATTTGAAGTTGCATCTAGAGCATATTAGGTATACACGGCAGATTATTAGATGGATAAGGAACATTGATAACAGGAGATTGAAATATTATCTGAATGTTGGTACGTAACTATTTACATTCGTGATAAGAGCTGAGATAATTGTTAATATATAATAAAAGTTGTTGCTATTAATATTCCATCTTGATAGTATTTAGGTTGACTTACTTGTATTTATTATAAGTAAAAAATGGGTTTATAAAGTAAATTATATTACTAGTATTACCCTGCAATCAGCGATAGCTATGTTGTGCACGCTTCATTAATCGCACGGCACACGTCTTTGCTGCCCAAAAGTCATATTTTTCCCTAAAAAGACATCTTTAGGGATGAATTTTTGCATAGTTGTATCTTTTCTAGGAATAATTTTCGTTGTTTTTAACGAAAAGAATTTTGGTATCTTTAAAAACCGTATAATAAATTTACAACAGCTATTTTTTGCCATTTTAAATTTTTTTAAGTGAATGTATTATCTCAAATTTTAAATAAAAATTATCTCAAATTTATAAGTACATTTTGCATTTAAATAATAAAAATTTAATATTTTTGCTATTTACAGATAACACCTTGGTAAAATTTTACTTATGTAACTGATTACTGGATGGGCATCTCGGCCATTTTTCATTTTCACAGAATTGTTAGTTTTAGACAGGCAAACAAAAATTTATGAGAATTCGGTTAATGACTTTCACGTACCGGTTTCTGTATATTTTTATATTAATTTGTATTCTTTGTAATAATTGCTTTGATAAAATGGTTTTTATTGTTAAATTTTTTCATTATGTAATTTTTAAATTAGGAATACTAACACAAGTGTGTCTTTAGACTAATATAAATATTATCGTCCTACACATGTTTGGTACACAGTAAAAATGAAAGTTGCAAATAAATTCAAATAGAAAAACTTTCTAGGGGCACGTTGTTTGCATTTATTTGCAGGCGTGACAAATTAATGGCTTTTCGCATTCTTTGATGCTGTCACGTACAATACGTTACAGTAGGCGGTCATTCGTCGAGTGTTTGCAAACATTACAAAATTGTTGCAGCTTTCAGGTTTTATTAGTGTTTGCAATACACATACAAATATTTTTAATAGCAAGATGTTGAGGCGCATAGTGGCGATAAAAAATATTTTTTAATCATTAATAAATGGTATATTAGTTATACATACAGGGTGATTTATACCAGGAGGCGAAAAATAAAAATTCGTGTTTGGGAATGGACTGTAAGCAAAAAAAGTGAAAATTTTTTCCGATTGGTCTTTGTTTTGGATATATCAAGGCATAAAGTTTTCTGAACTTATAATTTTTGTCTATAAAATTGCTCTGACACAAAAGACTTATTTACTAGTTGTTGGCAGTTGTCACGTAGTATTGTTTTTAATTGTTAGTGTAAAATAAACAATTTTTATCAAGAATGCAGTTCGACAATGAAAAATATTTCGATATCTTTGCTTTGGTTTTTGTAACGATAATGCTTTAAAAAATTGTCGGGATATCAAAGAAGATTCCCGAATAGACGTCAGCCATCTTGCCGTGTATTTTCGATAGATATTAAAATCTGCGACAATGTGAAATTGGTAATCGTCATACTAATGGTGTAAATTTACGTTACAACGCTGCAAGAGAAAAAGAACTAATTGATGCAGTGCTTGACTACCTAGGTATTATTAGTACCAGAAAAATTTGAACCCGTCTACAAGTTTTTTAAAACTTTGTTTGGAGGACTTTAAACAGGGAAGTTACAGCATCCTTACCATTATCAGCATGTCTACTACTTACAACCAGTAGATGAAGCACAAAGATTAGCATTTTTATGATGGCTTTTCGAATAGCATGGGAAAGATCCTAACTTTATTCGTTCCATTTTGTAGCTCGACGAAGCTACTTTTACCCTAGACGGTATCAATAACTGTCACAATGACCATGTATGGTCAGTACAAAATCTACACGCATGTAGAAGACATCGTTTTCAACAGATTTTCGATTAACACGTGGCGTGGGACTTTAAACTGTCGTCTACTGCCAATTACGAGATATAATTCTGAATGTTGTATTTAAAATTAACAATATTTGGCGTTATCATAATAAAAAAATACCTTCTTGATTGAGTAATAATAGACATTTTTTTAATCTATGCCTATGTTACCACAAATGCACAAAATCACCCGAACAATGGTTAAAATAGATAAAAAAATTATGAGTGCTAGTGCAATGTCACACAGGTCAAAGGTCAAATCGTTCGCTTTCCGTGCACGAGCGCCTCCGAAGGACATCGTGGACAGGCGCGACTAGGTAATATTTCCGGAACCGCAAGCGATGGAAAATTTTCGTTTGAGAGGTAATAAAGATTATAAATAAAATTATGGGTGCTGTCACAGGTCAAAGTTCAACTCTAACTATACGTATGCGTTGTTGAACGGCGTAATCAATTATGTCAAACAGAACTTTTAATGTTTTTATTATTTTAAACTACATGCAAAAGCTCAAGCATGAACAATCGGTCTACAGAGCTCGTTAGTTTTAATAAATCCTTTTTTAGAAGTGTTAGTATGAATTAAAATTACGATGCTGTTTTTTTCCGGATTGTCGTGAATAGGCAATAAACGCATTTATCTTTTATGGACGACGTTTTTCCGGCGCATTTAGTTTTTAGATAGAAGCTTGCTATATATTTAGACGTAACAGAGTTTATAAAAGATGTAACCCTTCACTTAATTTTAGTTAATCTCTAGCGTTGTTGTTTGGCTATTCGGTTCACGGATAGTCCGTAGCTCAAAGTGAGTGCGCAGTAACGCTCTATAAGTTGAACGTAGCAGTATAATCTACTAGGTTGTCAATCGAGTGCAATAAATAAACACAACTTGGGTGGCCTAATATGTAACTCCAATAACTACACTCACAACACAGCACGATTGACTTATTAACTTCCCTTTTGTGCTCTTCAGCCGTTTTATTCCAACATGTGACATTGTAGTTTATATTCATAATCTTTTTTTGCGCTTAGGGTATGTCTACTTTAATGGATCCATGTTCACTGCAGCCTATGGCTTATTGTGATTACCCTAATTAAATAAATTCACAATCAATCTGTAATTGATGTCCCCTGAATCAGCAGATACAGGTCCTTTACAGGGTGTGTCTGCAAATCTTCCGGTTTCAGGATTGGTTTCTCGAATATATGTTGCCTTGTCCACAGCACATCGCATTTGCATAGGATGTGTCAGGCTGTTTCTGGTTCCTTGTTACAAAGTCTGCATGCAAGATCACCAATGAATTAACCAATTTTCCAGAGGTGTTCTTTTACAGTCGCATGTTCTATAAAAAACCCTACGGTTATCTTTAGCTGTCAAGGTCCCTTATTAAAGGTTTTGCTGAAATAATGTCCTGGTCGGTTCTTCCAGTATATTCAATGATGAGTCCGTGTCGCCTCCTTAGTAAAGCTTCGGGCAGCAGTGAAATTCCTAACGCAGGTTCTGGGCCTATATAACCCTCATTAGATCCCTGCCTGGCCAGTTCATCGGCTTTCTCATTTCAAACAGAGGGCCTCCCATACTGTTAATTATTCTTGCATGACCTGTACCCGTGTGTGTTTTGTACAGTGAATGATAAAGCCTGTAGTGACCTAATCTTGCCTCCCCCTGAATTACTATGTGCAAACGTGGGAGGTCTAGAAGAGTCTTCATTGCTGCAGTGGGCGTGGTTCTCATCGCCCATGTAATGTCCAAACAGGCCAAACTTTGTACGTTGCCCAATTTTAGTTTGGTGGTTTCTTGTGTTACTTTGGGCCACCCGACCTAAGCTGAGTATGTAAGAGAGGATCTAACCACTCTGGTGTACAACCAGTGCACAATACCTGATTTTAACGCCCACGACTTATCATACAACTGCTAGAGTTGTCACCGATTTGTCGACCATTTTCTCAATATGACGGTTTCAAGTAAGTTTAGAGTCGAAAACGACTCCGAGATACTTTACTTCTCCCTATATAGTGATTTTTTTTCGCTAAGGAAAAGATTTAATTTTTTCCTTCGCGTGAAGGGTATAATTTTGAGTTTTACGGGACTGACCTTGAAGCCTTCTTGTTAGGTCTATTCAGTTACCTCGTTCACAGCCTTTTGCATCCGTTTCCTGATCGTGCCTACAAATTTCCCTTCCACCAAGACAACTAGGTCATCGGCATAACCTACAGAAGAGAATCGTTCATCTTTTAAGTCCTTTAAAAGTTCATCCATTTCCAGGTTCCATAGTATGGGGAGAAAACTCCTCCCTGAAGACACCTCCCCGCTACCTGGACAATTATAGTTTCGTCATACATAGACGAATAAGCCACCCTTCCTTTGAGCAGTCTATCCACCTGCAGCAGGTCTCCTCCAGGCCACTCACTCTCAGGGTGAAGGTTATGGAGTTGGAAGATGTATTGTCAAAGGGCTTTTTTATGTCCAAAAAGGCACATGGAAGGATCTCTTTGTTGTCTAGTGTTTTCTCTACTCTCCAGGTGAGGTAGAGAAATGCTGTTTCAGTCGAAAGACCAGCTTCATAGGCAAATTGGTTTTCATTTAGTGGTTGGTGTACCAGTATTCCTCCCCTAATGTGCTTATCAAACAGTTTTTCCAACGTTTTAAGCAAAAAAGACATAAGACTAATTGGTCTCTAATTCTTTGGATGCAAATAATGGGCCCGACCAGGCTTTGATATAAATACCACTCTGGTAAGTCTCCATAATTTTGGCAAGTAGTTTGGGGCCAAACTGGCTCTGAGTACCATGCAGATCTTTATCATTAGAAGTTTCGAGCCCTTCTGCAGCATGGCAGGAATAATTACGTCCGGCCCCGGAGATTTATAGGCTTCAAATGAATTTATAGCCCATTTGAGTTTATTGAAAGTTACCACTCTTCTTGCAGTCTCCCAGTCTTCCCTTGATGAAGTGTTGCCAAGATAACGGGATACCTGGTTTCTCCAGTCTGAGGGCAACTGCGTATAATTACAGATCCAGGAAAATGTATCCGAGAAAGTTCGATCAGTGTTTCTTTTCCTATTTTGGTGTATCTCCGAATTTAGACTCCAGAGTACCAATCAAATTGCAGTGAGAGTCTTTCGAGAGTACTTTACGGAGTCTGACACATGCTGGCATCTCCTCACAGTACCTCCTCCATGATTTTCTCTTGGTATATCTCAATGCTTTATTATATTCAGTTAGGGATGCCCTATAGTTATCTCAGTCACCTGATGTTTAGGTCCTGTTCAACAGTTTTCTTATTTGCTTTCTCATGGTTGCAAGGTCTTCATTCCACCAGGGGGCGTTCCTGCTGGAAGCCTTTACAACCAGGAAACAGTTTTCATTGTACGCTGAAATGACTGCCTCAGTTAACTGATCCACAGCCATTTCAAGCTCAAGGTTATTGTGAACTTTCCTTATCGTGTTCGCCAAGTTTTGGTCTTGGTCTACCTTATAGGCTTTCCAGTCCGTTTTACGAGGATTACGATAATTTTCTATCACTCGCTGAATCCCAGCGATTTTGAACGTGATGTATCTGTGGTTTGAATAACTCTCCTCATCAGATACTTGCCAATTTATAACAAAGTTACTTACGAAAGAAGTACCAAATGTTATATCAATTACTTTCCTTCTTCGTCTGATAACGAAAGTTGGTTTGCTACCCTTATTCAATATGTCTAAATCATTTGCCACAGCGAATTGTAAAATTAACTCACCTCTGATGTTGGTATCGGTGCTGCCTCATGAGAGGTGATGTGCGTTGGCGTCGCAGCCAATGCGCATCTGCAGACCAATGTTTCTGCAGTGTCTCACAAGCTCGTTCACTGCCCTAGGCACTTATTGGACGCGCATTTTAACGTGACAGAAATGGAGTTTGCAAGAAAAGTGCCAATACTTTATAAATATCCCAAATAAATGGTTTGCAAGAATTTAATAATGTTGCTAAATTCGTTGATAGAATGTCTTCAGTGAGCGCTCACTGATAACACTGATAGCAATCAATCCATGAGTAAAATACCTTCCTTATCTCAAAAAAAGTTGCCATTTATTATAAAATAAAGAATCACGCTTATGTTTTTTTGAGGCGGGGGTTTCAATGTACTGTCATTTTAGATTGGAGTTTCCTTTTTGGAATTTCGTGCCAAAACCATAGTTTATCTGCTGTGATCAGATAGACAAAAAACGTTTCCTGAATCACTTTGAATGGCTGCAGTAATTATTGGTATATCACCACAAGCTTTCTCTAAGAAGTGAGACTATACTTTTGCCATTTTGAAATCCTTATGCATGATGGTATGTATAGCTTCTTAAGATAAAATTTTTAGAGGAACTACTCTATTTATCAATTTCCCCCCCCCCCCTCCTTTTATTGTCTGTTTCTATAGTTTTCCACAATTCAATTTGCACTACTACATGGAATAACTATCTTTTATTCTGTGTGTTCTATAAATGTCATTTTTTGAAATTACGCTCTACTATAATCTATGTTTAGACATATACAAAGTGAACGTTTCAGTTTGCGATGCGACTGTACTTTTGAGGATAAATGACAATTATTTTTGAACGTTTGTAATAAAATTACTTGAACCACCTTTCATCATGCACCAAAATAATTCAGCTTCAAGACAGCACTGTAAATTGTTGTTATAGTAACTATGGGTTTAAACAAAAGTTCCTGATTATTAATTCTCTTGCAGAGAGACTAGTTTGTGTACTTTGTAGAACTTTAGTACTTTAGTAGTTTTTGGGATATTCTTGGAACTTTTAGTTCAATATTTTTAATTCGTTAGCAACTATTTATATTGCATTATGTCTGAAGAATTTCTAGTAGTACGTTAAGTTTTTGGATGTCGTTTTTTAAGTTATTTTTTATTTGACAATTGGTTAGTGTTTTGTATTCTTTTAAGGCAGTGACTGATTTTAGCCAAACGTTGTACTGTAATGTTTATGGCAAGTATTACACTATAACGAAACCTCATTGCATTGTAGCGAATTCTCGTTTTTAATACTTTACTTGCATTTCTCCACTTTTTCGCTTAGTATAGTGTTGTCGAACCTAGAAGTAATGAAGATTTTGGTTTGTGCTTTAAAACAGAGTGGACGTGTCGTATTAACAGTTCGCGTTCGTGTGATGAGTGTTAAAAAACTTGCGACCCGCCAGACCGTTGATGGAACCCCGCATCCATCATCAGTGTGGTCTGGGTCGCTTGGCCTGGCCGCTCCCGCTGCCACTCCACACAATCGCTGGTTTGAGACGAATAAGCGTTGTTGCGGATTCCTCGCTGCAGCAGAGACAAGAACTTTTGTCTCGTTTCAATTATTAATTATCAAGTGTTATCTAGGGTTGTCTTAATTTTGAAGCGTAAAGTTGTGTTCGAGTGCGCCTAGTGAAAAACATTAGCGTTTGAAATTCACGTAGTAAAGTCGGTGAAAAGCGATAAGTGAACGAATCAAGTATCGATTTGTGAAATTAGTTCCACTGATAACTACTCCCAGTCTTAATGAATAACAGTTATTAAAATTAACTTTCAATTTCAACAATTTTTATTATCTGTTACAATGCAGAACATCGCTGGATTTTAGCTAACGCTAAATTATCTTCCCACGTCAATAATCACGCAATATTAACTTCAACAATGGTATGCCTATTCTCAGACTAATAAGCCCCCAAGCACTACAAAACATGCTCTAGCAGCAGCTTTAAAATTATTTTCCACTCTATTCAACTAATTACTAAGCTGTTCCACATAGCAAGTCCATTTCAACATACAATCCGGTCATTATGGACTGACATGGCTTAGGACCTGAGCAGGACCGAGTTTCCTTATTGCTAACAATTTCTAATCCTGATGCAGAAACTGTTTCTCTCATAAACGTAGAATCCAATACCTTATTTAAACACAACCACTTTTAAAAATTGAAAACGAGGAATACTAAAACGAAGAGAACTAACCAATTACTCACAAAGAGAATATAACGCTCAGACCAAAACTCATGAATCCTTCTTACCTCCTTCTACAAGAAATAAATTCCAATTCTTAACAGACTCGATTGATCCCATACCAGTTACAACCCATAGGTAACGAAAACAATAAGACAGTTTCCTGACAACCACCAATATGCATTCATTATGTAACCAACATCGTCCCATTACAAAAAATTCTTGATATTTATATATCAATATCAAGCTATACAAGGAGGTACTGTAAAACTATTAGCTAAGATAGTCGATAAATACAAACTAATCAAAGCAGTCCTTGACGAACATAAGGTCATCCGACACACTTTTGTACTACCTGAGGATAAGAGCTTTCGAATAGTAATCAAAAACTTATATCACTCCAACGGCAAAGTTGACATAATTGAAACCTTAGTGTCTTATAGACATCAAATAAAAAATATTTCTATTGTCCAACATCGAGATAAAAAACTCCTTTCAACTTATTCTTTGTTAACCTCAAACGATAGGGACGCGGTGGCTGAGATGGTTCAACCAGTTGGCTCTGTCCTCTAGCCGGCGCGCGCGAGTTCGAGTCTCGCTCAACCCATGGGTGTGTGTGAATGTCTTAGCATTTAAGTGCATGTTGGTAGGCACAATAAGCCTTGAAGTTGCAGTGTCTGTAAGTGCCCCCCTCCCCCAAAAAACCTTCAAACGATAGGATAATAACAAAGAAGTTTATAATATTACTACCCTATTAAAAGCCATTGTCAAAATAGAATTATCTCATAAAAAAGAGACATCGTACAATTCAAAAGATGCCAGTGTTACGCTAATACTCAGAACTATTGCACACGCTCACACTGCTGTGTCAAATCTTCTGAAAACTATAACTATAAAACAAGCACCAAGAAAAAAAAGATGGGAGTAAAGCTAAATGTGTCCTCTGCAACGGGGAACACTCAGCAAACTATAGGAGTTGTATGGTTTACAAGCATGTAAAGAACAGTTTTCCCCTTCTTAGAGAAAGGTAGGTCCCAATAAACCAGCTCCTACAAAAAATATCGACTCCTGTTATTGCACCCCAAGCAAGTACCCAATCATAGGTCAGATTTAATTTAACCAATACTCAAGTTTTACAATACAGTATTGATCGTTCAACATACGTCCAAAAATCTCACAAAACCCCCTATAGCGTCAAAGCGATATAATGATCTTCATGCAAATCATCGACTCAGAGAGAATTAGAATCAACACGCTCATGGAAGAAATAAAAAACCTAAAAGATTTAGTGAACCCCAAACCGACACAATAGTGCAACTACTCAAGATAGCCCAGTGGAATGCGAACGGCTTGGTTAATTATCGCCAAGAAGTTGAAGCATTTATACTGCATAATAAGATAGACATTCTATTGATCTCCAAAACACATTTCACTAAACAATCATACTTTAAAATTTGCGGTTATAACATATATAACACCAATTATCCAATTGACACTGGAATCATAATAAAACACTATATAAGACATTACAAAGTATTGCTCTGAACTTATACAAGCTGCCAGTATTAATGTAGAGGACTAAGCAAGCCTACTATTTGTTTCTGCAACTCATTGTCCCTCTGGACACCGACCCAACAAAGATACTCTTGAGGAATATGTGCAATCCCTAGGTAATCGATTTCTTGTTGGGAGAGACTTCGATGCTAAACACCCCCATTGGAAATCCAGTTTAATTACCTCAACATTATGCAACAGTACTACTTAGATCACTTTTCTACTTACCAGCTTACCTATTAGTCGAACGATACAGCAAAAATTCGTGACCTACTCTTTTTTGTGACTAAGGGCATTTCTCTGAACTATTTGAAAATTAAATCGTGTCTTGACTTAACCTCTGACTACAATCCCGATCTCTTCATCAGTAATCAGTAAATCGAGATCTCCGACATTAACCAATCACAAAACAAATTGGATCTATTTTAGAGATATGTTAGATGATCACCTAAAAACTAACATTTTATTAAAAAAGGTTACTGATACTGAAAATGCAGTCGAAATCCTCAACCAAAAAATTCACCTGACTGCCTCAAGGGCCCCACCACAGTTACCAGAAAAATTACCGATTTGTGATTGCACTGTATCAGTAAAACAAATGGTGTCTTCGAAGGATATGGCATAAAAATAACCTATCTACAAACGCAAATTTAATACAGCAGCCAGAGAACTAAAAGAAATGATCAATTAACCAAAAAACAGATATTTTTAGGTACTAACAGCTGTAAAGGAGACTGAATACTCATTCTTGAAAGCCACTAGACGTCTTAATAGATCCTAACTGCAAATACCCCCTATTCGAAACGTAGATTGAACATAAGCTCGTACTGATGAAAATAAAGCAAAACTATTTGCTGCCTATCTTCAGACTGTTTTAGAAGGAGTAAACAATTTATTAATAGTGCCTTACCTATCTGCCTATAAAACCATTCTCACCTGGCAAAGTCCGTGGCTGGTTTACAAAATGGCGGTTTAAAATTAACGAATCAGTCTTCCCTAAATGTAAAGTCTTCACTAAATGTAAAGCCACCGTTCCTAGAGTTAGTATGAATGGTCACGTTCTCCACAAGTTGATAGTGTATGATACCTGGGACTACACCTTGACAAATGATTAACTTGGAGAACCCATATATGGACCAAGAGAAAACAACTTAACCTCAAACCGAAAAACTACTAGTGGCTAATAAGCCTCAAATTTAAGATTTTTCTTGGTAACACACTTCTCGTATATAAAACTGTATTGAAACCTATTTGGAGCTGTGGTATCCAGATGTGAAATACTGGTTTACGCTCTAACATAGAATTACTGGAAGGGCCCTTCGGGTTGTGCCTAACAAAGAAATACGGGACGACCTGAAAGTGTTAACGATGAAGGAATAAGTAACTAAGTGCAGTGCCAAGTCTCTCGGTAAATAAGAAACTCATCCTAATCCGCCTGCGTTCAACCTTTTAGACAACTGTGAAGAAGTGTCTACACTCAAATGTTCTAAACCACTAGACTTTCCATTTTGTACCTTTAACTAATTTATTGCATTAAGTATCTATTGTAAATATTATTTAAGTTATTCATAAGGATGGGTGCCAAAGGATACGTCTGTCATAATTTATTTCAAGTGCCATGTTAATTTTTTATCTGAATTGCTTATTGCTGCATAGCAGATTTCAAATAAACAAATGAACATATGGTTAATCGTAAAATGATGTAAGTATATAATGTTCAAGAAGAAGAAGAAAAAATTTAAACGGTGACGGCAAACATAATATAACATAAAGATAAAAAATTAATAAATTAACATATTTTTAAATCAACTGATTAATTTTAAAATCCTTGGCTTTCTACTAGTTCTTTTTGAGTATGTAGCTAGGATTTTGGTGGAAGTAACGGTACAAGCTGTGGGCTATAACAAGGTTTTGTTTTAAATGGATGAACTGCACAAGTGGCCTCTTATGTGCTAGTTGAGGTAAAAAAATGAACATATAAATGCAAAACTATAGAGGTCAAGTGTTTGTTATTCTTTATAAACATACATTGATTCCATTCTTCGATAGGAGTAAATAATTTCATAACGACCTTGATATATTCAACATGTAAGTAATATGTTTCGTTTTAAAAGTGGTCGCGTTGTAGCTTTTCTGAAAACTATATACTGATGTCATTACTTCAATAGGGCTCTGTTTTTTTCTTCTTGACACAACGTGGAAGAAATTTATCACTATTATCATCACAGCGGTTTTCCTCGTTTCCTTAGCATTGGGCTCCATTTTCACCGGTTTTTAGTCACAATCTAAAGAATAAATTTTATTTTATTTATTAATATCAGTATAGGTCACAATTACATATAAGTGCTATAAGGAATTGATTTTTTCTCTCTTTGTTTTTAGCACTTAGTAGAAAGTATATGGGTTTACAAGCACTTTTCAACAGTGAAAGTGAGTTTTATAACTATAAAAAGATATTCGGTATTGTTTTAAAGGTTATGGTTAATTCACAATATAACTTTCCTTACGTGCACGTAATTCCAAGGAAGGATTTCTAATGGGAAAGTATTTAAAGGCTGCGAATTATTTAAACAAAACAATAAAACACAATATTTTAAATTTGCTATATCCACTTGTATTGTGTACAGAAATATAACTTTTTCCCATCTTTATAAATGTAATATTTTAGGACTATAACAAAAATATAAGGAAACTTTCCAACTGATTCTTGAATTACTCTTATAAGATTTAGAACGGCTGTGTCTAGATTTTAATAACACTTTTGTGTTAAGTTGACTATCTAGTAATAATATAAAATAATTGTTTTCCGTTTTATTTATAAATAGTTCGGCTCGTGCATCGAAGCAGAACAGACGTGTGTGAGCCAGCAATACTTGGGATATCGCAACGTAAAACGGCTGCTGGCCATTATGCTCCTGCCACAACATTTCAAACCAGTCAACAGTACTGCCCAATGCAAGTAGACCACAACAACCAAACTCGGTATGTACAACCAAATTATTCTTATCAACAACTACCAAATGCAAATTCGCAAACACAATTTTTAATAAACGATAATTTGCACGCTTCGAGTAATGCAATGCAAATAAATACTCCGTTATAAAGTGATATCGCTTATCAACAAATGTAAATACCACAAACACCTCACGATTCTGAATGGCATCTAGTTGAAAACAGAAAACGTAATCGCAGCAGTGATAAATTGCAACAACAAAACAAGCAACCTAAAATTACAGACTACTGGTTAAATCCCACAAATCGATTTGCACCATTAGCTGGAACTAACGAAGGCCAGCAGGAACCAATATCAACGGACCCCAAACCGCCGCCGATCTTTATATCAGGTGACAAAGTCATTGAACCGTTAATAAAAATGCTGGAAACCGTAGCAAAGGGAGAATATGAAATTAAAATATTATATAATAATGAGGTTAAAATCACACCTAAAACCTCAGATAAATACAGGCTTATAGTTAAAGCATTAACGGAGAAAAACACGGAATTCCATACCTATCAGACAAAGCAAGAGCGCAATTTTCGAATAGTTATCAGAAATTTACACCCTTCCACTAACCTGGAAGAATTAAAGGTAGAATTAAAAGGGCACGGCCATCAAGTTACTAATGTATGGAACATTAAACAAAGATACACTAAGAAAGAACTACCGCTATTCTTTGCTGATCTGAAACCGGACGATAGTAATAAAGAAGTATACAACATTACTAGACTTACTCACTCAGTAGTAAAGATTGAACCACCTCGTCCTACCCGACAAATCCCACAGTGCGCCAGGTGTCAGCGTTTTGGTCATACCAAGAACTTCTGTAATCGGAGCCCAAGGTGTGTTAAGTGCACCGGAAGTCACGCGACATCTCAATACCTACGTAAATACAAAAATAATGAGGTACGCTGTATCAACTGCAACGGGAATCACCCCGCCAGCTATAGGGGTTGCACGGTCTATAAGGAATTGCAACAAAAAATGTACCCTCCATTACGAAGGAAGCAACTTGATAATGCCTCCCATATCCTCTCCAGACGCACTAAATCTAATCTAACACATGCCCAAGCGGCGAGAAGTAACCTACCACTGATCTCTCCAAACCAACTCCAACCTCAACAACCTTCACCAACTACTTCGTCAGATGACATAAATGAAATGAAAAAAATGATGAACAGTCTTCTGGAACAGATTATACGTCTGACGGAACAAATGGGAACAATGCTTAACCTATTAACCGCTCTCGTCGTTAAATCCAACAATGGCTCATCACATTAGAATTGCACAATGGAATGCCAATGGGCTGTTACAACATAAAGAGGAACTAACTTCTTTCCTTATAAATCAACAAATAGATGTCATGCTGATTTCAGAAGCGCACTTCACTGACATAAGCTTCCTCAAAATCCCTGGATTTGCAGTCTACTCAACCAAACATCCTGACGGTGGGGCTCATGCCGGCACAGCGGTGATAATTAATATCACTATTAAACATCATGAACTCTCCGAATATAAGCTAGAGCATCTCCAAGCAACAACATTAGTCATAGAAGATTGGACAGGAACAATAACAATATCTGCGGTATACTGTCCTCCACGCCACAACAACAAACAACTTCAATATGAACATTATCTACCGACCCTGGGCAACAGATTTATCTCATGCGGAGATTTTAATGCCAAGCATGAACAATGGGGTTCTCGAATAACTTTAAAGCAATTACTAGCGTTAGAGCACATTATCTTTCCACTGGTGAGCCTACTTACTGGCCAATAGACCTGACAAAACTTCCTGGTCTACTAGATTTTGCTACAGTTAAAGGAATCCTCCTTAACCATATAACCATTCAGTCCTACCTAGACTTATCTGCTGATCACTCACCCATCATATTAACATTTGGAACGCATGTGTTAATCAATCAAAGTAATCCCACCTTATGCAGTAAACATACGGATTGGGACCTGTTCAGAGAGCAAATTGAACACACTCTTCCAACGGATATTCCATTAAAGACAGAAAACGACTTGATCATAGCGATAGAGCACTTGACTGCAATTATTCAGCAAGCTTCTTTGCAAGCCACTCCACAAAAACCCCAATGCATCTCTACCACTGACTGCCCCCTATTGGTCAAACAAAAAAGCGCAAACTCCGGAAAAAGTGGCAAACAACCAGACATCCTGCAGACAAGCGGAGATTTAACCAAGCCGGAGCTGACCTCAAAAGAATTCTGTCTGACATAAAGAATCAGGATATTCAAAACTATTTGAAGTCCTTAACATCGACGGAAGCAACTGATTACTCTCTCTGGAGAGCAACCCGAAAGCTCAAACGACCAATCCAACATAAACTATCCATACGTCTTGCGAATGGAACTTGGGCTAGAACTGACAATGAAAAGGCTCTCGTCTTTGCAACACACCTTCAACCCTTCCCTTCAGAAATCACACAAGCTGAGGAAAATATAATTCAACAATCCCTGGAGGCACCACTCCAGATGTGTCTTCCACTAACAAAATTTACAATAGCCGAAATAAAATCCCAAATTCTGACCAACCTTAACTCCCGAAAGGCTCCCGGGTATGACCTGATAACGGAGAAAATTCTAAAGGAGCTCCCTGAAAACGGTTTTGGGTATATCACCTACTTATTTAACGCGATGTTAAGACTGTGCTTTATCTCTCCGCAATGGAAAGTCGCTACAATCATTGTCATTCCCAAACCTGGAAAATCTAAAGAATAACTAACGTCTTACAGACCAATAAGCCTGCTACCAGTCCTATCCAAGGTTTTGGAAAAACTCTTCCTAACTCGGCTCACACCTATACTACAGGATAATAACCTACTCCCTGATCATTAATTTGGATTTCGGCAACAACACGCCAGTGTCGAACAAGTACATCGAGTCGTAGAGAAGATCACCAAAGACTTTGAGGCAAAAAGGTACTGCTCAGCTGTATTTTTAGATGTAAAGCAAGCGTTCGATAAGGTTTGGCATGATGGCCTGCTATTTAAGATCAAACCTTTACTGACTCCGGATTGCTTTCTACTTATTAAATCCTACCTCGCTGACAGACACTTTCTGGTCAAACATGGTGTATATACAACAACTTTATTTCACATAATCTCTGGTGTCCCTCAGGGTAGCGTGATGGGGCCGGTCCTCTACCTGTTGCTGTATGCTGACGATACTGCGGTGCTCGCATCTGATTTCGACTCTCTATTGGCAACCAAAAATCTGCAATCTCATCTAAATAATCTGCAACAGTGGTTTACAAAGTGGCGCATTAAGGTCAATGAGACAAAGTCTGTCCACATAACCTTTACAACAAGACGAAGCACTTTCCCACCCGTCACTCTAAACAATCAACAGCTCCCACAATCTGAAAGTGTAAAATACTTAGGACTTCACCTTGATAGGCGGCTGACATGGAAAACTCACATCTGGACGAAACGAAAACAACTAAGCCTTCAGTTTCGAAAAATGTACTGGCTACTAGGACGCAACTCGCAACTGTCTCTGAATTGCAAAATCCTCCTTTACACAACTATACTTAAACCGATCTGGACATACGGTATTCAGCTCTGGGGAACAGCTAGTCATTCCAACATCGAAATTCTGAGACGCTTTCAAGCCAAGACGTTGCGTAACCTCGTGGACGCACCATGGTATGTATCCAACGAGATTATACGTCGTGACCTAGGCATACCTTCAGTAAATGAAGAAATCCAGCGTCACACGGTACGCTACTGCGACAGGCTTCATATCCACCCAAACGCCCTTGTCGAGGGCCTTCTCGATGTTGCCGAAGATGAGCCACGACTTAAACGGATTAAAACTCTGGATCTTCCAAACCGCTTCGAGTGAGTGATAGCGTGTGTGCGCGAGTTTATAGTGCCATTTAGCTGTAAGCCAAACTGACTTACTACCACTTAAGGAATTTGTTATTGAACTCTTTCCTTCACGATATGCATGTACAGTACCACATAATTTACTAAATGTCAAATTTTGACAGATTGTAAAGTTCCTCAATAAAAAAAGTTTTATTTATAAATAATTTAAGTAGCTTCTCTTTTTCAATAATTGTAGAATCAACAATAGATACATTAGAAGTCAAAAGTCTATAGACACTTTCGGTTTTTTGCTAGTTTTGACATAAGGCCATTTTCCATAAAATATATTTTATAATAGTTCCCCGTAACAGGCCTTGAAGGCGGCCCTTTGGGGTCGTAACAGGATAGATCTGCTACAATCTAGAGCCTACGGTACACAAGGGTAGTAACGTGGTTAGCGCTACGTACCGACCGCCTATTATTACCCCAGAGTTTGACCTCTAGGTACTCATTTATTGCAGCCTGGGTCGAGCTGGGCCGTAAAAATGCCAGCTATCGAATTGGCCAGAGCGGGATTCGAACCCGTAACTCTTGGTTTCGTAGTCTAGCGATCTATCCACTAAACCACCACGGCTCTAAAATATGTTTTATTTATTCATAATCATTCCAAAAATACGATTGGTAAAAACTTTAGAAAACCAGGCATCTAATGTTAAAAGATATAATAAGAATGTTAAAATTCGCAAAATAGACAAGAAAGTTCTCAAATACACAAACTATAACAAATTAATTATGCTCAGATAGTAAACATGACAAGTAATGAATAATAAAAATAAGCCTAGTAGGATATTCTTCCAAACCGCCTTTAATTGGTCAAATTTTAGTCCAGCAGTTAAAACTCGCGGTTACACCAGACACGTTCTTAAATTATTCCACAAGTTTTAGGTGATGTTGATATCGGTGAGATCGACATAATGACGATGGAACCGGTCTATGACCTCTTGGTCTGGTGCTTTGAGTCATCATTTTGCTAGTGTATAAAGCCCACGGCAGCATGTGGTTTTCCAGAATTGCTTCGTATACTTGTCGGTCCATGATGTCCACGGGAGGAGAAGTACCCCTACATAATCACCGATTTCTTCCATGCTTGATTGTTAGAGGGATACCAGCAGAGAGCCTTACGTACTTCACTCCATTCGTGCCAAATAAGGAATTTTGATTTGTCGTTTCAGACGGTTTTCTGTCTGCACGCGTCCACCCCAGATTGGGTGAGATAGGCCACTTTACTCTCGCGGCACTATCTTAGGGGAGACCCACGGTTTCTTTGAGGGATGAGGGGGTGCAATCCGGAAAACTGTAAGCACCTCCTAATAGTGAGGATCAATAGGAGTTCGCTTCGGAGTCCAATTTTCAAGAAATATTGACTGCGGCGAGACAGGAACTTTCGCGCGATATACGAACGATGTTTCTATTAACGAGTCTGGTTGTAAATTTGGGTTTCCCAGGAATGCTGCGTTTCTTGATTCTTCTATTCACTTGTCAGTGCTTGATGACTTGCGAAATAGCTTGCCTAGAAACCTTGAACTGCCTAGACAGTATGGCCAGTAACAGCCCGTTCCGTTTGTCTCGTATGCTAACTTCTTGCTTGTACAATGTTACTGCTTCCGAGGCTTTGGCCTATTTTCTAAACTAATCTAAGTTAAAAAAATGGTAAGATAAGAAAAAAGAAAAATATAATTCAACGTTACAAAAAAATATTGAAACGGCAAATTACCATTAAGAACTAGAGACTTGAAATTTGGTATGTAAGTTACTTGTAGGTAGGAGACGCAGTATTGCTGTATTGGATATATTTTTATTTATTAGGAATGCAAGCTCGATTTATATGGGAATTATATTATGGATGTTTGAATGATTGCATAAGGAGAAATAAACACTTAAGAACAGAAACAAAAGTGCGCATTTGTAAGTCCAATACTAACATATGCTGCTGAAACTCACGCAGATACAGCAAAGATTAAAGAAATGCTCGAAGTGGTGGAAATGAAAGAAAAATTACTGGATGAACTTTGCGAGATCAAATACGAAGCGAAGATATACGCGAATAATGTAGCATTTAACAAATAAAAGAATCGGTTAGAAATCGAAGAGTAGAGTGGAATCAACATATATCCAGAATGGACTAAACAAGATAAGTAAGGATAGGTCGAGACAAAAGACCAACCAGAAAGGCGCAGCTAAGGCAGACCAAGAAGACGGTGGAAAGGCAATCTGGAATAGAACAAACTATAAGCTTAAATAAAAAGAAGAAGAAGGAATGCAACTCCTTCTTTATTTTTCTTCATTCCCTTTGTAGTATATTTTGTGACCACTCTTTAAAGTTATGCGCTTTACCTAATCCTTTGTTTTTGTTATTTTTATAATGTTCTATCTTATTTTATTTATTTCTACTTCTAGTTTATCTGTAGATACTTATATCACTTATATCTGTTTTTTTCTTAATTTACTTGTGGTTGTTTTTTCATTCCGTACATATCAAGGTTCTACCTCTATCCTAGAATTTTTGGGGCTGATTGATGTATGAATGCGAGATTCTGAGACACAGCCTTTACTCGTCTGGGGTAATATATTTTGGAAAGTCGAATTTCATATTACTATAACGTAATCTGGGTTTTTAGCCTAATTTGCGACTTGTTGGCAAGTAGAAAGTGGGTCTCTTAATTGGAGCTTGACTGCCACTTTGGTTATACCGTTGCCCAGTCTAATTCGCCATTCTTTCTTTAATGATGACTAGTTGTCAAAACCATTTTGCTAAAAATTTTGTTTGGAATGTGGCCGCTTTTGTCCAAAGCTCTAAGAGAGAGCAATAATTATATTCGCTAGCTACAAGAAAAGAGGTACCCTCTGTAAACAAATTCCTTACATTTTTAGCAAATGATTATGCTTTAAAAATGTAATTTTTTAAACTACGATGTCCCGTATTATTCCACAAAACCTAGAACTAGCTACTTCCAAAAAACAAACAGGACGTTTGCTGACGGTATGAGAAAAAAATCTGGTGTGAATATCACACGACTTTCCAACGACAGTCCAACACTCGAAAGCTAATTAAAATAAACAGTATAAGATAATAATTGACTCATACTTAAAATTTTGCTACGTCACTGAAGGTAACCGTGCGAGCTCGGCTGTACAGCCTTCGCCATTATCGCCTGCGTGCTCCCTCCTAGCGGCCAAGCGCTCACCCTCCTGTAGTCGGGGTAGCTCACCGAGCGCGCTGTGATTGATCCGTTTAATTAATTTTTAATCGGCTATAACTTATTTATTTGACCTCGGATCAAAAAAATTTATTGTAATTTTTTGTTCGTCTCGGTTTGATCTATCCGGCAATATAAATTTCACGAAACATTTTATAAACACTCGGTATATTAAAAATTCTGAGCTTGACTTTTTTTTCGAGTTCCTATTTTATCAACTTTCATTTTAAATTCATGTTTATTTCATGATAACAAATTATTTTTATTCTCATAAATTTTTTGTATCTTCAACCGCTTTTTTACCAAAAGCTTCGCACTGCGTCCCCTACCTACAAGTAATTTGCATACCAAATTTCAAGTCTCTAGCTCTTACGGTTCTCAAGATATCTTGTTTACTGACAGACCGACAGACACACACACACACACACACGAACCAATGCCTCAAAACAACTTTTTTGGTGTCCTGAGGCTATAATTCGTCCAGAAATGTGAAAAACTGGGTAGGTCAAATTTCCGCCGATTACATTACTTTCCTTATTATAGGATAAGGAAAGTAAAAAATCTAGTTGAACATCACGACTTTCCTTATCCTATTATTATATATTATACCGGGTCCATCGTCTCGGTGCGCTGCTCTCGTCCCGGAACTTGTTATTTTAATAAAAGGACGAAGCGCGAGTCCAACACTCGAAAGCTGATTAAAATAAATAGTAAAAGACAATAATTGACTCGTACTTAAAATTTTGCTACATCACCGAAGGTAACCGTGCGAGCTCGCCCGCACGGCCTTCCCCGTTATCGCCTGCGTGCTCCCTTCTAGCGGCCAAGCGCTCTCCCCCTTCCTCCCGCAGTCGTCTCGGTAGCTCTCCGAGCGCGCTGTGATTGGTTCGTTTAATTAATATTTAATCGGCTATAACTTATTTATTTGACCTCGGATCAAAAAATTTCATTGTAATTTTTTGTTCGTCTCATTTTATGAACACCCGGTATATTAAAAATCCTGAGCTTCAATTGTTTTTCGAGTTCCTATTCTACCAACTTTTATTTTAAATTCATGTTTATCTCATGATAACAAATTATTTTTATTCTGATAAATTTTTTGTATCTTCAACCGTTTAGATTCGCGACCGCTTTGCAACCGATTTTGGGACCTTGAGACCAAACGGCTAGGCCGATTTTTACCAAAAGCTTCGCACTGCGTCCCCTACCTACAAGTACCTTGCATACCAAATTTCAAGTCTCTAGCTCTTACGGTTCTCGAGATATCCTGTTTACTGACAGACCGACAGACACACACACACACACACACACACACGCACGCACGCACACACGCGCGCGCACACACACACACACGCACACACGCACGCACGCACACGAACCAATGGCCCAAACCAACTTTTTTAGTGTCTTGAGGCTATAATTCGTCCAGAAATGTGAAAAACTGGGTAGGTCAAATTTCCGCCGATTACATTACTTTCCTTATTATAGGATAAGGAAAGTAAAAAGTTGTATATTGAGAATACGGATCATAACTACAAAAAATTCTGATTACGAATGATATTGTGATACGAGTGGATGTTTCTATAATAGGTATGGTAAAACTATTTTTTTTTGGCTCTGAGCCCACGCGGGAGCAAGGCCTGCAAATTGGGAGGTTAAGGTTCTCAATTGTTCGCCTTCTCTGTCCGGTCGTCACGCATCATCTCTGATGCGGGGTGATGTGGCAAGCACGCGCCTTAGACGACCGCCATTGTTGCCTATTGTTTGAGTGAACGTAGGCACTCAATTATTTTTAGTGACTGAGTAGGTCACCCGCCAAGCATTAGAAAGCTCTGAGAATGCAACGCGGATCCGCCTGCGCCTACCAATCTGGCGTGGTAAAATTATTTACAATTCAAAAATACATTATGCTCAATGGAAAGAAAATATGTTACGTACTATATTTTACAGCAAAATAATCACATATACTCAGACACCTCCTCTTTAATGACACAAGTAAAGTCAAAATTGATTTATATGTGAGTTTAACTAGATTTTCTGGCAGTGATGATACATATATAATATTTGTAAATACTGTTACAATAGCATAGAAGTTATGTATATTCCAGTTTGTAACCAAAACAAAAATTAAGCAGTTGCTCTTTTCATTATCTCTAAAAAGGGGCGAGTTTTATTTTGTTACGGTAATATTATTTTATTAAAACTAGAACATAGAAAATAAAGCATACTGTTTTCTTGTAATTTTTATTCTACACAGTTCGTTTTATCGATTTTTTACAAGTATTTCCTATTTTTGAATTATACAGCTGAAAAAGTCAAAATGAAAGAATTTTTTATTTTGGTGTGGCACTATTAAAATTCATTATACTAACATGATCTTTTTTTATCAACCACTAATTCAGAAGATATTAGAATAAAACAATATTAAAATATAGATGTTGATTAAAAACATAACATTGTAATTACCTCTAAATCGATGCAGTCATTGATTAAAAATATAAAGTTAGCACGTGTTATGTTTTCTACAATATAAGTTTATAAAGAGTTTCAGAATTTACAAAAATTTACAGTTTTTATCGTAAGAAAATAAGAAGCTATCTAAGAATAACAAAGCCTTTAGGGTAAAATTACTAAAATTATCAAGAAAAATAATTGTTCAAATGATATCAGATTAAGATTGTTAGGGTATGAAATTAAACAATTATGTCTTCTCAGAAGAGCGAAAATTTCACTTAACAGAAGAAAACAATCAGTGAACATAAGTTAAGAAATTTTATCAACACAATTGAAAATTATAAAGGGAGTACAAATTCTCCGCCATTAGACAAAAGATGGCCCCACCAGTAAGTTATGGTTGAAATTGTCAGATGTAAAACTTTATATCGTAAGGTAGGACATCTGGCAGCACCATAATCTTAAAATATTAGCGATTATGTATCAGCATCACTTTTGATTTACTTCTTTAATTTGAAGAAATCTGCGGCTGAGGCGAATCGATTGCTTGTAGAAGCATATGGTGAGGCTGCTTTAAGTGAGAGAAGTTGTCGTGAGTAGTTTCAAAAGTTTAAAAACGAAGGACTTGACGTCGAAGACAAAGAACGTAGCGGAAAGTGTACGAAGACGCGGAATTGGAAGGGTTATTTGAGGAAGATTCCTGCCAACCGCAAGAAGAACTTGCACTTACGTTAGAAGTGACTTAACAAGCAATTTCACAATGTTTAAAATTGTTGGGAATGATTCAAAAGCAAGGAAATTGAGTTCCATAAGAACTGAAGCCGAGAAACGTTGAACGCCGATTTTGCACATATGAAATGCTGCTTGCCAAGCATAAGCGAAAGGGTTTTTTTGCATCGTATAGTCACTGGTGAGAGCCGTGGTGGTTTAGTGGATAGGTCGCTAGACTACGAAACCAAGAGTTGCGGGTTCGAATTCCGCTCTCGTCAATTCAATCGCTGACATTTTTACGGCCCAGCTCGACTCATGCTGCAATAAATGAATACCTGGAGGTTAAACTCTGGGGTAATAATAGGCGGTCGGTACGTAGCGCTAGCCACGTTACTACTTTTGTGTACCGTAGGCTCTAAATTGTAGCAGACCTATCCTGTTACGACCCCAAAGGGCCTTCAAGGCCTATTACGGGGAACTAGTATTATTATTAGTTACTGGTGATGAAAAATGGATCCACTACGATAACTAAAAAAAGAGAAAATTATGGGGACTACGTAACCATGCTTCAATATCGACAGTCAAGCCGAATATTCACGGAAAAAAACTCATGTTGTGTATTTAGTGGGATCAGTTTGGTGTCATGTATTTTGTGTTGCTCAAACTGAACAAAACCATTACTGGGGCTCTCTACCGAACACAATTGATGAGATTGATTCGAGCATTCAAGGAAAAACGCGCCCACTGCTACTCCAGACACGACAAAATTATTCTCTACTTGGAAACACTCAATTGGAAAGTCCTATCCTACCCGCCATATTTAACAGACATTGCCCCTTCCGATTATAACTTATTCCGTTTGATGGCACATGGCCTGTCGGAGCAGTACTTCACATCATATACCAAAAATTGGGTCGATTGGATAGCCTCAAAAAATGAAGCGTTCTTTCGACGCGATATCCGTATGCCGCCAGAAAGATGGGAAAGTAGTGGCTAGCGATGGACAATAGTTTGAGTAAAACATAAGGTTTTATTCTTTCACAATAAATGCCCAATTTTTGATAGAAAACGGCGGAGACTTATTTATACTCCCTTTATTTCATTTCTTTTTTTGTATATTATCCAATTCCAGTAAACACTTTTTCCCTCAATATCTTGGAGTTTTTGATTTTTATTTTTATATCCAAGTTTTCATCCAAAAAATTTCTCAATTTGTATTTTAGTACTTTTCTCTGTTTTCTAACGTTAATACCTGCACAACTACATTAATTATATATATTTTTTCCCTTTCCATATGTTCCAATATGTCGTTGATCTCTTTAATCTCAATTTATTAAGATGCAGAAAAACTGCAGTTGAATCAGTGGATAAGAGAAGTGTTAGAACACAAGCGCTACACCATAGTTCACTAATGAGGTGAAAGAGATAGCAAAGAAAAAAAGCTTTTATAAATTACAAAACAATTGGTAGACCAGAAGATCGCCAGTACTACGTTTAAGAAAGGTATTTAGCAAATCTGAGAATAAAATAACTAAAATAATACTTGGAGAGTGTTACAGAGGATATATACATAGAACGACTTATTTGAATCGCAGAAAAAGATATGGTATATGCTATGGAATAGAAACGCTGAAGTTAGCGATACCGTGAAAATAAATGCACGGATACAATATCTTAGGAATTTATATAATAAAAAAATAACTAAAACTAGTATAATACAAAATGAAGAAAATAAAAATAAATCTATCTACTTATCGGTGGAAAATATTCGAAAAATAATTAAGATACTGAAAAACAGGAAAGCATAGAGTCAGGATGCTAAAACATCAAGGGCGAGAATGAAATGAATCGCTTAATTTTGTATTGTTTGAACATACATGTGAACTATTAATTGAAATGCTGTTTTTTCTTTACGTTTTATAATTATTGTATATGTTTAGCGTTTTTGTGTAATATACAATCTATTATTTATTCTTTTATTTTTGTTTTATTTAGCAAGCCACATCTTGTTCTTTATTAATTAATTCCGTTTTTACGAAACAAAAGAGGTATAAGTATTCAATAGAATATTAATACTGTGTAAAAAGTTCTTATATGTCTAACCGAAAGTGATCAAGTTTTTTGAAATATTTTAATATAACATAATAAAATTAGCTTAGACTAACCATTATATTTTTATTTATTTATCCGTCATATTTTTTAGATTATCAAAAATTGGTTTAATTTTCTAGATTTTCTTTTTGTTTTGAAATTTTGATAGTGTTCTTACCTTTTCTAGCAAATTCCTACATCTTCTTTATTGCTCTATTTTGAATCCTTATACTACTTGCTGAACGTTGTTTTATAATATTGTAAATCTTCTTTATTTATGATACAAGTGTACTCTTTCTATTTATGTTTATACAATTTTTATAATAATGGGCAATTAAAATTTAATTGCTATACTTTATGTTAACTAAATGAATAAATTAGAAAAAAACTAAAGCAAAGTTTAACCGCATTTCTAATAAAACAGACTATTCAATTCTTAGGCCGCTACAAAAGTATTTTAATTTTTTGGTAATTAGCTTTAATTGTAATGAAAGTGTTGAGTTATACATCATGTTAAAGGGCATAGTTTGTACACTTTCTATTTTATTGAATTTTATTTTTTAAAATTTCAACTTAAAAAATCCGAATGTTAAAATTTTGGTCGCTGTTTCGCATCAATGGAACTTTATGGGATTTCAATAATCCGTGGTATTGAAGGTTAAGATGCGGTATTAGACCATAAATCCCAAAATTAGTTTAAAACATGGGGCCGGCGAAGAGATTGCTCTGTAAGCAATCCCAGAGCGAACTTAAAAAAACCTTTCGATTTCGATTTCGAATTTCGGGAAAATTCGAAATCGAATATCTAGAAATTATTCGACATAGAATTTTTTCTTCATTTTCGAATTTAGCGTAAAATTTCCTATAAGAATCACATTTAAAATCGTAATGTCGAAAATTTTCCCGAAATTCGAAGTCGAATATCTCGAAAACTATTCGACATAGAATTTTTTCGATTTCATTATTGAAATCAGCGTAAAATTTTCTTTAAGAATTACTCTTAAAAGCGCAATGTCGAAATTTTCCCGAAATTCGAAGTCGAATATCTCGAAAACTATTCGACATAGAATTTTTTCGATTTCATTATTGAAATCAGCGTAAAATTTTCTTTAAGAATTACTCTTAAAAGCGCAATGTCGAAATTTTCCCGAAATTCGAAGTCGAATATCTCGAAAACTATTCGACATAGAATTTTTTCGATTTCATTATTGAAATCAGCGTAAAATTTTCTTTAAGAATTACTCTTAAAAGCGCAATGTCGAAATTTTCCCGAAATTCTAAGTCGAATATCTCGAAAACTATTCGAGATAGAAACTTTTTGCTTTCGATTTTGAAATCAGCGTAAAATTTCCTATAAGAATCCATTTTAAAATTTTAAAAAATCCATAATTTTGTGACAGCGACAGACAGACCGACAGACCGACAGACATATAGAATTCAGTAACGAACTTTTTAAGTTCGTTGAAAATCTATTAACGGTAACACTATCTTCTAATACAGCCTCGATTCGGGCGGTCTTTTATAGTAAACTTAAAAGCTTTATTTTACGCTGTCGAATCTTTGTAGCTATAAGCACAGGCGTTTGCACCATCCCTATGGACAATAAGCCACTATTTGTATAAATTAGGCAGAACTAAGAGATGATACAGTAAAATACCTTATGTTATAACGTAAAAGCCATCTAAATACTTGGTTAATGTGGGTTAATACATATCAAATCAATGATTAAATGGATATTAGGTTGTAGAAACTATTGCTTTGCATATGGTGAACTATAATAGTGTGATTTAAGTTTAGCTGATTCCTAAAGGTCTATCTGTTACCGCCGAGTCACAATGTCAACAGCTTGACAGAATATATATTAGCATGGAACAATGATATGATATAGTATGGTCAACTCTTATCTCACCTCGCATAAGTCTTGATTTTGCACTATCGCATTACAATCTATTTCGATGAATAGCTCACTTTTAGTTGGAGGACAATTTGCCGAGTTTTAGAAAGTAGAAAAAGCGTACCGTTGCTACTTTGATTCCAAACAACAGGAGTGGTGGTAACGAGGTATAGAAAATTTTGCTCATAGATAGATGGATAGTTTATAATCCGATGGCATTTTTTCTTTTTAATTGTGTCTTTTTTTAAATATGAAATAAATTTTTTATATCAAAAAACCAAAGTGCTTTTGCACTACTCTAATACTACAAAAATTTAGCACTAAAAACTAAGGGGAAATCAGTATAATTAAATCATAATTACAGTTACATGAATCGAATTACTAATAATGTAATTGAGAGATTGATAAATAATACATAGGCGTTTTACCAATTATAACATATTGATATAGTAAAAATCGAAGTTATAATAGAGAGAACACAATAAACAGAATTTTATAAAAAAAATACAAATAGAAGCACGAAGATTTAAGAACTTAATATGAAGAAGTAAATAAATCGTCTATGCTGTTAAATATATTGTTATAGTTCAATTTTTCTATTTTTAGAGATATATACACATGATATTACTTGCACTAATCGATTTCATCGTATAATTATAATTTCAATGCCCAGCAATTTTACTTTAGGTTATAGCCGTTATGTTTATGTACACAAGTGTTGCGAACAATTGCATCTAATTATCTAATCTAAAACTATTTAAATATTATACATTCTTGTTCAAGCAAAGCGTTGGTTTGCCTACACATATAATTGACCTTAAGAGCGACCTCTCAAGAAATTAATAGATGTGTCGTTATTATTTGTATATTTGACAAATTGTTTGGACAAGCTCAGCGTACGTAACTCTTGACACTATTTCGTCTGAAGTTGTAGCTAATATAAATAAAAGTGGCAACAGCCTTGACGCAGGCGTGTCAAGCTTATTACTTTTGCAATGAGCGGAAAAATTCATGTAACAAACTTAACAGCATTCATTGAGCAAAAACAGTGTGATCGTGTAGCAACCGATTCAAACATCCCTTTTTATAACCGAACGGGGAGCTCCATGGCCAGGGCGCCCCCAAAAATTGTCCAAAGTCATAAAATGCCGGCGAGCCATTTTCATGTCGTTCGCTTTCATTTCCTGCAACAATCAGACATTAATCGTCTCCTTAAATATATCAATAATTCGAATTTCTCAAAGCTTCGCGTGTTGCTATATTTAGATATACAGCTACTTTGAAGCTGACATTAGGTTCCATCCGTTTGATCAATGGGTTTGACATACAAACGAATCAAATTAAAAATTAATGAAATATAAATGCACTGCTTTAGCTTCGCAATTTGTCATTGTTATGTTTAATTACCGTAATGCGTTGCTTTTTATATGTCATTTGGTTAATTAGCTCTTTACGATAGGTTGGTGTCGGCACTCTTCTTCTACAATAAAAATAAATAGGACAAATGAAAGTTTACCTTATACGTTTATTTATCAACTTACTTTTCTGGATTACCTCTGGTAACATCAGTCGTGTCTAATGTTATTTTTAAAGGAATTGCTCTTTGTTTAGCTAACAACGGTACTAACTCTACTCCATTAACTTTTTTTCTATGTAATAGAGAGTTTAAGTTGCGCTGGAGCGGAATTGCACTGAAATGCGACATTTTCCTTGTCTTCGCTTAGTTAACGCATTTTCCTTAGGTCTACCGTGCACCAAAGTATTATATCTTTGGCGTTCCTTTTCTAGAGCCTTTAGAGTGTTTTCCGTGGACCAACCCTATCGAAATTACAAATATAATTAAAAACAATTGTATGAAAATTAAGCAGGTGTTATAATTTTTCAGTGCAAGCTACCGATTAGCTCACCAAAGATTTCAAAAAATTAATTCCTATATTGCCAGGAGGCCTCCAGATGGTTCCACCAGGGCCTGGCTTTCCCCATGGAGGACTTTTCAAAAACTTAAAACGATTTCCTTAGCTTGCGGCTTCCTAACACTTCCTAACACTTACCGATCGCTGATGGAATACCAAATCATCATGCTTTTCCCTTTTTTCGCGCCGCCGACGCTCTGTCACTTGCTCGTCTGCAAACATTTCTGCATTAATCAGTTTCAGTCGAAAAGAAAGTGAATCTTTCATTAGCTAATTCAATGGCTTCTGAATGAAAAGAGCCACGCTTTCGGATGGCGAATATTCATGGGCTTTCTCTATTAGCGGTGCATGCATTAAACACGCGCGTGCTACAAACGAGATGTGTTGATATTCTAGTGGTAATTCTCACTTACCTAACTGCTTTTTATAGTCCGTGCGTTCCTTCGTGTTGGTTTTATAGCGGAGCGTGTTGTCGACGGCTTTTCTTAAATCTTTACTCCACTGGAATCGCAAGACAGGATCTTCTATAGTATGCACTATTTTCTTTCCGGAATGAGTTACGATAGGTGCACCGCCACCTGGGCGCCCAAGACCCAATGGACTTACAAGTCGTTTTGCCTTAAGACGTAACAATGTATTAAGATGCGTATAATAATTTACTAATTTACTTTTATAAAATCATTGTTAGGGAACAATCCTTCCAATCGCAGATTTCTAAGGCCTCTCGGCTTCGCTCCCCAAGTACTCCAAGGCCAATATTTCTCTATCATTTCGCATACCTGCGTATAAAAAAATATAAATGAAAATTAATGTCATGTAACATAATTTGGAGAGTTACCTCTCTTTGTTCCTGAATTTTTTTCGAGCGAGCCTCCTCTCGTTGACGATTCCACAGAGCAATTCCGTCTTGCACTAGACCAGCGCTAGTTTGCGTTGCTTCGTTAACAGTCATGTTTGCTTATCGGAAGGGTTTTCACAAGACAAACCTGCCTCGTGCAGATTTATGCACAAAATGAAATGGTCGAGACGGATTCTGTTTCTAAGCTGCCTGTTCGTGACGGGCACCGATTTAGTAAATCTCGGTCGGCTCCTGCGACGAAGCACAGCCCTTGCGTTGTCACCAATATTTATATGAAATTTGCAAACCTGCACAATAAATTCATCGATTACGTAAATGACTAATTCTGGGAAAAGCATTTATTGTCATATAGTTGCAAGTTATCGATGTAATTGCAATTGTACTTTGACTGTAAATTTGAAATAAATAAATTTTAATAATAGCTGGCGTAAAGAGTAGAATATTTTAAGTATTAAAAAGTTATCTTTACTAAGTTGTATAATAAAAAATAATTTAAAAGGAAGACGATAAAAGCTTTTTTCAATTTTGTGTTGCTAAGTAGTTATATTATTGATTCTATTTGACCTGCATGCAATATTTCTTACCAATAAATCCACCACTGCCACCTTAAGAAAGAGCTTGAGGCAAGCAACACTAAGATCTCTATTTTTAAACATGTCAAAAGCACAGGCTGTCGTTTATAATCTGGGAAGTTAAAGTTAAAATTGTTCATAATAAGAGAAAACTACAAACTAATACATTTATCTAAAGTTATGAGCTTCGCTGGTCAAGCTTTGGAAGATTTTGGGTGGAATAGAAAAGGTATAGACATTTCTCTTAATCCATAACTCACTCCTCCATCACAGAATGATGTTTTTATGACATTTGAAGTTGTTTTCTAACAGTTTTCTTTTTGGGGATTGCAATCTTAGTATTTTAAAAATATATTTTCTAGACAAATATTTGTGTATACAGCATACAAAAACTGTAACTTTATTTTAATGAACTGGTTTTTAAAATCTTTATATCAATAAACTTATTTTTAGTATGGAAAACATCAAATTCATTATACTGTTACTACAATTATTAACATAAAAACAAAAATCAACTAGAAAAACAAAATTTCAAATTCAGTTGAGTACAGCTCATACAACGAAACCAAGCAGAGATGTTGCAAACTAACCATACCTATCATACCAATAAAAACTACAGCCTTGGGCCGACTGGATCACCTGGCGACCAATCTGTCGACCCAACCGATCCGGATAGCGATCTTCAGGTCAAATTCTTGACTGATAGTAGCAATCAAAAACAACATGGAAGCTGTAAGTGACTTTTATTACGCTTTTATTACACATGGATCAGCCACCGAACTATGTGCAACACATACCATCGCACTCAAGCATAGACGCTTATAGAAACCCAGATGCATCTACGGCATATCTTTAAATGGCAATAAATAGCTCCTTTTGGCAACCTGCTTCAATGCAAACACTCTCATAAAATGCAAACTTATAAAGCAGTCAACCACTTAAAAGTTTTTCCAATGACAAATACAATGCAGTCGCATTTTACACACTACTCGGCCGATCAAAGAACTGGTGAACCATGGCAACATGCCAACAGAAAACGACTCAGAAATCAAGAAGAACAAAAGGTAATACTTCAAAAAAAAAATTCTGGCTTGGATTCAGTAATAGATTTGATGGGCTCACAGAAAAAAAATATAAATCAAAACACACAAAACTCCAAACTAAACTGCCACCTATCTTTATTTCGGGTGGCTAATTCGCTAATTCAGTTACTCAATGAATTGGCTAAAGACAAATATACAATAAAAACATTATATAATAGCTAAGTCAAGGTACATACTTTAGAGAGGGTGACACTCCGTGCTAGTAAAAGCAGATACATATAAAAACACTGAATTTCGTACCTACAAGCTTAGGTAAGAAAGAAGCTTTGTGTAGTGCTTAAGAATTTACACCCAACAACTGATATCAAAGACATTAAACAAAGTTTGCAAGAAAGAAAAAATACGAAATAAACGTTTCAAATGTAAAGCAAAGAGAGCCGAAAATTCTATTATAGATATGATATCTAAAAATAATAACAAAGAAATAGATTTGCTACTAAAACGCCAAAGTTCAATTTGAAGCACCACAGGCTAAACGAAAATTTCGACAATGTATGCCTTGCCAAAAATTCAGACATATAAAAAATTATTTTAAAAATAATCCACGATGTGTCAAATGTGCCCGAAACCATTTAACCAGTGCCTGTCCCAAGCAAGTAAAAGGCAACAACGTTAAGTGCGCAAACTGTAATACAAAGGACCCTGCATATTACAAAGGTTGTATAGTTGATAAACAAATTCAACAAAAAATGTCTTTGACACTAAGAGAATGCAATATCGAGTCGAAATTTGACCAACCAGATATTACATACGCCCACAAAGCACGGCAACACATCAGAAAGCAACAAAACCAACCCGTAGTGTGGCGAGCGATTTGGACGACTTAAAACATGTGATAAAAACTCTTATGGACCTGATGAGCACACTTATAAATCTCATGTCTACAATTGTTGTTAATAAAAATCACTAATGGCTCAACAATTAAAAGTAGCAGAATGAAACGCTAATGGTCGATTTCTTGTTGCAAAAAAACGAAATGCAGATCTAGGCTTACAACACCTAAGGGACGGAACTATTAAAAGTAATAACGTGAACTACCTTTTAACATTTTAATCCACGTGTGGCTCTCTGACCCTCAGAAGATACCAGATCTTGTTGACTTTTGCAAAGTCAAGAGCCTTAACTCCAAAAAATTTCTAATAAGTTCTGTTTAAACTTAACGTCGGATCACACTCCTACTCTGATAACCATATAGACACAAATATTGGGAAAACTGAAGAAACCATCACATTACAGAAAAAGACAAACTGGAATGATTTCAGACAAATTAGATGACCCCTTGTTCGAGTGAACGCAGGTACTCAATTATTTTTAGTGACTGAGTAGGCCACCCGCCAAGCATCAGAGAGCACCGGGAATTGAACCCGGATCCGTCAGCATCGCAGCCTGCGCCTCAACCACTGGGCTAGTCTGACGGTTTTAAGGAAAAACCCGATAAGAACCCCTAATAATACTGAAGCACAAAATATAATAAGGTACAACAAACTAATGCAAATGACCTCACAAAAGTACTGCGTAAGGTAAAAATGAATTCGTCCAAAATTATCTTAAAGACTTAACACCAACTAATGCAGTTGATTCTTCTCTGTGGAGAGCTACTCGAGAAGCAAACAAAACAATATCAATTACTTCCAATACAAATCAATAATAACATGTGGGCAAGAAGTGATCACCAAAAGGCCGCTGTTTTCGCAGAATACCTTGCTACAGTTTTCCAACCATTTCCCTCTCAGTTAACGGTTGCAGAAGAAGCAGAGATACAAATCAATTAGAGGTTTTCTTCCTTACCAATACAAAAAGTTTCACAAGGTGAGGTAGAATATTTAATACTGTTTTTAGACTTGAATATTTTCCATGCCACTAAAAAATAGCACAGGTTATAATCATTGTCAAACTTAGTGACCCAAATAAGGTTACGTCATACTGACCCATAAGTCTCCTATCATAATCACAATTCTGCATCCAGCAACCTCCAAATACATATAAATTAGTTCGATCACTGATTAAAAGAGTGGAGAATGGAAGTTAACGCAAATAAATTGACACATGTTGTTAATCTTCACCCTCTGAAGAGAAACCTGTTTTGAAATTACACTTAATGAAAATTACATTTGGACAAAAGACTAACTTGGCCAAAACAACTAGTAGCAAAATTCCAACAAATGTACTGGATGCTTGGAAGGAATTCGAATCTACCAATTGCAAATAAACTATTAATATATAAAGCTTTTTTAAAGCCCATTTGAACATATGGCATCCCCGTTTAGGGTTCCGCCTGCACTTCATCGAGATACTTTAGCGCAAGCAATAGTCAATGCCTCCTGATATATAACGAATACACTACTATAAGCTGATTTAAACATACCGACCTTTCGGGAAGAAATAAGTAAAATCACCACTAAATACGGAAATAAATTAATAGTACACACCAATGAGCTAGCAGCCATGCTGCTGCAGGAAAAGGATGAGCCAAGAAGGCTCGAACGGTTTAAATCAACTGATCTACCAACCGAATTTTAGAGAACTAATATAAGTCAATTAGTTATACAAATTACACAGAGAATGTCCGCAGGGTTATTACTCTACATGATATGTTGTTCTTAGTTTAGTTTAGGTTAAACACACATCCGTTATACGTATAGTCTCTGCAGAGACCGATTGTACAAATAAAGTAAATATATAAAACATTATAACATAATTCACATTTTTAATCAGTAAATAAATTACATGTGCAAATTATGAAACTCTGCGTACTCCCCAAAAGAGTATTGTATGTAAACAGAAAAGGTCAAGGCTCTCATATGTTTGCTATAATTGCTCAATAATCATAGACCATCTTTGATACGGAGTGATGTGGCAACCACCGTGGCCTTAGTAGACCGCATTAGTACCCTTTCTTCAAAGTGAACACAAGTATTTAATTAATGAGCGAGTAGGCCATTCGTCAGGCATCGCATGTGAAACCCAACTTATATCTCGGGTTGGTTCGAAGCAAAACCAAACACAAAATGTTATACTTCTATATTAGAGTTACAAGCGGAGCCCCATAGGGGTATTCGGTATGTTCTTATGGGCTTCAATGTGGTTCTGTAGATTAGCAGCTTATTTTCGTTTACCATTTTGAATTTTTTTTGATGATCTAGTATAGCTGTTTTAACTTTACTCCTATCTGTCTTTTAGCAAAAATGTGGGTTTACTAAGTTAATCTCCTACCTAGTTAAAGTATTTGGCTGCATCTGCTTGTAGTATTTGGTTTCCATACAGTGTGCCAGCAGGGCAAATTTTTTCCTTCAGCGTAAATGTGATACAAGTCCATTTTTTTTCATTAGCTTTCATTCATCATTTTCTTAGTCGCTATTCGAGTTGATTTAAATGAATTTGTAAACTTCTGGTTGCAGAGTTAGCGTCATGGTGTAAAGCTAAGATCGTTATGCCGTCGGGGTTGAGTTGGTTGGTGAGCAACTACAAAACTATCTAAATCTTTTGAAAAATTGGCTGAACCAGTGAAAAATTAAAGTTAATGAAAACAAGTCTACCCACGTGACCTTCACATTACAAAAACAAAAGTGTCCTTCTGTCTAACACTGTATAGATATCACATGCCACGGAAATTTGCTATTTAGGACTTTACCGAGACAGCAAGCTAATTTAGAAAATGCATATTACAAAGAAAAGGAAAGAAATGGACTTTAAACTTAAAAAAATTATTTGGTTAATCGTTAGAAACTCTCCGCTTTCCTCACAAAATAAGCGTCTCCTCTCTAAAGCCGATTTTAAATGCTCTTAAGTATTATTCAAAGATTTCAACTGAGGTCCTCAGACGAATAGCAAATTTTACGAAGAATGTTAACAATCAACTCTAAGGATTTAAAAATGCCAACTGTAAAAGAAGAAATCCACCAACGTACAGGAAAATCATGACCTTATGTTAGCACATCCTAACTCATCAATGGAACCTCTACTTGAAGCTCTCGTCTTTAAAAGACTCAATAAGAGATGGCTTTGTAACCTGCTCAACCAATAAAGTCTCTCGGGTAATACCCTCTAATTTCCTCAAGTCTTCTTGTCAGCAAATTAGCTCATAGAACCAATATGTATTATATTTCTAGTATATACATAGTTCTAAACGCATATATATTTTTAACTAAAAAAAATTATAACAAAAAGCTCAGCAAGTAGAAAACAATTAACGATTCTTCTTAAATAAACTTTACCATTTGAAAAACGTGTCACTGATTAACATTAATTGTTTAAGTTTGTTATTTAATGATGTTAAAGAAGTAGGTTATTTTTCTAATTTTTTTCTAATATAATAACTGGAAGAGAAGCGCTCACAAAATTTAACTAATTATTTTAGTTCTATATGCAGACATTAAATATGAATAATTTGAATTTTTTTTGGAATTGAAAATCAAGACTATTTGCAATTAGAAAAATCACAAATTTTGACGTTTAGTATACACAAATTTATTGGTTTCTATTTAGAGAACTCTGTCTCTCCATAGATGGACTTTGCAAAGTTACACTTTTAATTAATATTTTAAATATTAAAATTATAATGAAAGTAAAATACCCCAATCCAACAGTTTCAAGCCAAAATTAAATCTTGCTACTTAATTATTTTGATAAAAATTAACTTATTAGTAATATTTTGACTATTCATGCATATAGACATTCGGCGGTTCACCTAAAGTCAAATGCACTGATATTTTTACATAGTTTATGTGTGTTCTTTAAATCAATGAAATATAATGTATCTTATCCTAGTCTTATCCAAACTACATTTGCGTCAAATATGGAAGAATATTCGATACAAAAACATGTATAAACCGAAAAAGTACTCAAGCCAAATGTGCTTTATGTGAAAATAGCCATCCTGTTAAGTATAATGGTTGCTCTGTACAAAAGGATTTAATAAATACAACAAACAAATTAAACCATAAGGCTACCAAGAATGGGGTATTAATTTCAGTTGCGACTAATACCTCCTTCCCATCAAATTTTCTGATACTTACATATGCACAAAATGAAGCAAGTCATTACCTACCTAGTATCATTCCAAAGATAGCAAAAGTCTGTACTTATGAATGATATACCTACATTCTACTGCTATATTAATATTAAGGAGTTGGTTTCTGAAAAATGAAAGGCTAGAGTAAGATAAAAAAAAGAAGTGTTATTACTGCTGATAAACTAATTTCTAATCGTTTAATAATAATACTACATACATTGCTATAAGAAGCTTAAAATACTAACTTTACTGAATATATAACAAACCTAAAGTAAAAAGATTATGTAATATGGGGAGCTACCAAGAGATCAAAAAACACAAAACCAAGAAAACCGAATGGCCAGCGGAAAAATAAAAAACAAAAAGGGAAAATATTTGCATTTATCAAATGTTTTCAACTGACCTGAAGCTGCATTAACTGTTGTTAATGATGAAATCAAGACATTCTTGGATGTGCTGTAACAACCTCTTCTCAGCAGCTAAAATACAGTTTGAACTAACAAGTTAAATTATCTTAAAGTATCAGACTACGTTTTAATTAAGAGAAAGATATTGAAGATGTGACCTAAGAAGTCTGTAACGTTGCTAACATCAATTTATAACGACATGTTAGGCCTTTTATATTATTCAATTACATGAAAATATGCACACATCTATATGGCGTGTAAGTCTGAACAAGGTTAAGATTATGTGACATCATATCAATCGATTAGTCTTGCACTTAATGAGTAAAATATTTTTTTTTCAAAAAATTTAGAGACAATAATGATACATTTATACAACTCCTCCAACATAAATTTTAATTTTGTGATTTAACAACATATCAAATGTACAAAATTATAACAAAAATATTAAAAAAACTTGAATGGTACACTGGGTTGCTCTGTAAAGTAACAATACTATGCAGTAATTATTATCTAATACTTAAATCCTACCTAGCAGTTAAATTTTTTTTTATAAAATATTATTAAGGGTAGTTTCAAAACTATTCTATTAAATCCGACATTTTTCAGAGCAGTGTCTTGGGCCCGTTTCTGCATCTTCTGTATATAACTAACCTATCTGAAGCTCAAGTCACCGTCATGGCCACTTTGGTTAACCATCAGCAAACCTTCTACACCAAGTAGATCAAATTAATGAATGTTTTGACAAATGGCGAATTAAAATAAATCAGCTTAGGCAACGTTTACCACAAAAATTAGTATCTTCCCACCAGCTAACATCAACAACATACCTATATTTTGTGAAAACCAAAAGCAAATATCTAGGCTGCATCTTGACCAACGTCTCACGTGAAAAACTTATCCAAGCAAAAGACAAACAGTTAAATTTAAAGTATAAAGAAATGTATTGGTTAATGAGTAGAAAGAATGAATTATCAATTAACAATAAACTTCTGTTATACAAGACCTTTGGTATACAACTGCGTAAATATGCTAACCCAATAAGTTTGAAAACGATTCCAATCTAAGGCACCCATATACCAATACCCGAGTATTGGTGTATGAGCCATGGTACTTCACCATCGAACCATACGCAAAAATTTTTTTGTAATTAACAAAATTAAAACATTTGCTACGAATTACAATACCGATCAAAAAATACACAAAAAGTACAAACTTATCTATAACTATATCGATCGATCTGAACTTTTTATATGTGTTTAGTGTGTAACCTCTTTCTCATCGTGTGCTGTTGTAGTTTCAGGGACAAATATCGTTTCTCACTTCGGTTATATTGTTTTTTCGAATATCGTCTAATTTCTTTTTATTTTGTTTTTTAGTTTGTAAAACTATTTTATTTATGTGGTATAGTATGGGACGATCATGAGGCGATCCTTAGAAGCTGCTCTATGGGATTGAAGATTTCCGACCGGGCTGCGCAGTTTAACACTAATATATAGACCATTTAAGCTTCTCTAAAACAACCTCACCGGACAAAGACATCTTCAAGCATCGACCAAGTGAATACGAGGATCGGCGAAAACAACCTCAGGATGCCAAGCACAGACATCAACAGAGAGCTCAATCAGCACTATGGAGTCTAGGTATGTTTTCTTCATCTTTTTTTCGCTTTCGTGCTACTGGACTCTTTGAATGTCGCCCAGTCAAGAAACCGCTCAACTCGGAGAATAATTGCAAGGCAGGTCTGCAGTGGGCTAAGGAGCGCGTCGGCTGAAATCCGCAGTGGTGGTATGGTACTAGACGCTAGATTCTACCCTAAGTACCAACTAGGAAGAAGGATTGGTGATGGTTTGGCGCTACTCCTATGCCTTCGATGTCAGACCGCTGCATAGAGTAGAGGACATCATGAATAAGGAAATGTATAGGGACATGTTGGCTGACCATAGCTATCGTATGCGCGAGCACGTGGTTTGAGGTTAGATCTTCCAGCAGGATAAGGACCCCAAGCATTCTTCTCTCATGGTCAAGGGCTGGCTTGGTCAACGCCGAGTGACTCTCATAGATTGGTCGAGTCAGTCCCCCGACATAAATCTCATTGAACACTTATGAGAAGAGTTGGAAAGGGCTCTCCAAGGCAAAACTGCCGAAAAGCTTGCGCAGCTTGAGCAGGCCTGGAAAGCACTTCTTGTTTCGATCCTCTCCAATTCTTGTGGCCTCTATGCCTCAAAAGGTATCAAGTAGTAATCTATGCAAAGAGCATGGCAACCAAGTACTAGGCTAGTATATTAGAAAAGACAAGCCGTATATTGTTTCTGAGCTTCGTTATGATAATCGTTATTGTTCAAGGGTCTGGTGCAAAGTTTGTGTTATCTATGAGAAAGTAATAAAAAATTCAAAACACTGCCATAACGCTGAAAAGAGTTATGAAGCACAGTACGGTTTTTTGTATACTTTTGACCGGTACTATATTATGAAAAGCTTCCTAGACACATTAATGAATTAGTGTGGTAATTCACTTCTATCATCTTCTAAAATTACTGTCTTGTAGTACATTTGCTAAATATTTCTTTGTAAAGTTGAATGTAAGTTACTATTGACTTTAAAAACAAAAATAAAGTAAACCTATTGTGTCTCGAATATATATATTACAAAAAAGGTACAAAAGAGTAGTTGAGTTTTTATATAATTTTGTTAACCATTATGTTGTTGGTTACTTTATTTAAAAATCTGGTGTGAACGTCACACGACTTTCCTTATCCTATTATTTGGGTAATTCTGACAAATATTGTGGGTTTCAATTTTTTTTCGAGTTCCTATTTTACCAACTTTTACTTTAAATTCATGTTTATCTAGTGATAACAAATCATTTTTATTCTCATGAACTTTTTGTATCTTCAATCGTTTAGATTCGTGACCGCTTTGCGATCGATTTTGCGACCTTGCGACCAAATGGCTCGGCCGCTTTTTACCAAAAGTAAGCTTCACACTGCATCCCCTACCTACAAATAACTTGCATACCAAATTTAAAGTCTCTAGCTCTTACGGTTTTCGAGATATTCTGTTTACTAGCAGACCGACCGACAGACAGACGGATACACACATACACGAATCAACGGCCCAAACCAATTTTTTTGGTGTCCTGAGGCTATATATAATTCGTCCAGAAATGTGAAAAACTGGGTAGGTCAAATTTCCGCCGATTACATTACTTTCCTTATTATAGGATAAGGAAAGCAACAAAAAAAGTAATGAAAGGCTTTAAATAATTTAAGATTTCTCATATCATGAATTGTGTGCCGTGGGCATTCCAACTACATAAATTGAAATTCTTAAGTAATGTGCAAATATGCTTTGCAACGCAAACAAATTTGAATAGATACTTAGTTGCAAATTTAATCAGTTCCCAACTTCATTGTAAGAACAATGAAGTTTGAAATATGTTATTAACATGCTTACGTGTTATAAGCAGTTTAGCGTCCGTTGATTTATTATTGCGCAAATGTAGCTGGAGTTACATGTCAAAATTTAACATTTATAACCACACAAAATATTCCGTCCGTACCAATTTGCAGTGTATACGCGTGAAAGTTATTAAGTGGGCCATTTTTAGCAACGCATCTGAAAACTTGTTTAATTTATAAAGCCTGTCGGAAGTTTTTCAACATCGTAACAGGAAAAGCAGCTTTACTAAATTGATATTTGACTTGTGTGGTTCAGTCCAGTTTATAACATGATTGTAAATAAAAGAAAAAACTATATACTTAAGAAACTGAAACACGTAATAAGTAGATATTAACAAGTATCATTATCTTACATGTATTCAGTGCTTTTATAATAGATATAAAATATCTTTTTTTATGTATATGGCTACCACGATTACTATAATTTAATTTAGCTAGTTAACTTACAAATTGTAAACTATGGAACAGAATTTTAAAAAATGTATTAATAATCGCAACGTATGTATTTGCTTACAGACTACAGTTTTATGAGTTAATTTGGTGTTTATGTACATGTCATGCTAAAAATAAGACTCAGTAGCGTTGTTTTTAAAATTTTTTAGTAGATAACACAAATGTAACTTTAATGTAAATGCTATTTGTAAATAGAACCAAATGTTGGTTATTTTCTTCGCGGGAGTTATTGATAAGTATTATCTAGTAAAGGCTGGATACTTTGATTTGGATGGGATTTAAGTTTCCGTGCGTGATTGGGCATATATTGATCTATAACTTCTTTGATAAAAATGCATCTTGAGATGCTCATGTAGGGTACAATTTGATAGATACCACGAAGCATCTACACGTAATGTTTTAAATTGGAACCTTTTAGAATGTCAATATTAGAGAAACTAGAGCACCCCTATATTTCCAAATACATTTAATGGTTGTTTTAAAGAGTAGGATCTTATTTTTCAGCAAAAGACAAGATGCTCTTCTTAGAAGCCAATATAATTTTCTGACTATCAAGACCATTTTCTTTCTTTTTCTCGGATATGTACTTTCCACATTTACTGTTCATGTGCAATTCTAAATATCTAGTGTCTTTTGATTGTAATTGGAGAGGCAGGCGTGTAAATAGCCGCCCTCGTGGTGCGGTGTGGGAAACTAAGTACGGCCCGTTTTGAAACGTAAAACGATAAGGCCCAAATCGTCCCTTAAACGGCCAGCGCGAAAGCGGATGGGGGCGGCTACCGATATCAACCGAAAGTAAAGCCAAATCGCTCACCTGAATCGGCTTCGGCTTCGTCGGCGATGGTTCCACGGTGGCCACCTTGCTGCGCTGTCTTCGTGTATGTTGCGGGATGTTAAATGCGGCCGTACTGGACGCGATGCGGTGTGAGTGTAAGCGGGTTGTTAAGCACGACCGAATTGGCCGCGTTGCGGAGTGCGTATTGCGGGGTGTTAAAACACAACCGAACTGGCCGCGCTGCGGTGTGCGTATTGCGGGGTGTTAAAAACACGACTGAATTGGCCGCGCTGCGGTGTGCGTATATCGCCGGGCTTCGCGCCTGGCTTAGCGGTAGGTCTTTTGCGGGAAATTTTCATTCGACAGCACCTTTCATATCAAAGGGTGCCGCCGACGGCGTATGCAGACTTGTCGGCTGAGCAAAAGCCCATATGCCGTTTTGTGTGCGATGGCAAAACGTAGCGGCAGATATCAAAGCGCCCCGCATGCCGCCGCGATATACAAGCGGTTCAACGGCGAAAAGGCCGCCACACCAGTAATACTTCAATACTACTTATCAATATTAATAGACAGTGTTGCCTTTCCAAGGTAAACGTGATTTGAATAGGTTTATTTTGATTGACCTTTATTTGTCATTTGATCACTAGGTTGTTGATAGCTATTTGTGGTGTTTTGTTGCAAGAAAGGACTGCAGTATTGTCTGTAAATTGTTCTATCGTACTGTTGTTTGAAGCAGCGTACACAAAATAGAATAGAGGAAAAAGTACATTGCCTTGTGAAACACCAGAGTTTAGTTTATAATTTTTGACACTTCTGTAGGGGAGGATTTAAAAGGTGCAAATACTGGTGGGGAAATTTTTTATTTTGAATACTTTATCAAACACTTGCTGGACTTCCAGGAAAATTGCACAACAGTATTTTTTGTTTTCCATGACTTTATTTATCACATCTACTATACGATGCCATTGAATAATAGAGTACTCGTACCTAGAACTAAAATGGTGTTAAGAAATTAATTCTTCTAAAACTGTGTTTTTATAAATTCTTCTAATAAGTAAATTAATGAGTCTGTAGAAAATTATTTCATTTTGTGGTTTTCCTGGCTTTGGTATCATAAAAATTTCTACAAATCTGAGCTGAGGCGAAATGTTGCATTGTAGTATTGTTAGAAAATATGTACCTTATTTAGGCAATTCTTCAAGATTTGGAGAGTCGTGACATCGTAATCCGGAGTTTTTTTGCTATCTAAGTATTTCATTTATTTTTTTTTGTTGTGTCGATATAGTCTTTTGTATGTGTTTCTTAGTTTTCCTTCCTCTCACTTATTAATCGGGATCACTTGTTTCATTTTTGCTCCTACCATGAAATGATCAGAATCAGCATCAGCTCCTCTGTAGGATCTTACATTTGTAATGCTTTTTTCGTTTTTATTTCAATTAAAAAATGATGTTTTTTTCCTTGGCAAAGTTAAATAATAGTCTACCGTTTTCATTTGCATCTCTATGTAAGCTATGTTTCCCATTTGTCGTGTGTTAGATCTCCTATTATTATTGTTAGATCATATTTTGGTATTTTTCCATACTATTTATCCATTTTATTATAATATTGTTCCTTGACTGTTATTTCTTTTTCCTCACTTGGCATATGTACATTTAGAAAACTTATTTTCTGATATTTGCTTCTTAATCTTAACCAACACATTCGATCTAACATTGGGCTAAAGCTTATTATAAATTCGGTACCAAGTCTTCTGTTGTGACTGCTGCTTTTGAAAAATGTGTACCCTTGTATATCTATTATTTCATTGTCTTTATGCTTTGTTTTCTGCAATGCTAATATATCAATTTTGTAAATTCCCAATATGTTAATGAGTTGTTTTATTGTTCCTTCTTCATAAATCCCTCTGCTTCCATGTTGCAATAAATATTTTGGTAGTTTTCTTGTGCATCTCCTTTTCCTTGCCATGTTCGTTTCCTTTTATTCCATCACCTCTATTTACTAGTAAATTTTTAGTAAGCATTTTTTGGTTTTCATTGCCGGTTCTCCCACTTCCACTCGGTTTCCATTTTCAGTTCGGGAGCGTTCCCTTACTGTTCTTCCTTTTTTAGGCCCCATTTTTGTTGATTCCGGCGTATTTCCTTGGTTGTATTTATGTTGGTACTGGTTCAATTGACTTATTATATAGCTTTCATCAATTTATTGTATTTTATATGTGCTCTATTGCCGTCTGGCCTGGCTTTCTTCATATGTTTGACTAGCTCCTTCCGTTCCTTTTGTACTTTCCTTGTAAAGTTTTCTGTGATGGATATTTTTGTTCCTTTAAGTTTCTTGGTTCCTTTCAGTATGTCCATTTTTTTGTTCCAAGAATTTATTTTTGTTAGTATTGGTCTTACTTTGTTTTTCTGGTTTCCTATTCTTTTGATTTCCTTTATTTCCATTTCCATATTAATTTGTACATCCCTGTTCCTCAACAATGTTCTTACTTTTTCTTTCAAACTCAGTTCCATTTCCTTCTCATCTTCCTGTACACTATGTATTACAATTTTGTTTCTTCTTGCTTTCTTTTCCATTATTTCTAATCTTATTTCTAACTCTAGCATACTTCCTTTGATTTTGGCATTTTCAATTTTCAGTACCGCATTTTCTTTTTTCAATATTTCTATTTCTTTTTGATACGCATCCATTTTCCTTTCCATTTTTTCTCCTGTTGTATCGATAGTCTCGAGCTTGCTCATGATTCCTTCTAAAACTGAGTTCATTTTGAAGCTTTTTTCTTATTTATCCGTAAACAACAAAATAGACCAAGACAAAAGGAGACAAAAATAATAACGGAAGAATTAGAAAGAAGAATGAACCAAGAGAACGTAGAACGTAATAAGAATAGAAAAATGCACAAAAGAATTTTGTAATTATGTTAATATATTTGATTTTAATTTATTTACTCCAGGAACAATTTTTACACTTATTCGGATAACATTTTGCGTCGATATTTTTCGCAAATAATTACACAAATACAATATGCGTACCACTTGCACCAGCAAGAACACAATATTTCGGCCGCAACGCCGCAAATTTACTGAACCCAATTTTCAATTCGGGATGCGCGTCGGCGATAACCCACGTGCCGCACGTGTCTGTCCCCATGCCGCCGTCTTTATTTGCTTGTCATTTGCGAATTTTTGCTCTCCCACTCTGAAAATTAATGGAGGTATTGCCGAAGAGTTGCTTTTTCGACTCATATAAACTTTATTATTAAAAGTTGTGGCGAATTTCGGAAAAACATCCCGAACTTCAAACTCATTTTTCACCACGAAAACAGAGTTTTGAGCAAAAACTAATGTCATCATTGGAAAGAACAGATCAAAATCTATCGATTTATATTATTATCTTCCTAGTCTCTTTCCTACGAATACGAGCGAGTTAAATACAGCGCGCTCAGGCAAAAAATTCGCCGCGCGTACCAGGTGGCCCGTTTTCAGTGGACGCGCCCATATATATATTTCTTTTTTTACTTATGTGAATGAAACTTGATAGTAATATTTGCAATTGGGCCGTTAAGCAGTCTTCTACTTCTGAATCACGTTTATTTGACTAAGCATCAAAAACTTTTGCTAAATGTTCAGCGAAAGCAGTTGCTGTAGGTGAATTGTGTAAGTGAGGTCTTTTAAGATTTTTTGTAGCTTTCCATAGGAGGTGGTTGTATCCTAATAACGTGTCAAGGTATATTTCAAATTACTGATTTCGAGCTTTCTTTAGTTTCCTTTTTAACTAACTGCTTAGATAATTATATCTTCTCTTGTTCCAAGGACTATGTGTGCGTTGGGTGCATGCCACTCGGCTTTTGTAATGTTTTAATAAGGTGCTTTATATTATTCTGTAGTTCTTTTACCTCTTTTAAATTAACATGTAAGTCAAAATTGCGTTCATCATGTTCTCGAAATGCATCCAAATTTGTACGACGACTGTATATTTTGGGATGAAATTCTCTAAAAAATAGTGGTAGTACCAAGAGTAACTATAACTGGTAAGTGATCCGATGATAAATTATGACTGGGTTCAACATTTGCGTAGTTGATTAAAATATCATTACAAAGAAATCTAACAAGTTTGGGATTTTATTTGAATCATTAGGCCAGTACATGGCGATAGGTAGAGATTAGTAAGGGTTTTCTTTTATGAATAATATTATATAGTTCTTTACTTCTTGTGGTTATCAGTCTGGATCTGCAGTGGGTAAACTTCGCATTGAAGTTTTCTCCTACGAGAAATTGAGATCCCAGTGTATCAAAAAAGGTGATCAAGTAATATCTTAAAGGCCAATAAATTTCAGAGGCAACTAATGATGCAGGTAACCTTCTAACTTGTATTGTTGAAGCTTGCCATAATTTATCTTCATACTTAGGTAATTCATAATAAATGCTTATTTTTCTTATAATCCATACGGAGTATCCGGATGGATAGACTGCATATTGAGGTATTCTAAGGTACGTTCTTGTGGTAAATTGAGTTTCCGATATGAGCATAACATGGATACTGTTTACGTTTAGAAAGGTTTATAGCTCATCTCCGTATTCAATTAGATCCTTGGTGTTCCATAAAACTATTCCCAAAAATGCAGCCATTCTAATGTTAATTTATTATTGACAGTAGTGAGCACAGGCAACATCATACTATTTTTATGTAGTAGTGATTAAATAGATTTTTAAATTCATCTAGGAATTTGGTTTGAAGATGTTTCTGATGCTGTGGATGTAGTCAAAGGTAATGATAACGCTAAATTTGTTTTAGGAGCGTTAGCATTTCTTGCATAATTTCAGCAAAACAAAAGAGCTGCAGAACTCCTTAATCTAAGTAGGCCACAGCTAACGATAACCATAGGGTTTCTTATAAGACATGCGACTATTAAGAACACCTCTGGAAAATTGGCAAATTTAATGGTGACATTGAATGAAACAGCTTTACATATCCTATGCAAGTGCGATGCGTTGTGCAGGAAAAGGCAACATACATTCTCGAACTGAAAGACTTTCAAACACACCCTGTGAAGGACCTGTATCTGTTGATTCAGGGGACATCAATTACAGATTTATTGTGAATATTCTTTATTAGGGTAATCACAATAAACCATAGGCTGCAGTAAACATGGATCCATTAAGAAACACATACCCTAAGGGAGAAAAAATGTTGATTGAGCTGACGAGCGAAATCTGCAGAAACATTCTAATGTTTAGTAGATCATCTTTTAACAGTCAATTTTCTTGATAATATCGAATTCAATTTATATAAATAAATAATAAAATATGTTGCAAAATTCAATATTAACCATTATTTTTAATTTGCAACACGATGTCTTCATATAAAATTATTGATCGTGTCGAGGTTAGTGCCTTTAGAATGAGTAAAAAATTATACAAACAAGATAACAGTAGAATGCGGAGCCCAATTAAAGATAGATATGAATATATTAGATTATACTAAAAATTATATTGAGGTCCGAAGTTAAAGTGTTTATGTCAAAGCAAGATTATGTTAACCTGTAGTTGATTGTGTAAAAGCACATAAAAGATGACAAACGAGAGGGAAAAAATACACTTTTAGAATTATGGTTAAAGAAAAAAGGAATTCAATCAAATAAAAGGAAAAAGTGATAAAAAAGTGGATTGAATTTAAATGAAGCAACTACTTATGTTTAATGATTCAAGAAAATGCAGGTCGAATCTATACACAATGTTTAATAAATTCCGATACACTTACAAAATTTGTTAAATAAATATAGACATTGTTTAGTTTATCAATAAGCGCATTTTATTAAAAGTGAATTTATACTTAATTAAACATTACAATAAACGTTTTGAAATGAATTTACTTTTAACCTTTTTATATTTTAATCTTTACACGCTTCTTAGTTAGGTGCGAGCATTCTAGCTGAGCATGTGCGAGCAGTGACCTCAGTGATCACACGACCCCAATATCAGTCAACGGCTATTCACAATTTTGAATTAATTCAACCGTTATTTTAGGTAATTTTTTTAAGTTCTATACAATGAAGCTTATATGTTATTTACTTCTTCCTTAAGGGGGTAGAACGATGTTATCAATTAAGAAGAACGCTGGTCCTATCAGTCATCTGCAAAAAAAAAGCGTTTATGAAAACCAACATCTTTACTAGAACAAAATAAATACTATATACTGACACACCTTTACCCGTCCGTAGATAACTCAACAACAAATGATAATGGAACAGCCTCTATAATGAGTAAAAATGAAAACTAAGTTAAAATACCGCCAATATTCCTACATGGTCCAGTTAACCACAAACAAGTATGTTATTAAAGAATATGTTAAGGAGAATTTTAATACTAACCACAGTGGAACATCACTAAAATTTAATTTCTCGTACCAGAACGACTAACGAACGTTAGTCAAATTCTACCTATCGAATAAGATAACATTCCATACTTTTCAAAATCCAAACAAAAAATCGCTATCAGTAGTAATTAGAAACGTACCACTTTTTTATCGGAGTAGAAACTAAAAGAAAAACTAGCTGCCTACAATCTCCCAATAATTAGCACTACGAAACTATTTAATAAAAAAAACTCTATCCCAGTCTGTGCAGTACGCATAACAAAATCTTTAATATCGACAACATCTGCTACTCTTTAGTCAAGATTAAACCAAGAAAAACAATATGAGATACGTCTCAGTGCCATAGGTGCCAACGATAGGGTCATATTAAAAACTACTGTCGCCTGCAGCCAAGATGTGTGAAGTCATATGTATAACAACTGTTATAAAAAGATAAAAGTACTCCTCCTATTTGCGTCAACTGTAGAGCTGACCATCTAGCCAACTTCAGAGACTGCAAACACTTTAAATAATTAAAATTTTCTAAAAACAACTAGTGTACGCGTAATAACCCACCAACAAAAACTAACCAAGCATTCCCAATAATTAACCTTAGTAATTCCCCCTCCTTATCAAAAATTGCAATAGTACACCGCACCTTAAAAATCCTGAAAGCCAACAGCAGACACTTAAAATACTGAAGCAATAGTCAAAACAATCCTAACTTTAATTCTTAACCTAATATAACCCTATCTAGCTCAAAGCATTTTTACAAAACACAACATAGATTTAGCATTGTATCACGTAAACACACTTAATCTTAACCATCAACTTCAAAGCATCAAATTACCACTGCTACAGAGTAGCAAGATTCTCCTCCGGAAGAGTAGCTATTTTGTAAAACGATTTGTAAAAAGAATGAAGTACTAAAAATTAATGTAACTAATTTAGAAACGGTCGCAGTTAAAATTAAAACTCACGGCGGCACCTACGTCAAAATTATTAGTGTCCATCGACAACCTAACAAATAGTTATTGAATACTGACCTATATGAAATATTTAATAGCACAGAACCCATTCTACTGATTGGTGATCTAAGCTTTAAAAATACCCTATGAGGCTGTAGAACTAACAACCTATAGACCAGGGAAATTATCAAAAATACATCGTTTTTTTGCCAAACTCCCCATGTAAAAGGTAAAATATGGAAAAAATAGGAAAAATTCCGTAGAATTCGATGGAATAAAATTAAACAGCTGGATCACTGCAGAAGTTATTCAAAATGGCGCCCAAAGTTGGCAAAAAACGGTTTTTCCCGTTTAAAAAAAAATCTAAGTATCGTATAAAAAAAAGTTGTAGATTTTGCAAAAACCTATAAAACCAGCTTTCTTAGATTAAAATCAATGCAAACATGACGTAGTTATTGCAAAACAACCGTTTTGAATTACAGTTTTCATTTATTGCTTGTATGTTTTCGAAAACAAAAGATTTCATTCTGAGATTTTGAGAAAGTATAGCCTTTAACAAGTAAAAAAAGTCCTGTTTTGTTTGCGCAAAAATATTTTACAAATTTTGCAAAAATCGATTTTATTCGTAAAAAAGGTGCTTTCGTAGAATTTGATTTAAACAGGTTCTGGAGCACTTAGAGAAACGTACTAGAGCTCAAATTTCTTTTAAAGAGATTTAGTATCACGTACTATAAGAGCGCGCTTTTTATCAAAATTTCAAATATGCGAAAAATCAACTTAAATATCGATAAAAAATTTTGACCCCAAAAAACTCGAATATCGTTTTCAATTCAATTTATATGGCAATGGAATTATTACCAATCGATAGCTGCTATTTTTCTACAAATTTTGAAAAAAAATGTTTTTTGTATGACCTCCAGGAGCCGAAATAATTTTATTTTCTTCAAAAAAATCCTGAGGGCGTAATTTACATCGTACAGCATACACCCTCCGGGAGGTTGATTTTTAATACGTATATTTTCAATAAAAAAATATTTCGGCTCATTTCATTAACGTTAAATGTTATAAATCGCGTATCAAAACGAAGAAGGCAAGCGCAGGCCGCGCCAGCCGGAGTCGGGAGGTAGAGTGGGGGGAGCGCTGAGGTCGGTTCGGCCGCTCGCAATTCGGGTACATAAGAGGGGAGGACAACAGGTTCATTCATGTTTTGGGCTTAAAGAACTATTCCGAAATTCGTAACAAAAAGAACCTTATGACTACACGGCGTCAGTATTTCAGTCAGCATGCTTCTTCATTTTGGGAGCGGATCTTCGCGGCTTCCACATGGTATTTTAATCGTTATTCTGAACTGAGTGTACAATTATGTGTGCAACTGCGGAGCAAATAATATAATTTAACATCTAAGCTATTCTTATACAGGTACGTTTACATTATTTTAACACTATAGCAGTTTCTATGCGTTACATTAATGTATCTACTTAAAGTAACAGAATATACTAGTTGAAATCAAGCTTGATACCATTGCAACAGCACACGCTCTCCAGATAATAGCCCCGGAAGAGCCAGCTTATTTCCCCCACCGGACAGACTACCTACCAAATATTTTAGATATAGTTGTACAAAAAAATTATATTTTAAATATCTCCCAAATAGTTTACACTTAGCACACACCATCTGCCGGCCATAGTCTTATTCAGTACAACTCCCTCCCACATACCAAATGAACCTAAGTTAATCAATGGAATAACTTCCAGAAAACTCTGCACATAAATTTTAAATATCCCAATTATGCCCAAACCACAAATGAAATAGAAGAGACAATAACTGAAATAACAATAAGTATAAGAAAAAGCGTCCTTGTCAAGAATAAAAAGAACATCGGCAAACCCTAGAACCCCACCTTCACACACAATTTAATAAAACAAGAGTCAACTCTGTAGAAAATGCCAATCCACCAGAAATCAGATAACTAAAAACTTGGTTAACAATTTATCTCACCGAATTAAACAGGAACTAGACAACTACAGAATTCAGACTACTAAAAGTTTATTAATACCCTTGAGCCAGGCGTTCCGGGACTATGGAGAACTACAAGGGAAATCTTAAAACAATTACAAAAACTACCCCTCATAACATTATTACATGGTATCATATATAATACAGATGAAGAAAAATGCAAGGCAACTGCTGATCACCTGGAAAAAAACTTTAGCTTTTATAACCATCATGATCCTTTCTTTGCGAATATTACTGTCAGACACATTGAAAGTCACTAACCGTTATCTGGAGAACAAATAATTTCAACTTTCCTAAAGAAATAACTGCAATAATTAAAACACTTTCATTAAACAAATCTCCAGGAGAGGATAGAATCGCTAATATCATTTTCAAAAACCCGACAAGCAAAACCTTAGCATACTTAGCAATTCTCTTTAATGCTTGTTTAAGGGCTGGATATTTCCCAAATAAATAAAAACATACTCAAATTCCACTTTTTCATAAGCATGGTAAAAACAAGAAAGATATTTCTAGTTACCGCCCTATTAGTCTTCTAACAACACTGTCGAAATTGCTCGAAAAAGTGATTTATACCCGGCTCTATGATGAACTCGAGAAACTAGAGATACTACCAAAGTTGAAATTTAAATTCAAAACTAAAAAAAAGATTAAAATCTACTAGTAGTGATCAACTAGCTACAAATCGCCTTAAATACTCTAACCAGATGGATGAAACAAAGAAACTTGACTATTAATTATGATAAATGCGTCGCAAAAATTTTTACACTTAAACACATCGTTAACCCACCTCCAGTCTCACTCAACAACAATTCTATTATTTGGAATCTAAAAACGAAAGCAGTGAAATACCTAGACTTGTACTTCGACTCCTCACTTGGAGATTTCATATAATTAGAAAACTGAATCAGGGTCATACGAGACTCGTACAGTTATACTCGCACATCAATGGAAAATTTCCACTCAAAATTCAATGTGTTACTCTACTATACAAATCTTTAATTCGGCCAAAAGTTCTCCACGGTACGTCGTCAGAGGGAACACAAAAAATAAAATCCAAGCTCTGCGAAACAAAACCCTAAGGAACTCTGTAAATGCCCCATGGTTCATTACTATTAATTTCACACTGAGCTCGGCATATCTACAATTCATAAAGATATTAAAAAATTAACTCAAACATTTTAGGACAATACTAACAAGTGTCTATTATAATCTTGATCAAAAATAAATACACATTCGCGATTGATGTGAAAATTACATCTAATATCAAGTAATTCTGATATTAACGGTACCATGAACAAGAATTCGTTGAACTGGTAAATGCTTAATAAAAAGAAATGATTTTTGAATCCGTCTCAAGCCACTTTCTAGAACTAGTTACAAAATCTGACAATAAGCTTGAACTATATTTGCTGTGTGAGCTGGTGTTTTATCTTGTAGGATACAATAATGATTCCATAGAACCGTTGTAAATTTTGAAACAACAATTTCTACCAAACTTCCCGTTTTATAATATTTGGCTTTAATTTTAACACATTTATCGATGATCCGCAAAGAAAGTTTTCTGCGCTTACGAACTACTTTCCAAACCATCATCGAGACTGTATTCTAAAATCTAGAAACATTTCTCTGGTGTTCTCTTTCGTTATTATTTCCAACAGATCGCTTTGAGTATTGTGCAGATATTTCAGAAAAAAAGTGTTTCCCTATAAATTATTATGACCAATGTGTCTGAAACATTTAGTGTTTGTTTTTTCTAGGCTCTTTTTTGTAGGTCCCTGAAACACCATGAACTAAAAATTCTGCGTTTTTTTATCTCGTGATTTTTACTACCCATTCTGTGCTACCCAACACGAGCTACCGGATTTCTTTCGGTATTTCAGTAAGGTCTAGGTTATATCTTTTTATTTTTGTTTGCAAAGAAATTTATGTACAATTCAAGTTTTTCAAATCTTTAAAAGAAACACCGGCGCTGTCGCTTCATCGCCAGTTGTTAATAAAATATAAGTGATAAAAATTTATTCTGATCCGCATTTCTTTACGTAAACACAGTCAAATTGTTAAATTTTTTTTGCACTTAATGAATTCATGTTCACTGCAGTATATGGCTTATTGTGATTTCCCTAATACAGTGAATTTACAAACCAATATGTAATTGATGTCGCCTGAATCAGCAGATACGGGTCCATTACAGGGTGTGTCTGAAAATCTTCCGGTTCCAGGATTGGTTTCCCGAATATATGGTGCCTTTTCCTGCACAGCGCATCGCACTTGCATAGGATATGTAAGGCTGTTTCTAGTTCCTTGTTACAAAGACTGCATGCAAGGTCATCATTGAATTTACCAATTTTCCAGAGGTGTTCTTTAACAGTCGCAAGTCCTATAAGAAACCCTACGGTTATCTTTAACTGTGGCCTACTTAGGTTAAGGAGTTCTGCAGCTCCCTTTTGGCAAGGTCTCTTATTGAAGGTTTTGCTGAAATTATGTCCTGGTCGATTCTTCCAGTCCTCGCCTTAATAAAGCTTTGGGCAGCACTTTGTAAAATTCCTAAAGCAGGTTCTTTGCCGATATAAATGCTAGATCTCTGTCTAGTCAATTCATCGACTTTCTTATTGCCGCAGATACCGCAATGTCCAGGTGCCCATAACAGTTTCACCGTGTTGTGTTATGCCAGTGCATTGAGTTCGTTGATGCATTCCCATACCAGTCTAGATAATGCTTTTGTGCTTGATAAAGTCTTTAAAGCTTCCTGGCTGTCTGATATACTATAGATCCGTTTGCTCGTGTAAGCTCACTTACCGTTTTCGTGCACACTCTAGTATGGCGTATATTTTTGTTTGAAAGACAGAAGCGTACTGACCTAGGGGAAAGCTTAGCTCTACCATGGGAGCCTCAGCATATATTCCAGCTCCTGTACACACCTCGATTTTAGAACCATCTGTGTACCAGATTAGGCTACCAAGTGCAATTGCCTGTCTAAAAGTCTCGCTCGTACCTCGATTCTGCATGATCACCTCGAATAGAGAGTCGTCACATATTTTTAAAGTCATGTGGTCCGTCCTGATTTCGGGCAGAGGGCTCCCTAGACTATCGTATGAGTCTTGCACAGTGAATGACGCAGCCTGTAGTGACCCAATCTTGCCTCCCCCTGAATAATTATGTGCAGGGGTGGGAGATCTAGAAGAATCTCCATTGCTGTAGTGGGCGTGGTTTTCATCGCTCCTGTAGTACCCAAACATACAAGTATTTGTACCTTGCCTACTATTAGTTTGGTGGTTTCTTGTGTAACTTTGAGCTACCACACCAAAGCTGAGTATGTAAGAGAGGGTCTAACCACTCTGGTGTACAATCAGTTTCTTGGTTTTAGCCCTCACGATTTGTCATACAACCGTCTGACAACTGCTAGAGTTGTCACCGATTTGCCGACCATTTTCTCAATATGGCGGTTCCAAGTAAGTTTAGAATCGAAAACGACTCCTAGATACTTTACTTCTCCCTATATAGTAATTTCTTTTCGCCAAGGAAAAGAGATGTAAGTCCCTATAATTTTTTCCTTCGCGTGAAGGGTATAATTGTAGTTTTTACGGGACTGACCTTGAGGCCTTCCTATTCTGTCCGTTCAGTTACCACGTTTAGAGCCCTCTGCATCCGTTTCCTGATCTTGCCTACAAATTTCCCTTCCACCAAGACAATTAGGTCATCGGCATAACTTACAGAAAGAAAATCATTCATCTTTTGAGTTCTTTAAAAGTTCATCCATTACCAGGTTCCATAGCAATAGGGAGATAACTCCTCCCTGAGGACACTTCCCCGTTACCTGGACCATTATAGTTTCGTCATACATAGACGAATAAATCATTCTTCCTTTGAGCATGCATTCTATTCACCTGCAGGAGGTCTTCTCCAGGCCACGCCCTCTCAGAGCTAAGGTTATGGAGTTGAAATATGTATTGTCAAAGGGCTTTTCTATGTCCAAAACGGCACATAGAAGGATCTCATTGTTGTCCAGTATTTTCTCTACTCTCCAGGTAAGGTAGTGAAGTGATGTTTCAGTCGAAAGACTGAATTCTTATATAGTGGTTGGTGTACCAGTATACCTCTCCTAATGTGCTTATCAAACAGTTTTTCCAACGTCTTAAGCAAAAAAGACGTAAGACTAATTGGTCTGTAACTCTTTGGCTGCAAATAATGGGCCCGACCAGGCTTTGGTATAAATACCACTCTGGTAAGTCTCCATAATTTTAGCAAGTAGCTTAGGGCCAAACTGGCTTTGAGTACCATGCAGATCTTTGTCATTAGAAGTTCCAAGCTTTTCTTTAGTATGGCAGGAATGATTCCGTCCGGTTCCGGAGATTTATAGGCTTCAAATGACTTTATAGCCCATTTAATTTTAATGAAAGTTACCACTTTTCTTGCAGTTTCCCAGTCTTTCCTTGATTCTGTCTTACCAAGATCAAGGATACCTGGTTTCTCCAGCCTGAGGGAGACTGTTGTATAATTGCAAATCCAGGAAAGTGTATCCGAGTAAGATCGGTTAATTTTTCTTTTTCTGTTTTGGTGTATTCTCCAGATTTAGATTTCAAAGTACCAATCAAATCGCAATGAGAGTCTTTTGAGAGTACTTTTCGGAGTCTAGCATATGCTGGAGTATTTTTAATCTCCTTATGGTATCCTCTTGGCATCTCTCAATGCTTTATCATATTCAGTTAGGGATGCTCTATAGGTATCCCAGTCACCTGATATTTTATCCCTGTTAAACAGTTTTCTTACTTGTCTTCTCAAGGTTGCAAGGTCTTTATTCCACCAGGGTACATTCCTGCTGGAGGCCATTACAACCACAGGACAGTTTTTATTATACGCTGATATGACTGCCTCAGTTGACTGATCCACAGCCATTTCAAACTCAAGGTTATTATAAATGATCCACCTTATAGGCTTTCTAGTTCGTTTTCCGAGGATTACGATAGTTTTCAATCACTCGCTGAATCCCAGTGATCTTAAAATTAATGTATCTGTGGTCTAAATAACTCTCCTCATCAGATACTTGCCAATATCTAACAAAGTTACTTACAAAAGAAGTACCATTTGTTATATCAATTACTTCCCTTCTTTGTCTGGTTACGAAAGTTGCTTTGTCACCCTTATTCGATATGTCTAAATCGTTTGCCACAGCGAATTGTAAAATGAACTCACCTCTGATGTTGGTGTCGGTGCTGCCCCATGAGAAGTGATGTGCGTTGGCGTCGCAGCCAATGCCCATCTGCAGACCAATGTTTCTGCAGTGTCTCATAAGCTCGTTCACTGCCCTAGGCGGTGGAGGATCCGGTTCATCAATTGAGAGGTATAGTGACCCTAGTATAATATTTCTCCTCCACTTGTTGTTAACATCACTGCCGCCATATCCTGAGAATAGAATTACAGTGGTTCCCGATCCGGGCGGTTAAGCCAAGATTCCCCGCACAGATATCCCCCGTAATACATGACCACATGTCATAGCAGAGATACCCATGTACGGTATATCGCCAATGGCGTAACCTAGGGTTCGCCTCTTGTCGGCCTCTTGTTAGCCTAAGTGCAGACCCTTAGCCACAACACGACAGCTGGGTTGGAGAATGTTTATCGACTTTCCAGTCTAGATCCGCAGGGTTCAGTTTCAACAGGGCCACCACGAGAAGGATGCAATCTCTAGAATCGCATATCACTGTTCATGTCAGTAATACCCAACGGTCTTCGACGTTGTTAGGCGATGAGTGTAAAGCCTAAACAACTCGGCTGCACTACCTTGCCATGAAACTTCACAGCGTTTATAGTCGTTCAGTTCAGTTGGCAGTGCTCGACCCCAATTGTTAGATATACATGCATAATACATACATGTTGGTATCAACGCTATTTGCTCGCGAAAATGTGTATGCCAGTATATCGGATATGGTGTAATTGATCTCAACATAAATCACAATCATTATTTGTATCGAACTGCTTAAGATACAAGTATGTAACTGTAATATAAGTATGTAATATGTAACTCTTAAACATATTAAATCATTTGTCGAAAGCCAGTCGGGCACACAAAACTCAACAGTCGGAAAAAGCATGAAAAAAAAGTTTCTTTAAGATCTACTACATCCACCTTTGTAATAATCTAATAGTCAATGATAAATTTTACAAAGTTTACAAACACTTTTATTTATGATATAACTTTTTTTAGAAAGCATTTCTTTGTGTGAGTTTATTTTATTTTTTAATTAATATGTCAAGGGTCGCTTGTTATAAGATTTACAGTTATAAATAACGCTATTTGTTTTGGCTATAAGATCTGAGCAATTGTCGCCCTAAAATTATCTTTCGGCTTTTGTTTCTTTGAAATATTTACAATTTTTATTTTAGTAGTTTTATAAGGATTAAATTATTAGACTTGTTAACAAATAGCAAAATGGGAGATACCGGTACTGTAACGAATAACTCAATGAAAGAATATTCTCATTATTGGCGAGTTTAACATTAAAACGAAGAAATGGAAAATTTATGTTATTAAAACGTCAATTTATCGTTTTTAAATAGGAATGATAGCAGAAGTTTGCTTTTTATTTAAGGAAATATCCGCTCCCTTATCATTGTTATAACTTGAATTCGAGTAGAGCATATGCAGTAAACAACAAAATATAGTAAAAAAGACAGAGAATGACAGAGAACTACCTTCTTTACAGCTTTGAATCGAGTTTTGCCAAATATTATCTGTTTGGGTTTCTTAAGAGTGCTTTAATGCAACGTTCCAATCACTTCCTTATAACAATGCCTGCTCCTACAAAGCCGTCGTAACTTAAAGCAAATTAAACTAACTGCATTGGCAGGCAGTACATTGCCCTTTACAGCTTCAACTTACGCTTTTGCGACTGTTCTGGTTCAGGTACTTCAAGAATGCTTTACATAGGTAGAGGTTTGGAAGCTAAAAGTAAGTAGAAACATTCGTAAGCAAATAACTACAAAGCCTACTCACGTCTTTTTCAAAAGTTGCGTTAAAAATTTGCCCATTCGCTGAATTAAATATATTTGCAGAAAAAGAGAGTACATAGAAAAGTAGCCCTGTGTAACGTATTTTTATATCTCTTTTTAATAAAATATTATTTTGGTGAAATTTGACTAAGCTATGTACAATAATTTTTGTCTCTGGAAAGTGTGGGTTTGAAGCGTGTTGCTCGTAGTAGCTGCACTTTTTTATTATATTATTAGCAAACAATTTTCTTATTATTCAAATAAAAAAATGAAGGGCAGGCTTTGCGTAGTAAAATATTTGCAGAAGACAAATTTAAAACTAAAAGAAATACATAAAGATTTGGTTAAAATTTTTAGGACGATGCTCCTCATACCAAGTAACAAATAGGTCATGTGCGTTCAAATGCACCAGAGCGATTTGCCAACATGCAAAAAGTGCTAGTCGACTCACTTTTGCAATAACTAAATAGAATAATTATATTAAAGATATATTTGGGAATAGTTTATTATTTATAATAAAACCTAACAGTGTGTACAAGGTAAATATATTTTTCAAATCAAAATTTATTTACTTATTTATTTACAATATTAAAATGTGTGTAAGTTTTCTAAATATAAATAAGCTTATTTTAATATTTAAAATTGCATAATGTAGCTACTTTTTGGTCACATTGTATATATATAAAGTTCGCACAAGATAATAGTACTTACTGTATAATCGTAATACAACTAATAAAGTTTTGAAGATCATTCTTCATTTAACATATATTTTCAAGCTATTTTTTACAGTCATCTTAACCCTTACGCTCCGGGGTATAATTTGTTTTTTATAAGTAATTTACATTTATTGGGAAGAAATAAGGCATATATAATATCAAAAAATATTGGTGATTTGATGAGCTTCAACCAAGGTATAGATACGTAAACCGGTAGTTTTTTATAATGGTAATGGTAGCCATCAACAGGTAAGAAACAGGGGTATTAGTTGAAAAGATCGTTTATTATAAATATACAAAATAGTAAAAAGCTTTTACTGCTTAGTACGGAATAATTTACAACAATTTTTACACAAAGGTAAATTACACAACTTACAAATGGTTTTATTTACTGTTTGATACTTTTCTCGGCGGATAAATTGTGTCCAAAAGTTTGGTTTTTATTTAATGTTGTGGTTTTTCTAGAAAAGTAAAATAGAGTTTAGAAGTAATAAATACTAATTTGTTGAGGGACATAATTCTTGCAATAGTTCTGCTTTCCATCGACTCCTTTTGACTCTAATAATATTTGAGATCAGGCAGGCGAACTGTATGACGTTATAAACATATAACCCAACACTTTTTCTATTTTACTTTCGTTAGTTAATTTTTTTGTTACATTGTTCAGTTTATTCAGTAAACTGAGACGTTGATTAGTGCAGGAAACTATTTTCAAATACAAATAATGAGGAAATAGTTAATAAATAATTATGAAAAAGTCGATTTATTTGTAATGTAATAAAAAAATTTACATTATCTTTTGGAAAAGATTATTTTTTTAGATTTAGATGTGTCATTAGTAATGGTCTAATTAAGAAAATGGTTTATAATAATTTGATTAGAAGTCTTTTCAAATTATTTTTGTCGTGACCTATTAGTTGCCTCTGATTTCATCACTTCTTAGTAAATTTAGAGGCTGAAGAATTTTAAATTGGAAGCTAAATAAAACTAATTCGTCATCAGTTGTTATGTACTTGTCAATTGACTCATTCTTATTCAACTTTCCTTTCTTCATTTTTAAGCCCAAAACAAAAACGCGCTGAAGGACAGAACTATTTGTACACTTATGTACTAATATACAGAACGGTTGTTACACTTGTGCACCACTTAATAATGTACGCAATTAAACGCAAATTAAACTTATTACAGTGCAACCTCTCTGTTGTTTCTGCAACAAGTATTGATACAGGAAAGGTCATAGATGTTGAACTCTTGAGTAAATACTGTCAAAAGTGTGAGAATGTAAAGAATTGTGAACAGAAATTGAAACAACATAAAAACAGTGGTGAGTGCAAAAGTAATTGCACTTGGGTCGGTAGAATGGAGGCAACTAGTGCAGTAGATCTGCAAGCTGATGTGACCAACAAAAATTGCGGGATACTAACCAAGTACAAAAGGAAATCACAGTAGGATAAAGATAATGATCCAGATGACTCTGAATATGGACCAGAATTGCACTAACATAGCACATATCCTCATCTCACTTTTTCCGCAAATAAGTTTTTTAAAGATTCAATTATGTTTTCTCAAGAACTATGTAAGCTATTAGCATGAAATTTTTACCAGTTATTTTGTGATAACTGTAGAATATATTGACGTTTCTAACTCAAAAACTTCCAAAATATTTAAATATATTCTTGTTTATAATGAGTGTTTTTTATTCATTTTAAGAAAATAATTTTTTTAATGTGTTTTAGCGTACAAAATTTAATAAAAAAGTCAATTTGTAGAGAAGTTATCAACCTATTTATGTACCAAATTTCAACACCATAGAGTTGATAGTTTCATATAATAATCACTATAAAGATAGCACATTTAACATTGCGGAGATAGGGTGTACCACCTCCCCTTAAGCAACACAAAGACATTTACAAATTCACCTGGATCGATCCACAACGAAATCTATAATAAATAATAAATTTACTGATTATAAAAGGAAATAGGACAATACATATAAAAGACGTAAGAGCCGACAGACAACCAGAATACGCAAGCAATCATCACATGCTTGTAAGCCACTTCACATACAAAAATACAGAAAGGAAAAGCGAATGAAGCAAAATATCAGAATTAGAAAAAGAAATCAGGGAAACCATATATAAAACAGACCTACCGAAACAATTCAGCATACAAATGCTATATCAAAACAGAATAAACAACAAACTAGACAAAAACAAGGAGGTGTCTCCAGAAGAAATGCACACTCACTTAGAGAAAGTCATAAAAAAAGTCGCGGAAGAAGCTTTAAGCGTAGAAAAGAAAAACCTAAACAATTCTCTGAAGAATTAGAAAAGCTAATCGAAGAAAAAAGAAAGCATACATAAAATGGTTATTTGAAAAAACACCAATATTAAGACAAGCATGTAAAGTTAAGAAACCAAGTAAAAAAACCAAGTAAAAATTGAAAAAGATGAGTATTGGAGAAGATTATTCATATGCATAAACAACACAATAGCATATAACAAATCAACAGCTGCATGGAAAGCAATCAAAAATCAAAAAGATAAGAAGTAATAGAAATTCCAAAAAAATCGAAATACCATAAAACCACAACAATGGTTAAAGCATTACTTAGATCTTTTAATAGAACATAGATACAAATACCAAAAATATGTCACAATAAAGCATGACAGATCGATGGCAGAGATTAAAGAAGATAAAGTGAAAGAAGCTCTAAAAAAGCAAAAAACAAGTCTCCAGATCCAGGAAACATACGAATGGAACTCTTCAAATATGGAGGAAAGAAAATTATAACATTTATAACTAAGATATTCAACAAAATAGAGGAGGGACAAGACAACCCATCAAAATGACCAGAATCGTACATCCTTTTCATAGCCCATCTATTCCCAAAAGTAATAAAAAATAAAATAACGAAGGAGGACAATTAATAAAAAAAATCTGGTGTGAACATCACACGACTTTCCTTATCCTATTATTATATATTATACCGGGTCCATCGTCTCGGCCCTGCGCTGCTCTCATCCCTGAACTTGTTATTTTAAAAAAGGACGAGGCGCGAGTCCAACACTCGAAAGCTGATTAAAATAATCAGTACAAGACAATAATTGACTTAAAATTTTGCTACGTCACTGAAGATAACCGTGCGAGCTCGGCTGCACGGCCTTCCCCATTATCGCCTGCGTGCTCCCTCCTAGCGGCCAAGCGCTCCCCCCCGTCCTCCCACAGTCGACCAAGAAGCTCTCCGAGCGCGCTGTGATTGGTCCGTTTAATTAATTTTTAATCGGCTATAACTTTTTTATTTGACCTCGGATCAAAAAATTTTATTTTTTGTTCGCCTCGGTCTGATCTATCCGGTAATATAAATTTCTCGAAACATTTTATGAACACCCGGTATATTAAAATTCTGAGCTTCAATTTTTTTTTGAGTTCCTATATTACCAACTTTTATTTTAAATTCATGTTTATCTCATAGTAACAAATCATTTTTATTCTTATAAATTTTTTGTATTTTCAACCGTTTATATTCGCGACCGCTTTGCGACCGCTTTTGCGACCCTGTGACCAAACGACTCCGCAGATTTTTACCAAAAGCTTCGCACTGCGTCCCCTACCTACAAGTAATTTGCATACCAAATTTCAAGTCTCTAGCTCTTACGGTCCTCGAGATATCTTGTTTACTGACAGACCGACAGACACACACACACACACACACGAACCAATGGCCCAAACCAACTTTTTTGGTGTCCTGAGGCTATATTAACGCAAGAGATTGCTCAGATTACCGAACTATTGCACTTATGGGACATATTTTAAAACTATTCTTGAAAATAATTCATAAAAGAGTTTACAAAACATTGGAAGAAGGAATATGTAACTCCCAGTTTGGTTTCCGCGCAGGTCTTGGAACGAAGGAAGCTCTCTTTGGGGTTAATGTGCTATACCAGCAATGCATGGATATGAACCAAGATGTGTTTACCTGCTTCATCGATTTCGAAAAGGCGTTTGATAAAGTGAAACATGGTAAACTACAAGAACTTTTACTTAAGAAAGGCATAGATAGGAGAGATGTGAGGATAATTAGTAACCTATATTGGGGACAGAGTGCTAACATAAAAGTTGGAACAGAAATAACCGAGGAAATTGAGATACGCCGTGGAGTGAGACAGGGATGCATCCTATCTCCACTTCTGTTTAACATCTACAGCGAAGCCATCTTTAGAGAAGCCTTAGATGAGGAATCTGCGGGAATTATTATAAATGGAGAAATAGTTAACAACATGAGATACGCAGGTGACACAATCCTCTTAGCAAGCAACCTTACTGACATACAACATCTGCTTGAAAAAGTAAATGATCGCTGTAACCACTACGGGTTAAAAATAAATTTTAATAAAACCAAATGGATGGTAGTTACAAAAACTCCACACATTCAAGGAAACTTAAGAGTTGCAAACATATTAATAGAACGGGTAAGGAAATACAAATACCTCGGGACGTGGATAGAACAAACAGCTGATCAAACAACGGAGATAAAAACTCGTATAAAAATAGCTAGATCCTGCTTTGCAAAATTAAAGAAAGTACTTTGCAACCGAAACATAAACATTGGGCTCAGAATACGAATGCTTCGCTGTTATGTATTTAATATCATGCTCTATGGCGTAGAAGCTTGGACACTTAAGAAAGAGCAAACAAACAAAATACAAGCCCTTGAAATGTGGTGTTACCGCAGAATGTTGCGTATAGCCTGGATTGAAAGAATAACTAACAGAGAAGTTTTGACAAGGATGAACAAGGAATGTGAAATAATAAATACAATAAAAAAGAGGAAACTAGAGTACTTAGGCCATGTAATGAGAAATCCCAAATACGCACTGCTCCAACTCATCATGCAAGGGAAGATAAAGGGTAAAAGAAATGTTGGTAGGCGTAAAATGTCTTGGCTAAAAAAACTCAGAGATTGGTTTAATTGCAGCAGCATTGAACTATTTCGATCGGCCGTCGACAAAATCCGTATAAGAATGATGATAACCGTGAAGGAGAAGGACCATAAGAAGAAGAAGAAGAGGCTATATTTCGTCCAGAAATGTGAAAAACTGGGTAGGTCAAATTTCCGCCGATTACATATCTATACTATATATAAGATGTGGCAAGCGATGAGAGAAATAGGTTAAGAGAATAATGGATAATCCTGATAAAAAAATATACAAATATAACCAAACAAAGATCCAGAATGGAAATAAAGTGACAAACGCAATCACAACAACAAAGGAATTGAAACAGGGGTTTGGTCTGTTCTCGCCATATACATATTTAAACAACTTAGTTCACGGGATTCTTGACGTTTCGGCATCGGCTTTGATGCCATTTTCAAGAGTTTAGCTCTTCACTCGGGGTCTCAATCTGCCTACTTCCCAAGGAAAGCTACGAGTCTTTGAATAAGACTTATTCAAAGACTTGTAGCTCTCTGAGGAGTAGCAGATTGAGCAAGCTAACTCTTGAAAATGGCATCAAAGCCGATGCCAAAACGTGGAGAATTTTCACAAAATATACGCGGTTCATCCCGTGAGCTAAGTTGTTTAAATATAATTAACCGCGGAAACCTATCCCAATATATATATATATATATATATATATATATATATATATATATATATATATATATATATATATATCTAAAAACATGTTATCAATGCACAGGAATAGGTTTTCAAATAAATAACGACGCATTACACTCACTACTTTTCGCGGATGACCAAATAATATTTGCACAGGATAAGAAAGATATGAAATTCATGTTAAGGAAACTTAAAGGAGAATTTGAAGAAGGAGGATTAAAGATTATTTTCAAAAAAAAAAAACAGAATACATATGTATGGGAAGAGCGACAGGGAACTTAAATATTAACGGACAGTATATTAAAACCTGCCACCATGTCAAGTACTTAGGAACGACTATAAGCTCAGATGGCAGGATATCTCCAAAGGAATACCGTTAGGAAAAACGACTACGAAAAATCTACACGGACCACTATAGAGACAATTTAAGTAAAGACACAAAGAAAATGATGTTTCATAGCTTAGTAGAAAATATCACACTCTATGGGGCAGAATTGTGGCCAATGACGAAATATGTTCGAGATAGAATTAGAGCAGTAGAATTGAATTACGTAAGAAGATGTCTAAAAACTACCAAAAGAGATAGAATGAGAACAGAAGTAATATGGGAAAAGATGGAAGTAACTCAGTCAATCACTAAAAGTTTGGAAAATAGAGCACTACGTTGGTATGGTCAGATAAAACGAATGTCTGAAGATGGATGACCAAGAAAGATTACAGAATGGTCTTCAAGAGGTAAAAGAGGAAAAGAGTGATTAATCTAAAATTGGGAAACATATATAAGAAAAATAATGAAAGAAAAATATCTGAAAGAAGGAGACTGGTTGGATAGGGACATCTTCTTCTTCTTCTTCTTCTCCTAGGCCCAATTAATTATGTAATTAATTAAATCCATTTTTGGATGTAGGCCTTCCCTAACTCCTTCCACCTATCACGATTTTGTGCGATTTGGATCCAATTTAGTCCATCTGTACGTTTAAAATCATCATACCAACGCATAGGTGGTCGTCCTCTTCCTCTCTTATGCTCGTACGGTCTCCATTCAATTATTTTACGGTTCCATCTATTTTTGTCACTTCTCGCCACGTGTCCTGCGTAACTCCATTTTAATTGGGCAATCTTAATACCAATGTCTGTCACTTTTGTAATTTATCTTATTCTGTCATTCCTAACTTTATCTCTCCTTGTTATATTTACATTGCTCTCTCCATTCCCCTTTGTGCTATTCTCATTGATTCTATGTTGCTTTTTGTTGTTGCCCAATTCTCTACTCCATATGTCATGGCCGGTAAAATACATTGTTCGAATACTTTTGTTTCAGGCGTTGATCTATTTTTGTGTTTTTCAAAATGAAGGATAGTCTTCCAAATGCGATCCATCCACTTTTTATTCGTCTTTTTATTTCCTTCTTTTAACTGCTTCGTCCTAGTTCTATTCTTTGGCCTAGGTATATATATTCTTCTACTCGTTCAATTTGAGAATCGTCAATTCTAATTTCTACATCTGGACCAGAATTAATTTTTAATCCTATTTTGTTTGACTCTCTATTTAGATCAGTGATCATTTCTTTCAAGTCTTCTAAATTTTCCGCGAGTAGTATGATATCATCAGCATAGCGTAGGTTAGTAAGCCGCTCTCCGTTTACATTTATTCCTTTATCTGGCCATTCTATCTTCTTGAACACGTCCTCCAGTGTTAGGGTAAAGAGTTTCGGCGACAGTGTATCACGTTGTCGCACTCCTCTTGCAAGTGGTACTGGGTTAGTTTTCGCGTGTAATGTATATGTTACTGTGACTCCCTCGTTTAGTTGTTATATGAGTTGTATGTATCTTTGATCTATTCGACTGTTTGCTAATGCTCTATATATTGCCCAGTGTTCAATGGTATCAAACGCCTTTTCATAATCTACAAGGGCCATGCATACGGGGAATCCATATTCGTTTGATTTTTCGATGATTATTTTTATTGTTAATAGGTGGTCTCTAGTGCTGTACTCCTTCCTGAATCCCGCCTGTGGATAGGGACATATGGAAACAAAAAACAGAAAACTCAGAAAGGCAATAAACCGAAGAAGAAGAAGTTAATTTTCTTCATTCAGGGATACTTATCACCTTCTGATTATTAAGAACCGATCGAAAATTGAGGATACTGTTTTGTTTTATATTGCCATATAATTTTCTTGAAAAGTAGTAATGTTCTATTATAAGTGTAAGTTTGGTACGCAACTCGGTACTCATTTCCAAACGATACTCGTACAGTGCACAATTGGACACTTTTACTTTTATATAAATCCCCATCGAAAATAATTGATTTTATTCTTTTTAATAGTATTTATTTTTTTTGCTTATTGCATAATACAAAAATGTGTAAGGAAAAATAAATGCCTTGTTCTTTAAGCCTGTAAAGATGGTATTAAATTTCGAAGTAACCTGAACTTTTCCAGTTAATGTAATATTTCAAATTACTTGAAATTGTTTTTAAGACATAGAAATTTTCTTATTATATTTATTAATCAACAATAGAAAAAATTAGAAATATTCCTAGGATTTATAGAGCTAATTCTAATATATTCAAATTAAATAAGTATAAACATGAATAATACTTGTGCTTTAATGCTACACTCTTAGATCAACTGTTTTCGGATTTCAGTACTGAAAAGTTGTAAGTACTCCTGGAGAAAGTCGTGGTTCCGATAAACACGACAGAATGATGTATTCGCAGACATCTCGACACACTTAAATTTACCGCTACCAAAATATGCCGTAATAAACTACTTGCAAATTTCTCAAGAATTTTTTGACAGATTTACGATTCGTTTAAAGTCTTCCTAGAAGTAATACATCGTGGAATTTTACTAAAAAAGCATTTCCGTTGCAAATTAATTGTCGTATCTTTTACGATAGCCTATGATTAGCAATTATTTTGTTCTTTGTTCACATTGAAACGGTGTTCACATGAAAAATTCAGGGAAATAATTATAAACTTTTAATTGCAATTATTTGTTGGAAAAAAAATGAAATGGAAACCCAGGAAATATTCGGTATTTTCTAAACAAACATTACCAGATTTAGAAAAACAAACATTTGATATCGTAACACTTTACAAAGAAATTCAATGTTTGTCGCGTCCGGCGGAGAAATCAATTTCTTTCAATAAACGCGTGTACGCACACGACAGGCCGTACACCTTTGTGCGGTGCCGTCTGCATCCCTCCATCAGTTTGGCGGCCAATAACGCGGATGACTACTCCCGGTAATGCACTGCTCTTCCGGAGAGATTGTGCCGGATCTTCAGTCTTCAGCATCTTGTGCTTGTGAGTGCTTCTTGCACCTGCTGTGACTTGGATTAGCTATCTACGCCTAGGAAATATGCGCTGGGTGAGTTTCACTAACATTGGCTTATTATAGTGTGTTTACATGAGTTTTTTTGACCATCATCCCCCTGTAAGCTTCAAAATTTTATTGATTTTGTAATAAAAATGAAGAAAAAAGTAATGTAGAAAAATGTACATAATTTAAGGTGATTATGTCTAATAAGTGAAATTTGCAATCTCTGTACACCAACTGTCATTCTGAAGATTATCTAGAAAACCGCATTGTATTCGCGAATGTTTCGCAGAGAAAGCCGCCGATTTCAGTGGAAAGAGCTTTTTCCTCGCTATCAATCAAGCCTCTTGCTGACTTAGTCCGCTCCACTCTGCAAAGTCATAAGTGGCTCTGTCCACTCTATATTTTTAAATCTTAGTTTAAGGCGTAGTCGAATTATAAAATAAATAAGATTTTTAATAAATTAAATTATTTACGGCGGCAATTCGCAATACACCTCGTAAGATTGCATCCAACAATCAAGTAAACAAAGCGCTCATTAATGCGCGAGCACTAAAATGGCTAATAAATAATTAGTTCGCTTAAAAATCGATTACAATGTTTTAATTAAAATTATTAAAGCTGCAGTTAAGCTTATCTGAATGCATGTAGGACTTCATGGCCGGCGCAATAAATACGTATGAAAATTGCGACTCGCGATAATTTTACGCCGATTAAGCATTTCTAGGTGTTGCAGCCGCCATGCCCATAAAAAGTTTAATTGCCGACTATTGCACTCGAGCAGCAGATAGTCGAATGGCAAAGAGGCTTAATTGCCTTTCCGCCGGTCCTGGGTTCGGATCCGGACTAATATTGGGGTCAATTTTTCTGGCTTTAATAACTGCCAATAGAACGTGTTTCTAAATAGAATATAAAATATGACTTTTGCAGAGACAGTAAATCTTAATAATAGTTTTTGAATTACAAAATTTTAATAAATTAAATTATTAAGAAAAAGCTAACTTTACGGGTAATAATTACGTTTTAATTATACTAATTAAAGTAAATAATTAGGAATTTATGACAACATAAGTGGTTTACTATAAACGCAGTTGTCATAACTGCACTTTTTACAGGTAAGAAAATAAAAGACCCGCCTAGCAGAAATATAATTATTTTCAACGAACTTAAAAAGTTCGTTACTGAATTCTATATGTCTGTCGGTCTGTCTGTCGCTGTCACAAAATTATGGATTTTTTAAAATTTTAAAATGAATTCTTATAGGAAATTTTACGCTGATTTCAAAATCGAAGTCAAAAAGTTTCTATCTCGAATAGTTTTCGAGTTATTCGACTTCGAATTTCGGGAAAATTTCGATATTGCGATTTTATGAGTAATTCTTAAAGAAAATTTTACGCCGATTTCAATAATGAAATCGAAAAAATTCTATGTCGAATAGTTTTCGAGATATTCGATTTCGAATTTTCCCGAAATTCGAAATCGAAATCGAAAGGTTTTTTTAAGTTCGTTCTGGGATTGCTTACAGAGCAATCTCTTCGCCGGCCCCATGTTTATATTTCTTTTGACTTAGTTTTTTGATAATAATGTTAAAAATATTTTCCATTTTAACTCGCTTGTCTCAGTTCTTTCGTGAATACAAAAATCATAAGAAATATAACATTTCAGAAATTCCCGGAACATTTCTTCGTTCTATTTATAAATACAGTTACACAACGCACTAAGATGTGCTGATAAGCGACAGTTCATTTAAAGGGTCCATTACAGCTGAAATTGCGCTCTCACGGCCCGCATTGTTTTGTCAGTCAGCCTCGCCTGCAACGTTAGGAGCAGTTAAAGCTTGCGCAATCCATGGAAAACTGCCCTTTTTAGTTTTCGTGTAATCGGTTAAGCCCTCATGAAACGCTACTTTCAGCCCGCATGGGTTCAGCTCGTTAAAGCGATTATTTTCAGTTAATTTGCTGCGCAGTGCAATAGCTTTTGTTAGAGTTATAAAATCATAATGAGAGATTGATATGGAATGATTTTTGCTTAAAATACTTTAGTTTTTATCATAAACAAAATTGTAGATGTCATTGAAAAAATTAAGAAAAATGTATTTATTGTAAGTAAACATGGGATTACATTCACATAGTTATAATTTCATGTCACTCTACAGACTTTGCATTATTTTATAACGCTTTTTTGATTGGTTACAGAATTAACGTTGCACCGTCCTTTTGAATTCACTTCTAAACCGTAATCCACATTCAATATATTAGTTATATCAAGCACAGTTATATCAGTTGTGAATTAGAATGTTCATATAATTAACATTGATTGCAGTATTCGAGTTGGTAGGGCAGGAAGACCATTTCTTATCATTGAAAGGGTTTTTTTTTTCCACTCCTTCTACTCTTAAACCTTTTTATGCTTAATATTTACACTTACTAGTTTGTTGTGCTAATATTGCAGCAGACAAAATGAAATATTTAACTAATATTTACCATTACAAGAAAACTATAAAATTCAACGACTCTCTCATATTTTAGTTAGATCGATTATTTTATTTGTGTAAGATTTTTCAAGCTTTCGGACAAACATTCTTTCGTGCGGTCTTTATAGACCGTTTTTGCTCGATACAATTCTTGATTGAACTGATGAGGATAATACACTCCTGAATTAATTATTTTATATTTTGGTTAAAGTTATAAACTCAGAAGTCTTTCCTAGTCTTACTAGAGGTAGTCCTAATTTTTAATATGCTATATCGTCAAAACGACTATCAAATACTTTCAGAGCTGCTGCAGTTATTTGGTTAATGTATGATTGATGATTTTTGATGAATGTCTTTATTCCATCGTCAACCATACTCCTGACAATGCATATCATCCAGGTGAATGTTTGTTTGTCTATTTATTGTATTTTATAAATTTTGTCTATCAGTTTATTGTCATTTGTATTTTAATATCTGATAAGCAAAGAAACAAGTTTATTGTTACTATTTTTGTTAAATAAATAAGTAAAATGTCAAAAATTACCAGGTTACGTTAGTCGAAGTAAAGTTAGTTTCATCAAACCATTTATTAACAATAAACTAAACGAACGTTTTATAAAGAAATAATACAATAGAAATTCTATTTTTAAAGTGTACTTTTTATATACCGTCCACTTAAAAATAGAATCATATACATATTAATCCATTTTCAGGCTTATTTCAGCGTTAAATATTTTTATATGCATTTTTTAATTGATTTTTTCAGATTTGCCCTAATAAATAACAATTTTTAGCCGAAACAAAATGACCACTTGTCGATAACTGTAAACAAACTGTATGCAAACGGTAATGAGTCATAACTGTATATCGTTGTATTACAGCTATTGACAAGTGAACACTGATTTGAAATATTTCTGTGAAGCAAAAAGTTTGTTACACCCGCATCTTGCATTGTGCTTTAATTAATAAACTTAATTACAAATGTGGGACAGAAACAATTCAATACAATTGCGTCACGACTGCGGTATAAATTTAATACGTACTCAAATAACAAACAGCGATTGTGTTGCAAAGCAAACGTTTAAAATATGCTAACGAAGGTTAAGATTCATTCAAATAACAACAAACGCTTACCAAAAAGAAATGCTAAAATTACTGTATTCACTGTATTTGGGTAATTATTCTTGCAAGCCTCATATTTACATTTTAGTTATCACAAAAAAACTAAAAATGCATATTTCGGTACATTAAGCTGCTGTACGAAATTTTTTGCAATTTTGCTTATCTTATTGATATTTTATTTGTTATTTACAAATGTATAATCTTTAAGCAATACCAAGAAATGAAGGCAACAAGAAATTTAAAATAGTCTTTCCCATCAAGTGAAAGGTCAGAGAAAGCTTTGCTTTCTTCTTTTATATCTCAAAGCATGTTGCCTTATATTCCATTTCTCTTGCTTTACATGTCACTTTTTATAATACTTCTGGTGACAACCTCCTCATCTACGCTCGCTTACCTAATAATGCTGATTTAAGAAATCGATTCCAAAACTTATTTCGTTCCGCTTTACTACTTTTAGGTTTTTATACGTATAAAGATAAAAGCCTATTTGCGGTACTTTGAGGATTCGAACGCCCATAGAGTGGACTGCAATCTTAGATCACTCGGCTATCCTGATACTTTTACCATGAAAATTTATACATATAAATTTTAACTAGATCGGCTTTTTTTCCTGGATCACGAACGTGGAACAATGTAAATCATTATTAAAGAATTTTAAATCTGTTCATATGTTATTAAAAAGCTGAAAAAAGCAATGGACAGACGGACGAACGGACAATCGTACGTAATAGGCTTTTTTTATATGTATAAAAGCCTAAAACGATATGACAAAGCAAACGTCATATTGTCTCCTTAAAAGTAAGCTTTACAGCACATACGCCATTTTAAATTTAGTTACCCTCATAGCCATAAGTGTTGAAATGGTATATCGCCAAACGTTGCCTTAATATTTACTAAGATAAAGTCATATCATTGGTAATACCTAGGTGCAACTACAAAGCGTTAGTTTTTTCGCCGGGTATCCCGCTAGCCGGCCGTTATCGCCCGGCGCGGTAATCTTCCAGCATTTTGGGGGCCACGCGGAAATACACAGAGCTGAAAACGCGACGGACAGACGTACTGATTCTAAAATCATAAATAAAATTAAGATTTTATGAATATTTTAAAGTAAATATAAAAACAATATTTGTATATAGCAGTAACATTCAATATAATAAAGGAAAAATATGCGAAGAAAAGAATATTACCACAAATGCAAAGTTGGATCAATAAAATATATAAACAATGATTATAGCGTATGTACCAACTGATGATCCCCTAAAAGAAACTATGAATGAATTTTTCAAAAATCTCCAAAACGAAATAGACGAGCTATAATAGACCTAAATAGGTAAGTGAATAAATATAACGGAAGAATAGAAAAATATTTAAGCACCCAAAGAGAAGAGATAAAAAACAATAATTGGAAAGCAATTCCGTTCAGAAACGTAAATGATTTAATAGTAGCAAATTTAAAATTTACATACAAAAGTATACACAAGAAAGATGTCGAGTTAAGGAAAGAAATTCCAAAACTTAGATTATTTTATAGCAGATTCAAAAGATAAAAGATATGAGGTTAAACCAAAAACCGTAAATTGGAAATGATAACTTTATGCTAAAACAAGAACAAGAAAATAGTAAAAAAGACAAATAGATAAAAACAAATCAAAACATACAAACTGATAAAGGATATTAAAGTTAAATATCAAATTTTTAAAAGAAAAACTGAAGATGGAAAGCATAGCAACGGACATAAAAAAATGAATATACATAAAACAGACTGTAATAAAAACGATTAAAGAAAGTTGTATGGTAATCAAAACTAGAAATACAAATACAAAGAGACCGTCGTAATGGATCGGTAAGCAAAGAGTATTAGTTAAAAAATAATAAAAATGGAAAAACACCTACAACGTCAAAGATCGGAAGATTATAACAACTATAAAAAAAATCAGAGTGAAGTTTAAAGAAAAAAATAATAGGGCAAAGCAAGACTCGTGAAAAATTTAAAATTAAAAAAAAGAATTTTTAATTTTCTGGTGCCTGAAAAAGTTGAGGGAAAAATTACAATATGACATTGAAACAAACAAAGGAGCAACAGGAATACATATTAACAAAGGAAGAAGAATTAATGAATCGTTAGGAAGAGTATATTCAAAAAATGCCAAAAAAGATAATAATATAAAACAAGAGATAAGTAGATAAAAAATAAAGAACGAAGTGAAGACGAAAAGAGAAAATTTCGTTGACAAGAAGACAAAATCAGTAAAAAATAAGAAAAGTATCAGAAAGAGATATCTAAGAAAAATACTCAATTTAGTTAGCAAATTAAGAAAAACACAAGCTATACCAAAAGACTGGCAATCTGAAAAATACTGCCATTATTTTAAGAAATTTTATATAAATGAGTGCAAAATATACCGAAAAATTAGAAAAAATAGTAGAAGGTGCGCAATATCTATTCAGAGCAAATAGAGAGTGCAGTACCAGATATTTATAATAAAGCAAATTAACTGAAAAATCTATTAAAAATAAGGAGAAATACATATATGTTTTGTATATTCTACAGAGTTAAAAGAGAATGAGAGTAGAAAATATTGAATAAAGAGGATTTTACAACGAAACCATAGTAGCAAGTAAAGCTTTAAATAAGAAAAGCGCCAAAATAGTAAGATCAAGAAACGAGAAATCAAATAAGTTTAGAATAACTGTAGGATATCCCGCTGTTGCTTACATTAGTAATAGATGAAGCAATAAAAAAACTTAAAAAACTAGCTAAAATATATAAATAAGGAAACTAGAAAAATGGAATGATTAAACTGACGGAACTATTATACGCTAATGATATGGTAATCTTCGGTAGAATAGAAAAAAATTGCAGCACAATGTACAGATACAAAAATAAAGCTGAAGAAAAAAAACATAAAAATTAACACAAGAGAAACGAAAACGATGATAATACTTCTAGAACCAAAGACACGGTATTATAGTAGAAAGTGTATGTATAAATACCAATCATTATATTAAACAAAAGAAGGCATCAAAAAAGCAAAGACAGATATGTTTAATACGGTTGTAGTGCCGGTGAGCAACGACGAAGAAACAAAAGATTAAAATTAGATGTACAGAAATGAAATTTCTAAGAAAGAAGAGAAGGTTTTAAAAACTAAAGCAGTGAAAACGATATATAGCAATAGTTGAGAATAGACACAGAATATGATAATGAAAGAACAGCAAAATATGTACTGAGTAAGAATATTAGAAAAAAGCAAGAAGGACGGACTAAGAAGAGGTGAAAGAGTAAAGTTTAAGTAATACAAATTCTACAAAAAATATGTAGAAGTGAAAAGATAAATAGAATAAAATCTCTATACAGAAAAAGAAAAACGTCGCTATAGTAAGACATAAAAAATTCCCGGTGTTTGAAACTAAAAAAAAGTTAGGCAAGGCTGCATCTTGAGGCAGTTACTGTTCACGATAACTTCAAATAAGGGAATCAAAAAATTAAATAGAACCACAAAGTAGGTTACTGGAAAATGGAGGATGTAAAAGTTATAGAACTAATATATGCTGATGACTAACGAGGAAAGAACACACAGCCTGCAAGCTTTAGATATAAAAATAAACGACAAAAAAGATAAAAACAATGGTGATTAGTAAAAACGAAAAAAAACATCAAATAGAATTAAAAAACAACTTAGAAGTCAGTAAATTTAAATATTCACACAAGACAGGTTGGAAGAGAAAGTAAATGTGAGAGTAGAAAGACTTTTTAACTCAAATAAAAACACGCATTAAAAATTTTACCAAAACAAATAAAGACGGAGATATTCAAAAGATTGCCCATCGCAATTCTGATAACTAGGACTTGGATAACAAAACAAGAAAAATAGAATAAAGAGCATGCAAATAAGATTCTTACAAAAAAATAGAGAAGATAACACTGCTACTACAAATAATCTTCAAACAAAACCAATATTAAACACGATAGAAGGACAGATAAGCTTAGCTAGGTCACGTAATGGGAATTGGAGAGGATAAAACTGTAAGAGGAACATTCGAAACATAAACATATAAAAAGAAAAGAAAAAGAAAGAAAAAACTTGGAATGAAAAAACGCAGCTGTTAAGGAAGATGTAGAGTGGAGTTATAAAGTGCAAAACAGAAAAAGTACAGCTAATTTTTAAAAAGATTGTTGATATTTGTATCTAATAAATAAGTATAATGTGAATGTTAAGATCAATAATTGCAACTACCTTTCAAAATTTGATTTACTTTTTGTTTTTCAGTTTTACGCCCTTTAAAATTTGCAAACCTAATGTAACTTATAATTTTGTTTATGGTTATTTCTTCAGTTAACGATATTGCTACTGAATGAAGATTTACCCACGGCCCCTTAAATTACTTTTTTTAGTATGGTTGAGTAAATTAGACAGAAATAAATAAAACATGTAGTTAACATAATAAAAAAAATTTTAAAAATACACAATTAAACAGTAATATCCTTGAACAAATTTGTGAGACAAAGAAGTTACGTAATGAACATTTCTTAAATGTTATAGTCAAACTCTTTGTCATTATCCGGCGAGAAGAAATTAAGAAAATCTGCATCCACAAAATTTTTAACTTACTTATATTCTTCGCCTTTAAGAAAACTGATTTTTTCTGTAGAATTTCACATATACAAGCAAAATATTAATTTGGTTCCTAATACTCTTTGTTTTATAAAAAACTTTTTAGCCCATCAAGTTGTTGCAACGTGAACTTTATGTTCAGAGATCTGGATCAACATACCAGATGATTCAAAATTATGGACTAAATTTTGATGGTCTACAATTTAAAATTAGGACTAGTGACAACTATGATGTAAATTATTTTTCATTGTGCTCACAGCTGCATATCTAGGGGGTAGCAGAATTCATCTCACACACGATGAAGAATGTTGTCCCACTGAATTTACCGCAGCTGTGGCACAGTTTCTTAACTCGTCCAAAATTGTTGATGGAGGTGATGCACATAAACTACTTCTTTTACGAACTTTCACAAGAAAAAGTCGCAAGCTGTGAAATCAGAGGGTCGCAGAAGTCAAATCATAAGTACCAACTCTTCATTTCTCATGCAGTTCATCCATCGTGGAGATGAAAACTCCTTCAAGAAACATCCAACACTCTGATGTTTGTTGAAAAATAAAGTTTTCTGAATCTTCCAGTCTTAAAAAATCCCAAAACTCTTGGAGAGTTCCACTTAGGTGGAACGTTGTCCTGTCACAAAAAAACTAAACGCAACAGAAAAGTGTCATCTTTCATGTTTTAGAATAAACTATTACAAAATTTTACATGCTTATTTTGTTGTTTGTGCTTGTGCCAGTTGCAAGCTATATGGTTCAAAAATTAAACGGAGTTTCAACACAGGTCAGAGAGTTATTTATACCAGTATAAATTCTCTGCTCACTATACGGGTTAACTTCATTGGAGCGATGTGGCAAGCACCGCACCTTAGACGACCGCCATTATTACCCCTTGTTCGAGTGAACACAGGTACTCAATTATTTTTAATGACCGAGTAGGCCGTTCGCCAGGCATCAGAGAGCTCCGGGAATGGAACCCGGGTTCATCCGCATCGTAGTCCGCGCCTCAACCACTGGACCACTCTGGCCAGATCCAATATATAGTTTAACAAATATAGCTGTATAAAATTGAGTCCATTATTATAAACCACCCTGTACTTTACACATAAAGGTTTTTCTTTAAATAATAAACTGGGCTTTTCATACATTAAAATCTTTTCTTAAAATAATTTCCACAATAACCAAATATGGAACGAATACTGTTTGTATAGACATCAATGTACTTAAGTTTTAAATATAAATAATTTTGAATAAATTTTAAGTCTTGCATCTACCATGATTACAAAAAAGAAGATATTCTGCAATAATATTATCATGGTTTATTAAAACTATTTTGACGCATTCATTAAACTTATTGGTTATTTTTATATTTAAGTAACTAGTATAATGACTACCAGTGTGATCTGTACTACTGTGTTACATGTTACAGGTGTTACTTGAAGAATCCCAGAACGAACTTATTGAACGACAATTTCTATCTAGAAAACTTATTGATTATAACGTTTGATATATTTATAGTAACTAGTATAATGATTTCTTTTAGTGTGGGATCTTTTATACCTTGTAGTTACATTTTTAAATTAGTAAATACAGACGTCTTTTTAAAAATGTACTATTTTGTTGCTATATATTTTTTAACTTTGTAGTAAAGAATTAATTATGTTGTAATGATTGGAGTTTAAATGGTGTTTTAATTTTTTAGTAGCATGGTTGACTTGTGCTAAGGGAAGACTGAACTCATATTTACAATATTTATGAGCCTACATAACCTTAGTGTTTATGGTGCATTTTCTTCATTTTGGTTTTTATAACAAAATGTAAAGGTGTAACGTTGTAGCTTGCATCACAAAAAATTAGTAAGCCTGCAGTTTACTCGTAGTATAAAAATTTTGTTGAAACCGAATGTTTTGCGTGTTACACCAAGTAATTCGGACTTTTATGTGTTTCTAAAGCCACAATAGAACAAAATGTAAAGAACTTTATTCAAAGTGCTTAAAGTCAACGCGATGTGTATGTCAGAAAATTTGTATTCTTATACTTTACTGTATGCCAAGTATTAGAGATATGTTTGTACTTAAAGGGTTACAAACTGTTTATTATTCAACTACTTAACGAATGGCGATAGGGTGATTTGCAATGTATTCTGCATGCAAATGTTTTAACAGGTATAAGACGAATACTTTTAAACTTCTCAATTTTCACTGACGAGTACACTTTTTATTTCATTCCTAAGTTATTATTTATTCACTACAGATCCCGAGAAAGACAAAATTCGTGTAGTTTTCCGGAACATCTTTGTGACAGTCTTATATGTAAATACTTCCTTGTGTACTTAGGAAAGAGAGTATGGCTCCTGTATTTATTTATTACGAGTATTGTATAGTCTTCACTGTAAAATGTAAGTGACCAAAAGTGGTTCATTTACTTTCAGCAAGTTCACATACGCCAACTTATCCAATATTGTGTATATGGTGTTTGTATTTTCTATATGTTTAAATAAACAAGAGTTGTCTTCGTGTCTTCTATCAAGGTATATAATTTTAAGCGACATTTGTTCTTAAAGGTGGATCATTTCTAATAAATAATTTTATATTGACCCCCTGTTTGCTTTAAAATTAAAAACTTTTTTCTCATATTTGAAATAGTTTTTATTGCTAAATTGGTGTGTTTTTTATTTGAAGTAGCGAATAAGAGATGGCCTTCTTTCCTCTAATCTTTAATATAAGATTTGGAAACATTAAATTTATGTTTTGTCCTTCGAATTTCAATTTTTCTGCCTCTTTTATTATCTTTATCTTTTTAAGTGTAGTAAAAGAAGATAAGCTTACTATTGCATTGCTATCTTATCTGTAACATTAATCAGTTAACTAAAAATTACAGTAAATTTTTCTAATTAAAAAGTAGGCGTACAAATAATTTGGTAAATTACAATTTACTTACCTATTCTAAATTTTGGTTATTTTTTTTGAAAATAAGTGCTTTAGTCCTTTATAATTAAAAACAAAAATACATAAAAACCTCTAATGGTACTTAACTTAAACTGACCACATTCGATTATTTACTACAGAAATCACGATATAGTACAGTATAATAAATAAATAAGGATGAAGCGGAGGAAAATAAAAATATTTTGTACAATGTAAAATATAATAATAGTAACTAACACCTTTTTTGACAATAAAAACATAAACAAATGCACAAAAAAGTGAAAAGTGAAAGGAAAAGATTACATATTAGTAGAAAGAAATAACAAAAAAGCCATAATGGATGCGAAAGTAAAAAGAGGACTTGAAATTGATAGCGGCCACCGCCTAGTACTAGGTAAAATAAGACACACAAAGAAAACGATAGGGTAATAAAACAAAAGAGAATGAACATGAATCTATAAAAACATATAAATTAAAAAGTAAAGAAGTTTTAGAAATTACTGGAACAAAAACATAGGCAAGATATAGATAATGGTAGTTTCGCACAAATATGGTATTATCTTAAAAATATATTAAGTTAAACCGCTAAAATTAGGTGTGTTTAACAAAAACAAACAGGTGAATTCAAAAAACTAGTAAAAACTAAGAATAAAGAATGGAAAAATTATTTAGCTAATAATTCAAAAAAAAAGAAAAAACTGAAATAGTTGGTTACAGTAGTAAAGAAAGTCACTTGAAAAGAATTGGGGAAAATGGAAAACAACAGAAAAAAAACAGGAGTTTTTTAGAAGATATTAAAATCTAATGATTCTTTAATAGGAAATAACAAACTCAGGTCACTAATTACATTAAAAATAAAAACGACGAAATAATAACAGACTAAAAAGAGATAATGGTTAGGTATTAGGTATTTTTAACAGCTTACTAGGTACATATGGAGGCAAGGCCAAAATAAGAAAGCAAGATCATAAAACAGAAAAAAATAATGAAAATTTAATAACCAGAGAAGAGCTACAAGATGTAATCAAAAAGCAGAAAAAGTGAATGCTTTAAGGAAAGACAAAATAACAACAAAAGTGGTAAAAAATATAGATAATAAAAGAAAATATTAACACAAGGCAGGAGACAACAAAAATTGCAATAACTATAGAGGAATAACTTTATTGGGTACAGCCATGAAGATATTTGAAAACATAATAGATAGAAGAGTTAGGCTAACAGTGGAGTATACATTGAAACGATCACAATGTGGTTTCAGGAAAGAAAGAAGTACACAAAACCATATACTTATGTGAAAACGTGTCCCAGAAAGTATTACATATTCCTACAAGTAGGAACAGAGTGCCAATGGCCTTTACTGAAGCTTTCAATAAAATCTTAAAAAACTATAGAAAATTTTAAAGGAAAGACGAATTAGTAGTAAAAGTATTTGTATAATACATCTAATACACGAAAACTGGATTAAGGCAAGAAGGAAAGATGAAGTCTATTGTTTTTGTAATACTTCTAAATCATATTATTAAGAAATGCTCAACACAAATAAAAAAGTAAACATAGATTACAGTAACTTATAGAGAATAGACATTTCCGAAGGAATTTTTGCGGATGATATAGTAATAATGGCAAGAAGTGAAAAGGAATATAAAAAAAAAACTTAAAAATTTGGAATACAGTTTTAAAAGCAATAAAGATAAAGCTAATAAAAATAAAACAAAGGTAATAATAGTGGGAGAAAAGCAACAAGAGTTGGACAAAATGATAGATGGAGTCAAAATAGAATAAGTGAACTGTTTCCAATACCTAAGAATAGAAATAGAATGCAATGGAAGACAAGAAAAATAAATTTATAAAAGAGTGAAAAAAACTTAAGGTCATATCATGCAATGAAGAGAAAGTTTATAAATAAAAAGGAAATGTTAAGGAAAACAAAGATGGATGTGTTTAAAGTTTATACTAATACTAATGTTTGGGTGCGAATTTGGATATTATTTAAAAACAGATAAAAAAGATACAGGTTGTTGAAACAAAATACTATAGAAGAATGAGAGAAATTCCAAAAATGGATAAAATAAGAAATACAGAAATTTAGTAGAGAACTGGAAGTATAACCCAAACTGAATTTTATTGAAAGAAGACAAGGCAGGTGAGATAAATACGAGAATCAAAAATTTAGAAAAAAAAAGGAGAAGAAAAAACCAGACAAACTTAAAACAAGGTGGTAGAAAGGATACTGGAGAAGGAAACAAGACGGATCCTGTAAAGGGACAGGAAGCAGTGGAAGAGTTTTGTAATATAGTTAATATGCAATTTAAAATTTAATTTGTATTTTGTCTTTTGAATTATATTTTAGTTTGTTTTTTACCCTACACCATTGTATGGTAAAAAGGTTATGATTTTATATATATACAAATTTATCTCAACAAGTTAAAAGCTCTATAAATTTTAATTAATAAAAATTAAATAATAGGGTTGTCAAGGTAAATCCGGAAAATGAATAAACAATGAAAATAACATTATAAAAAAATTAAATTTGTTTACATAAAACACAATTCAAGTAAATAGTATTGAGAATCATGTTATTCAGTATAGCCACCATCGGTAACCACGACCTTCGCAAGCCTAACACAGCTTCCTCATTTTCTATATGTGTCATTATCTCTATGATGAAGGTCCTTTAGCTGTTCTCGATCATATAATCTCTCCTATTGATTTTTTCCTTGACTAAGTCTCAGAAGTGGTAGTAAGAAAGATAAAAATCGGGCCTGAGGGGTTGCCACAAGTCGGGGAACTAGTGGTAATACAAATTGTTGTATAACAATGCCGGAATCTACTTTGCTTTGCGGTTTGGAGTCTCACTAAAACACCCAGCGGCAATCTCTTCTATCCAGGACGTGACAACTGCCTCCAGAATGTTGATATAGCTTCACAAAAAATCAGCGTCATCATACTTGCGAAAACTTTATATGTATTTAAGTAGGCAATTTAGAAGTTAGCGTTGCCTTACTTGATGTCATTCAACAGTATTTGGACCTTTAACTTCCTGATGATTTTTCTCACGCACAGTTAGTGGTTTTCAAAACGCAAGACTTGTAGTGCAGGTCCTAGAGCACTGCTAAAACTGACCATGCCACGTTCATTTCTTTTGTTAGGTCAGTTATATTTTGGCCAAGATCTTGATTAATCTTCTTTTTCAATTCGGAGACTCATTTGTCACTTATCAGATTGCTTGGTGGTAAGATTCCTTGTACTTCTTGGCTACGTCATAAACTTCGGTCTTTTTGTAGTTAAACCGTGCAATATTTTTTGTCAGATGTTTTTCACCAGGAAGGAATTCGAGTATAGCAGCTGTGTGCTCGGATTATCGGCTCATTTTATGGACAATCGTATATTGATTATGTAAAGCAAACGTGTATTACAAAATAGGAAATTGCGCATGCGCATAAGACGGCCTTTTGGCTTTCCCACAATATACATGTAAAGATAAACCAAAACTACACATTATATTCAAGATTGTTAAAAATGTTATAAAAATAATTACGATTGTTATGGTGGGAACAGTGTAGTAACATTGGGTTTAAAAAATTTGAACATACGTATTTTTTGGCTTTCAAAGAAAAATATAAAAAAATGTTATTTGACTTTAATACATGTTTGCCTATCAAATTAATAGAGCTGTTTGTTTAAAAAATTAGATATTAATAATATATTTTGAAAAAATTACGTTTTGTCCCATGTGTGAATTAAAACCGGGTACCTCTTATAAATTCAGCTAAAAAAGTTGAAATTTGGAATACTTATTTATAGAAATGAAAAATTCATACTTCTAAAAATTGGTACACAAAATAATTTATATTAAATAAAAGTCTTATTCAAATTTTTTTAAAGATCACGAAAGATATGCAATTATTATTTTCCTCTGCATTTGAAAAATCTTTATGGGTTCAGCCTTGGAAAATGTAGCACTTGATTCAATTATCACACTGTAAATGTTGAAATTCGAGGTGTCTTGTTTTCTTAATAAAAAAAAAACGGCTTGATCAATTATTATAAAACTTGGCACATTTATTATATCAGGTTAACACAATACAAAAAAATTATTTTTTTTGCTGCCATTATTCTTACAGCGGCTGGTCCAAAATGGCGTTTTTTAAATGACCGCTTTGGCGTTGACAGCTTTTCGGCAAAATGAGACGTCTAAAATAAAAAAACTAAAAAATTCTTTAAATATATGTGCATAGCTATTACGTGACGTAGGAAAATTTTGATTAGAAAAAAAATGGCAGCCATTTGAAAAAAAGTATTTCTTTTTCGCATAAATTTTTGTAGTAAATTTATTATATAAAAAAATATGGCATGAATCAAAAAACGGCTACGTCACGTAATGAAGACACGTTTGCTGAACATAATCCATTTTGAATCAGGTCTATAGGACAAAAACTGTAGGCGCTATGCTGTCAACGCTGTCAAAAAACATGATTTCGAGAAAAACGCGCTTTAATTTTTGGAAGGGGAAAATCGACCTCTTAGTCTGCTATCCCTGGACTGTATAGAAGCTCTTTCTCGGCCAGGACGGGAAGGTTGCAGGGCTTGAAGACCTTCATGCGTGCTGGCATGCGCTTTATAACTGATGGAAGATGCACGCGCAGTGTTCCAAACCGGCAAAAGAGCTAGAATAACTAATCGGCGTTTGGCGCTCATTTTGAATATTTCCACTGCAAATTTTTACTTTGGAACAAAGATACATGTTCTTTGGTTAAAAAACTATTGATTTGGGCAAAACAAAAAAAAATCGATTATTTGAAAATTTCTTAGTGTTACTCCCCCTTAAAAGAGTTTGATTGAAGTTTATTTCAAAATACATAACGATTACTTTTTGAAACCCCGTTAGCTATTTTTTTTTTTATTTTCTTGTTCAAATTTTAACTTGTGTGGAAAGGAAGTTAAAATTCTTTTTTTATGTTGTTCTGTTTATCTTCCTTTAGGTTTTCTCTGATTGTTAAGTAGAAAACATCAACATTCTTGGAGATTTTTTTGCACTATAGATTTCGACAATAACCAAGATTATTTGTGATTCACAGTGAAGCCATTTTACTGTAAAGCTTTTTGTCGCCGATTAAGGCAGAGAATTTGATTTTTTTTAACATTTTTTTTTCTAAATCTTATAAGATTTATATTAATTATTTTTAGAAAATAGTAATATTCTTGCGCTTCTAAAACCATCTTGTTCGCTACAATATCGGTATATAAGAAACGTATTTTCTTCTCATCACTGATTCTCTAAAAAAAGTTTGTTATATTCTTGACGAGAGTCCAAATTTCGAGTTGTGTATCATAGGGTGTATTTTTTTTTATTAAACTTGTTATTTACCTAAAATACTACAGGAATCCGTCGGTTCAAGTGTTGAAGAGTTATTTGGCAATAAAAATTACTTTAGCGAGATGAAACACCTTTCAATTACAAATGTGATGTAAGGGCTGATATCAATACAACTGTTCTGAACGAATGGATTAAAAAGATGTGATCTTGAATTCCTTGCGCGTTACTCATACCTCCGCTCTAATGATTTGTATTTTTATCTCAAAAGTAAGGTTTACTGCACAAAATCAACGACATTCACTGAACTGTAAAAAGAAATTTTAAATGAAATGTTTTGTAATGCTGTCAAATCCATTAATCCGATTGACGTGGCATGAATTATAGGTGATCATAGATAAACAACAAAACCAGTTAACAAGTGCAGAAATAAGGTTTTTGAGAAAAATTGAAGGAAAAACAATCTAAGCCAAGATTATTAATACAACATACAAATAGAAGTAAAACAGTAAAACATGAAGATTGCTCTGTAAGCAATCCAGAACGAACTTAAAACCTTCGATTCGATTTCGATTTCGATTTGGAAAATTCGAAATCGAATATCTCGATTATTCGACATAAATTTTCGACTTCATAATTCAGCGTAAAATTTCCTATAAGAATCACATTTAAAATCGTAATGTCGAAAATTTTGAAATTGAATTCGAATATCTCGAAAACTATTCAGATAGAAACTTGATTTCGATTTTGAAATCACAAAATTTCCTATAAGAAGTATTTAAAATTTAAAAATCCAATAAATATTACCAGACAGACAGTACAGACAGACAGGTTATAGTAGCAATCAGACCGACAGACCGACAACATTCAAACTTTAATAACTTTTTAATTTTAATAATTATTTACAAAAAACTACTCGATATAAGATTCCTTATTCTTGTAGATTTTATAGGCACGCTTTGGCCAACTCTAAAGTGCTTTGTTAACGAGTTATTAAAGCAAATCCTTCCAAACCTTTATCAAAGCTTTTTTAATTCCAGCAATGTCCTGAGTTTTGACATTCCAAAGACGCCTTTTAAGATACCCCCAAACGAAATAACCCATTGAGCAGCGTATGGACGCTTGAGAGCATCCATTTATTAGGTGTTATAAACTTCATCCGAGACTTCATCTATTCCATTGTCCACTCGGATGTATGATTCGAATCCGAATCCTTATGGAAGATAAAATTAACCATTTAGATAGAATCGCCGACCATTTTTGGCCAAAAATTTCTTCAAAATGGAGCGACCGTAGTATTTACTATTGATTTTAGAATTTGGTTGAACAAAATGAAGATCAGTCTTGCCGTTGTAAGACTTTTGCGAACGATTCTTTTCGGCAAAACTTTGCATGTTTTGAATTCTTTTCGCTTCTCTTGACTTATTGAATTTCTTTGACCTTTGACTTTAGCCAACAGAAACCAAGCCTCGTCCGTTGTAATGACTTTTTTCTACTCTTGGTTATTCAGATTCTTGTAAAGGCCATATAGAACCAATTGAGCTTCAAAAACTACTGTACGCGCACTTCAAGTTTAGGATCAAGTTTGTAACGTCCCATTGTTTTGATTTGAATAAATTTTAATTAATAATCAAAGAGGTCATTATTTTGGATAGTTTGATACCTTTTTTTGGTAAGATATGACAATTTACACATAAATAATTAATGTTTGAATTTACCCACTTATCCTATCTATAACCCTCTGTAGGACGGCTACATACATATCATCATTGCATCGGCGTCGTTGAGGTATATAACTGCGATGCGGATGGGACTAGGGTTCATTCTTGGGATTCTCTGGTATTTGGCGAGTGATCTGTTCAGTCACTAAAAAGAATTGAGTTTCATTTCGAACAAGAGGCAATAATGGCTCTCTTCTAAGGCGCGGTGCTTGCCACATTGCCCCGCATCAAAAATAGTGTGCTACGACGAGGCAGAGAAGGCAAACATATGAGAGCCTTAACTTCTCAGTTTGCAGGCCAAACTTTCCTGCGAGATATTAAAGCCATGAAAAAAGGAAATGTATACAGAAAGTAGGACAAAAAAATTATAAAACTGACATTTAATATATATATATATATATATATATATATACATAAAACAAAAATCTTATTACATCTCCATAGTTGTACTCCGTAATTCCCAATTGGTTTTAGCACTTGTTTGTACAGTAATAGTTTGTTATGTATCGACAACTTAGAGTGCCTCCCAATTAGCCAATGCATTTTCCTAAGCTTCATGTTCAGTTCATTTCTTTTCTTTTTGACGTGTTTTTTCCACCTCAGCTTTGCATATAGTATCATGCTTAGTATATATTTTGCATTATTCCTATGTGGTAACGTTCTCTGGTTAATTACGATAGGTAGAAGGTTGATCTTCTTATTAGGACAGTTGACGTGCATTAATTTTGCTTCGTTTAGTTTGATTCTCCATTCTTGGTCTAGTTGTTGACCTTATCTGTAGAGATTTGTAGTTTGATTGTCTTCAATGCTGTCGTCTACCGCTATGATAACCGTGTCGCCAGTAAAGGTTGCAATTGTGATTTCTTCTATGTCTGGTATCCTATTCATATATAGGAGGTACAGAAATGGCCCTAATACGCTCCCTTGCAGCACAACAGATATTTCTTTTATTCTGAGTAGCTGTCTTTGTGCTTTACTCTACTAAAATGTCTATTTGAAATGTACGATTTCAATAGTTGGCTGTGTTCTTGATGCAAGATTTTATCTATTTTACATTTTAGTCCTTCGTGCCAGACTTTATTGAACTTTATTTATCCAGAAATATAATAGAGCATATTTTGTTTTCTTCAAGTGCACTTTCGATTGTTCGTGATTCTGTGAACCTGGTCAATCGTAGAGTGCTTGTTTCTAAACCCAAATTGATGGTTTGGGATCAGTTTGTTTTTGTCAACCAGTGGCTTTAGTTGTTTTAACAATAGCTTTGATATCTTTGCAGTAGCGAGATAGGTCGGTAAGATGTTTTCTCATTTGGTGTCATTTGAATCATTATTACTTTCGCTACCTTGCATGGGCGTACCGTAGTCGGAACGCTGCATGGATCAGGTATTTTAGCTTAACAATTTCTTTTCTTGAAGCTCTTTCAAGAGTTGCCCAGTTATAAGATCAAAACTTGGGGCTTTTGATACTCATGTTTTTGCTTATTTCGTTAGAAACTTCTGCTGGTGTGACCAATCTGATTGGGATTCTGTCATTATTGTTGGTTGCTGATATATTTTCTTCTGTAGTTTGTTGGGAGTGTGGTTGGAAAGTATTAGCCAAGTACACCGCAAACAGGTATACTTTATACTCATTTTCTTTCGCCCAAGAACCATTTTCTCTTCGAATGGATGGCACCTATGTTTTGGGTCTCTTTAAGTTTATTGTGGTTTTCGTTGCGTTGTTTTGCTGGGGCAGTTTTTGGTAGAGTACAAAAATTCTATTGAGTTTTTTTTATTAATCTTGCTTCTTGTACGTTCGCTGTTCTTGGATTTTTCCTTTAGGGTTTTTTTTTGAAGTTCTTTTGCAATTACACAGCCTCGGTAATTTGCCTTTGTAAGTCTAGATATCTTGCATTCTTTAGTAGAATGACGTTCTGCACACTTAACGCATCTAGCTTCTTCAATATCCTCTGATTTGTCAAAGGTTCACATGTGTAGCGTCAGTGGATTCATGATAGTGTCATTATCTTGTTTTTTTTTCTTATAATGTTTTTTGTTATACTGTTTGATTTTAAACCTCTTTCTTTCAGGTTTTCTGTGCTCATTTTTATTGAACACGTTGGGTGTATTCCTCTGGTCATAGCTTTATGGGTCAATTTTGTTTGTTTTCATAGGTGTAATATTAAACGCTGTAATTGCGTAAGGTACGAGGGCAGTTTGATAAGTCAGTGACTTTTTGAATAAAAGATATTTTTTTGGCAAAAAGCTTTTTATTTTCAATATAGTCTCCTTTTAGTTCGATATATTTAGTCCAGCGTTTTTCTAATTTTTTTATCCCTTTCAAATAATAGGGTTTCTAGGTCCTTAAAATAGGCGTTTGTTTCAGTGATGACCTCTTTATTTGACCCAAATCTCTTACCGTCGAGCCATTTCCTCAGGTTCTGAAACAAGAAATAGTCGCAAGGAGCTAAATCTGGAGAATATGCTGGATGGGGTAGCAGTTCGTAGCCAATTTATGGATTTTTGTCATGGAGACTACACACGTGTGCATTGTCTTGGTGGAAGAGCATTTTTTTCTTCGCCAAATTTGCTTCAAATCAATGTCGAATCTATCCAAGAGGTCTGAATAATATTCGCCGGTGATCGTTTTACCCTTCTAAGGTAATCGATGTGAACGACACCGCGTGCATCCCAAAAAACTGTCGCCATGACCTTGTTGGCCGACAGACCCATCTTTGCCTTATTTAGTGCACGTTCAGCCGGAGAAGTCCACTGCTTTGACTATTCCTTGGTCTCTGGTGTGTTATGCTGGATTCATGTCTCGTTCACGGTTATAAAATGGCGCAAAAACTCGTTCGAATTGTGATTGAGCATCGCCAAACATTCCTTTGAAGTGGTCACACTTATTGTCGAGTGTCAGCAATCGCGGCACTCATCATTCATGTAAAATATGATGTACTCGCTCATTTGAGATGCCTACAGCCTCAGAAACCTCACGTACGTCCAATATCATTCCATGGATTTTATCGACGATATCTGGCGTGACGCGTCTTTTGGGCAACTGAAACGTCAAAAAGAAAAATATAAATTTAGTCTTTTTAGCAAAATATAGCTAAACATATGCAACGTTACATTATAAGTAAACAAAAAGTAAATATAAACATTTATAATTAAAGTTGCACAGTAAAAGAAAAATCGATAAAAAAATTAACTCCAAAACTAAATAAATTTGTTTTTAATATATTTAATACTATTATAGAATAAAGTGCCTATAAATAATAATCCCCATTTCACATAGTTAATAATTTACTCATTTCTTAATTTATTTTATTCTAAAATAATTGAAGTTTAACCTATTGTGTTCAGTAATTTCAATTAATTTTTATGGGTGTGATTGTTTTATGGCTAATTTAAATCATAAATTAATAATAAAAACCATAGTCTACAAACATTCATAACCCTGTAATTATCATAATTGAACTCCTAAGATTTTATTTAAAGAAATATTTAAAATTAAATTGCGCACTGTAACAGATATTTCATTTTTGTGTTAAAAATACTCAACTTTGTTTTAATACAGCTAATGTGTGTAGCATAATTATAACTATACATTTCATAATATTAATTTATTTTAATTATTATAAATTATAATTTAGAATATGATTAGTTAATTTTATACTGTACATACTGACCTTGGAGCGTAAACGCAAATAATGCTAGTTAATAGTTGTACAATACACTCTGCTCAATTAATAATACTTAAGTTCTGTTTTACTACCTCAATACTCCAGCACATATACAGTTTTCTTCTTCATCATACTTAACCTTTATAAAATATTAAGTGGAGCATTGTAATCATGCTCCATAGCGGACAATTTAAAGCGAACTTATGTGTGTTGACATTGCACGTAAACTATCGTTAACACTGAATGACTAAGTAATTAGATAAACTATTGTTTTAATCGATTTTCTGTTTAATTTTGAATGTAAAACTATTTCTTATTAGATAAAATTTTCGCTAATTTAAGTATCTCAGTAAATTAGCTCTTTATTTACTTCATATTTATAATACCTACTCTATTAATCTACCAGTTAAGTAGCGAGTAGATACTCCTTTGCAATCCCAGTGAAGGATAGATCTACCTCACAGGAGCAACCATGCTCGCGAGAGCTTCGACTATTTTCTACTTTCTAGGATCGGGAAAAAGCCAAGTTCCAATCTTAATCCTGTCCTTAACCTATTTTCCTTCCTATGTTCTATCCATACACTATGACTATTGGCCATAGAGGTGCATTAGATCAAATTCCTCCAATACAAAAATACATCAGAGCAAACGGTTCTCAGCCCATAGCAATCTTCAAGCTACAGCTCAAGGCAGCGGGTGGAGTAGTGAAATGATGGAGGGTGTTAAGAATCCCTGGACTAGAACAGACTGCCGAAGGAAAAATAAAAACGTACTTAAATGTGAAAACTTTTCTAGGAGAAGACAGACTAATAGAATTAGAACAGGAAATCAAATGGGATATAATTGGCTTAGTGAGGTAAGAAGAAGAGGAGAATAGTGTTTAAAGCTAAAGACGGGAGATATACTATTCTACAAAAGACAAGAAGAAAAGAGTGAAGAGTAAGTCGGGTTTCTCATAAACAAGAGGGAGAGTTCAAATGTCAAACACTTCAGAGCAGTAAGTCCCCAGATAATATATATATAACAATATTTAAAAAAGATTAGATAAAAGTCATTCAAGTTTATGCATTCACCAGCGATAATAAAAAAATAAAACAACTTTATGAAGAAATAAACGTATCACAAAAAATTCTACAAAATACATATTAATTATAAAAGACTTTAATGCTAATATTAGGTAGAAGCAAGAAATAGTAGAAAACTGCATTGGAGATCAGGGTATCGAAGATCTAAATGACAGAGGGGATTTGTTGACAAATTATTTTATTATTAAAAAAAAAACAAAATAGAAAATGGACGTTGCGCAACTCAAATGGGCGAACCAAAAATTAAATTGACTTAATCATATCTTCTTAAAAACAATCAGTAAAAGATGATACAGTGCTTAATACAATAAATAATAGGTGTACAAGTAGAAACTCGGCTCTGAAGTTAGTTGCATTAAAAAACATACTTGAACGCAGCCAATTTGCCCGCCATTTTAGATGGCTTATGAAGCTTAGTCATTGTTGTTTTATGACATAAGTTTTTGTTATTTACAACCCGTCATTCCGTGTGTATCAATTTAAAAAAAATGGATGTTGATAAGCAATATTTACGCCATTGCATTCTATTCTGTTTTCAAATGAAAAAAATGCTACTCAAGCTATGGAATCGATTAATTCGACTTTCAGTGAACATTCTGTGAGTCATCGAACAGTAAAAAAGTGATTTGCGATGATCTACGTCCAAGTGCAGTAAAAAAAATTTAACACAAACAACTTTAAGTTTTCCTGGATGAAAATCTATGTCAAACTTAAGAAGAGCTTGCAGAATAGTTAAGATTTACTCACCAAGCAATATTCGATTAGATGGTATGGGAAAGATACAGAAGGAAGGAAATTGGGTTCCTCATAAACTGACGGAAGAAAACAAAAACCGAAGAGTTGACATCTGCATGAATTTGCTTTCTCGGTACAAAAAAAAAGAATTTTTTGCACAAAATCACTACGGGTGATAAAAAGTGGATTTTGTTCGACAATCCTAAACGCAGAAAAGCATGGGTTGATCCAGGACAGGCATAAACATCAGTTGTAAAAAGTGTTACTGTGTGTCTGGTGAGATTGAAAAGGAGTCATTTACTACGAGCTTCTGGAATCTGGTTATACTGTTACAGCTGAACGTTACCAGGCTTAATGGATTAATTTAAGTGATGCTCTGGAGGAAAAAAGACCATTTACGGGCCCAGAAAGGCGGAAAGTGATATTGCTACATGACAACGCTCGTCCACATACTCATCTTTTCCTTAGGCTGGAAAGTTGTCTAGCATGCGGAATATTTTCCAGACTTACCTCCTTCTCATTACCATTTATTTAGATTGATGTTGTCATATTTGAAAGGCCAGAGGTTCACGAAAGTGGAAGATGAAGATTCTATCTGCGCACCTACTATAATAAGTGACCATAAATTGGTAAGAGAAAGAAGGAATATTAACAATGGCAAAAAGAAAAAAGGCTAGGAGATACAATAACCATACCACTGAGGGATATACAAGAAAACTTAATTACTAACCAAAAACGGATTATAAAAATAAAAGAAAATTTTATAAAGAACTATAAAATACAAAATATACTCGATATCAAAATATATGAAATAGAAAAAGCTTTAAAACAAACAAAGATAAACGAAGCATCGGAAGAAGACTGAATACTTTCAGAAATGATCAAGGAAAGTAAATAATCATTGCTGAATGACCTCAAAATATTATTTAATAAGTGTCTAAAAATGGGATAAATACCGAGAAATTGAGATAATATTATTATATTGCTTTTAAAAAAGGTGGTTAAACTCGTTTTATATTTCAACTATATAAATTACTAACAAAAATTATAACTAATAGGCTCACCAAAAACTTATTTACTTACAAGCCACCAGAACAAGCGCGTTTCTGTAGCAGTTACAGCATACAAGATCATTTACAAGTTATGCGAAACTTAATCGAGAAATTCAGGAAACATCACCTGCCTTTGAGATTTGCCTTTATAGATTATGAAAAGGCGTTCGACTCAGTTGAACATTGGGCTATCATAAAATTTTCACAGAACAATCGAGTAGATTCTAAATATATTAAGCTAATAAAAGGCATTTATCAAAACGTTGCAGTACAACAAATGCAATTAAACCAGAAAAATGAGTAAGGCAGGAAGATACAATCTTTCCTAATCTGTTTACGTTATGCCTGGAAAACAAAGGTATTAATATAAACGGCAAAACTTTGAATCACTTAAGATTCGCAGACGACATTTTACTTATAACAGACAACTAATAGGAATTACAAAAAATGATTATAGATATAAAAGAACAGGCAAATGTAATTGGACTAAAAATTAACAAGAAGAAAACAAAAATAATGACAATCTAGTAAATCAGAGAGTGAATATACAGTAGAAAACTATTGAAGAAGTAGAAACTTACATATCTAGGTCAATATATTACTATGCAGACGGATAGGCAATCAAAAGAAATAGAAAAATGAATAAAACTAGGTTGCATTTGGAAAATGGAGAAATATTCTAACAAGTAAAATAAAAAGAGATGAAAACAAAATTATTTAATTAGAATAGAATTCCAATATTGACTTATGCAGCAGAAACGTGGACTTTAATCGCAAGGAACAAACAAATGTTAAGAGTAGCCCAGTGACCTTTTAGATTAGATAATTATAAAAATTAGGCAAAGAACAAAAGTGGAAAACGTGATTCAAGTGATACTTAAATTGAAATGGCCAGGAGGAATATATTGCTCGTACAACAGATAATAGATGGACGAAGAAAATAGTCCAGTGGAGACCGCGATTGGCAAAAAGAAAAAGAGAAAAACGATGTAACCGATGACGTAAAAAGTACAACCAACTATAACTGGATAAAAAACACAAGATAAGGATCTGTGGAGAGTACTTGGCGAGGCTTACATCCGTGAAAGGATAGATATGTAGGCATATGATGATGATGGTTTTACCAATACGCATATGGACTATCTAGTTATTAATCAGTAGACTCCTAGTGTTGTTATGACTAGACTGTGGTATGATTTGATATAAAGTAGATTTACTTTTCTCTACTATTACAATCTTTATTTGTTAAGAAAAGCTTTGCATTAATTTGAAATATATTTCTGTAGAAATTTAGTTCTTAGAAGGTCTAAAAAACGGGATAAAACGAAAGTAATTTATACCTCTGAAGCAATAACCCAATTTGAGAAGTATAAATCAAATCTAATCAAGCCATCTCTACTTATAGTCTAGTTGTCAGGGATTAAAAAACGTTCAGGATGTGTATTTTTTGGCGGAGCTTAAATTTTTCATAATTTCTATGTATTTTTTCTGTAGAACACAATGGCGGAGGTCCGTACAGTCAAAAGTGTGTGCTAAATTTTTTATTCAACAATTTATTTTAAAAAATGGTTGTTTTTCACGTTTTGCTTATATTTCAGTTCTCTGGCACTTTTTATATAGCACATGTATATAGGAAGTTGTTCTATATTTAATTTCTTAAATTGTAAGCCCAACTGGAAATCGTTAGTTTTTTTTTTATTGTTGCAATCAGCCTTGAAAGTTGCAAAACTTCTTTTTCTTTGACATTTTTTTTCTCAACAAGTAAAATGTTTAGAGAATTAAAAATTCTTGGAAAATATGCCCTCAGTGGCGGTGACCGATTGTTTACTTTTCGAGTAATTATCGATCGAACGTTTTTTCAAGTCTTAATTAACAATTGAGTCATTCCTTCCAGAAAGCTTCAAAATTGACCGGATAGGACAAAAAAATTACAAATCTATTCAAGTTCAGCTCAGAATAAGAACTGTAAACCACTAGCATTTTTCTCTAAGAAGTTAACGCCTACTCAAACAAATTATAGTTTCTATGATAAGGAGCTCTTAGCTAACCGAAGATGAATCCCACAACATAAGGTTTGTTATGGTTAAAGCGATATAGGATGGACAATACCTTTTTCTATCTATATACGTTCAGAATGTTCAACACCTTCCTCTAACTTAACCCATTAAGTCATATATAACCTTTGGTACTATCAGTTTTTAAAATTCGATTGGTTTTTAATCGCTTTGTGTTCTCTAGTAACCAAATTTACCCTTAGATTATTTTAAAGCTCTCAGTTTGTTTTAAGGTAAGGCACAGATGTGGTGATTTTTGGTTATGGTAGGTATATCACATCATTTATTTTGTTAATAGCTTCTTAAGGTTTTGATTAAAAGCCACGACATTCTCGCAGATTATAGAATCAGACTAAATTTTGGGGATCAAATCCTCCGTTTTTGCACCTTGATGCTGTGTAGGTTTACATGATCACTACGAACTTTTTTAATAAGTCGGAGCTCTTTCTTAAAAATGGTATAAACTTTTAATAAATGGAACATCGGTAAGTTCTCAAAATATGCGCAGTCGCTCTTTAGATGGCAAGTAGCAAGCTGAAATGTTATTATCTGGTTAATTATTTTCACCGTCATTTCTGGATGGGGGTTTAAAGAGGTTTTTCTAATCTTGTTAAAACTATCTACGCAACTAATGTTATTACCGTTATAAATTGTTAAAATATTGGTTTTCCTTATTTTTTACTTATAGTCTTTACTTTCTGGGCATAATTTGTAAAAAACGTATTTAAATCCGTGGCATAAGGAATTTTTATGAAATATGTTTTAGGATTCTGGCGTTTATCGATCACGACCTGTGGCAATTTTTCATGTAACTCAGTTTTTAAACCTCGATCTTTTAATTTGTTTTCAGCTCTAACTTTGTTTTAACGTCATCGCCATCACTATTTGTTTAAATATTGTAATGAAACGTCCCCCGGCTGATAGACATCTCCATTTCATAACGCTCGGCGGCTGATGCTATGCCTTTTAGGAATCAAACTGACACGCACGTGTTCGCTTTCGAATACTCTAGAAGGTACGAGTGGGGCGCTTCTTGAGGTTTTGCTATTCCGAGTTCAAGTGACGCCAGCATGCAAATCCAAGTGTGGGAGCTGTGTTCACATAGTGTGCCGTTTAGTTCAACAGTTGCATTTAGCGTGTATATAACTAGCGTTGTTAATCTGTAGAACCTATAGGTAGAATAAATAAGTAGCTTTAGTAAATTTGTACATTTATTCAGCACCGTAAAGTCCACAAGTGTTACAATATTTTTCGCTTGTGGCGAATTCCGCTTCTGATGTCAGTTACATAAAAATTATTTTGGAGATTGAACTATTTATTCGAATTTAAATAGTGAACTAATAATATATTGTGCTATTTATGTATTGTTAGGCACAGATTGTTATTGTATATATGATATTGATATTGCTTAAATAATTGCGTTAGCAATATTTTAAAACTTTCCTATTCAATGAGCTCTTCAACGGTAGTTGGCTGTGTCTAAACTCATCTCTAATCTTTGAAAGCTATTATTTCTGCATAGTCTGCAGTGTTTGGTTCAAGAAGATTCAGAATTGGTGATAACATTCTCGAACATTTAAGGAAGACTTGTTTCTTGAAACTAACTGTTATATTAAAAAAAATTAAAATTTTACCATTGCTACTAACAATCACTCAAGTCAATATTTCTTTGAGCAATTTTGTAGTACGTATAAATTGCTCTTTACTTTAGGTGGTTTAAATGCATATTTACAATGTCGTTTTAAATAATCCAATCAGTTAATAAATACATAGATTTTTAAAACCAAAATTTACACATTGAAAATGTTTACAATTTTTCTGACCCCGTCACGCTGTGCATGCTTTTGTGGCTGTTGATGCAGAATCATTTATAGTTTTAAAACAGTCTAAAGAAGGTAGAATATTTGTAGACAAAGGCATTAAGAGTTAATAACAGATTTTATGCCAGAATCAATGCTGTAAAATAATTCGTTAGCTTGTAAAGCATTAAAGGACGTTGAGTATCAAAGGAGTGCAACAAAAAGCACAAAAGTTGCATTGGAACTTCGGATGGTAAACAGTGTTTCTAAAGTGATAACAACTATTTTAGTACACCATAATTTATTCTATCCGATGACGTATAGAGGTAATAATTATTTATTTTTACGTCATATCTACAGGCGCCTGGGTGATTTTTGTATGTTTATTAATCGGACAATATACTTAATTTCTTTTCAATAATACCTAAGCTTACTCTTTTTTAAATTAAATTTTAAATTATTATAGGATTTTGCCACCATTGTCAATAAGTTTAAAGTAATTTTGCATTTGATTTAATGGAATAATTCGCACCATTCAATATCTCCATCCATTTACTTGTATATAGCAAAGGCGGCGTTTGCTAAACATAATTGGAGTGGCACGAATTTTAATGCAGGTTGCCAGAAATTACCTTTCATAATTTATGCAGCTTCCGAATTAGAATTACTTTTCCATAAGACAGGTTTTTTATATATTGGGGCATAATTATTACGGACGTGGAACCACAATTGTCCTGCTTTGACGACATATGTGATATTATAAGAAATTCAAACATCTATCGAGGTTTACCATATGTCACTGGATGAACGTGCAGTTTATTGTAAGCCCAGATTTTACACAATTGCAATAGATATTTAGTTAAGACACTTTATTTACTCAACAGGTTAAATGGCATTATCACAGGGCCAATGTTCTTCTGAACCGTTAATTGATAACTCAATATATTTGTAAGAACCACAATTAATAAATTTTTTAATGTTTATTTCTATCTACAATATATACAATAAGTAAATACAGTGTCAGATAATTAATTATAACAGGACATGACTAAAGACATGGGAGAGGTGATAGTTTAGACTAGCGGTCTAACAGCCACTATTTTTTTTATTAAGAATGCATATTTAATCTACTCTACACAATCTAAGTGAGTAATAAGCAAATCGTATGATAAAGTAGAAGACTTGAGGGAGGTCCATCCATTGATGTTACTCCCAAATAGGAGGCTTACGCCAGGATGGGTTAATGTGTGAGGTCATGGGGCCATTGGCAAAGCAGTCTTCTTGTCACGACTGGTTCTTGGGATAGCTGATGAATGAGCTCGTTTTCGTGTCCCACGAGAGTGTGTTGGTAGGAAGTTGCTAGTCTATGGATTTCGCTGGAGACATGTGCGATCCCTAGGACTTCGTGGAGGGTCTGGTTGGTAACGTACCAAGGGAAATTTGACTTCAGACGGAGAGTTTTAGATTGGAACGCTGCAAGATTTTAGTATTTGACGGCTTGATGCAACCCCAAATTGGCTTCAGGATGACTTTGTAGAGGGGAACTTTATTTTTGAGGAATAACTACGAACGCCTTCCAAGAAGTCAGTTCATTTCTTTTACTTTCATGTCGAGATGTTTTCTTTTTGCCTTTGTGTGAGTCTTCCATGTGAGTTTCTCGTCAAGATGCATTCCTAAATATTTGACTTCTGGCTGGTATAACTGTATTGTTAATGGTGAAGGTGATGTGGGTGGATTTATCGTTGTTGACGGAAACTCCCCACTTGCTGTACCATTCTTGGAGAAGGTTAAGGTGGTTCTGGAGGTTTTCAGATGCTATGAGAGATGAATTGTTAATAGATAGCACAGCTGTGTCATCGGCGATGGTGGCGATCTCTGTGTTGGCTGTAGTAGGAGCGTCTGAAGTGTACACCAGATATAATAGACTTAGAAGGTTCTGTCGCTTAGGTAGAACTTTCAGTAATAGGAAAATTTGACGGGAAAAGACTGTCTTAAATTTGTTTAGTAATCCCAAATGCCTTACTCTATCAAATACAGTGTAGAATGCCTTATATTGATTGCATGATTATGGTAACAATCCTGTGGGTTTGCTGTATTGTCGAGTGTAGCATACGAAAACCGAATTGGTACGCTGGTATGATTTGGTGTAGGTAGACTGTCTCTTCTATTCTTTTTAGCAATAGACTTTCAAAAATTTTAAACAGGAGGGAAAGGAGACTTATAGGTCGATATGATGTTGGTTCTGTGGGTGGTTTGCCGGACTTGGGGACCATTGTGATTATAGCATACATTCACTGGAGGGGGAAGTAACAAAGCCGTAACATGCTATTGTAGATGACGTAAAATTTGTCCTGTTATTAGGTCGTAGCCTGGGCATTTATGGACATTGGTGTACTTGAGTTTCTATTTAACTTCAGCCGAGAAGAAGGATTTGATCGGACATTTAAAGCGGCGCTTGTAGGAAGGCTTTGACTTCTTCTTGGTTATCATTTAGATTTGGCTGCGACGTCGTAAAGACATGTGCAAGATGCTCTGCGAATACATTTGCTTTATCAGTGTCAGTCCTGGCCCAAGTTCTGCCAGGTTTTCTAATTAGTGGGATCGTAATTTTAGGTCTTTTAAATTTCCTTGTAGCTCTCCATATTGAACAGTCAGCGCTCGATAAATGGGTTATATAATAATGAAACGTTTCAGCCACTAATGCTTACGGAATTTGAGCCCCAACTGTTTCCGTTTATATTATGTGACTCCTCCACATCAATGCTTTATCCAGATATAATCTTAGGTATTTTACTTCTTAAACCTGTGCAAGTGAATCATTATTCATAGTAACTGGTGAGGTAATCCATCTGCATTTTGTGAAGGTCATATGCACAGATTTAACGTAATTGACTTTAACTATTTTTTCTATTTCGTATAAGTTCCGTTGTAGAAGCATAGCTGCAATTGCTGGGTCATTATGTTTTACTAAGACTGCTTTGTCGGCGGCAAAAGAGATACTAGAATGGTTATTTCTAGGGAAATCAGCTGTGAGCAGTAGGTAAAGCATTGGGCTTAATATACTCCCTTGTGGACCACTAGATTTAATTGGATACAGGTCTGTGATTTCTTGACAATGTATGACTTGAAAGAATCTTTCTAATAAAAAAGATTTCAGAATAACAAAATACTGTAGAGTGAAATTTTTAGCTTAAATAAGAGCCTACCGTGTCATACTCTATCGAAGACCTGGCTGTCGTCTAAGAATGCAGCAGTGCAATATTGCTTATCTTCAAATGCTTGGTTGATGACATCGACAATTTTGTGAACTTGTTCTACCATCGAGTATTCCTTACGGAAGCCAAATTGGTGATCCGGAACAAGTCCCAGTTCTTTGATAATCGGTTCTAGTAGAATAGTTTGCCTAATTGAGGCAGCAAACTTATCAGCCTATAGGAGGAAATACCATTTTCTGGTTTACTGGATTTAAGTTTTAAAATTACGTGCGCAACCCTCCATCGAGTTGGTACGTAGCTCAGCCTTAGAATTGCGTTGTAGATCATTATTAACATGACTAGACCTTTACGGGGAAGTTATTTTGTAATTCCGGTAGAAGCCTGGCGATTTTTTTGGGTTTAAGTTATGTTTAATTAATTTATTTATTTCAGTGACTGTAAATAAGTCTGGTAGGGGTGACATTTGGTATGATGCATTGAGGATTGTCTTTATCTTTGCTTCCTCTACGAGGAACAAAGTTGATGGTAGAGGTTGGAAAATTAATTTGAGATACGGAGCAAAGACTTCAGCCTTTTGTTTATCTGCTCAATTGCCGTCTTCTTTTTAAATTGAGGAGATGGGTTGGAGTTGCCGCTTGATGTTTTTGGTTGCTGTCTGTAATGAGTCATCCGAGACCTGTGTGGCGCCCAAGTCAGCAAGGTAGCCTTGAAAGGATTCGTTCTTTAGGCTTCTGATTAATTCTTTAATTTCTGCGGCGGCTTGGTTGTAGCGTATTTTTTCCGAAGAAAATTGTGTAAACTGCCATATTCTTCTGAGTCTTCTTTATTCTGCAGTTTTTTTCTTTATTACTATGGACATTTCTCCTTGATTCTTGAATTATTGTAATAAAATTTGAAACAGCTAACTCTAGAGCATCAGTGGTTTTTAATGGGACCTTCAGGTCTAGTTGGTTTTCCAGTAGGGTCCTAAAGAAATTCCAGTCAATATTTTTGTTAAAAAGTTTGAGAAGCTTTTTGATAGTGGAAATATTTAGGGGAGAGTGGTCTGTGGATAGATCCCAGCTTCTAGTTAAGAAGAAGTTAAGTCGGTCCGGCTCTTTCGTTGAATCGGTGTGCCAGTATGTTAGATCGTATGTTGAGAGGTGACCCATCTAACGTTTTTGTACGACTTTACCTCTTTCTGGAGGTAAAAATCGGAAATCTAAAACGTATGTTTAGCGTTATATAGGCTACTGCCATAAATCTGTTACCCAGTGAACGAAAATAATTAATAAATCTCTACTTATTTGTGTCGTGGACTTGTTATGGTTATGAGCGAAGTGTCAAGTGATAGTAGCAGTGTTTTGAATAAGTGAAAAAGTGGTACAAGTGGCTTAAATAAGTAGAGTGAAATACAGGACGACGAAAAATAAAAAATCATAGATTAGTTTAAATAAATAACATTAAAGGATAGTTAGCGACAAAACAAACAAATACCTAAAGAAAATAAAGTGGAAGATAAAACAAAGGCGTTTTTCCTTTGCGCGGCAGTTATCGCGACTGCGCGACGGGAATAACGCCAACAAAAGTTCCTAAAGCAAGAATTGTCAAAACACGTTTTTCCGTAAATAAACAAAAGCACGCGAGTGAAAAGCGCGACGAACAGAGACACCAACGCATAAAAGTTAAAACCCGCGTATATTAAAATTTTATGCATACGAAGGAAAAGACATTAGAAGTAAACAATTTTTACTTAAAAGCAAATACAGCGATCTTATAACAATAAATAATACGTGGAAAATGGCGGAAAGCAAAGAACCAACGCTAATGGACATCATGAATAAACTGATAACTATGGAAAAGAAAATTGATGATGCAAGCACAATTTCAAAACATCAAATGGAAAAAATTAAAAAGCTAGAGGAAACTATAAGAATCCAGAACTCGAAAATAGAAATATTAGAAAGCGAGGCAAGAAAAAACAATTTGATAATTTTTGGAATCCCGGAGAAGGAAAGGGAAGATATGTGGATGCTAAAAGAAAAAATATTGAACGAGGTAATAGGAAGAATAGGGGTAAAAATCACAGAACAAGAAATTGATTTCATAAAAAGAATAGGGATGCGAACAGTAAAGGCAAACAGACCAATCAAAGTGGGACTTACAACAAGATTCAAGAAAATAGAAATATTGAAAAAATCATCAGGTTTAAAGGAAACTAAGATAGCAGTAAGAGAGGATCTAGATAAGAAGACTAGGGAGATCCAGAAAAAATTAATACCGCATAAGATAGAGGCCCGGAGAAGGGGTATGAAAGCTTTGATAATAGGAGACAAGCTAATAATAAACGGAGAACAATGGAGCGCTGAAGAGATCGAAGATCAAATAGATGTAGAGGAAGCGATAGAAAAGAATGAGGAAAAAGAGAAAAGAGGAAGATCGACAGATGAAGAAGGAGATAAAACCCCAAAAGGAGCCATACCAAAAAAGATTAACTGGACACAGACGATGTTAGTACCCTATGGAAGTGAAACAACGAAGAAAGATGAGCGGTTGAACAAAAATACAAATAAAATTGGAAAGCAAGTATCTGATGCAGAATTATTAAATGAAACATAACGAAAACAACAAGAAAGAGACATGATTCAAAAAACTAGTAGAAACTGAATACCGGACGGAAACAAAAATGATGACAACTGAAAGCGATGACTATGGACAAAGAAGAGAAGAAGGGGAACTAGAGAAAGAGAAAAAAAGCAAAGAAAATGAACAGGAAAAGATTTATAAAACTGTTGGAACAGACAAAAATCGAAAAACCACCAGAATTCGTAATAAAAAAAGTGAAGAATTTACAAATATACAAAGAATTTCAAAGAGAAAAGCACAACATAATGCAACAAGAAGATAACCAAATAAAAATAAGTAAAGAAAATAAAACATTAAGCAATAAACGTGAAGAATTATACCATGAGATGAATACAAGACAGGAAATATATATTGGATGCTGGAATGTGCGAACGATGATCGAAGAGAGTACAACATACCAAGTATCAACTGAGATGAATAAGTATAAAATAAGCATACTAGGAATTAGTGAAACACGCTGGAATGGGACAGGGAAAATAAAACTACAAGATGGAAACACAATACTGTATTCAGGTAACCCAGATTTGGATGCAAATAAAGAAAGAGGTGTAGCCCTAATGCTAAACAAAGAAGCAAATAAGTCACTAATAGAATGGGAAAGTACATCGGATAGAATAATATGGGGACGATTTAGAGCAAAATTTAGAAATATAGTAGTCATGAATATATATGCACCAACGAACACTCAAGATGAAAACATTAAAGATGAATTTTACGAACAAGTCCAAGCAATATTCCAAAACTTACAGAAAAATATAAACGAGACATAAAGATCCTTATTGGTGACTGGAATGCAAAAGTAGGATGCGACAACACAGGAAATGAACATATAATGGGAAAATATGGGATAGGAACAATGAACAATAATGGAGAAAGACTCATAGAATTTTGTTCAACTAACAGCCTTATAATAGGAGGAACTTTATTTAGACATAAAGATATTCACAAAACAACATGGACTGCACCTGGAAATACATATAGAAATCAAATTGACCATATAACAATCGAGAATAAATGGAAAAATTCATTGAAAGATGTGAGAGCAATGAGAGGGGCAGACGTTGCATCAGACCATGAGTTGGTTAGAGCAAAACTAAAAATAAGCATCAAGGCAAACTACACACATAATATCAATACAAGAAAGAAATACAACGTTACTAATCTAGAACATCCAAATATACTGTTAAGATATCAGAATACTTTAGAAAAGGAGATCGGGAACATAAGCGACTTAAAACATCTAAATATAGACAATCTATGGGAAAAATATAAGACTGCTATTAAAAATGCAGCCATGTCAGAAATAGGGTATAAAAACACAAGAGATCAGAAATGGTTAAGTACAGAGACAAAAGAAAAAATTGAAGAAAGAAAACATACCAAACTAAAAATTTTGTCTACAGTCAATGAAGCACTAAAAGAAACACTACAGAAGGAATACAGAAAAAAGCAAACTGAAGTCAAGAGAAGCGCAAGGAATGATAAAAGACAATATATAGAAAATTTAGCGATTAAAGCTGAAGAAGCAGCAAGAAAAAATAACATTAAAGAATTATACAACATTACAAAAGAATTAGGAGGAAGAAAATATGTGCAATCAGCAAGATTAGCTGGAAAAACGGGGAAATATATAAAACGCAAAAGAAATACAAGAAAGATGGATAGAACATTTTAGAGAAATTTACAAATTGAAAACGCAAGAAAAAGGAACATTAGAACCAATAGAAGCAGTAGAAAACTTAACGTTGATGAAGAGAATTTTACGAAAGACGAAATAAGACAGGCAATTAAAACTTTGAAAAATGGTAAGGCTGCGGGTATAGATTACATAAATGCAGAACTTATAAAAGCACACGTGGACTTGTCAGTAGAAGTACTACACATACTAATAAATAAAATATGGGAAGAAACACAAATTCCCAATGAATGGCTACAAGGAATAATTATTAAATTACCAAAGAAAGGAAACTTAACAAATTGCGAAAACTGGAGGCCAATTACATTATTATGTGTAGCAAGTAAAATCCTCACAAAAATAATGTTAGAAAGAATGAAGACTGCAATTGAAGAAAAACTGAGGGAAAATCAAGCTGGGTACAGAAAACAAAAATCATGCACGGACCATATATGCACACTTAGAATAATACTCGAACAAGCTACCGAGATGAATGAAGATATATACATAACATTCATCGATTTCTATAAAGCGTTTGACTCAGTGGACAGACAAAAAATGTGGCACATCTTGGAGCAATATGGAATCCCGAACAAATGTTTAAGAGTAATAAAAACCTTATATAATAACTGTACAGCAAGAATTGAGCATAACGGAGAGTTATTACAACCTATAAATATAGAGACAGGAGTGAGGCAGGGTTGCATACTATCACCACTGCTTTTCCTTATCATAATTGACTGGGTGATGAGGAATACTATAGATGATCAGACAGGAATAAATTGGGGAATTTCTACGAAACTAGAAGACCTAGAATTTGCAGACGACATAAGTATTCTATCTACAAATAAACACCATATGCAAAGGAAAGCGAATAAATTAGACAGCATAGCAAAACAAGTAGGGCTACGTATAAATACAGGAAAAACAAAATTACTGACAAAAAACCCAAACAAAGAAAATAGTGTACTCATAGAGGGAAAAAATATACAGGAAACAGAAGAGTTTTGCTATCTTGGCAGCATTCTGAGTCCAAAAGGAGGAACAGAGAGAGATGTGGTTAGGAGAATTGGCTTAGCACGCAATTCATTTAATACTTTAAATAAGACATGGGCATCGAAAAACATCACACTTCAAACAAAGTTAAAAATATTCAGATCAAATATAAAAAGCATTCTCCTATATGGCGCAGAAACATGGAAAACGACAAACACACATATGAAAAAGATCCAGGTATTTATAAATAAATGTTTGCGAATTATATGCGGCATATTTTGGCCAGATAGAATTACCAATGAAGAACTATGGAGGAAAACAGAAGAAAAACAAATAAAAAAAACTATAAAAAGACGCAAATGGAAATGGATCGGACATACGCTTGAAACCAAGCAATAGCATACCAAGGCAGGCTTTAGATTATTGTGGAAGTGGAAGAAGAAAGCCAGGCAGACCATTGGATACATGGAAAAGGAGTATTCAAAAGGAGATGGAGAAGAGCAATAAAACATGGGGAAATCAAAATATAGCAAAAGATAGACAAAATGGAAGAACTGGGTGGAAGAATTAATACACGAACCCACCACCGATACCGATACGCAGGAGTAGCGACCTTGCTATCAACAACCTACTAGCTTCTGAAACATCCCAAATGGATGCCCTATGCTCCATAGGAGTGAAAGGAGAAAGAAGAAGATTTATTTGTGTCGTAGTTTGGTGGACAGTACGCAGCAGAGACCGCCAGTGGTCCGTACCAATCTTCTATCATTATGCTTGTTGCTTTTTGAAGTCTGGTAGTTGATAATGCTTAATTTGTTTTCTAATTAGAATGGCTGAGCCGCCTCTTGCATGCCTTTCCGCGTCAGGATGATGGGTCGCGTAGATGAAGAAATTTGGTATTTTAAAAAAGGTTGTGTCAGAGAAGTGTGTTTTGGAGGTAAGCATTATATCTATGTTGTTATGTTTGAGGAATATTTCGATCTCTTATTTGTGGTTAGAGAGACTATTGGCGTTCCATAAAGCAATTTTATACATTTGAGCTATTTTTAAAACTTAATTCTTGCCTATGGTCTGCTGCTGGGTTTGGATAGTTTGTTTCATGCCATTATAACTGAGATTAGTTCCTTTGTTTGTTGGGTTGCTGATTGTCTATGAATAAAATACTGAGGTGCGGTATTGGACGGTGGGGTGTTATTTGGCTTGTTGGCTGCATAGGTTGCGGACTGTTGTATTGGACGTGCCGGCGCTGGTTGGTTTTGTTGGGTTAAGTGAGGAGTTGACTGAGTACTCGGTGAGTTGACGAATTGAGGGTAGTTTGGATGACATCGGGATATTATGTCGAGATACACTTTGTATCCTTTGCTGTTCGCAAGATGTTCGCCTTTACATATAACACACGTAGCTGGTTTGCCAGCTTCTTTAATTTTTGAACAGGAACGATAATCGCACAGTCCTTTGTTATTGTCTTTGCGTTTGATATCTATGAAGAATAGATTTTTCTTTTGTTTATTTTCTCTGTTTATTACATTCATGATGTTAGTAACCTTGTGACATTTGTGTTTTAATAAGTCTGTGATGATTTGGAACTCGGTAGAGTGATGTAGGTTCCTTAACACCACTCTGTATCCCTTTTCCTCCTCTAACCTGTACATGTGTCTGCTACATTGTGAGCATTGAGTACGTCACGTATATTTTTGTAATCGTTTACATTTACGTTTACTTGGAATTTTAATTTGTTCCTTGTAATAATTGATACACATATATTTATGTGCGTTTCATTTAGTTTGATTAGAGGGTCTAACGCTATGATATAATGTAGAATAAAGAAAGATATTTGGACTTTAGTTTTTCTTGTTGGATTGTTATTGCTCAACTTATCCGTATCGTTTCCTTTGGCAAGCGGGAGAAATGTGTTTTGAGATGTTATAAATTTTTTGGTAAGCTGTACTGTTTGATTATCGCTCATATTTTTCTTTTTTATGTAATCTACCTTGCTGGAATTCATTTAGGATAATTACATCATCTTTGTTGCTTATAACGGACATGCTATCATCTTCATCGAAAGCAGAGTGAGATTGTTGTACTAATAATGGCCTAGACGACGTATTTTATCCATTTGCGAAGTAGATGGGGTAGTTTGGTAAAATGAGGGGAGCGATGTTGGCGAGTTTGTATAAATTTGGTTCTAAGGATATGTGGGACCTAGATGTGGTTGATAGAATTGTTCCTGTTAATGATAACCATAGGGAGCTAAAGGTTGAGACTATGTAAACATTGGATTGGAATTTCGTAAATTCTGATGTGGTGATGACGTTCGTAGTTGTTTGTTAATGAAAGAAAATAAATAATTCTGTTCTTTAGGAGATATCAGATGTGAATACTGAGGCTGAGTCGACTGCGTGTACGTATTTTTGTGTTAATTGAGATAAAGGAGTTGTCTGGGCTTCCTGAACGGCCGTCGCTGTTACCTGCCAATTTTTAAACTGCATTTGAAATTAGCTTGTAAACCTGTTCTTATTTTGTACTCCACACTTTTGTTTGTTTCTCCAATATTACAACGATTTATTTTCTTTTAGCTTATATATAAGGAAGTGATTTGATTTTAAAAACTTTTTTGTAATACGTAATGCGTAATACTAACTAGTTGAGAATGAGTAATTTTACATCGCCTCATTGAGAACGATTAAATAAGTACACAGTAATTATTAATTTTTAATAACTATTTGGCAAACTTCTCAATAAGATACAAATAACAGAAGTCCTTTTTTACATTCTATCTGGCATGTAGATTCTAAAAATGAACTTAAATTCATTGAAAATGTTAAATAAAAAAAATCAGCATCTTATAAAAATGTAAGTACCCAATAAAACGTCAAGATTATAAGTTATTTATTGTTTATATCTTTATTATATTCGAACTTTAATGTGACCTGAATGAAAAATGAATTTAAACAGTTGTAATGTAAATTAAGGTGACTTAATATTGATGTACATACGAATTGAAGATAAATAATTAACATAATGTTAAATGTCAAAAATACTATTGTATTTTAAAATTGAAATTATAATTTTAAATTTTAGTATGTAAATAAATTTATATATATATTAGTAATAAATAACAAGAAACATAAAGAGAAAGCAAAGGCTGCTTGAATGAGCATTGTAAGTTTCTCTCGGTCAACGTCAAAGGTCGTTATACCGATAAAACAGCGTTAATTTCATTGTATGCTGTTAACTAAAAATAGTTTCGCACTGTAAAATCCCTTAAACTATAAAAGTTATAGTTAATTTTATTCTAATAGTATTTTATGTGCTACAACGCTAATTCTTTTAGTTTAACAATTGTCTAAGATAACAATTGTTAAATGTAAAATGTATATGTAAAATCAAATAAATACAAAAATAATAAAAAGTTTCAAAAACAAAAAGTAATGGAGTCCTATATAAGTATAGACATTAAATAAGTATAAATTAAAAATTGTTAGTTATGCATATTAAGAATTCAGTTGTGAAAGTTTGAAATAGTAAAGCCATACATATTTTTTTTATTAATGAATAATTCAGCAAGGTCATCACGATGGAGAATTATAAAAGAAAGTTGACATAAAAATGGTTTGAAGTAAAAGTATATTTAACTATTAACATAGCATAAAGACACCTGGCAAACGTAAATGAAAATTACTAATAGTTTTTTGTAAAATTATTATCTATCTAGCAATCATATGCCTAAAAAAATAGCAGAAAAAGGCCGTATTATTATTATTATTACAATGTTGTTTATGGCAACGTCAATTACAATAATGTAATTAATAACTTATGGGAGTTGGTAATCTCCCTACATGTTAGTATAACATTTGGTTACTTGGTTAATTTCTGTCTGATTTAGATAAGTACAAATCTTGTGGTAGCTTACGTTTTAGTATGTGATGAATGTTTTGTCTGCCTATATGGTAATGAACAGCATCATATCGTTCGTGTATGTTTTAGAAAAATTTGTTAGAACTTGCACTGATATAACTATGAACTGTGGGTATATTTAGTTCACAGTATAGCTGCGTGTTACGGATGTACCAGAATGCGTCCACCGCTATTCGGAGAACTTTATTTTAGGGTCTTTACACTTTTTGTAAGTTGGATTTGCTGTGCTATTCTAGATTAGTGATGCTTAAAGCACTAGTAATCTTATTAATAATTTGTTGATCAGCAAAGTAAATGTAGGTTTCAGTGAAGGTTTTCCATTATAAGGGGATATAGTTTTGCTAGTCTCCATAGCTCTGATTTAATTTGAAGTTTACGTAAAGTTTCCAGATAAGTCATGTATCTAGTACCACTTCTAAATATTTTACTGCTGCATCAGTGGGATTTCAGCAGATGTTATTTATTACTATGCTAGGTGGATTTCTGATTCTCTGAGGGAGGATACATTTGGTTGGCATTTGGTAAGATTTTTATTTGTATATTCCATCTGTTGTGCTATGACATATTCGGTGTATCGCGGTCTGCAGTAGCTCTATGGGTTGGATGAGGCCGGTGTGTTGTGCTAGGACTACCGTATTATCTGCAAAGGTCACTAAAGTTGCTCTGCGGTTGGAATGTCTAATATAATTATGTTGAATAGTAGCGACTCTGGCATACTTTCTTGCGGGACGCTTGCTTTAATGGCCTTTGTTTCGAAAATTATAAAGTTGATGAGTATGGCAAATATTCAGTTATCTAGAAAAGAAAAGACTACTGTTTTTGGGTAGCTGGCTATTCGAATCTTGATTATTTTGTTTTTTAAGTCTTTAAGCCAGACCTTATCAAAAGCCTGGGCTACGTCAAAAAATTGCTACTGTATAGCTTTTATTTTCAAATCTCTCTTCTATTTTTTCTGTGATGCGCTATAGATGATGCAGTCTTGACTATTTTTTTCTAAAGTCCAACTGAAACGGTGGTACTATATTAGTTCACTCATTAGGCGAGAGTAGATTTTCTCTAAAAATCTTGAAAATGATGTCAACAAATTTATAGACTTGTAGTTGTTAGTCTTCTTTTTGTCGTTGCTCGACTTAGGAAATACTTCTAGGATTGCGGGGAGTAGCCTTGTCGGAAGCATGCATTGAATATAATCGCAGGATAGACTAAGGATTTTTTGGTAGGCTGTATTAGCACTAAATTTGTGATGAGATCATATTTAAGAGATTTTCTCCTTGAGAGATTGTCAAATGTGATTTTAATTTTGCTGGCTATTGTAGAAGTAATCGGTTCGGTTATTATTGGCAGATTAGGTTTAATATGATCGATTATGTGTTCTGTGGCTTAAAGTACAAGTCGTTTTTAAGGTGAATACATTTTCAAAGTGAATTGCAAAGGCTGTTCATTTCTCTTCGTCGGTAGCAAGTATTTAGTTAGCTGCATTTAATGTTGGGATTTCTTTACGTTGCTTTAATATACGTTTGGTAGCTTTTCACATTCCCAAGTAGTCTTGTTAGAGGTTTTCGATATATTTTTTATTATATTCTTAACTGATCCAATTCTCTTTTTAAGCTATATGTTAACCTGTTGAGAGCCGTGGTGCTTTAGTGGATAGGTCGCTAGACTACGGAACCAAGAGTTGCGGGTTCGAATCCCGCTCTCGCCAATTCAATCGCTGGCATTTTTACGGCCCAGCTCGACTCAGGCTGCAATAAATGAGTACCTGAAGATCAAACTCTGGGGAAATAATAGGCGGTCAGTACATAGCGCTAGCCACGTTACTACCCTTATGTACCGTAGGCTCTAGATTGTAGCAGAGACCCATCCTGTTACGACCCCAAAGGACCTTCAAGGCCTGTCACGGGGAAAATAGTGGTTCACCTGTTGAATAGAAGTTTTGTTTACGTCTAGTTTCACTTTTTCTTTTGGTTAGTTTCGTAATTTCAATTAGTAGACCATAGTGTCTTTTTTTTGTTAGTTTTGGTAGCTAGTGCTGCCTTATGCACCCTATTTGTTATTGAGGCTATTAATTTGGATATTTCGGTATCTATGTCTTCGTTATTATATTGATCTTTGGGTTAATATGCCATTTGCGTTTCAAGTAAAGATTGCTAATTTGTCTATGGCTTTCTGTGGGTTAGAGTCCATTAAGGAATAAGGGAAGGCTTGTGCTAATGATAAAATTTTTAAATGGTAAAAAATAATAGGTTAATACATTAATAACAATTTTGACTATATTGTTTGCGTCGGGTGAGGCCGCCGGATTGGTTAATTGATTTGTATTGTTAGGGTTGGGATTTACTGCTAACAAATTTTGTGTTTAGTCTACATATGAACGCCTTGAGCTGACAAAATAATGTTGCTGTTGTTTTTCATTCGTTTTTGCATTATCTTGATATGATGGCTGCAATCACGATAGCTTGGGAATGAGGTCCTCCTTAGCGCATTTGGATGCATCTTCTGGCTTTTTTGAATTGTTGGTATTTGTAGTTTTCTGCACTAGTGGGCAATTTATGTAACCGTAACCTAGACATTGACTCTTTTCTAGTAGAAGAAGCTTTTAGTATTTAGAGTTAATATATACAATTGAGTATAGTGATCAATTGTACAATTAGGTCGAAACTTCTGACCACCTTTTTTGAACTCCTCATTAAAAAGTAGAATAGGAATGTCTCATAAACCCGACCCATTGAAACACCTCTAAGGGGGGTTTTCCTGCTTTTTACTTTCCTTATCCTATAATAAGGAAAGTAATGTAATCGGCGGAAATTTAACCTGCCTAGTTTTTCACATTTCTGAACGAATTATAGCCTCAGGACACCAAAAAAGTTGGTTTGGGCCATTGGTTCGTGTGTGTGTGTGTGTGTGTGTGTGTGTGTCTGTCAGTAAACAGGATATCTTGAGAACCGTAAAAGCTAGAGACTTGAAATTTGGTAAGCAAGTTACTTGTAGGTAAGGGACGCAGTGCGAAGCTTTTGGTAAAAATCGGCAGAGTCGTTTGGTCGCAAGGTCGCAAAATCGGTCGGAAAGCGGTCGCGAATCTAAACGGTTGAAGATACAAAAAATTTATGAGAATAAAAATGATTTGTTATCATGAGATAAACACGAATTTAAAATAAAAGTTAATAAAACAAGAATTAGAAAAAAATTGCAGATCAGGATTTTTAATATACCGGGTGTTCATAAAATGTTTCGGAAAATTTATATTACCGGATAGATCAGACTGAGACAAACAAAAAATTACAATGACATTTTTTGATCCGAGGTCAAATAAATAAGTTGTAGCCGATTAAAAATTAATTAAACAGACCAATCACAGCGCGCTCGGAGAGCTACCTGGCCGACTGCAGGAGGACGGGGGGGGGGGCGCTTGGCCGCTAGGAGGGAGCACGCGGGCGATAATGGCGAAGGCTGTGCGACCGAGCTCGCACGGTTACCTTCAGTGACGTAGCAAAATTTTAAGTACGAGTCAATTATTGTCTTGTACTGTTTATTTTAATCAGCTTTCTAGTGTTGGACTCGCGCTTCGTCCTTTTTTAAAATAACAAATTCCGGGACGAGAGCAGTGCAGGGCCGAGACGATGGACCGGTATAATCTAATATAGATTTGTCTTATCTCCCTAACTAAACTTATAATTCTATCTCCTCCTAGACGCTTCAACCGATTTCCTTGAAACTTGCACACCACATTAACAACTATATTTGATAATTCGGCTCAAAAAATCAGCCGCCTAATTTTAGCCGTTTTTGAATTATTTAAATATTTTGATTACAAGGGAAATTCCTCCCAATATTTCTATTGTTTGTAGTGTTAAATGTACGTAAAACATGTAGAATGTTCTACACGACTGCCTGGCGTCTAGATCTCTGGTATATAATAATAGGATAAGGAAAGTCGTGTGATGTTCATACCAGATTTTTTTATTTTAAAGTGACATATCTCATGAACGATAATATATAGAGTGCTGAGACCTTCATAGTTGATTGGTTGGTCTAAGTTTGAGTTTCCAAGGTGTTTATGAGTTTCAACATTTGTATATATTACCGTTTCGCCCCCTGATCTTGTTTAATTATCAGTTAGGTCCACTGCACAGACTACTTGTTTTTAACTAGAAGTCATGTTATTTTAACATCTGGCACTGCTTTGCTAAGTACCCCAAATATTTTCTGTTCTGTTAGCGATAGCGCTACGTTTTTAATCACAACATTGAACAATTTATTATTTGGGTTTTGAAACGTATGATATTTAATGTTCGTCATTAGAGTGTTTCGTTAGGATTTTGTAATCATTCTCTTTAGTTAAATTTATTCTTATTATGTTTGTATTACAGAAGGTTATGAATTCACCTGTTGCTAATTTTTTTATATCTGCTGTCAGTGCAGTGTGATTTATGGCATTATGAAGAAAAATTGGTGGTATTTTTAGTTTTTATCGAAATTTTAGTTTTATCGTCTGCATTTTCAGGTTGACTGTGATTATCACTTGGATCGGCCTCGAGATTAGATAGCAGATAATATTCGTTTTATGTTGCAATATTTGGTGTTCACGCGTAGCGCATTTCGTTTAGCTAAGGTATTAATGATTCTAATTTACGCTTATTTTGCGTTTGAATTGCCGTTGGACTTGCATTGTTTATATTTTCGGTTATTATATTATTGTAAGAAATTATGTTGCTTGTAAAGTTGTTAATTCTAGAGAGCAGTTTTGTTAATAATTGCGCTTTGAAAGTAAAATGACAACTTTCGTTGATAATGCATATTTAAATGTTTTTGAATCTTTTGTAACTTACCAGATTTAGACCAAAATTTGAACATATATTTCTTAGATGTATAACTAAATACAATCTAAGAGTGGAGAGAATCAGATTTAAAAAACGGAAATTATAGTTATAAATAAGGACTGTTTATTTTACTAAACGGGCAGTAAGTTGTTGACTACATACAATCAAGGACGACAGAAATTTATAACTGTTGCTGAACTATCCGCCATAAGCCTCTACACATCTTCTACGGACATTTTTTGGCTAGCTACACTCCGGATTTGTTTGGATTCCTGGAATGTTTTAGCTTTTAGGTTGTATTTTCTTAAGTGTCCCTTTACAATAGCCCAGTAACGTTTAATAGGACAAAGCTCAGGATAGTTTGATGGGTTGTCGGCTTTTTTTACAAAATGAATATTTTTAGAATCCAAAAGCTTAAAGATTTACACAAAAGTAGTGAATAAATGCTAAGTCTGGTCAAAATAATAGGAGAATGTTGGCTTACTATATAGAGGTACTTTCCGTTTTTATATGCATTTTTTCCTGTACACTTTGCCTCCGATTGTTATAAAAAAATTCAGCACTTCTAAGACCACAGCAACATATTCTTGCCGTACAATGAGTTTTCTTACATAATTGATTTATTTTAATCCTGCTTACATGATCAGGTACATATTGCTCTATAACAGCATTGTAAAAACGGCTTTGGTAACATACTGCTATATATTTTGACGTATATTTCGTTATCCATAAGAACACGAGTGTCGTTTTGAATTAAAACGCCATACAATCTTTTACAACATTTCTTTGACTGAAGTTGTTGCTCATCATTTCCTTTCGGTGTTTTCTGCTTTTGTGAATAATTTTGTACATTACCTACGCTAACTTCGCGCTTTTAGGCTATTTCATGCACAGACATACATTTTTTGACTTTAGCAGCTTCAAAACAATCTTTTCAGCTCTTGCATTTATCGGGCCAATTTAACGTTGTGATTTAAGTGATTCGTCAAGCTTATGATGATTTGAAAAAGCGCCGCCTTTGAACGCTATGTAATTTTTGCGAATTTTCGCAAGGAAAACTTTTCTGAATACGATTTCTGCAAGATCAGCTTTTTGATCTTAATAATGATTTGCTTCTTTACTTCTTATTTAACAACTGTTCTTAAACAATAGTAACAATTACAAACGAACATACAACCGATACGATCAATGCATGTTACCATTAAAAATAGTTATAATATAAAGTTCAGCATAAAATTAAATGTGCCCGTTTAGCAAAATAAACAGTCCTTACATGCAGAATCATCGAGGTAAATTCTAAAAATAAATAACAATGAAAATAATATTAACATAAAAAAATTAAAATTATTTATATGAAACTTTATTTTATATATTAAAGTAAATAGTAACGAGGATTATGTTTGATGGAGTCCCTATCAGCGGCCACCAACTTTTTGGGTCCTAAATTTTTTACCGACCAACACAACCCTTTTTATGCATATGTGTCATTACTTCCATAATAAAACTGTTAAGTTGTTCTTGATGTCATTAGGTCTTTTATCATATTCTACACGTGATAGTCGAGGGGATAGCAGTTGGAGCTGGAGGACGGACGCAAGTCGGGAAACCAGTGATAACAGAAATTATTATTTAGCCATGCTTGAGTCTTCCTTGCACATCGGTTGGAGCGGAATCTTACTGGAACACGTACTTTCGCTCAGCGGGCACTTTCTGTATCGAGGATTTAAGTGTCTTCAGTACATTTATATAGCTATCGGGGGTCACATTCAATCACACAATCTCCTACACTGCTTACAAGCCCTAGTACAATCACAGAAGTCGAAAATTTTGTATGCATGTCGATAGGATTTCAGAGGCATCTTGGTAGATCAACGGTCATATTGACCCAAAAAAAATCTCAAAAAAATCAGCGCTGTAGTGCTTTATGTCGTTCAGCAGTACATGCGTCTTCAACTTCCTGCCCATCTAGCTCTTCTCAGTCAACGGTTGGCGGTTGCTCAGGACGAAAGACTTAAAAAAATCTCTTGTGGCAAGAATTAAACCAGAAAAGCTGAAAGACCGTCTTATTAGCTTCACATAATCAACAACCTACGATTGTCGACAAAATGAACCGAAAATATTACTGCAAAGCTGTTATCCCTTTGAGCCGAAAAATGACAGACAAAAATTATTTAGTGGTTTTAGTACAAAAAGACATAAGTTTACTACGTATCCAAAAGGTACTGGGAATTTGACCGTCAAGAGGCGGGAGAGTCACTTACGGCAAGCGAAAAAAAGATCAATCGGGTTCCTAATAAGCGCATTAGTAACCTACCTAAAGAAATAGGTGTGGTAAGGTCGATTGTCCGTCTAACAATGCACCAGGACCTTTAATCAAAATCTTGAAAGCTACAGCTGAAGGCTCTTGTAACATATTTAATGAATGATAAAATCAGAATGAAAATTTTAAAAATACACATTGACAAACAGTGATTTTATAGAAAAAAAAATTTAAATTTTACTTGTATGTAGCACCTCAAGCAAAACGCTGTTTTCGAGGGTTTTTAGGTATTTATACACGTCCACAAATATTAATAGAATAAAATAGGAATTCCGAACACTTGGACATGCAGCAATCAATATATGGAACGTTAAGCTAATTATTACAAAAAATATCTGCTCCTTTTTGTTGTCGACACAAAACTATCTGACAATAATAGAGACGTATAAAACATCGACAGACTTACACGTCAAACTATCAATAATCTAGATATTAAAAACATGCACATGCAAAAACTTTTGTGCATTAAGGATACTAATAACATTTTCTGTCTCAATTAAAACACAAACAAGTATGATATTACGTGAATAAATCGCAATAGAAATCGGCTATAAATAATGCCAAGAATTATTCTTCTAATGAGACAAGAAGCATTTTTAGCACAAGATTCTGTTAACCAAAACTTTTAAAGCTACATTATTCTAACATCAAAAATTTTGAACTGCAAATCAATCAAATGTGATAACCTAATCAAAGCAAATGCTAAAATAACTAATGAAACAATTGATCACAATGTTAAACATATTAACTGAACAACGAGCTAATATCTTTGTACCCCAGTAACTCGGTTGTTTTTTAAGACAGCGAAATATGGCAGCTAAATTTATTAATGACACGATCATCCTCGTATCACACACAAACCATAAGATAGCATCTCAAGGTTTGCAAGCTTATCTAAACGAAATAGTGTTGGTGTAGAAAAGCAGATGATTAAAAAAAAAATCAAAGCACATCAGTGCAGGTAAAATTTATTCTCAGAAAAATTCTTGTCTATCGCTGACGTTTTGTAAGTTGATAGTATCTAAAAATCCACTTGGACAAGAAACTAACTTGAAGCACAAACACATAGACAAAACGCAAACAGTTGTATCTAACTCTACAAAAAAGCATTGAATAATATGGTGCTAATTGCAGTTATCCTTACAGAACAAGTTACTTTTTTACAAAACCACAAATTAACTTATGTGAACCTATGAAATAAAACTATGAGATACTGCCAAATCATCCAATATTAAAATTTTGAGAACATATCAAGCAAAGAAATTTAGAATCATAATAATCCCTTTATGATACATTATCAATTAAATTATAAAACATAAGCTTGAAATTTTTATAATCAATCAAAATATACAAACCTTTAGTACGTATTATCAAGATCGTATTAGCAGCCATCCAAATACCCCAGTAAAGTGTTTATTAGAGGGTTGATAATAAAGTTTAATCAAATTTATAATCTTATTATCACTCAGGTCTTATAAGTAGACTTATATAGTAACCTAGTGTAATACTACTCTACTGCTATTACGTTACTCAGCATTATTACATTACTATTAAATTTGACATGGGTGACCAATCATTAGATACCCAACCTTCATATATTTTATTTATGTATTTATATATATATATATATATATATATATATATATATATATATATATATATATAATATATATATAATCTTTAATCTATTAATGAATTGTAAAAAATGACAGCTTATAGACTAAATTAAATTAAAAAAATCTGGTGTGTACAGCACACGACTTTCCTTATCCTATTATTATACATTATACCGGGTTCATCGTCTCGGCCCTGCGCTGCTCTCGTCCCGGAACTTATTTTAAATAAAAAAGGACGAGATGCAAATCCAACACTCGAAAGCTGATTAAAATAAACAGTACACGACAATAATTGACTCGTAGTTAAAATTTTGCTACGTCACTGAAGGTAACCGTGCGAGCTCGGCTGCACGGCCTTCCTCATTATCGTCTGCGTGCTCCGTCCTAGCGGCCAAGCCCTTACCCCCGTCCTCCCGCAGTTGGCTGGGAAGCTCTCCGAGCGCGCTGTGATTGGTCCGTTTAATTAATTTTTAATCGGCTATAACTTATTTATTTGACCTCGGATCAAAAAATTTCATTGTAATTTTTTGTTCGTCTCGGTCTGATCTATCCGGTAATATCAATTTCCCGAAACATTTTATGAACACCCGGTATATTAAAAATCCTGAGCTTCAATTTTTCTTTGGGTTCCTATTTTACCAACTGTTAATTTAAATTCATGTTTATCTCGTGATAACAAATCATTTTTATTCTCGTAAATTTTTTGTACCTTCAACAATATTTAGTCATGCACTATAAGGCCTTTATTATTAGTGAACAAAGTGACATTCAAAAATATCTTTAAACTAAAGAAAAATAAAAAATCTTTTACTACATGCTAAAAGATAATTATGTTTACCATCAAGTTCTTAAATATCAAAGTAACGGTTTGCATATTACTGAACATATTGTACGTCTACTGAAATGATTCAATCAGTATATACATTTTAAAAACTTTTGTTCTTTCAAAATATCATTTAAATGAGCCACTCACTGCATTTATCCCAACGATTTTGATCGTACTTTCCGTACGTTTATGAGTGTTAGTGAAGTTTGGTATTTTCAGCGATTCAATTGTGGTTTTTATTTGTAAAAATAATAAAATACTTTTTTATTTTTAATAATTATTTCGGATAAAAGCTCAGCGGCTACAAACCAGATGTTGCAATTTTATCTTAAAATTTGCTACAAACGCCTAATTCATTTTTTCCTCTAAAATTTGGTCTCTTATGCCAGTTTCCCCATTTTTTGTTTTTCTAACACGTCGCCACGTCTAACGAGTGTCATTATTTACGTGTTCAAATTTCAATATTAGATTTTTCTTTACGTAATATAGAAAATAGAAAATAGAGATTTAAAATTTAAACACAATAAAAATTGTAGCAAATAAAAATAATAGCGTTAATTCTAATAAAGTGAAATAACATGCGATACTATACTTTATTATAAAGTATATTATTGTATGTTAACTATTGATAACAATTTATATATATATATAATTATCTAAACTCTTTTACAAGCAAGTAGCAACTAACTTTTAACAAATTTATCACACTAGAAATCTAGCAATAAGTTAGTTTTAAAACATTGTTAATTAACAAACAAACGAGTTGAGTTTAAGCTTTATACGTTCATTTTCTATAGACCAGCACAGTCATTTCAATTAACTCTTTGCCTCGAGACTAATAGTCATGGGAACAGATTTCACTAACAGAATTGCTTTCGACCCCAAATTCGACTAATTCTTTATTTATTGTTAAGTACATGTAGCGCTAATGAAATTAGTGGAAAGTGGTAACGCTTTAAATATATGTAGGTGATGTCATTAACTCTAAATTGTCTCCTAAATTTTAAAATGGCAAACGCCTCTAAGATTGCGATCTTGTACGACAAGAAATCTAAGTTAATCGCATTCAAAACGAAAATGAAATGTAGATGCGCCTAAATGTGCCGTGCGTTGGAGTCGTACGTCTGGAATTCCGAGGATTCCGTGTCGTATAGCATTTCACCGGAACTTTCTCGCTGTCACTATGCTTAAGTGTAATACGATCCTCTGCGCGTACTGACGAAATGATAAATATTTTTAAGCAAAAATTAAATTTTGTTTGAACAATTACTAACACCTTTGAAAAGTTGTAATTTGGTAAATTGTTAGCTCGTATTTCACACGGTTTTTTTATAAATCGCAAATAACAAAGACTATATAAATTGCTTACAATAATCGTTGGTGTTTCAGTATCCATATTACTCTAGTAAATTATTTTTAATGCTCAGATTTTCACTGATATCCAGACAAATATAAATTACGTTATAAAAAAAGAGTAAACTTAAAAAATTATTAAAAAATAAATTATATCTTATGCCCGAGATACTTAATGAATCTTAAACCCGGTGATCGGGTTGATCAATCTAATAGCTGCACTTGATTACTTTGAAACCACTGAATGCTGTTTGCGGATTTGTGGTAGAGCGCATTAGCTTACTAAAGTTTGCATAGTGGTGCCACAAAAAATCTTTGTATAAGATGGGTGCAAAACCATTTTTACCATAACAATATGTCGGTTGTTCAGTGTTCGTGTGTCCTTCACAAACAACTATTTGTTCTACTCCGTCGTCCGCCATGTAAACTCAGATCATCAAACTGCCCCCTACGTGTTTGACTGATAGCAGCACATGCTGGGAGCAGAAACATGCCGTGTGGTGGGGGAAGGTCGATTTGAAGGCGCGCGAGCATTTGCGAGCGCTCGAAGTCCAGGCGAGAGAAGGACTTCCCCCACCACGCGGCATGTTTCCGCCCCTCCAGCGGCCGAACGCCCGAAATCCAGAAATATTCCAACTTTCAAATGCGTTTTTAAAGTACTAAACTAAACTTTACGTAAATTTAAAGATAATGGTGTTGTAGAGGAACTCCTCAGGAATAAATAGCTTTTTGTAAAATCTCCCTACGATCATTTTTAACGATTTCCACGCCGTTTTTCGTGAACACCTTATTTTAGATTTTCTCTATTTCCGCAAAAAGTTATTATTTTTGCATGAAATTTTTACAGTAGATAGTACCAACAAAATCCACAATTGAAGCCCCAAAGAGGTTTCTAAGATCATTACAATCCCTGTAATTAAATGGCAAAAAATAGCTATATTTAGCGGTTTTTAATTTTTTGTACAAAAAGTTGTTGACTAATTTTAATGATCCTAGACTCATTTTTTTCATCTTTTTTAGTACTATAACGTGCTATTTTTTTTTCTTAAAAAAATTTTTTTTGGCACTTAAAAATTGAATAAACCTGTTTTCGTCACATTTCGTTCATATTTTTTCACCGAGTTGCACATAAAATTTGCTTTCCAAAATATATACATATGATTTCTACTATTTTTCTTCTAATTATCACGTTGGGAAAATATATCGAGAACTTTTTCGAAAAAATAAACTATCTGACCTGGACCTGAGATTTCACGCGAAAAGGTGTTTTTGGCGTCCTAAGCTGACAATTTTTCACCCGCTTTTCCTCAATTTTTTGCGATGTGTAAACGTATAACTTTTTAATTGGATCTGAACAATTTAACTTGGCATCTATTCATAATGGACGTAAGTATAAGCTGCCCATAAGAAATACGTAATACGTAAAGTTGAATCAATGCAAAGCTCATGCGCTCGTTCATAATGCACTCCCGTAATTTTCACGTTTTACTTTTATTTGCAGTAATTTTTAATTTTTTCTAGATTAATGTTGGCAACAGTAGCAGAATGTTTGTTTTGATTCTGAAATTTCATAACCTAACTTTAGTATTGTCAACATTTTGGCTTCGTTTTTGTAAGGGATAGGGAACTATTAATTAAGTTATTAAATATGCATCTGTTTCTATATCATAAAATGGATAATAGGTACAAAGGCAACATAATTATGCAACATGCCTGGAAGGACATTGATGCCGCTACTGTGTTCGGTCATGCGCAACTTTCTAATGTTTACATAAGGCTTACGTGCATTATACGTATTTCTTATGGGCGGCTTATGCTTACGTCCATTATGAATGGGCGCTTACAATCAAACCTCCACTCGGCGGAAGCAACTCAAATGGCCATCACAAACGTGCTTTTTGCGTACGGCAATGGAGTGGCCCGATGATAGCCCCGGCCGCCTGGCCATTCGGCAAGAAGCGAGACCTGCCCCGACGTGCGTCCACGAACGCACGGGCCTCCTCGTGTAAATCAAAAGCTCAGATCACCATTACGCCAAATTTAATGTCAGCCGTCTTTATTAACTTTCTACAGCGGAGCTTATAGTAGAAAGTTAATGAGATTATCATCCTGTCTGTTTGTCTGTATGTCTGGAGACACTATAACTTCCGTTCTATTCAACGGATTCACTTCAAACTTGAATACACACATCTTAGGTTAGTACCTTTTATGGGATTGATTTTCAGCCAAATTGGTTAACGGCAACCGGAAGTGGCCGTTACGATTTCGCACCGCTGTAAAAAATTTCCTTTACGGTATTACACCATTCTTGTTCACTTTCCGTTCAAATGTATAGGCTGTCCTTGTTTACTACGCACGGATCTCCTCGTGTAAAGCAAGGGCGTAGAGCACGCCACATTTCTTTGTTTACTTTCTGTTTAAATGTATAGATAGATACAATTTTTTGGTAAGCAAAATATTGATATTTTGGCTATAAATACAACCTTTGTCACAAAAGTTAGATAACTAATTTTTTAATTATCTACATGTAACATTCATACACAAGAAATGGGTGTTATTCCGTCACATGCTATGTATTCTGAATAGATATGGCCTTGGAGTATTTTTATGTGAACTTGTTAGGTTGCAGGGCTGCCCACTGTTACGCTGTTCTGCGTTAAGCTAGATAAAACATTTAGTGAAACATAAAAGAATATACAGCAAACATATGGTAACGAGGCATTATCGAAAAGACGTGTTTTTAATGGCACAAAAGATTTCAGGAAGGCAGAGGTACACACACATCGCTGCAAATGTGGAACGTGTGAGGCAGTTACTACAAGAATATTATTGTGTTACTGCCTGCATAATATTAAAGACGTGAAATTGAATAGAAATATGTCACCAAATTTTACGCAACGATTTAGTGAAACGGAAACTTAACAAAAAAATAGCCTGTCATAATCAAAAAGGGGCAGAAATAAAAATAGTTGGAAAGAACCAGACTTGATCTCACATTTCTGATGAACTTATTGTCGGAGACAAATGTTGATCCTACCAATATGAGCCTCAAACAAAGCTCGAAAATGTCGAATAGCAAGGTTATGGCTTACCAGCCTCCACAAAAGCGAAGCAACAAAAACAAAGGCAATTTTAATACTGTTTTTTGATGTTAAAGATTTGGCGCACTACACTTGAAAGACAAACGATAAACCAAACCTTTTACATTGACGTACTGAAACGTTTGCGTGTAACAATTTGGAAGATTGATTCTAATTTGTGGACATGTAGGTAACGCTGTATCAATCCAGGAATATGGATTATACATATCGTTTTGTTAGTAGAAATTACAATAACTAAATAACCAGTACCTACTCTCATTGCATAACGCGTTATTACCTGTAACCCAGGTCTTTAAATAGCGCAAGATGTTCACTATGCAATAAATTGCTTGCACCAATAGAACTTTACAATAATTAAAAACTATGAAAGGTATCTGCAAAATTACTTAAAAATTCCTCGCTTGTTACGAAAAGGGGGGAGACAGACGTTTATATCGGATGATGTGATAAAACTGGAATCTGTTATTATTATGCTTTTAAATCTAAATGGGCTGATATGGATAATGAATGAAGGATGAGCATGTAATTACTAGGTTAAGGAGAAGTCACAGTAGCAAAGAAAAATTTGTGCGTAAATTTATTCACAAAATAACTATTCTTCAAAATAAAAGCCATATTTATCTACGACCTTTTCTACTGGTCTGAAACCATGCAGATCTGTTTGAAGTAGATCTCCGCCGTCTTTGAACCGAAGTATACTTGACTAGCTTCTCAAACTTCATCGAAAGTTTTGAACGACCACCGCATAAGAAGTGTTTCAATGAACGAAAAAGGCTCCGATGGAGCAGCGTTTGGACTGTAGGTAGCATGTGATAGGACTTTGACGCCATTCGGCTTCTCAAATTTCTCTCTTTGGCATTCTTGGCTTGGGATTGTTCCATTGAAACAAAACATACTTTCGTCGAACCAATGTCGGGTACGTTTTCTTTACCTTGTTGAAGACATGATCCAGCTGCTGACAATAGAGCTGAACATTATTAATGCGACTATTTGGCACAAGTTCAAAGTGAATAATTCCATCAAAATTCCAAAACCGTACAAGATGACCTTCTTGCGGAAACGATTATAGCGTGGAACTAATGGCGGATCTTGGCCTTGCTGAACCTACTTCTTCTGCTAAAAGTGATGGACCAGATAAACTCACTTTTTATCCGTCACAGTTTGCTTCCAAAAATTATTATTCAATAGATTATTAAACAACTAGTGGTAAAAATTTGATTCGGTTATTGTCCTAAGCTTCGGTCAAATCGTATCGATATTGTCGAGACTTTTTATAGACAAAGTCAAACTGCTGAAAATAACTCCATTCTGTCTTCTGGTCGACTCCAAGCTCTTCAGGCAAGTCTCAAATGCTCAAAGATGGTTCGGTTTTATAGCGTCTTGCAAATCTTTGTCATCCAAAACAGATGGTAGGCGAAAATGTGGCTGATCAAGATCGAGGTCGTCTACAGCATCATATATCTCTTTTTCAGCTCATCTCGATAAAAATTGCTGTTTTCAGCAATAAGGTTTCAGTAATAAGGGATTCGAAGTTTGGCTTTGATCAGATCAAATTATAGAAGCTAACTAGGATATTATAAACACAAAACAATAATTTTGTGTCTAGGGAGAAGGTTCTTTTAGAATCACAAAGACGTAGTTTTCATTTCTTGGCCAAACAAAATACAATGTTCGATATTGATGCAATTTTTAAGTAAAGGTAAAAAGTATCTGATAGTCAAAGACGTTTCAATCAAAACTACGCTTTTTTTATAATAATGGCCGCTCCCCACAGTATTACTGTAACACGAGTCAAATTAGAGTAAATACGGCAGTGGACTTATAGTCTCAGCATGAAGCATCGTAACTTTTATTTTGGATTTTCATTGCTGTCTTACAAATGGCTTTAAGAACAACCCACAACTGTTTGCAAAGATAGCATCTAAATATTGCCCATTGACTAGATAAAATATTTCGAAATAGAAGAGGCGTATGTAAAAAAATAACTGTTGCTATTGCTTTGTTATATTTTGTTTTAATAATGTGTTATGACAGAAGATTCATCTTAGTACGACGTGCATAATACGTGGGCTACTCGATTACGAACTAGCAACTCCGCGTGTGCTACGTGCGATCCAAATGTTGCATTATACAGTTTGACATTTTTGAAAACATACATAGTTAGAACGTTTTGTCATACGGACGTTTTTGTTTTGTTTTTATGAAGTTGAAAATTTCCTCCCGTCCAAAAAGTGGAATTAACTCGTAAACATTTTCGTACGATGATTTTCTACGCCTTCCGACTTGGATTATCTCAACAACAGTGCGTCGATCAACTTACTTCGACTTTTGATGATAAAGCCCTACACACAGTCACTGTACATCGTCGGTTCAATGAATTTAATCGTGGTTGTAGTTCACTAGCGGATGAATTTGAAGGTCATCCAAAATCAGCTGTGATGTCAGCAAACATCGATGTCGTGCGCGAACTCATAAACCAAGATTGTCATGTGACTTATCATAAAATTCAGGCTTTCTTAGGCATTAGTATGACTAACATACATTTGATATTTTATAAACATATAAATATTTTACCGCGAAAGAGCTGTGTGCTTGTTGGATCCTTTATAATTTAAACGATTGGTCAAAAACAAGCTCGTGTCGATTGGTCGAAAGAAATACTCAAGAAATATGGTTGTCGTGCTTTAAAATACATGTCTTGGATTTATGTGTATGAGCCCTGAAGTAAACATCCGCCGAGTGTATGAGTCTTCCAAGACTATCCAAACCTAAGGTTTGCGCTTGAAGCACTTTGAATCAAATGGTCGCCTGTTTTTTTTTTTGGGGGGGGCAAAGTGAATATGTCGCAAAGGTGGTTATAAAGGATAAAAAATTGATTCTGAACGATACATAACCATTTGCTTGACAACAGTCTTCGAAGAAATAAGAAAAACCATCCTATAACGCCGGATCATTCTTCACCATGACACTGACCGCTCACACACATCGATTCAAACAACTGGCTTTTTAAACACTCAAAACATCGAATTGATGAGTTGGCCGTCGTACAGTAATGATTTGGCTCCTAACGATTTCTTTTTGTTCCGACACATGAAGAATAAACTGCGTGGACAACGATTTTCGACACCGAAGGAGCGGTTGATGCGTTCAAAACCCATGTTTCGGAGATATCTGATTTGCTATGGAAAAAATGCTATGAAAATTGGTTCCGGCGTATGCAACAATGTATTGACCTACAGGAAAAACCAATGAAAAATTTCCAACATTAAACATTTGTTTTTGTTAATGTTTTGTAATAGACAACGTGCAGCTCACGTAAACTTTTTTTTATTAGAAGGCGAATTTATAAAAACTCAAAGTATTGTACTTTAAGTTGTTTGGCCATTTTTGAAAAGGTCTATGTTAAGATATTTTTTAATTTAAAGTAAAATAAAATTATGGCATTCCAAAAGTTCTTCACAAAATTGGTAAACTGGTACGTTGTTTATTTAATTAATAACTACTAAGCTACTTGTACACAATTACAAAATTTTTAGCTTTATTGCCAGACAAACCCCCCAAACAGAGCAAGTAAATTATTTCAAGCAGTTCGAAAACAATGTTTAATGGTGTGTGCACATCCTTTAGATACCTGTTGTATATATATATATATATATATATATATATATATATATATATATATATATATATATATATATATATACATATCATAACCTACTCAATAATATAGCCAAAGTGTTCCATTTGGTCTACAAAAATTGTTAATCATATAAAAATGAAAACGCTTTTTAATGCAGATATAGTCGTAAACAAGAAAATCATTTTAATAGCATGCGAAAAACTGTAAATATCTCGATTAACAGAAGCGTTAGTTAATGAGAAATTTTACCGCTTATTATAATTATATGAGTAAAAAGTAGTAAAAAATGTTAGAAATTAAAGAAACGACCACCATTAAGAACTAAACTGTGATTAATTAAGGACTATATACTACACATAATCAAAAGATTAAAAATATCCCAAAATTGTTGTATCCTTTTTTTATTATTTTTAGACCAGTTACCATCTTTATATATTGTCAAGGTTCTTTTAATTCACTTATCGCTCTCCATAATAAAGAATCACTTTTTTCATGACTGCCAACCGCTTTTTGATTTAGAGTAGCAACTAATGCTCTAGTTAGGATAGTTTTAGACTATGAAGTCTATTATTTATATTTTCGGTGCTTATAATTGAAATTTCAATTAAGTTTTTGTGATATGTACAGATATGATTGTTTAATCACACGCTGTATATCAGCATATAGTGACAACAGTTGGGTAAAGGTCTAGGCTATATATTAAATCTGGTTTTTCCTTAGATTAGCTAAATTAATTGCTTTGTAGACAGAGAGTCTAAATTATTTTCATTACTAGCCATTAGTAATTAAATGCCCCCAATAAACAATTTCAGAATTTTACTCCCTTGTAGCTATTTGCAGCAAATTTGTGGGTTGTCTTTGGCAGTCATTTTGAATTTGAGTTTGAGTTTATTTTTTTTATTATTTTTAATTACTTGTCATTTACTATTTGCACAAGTTAGTGTAAGATGTGGCATTATTTAGCTTATATCTTTTTAAGATGATAAAAGTATGTTACTTGTTATTAGTTTAGACAATAATACTTGTGATTAACAAGGCATATTTGACATGTGCATAAAGTGATCAGAACATTCAATTACCTAGACTACATCCTAATATAACTCCTGTAAGTGTCGGACATTGTAACCAAATACTTTAGGTACTTAATTTTACTGTACCCTAGAAAACTGATTTTCGTACAAAAACAAAAATGGTAATAAACAATAAATTTATCTGACCTTTTCTTTGTCAGGTCATAGTCGTGGCCGTAGCGATAGCTCGAGAAAGCTTGACATGTACATCCGTCCAACTTAAATGCACGTGTTGGAACGCCATGATTACACTTTTGTTTTCAAAAATGACAGCAACTCGTAAAATAACGGGTAAATCACAAATTATTGCTTTATCCTAAATAGACACTGTAATTGCAAGAATAATTTAGTTATCCAACTACGTTAAATATTATATTATTAAATTTAAAAAAAAACAATTGTTATTTAACTGATACAAATTTAAATAATACATTTTAGCATAATATAAGGTGACATAAATATTTTATCAAATCATTCCAAATTAATTAGTTACAAATTAGTTAAAATTGCATAGGCTCCAGTATGTAATTGATGCTGAACACTTATTAACTTTTTCTTGGGTTTATGTCAATTATTTTTCAGGCAACAAAGGCCATTAAAACATTTATTCATTGATACTGTGTGATGTATATATATATTTGGATACATTTGGAGGCACGTTATTATTAAACGCGCCAGTGTCACCAAATAGTCGAGACAAATTAGTAAAAAAGCTCGAAGTTTTTAGTGGGTACACGTATCGAGACGTTCTAGGGCACATTCGATTTTTTTGTTATAAGGCGAAAGTGCATTTGTGCATGCAAAAATGCATTTATTTGATGCATTTTTTGCAGATCCTAAAGAATATTTTATTTGTAGCTTAATATTGGCCAAAATAAGCTCACTCCCGTTACTCGGGGGTTTTTTAAGGTCACTGATCACGAATATGGTGCACAATTCTGAGAATGGGAGCGATTTCAGGAATTACCTCAAATTTGTTTGTTTTCCAAGTTTAAACTGTTTGAATAAGGGTTTTTGGGGTCGCTGACAACAAATACGATGTTTTTAAAGTGCCCCAATGTACTTAGAGGAGAGCATAATCCTGGGGAAGTCTTATGTTGTAATTTAAAAGAACTTTTAACAACTGTTTTTGCTAAACTTACAAATTTGCTTTACCCGATACTTTTGTTGCTAAAATAGGTTAAAGAAACATCATTTTTCTTTTACTAGTAGTAATATGTAAAGAAAACAATTTTTATAAATAGCATTTACTACATTTCTTAGAATATTATGCTTTTTCTTTAAAAAATTTTTATGATACTAGAACAATGCCTCGACAGATGGTAGCATAATTCATCATTATATTTTGGCTATTTAACTGTAGGTAAAATGAATCGTCTTTGATTTTAAAGTACTTATTTACAAATTTGATAATAGACAGAAGACGAATTACAACATGAAAATTGTTCAGTAATATCGTTTAGAACTTTCTCTAATAACGTTTAGTGAAAAATAGGAAAACCTAATTTTGTACTTTAATATTCTAATACAGATTCCGGTAGAATGATCCTTTTTCAAAAGAGCAATTAAAAGGACAATTTAGATTCTGTTTAATGTTATATTGTACCATAACACAAAACAAGGCTTGCCCTTTAATTATCGACCAGTTTTAAAGATGATATTTTCCAAATGTTACACTCTTGTGGCCTCACCTTAAAGTTTCGCATTGCTTTCAGAGTTGTTTCCACTAGTACTACTTTCTTTCCGCAACAATCCGCGGCCAGCGTTCGGGTGTCCCCACAGAAATAAATTGCAAAAGTATGACCTAGCCGGCCATAGAACGTCACCATGTAATGAGATGAGGCGACCTATAGACATTTGTCCTAGAATTACTCGAGGAATTCTTGCCATGTGTACAATAACGGCATCTTGTTGGAACTACAACGGTGCATTTGCATGTTCATTGAGTCTGAGCTTTAGGAGTAGTGGCTAGGTGAGACAGTTACCGCGCGTTCTGCTTCCTCAAAAATTCCCTAACAGTTATACACTGGCTATGAAAAGGGCGCTCATTGAGTTTTCAGGGATTTTTTGGGACCCAATACCGAAAATTCTACTTATTGGCGCATAAATAAAAATGATCTTTGTTACTACTGATCACAACATCATCACTTGGAACATTTGCCAACATGTCTTCGCAAGCATCCTACCGGATGTGCTAATCACATTCTTTAAGTTCCTAGACCACAATCAATTTGTATGGATGAAACATGAGCCTGAACAGCGGAAGGTTGTGGTGATGTGACAACATCCTGCCTCATTGCTGCGATATTTTCGGGTGTTCGAACAATACGAGGCCTACCAGGTGATTTTCGTTTGAAGGGCAATTTATTTTGTCGGAAATTGTGTACCAATAACATTGTGATTTTTTTTGGTCAAAATCACAATTTTTAAAATAAGTCTCCAACACAAACGCACGGTATTCACCACGTTATGATGGGCACTAAAATGACTTACATTGTGATGGTCAAAGATGTACGACTCGAACTCTGTCTACCAATAGAGTGGTAAATATCTAATAATATTAATAAAATGACTAACAATTTCATAATATTGAAAATAAAGGTAATAAACTACATATTTTTGGAAAGCTCAACAAATAAGAAAATTTTTGGTAACAACCAACTGCGGTTCTCATTTAACAAAACAAAAGTTTTTTACATGAAATCTTTTCCATTGGTGAACTATAGTTTAATTATTTTATGCGGTATTTAACTTAACATATACCATTGCTGACACTAAACCTATGTATGCTAAATATATCAACTCGGCTCATTTTAGTTTAAGTATTTAAAAAATCATCGTCATATATACGTATATCTAATAAAGTTTAAGTTTCTCGGCAGCTATATGCTGTTTTCTGATTTTATCAGTTAATTGAGGATTTTTCTACATGCTCCTTATGATAATCAGTAGCAATATTTTCCATTACTTCCTTATTTTTCTAACGTTTTGGCTGGTTACTTTTGAAAACAGTTATACGTTTTTAACAAGCCTTTCGCGTTTATCATTTTTGATAATTCTATAGTTCTGTTTTACATTAGGACAGCGATTTTTTCTACAGATTATCAGTAAAAATATATAATCTAAAGTCACAATTACTACTACGTACAAAAATCAAACACCACATGATAAAGAAATGCTTAACTATTACTTTCCATGGCTCTGAAACTTATAGTTCTAGATTACCACGATATGCGTCTTTATTTAGAGAAGAAAGCTTTTTGCCACATGATGACATACATATAATGAGTATTGTAAAATAATATTTAGACAATCAGTCACCCCATTTTTATCGCGCTTACATTATTATTGGTGATTAGCAATAGGTGTTGTTGAAGGCGGAACTAAAAATAGCCAATAATTAATATACACCCAATTAACGCTTTACCACATAGACACAATTACATACTTAATACAGACTGTTATAGCTGACATTATAAATCAATTTAGTTCACAAAAAAATTCGGACAAAGAGTATTTGAAGCAACGTGGCATATTGCACAGCTTTACACCGTGAGGCTGCTGCTTACAATTTTGGGCAAGAAAAGTTCTTGTAATTTTTCAAGAGTCTATCGGTCAAATTCTAAAAATAGAATAATAAGACTCAGATGATCATGGAAAGTTTACTTACAAATTATTTCTTAGTTATATTCTATATTTTATTCGTGTTTCTTCTACCCGAATTTGCTGTTGCAACTCAAACTATGACGTAGTAATAAACTTGTAATTTTAAAGTGTTTTAGTGCTTCCTTATTTTTTGTTTTTACACGTACATTTATACAATATGTGTCTAAAAAAGTAAACAAAATAGATCGGCACCCGCGCTTGTACAAGGTTATCTAAAGACATTTCCAGAAGAGAGTATCGTAGAGTACATGTAAGTGTCGAACTAAATCGACCGCGTGCGTAAGTAAAAATGTGTTTACAACCGGTTCAAACAATTGAGTAATACGAAACAAACGAGACAGTCTGAGCCACATTTCAGTACAATAAATGCTAGCATGAGATATGCATCTGACTCTACGATCGATGATGGAGAAATTGAAGATTAGCAAGAACACAATACATCATCATCCGCGAAGACTTGGGTAGCCCAAAGAGCTATTCGTGGCTCGTGTTGCACAAGTAAACAAACAAACAGAAAGCAAGACCAGTGGAAACGTCTGATGATTCCATTATTTCCAATCTGGCACCTGCAGATTTTTTTTTTTTCTGCCTCCGAGTGAAAGAAGTACGTATTGAGGACGAATGGCAATCTAAAAATAAATGCGGTAACGGTTCTGCGATACATCATTACCAAAAGCAGGTTGTAAAGGGCCGACTATAAAGATATTTTTTTCGTATCTACTGGTTTATTTGTATTTATATATTATTTAGCAAACTTTTAGACACGCTATATAATGTTATGTGGTTGTATTGCCATTTATAACATAGTTTTTAAACAATCTATCTTTACGCAGTTCCCGGTGCTCTCTGATGCCTGGCGTGGCTACTTCTTCTTCTTCTCTAATATATATAGAGCTATTGCTGTTCATCAACATTGGTAGTACATGGCCGGTCGTCGGTGCAGTGGCTAGTCTGACCTGTTAGAAGAAGGAGAATGTACTTGCACCGCCAAAGGTGTTTGATGACGGCGAGAGCAACGATGACGTTACTTTGACCTGGGAGTCGAACAGGCCGCTGCGCTAGTCTGGCAGGCGAGGCCTTACGTCGCTGTCTTATCTGTGCTCTGGTCGCGCTTGTCACATCGCGCATCAGAGATGGTGCGCTTGACCGGACAGATGAGCACTGAGCTTAACCTCTCAGTTAGCAAGCCGTGCTCCCACGAGCGGCGAAGGCCTTACCATTACCATTATTATTATTATCTTTACGCAGATATTTATAGCATTCTTCGTCTTGGTACTTAGCCGTTTTCTTAACTTCTAAAAAAAATATTAGACCGAAAACATTTTTTTATTGTAACTGTTATCGACTTGTTATTAAGTTATTTTGCTTCTAATCATAAACTACCATCTCTGCTACTATTTTTTTATAATTTTATACTATAATTTCCTCTATGTCTTGTTGGGGTGTCAAGTAATGATTTCACCACAAACTTAGACAAGGTTTTTAGGTGGAACAAGACCTACATTTTCTAAGTAACAGTAGGTTTAAGAAGCAAGGTACAGAAAAAATTGTTTTATTTAAATTAACAAAGCATTAATATTAACAAAATTAAACATAAATAAACATACATTGTCAGGTGGTGCTACTATAGTGAACAAAATATCAAATGAAATGAACAGTTGTGCTATTATTTAGTTTCTAACAGCAGAGGTCTGTGTGCTCGTCGACATTCATCAACGAATGGTGTAAATATTATTACTATTAGGGCATATTTTTCTCCGCAACAGGATGAAAAGCTTGTTCAGCACTGATGTGCGTGTATAAACAGAGATAGTGATTTCTTAGAAAGATAGTGAAGTCCTTTAATAGAAAACATTGAAAGCTTGTAAGAAACATATAACTTATTTGTACAACTTATTTATAATAAAGTTCACGCAAAAGAGGCAAGACCTTTACAAAATATCTATTAGAAAAATCTATAGGCTAATTTGCCTCGCATTATAAAAAAATCAATGCCTAATTAAAATATAGGTATTTGTATAATTTAAATTAAATTTTAACAAAAAATAAATTTGAAACGCATTATGCCTCTTTGTTATATTATTATATATTATGATCCTAATGTGATGTCTTAGCTATTATATCTTGAAAAATAAACATTGTTGCAAAGATTGGTTGCTGTTTTTGTTTGGTTGTTACAATCATTAGAAAATTATTTCATCGGATGGGTGAAAATGTCAAATGTTTTATGTTTATTTTATTTTATTATTATTTTTTTATTTATATTATATATATATATATATATATATATTTATTAATTTATTTAAAATGTATGTTTAGTCTCCATTACCAAGATACTCAAAAAAAAATTTTGATAGCCCTATAGCTAGAAATTTCAGCAATTTTTTCTTCTTGAGATAGCATAAATCTTTTTGGGTATTCAAAGATGAGGACCGATTAATCTTTTTTTATTATTTAACAATTGCGTATCTGCAATATATTCATTACACGAGTATTAAGTAAATGTGATGTAGTTTTACATGACATGAGGCGGTTCCGGCCAGTGTCCTTCTCTCAGTAAAATTTGCAGTCTTGATTGGGTTGCTAAAGTAGGTCTTGTGGCCATTGTCTTTTTAACTTTCTGGTGACGGTCGGTTTATTGGAAAGCTGCTCTACAAGATTATTTTCATGCCCAGTCAAGTTGCTGGTGTATGCCCTTGCGAACTTCTTGACTCTTCCACTACATATGATATCCCTAAGGTTATAGAGGGTTTTATTTATGATGCACCATGGAACATCCGTATGATTCTGAGAATTATTGTTTGGTATTTTGTAATGCCCTTTACGCAGCGCCACATCAGGTCCATATAGGTTTTAACATTTTCCGATTAATTGAATTGTGTTCTTAAATATTCTCTATAAAACTTAATAGATAATACGCCTGCGACAGAGAGAGGGGGGGAGAGAGTGAGTGAGTCTGTTCGTTATAATAACTTCCATAGATTGGAAAAAAATAAAATTACAAAAATGCGATAGTAAACACACAAATGACACAGATCCATTATTTTACTGAATCAATATTTTATCTAAATCTAATATTGATGCACTATATACGTAGAGAAAGGTGGTGGGTTATAGATATTACGACATAAAACGCTATTGGTGGTATTTTTCTCCTTTAGATTGTCTGCAAAAATTCTTGGGCTTTGTTTAAATCACATTTTTTTAATATTTTTTTTATTTTGTACAATCCTCTTTTTTATGGCGTATCAGTACAACTTCCAAATACTTAAACTAAGAAAACTGTTATAAATTATATTTTATGATGAGGAGTACCCCATTTAGAAATCTTTATAGTTTTGCTATTACTAATTGGTATATAATGTTTATGGTAATCCGGTAGTTAAGCAGATGGTTTGAATCGTGTCAATTTTCCAGGTTTTCCTTTTTCTTGTGGCTTTATGGTTGCGAGTTCGTTTTAATATTATGTTAGTTTATTCTCGAGCTGAACATTGAATTTAGTTGTTGCTTTACAAACCGTTGGTACGTTCTTGTCAGGATGTAGTGTAACATTTGGAATATTTGATGAGGCGTTCATTATTTCATGTAAAACATTATTTTGAAAACTCTGTCATATTTTTATATTAGTGATGCGTGTCTATGAGCTTCAACTTGATTTTGTAAATTAGTAGCTTATTTTTCGTTGACAATTCCGATCATCTACTACAGCTATTTGAACTTTGCTCATAGTTTTTTTTAGCAAAAATATGAGTTTGTCCAGTTAGTCTTTTTGCTAGATAAAGGCCTAGATATTTATCTGCGTCTGCTTAGAATATTTGATTTCCATAAAGTGTAAACAGCAGAACAATTTTATTTCCTCAGCGTAAATGTGACATGAGTCTATTTGTTCCTAGTAGCCTTCATTTAACATTTTATAATCACAGTTCAAGTTGATTTAAGTTATTTTGTAGATACCTAGTTGTAGAATTAGGGTCGTAGTGTGAAACTAAGATCAGTGTGTCATAAGCATATAATTGCTATAATTGTTAAGTTGGTTTGTGGGAGGTCTGTTATGCGCAGTTATTATAAGATGGGTCTTAAAACTCTGCTCTGTTGTACGCAGGATTTGAAAATATAGATCAGTGTATAACTTGATGTTTTACTTGGAACGTCCTGTCCAAAAGAAGTAAAAGGTCTGAAATTGAATGTTTAAGTTTATAAAATAAACTGAAATGTCATATTTTATCAAATGTTTATTTTATATTAACAAAAATAGCGCAATTTTTCCTTCCTATGTAATTATTAACTGCACTAACTGTTCTCTATAGGTCCGTATTTTTTTCTCAATTTTGAATTAGTGATTAAGTATTAACGTGTTCTCACGTATAATGCTAGCTAGTCGTTTTAATACAAATTTTTGAACTACAACTGTAAGGCGGCTTATGAAGGATATAAAGCGATATAATTTTTGTCAGGTTTGGGGATCATTATGTCCTATTTTCTACCGACAGGGGTAGTAATACATTTTTAATTTTGCATTAAATAATTTTATTATTGCTTTTAAACATTTCTGCTAATTTTTTACCCACTATTAAATTATAACCTAAATCATTTATTTGCATGATGTATTACTGTTTATACCAACGTTTCTTATTGATAAGCTTATCTAGAAAGGGATATCGATGTGGTTGTAGTACTGTAATAAGATGTTCAACGGAGGATTTGGCTCTTTGGTCTTTCGTTCCCCAAGCCCCGAAGTTTTTTGTATTTTTTGTAATGGCTGTTTTAGTTTGAGGTTTGCCTTTTGTATGGAATTGTTTGTTGCTTTAGTTATCTTGTAAGATATTCTTAGACAAGCCCATTTTTCATCTTGTATAGTTATCACAAATTTAAAATTTCCCCCGTACAAAGTAGGAAAGGAAAATGAGTTTTTAATTATAGATAACAATAAAAATACAAGACTTTTACAAAATAGTTTTAAAAATCGATTTTTTGTATTAACGTGATTTAATTTGTGCTGTATTGTAATAAACTTCGAAAAAGAAGAAAAAGTTTGGGAGACCACATTTTGCTAAGATCTTTTACTAGAATACAAAGTAAAAAAAAATTAACAAACATGTAATATAGCAAAAAAGAAGGAAAGTTTAATTAAATTTACTCAGACCTATATTTATACAAACGAAAAATATTTTAATGATGGGATAAAACAAAATAAAAATAGGTTTAACAAACGAGACATTAGAATTAAAAATAAAAAAAAACTAACAAACCGAAAGAATTAAGATTTATCACGGTAGATAAAAATAAATCGAACAGTTGTTTCAGACTCCGTTGTATAGAAGCAAACACGCAAAGCCAATTTAAAACTACCATAATTCTTGAATAGTCATGGGAAGCAGCACTATGAGGTCACTAACCAGCCTGTCGGAAAGAAAACAAATCCGTGACCTCCAACGCCTCGATTTCCGGAAATGGGTCGCATAACGCCCTCCGGCTTAACTATTGTGGTAGCAAGTGCGTTATGGCGTTCGGTCTTGCTTTCACCCAACCGGTACATCCATACCTGAAATGTCTACATCGATCCGAGCACCTGGACATTTTCACTGTACCGTTAAAAGAGAAACTGCGTCGCTAATGGAAGTATGTTTCAAGTGTTTCATTTTCCTCATGTTAATCCCCTATTACGCAAGAGAGAAGCTTTTAAGTTCTTCAGTGGATTTATTGCTTTGACAAATTTCACTGAATAAATAGTACGTATCTCTTTCATCGCATATGTAATGTTAAGTGTTTTAGTATTTCGAAATAGTACTTTCAATTTACTATTATATTAAAATTAATTAAGATTTTTTTACGTAGCATATAAATTAAGTATTATTACATATCATGTAACAATTTGTAACCAAATATTGCATTGCGTAAATATTTTATTAGTTAAACATTAGTTTGTTTTACATTTTTTATATGAATATTATTCAAGTATTTATTTGTTGTCCAATCCATTATTCTCTTACATTAAATGTAATTTGGTAAATATTAATGCTATTAACACGACTATTTTGTCATAAGAAACATTTTTTTTATTGAAGCTTTTGTCAGATCAACATTACAGTGTTATACATGACAGGTTGAAGTAGTTATATGCGTTCTGAATTTAGACTTTGCAACTAGCAGTATGTAATACATGGAGACAGGTAGTGGTGGCCTCGGAAACTCAAAGGTGGTGGTTGCTAGGTTTCTTCATTTGGGATAACATCTTGAGGGAGTTGTCTCTTCGGTCTGTGATGAATATTACGCTGCCCAAGGTTGAAGTGAGTTGCTCCTTCACATTTGGCAATTTTTGAGAAGAAAGTCCTAGTGGTCGAGAGCATATAGTCTTGGATTGTGGCGACGCCCAATTTGAAGTGAAGTTGTGTGTTTCGGATAAACCATGGAGCGTTAACGGCGATTCGTAGGGCCTTATTTTGGAATCGTTGAAGTTTGAGTATGTTTGTTTTACTCGTGTTGCTCCAAACAGGAGAGGCGTAGGATGCCAGGGAGCGTGGGAGGGATTTATATAGTAGGGTGGTGCATTCGGGTTGAAGTGGGGTTTTACGATTTAAAATGGTATATAATTGTCGGAGTCTGGTGTGAGATTAAGTTAGTTTCTGATTGATGTGGAAACTTCAGGTCAATCTTTCATCTAAGTACACTCCAAGATATTTTATAGCTGAGTCCAGGGTATGTCAATTCCATCGATGATAATAGAAGGTGGGTTGTTCATTTTTTGCAAGGAGAAGATCTTACATTGCCATTTGGTGGGGTTGAGTTTGATGTTCCAATTTTTGAGCCATTTATTGAAGGTGTCAGTTGCATTTTGCAGATGTTGTATAGCTAGTTCTAGGTTTGCATTTTGCGTTATAATGGCTGTGTCGTCGGCGAACGTGGCGAGTGTTGCGGGAATCTTTGGAATATTGGAGGTGTATATATTGAATAAGAGCGAGCCGAGGATAATACCTTGTGATACGCCTGCTCGTATGGGTTTTGTTTCGGAGAGTGTGGTATTTATTGTAATGGTAAAGGTTCTATTTTGCAGGAAAGAGAAAATGATGGCCAGAAAGTAGGGTGGGATATCATAAGTTAGAAGTTTTTTTTTTTTGAGTTCCTCTATCCAAACCATCTCGAAGGCCTGGGCGATATCCAGAAAGATAGCAGCAGTACAGCATTTGTTTTCAAAACCTGTTTTGATAAGTTCACTGACTTGCTGTAATTGATGACAGTCTGAGTACCCTTTTCTAAAGCCAAATTGGAAAGAAAGGAGAATGCGGAGAGCAATGGTGGCTTGATGCAGGCGCAAATAAATGATTTTTTCAAAAAGTTTGGAGAGGGTAGTCAATAAACTAATAGGTCGGTAACTTGACATATGTTCTTTATTCTTCCCAGGTTTAGCAAACATTAGCACATGTTCATGTTTCCAGCTTTGAAAAAAGTAGCCTAGTCGCAGGCATGCATTTATCAGAGAGGCAAGGTAGGAAAGCCATTTTCTTGTTAAGTAATGAAGGACTAGGTTGGATATTAGGTCGTGTCTCGGTGATTTACGTTTAGATAACGTCTTTATGATCTCAACTAGTTCTTTTGGTGATGTGGGATTAGTAAAATCGGCAGAGGTGGGGACATGTGTTTCTATGTAGTTTGTTATATGTAACATTTGGGTTGCAGTGCAGGATATTTCAGGCGTGAAGGTTCGTTCGAGGTGTTTGGCAAATGAGGTTGCTTTTTCATTATCGGTCAATAAGGTGGTGTTGTCCGTTTTGAGGGGAGGTATTTTTTGTGAAGCTTTTAGAATTTTCTTCGTAGTTTTCCACATCCCTGGGTCTCCAGTGCATACTGCAGCGATGTAGGTGCGGTAGGATTGAATTCTGTATTCGTCCAGTTAACGCTTTAGTTGATGAATTATATTATTCAATTGTCTCTTGATTTCTGGGTTTTTTGACGTTGCCAAAGTCTTCTAGTTTGGCTTCGTTGCTTGATTAGGTTAATTATATATTGGGGCGGGAGATTACAATCGGATTTGGAACGTCTTGGTTTCGTAGTGGAGCCCGTTCTGGCAGCGTCGGTGATCGTCCTTGTAATTTTCATGGCTGTTGTGTCAATATCCTCTTGGTTAGAAAGGGGTTGCATCTTGGTAAGGCGTTGATCCAATGTTGCTTGGAAGAGATCCCATGTTATTAGTCCATTGGTTAATCATGCGGGGGAAGGGTTGGGTTTAGGAAAACTGTCGGAGGAGATGAGTACGGGCAGGTGATCGGAATTTAGCTCGGGGATTACTGTTTATGTAATGGGTTTGGTAAAATTTTTTTGAAGAATGATATCCAGTATGTTTGGCTAATGATCGGATCTATACGGGTAGTAGGTGTATTCATATGGGGTTAATACTTGTACTCCGTAAGTTGTTGAGCATTGTTCTAGTAAAATACCAGCTGGGTTGGTTGCTCGGCAACCCCAATTTACAGGTTTGCTGTTTAGGTCGCCTATCATCAGCGTAGGTTGAGAAGTGCTGAAAAGAGTGCCGATGTCGGTTGCAATTAATTTTTTGTTTGGTTGCCTATAGGCACTTATAATGGTAAGTTTACCTGTGTCTCATAATTTGACTTGAATTCCTGTGGTTTCTAGTGGAGACGGACAATGGGATTGTGGATTTTGTTTAATAATAATTGCCACTCTACCAGATGCTATTCGGGAATTTTTATCTTTGCGATAGACTCGATATCCTGGAATTTTGAAGGGTTTGCCTTCAGTCAAATGAGTTTCTGTGACGCAAGCTATATTGACTTGGTGTCTAGCTAGAAAGTCTACAAATGTAGAGCGTTGAGAGTCTATGCTGTTAGCGTTCCAGTTAAGGATTGTTAAAACGTTGATAATTAGTTGCGGTTTAGGATCCTTTGAGGAGGAGGGGTAAAATAGTGTTGATTATAAAGGTCTTGATTTTGGAGAAGAATAGCCTTATAAGGACGGTTAAGAGTTTTATGAGATTGTTAGAAGAGGCAGTTTTGGGCGGTAGGTGTAATGTGCTAACCAAGGTATGTGGAGAATTGTTTAGGAGGTTTTTTACACGATTGGCAAACGTTTGATTGACATTATAAGTGGCGTTGTTAGGCTTCATTTGACTGGGGTTCTTGTTGTAGAATCGTTTCTGTAGGAGTTTTTTGTGGTGGCTGCATCCCTTATAACTGGCTGCGTGATCTCCATCGCCGTTTGCACATGTCGGTTTTTTATTGGTTGTTTTTTTTGCATTCGGTGTGATTATGGGAACCTGCACATTTGATGCATTTATACGGGAGGATACAATAATTCTTATTGTTTTTGTGGCCAAATTTCTGGCATCTGTAACATTGGCGTATATTTATAGCGCTATGGAGTGACACATTTGTTTGATATTGAATATTCTTTTGTCTTCGTCGTTATTCGTTAGTTTTACTGCGCAACTGGTAATGGTTTTTTGTCCTTCGTTAACAATCGTGTTATATTAATGATAGGTAGTGCTTTTAGGGCTTCGCTGATTTCTTCTGTGGTGAGGGATAACGGTACATTTTTTATTACTACTGATAGGGGCTTGCAGTTGGGATTTCGATAAGTATAGTGATAAGTAGAGTGCGACAGTCATCTTCTTGGGATAAGTTAATTCGAAGTGAGTTTCGATTATTTACAGTTGTACCTATGGTCGAGGTTTTGATGTCTGCAATAAGCGCGGTATAATTTATCTGGTTTGGTAGGTAGATTGGTGGTATTTTAACTTTTTGAGCATCTGTTGTTTGTTGAGGCGCTGCATTATCACTTGACTTGTTTACGCTTTCGTCCCCGACGTTGTGAGATAATTTGAAGAATTTATTTTTCTTTAGTAGCTTATCTGTTGAGGTATCTTTTTGCACATCGTTGACGTTGACATTGACATGTAGTTAAACTATCAGATTTGCGTATGGGCGCTTGATTTTGCACTTCGGTTTCATTATTATAGGAAGTTTGATTGTCGGTCGTGGTTAAAAGTTTTAACAATAAACAAAAATAATTGTTAAATTTTTACTCACAGTAAGTTAAGGCTATTGGTTATCTAAAGGTCTAACGTTGCACCGTAAAGCTGATAGAGCACACGCGTAGCGTCTGCACTGCTTCAAGGTTTGCGTTGAACTTCATAAGAAACATAAAATGAAAAAGAAATTAGAAAGTACTGTACTGTTGCAATTTTACACAGACAGTTATACTAAGAACCTGTTATATACTATTATTTAAATTATATTAGAGCAGAAGCTATTACGATTCCCTTTTAATTAAAACAATTACTATAAGATAGTGTTCCAAATGGCAATTCTAAATTAACCTTTGACCTAAAAGGCGGATGTTATCTTATAGCTATTGTAGTTTTTGCCAATTCAAATTCAAAAAATGCAATACAAGAATGAAAGAAATATAAATTGGAATATTTTTACGCACGATGAGGTGAATATATGTATAATACAAACAAATTATAAAAATAGCATATTTTACAAAATTCTCCTTCCAGTAACTTATTTGGATATCTAAAATTTGACTTTTATTTATTATTTAACACTTGTCATAGTCTGCAGAAACGCAAAAATGTGAAAAGTAAAATAAATACATTTTTACATTTCAGACTATTTTTCACAAACATAATCAAAAACATCAATGAGCAGGGCATTTCCATATTTCTACAATAAATTTATATCTTATTATAGTTGTGTTTAGGCTTCGTGTGGTCGGAGTTCAGAAACTCCCGATGTTTCGTCCACAACTGCGGCAGACATCTTCAGAAGAAATTCTTCTAAAAATTAAGTGACTGTCCTGTACGTATTTTCTCTTTTATACTTGTGCGAGTATGGTAGAGATGATGTTGGGGGGGGGCATCGATGACGTCACCGGGATGGTAGATGACATGATCGGGCTAGCTGCGACGTCGATCGGGACGTTGCAGGTAATATTTTAGCATTTTCTGACGTCATTCGCTCTTTCGCCGTATGGCGATCTGTTTTTTGCCCCTTGAAATCGATAAACCAAGACCTAGGTAGATTGAATCCCTCGTCCCTGTTAAAATTATTTTTATATTTATAAATTTCCACCGCCTCCCTGTATAATTTCGGGTAGTAATTCCTACAGTTGGATACAACTTGTGTTTGCCCAAATTCTATCTCGTGGTTAGGATTCTCCAAAGTATGTTCAACAACTGCTGATTTATTGGGTTGATTAAGACGTATCCTGGTAGTAATCATTCGGCCCGTAGTCCCAATGTAGACTTGCTTACGTGAGCAAGGTATGCAGTATACCCTTGGTGTATTCTGTGGGTTTTTTGTATCTTTGGCTGGTCTAATCAAATCCCGTATCTTGGTGGTGGTAGTATAGATGGTTTCCACCTTGTGTTTATTGAGAATTTTTCCTATCCGGTCCGTAACCCTGTTGATGTAAGGTAAAAAAGCTTTGTCTACCGTAGCCGATTTTGGTTGCGTTTTTCGTGCACATTTGTTAGGTTTGATTGTTCTATTTATCTACGTCCTCGAGTAGCCATTCCCTTGCAAGGCTTATTCCAAATGTTTTAGTTCTTTATCCAAAAACTGTGGTTGGCATATACGACGTGCTCAATCTAACAATGTTTTCACAATCTTTCTTTTTTGACTTTGGTGGTGATTCGACTGCTTATGAAGGTATCTGTTCGTATGCGTGGGGTTTCTGTACACTGTGTGTTGTAAATATCCATTCTCCGATCTCAACACCTCTACGTCTAAGAAAGCAATCCTATCTTCCGATTCCAGTTCCATCGTAAACTGTATGTTTGGGTGTATAAAATTCAAGTGCATAAGAAATTGTGGTAGGGTCGCCTTTCCGTGTCTCCATATTATAAAGGTGTCATCGACGTAACTTAGCCCTATCGCGGGTTTTAATGGTTCTGTATTGATGGCGATCTCTTCAAATTTCTCCATGTAATAATTGGCGATTGCAGGGCTAAGTAAGCTACCTATTGCTTCTCCGACTTTTTATTCGTAATATACGCCCTGCCAAACAAAGTAATTGGACGTAAGGCACTGCTGAAATAGCTGTAAGATATCGTTAGGAAAAATTTTCTTCAGGTGATCCAGGGCATCTTGAATCGGTACTTTGGTAAATAGGAAAGTACCAACAAAGCTAATCATTAGATCTCCCCCCTGTAGCTGGATGTCTTGAAGCTGGTTGGCAAAATGTGCGGAGTCCTTGATGTAACTGCTGGTATGTCTAATGTACGGTTTGTAACAGTCTGGATAAGTATTTGGCCAACTTGTGACATCAAGAGAGGAACTCTTTATCAATTTGCTCGTGTCGCGTAGTATCCGCGATGTGGGATCACGTTTGAGCACGGTCTAAGTGTTTGCATCGAGCAGTTCGGTCATCTTCTTCGTGTAGTCCTCCTGTGCTAGTACAACAGTGGCGTTACTTTTATCTGCTGGTAAGACAATTATGGTGTCATTATTCTTGAGTTCACGTAGAGCCTTTAATTCCGCCCTGGATAAATTCTTCTTACGTAGGTTAGCACGGCCCAGAATGCGTGAAGTCTTGACTCGTACTTCCTCTGCTTCGTCTGTTGGAAGATTCCGTATGGCTGCCTCTACGTTAGCTATAATGTCCTCTTCCGGAATGGATTTGGATGTTACGGCAAATTTTTCACCTTTGCTAAAAGCACTGATGGTTCCCTGGCTAAGCTTGTGTTTGGAAAGGTTTATAACAGTTTGCTTATAATCCAATTGTGTGGGAGCGCTTCTATTCTGTAAACGCTGAAACTTAGAAGATAACGTCTAACGATAGCGGTCGATCCGTGTTTCTCCGCAGAATGGAAAGTGATGCGGTCTACAGTATCCCAGTCATCTTTGTGGATTCTGCTGGCCAAGCTGACATGGGCTTGCATCAGTTCTAGTGAACACAGAGCGAGGGTTTTTCTAGTTGCGTGCACTTGTTCTCTGACTAAGGCAGCATCCGTTTTCCAATAAATTCGTTGGGCTTAAGGAGTGCGCAGGTGGTGTTTGGCCTGCAAATACTTCGGAACTACCTTTTGATCTCGACAACGCAGTAAGAAAGCAAGGCTATGTGTTTATGCTATTTTTTTTAAATAATTTTCTTTTTCCTTTTTCTTTTGTTTCTTGTGCTCTTATAGAGCGTTGGGTTTATGTTATTTATTTGCTTCCTTTACTTCTTGTCTTTGGGTCTAATTTTTCGGTTCAATCTCTTCGTAGTTAGTTTACTATCTTGTCCTATCGTTTTTTCTGTTTTCATTCCTATTTGTACCATCTTTTTTATCCATGTCTTTCTTTTCTCTACCAACTCTTTTAACAAATTTGTTTTCCTTCACTTTAATTACATGTTTTAACTATTTTAATTAATTTGTTTCAATTTGCTTTACTACTGATTCTTGCTCTATTCTATTTTTAATTTCCTCGTTTGTTGCACAGTCCCATTTTATTCTTCCACACAATTTTCTTAAATATTTTAATTTTATAGCATGTATTTTACTTTTATATATTTTTGGAAATACCCAAGATTTATTTACACGTTTTTTAATACTGTATTCTATTTACTTTCTTCATGTTTGCTATCATTAGTTAACTTTGTTTATGTTTATTTTCATTTTTAGTTTCTTAGCATTGTCATTTAATATACTAAATATTATTATAAATCTTCTGTCAACACAACATCATATGCATATAATAAACTTTCTACATTTATAGGTATTAAATTTCGGTATTTTATTACTGACTTTAATTGTATTCTTTGTATTTTAAATTAGTCTATCCATTAATGTTATATATAAATAACTAAGGAATTAAACTGTCGCTCAGTTTAACCCCTTTCTTTGTTTTAAATCTTGACATCTTTCTCCGTTTATTTGTATTTTGCTTATTACATTTTATAGATACTTTTTACATCTATTACTATATAATTCTACTACTATATACTAATTCTACTATATAATTCTAAAAATTTCTCTTTGAACTTTATCAAAAACAGATTGTATATAAGTCTATAAATGATAAGATAGCTTTTGCCCTTTCTCTGTTGCTTTCTATCAACTGCTTGCTTGCCTTCTAAATAGGCTTATAATTTTTTGTACTATTTGTTCAACCATTCGTAAGTACACTTTAAAACATGTTGAGAATGAGCATATCTCCTTTTTTATAGATTTTTATTATTAGATTATGTTCTCAATCGTTTGGTATTTTATTTGTATTCCAAGATTTATTACATATTTTTCGAAACCATGTTTCTCCTTTTTTCTGTCTATTTTATTACTTCAGAGTCTATGTTGTCTTCTCCAGCTGTTTTTCCTAATTTAATTTTTACTTTTCTTAATTTTAGATCGTTATAATCCTCACGTTTATTATATATAATTTTATTTAGTGGCTGTGATGTATGCATTTTCCACATCAAATATATTTTTAAAATAGTCCCTCCATGTCTAAAATTTTGTGTACTGTTATTTTTATCTCTTATTTTGGAAGTATATATTTTTAGATTCTCTCCAAACTCTTTTTTACTTTACTACTATATATATATATATATATATATATATATATATATATATATATATCATATATTTATATATATAACTATGTTTTGTATTCCTCCTTAATCTTGATGACTTTTATGATTATTATAATTAATTTGTGCTGTTTCTTATTTTATATTTACATCTATTATGTTTTTTGTTTTTTTTTCTGCTCTATATGTGTATATTTCTTCTATTTCTTGCAACCAAAAAGTATTTGTTGAAAAACAAATTATTTTCCTGAAAAAATTAATTATTTATTGACCATTTCTGTTTATATTTTCCCCCGTATAGTCCATTACATTTCTGTCTAATATTTTGATTATGCTCTAATCTTCCATTTCAATTTCCTGTTATTATAATTTTCTATTATTTTTATTTTTCCCCATCTACTACATTTTGCTAATCATTATAAAAATTAATTGCAATGTCTTCTTCGGCTCTCTCTTTTGGTGCATATATTTAGATAATATTTATTTTTTCTTTTACATTTGTGCAGATTAGTATTACCCTCGAAGTTATGTACGTAGTGTTAACAGGCTATTTAGACCCATAGCTCTAGTATTTTTTCCATGCTCTTCTATCTTTGGCTACTATCTCTATCTCTTGTAGATCCCTTTCCACTGCTTGTAACCATCTTATATTGGAACGTCTCTGTCTTTTATTCAATGTAGGTTTTAGATGCAGAACTTTTTTCGGTTGTCTTATCTTTTTTCAATATGTCCTAGCCATCTTAAACGTTGCTTCTTTATAAACTGTGTAATTGTAGGTTCACTATACTCTCTGAGTTACTGCTTCTAAATTTATTACAACTTTATTAGTATCTTTGTTTAAAACGACTTCTACTCCTTTATTTTTTTAGCCTTCATCTCTGAATAGTATAAAAAATAATTTCTAGATAATTTTATGATTCTGAATCTACTCTTTTTTATTTTACTCAATCCTAATGTTGTTAATTTAAGTTTATACATGTCTTCTAGCAGTTTTACTTTCTTTCTAATATATTCCATGTATTATTATATTTTTTACTTTTGGCTTAATTTCATCGTGTTGTGTATTTATTATTATTTTTGTTGTTTATTATTCATTTTATAGCTTTTAACTCGTGTTTCATTGTGTCTTCTTTTATTGCATCTTTTACTTCTTTACTTTATTTCCAATTTTTGCGTTGCAAAACTTTCTCCATTTACTATTAGCTTATTGTGTATTATTTCGCTGCGTATCCTTTGTCTCTTACACTTTTCACATAGCATTAAATTTTTTTATTGTTTTAGTTAAGTTTTTTCTTTTAGCTTTTTACTGCTCATACTATTTTTATTTTTACGCCACGTTGTTAATTGTATTAATATAGCTCTCCTTAACCTTTAAATTTTTTTTATGTCTATAGAAATTCGAATATCTCTCAGTACTATTCTAATTTTATTGTTTAATTTAAGTTTTGCCTCTTTTGGTTTTGATTTATTTCCCATAACATAATGTTTTCTTTTCTTATTACCCTCTCTATCCGTTTGTCTTATTTCATTAGTTGAGTTTTAAGTGTATCGCTTTCTTCTTCCAAGGCAATATTTTCCCATTTAAGGTGTTTAATATCTTTTTGTATGTTATTCAATTTATTATTAATATTTCCTGTTTTTTGTCTAGTCTAGTAGTGTGTCTAACTTTACATTTATTTTTGACAATAGTTTTTTAATTTTAGTTTTATTTTTATTTATTTGTCAGCTCTCTATAGAGTATAAGTTGTTTATTAATATTTTTAATTCATTCCTAATTTTATTTATATATTTTTTATGACTTTTAAGAAAACAATTTTAACAAAAACAAAAAGCTCTTCTTTGGTCATATAAAAACTTCTCATTACGCAAATGATGATAATTTCTGTTTATAGGAAGAAACTGCATTATATTGCTTTATTATTTTACTTTTAAATGTTTTAAAAATACTTAAATAAAAATGTTTTAGTTCAAAATATTTGACTCCCTGCTCTAAAATTCCAATTGTTGGTGTTGTTATTTGTCTTGTTATGCATATATTAATGTTCCATTACTTAAAACAGACAAACATTAATTAAGATAATCTAATTTTTATTATTACTATTATTTTTTTTATTATATGTCGTTTTTAGAATATATTAGTACCATTATTTAAATTATTTTTTAAACAAATGTTACTGCTTGCATACATTAAACTTACTATTTTATTGAATGTAAAATATTTAATTTTTACAATTTTTAACTGTGCTCTTTCTTTGATCAGGAATGCATGTAATAATTATTTTTGCAATAATATTTTACAATTTTTTTTACTCTTAAAATCAGATACAAAACATAGGCCAAATACTTTACTTATTTTTTTCTGAAACTGTCTCTGGCAATAGAAATTGCAAAATATGGCAAAAAAAATTGAAGAAAAGAACTTATTCTGTACGTAACATTCCCATCAAGTTTTAAATAGGTTGTCTAATTCCTTTTTATATTGAAAAAACATCGGTATGGGTATTTAAATTTATGATTGATATAATTTACGTAAAGGTACATTTCAAATTACTAATAACAGTTAATGAAGTATGCACCATATGCCGTTCCTAAAACCTGGTTAATTTATACCTGAATGCCACCGCCAATTAAACTTTCTCGCATGGCATATTTACGAGTAAGAAGATAAACTTTCATGAAAATTATTCCACACTATTATTGTACCATTATGCTGTCGTTCTCACAATCTCCCCTCATTTGTTTTTGCTGCGGCATCTACACTTATTTATAAATTTAAATGTAGAGATTGTTACATAAAATTTACTAACAATATTTTGTTTCAGGTACACTACTTCACCCTTGTAGCTGTGATCGCGCGATGTCGAGGACTTGAGCAAGAGAGCAATGACATATCAGGAACACCACCGCCGATTAAGTTAGACGCAAACCTAAGGAAGGCTCTACTAAAGGCCCTCAACGATGTCGAAATGGACGACAAGGCAGAAGCAGACCAGTCCCTGCAACAAGACGTGAAGCAAATCGGACCTTATTCCGTGCCCGTTTCGCTAGCTGAAGGAATTTTGCAGAAAGTCCCAGCATCTTCCATTTCCATCGTTACCAAGACCTCGACGAAGCCTACTGCTACCGAAAGGATTACTACGGTCGAAACGTTCACTCGCAAGCCAGCTGTTGTGATTCAAAAAAGCAATGCTGTCCAACAGAGGCCGATTACTTCGTTTGTGACTACGTCTAAACCAAACTCAGTACCTGTTAAATATTCTGAGCAAATAATCACAAGTGCTAGTACAGGTTATACAGGAACACAGAAAAAAATATCGTATAAAAGTGATACACCTCAAACTAGAAGTATAAGCAGGACAGTTAATACACATTCGGTATCGGCTGGAAAACCTCAAACTCTCATCACTACGACACCTGTAAGTACTTCGTCAACAGAAGAAAGCGAAGCCAAAGTAGAAGATGTGCAATTCTTTGCTGCTCCTTTGGTTGCGGCCTTCACGGTTCATCATGATGAAAGAGGATTGCCAAAAAAAGTAGAGCCTATATATAAAGCTCCTGGACAAACCTCCGTTTCTACAGAAGAAATTGAAGAAGAGCGTTTGAAACAATTGGAAACCCTTCAACAAAACCAACAAGAAGAAAAGTATGCAGAGGAGCAAATCAAATTGCAGCAGTATTTGAAACATCAGGAACAATTACGACTACAACATGATTTAGAAGAAAAACAAAAACTATTAGAACAACAAATAAAGAACTTGCAACAACAACAACAACATCAAGATTATTTATTACGCCAACAACAATTATTTCAAGAGCAGACCTTATTGCAACAAAGACAAAAGCTTCTAGAAGAACAGAAATTGATAATCAGAAGTCAACAGTCTGCTCCATCTTTAACAGTACCTTCCGTCACAGCCAACGGCAATATTAATGGACAACTTAACAATGTAAACAATATCAATAATCGCTTGGTTCCAAACAAAAATGCAAACGCAAATACAAATGCTAATGCAAATACAAATACGAATGTAAATGCAAATGCAAATGCAAATGGAGGTTTTTCTGGATCTGTTTCTTTCGAGCCAAGCATTACGTTTCAAGCAGCATCGCAAGTAAGCAGCGGATTAGTGGCCCCGGTGAGGGTGCAGCAACCTCCCATTAAAAACGCTGGTAATTTTCGCCCCACGCTGTTTCCACAGGTTCGCTTCAAAGCCGACGAATTGTTTCAGCAGCCGCCGCAATCGTCCCTGCCCGACCACTCGTTGAGAGTTTTCAACTCGGGCCAATTTCAGTCGGTGCCGCTAAGAAATTTCCAAACCTTCAACTTTGCCCAAGATACACCTGCACCCCCTTACAAAAATCGCGTGTTTAGGCACGAGAGCGGAACGGGGAACCTCGTGAGTTCGGAATTCAACGCGAGGAGCAACTTTTTCCCCGCAAATCCGCCGCCCCTGAGCGGGAGGTTTTTCCGATCCAACCCCCAAACCTTTAGCATAACCCCTAGTTTATCTCGAGACTTTCACAGTTCCTCCAACGTTCGACCTCCGAGTGTAAACAATCAGCTGAAAAACCTGCTTTATTATTCTGGAATCGCAAATGGGGGGCAGCAGGAGGACTTTAACATTGTCTCCAAAGTTCTGTCGCTGAATCACTTGGGGAGCGATAACTTTTTTGCGGGTTCGCAGCTGCTTGGCCAAAGATTACTGCCTCGCCAAAGAAGAGCGTGCGTTAAATTATGAGCTTTTGAACTTACTTATTGTAAAGGGGCAATAAGGCAATAGTCACTATTTTATAAACTTTTTATATTAGCAATGTTTCAGTGGTCAGTGGAGTCTTTATCTTTTAGTATCTTAAACTATATAAGAATAGTACAATTATTTTATAATGAACAATTGTTTTGATACAAAAATTGAAAAAGCTTATTATGATAAAATTTAATAGTTTATTTTGATACCAAACTATATTAACGTAATTGCAGCCCATGAGATCATTAATAAACATTGCCAAGCATCGCTGCTGAATTAATTGTAAAAAGAATAATGTTAAGGAAATATTTGACTAACCAAACCTTAATAGTATAGTTGCCATTTAAGCATTGTATAAACATTTTTTTTTATTTCAAAACCTTAGATTTATAATATTTAAGCAACTTTACAGGAACACAAAAATGACATATAAAGGTTTGTAAGTAGCAGTTACTACACTAACTCTACTATATTGTAGACCAAGATACTTCAGTTTCATCTGTGCTTTATTTATGCTATTATATTAGTTTATTTATAATTCAGTATTCATGTACGTAGCACTAACGTTTTTAGAAATTAAATACTAATAAAGTTGTTTTGTTAGAAACCACTTTGTTTTGATTATCGCTTCAGATTATAATTTATTATACCACAGCTTCCTTTTTATACATAACTAGTACACTTAGTAATTAATTTATTTTAATCACACCTAAAATTAGATGAGCACCGAATATTATTCCTGTATTCGCAGAAAAAGCTTTTAATTTTCAATATCGCCGTAATTTAGTTTACATGTTGCTTCCGTAAAAGATTTGCATTGAGATAAAGTATGACTTGCTTGATTCAATTAATTACACACATCAATATTTACTTTTTGAATTAGCATTTCTGTTTTAATGGCTAATAAAATCTGTTTCTTAGCAACAACCCTTTTACTACAACAAGTGAGTATTGAAACATTTAAATTGTGTCTTGCCGATTAATTGTTACTTTCTTACATGATAAAAACAATTAATCATGCAACCATTACGCCGGTTCCATTGCACAATATGTATGTGTGTCACGCTGCGCAATGTAAATGTCGCTTATCTTTCCACAAAAGTTTGTCTAAAGATAATTCTGTGATATTATTAACATTTACCAGTATTGTGTTTTACTCATTATACAACATATAATATTAATTATAACTTTAATTAAGATTATATTGAACACGTAAGTATAGAAACAAACAATTAGCAAAGTTATTGTAACAAAAATATTAACGTAGCAGGGTAATAATCAAAACAACAATAATATACTATTAAGCAACTTGTATGACGACTCTTCTTACAATAACCAATAACATCAAATTAGAAAAAAAATAGATTAAAAATAGCAATTACTAAAGATGCTAACGACAATTAGTAATTAATATAAAATCAATCAAGTTTATTATAGTGACAACAGCCTCAATCTATGTGGAACTTTTGAATAAAAAAAGTATATTGATATAAGCAACAAATACATAAATGTCAAATGAAATTTTCTTTTTACCAATGATTAAAGTAAATTACACTGTACTACTGTACTGTAATATATGTTCATAACAGTGTTTAATAAGTCAAAAAAATAACTGAATGATTGCATTATAAACTTTGATTAACTAAAGTTGCAAATTTTAACCAAACATTTATTGTAAGTAGAGTATTAACAGAAGAAACAATGGTAAGCATCACAATTTACTTTAAGAAAGGTTGAGGAATATCCAAACTGTAGTTTACAAGTAAAAGAAAATTACTCAACGATTACAAAACACTTTAAGAGTAAATGTTTGGTTGTTTTATTAATTGTTTGCTTATTCTAATTTAAGTATTAACGAAGACATACATATTACTAAAAAGGAACACTATTAAAGCGTTCATAGCCCGATTTCAATAAAACTTAGATATGTTGTAGAAGGTAAACAAAATAAGAGACATGTATTTTTTTCTATTTGCCCATAAGCACTTAAAGGGGTAAACACCAACTCTAAAGTCCCCCCTCCCTCTAAAAGCACTTTTTTTGAATATCCCAAATTCTTTTTGAGATATCTTTACAAAACAAAATGGAAATTAATTGTTATTGAGAAAGGAACATGATTGTGGTAGTTTCACCCCTTAAGGATTTATCCATTATTTTTTATAAAGACTTGTCTTCTTCTTCGTCTAGTGCCTTTTTAATTAATTTTTATTCTGAAAATTACAAAATTCGTGAAATTTCTTTAAAAACTAAAGTTGGCGTGTTTTAGGCTATTCAAAAAGAAATTTAATAAACAAACAATCGTGGGGACTAAATCACCCCATACTAGTGACCGACTTTTTAGTGGAAAAATAATTATACATTAAAGAAATGTAACTTTTTTATATGTATTTATTACAAATAATTATCAATATAGTCCGTTTTCGCTGTAGAATTAGTTCATGTCTACTGGTTCTACCAATATCTATCATATTACTTTACATCTACCATACAACTTTTTAGTCGTTCTTTGAGAATATAATCTAGCAATAATTTTTTTCTGTATACCCATTCACAAGTTGTTTTAACCTTAAAAGCTTTATCTTTTATTTTTATATGAATGAACTTCTATTTCCTTTCTGTGTTCCTATTTTAAAAATTACAAAATCGCTTATTATTAGTAATGAAAAAAAATTATAAAACAATGAGTAAACTAATGTTGACGCATTTCAGATTTAAGAAAAAAGAAAAAGTAATGACTTATACTAAATTTCATCCATCAAATTATTACCCACAATTATGTAGTCACATGAAAGTATGAATAGTAAAAAAATTTTAATACTACAACTAGTTGTAAAGAAATCGTTCTTATAGAATATTTTACAATATATGTTGAAGCATTATGGATTGTAAGCAGCATAATTATGATAATCTTCACAGAAGTGTTTTAAACATAACGATTTTTTGCACTGAGCACATGAGTTATAGCAACATTATTACAACCATTGAATTCAGAATGTCTTGCATATGAATCAGCAAAATTGAAATGTACAGGATTTTTAAAATCTCTTAGATAAGATAACCACTCTTGCACCATGAATATTTAAAAAATTTTTAATAACGTGGAGATGAGAATTGATTATGAATTATTGACTGTAATTTAATTGTATTATTTCCCATATGTAAATTTAGATATTCATCTGCAAGAAACACATGGTCTGAAAAATGTTTAACAAAATTTTTCCATATACGAAAACCATAAACATCTAACAGTTGTATAGTTTCAGTTGTTCCTATAGGTATTATTTTTAGATGTATTTATTAGGTGGTGTAGCTTTTTGAACAACTGTGGGACAATGACCACTCCATGAATCAATCAACAGCGTACACGTAGATCCAACATTTAGAAAATAAATATCCTTTAAATGTATTTTTGATTATCCTCGTCTTTTTCTTCCTTTACGTCGAAATTTTTTATTATCAAAATTTTATATTTTTCAATAGCGAACAAAATATGATTTAACCTGAAGTCAATTTTCAAGATTTGAAGCTAAATATACATGTTTGCAGGCCTGCATATTGTCTGTGGAATCGCTGGTTCAAACTCTCCACTTGGTTCTTTCAAACTAAAATAAAAGTGATAATAAATTACCTTTAGCTGAAATTGTTGCTTTCCATGTGTAACTGTGGCTAGTTGAGGAGACAGATTGTACAATACATTGCACTTGTTTCTCTTCTTCGACAGCTAGTGTCCGAGCAGAATGGATCTTTAGTTGGAAACCACTTTGATCAGAATTACATTTATTTTCAGCATCTACTTCATTCATTCTTTCGCTTCTGATACAAATCTTTTTTTATGCACATTTTCTCTGTTTTCTATAGTTACATTTGTGATAAATTTATCAATTGTCGGGAAATAATTCTAGGGACTTGTTTAAATTCAAAAAGCCAATAACTGAAAGATTTAAATCCTCATTTTCAGTTAGTTTATGTGCATGCAAGGACCACTTTCTTAAATCATTGTCATTCTAAACCAGAATAAATAGCAAATTTGAAATTTTTAAAAGTATAATTGCAAATTATTGCGCTTTTCTCCCTGCATGCGCCATATTAATTTCTAAATTTGTGTTGAACTGATGAAAAAAAGAAATTTTTTCTTTTTTCCACTTCTTAAATACTCCACAGTCATTCTTTATTATTCAGAATTTACTGGTTTCTCATTGATCTGTAAGTGGTTCAGAATCTACATGAAGTGAATGTAAATCAATGCCTCCACAATATGAGCAGAAGAAGATCTAGGAGGTTCTCGCTATTATCTCTGCATTATTAGATGATTTGGTCATTAAAAATATCATTTGGGAGTGATATTTTATTTCAACTTCCTTAGCATTGTAAGGACTATCTTTGACATTAAATGTTTGAAAATACGCGAGCAGTAAATTAATAACATTTAACTTATTAACTCTCATCTTGTACGATGAAAAAACATAACTTTATATATATATATATATATATATATATATATACTTTTTATTCCAGAAGTTTCCTTGCTGTGACACATAATATTAATATATTATATATATATGGAAAGTCAAACATTACAATTCCCTTCCTTTTTTGGACACTCTCCTAACCAAAAATGTTTCCAACAGCGGTTTTTTTCCAGTACTTCTTCTAATCCTGATGTAATACTTTGTTTTATATTTATCCACGTGTCGTTACTGTTTTTTGTGGTTCTATTATAATTTCATTTACTACTTTTTCCTGAAATTTTTGTAGTATCTTTTCGTTTCTTCAAAATTTTTATATTTTATATTTCTTTTTTTATATTTTTAGCTTAATGTGGTATTTTCTCATTTTCATATTGTGGTCACTATCTATGTCCGGTTCTGGGTAGCTTCTACTTTCTTTAACTTGATTCCCTAAATTTTTGCTTGACTAATAGGTAGTCTATTTGATATCTTGCTATCTCCCGGCACTGTATTAATTGTAATTCATCTATGTTACATGCAGAATTAAATTAGTTTTTTTTTCTTTATGATTTATCTTTCTTCCTACCACATTTTCTACTCTCTCTACAGCATTCAAGTCTCTAGTAATTATTAAGTTTTTATCGCCTGATATTTCCTTTTGCATTTTACCTAAGTAAAATACCCTAAGATATCATATATTTTTTTCTATTTGATTCGTGGGCATATACACTTGTATTATCATTGTGTTTACAGGTCTTATTTCAATCTTTACCAAAATGATTCTTTCGTTGTATTGTATGTAGCATGTCAATATGTTTTCAAATCTCCTGCTTAAAGTTACACCAACTCCTGCTATTCCTTCCGGTGTTTTCTATACTTTGTATTCCAGAAGTTTCCTTGCTGTGACACATAATATTAATATTTAGATTTTTCATTTCTATTTTTGCGTTTTCAATTTTTCTTACTTTTAAGTGGTGTTTTAACATTTTACTGGGCTATATTGATAATGCCATTATTTCTTTGTACAGAATAGATGAGTTTTACATCCGGAATGAAATTTAACATAGATATGATTTAATTAATATTAACGGAATTGTGGTTTATCGGAAATATGTGTTAGTGCAGTAGTTTTCCATTGCTTTCTTCACAATATTTACACTTATTTGTTACCACTAAAGACAGTAATATTCTATAGTGTTGATTACCGATCGTACCGTAACCCTCGTTCTGGGCCCTTACCGGAGCCAGCTGGACCCTGTTTTTTTTTGATAAAGTTGTTACTCCTCCTCTCCTCCTTTTATTTTATTTTGAGACAGGTGATAAGTCACACGATACGCCCACAGTAGCCCAATCCTGATCCCTATCGGTGGAGTTTGGTTTATGTTAAATGAAAGTATTACCGAATTTTAAAAGCAGTCGACAAACAGTTCTATCGTTCGTTAAACCGACACTCACTTTGTGCACTCTATTGGCATCATCAAACGTTTCAAACACAAATTCGTGCTTAAACTTGTACAAAATCATTAAGCTCACCTCTTATTGCTCCATAAACTACTTTATTTTAACGAAATCTACTCATTTTGCAGGGGCATTTGGTAGCTCTGTAACCTATCATTAGACTTGTCACTTGTTAAGTTAGTACAATATTAAATTGACTATGTCCTAATAGGTATTTTTAAAACAACTAAAATTATTCCAAAACTTTTAACATTATGCTTTTTGTTTTACTTAGTGTCATAGATCATAAATAAGGATAAGTAGTCTCAATAATAGCAAACATAATTTTTGACGTTTTGGTGCAGTTCTAGCATAAATGGATAGTCGGGTCAAATTAGTAACAAAAATGCTAAAAGCTCGAAATTTTTTGTGGGTACACGTATCGAGAAGTTCCAAAGCGCATTCGATTCGTAAAAGCATCAGAAAAAATGTTACCACATATTTTTTTGTTATAACGCGAAATTGCATCTGTGCATTTATTTGATGCATTTTTTGCAGACCATAAAGAATATTTTATTTCTCGCTTAATATTGCCCAAAATAAGTTTAATCTAGTTACTTGGGAGGTCTTGGGGTCGCTGACCACAAATGATGCTTATAAAGTGCCCCGATGCACTTGGGGGCATAATTCTGGGGATGGGATAATTTTACAGAATTACCTCAAATTTGCTTGTGTTTCAAGTTTAAACTGCCTGAATAAAAGTTTTTGGGATCGCTGATAACGATGTTGATTCTCAAATTAAACTCCAATGCACCAAAGTGAGAAAATGCTCTGGGGCACTTTGGGGAAAGGATACCCTAGGAAACCAGAGTACGAGTAATGTATTGTTTCATTTGAATATGATACGATTTGAATTATTTTCAAAAACGACTTTTTTCAGATATTATTACGAAAAAATGTTGCTTACACACAAACAACCCCATCAAGGTGGTCGCTATCAACAGTATTGTTAAGTGTACCTTGTAAACCATAGTTAATTTGATAAGTTGTGCATAATTTGCACGCAGACTTTTTAATTTCTTAGCACACTATGAGACATTCATCGAGTAATTTTGCAATTGATATAAGAATGAACAAAAAAATGTAAATATGTTAACAACTTCAAAACCTAAATACATACGAAGTGTACTTAAACACAATTTTGTTTGTTTTTGTTTCAAATTAAACAAATTTATATAAAAAATCGTTAATATTAATCGTTTATCTACCACAAGGTCTACTTGCTATAACTGCAGTTTTGGTCAAATAGAACCAAATTTTTAAATCTTTCTGCTTTATTTTAATGGTGATTAAGAAACAAATTTACTACTCATCGAAATTATTACACAAATATTACTTGTAGTATGTGTTTTTAATTTTTGTCTTTTATCTTTTATCAAATAAGTTTTAGATACCTGTACCACTCGTAATATTGTTGAACTTTTTTTTCTGTAATTAATATTATTGTTCTTTTTTTAATTGTCCCTAATTATACCAAAATATATTATGAGATCGGCTATTTGATTATAATTTTTATAAAAGGACTTTTTTTTATAAATCAAATGGACAAAAGATACAGCTCTTCTCGGTTGATATGACATGTACATTCTAATTTTTCTTACAAAATATTTTGTTTCTCTTAATTAACCATAAAATAATTTGATTATCATGACACATTTATTTATTTATGATACAAACATTTTGTTTTGTTGCTCGGTATTCAATTTATTATAAGAGTCCGTTTTATGTTACTTTAATTAAAATAAATTGTTTTTCCTGTGTCTTACCCGATTCAAAGTGTCGACAATCACCATATCAAATATTTGTTTATATATTTCTTTGTTTTATGGTACATTTGGTTTTTTATTTTTCCACAGATATTTTCGGCGTTTGATATTATTAACAGTTTCTGTTATCTTTTTATTATCACTTGGTATTTTCTTGCCACACAATATTTAAAATTTTTTATAGGTTGTTAATTATTAAACGGGTAGTAAATTGTTGTCACAAACAATAAACTTTTCAAAAAAATGCGACTATTTTATTTTGAAATTACAAAACAACATAATCGAAATCTACCAGTAATATAAAAGCTACATACAATCAAGAACGATAAAAACTTTTAACTTTTGCTTGAACACGCGCTGTAAGCCATATTTGTTTTAATTTCTGGATTGTTTTAGCTCCTCAGTCATTTTCTCTTAAGAGTTTCTTTGCAATAGCCCAATAATGTTCAATACGACGAAGCTCAGGGTAGTTTGGCGGATTGTCATATTTTTTCTACATTGAGTCTATCCCGCACCAAACATTCGACCCCTCATTATTTTCTTCCTAATCAGTTAACTAGCCAACCACATACTTCAACAAGAAAAACCAATAGAACAAATATCCAATATATATAATATACCCAACAGCAGCCACGTCGTTAAAAGCAACAAAAGAAAACGAGTAGAAAAACCAGTTACCAATAATAAATCAACCCCGGTACTATCCAATCGCTTCTCAACGTTTTCACATGCAGACAAATATGCAGCCTGAGCCTACAGTAATACCCAACCGCCTCCTATTTTTGTTTACGGAGTCATCAACTATCAAAAATGACTGAGGAATTTCTAGAAATCGCCGAAGAAGAGCAGTATACAACAAAATGTTTATTAAATAATGTTGTTAAGGTTATCACAAAAGATCCCGATGTATATCGAAAATTTATTAAACACATGGTGGATAAAAATATCGTACATCATACATACCAAATGAAGCAAGATCGGTCTTACCGAGTAGTACTGAAACATACACATCATTCTACACCTATTGAAGAAATCAAACAAGTTCTAGCGAAAAAGGGACACCGGGTGCATAATATAACAAATTTACGACATAAAACAACAAAAGAACCTCTTCCAACATTTTTTATAAATCTTGAACCTGCCGACAAAAGAAAGAAATCTATAATATGCAGTATTTACACAATAAAAATATTCTATTTGAACCTCCAAGAACAACTTATGATATTGTCCAATGTACTAGGTGTCAAAACTATAACCACAAAAAAATACTGCAACAGGCCATATGCCTGTGTTAAATGCGGAGGGCAACATGACACCAGAATTTGCAAGAAGACTAGAGACACCGCCACTACTTGCATACTATGTGGTGGAACGCATCCGGCAAACTATAAAGGATGTAGTATATATCAAGACCTCGAGAGAAAATACCAACCAAACAAACCTCCCCTAATAAAGCCCCCATTCTCAAAATTCCTCTCCTCCCAACACAACAGAAAGTTCAAACTCCTCTAAACAACACAACACCAACTTACAGGTTTTACTCACAGGCACTTAAAAATTACCCTTCAAATCCTCAAGACATAAATCTCTACCAATTTTTTAATGAGTTTAATAATCTTTTAAATCAATTATTACAACAGAATACCATAATTATAAATATGCTAACTACCGTCATTAATAAAGTAATACAAGTTTCTGCGAATTGCCTTATGGAATGCCAACGGTCTACAACAACAAAGAAACTAGAACTAGAAACATTCTTAAATCTACACAGCATAGATATAACGTTATTTTCCGAAACCCATTTTACGGCAACAAACCATTCCAAAATACCATATTACTCTATATACCACACGGAACAATCCGATAAAACTGCCCATGGTGGTGCAGCAGTGCTAATTAGATTATCTATTGGTCATCATAAACTTCCACAGTATAAAACCAATTTTTTGCAAGCTGCATCCATTCAAGTAGACAAATTGGCTAGTCCGTTAAATGTATCAGCTATTTATTGTCCTCCAAAGCACAACATGACTAAACAAATGCTGCAACCCTTCTTTGAATCTATGGGACCAAGATTTGTTGTAGGTGGCGACTACAACGCTAAACATAAGTACTGGGGCTCACGATTAATAACAACCAGAGAAAGGGAACTACTTAAGCTCATAAATGATATGAACTATAATTATCTTTCCACCGGTACTACCACCTGCTGGCCGACAGATCCTGACAAGATCCCCGATCTGTTTGATTTCTTTGTCATAAAAGGCCTATCCTCAAATTACTTGGATGTCACACGTAATTATGACATCATGTCAGATCATTCTCCAGTAATTGCAACTATTAGTGCCACAATAATATATAGAATACCCAAACCCTCGCGGAGTTGGTTAAAGAAAAGCGAAGGGCAAGAGCTAAGTGGCATCGTGGCCAAAAAAACATAAATGATCGAAGAATATTCAATCAGCTAACTAATAAATTAAGACGAACGTTAGCAAAAATTATAAACGAAACTTTTCAGATATATATGAACTCGTTATCCGCACAAGACAATACAATATGAAAAGCTGCTAAGGCTCTCAAGCGACCTACAGCGCATATTCCTCCACCACAAGATCACACAGGAGCATGGAAGAGAACTGACAGAGAAAAAGCAATGTTTTTGCACAACACTTAAAGACTGTTGTTACTCCAAACTCAAAAGAAACTGACGATGAAGTTGAATAATACCTTAGTACTCCGTTACAAATGTCACTCCCTATTTATAAATTCACCATTAATGAAATTCAAGAAGAAATTAGATTCCTCAATAACAATAAATCTCCAGGTCCTGATCACAAATATTACTAAAACAACTACCAGATAACGGCCTCCAGTTTCTCCGAATATTATTCAATGGAATCTTACGTTTTACATACTGGCCAAGGCTATTAAAGTTTGCCCAGATTATTCTTATACCTAAACCCCAAACGCAATTCAATCCTATCGCCTCATCAGCCTCGTCCCTTTAATATAAAAGTTGCTGGAGAAGCTTATTTACAAAAGAATCCGGGAAGATGAACTAGAAGTCGATTGGATCCCAAATCATCAATTTGGTTTTCGCTATCAACATTCTACGGTACAACAGTGTCACCGCATAATAAATACAATATAAACAGCGATCGAAGACAAAAAATACTGTTCAGCGATATTTTTGGACGCCAGTCAGGCCTTCGATAAGGTCTGGCACAGAGGATTGTTATACAAGGTTAAATAGCAGTTTCCCCATCAATATTTCTTGCTGTTCCAATCCTACCTAGAAAATCGCTTTTTCCAAACAAGAGTTGGGCAAGAGACTTCCGACATAAGACCAATCCAAGCAGCAGTGCCGCAAGGCTCCTCTCCTGTACTTATTATACACATAGGATATACCTATGAATTACGAACCATAGTGACATAGCAACCTTTGCTGACGACACGGCAATTATTGCTAGTAGCGAAGATCCAATAATAGCAGCTATAAAAACCCAAGAATATATATATTCAATAGATAAATGGCTTATGAGATGGAGAATTAAAGTTAATGAGGACAAGTCGATCCATGTTACGTTCACAACAAGACGCTCAACACGTCCACCAATTAACATCCGAAACCAGGCGATCCATCAAGCAGGCGTGGTAAAATATTTGGGATTACATCTCAACAGACAATTGACGTGGAAGGCACATGTCACTAACAAAAGAAACTAGATGGTCGTAAAAATCAAAAACCTGAATTGGCTCATTGGATGGAGGGCTCAGCTCACTTTAACCAACAAATTGATACTTTATAAGGCTATTATTTTTCCCATCTGGTTGTGTGGATCAGAACTTGGGGCTGCACCAACACATCCACAGTGAATATAATCCAGCGTTGTCAATCCAAGATCCTGAGGAACATCGCAAATGTTCCATGGTTTGTATCAAACCAAACACTCTATATGGACCTAGGAATTCCATTTGTGAAAGATGCTGTACAACAAAAGGCAACTAAATATCACGTCAACCTGACAACTCATCCAAATGCAATCGTAGATCCACTAAAAGAAGATCTCAATAACCGACGCTTAAAGAAAAAATGGCCCAAGGATTTATTGCAATAATATAGGGGTGTCTCCACTGGGTGTCATCCCCTTCACGCCTAAGAATTGAAATAAAAAGTAAATCATAAAATTAGCTAATTTTATGAATAATTTTATAGAATGTATTCTAATATTCTGATTGCTAAATAAATAATTTTAAAAAAAATTACATGAAACTTAGCACAGTTAAAGTATTGAGAATCATATTATTCAATATAACCACCATCAGTGACCGTGACTTCTTCGTTGTCCGTATGTGTCATTACCTACATGATGGTTTCTAAGCTGTACTTGGTATTATAATGTCTCTCATTGACAAGGATCACAATAAGGACTAAGTCGGGGGACCAGGGATAACATAAACGTATAGCCATGCTAAGTCTTTCTTGCCTTGTTGGAGCAAGTAATCCCGCCCGTCGGTTACCTCCTCTATCCGAGGTTTGACAACTCTTTCCAGCAGGTTGACATAGCTGTCGGCGATCACTTTTTGGAATTCCTCAAAGAAATGGGGCAGCATGATATTCCCTTCGCTGCTCCTAAGTTCCAATACTTTCACAGAGGTAAAAAAAAACTGTGTATTCGTAATGGTAGGCACTTTAGAGACATCTTAGCAGGTTCAATGATTATTTTGGCGATTCACCTTCTTACCCTGGATGAAGTTCTTTTCATCCGAAAATAATCTCAAGAAACCAGCCCTGTTGTGGTTGATGTCGTTCAGTAGTGCTTGAATCTTTAACTTCCCGTCTGTTATCAGTTATCTGTTGACGATTTCTCATGGCGAAAGGCTTATAGTGTAGGTCCTTTTACAAAGTCATTCGTGCTCCGCCAAAGATCCTAATAGATGTTTTCCTTCAATTCACAGATGAATTCATCACTTCTCTTGCTATCAAATCGCTTGCTGTGAGTTGCCTTGTCAGCGGTTACCTCCTCCTGGTACTTATATTTTCTGTACTTCTTGGATACGTTATAAACTTGTATCTTTTCTAATCAAATGATACAATAATTTCTTCCGGCAATTTTCGAGTCTAACTGCTCTGCCGTCCTATTCTCGTCTTGTTTTACCGACAATCGTTTATTGATTATATGAAGCTAACTTGTAATCTAATAGAAGATTGCAGATAAGCATAAGACGTCCTTTTGGCTTTCCCGTAATACAACCAAAAATATTTCTTAGTATATTAATAAAGTGTTCGATATAAAATGCATTTGTGAAAGCACTATGGTGGGTTTCGGAAGGAAAAAGTAAAAACGCTCAAAACAAATATGATGTGACCTCTACCGCATTGTAGTGTAAAGATCAAAGAGATTCACAAAAAAGCGACAGTCCAGTAGAGTATAATTGTTCGACTTGAGCGGTTCAGCTTAGCGTTCGATTTAGGCACTAATTACCGAATAGATTCCATTACACTGCATCATTTATAAGGATATAAGCTAAAATAAGATAAGCCCATCTAACCATTATAATATTATTTCGTATTAACAAACATGATCTGGTTCAACTTTAATAATAACTTTAGAGCGATGTTTTGAACATAGTATATTACATATTTGTAAATCCTACGATTAATAAGTCGCATTAATATTTTTTGACTTTTTATATTTCTATTAAACCCCGTGTGGGGTTGTTAGTCCCCCATCGGGCGCCTCTCCAGGTGGCGGATAGGGGAATGCCTCCCAGATATGGGAGGTGCCGGGGAAATTAAATACCCGGGGCGGACCAAAACTAACACGAGACACGACGGTACCTCAAGTTAGAGGCGGTACTCTCACAGCGTCTGTACTCCAGGTCAGGGGCGGCTGAAATAATACTCACCAACACGCAGGGCTAGCGCGGTGTTTTAATTAGCCAAAATCCTCTCATATCTCAAATGGAAAAAGTGAATTTTAAAATACAAATACCCCAGATGGGTAGGACCACAGGTACAGAATCCCATACTGCATTCGCAGTCAGTCCCAAGGATTCTGGAGGGACAAGAATTCACAACATATGCAACAAATCAAACTACTAGTAGGGACGTATAACGCAAGATCAATCGCCTCAGAAGCAAGATTGGAGGAACTCCTACATGAACTAACTTTAATAAAATGGCACATCCTTGGAATATCTGAAACAAGACGTAAAGGAGAACACCTTAAACTACTAAATGGGCATACGATGATTAAAGGGGGAACAGACAAAACACTTAGTGGAGTAGCTATTATAATCAATAAGAAAATAATGCCATATGTTACAGTAATAAAACCAATGACGGACAGGGTGATGTATATAATAGTAAAGCTTAATATAAGAACTACAATAAAGATCATACAATGTTATGCACCTACATCAAGTTGTGAAGAAGAAGAAATCGAAACGTTCTACGAAGAATTAACTACGGCTATAGAAGAGAATAAAACAAAATACACAATAGTCCTCGGGGACTTCAATGCAAAAGTAGGAACAAAAAAGGACACAGGAGAAAAACTTGTAGGCAACTATGGAGTGGGAATACGTAATGAAAGGGAAACTATGCTAATAAACTTTATGGAACAACACCAACTTTACTGTATGAACACCTTTTATAAAAAAGGACCCAATAGGAAATGGACATGGGCCAGTCCAAATGGACAAACACATAATAAAATAGACTACGTTCTCACAGACCATAAAAATATCATTCAAGAAGTAAACGTATTAAATAGCTTCAACGCGGGAAGTGACCACCGTCTAGTACGAACAAAAGTACATATAAATCAAACAATGGAGAGAAAACAATTGATAATGAAAAAAAAAAAACTAGATATGCCAAAATTGAGGGAAAACGCCGAGAAATATCAGGAATATTTAAAAACAGAATTCAACAAAAACAAAAATATAAGAGAACAACAAGAAGAGATAAATGAAATAAACAAAGAAGTAGTTAAGATAATAGTAGAAACAGCAAAAAAGTATGCAAAAACCGCACAAGGAAAGAAAGATAAATTCAGTGATAAAACAAAACAATTACTACAATAGAGGAGAACATTGATAAAAGAAAAATAAAAGACATTAAATAACTTTGAATATACTGAAATCTCAGTAGTTTTTTACTTAAAATAATATTACAATAGTAATTTGTCTATCTAATTTTTTTTGCATTTTAACATTTCAAATTTTAAAAACTGTAATTTAGTAACAATTTTTTTAATAATTTCTTTGTTTTCTATTTCTATTTTTTTTCTACTTAACCTAGAATTATTCCTTGTAGACTTGAATTTTATTTTAATAATGAGGGCCCAGCTATTATCCCACGTAATAGAGATTATCCATGTAGTTTATTTCTGGTTGCTATCTTTTCTAGTTGTAGCTTATTTGACTACATTTTGAATGCAACAATTCGTCTAATATATATCTAATAATAACATTCAGTAAATAGATAACAAGTAGATGTAACATGCAAGAGAGCTTTTTAGTAAAAACATTTCTTCCTAAGATAACTAAATTTAACTAATATTTTATAACAGATAAATATAATTATTAATTACATATGATATTGAAATATAAATACAAAAAAAGCATATAACTAATTAAATCTAGCTGGTAAGTCTAAGGATCGGAATAAATTTGTTGCCAACTTGTTAAGGTGACCTTGGAGTTTATCTTGGTATTTTACGCTGCGTCTTTTATTTCTTCTCTGATGGTCAGTACCAAAATATCTTGTTGAATTAGCCAATTTGGAAGATACCAAGGAACGTTGACGATTGCTCTTAAGATCGTATTTTAGTATATTTTGTAGTATTTCCACATTCAAATTACTAGCTGAACCCTATAACTGGATGCCGTACGTCGAAATAGACTATGTATTTTTAGGGTAATAGTTTATTGACTATCATTAGCTGACGGTTCCTACCGATTAACCAATATAATTGTCGAAATTTTAATTCTAATTGTAGCTTTTTATTTCAGATGTTGTTTTCCAGGTAAATCGTCGGTCTAAATGCATCCCGATCTATTTAACCTTATCGTGTCTTTCTCTAAAACCAAACTAATGATCTGGTATAAGGTTTTATCTTCAAGGATTGGTTTCATTCTTTCTAAAATTAGTTTCTCTAGTACTTTGGCTATAAATGGAAGAAGACTGATAGGTCTATATAACGTAGCTTTCTTCGACTTCTTTCCTGTTTTTGGGATTAAAATTATGTGCGCTAATTCCCATTGCTGTGGAAAGCAATTTAGCCTCAGAATGGCATTAAATAGATGTTATAATTTGTGCACCTTTTATTGGTATTTCTTTCTGTGTTTTAGTAGTGATTAAATTATACGCGGGGGCTTTATTTGCCTTTATTTTTTTTATAACTTTCTTGACTTCTTTGACTATAAACGTTTAAAGAAATGGTTGAAATACTTGTACTAAGTGGTCTGCAACTGCTGCTACCTTTTCACTAACACTTCTCACCCAACTTCCATTTGCTAGTCTGATAGGTGGAATTATTGCCCGTGGCTGTTTTAACTTTTTAGTGGCTTTTCATAATGAGTAATTTGTAATATTATTTTTGGTAGCGGTTAACTTAGTCAGATTTTCTTGTATTTCGTGGTTTTTTAAATTGTTTAGGAAATATTTCACATAAGAGCAGCTTTTGATACAGTTGAGAGAGGAAAAATATATGCTTAGAGGAACTGGAAGTGACAAAGGAACTAATAGAGGCCATCAGAAGTATATACAAAGTAGTTAGAGGAAAAATTCAAATAGCTGGACTGACATCCGGGGAATTCAAAATGGAGAGCGGCATAAAACAGGGCGATAGCCTAAGCCCACTACTCTTTATAATAATAATGGATAAAATAGCAAAAAATCTAAAAGAAAAAACGAAAGGATTGGATACAATAATAGGATATAGAAACCTGGAACCAGTCAAGGTGAAAAGTCTAATGTATGCAGATGACATAGTCATAATGGCAGATACGGATAATAAATTACAAAAGCTAGTCAACATATGGGTAGAAGAAATAGAGAAAATGAAAATGGAGGTCAACATTAAGAAAATTAAGACAATGATAGTGAATCAAAACCAGAAGAGGGGACAAAATAGAGAAGTAAAGTGTAAAGGGCATAATATGGAAAGAGTCTCAACATTTGAGTATTTGGGAACAATAATAACAGATGATGGCCGAATAGAAGCAGAACTGAGTAACAGAATGAGGAGAGGGAATAGGATCTACTATGCATTACATAGAACGATATTGGGAAAAAGGAGATAGACCAAAAAGTGAAATTAATGGTACATAATGCAATAACAATACCAACAGTATTATACGCCAGTGAAAATTGGACGATACAAACCAAACATGAGAGTGTAATAACGGCCATAGAAATGATACACTTGAGAAGGATAGCGGATAAGACAAAGTTTGATAGAGTACGGAATGAGGAAATAAGAGAAACTTTACAACAGGAACCAATAGTGAACAAAATCAAAAAGAGACAGTTAACATGGTACGGTCATATACAACGAATGAAACCAGAGAGAATATGCAGAAAAGTGTTCGAAGCAAGAAGTGTAAAGAAAAGAAGAAAGGGAAGACCCAGGAAGAAATGGATAAGTCAAATCATTGAGGTGGGAAAAGCAAGAGGAAAGACAGTAAACGAAATGAAAAGTTTAACAAGAGACAGAAAAGAATGGAAGAAATGGGTTAAGGAGGACCGTGACGTATAAATCCGACGCTGGAAGGCATAAGGATAAGAGCGAAGAAGAAGAAGAAGAAGAAGGCAATATTTCAATTCTTGGTTTACCTTGTTGAGTTTTTTCTCATCTCTTGGGTGTCTTGTATTTTGCGAAATTCTTTTGAGTTTCTTTTTTTCTCTTATTTTTTGTTTAACTAGCAGTGAATAGTCTTTTACGTTTTTTTGTCTTTTGTGGTAATGGTTGTGATCTGAGCAGAAGATTGTATGATTTAAGTGATGTGTTCTACAGCATTTCTGTTTTTAAATGTATTAGTATCAATTAGCTCCCTGTCTCTATTTTAGTTAGTGGCTTTATTGTGAAGTGAAACACGTTTAGAATTTAAACGCTCTGCTGCTGTATTTGATAAGTAGGAGCGAATGGTCCAAAAATAGATCGAAACATATAGCGTTGATGTTCCTCGTTACTATCCCTTTTGTGATGCAGAAATTAAGCAGATTAGGAATTTTGTTAAGATCTAATGACCAGTAGGTAGCTTAAGTAATTTTTATTCATAGATTTGAGTAACTCCCTACCTCGGGGTAAAGTTAGTCTTAATCCCCATTGTTTATTTGTTGAGTTATAGTCTGTACTCTAGATAAAAAGTGGTTAAAATATATTTTTTTAATTTTGTGGATAGCATACTGCTGCGAATATTACGTCTCTATTAACTTCTGCAACTACACTACTTGTGGCTTACATAATGTCTTATTGAATTTTTCGCTATCACTGCTGTGCTCCTAGAAACTGTCTTCCGGGTGGTTTACAATATAAATAAAATATTTGGATATTTTTATATATGATTGTTGGGTAAAATGTGTTTCTAAAATGAGCATAATATTAATATAATCATTTTTTATAAATGTTTTAACTTCCTGGCTATGCTGTGCCAGGTCATTGACATTCCCATGTTTAGGAATTGAACCATTATGGTAATTTAGAACTTATAGTGGTGAGCAAATTGAGCATCGTATCTATTCTTTCTTTTGTTATTTATCTGCTGTTGATTCTATGTTTGAACTTGTTGTTAACTAAATAGGATATACCCGGTTGAACCAACTGTGAACTTAGTTGTTTAGACCTTAGAAGTGTAAGTTTACATTTTTAAATTCCTTTGGCCAGTAAATAACCTTTATAGTTTGCGGGATGATTTCCCTGGCAATTTACGCATTTACGTTTTTACTTTTTTCTTTTGTTTCACAGTTATTTTGTAGCTTGTTCTCCAGTGCGTTTGATGGATATTGGGGTCCTGTGGCATAGTTTTTGAAGTAACCAAACCTTTAGCAGTTTTAACATTTACTTTACCCTTAACGTGTAGAAGCTCAAGTAATTCTTGATTTTAAAAGGAATTCTAAGTCGTATGTATCTCTTTATTGTCTTGGTTTTGTCCTAATTATACGAAAAACATTAGTAATCGTGTTTTATTGACTCTACGTCTAATATTGTATGTTGATTGCTTTATGCCTATAATTATAAATTTTTTTAACGAGTCTTTTAAGCTGACTGTAGATTGTATGTTGCATAACACTACTCTGAACTGCCTGTCTTGTTTTTGCTGGAAGAAATGAAATTCCGTAAGTTTCTTTTTTAGAATTTTGATGAGGTTTCTGTAGTCCGTTACCTAACTTAATTGGATCATGGCTTGAGTGTTATCTATTAACTTGACAAAATATTTGTCTTTGGCTTGGATATCTAGAATGTCTGTTAGCGGTTTTAAATTGTTGACAGCATAAACAAAAATAGAGAGTGGTTGAACTTCTTGTTCTGCTTTACTGTTTTCTTGATTGTCTTTGTTTTCTGGCAGTGTTTTGCACCTGTTGGATGTTGTGGAAGCACGTCACCAATAGTCACTCGAAACAGAAGCGAACCAATGATGCAACAAGCAATACGTCCGTTTCGTTTGAAGCACGAGCCGAACTGGTCTGATATTTAAATTTTTATTGTTTACTCTGAGTTATATTAATATGTATCTCGAATTATAAAGCTATCTGCATAACATATTTGTTATAGCTAACCATATACAAAAAGGAATTAACCAGAAACTTGCCCAAGTTGAAGTTTCTTCACTTAACATAAATTTTTTTAAATGCTTATCTTTTAAATATTTACACTTTTTATTTAATTAAAACAAATGATTGTAAAGATAAACGCTTTAAATTTTAGATAACAAAATCCTATCACTTATATACTTTCTACCCATTGTGCTGTTAGAATTGTGACGGTTTCATTACACAAAACCTATTTATAAAAAGTCATGTGACTTGATAACCTTGGATGGTGCTCATATAAAGGTTTTCATCCTATTTGTACAACTGATAAGTTGAACTGGGTAAGTGTCTTTCAATTACAATTACAGACAAAACTGAATAAAAATCTTCTCGTTTTCTACAAATCTAGTACTCAAAAAAATCAATTAAAACAAGCAAGTAATGTATAGTGGGTTGACGAATAAGTTTGTTCGGTTTTATTTAACAGTTTTATTTAAACAAAAAAACAATAATTTTAACAATAGATTAATCAATAATGTATTCTCCGTTACTGTTTACGACCTGTTCCCACTTCTCGACCAATTTGTTGATACCGTTCCGCCAAAAATCGCCCGGTCTGGTGTCGAAAAAGTTGTTGAGCCAGTTTTTGAGGTCCTCTTCGTTGTTGAAGGTAACACTCCTCATATGGTTCGACAGGGAGCGAAAAAGATGGTAATCTGTTGGCGCAAGGTCCGGAGAATACGGTGGATGCTGAATAACCTCCCATTCGAGCTCTTGAAGGGCAGCTTTAACGACTTGTGCAACGTGGGACCTGGCGTTCTTTTCGAGCATTTCCAGTGCACCATGCCCTCCCAGTCCCACCATACGCAGACCATAGTCTTCTTTGGGTGGAAATCCTGCTTTACTCTCGGCTTCGGAGTTTCTCCTGGAACCACCCACTCCTTTCTTTGCTTGGCGACCGTCCTCTTTCAAACGTGCCTTGAGACGCTCTTCATCGAGTTCCGAAGGTCTTCCACTACGGGGCGTATCATCCAGGTCAAAGTCGTCATTTTTGAATTTCGCAAACCATTTGTGTGCCGCGCGCTCGCCTATAACATCTTTTCTGTACACACTGCATATGTCCCGAGCGGCTTCGGCAGCTTTTTGTCCTCGATGAAAAGCTAAGAAAAGCAGGTGTCGAAAATGCTGATTTTTGCCTCCTGGATATTCCATTTCTGTGCCTGAAAAGTGATGAAAAATTAAATTATTAAAAAAAACAAATAACACAGATTTGTAGAGCAGAAAAAGATCTTTCTAATAAATACTAACACTTTGCCAAACAGCAAACAAATCGTTGTAAAACAAAAGAATAAATAAAACCGAACGAACTTATTCGCCAACCTATTATATATATATATATATATATATATATATATATATATATATATATATATATATATATATATATATATATGCATGTATAATATAATTACATTATTATGCAATATGTTTCAAATAAACATACGCGAGTACAAAAATCTATTTTTATTGTCCAAAAAAATACGCGTCAAAAATAATTTTTATTGAAAAACATATTTTTGTTCAATTACGCATATTTGGTCGTTTACTTAAAATACTAATTATTTTTTTTAAAGTAACTGTTTAGATTATACAAATATTTTTAAAGTAATTTAAAGTAAAACAAATATTTTCTATTGGAATTTTTGAACAAAATAATAAATAAGAAAACTTGTTGCATTTATACAAAAACTATAGGTCTAATAAACTTTTTTTACAATTATTCATATGCTAGGCTATTTTGTGAATGTTTTACACGGAACTAACTTGTTTAATATTTGACCCATTTACTTGTAATATTTGTGAGCCTATATCAATCTTGCTGGCTACTAATAGCTTGGTTTTTTTTGCATTTATGCTTGACCCTATTCGCATACTACGTTTGTTTACCTTGTTTACCATCCTCTGCAAGACTTCAATATTTTTGGCTAATATGGCAGTATCGTCTGCATGTCTTACATTTTTAAGGGGTTATACTACCCAGGCGCACCGAAAAATGACCGTTTTTTTGGGAATTTTTTTCTCGGAAAATATTCAATGGATCAAAAGGAAATTTTGAGGCTTTATTAAACATGTTTTAAGGTATTTGAAAAAAATTTTTATTGTAACTTTTTATACAAAATGGCGTCTTGACAAGTGATAAACCGAACATGGATTTTTTACGAGGAGTCAATCTGCGTACATCAGAACGTTCTCCAAACAGCACCTAGAGCAAATAAAAAAAATTTGCGTTAATCTACATGAGTTTTGCAGGGGAAGTACACACGATTATTCATTTTTATCAAAAATTCGCAAAATGGTGGCAGTTTGAACTTTTTTTTCGTTTTTTCACTAAAAATCGACCTTAAATTGTTTATAACAATCCCAATTATTTATTAATCTTAAAAATCGTGTGTACTTCCCTAGATAATCTATCTAAGAAGTTACAGTTAAAATTTGAAGTGAATCCGACTAAAATTGACTGAGTTACGGTGTACGCAGTTTTGAAATTTGTAGTTTTGACAAAAACGCGTTTAAAGTTTCAAAACGTATTTATTACATGAAATTTTTTAAATATCGGCTTGTAAATTTTTTTACCTTTACTCTGCTATCCCAGCACCGTATAACTGCCCTTCCAAGCATTCATTTTGCTCTACTGCTTCTTTTCTGAGAGATGTAAGGTCCTTTCGAACGCTTTTTCGGTGTTTCGATGATGAGCGGTTTGCGGCTTTTACTCGATGTTCATCGGTTTCCATGATAAAATTGTATAATTCTGAACTGATCCTCAGCTGAAGTGTGCTCATGACATCTAAAAGTCCTCGAAAACCATCGTTGTAGGTTATGACAGCGATGTCAGTGGCGATGTCAACCACTGCTTTCCCACTGGAAACCGCTTTCGGTGCAATAATCCAAACGACGGCATTTAGGCTTTCATTAGCGTTTTGAGTGAATCCTCCAAGACAACGGGAAAGAAGATCGTCTCTTGTCAAATCTTGATAGATTTTCTGTACAGCATCGAAAACTTGCTTTGTCTTGGCCGGTTTATGAGCATAAATATCAAGAGTATTCGAGCCTTTTGCTCTTTGCCTTGAACACGAAGAATCTTCTCCTACTGGACACTTGTCGTGCTGAGGCTTTGCATCGGTAGATATTTTATGATACAATGTAGCATAAATTTCCTTGCGCATGTTTTCCACTGAATCAGTATTTCGACGTATAGCAAGACCATAATACACACTCAGTTCATCTATTCATTTACCAGTCAACTTGCCTCGACCTCCAAGATTTTTTTGATTTTGATTGAATTAAATCGATTTGTACCGACAAAAGTTACCGACAAGCTATAATACATGTATAAGGCAGCACGCACGTGAGTGGTCTTTTTAAACGTTTAGGTGCGCTCGGATTTATCATGATAAAAGTAGTTTTTTGAATTTTCCCCTTCAAAATAGTATTTGCATATCATTCGTGGATAGTTTATACATCATTTAAGCCAATAAAAAAAATGAAAAAAAAATTTGCTGGGTAGTATAACCCCTTAATGGTTTATCCTCCGATCCTTGTTCTTTTTGTAGCTCTTCTTTAAAGATAATCCCTGAGTATACATTAAAAAGGCAAGGTAATAAAACACATCCCTGTCGTACTCCTCTTTTGATGGGGATTTTGTCAGTTCTATCCTCTGTATCCACTTTCACTGTTGCTGATTGGTTCCAATAGAGAATCCTCAACAATGTGATGTCCTTATTCTCTAAGCCAATATGTTGTAGGGTACCAATTAATTTCATATGTTGAACACGGTCAAATGCTTTTTATAGTCAATAAAGCATATGCAAACTGGTTTACATTCTTTCCAGCAACGTTGCAATAATGTTTGCATACAAAAAATAAAGCCTCCATTGTTCCAAAGCCTTTTACAAATTCAGTTAGCTTATCACTTACAGCTTCCTCGCATTTTGCAAAAATTCTATTTTATATCACTCGAAGCAGTAATTATAAGAGTGTGGCACATTAGACTTATTAATCTACAATCTCCATATAATCTTGCATTGCATTTTTTTGGTATAGGTATAAACATTGAACGAAGTCATTCTTGTGGTATTTGTTCTTCTTGGTAAATTTATTTAAAAATATTTCTTAGATGCTTTATGTTTGTATCTTTAAAACATTTTAACCATTCTGTTAAAATCTGATCTGTTGCGGAAGCTTTATTATCTTTTGTTTATCTTATGACTTTCTCTACTTCTTTCTTCATTATGCTTAGACCTGTTTCAGTTGCTACATTTTCTTTCTCTTCTTCTCTCTTGTCGTCAAAAAATTTGCAATGTAGTTTTTCCATTCATCCTTCTTTTTATTTTGGTCAAGTAACAAGTCTCTATAAAAAAAATTTAAAATATAATGATATTTTTCACGGCGGTTGTGTGTCAATTATTTAACTTTCTTATATACATTAAAATCATGGTGTTTATGCTGTAATTCTTCCAGTTCATCACACTCTTGTTCCATCCATTTTTCTATGACTTCTTGGATGTTTTTTCTTATTTGCCTTTGTAGACTTTTGTAATCTTCTTCGTTATGGTTCTTTACTTTTCTTACAATACTTGCATTTTCTTTATCAATTGGTTAAGATTGTCGCTAAGTTACATAGTAAATTTTTCTCGAATATTTGGTTTTTTAATAATGTATTTATTTTTATTTTTCTGGATGAAAGTATGGCGTTCTTAAGTTTAATTTGCATTCTTGCCATCAACAAGTTATGATCGGAAGCGACATCAGCTCCGGATAAGTTTTAACTGCTTTTATACTATTTTAAACCGTTGTTTGACAAGAATGAAGTCAACTTGGTTTCTAATACTTGTGCCCTGACTATCTGCTGGCGCCTTTCAGGCACATAACCTTTGTTTTGGCAGCCTAAACCACGTGTTGGTGATTAGTAATTGTTGTTCTTGGCAAAAAGGTATTAAGGTGTCACCTGTATCGTTCTTGTTACCTAAGCCGATGCTTCTTGTAATCTTTGTTGTTTTATCCATTTCGATCTTCGCATTAAATTCTTTCATAATAATATTGACTTCTTTTTTTGTGGTTTTCAGCACGGAATTCAACTGTTCGTAGAATTTCTCTGTATTTGCGTTTGCTTTGTTTATTGTGGGAGCATATACTTTTATGATGTTGATGTTAATCGGATAGGATAATAAGTGAATCATTATGATTCGATGTGAGAAGGGTATATAATTAAGAACTGATTTACTGATTCTTTCTTGAAGAATTATTGCCACTTCACTTTTATGGATGTAGTTTGTTAGACGAGAATAATAAGCAACGTATCCATTTGATTGATTGAGCCATTTCCTGGCCATCATGACTTACCGACTTCTAGTATTTCTACTTCCAATCTAGTCATTTCGTTCAATACATTTAATTAGCTTTAGACATGGCTTTAATGTTGCATGTGCCTATTTTGTAAATATTTCTTCCTGTGATTCTTAGCACTCCTATCCCATCCAAAGGTGCCTTATCCTTTGGGTTTCTATTCATGATTGGTGATTATTCTTGGTACAATTAGTGCAGTAGTTACCCATTTGCTTTCTGCACCGCAGTGTGCGAATCGTTTTTTCCGCTTCGGCAGCGCTTCTGAGTGTGTCGCATACTGGCGTTTTATTCCTTCCTAGAATTTGTCAGTACCGACTAATGGAAAGGCTGCTACTCCTTTCCATTTTTGGCAGCCGTTCAATCTGAGTTAAACGCTGCTGCTAGTTTTAGTCCGCCCTGCGTATTTTATTTCCCCAGTACTCACCATATCTAGCGACCCTTCCCCTATTCCCCACCTCAGAAAACGTTCGGCATTCTATTGTTCCTAAGATAACCCTAGAAACTATAATTTTTGGTTGTATTTATAGTCGAGAATACATCAGAAAATCTAATCGCACTGCTATTAATGTAGCAATCAAGTTAGCATTAGTGTATTGAGATTTTGATAGTTTTTATCACTTCCTCATGCTCATTTATCACAATATACGGTGCCATTGGCTTCTATCCTGTTTTTTCTTTTACTGCTCTTGTCAATTCTTGAGTTATAAAACGGACATATTTCATCAGAAGTAGCCGCTTACAAACAGCAGCTGTAGAGCTAGTGAAGTTACCTAAACCTTCGCAGTCTTCTCAACATAAATTTTCCAGCTAGAACCTTTCCATATTACATCCACTTCAGATGAACCAACTAGTCTACTGAAAGGCCCGCAAAATTAAGCCTTGTTGTCCAGGTCTACTGTTACAATTAAATTATAGATGAGCGTACTAAAGTAACTGCCTTCTTAAGCCATGTCCATGCTCTTTTTTTAGCCCATGGGATTTGGCAACAGATTAATTTTAAAAGGGAAAAAATTCGATCCTATTTTTTTTTGTTCTGTACAGATAGATAAGATACTTATATTTTTGGCTTCTTGAGTCGAATTTTAAAAATGCCCCCAAAATCTTTCGATCTTAAAATAACCCTTGATCAACGCTCACTAGTATGCTGTGCTATATAATATAGTTTATAACCGCAAGGTAAATCGTTCTGTCGGAAAGAGCAAAAACTAATTTGTTTTATAGACGCCCATTATAATTTAAATCTAGAAAAAAGTGCGCATTTCCACAAATTCTTATTTTGATTACCATCAAGTACAATTTTAATTATAAATGATGCTAATGGCGCAGGTTCCAGAGGACTTTTCAATAGGCAATAGTTTTTTTTAGCAGAAAAATAATGAAACCGGCAACACTGTGAGCAAACCAATAACTTGCCTTCTCCATTATACAGCAACTAAAATAATTTCCCCCGTAGACTCAGTACAGCTACCATACAATTGTTTAGAGCGTTTGAAGTAAAGTTGTGTTTATAAGATGCGTTACTAAAATGGATCGGCAAAAGTTTTCTTAACAATATGTTATTTATTTTGTGTAAATGTTGAGGAATTTGCTACTACAACTTATAGAAAGTTACAACAGGCTTATGGAAAACATTTTCTATCCAGGTCATAAGTATTTGTATGACATAGGGCCTTTCTGAAGTACGAAGTAGAAGTGGGAGACAATTTTTTTTAATGTCATATAAACGACAATTCTGGAATGGGTAATGTCAAATCGTCGATTGATAATTAGTAAAAAGTGAAATTTGTACCGATTTACCATCCATCAGATTTTTACACATTTGAACATAAGGCATTTGTATAGTTTCTTAGTCCTTGTAAATTATTTTTATTCCTTTCCTTGAATACTGATACTATTTTGATACTAAAGTCGCCATTTTGGTACTTTGGATAATATCTAAAAAAAGATAACCGATATTGAACAGATAATCACAGTAACTTTATGAAGAAAGCATAACAAAAATTTTCATTAAAGAAGAAATACAACTGGAAGTCGGAGAAACTATAATTACCATATTACATAAATGAAATAGTAGAAATAAAAAGCAAATGGCGAAATCACATAACTTATTCCTTAAATTCCTAAACTAAAATTAATATTTGATTGGCCTGTCTTTGTTCTAGATAACCTATTCGCATTGTTTCGGCACGGAACTTGCCAGGTTTTGCAAGTCCTTTCTAAAAATGTAATAATACCAAACTTGAATTAGACATTTAATTACGTTTTTATTGTAGGTTCCTTTTTAAACATAGTGTTTAAGAATACGTTGCCATAAGTTTTCCATAAAATTGAATTTACGCTGAAATTATACTGGTCAGTTTATTCTGTTAATTTTATTGGTGATCATCCAGATTGGATTAATTTTAACCTGTGACAAAGTGCATTATTGTTATAAAAATCTTTAAACATAACTTTCTTAGTAGGCAAAATGTCATTCTGAAATACCTCAAGCTACTTTGTAACATTTATTATCCCAGATGCAACATGTCGACTTATTCCGTGGACATGCATCTTCATACCATGGCAGCAGTTAAATGTTTAATTATAGTGAGATTATATTTCGATGAATATTCTTCTTCAAAAAACCTTATGACATACTATTCGTCATTAAACAACACCTTCTGCCACTGATCTAGGGTCCAAGCACCATAATTTCGAATCGGTAGATTTTCCTGGGTCCATTCAGTACGCGTTTTTTCAACAACTTTTTTAAAAGGATAACCAGCAGATATATTATTATTAATGTGTTAAATAATTAAGGTGATTAAGGAATATACTCAAAAAATGTGTATTATAACTAAAAATATTGTGCGTAGCTGATTCAGGCTTTTTTGCACCACTGTAGCCCTATTCAATTGTTTTGTAAAAATAGATAAGTCACCAATTTGATCAAGAGCATAAAATGAGGATAATCAGGATCCCCGCATTCTCAAAAATTTCGAGTTGTCTTCAACTATAGTTTTTAATAAAAAATCATAACATTAAGATAAATCTTTAATACAAATTTAATATTTTAAAAAACAATTTGTGAAATTAAATAAAAAGATTTTACCGGCCTAGCCGCCAGTGAATTTAATTTATTTACAAAAGTAAATAACAATTTTCCTGGAATAAAATTTTATAGTAATGACGCATTTGTGACAATGTAGAAATCTTGATAGATAAAAGAAATATTCAAAAAATTGTTACTACCAGAATTTAAAATGTAAAGTGATTATGTGGAAAGTTCTATATATTGTTCGTAACAATCAAAACAAATATATACATGTGCACCATATATTCTATATAATTAGAACTCTGGATATGACAATTTCTCAAAACCGAGTTTGAAGCTAATGTTGACAAAATTTAAAGTTCTGACAAACTTTAAATTATTAATAAGCGCGAACTATTAAAGTAGACTGTGGTGAGAGTGAAACTCGAATAACAAGCGAAATATTTTTGTCACATCAAAGATTGGCTTTCAGCAGTTCTTTATTTTATCCTCTAAAAGTCAATTTATTTTTAAATGACAAGTTACATGAAATATTAATTTTATATATTAATATTTAATCTAAAAAGTAATGACCAGAAGGCAACTTTAACGATTGGAAGGAACCAAGTAAGTTTCGTTAACTAAAAATCTAATATTTTGCTGCTGCATTCATTAAACTTTACTTTATTTTTACAAACATTAATTATTCTTTACTATATTTCAATTATTTTAATAACTTTTATTTTACTTTGATAAATACTTCAACTTCCACACTTTCACGTTGGTGCAAAAATAATTGCGGTTTCTAATTATCAAACTAACTAATAATTAATTTATTTAATCAAAATAAAAACCACTAGATATTATGGATTTTTGCCAACAAGAAAAATGTCTATTAATTCTGGTAGCTTAAAAGTCTTAAAGTTCTAGAACAGATGAACTCTTCGAGGGCGTTTTGGGCTTCTACTTAGTTGTTGAAGATCTTTTCCTACAGAAAGTTGCCTAGGTGCTTGAAAAAGTGGTAATCTGTGAGAGAAACATGTAATGAATAAAGTGGATGAAGTAGAGTTTGGTATCCCACTTCGTTAAAATTTTGTGCAGTCATTTGTGTGTAGTTTGGATTATCATAGAGAATAATTGGTCCTTCTCCATTGTCCAATGCTGGCCAAAAATTTTGCAATTTTTTGTTCAATCTGTCGATTTCCTGACAATACTTTCCTGATGTGATGGCTTCAAGATGGGTTCAAGAACTTGTAGTGAAGAACTCCATGTGCCGACTTCCAAACAGTAACCATTATCTTCTTTTGATGCTGCTTCAATTTGGAGAAATGCTTTGAAGCTTCATTTCTGTCCAGCCACTGCGCTGAATGCACAATGCGATCAAGAAATGGGTAATTTTTGTTGGGAAGAACCGAAGAACAGACTTCGCATCGTCGAAGTTTTTGGTTTTCGTTTAGGTCGTGAGGCACCCACTTGTCGGGCTTTTTTGATTTTCTCGTTTGGTTCAAATGTCGTACATTTGTTGAATGGTCAACGTTAAGTTCTGCAATCGCTTGCGTTGTTTTGTGCGTGTTTGCTTTAACAATGACCCTCAAATCATCATTTCAATCGCAGAAGGACATCTACGGCCTCTTCATTTTCAAATGCTTGGCTAATATTGCAAGCAGTTCCTGCTGCTTTACATCTCAACTTAAACTCGTTCAATAAAATTGCGCAAATTTGCTTTCTATCTATCATTATTTAGACAGCCTAAAACACACCAAAAACAAACAGCTATAACAAAACAAATTGCATAAATAAGTAGAGTAAACTTCAGTCTTTAAAATTAAACATAGTTAAATAAAAGTTTTTCCCAAAATTAAGCATCAAAGTTTAAGCAAGTAATACCACATTTATCTTTGCACTAACCTGATAATAATAACAATAATTTAAAAAAGTTTTGTACATCAATTAAAAAGAACATATTTTTCAGATGCACAACACGCGTGTTCAAAATATCAAAACAATATTTTATTATGACAAAACGTGAATTTACCTTTTCCACTGTTTTTCTGTCACAAATCTTTCTGTCTGTGATTATATAAAAAACATTACATGACCAAAGTAACTAAAACTTTATTTAAATAAATGCTAATAATAAGCCTGTCGTTTATTAAAAAAATATTATAATTATTATATGGGTATAACTAATAAATGCGGGCCACATAAATCAAAACGCGCCTCCTCACAGCTGACTGGTGAGTACGCAAACATTGGTGGGGACGTCGCCGGCACCAAATACTATATAGAGACAAGACAAATTAAAAAACACTGAAAACAATTAACAACAATTAAATTCAAGGCACAATTTTAAGCAACTTCTGTCCCAAAAAGGCCAACAGCGACGTTCAGTAAACTTAAAATATCAGAAAAGTGCAAGATTTAAAAAACATAAAAAGTAGCAAAAACCAAAACACATCAAAGAACTTTAACTTAAATGATTAACTGCATTAATAATATTAAATGTATTCATTTTTACTTTTATTTGTTTGCAAAATTAAAATTTATATCAATAAATTATGTTTAAAAATAATAAAAATTAAAATACAAAGAATAAAAATAAATATTGCAAGCAGTATCGACCTCATAACTATTATGTTACGAGTCCTACATTTTACCACTGAGCCACTGACCACTTGACGAAAGTCCTCTCTTAAATACACTTAACTAAACTTATTAATTTTCAATATTTCCCTTTTCTGTGATGATGCTGGAGCTTGTAAGTAGCGAAAAAAATGTTATAACGCCCGACTATTTGAGGAAAGTCAGAAGGTGACGGCGACAGTAATATCAACGTGCTAGAGACAGTTGTCAAATCTTGTGTTATGCAAATATTGCACACTATAAATATTAACACACCAAAAAGAGTTTACTTATGCTAGTTTCAGTGCTTTTCTAAATATTAATAATTTATTATGTGTTGATTTTTCCTTTGTAGTTCTTTAAATATAACATGCGCAATAACACGAGTATATTAAAAGAGGTCAAAATAACATTACCAAGTGTGTTATCAGAGAGAAATGTTGAGATATGAATTATGGTGGATTTATGAACCTAAATGTAGGAACAGATCCGTTACATGCAAATGCCTGCATTAAAAACGATTTAAATATTTAATTGTTGAAAAATTATTACTTTTTAGTATGACAGAATAACATAAATCCACCGACTTCGCGAGTGCAAATGAAGTTACAATGCTAGAGATACTGATCACTAACCATGTTTGAGTTAGAAATAATAGAGACATAAATTATGTTCATCAAATGTCTTCTCAATTCAAAGTATATAGCAAATTAATGGTTATGGTTAAGATAACTAGGGATTTAAAAAACGTAAGGAAGAGAAAAAGCACTAAAAGAAAAACTCAGAAATGAAAATAATATTTAAACAGAACTTGAAAAGGAATGGCAAGTTTAAGGAATCAAAGACGATAAAAGGATAATAAAATGTATACAAATAACAATTTAACTACGAACGGAAAATAAATAATATCAAATAAAAACAGAAAAGCCAAAATATAGAAATTATATATCAACATATAATTTGTGATTTGTAATTTTACCAAGGCGGAAAGGGTGGAAAACGCTTTTTTTGTCATTTTTCACCATTTTTTAATTAAATAAATTGTGCATTTGTATATAAATTAATATATAAATAATATTTTTTTTATACCATACATAGCCCTGTATGACGAAAATATTACGTTGTTACCAATTATGGGTATTAAGGTAGTAACCCGCAAATAAAAATTTAATTAATATATTATATATTGCCCAAATATTTTTCTGTATAAATATCAATGCCATAACGTAGACAAATTTTGCATTACATCACTTTCATATTTTTATGGTCTTCTTTATTAGTTCAGCAGGCAGGTGCTTTCTACTTGGAAAGTATTCTGAAGTTAATGATATTTTGGCATGTGTGTAATCTGTGGAATAGAATCTGAGTTTTCGACCTCGAGGACCCTGTGCTAGCTTGGAGGGAGCCGAAAAACCTCATCAGTTTCGGTCTTTTTCATTTTTCCGCTTATTACTTCTCAACCATGTGTCTTGGTGGAATACACTTATCCACATGGTTAAAGAATATTAAATTTTCTTCAAATTTTACTGGTCAGAGGTATATTTTGACTCAATAGTTATCGAAATACAGTGGTTCAAAGATACAACAAATTTCTCAAATCATCAAAAATAGCAGAAAAATGGAGGAAAATCAAGGAGCCCCCTTTCGCATTCGCAACCTCCCTTTTCCTCAAGATATACATACTTACACGCTCCCCTTTTCCCATTACAAAAACATTTAAATTCTACACTTATAGCCGACTTTACGTGGGTGGGGTGGAAAGTCCGTTGAGCTGGTGCCTCACGTCGTAATTTGCATTTCATTCTTCATTTAGCTAGTTTGTCAGCTTTTACTGGTACTTGGCGGCATCTCTTATAGGTAGAAATCTGGCAAGTTAAAATTTCGATTTTACCACAACGTCGGTACCGCCAAATTATCTGCGCCGATGGTTCCACCGTACAATTTCACCAGAAACTTCTCTTCTGCTTCAGAAATTTGATGTGGTATATTGCCTCAAGGTCTTTGAAAACACTAACTATTTCTGGGAGACAAGGGTTTTTCTCATAAACCTGCATTACCTTCTTCTTCCCAATTCCGAAGGGTGCTGAAGTGGTGTCACACCCACTCACTGCGTGAAGGAAGAGAATATCCTGACTGCTGACTTTGCAGAAATGGGATAAATACAAAACACTGGAGGCATTATCTCTTTCATTCTTCTGAAAATAAATATTATTTTTAGAAGAAGCTAATGCTGTCAGCAAAACCAAAAAATCGATGTCTTTTCCTGTTATTGTGACACTATCAAAGTTGCCAGCTTATAACATAACTGGTTCACCTGAATTTCAATGGATTCCATTTCAATCATCAACAATATAATGAAGTTTTTCTTGTTGGTATCTTTGGAAAGAAATTTTTCTTGTAAAATTGTAGTAGCAGATGTTGTTTTGGAAAACACAAACTTTGTTGATGAGTGCAGCAAAGATCGTCGATATCGTTCTGCTGCTTTAGTGCTTTGGTAAATTATATCAACCGGATACCCATGAAAAACCACTCCCAAAGTGACTTTGAACATAACCCACGTAATTCTGGCACACCAATTCATATGTGGGTTTTGTTGATTTGACATAAAAGAAGGATCATTAAGAGGGAATTTATGAGCGAAGAGAGGGTTACGAGGGATCAGTCTTTCACTCTCCCCTAACACCTGCACCTGATTCCGTTACCTGAGGAAGGGGTTATGTAAGGTCATTCCATTATAATGATCTTTCTAACAATACTCATACCTGAAGAGGGGTGGAAAGTTCTGAACCTACCATAATTTACATAGAAATGTTGAAAAATGAAAATTATAAGCCAAAAACTTTCTCTGCTAGTTTTGATAATTTGAGAAATTTGTTTTATCTTAAACCCTGTATTTCGATAGCTATTAAGTAAAAAAATACTTTTGATTAGTGAATGCGAAGTAAATTGAATTCTCTTCAACTTTATAAATAAGTATATTCCGCTAAAAACGCATGATTTAGAAGTTATAAGCAAAAAAACTAAAAAAAATCCAAAAATTTCGAGGTTTTTTGGCTCCTCCCAAATTAGCACAGGGTCCTCGAGGTCGAAAATTCAGATTCTATTCTAAAAAGTATCCATAAACAACATGCCAAAATATCATCAACTTCGGAATACTTTCCAGGTACCCCCCTTCAACAACACGTGCGCAAGTAATCAATACAGATCATCTTAACTCAAATACCTACTACTGGTCAATACGCTTTTATCTAATTTGCTGCAGTTCCTATGCTTAATATGTTGTTTCCAAATTAAAAAATATATATTTCTATTGCAATTCTTTGATTTAAACTATTTTTTCATAAGTTCTTAAAATTTTTTTTGCACATTTTATTGGTATATTTAATTCTTCATTCACTTTTCATTGTTTGGAGGAGTTATTAGATATAATAAATTTTTTTATTTCAAGAACTTAATAATTTTGTTATTATTTTTATTTTTTGTCACTTTGCCAAACAGATCTTAATTACCTCACTAAAATTTTTGGCTATTTAAGTCTCCTAAATTCTAATGTTGTGCTGTTCTGTTTGTCCTTATAAGTATATAAATAAAATGTTCCCATGATTTTTTGTTGTTGTTTTTCTGTAATATATTTATTAATCAACAAACTAAACCAATGCCATCCACTTTTGTGCGTATATAAGGACTATTATTCTGTATCATGTTAGTTTGTTCTAAATCCAGATGGAGGAAACACCTCTTCTAATAGTACGATGCACTCTACAGCAATTAGTTGATCCTTAACTTGCAATAGGTTCGCCAGGATGATATCCAACTCCAGTCTGCGGTTATATGTCGGAAAATTTTTCAATTATGGTTTTGTCATACCTTGCTCCTTTTGTTTCCCATTTGTACAAAAATCTAATGGTGTGATGTTGCTCGTAATACATTCTTGGAAAACAATTCCAGGGAAATGGCTAAAATAGTTGTTTTAGGTGATTAGCAAAGGCGTCTGCCTTTTCTTTAGAACTTTTAACCCAGTTTTAATTTTGTAGTCTAATGGGTGGAATTACTGATTGAAGTCGTTTTAGTTTTTTTGTAACTTTTTATGAGTACCGCGTGTCTTCTGTAATAGTAAGATTCAATAAGTACTCTTGGATTTCCTGAAAAGGTTTTTTATTTCTTAAATACTCTGTTAAATTTATATTTCGGAGGGCAGTATACTGCTGCAAAGCTTGTGTCTCTGTTGACCTCAGCAAGTGCAATGCATGTGGCTTGGAGATGTTCTTGTTGGTACTGATGACTAACGTAGTGTTGAATTGAAATCTTAACTATTACTGCTGTACCGCCATGAGCGGTGCCATCCGTATGGTTTGTAATACAGATGGTTTGACTTTTGGCTATGCTGAACCAAACCGTTGGCGTCCCAGAGCATGATGTTTAGAAATACAGCCGTTATGTTAGTTTAGAAATTACAATGACGAGTAAATTAATCATGCTGTCCATTCCTTCTGTTAGCTTTACGAGCACTGGTTTAATTTTGTTGTTCGTCTATTGGTTCCATGTTTGTATTTGCTATTGGTGAAAGGTATTGATTTTTATCGAATGTTTTTTTTGAAATAGGATATACTACTGAACTAGTTAGGGGTTTAAAAATGATTCTTGATTTTGTGGGTTTGATTTGGCTATGAATTGGGCACTGTAATTTGACACACCGTACACGGTGGCCTGCTTTATTTATGCCAAGCCCCCCACGATGTGTTGATGACCGCCTCATGTCAAGAATTTTTTTAACCTTTATATTTACAATTTGCTCTGTTTGAATAATAGATAAATTATAACAAAAATTCAGATACACACACATGAAATTTTTTTGCTGTTATCTATTACGTTTATAGCGAAGGTGTTGGTGTGATTTTCAAGACGTACGAGATATTTTTACTCGCGCACTTTACTACTCTCTTTGCTGTTTTTACTTTAAAACCGCGATAAGTGACTTCGTCTTTATGTACAAAGGCGCGTCCGCCATTGCCCTTAAGGTTTTTGATTGAAACCGTTGTATCTCTAGGTTTCAATTTCTTGCGGTTCCCCACAGTCGGACACCATAGGTCCATATTGGTCTTAATACGATTCTGTATATTACAATCTTGTTGCTCATAGTCAGTTTTTAATCTACGCGCTAATGGCCAGTTTGACTTGAAAAACTTTAGTTTTTTACGTTTATTAAAGATATATTTTTTCAAGTTAATCATCGATGAAGGTGCATGCCTAAGTATCTGACGTTTTTTGCTTGCGGGAGTGGTGTGTTGTTTAGCGTTACTATTGGGCATATTTCTCTTCGGAGTGTAAATGTTACATAAGTGGACTTGGTTTCATTGACTTTAACGCGCCAATTTCGAATCCAATCCTGCATGTAGTTAAAGAAAAGGTACAGGTATTTTTATGCAATGGCGGTATTTTTATAATTTGTAATAGGAATATCCCCCGTAAACAACAGGTAGAGAAAAGGTCCTAATAAGGTTTCTTGTGGGACTCCGGACTTTATTGGGTGAGTCTTGAAATTATATCTGGAACTGTCTGTCATTTATATAAGACTTTATAAGTTGATAGTAAGTATAGAGAAGATTTTTCTTTATTTTTATAATAGTTCTACGTACCAGGCTTTGTCGAATGTCTGGAATATGTCCAATAACGCAGCAGAACAACATTTCTTTGACTCGAATACTCGATTGAATTCGTTTACTAGTCTGTGGATTTGTTCGATGATACCATGTTCTTCTCTAAATCTAAATTTATATTCTGGTATAAGATTGTTTTCCCCGAGAATAGGTTTTTTAAAAATAACTATTCAAACATTTTAGCTAGTAGTGGTAATAACCTAACTGGGCTGTAGAAAGTACTTTCTCTGGTGGTTTTTCTGATTTAGATATGAGTATTATTTGAGCCAATTTTGATTGGGCCGGGAAATGACTCAATCCTAAGATAGCGTCAAATATAGCAGTTATTAGTTTTATTCTTGTATTTGGCAATTTTTTTATAATGAGATTACTGAGCCTGGTGGGCTTTTGGGTTTTATTTCGGATCTAACTATAGATTGGCCTTTCGCTACTTTCATCTTTTTATTTGGCAGGCTTAGTTAGTCTGGCTATATGGCAATTTTCATGATGCAGGACAGATGTAAAGAAATAGAAGAATTACAAACCAAACATGATGAATTTAATTTACATAAAAGATTGAAGGAAGTAACTGGTAATGTAAAACGTAAGATACCCTGCATACTTAATGAGTCACGCACTAAAGCTATTACTAAGAATCATACAAAATAGAATATACAGAAAATGTGACATGATGGTGGCCAATTCTCAGTTTGGTTTAGAAGCGGTCTAGGAACTCGAGAAGCACTATTCAGTATGAACACCTTACTGCAGAAGTGCAGCAAAATACCAAAAAACAACCTTCGTCTGCTTTATAGATTTTGAGAAGGCCTTTGACCTAGTTCAGCACAATAAACTTATACAATCGTTGGCTAAAATAGGACTTGACGACAAAGACGTAAGATTAATTAAAAACTTATACTGGAATCAGACCGCGGTAGTACTAACAGAAGATGGCGAAACGAATAAGATTAAAATTAAACGCGGAGTGAGACAAGGGTGTGTTCTATCGCCGCTCCTGTTTAATGTATACTCAGAACAAATTTTTCAAAATGCAGTTTGGGAAGCAACAGAAGGAATAAAAATAAATGGTGAGATCATCAACAACATCCGATACGCTGATGATACTGCGGTATTGGCTGAAAATATGGAAGATCTACAAAATCTCTTGACAAGAATAAATGAGGAATGTGAGGAAGCAGGACTGAGTATGAATATTAAGAAAACCAAGTTTATGGTCATTAGCAAAGAGCCTGTTGGTCGAGTTCGACTTACAGTAAATAATAGGTCAATTGAAAGAGTCTTCAAATACAAATATCTAGGCTGTTGGATAAATACAGAATTAGATCCGGATGATGAAATAAAAGTAAGAATCGAAATTGCAAGAAACGCATTTATAAAATTCAGAAGTACGCTGTGTAATAAAGGCCTAAATCTATCAATCCGTATAAAATTTGTAAAGTGTTATGTGTGGTCTATTTTATTGTATGGCGTTGAAGTATGGACCCTAAAGAAAGCTATAATGAAGAAAATCGAAGCATTTAGATGTGGATATTCAGAAGAATTCTGAAGGTACCGTGGGTAGAAAGAGTAAGCAATATCGAAGTATTACGCAGAATTGGTAGAGAACGAGAATTACCGACTACAATTAAAATGAGAAAAACCTCATATTTTGGGCATATTCTAAGAAATAATAAATACAATATACCGCAGCTTATAATCAAAGGAAAAATTGAGGGAAAGAAAGGTGTCGGTCGAAAACGATTATCGTGGATGAGAAACATCAGAGCGTGGACTAACATGAGCGTTGAGCAACTGTTCCGAGCTGCCACGGATCGTCAACAATTTCACCAGGTGGTCGCCAACCTCTAATTAGAGAAGGCATTAAAGAAGAAGAGTTAGTATGGTACGTCCAGGTATTGCAATATTTAAATTTCTTTTTCTGAAGCTAATTCAGAAGAATGCAGATCAAAAACATTTGTTAAATAGGTTTCAAATTTATCATCCTTTCCTTGTTTACTTTTTCCCAGATCTCGTTAGGTTTCCGAATTGAAGGTATTCCTTGCTGTGGTTACTTTAATTTTCGTGTGATTTTCGGTAGTTTTTTTTTTTTTGTAATGGATAGAATACAGAGATAATCTTGAATAGTTGGTTTAATTGCGGTTTTAAGAGATATTTCCAAGTTTATATTCTCATTAACTAGTTTTCTAATCGTATTCTAGTTGTTCTTTTTATTATATTCTTACTAGTCTTTGCCTGTAATTTATTTGTAAACTAAGAGTTGCTATAATCAGAGAATAACGTGTTGACATGTCAAGACATTGTACAAACTTAGATAATTTTGTGCTAGGTCTTCTATAATGCAAAAATATAGCGTCCGAAATTCTTCTTGTTTGTGGGTTAGTAAGTAGGCTATCTAGTGGCGAGGAAGTTGAGCTTATTTGCGCTGAGTGACTTTAATAATTCCCATTCTTTGGTGATTATTACTCTAGCACCCCAGTTTTGATGCTTGACATTGCAGTCTTAGCCGGCAAATAATCGTGCTCTGAATTGTGTTAAAGAAATGGGTATATTTTTCTATTTTAACATTATACCTTGATGGGTTATACAGTACTGTGATTGCGATTGATCCTATTCAATCTTCTACAACTACAGTTGTAGCCATGTATGTGCTCTTGGATATCTTAATTTGCTTAATAGTGCTTGATTGAGCTTTTTCTAATTACTGCTGCTCCCCCGTGCACTCCGTCAGAGTGTTTTGTTAAATTTCAGTATTCTGAAGTAGCTTCTACTTGTGAAAAGGGTTTTAGAGATTAGCTCTATGTCTAACTTATAATTGGTAACAAAAATTTATAGTTTTTGGGTTTGATCATTAGCGTTCCATTCTGCATTCTTGAGTATTTGTGCCATTATTTTAGTTTAGCGACGATGGCAGTGGGCGGTTTAACCTAGTTTTAATCTTATAAGCATAATTTTTTTTAACTTCTCAATGTTTGATGTTTACGGTTTTTTTCTTGAGAGAAAAATTGTTGTCTATTTGTTACAATTTTAACCAGTGTCTTTGTTTATTAGTAGTTGTGTTTGGGTAAAACTTAGATGTGGTATGGGCACTTTCAGACGTGCCATAGATATCTTTTCCTCTTTAAGCCCTGGTAAACTTAGCACCCTTTATAATTTACGGGATATGAACCGTTACATAAAACACATTTGGGTTCAGTTTCTTTTGCTTTAATGCATTTCACACACTTTGGCTGATGTACACAGAACCTCTTTGTGTCCCCATATATCTTTGTAAGTTGCGCATTGTGGGATTTTCTTTTTCTGGTGGTAAATTATAATTTTTGTGTGTAATAAATAATCCATTTCGTGTATTTTCTTATTTTCACAAGAGGGGCAGATCAAGGAAAAACATAGAAAGTTGTTCTTTGATAATCTCATGTTCAGCATTGTATAGGTTTTGTAACTTTGTGTTTTTCACCTTTTACTTTAGCTTTTAACTCATTTACATCAATGGAATTTTTGATTGCTACTGTAAAGATGCGTTTCTCTTTCATCTGGTGCGTATAGAACTGTATTTTTAATTCTAGTAGCCTCACTATTAATTTTTTATAGGTATTTGAATTTTTTTCCATAATTTTACTTGGTCTCCGCCTATTATTTATAAAGAGTATATTTTGTTAACAATGGTATTCATTTCCGCTGTGAGAGGGTTAATGTTTAGTACCTGGAGGTTCTTTGTTGCATCATACAATTCTTCTTGAATTTTTTTTTCTTTTTTTCGATGACTAAGTTTCATTCCGTGGTTTCTCGGTTTGTTGATTGATTATTATATGCCATGGGTACTGTAGCCCTATAATTTAACCTACTTGTTGGTATATTGAAGTTGCGATAATTGGAGCTTAGACTGCGTCATACTGCTCGGAAGAGGTGGGTATTACAGGTAGTATTGTACTATTGAAGACTGTGCGTAGGCACTGAATATTGTTAAAGTATGCGCTTCAATTTACTTTGTGAGTGGTTTCGTTAGTTTAAAAAGCAAATATGTATACGCTACAACGCTTCTTCAAAACAGCGACTTCGGGTGCAAGAGCGGTGGCGACGAGCTGAAAAACAGAAGATTTAGTCCATATCGATAGCGGGCGCGGGGCCCCATCAACAAGCTGACGGGTCGTAAATTCTCTGCTCATGGGCATGGGCGATGCATACTTACAAATTTTGACATTTGTCACACAGAACGCCCTGTTTTAATTTACAAACCCAACTCAGTTTCAACGTTAATCAAAAAGTAAATTATTAAGTGAATAATAAAAACGATTATAAAAACTTTAACTTTAGTAAAAAAAAAAGTAGGAAAAATAGACCAAGATAGGTGAAGAGCAACTTTTTTTTCAGCCTTGTAGCGCCCAGTATTGAGCATAGGCCTCCCTTTTTGAGGGGGATTTGGCAATTAAACGCCACGCTTGCCGGGCGGGTTGGCGAGTGGATAGTGAATGTACTTTTTACGACCGCCAAAGGTGTTTGTATGACGGCGGGAGAGCATTAAATGTTTTTGTCATTGCCGGGGTTCGAACCCGGAGCCGCCGTGTGCCAGTTTGGCAGGTTGAGGCCTTTACCTCGCGGCTGTCGTGCTCTCGAAGAGCAACTACTTATTTATAATGGTAAATAAAAAATGATTGCTTAAACAAAACTAATTTGTTAATGCAAATTGCTTCAAAAAACAAAAATAAAATTTTTTAGAATAATTTGAGAGTAGCAAATGCAATGCACACCCTTATGACTGGTGATGAACCATAGAAGAAATAAAGACATATTTAATATAAAAAAAGGCAACTCTACTATATTTGAGAATACTTTAATAGTAGGAATTGTTTCATTAATCGAAAATATGAAACACGCTAAAATAATAAATGAAATATATATATTTTCTTTTATGCTCCGTGAAATAAACATGTTGTAGGCAAAGATGTCTCAAGGAGATTTTCCTATGGGATACCTCGCACTATTGCTTCCTTACTCAGTATCAAGATGTCAGAGTAAGATATACCCTTGTCCGTCGCGCAATGTATTTTTATCAGGTTTCTCATAACAGAAGGTGTAAAATCTTCCAAAATTGAAAGAAGGCTTAAGGCATATTTTGAAAACAACACTGTTAAGAAAGCTCAAGCATATATGTACAATTTTTGGGATGCACAGAAACAGTTAGAAATAACTAGCGTAACTAAAGAAAATATTCATATTGATCTCCTCTTCTCAAAAATAGTTAAAGTTCTTGAAATTGCTTTTAAGGTCGAAGTATGCCACAGAGACATTATCCTTCTTCATGATAATGCCCGGTCACAAACAACTGTCCAAACTCAACAAAGAATTAAGAATTTATTTTGGACTACACTGAATCATCCTACTCTAGAGTGTATACTTATGACCGTACAATTATGATTTATTTAGACTACTAAAAAAAACACATGAATGACAAAGATTTGATGACTGTTATTGTCGAAGCGTTTGCACGCTGTATCAGTTTTAAGTTTGTTATATACATCAAACACTCCAACTGTGGTCAAAAAGTGCTATTGCTATAATACAAGTAAAACGTACCAAAGTTGGAAATGTTTACAAAACAATTAAAAACAACAACTCGGAAACATTCTACAAATTGAACGTTTTCATGCCCGGAAAAACTCTAAAATAAGTGCTTGCTCTTAACAGAATACATGTTAATATAAAATTTAATAATAAATAACTAAAATGTGTTAATCACATTTTTTTGTTTTAGGGTTCAAAATGCTTGCCATCTCTAATTCCATCTTTATTTACCTATTAGCTGTTATTCTCGTCCTTCTGACTAGCTTAGCTTTGTATGTCAAGTGGGCTTTCCAGTACTGGAGCAAGCGAAAAGTTCCTTATATTCAACCTACGTTTCCTTTTGGATCAAATCAAAATGCCTTTAAGCATCCTCTGTCATCAGGAGAATTGTTGAAAATGCAATACGACACATGTAAGGCTAAAGGATACAAACATTTTGGTTTATACCGATTCACGTCACCCACGTATGTCGTTATTGACCCTAAATATATCAGGAATATCATGACTAAGGATTTTGATTACTTTATAAACCGGGGAGTTTATTTCAACGAGAAAAACGACCCTTTAAGCGCAAATCTTTTTTCTTTAGAGGGTGCGAAATGGAGGAACCTCCGAGCCAAGCTTACGCCCACCTTCACGTCTGGAAAGATGAAAATGATGTTTTCCATCATGGTCGAATGCGGAAACCAACTCGAGGAAGCCGTAGAAGATTTTAGTGTCAAAAGAAAGCCTTGCGATGTTAAAGACCTTTTGGTTAGGTTTACCACTAACATTATTGGATCTTGCGCTTTTGGGTTGGACTGTAATTGCTTTAAAGACCCCGATTCGGAATTTAAAAAATATGGAACAAAGGTGTTTAAGGTCTCTAAATTACAAATGTATAAAACTCTTCTCATATTCACCTTTCCCGATTTGGCTAAAAAATTAGGGCTTCGCTTTGTACCTACTGATTCATCACAATTTTTTATGCGAATCTTGAAAGATAGTGTAGAATATAGAGAAAAAAATAATGTAACACGTAAGGACTTTCTCCAGTTGCTGATAGATTTGAAAAACAATCAAAATGGAAATAGCCTTACAGTGGAAGAATTGGCAGCTCAAGCTTACATATTCTTCATAGCTGGTTTCGAAACCTCTTCAACTGCCATGACTTTTAGTCTTTTTGAATTAGCCTCAAATGCGGATATTCAAAATAAAGCTCGAGACGAAGTAAACACCGTCTTGGAAAAATACGAAGGAAAACTCACTTATGAAGCAATTGCAGAAATGAAATATCTGAGTCAAGTAATTGATGGTAAGTATATTTTACGCCTGTTACGTACATTTCGTTGCTTTCATTTCAGAAACGCTTAGAAAGTATCCTCCAGTAACTATTTTAACCAGAATGTGCGAAAAAGACTACAAAATCCCAGATTCGGATGTGATTATCGAAAAAGACATCAAAATCTTTATTCCAGTGCTTGGCTTACATCACGATCCGGAACATTTCCCCGAACCTGATAAATTCGATCCAGAACGATTCAGTGACGAAAGAAGAGGCAACATTAAATCATTTACGTATATGCCGTTTGGTGAAGGGCCACGCTTATGCATAGGTACTAAGAAGAAGGCCGCTCTAACTCGTAAATTTAAACATAAATTAATTCTACATTTGCAGGTATGCGTTTTGGTATAATGCAAGCCAAAATAGGGTTGGCAGTATTGCTGAAAAATTACAAATTTATCCTGAACAAGAAGACAAGCACACCCTTAAAAATAGATAATTTGAGTTTCATAATGGCTGCGAAAGAAGGTGTCTGGTTGGATATAGAAAAAATAATTACGTAAAACACAATTATGTTATATGTTTATAACAATCAAAAATTTCCCTAAAATGATAAAAACGATACACTTAAAAGGTAAATACTAATATATAATACTATTAATAACATGTAAAAATAAAATCTAGAAACTAATTAAAAGAAAATAAAAATATCCACTTGTATGAAAAATGTTTATATATAAATACAAGCACAAATTTCTAAAACACACACGCAAACACAAACATTTTACGCCATAATTTCTTTAGAATGTTATATAATGTTGCATCATAACATAACCCATTTAGATTCTGATGATACGTTCTGGTGTATCTTGTGGCGACTTCCATGTACATAGTCGTCTCTAAGGTAGCTTAAAGTAGGTTTTAATAGTTACTAGTTATTTGTCTACTGCAAATGTATGTAGTCCGATCGCCGTATTTATTGCGTTCGCCCAAACCGAACGGGCTTTTTATATCTCCACTTCTGCGATCTTGGCGTTAAAATGCCCCATGACTACTATTATGTTTTTTTTTGGGAGAGGGGTAAATCTTTCTTAAAACATTTATTAAGTCATAATAGAATAGTTCAATAAATTTCTTTTAATTGGTCGCTAGTAGATGCGTAAACCTGAATAATGTGTTTTTACAGGGGTAGAGTTTAATTGAATAAAAATTATTCTCTTGGAAATTAGAATAAAGTTTATAACCTGTTTGGCTATGTACTTATTTACAATGATACCTACACCATTTTTGTGTTCTCCATTTGTATTTTCTGAGTAATTTATGTGGTGATTCATTATTTGGCAGTCTCCTCCCCATCAAGTCTACCGACAACCTCTCCATTTCTTTAATTGTATTGCGAATATTGCCTGGTTCATATAATGTTTGAACATTCCAGGTACCAAGTTTATACCATATGTTTTTTTGTTAGTCTTACAAGATGTGTTATTAATTTTTTCACAAGGATGTTGCTTGATAACGACTTGGGAGGCCCTATAGTTTTCATGTGAGTTTCTTCCCTCCCCTACCGACTCTTAATTTTCATATACCATAAGTAGTAACTGAGTAAGTTTTTTGTTTAAAATATTGATTATAAAGATATCCTTGGATCTTTAATGTAGAGGTTTTTTCTTGCCTTCCATATTCCTATGACGTTGACCTCTTCCGGTTCTTCCGTCTTTAGGAGCGATTTCTCACTCCAAGGACAAAAAAGTCCCTTGTCCTCTGTTAACTCCTCTATCCACAGTGTGACTGTTGGAAAAACTGCTGATACCGGCAATCATTCGGTGACATTTGTTCGGAGACTGCTTATTCAACATATTCGCAGATAACCTTTATATCTGAAGACCGTCTACTATCCACCACCTGTGACCCCGCTACTGGCTTATAGCTTAGCCCTAGCTGATAAACAGACGATTTAGAAATGCAGTACTATCAATGAAGACATATCCTGGAGCTGACATTAAATCGGGCCACAACCCTGTCATTGGCACAATAAAACTTGAATTGAAAAAGGTTCAACCAGCAAAAATCAACAAATATGACATAAAATAAATAAAAAACGAACAAATACGACAAAAAACACAGCTATACATCAAAGTAAAAATAAGTCAAATAAGCAATAACAAAATAGAGACTGATCCAGAAGATATTAAAAAAATTTAAAAAATCAAAAGAAATTCTGAATATATATTTGCGGGCAGTAAGGGCACAAAGAAAAATGTGAATAACCGATAAAATACTGGAAATAATTGAAATGAAAAGAAAAGCAAAGAAAAAAGATAAAGTAGTGATTAACACACTTGACAGAGAAATAAAGAAAGTTATATGGGGAGCAAACAACCAATGATTTAAAGAGTAATGCCTAAAAATAGAAAACCCAAAACATTTCTTTAATTTCTATAAAAAAAGTCAAACAAGCGACAGACTTTTCAGACCAAAGAAACCAACATGCTTAACGAATTACAAGGGAAACGTGATTATTGACAGACAGCAAATACAAGATACTTGGATAAAATGCAAAAAAAACATTTAAAGATGATAGAAATGCTGCAACATTTACAGCACACCGCGATACTGGGCCACCTATAACAAATGAAGAATTAAAAAACGCTATGAGAAGGGTTAAAGAAGATAAAGCAGCAGGGCCAGATAACATATACGCGGAGTTTTTAAAGTTGATCAATAATGAAGGTATAAAATGGCTTACTTCAACATTCAATCAAATTTATAACAAAAGTAAAATTTTAAGAAACTGGTTACAATCGACCTTTGTAACTCTCCCCAAAAAGCCTAATACGAGAAAATGTGAAGAACATAGAATAATAAGTCTAATGAACTAAACTTTAAAACATTTTAAAAATAATATACAACAAATGTGAACCACATCTATCACGCACTAAATTGGGTTTCCGTTGCACAATAAGTACGAGAGAAGCCCTTTTTGCAATTCAGGTGTTAATTCAGCGATGCATAGATGTCGACTGTATAGTGCGTGTATGCTTTGTTGACTACGCAAAGCGTTTCATAGAGTGAGACATGATAAGTTAATGTCAATATTAAAAGCAATAGGTCTGGACAATAAAGATCTTAGAATTATTGGGAACCTGTACTACAGTCAAATTGCTAATATCAAGATTGAGAACGTGTTAACAGAAGAAGTGGCAACACAACAAGGCTTTATAATGTCTACTTAGAAGAAATTCATGAAATCAGCTTAGGAAGATACTAATGAAGAAATCCTAATAAACGATGTATGCGTGAGTAACATCAGATACGCGAAGAACACGGTTATCTTTGCGGACAGTCTAGATGGACTATAAACACTAGTACAATGTCTAGCTCATATAAGCCAATAATAGGACATCGACTTCAACCTTACAAAAACGAAATACATTACTATAAATAAAGACCAAATCCCCACTGAACCACAATTGTTAGACCAACAACCAATAACAAAAGTAACTAGTTCATTATAGTTCATTCAAAAGAAATAAAGCGACGCATTGAGATAGGTAGAACATCCTTTAGTAAAATGACTTCAAGAGCAGTGACTTAATGTTAACAACCAAAATACGTCTATTGCAATGCTATGTGTTTTCAGTCTTTCTTTATGGTGTTGAATCATGGACACTAACTGAAGCAAAAATAAAAAAACTGGAGGTTTTTGAAATGTGGTGATATAGACGGGCAATGAGAATATAGTAGGTAGGCCATGTTCCTAACATTAAAGTTTTACGAAAACTAAACAAAGAAAATAAAATCTTTTTTAAAACGTAAGCTCGAGTATTTAGACCACATCACAATGAACGAGCAAAAATACAACTTACTGCAACTAACTTTACAAAGCACGGAAGAAGAAGCCCAGGTAGAAGAAGAAACTCTTGGCTCCAGGATTTAAGACATTGATTTTCATTAACAACCACGAGACTTTTACGAGTTGCAACCAATAAAGTTAGAATAACCATGTTGGTGGCTCTCATCCCCACTGGATAGGTACCGCAAAAAAATTATATAATGTTCGCCGGTAAACCGACGTGTAATTAGAAGTAGTATAAGGGTTTTTCGATTGACGTTTATAAATCGCTCCGAAGCAATTTACCCATTTTGGGAGGTTTCGAGCAAATAATAATACTATTTAAAGCATAACGGTGAAGGTGGAAATAATAAAAATAAGTGTGCCAATTAAAGTAAGAGAAAACTGCTAATTTCTCAGTTTAATATTTAAGTACGTGCATCAGAGGAGACTTGACCTCCGAGAAGTAGATTCGGGCAAGTCTCTTATCGCTGAGCACAGCTGTACATACAATATTGTAAATAGTAAATACGGAACAGAGCCGCACTCAGAATTCCTAAAACCAAACCTAAAATATGGATAGTTCTGAGAATGAGTTTAATACATCGGAAGATGGAACAAAGAAAAGGAAACCATCGGGACAAATAGACGTATTCAGTAGAAGTAAATTAACAAAGAGATCGCCAGAAAAAAGGAAATCAAGACGATACATTACAAAAATGTTTGTTATGATGCAGAACCTCACTACAGAAGTCAAAGAAATTCGTAAGAACCAACAGGAATATAAAGACGAGATCAAAAATTACAAGAACAAAACGAAAGCATCAAACGTGAAAATGAACATATGGCAAGGAACTAAAAGAAATAAAAGGAAAAGTTGAGAGATTAGAAAACGAAAAAGGAGAAATAATTTAGTGATACAAGGCTTAGAAATTGATAACGATGACCCTAAGGTTTTGAAAGAAGGCATATTGAATGTATTCAAAGAGAAACTGGGAATAGAAGTACCAATTAAATCAGCTAAGAAACTAGGCCAAAAACCTGTCTAATCGAGCTAGAAAATTCCAATGATAAGAAAGTAGTTATGATGAACAAAAGCAAACTAAAAGGGAATAAAGAGGTCAAGATATTTATCAACGATGATTTATCCAAGAAAGACAGAGAAATACAAGGCATAATCAGGAAAAGGGCCCAGGAGGAGAGAACACATGGAAAAACCGCTAAAATAGGATTTAGAAAGCTGTAGATAGATGGAATAGAGTGGAGATGGGAAGAGACAAAGAAAGAGTTAAGAAAAGCAAGAGAAATAACCAACGGCGACTCAAAAAACTGATTACAGATTTTGGATTGCACGACAAATATAAAGACGACGACCAGGCAATGAAATGGCATTTGAATAGGAAACAACCCAAACACCAAAAGACACAAAAACAAGAGAACCTAAAAAGAAATTTGAAAAGAAGCATGAACCATGGAATTTAGCAACATGGAATGTAAGAGGAATTAGTGGGAAAGAGAAGGAGCTAGTAAATGAACTGAGACAAATTGAGATAGAAATAATAGTAGCAACTGAGACAAAAAAGAAAGGCCAAGGAATGATTTAATTAGAAGATAATTATATTATGATATACAGCGGAGCCCAAGAAAATCAGAGAGCGAAAGGAGGTGTAGCATGCATTGTCAATCAGAAATGGGCAAAAGAATTTGTAATTGGACATGCATAAATGAAAGATTAATGTCAGTAGAAATAGGGAAGACCAACACAAAATAACAATAATAGCAGTCTACGGCCCAAACGAAGACGATAATGTAAACAATAAGGACCAATTTTGGAACGAACTAACATCACTCACAGAAGAAAGTAAAGGGACAGTAATCACAGTAGGTGATTTTAACGGAAGAGTAGGAGTAAAAATAAGTCAACGGAAGAATCACTAGGCAAATTTGGAGAACAAGAAAGAAACAATAATGGAAAAAGAATACTCGACTTTTGCAGAGAGAACCAATTCATCGTCACAAATACGTTTTACGAACATAAGAAAATACATCAGTACACCAGGAAGTTAAAAGTAGAGACGAAAAATCAATAATCGACTACATCCCAATAGAAAAGGCCAAAAGGAATATGATTCAAGACGTTAGGTAAGAAGAGGTCCGAAATTTACAGCGATCACTACCTGTTAGTAGGAAAAATAAGACGCATGGACAGAAAACAAACAAAAGAGAAGGAAAACTTGCAAAAGAAAAAAGTTTATGAAAAGATTAAGACTTACATGCTCAAGGAAGAACAATATCAGACAAAATACCAAGAACTAATACAGAAAGAAGTCGAAAAACTGGACGAAAGATTTTTACACGAAGACATAGACAATAAATGGGAAATATTTAAAAGAATTTTGAAATCTGCGGCAAAGGCAGTATGTGGGGTAGCCAAAATAAATAACCAAAATAAACAAACAGATTGGTGGAATGAAGATATTAAAAACGAAATTAAAACAAAGAAACGGAAATGGAAAAATTATTTAAATAAGAAAACTGAAGAAGCGTACCAAGAATACAAGGAACAAAGGAAGAAAGTTAAAGGACTAATACAGACAGCTAAAGAAAAGTCATGGGAGAAGTTCGGACACAGAATGGAACATAACAGCAAAGAAAACCAGAAGCTATTTTATAGGGTGCTCAAAAATTGTAGAACAGAGAAGAAAACAATACTAAACCAAGTCAAGAATAAAAGAGGTAAACTCATAACCGAAGAAAATGAAGTGATAAAGATATGGAAAGAACACTTCCAAGAAATCCTAACAGTAGATGAAACGGTAACACAAAATTCAAAAGAAGATGAAGAAGGAGAACAAAGAGCAGAAAGAATGGAAGTAGTAACGGATGAAGAACCCACAATGAAGGAACTATGTGAAGCAATAAAAAACGTTAAGAATGGGAAAACACCTGGACACGACGGAGTAGAGGCAGAAATGCTGAAAACTATGGGAAAATATGGAGCACAAATATTCTTAGACATTTGCAAAGAGCCTTGGAGAACCGGTAGAATACCAAAAGAGTGGGAAGTGGGAACCATATTACCACTGTACAAAAAAGGAGATAGACTTAGTTGTCATAACTACCGAGGAATAACACTGTTGAGCATAGCATGCAAGGTTTATGAAAGAATTTTAGAACAGAAACTAAGAAAAGTCCTAGCAAGACAACTAATAGACTCTCAAAGCGGATTCAGAAAGGAACATAGTATACAAGACCACATATTTAGCTTAAAAGAAGTAATAGAAAGAACACTAAAACAAGACAGAAAAGTTTACCTAGCCTTCATCGATTTAGAAAAAGCTTTTGACCGCGCACCAAGAAAAAAGATCTGGAAGAGCCTAATTAGAAGGGGTGTAGGAAAACAATTGCTTAATGCCACCAAAAGCATGTACCAAAACTGCAGGAACTATGTAAGTACAAGCAATGACCTAAGACAAGATGGTGTACTAAGCCCTCTGCTGTTCATACTAATCATGGATGACATTATTAACGCATGTAGGTCAAAAGTAGCGAAATTATGTGTAGGATACAGAAACATGCAACGAATAAACATCTCGGAATATGCGTTTGCTGATGACGTTGTGATATTCGCACCAAAGGAGAGGGACCTACAATACAATCTGGAAATATGGAAAGAAACGTTAGAGGACTACAACATGAAAATTAACATAGGCAAAACTAAGGTCATGGCAATTGGTAAACAAGAAGAACAGACAAACATAAAAATCAACAACAGTAAATTAGAACAAGTCAAAAGTTTCACATATTTAGGAGTTACTATAGACAGCAAAGGAGGACACGAAGCTGAACTAAACAAACGAATAGAAAACACTGCCAAGTTGTGCTACGCACTAGTAAAGACATTCTTGAACAACAAAGAGATTTCTAGGAAAACAAAACTCACCATATATAAAACAATTTATCTACCGACATTGACATTTGGGGGGGAATCGTGGGTAACAACGAAGAGACAGGAAAATATACTACAAAGTATGGAAATGAAATATCTGAGGAAAGTACTAGGAGTAACCAGAAGAGATAAAATACGAAATCAAATAATTCGAGAAGAACTTAAAGTAGAACCACTGGAAAAAAAAATAGAAACACGACAGCTACAATGGTTAGGACATCTACTTAGAATGGACAAAGATAGACAGGTTAAGAAAATATGGGAATCGAAAGTAGGTACTAGTAGAGCAAGAGGAAGACCACGAAAAACATGGACAAGAACAATAGAAGAAAAACTTCTTCAGAAAGGAATAACATGGCAAGAAGCGAAGGTAATGGCACAGAACAAAAAGGAGTGGAAATCATACGAGTAGAAATCAAGAATAATTTTTAGTTTTAAATATTATGTCAAGAATTAGTTTAGTTTTATTTTGTAAATACATACCTTTACACTGTATGGTAGGAAAGGTCTTGATAATATATATATATATATATATATATATATATATATATATATATATATATATATATATATATATATATATATATATATGATATAAACACCACAGCAGCCTCAACCCGGAAACTATGTTGACACAGGTCAAAATAAATGAGGAGACCACCACAGACAGCTGACTCCGTTGGTATATCAGTCTCACTACACCCGCTAAGCAGTTAAGCTAAGATATGATCTAATAAGACCGAGATTCTTTAGAAATGGAATGACAGTCTAGGAAATGTTGGCGGAAGAAGCAGAGATATAGTCAACGATAGCGTTCCAAGTTGCAGTAAGCAACAACTACATCTACTCGTCAACTCGACTGGCAAACGTAGCGACTTAACATCAAACCCCTCTTATGCTTTATCAATAAAATGACCCAAATAATTACATGGCCTTCAGTTCGTAGCACCTCTATTATTCCTGTCTCAGACAGTGGCCTAAGTAACAATGGAATGCGGAGGGGGGTGCTAAGAATCTGCGGGTTACGGTAGATTGTTAGACTGAACTGATCATAGCAAATATTAAATAGAAACTCACTGAATTAATAGAGCTAAGAGAAAAAATATGAGTTATAATATGGGATTTAATAGGAATAAGCGAGGTTAGGAGAAAATATAAAAAACTTGTTACGCTGAAATCGTAAAACACACTGTACCAAACTGAGAAGTTAAGGCTCTCATATATTCGCATTCTCTGCACGACCGTCGCGTACTATTGCTGATGCGGGGCGATGTGGTAAGCACTGTGCCTTAGACCACCAGTATTGTTCGAAAATGAATGCAGGTACCCAATTACTTTTAGTGACTGAGTAGGCTACCTGCCAAGCGTCAGAGAGCTCCATGAATGAATACGGCTACAATGACGCGCATATATATACGTATATATATATATATATATATATATATATATATATATATATATATATATATATAGTAATTTTAAATTTAAACAAAAGGAACTTCAAACAAAAGCTAAAGTTAAAAACACTAACCTGTGGAAACGGCGCTTTCCCCTAGAAATCGGTTCTCTGTGGTGTTGGTCCTGGGGAGTCCAAGAAAAGGAAATAAGGACGTGGGTAAAAAGATAGGACAAGTTACCCCAATCATCACAGCGGAGCCGAACGGTAGCATCTTTCCTGATGCAAAGTTTCCTTCGTCGTTCCTTGCCGAGTAAGAGCAAAGAAAAAAATGGACCGAGTTTTACCAGCAGGAATTTCAACCCCGAAATGCTATTGGGAAACAAAAGGACCTCCGGGACGAGGTTAATCTGATCGACAAAATATCGAATTTTGCCACAAAATTAGCTTTCATCAAAAAGGCCTTGCAGAAATTAAAAATTTCTGCTGCCAGTCAAACACGCCGGATTAATTGGGGCAGTGAATCCCAATTAATCCCCAAGGAGTGTATGAAATACATTGTGGAGACTGCCAAAGAACCTACATAGGTCAAACAAATCGGCATTCTCTGGCCGTACGGAAAGACGATAATGGTTCGGCACTTGCAAAACACAATAAAGAAACAGGCCACAAAATTAATTTCTCTGGGGTTAAAACCATTACCCCCATTTCCCATTTCACCGCCAGAATAGTACGTGAGGCAATTGAAATAGAAAAACGCCCATAGTGCCTCAACACAAGAGATGACAGACAACGTTTATCTGTCATATGGAAATCCCTTATTACTCGGCACAGCCAATTACGCAACACCCTTAATCCTACAAACTTTCCCCAACCCAACGTATCTCCCGCCAAACAAACTTTCACTTCCAGCCCTATGAAAGATCAAGCAGGTCACACGAAAGATCAGTCTTATTCAAAGACTCATAGCTCTTCTTGGGGAGTAATCAAATTGAAACCCCGAGTGAAGAACTTAAATTCTTGAAAATGGCATCAAAGCCAATGTCTAAACGTCGAGAATTTTCTCAAAATAGACGCGGTTCATCCCGTGAACTAAGTATATATATATGTATATATATATATATATATATATATATATATATATATATATATAAATCTTTTTGAATTGAGATACGCATACCCTCAAATTTTTTTCCATTTGACCCTAATAACTGAAATAATAAATATTATTACAATCGGATAACTTTGAACAGAAAAGTTACTATGAAAGCCATAGAGGGATTTTAGAACTTAATGTTTATTCAGTAAATAAAACAGTGTTTTACCTGTATTTTATATTTATGAAGTATTTATCATTAAAAGGACATTATTTATTCAATTTTCTTTTCAAAATTTGCTTTTTACAATCAGTATATATCTGTCTGTGTTCTTGCACGCAACGTAATAAAAATTGCTTTTGTTCCTCTTCAACAGTGATTAAGCCATGAAAGTCTTTCATTAACTTAACCGTTAACTGCTTACAGTGTCCGCACCTTCTTTTTAGCGTGTTAAAATGAAGGATTATTTGACCATGAAGTAGGACACCCGTTGAGAAAACTGTCATCAATTTTGAGTCGATTGAACAACAATTTGCTTTTGATTGAAACAAAGTCTTCGATGTTTTTCTCTGAAATTAAAAAGGGAGAGCAGTTTTCATATATCAAAGTAAAAAGAAAACAATGGAAAACTAATATTTTTACTTGTCATACTAACCGTAAAGTGGACCACAAAGTTCTTTATTTGATGGGATGTAGCGTTTACCGTGGGCTGAAGCAACCATTTTTATTTTAGTTTTTTGGTCTACATCATCGTCAAATCGAAACAAGACAGATACTTCACTACTCAAATACCATAAATGCTGGCAGAACTTCTGTAAAGCTGCTTTTGAGATGTTTTTGTCGATTGCTTCGTAAGCCTTTATGGTCTTCAAAAAGCACAAATTCTGGTAAGGTGCTTTTACCGCTAAAGTACATTGCAGCCAAGGCTTCACGTAGGATGTCACGATGAACAGGCAGACGTCTAACAAAGCTGCCTTATCCATGTTTGAAATTCTGAATTGAGAGCTACATGATATTTTTAATAAATAAATTGCCATCCATCGAGTTTGGTGCATGACACCTGGAGGCCGAATTTTAAATTTCTTCTTTGTATCTCCGCCAAGAAATATTATTGAAAGCTCTATTAATTCTTGATAGTCATCTCTAGCAATTTCTTTAGTCAATTCAGTTCGGTAAATTTCTAGCAGTTTGTCAATTTTTGAAACATTCAGGCATGATAGCTTTTCTGTATAGCTCTGTATATTCTCTCGGGATCGACATTTTTCCATTTTTCTCGGAACTTTTTGAACACTAGAATGTAAGGGCTTGTGATCACGTGGCTGATTTTTACCTCAAACACCCCTTTTAATACCAATTCGTAGACGCGATGGCTGCAAGCAAAAATAAGCATTTCTCTATTCAGTTTCTGGTCGATCACACAGGCACCATTAACACAACCTATATTTGAAGTGGTAGTATCACAACAGAGAATCTGCCTTTATCTTCAAGATTCTAGTAAATAATAGTATTCCAAACTGCCTGTGCCTGTTCGCTTCCTGTAGAGTTGTTCAATTTTGGCACAGCGATAAGTTCTTTATTATCCGGTACCTCGTTTTGGAGGTTTATAGCTTCTGCGCGCTCTCTTCGCTTTTCCGTATGAATTTTTTGAATGGAGGACATGCTTATAGAAAATTCGTCAGTGTTATGTCCAAGTGCCTCAATAGTTGCTTCAATAATAAATACAGAATTTCTCATATTTAACTGACATCTATCTAATGCTGCCACTAATTTTGGAGTGATAAATTTTTTTCTCATAGAAGATTTACTAGTATCGGGCTCTATGCTCTCAGTTGGGATGGGCAAATTTTCCTGTAAATCTGTTATTTCAGAATCAGAAGACGAATTGATGTCGAAGAAGTTAAGGATAAAAAATGTTTAGCACGCCGCTTTTGCTCCTCAATGTTTCTAAGGCGCGCCTTTTCCTCTTTTCGGTTAGTATTTTGTCCACTCCAGCTAAGTGACCAGGTCGACCTGTCTTTCTCTGCCCCTATAAGAAGATCCTATCTTCATTTATATTTATTAATTGAAGCGCATCGACATGTGCAATGTCAAACAAATTGTCTAAGTTTGTAACAAACTCTTGTCGACGCTGGTTAAACACGTCTTGTGTTTTGTTTGCATTTTTTGCAAATCTCTCCAAACTTGGTATAAGGTAACTAGTTTCTTAGGTGAAGATTTAGTCGGTATACGTGCCTCTTCCCAATAAATAATGCACTCACGAATAGTAAGATTTGTGCTTTCATTGACCCTTAAATTCACTTTATGAATATTATAGAACATACTTGCTAATACTTATCCATTAGAGGGAAGTTTTGAACCGATAATTTACGTCTCCTATTAAAAATATTCTTTTTTTAGAACTGCGTAACCCACTGACATGTTGACTGAACGAAATCAATGCGTTTACTAATAAAACAAACAAGTAATAATAAGCACATCGATACATTAGCTCCCGTGCGCCTTGGTATGCAAGTACTGACATATTTCGATGCAAGTCGACACGGATTTCCGTGGTTCTAAGTACATGAAACTTTATTTACAATTGTTTTGACATCATTCAAACAAAATTAAAGGGTATGTGTTGAAAAAAAAGAACTTTTATATTTTTGGGACACCCTAGTATATATATATATATCTTCTTTTTTATTTCTTAGTTTCACCAATCTCTTTGTTTTTTCTTTTTTGTTTACTTTTAGTGTGCTGCATGCTTTGTTTACTGTATTGATAATTATGTCTTTAAACAACTGCCGTAACTTCTCAATGTTTTTATTGATTGTATCAATTTTTTATTTTTTTACTGTTTCTTTTCTCTTAATTTATAAATCTTTATGGTTTCATATTCGGTATTTTCATCGTTAGTTTCCGACCTGTATTTTGTCATCTTTTTTATCTTTGCTACTAGTATATAGTGATCCTTTAGATTTTAGGACCAAGCATTACTCTCACATTATGTACTCTGTTTTTTCTTTCTCGTTCAATTAATATATAGTTTATTATTGATTTATCTAAGTGGTTTCTAGCTTGTCGTGTGTACTCTAAGTTAATAAAAGGTATTAGCTATTATTAGGTTATAATATTTAGAACTCAGTAATCGATTAACCTTATATCGTTATTATTTCTATTTTCTTCTGCGTGTTTGCTTAGTACTCCAGTACCCATATTTTCTCTTTCCGCTTTTCCATTTATGTCTCCAATATGTTCCATCTATCTTTATTGTTTTTCCTTATTTTGTGTTCTTGTATTTGTTGGGTTTTTGGTTTGTATTTGCTTTATTACTTATTTTCTTTTTTACAGCCTTTTTTGTCATCGTTGGTTTAGTCTTCCACTTTCTAGTTTTTTGAGAGTTTGACATGAGAAATCTTTCTCCCATTGTCACTCTTCCTCATTCTATTCTATTCGTTCTTTATAACCGATTTTTGTTTGGTTTTCTCTTTCTTCTTGTGCTGCTTTCCCAATTTTCCTCTGTATTTCTATTTCATATTTAGTAAGCTCTGAATCAATATCGACTTGATGTACAATTCTTTGATTTGCTCTTGTTTTTGAGTATACTTCTATCACGCATGTTTTTCCGTTCATTTTCCTGCATTTCTTAGTTTGATCTTAACTTGTAATTCTTGTGAAATAAAATGTTCTATACCATTCTTGAATTCGTTATCGTTATTAGTATCTACATTTAGTCTTGATGTTATTAACTTTCCTTCTTCATATCGTTTTCTTTCTTAACTGCTAACAATTTTTCGTGGTTCTCTTTCTGTTCCTTTCTCATTTTTTTTTAATTTTATTATTATATTGTCGTTGCTATTTAGAAATGCTTTCATTATATCAACCATCACGTCTTTAGAATTCTTTCATCCTTTGCTTTCATATGTGCTCTTTTTGTTAATTTACTTATTCTAAAATTCTCTTTTTGTTTCCGTTTAGTTTCTTCGTCTGTATATATGCCACTCACAAAAGAAACTATTTTATAGTCGTTAAATTTCCTGAATGAGACCCTGTTGTTTATGATATGTTTTATGGGTTACCTAACTTCATGAACCATGGCGGTAAGGAACGTTCCCGGATCAACTCCTCGGAGGTTCCTTATCAATGCCCACAAATTCGCGTAATTTATCAGTAAAAGACCACTTAGATCGATGATCTTATTAACTCACTGTTGTTTAATGTCAATTTTATCTAAATCAACACTCGCAATTGTTTGCTACAGCCCAGAATTTGGGCTTTGTCGCAAAGACAAAATTTATTTGCGTTTATTACTACTATCCAGGACCGGCTTGGTGCTTATGATATACCAAATAACCCTAAGCACATAGAGAGAAAAATGTTACAAAGGGTTGAAAAATACATATATCTAGATCAACATGTTAGCTTAGACAAGCAAGGCCAAGAAAAAAAATTAGACAGGCGATTAGACTAGGATGGGCAGGATAGAGCAAATTGGCAAACGTTATTTTCAAAACCATCAGCCAATACTTAAAAACAAGAGTTTACAACAAATGCATCCTCCCAATATTGACATACGGACCGGAAGCTTCGTAAGTTCACTAAGAAATTAACACATAAACCGGAAGTCAAAGAGCGGGCCATAGAAAGATTTATGTTAGGTATCATACACAGGAAGAGACTGAGAATTAATATATTAGACAGCAAACTAAAGTAAAAGATGTCGCTACTTGAATTTGCAAATTAAAATGGAGCTGGGCTGGGTACCTTATTAGAAGTCAAGATGGAAATGGAGTAGAAAAAATTATGCAATGGCGACCTAGAATGGAAAGAAAAAATATAGGCTCTTCAAACGCGAATAGGTCAAACGATATCAGATGGTTGAGAAGAACAAAATTTAGGGATAATTAAAAATGTAAGGAGAAGGCTTTTGTCCAAAGTTGTAAAACAAATAGAATATAATTGAAGAAGAAAATAAATAAGACTTCCCTTCAATGTTTTTGTTCTGTTTCCATCCTTTTGGCAGTTTCCGTACAGTTGTTACAAACCATTATTTAGGTGTAGTATGGTACTACTTGAGGACAATCGATTGAAGCTCGGTATTCGATTATGTGTTTCCACACACTCCTACTATCCTTATATGTTCGGAGCAATCTCTTCCCCCAAGCAATTCATTAATCACTCCCCATTATTTGCTTACATGATTTTTTATTTTGGTCGCAAGTATATTTGCAGCGCTCCTATTATTTTGTACGTTTCAGCATCGCTATCTGGTGGTGTTACATAACACTATATTTTAACTTTTATTTTCAATCATTTTTAATTATTTCTAAGAATTTCTGTAAAATAGAGCAGAACTAAGCAGATTATTTTTTAACGAAATTTAATATGTCGATACTAAAAATTGATAATTTATTCAAATCTGTTTTTTTTCTTTTTTATTTGTCAAAAATATGATTAATTAATAAAATCTCATTTTACCTAACACAAAGTGACCATAGTCATTAATTAATACAACAATGAAAATACTTTTAAATTTACACTGATTTGGGGAGTCAAAATTTTGAGTTCAGTAAACGAAAAAAAGAGCACTATAGCCGTGAGATAAGAGCCTCGACCTACCGAACCCAAATTTAAAATTTTCAGTTAGAAACGAAGAATCTTTGTGCGTCGGTCTAAGAGTGAAAAAATGATCTAAGACTGTATTGTTCCGAATGTCCAGCACGAAGGTAAGTCTATTTTAATGTGGGGGACTTAGTAAAAGTAAGTATATGGAATTATGAGAAAAAAACATTATAAAAAAAATTAATGGAAAACCATACCATCTATTAATTAGGAAGGGATTTGGAATGACGCATGGCAGAGATCTTAAACATATTTCAAAGCAAACCAAGAAGAACCAAAAATGCTCAAAATGATGACATGGCCACCGCACAGTCCAGATCTCAACCCCATAGAGTTGTTATTGGATGAGCTGGACAGAATAGTAATAAAAAAGCATCCCACGTTCAAAATTCATCTTTTGTAGTCTTCAAGTTGCCTGGAGAGATTTACTACTCGAAAAATTAAAAAAATAAATTGAAAAGCAATATTAAATGCAAAAGGCGTTTTTTTTATGAAACAATTGTTTAATATTCAAGTTAATTTTGTCCAGCTTTCGTATTAGTTTTTGTTTGTTTTCTGTGGTTTGCATAATAATAATATATAATATAATAAATTGTTTTCTTACATTAAAGTGTATAAATTTATTTTTTACTTAGTGTTCATAATTTCATAAGCGGTAGTGTATGTGAAGAAGTATTGTGATGCCATTTTACTGTTAGTTTATCAAAAAATGCATTCACTTCCTGACTGTTCCAAATGACAATTGGAACAAGTGAGAACAAATGGCGTCCTTATCAGTTATAGTATAGCGAAGGTCTGAGAGTTTTAGTTTTTTGCCATTTTAATCATTCCGTGTTTACATTGTAAGTTCAAGTAAATTAACATGTAAGTAAATCGTACAGTGCAGACAGACGTTGCAAGCTACGATGCAAGTAAGGCGAGCGATAATTTCGCGATGAACATCGGATACTACGCCCAGGGTTAGTCACCGTGTACATAATGAATGCAATATGAATTTTAATCCCCTTCCATAACTGAATTAATTGTTAAATTGAGCGTAGGAAGCCCAAGTCGAGAATCAGGAGTGGTTAGTGACTGTGACACAATGGCAGAGCTGGCGGCCCTGCTGCGTTCCGAGATCCCGGAGGGGCGCAGCAATTTGACCGACAACCACGGCAACCTCGAACGCGTCGCCGAATACTGTGAGGCTAACTATTTTCAGTCCGAGAACAAGCGGGTGTCCCTTGATGAGACAAAAAACTACACCACGCAGTCTTTAGCCAGTGTTGCTTACCAGATCAACACCCTAGCATACAATTTCTTGCAACTGCTAGAGCTACAGACAGCTCAGTTGGCTGAAATGGAGAGCCAGATGAACCATATATCGCAAACGGTTATGATTCATAAGGAAAAGGTAGCCAGGCGCGAAATTGGTGTCCTCACTGCTAATAAATCTACCACACGGCAGTACAAGATTATAGCTCCAGCAAATCCTGAAAAGCCTATAAAATATGTTCGCAAGCCCATTGACTTTACAGGTAGGAAAATAGACTAGTTTTATAATTTTATATTAATAATTGTGTATTGAAATTTTGGTTGCTGTAACATGCAGTTCATTATTTCTGCAAAATTACTTGCAAACATAAATGTTTTAATTTGTATACTTTACCAAATATTTGCTTTCATATTTATCATTTGATTAAATCAATCCTCTTTCTATGCAACCTAAGAGATGTTTGTCTAAGTCTACTGACTTAAGGTAATCTTGGCTCAAAAATACTGCAATTGATATATGAAAAACTCTCAAACTGTAGTTACAATAATAATACTCGTACTACCACCTAAATTTGCCTAAATTGTTTAAAATACGAATACAATTTAAAAGTTGTTTTTTTTTAACAATCGTTCTGATTTCTTAACAAAGTCTTAATTGAGAATTATACATTTGGCTCAGTGAGTTTCCAATTTTATTAACTTATCATAAAAATAGGTTTTTTTTTTAAAGCTGCAAAATTTGTTTTGGTGATGAAGATACCATGCTGTTTTGAAAAGAATTTTGTCACAAGTTTGAGAATAAGAAGCAAACATGCTCATTTGGGCCTGATTAATGTAATTTTACCTTTGTGAGAATTTTCTGATTTGGTGTAGAAGCTCATTTTTTGCCTATCAATCTTGATCATTGCTGTTCTTTCCTTAAATAGTCTAATAATGTTACATAATAAATGGTTAGTATTCATCCTTTTCCTATTTTTAATTTTTTGACTCATTGGGAATCTCATAAAACAGTGGCTATTATCTTTGTAACTAATAAAATGATTTTTTACTTTCTTCTGCTTACTTAATAATAGTGATAATGATTGTCATGAATAAATGATAAGAATCCTGCAGATTGCAGTTAAACATTACCAAACTCTGTATGGAAATGAGTTTAGAGTGCATTTTTTTGTCTATGCTTGATCACATACACAATTTTTGGTATATTAATTTGTCATGCAGAATAATCTTGCATTCAGTCTTTTGAGTAACCTTTGGTTTCAGCAATTTTGTATATTTTTACTCAATGGCCTTCTATGACGATATGGATTTTTTCAACATTATTTGTAGTGATCTTGACTAAGTGTCCAAAACTCATTTTATCTTTACCGCATGTTTACATTTAAACTCATTTATCAAAAATAGTTTTCAGCACTGATGTAGAGCCTCCATAAATTCTTATCCTTTAATATGGATGATCATCCACTTCTGTAAAAAGGGGAGTACAAAACTCTTTGAGTCACTAATTTTGTAGGAACGAAGTATTAGGCTAACCGGAAAGTAATATTTTTTTACATTAAATTCAAACAGATAAATATTTAACAAGTTTTTATTTTTAATCAATGATGTAATCACCCTCGTTATCAACAACCTTTTGCCATCCAGTGTACAAATTTTCAATGCCGGATCGATAAAAATCAACTGGTTTTTGAGCAAAATATCTGAAGATGGCATTTTCGACATCATCGAAGTTTTCAAATCTTTGCCACTTAGAAAATGTTGTAGCGATAGGAATAAATGGGAATTCGATGGCGCAATATGGGGCGAGTATGGTGGGTGAGGCAATACCTCCCACCCCAATTCATTAATTTTTTCCAGGGCTTGTCTTGCATTATCGTGTTGCAGAATAATGCCTTTTCTATCAACAATCACTGGCCACTTTTCCATTATAGATTGATTTACTCGATCAAATTGTTCACAGTAAAGCTTTGCATTTACAGTTTGTCCAGGTTTCAGCACTTCAAAATGAACGACCTCGTGAATACTCCAAACACACAAAAGTGTCTTTTTAGGATGTAAACCGGGCTTAGCTGTACTTCGAGGCAATTCATTCGGAGAGAGCCATTGCCTTTTGCGTTTTGAATTATCATAGAGGACCATTTTTCATCTCCAGCGATCAAGTGATCAAGAAACGTTTCTGTATTTGCCACTGAACCAATAAGTTGCATGTGATGGACCAATTTGCTTTGTTTTCTTCGAACAGATTATGCGGGACCCAAACACCTGCTCTGCTTACTTTACCAATCTGCTGTAAATGTTTTTGAATGTTGACCAAGGTTGATGGTTAAGAGTGTTTGACAGTTCCTCGTTTATCTGACACGGATTTGCTTTTACTTTCGCCCTTAACATGTCATTTTCTAATCGATACGAGTCGGAAAGATCAAAATTACCGGATTTGAACTTAGAAAACCACCTTTAACATTTAACGTCTAATGCACTCTGATAAACATCACAAATGTTTTTGGTAGCAACTGTTGCGTTACTACCCTTGTGAAACTCAAAAAACATACAATGCCGGATATGTACCTCTTCTGATATTTGGCTGGCCATTTCACTATATATTGCAAAAAAAATTAAGATTTAATTATTTACGAGTAAACAAGTCACTCTGACCTTAAAACATTGACATGCGTAGAAATGACATTATTGACTATTATTATTACTGTAAAAAGTACTCAATGCTTTTTGGAGACTATGCACTTCTTAATCATTTTCAAGAAATTGCGAATTAAAGTTATACACGCCGTATTGGCAACATTACAGTAAGATATTTATTAGTAGGTGGGGTAGTCGAGTGGACTAAATGCAACGCTGTGAATCAAGAAATCTATTATTCAGATTGTACTACTGTTTTATAGGTATAAATAACTAGTACCTAGCTAAACATTATATTTATAGTAATCCCCTCGAATATCTATACACAACTGCCGCCATTTTTAAAGGTTATAGAAACAAGCCGAGAAAGTTTCATTCGAGATGTCACAGTGGAATATCTTCATGACGCTTTTGTTTCAGCAGCTTTTTCACATAGGTAAACAAAAAATCACACGGCGACAGGTCAGGTGTATATAGAGGAGTGTAACAGGGATATGATGATTGCTCATTCCTATTTAATTTCATCTCTTGTGATATTGTGTGTACAGTAATATGATGATCGTCTTGAAGTAACTGCCTCATATGTTTCACATTTACAGCAATATGTGTTGTTCATAAGTAGCTTACTCTTGCACTGAATCTCTGAGCTTCTGAACCTTTTGTGCCGTTCAAAGTCGAGGCTTAAATATCTCGCCACCATATGCTTGTATCTATCATATTCTATGTTTCACTAGCTTAACACAAAACTTAATATTAAATTTCTTCTCGGAATCCCCGTCCATTACAGCACTTATGTAACTTTCAACTAAATGCACCAATAGTCTGAACAACAATTTGCTAGCACAGCTCCACTAGTTAGTGAGTTTACATGGAAACACTTATAGAGCATGTCTATTCCGAACCCATATCATGTAACTGAATAACACTTATTTGTTCTGTTTGAGTATCAAGTAAAGAATTAAAATATCAGTTCTGGAACTTTTCTGACAAAGATTGTAATAACAGAAAAAATAAGAAAACAATCAGAGGATGAAATAAGATTTGGACAAATGATGCTGTTTCTAATCTACTCAACTATTTGCTAATTTTCAAGGACGCTTTAAAAGTGCATTAACATCAGGAAATTAATTATGACATCATCTCATATGGATTTACCACAATTATCAATTAACAATTACATAAAATTGAAAATTTATTAGTTCGAGTAGTTTATTGTTTAATAATATTGTGTGCAGCGTTTAATTCTAATTAGTGCTTAGTGGTAAAGCTATATTACTATTGTAGTATGTATTTCTCTCCTCTTCCTTTTATTTTTTTTTACATTTTGAACAATAATGGTTCAGGACAGATTTGAGTTTGATGATCAGTAACAGTACTACTGTTAAAGTTTAGCTCAAGAAAGGCAGTTTATGTAATTCATTAATTTAATGTCTCTTGGAGCCGTGATGGCTTAGTGGTCAAGATCATCGTTTCTCTGCCATCAAGCCGGTGTGGGCAAGTTTGAATCTCGTTCAACCCATGGATGTGTATGATGTCCTAATTTAAGGCACAATAAGTCCTTGAGGCTGCAGTGCCAGTAAGTGCACAAAAAATCTAATATCTCTTGATTTTGCTATAGTAAAATATAAGTGATACAACTGTAAAATATTTTATTTCTACATGTAATTATTTGTTGTTTGAAAAATTCCATCTTCTTCAGCAATGAGTCTTGATCAACCCAATGACTGTGCATTTCTCAAAATATGAAATCAGTCTGCTACCTTATCCATCACTACTTGCAACTGATTTGTGATAAATTAAGAACTGATAACGTTACCAACATGACAATATTGTCATTTTATAAAATTAAGGCAAAAAATCACTGAATGATAGTCGTAAGGACTTAAGTCAGGCCGATAAGAAAGGTGGCCCAGTCATTCAATGTATTTTCTCACATTTGGCTGGAGTTACAAACGGTATAGGAGCGGAGCAGGCACTGTCTTAAAAAAAACAAAGTTTTGATTGGAATGTCGCTTCATTTCACACAATAGACAACTTTCAATTTTGTCAGCAAATTACAGTAGAATTTAGCATTGATTTGTTCGTTTACTTGAGAACTGTGCAACTTTGTGAATCCAAAACACAATTTCAAAAGCCTACCTTGCAGATGGCTTTTATTTTTATTTTAGATGTTTGTTTTTGTTTGCCTCTTCATGCTTGCTCGTTTGGTCTAGGAGCTATAATGGTAGACTTAAATCTCATCCTGTTATTATTTAATGCAGAAATTTGTCGTTCGTTTCTGTAATGATCGAGCAGCCTTGGAGTGTAGTCTTTTCAACCAATCTTTAGCTACCATAACTAATACTCATTTCGGCGCATATTTCGTCGACTATTAGCTATTCATTGAGCTCAATAAGCTAACGAATTCAAATATTATTTATTTCAATGTTGCTGATACGAGCGTTACGTATTTTCGTTACAATTTCAACACCTTATTCAATTTTAATACCTGACTTTTCAATTATATGTTTCTACCGAAGATGACATGATCTGAACAAAATATTAGTTGTTTTACAATTTTACCGCGTTAAAAATTTTATTATAACGTTGTGTATTTACACGAGGTACTAAATCTTAAATCATTAGTATTGTTACTGACAAAACAATGTGAAAGAACAACTACTCAAATTAAACTAGTCTACACATACTAATTGTAACATCCCAGTGTTAACATATTAACAATGGGATAAAAAATTTCATTTTAATTTGACTTGCCTAACAAGTTATTCTTAAATTTCTTATTACATATTTGTTTGTTGGCATGTATTTAGTAGTGTGCTATAGATTTTGTATTCTTTGGCATGTAGTCATTTTGAAAATGGACAACAAATACAACATTCACATTCATTTATTTATTCAGAAGAAAAAGTGCTATTTTAAAACTGAAAGTGTTGCTAGTATTTGACAACTGTAAAAAGTATTAACAAATTCAGTGCAGGTGATACTAGCTTTAACATTTCATGTTTGATGTAAGATATTGATCCCAAGAAATTTTTTTTATCGTCCCCAGTTTTTCTAATTGATATGCTAACTACAGCGATTAACAAAAATAATCTTTCTTTTGCCAAAGAATAAGTAATAAATTGAGCACCAGTGTGCAGCGTAGTAAAGTTACTTGGCTGTGGTGTAGACGAACCCTCATTCACTCTTGGACTCAGATGCCTGAGATCGCGTACTCAGTCACTAAAAATAATTAAGTTCCTTTTGAACGAAGGGTAATAATAACAGTCGTTTAAGACACAGTGCTTACCATATTATCCCGCATCAGAGATGGTGCGCGACTGCTGGCCAGTGAGAGCGATATGAGAGCCTTAATGTTTCGTTTCGTAGCCCATGGACATAGAGCCATCACCATTACCATAAGTAATGAATTAAAAATTTAGAGTATATATAGTTTTAAATTTTAATTTGCGAAACTTATAATATTAAAATATTTTATAAATTATAGAATACTGCATATTCTTACAAATTTACGTCGAAATGAAGTGATTAAAGTTTAATATTTTTTAATACTTTGTTTCTTTTGCTTCTTAAAATTGCTGATACCTTTTGGTATATTTGAAAGAAGAGTTTGGCATACACATAAAAGTGTTTTACTCTTTTTGTTCTTTGTCATAATTCGTCTTTCACTGGCGTATCACAAAAATCAGCTTACAGTTTTTAAAATACTCTTCAAGCATTCAGTTTAAATTAAGAGGCTAACGGGGTAATTAAGTAAAACAAATTCTTTTCAAAACAGTCATATCTTTATCATATTTGCAATATGTTTAGAATTATTATCTTGCAGAACTTTTGTTGTCTTCATTATCTGATTTTTTCAGACTTTCTAGTAAGTACTTAAAAAGATCTACATACCTCCAGTCACTATGCTATCAATTTTGAGAATTCTACCAACATTATGGACAGTAGTGTATCCCCATATACAGGGTGTCCCAAAAATCAACGTCAAGCCGGAAACGGGTGATAGATCAGGTGGTGATAGTTATCAGAAAATTTTTTAAATAAATCTTAGTGGTGTACTTACAATTATAGGAATTAAAAAAAACCGAGAATATTGACACCCTGTGATGATCTTTCAAGTACTGTGACTACAAATCTTTATTGTTCTTCATTTTTCTTTGTATGTTATGTAACCTTAAATAACCCTTCTGTAGTTTTTGCTATTGTAGCCGCATTATTTTGTGTGCCTCGCGAACGGATTGCCTCTCTGTGGCTGCCTTACCGTTTTAGAACATGTGGGGGGGGGGGGCTTTTTTGTAATTTTTAAAAGGTACAATAAATCGTCGAACATTTTCTTTAATTTTCCCCGTTTTTCCGACTGCGACACTTTTCCGCAGGTGCATCTATGTTTTCATAAGCGATATTCATCATTTCCATTTAAAAAAATTACTACAAAAATGTTTACAGGTACATTCTAAGTATGAAACTATTACCTATCTTTAGTGTTCAAGGCATAAAAGGATAAAAAATACTAATGAAAAACTATTTTTGTCATGATGCTTTTTTGTTCTGCAGATCTGAAACCCCTAAAGTAAAAGGCATCATAAATGTTAAAAGAGACCACTACCTTTTCATCTCTTTAACTTAAAAAGTTAGTTTTTAAAAATGCATGTGCACTTTTGGACCAGTTATATCAATAATATTCCAAAAACTTTTCAGTGTTGGATGATATTGGTCATGGAGTACGTAGTGCTGGTACTCCGAGGCAACAGAAGCAGAGAGGTTCTAGTCAAGGTAGTATTCAGTCCATGGTTGTTATGAACAGCATTGCTAACATGGCTGGAAGCAATTCAGTTGGCCCTCCACCCACCACCAAACCACCCACGCCACCACAGGTATCACGTACTAGCAGCAAAGGTAATTCATGTGATTTTATGCATGTTCCTAACAAATTTAATTAGCTGATTGCTTCTAGTATCAGTTTCTGGTGGAACACTAAGCAAAGGTGAGTTTGTTTTACATCACTTATGAGTTTCAAATTGGTTATTATTTGTTTAGTACATTTTTAACATACCTGTGAATTATAAAAAGTATAATCAATAATTAGTGATCAATCTAACTTCTTTTCTTGAACTATTATCTGTACCTTTAATCGGGTGTTTTCCTTTTTTTTTAAATAAAAACTGATTTATTTTAAAATAACATAAAACAATATATTTTGGTTAGATATCTTAGTTTTGGCTATTTAAAATTCTGGCAAACTATTGCCAAAATCAAGCCAGATGAAATTATGCAGTAGCATTGTATTTGCTAGAATTAACTATTTTTGCCAACAGCCCAGACCTATTATCTTCTGAGTCCACAGAAATGTAATATAACACTTTTTCCAAGTGTCAATTGGGCACTTCTGTCCTAAAATAAATTCTACTTAAATTAAAATAATACAAAATAAACCGCATCCTGGATGCTTCCAGTTATACTGTATAGATTTAATAGGCTAATGTGCTGAAATGTGTATTTTTTAGGGTCAAGGGAATATCGCACTCCTCCTGCTGTAGCACCTCCTCAGGTCCCAAGCCATTATGCACCCAATTATCCAATTGGTCATCCAAGAAGGGCAGGGGAAAGAGGACCTGGATACAGCACACTCCCCATAGCTCCAAACCAGCATCAGGCTATGTCTCCACCCCAAGTTGGTATGGTACATCCCCTCAATGCACAGCAGCAACTTCAGCAACACCCTCAAACACCACCCCCGCCGCCACCCCCTGTTAGCACCGGATATGTAACAGACCACCACATGAGCATGCCACGTAAGTTTTGTTTTTTTTTTTGTTTTGCATTTTAACAACTAATTTACACAGCACCACCATCACCATTGGTGAATACCCAAGAAATGACTCTGCCAGACACAGTAAACCATTCTTTGAGCCATTCAATGACATTGCCACATCATGCGCCAGTTCCACACGGTACTGTGGGAATGAACACTTTATCGCACCATCAGAGATTGTCACGTGGCAGTGGTAGCGGGGCTCATTCTCCTCCCCTACCACCACCACCACCTCCTGAAGATGAACATGAAGCATTTGGAAGGCCACGCACTTCTGGTGTTATGCCAATTGTGCCAGATGAGGAAGATCTGCCTGGATGGGTTCCTAAAAATTACATCGAAAAAGGTATGAAAATGTCTATTTTTTTTATTAAAACAATAATTATATTTTTGTAATGTAGGAGACTAGCTAGGGAATGCTTTTCATTTTCTTTAACCAAAAATGTAAGATACATATAATTTAATTTTATTACAAAGAAAATGTTTTTTTTTCTTTTTGTTAAGTTCTTGTTTAAACATGTGGAGGATAATCTACTGTACATTTATGATGCTATGATAATGGAAGTAAATGAAGCAACATTACTCTATCTAGTTTTATATGTAAGTATAGAATTTATAGTCACTCTATTGAGGACATGAAAATTACAGGCTCCATTTGTAATACTTATGCAGTATGATTAAATTTCAATATAATAGAAGAAAAAAAAAGAATGAAGTATGCCAGCAACTTTTTTATTATATATTTTATTATTCTGTACATTAATTGTTATGTAATGAGATCACATATAATTACCATAATACTTTACATAGTGTAGTTACTAACTTTTCTAACAAAGTCAAGTTGATTTTTTACTAATAGTATTTAGAATTGTTTACTAAATTGTGTATGCAGAAAACTTTGGATCGGTTGACCTCATAGTTTGGTCTGATAGCAGCCTTAATTTTTTCGAAGAGTTGACCAATTCATTACACTTACTGTATTTGTTTTACTCAAGAAATCCGCCAACATAACGCATCTGAAGCCCCAAAATACGGTAAAGATAATTTTCTCAGCAGATAACTTTGGGGTCACTGGAGTATATTTACAGTGGTGTTTTTTTGCTAAACTATCATGCCATGCAAACATACGAGGCAAAAAGTTTGATTGCTTAAACTGCACATGCAGTCTTTCTAATTTAAGACTCGCTCATTAAAGTTTAACAATAATACGTTGTGCAATAGCAGTTGCAATTTTTTTTCACTAATTTTGTTACTAACATGAGCAAAAATTCCAAGGAGAAGACTAAATTCAAACATACACATCATTATACTCTCAAACTCATAATAGCATTTTGTAACATCTGTCCATAACGAACAAGAGAAAAAGATATTTATTGATCTTATGTTTATAATATACTGAGTGCTTAACAATTAGATAAAAGATTATATAGCAACAAACTAAAATTCGAAATTTTTAAGCAGAGAAGGCAAAAATAAACTGCAATGGAAACTTTGAGATTTTTGATTAATATTTAATTTATTAAAATGAATTGAAAGAAAGGATATTGTAAAAGAATTATTGAAAATTATATTACATATTAAACTATTTTTTTTCAATAAGAACACAAAACTGAAATTCTTTAAAAATGTTTTGTTTAAAATGTACTCTAATAATAAATTTATGTATTTGTTAAGTACGTTGATATAACACGAAACATTATGTCAAAGTTAACCCAATTAGTCTATCAGTTGTTATAATAACAGTAATGTATAACTTTAAAAATATGGTCAAAACAATTAATACATGTTTTAAGTAAATTGCATCTAGAACTCCTTGTTAAAACCACGTGTGGGTGCTTCTGTGTAGGTAAAATCGTGTATTTTACGTAAACAACTGTAAAGATGCGAATTTTTTTAAAAAATAAGTGAATAATGGAATTTTTGGCAAATACTCATATATTTAAGACGACTGTATTCATATATATGTCACAATCGAAGTCCATTGACTTTTAAACGTTTTTAATTCATATTTAAGTTTGTATATATCAAGTGTTACGCAATGCATATGGGATTTTTCCTAGTGAATATAATAATTGGCGAATATTGTTTTTGCTAGACTGTTTACATATATGGCGTTTTAGCTACTCTCAGGAAAACAAATTTGCAGTTTTTTTAAATATTAAAAGGAAAATTATGAGTTCACTGTAATTACCTCTCAATACTTACTTTTATAATTCAGTCTTATAAAAGTCTAACATAATTTTAACTCACAGAAAAACTCTTTCACATATATTGGTCATTGTTTAAAACAACCATGTTACTGTAGGTAATGCAACTTAATAATGTAAACCAAAGTGTTTGTTCTTATGAAAAATGTTTTGTAATTTTGGAAGGCTAATAAGCTGCTTTTTATTTTCAAATGTATTATCAGAAGTCTTACTATTGTTTTTTTTTTCATCAAATTTTGTGAATGATTTTATTAATAAAAAGTTCTTTGGTGTTATATAAAAGTTGACATTTGTCTAAAGTAGTCGTTAATTTTACCATAATAAAATCGTTGGTACTTAGTCTTGTAGTTTTCTCTCTTAGTGTGTGATTTCTGAAAACTAAAACAAAAATGTACTTTATTTGAACTGGAGAACGTTTTTCTATATCTTCAGACAATAAGAAATGAAATATAGGTGAGAAAGTGGATTGCAAGAATTTGGTGTGTTTATTTTGTTGTTCAATTTTCTTTTTTCTTTTTTTGTGAATTTTTTTAAAGTATTATTTTTGTCACAACACACTTATTCTGTTCCTTTTTAATTTTATAATTTTTAGATCATTGGCATGTGTGAAGTTAAATAGACTGATCAAATTGTTTTTGTATGTTTTACTATTCTTAAACATGTTTGGGTATTCTTCACTTTTTTAAAATTTTGAGTATGACTAGTTTTTTTTAATGTTGGAGTGGTTTGTTAGAACAAAATTTACATAAAATAAAACAGTTAACATTTGTCTATAGTACAATAGTTTATGATTATCTGTTTGATACTCATTAACTATTCTAGACACTGATATAGTTGAAATTTAACTATAAATTTACAGTGTTGCATTTGTTAACAGACCAGACCCAACTGTAACGTGTTATATTTAGACTTATTCTAGGCACATTTACTTATACTCAAGGTAGTATGGTTTTTAAACAACACTAAATTTATGCAGATGTGTTTTGATGTAAAAGAAAAAATTGGCAAGTGTGCAGTTAATAACTTTAAAGTTACAATATAGGAGACGTCTTAATGCTTTTGCAAATTTGAAAAACCGATAAATTAGAAAATATGTCATTAATGTAATTTTACTGTTTCAAAATGTTTCTGACTAACTAAAACATTGATGGATTACGTTTTTTATCTATATACTATCAAAGTAAAAACTGAAACTGGATTATACTGAAAATTGATTCTTGAACTTTGTGAATGTCAATTAATGATTGAAACGGTAATTTTATTAAAAGCGGTGTCTTGTAATTGCTAATTTTATTTACTTAATAAGTAACAAACTGTCCATTGGTAAGCAAAAGCATTTGGGGAAGAATAGATAGACATAATTCAGCAGAGTAGAGGTACCTTCAATATCGGCCTAGATAAAATAGAAAAAACTAAGAAGATGAAATGGTGTTTAGTGGATTGCAAAAGATGTAGTATACAAATTTTGCATAGAAATTAAGATTTGTAACGTGACACCATTGTAGAGCATAAACTTGGAATACAGAGACTGTTATTGTACTGAATAATAATTTTTTTTATTACTGCCAGCGGAAGCAATTGCTAAAGTTCAGTGAAGTTATACACAATATAAGTCATAAAGAGTGTGGATAAAATGAGAAACTACAATGTAGCAAAACATAAATGTCAAGTAGTTATTGTTATGACCATAGATTGATAGGGAATCGCTTTTTGGAAGTTGTAAAAGGACTTTCTTAACTATCACATCGATAAATAAAACGTAATTATAATGAAATAATACTTGCTTATTCTGCTCTCCTTTGGTAGGAACTAATTCAATAGAATCATCCTGACTTGAATTCAGCTGCGGTTTTTCCTCAACTTATTACAATTGTTTCTTTGAAGAACCAGGCAAGTAGTAAAAAACACAAAAACCAAGCTCTTAAGCTATCTTATTGGGTTTTCCATCTCCTAGACTGTTGGGATCAAGTTGTTGAAGCCATGTAAAGTGTTTAAATTTTTCTAAAATTTTATTGATATAATCTTAACCCATTCTTTTGTATTGTAAATAAACTTTGGAGCATTTTAATTTGGTCAACGTATGATTAATTGATTGTTTGGTTTACTTTTAGTAAAATTAGACAATTATATTCTTAACCACTGAAAGTTTTTACTGAAAACTGACAATCGGACTGTACTTTTAATAAAACTTTTTGTGTGCCGCTACTAACCAATTTAATCATTGCTGAAGTAGTGGTTTTATTATCAAATCATTGAATTACACATTTTTTAGTTGTAGCAATATATGATTACTATGCGGACAAAGACGACGAACTGAGTTTTCAAGAGAGTGCCGTGATATATGTACTCAAGAAGAATGATGATGGTTGGTGGGAAGGCGTAATGGATGGAATAACTGGACTTTTCCCTGGGAATTATGTAGAACCTTGTGTATAATGTACTGCGGATTTTCAGTAGAATGGCTTTCTGTTCTTTTTAAGTCAATTTTAAATTAATCTATTGTATACTTTGTAGTGGATAAATCGTATTGCATTACATTTATTCCATGTAACATTTTTATGAAACTGCATTTGTAGCATAATACGAGATAAGTTTTATAGAGGTTTGTGGAAACGTTTGTCCATGTAGTATAGTCAGGAATAAAACTGCCAGTATCATTTCTGTTTTGTTAACTTTGTAGCCATGTAGACAATATGTCCAATAATTGTATTTAAATATGGCGGCACTAAATTATCTATATTATGTATTTAGCATTTTACAAAGGAAAATAAAATGACATTCTTAGCTAAAGTATACATATGTGTGTATATTTATTAAAAGCTACCCTTTTTATTCAGATTCATTCTTATTATACAATAATTTATGAGATGTTATCCATTTTTTGGTAATATGTTTAGAATGGAATGTATTCGTTACATAATCATTTTTTAAGGTAAATTTGTGATATATGAGTGGACTAAGTGCGGTTTAAATTTACCCCCTGAGAATGATTATCCAAAAAATCTTCCGACTTTAATAACAAAGTGTAAAGGGTTACTGAAAGAGGAGGAAATTGAAAAAAGGGAAATACATGAAACTAAAAGTGAAAATTAGTTATTGACTATCTTTTGCTATCAGATTGTGATCTCAGTTCAAATATTTCTTTAAAATAAGATGAGATTAAAATAATTTTTGTATATATTTTCATTTTTATGAAAGATGTTCATGCTCTCTAAAAAGAAAACGTCAAAATGGTCATTTCCAATTTTCCTGTGGTTTTTGCATCTATCCATGGAATACAAAATTTCTAATGGGACACCTACTGTCACTTTCACCAATGAGCATTGAGCGTTTTTTAAGTTTTTAAAACACATGTAATTCCTACACAGAATTTCTCATGGGAGAGCCATCATGCTTGCACATGCCTGGCGATGTTAGTAAAGATAATCATGTACTAAAGAGTTATATTCTCAGTATTTTGTCAAATTCTTTCGCTTGCACAAAAATCTATGTTTACTGTAATACACTTTTTCCAAGCATGTTCTTTATAAGAAGAAATATAAAATGAGACGACCTTGATAAGTCTCTGAGGTATCACAAACGGTGTGAGCATAATAAAAATGGCCATTGTAAAATCACTTTGTGAGCTAGCTAATTTTCAAATTTATAAAAAAAAATAGAACTATAACAGGTTCTTACCAAAATTCAGATATTCTGAAAATTGACATCCCCGGTAAGTTGGACTACATCTCTACTGGTTTATATTGTACTGTTTGTAATAAAAAAATTCAGTAACTGTTGACAATTTCGTAACTAGTATAGTTAGATGGATTATACTAACTACACAGATAGCGAATAGTCTTTACTTTGTGTAGGCATGATACAATGACTAAAAAGTATTGTCTACTCATATCCATTTATGCATAAAAATATGTTTATCTAGTTTCAATGTATTTAAAAGTTAAAATGTTATAAATATATTTATATTATTACATGTAGTCTTGTTATAGGGTTTAAAAAATGCATGTTAAATGCGTACTGGGTTATACTGTGATTATAGCTGAACTGTTCAATTTGATAAGTATAATCTTCTGTACAAAGCTTGTCAATTTTATTGAAATTATTGTTACTGTAATACTATCCAAACAAACTGTTGTCATATTTTAAAATCCAATTTAAATCCTGACAAAAGCGAATCTGTTTTATGAACTTTTTAGATGAGTTTAAAAATCTTTTTGCCAACTCGTCCTACAAAATAGGACTTCTGAATATGCTCATTATTGTAAATTTCTAAGAATAGTTTTATGGAACGCAAATGGGTTCCAGCAACATAGAAATGAAACTGAAGCTTTCTTTAAAATAAATAGTATTGATGCTGGTCCCCGAAGCTCACTCCACAAAAATAATGCGTATTAAAATACCCTGATATTCAATTTACTACAGCAAGCATCTAGATGGAACATCCCATGAGCTAACAGTTGTCATTATAAAAGAAAACGTAGAGCATCATAAAATGTCATAATTTAAAACAGTATATCCAAGCCACTTCTATTTAAGCAATTAGTAATATCTGCAGTCTGTTTTCCATAATACAGAATTTGTAAGGTTTAATTTTTTCAATTTCTACAAACCCTTTGACCAATACTTATAGCAGCTATAATTCTTAACACACCTACTGGGGTTCTTAAGACTAATTAATTCGAAAGCCGAAGAACTTTACAAATGCATAACTGAAAATAACTATGGTTTCCTCCCTAGAAAACTGATCGAAATAAAAATTCGAATCTTTTGGATTTTTGCGTTACAAAGAGCATCTCACCCAACTACACATGTAGAGTCTATGTTCTTTTTTCAACCCACTTCCCTGTCATTGTAACAGTCGACTCTTTCTTAAATATAAATTAATGTAATAATGTGCTTTACAATAAACACACAAATTAGAATACTTTTTATAACTACATCAAGCTAAAAATCAGAAGAATCAAAAAGAACTGGATAGAACTTTAGATCATCTAACAGAAACAATACAATAAGCAACAACGTACTGCGCCCCACAGTTAGCACAACACCGAAGTACGTCTTCCTAGAAATCAAGAAGTTAATTGCAGAAAAAAGGAAACCAAAATATTTTTGGCAATGAGCTTATAATATATGAAATACAAAATCAACTAATAAATTAAAAATAAAATTAAAGGCGTTTAGAATTAAAAAATTTCACTCATATGTGTCTAGTCTATTCAAAAATGGTCACACAATCTGGCGAGCAACTAAAGGCTTTAAAACCCCACATTTGCCTGTTCTACTAATTCAAACTGATCAAAAAAAAGAATAGGCTAGATCTGATGAGTAGAAGACGAAAGACTATCTGGATTCACTATTACAAATTCACTTTCCAATTTCACTTATTTTGCCGCAACAAATTCAAGAAGACATAAATTTGCTACCTAACAGGACAGATATAAGCTTCCCAGAAAAGTAATAGTAATAATTGCTACAATATTTAATATGGAATTTCACTTATCCTGTTGGCCCAAGAAACTTAAAAAAGCAAAAATTATATTGTTATTAAAAACTGGAAAATCACCCAACGAAGTTTTATCCTGTCGTCCTACGTAGGCTGTTCGATATCTATTGCGAAAAACTAACAAAAACGAATGTTTAATGTTGGAAACTTTTTATTGCTTTTCAAAGTATTTTCCCCAAATGTCAATATGTTGTTGCATACCCTGAAACCAATTTTCATAACATTTTTTCTATAGTGAATCAGGTATCTCCGAAACATGGGGTTTGAACGTATGAACCGCCACTTCGGGCGTCGAAAATCGTCCGCACACTTTATTCTTCACGTGTGGGAACAAAAAGAAATCATTAGAGGGAAAATCAGGACTGTATGGCGAATGGTCCATCATTTTGAGTGCTCAAAATCCAGTTTGCGTCGATGTGTGTGAGCTCACATTGGCATGGTGGAAAACGATCCGGTGTCACGCGTGGTTTTTCTTATTTCTTCCAAGACTCCTGGCAAAGAAATTGTAGTATACCATTCCGAATTGACCATTTTATGATCCTCAAATCTAAAATTGCGACAAGTTCAGGTTTTCCAAAAAAATTTGCTTCGAAGAGATTCGAGCGCGAACGATTTTTGTTGTGTTTGGCTCATCATTATTTTTGGGTTCATGCCCATAAATCCAAAATTCGTCACCTGTGGCGATGTTGTAAACGATATTTGAAGCACCGAGATCGTATTTCTTGAGCATTTCTTTCGACCAATTGACACGAGCCTGTTTTTGAGCGATCGTTAACTTATGTAGGATACAATGCGCACACAGCTTTTTCACGGTTAAATATACTAATGCCTAAGGATGCCTAAATTTTACGATAAGTCATAGGACGATCTTGCTTTATCGGTTCGCGCACGGCATCGATGCTTGCTGACATCATAGCCGATTTTGGACAGCCTTTTTTAAATTCATCCAGCAGCGAACTACGACCACGATGAAATTCATTGATCCCACGATATACAGTGGCTCTGTATGGAGCTTCATCATTAAAGGTCAAATTTAGTTGATCGACGCACTGTGTGATAATCCCCATCGAAAGTAGTAAAAAATCATCAATCATCGCACGAAAATGTTTACGAGTTAAGTCCATGTTTTGGCAGAGAGGAAATTTTCATCTTGATGAAAACAAAACAAATAGCGTCCATATGGCAAAATGTTCTAAGTACGCATGCCGTTAAAATTGTCAAATTATATGATGCAAAAGTCAGATCGCACCTAATACACGCAGGGTTGCCAATTCGTAATAGATATCGAGCAGCCCACGTATGTCCACTGTCGGGATTGGTTAAATTGTTGATTATAAAAGAACAAAAATTGATGCTTAACAATCAATTTGAATTTTGACACGTACACTCGACTATCCAGCAGTGCCACCGCATAATATACAAAATAAACAAAGCCTTTAATAAAAAAAATTGCTCAGTAATGTTTCTCAGTCTCATTCAGGTGTTTGATAAGGTGTAGCACAGGGAACTTTTATTCAGAATTAAAATCATTACTTGGCGACAATACTAGTTACTTCTAAAATCTTACCTTAATAATCGCTGATTTTCTGTACGACATGGAATTGCAACATCCAAACCTTGCAATATCCCATTCGGTGTACCACAAAAGAGTGTTCTTGGTCCTGTTTTTTACTTTCTCTACACTGTTGATATACCAATAATAAAAGAAATAAGAATCGGAACCTTCGCAACTGATAGAGATCATTAGTAGCTAATCAATTTCTTCAACGACATATCCTCTTAATTGAAAATTCTCTAAAACAGTGGCAGATTAAAGTGAATGAAAAAAAGTCAGTGCACTTAATGTTTATCTTAAAATGACATTAGTGCCATTCAATAAAAATTAATAAAACAATTGTATCACAAACTAAAAAAAATCAGCTGTCTCGGTATGCATTTAGACTCCAAACCAACTTGAAAAACACATAGGCTAAAGAAAAGAAAGTAATTGTTCTTTACAGTCAAGCAAATGTATTGGTTACTGGTCAGAAAAGCATCACTCGCAATTGAAAATAAGGTACTGATTTACAAAGTAATCATAAAGCCAATGTGGACGTATGACAATGAGCTTTGGGAATGTTTAGGTCAATCAAAGTTTCAAAAACACTACGCAATGTAGTTGATACACCAAACAATACATAAAGATTGAAACATATTTCGTTAAAAAAATTATTGAGCAACAGCTCGCCAAACATCAACGTAGTCAACTAGATGTACATATAAATGAGTCCTACTGGAAACGAGGTATCTCAAAAGGTTAAAGAGAAAATAGTCATGTGAAATAGTAGCTCCAGCTCATGAAGATGAAATATTCGAAGTTAGTCAATAATTAGTGTAGTTCATTATGTTACGCAAAAAAAATTTTTATTACCATGGTCAAACTTTTCAGCCAATTTTATTTTATATGTTAGTTATAGCTAGGTCAATGTTTGGAGTTTTGTTTACACTTTAGGTCAACGCTGAATTTGCGTCAGCTGTTCAACTGAAATAAGGGTGTTTATTATGGCCACCTTTTACGAGAGAGGCCGAAATGCTAGTGGAGCGTTAACTGCCTTCAAGACCAAGTTTGACAAGCACACTACCTTGTCTGTCTCTACAATAGCAAGGTAAAAAATACTATGATAAAGTTTGCTCTATAATTAAATTGCCTATTTTTACTATGTTATAAAAAGCCGAATAGAAAATTTGAGAATACAGGAAACGTACTGAACGACAATTTCTCAAGAACCGTTAGGCCAGTCACTGTGACGACTCTCAAGACCGTAGAACAAGCTCGGGAGCTTTATGTACGAGAGCCCATAATTTGGTTTTTAAAGGCACAGCTCAACTTGGTGAGTGTGTGCTCTATCTGTTTGGACCAAAAAGTTGGACATAAAGCACGCCCATTTTACGGATGAGACCTATTTTCAACTAGATGACTATGTCAACAAACAAAATTACCGACATTGGGGTAGCAAAAACCCACATTTAACCGAAGTTCGTTGATTGTACCCAGGAAAAGTTAGCGTATAGTGTGCAATTTTCCACTATGGAATTATCAGTTCATTGTTTCTCACAAAATATGTGAATGAACTTTATCGCACAAAAGTTTTCGAGAAATGTATTGTGAAGGACAAAAGACAAATCAATCAATACTGATTTCAACAAGATGGAGCCACCGGTAATCGGACTCAGGGCATCTTTGACATTCTTACGGAAGTCTTTGGAAAAAAGGATCATAAGTCTAGACGGCCTCCATAAGATAGAAAGTGGCATCGAGTGGCTCCCAAATTCCCCTGATTCAAACCCATGTGATTTCTTCTTATGGGGTTACCTTAAGGATAAGGTTTATCGGGATAAACTTCAGTCTATCGTCGAATTCAAGAATCGCACTACAGAAGAGATTCTGGCCATTTTTGCGGATATCAGAAAAGCCCCAATTAAAAGTTTTGCGAAAAGGCTGGAAATGACCATCTCTAGAGAAGGCACTCATTTTGAAAACATAATACACTAAACTCCATTTATTAATTATTATATTAAAAAAAGAATTAGAATGTTATCTTGCGTAGTTTTTTATAATGAATTTTTTATCGTTTGGCCCTGTACTATATTCCCGTAATTAGTTTGTCACAAAACATATGTCAACTCTATTCGCCCTGTACAGTGAGGTATGGTTTTACTATTAGTTCATAGAACATTTATGTGTAGTTCTGACTGCTAATTAAATTCAAATAAAAAATATTACAACCAATTTTTTTGAGTCTATTACATGCTATTTTTTTCTGTACATTTTCAAAAAAGAAATAAATCCAGAAACAGCTGTTGCAAATGATCTGACCAAAATGAACATTGTTTTTATTTTGATTCTCATAGATACTATTTTTTAGTGTTAATAATGAAATTGTTTACAAAACTGGACCTGTTTGTTAGTTTTTCGTTTATGGTTATGGATAAAGAGCAAAATGTACAACAGCAAAAAATATACACAAGAGAAACTTTTAGTTTGCATGATATACACTGCTGTTTACGTGATTATGTACCCAAACAAATAATATATTCTTGTTACGACATAAAAGGAATTTTTAAAATGTACCGTGAATTGTTTCAGATATACCATTTAAACAATACACATTCATACTTTCTCAAAAACTAGATGAAGTAGGGCGTATGCTTATGAAATTTGCTTACAACCTCGGAAAATGGCATTTTATCATTAGACACCCAATATTAAAAATAAGAGTGACTTGATAGTATGCGTGGTGATATCTTCTAATTCACACCTTGAATGTTAATTATCAATGTTCCGGATGTTAATTTGGCGATGTGCTGTGGTATTGGCCGTTTTCGAGGTCACAAATCTTTTTAGTCTGTAACGCAAAATGTTGTTTCACTTGACTTTTCAGTTCTAGCTTTCGCTGGTAAGCCAACATTCCACTTTATAAAATTAATGTGAATCTTGTATTTATATATGTTGATGATATTTACATTAATTGCATGAAAAATTTATTTAAACGGGTTGAACATTTTTGATATCCACGCTGTGACATTCGCCATTCCTGCATTAGCAGATAAAATAGTTATGGCTATTCTTTATTATGGCTGGTCCTCAATAATTTTTTTTTCGGGTCTATCAAATCCATTTATGTATTGGACATTTTTCTATTTGTCATTTTATTAAGATTATACACACATGTTGCGGGTTGCCCAGTGACTTCCACCTTTTTATTATCTTTACACACATTGGCTAATATAACTATACATAATAAAAACTTAAGTATGAATTGTAATTATTTAGGAGTAGTTTAGTCGAAATTATTCCAACTTCACTTAAATCTAGTCTGTATGTCTGTGGGCTTATGACGTTTTAGTCTAAAAATGTCTGTTTTTTCAACAAGCAAGTTGGTTGCTAGTTGGTTAAACATGGCGATGTATTTTTCGCTAGAGTTTTTTATTGCACTTTTCACCAATTCGGTCTTGCCATATAATTTTTTTTGTGACGAATTATGACGCGCTAAACTCAACACTTTATTTTGAAATTGTTTAATACTGAGAGTGTGCCCCACAACGGTATGCCATAGGTTTATACTTTTTTAATATATCTATCCACCTCTTATCTTCTATCTATCTATACATTTGAACAGAAAGTCAACAAAGAAATGTGGCGTGCCCTACGCCTTTGATTTACACGAGGAGATTCGCGCGTAGTAAACAAAGATAGCCTATGCATTTGAACGGAAAGTAAACAAAGACGATCAACATGAAATTAGCGTGTCGCGCTGTGCGCGCCTAATTTACACGAAGTCCGTGCGTTCGTGCACGCACGTCGGGGCCGCTCTCGCTCTCCCGGGCGGCCGCGCTGCCTTTGCACCTATTATCCCTTTAAGATGCGGAGCAGATGCATATTTACTAACTTAATAGTTCCCTATCCACTATATACGAAGCCAAAATGTCGACAATACTGAAGTTCCGTTGTGCAATTTTCGAATCAAAATATTCTGTTACTGCTGTCAACATTAGTCTAGGCAAAAATTAAAAATTACTGCAAACGAATGCAAGAAATACGTTTCAGATCCAGGAAAAAGCCGACCCAATTATAAATTTAAGGAAGGCGAGTGAAAAATTGTCAGCCTAAGACGCCAAAAATACCTTTTGGCGGGAAACCCGTTGTACTTATATAAGAGTATTTTGTTTTCTAAGGAAAGTTTTCAATGTGGTTCATTTAGCACATCCTATTTAGCTCGATTCCTAGTTATTTTCTGTTCTGTCAAATGTAAGATTTTCATTTCAGCCGTCTAATAAGGTGGAGCCCTAAATATCTTACAGATTTGACTTATGATATTTACTTGCCATTTAGTGTTACCGATGGACAGATATCTCTTTTAGAGTGAATGTTATCTATACCTTTTTTTTCGTTTACTTTAATACACTATCTTCTGAGCCAGTGTTGGACCATGTTTAGGTATTCTTGAAGGTAAAATTAACCTACATTTGGGTGTGTATGTGAGGCCATTATAGCGGTGTCATCCGCGAACGGTGCAGTTATAATGTGTTAGTCGCAATATATAAGATCCAAAACACTACCCTGAGGAATACAAGATGTGATGGGGTGTATTATGATTTATATACTGAGGCTGGATTTGTTCTGTTTCTAAATTGTACTCAATTTATTGGGGAATCACGAGTAACTGATTCGTAAAAAGCGAAGTGAAGTGAAATACTAAGACAAAGGAAGAGGGCAAGATTTTCAATTTTGTTACAGACGCACTCCAAATACTAAAATTTTAATATAACAAATAGCTTGATAAAGGCCAAGATTTCGACGAGTCGACTGGATCTTGACTTTTTGCACATACTGATGGCAACAGAGTGCGATTACTTATTAGCCGTTTTAAAAGGAAACAAAACAGAGCCGGCCTTACGAGAGGTGTAAAATTTTAATTACAAATTATATTTAAATTTATTTTTTAAATCTGAAATGGGGCCGGAGTGTTAGTGATGCGAGTCGTGATTTTTAGCTCTGCAATTTTTCTCAGATATTTACAGATCAGAGAGTAAGATTAATATAACTAAGAAATTTGTTAATAATTTAAGTATAAGTTAAATTTAAAACCAGAAACTCTGTTAAAAGTCAAGACTAGCTGAACGGAGTGATAACAATTAAGAATAACTTTAAATAAATAAATAAAGTAACCGAATTGTAATCATAACATAAAAATATAAAGACGATATAAATTTTGTGCTGTTTAATAAAAATGTTAGAAGAAAGAAAATATGGAAGACATAGAAGAATTAAGACAAAATCTAAATAGTTTGAATGACAGAGAAGAGACAATAGAACAAAAACTAGATGGCATGAATGCAGAAAGTAAAGAAAATGAAAAACTACGCAAGAAAACTAAAATTTCAAGAACGAAATGGCAAAATGGACCGAAAGAAGTACTTCAAAGAGACAGCAGGAAGAAGAATTTGGTGGTACATGGGCTAGAAGAAAAAGTGAAAGAAAACATGAAAGCACTAAAAAAATGCAAAAAGTATTTGAAAACTTAGAAGCACAAGTGAAAGTAGTGGGTGCGGTAAACTAAATTAAAAGAATAAGAGAAAGAAAAGAGAATAACGGCAACCAATTTTCATTGAAATGAAAAATAGCAACTAGAAAACAGAAATACAAGCACAAAAAAATACAAGCATAAATAACAGCTCATAGAGCATATAAATGAAGCACGAAAAAGAGGGTTTACTGCAAAGATTCATTACAATAAACTAATAGTAAATGGAGAAAAAAATTACTGCTGAAGATATAAAAAATGGCAAAAAGAAGAGCCAGGAAATGTCACTAAAACAAACGAGTAAAGAGGAAAACAAACATCGAGAATGAGAAAAAAAACTAGAAAATAACAAAAGTGAGTGAGAAAGAAATGTTCATGACCGCAATGACTAAGAATATGAATATAAAAAGAAGTAAAAGAAAACAAACCTTAATAACAAAAAGAAAAGAATAAGATGAAAAAATCATCGAATAAGAATAGGATTTTGAAAGTGAAAAGAACCAGGTAAATTGAAAAAAGCACCAACGCAACTGAGACAATACAAAGTAGGAATAACAAGTTTGCAAGAAATAAAATGGAAAACTATAGGCAAAATAGATAAAATAGAATATGCGTTATAGTATGCAAAGACAAACAAGGCTATGAAAGAACAGCATTCATAGTACGAGGGAAAATAAAAATACAAGTCATGCTATTTAAGGCCATTAACGAAAGAATTTCATATATATGAATAAAGTGCAATCATATAATTTATCACTTATACATGTATACGCGCCAACAGAGATAGCAAAAGAAAATGAGAAAGACAATTTACGACAAACTTGAAGAAACTGTTGAAAAAGCGTACAAATGTGATTTCGTAATGTTAATAGGAGACCTTAATGCGCAGATCGGAAAAGACGATTGGTTAGAAGAAGTAGCACGGAAACGAAGAGTACATATGAAAACGAATAAAAATGAACAAGTGTTATAAAACCAAACAAAATGAGGGTAATGAGCACTAAATTTATGTATAAACACCTATATAAAATTATGTGGATGCACCCAAATGGAAAAGATGACAATCAAATCGCTCACGTATTAGTAAAAAGAAACCATTGCAAATTTATGAATGACGTAAGAACGTACAGGAAAAAGAAAATAGAAAGAACAAGTTAACGGCATTGTATCAATACACAAAAAAAAAACGAAATAGAAGAAACAAAGGAATTGAGGAAAGAGAATGGAAGAATTATTTTAGCAACTTACATAGAGAAGAATCATAATAGCAGAGAAAAAAAACTGAAAGAGCAACTAGGAATCCTGAAAAGAGTATCAGAATTATAAGAAATACGAGAACATAAAACAAAAATAAAAAAAAGAAATGATAATATATATGCTAAAATGATAAAACATGTGAGAGAGGAACTGCAGCAAAGAATTCATAAATTAATAGAAAATCTATGGATAAAAGAAGAAATACCGAAAGAATGCAGAATTGAATTAATAAAGCCTATACTAAAAAAGGAGATTTATCTAAATGAATAAATTACAGAGCAACCACATCATTAAACATTACGTACAAGATTCTAACGATAATCATAAAAAACAGACTTACAAAGCACGCGCAAACGTTTTTGGGAGATTATCAAATAAGATATAGAAACAATAAATCAAAAACGGAGGCCATAAATACAATCAAACAAGTCACTGAAAAAGGTTACGAGTATGGTATAGACTTACATGTCTTATTTATTGATTTTAAACAAACCTTTGACAGTCCAATAATAACGAAAATTATAAAAGAACTAAAAGCAACACTTGAAAAACAAATGCAACTAATTAAGATGACGATAAAGGAATCACGAGCTCCGGCACTCCGTAGTCAAGGAAGGACAGAGGATTTTAAGGCATAAAAAGGCCTAAGACTGGCGTTGCTCTTTATCGTAACTCTAGACAGCATCATTAAAGAAACAAATTAGAACGGTACAAACATCAATAAAGCGGTTCAAATATTAACCTACGCAGACGACATTGTAATAGTAGCAAGAAGAAAAGACGAACTAAAAAGTACTTTCAACATAATAGAAAAAACGACAAAAGAAGAGGGCCTAGAAATAAATGAAAACAAAACAAAATATGTGCACTGTAATAGAAAGAAAAAAATTGATAAGTAAAAGTTTGAAGATAAAAACACATAAACATTTAAGATCCCTGATATATAGAAGAAGTAAAAGTTTGAACACAAAACAGAATCCAGCAGGAATATAAGGCGCTATATGCAAACAAAAGTATACTGAAGGATAAGAAACTAAGCAGAAACACGAGAATATAAGACAATAGTAAGACCAATTGTAATGTAAGCGACAGAAACAGCAAGTTTGACAAGAAAAGAAGAACAATTAAAAATTTTTGAAAAGAGAATTATCAGAACAATCATGGGACCAAAGAGAAAACGAGAAGATGAGATAACACCACTAATGAACCATGAGATTGATAAAATATTAAATAGTGAAAACATAGCAAGAGTCCACAAAGAAATAAATGGTATGGACATATATACAGAAAAGAAGAAACATCTCTACATAGAATAATCACAAAAGGAAGATCCAAATTAAAATGGAAAGAACAAATAGAAGCAGATATCAAGAAAATGGAAATAAAGAACTGGAAAGTAGTAATAGGAAATAATGGAGGAAAGTGATAATAAAAACCAAAACGCACTTGGACCTATAAAAACAAAAATTAGTAAAAGACATTGTGGAGTAATCCTCCGCGAGAACAAGATTTAAGAGTTTGCAGGAACAGCTTAAATTTCTTCAGAAATGTATAGCTCAATATATAAAATTGATGTTGCGGTGGTATGCATTGTTGTGCTGTTTATGTTTGCGAATTTAGGTCATAATAAATTGGTTGTAAGACATTTTTAATGTGTTAAAATGTTTATCACTTTGGTGGTATTTACTTAGGATTAATGATAATTCGCGTTCCGTTTGCTTTACCAGTGCTGTAGAGCGACTTCACACACGTCTTTGCACTCCGAAAATCGAACTATACTAGATATTGGATTAACCCAAAAATTATTTGATAGACATAATTTTCAATAACTATTTCATTTTGCTGATTATGTGATCTAACAAATTGACCACAGAAGTCACATCATCCAGAAAATTTCTTGCATGGGTAAATCTGTTTCCTCAAGTCTACTTTTTTATTTAGTTAAGATCTACATTTTTTACAATTATAAGTTCATCAATTTGATTTATAAAAAATAAATATATTCCTGTTTTACTCAATATTTTAGATATTTCAGCCAATGTTCAAGTATTGAATAACTAAAAAGTAATTTTTTGCGGATTTTTATTAGTCACACTTTTAATATATGCGATCCAATGCTGAATTGATTGTAATAGAAGTGTTCACCAGCTACTAATTCCATAACCTTTTAATTAATATTCGCCATATATTCATCTTTACAATCCAGTAATTTCATAGTTGTGTCTTATTTAGAAAGTTGCAACTAGATCCGTCATGTCTAGCGCACAGTGATGTAGAAACGTTAATTGTGAGCGAGATGGCTACAGTGCATTACGAGTTTTTTTCATTTGTTAGTTCGGTAAAAAAAGTTGGCGACTACCATGCAACTTATAATTTGTCATTATTACAACATTGAACCTCTAATGAGGCAAAAAATTTGTTGGAATAATCAATTTGATTGAACTGGTTGTTCATATAAAGATACAAATATAGGCCAACCGCGAGTATTAAAGGAGAATATGAAACAAAATTCGAGAGAGTTTAGATCGTAGCCCAATGTTGTTAACCCGTAGCGTGGGTAGAGAACTTGGACTGCCATACACGACTGCCTGGCGTGTGTAGGGGCACCGTTTAATGTTCAAACCATACCACTTATAACTGGTACAGGCTGTTCGTGCAAACCACAAGCTAAAACATTTAGAATTCTCTAGAGACACGCTCGAAAACATGAAAGATGGTACTTTTTTGTATGAGACCTACCCAATGTTCGAATATGAGGGCTACAAATTCCCATGAAACATTGAAATATAAGAGAGATTCCCCGTTTGTTAATGTGTTAGGTGTCATACAGAGAAGAAAGCTTTAAGCACCTTTTTTTACGGTAGCACGATTAATGGGATAACGTATCTTGCCATACCGGGAAACTGTCTTCTTCCTTAAATAAATGAAGATTCAAAATACTTTATTTTCCAACAGGACGGAGCTGTACTTCAGTGGCACCGGAGTGTTTAAGGTGTTAACGAATAGGTCGCATGGGGAACAAAGACTTCACACCTATATTCTAGCCTCCGAGATCTCCCGATCTCACACCTAACTATTTTTTGCGTGAGTTTGTAGAAAAAAAACTGTTTATGAAACACCTCTACCAACAACTTTCGACGACCTAAAAAGCCATATCACAGCTGAGGCGAACTAAGTGGTGTGAGACATTTTCGCAATTGTGACACAAATGCTGATACCGTCTCGATAATATCTGACAGAAGACACATTGAATATTTATAAACTTGAATGTGAGTACCACAAAATGTAATTTAGGCTATAATTGTCGCTAATTATAATTGTGAACTATAAACTTACCAAGGTGAGTCCATTTTGAATCATGCTGTATTAAATGGACATGGACTAAAAGGGAATACCAGTGAAACATAGACTTCATTAGATCTAATCGTTGATACTATCATTTATATAATAACATACACATTTAAGAATGATTTTGATTTTTTTTTTATTATCTTCCACGCTTAAATATTTCCTGACCAATACTTACACATACGGACATATTTTGATTAATTGTATAACTAACGAAGACATTTTGTATATACGAAACGCATTTTTCAAATAAGATTTGTTTGAAAATTGCTACCAAGTGAAACTGGTAATCGGAATTCAGCCATATTGTCGCAATCAAATTAATATTTGATGCGCGTGAGTAATTTAAAACGAATGTAATAACGAGAATGGTGTAAAACCATAAATGAAACTTTCGACAGCTGTGTGGCGAATTAGTGAGAGGTGAAATAAACTAATGTTCCTTATGACGTCTGCTTTCGAATGAGGTATCACATGACATATGTTATGTGATGGAAAAAAGTTTGACCTCACCGTTGACCCCTTGACCTTTGGCCGATTTGGCTGAAATTCAATAGCGAAGAAGGTATTGACCTAAGCTATATATATGTATGCCAAGTTTGAGGTGAAACCGATTATTATAACGGAAGTTATCGAATCTCCAGACAGACACACAGACAGACCGACAGATACCATGTTAAAATCATTAACTTTCGCCTATAACGTTCCGCTGTCGAAAGTTAATAATTAATCTTCCCAACTGCGAAGTTCATGCAATAATCTGGCTTTTGTAGACACTAATAATGATACCCTTGAAATTCATAGATAAATTTATAAAGTTTATGAGCCAAATGCCACGAATTACACTAATGTTACATAATAGCGTTGTTAACTTTCGACAGCGGAACGCTATAGGCGAAAGTTAATGATTTTAACATGGTATCTGTCTGTGTGTCTGTCTGGAGACACGATAACTTCCGTTATAATCATCGGATTCACTTCAAACTTGGCATACATATACCATAGGTCAATACCTTCTTTGCTATTGAATTTCAACCAAATCGGCTAAAGGTCAAGGGCTCAACGGTGAGGTCAAACTTTTTTCCATCACATAACAAGTCATTTAATTTTTGAAATCGGTCAAAGGTCACGAGATCACGACAAGGTCAACAGGATTTTTTAGGATTCAACAGGGTTTATAATACCTCATTCGAAAGAAGACGTCATAATCAACATTATTCCGCTATTAATTTTTTAATTCAGTCAATGGTCATGAAGTTACGACTTGGTCATCGTGATTTTTCAAGATAAGAAAGGGCTTATGATATCTCAGTCAAAAGTAAACGTCACAAACAACATTATTCTGCTATTATTTTTTTAAATCGGTCAATGGTCATGACATTACGACAAGGTCAACATTTTTTCTTCATAATTTGACATAGCTTGATACTTCATTTGAAAGTAACATTGGTTACGTTGCTTTCCTTTTTTCTGTGCACGATCATTCAATGCACACATGACGTTTGTCTCACGTTACCCCACCCTTTTCTTTGCTATGCAAACAAATGGAGGAAAAAACAAAACCTGCACAGCTCTACATAAAGAAATAGGTTTGTGCATGTTTTGTTTACTTTCAGTACATTTGTTAGCTTTAAGCAAAATTGACGCATTTCTGTTGCGCTGCACTGACGTATTTTTACTTAAAAGTGTGTAACTTACTTCTACAACATTAATTGAGAGAATTCACCTTTTTTTAAATTGTAATTACTGCGTATTTTTTTATTCAAGTGTTTAATGAAAATAATAGATTATTTTAACATGTAAAACATGTCGTCATATTTGTTTAACTGAGTGCTAGTGAAGACAGTTAAACATAACCAAGAGATTAGTACAAGGCAACCATCGCGAGTCGACTACCACTTTATCACACGTGTCGCAGTTACATTGTCACTGAAAATAATTTTCCTACTGTTAGTGTGTTAAATAAATTTATAAAGGTAAGTTAATAAAATTATGGATTTAAGCGTACCTAAACACGTCGACATGTTTCAAAGACGAGTAATTTAAAGCATGCTTTTAATATTTATACTTGCACTTTCTGTTTAAAAAGGTTACAACAATGCCACGTACTAAAAAACAAAGCCCAACTGTAAGACGGGCAAAAAAGGGTGAAGCAAGAGACAGACAAGAGACAAGATGAGGATTACCAAGCTGCAGGACGTGAAAAAACCGTGTAGCAAATCAGAATCCACCAAAAAATGGAGAGGCAGGCATGTAAATAGCCGCTCTCGTGGTGCGGTGTGGGATACGATACCGATACGGCTCGTAAGGACCAAAAAAGATGGAGAGGCAGGCGTGTAAATAGCCGCTCTCGTGATGCGGTGCGGGACACGTAGTACGGCCTGTTTTGGAAGGTAAACCGATAAGGCTCAAATCGTCCCTTAAACGGCCAGCGCGTAAGCGGATGGGGGCGGCTACCGATATCCACCGAAAGTAAAGCCAAATCGCTCACCTGAATCGGCCTCGGCTTCGGCTTCGTCGGCGATGGTTTCACGGTGGCCACCTTGATGCGCTGTCTTCCTGTATGTTGCGGGATGTTAAATGCGGGCGTACTGGACGTGATGCGGTGTGAATATAAGCGGGTTGTTAAGCACGACCAAATTGGCCGCGCTGCGGAATGATGAAGAGTTTCGATCACGACCAGGTCAACAGGATTTTTCAGGATTCGACGAGGTTTTTAATACCTCATTCGAAAGAAGACGTCATAATCAACATTATTCCGCTATTAATTAACCCATGAAACACCAGAGTTTCAACATCAGCGAGTTCTCAGAACATCATAATTTTTTGTGTACGCGTTTATGAAGGCATAGCAAGGTTCTTCGCAAAAAATCTCGGAGCAAATCCATGAAACATCAGAGTTTTGTACATGCGTTTATTTCACCTCTTGCTAATTCGCCACACCGCTGTCGAAAGTTTCATTTATGGTTTTACACCATTCTCGTTTCTCTTGAAGAGGACGAGTCAATGACGAAAAACCTTAACCTCCTGTAATGACCAACAGTTTGGTGGAAAGAGCAGACACTCGTTTTGTACGTTTAAAGAAATAATGTTGATGATGATGAATTTGATAATTACTTGAATATATGATTAAGAATTTTAGTGGTAAATTTCTGTAAGAATAGAATACAGAAAGATGACAATGTTGACTAGGTAGAAACATAGGAAATTGTTTTTATCATAATACACTATTTATTTCTTTTAGTATTTTTAAAATACTAAAATGGACTTAACTTTAAAAACGTATTTTGTAGATAGCCCAGATGTTAATAAAAATTATATAACTAACAAATAATAAATATTAAAAACAAGAATAGGCTGTTTTAAACAATATATTGTATATGTACTGGTTACATAAAACACAACAGTTCTCTTATAGTTATCAAAATTATTTTGTATTGCACGTGCTTTAGATAATTCATTTACGTACTTTAGCGTCGGTTCCATGGTGTAATAGTTAGCACTCTGGACTTTGAATCCAGCGATCCGAGTTCCAATCTCGGTGGAACCTTGTATATTTTATAAGAAACTGAAACATGAAAGTTATTTAAAAGTCTATACATAATCACAAAAGAATTTCTTTAAGTACTACTACATATTTATGAAATACAAGTTAGTCATAAAAAAACTTAATTTTCTTGCATGCAAAAAAACGGGTGAAAAGGTAACTCGTTTTAGTTGTAATTAAATAGATAACTTTAATAAACGGTTTTAAATTATTAATATAGTGTTAGAGAACGAGTGTATAATTAGCATACAATCTATATTTGCTATAGGTACACATTCCATATATAATATATTTATGGGGGAAAAGTAACATTTCGAATTTTCATAGCAAATATATCTACAGTCGAGTCCAGTTATAGTGGATGCCTAGGGACCGTCAAATTTGGTCAACTATAACCACGACCCACTACAACTGATTTGGTCAGGATAAAAAGGGGCCAAGCAACAATTTGCATTCAAAGGCTTTTGACGTATTTTATTGAAACACTATCTATGTTATACATATTATACAATTTTTTATATATACTTTACTATTTACATTTATATAAAATTAATATTAAGTACCTTTGTTATTACTATAATTATTCTACTATACTAGGCCTACAATTATTTATCTCTCTTATTAATAAAATCGGTCATTCTTGTCTAATTGCGCTTAAACCTCATATAAATCTTTTTAACTTTATTTTAAATTTTGTCTGCATATTCGATAAGGTTTATATTTCGGGGTGGCTCTTCCTCTTCGTCAGACGACTCGACAAAATCGTGTCATCAGTGACCTCCTCTGTTGATGCCAAGTGTATATCCACCTCAACAAAATTGTCCAATAGTTCGGCATTTATTACGGAGTCGAATTTATTGGTAGTCATCCATTTTGCACGGTTCTCCTTTTCCTGCAAACAGTACATCATTGAAGTCAGATGTTAATTTCTGATATACTCGTGCGCCCTCCCCTTTAAAGTAGATACATACGACATTGACAGTTTAATGTAAGATCTGGATTAACCTAAACTTTACCCCAGAATATTGAATATTAAAAATTGGCGAATAAAAGGGATAATGTTTATATGAATGAAATACTCTACTTCGCTCTCGAACAGCTTATAGTCCATCAGTTGCGAACGACGAAAACAGTTTCAAATTGTTGCTGCAGTGGCTCTCTTTCAAGCTTTGGCCGCAAACTGGATTCCGTCTAAAAGTGAAATGCATCCAACTTTCCCAGCTTTATGTTCCTTAAGAAAGTGAAAGAGTAAAAGCTTTCCATAGTGGGTTTTAAAGCTGCGTATAACTGGAAGCAGCCAATACGAACATGACCAAAGCGTAAACCAAACGAAAACACTGGATATCCGACAACACGCTCAAACTAAAAGAACGTAAAGAAACAGCAAAAACCGGATTACTTAGAGATGAAGACAAGAACAACTGACAAAGACTAAACCGCGAAATGAAAAGAGCATGCAAACAAGACAAAAACAACTACTACACTGAGATATGTAAAGAAATCGAAAACCATGCAATCACAAATCAACCTGTAGACCTCTTTTGGAAAACAACATTTTTAACGCGTGATTTCAAACCCAAAACCCGGGCGATCAAAGATCAAAAGGGGCAAACAAAAACAGACATACACGACATAACAGAAACATGGAAACAATACTGTGAACAATTATGCTCTAGAAATCTAAGCCAATAAAAACTCACACTCAAAATGGACAACTACAATGAAGAACCCGATATATTAAGAAGTGAAATAGCATCTACTATAAACAGAGACCAAGAAAAACCCCTGGCCTACATGCAATAACAGCTGATTGTGAGATAATCAAAGCAGCGGACCAAATAGGAATTGAACAGCTTATGCAATAAGATATGGCACACTCAACAATGGCCTAAGGAATTGACTGAAGCTATGTTTATAATGATCCACAAAAAAGGTAGCATCACTAAATGCGAAAACTACCGAACAAATCGCATTAATATCACACACCAACAAGATCCTCCTTCACATAATTAATGAAAGACTCAAAACCTATATAAATTTCCAAATACCAGCGGAACAAGCAGGTTTCATTGCAGGAAGAGGCACTAGAGATCATATAATGAAACTGAGACAACTAATAGAAAAAGCCAGGGAATTCAACATCCTCCTATACATCTGCTTCATTGACTATCGTAAGGCATTCGATAAAGTTAAATGGCACAAACTATGGGAGGTATTAGACGAAATGGAAGTATCTCAACATATAATATCTCTCATAAACAGCTTATATAGAAATAGCACAGGCAGAGTCAAAGTGAACGAAATGCTTTCTGACGAATTCCATCTACAATGTGGGGTGAGGCAAGGCTGCTTTCTATCGCCACAGCTTTTTAACATATATGAGAAGAGCCACAAAAACTTTAAAGGTGGTTTCTCAAACAACGGACAAAAAGTAAACAACTTAAGATATGGCGATGATACAGCTCTGCTCGCAAGCAACGAAGAAGAACTACAAGACATCATAGAACGGGTAGAAAAAAAAGCTCTAAATTAAGACTGGAACTAAACATATATAAAACAAAGATCTTGATTATAGACAGACCACATAACAACAGACCCGACATACAACAAATAAACAATTACCAAATAGTACAACAATATACATACTTGGGGTCTCTAATAACAAATGACGGTTCAACAGAAAAAGAAATCAGAAAGAGATGCGAAATGATTAGAACCCCTATGAAAAAATTAACAAGAATATGGAAAGATAACAATATATCGAAGGAAATAAAATGCAGATTGATACAATGTTTAATCTTCCCTATACTACCATACCTGGACTCTCAGACAGAAGAGAGGAAGAAAATTGAAGCAGCAAAAATGTTCTGTTGGCGAAGAATGCTAAACATCTCATGGACAGAACATCGAACAAATATATCAATACTCCAAGAGCTTAACATTAAGAGACGACTGTCGAGCGACATACAACTCAAGACACTAAGATACTTTGGACATATTATGAGGAAAAAACCTGACAACATAGAAAAATTAGTAATGCAGGGGAAGGTAGAAGGAAAAAGATCCAGAGGTCGATTACTTACCAGATTGATGGATCAAATTACAAAGCTAACTGGAAAATCTATGCATACACTCACAATCGAAGCACTAGACCGAGCAAAATGGAAAGAATGAAACACCTGGGCTTTTCAAAACGGCTAATTATCATGAGTTTTCTTTTTCTGTGTCAGTTATGTGGACGTAGTGAAACACACCCTTTTTTGAATTTTGGCCCTCTGAACGGCTTTGTCCTTTGAATTTTAAAGTCTTATCAGGTTTCATTTCATAAGACAATCCGGATTTATCAGCACTGAAAATGTCTTCTTGAGAATATGTTTCACACAGCATTGGCCAAGTATCTTTCAGCCACCTTGACATTGTGTCATGGCAAACTTTGTTAGGCTTACCACTAATTTTCTCACAACAGATAGTATGTTGTTTTTTAAATTTTTCCAGTCATCCTTAAGAGCACTGGAACTTTTCTTTATGCTTAAGTCGTATGGCCAGGTCTTTTACCTTGACTTTTAATATTTTCCCAGTTACCAACAACCCTTGGCGTCTATATGATTCAAACTACAATACCGAGTTTAGATCATCCCTATTAGCACGACGCAAACGTTTTGTCTAAAAACTACAGTTTGCAGAAGCCCTTAAAATCTTTTCCCGGTTTGTGTTAATGCCACTTACCCTGACTGGAACCACTCTATACTTCTTGAATAACTGTCAGTATATATATACAGGGTGGTATCCAAAAGTAGTAGGACTGACTTTTTTAAAAAAAATGTATATACATTTTGGTACATCGACTACATACATACATATATATATATATATATATATATATATATATATATATATATATATATATATATCTTCTGTCATTCCAGACCATGATAGTTGTCTTTTTTCTATATAATTCTGGAGTATATTTACTTGCAATTTTTGATTTATTTTACTATTCCTTATTTATCCACTTTATTCACATTTACAAACGTTCTCAAAATTTTCATTCCGTGGGCAATTTGTTATTTAATACTCACGACATCGATATAAGTTGTAATAATCGCAACTTTATTAAAAATAATTTTACAGGCTATTTCGATAATTATTGCTAGTGCGTTGGTGAGTGAAGGTGATTTCAATTATTTGTGTTCTAAAATTTGAAATGCAGTTTTAGTTGCTAAGAATGGATACAGTTATGTATATAAAGTAAGGTCCTTCTCAGTCAAGTGCCTTGTGCGGCTTGGAGCAGTTCGTTTTTCTGTTCTCTCAGGTTCCTGTAATCTCCAGTGTGAACGGGTTGGTGACGAAGCGGATGAAGACGATAAGGTGATGTACAGCCTCCTCCAAGTCTTCGTTAAAGTGGATGAGTGGCCTACCTATAAAGTGTCTTAAGAAGGGGAGTTATATTGCTAGAGTAACGCATCAGACCTTTTGTTATGTTTCTCAGGTTGGTAGCTCTTTTAAAGGATTGGGTTACCTTGAAGATTAACTCTTTTGTTTTTGCCACATCTACCGTTTGGAGGAAACTGAAGAACGCTTCCAAATCCTCGAAGGGGTTTTCGGACTTGGCGACGTTGGGGATTGCCAGCTTTTCTTTTGAGCTTACTGGGTGCGCGACTGCAGTTTAGGTTCTGGTCTGTGGGGTAGCGTATTTTTTTTTCTTTTTGACCATAAGGACAGGGGAACCGACCTGGGTGACTGTAGAGGCTGGAGGCGTTGGTCGTTTTGAATGTGCAAAGCGAGGTGTTGGTTGTTTCGGGAAGGCAAGACAACTTCTGTAGCTAACAGGGTGGACACCAGCGCAGTTGACGCAATCAGCGAGGGACTCGCAAAAATGGTGCTCTCCCGCGCAGTTAACGCAACGAGATCCGGCGTGGCAATACCGCTGACAGCTGTGGCACTACCCGATGTTTTTTTTTGCGGCTGGTTTATGGTGACTGTCACGTCCAGTGTGTAGTAGAGGTTGTAGATGTCACGCCCAGTGCGTTCTACTTCAACAAATGTCAGTGGTATCGGAGGTTTGTTTTTGAGGTACCTCATCTACTTTAACATCTTGCTCCTGGAAGGTCAGTGGCACTCTTTGGAAGGTGACTTAGCTTTTCTGAAGGGAGAATATATGTATGATAAGGCCTCAATGATGTTCTTTCGAACAGTGGCTGTGTACTTTGCTTTGAAAAAGTTAAAGCATTTTTCATCATTCACTTGCATATTTGTATCCAGTACCGTAAGAACGATTGAAGGCACTCTGGTAGAGGGGTTGTTTACAGTGAGTTTTTTTTCATCAGGGTTGCCAATAGATGCTATTAAAGATTGGAACCTTCTTAGTAGGCTCTTCAATTTTTGCGAGTCAGTGTTCTCTATGTGTGTCTGTTTGTTTGTAACTAACATTGCAACTTCTCCTACAGTTATTAACCGATTTCAAATATCAATACTTTATTCAAACCGGTTTATTGCCAAACCTCGCATAAAGGTTTTAGATTTTCGATTTAGGTCAAGATTAACCTGTTATAGGTCAAAACGTAAATTATTATGAAGTAATTAAACACTCTGTGCTACTTATCGGTATTTTATGCATTACGTAGCCAATTATTGCTGTTAGTAGGCACATGCAGTACAAATTTGATTTTTTTACAAGTCTAGAAATAACTGACATAGAAACTACACCTGATGTCCAAGAACACGCAGATTAACCTCAAATTGAAGAAAATGAATTGACCCATTGGACGAAAATTTAAACTTACTTCTCGAAATATACTACTTTTATCCAAATGTGTAGTAAATCCAATATGAACTTATGGGGTTAAATTGTGAGATTATGCAAAACCATCAAACACTACAATAATTCAGATTATTTAGTCTAAAATATTAAGAATAATTCATGATACCTCGTGGTACGTAAATAATAAAATTAAAATATATCATTCGTGAACAATAAGGTTCGCAGATTCGTCAACCATCTAAGGACCCCCCTCTAGAAGTGCTATGGAACAGTAACCACAAAAAAACACATTTTGCTCATGCAATCCTGTAATATATGACATTCTGATTTATAATCAATAATTAATTAAGTAGTATTGTCGCTGGAGAATTTCTCCATACATGCAGCAGTTTATAATCTTATTTACTCATTTTCTCACGAAAGTAGAAAATAAAATATTGAAATTTATTATTGAACTTATCTCTTATCTTTTATTTTTTAAATATTCTCGACTTTTGATTATATTTTTTTCCAACAACTAAATAGCAGTTTGTCTATTGTTATTTTATTGAGAAGAAAGTTAGGTCAATACTCCCAATCTTTACTTAATCCAATAATGTAGGGTTTAAGAGATAAGATTCAACGAAAAAATAGTCAGAAAGTGATCAGTTTTTTAAGTGAAATATTGCAAGGAATACAAATAAGACAAAATTCACCAAGAATAAACAAAAACGTAGCTTTTTAGTAATCTAAAATTTTTATACAGTTGAAGTCACATTTATGTATTAAAAATATAGTTTCCATGCGCTATACGTTGGTAAATATTTTATATTAAAATTATCTGGTTATAAGTGCAATATTTCATAATAGCAATTTACTATACAGTTTTAACAATATTTGCCTGCGACAATTTTAGATAATTAGATTACAAATTGCTTGTCGGTTCCATGGTGTAATGGTTAGCACTCTGGACTTTGAATCCAGCGATCCGAGTTCAAATCTCGGTGGAACCTGCGTCTTTTTGAAAACCAAATTAGTTATAAAGCGCTAATTACAGAAAAGTGTGAGATGTTTACAAACAGCAGTTTATTAAATAAAAAGCATATAAACCTATTTGCACTTAATAATTGAGATTTCTTTATTTATTCAATGAATTAGTCGTAAAGTAACAATGTATACATGGTAACTGCAGCAATAGAGATAAGATGTGTTTATTTTTAAACTAAGGTACGTGTGTTAAAATGTAACATTTGATAAGACAACAGTAAATAAGCACAAGTAAATTTATAAACTGTCGTTTTTGTTAGTATCATAAAAAAGTGAGTCAATATTTTAATTTAGTAAGTGAGGAAGAAAATGAGCGTTATTAAGTACAAGATACAATACAAATATTTTCATTTTCAAATCTGTGTAACAGTCCGCTTTTGACTTTCACGCAACAAGAACGTGTGCTATACGAATAGTGGTGTGTGCAACGCGACCGTCGCTGACCACGGGGTCAACTGTACTAGTACTTGCTCTTATTAGCTCTTATTTTATTCTCATAATACATATAAGTAAGTCAATTTGTATACTACGTGGGCTGCACGATATCTATTGCGAATCCTACGTGTGCCAGATGAGATTTGACGTTTGCATCATACAGTTTGATATTTTTGACGGTATATGTACTTACAAGGTTTTGCCATATGGACGCTATTTCTTTTGTCGTCATTAAGTTGAAAGTTTCCTCCCGACCAAAAAATGGAATTAACTCTTAATGATTTTTTATGATTTTCGACATGCATTATCTCAACAACAATGCATCGCTCAACTGATTTTAAACTTTGGTGATTAAATCCCCCATATAGAGTCAGGGTATATCATTGGTTCAATGAATTTAATCGTGGTTGTAATTCGTTGGGGATGAATTTAAAGAAGGCCGTCCAAAATCGGCTGTGGTGCCAGTAAACATCGATGCCGTGCGCGAATTGATAAAGCAAAATCGTCATGTGACATCGTAAAATTCAGGCATTCCTAGGCATGAGTATTAATGAAAAAGCTGTGTGCGCGTTGGATCCCGCATAAGTTAAGGATCCCTCAAAAACTCGTGTCGATTGGTTGAAAGAAATACTCAAGAAATATAATCGCGGTGCTTCAAAAACCATTTAGAACATCGCCATAGATGACAAATTTTGGATTTATGGAAAGTAAACAGCAGTTGACTATATGCCTCTTTCAAGATGAGGCACCCAACAAAAATCGTTTGCGCTCGAAGCACTTCGAAGTAAATAGTGCCCCTTTTTTGAAAAAATTGGACATGTTGCAACTGTGGTTTTAGAGGGTATTAAAACGCTCAATTCTGAATGGTACACAACTATTTGTTTGCCAGAAGTCTTCGGATAAATAAGAAAAACTAACGCGCAACACCGGATCGTTCTCTACCATGACGATGCGAACTCACACACAGCGACGCAAATAACTGGCTTTTTGAGCAGTTAAAACATCGAACTGATGAGTCGCCCGCCGTACAGCTTTTATTTGGCCCCTAACGATTTCTTTTTGTTCCCACACGTGAAGAACAAACTGAACGACACCAGAAGAGGCGGTTGACGCGTTCAAAACTCATGTTTTGGAGATACCTGATTCGCTAGGAAAAAAATGCTATTTAAAGTATTTATTGTGAAATAACAGAACTTTATGTTTTATTCAAGGTATTGTCCATCGTTAGCCACTACTTTTTCCCAACTTTCCAGCAGCATACGGATAACGCGTCGGAAAAACGCTTTATGTTTTGAAGCTATCCACGAACCGACCCAATTTCTGGTATCTTCATATGATGTGAAGTGCTGCTCAGACAGGTCATGAGCCATCGAACTGAACAAGCCTGGTGAATACGGCGGGTGGGGTAGGACTGAGTTTTTTTCTATGAATATTCGGCTGTCGATGTTGAAGCATGGCCACGTGGTCCCCATAATTTTCTCTTCTTTGAGTTATCGTAGTGGATCCATTTTTCATCACCAGTGACTATACGATGCAAAAAACCCTTTCGTTTATGCTTGACAAGCGGCATTTCACATGTGCAAAATCAGCGTTTCACTTTTCTCGGCTTCAGTTCATATGGAACTCAATTTCCTTACTTTTAAATCGTTCCTAACAATTTTAAATAATGTGAAATTGGTTGTTAAGTCACTCCTAATTCCAAGTTCTTCTTGCGTTTGGTAGGAGGCTTCCTCCAAAAATGCTTCCAATTCCACATCTTCGTACACTTTCGGCCTTCCGCTACGTTTTTTGTCTTTGACGTCAAACTCACCGTTCTTAAACTTATGAAACCACTCACGACAACTTCCCTCACTTAAACCAGCCTCACCATATGCTTCTACAAGTAATCGATGCGCCTCAACTACAGATTTCTTCAAATTAAAGAAGTAAATCAAAAGTTCTGTCAAATGACGCTTATTTGGCTCAAAACTCGACATTTTCGCACGAAAAAAATTATGTGATGCTGATACAAATACGCTAATATTTTAAGGTTATAGTGTTGCCAGATGTCGAACCTTACGATATGACGCTTTACATCTGACAATTTCAACCATAACTTACTGGTGGGGCCATCTTTTGTCAAACGGCGGAGACTTATTTGTACTCCTTTTAACTTACTTTTTGCACAAAAGAAGCAATAGTTCAACATACTACAGGAGAAGAAATGAAGTAAAGAAAAAGTTGTGACCCGAAAGAACTGTAGGTGAAAGAAAGAGAAAAAATAGGATATAAGCCGACATATTTTCGATGTTCGACTATTTAGGTAGATATTTAAAGAATAACGCAAAAAGTTAAACAAGAGATTTGTTTTCATTTAAGCTTTCTTGAAAAGACGTCTAACCTACTTAAACTTTATTATCGGAAGCTTTATTATCCAGAAAAACCGCACATGATTTGTGTGTGTATTTTTTATTTTTAAATGAACGATTGAACTTGAAATCCAAACTTGTTATAATCCAAAAAATAAAAAATTGAAACATACAATTTGGAAACATTTTATAAACATTTTGAATGAAAATAAAATGTTCTTTGAATAATAAAACTTCTATCCTTTCTTAGGAGAAACTTAGTTTTGAAACTATACAGGTTTTTTTTGAAGGTACGCAGTTCCGTTAGAAGGAGAGGGGACGGCTGGATTCTTAGGAACCCGAGAACGTTCCAATATATTGGTTTTTATATTAGTAAAATTACTATTTTTTACGCAATGCTTTAAAAGTCCGCAATTTGATTGTACACAAATTAAAAAAGTTTATTTATATCAATACGCAGTTGCATCCTTTTTCTTACATTTTCCGCATAAGAATAAATTAATTACAACAAATATTTTATATAATTAGTATATAGTTTCAATCTCCTTTAAAGTAAATATATTTCAACTCCGTTTATAACTTTCTTGGGGAAATGTATTTCATCGGTAGCAGTTTGAAACAAATCATTAGAAATTTTAATTGCTCAGTCTAACTTCTAACTAACCCGGCCGCTGAAGTTATCCTTCCTCGCACATGCGCATTAGAGTCCACTATCATTGGCTGCTAGATTGCATTGCGGCTGCGTAGACTCTTTTCGTTGTATTAACTTTAACTGGATGTTTTATGGACAGATATTGCTATTGTATACATTCTGAAAAATCATGTGTTGGAATCGCGAACAACCGCCTCGTTTTGCTGGCCTAAATCTCTTGGATTATCTACAATCTCTACTTTTTCAAATGTAATTTAAGTTTTGCGAAAATTTGTAGAATAATAAATCTGAACTCTAGCATGACACCTTCTACTTTTCGGACTCTCAATTGCCAATTCTCGTTAATTGCCTACACAATTAATATTTTCTGATTTTCTGCTTGTTGCTGGTTTTCTAGGAAGTGGATCACGTTTAGTAGATTTCCGACTAATTCTTAATTGTTTGTAGCAATCCTCCATTTGTGGTGAACTCATTGCGTCGTTTCCGAAAATCTGAACCATCCTAATGGTTAATAATAATAATAATATTGTGGGTAAATGTCCAGCTTCGTATAAATCTATATACTCTAATGGCCGAAGAGTTACAATGTGTTCACTTATCGGCGTCTAACTCCCAAATAATCGGGACGGTAAAGTTGTCCTCGTCATGCTAGGTTACATCGCGACTATACAAACTATTTTCATTACATTAACACTGCATGAAACGGTAATAATTCAATGGCTTATTGTGCATACTGATGTACAACTTTACGTAGTACGTCACATACATTTATGTGAGACTGGCGTGAGATTTACCTTGGAGCATAAAACCTTTTCATTGGTATCAACGTTGCACAGTTTTAAATTGATATACTGGATTTAGTATACCTTTACAATCTTTTATACTGGATTTAATTGTATGACACTTGGATGATTGTCTAAGTTAATAGTATTAGCTTAAAAATAAATACAAACAAGTTCTAGGTTTTTCTTCGCAGTGTTAATAAGATACAATAAAAAATTATCGAAAACGTACATTTTATTCTAAGATACACAAAAAGCTTGTATAACGAAAATCCTTCACAGATTTTTATAGTACAGTATTTTAAAGTGAATTTTATACCGAGTGAATATTTTTATTTTGCCACATAACCACTTTATGTAAACATATTACTCCACGGCATCTGATGAGTTAGGACATGAAAACTTAATTTCCAAAATTAAGGGTACACCGCTATACCCATTTGCCATTTGTAAAAATAGTACTTGATGGAATGAATCTTGAAGCAAAGTTATGTCGTAAAGAATCGAATCTATAGGTAATTAAAGCCGGGAATCTGCAAAAAAGTATCCTAAGAGCTTTAACTTCGCTAGTGAATTTAAGATGCTCTTGCAATTTTGGCTTCATACCAAGATCCTTGTTAACCAATACAACTACGATAAGAATATCTAAGCGAGATAGACATCTGATCAAAAAGTCGATATATCTAATATGTACTAACCTAATAAAAACATGTCTATAAGTTATGCTGGCTAACAATCCTCTGCTATAAACGGAATCAATAACGTACCTTAACATACATAGTGCCAGACGTCTTCAAATAGAACAGCAAAACCATAAATTAAGCAAACTCTAGATTCCTAGACAGAAATTTCAAATGAAATCTTGATAACATACTAAAATGTCATTCTACAATTTTTTAATGTCTCAGCTGAAATTAATATTTACACTTTTCCGGTAGATTTAGATTAATTGGAAGACTAAATTACGTACTTTCAATTTTTATTTAAACCGAATAAATACAAAAATTAGATATACTGACACTACACCAAAAGGGTGATGAGTAGAGAGCGGATTTTATGCAAAATGCAATTTTAGCATATTTTATGCTAAAGGAAATATTTTGTTATTTCCTGCATACTTTAACATATTTTTTGTTTTCAACAGGTTTATTTCGGAATCTCCTAAAATAAATAGTTTTATTGCGGTTTTCTAAGATGGCGGACAAAACAAGGATTAAAACCCCTCCGAATTATCTAAGGTTGTGATTATGTACATGGTGTCGGCCCACTTGCGCACGGCCTATTTGCGCCTACCGCCATTTTCGGCTCACTTGCGCCTCACAAAAATTCCAACAAAAATAATGGTACCTTGGTTTTTGTATCTATTGGGAATTGATTTTTGTGTTTTATAGTGGTACATTTTCGAAAAAGTTGCGAAACAGCAAAGCTGATTCTTGTCATATTTTTTTATTCTTTTTGTTTTTGGCATTTTAGATTAGTATTCACAATATATACATACATGCATAGTCGAGCAGTATATAGTTAATCAAATTTTTGTATATAGGATAAAGTGCGCAAACATTTTCCTAACTCGCCTGTATTTTCAAATTCCACAAACGTCTTCTCTATTCTTTCGTCCAGTCTTACGTACTTTTTTTTCTTCTTTTGCCCTCCAAGTTCAAGTATTGCCTCTCGTGAACATAGTCCTTATATTCTGCTTCCTTCTTTAAAATCTTTAGGATTTCAAAAATATTTGGATTTGGTTTCAAGAGTTGGTTCAACCTGTTGTTCTATCCTTCAAGGGCATTATTAGCTGTATGTCTGTGGCCATGGCAGTTCTGTTATTTTTCAACCAGTGATTTACGAAGTAATCGTAAAACGCCGTCAATTTATCATTTTCTGGTACGTTTTCCATTATGTATAGCCATCCATCGTCAATATCAATTAATGGCAAATATGCCAATGCAGCACACTTACGTATGCGTAACCGTATATCGTCATTTTCTGTACATTCTGTTGCAAGTCCCAGATTTTGAACTTTTCGTCAAAAGGCTTGATTGTAATGGAAATTACAGCTAGAAATTTCAACGTCAGGAAACACACGCTTCAAGGCGGAGATGGAAGCTTGTTCGAAGTCAATCTTCACAACGATTGGATTCCATAAGACTTCAATTTTTAATATGGAAAATAATCTGGTGTATGCATCCTGTGTTTTATTTGGAAGCAAAGCGTATATAACTGGAATTTTGTTGGTTTCCCCAAAAATACTTCCAAGATGAATGGTATAAAGCTGGTAAAATTGCTTACTGCAGCTTTTGAATATTCCATCCATAAAAAAAGCCTGTACTTTTGATAATGCCTCTTTAACTTTTTGATTTGCAAAAACAAGAACTCTGTGTCCTTCCGTATCATCGGCGAAAAGAAAAAATATCATGTACATGGCTTTTAGTAAGAATATTCGTGAGAGGTATTATAATATACCTGAGAATTTCCAAACTAAATAGTTTTATTGTGATTTCTCAAGAACTAATTGTTTCTTTATTCAAGAATTTGGTTACAATACTTGATTGATTAATAGCACAAAATAATAGCCATGTGATAAACTGTTATTGCTGACTAATCGTTAATGCTAATGATAATGTACAGTTGTTATTGTTACCGGCTAGTGACTAATACATAACTAACTTGAGCACATTGAATAGAAGGATTTAAAATCCTCACTTATTATTTTAGATGCACTTCCTTTAGCAAGCATATTTATGACGGTAGTATTAAACAGATAAATGGTTCGTTACGATACATTTACTTGCGAAGAGAACGTGAATATATTAAATTTTGAAGATGACGAAAGTCAAAAATAACAACGTTTACTTGGATAAAAAATTTGCCTGCATTTGGATGGATGGCGATGAAGTTGATAGAATATTTTGTAGAAAAATGCTAAGTCGAATGTTTGATTTTTATTTTTGTCCAAAAATAATATACGTGTAAAATTTGTTTTTTTTACTCGTCGTAATTGTTAAATTTGACAAGCCTTGCTAAACAAATTTGCGACTCGTTAAAAAACACGAACTTTTTAAAACTTGTGTAAATAACCATTACAATATATATTTCAAATTATAGATTACATGTGGAAGAAAGCCTCAGATCACGCAACACATTAATACGGCTTAGGCCAAGCAATGTAGCCTATAGTAATAGTAATATTTGACAAAAATCTTATTATAAAGCCGACTGTGCCATCATATAAAGGATATTACGTAGTTTATTCCGGCACTTTTTTCTACTCGAAAATCGGTGTAGAACATTTTTTTATTAACATTTTGTAACAAAAAAAAACGTACTTTCTTCAGTTTTTTGTTAATAACATTAAAAGCATTGGTGCAATCTTAAAGATAACCATAGCAAAGTTATAGAAAATTAAATTACGAAGAAAATGAGATGTTGCGCGACTCGATCCGATAATTAGGAATGGAGGAAACTCGGAAAAACGGGAAAATTCTTTGATTTTTAGAAAATTTGTATCTCCACCATTTTTTAACTTTAAAGGCTGAGATTGTAGATCAAAGTAGTACTACATGTATATTTCAAGCCTGCGAAAAACGGACGCTGTGCTAAAAATAGTTCTGGCGCAATTACAATTTAAATTTTTTAACGCCATTTATTGTAAAATGTCCCTATGCTCTGGAGATCATCCAATTTCAAATCTGAAAATGGTTTTGGAAAATACACGATTAGAACAACAAAACTGTCATTTCAGTTTTTCAATTAAATTTTCGTAAGTAGGGTAGAAATGCTTGTGAACATGGCTCTAAACGGCAGCGCGCGTGAAAATGACGGAATGTTGGGGGTCGGAGGAGAGGCAATGTATATAGGTATGCACGCACTACGGCGCGCGAACGTAAATCTTTCAATTTGATTATTTCGGTGATCATTGAAGATATTACATTATTTGTTTTTACATTATCGACCAACTAAATTGCAGGATAACGACTTTTATCTTTGATTTTAAAAAAAAATGAAATAAAACGTTATTTCGTGATATTTAAAACGCTAGAATAATAGGCACATGAACAGACTTTTTTTAATTAAAAAAAATAAATCATTTTTATTGCATAATTATTATACAAATATTACATTAGATTAACCTATATTCTATATTACTTAACATACTTAACTGCTGCGCGCAGTTAAATTTTTTCGCCGGCGCGGAACAGCCTACTTCCTTGCAATTTTCGCTATTTTCAATTATAAAATCGTCGTTATCACCATTAACATAATCTTCGACATTGTACTCATTATCATTACATTCATCCTCTGATTTACACGTATCTGTATTTAAATTGAAGCACGTCATTGTCTTCTCGACAATTTGCGCATAGATTAGTGCATTGCTGTTTTTCCTACAGGTACATGAAGCATCAATGCACCCTTTCTTACTGCATGAACACGCAATTTGATCAAGCAGTTGTTGAGGAATCGGTGGAAGGGTACTTTTTATAGGTACCAAATGATTATTTTTTATTTTCAAACCCCAATCTACCGATTTCAAATTTATATTATTTAGCCACAAATGGATTTGATAAAAAGCGCGAAACGCGTGCTGTTTCGCTTCTCCTTTCGTTAGCGGCAACGTTTCTAATGCAAACTTTGATTTGAGCTTAGCCTTAGTAAAATGAAGATTTCGCAAATCGCTCAAGGTAAAGGAGTTTGTTTTTTTGATTAATTTTTTCTCTGCTTTACTACTGTATATTCCCCGCATTAACTGAAACGCACTGTGGGCTAGTGCATCGCGGGTGGCATTAACGTCATAAAAAACCAACGCTAATTCTAATAATGTGTCATGTGTAAAAGAATCCAGGAGTTTATTTTTACCCAATTTATAATATAGAAACAAGATGTTGGGTCGCAGCCACAAAATGCATGTAAAAATTCTACAATGTTTTGTAAATTGGGGTATTTAAAACTATTAGTACTATAATACTCGTGCGGATTAGAGCCTTCATTCTCTTTACAAAAATAAATATTGTGCAAGTTTTCTTCGTTTGATGCTAGCCGCGACATTATAACTAGTAAATCAATGTCTTCACCTACGATAATAACCGTTGCTTTATTATCTATGCGAGCATGTTCAATCGCAGTAAGTACAATAAGTCTATCGGCGCCTTCAGGGGCAATTTTCGTACGAAATCCAGCTTTATCTAACACTGCAAATCATATTTATCAATAAGGATTTATTTTTCTCATTGCTGAGAAATTGCTTTTGAATGACACTAATAGTAGTGCTGTTATTGAAAGCGATTTCACGGCCCATGTTTTTTAATTGACGACGTGAGCGTTCAACGGACTTTGTCGATGCAGTGTCGTCCACGGGATAGCCATCGACAACTATATAACTATTTGCAGCATAATGTCTTACCACGTAAGAAACGTATGTACGTACAAGATTACTTATTTTATTGTTACTTTGCCAAACAACTTTATGTAATAAATAACCTCCGTCGATAACATGAGTAACATTTTGTGACGTAGTAATTTCATTGATACTATTAAAATTACAGTAAAAAGCTGCTTTATTGGTTTTACGCATGCCGTTTTCATCAAACAGCGATAACGATACTGGAGAAAGTTCGAAAGTACTGCTGTATTCTTTAATATCGCTATCGCTTTTGATATTTAGCTAAATTTTTTGAAGTATCATCAATGGTGATATATATATATATACTTCTTCGCCGGCAGCATTTTTCATTGTTGAATTAGAGGCCACTAAATGTACTACTTTACTATTTCTTTTGAATTTAACGTCGGTGAATTTTTTGTTTAAAGTGTCATTCATCAAAGCTTTGCTGATTTCGTATGCTTTATGGCAATTCACATTCGCTACATCACCAACTACACCGGAATATATTCCCATTATTTTGTCGGTTTTAGGAAATGGCTCATACATTGAAAAAAATTGTTGAATTGTAGCTAGATCATCGGCATCTCTCGATATTCGAGAAATACGATTGTCAACGTGTTGCTCTGAAGAAGAAAATGTAACGTTGCAAAAAAGTTCTATAGAGTTGCCAACTTCTACTACAGCTACTCTCGACAACATTCATTTCGCAATAAAGTTGTCTGTCAAACCACGACCATGAGTTAAGCCGCCGATGCATTTCATTGTCCGCATCAGCACTTGCTCTATAGTCATATCTGATCAAATACCACACCAAAATCGACTAGAACGTCTTACTGTGAAAAATCCTTACTTACAAAATTTATCAAATTCTACTATATCCATTTTATTTTTCAAATTCAACATTTCCTGAACATATAAAAGAGAAGCTTCCGCGTACAAATGGTGACCCGACGCGAAAAAAAAATGGCATCAACGAAATAACTGTTTTCAAGTGTTTCAGCTGATGCAAACACCGAAAACAAGAGAGAGAAAGAGAGAGAAACAGACAAAGATAGATAAATAGAAAAAGAGCGAGATACACCGAGAGAAGAGACGCGAGATGCTGGAACATTTCTGGCAACTGCTCCAAAATTGGAGAATAAGAATGCGTTTTAAATATCACGAAATAACATTTTTTTCCATTATTTTTAAAATCAAAGATAAAAGTCGTTATCCTACAATTTAGTTGGTCGATAATGTAAAAAAATAATGTAATATCTTCAATGATCACCGAAATAATCAAATTGAAAGATTTACGTTCATGCGCCGTAGTGGGTGCATACCTATATACATTGCCTCTCCTCCGACCCCCACCATTCCGCCATTTTCACGCGCTGTGCCGTTTAGAGCCATGTTCACAAGCATTTCTACCCTACTTACGAAAATTTAATTGAAAAACTGAAATGACAGTTTTGTTGTCCTAATCGTGTATTTTCCAAAACCATTTCCAGATTTGAAATTGGATGATCTCCAGAGCATATGCTATGGTTATCTTTAAGATTGCACCAATGCTTTTAATGTTATTAACAAAAAACTAAAAAAAGTACGTTTTTTTTGTTATAAATGTTAATAAAAAAATGTTCTACACCGATTTTCGAGTAGAAAAAAGTGCCGGAATAAACTACGTAATATCCTTTATATGATGGCATAGTCGGCTTTCTAATAAGATTTTTGTCACAACAATCTACCTATTGATTGGTCTAGCTGGGCAGAAAGGAAAGGTAGATAGAATGAAAAAACTAACCAATCTCAAATGCTTTTGCGAGAACCTCTAGCTGTCGAAACATCCAAACGAAACGAACGAGAAGAATTTAATTTAGAATTATTTCCTCTTCTAGTTGTAAACGTTACTTGGGTTGATTTTGATTCATTTATATGAATACGCCATTTTTTAAACCATTCAGTTAGATTATTTAAATGGGACTGTAACTTCTCGGATCCTATGTTTGGGTCTACATGTGATAATAATATTGCTGTGTCGTCAGCGAATGTGGCAACTGTAGTACTTGTTGAGGTCGGAAGTTCAGCTGTAAATATGATGTACAACAGCGGTCCCAACACGCTTCCCTGAGGGACACCAGCTTTGACAGGAGATAGCGATGTGTGAGCGTCTCCGTACCTAACTAGAAAATGCCTGTTGGTGAGATATGAGTTCAGTACTTCATAGTGGTTAGGAGGTAGTGCCTTCTTGATTTTAAATAACAATCCGTCGTGCCAGACTTTGTCAAAGGCTTTCTCGACGTCAAGAAATATGGCTGAACAGTATTTTTTTATCTTGAAAGCTCTTCAAAATTCTGTCAACTAATCTATGGACTTGTTCAATGGTGGAATGGTGTTTGCGAAATCCAAACTGATGGTCGGGTAGTAAATTACTTTCCATAATTATTGGTGTTAGTTTCTGAAGTAGAAGTTTTTCGAAAACTTTTGATAGAATTGGTAGCAGGCTTATTGGCCTGTAAGATGACAGTTCTCCGTTTGGCTTTCCGGGCTTATGAATCATAATGATTATGGCTACTTTCCACTGCTCTGATACATGTCTCAGTCTCAACGCCGCGTTGAATAATTGGGTAATATACTTAAATCCTTTCTCTGGCAACTCTTTAAGAACTTTACCCGTAATTAAGTCATACCCTGGGGATTTGCGTGGATTTAAGTTCGTCAGGATTGTAGCCTTGACTTCACTGGCTTTAAAGGGCTTGATCGGTAGATTCAATTGAAATGGCGCTTCAAGGTATTGATAGATTTCTTGCTCCACGTCTGGTGTGGTTTGGGTGTCAAATGGACTAAAAACCTTCGTTAGATGTCTTGCGAAGGCACAAGCTTTATCATAGTCATTTCTAGCCCAGGTGTTCTCTTCACGTCTGATAGGTGGTATGTGTTGTTGGGGTTGTTTCAATTTTTTTGTTGCTCTCCAGAGTGAGTAATCCGTGTTTTCCGTAGGTGTCAAGTGCATCACATAGTTTTGAATCGTTTTGTTTCTAGTATTGCACGGTAGTTTTTTGAGTTGGTCTGTTAGTTTATTGGGCTTCTTTTTGTCTTCAGGATGTTTAGTGTTTCGCCACCTTCTGCGTTGTCGTCGTTTCTCAGCTATTTTCTTTTTGACCTCCTGAGGGAGAGTTGAATTATTTTCTACTAAACTTTTCGGTGGTGTTGATTGCCAAGCGGCTTTTTGGATCGCTTGATTAAAAACTTCTACTGCAGAGACGAGTTCTTCCTTGGATTTCAGAGGTATCTCGAGTGTTAACGATTCTTCAATTATTTCTCTGAAGTGGTTCCAATTTGTGAATCTGTTACTAAGGCTAGGAGAACTTTTTTTGGATAATACTTGTGTACTTATTGTAACTATTATTGGAGAATGGTCGGAGGAGAGGTCTAGGCAGGATTCTACTTTGAGGTAATTTGGATGAATGCCTTTTGAAATACAGAAGTCCAATAGATCAGGTGTTTTAGTCAGATCTGAGGGCCAATATGTGGGTTCGCCTGTGGATAAGAAGTGAAATCCGTTGCTGGTGATTGCCTTCTTTAATTCTCTGCCTTCGGTAGTAGTTGTTCTTGACCCCCAGTGTTCATGTTTGCTGTTATAATCTCCGCCTGATATAAACCTGCTTCCCAGTGTTTGAAAATAATCTTCGAAGTGGGCCTGTTTAATGTTAAGTCTTGGGGGGCAGTATACCACTGATACGTTAAGAGGTCCTTCCCAGTCCTCGATTGTAATTGTGGTAGACTGAAGGTGTTGTGGGTTGTATTTGGGAAGTTCGTTGTGTTTTATCCTAGAATTAACTATAAGTGCTGTGCCAGCATGCGCCGTACCATCTGGATGTTGTGTGGCATAAATGGTATACTTTGGGATTTTTATATAGCCCCTGTCTGTGTAATGGGATTCAGATATTAACATAATGTCTATGGAGTGATTAATGAGAAAGGCGGCCAATTCGTCCCTATGGTTTGTTACGCCGTTGGCGTTCCATACTGCTAGCTTAAGCTGTAGTGCCATGATTGGTCTTCGTGACGAGAGCCGTTAATAGATTTAGCATCGTTCCCATCTGCTCCATTAAGGTTTTGAGCATTTTCTTAAGTTCAGCCAAGTCGTTTGATTCATTTAGTGATGATGCAGGGTGTTGGATGTTTATGTTGCTATTATTTTGATTATGACTGCCGCTGGCTACTTGGGAGTATGAGATATTATGTTGAATTTGTTGGCCTGGGAATGGTCTTACTGCAACTGTTGCTTGTTTATTTCTTAAAGCGGGAAACATCCTTTGCTGTAGCTCTTTATACACATGTCAGCCTTTATAATTGGCAGGGTGGTTGCCATCACAGTTGACGCACTTGACGTCATTATTTCTAACCTTGCGCGGACATTGAGATGTTGGGTGAGAGGCAGTGCATTTCACACATCGTGGGTTCCTGTTGCAGAAGTTCTTGGTGTGACCGTGCCGTTGACACTTGGCACATTGTGGTATTTCTCTTTTTTCTTTTGGTGGTTCGAATTTAACAATTGAGTGGAGTAGTTTAGTTACGTTATAGACGTCTTTGTTATTATCAGCCGTTTTTAATTCCACAAACAATAGTGGTAGTGGCGTCTTCGTGACTCTTTGACGGATGTTTGCAATATTCATAACTTTGTGGCCTAGAGTCCCAAGTTCTTCCCCTATTTGTTTTAAATCGGTAGACGGGTGTATATTTCTGAGGACCACTCTAAAGTTTCTTTCCTCTTTTCTTTTGTATGTGTGAAACTCTGTACCTTTTGATTGTAGAGCTTTAACTATACTACTGTATTTTTCTGACGTTTTCGGTAAAATTTTTACCTCGTCGTTACTCAATGTTTTTACATCATAATTATCTTTCGCTATCGTTTCTAGTAATTCTATTAATGGCTGGATAGCTTTGACTCCCAAGATAAACACCGGTGGTGGTTTGGGTACCTTCACATCTGTTGTTTTGCTGCCGTCTTCTTCTGCTGATTCGCTATCGCTTAGTACTTCGTATCTATTTGAGGGGTTGAGCCAATTTGTTGTGTTTTTGAATTGTTTGGCTTGACTTTGCAGCTTCTCAGTATTCGGATGTCTTTTTTTACTTTCAATTACTTGCCACCCTGTGGCATTGATCAATTCAGTTGATTGTGACTGTTGATGTACTGTATTGTTTTGATAAGAGGAGCTTGGTATTTGTGTTTGTAAAATGTTATTTGTTGACGGGTTTGGGTATAAATTATTTATAGGCAGCTGTTGTAAATACTGATAATTTTGTTGTGCTATTTGTGGTTGAAAGCCTTGATCAGTCTGCATAGGAGTAAATTGTTTTGGATATTGGTAAGGTGTGGTTTGATTAGGATAATATGCCATAATTGTTTCTGTTTACGTACTTGCAGATTAGTTGTTTAACAACTTTAAGATGCGATACTGCACTTGACCCTAGGGTCATACGATTATCTTGTCGCCTGCTATCACTAGCGCGCAGTTAACTTTACTCTACGAAAGTCAAACGACAACTAAATTATAAATTTTAAGTAGTACTTCACAGTAAGTATGATGTTAAATATAAATAAATGGAAAATATTTACGCGTTTTATTAAGTTCGTGACCGCAGGTTACTTGCTTATCTGGCTGCCTGGCTCCAGTCGCGATTAAGCACAACCTTACGCTGTGAAAGCCAAACGACAACTTGAGGACCTTTGAAGCAAGGGTTCTTCTTGTAGAGCATGTAGCGGGCCAAAACGACTGCAGCAGCTGCCAGTATGGCTTCTGTGTACTGAAGCCCTCCAGGATGACCGGCCTGAAGATGCTCTCGCTGGAAGAAGGCCTCGGTTGCTGGCCGGAGAGGTCCGGCTCGCAGGTGCCGCTGAAGCCCTGGTCGCCGCCGTAGGGTTCACCCTCCGTGCGGGCGTACTCCTGGCAGCACTTGAGGTTGCGTTCGCTGGGCCCTGAGGAATAACGAATGCAGGCTATTAGATAGCTTTATGGTTAGCTGCGTTGCACTGATAACGGAGCGTACACGTAGTGTCCGCACCGTTTCACTGGTCGCATGCGAATACTATGTTAGTTTTGAACCAATAAGTAATTTTATGAAAAGTTAATAAATAGGCAACGCATCAAACAAAACTGGTTGGTTTACTTTAAAAAAACTAAATAACTAAGGGGTTTAATGATAGGAAAAATAACCATATAATAAACGACCATAACAACGCTGAACATAGAGCATAACATTACCAGATAGAAACTTTGCATTGGTGACATGTTCTCTTAAGTTGTTGAAGTTGTGAGGTTTTTAGCTTTCCATGGAATGCTAATTCATATTAGGATTTGTAAGAAATTGTAATTTTCTTGGTTGGTGGGTACCAGAATTATTAAATTTAATTCTTTTGTAACTTGGAAATAAAAGATGTGTTCCCTCATTAAGTATAACTGTAAATAAATTTATTACACAATTAATGGAACAAGTTAAGGCAAATATTGTCCAAGACATTATAAATGTCAAATATTATTTCTTAATTGTATCGTATCTAGACTAAATAGCTTTTGTGGTACGCTATGTGCTACCTACGGGAACTCCTACTGAACGTTTTTAAAGATTATTCTTAACTATCGTTTTAGACGTGAAGATATAGCGCTTGGTAGATTTTGTAGGTCTTAATCTAAGTAATAGTAGAAGAGAGAGCTACAGCAACGCCAGAAAAATGTCTGGTTGCTACAAAGATCTTCAGGTTAGAATAAAAAAAGTACATTATCTAGTCTCATACACCCCTTGCGCAGGATACCCTTTATAACGCTAGGTGGCTCGGTAGCTGCGAAGAGCAGCAGGTACTCTGTTGATTTTTTTTTTGTGAAACAACAAATCTATAACTTTTTTGGTTCTTCAACCAAAATCTCTTTATTTTTAAAAACTCATGAGAATGATCAAACTAAGGACACACAGTATGAAGCGTAGTTGATATTAGAAAAACTTAGAGTTTTGAAATGGTAATAATGGTATGTTTCTGGAACAATGTTGTGAAGTTTCCAGAAGTGAAATTGCTATATACAATACTTTAGAATTTTCTATAAACACTCTTCGAAACTAAGATGAGCTTTCTAGTCTAGCAAACAAAGCAAAATTGGTATGTGAAAGTGATATCTACAAACAGACATTACAAAAAAGGGGAATCCAAAGCTTCTTTTGGTGAAAATAAAGGTGGAAATTATCAGTTTACTGGGCGACATTTGTTGAAAATGTTTTATTGCTATTTATTAACCTAACCTTTTCTAAACCTTTCTAAGCTTCTTCTTTAGTCTTTAAACATCTTTTTCATATCTGTTAATTTTTAATTCTATATAAATATATACAATTTTTCTGATTAGACTAGTTATATGTATGGATACTTTAATCTTTGGTGAAAAATTATGATTTATAAACTATTTGTACAGTATGATAAACTAATTGGTCACAAATGCCTTTTTTACATTGATAATAAGCAACAAATACATCTTCAGTAATTTTACATACATCTACAACATCGCTTGATGGAAAAAGTAAATAAACCCTATTTTTTACAACTATTATATTAAGTCAGAGACAGACTTTGCGGAATTTTCAATTTTGTCAGGTTGATGTAACAAGCAAAAAGGATATGAGAGGCATTTGCTTCGTTTCAAAACATACGTCACATCGTTCACATATTTACGATTTTGCGGATACATGATCGTTTTTTTATTTCTCACACTTAGTAATTGTTGTTTCTCTTTTTCTTCTTTCTCAAGATATTCTTTAAAGACCTTACGAGTCGTTAAGAAGGATGCAATTGCTGTTTTGCGGAGCCTGCTATGTCTGCGAGAAGCAGCAATCGCTTAAAAGTGCTCGTAAAGGCTCTGCAACTGAGATTATTATTATATCCCCATTTACTTCTCATAAAACTGAAGAAGATCTCTGAACGATATTGACTTTTTGTTTTATACTTTGCACGTGATTTAATTTTTTATTTTCAATTTTTAAATTTTTATTTCGTTTTGATAATTTTTCCAATCAATGAGAAATGGAAATTATTTATTAAAGATCGGTCGTTGCAATCATTAGAAAAGTTGATTGGATCATCTCATCGACGGCTTGCATGTGGCGATTACTATCATCGGATATTGGTTAGTAGCTCAGGAATTCGATTTGTAAACCCTGGTGATCGTCACCATCGGACGTTGGTTGGTGATTCAACTCTTCGACATGTGGTCTTATAAAACTACGAGTACTGACTTATTTCGGAATTAAAAACATTATTTCATATATGTCAAATAGATTTCTAAATTATAATAAACACATTTGTGCTTACCATTTTTGGAAAACCATTGTCAAGGAAAATACAGAAGGAACAAATGTTTGATAAAGTTGCTTCCTCTTTGATAATCCAGCGTAACAAAAATCATGCTCATTAAAATGCTGGCTGCGTACAAATCTATGTTTAACAGCATCGATATTGGAGCAATATTTTTTAAAAACATTCAGCCAGTCGTTTTTCCGAAGAGGAACTCAAAAATTAACACATTTTTTGTTTATTTTTTAATTTTTAGTATAAACAGTATTTTAGGTTAGGAAAAAAATACTTTTGTATTTGTTGACTTACTTATGAAACGTTATTTTAATTTAAGCCCATCGATGTCGTCGCTCTTAATTTTTGCAAGCATCTACACAGCACTGCCTATTACTAGTCATTTTGTTTTTTTAATAAAAAAGAACAAACTTCGTAAAAACGAATTGCAGGAACGCGATGCACATTCAGCGTATCTGTCTATACATTTGAACAGAAAGTAAACAAAGAAATGTGACGTATCTTGGCTTTTGATGATTAAAACGGGAGGTCCGTGCGTAGTAAACAAAGACAGCCTATACATTTGAACGAAAAGTAGACAAAGACGGCTTATATGAACGGTGATATACCGAGCTCTGAGCTCTTGATTTACATGAGGAGGTCGATGGGTTCGTGTACTCACGTTGAATGGACGGCTGGAGCCAGGCGGCCGATTCAAGTAAAAATTGATGTTTCCACTTTTCAAACATTTGAGGGAAGGCGAGTGTTGATATGTATATTTATTATTATTATTGGCGCACTTAACGACACTGCAGCCACAATGGCTTATTGTGCCTACTAACCTGCACTTAATTCTAGGTCAACACACACATCCATGGGTTGAGCGAGACTCGACCTCGCCCGCGCCGGCTCGATGACAGAGGAACGATGATCTTGACAACCGAGCCACCGCGGTTCCTAGTTAACATACAAAACTACCGACAGCGACTACGCGGAACCCCCCGACCACAAACGCGCGGAAGTAAGAGAGAGAAAAAGACGTGCAAGAAAGACATACACTGAGTTTTCATTTGGACCAAGTGTATTATATGGTGAGTATACGATCTATTCCCTCTATACAAGATACTCAAAGAAAATCACTCAAACGGAAATAACAGAACACTGCAGAGGGCTAATAAGCTAATTTAAATAGTATGTTTTTGATTTCCATAAAACATTTCTTGAGAAATGTGTGCATTTAGCAGCATTTTTAAGAATTATAAAAGTAGAAGATAAAAAATATTACAACGCCAAACCAAAAACGCAATTAGAACCGCAAACACTCCTAACATTATTGAAGTCATTTGACGTAGAGTCTACTTTTCCCAAGGCTGCCATCGTTCTCAGAATTTTTCTAAGTATAACGGTTACTAACTGTACCGGAGAACGATCTTTTTCAGCTCTTAAGAGTATGAAAAACTTTTTAAGATCAACAAAACAAGAAAAAGTAACGGCCTTTGTAATTTTGTTTATCCAGTGGGAGTGGCCATAAAGTCTTCCTTTTGATGACATAATCCAAAGGTTTGCTAATTCTAAAGCCAGGAATTTTATAAATATTAATTTTTAGATGAAATCGAGATTTGTTTTTATTACTCCCCATTGATATATAAATGTATGTAAACATTGTTCTGAAGTATATGCATGTAAAGAAAATTGAAAAAGTCAAATAAATGTTTTGTCTGAATGCAAATAATCACCTTTAATCTAATTTTTTGATAACGCCCAAAACATGCAAAAATTTAAAGAAAGACGTGCGAAAAATTGTTAGCCTGGGGCTCTAAAAACTGTAACTAGACCCGTGTGGGGGGGGGGGTTAACTACTATAATGTGAGGGCGATTCTGAAACTAAAAGGGAATTCCGTCCCTGTGATTTTACCGGCTTAATATTTATTCTTTTAAATGAGAAAGTTGGTATAAAGTAGAAAAAAGATTGCGTTTAATATTTTCAGTCTTTATTTCACATTTATTTTATTAAAAAAAATCCAAAGTATGGGAAATGCAATCTCCATGGAATGTTTCCACCCCTGTTGTTTTAGTGTTAACTAAAGAAATAAACCTGATTAATAATCTGGGTTGAACAGTTATTTATTATATAAATAATTAACTATTCACAAAGAAATATAAATATTAATTTATTTTTACCACTTTCCTTTAAGCATTTAAGTTGTACTGAGATAACCATGGAATAGCTTTAACTTGATTAAAATTCCACTAGATAGCAGCACTGTCTTTTTTACCAGAGCTGAAGTAAAGCGCAAGTCAGCCATTTTGTCTGGTGTTGTTGGATGTACATAGTTTTATTTTGTTTGTGAAAAAGCTTTTCAATCCTCAAAAATCAGGTGGGTTTTTTTGCTCTTGTAATATCCATGTGTTCAGTAATATTATTTTTTATAGTGTTAAAAATACTTTTGCAGTTAACTCTTATTAAAATAGCCATTTTTCACTATAAAAGCAAAGCCAGCGCATCATCAGTCTTTTAGGTTAGGTTTTAAGCATGGCAATCTACTTATTTGTAACCTCCATGGGTTGTGTTAATCACCGAGGTTACAGTTATTCATGGAGGTTACTGAAAATTATGTACGTGTATGATGTTATAGGCCTAATGATTTATAAGCTATTTTATAGATTGCTTTTACTGATTTTTGATTTAATAATTACAGTTAAATTTTAATCTTTAATAAACTGTTTTGCTTCCAATAAAACTAGCTCCACAGAATCCACTTCCACGAATTACCACTTCCACTAAAAACCATTTTCACTAAAACCACTTTCACTAACAGTCGTTTCTACTGAAACCACTTCCACTAACAGTCATTTCCACGGAAACCACATCCACTAAAAAATAAAACATAATGAAACAAATTCCCAGGAACGAACATTTTTAACAAATTTATTTGAAAATGCGCAAATTAAAAGTTAACAAGTTGAAAAATTAAGAAAATTAAGAGAAATGACTCTTAATCAATTTCTTCCCAGTAGCACGAGAAATGACCACCAGTACTTGCTCATTTGCAGTCATATAGCAATGATGCGTAGTATTTTTAAGAGATACGACTCTATTAGAAATTATGCGACCTCGAATGATACCTTGTTTCTTGAGAAGGCCTTCCATGAAAATGTGTAAATTTGGATGAGATGCCCCCATATGATCGAGAAATTGATGATGCCAAAACCTTCCAGCGAGTTATTAGTGCAAGAAAGTTCATTGTTGATCGCTGAACATAGCTTTTTTGCGACTTCTAAGCCAAGTTCGTTCAAAATAGTGTAAAAATTCCTTCAAATTTTGGGAAACTTCCTCATCTTCTTCGCTCATCCAAAAGTCACTGTGGATAATGGCATCACATTCTTCCAAAACTTCATCTACTGGAAGAAAAGCAAGAGCACCAAAAGGTTTAGCTTACGAGAAAATTTAGGATTTGCTGTGTCACTGTAGAGTTTCCTGAAGATCGGAATCTGCTGAATTTGACGGAAAAGAGCTTGACCCATATGGATGTGATAGAAGGGAAAACCGACTTGAATGCCTTGTGTGTTCGACTTGTTCAAAATCCACACATACGTTTGAGGGGGCTGTCGTCGGAATCATTTTCTTCACTTGTTTCAATACTTTAGTATAAGTTCCCTTCGATTTGTTACAAAGGAGAGCATAAACAAAAGGAATACATACACCTGAAAATAGAATTTTTGTTAGATATTTAGTTAGCGAGTAAAAGGGGGTATGGGGGCGAAGCTTGCCGCAGGGGGAGCTCCGCGGACGCTCGCGCGCGGGGGTTTCAAAGGGGGCGCAGTCCTTTTTTGAGGTTGAATGAAGTTTTATAGGTAGAAAAAAAAAGTAAAAAGCAGTGTTTGGAAAGAGAAAAAAGATAGGAAAAATGAAGATATTTAGCAAATTCTTACCTGAGTCATGGCGTGAATTGTCCATAATTGTTTGAAAATATTGGGAAGAATCTATTCCATCAGTAAGCTAGTGAGAAGATGAGTGGAATTGGCGAAGATTTTGCTCTGTAGAGAAAACAAGAATTTGATCCTCGCGTTGATTGTCGTAGAGAAGGAAATTCTCCTCTTTGCCACCAATATTAATCACTTTATCGAATTCCGAGACGATAAGTTCACCGGTTGATTGTGGATTGATTGGATTTCCAGCCGCTTGTTTTCGAGAGCGAGCAGCTGGTCGAGCCATGTTTTTGTCGGTTGGAAGAGGCATATGTGCAAAAGTGTTTATCTGAAAATAAGGAAAATTCGTAGTGTTGTAGTCTGCACATCTCCAATAGCGGACAGGTGTTCTATCCACCCAGATATAAGACCCTGTGAAATCAACAAATTGCATGAATTATATTTAATAGAAATAAATTGACTTACCATTTTTCTCATGGGTGTATCCTTCGTGGACCAGTTGAGTCTGTCCCTTGGAACTCTTGGAAGTGGCCATAGTAAAAACTTGAAGTAAAATTTATGAAGAAGGCTGACGCAAAGTAGTTAAGCAAATGAAAAAGTTTTGAAATTCACTGATTGAGAACTGAGATGGTGTGCTCCTTATACACCCCGAGAGAAAGGTATGGGATTAGTTGGGAGTTCTCGCAGAGAAATTTGACCAAAATTTCTTTCAATTTCCAGTACTCAAATTAGAAAGCAAAGAAAACTAAAAGAATTAATCAACGCGAGGATCAAATTCTTGTTTTCTCTACAGAGCAAAATCTTCGCCAATTCTACTCATCTCCTCACTGACTTGCTGATGGAATAGATTCTTCCCAATATTTTCAAACAATTATGGACAATTCACGCCATGACTCAGGTAAGAATTTGCTAAATATCTTCATTTTTCCTATCTTTTTTCTCTTTCCAAACACTGCTTTTTACTTTTTTTTTCTACCTATAAAACTTCATTCAACCTCAAAAAAGGACTGCGCCCCCTTTGAAACCCCCGCGCGCGAGCGTCCGCGGAGCTCCCCCTGCGGCAAGCTTCGCCCCCATACCCCCTTTTACTCGCTAACTAAATATCTAACAAAAATTCTATTTTCAGGTGTATGTATTCCTTTTGTTTATGCTCTCCTTTGTAACAAATCGAAGGGAACTTATACTAAAGTATTGAAACAAGTGAAGAAAATGATTCCGACGACAGCCCCCTCAAACGTATGTGTGGATTTTGAACAAGTCGAACACACAAGGCATTCAAGTCGGTTTTCCCTTCTATCACATCCATATGGGTCAAGCTCTTTTCCGTCAAATTCAGCAGATTCCGATCTTCAGGAAACTCTACAGTGACACAGCAAATCCTAAATTTTCTCGTAATACCCCTTCCACTAACAACCATTTCCGCTAAAACCACTTCCACTAAAACCATTTTCACTGAAATGCTATTTTCACTAAAACGCCTTCCATTAAAAGCCAAACATTTTGTAATTTGACTGTAGATGATTCAAATCTTTTATATTTCAGTACATTTCAGTCCTAATATAAAACAGTGAAAGAAAATTATTAGAACAGTGACGGCCGCGTCACAAAAAAATCGAACGACGGTTCTCGGATCATCACCCGGGTTTTTTCCCTGCTTTTCTGCCTGGGAGAAAAGTACGGGGAAAGGTTGAAAAAAGATCGTTCGAGTCGAGAGCAAGGAACACGGCAGTTCCTCTCGAGACGCGACAGCAGCCGCCTCGCTCCTTCTCGTCCCGACGCACGAGACGCATCGTGCCCCCAGCGTGGGGATGAATTTGTAAAAATAAAAGCTGCGTTCTATCAGACAGGTATACGTGTGTGTAATTAATCGCGCTCGCTCCTAATCACGAATCCCAAAGAACTACTCAAGTTCCCTTTACTAACTGAGCATTCGTACATTTTCCCTTTTTGCTTTTTCATATATCTTTATAAATTCAAAATACACCAGCAATGAAGTAAATTAATCTTTTACAAATTCATCCCCACGCTGGGGGCACGATGCGTCTCGTGCGTCGGGACGAGAAGGAGCGAGGCGGCTGCTGTCGCGTCTCGAGAGGAACTGCCGTGTTCCTTGCTCTCGACTCGAACGATCTTTTTTCAACCTTTCCCCGTACTTTTCTCCCAGGCAGAAAAGCAGGGAAAAAACCCGGGTGATGATCCGAGAACCGTCGTTCGATTTTTTTGTGACGCGGCCGTCACTGTTCTAATAATTTTCTTTCACTGTTTTATATTAGGACTGAAATGTACTGAAATATAAAAGATTTGAATCATCTACAGTCAAATTACAAAATGTTTGGCTTTTAATGGAAGGGGTTTTAGTGAAAATAGCATTTCAGTGAAAATTGTTTTAGTGGAAGTGGTTGTTAGTGGAAGGGGTTTTAGTGAAAGTGGTATAACATGGTTGGTGTCACTTTAAAATGAACAACATATCGTCTAGTAGCAGAGAGACAAGACATTGCTGATTTCAAAAGTCTGTTTAATGCCTTAAAAGAAAAGACAAAAATGCAACTATTTACTGCTGTGATAGATGAAATTAAAAAAATGGACAAAATGCTAATCTAACTCTCACACTCTTTCTTGGAACAAGAGCACATCTCAGGCACTAAACATGCGCAGACTTAACTGCTTTAAATGCAGCCCTGAAGATAAGTGTCAACATGATCCCCAGGTATCCTGTAATCCTGTGTCTGTTGTAAACATCAGTGAATGTATCCTTTTCAACTATCATTTCAAATTATTTCTTTCATTTGTTATTTTTTTGTTAGTTACCTCTGTCTAGGCTATTAGAGGTAGCTTAACTAAATTAAAATAATTTTTACATTAGATTGTGTTAAATTATAATTGACTAAAAATTTTCCTTAATTTTTTATTCCCAGTATCAAATAAATCTCACTCTAAATTACAGTCAGTGATGTATACTCTTCAGACAGCAATAAAGAAGAAATGCCTAAAGAATACACTTATACAGAAAATACTTTTGTTCTTGTGAAATTTTGTACAACAAAAAATACCATAAAGCGTTATGTTGGCGTTGTTCAATCTTCTGCTCGACAAGAGTGCACCATAAGTTTTTAAGGAAATCTGGACAAGATATATTTGTGTTCCCACCAAAAGACGATGTTTTTACTGTTGGTATAAAAGACATTCTTTTAAAATTGCAGCAACCAATACTGAACAACAGAGATTATATTATAGGTTTTCTGAAAATTTAGCAAAATACAAATTTATGTGAGCTAAACTTTAAAAAATAGACTTTTCTTGTGTTTAATAGGCTTATTAAGACATTTATTTATCTGTAATCTCTTATAATTTAGGTATGACTTTGATAGAATTTTAAGTTACTGATTTTATTGTTTTTATTTATGCTATATAATTATTTAAAGTGGCACTTGTAACCTCCATGGCTGCAAATGTAATCTCATTATTTATAAATTCCTGTACGACAAAGCTCCTTAATACGGCCCCGCCAACTAGAACAAAGGACGGACCAAGTTATCCTGCAGGATTTCTGCAAGTTCCTGCCGAATTATCCGGAGCCGACGGCAACGCTCGGACGAATTCGGCGGCGTTCGGCGCATCCGCATGCTGCCTGCTAGCACAGAAAACGCAACAAGGAATCAACACAGTGGCCTGCGAGCGTAGGTTGGAGTTGCGCTCCGCAGGTGTTTGGTGGTGATCGCCGATGAGGGGTCCGTACAGACGACCGTCGGACGTGTCGCCGTTGCGAGGTGCGGCGCCAGGTGAACGATGCTGCGGGACGAACGACCGCTGAAGAAGTTACGAGCGACGCGAGTTAGTGCGGTTTGCTGACAATGCGAACAGCCGGAGTTCGGACGAGTGCTGTGCTTGTGGTGATCGCTTTCGCTGTCCACCTGAGTGCCTCGCCGCTGGATCCGGTTCGTGCCCAGCACACGGGAGGTAATTCTGCGCCGCGCTGTTTGGGGCTAGCCGAGGGCCTTTCGTTGTTGCGGGCGCTGCTCCGCGGCGACGTCACGCCAGCTAATTGTTGCTTAAGCGGTGAAAGGCGCCGATCGCCGGCTTCGGCAAATTACCTGGCCATGGCCAAAGGTCCGCGCTGTTGTCGCTCTTTCTCGCGACTGTTTTGGCCGAACCGATCTGGAGCACGTCGTCTTCTCATGGGCAACACGACCATACTTAGAGACCGCCGTCTCCGCACTTTGTTGCCACGGCGAAAGCCAATTTCCTTATTTCCAGCATTGCGCGGCCACACTCAAAATTAGGCGGTTAGTTCATGAGAGGAGTGACGTAATAAAAGTTTTATTACTTTTCAATACTTTTCCATCTCCGCTAATATTTTTATACTCATAAAATACTCCGAAAACACTTTTCCCCAAATAGCTAAGGCAACAAAGTAACTCCCGTGCTTCTGCATCCCTTTTATTCTCCCCCAATTTACTTTATAGTCTCGAAAGTAAAAGCTGCTCGGGCGCGATCAGGACTGTACGGTGGATGACTCACTTCGATGAGCAGGAATAAGAAAACAAGTCGCCGTACAAGAGCGTTCAACACTTCGTAGAATGCGTCATGCGACTGAATTCTCAGAGGTCAACCGTACAATAAACAATTAATTTAATTAATTATTTTAACCGTGAAAGTATCTAGAGAACATATTTTGTCTGCAGTGTAAGTGTAATATAGAAAGTATCTCTCGATTAGTGGATGTGATTCTGTGTAAGTACGTAGGATTAGAACAGCTGATGCTGTTTTCATCCTCATCATAATCCTTGTTTTACGTTCATTTTGGTTTATTACAAATTTTCCGATTTTGTTGGTTCAATTATGATTGTGTTTATTTAGTAATAAAATATTATTATTTTTGTTTTGCATATCATAAAATTTTATTTCAGTCCAAACTGGACTGGACTAGAATACAGTCTTATTTTGTAAAAGGGCTTCTACACAAAAGTTTTACAAGGGAGACCAACAAAAATGTAAAATGGGCTTGACATTCTGCGGAACAGAAGCAACGATAAAATTAGATTTAGTTGTTATGCTATAGCTTGATCCGTTTCTAATATTCCTTTTTTCTTTGGTTACCATTTTTAACATCTATATATTTCTTCTTGTGCCGAAACCATTGTTAAATAGCTCCTCTATTAACTCATGTTTATGATTTGTAATTCTTCGTTGTATGATGCTACTACTCGCTGAATTTCATTTCTGATGAAGGTAATCTTCAAATCGTTTTGGAGTATTTGCTTACTCACGTACCATAGTGCATCCACTATTGATGTTAGCACTTTAAACTGGAAGATGGTTTTGCGCGGCCCCATAGTTGGAGCCCATAAACCCATATAGGTTTAAGTATAGTTTTATATAGTAAAACTTTATTGGAGGGAGAGAGAGAGAGTTTTAACTTTCGATCTAGAAGCCAGTACATTTGCCGGAACTTTAGATTAAGTTGATTCTTTTTGATTTGGATATGTTTTTTCTGGGTAAGACGGTTGAGATTGAGACCCAGGTATTTTACTTCTGTTTCTACAGTTATACCTACACTGTCCATTCTCACAGGTGGGCAGATCGTGCGTCGTGTGATGAACGTAATTTGGATTGACTTGGTTTGGTTTATTTTTGTTCGAGTATACTAGAGGATGTAGTAGATGTTGAAAGGCTCTTATAGCATCTTCATTTACAACCAGTATCGGTATGTCGTCAGCAAAAGAAGTGATTATAGTGTTATTGATTTCAGGTGTGTCAGCTGTGTAAAGTAGGAAAAGCAGTGGTTCAAGAACACTACTCTGAGAACACCGAAGTTGATAGGACAGAAGTCTTATTTTCTAGTTACAGTAGCTGCCTTATAATTTTTTTACAGTATGCTTGTTTTGGACTTGAAGTTTTCGGTATTGTTTTAAAAGTATATTCTGTGTTTTGAAGCTTAAAAGTATTTAATTGATTATGCTTACAGTTACTTTATCTTAAAAGTTTTTAATTAATTTAATTTAGGAAAAGTTGACTATGAAATACGACCAGAAAATGCCAAAGGTAACATTCCAAATATATATACTAAAGGATACATTTTTGCGATCAGAGAATGATTTAGACAAAATGTGCTCAACTTGGGTCATCCCAAATACTTTTATATTCATATTCTTTCCACTTAGAATCTATATGTTGTTTTTATCGAGAGTCACTTCATAATATTGCATCTCTTGTTCTCACTCAAAAGATTTTTCATTAAGTTAAGTTTGTGGAAAATATATTTGTTTCTAGATTTGTTCTTAATCTTCGCTGATTTACTCATTTACTTCATCTAACTCTTCTTGTAGCATTGGACTATCAGGAACATTTCTAGGCGTTGAAGAAAGAATAAAACGTTTCTTTTTATAAGAAACACTGAATAACTTATACCGTTAGCGATGCAATAGATGCTAAACCCTTCTTGAAAGTTTGTTCCAAGATTTCATGATTTTTTCACCAATTGAAGTACTTGGTAGATAATGGAGTGGTAAAAGTCTGACACTGCCATTAGCCGTTCTGGCATCACTTGTCCCATAAGTTTTTTCAGCGTTGTCAAAAGCTGAATGCAAAAAAGCATTTTCCAAGCTTGGAAAAGGAATTGCGATTTTATTAATTGTAATATAAACGGTTAAACACATCAACTTTCCTAAATTGACGCCGAACGGGTTGAGTAAACAACAAATTCTTAGAATATGTTAAATAATAAAGTAAGATGCACATTAAAGCAAAGATATAGTATATTTAGTATAGCGGTTTTTCTTTCTACCGCAGTTCTTGCAACGTTATTTTTAATTGTTATTTAATTCTTCATTTGGTCATTTCAGTTTTTAAGAATGATTAGCACCTGCGTCATTTTGATCCTCTTTATCATTGATTTTTTATATCAGTTTTGTACCTCTTTTACGAGTTTGTTTTAATATAATAATAATTCTTAATTCTAAGGACAATGTTGTGATAAAATAACATCACCTGTTTATCGATGGGTTTATGTTTCCAATATAAATCGGTCGTGTATATATTGCAGCTACATTAAGCAATGCAAATAAAATTGCTAATGGCCAACGTGTTGTATTTCTGGCTATTATAAAATTATATAAGTTAGTGCTATTATAAAAAATAGTTATCTCGGTTTTTATCTCTTCAGAATCAACATCGGTTGCTGCAATGTGACACATAAGCGACAGTAACACTATTTTGTTCTTTTTGTTAATATAAAAAACATTAGCTAAATCTTTCTGAAACTCGAATTAAGTTGAATAAATTTATTCTCTTAGTGTAGACGTAAAATTAGATGAAACCTTCTCATATTTCTTGTCATAGTTTCCACATGAGCTGCATTTTTTTAGTAAATATTGCACAGTCTGACACGTAGCGAATCAGTTGCTTCTTGTTACATTTCGTTTACTACCTCCAGTTGAAATGTACATTCGTTTTACGACTTTCTAGGAACTGCTGTCAATTTTATGAAGTTTCCGTGGCTGCCTTTCTGCATATATTTTTAAATTATCTGTATAAAACATTTTAGTAACATCTTTAAATGTTACAAGCATCTCGCCAATCGTAGACAATCTCTTAGGCAGAATAATGCCGTTAACAATTACTCACAAATTTTTCAAACACTTCTCTAACTGAAGCTTCTTCTTGTACATTTATTATCAAATCGAATATGTTGTAGTAGAAAATTAAATTTATTACGAGACATGACTAATAGAAATACTTTTATTTTAATCAAAGAATTTTTTATGTTTGTTCTTCTTTATTAGCCCATTGTCATCCAATGTTGGACATAGGTTTCCTATTTATTTTCCACAAGTCTCTGTTTTTAGCTACACTTGTCCATATTAAACCTACCGCCATTTTCAAGTCATCGTTCTACCTTTTTTATTCCATCGTTCGTTGTTCTTTCTCATGGTATGACCAGCCCATCTTCATTTTAGAAATGCTCCATTCCTTATTCTGCCTTATAAGCTTACAGTCAACATTTGTCTTTTCATGGCTCGTTGGGCTTTAGTAAGTTTTTCCATTAATGATCGTGTTAAGGTCCATGTCTGTGCAGCGTAAGTAAGTACTGGGTGTACGCATTGATCATATATAGATTTTATTAGTTTTAAAGATAATTTTTGTTTTTTCTCGATTATTTTATTTTCCAAAGGCTAACCATACTTGGCATGTGCGTCTGTTAATGTATAAGCTTTGATTGAATTTTTTACATGTTACAATCTATCATAAATAAATATATTATTGTACTGTCTCTATATGTTGGTTGTCAATTATATCTGTTTGCTAGTTAGTTAGTCATGACTTTTTTTTTGGTTTACTTATTTTAACTCAACTTTTTCGATTTACTTTTAAATTATCTAACATAGTTTGTAGATCTTTAAATAAATCTTATATGACTACTACAGTAGCTGCATACATTAAGTGATTGAGCATCTTGCATTTATATTTATCCCTTTATGCCCACATTTAATGTTTTTTAAAAAATCTTCAAGTGCTGCAATGAATAACTTAGGACTCATCGAGGCTCCCTGTCTTAATTCACGATCTATAGGAATATTGTTGGTATTTTTATGTAGCCGTATTATTACTGTTGTTTGATCATAGATGAAAAGAAATAGCTTTCTTGTAGTCGACGTAGACTATGCATAAAGAAAGATTGTGCTCTGTGACTTTTTCTGTAAGTATTGGGATAGTAAGAAGTTTTTCCTGAATTGTTCAATCGTCCGATAAAATTCTAGTTTTTTCTTTAACCTATTTATTACAATATTAGTAAAAAGTTTGTGCATTTGGGCAGTAGAGATATCGGTCTGTAATTGTCAAGGATTATTTTATTTCTTTTTTTGAGCATAAGAACTACTACTAGGGAATTAGTCCAATCGTCGTGTATTTTTCCTTCAAGTAGACATTTGTTGAAGAATGTTTGCAGGGCCTTGATTATTTTATCACCGCCTTCTCTTATTAGTTCATCTATTATTCAGGTCGTGCTCTGGACATTTACGGTTTTTGATGCTCGTTATGTTGAACTCTATTTCTTCTTCACTAATTTCTGGAATCTCTTCTGATATTTACGTTTATTTTCTTTTGCAATTTATTTTCTGTGGTATATGATATTGTATTTTTTGTTTATATAATTTTTTATAGCATGTCTCCGTAGTTTTTAATTTTCCTTCTTTATTTCTTACTTCCTTTCCTTCGCTATTCTTAATTACTGTAATATTTGATCTACCTACTGATTTTTTATGCCTTTCATATGCTTGTTCTCTTCAGTTACTTTTTAATTTGTTCTTTTAATTATCCTATTTTATCTTCTCTTATTGATTTCTTCAACGTCTTATTGGTCTTGGTGTATTCTATAGTATTCCGTTTTCCTTGTTTTAACAGTTCTGTTACTAAATAGTATTTTGATTTTACATTATAACTTCTTATTTTGTTCCTCGGGGCTGTAGGCACTTTATAGCCTACGTCGATCATGAATTTGTTTATAATGATGTTCATATCGTTCCAAAGCAATTTCGGTAACTCGGAGATTTCGATTTTTTTTGTTTAATTCCTGTTCATACTGTCTAAGATTTTCTATTGAAAGTTTTGTTTTTTTAATGTCCTCGGATTGTTTATTAGATTCTTTCTTTCTAATGTTTTGTTTATTTCTATTTTGGTGCGTAAGATTTTGTGGTCACTCCCTGTGTCATTGTTATTTAATGGTGCTATATTTTTAACAATTTCTTTATTCGATGATAATATGCAGTTTATTTCGTTTTTATTTTCCGTTGGGGGTAACCCAAGTCCATTTTCTACGGGGTTGCTCTTTGAAAAAAGGTATTCATTACATATACGTTCATTCCTCTCTCCTTTATTTTTGTCGTCTGTGAAACCTGAATATTTTCATATTTATCATTTAGGAATTTAGTTTTTATGTTGTTACAATTTTTAATAACTTTGTATTCAAAAGGAACCTCCAATAATCAAGCGCACATTTAGACTGTTTTGCAAGACCTCCAACTCTGGCATATGTTGGTGGCATCCACAATAACCATTTAGTCGTTCCATTTCTGCTGAGAACAAACTTTTGATGTGCTTTGCAGCGATTCCGATGCACCATGTTCATTTTCTTTATCTGCTTTATCCAATTCATTTTCTGTTTCCGTTGTAGTTTTTTTCGTGTTATCAAAAATTGTGTCAATCTTCATTCTCATCTAAAGAGTTAATAGCATTTGACATTACAAAATCACGTAGTGAACACATTTAAGTTGTATCAATTACGTCTAGATCTTAAAAGCGCTTTATATATCCATATATGTGTCTAAAATATACATAAATTATAATATAAAATATCTTGCGAATAAAACCACAGTAACATTTACGATTTTTGTACCAGTAATGTAATTCTTGTTTGTCGTAACTAAAAATTATATAACACATAGTAAACAAACTGAATTAACATTAAAACTATCGTTCCGTCTAATGCCAAACTGTTACTGAATGTTAAAAAAGAATGCATTTATCAGCTATCGAAACACACGTGTATGATTAAAGGGAAATCTTGCTAAGGATTTTTTTATAGTATATTTCGAATGGGGGCTTTTATTGTTACGGGCGAGAATCTTTCGAGCAGGCATCTCAGGTGTTTTAAATTACCAGCAAAAGTATTAGCTTTGTTAAAGCCCATGAATAGCGTTTTGCCTAATCTGTACAAAAATTATCAACGCTACATATCAAAAAGAGTTTATTTGAGGATTTGTTCCTTCAACTCTGCAAGTCTGTTATTTCGCTAATTAGATATTTTATCATGCGTAATTGAAATTTTGGTAAATCTGAACATTTCTTTTATCTATAGAGATTGGCGCAAAAATAAGAAATTATGTATTATAGAATAAATCTTGCTTTTAAATGCCTGCTAGGTTTCTGCGTTTGGAGCCTTTGTGTGGGTGCTTTGAACTCGATACATCCCGTTCTTTGTGGCGAGCTCTAGACATTGTTAAGGTTTTTGATCATTATTTCACAGAAATGAAGCTTTTGTGGCTGATACAATTAACTACTTACATAAGAATGTCACAATAATGACTTATTTGAAATATATTTATTTTACATTTTTAATTTTTAAATTTAAAAATCTTTAAATTATATACTTTCTTCAGGAAGTAGAATAATTTTTATGTAATTATCTTGTGCACCTATGACAATTCTTATAAGTGCATCGATGCAGCTTCGAATATAGCGAACTGTTGTACATTCGCAGAATTCTTTTTAATAAAATATATATTGATGTAGATTACGACTACCTAAGTTGTCGTTCAGCGTGATCCTTTGATCTCAACTTGATTTTGTAGATTTTTATAAAGAGAGTACAAATAAGTCTCCCCCGTTTTTTTTATCAGAAATTGGGCATTTATTGTGAAAGAACGGAACCTTATGTTTTATTCAAAGTACTGTCCATCGCTAGCCACTACTTTTTCCCATCTTTCTGGCAGCATACGGATACCACGTCGGAAGAATGCTTCATCTTTTTAGGCTATCCACGAATCGAAACAATTTTTAGTATCTTCATATGATGTGAAGTGCTGCTCAAACAGGCCATATGCCATCGATCAGAACAAGTGATAATCGGAAGGGGTAATGTTTGGTGAATACGGCCGGTAGAGTAGAACTTTCCAATTGAGTGTTTCTAAGTAGGTTTTGACCGCCGCCGCAACATGTGGACGAGCATTATCATGCAGGAGAATAATTTTGTCATGTCTGGAGTAGTAGTGGGCGCGTTTTATCAATTGTGTTCGGTAGGAGCCCTAGTAATGGTTTCGTTCGGTTTGAGTAACTCATAATACACGACACCAAGCTGATCCCACCAAATACACAACATGAGTTTTTTTCATGTTCAAGCATGGCCACGTGGTCCCCATGATTTCCTCTTCTTTAGGTTATTGTAGTGGATCCATTTTACATCACCAGTGACTATACAATGAAAAAACACCTTTCTTTTATGCTTGGTAAGCAGCATTTTACATGTGCAAAATCGGCGTTCAACGTTTCTCGCCTTCAGTTTATATGGAACCCAATTTCCTTGCTTTTGAATCATTCCCAACGATTTTAAACGATGTGAAATTACTTGTTGAGTCACTCCTAATGTAAGTGATTCTTCTGTAAATCTTCCTCCAATAATGCTTCCAATTCTACGTCTTCGTACAATTTCGGCCTTCCGCTACGTTCTTTGTCTTCGACGTCAAATTCAGCGTTCTTAAATTTATGAAATCACTCACGACAATTTCTCTAACTTAAAGCAGCGTCACAATGTTTTTCTACAAGCAATCGATGCGCTTCAGCCGCAGATTTCTTCAAATTAAAGAAGTAAATCAAAAGTTCCCGCAAATGATGCTCAAAACTCAACATTTTCGCACGAAAAAAATTATGTGTCGCTGATAAAAAATCGCTAATATTTTAAGGTTATTGTGTTGCCAAATGTCCAACCTTAGGATATGACGCTTTAGATATGACAATTTCAGCCATAACTTACTGGTGGTCTTTTGTCAAACACCAGAGACTTATTTGTACTCCCTTTATATTTTAAATTTACCCACGTAACACTTGCCGCAGGAAAAACGAATTCAAAAATAACAGGAAACTAAATATGTGAGATTTTTGGATAGTTTTAATAAATGTATGATCGATAATTAAAAGTTTTGCTTCAAACATTCCTCCTGGATTTTTTGTTTTGGTTCTATAATTTTTTTTTTTGAAAATTATTAAACGCTAATTTTTACCTAATGTATAGAGTCTGTATAATTTTGCTGCAATCGTTTTTTTATATAAAAAAAGAAGGCAAAATATAATAATATGGCAATTCGGACTATGCTGGTAACACAAAGATGTTTATTTTAGGTCGAATTAAAAGTTTTTTTCCTTTTTTAAATTCGTCAAGTTTATACGCAAACTAATAACAAAAACAACAGCAATTATTTTTCAAATTATAGTCTCTCATTATCAATGACCTTTTGCCAACGATCTGCAAGCATTTGAATCTGTCCGAAATACCAACTTGCCGGCTTCGAATCGAAATATTCTTGACATCCTTCCTCAACTTCATCGAATGACTCAAAGCGACCTTTCAAAAAGTGTTGCATGGAGTGGAACAAGCCGTAATCAGATGGAGCACAATTGAGGCTACAGGCCAACTCTTGAAATATCTTCTTAGTTCTTTTGGCTGTCTGAGGCTTAGCACTGTCTTGCTGAAAACAAAGCACGCTTTCGATTGATCAATGTCGGGTAGTTTTCTTGCAACTTTTCATAAACGCGTTCCAACTTCTAACAATAAAGCTCGGCACTGGCAGCGTGGCCGTTTGGAACCAATTCAAAATGCACAATTTCTTCAAAATTCCCACACACAGATCATTATTTTCTTGGCAAACCGATCCTATCACGGAACTGGTGGTGGTTCTTGACCCCGTTTGACCCATTTTCTTTGCCGATTGTGGTTGACTAGGTAAACCCACTTCTTATTAGATGTCACAATGCGCTTCCAAAAACGGTCGGTTAGAGGGTTGTTATACAATTAGCGACAAATCTCGACTCTTTTGGCGGCTTGAGCTTCGGTGAGTTCATGCGGATCCTGACGTCAAAGTCAAATTCGTGCAACTTTCTAACGACAGTCATTTGCGAAACTCAGAGGTCTTCAGCTAATTTCCGAGTTGTTGATCCAGGTTCGTCGTCCAGAGCAGCCTGCAACTCTTGTTCGTCCAACACGAATGAATTGAACCATATTTGCGCAACATGCACAGAAACCGCATCTTCTCCTTCAACACTACCCATTTCCCACTCCACTTTAGCTGCTTTCAATCCCTTCTTCCAATAATGCTTCAACAAAACTCAAATTTCAATAGTTTCCTGACTATTGAAATTGCAAAAGATAAAGTTTAATCAATAAGTTTTCAAATGACATTAAAACTACTAGCAAACAAGAGATACATTGCAAAAGAAAAAGGCGAAAAAACATTTGATTCAATCTAACATCTCAAACTAAGATCGTCTTTACGCTAAGCAAGCTGAAGAAAAATACATCATAGGGAAGATATCGACTGCTCGTCAATTTAGTTTAACTGTAAGAACCATATGTCAGCATTTTTAATTTGAGGAACTAAATAACCTGCAAACACCTGTTTATTTCAGCACAGGATTATGGAATGGAATAATATAAAGCTCATTTAAACTGGCCATCTCACAATCAGTAATGATGTGATGCTCTTAGAAATGATGAAAGCACTTTTTTGTTGTTTAGCAGTTATGCTGTAAATTGGATTCGCTGATTTACAGGCAAATGTTTTCACCTCAAATATTAGATGCATATATTGCACATGGAGGCGGTTTGGTCATAGCCTGGGTACCTTCTCTAAAAAGGGTATTTTTCGTAAAATCTAATATTACATAGGTCGGCATACATGGGTATTCTCAAAAAGGTGATTCTTTATAATTAAAGAATTTCTTGTTTGCGTCTTATTTCAACAAGACGTTGATGCATAAACTGGCTTCGATGTAAAGGCACTTGTCCGACCTAAGCAACTTTGAACTGCTACTGAAAGAACTGCAGGAGCATTTCAACTGAAAAAGAATATAAAATGAACACTCATTTGACAATAGATACGTTTTTTGAGTTCTTATTGAAGCAGTCACTTTAAAAATCATAAAATTAAAGTGTATTTTGCAGATTATTTTTGCAAGTTTAAATTATTTGTTTTGATAAGATGTACCTAGTGTTAATATATATATATATATATATATATATATATATATATATATATATATATATATATATATATATAATAAACGTGATATACTTTAGACTGGTACTACTCTAATTGTTTTTACCAAAGTCTCAAATCAAGATAAAATACGAAATGTAAGAGTATCCATAGAGAAACATAAGACAGGATACTAGTAAGAATTAGTTATCATAAATTTATATTTTTGTTGTGATTTATTAATATTATGGAGTTATGGCAATTTTCACATACTATTACTATTACGAGAAGAAGTCTATGCGGCCATGAAATTGAAGATTGTATTGCATATTCAGGCATTTTGTTGTTTTATTCTGTCTCTTTGTTAGCCATCTGGTATAAAAATTTCTTTAATAAAATATTCCTTGTTTACCAATTTTGTCAGTTGGACTATACTTTTAACATCTTTTAATATTCTTTAATCATGCTTTTCAAAATGGAAAGGTTTTTTACCGGCTAATTATAATTTGTAATTAAATGTTCTACAGAAATGTTAAGTTTCAATAAGCGTTTAGAGTAACAAATAGAATAAATTGAAATTAATAGGAAGTTAATTGTTTTTTTTTAAATTTGAGCATTCAAGAACAATTTTTGAAATAGTTGGTTTGATATGCGGTCAAAACAATTTATTTCTACCTAAGCTGCACTTTCCGGGCATTTTACTTTGTATGATCAGTGGTGAAAATTAATTTAATGTGTACCGTGTGTTGAAGTTTTCGTTTTTCTAATTTTTAAAGTGCTTTACAATTTCTGGTCAGTTTATTTACTATTTTTTTTGAAATATTTAGTAGACCCAGATATACAAATTTTGCAGATTTTAAATATATTATTATCTTGTTAAAAGTCAACACTTCTGTACCTCTTAAAAAGGTGGAATAATACATCATTCTTTGATTTGGGATTAAACTGTGATTAAAGAGTAGTTTTCTTATTTTATAAATGTACCGCCGACCTTCTCTATTTTTATTTTTATTGCTTTTATACAATCGAGTGTTTTGTTAATATATGTTTTTGAATAACTGAGTTTGTTAATTTTTTTACTTTTAATATTAACGACATTGTTAGTATTATTTGTTGTGAATACTGTTTATTATTTGGTTAAGGTATGCTGCACTCAAGACTCTTACTTTCTAATCGGGACATATTTTATTTTAATTCCGGCAAGTTCTTCACAAAGCCCCCCTTTTAGGAGTTTTGTAATTTAATGTTTAAATTTGTTGAAAGATTTGTTACAATGCAAGAGACAAATGCATACAATACAATTTAAGTTTCAGCAAGATCAGCTACTGATAATATATGAACTCTACAGAATTTGTATCGCTTTCTTTTATAGAACCTTATAATTTCATTATTATTATTGTATTGAATTCTAGTAATAGTAATTTGCTTCTTTTGTAATTTATTTTTGCATTAATTAGTAATAATTATCAAAATAACCATTAAGAACTTCAGTTCTATTTAGGACTTTTATATTTCAAATATTATTTAATCTTTTACTAATAATGGAAATTTATTATTTAAATGTATATTCAACTGAATTCTTTATTTAGGATTATTGAAGTAGACATAGCTGTTTTCTAAGAGTCCTTGCTTTCTGTATCCATATTTAATTTTTCTCCTGCTAATGTATCTTATAAATATCTAAAACTCCTCTTGCGCTTCCAAGTGTATGCATATTTTAAAATACGAATGTACATTCAGTTTTATACTGGAAAAATATCAAATACTCCCGTTTTTGTTTCTAAAAACGGAAAGCGTGCGTAATGCGAACTGACAGGATGTTACAATATCTCTCCCCAGTTTTGCTGCGAAATCTGAATGGAAGACATTTAACCTTGCACTTCGCGGTAGATGCGTTTCCTGCCTGTACAAACACTCCAAACTCATAAGAAACAGATTAAAACATCTCAGCACTGCACCGAAAGCCTAAAAAGACTGGAGCGCGCCCTTCAGCAAAATCGAGCTTTTCGAGCGGCGAATTCCGCTTGAAGTGTGGTGAGCGACGGCAGGATGCTATGCTTTCAGACGACTAACAAAGAGGAAGGAATTTTTAATTTACGTTGTGTGAATATTTCATGGATATCTGCATTTTCTGCTGACAACGCCGAGATGCTTTATAAATTAATGGAGGTGCGATAAGTTACTTCGATATTTTTTCTCGCTGGACACAGTTGACTCTTCCCGGACACTTTAGGGGACAAGTTTGGTGATTGATCGTTCAAAACTTGCCGCATGAATTTTTTGCAGGTTGATGAGGGCTGCTTCGAAAATAAATAGAATTGAAAATCTTAACGTGTTTCCTAAAACATATATATGGTGTGTCGATAATTTTATGCGACACCCCGTCCCTTTGTAAATTTTATACATGCAATTTTAAGCTGAAGGATTTTTACATATAATTGTTTTTGTCAATTTACATTTGGATTTTATTTCCCGTCATTGTTTATTTACAGCTTTGTTTCATTTGTTCCTTATTTTGTATTTGGAGACCTGTTATATTTGTTGCGGTAATAGTTCTGGTTCTTTTATATAGAACTTTTTAATTTTTTCCCTAGAATTCTAAGTTAAATAATTGTTTATCTTTTTAAAATGAACATGACACAGTCATCAATAGATTTGCGAGAGAATTCCATTAAAAATTTTTTAGGGGAAAACTCCTTTTGGATCAAAATTCAATTAAAATGGAATTAGCTTTAGACGTACACATTTTTGTTGAAATATGATTTATAAAAATAATATAAAAAAATATCGTATTAGGTTAACTGCACATATCAATATTTATGTATAATTTACGAATATTAGTTTTAGTTTTAAAGAATAACACATCTTCCCACCACAGAATATTGATTTTGTTTGTAGAAAATCAAGCTTATTGAAGGTTCTGAACGTCTTCATCAGCCCAATAACCTATTGGATACTGTTAATTATTGTGTAGTTCATTGAATTTTAATATTCGATATGATAGGGTATTATTTGCTAAGGATAAATGAAGAAATTATTAAATTACATTACGGAGATAACATACTATCGGACAATTTCACACAAACTATGGCAGTAATCCTTGAAGTATATCAACAATTATATGAAGACGAGATTTTGTTTGACTAAATAGCCAAGTGATAAAATGAGATATAACCAAACAATCAATTAAATAGAACAGTATGGTTGGTATGTGTGGTTCTAGATGAAGAGCTACATTTTTTTAAACTTTAGACTAATGTAACAGAATGTTAGTTATCTATTATTGTCTGAAAAACAATACACAAATTATTTATTTTATTCAATTAAATGTAGAGAGTTGTTTCTAGTTGCAAATTCATTTTTGCTACGGGGGTTGTCTTGAAACAGATCCAAACTGCAAAAAACCCATTCTATGTAAGTCTAGGTACAACTTATTTTTTGCAAATATTTTCACAAACCACAAGGATAATAATTTTAAAATTATAATTAGTAGCCATTAGTTCTGAAAAAGAAGGAACCAATTCTCTTTTGTCGTTTAGTTCTATCATTGTTTTAATAATTATTTTGTTATAATCTTTTGTTATAATCTCTTGCTTTGGTTTGCTATATTAGTATTGTTTTTATATTTGTTCATCTAATAATTTTTGTTCATCTAATAATTTTTTGTCGTGTAATAAATAATATGCCATTTTATTAACTGTACTATTTACTATATATATATTATGTTATTTCATCTTGTAAAAGACTTTATTATTCTCACATTGTTTCTGGTCTTGCAATCCTTTTGATTTTTTAATTAGGGGATTTGTTGAAATATGTAAATTTTTTTATTTTTGCTTTCTAAACTCGACTTAAGAATATTTTTTCGCTTCCGTTACCTTACTGACTTTCATCTTCTATTGATTTCTTCAGTTTGCGTCTTACTTTCTATTTTTTCTTTATTCTCTTGTCTGTACAATCGTTACTTCTATTAATTATTGATTTTAAGAATACATTTACACTGTGTGAAGTCCAGTATCTTTTATATATCTTTATCTGTCGATAAAGTTTGAAGAATGACAATGAAAACAAAATAAATGCGGCTTAAATTGTATTTTATTTTTTAACTTAATTCCCTTAAACTATTGTACATTGGACCAACATTGTTTTATCTTTATTTATTCTTTAAAATTGTCAGAATAACAATTTTATCTAAATCATCTCTTGGTTTACTATAGTCAGTTAAGTAAGAGTGTTCAGGTTAATGTGAAGATAAATTATTTAAAAATATTTTAAATACATGGGAACATTGTACAAAACAAAAATGCTATTGTGCCCAGTTACTACCGGTGTCGATAATTGCCTGGCATCTTCGAGCTATGCTTTTGACCAAACTGACGGTGTATTCATCCGGCAAGGACATCCAAAATGCGAAGAATTTCTGCTCCAAAGTGAACACTTTTCTTTTACGAAGCTTGTGCTTGATGTATGCCCACACATTCTCGATCGGATGTGTTTAACGATGTCAGACTGCTCTTTCCACTCGATGCAAAGCTTGCTGCGGTGTTTGGGGTCGTTGTCCTTCTGCAGGATCCAGTCCTCGTTTTTATTGATGAACCAACGGTCGGCAGTCTGTAACAAATATTTCTTATAAAACTCCAACATTTGCGGAGCATTTAGGTTGTACGTAAACAGATGCAACGTTCTAAAATCCAGTTTTGAGAAGCAGCTCCAAAAATGTGTTTTTACTGTGTGTTTACCGGTTCGCTGTACCAATCTGTTAGTTGAGGTTGACCAGGCTTGTGGGACAATAACATATCTCTAAACAGAAGCTTTATCCGTAAACATTCCATTGATCCAATCTTGGTCGATATTGTCTTTTGCCCAAGCGAGTCGCTTTCTCACATGATTTTCACTTAACAAAGGTTCCTTCACTGAACTACGGTATTTGACAACATGTGCACGGAGATGAGTTTGGATAGTTACGTGGGATATATCTCCACCTTTCTGTTCCAATTTTGCAACTCCTTGACGCAATGTAAAGCTCCGGTTCCGAAAAAACAAGTTTACAATCTGTTTTTCGACTTTAGGAGAGCTTTGCCTATCGAATCACGTTCCGGCAAGTTAGCGACCGTTTTTCTATCCTTATATCGCTGCATCTACTTACTGACAAATGTTTTCGGCTTGTTCATGTACTTATCAGCCGTTGCACGAGACATTTTCGGACCTTTCGGATGGGTACAGAGGAACACAGCGATGCGTACACGGCATCTAGCAAGAATTCAATTCCAGCTGAAAGCATCGAGGATAAAGGTTTCTTCTGTCGACTCACGAAAGAATTAGAGCGATACCTTTTACCAACTGCTAAAATAAAATGTCTCTTCATCCAAGGATATTTTGCCTAAATTCGAGGGACTTAAATCAGGTAAATAATCTGGATACTGGTGATTTAAAACTTGTCAACTTTTGCTGAATGATGGCAACTCGAATGGGTCTGTGTGTTAAAACAAATATTTTTTATAATACTATAGTGATTCTTCTAAATTCCTGCTTTCAGCTTCTAAAAAAGTGTAATATTGTTTAGTAATTATTGTATCCTTTTTAAAGGTAATAAATTAACAACATTTATTTGGTGTCTCAAAATGCTGATGTTAACACCTTTCCAGCTCAATGGTGGAAACTTGCTTTCCTCAAAAGTAATAACGGCGTCGAATGTACTGCTCTAATTGAATTTTAATTTTTGGTGTGTAATATTAAATTTAAGTCTCGTTCGTGATCATAAAATATATTTTTAAATTCATTAGGTTCTTTTTGAATATTTCCAAACAAAAGTTCTTCGAACTGTGCAAATGAGGGATTCATCATGGAGAAAGTTTATTTACTCAATTTATTATGTGAAATATGGACTAATTATTAATAAGAAATGCCTATGGCATCTACTATTTTTTGATGATCTCACATAATGGACTTTATTCTTAATCTCTGATGTAGTTGTAATTCTTTGATGTCCTGAACGTCGTTTGTCACTTATATGCATGTTGCCTCAAGACCAATATCCAACTTAAATTTAATTTTTTCCTTTTAAATAAAAATTGATAAAAGCGTAAATTTTATAATATACACGTAATGATTATTTCATTTTAAAGCTTTGAATTTGATCTTAGCAGGCCTTCTTGAAACATTTTAATGGGTGAATTGTTGCCATGCATTGAAATAAATTGGTAGTAGGAACATACTTCCTTTTAGTAACACAATTGGCTTTTGTCGCAACGAGCTTAGCTACGTAACAAATTTTATTGTATTTGTTTGGCTTGCAATATCTCGTTTTAGTTTTAGGCGGTAAAAGGGTCGCATATTGCTACACGAACTCATCTTTTATTGGATGTATAGATATTGACTAACGTCTCCGTTGAGTTTTATTGGATTTGGAGATATAGAGGAACTGAACTTGGTTTCTCAAAATATAAATGCCTTTCAGCTCTTAAAAACCTAAAACAGCAAAATAATGTATTGCTGAACTACTGCTCCACTTGTTAATATAGCCTTAATTTTGCAAATACAACGCATTTACACCTTAACTGCTCGTTAATGTGAAAGTTTATGGAGCAATTTGAATGCTTAGCAGCATTATTTCTAAATATGTAATGCACTAATATTTATTTTTGCTTGAAGTAAAGGATACGTAGTTATTAGGATGGATTTTGAAATAAATTAAAAGCTACCGGAAAATGTTTAGAATTCAAGACATTAAAATTGTTTTCATGGTCTGCATATTTTATAAATTTATTTGTAATAATGACGTATTTTGGTTTCTACAGTTTCTTAATAATATTGATAAAACCAGTGGTTATATAAGTCTATACAGGTAATGAGTTTAAAATGCAAATATGAGAAAAAAATTTAAGTTTCCTATCTCGTATAAGAGAGTTACAGATAATGTTGGGAAAATTATTTTGTATTATTATGTACGGGTACTTCCGATACGTTTTATATTTTTAAAAATCATATTTGACTTGAATGGTGCATTGTTTTAGTAACGCCATTATTCTCTGGTATAAACCGTTACCTTTTAAGAAATACTTGGGAAGTCAGGGCCTAACATATTTGGTATGTTCGTAATTATATTAAAACAATATTTTCTGTATATTTGGAAGCCGTAGCCTAATGTATACTTAAAGAAATATTCCAATTGAATTGCGACAACTTTTTCATTCGTTTTTTATTGCTCGGTATTTTGCTGACGAAACTTATGACACGGTTTCTCCCGGTAGTATTATGGTTGCCTACACGTGGTTTTCCATTATTAATCACAAGAATAACAGTGCGACCTTAACAATGTTTTTTTTTGATCAATTAAAGGCTAGCCTCCAATTGCTCTACTAGGTTGTTGTGGCTCATTTAGTACACGGTATTGTTTGCTAAGCGAGTAGGATGGAAGAAATTTTTGCGTAGAGAACACATAAATTCGACTGTGATTGTGTTATATAATTTCTTCAATAATATTAATTGAGCGAAACTATAGCATTTCCTTTTTTTAGTGCTTCTGATTTGTTGGTGTACCTGATTTTTAAAATTGTTTATTGTTCCTGGAATCCTATTAATAAGAATGTAAATTTGCAGGGTACTCGATCATTACACTGATTACACGATTACTTCAATGGTTCCATTTATAATGCTAATGTGATAATTTATAAATTGTGGAATTTCGAAAATTAATTTTTGATTGATTTATATATGTAAAGCCGTAGCCTACAAGTAAAAAGTGAATTGGAATTTATGTCGTACTTTTCAGAGATTTTGAAAAAGCAAAAGTTTGGTAATTTTTTACTACCAAACAGCCTTAATAAATGAACTAACTTCACACAAATTTAGTCTATGGCCATATGCCTTTATCAATTTTTTTAGATATATGTGTCAGAAAAAAAATGCCCAAAAAAGTAAAAATTGGTATATTTGGAAATTTTTTTCTACAAAACTATGGCAGCTATGATCATAAACTTTTAGTTCTGAATGGCTCTTAGTCTCGTATGTACCATAGAAATCTCATATACGTATACCTCCCATAGAGCCAGAAAACGTTTTTGAAACTTGAAAACTATAGACAACTTAGTACGAGCAAAAACTCTCTTGGGCAAAGTTTGTAAACTACACCGTTTAGCCAGAAATAACCAGTCAAGTTTACATCGACTTCAATGGAAAAAATTGAAATTTTTTTAGGCTGCTGTTTGGTAGCAAATAATTACCGAACATGTATTTTTTCACTCATTCAATATTAAAAATCTCTAAAAAACACGAGTTCAAGTAACAAAATGAACCACGATTTTGATAAGATATCATAAAAGCTGCGAAATGGTATATTATCCTTCATCATCATCATCATTCGCAGCCGTCTTTCTTGGTGTCTTGCTGCTATTTCTTCTGGAGTTCTTCGTAAACTTTGCTATCGCCTTATTTTGTTATTTGCAGCTATTTCTTCCGGTGTTCGTTGAGAACGTCGTTGTCGTCTTGCTTGGTTTTCTACTTCAACTTTCCGGAGTTCTTTTGGCACATATACGTCGCCTCGCTTCATTTATTGCTGCTCTTTCATCCGCAGTCTGATCACTTCTTCGTTTTTTCATGTAATTTCTGTGCTCAGCTGTTTGTGCCCGTTCCATACCAAAGAATGCTTATTTGCAAAAAGGAACAGAAAAACTAAAACAATAAGATAAATAATTTCATTTTGATTTAAGTTTTTAAAATTGCAGTGTGCTTTAACGTTACGACGATCGTTCGTGTATTTCCGCGTGGCTCCGAACGCGTTACTCTGACAACCAATGCTTTTCACACGACCGGGGGGCCGGAGACCGGGGACCTCCGCATCGCGCTTTAAATATATTAGATGTATATAACTCTTGATGATATTCCTACCGCTGAGAAAATATTTTTGTTCCATTTCCTGTGTATGAAAATTCCAACACCACTTATACTGGCGTCTTCTTCCCCCTTATAATATAATGTGTCTCCTGTCTTCAGAACCCGCATTTCCTCTCCTCTTCTCTTGAGTTCGTTCATTCCAACAATGTCTCATTTAATATGTATCAGTTCTTCTTCTAGTTGGGCTAACCTGTCCTCTGTGCAGAGTCATCTTACATTCAGAGTTCCAATGTTCATGTTCACATGACAGCCTATTCTTTTGTCTCTTATTTTTGAATTTGTGCCTCCCCCAAAATCCTTAAGGCAGACCGGAGTACCGGTGTGGGATTGTGGGCGATTAACTTTACCCACTTGGGCTATTTGAGTTTTAAAATTCTTCTTTGCGTTGAGTTACTTGGGGGGGGGGGGGACATTAAAACGCCACGTTTGTCGAGTGGGTTGGCGAGTTTTCAGTCAGACGCTCCTCTGGGGCTATGAAGTCTGCTCCTCCGTCTTTTCCATCGTTGTGACTTTATTTGTCATCCTCCGTCTTCAGAGCCGTTGGCATTCTTCTCCTGTAACCCTGGGTAGGAGCCCTTACAGAGTATTATCAGCCGGGCCAGCTGAACCCTGTTTTTTTAACGAGGTTGTTACTCCTCCCTCTCCTCCTTTATCCTGGCTTGGGACAGGCAGTGATAGTATAATGATAGCTGGCTGAGTTATATTTTCCTTAGTTACAAGCAATTTCTATTGTAATAAGTAATTAACAAAAAGGTCTCTAAATTTCTCGTAACTTTTATTTTATTTTATTATATTTGAACATTTGGGTAAGTGTAAATATTGAATTGAAAATGTATTTATTTACACGATTATTTTATATATCCTTGTTTGTGATGAAATTATGACGAAATTAAAATTTTATAACTATTTCTTCCAAATACGTCGTGTTTTAAAAAGTTCGTTGAATGGTATAAGAAAAACAAATTACCTTTATTGGCCTTTAAATAGTTGCCATATCTTACAAAAGGTTTTTGAAATATTCATAAAGCTTTTGAAAATTGTCAACAAATTCCTCTTAGGTATCAATTGTAGAACCGTTGTAATACGTTCTTGGATTGTTGCTTTTCAGGCGAGGAATAATAATAAAATGGTACGCAGGTGCCAAACTCTGGGAAGAAGGATGGTTCCTGATCACACAAGATAATGTAATCTTTACTGTTTGTTTACTAATATGCCTTGTATGGTAGAGGTTTTCCAGTACTAATTTTTAAAGCTTGGAATTCGAATACCTTTTATTAGTTACCAAGTACACTAGTAGAAAACTATTTCAGAAACACCTTGTAGGCGTGTCGAAACCAGGCAGTTATGGTTTACTCAATTGTTAATCAACGGTAAAAGTCATAAACAATAAACCTCGTTAGGCTTTTTTAAAGTACGTTCCAAGAAACAGGTGGCGTTTATTACTTAAGATAAATATATGCTTCCTAACTTTCATTTATACATTGTCAATTGATAATAGCTACAACTTATTCAATTTATATTTCTTAATTTAATGCTTTGATATCGAATTCTTTATTGCATTTTCAATACACCAAATATAAGCAATGAATATTTTTATAATTATTATTACGATTTATTAAAATGCTAAATTTTACAATTTGAAATAACCGAATAATGAAAATAAGAAAACGGACATGTCTTATTTAAATTTTTCATTTAAACATTTTTTATGTGGAGTTTTTCCCATAAGATTCTTAAAGCCGTATTACTTTAATTACTTATACACATTTTTGTTGTTTGCAAACTAGTCGCGTTTTTAATTTTTTTTGTGCGTTTTGTTTATATCAAAACTACAAACGTTAAAGTGACCTTCTAGATATGCGTTACGCAGTGTTAACTGTTGTAGGATATATTTTATTAATATATAAATTAAATTGTTGTTGTTGAAATTGTTCAAATTATTCTGGTATGATATGTGGTTCTTGGATGTTATTCACTGTAATGCGTTTTTAAATTTGACAAAGTAATTTCTTGAACAATATACTATATTTCTATATCTATTACATTCTATGTTTGCATTATTTATAAACGAAAATATGGTTTATATGTTTCATATTTGTATATAGAAAACTTTGCGAAAAATTGCATCCTATTTAAAATCAAACAATTTATTAACTTAATGAATTCCACGCATCACCCATAGTGTCTAACGACACTCAATTACTTTAAGGTGATACTTCTCATGGTAAGAGCTGTAGTTCTCTGGTCATGTTAGTTGTTCTTGCTTGGCTAAATTATTTAATTAATCTCATTGAACACATGTACAAGCTTTAAATGATAGAGGAGTTGTCGTTGGCTTTATGTAAATGACACACGGCACTTAATTAGATTACAGCGGCGGAGATTAATCAAACTATCCGGAGAATGACACGACAGTGCATGTTGTTATTGATTAAAATGTTGCAAATAAAATGAACATCGAACAGATGTCAAGCGTTTGGCGCCATTTTGTGAGCGCTTCCCTCGCAATACCATTTTTGGTCAAAAGATCACCTTTTTTCTGTTATTATCTTACCATGGTTAATTCAGATCGCATTCAAAACTATAAATCGCACTCTGTCCTTCAAGACGAATCTAAAAAGCCCTCAACCATTAAAATTGGTTGCTTCTTCGATTCACAGCATGTGCTTTTCCTTGGCGCTTTAATAATATAGATGACAATAAATTGTTAGAATAAGGTTAAAGCATTTTCTTTCATTAATTGTAATTAGATGGACAAGCAAATTGGCATCCATGATTTTTTAACAAATTAGTGTTAATTACCAATATATATAATTATTTAAGGTCACAGTAAGGTCATCTGTTGCTAATGTCTATTGATAGTAAGTGAAGTTGTTTAGAATGGAATCCATTTTCTATGGTTTCCGTTAATTGGAAGAGTTGTCCCGTTCCATAATTTTCTTTGTATACAAACTGGAATAATGTGAATAAGGTTTAGGGATCCTTGTAGCTCCTTCTTAATATTATTATTTGAGCAATTTGGATAACGTACATAGTAAACTTATCAGGCGGTAGCTCTCTGCACTTGCTTTATCTATTCCTGGTTGGTGTAACGGCAATGTGCACATTTGCATGTGTCCATTTTGTTGGAAAGTCTTAAGCATGTATTAAAAATTGTTGGCAAAAGTGATAGAGACTTACTAGGTAAATTTCTTGAAACTGTATTTGGGATCAAATCCCACCTTCGAAATTTTTAATTTATGAATTTCTGTTTTTATTTCGTTAGGGGATATCGGTTTTATTCTATCTATAGTTGTTGGAAAGTTTGTTGATATATAGTTTGTTATTTCGTTTATATGATTTATGTCACTTCCTCTCGCGGGATTTACATTGACTTCAATTTGATTAGCTAGTACTTGCACTTTTCTTGATGTGCTGCGTGAGTTACATTGTGTTTACTAGCCGCTAGGTTTTTCTCATATTTGAATATTTGTTTTTAAATGTCGAATTCGAGAAGATAAACATTTTTATTTGCTTTTTCGTTAGCTTGCCGGAAACTACGATTATTAAAGCAAAATTAGTGTTTAAGTTTCAACTACGTGAACGTCATTACGTGAAACGATGCTTTAATAACAATTTCAGTGTTACATATAACTACTTGTGACCTTATTGATCATTTTCTTGTTTGATTGGAGTGTATACCAATTATTTTTGAAAAAAAAAATTTGCGAACATATTGCGTGCATTTAGTACGAAAATATTAATATGATTTTAAAACAATATAAACTATGAATAAGACACATATGCTTTATAATATATATCTTATTTACATGAACAATATGTAACCTGATTGTTTTAATTAGCAAATTTGCATTTTATGTTTAGATTCAGCATTATTGTAGTTCCTCAATTTCTTTAAGATCACAAAAAATTTATAAACATAATCAGCTTTTTATTTGACCAAAATTTCCTTTCAGGAAGGACTATTTTAAGATTTAGAATATGTAGGAGTACAGGGGTTTCTAATTAGGCCAACAAGATGGATTTAAAATGACGTTGAACTTGAATTCGATTAACTCTCATTGAACGAATGAAATTACATGAGCCAGTGCGCGTACTGCCAGTAGAATAATAATGGTAAGGCTCTACGCCTCGCGTGGGAGTATGGCCTGCGAACTGAGAGGTTAAGGCTCTCATAAGTTCGCTCTCTCTGCCCGATCGTTGCGCACCATCTCTGGTGCGGGGCGGTGTGGCAAGCACCGCGCCTATGACGACCGCCATTATTACCCCTTGTTCGAGTGAACGCAGGTACTCAATTATTTTTAGTGACTGAGTAGGCCACCCGCCAGGCATCAGAGAGCACCGGGAATTGAACCCGGGTCCGTCAGCATCGCAGCCCGCCCCTCAACCACGGGACCACGCTGGCTTACTGCCAGTAGAACAACACTTTTTATCGTTCCGAGACGAACGTTCTAAATTAGTAATCGTGCTATATAATATTGTCCAGCAATCTTTTGACCCTTTCAAAATAATCACTTGGCGAAATTCCTTTATCGTACTAAAATATTAATGCTAACGTGTTGATTGGAAGGATTTGACTTTCTTCACAACTGATTTATTGTATCCAATCCACTGCTTTGATTGTCTTTCAGTTTCTGGTGTTTACTGAAATTCGTTTTACCTTTAAACAATCGCCTGAAGTTCTGGATTGAGTAAATAGGGTATTTATTTGCAGAGTTCTTTTGAGTTCAATTTATTATGTAAAATATGAACTGCTCGTTAATAATAAAAGCTGCCCAGGGTATCTTTAATTTCGCGCCCTTTTTTATTTTGTTTTTAATAGGCTTATATTTACATCCTAGTCGAAATATCAAATGAATAGTCCTTTTATGTGTATGTGTACCTGGTAAACTATAACAAAGACGTGCATGATGTAATAGAATAACAAAAAAGTAGATATTTTCTTATTACTAACTAAATATTGAGTGCCACCCTCAAAAGCTTTCATAATAATTAAATTAGTCCAGCAACCCCCTCTTGAACTTACTTAAATGAATATTTGTTTGAGTTCGTGTGTGCTCGGGGCTTTTTATCACATTCAATCATTTAAATAGCAGCGAAACTAGAAGAATGCGAGACGCGCGTGAATGCCTCCGAGAATAGGGCTTTGAGCTTTCAGGACTTTTGGCTTGCTATTTGTTTGCTTTATTTTCAGCGCCGTGCAACGTATTGCAGATGGAGCTGCGCATATGTTGTGCTGTTATTCATATGACAAGTAATCAAGTCTGCGGCAAATAAACATCCGAACCTATTTTAAAATATTTATGAAAATACGCCTTTCACCGAAAATGTATTCATTATTATATTAACGTTTCAAATAATTTTAAACATTTTTATGTTATTGTCTGTAACGTTTCTAAGCCAAACTAAGATTGTGATTCATTTCATTTATACAGCAATGGTTATTGTTGAGATTGTCTTGTCTAAATGATCAATCACTGAGTGACTTCACGATGCAAAACATTTTTATATAATTTTGACAAAAAATGTATTTAACGGCTTTTTTCTTTTCCCCACACCAAAAAAACCCCAAAAAACATTACTTTGCAAGTACAATGAAAACGGCTTATTTTTTCTAATAAAACATTTAACAATTCTACCAATTGTAAGTATTTAAGATAGATTTGGTTTGCAGTGGAAAGGAAATTATACCAATTTGTTGATATAAATTATTTTGATGGCATATAGCCAACAGTGAAAAACGAAGTACAATGAAAAATTATAAAATGAATCGTAGAAAATGGAGGGGTTAAAAGAAATTTTTGTAAGGAATAATTTGAATGAGACAAAAGGGCAGTTAAAAGGAACGCCAATGTTTGTAGCTAAAATGAAAGAAGAATTTATTATTTATTAGGTTGAGCAATATGCTAGCTTTGAATAATTTCTCCTCGAGCCGTATCGAATCATAGTTTTGTAAATTTGCGGCGTAATAAGCCTATAAATATGTATGGTAACGACAGCGTTGCAATCGGCGGGCTATTGCACTTATATGAGATTCGAAGCGATTTCCTGTTAGGGTGGAATACATAAGCAGCAGCGGATATACAGCCTGGGAAAACATTAGCGCTTTTCAGAGCGTATCCGCGAATTTTTCCAAAACACTCCGAGCAAGTAATCAGATCAATTTCTGAATAGAAGAGAAAACGAATTTGCATGGCTGCGGCAGCCGAAACCGATAAGGAGTTGGTCGAAACTTTCGAATGGGTCCGGAATTATTCATGATAATTGACCCATTTAGATGTTCGGTGCCGCATAAAGGTCGATGTTGCAATTTATAACTTCGCGGTATTGATTAATGGTATCTTAAGCGCCCGTTTGCTGGCAGCATTTTTGCTCCTTTTTGCGGTTAATTGTGCCCTGTGTTTTGTGTGGCATTGTGCACTGAAATTGTCATTTAAAGTAGGTTGCGGGAGCATAAAGGGACCTTTAGTTTATTTAAACCATTACTAGGCAGTTTGCAGTTACAAACTCCAAGGTAAACCTCTGTAATAATAGTTTATAAATAAGTTAAGAGCAAATATTTCACAACGAATGTTTTTAGCTGTTTGTGTATGAATGAAGGTGAGGAGTTATGTATATTGTAATACTTGGTCGAAGTAGCCGTATTATAGACTTAAATTTGAATCTGCACATATGTACATAGAATCTAGGTGCAACAAATAGCATTTTATAAATTATAGATAAGTATAGATTTCATGTCTAAAGACAAATACATCAATTTAAGCCTCAAAGTTCATGGAGAATTTTTGTATTTTATTAGGTTGAAAATGCACAATTGTGTATGATCATTTTCGCTATAAAAGCAAAATTACCTGAACTTTTATGTTTTTTGAATAATATCGTGGTACAAAAACGTATTAGTAGTATTAAAATTTCGAGAGCACGACACCCGCGAGGTAAAGGTCTCGACCTGTCAAACTGACGCGCGGGTTCGAACATTCTATACCCTATCCATTCGCCAACCCGCCTGGGAAGCGTGGCGTTTAACTGCCAAATTCCTAATTGAATTCCAGAAAACTGCAAAAATTCAAGGAAAGGCCTACGTCCTGCAGTGGACTTCAATGTCTGGGGAAAAAAGTATTAAAATAACAATAACAAACAAAAAGATTAAGACCCCACCTTACGCAAGCTTTAGAATTAGCAGTTTTTTTTTATTACTCCTGTTTGTTTACAATCTGTCAGTTTTTTGGATAATAAGTAATTTGTATAACAAGGAACACGGTATGACGCAAATTGCGTCCTATTGGAAGTCAAACAATTTATTATCTTGCGCTTGGCACCATTTTGCGCGCGCTTCCCTCGCAATATCATTTTCGGTCAAAAGATCGCCCCTCTTCTGCTATTTTTTCCAGATCGCAATCAAAACTACAACTTGCACCCCGTCTCAGAAGACGAATCTAAAAAACGCTTAACCATTAAAATCAATTGCTTTTTCGATTCACAGCGTGTGTCTTTCCTTGACTCTTTAATAATGTGTATTAGTGTTTGTTTGGCTATCTTTCGGTTCTATTTTAACTACTACTCAGTGCTTCCGTAAGGTATTTTTGTTCTGCTATTTTATTTAATTCTAAGATTAGTGGCTTTATGTTTTCTACACCAGTAATAGAGATTGGTGGAGGTTTTGGATCCTTTTTTTGTTCGTCATTGCGTACATTCGTTTCCATTGATTCTGTTTTGGCAAGATTCTCGTAACGATTCTTTAAAGCAGTACTGTTAAACAACTAACATTTATTTGATTCGCTTTGACTTGAGTGACCATTTTCGTCTGTGTTTCTTGGTAGTTTGTGGCTTTTTGCATATTGCCTTTCATTATCATGTGGTGTTTGAGATAGCGTTGATTCTCTTACAGAATAGTGTATTGTTTGATTAGATAATTGGATATGTGGTTGTTGCTGATTGTAATTAATAACAGAATAATGTTGAAGTTGTTGTGACATCATCATGTGAGAGTAAGGCATATTGGCTGGCACGTACGGTGCATTTTGATTATATATTGTCGGAGTTTGTTGCATATAGGGCATGCTGTTAAAATAAGGGTTGTTGGCCATTTTGGCGCAACCCGATGGTAGGTATTTGTTAGTATTGGCACTATAAATTGTAAGATTTTGATTAAACATTTAAAATGTAAAAATATTTGATTTATTATTTTGTTATCTTAACATTGACCTGTGGTCACACATTTATCACTTTGCATTTAATATTTCAGCACGAAGAGTACGATCGCATAACTTTACTTACAAGGCTGCGGTTTTTATCGCTGTGATAGGGCAGGTAGAAATGGCTTGCAACACGTCTGCTTGGCTTCGATGCTCGAGTCATATTTTTAATTAGCAGTTACTCGTATATATCTAGGGGTATAAAACGGTACAAGAAAACGGTTTAGAAGACTAGACAGAAGCATCTAATATCAGTTTGGTTATCTATGATACTTTTGCAAATCTAGCAACAGTCTATGACGTGTACCTTAATAATGAGGAAGAGTAGAACAGTAGGTAATCAAAACTGCCTTATTTAGGTTCTTAAACAAAGATTAGGGTAAAAAGGAAAAATATTAATATAAAAGGTTGAAATCAATAAAATATCGTTAATTTAAAAAATATTTTTCCTATGATAGGCGAAATTGACTTTCATCTTGATTGAACTATAACAGCTAAAATCTTAAAGACTTACCTGAGTTTCACAATTTTGTTGTCGCTATTTAACTACCGTATTAAGATTTTTTTTTAATTTACCGTCACTGCCTTTGTCAAGGATGCCAACGAAAGTTTAGACCTTCGGTATTCTTTAATTTGTGAATTGTAATTTGATAGTTCATCGATATTATGGCGTTAGATAACATCTAGACAACGCAGTGTAAAGCGAAGAGTAAAAAATCGCGTATGTCAGGCAATTAAAGAATTAAGGATTATTTTTCGTCAGAAATTTTAAAAAGTCTGTAGAAGAGCAGTGAACAAACACTGATAGATATGTTAGTGTACAATCATTATTGTTATCAAGTGATGAAGGACTTTTTACGTTTTGTAAACCACTTGTTGACCACTAATTTTGTTACGGAAATGTCAGAACAAGTAATTGTTGATAAAGGTTTCTTTATTCATGTTATTTTTAAGGATGAACCAATACTTTACCTTCAGACTTCAACTTTAGTTAAATGTGTTTAGCGTGAAAACTTGATGCAGATGAAGGAAATAACGGCTTAATAATCAATCCCAACCATTGATTATCTGATCACCAATGTTATTGTAACCAAGAAGCAAAATTTTGTTCTTGCTAGAATCGAGCAACATAAAAGAAGAAAAGATCATGACACAGCAGCATTATGCAAAGCATTTGTGACACCTTATTCTTTTGAATGTTAGTTATTTTGCTCAAACGCATTGAATTGTTTGTGCCCTGATCAGTCAACTTTAACTGACATAATCGCATAAGTACCATACATGAAGATTGGTGAAAAAGATTTGGGAATTTTCAGTTTTAAATATTTTAAACAACCCCGTTTTACAAATGTAAGTATGTATATCCTGTTTTTTAGTGACAAAAAATATCTATATTTGGAGGGGTTGCGTGAACTCTTTACCTAAGATTAAAATTTAAATTTAAAAAATTCAATGTTTTCTGAATCAGATATTTGAAAAGTGTATTGACAATTTTTCCACCCGCCTATAACGTTATCTGTATAAGAACGGTCGCTACTTGGTTGGCGTGATTTTGCTCATTTGAATTACATTCTTTTCGTTTGTTTTGCTTTTTAAATCTTAAAAACCACAAAATAATCGATTAAGAGATGGAAAAACACTTTTCTGAATATTCCTGCAGTTTAATCGATTATTTTGTGGCTTTTAAGATTTCCCAGTTTCACTTCTTGTCAATTTTGTCTACAGGAGTGAGTTTATCACACGTTATATGTATCATCGCTACCTACTATTTTACTTGATTTGTGACAGAATTCTAGCTGTTACATTTGATCAGAATGTGATCAAATTCTACTTTTGCTTGAATGTGCGCGCCCATGTGATGTAAAGTCACACATTCTTCCATTCCATATATGGTTTACTTTTTAATATTGCATTAAAATAAATTAAATGAAAAACAAATATATTTTATATACTTATATCTAATATATGAGAAATATTGATGTGAAGTCCGTTTAAGTTGTGTAGCTATTAGTCAAGGAAGAAAGAAGAAGCACAAACAAGTATTTCATGAAGCTTACTGATTACAATGTACCTCATAAGAAGTCACCAGTAGCACTTAAACAAGCATTATATTGTTCGAGTAGGCTATGAAAGAAAAAGATCGGTTGCTCTTTTAAACTGCACACTTTACTTCTTCATCTATGTTCAGTTGTTGTCACTTTAGGAATCCTTTCATGATCTGAAAAGATGAAAGATAAAAAACACGCTGGCAATATCTTAAATAGGACTATCGATTATGAGGACTTGAATGCAACAAAACCGTTGTTTCCTCTCAACTCTAGCGAATATTCATGGTCATTTGTTTGACCATGAATTTTTATTAGCGGTAGCCGTTAAAAAATTAGTTATACTACAAAAATTAAATTTGCGAAAAATGTAGTAATACTATGCATGCATTATATATGCAAATATATAAAGGGTTGCACAATCTGAATGCCGAAATTGAACGTTTAGTGTTATTTTTTATTTTGCGCTCAGAAACTCTGATATTTTGACTACGTCATCTATGATTCTTGTGATTAGTAAATACGGAACGCTATATGAGAGAACAGTGGGTTATTATTATTAAAACGTATTACAAATTCGGGAAAACTCAGCGGAAGTGGTACAAAAACTCAGTGGAATTCTTAGTCGAAATATTGTTTTAGAATTTGATAAAATTGGATCTCTTTTTGCCGTAGCTAGTCAAAATGTTACTGTCAATTCGGAAATATTGACTTGACATGTACAACTGGACACTTCAAGAACTTTACCCCTACATCATCATGCGTACCAAATTTTAAAAAAAATTGAATTCCGACACGATCTTGTGATTTAACGCCTGAAACTTCTTGATAAAATCAATTCAAAGTCATTTTATTAGCATCTATGTTCCAAAACTCAAATGTTAATTCGTCATCTGAACACAACTTGTAGTAGAATTTAGAATAATTTAGATTTTTAAATTATAATTTCTATAATATGACAATGCAAACAATAAGTTAATTTAGCAGGAATTTTACACTATTATTAGTATGTTTTATTTCGTTTTTGATAAACAAAATTTTTTGTAAACAGTGACCTTTAAATAAATAAAATTATTGGTTTTAATCGATACTACGCTAAAATTTTTAATTAAGCTTAATTAAATGGAATATTCTCTAATTTATACTAGTTTGTTGTTGTTTTAATGATTAGATTAACCTTTGAGTAAATTAGAAATATGACCTCTTAAGTGTATTTATCTACGATATTGAATAAATATCTGCACATTATTTGCAATGCTTGGCATTGGCTTGAATCGTAACATAGATTTGCTCATGGTGGTTTTATGTTAATTTTAGCTTGAAAAAGATTATAAAATAATCCCAAAAAAATTAAAAACAATGAAAACCATAATTTTTTAAGTATAATATTTATGCTACAATCTAAGTCTTTAGGATAACTCTTGACTACTGATAACTAAATTAGTATACTAATTACTTGCACTTTAAAGCTGATTAGTGTGTTTTGACGGACATTTGAATTCAAAAAAAGTGTTGGGATTATTATACAATTTTATTATTTTCAGTATTTTGGAATATCCTCCCAAAATAAATGTTTAGCACAAATTTGGAGTACATAAGGTACATCAATAAAAATTAGGAAATATCATAAGTAGGTAAAAGCGTAGAATTGGAGGAAAATCGATGATTTTGACCATAATTGGGATTCCGAATTTCTGTAACAAACGCACGAGTGATCATTTTATTCTTTAAGAGTAATATATTTTTTTTATTATTTGTTGCTTATTTACAATCTACTCTCACACGAGTAATAAGTAAATTATTTATAACTTATAATTTTATAACATGTCATTGGGGGGATCCGGCCAACGCCTTACTCCCCGTAGGCTAAACACTAAGTTATTCTGGGTAGTTACACTGGAAGGTCTTGTGGCCAATTTCGTTTTAATCGTCTGGTGATGGTTGGCTGGTTAGAGAGCTGTTCTATTAGCTGGTTTTTATGTCCTGCCAGGTGGTTCGTGTATGTTCGAGCAAGCTTCTGTATCTCTGCGGCTACGTATGGAATTCCTAGGTCTGTGTGAAGCGTTTCGTTAGAGATGTACCATGGGGCGTTGGCTATTTTGCGAAGGATTTTTGAATGGCTTCGTTGCAGGATATTTGTGTGGGAGGCTTTAGCGCATCCCCACAACTGTATACCATATGTCCAGATGGGTTTTATGATGCTTTTATATAATAGTAGTTTGTTTGCCAGTGAGAGTTGGGAACATCTGTTAAGGAGCCAGTGCATTTGTTTAATTTTAAGGTTTATTTGTTTTCGTTTGGCTTTGAAGTGAGTGCCCCAGGTGAGCTTATGGTCTAGGTGTAGTCCAAGATATTTGATGTCCGTCTTCTGAGGTATCGGAGTATTGTTGATGTTGTTTAGTGGGCTTGCAATACGTATATTTGTGAAAGTGATTTGCGAGGATTTGTCGCTATTGACTGTAATTCTCCATTTGTTGAACCAGTTTTGCAAGATGTCTAAGTGTGTTTGTAGATGGGCTGCTGCAGTTATTGGGTTTTCGTCTATTGAGAAGATAGCTGTATCATCGGCGAACATTGCAAGTACAGTATCGTCAGTTGAAGGCGTGTCGGAAGTATATAGGAGATACAGCAGCGGTTTCAGTACGCTACCTTGCGGTACTCCAGATGTAATTTCGTGGTATTCGGAAGTTATGTTATTTACTTTAACTTGGAAAGTCCTCTGGGTTAGATATGATTTTAGTATGAGGTACAGCTGATTTGGAAAATAGAGTTTTATTTTATATAACAGACCCGTGTGCCATACTTTGTCGAAAGTCTGTTTTATGTCTAGGCATACAGTTATGCAGACGCGCTTGGTTTCTTTGCTTGAAAATGCTTTGGTACAGCATCATGTTAACCATGATTTAGTATTTTGTCACTATATTATTGAACTGTGCATGAAAAATTGTGAGATAGTATTTTCTTATATTTATATTTGGAAGCAATAAAAAATAAAATATTTCCAGACTAATTGGGCTCAATGGCCTGGATTGTTTAATTATATTTTAAACAGCATTCTTATAAGACGGAAAATCAACTATAGGCAATCAAAGATATGTAACCCAAATATCAGCTGTTTTTTGTATTTTAGTAAATTTAGATATTTGAGAGCGTTGTACAGTCAGTTAGTAACAGCGTGTTCGGGTTAATGCGGAAAAAAATATTTAAAAACATTTTCAAATACATGCGATACATGCGTTGTACTCCATCAGAACAGAGATGCTATTGTATCAATAATGTGTCCAGTCACCACCGGCGTCGATAATTACCTTACACTTTTCTTCCACGAAGCTTGTACTTGGTGTATGCCCACACATTAGGCGACCGCGACGGACATTCAAGTGTAACGATGCCAGACAGCTCTTTTCACTCAATGTAAAGCTTGCTGCGGTGTTTGGGGTCGTTTCCTGCAGGATCCAGTGTTCGTTTTTCTTGATGAACCAACATTCGGCAGTAAGTAACAAATATTTTTATAAATCTCGAGCATTTTCGGATCATTTAGTTGTACGTAAACAGATACAACGTTCCAAAATCCAGTTTTGAGAAACAGCCCCAAAGATGCACTTTTACTGTGTGTTTAACGATTCGCTGTACCAACCTGTTAGTTAAGGTTGGCCAGGATTGTGGAACGATAATATATTCCCAATCAGAAGCTTCGTCCGTAAAAATTATATTGGTTCAATTGCATTCGATATTGTCCTTTGCCCAAGCAAGTCGCTTCGTCACATGATTTTCATGATTTTTCACTGATCTACATTTGATATCATGCGCACGGACATAGTTTCGGATAGTTACGACGATATATCTACACCTTTCTGTTTCAATTTTGCTGCTCCTTGACGGAATGTTAAGCCCGTGTTCCGCAAAAACAAGTTCACGATCTGTTTTTCGACGTTAGGGGACATTTTGCCTATCGATATGCGTTTCGGCAAGCCATCGACCGCTTTTGTCTATTTATATCCCTGCACCCACTTGCTAACGAACGTTTTCTACTTGTTCATGTACTTAGCAGCCGTTGCGTGAGACATTTTCGGACCTTTCGTATGGGTATAGAGGAACAGAGCGTCGTACTGCGATGCTTACGCGACACGCATGGTGCTTTACGCGTTTCTCTAGCAATAATCCAATGCCAACTGAATCTTTTGTGACAAAGCATCGAGGTCAAAGTTCTCTATATCGACTTATGAAAGAATTAGGACGATACTTTATACCACCTGCTAATTATGCTGTAACTAACTATATAAGATTTCAATAAAACATTTATACTTTCAGATGTATTTGAAATGAAATTTTATTTTGTATAAAAGTTTGTCTTATAACTGTCACTAATAAATCCTCAAAAAGAGACGTCTAGTTCACTTTTATAAATACAGAAGACATGATGTTTTACAAGAGTTATATTTAGTTGTAAATGGAGCACGTAACTGATTTCAAATAAAAAACTAATTGAATAACCTACAAATAAATTTAAAACTGTTAAGTGCAAGTTGTTAAAACTTGTTTAAAAGTTAAAGTTAAGATTGAAAAAAGTATAAATTCGGAGACATGAAGAATGACTAATATTGAATTTTTATTAAAATCGTATTAAAAGATTTTTTTGTTTAATTACAAAGTTTTAATATGATGGGTTACGATGCAATTAAATTATTGTTTTTTTTTATCTATTTATGGACATCCGTTGCTGCGTTTTTAATGTATTATAAAGATTATATTCTTTTTAATTAACGTTATGTTTTTTTTTACATAAAGTTTATTTGATTAAGGAGCTACACAAACACAATTGACTGCGAATTTACCAATATTTTATGGCAAAAATACACCTGTTGTGGTTTGTACATACTTATTTCTAAATTTATCGATCCCTTCCGTGTGTTTTATCGATCCAATGAGGCAATTTTGCTTGTAAATATTTTTTTATCTGATCATTTGTAATTTACTTTAGGACATGTTGGCGTTAAGCAGTCGGCATGTATAATTTGCAGTTTTGTCTGCTTACCCTTTACCTTAGCTAGATTGAACATCCAAAAATGCTACATCGTTCTCTTATCTGAGAAAAGGCGATGCAAAGCTGGCAGCTTTAACATTTAATAGGCGCTTCTTATGTTTATTTCAGTTTGCGTATACACCGTGCGTTCCCGATGCTGCTAATGAATTTTAACAGACATGAGGCACGAAGCTAGCAACACGGAGTTCTGCCTAACTTTCGGGAATTAATTTAAAACAAATACCAGGCGGTTGGCGTCGGAGGTGCTTGAGACCTTGCCTGGTGCCGGCGCAATATTTATTTGAAAGGTCAAACGTTCCACGTAGGCTTCTCTGCTGACCTTATCCGCGAGGAATGCCGGCAGCTGCAGCTCTGCTCTTCGAAGGCGATGCATCATTTAAAAGTAACTCAAAGTAAATATTTTTAATTAATTTTTAAACTGATTATACGGCGTGCGCGATGTTGCACCCGAAATGACCTATCGCGCTTTATTTGCTTTGAGGGGCTTCATCACCTTCGCAACGGTTGTTGATGCCGTCATCGTGGATATTTAGGAAGGTGACCTTTTATAATGCTGAACGGTTATGCTGGATGTTTGAACGTCGTTTGTTTATTTATTCTTATTTTCTGATTTGCTAAGAATATCCGTGTTTATTATTGATATGACTTGTGATTACTTATAAAATGTGATTGTTAGAAAGTACATTTTGCTGTAATTTATTGAGGAGAAAGTGACACCCAGCGGAAAAATTTATTCCCAAAATTTGCATTTCCGAATTTAGAGGCTTTATTTCCTCAACATTTTTGCATTGCGTTTGGTTGTATGTGGCTAGCGCCCATCGAGAACATTCTTCGTGTCTGATTCATATATGCAAGTTCAAAGTCCTCAATGATTTTGCAGAACTTCTTCATGGCGTTTTACCGTAAAATTTGGTTATGCTGTCGGCCAACCTGTCTGCTCCACGCCTACAGTACCCACGAATAGTCGCTTTAATATTCAATTCGGTCAGAATTGTAAAATGTCAATTTCAATTGTAGCTGTGTTTTTTGCAACTCATTTTAATAGGAGAGAACGAACAAGTGTCAGCTGATATTTGGTTAGGGTAATATATTTATATTTAAATGGATTTAACTGTTTGATTTTTGAAATGAATACATATTAATTTGTTTGGGCTAGGTATTTATTAATTTCAAATTAGAAATGCTGTTTAGCGACTTTATTAAATAATGTATATTGTATTAATTGATCTATAAATTACTGGTTTGTTCGAAAAGTTCGTGTCGATTATTAGGGAAAATTCTTGTGTCCATGTTTCCCTCTTTCATGCAACTAAAAATTCCATCCTTCCAGAACTCAGGTTTCTGGGTGAAAAATTTCTTAGGCGGCTTTTTGTGGCTTCCAAATAGTTGAGGTTCTTGTTGTTAAGAACAATTTATGTCAGATAGTCACAGAGACAACACGACTCCCCTCCTGTTAGCAGTTGCGAACCGTATTTATTTGAATTTATTAACTGGTAGTTTAGTAGGAGCTCATAATGCAGGTTTTCTTTCCAATACCACCATCTGGCCTTTTCGGATGGAGGCCAGCTTTGGGGGTAGCTAATGGTGGTTCGTTTCGCTTGCCCCACGACCTTCTTCACTCAACATTGTTGTAAATGATCCGTTTTTATGGACCGTCAATAACTGCTTCCAAAACGGTAGGATTTTGTTGCATTTTTACAGCGCATCACGAATGGAAAAGTTAACCATTTTTCTCGGTCAAATTGTACGGAACCCAAACATCATAGTGATTTACTTAATCCAGCTTACCTAAATGCTCTTTAATTTTTTTAGTATTTCTGTTAAATCTTGTGTCGTGTATCATGGGTTATTCTCAGTTAGTGTCTTGATTTGCTTATAATAAGTGCAGGGTCTACCCGAGCATTGTTTGCTTTTAAATTCGAAGTCGCCAGTTATAAATTTAGCGGACTATTTTCCAACAGTTCTTTCAGGTAAAGAACTTTTCCGCAAATAGCACATATCTTTTTCTTGCCTTTTCGGTAATAAAAAAAATATAAGTGTGTAAAGTACACTTTGTTTGCTGCTATATTGAAAAGGATATAAGAATGACTTTTTTTATTAAGATGCCTTTACACATCGTGTGTTTTCTATAACTGTGACGTATTCAGACATTTTCTAGTGAAAATCAGGACGAACTTTCCTGACAACTCGACATATTATGTGTGTGTTCAGCAATCTACTATTAAATGGCTGTAAAAATTTTAGGGTGTCCCATGCCTCCCTCAACCGATAAGTGAATAGCACGACACATTTATTGGTGCCGCGAAATGCTCGGTAAATTTCAAAGTTGAGCATTTGCTAGATGATCAGTATGGTAGTAGGGGACAAAATATGGTTTTATTTTTATGCCGACTAAAGCCCAAAACAAAGTTCGCTAATAACGAGGACTGTCTAGTATCGAAGAATGACGGGTGTGCTTAGATTTCTTAGAAAATATAGTTTGTTTGACAACCAGTTTTCAAGTGAGTACCGTGCACAGACTGTGCTGGAAATGAATTATAAATTGACAAAAAATTTAAATAGCGAATACAGGCAAATAGTTTGCGACGAGACTTGAATTGCACTAAAAAAATATTCAAGCACATATGTTGTTAGTTCGAGTCAAACTGATCTCGAAAAAGAACGAACCGGTAAAAGAGCAGTTAATAAGAAACCTGCGAAAATTGCTTGAAGAATGTGTAAGATTTGAATGCACATATACACCTGCAAGAATTAATGAAGAATTACTACTAGAAAAACTTTTTTGGAGAACTCAAGAAAATAAATTACACGATGAAATGCAACTGGCAAGGGGACTTTTAAACATTTCATTATTTAAGTTTTTTTAACGGGGTTCTTGAAGATGCCCCGTTTTGTAAAATACGTAAATATGGTACACTGCAATTTTGAATTTGTACATTCAAGAAAATTTTGTGAAATCTAAGATTTACAGTTTCTATGACAAGAATGTGATCATCGTCATTTGGTAAGGAGGCACCAGAGCGTTATATGTATTAATTCGTTTGTATCTTTATTTCGTGCTCTTTTGTGCAGTATATAGTTTGTCGGCACAGTATGCTGTTGATATCAGTGAATTCGTTATCTTTACAGGTTCAAAATTCCTAAAGCGATGCAAGCCAGTGTTTTTAGTGAATCATGCGAAAGGACCGAAACTGATGTGACGTACAAAGCGGCTGCAAAATATATGCTGAGGTCGGAAGCATTCATTAAGAAGTGGGTAAAGCGATGTTGCATTTTTTTAAGACAAGCCAGGCCTTTAGCTGCGCTATGCTCTAATAAAAATTCGCAGAAAGGAATTCAAGTCTCTTTAAATACGATTCGAAGAAAAGAAAAAAAACCGTAAACAATAACCCTAAACATCGTAAGAAACTGCTATAGTGCCCAAAATCTCATTTAAAATGTGTGGCCTTACATGAAAATGAAGTCAACATACACGGTACACAGCTGTCATTTCAAATTAAGATGATATGTCGATATTTATCAAATGATTACGTAGTAAATCTCGTGAAAAACTTGGGGAAAAAGGTGTGAAACTATAAACTATAAATATTAGGTAATTGCGCAATATTATTATTTTAAGATTACAGCTCTCACTTTATTATTAAACGGACTGTGTGGGATACATAACACGCAAGTAGGTTTTCGTAATTCTACTAAGAAATTTTAAGCGAATAAGTATTCGTAGCTTTTGTTGACTGTAAGCATGTTTATAAAAAAGCTACAAATAAGCGAATATTGTATCTAGCTTAAGAATAAACATGTTAAATTATCTGCAAATACCAGCATATTATCTATTATGAGCTTTGAATAAAAAAATTTAACTATGTTTAATTTATTTAATTAAATTATCATTTTTTCGGATTTACTTTATGTAATTTTATGGATATTTAATTAAAGAAACGACTTTTTTAAATAAATTTGTACTCATTTAAACAAAATTAAACAAATTGTTTCTTTTCCGAGTTTTAAACAAATATTTTAATTAAATTAAGACTATATTAACGCCTGATTAAAAAATGCAAAAATGTAGTCAACGGGATTTTAATTCATACGAAACTGTGTTAACCACTGCGACAATGGGCACGATGTCACCTATAGGCCTCCAGCTTAAATTTCTAGTTCTTTTATTTGAAAAAAAAACACAAATTTGCTTTTTAATGTAACCTCTGCTTTTGAAAACTAGCCTATTTTTACAAATACAAAAATTTAATATAAAATTTCTGAACTTTTATTGTTGGTAACTTGGGACATAATTAAATTGGAAGATATAGAAATTGTTCAAAGAAAAAATGATTTAGAATAATTTTGATTCTTATTGTGAAATTAAAGCAGTATAATGTGGGCTAACTATATATTTTCAATTATAGACACATACATGCATCGTTTTGGTGTAAATATGAATAAAGAAACGACCGAAAAATTAAATTATTATCCTGGGCTGCACGACATTTATTGCGAATTGGCAACCCTGCGCGTCTTAAATGTGATCTGACGTTTGCAGTGTACACTTTGACATTTTTGACGGCACATGTACTCGGAACGTTTAATTATACGGACGCTATTTTGTTTTTATTAAATTGAAAATTTTCTCAGACAAAAAATGGTAATCACATGTGAACCTGTACATAACCACTATATATCGTTGGTTTAATGAATTTAATCGTTGTGATAATTCTCTGGCGGTTGAATTTAAAGAAGATCGTCCAAAATCGTCTGTGGTGCCAGCAAACATCGATTCCGTGCGCGAACATAAAACAGAATCATCATGTGACTTATCGTGAAATTCGGGCATTCTTATGCATTAGTATGACTACCATACATTCGATATTGCATGAACATGTAACCCTGAAAAAGTTGTGTGCGCGTAGGATTCCATGTAAGCTAACGATCGCTCAAAAATGGCTCGGGTCGATTGATTGGTCGAAAGAAATACCCAAGAAATATGATGGCGGTGCTTCAAATGCCGTTTACAAACATTGTCATAGGTGACGAATCTTGGATCTCTGCGTATGAGCCCGAAAGTAAATAGCAGTCGACTGTATGAGTCTTCCAAGATGAGCCAAACTCAACAAAGGTCCTTCGCGTTCGAAGCACTTCTAAGTAAAATCGTAAAACGGTCAATTCTTAATAGTACGCAACCACTTGTTCGCCAGAAGTCTTCGGAGAAATAAGAACGACGCCGGATCACTTTCCATCATGGCAATGCGAGCTCACATACATCGATGCAAACAATTCGCTTTTTGAACAATCAGACCGTTGAATTGAAGGGTTATCCACCATACAGCCATGATTTGTCCCCTAATGATACATTTTTGTACCCGCACATGAAAAACAAGCTGCGTGAGTAACGATTTCTGACGCCGGAGAGGCCGTTGATGCGTTCACACCCTTGATTCGGAGATATCTGATTTGCTGTGGAAAAAATGTTTTGAAAATTGTTTTCAGCGCACGCATCAATGTATTGATCGCTAGCGAAAAATAAAAAAGTATTCAACAAAACATTTCTTTTTAATTTAATACATTGTTTTATATAGTATGATTCAAACTGAACTTTAGGATGTTTTTCCTGAATAAAACATACAATATTCGAACAATCTTTATTTTATTGCTGTCAATAAAAGTACGAACTTAACTAATTACGTACGAAATATTATGTCGGCGAAATGTCCTCTACGGCTCTATTCACATGTGATCGTCCTTTCAGTAAAGTCTTAAATGATCATTTCATATAATTGCGGCTCTATTTCAGCAATTAGATCGTAGCAGGTTTGGTGGCATAAACCCTTTCCTTTAAATAGCCTTAGAAAAAATGGTCTTGGGGATAGATCACAAGACTGCGGTGGCCAATCGATGTCATTCCTCTACTAGATAATCCGATTCGAAAACGTAGTTTCAAGTAAATTTATGTCATTCAAGTTCAAATCGTTGTTTAAAACCTCCCAATAGCGTACACAGTAACAGCGTTGTCGGCTTCATTCTCAAAAAGTACAGGTTAATGTTTCCTTCAGCCCACAATGCACACCAAATAGTGTAGTTTTGTGGATGTGTTGGTTTTTCACGAATAACACGTGGATTTTCACTACCTCAGATGCGACAGTTGTAATGATCACAAAGCTATTTAAAGATCAAACAGCTTCAGGACTCAATAGCCTATTTTCATAATAATCTTGAATTATATTGATGCGTTGCTGTACAGTAAAGTATACAGTACCATAACGACTTTGGTATGTATTTAGATACCAATTGTACAAATTCAAATTCTAAAATTCAATTTGGATCAGCTTGTAGTATTTTTTATTATTGTATACTCAAAATTTAATCACCAGAGTGATCTAAGCGGTTGAAGCGCGGGCTGCGGTGCGGATGGATCCGGGTTCCATTCCCGGAGCTCTCTGATGTTTAGCGGATGGCCTACTCAGTGAATAATTGAGTACCTGTGCTTGCTTGAGCAAGGGCTAATAATAGCGGTTGTCTAAGGCGCGGTGCTTGGCACATTTTGGTGCGCGACGACCGAGGAGTAAAGTCAGACTTATGAGAGCTTTAACCTTTCAGTTCGCAGGCCGTGTTCCCACGCGGGGCGTTAGAGTCTCACCATTATTATTATACTCAAGAGGAGCAGGAAGTAAATATGATTAGTGATTTTTTCAAAAGGGTAGAAGTAGCTCAGTGGCTACATTTCGAATGAACTATTTCGAAGTAATTAGATATTTCCCTATACAACTAGCAAAGTTTCAGTTTAAGGCCTTGTAGGGCTTGCTGTGCGCTATTGTCTTATTCATAATATTTAAGAGTCATAAAATTGAAACTAGCGTTCCAAATTACTCAAATAAGTTACACCTTGAATTGAACAACTGAAATTGATATTTAAAAACAATTGACGAATCTTATTGTTAGGGAGATCATGATTTCGATGTCATTTATAATGTATTTTGTGACAAAATAATAGACTTAAGTGGAAGAAAAGGAAGATGACTTAATTATTCACTTTACTGTGCGTTACTTCATTTGTTATAGTTATAGTTAATTTACTAAAATATTCATACATATGTAACGTGCTCTACCATGAAATGGCCGATTTATAAGCAACGATAACATTTAATTAAAAAAGAAAACATGGGGCCGGCGAAGAGACTGCTCTGTAAGCAATCCCATAACGAACTTAAAAATTCGAAATCGAATATCTCGAAAATTATTCGACATAGAATTTTTTCGACTTCATTTTCGAATTCAGCGTAAAATTTCCTATAAGAATCCATTTAATCTAAAATTTTAAAATCGAATATCTCGAAAATATTCGAATAGATTTTTATTCATCGAATCAGCGTAAAATTTCCTATAAGAATCCATTTTCAAATTTTAAAAAATGTCAAATTTTGTGACGGACCGACAGACAGACATATAGAATTCAGTAACGAACTTTTTAAGTTCGTTGAACATCGGCTTGGTTGCAGACAGATTGTCAATTAGTAAAGTTTGGGAGAGTTTCTTAATGTGCAACCTAGCAAATTTGGGAAAAAGACACTATTAATGTGGACTAAAATGATGCTTCGAATAATGTAGTGCAAGGCAATTACGTGAATTCCTACATAACGTAATTAGAAAATTTATTTCTGGAATGTTAGGTTATTATTGCAATGGATGTTGGCAGTCATTAAACGGTGTTCTAAGTTATTAATTACAAGGTCGCAGTCTAAACTAACAACAAAGAGCTAATTCTTGGGAGTCGAGTAATGCGTTTATGCTTAATGGCGGTGTTGCAGAGAAACAATGGGTACCGCGGCTGAATTAGTAATGGTCGTCATTGTGTTGCTATTTAGGCAATGATTCTTTTCATAAACGTTGTGCTCCGGGTTACCTATGGATAGCCGGAAAATTATGAAAGTCGTTCTCAGTAGACACGAAAGCAACTACAATTAGAAAATGAAGTAAACGATTGCTACAACGGGAAGCGGACCGACTGTGGCAATTCGCTATTATAATGTCACGTATACCGTTCCAAATTTTAGGTATCAACTTAAAAGTAAAGTTTCAATGCCAAATTGCAATTAAAAAAAGGCGTTTGCGGTGTTTTACAAACAGGTAAACGGCACCGTTGCATAATTCATTTCTATAAGGCGGCATGAAAGATGCAACGTGCGTATCGAGCGTTATGCAGTTCTGATACGACAGTTGGCGCAACGGCGATGTATGCGACTGCATATGCAATGGTTTGAATACTGAATCGAGCGCCTTTTTGCGCAACGTCTTGGCTTCTGCAGACTACTCCAATAATTGCATGCTTCACAGCGTTTCCTATAGCTGTGTGCTTTCAGGTCATCGCAACACCTCCGTACTGCTACTTTGCACACTTCTGATTAGATCATATTATAACAAGCGCTTCACGGTAGCAGTTCCAGGAAGCATTACGCGCAGAATTACAGTAGATTCAGTAATAAGCAGCAGCCGGATGTTGACGACAGTTACGTTAATTGTTACTGTTTCGTCTTTGCGCCACCTTTGAAGAAAGCGGAGTTCTGCCCGTGATATTGGCAATTTGCGAGATTTAGAAGTTGTGTGTTGCTGTTAGTGCGTCTTTTTTATTTTCGAATATATTTTGATAGTTACGCTAGAAATACTAATCCGTTCGAAAGATAAGGTGACTCAATAAAACATGCTATTTATTTATTTCTCCAAATTTATTTAGTTTTCTTTAAAGTAATTCAATCTTCGAAACACCTTTCATATGCACTTTTTGGAATTTCCATCGGCATTTCTTCGATTTTTGTTTTATCAGTTCAACTGAGTCAAATCGGGTCCCTTGGCTGAACAGGAATAAGTCACACACTGACATATGTGGAGAATACGGTGCTTGTGGAGTAATGTTTGTCGAATGATTGCCGAGTTTTGCCGGCAAATATCTCCAACGCAAAACATTCTTAAATTGCGTCTACTAAACCTACCAATATGCCAATCTTTAGCAATTCTTACAGTGAAATGACGATTTCCCATTAATTTGTTTTTAGTTTTTTCAATACTTTCTCCGGTTATTAATATTGCTAGACGACCAAAACGACGCTCATTTGCGGATTTACGATCTTTTTTCAACAGCTTATGCTACTGGAATACAGTTTTTCGCGATAAAGATTGATCACCGAACGCTTTCCCCACCATTTGAAACGTTTCAGTAACACTAATATTATTTTAACACAAAATTGAACTGAATTTATTTGTTCTACACAGTCTGAAAACTGAGAGGTTAAGGCTCTCATATGTTCACCACTGTGCCCACATATCTGATTTAAGGTGATGTTGCAAATCACCGCGCCTTAGACAATCGCTATTGTTACCCCTTATTCAAAGTGAACGGAGGCACTCAATTGTTTTTAGTGACTGAGTGGACGATGCGCAAAACGTTAGAGAACTCTGGGAATGGAACCCAGGTCAGTCCGCACCGCATCCCGTCCCTCGGCCGGGGATCACGCTGGTGTTCTACAATATTAGACATTCAAAAATCGAAACAAGGCAAAAAATTGATGTTAGTAAACTGCTACAACTTATAAACTATTATATATATATATATATATATATTATGTAGCATGCTAAAAGTATCGCTCAGTGTCGTGACCTTAAATACTATAAAATAATGATAAAATGACTTGAATTATACAGATATTTTTTGACTGTAAAGAATTTTGAGCATATCTAAACCTCTGTTACTAAGTCATTTGTCCATTTAATACGCAAGCGTCTTCGATAGGTATCGTCTAATAGAGGCCGAATAGTTGGGTTGGGATGAGCTTGAAGTTTACGCATACGGTTGGTCATGCAATGACGTATAACTGTATTGACGTATGGTATTTTTAAATCTTCATGTAGCATACGGTTAGATACGTACCACGGTGCATTAACTATGGTACGCAAAGTTTTAGACTGAAATCTCTAGAGCACGTCTACATTTGAGGAACTAGAGCACCCCAAAGTTTGATATACGTCCCTATAGGTTTGATGATTGTCTTATGTAGTAGAATCTTATTTTCACTCGAAAATCGGGAGTTTCTGCCCATAAGCCAGTAAAGTTTTTTGACTTTTAGGTCCTTTTCTTTTTTTGCCTAATGTGTTTTTCACGTGAGTTTACTATCCATCTGCATACATAAATATCCCGTTTTCTTGGATTGTTGTATTTTAAGGCCATTAATTGATATTGGACGGATTTTGATTCATTGACCTTTAAACGCTAGTTTGTCAACCAATTACTGACAGAGCTTAGGTGGTCTTTTGCAAAATATCTTGCTGTTTGTGGGTCTTCATGACAGGGGAGAATAGCGGTATCATCTGCAAAGGTTCCTACTACAGTGTATTCAGATATGGGTAGGTCTGCAAAGTAGAGGTCCAAGAACACTACCTTGCGGAACATCAGAGTTTATTGACCTAATATCTGATAATTCACAACCCGACCTTACTTGAAAGTAACGATCTGCAAGACAGGACTTAAAAAGAAGAAAATACTGGTGGGGAAAGGATTTTTTAATTTTAAATACTATGCCTTGATACCAGACTTTATCAAAAGCTTGTTGAGCATGTAAGAAGACTGCACCGCAATATTTGTTGTCTTCCATTACTTTATTTATTACGTCAACTAAGTGATGGTATTGTTGGATGGTATAATGCTCACACCTGAAACCGAACTGGTGATGTAGTAGTAAGTAATCTAAAAATGTGTCGGAATGTACGTTTTGAGAATTAATTTTTCTAACAGTTGGAAATCAGTAAACTGATGGGCTTATAAGAAGTCACCTCATTTGGCGGTTTTCCTGGTTTTAGTATCATAAAAATTTGCGCAAATTTGAGTAGCGATGGCCAATATGTAAGTCGAAGTATTCCATTAAACAGTATGGTTACTAAAATAATACCTTTTCTAGGCAGTTCTTTTAGTGCCTTTCCCGTTATAAAATCAAATATTTCAGGATGTTTCAAAATGTTGATTTTGGATTTCCCTTACTTTTGATCTTAAAATGTTGCTTATATGTTCTTCTGTTAAGCATATTATGTGTGTTGCCATTTGGCCTTTGCTTTACGCTTCTGAGCGACCAGTCTCTTGACTTCTAGCAGAACATTTACTAATGTTTTACGTATGCGTTCCATAGAAGGAGTGGCGTATCATTCCGCTTCTTGCAAAGGTTGAATCAGATGATTTGTAGTTCTCTCCAGTTTTTCCGTCGTTTATAATCTAACATTAATTTCTAGGTTTTGTTCAACATAATCTCGAAAAACGTCCATTCTATACGTCGTGTAAATATAGCCGGGTGGTTTTCTTTTAATACAATAGTAGTACTAAGAGTAGCTATAACTGGCCTGGTGATAAGTCATAAGAGGGCTCAACATGAGCATATTTGTTTGGGATACCATTGGCTATAAAGAAATTCAATAAGTCCAGGATTATGTTTGAATCACTTGGCCAATATATGGGCGTACCTAAATGTAAATAATTCTTTCAGCCATGACTGAATAATTCTCTATCCCTTGTAGTTATTATCGGGGATTACCACTGGGTATGTTTGGCATCCTAGTCTCCTCCGACATGAAACCTGAACCCCAGTGTATCAAAGAATGTCAATAATTTGTCTTTTGTCAATGGATGTCTAGGACGACAGTAGACTGCTGAAACAACGAAAGGATCAGATAGATCTTTAATTTATATTGTTGTAGCCTCCAAAAATTCATCCTGGTGTTTTTCTAGTTTGTGATGACTGATATTTTGTTTTATAATGATAGCTGACCCTCCTGTGCAGTGCCGTCTGTATATTCTGTATGTTACACTTCATAGTAGGGTATTATAAAATAAGTTCTTTCGGTGAAATGAGTCTGAGATGAGTTTTTGTGTTGAATGAAGCCATTGGCGTTGCATAAGCTTATTCTTAAAGAAGTAGCTATTATTATGCTATCTTGTTAATGACAGTCGTGAGCATGGACAATATTATACTATTTTGCTGAAGTAACTGATTAAGGAGATTTTTAATTAACCAAACACTTATTTAAAGACGTATCAAAATTTTGAGTTTTGATATATATATATATATATATATATATATATATATATATATATATATATATATATATATATATATATTATGTGGGTTAATATTTGTTTTAATTGTTGATCCTTTTCTGTAATTCTTGATAGATCATGGATCCTTTATAATTCACAGGATGGGACCCTACACACAATGCGCATTTGGCAGTTATGTCTCGATTTTTCTTACAAGTTAGTGTCATGTCACCTCTACATTTCACGCATGTAAATGCGCTATGACAATATGCCTTTATATGATTATACGATTGACACCGAGAACATTGCACCATTTCGACCTTTTTACGTGGAGCTTCAACTTGAATGGATAAGTTTGTAAATGTTTAAGATTATAATTTTTCTTATTATTGTCGGCTGGTTCTAAGTCAATTAAGAATATAGGCAAGGGATCTGACTTCTTATATTCTTTAATTCTCATATTTCTAATTATAAAGCTGTACTGATGTAATTCTTCCTTAATGTCGTTCACCGGTACTGTGGTATGTACCATGGATACCTTATGACTGCATGATAAGCACGTTATAGTTTAAATTGGTATGTGTGATGTTTAATATTCGTTTTCATGTAGGTATTTGCTTAGTTTGCGAAAATTTTCAGGCTTGTTAACATTAATTTTGACCTCATTATTTGCCATTGATTTTGAATTGCATTCTGTTGGTAGGATTATAGAATATAAAATTATCCATATAAGGGTAATTTTTAGTTTTCTGTTCGGGTAAACCTAAACCAGGTACAGAAGTGGGTTGTTGATAGCAAAGACCGCTTTAATAATTATTTCGCATGTGATTCAAAGTAAAGCCCGGAATTGTGCCTTGATATCCGTTGCTGGCGCCAGAGCCCGGGCCTGGGCCAGGACCAGCGGGGTGCATGTTTTGTTTTTTAGAAACGAAATTTGATTTATGATATTCAGTATGCACAATAACGGTACAAATACAATAATTGTTCACTTATCTGGCACGCCAGCTGACCGACGACCTTACGGGATCAACTGCACTTGAGGAACCATCGAGCGTGGCTAACACAATCTTGCGCTAGGAAACGAATACTAACTATCGTTTACGAATCTACGATTTTGGTCAGTTCAAAGTTTTCAATTTATGTCGATTTGCAAATATCCTTGACTCTAGAATTATTAGTAGGGTCTGGCTTTTAATAAAACAAAAGTGCCAAAAATACATCATGTTATGTGCTATAAAATGTATGAAAAATGTGCAATAAGTTCTAATAAAGTAAGTAAAAATAATTTCATGGTAACTAAATTAAAGACTTTTGCAACAGGTATATAGGTGTGCAAAAAACAGCTAAATATGTTTAACTCATAACTGAAATAATTATTTTATTATGTTAAACAAAATAACAACGTCCACTTCCTTTTGCCATCTTTCCACTATCTTTTCTCTTTTTATACAAGGTTTTTGCTTATTGCAGTCAGCTTTGATAATAATATTATTGGATTCACATTTATTGTTCCTTGGGTATTGCTTTAAGACACCAAATAGATAAAAATCACATGGTGAAAAATTTGGATTATAAGGTGAATGAGGTAAAAAGCTTGGGTTCCAAATAAACATTGTGTACTAGAAAATTTTGTTTTTTTTTGAGCTAAATGCTGACGCCAAATGAATATTTCAGCAAATTGCTGTAATATTCAGTGTTTGTTTTAAAAAAATTAGAGAAAATTACTTTTAATGTGTCCCATAGTATGGTTGCAAAAAATTTTTCAGCAGATGCACAAACAAAATTTTTGGGCGGAGGCTATGACGAATGTCTCCATGTTATAGAAACCATTTTTAGGTGAATATTCGAATTCGGCGAATTCTCTGTTTAGAAGACGGTTGCTTGAGTACAAACCTAGCATTGACTTGTTGAATGCAGTTTTATCATAGACTATAGTTTACAAACTTCTAACACTTATTAAAAGAATATCAGCATTAGTCCTTTGTTATTCGTCGATTTTTACAAATTACACAGTAAATGCGTTTAATATTGGATTCATTCACAGCAGTGGATATAGACGGAATGCGTAGCGCGTTAATTGCGCTTTTTCTTTCCTGGTTTTTGAAAGTGTTTGCACCATTTGTAAATTTGAGTTTTGAATAAAAGTGTTTCTTCAAACTGTGCAGAAAGTCTCACCAAAATTTCAGAAAGTGTCATCTCTTCTCTTATAACATTCATGCTTGACATTTAACAATTCTATTAAACATTTAACCACTAAGGATCTGATTGCAATAATATGTTAAAAATGGACATTTTAATAAAAAAATAATTTGATAGCTTTGTAGTAACTACAAATTGAGAAATAAATTATTCCGCTGTTGATTTGAACATCCTTCATATAGTGCTCCAAATACTATTTGATTTTTTATCTCGAAATATGAAAAAAATGTTAAATAACTGTGACATCTCAATTAAAAAGTATTTTTATTTATTTTGGCTTTAAGAGTCTGTAAAGATAAAGGTTGGATTTTAGTTTTGATGTTGCCCTGTAGCTACTAATAGCTTTTCTTTCAAATAATCTCTTAGGAATCCATGCGCTGCTAAATTTAGATATTCTGTTAAATATTCAATTCCGACTTATATGAAAATTAATTGTCCCAATGCTTAAACCTCAGCTTAATCTTATTGAAATTATATCTATAATTTATTTTCAAAATACTTTAATCACCTGAGACATAAAAAAATTAGACCGTGTTTCTGCTTTTTCTACCAATAATAGATTTTGTAGTACTTTTACGTTCAAAAAGGCCAGTAACTCTCTTCTGTTATTTTGCACCAAACTAAATATTTATTGAGGTATAAACCATGATAACATATTATACCTATAGTTTGGTTTGTCGACTATAATAGAAAAATTGGTGTACTCACGACCTCCCAAAATAACCGGAATTGTTTAAAAAACAAATTACGTGAAGTACAAATATGTCTCCGCCGTTTTTTTTAATCAAAAATTGAACATTTATTGTGAAAGAACAGAACCTTATGTTTTATTCAAAGTATTGTTTATCGCTAGCCACTACTTTTTCCCATCTTTCTGGCAGCATACGGATACCGCGTAGGAAGAACGCTTCATCTTTTGAGGCTATCCACGAATCGACCCATTTTTAGTATCTTTATATGATGGGAAGTGCTGCTCAAACAAGTCATGTTCCATCGATCGGAATAAGTGATAATCGGAAGGGGCAATGTCTGGTGAATACGGCGGGTGGGGTAGGACTTTCCAGTTGAGTGTACAACATATGCTGTTTAACTTAAAACGATATAATTTGCCTAATTATTGTTAGTATCTTATTATTTGTTGTTTGTTCTATTAAGATCCGGATGTGCTCTGGGAGATGCGGAGATTTTCTTTTATTTAGGCTTTAAGTGTTGCGTTTATTTTTCTTTTCTTTAATTTTCGTAAATTTGTGTTTTCAACTAGCATTAAATTCTGTTGTTGGGTATTAATTTGGGGACATGTGTACATTGCCAAGTTTCAAATTTTAACGTAGCTAAAATGTAGCTACTACATAGTTGGCCTAACGAAAATTCATTATTTTGGACCAAAAAGCGTATAATTGTTCTTAAAGTACACCTCTTAGTTAATACTGTGTCTAAAAAGAGCGATATATACTCAATTCCGACTAACTGCAGTAATGTAATCTTTAATGCTGTACAATTTGATGTGGCTGCTCGTACCCCGTATTTTAACATTATGGAGGTTTACCTTGCAACTTAAATGAAAAGTAGCCTCGTCAGAAAATACTAAGCGTGTTTGATTTTTCTGCCACCTTGTCGAGGATAATTTCACACAACTCCACACGTTGTTGTTTGTCACCTGCATGAAGAGCATGCATTAATTGAATCCTACACAGGTTCATAATCAAACGTTTCTGCGAAACACGCCAGACAGACGTTGAGGAAATGTTTAGTTCTCTACTGGTACGGCGAGTGGATTATTGGGGGCTACGTGCAAAATTTAGTCGGATGCACTCCACATCGTTTGACACACGGGACGACCACTCGATTTTCTTTACCCAGGCAACTCGTGTCTTGGAATTGTGCATACCATCGCCTAATGCTCTGAGCGGTAAGAGATGCAACAGCATATTGTCACCAAAAATTACACTTCGCAAAACGTAAAATACAAAATGATTTCTGTTATCCAGTCGCCATCTTGACAAACACTAAAGTGGTAAGTGAACGAAGTGCGCTGGTGCTATCTATCGACAACCGCGTGAAATTCGAAAATTCCCTTTTTCTAACAGTACATTGTTCGATTAAAACGGATTAAAAGCTGAATAGTTAGGATTTTTTAATCGGAAGATTCTTTTTGAAATACTCTATATGTAAAAGTAAATACATTGTCCTATTCCTTATTATAATTTTTTACGAACTACCTTATTCAAGTTAAGTGTATTTGAAAAATATCAACAGAATAACTGGATTATTGTGACGCAGCTACACCACATGCAATGCCAAAAGTTTGTACTACTACTTATTACACTAAGAAATTTAAATTTAATTTGGTCTACATTTTTTGTATACGTTCCCTTATGAGGACATCGATAGTTGTTTATGAACATACATTCTGCACTTTTGTGATTCTAGTGGCGTGTCTTTGTATTATTGTATCCAGTGCATCGTGTAAGATATCTGTCCACACAACTCTGGATATTCGTTAAAACAGTTTTTTTACTCTTTTTAAAGGATTATATTTGGTTCTTTGCTATCTGAATCTGATTTCCTTAGATGGTTTTGTTCGGTTTTGTCTTGTATTTAGTTAACATCAAATACCAGTCTTGTTGGTCTTAAGAAAATGCTTTGCAACTTTAAGAAACGTCCCACTTGCGCAAAGGTGACATGTATAAGTACCATATATTGGGGGCTCGGGAGACCTAAATTTATATCTATTGTGGTTCTAGCCTTTTGATAATAAAAAGGGTCCAAATAGACGTACTCTTTGAACTTCATGCTCAACGCGTATACTATCAAATATCGCATCTGAGTTCTGAGTGTTTTTCTATTCTTTTCTATCGTTAATTTTATTTATTATTTAAATTATTATCTTTGGTATCTTCATATGATGTGAAGTGCTGTTCAGAGAGGCCATGTGCTATTGATCGGAACAAGTGATAATCGGAAAGGGCAATGTCTTTTGATACAGCGGGTGAGGTAGGACTTCCCAATTGAGTGTTTCCAAGTAGGTTTTCACCTCCGCCGCAACATGTGGACGAGCATTATCATGCAGGAGGATAATTTTGTCGTGTCCGGAGTAGTAGTGGGCGCGTTTTCTTGAGTGCTCAGCTCAATCTCATAAATTGTGTTCGATAGAGAGCCCCAATAATGGTTTCGTTCGGTTTGAGCAACTCATAATACACGACACCAAGCTGATCCCACCAAATACAAAACGAGTTTTTTCCCATGAATATGTGGCTTGGCTATTGATGTTGAAGCACGGCCACGTGGTCCCCATGATTTCATCTTCTTTGGGTTATCGTATGGATACATTTAGTGACTAGTGACTATACGATGCAAAAAAAACTCTTTCGTTTATGCTTGTAAGCAGCATTTCACATGTGTGAAATCGGTGTTCAACGTTTCTAGGCTTCAGTTCATGTAGAACCCAATTTTCTTGCTTTTGAATCATTCCCAACAATTTTAAACGATGTGAAATTGCTTGTTGAGTCACTCCTAATGTAAGTGCAAGTTCTTCTTGCGTTTGGCAGGAAACCACTCACGACAACTTCTTTTACTTAAAACAGCCTCACCATATACTTCTACAAATAATCGATGCACCTCAGCTGTAGATGTCTTCAAATTAAAGAAGTAAATTAAAGGTTATCGCAAATTACGCTTATTCGGCTCAAAACTCGACATTTTCTCACCAACAAAAGTGTGATACTGATACAAAATCGCTAATATGTTAAGGTTATGGTGTTGCCAGATGACCAACCTTACGATATGACGTTTTACATCTGACAATTTCAACCAGAACTTACTGGTGGGGCCATCTTTTGTCAAACGGCGGAGACTTATTTGTACTCCCTTTACTATATACTTATTTTATATTGCTATTTTATGGTGGTTCTTTGCATCCTATAAAGGTTGAATGTCTGCGGTCACACAAAATTTTATGTTTTTCTTTGTCATGGTGGAATAATTTATAAAGTAGTTTTTATTTCCTTTGATATTTGATATCGTAGATCTATTCTACTATCATAACTCTAAGCTTTTCCGATGTTATTCATTTTTATCTTACATTTAAATCAGTATTGGTATTCCGTTGTTTAACACAAGGGATTGCCGCTAAAAGGTATTTTTGGCGTCCGAAGCTAATAATTTGTCACCCCCTTTGCTCAAATTTTTGCAGGATGGGAACGTATAAAATTTTAATTGGATAAGATTTTTCCCTGGAACGGAAACGTGGAATAATTTAACTTGGCGCCCATTCATAGTGGACGTAAGTATAAACCGCCCATAAGAATTACATAATACGTAAAGTTGAACCAACGCAAAGCTTATGTGTTCGTTTATAATGAACTCCCGTGATTTTTACGTTTTACGTTAATACGTGAGAAATCTGTTCAACTTTACGTATTTCTTACATTTATTTGCAGTAACTTTTAACTATTCCCTAGATTAATGTTGGCACCAGTAACAATGTTTGTTTTGATTCTGAAATTGTTTAACCTAACTTTGGTATTGTCGATATTTTGGCTTCGCTTTTGCGATGGATAGGGAACTATTAATTAAGTTAGTAAATATACATTTATTCCTACACCATAAAAGGGATAACAGTTCAAAGACAGCCGCGGCCGCCCGGTAAAGCGAGGACGGCCCCAACATGCGTAAACAACCGCACGGACCTCGTGTAAATTAAGCGCTCAGAGCGCGGCACGTTAAATTTTGCCAGCCGTCTTTGTTTACTTTTCGTGTAGATGTATAGGCTGTCTTTGTTTACTATGCACGGATCTCCTCGTATAAATCAAGAGGCGTAGGGTAACACAACATTACGTTTATTTACTTTCTATTCAAATGTATAGATAGATTAAGAGATAATTTGAGCTGTCCACATGATGTACTAAATTTATCTTATTTTTATATATCAGCATTTTCCTATTTGTCGCCTGAGAAGACATATTATCAGAGAAGATGAACATTTATAACAAATTTAACAACTCTACTTAAGAATTTAAGTTTGGAAATTTATAATTATCTTTTCGTCGTTAGTTTTGAGGTACGTTAGTTTCTAGAGTATTTCAACTGAAAAATAAAATGTTTGCACTAATTGTACTTCTTTCACAGAAATTATTTAACATTATATGTTATTTAAACAAAGACCATTATTATAGGATCATTACTTTATAATTCAATCACTTATTGAGCATTTTATGTATATAGAAATTAAGAGGGTTTAATTTTTTTTAATGTTTTTGTGTGTTGAAATAAGTTTGACATATTTTATTTTGGGAATTTTCCCTCAAAATTTTATACTATCCGCCTGCACCTACACCGAGTGTATTCATAACAGTATGTAAATTAGTTTTGAAAAATAAATTTACCTTCTGGAATTATAAATAAACAAACACAAAAGCAGTCATTTTAAATGCATGAAACATTAAATTTACCAATAGCCATATTGTAACGAAATTGTATACTGTTATTAATAATTTCCATTAATATAGAGGATTATAAAATACAAGTGCAAATAAAGCGAATATTTCATTTAAAGAGCTCCATTATGATTTTAAAACTGCTGTTTCAACTAAAATTAAACAAGTTAAAGTGAAAATTATTGTTGAGAAGCATAAATGTGAGTTTATGGAGTTGCCAAAAAGCCGCAGACAAACAAATATGTGAGTTAATGTTTTAATGTAACTATTAACTACAAAGGACACATATGTACATTATTAAAATAATAAAAAAAAACTGAATGAGCGAGTACTTATATAATCCACAATATTAACAGAATGTAATGATTATAAATCTACTTCTATCTAAAAATGGTTTCCTTCAGTATCTTACTTAAATCCCTCTAAATGTGCAATATCAATTTGTCCGTGTTTCGGCTGTATGGGTTCTACTGTATAAATAATTGAAACTTTTGAAACTGCATTATGGTTTCGGGCGTAAAACTTGTCTTGTTAAAAAATTCGACATATACGATTTATAAATAGTTTGACTGTATGTTACCCAATTTTTCAAATTAACTTTCAATATATTAACTTACATTTCGTTATTTTATGGATAATAAATACCTCTCGCATAACATCATTATCTCATAATGTGAGATTGATGCCTCTACAAATTTCGTTTTTATTTACATTAATTTTAATTAATTAAGCTAATTTCAGTGCTACTTCACTTTTACTGAAAAATTCTAAACAGAAAATCCTTTAGGAATTGGACTTGTATTGTTTTAAATATTGTTGAAAAATCCACGGCAGCATATGAATTTTTTTTTATTTTACTATTCTGTTGTACACCTATTTTTCATGTCATATTATTATTATTATGTTTATAAAAATAAAGTTATAAATACTCATATAGTGGTAACTTGATAAGAACAGTAAATCCATCCTGGTTATCTGTACTAGAGTCACAGATTGGTGAAGAATTCACCTTTAATATATATTTAAGTTTTTGGCATTCCTCAGTCGATCTTTCACAATTCCTTTAATGCTTTTTTTTTGCTGTGATTTGTAAAAGAATGTACTTGCGAGTATCTAGATATTATATTTTTTTTATTAAGACAATGAGATAAATTTATTTTTTAAATTCTAGAACAGTCTTATTTAACTGCAAGACAATAAGGAAAATGAATATGAAGTCTTTTTTAGACACTTATTTATGGTATTGTCTGCCATTTTACATAGAGGTTTTTAGTTTAATGACTACTTATTGTTAGTTCTAAGTTATGTTTTTGTAGGATTTTGGTACTTTTTCTAGGGAGCAAGAAGTTTAATTTTTAGCATGTTTTTTATACGACTATTCATGCTGTATGGAATTTTTGTTGGCTCCTAGTTTTAGTTTTGTTTGAGATTTAGTATCGTTAATAATATAAATTATTTTACTTTTTAATTTTTTAAAATCTATTTTAAATGATTGTACACTTGAAGTTTTCCACACATTTTAATGTTTAGTTTAAGTTTATAACAAGAGAAATACTAAAAGAGGGAGGAGAAGAAATTGTTCAAAACATATGCGAACTATTCAACGAATGTTTAAAACCGAGGAAAATATCAAAATAATTGAACCACGCAATTGTAGTTCTGATATATAAAAAAGGAGACCAAATCTAGAGAATTACAGGCCATTCAGTCTGCTATCTCAAATTTATAAACTTCTTACAAAAATACTAACAATGAGACTTGCAAGTAAATTAGACGAATACCAACTTGCAGAACAAACCTCTTGACAATGAGACTACTTACTTAGAAAGCCAACAGAGTATAACCTTAATATTTGTTTTGCTTTCGCAAACTTCTACAAAGCATTTAACTCCATAGAACATTGGATAATAATAAATAACATACAGAGACACCCAGCTAATAAAACATATATGACAAAGCAACATGGATAGCCAGACTACAGCAAAACACGAACAAATTCAACTTAATCCTCGAAGAAGCTTTTAAATTTGTACAATAGCAAAATAAACGTGTATTAATAAACAGCAAAATACTAAACCGCCTTCGATTTGCCGGTTATAGAGTCCGTATCAAAGAAGACAAATGCTAGAAGAACTAAGACGAAAAAGTAAATAAAGTAGGACCACAAACCCAAACAAAACAAAGATGATGTGCAGAACAGACCCTCAAATAACTATTAACAGCTACATTGAAAACGTCGGTATCTACATATATTTAGGACATCAATTAAAGCTAGAAAATAAAACCAGAAAGCTGAAATATATTGTAGAAGAAGGCTAGCAGGGCGACATTCGGGATACTAAGTTATGTCTTTAAAAACAAGAACATCCCTCTGAAGCTCAGGACACGGATATTTCATGAATGTATCCTTTCAGTACTAACATACGGATTCCAAACATGGACAATAACAAAACTAAAAACTAAAAAAAACAACTAAAATAACAATAACGCAGAGGTCTATGGAAAGGCAGATGCTGGATTTGAAATACTACGAAAGTGAAAAATGTGATCGAAACACTCGCTACATTAAAATTATATAGCCAGATATGAAGACGAAAGATGGACCAATACTTTACTTCATTGGAAAACGTACCTAGGAAAGAAAACAAGAGGACGACCAACAATGTATTGGACAAACGACCTAAAACAAACAGCGGAACTTAACTGGACGAGACAAGCGCAGAAGAGAGAAAATTTGAGGGATATGAGAAATATTCAGAAATGAACCGTAAAATAAAGGCTTTTGAGATTGAGGATCATATATAATATTTTATTATATATTTTGCCATTAATTAGTGAATCGAACTATTTCTTTAGATGTTGCATTTTTTGTGTAACGTATATCATTTGTGCAATTATGTGTTGATGTAAGTTTTCTATATCATGTCTAATACCTTGGTAATCAAAGTTTTACAACTCTATCGATTTTATTGTACACAAACTTAATTTGCTGATACCTAGAGAAATTTAAAATTTTAACAAAAGAGGCGCCGTAAGATTAAGATGTTAGTTTCTACTACCTGTAATGTTTCTAATTTATTTTAAGGTAAATGTCACTTGCACCTGCGTAAATTACCGCTTGCTTAGGTAACAAAATAATAATGTTAGTCGGCGTTCTATCTCGCTGTGTACATTAACACACAAATTTTAATTTAGGTATGGAATGTGTCATTGCACAACAGATATTCTCATAACTATATTACTAATGTGGTGTAGAGTCATATTTTTTGAACAAACAAAGAATACCAAAAAAATTTTACGGATGTTCATACAGAAAAGCAAACTACCTATGGATGTTTTACGTTGCACGTTTTTCTTATAGCTAGTTATATTTACATGACCGATTGATCGATTAACAGCTCTAATTTTTTATTTGGAGGTTTTATAAACGTAAAAGTGTGATAGACATTTTCTTAAGCAATTCAAATCAAATCTGTCGCTCACGTGCGGCCAACTTCTGTTGGAACCAAAGTCTTAGCCCATGACTTGGTCTTACAGCTGCACCACCTGGACCATTTCCATTGGTCGAATGAGGAGCTCGAAACTGCAGCTGGTCGAGCTAAAACCACTCGAAGCTACAACCAACAAAATATGTTTTTCAAATGTTTTTTTGTTTGAGCAAACAATTAAAAATGCTTACAAGTTAATTGTAAATATTACCAAATATAGTTTTAATTTAGATTAAATTCATTTGATCCAAATATCCGAAATTTTAAAGTTTCTTAATTCTTAGGAACAGCAACACATATAACACCCAATACTTTCTCGTGACTGCAATAACCGTTTTTTAACTATTTTGAAGTATTTGGAAACGTTTTGTGTTTTTTAATCTGCTGTATTAGGGGAGCAAAAAGAATGAAATTAAATTTGACGAGAGTGTTTGAGTAATTATGATTCTCTCTTGCCAAGTAACAAAATTTACAGAACGGAAGCAAAATTGTAGTCGTTCTAGACTTATTCTACTACTTAACAGATTCATTACGAAATACAAAGTGCAGAAGATAATATTTCCTGCATATTTTTCTGCTTATAACATCGTTTGCATTACCGCATTTGAAGCGACACTAACTCCTTTGTGTTCAGTAATCTTATCTACTTGCTGTGATAGCGAGTCTGCAGACAGACGAAAAAACAAGGACTGCCAACTGCACTGAAAGAACTCCAACATTAACGCTGCGGAAAAAGTAACACGAAGTGAATTGCTGCAGTGTTTAGTCACCGGACTAAATGAAAACGGAGCTCTGATGCTTTTTCAGTGGTTTAGTTTTTTTTGATAGACAATTGCCTTGTTATTGAGCTTGAATATCTGACGCCCTGTTCTCAAAATTAGGTTAGCTTTGTAGTTTGGAACAATTTATTGTAAAGCAGTATTAAGTTCAGCGCTAGCTTTATGAAACAATACACAGTATAATAAATAATGTTGTCTCCCTTGGTTCATTAAATTGCAATAGAAGTCTCCACGGCCGGTTTTACATTCTAATATTTTTGTTTTATTCTGAAGATTAGGGGTTGTTTTAGCTAAAATTTGTATAATGCTTTTTTGAATAAAGCAGATCTTCTATTTATAATATATGATTATGAAAATTCTAATACCCAAAAGGATATTTTATGTTTAGGAGCTCCTCATATTTTACAGATTTTTAAAAATGAAAGTATTATTTAAAGGAAGTAACTAAACGAAAATATTATTTATTCATGTAATTTTATCTTATTGTTCGCAAATTGAAGTGAATGTTTCTTAATCGTGTTGTGTGTCACCGAATTTAAGATTGCATCAAAAATACCAAAAATTTAAAACATAGTGTATGTGTAAGAGATTTCTACATTTTGGATTATGTTCAAAATTTTAGTCTGATCTGTATTACGATTGATTACCTTATTTCATAGATTGTTGAGGTAAATCCGGAAAATGAATAAATAGTGAAAATAATATTAAAATACAAGTAAAATAAATTTATTTACATGAAACTTAGCATAATTAAAGTAAATGGTATAAAAATATATATAGTATAGTCACCATCAGCGGCCACGATCTTCTGGAGCCGGGACTCGCTGGTCAACATGACTTCCTCCTTGCCCATACGTTCATTACCTCCATGATTGAGAGCCTTAATCTGTCCTTGGTGTTATGATGCCTCTCATTGATCTTCGCCTCGATTGCGCCATACCCATAGTAGTCAGGGGGATTGCATGTGGGGTTGGAAGGTGGCCACAATTCGGGGGATCGCTGTTAATACAAATTGTTGTATAGCCATGCTTGGGTCCTTTTTTGTAGATTAGAACGAAAATCATGCTGGAACATGTACTCCCGCCCAGCTACCACCTCCTGTATCGAGGACTTGTCAACTGTCTCTAGTATGTTGGTACAGTATATTGGCGGTCACTTTCAGGCCTTCGCTGCTCACAAGCCCCAGCACCATTACATAGACTTTGTATGCGTGACGGTAGGAAATTTAGAGTTATCTGGGAAGATTTAACAGCCATTTTGGTCCGGTCCGGGATGAAGTTTTTTTATTTGTCCAAAAAGAATTTCAGGAAATGAGCGTTGTACTTGATGTCGTCCAGCTGTGCTTGGACTGTTAACGTCTTGTCCATCTTGTTTTTCTCAATGAACATTTGACGATTCCTCAGAGCAAAAGACCTGTAATGCAGATCCTGATTATCTAAGTTAGTTATGGTCCGCTCAGCATCCTTTAATTTGGGGACGAATTCATCACTTCTCTTGCGATCACATCGCTTGCCGTGAATTGCACCACCAGTACTCACCTTCTCGTGGTCAGATTCCCTGTACTTCTTGGCTTCGTCGCAAACTTGAGTTTTTTCTATAGCCAAGTCATCCAATAATTCGTTTTTGCAGGTTGTTGATTGTGTCAAATTAACTTGTTGTGTTACTTAATATGGGATTGGGCATGCAATGCAACTTAAAAAATTCCGGATTTACCTCGACGACCCTGTATATTTTTATTTTATTCTATATGATTATAGTTATTTTAACCACAGAAAATACTGATTAAAGATTAAAACAAAATGTGGTTGTTAAATTTTCATTAATAAATATGCACAAAGTTTAATTTTCATACCATTTGAAAATCGTATGTGGTGTCACTGTTCTATTTAGGAATTTAAAAAAATATGCAACTTATAAAAGTTGTTTCCATGGCCGCTATATACAAACAATATATTTAATTTCAAATCTTAAACGTCTCTTTATTTTACTGATCTGTGTTTTAGCGACTACTAACTCTTTTTAAACTGAAGTAACATTGTAGGGAATCCATTAGTCGATGACGTAGAGGTGAAATAATTTGAGAACAAAATACAAAAAGATTTCACAATTCTCACTCGTTTGTGTATCTGCTAAGTGCAGTAAACGAGGAATTATTCTCGTGTTAAATAATATATTTTTGAATAATTTCTTGCCGCAACAATGCAAAAATTGTATCGTACAATTTTCTATCCATTGTGTACTAACCGTTAGAAACTAACGATTTTAGACGTATTTTGTTTTTAGTGGCTTTCAGTAAATGGTAATTTGCTGTTTGTAATAAGAAAAAGTATCAAATATATAGATACATAGTTGTACCAATCAAATTAGTTGCTTATTATTACTGTTTTCGAATCTTTTAATTGCCTTTTTCCTCCATACTCGGGTATTTCATTGAGGGCTGTTAAGATACAGCTAAATGACGCATCCTTCCATGCAACAGTGCATGCGTTTGTTATATGCCGTTATTGCGATTAGAGACGCAGAGAATGCATACTTTTGTGTTTTGCGTTACTTGCCCGTTTCACTTTTTTATTGCGTGGTTGCATTGTTTTGATAAAATCGAGGCCTTAATTAACATTATATGATAAAGAAATTCGTTAGCTTTCTTCGGTTATAATAGTCGCGATATGTTTATGAGTACTGAAGTGATTAAAAAATATTGCTGTTGAAATCAGAGAATTATTAATTTAAAGGTATTTTTAGTTTTTAGTTGCTTATAAATTCTTTTAGTAGTTGTTTTTTATCAACGCCACGCCCTAATTGAATTTCTGTGTTTACTATTCTTTGGTTATATTTAATTATTTACTAATTTTACATTATTTTTGCACACACACACACACACACACGCACACACGCACGCACACACGCACACACACACACACACGCACACACACACACACACACACACACACACACACACACACACACACAGATATATATATATATATATTATATGAATTACTTATTTATTATTTAGGGGAGCCGTAGTAGTCTAGTGAATATGTCGCTAGACTACGAAACCAAGAGTTGCGGATTCGAATCCCGCTCTCGCCAATTCGATCACTGCCATTTTTACGACCCAGCTCGACTCAGGCTGCAATAAATGAGTACCTGGAGGTCAAACTCTGGGGTAATAATAGGCAGTCGGTACGTGGATCTTAGCCACGTTACTACGCTTGTGTATCGTAGGCTCTAGATTGTAACACACCTATCCTGTTACGACCCTAAAGGACCTTGGTGGCTTATTACGTGGAACTATTATTATTATTATTATAATTACTTATTTATGTATAGGATATCGAATAAATTCAATGAACACGTCCTTTCGATTATTTTGTTGTGGTATACAAATATTCTAATATAGAGCTTGAGGCCGCAAAATATAATAGAGAATTTGTAGGGTGGCAATTGGTGTGGCAACTGGCACGTGTCCGCTCATTGCTAACTAAGCCGGAGTCGTAGTATCGCTCACTAGTAATACTCTCACGAGGGGCAGCCAACCACCAACAAAATACCCTCATGATCTCCAAAGTAAATTCCATTTGTTTTGAAATAAAACATATCTACCATGCTTTGCTTTTTGTGATTAGAATTTCCGATATGCTGCTATTCTATAAACTGGCGTTTTTTTTTTTGGCTTCTGGTGTCAGAACCATGATTCATCTGTTATGACCAGACACTCACAGAACGTCTCTGAATCCATGTTGTGCAGCCGCAGCAAATGTTAGTATATCCTTATGGTGAGCATAGACCGTTGTCATCTTCAAATAGTTATGATAATGTGCAAAGTTCCATGAAACAAACCTATTGCATTTTCCTATTTTTGCACTCTGATATTCAACGAAACACAGTTTTGGGACTCGTTACGTTTGTACATACAACTAGGTGAGCTGCACGATATCTATTGCGAATTGGCAACCCTGCGTGTGCGATTTGACGTTTACATCGTATAGTTCGACATTTTTGACAGCATACGTATTCAAAGCGATTTGTCACACGAACGTTATTTGTTTTGTTTTCATTAAGTTTTCTTTCGGCCAAAAAATGGAATTAATTCATGAACATTTTCGTGCGATGATTTTTTACGACTTTCGACGTGGATTATCTCAACAACAGTGTGTCGATCAACTCAATTCGACTTTTGGTGAACAAGCCCCATACAGAGCCATTGTATATCGTTGATTTATTGAATTCAATCGTGGTAGTAGTTCGTTGCCGGATGAATTTAAAGAAGACGTCCAAAATCGGCTGTGGTACCAACAAACAACGAGGCCGTGCGCGAACTGATAAAGCAAGATCGTCATGTGACTTATTGTGAAATTCAGAAATTCTTAGGCATTCGTATAACTAGCATACATTTGATATTGCGTGAACATTTAACCGTGAGAAAGCTGTGTGCGCATTGGTTCCCGCATAAAGATCGCTCAAAAAAGAGTCGTGTCAAAAGAAATGCTCAATACGATCGCGGTGCTTCAAAAACCGTTTATAACATCTTCACAAGTGATGAAAGCTTGAATTTATCCATATGAGCTCGAAAGTAAACAGCAGTCGACTATATGAGTCTTCTAAGACGAGCCAAACATAACAAAAGTCGTTTACGCTCGAAGCATTTCAAAGCACATGGTCGCCTGTTTTTCACCACCCTGTTCCTTTAGTTCACCTTCATTAGGACGCTTTGTTGCATATTTACCTTAAAACTTGTTGTACTGTCGGCAAATAGCATTAAGCACAGTTTTAAATAGGTAGAAGTCGATATACATCCATGTCGTCTGGTGAGGTTTAAGATAAGTGTGCTTTAACTAAGTTTCTTTTGCATGTGTGATTACTTTGCACGATCTATCACTTGAGCAGCCACAGCATTCAAGGTCATAATCTTAGGTTTTTAGTTTTATGATTTTTTTGTGTCGTGGACAATTCTTTGTTGCTGGAATAAGTCTATTATCTATTGTCCAAGAGAGGGGCATTTCAGCGAGGGTTTTCTCTAAACACCTTTTCTGAGAAAACTAGGAATTACAATAACACACAATAAACAAATCTTAATTGAAAAAATTTAGTGAATCTTCTTCGCACGTGACTCGTATCAAACAGTAAAAAGCGTTAGAAGAATCTACTTCATTTTTGTGGTGAAGGAGGGTAATAATGAACGATTTTAACATAATAAACGTAATAATAGTGTACAGGGACGTCAGGTATGAAATTTCATCCTTGTGGCACCATCTGATGCAATTTAATTCAAGTTTGAGTTCTTCTTACCTTTTTTGAAAAACCATGAAATAAATAGTGTCAAATACAAACCTTTGATACATATGTTGTAGTGGTACAAAGTTGGGTTTGCAATCGGATTGTCGTTCTTTGAATCTATGACGAGTGAATGCAGTGGATTTGTGTGTGCATCTACATCAGTAGTTCCCAAACTTACTATGCCCATGGACCTCTTATTATAGCAAAAATCTGATCATGAACCCCCAAGTGAAGTAACTTACATAACTGTGTAATAGAAAAATTATAAATTTAATTTTTATGTCTTGAATAGCAAATGGTGATGTAAAAATAAAACATAAATAAAACATTTTGATATTTAAAGTAGCATTTATTGAAATTGTAACTTTTGTTTCAAAATACAAAAACACATAATTTTTTTACAATCAGATGGGTGAACCCGGTGACATGATCAATCAACAGCTTGTGTAGTCTCTCCTAGTGCCGTCTTAGGTAATACCGAGGTTGGCGATTAGCATGGCATGCTTCCATCGATCTCTAGCAGTATGGATTAGTCGTTCTCTATCTAGCTGCAACCATTTCCTAATGTTGGATTAAATTATCATGCCGACACAATTAATAGCTTTTGTACAGTGACCCATAATGCAGGATATAAAATTAGTATCTGCTTTTGTAACCAAAATTTGTGGTATCCTTGTTCAAACATCGGTTTCAACTCTTCATTTGTGGATAATTCAATAAGTATGAATTCATCTGAGTTTGTGAGTTTACTTGCAATGATCCAACACCAAATCGGGGATAACCAACTGAAGAATGTCTTCAAATCTTTGGCTGAGGTCAGAATGAAGAGCCATTAAGTGTTGGCAATAAGCAAACAAATCTTCTAGTTTTTGCGACTTTGGAATATTTGGAAACTGAGAACATTCTCCTGTCAAGTTTTGTTTGTGATTCGCGAATTAACCGCGAAGCAGTGTAGACACTACGTGAGTGCGCTGTTATCGCGGCTCTACATTCGACTTTATAGATAGCTTCACATCGCATCGGGTAAATATTCACATTTTATTTCCATCGTTTAAAATTATGAACCACGGAACAAATTAACAATTCATCTAATAATGAAGCCAACATGCAAAATCAAGCGCCGAAACGCAAGACAGAAAAAAGTTTAACATCTCCTATCAATGATGTACAAAAAAGATAACTATGGTCAACCGACACCTTATTGAAACAAAATAAATACTACAACTTATCACACAACGTTGACGATGAAAACAATAGTCATTCAACTAAAAATAAAGATCTCACAGAAACCACAACTACAAACAAAATGAAAATCCCGCCGATCTACTTAGATAATAATATAAATCACAAAGCTCTGGTGACAGACGTTAAAGCCCTAATAAAAGGCCCGTTTACAACAACGCATAGCCAAAACACCATACGAATTAATTTAACCCTACAAGAAAATGATGTCAAGACACTATTCAACACCTCACAACCAACACTGATGATCAGCAACTTAAACTGTAAACTCACAACCTGGGACTGCAGAGAAACAAACCTAGCAGTTACAAAACTCGAACAATTCTCCACGATATATGGTCTCCAAGTGTTAACTCCAGACGAATGCCATACAGAGTTGATCATTAACCAGATATACTAGATATAGTTATTCAAAAAAAATTCGTTAAGCCAATTGTGCAACGAGTCATCCCTGAGCTAAATTCTGATCACCTGCCGGTACTCCTTTGATAGCACTTCCAAACCCAAACCATCCCCTACCCTACTCACCAACGGACCGATAAATTGGGAACTTTTCCAAGAGATATTGAACCTTAACCTCACCAAGATGCGAACTCTTATTACCCAAAACGACATAGGCACAGCCGTCTCCGACATAATCTCTTCGATAACTGATGCTGCCAAGAAGCCATCCCTAAGTAAGCCCGGATATCCTCGACCCGACTATAACATTCCTTTCCCCCACATCCTCAATTTGATCAAATCTCGAAGCCAAATCCGAAGACTCTGACAACGAACAAAAAACCCAGAAACTAAATTGGACGATCACAGAATTCAATGTTATCGCAAACACATTGACGATATAGGCCCAGGGAACCCGAGAATGTGGAAAACCACTATAAACGTATTAAAAACTCCACAAGAGATACCAACACTAAAATCAAACAATGATGCCATCTGTACAGACGAAGCTAAAGGCGCCGCATTTGCCAACCACCTGGAACAGACCTTCACACCGACAATTTCTTGCACCCCTATCCAAATAACTTACATAACGAACTACATTGAAACACACCATCCGATTAGCTCCGACTTTAAACAACCCACATCCCCAGACGAACTAGCAGAGCTAATAAAGACTCTACACAAACGAAAAACCCCCGGACATGACCTAATTCCCAACCTTGTTCTCCAGCATCTAACTAGAAAATGTCTTTCATACCTGGCAAGCCTGATGAATGCATGCCTGGGATTAGGCTAGTTCCCACAAAGCTGGAAACACACACATATACTCATGTTTCCCAAAACCGGGAAAAACAAAGAACTCCTTACAAGCTATCGTCCAATCAGCCTACTGACCACCATTTCTAAGCTCTTCGAAAAAGTTACACACTTACGCCTAATCAAAATTATTAATGCACTCCATATCCTCTCGATCTTTCAGTTCGGATTCAGAAAGGGCCATTCGACCTGCCATCAATTGTGACGGATTAGCGAACACATCGAATGCTACACCACGCCAGTCTTCTTAGTCATCACCTTTGACAAGGTCTGGATAGAAGGCCTCAAGAAAAAACTCCTAGACTACGAAATCCCACGATATCTGCAAGGTATCACTTTCTCTTTCTTGGAAAACCGCACCTTCACTGTTAAGAGCAATTGTGTAATCTCTGAAACCAAAATCATAAGATCGGGAGTCCCCCAAGGGAGCATTTTAGGGTCACTTCTATTTAATATATATACCTGAATATACCAAACATTACTCCGACATTAACAACACATAACGCCGATAATACGGCCATCATAACGCAAAATATCTGACCTAGAGATAGCAATCGAACAATTACAAACCGCAACAGATAAATATTACAAATGGCTTAAAGAGTGGAACATAAAAATTAATCCCAGCAAATGTCAATGCAAAATCTTCACATTAAGAATATTTACCAATTTCCCATCTCTTACTATAGACGGACAAGTTATATGAAGGACACCTAAAGACTTAGCAGTTAAATATCTAGAGGTGTTTCGTGACACTACACTGAGCTGGAGTTATCACATCAATCATAAATTAGTTTAATGCCATAACCGACTCAGACAACTGTACCCCATCATAAACCGCAACACCCCCCTTAAACCTGAGTGCACCATCCTTCTTTACAAATCCCTTCTGCGACTCCTAGCTCTCTATGCATCTCCAATCTGGAACACAAACATCCAAGACGAATTTCCTAAAACTATAAAGAGACCAAAACAAGGTACTGAGAATTTCAGTGAATGCCCCCTGGTTTGCCCGCAACGCTCAAATACACCAAGAACTTGGAGTGTCACCAGTTCAAGCATATATCATCACGACCACCAGGAATTTTATTACTACTATAAATAAGTGCACTGGCGCAGCATACTATAATTTCGGACAGCGAAACATCCATAGAAGACTAAAGAGAAAACTCCCTCAAGATATCCTCTCCGAGGAAGAAGACTAGACCATCAATACAATCGACAGAGGCCGCCATTGTCTGCCCCCACGAAACAAACGCAGCTTTCAGCTAACTTGTCATACCACAGATAATGAATGTACTGTTAGTTATTTTATTTAATCATACGGCCATTTGTACCGTTAGGTGTTGATCTACTGTTAGTTAGAGTTATTCTATATCAAAACTGTCATGTATAACACTTGATCGTTGAACTGACAAATGCTGTAAAAAAAAAGTTTTGTTTGCATAGAAAAAGTTTTGCAACAAACGCAGATATACTTTGTTTTGATTAAATTTAATTGATCACTTTGTAGCTTTAAATTGGTTTCGTTAAATTTGGCAAATAATTAAATTGAGGTGCAAATCATTGACTTTACATTCCAGGAATTCTAGTATTGAACCAAAGAGCACATAAAGTGGATCGATATATGTACTTTTAGATAACCAACCAACTTATGTGTTAAGTGGTGAACGATTATAATATTCATCATTTTCCAAACAAAGTTGAGCAAATAATCTCTTATTTAAGGCATTCTTTTTGATTTTATTAACTGGTCTAATGACATCATTTAATGAGCCATGCAAGCGTTCAGTAAGATTTTTGGCGACTAATTGTAGTCGATGAATGACACAATGTACAGATAATACATTCGGTATAGCTTGTTTGAAGTATGCCAAAAAGCTTTGGTGTCGTCCTACCATTGCTGGAGCACTGTCGATAGCAACCGAGAGGATATTACTCAAGGATATAGCTTTTACATCGAAAAATCTTTTTAATTCATTAAATATTGTTTCATTTTTCGTATCAGTTCCCAAACATTTGGAATAACAATTTTTGTGAATTTTCTTCTTCTTTTACAAATCTCACATAAGCTAAAAGTAAAGCTTCTTTTCCTGGCAAAGTTGACTCGTCAAGCTGTATAGAGAATTCAGATGTTTTTAAGTACTCACAAAGAATTTTCTACGCACTGAACCATTTCGTCAATCCCCTGTATTGTGTTATTACTCAGTGGAATTCTTATTATCTCACAGCTGGTATAATAAGTTCTTCACCAATGATATGTGGCTTTCCGGATTTCGCACTCAGTAAAGAAATGTCTATCGTCATTTCGCTCAGATGACTGTGTTTTCAAATATTATTCATTGACTGTTTAAAAAAAAAGTTAAATCTTTATCTTTTTTCTCGCTATGGACTTTTGTCACATGTTCCTTGAGCTTAGAAGGCACATAGGTAAAGTACTGTTTCCTGGTAACGGAATAAAGTCATATTTTAAATATTCAGCACTATATTGTCTGCATTTTTTCTTCGGCTTACTCATACTGTTATCTGTAAAAAGGACACGAATTTAAGATATAATAAAATAAAACAAGTTTTGAAAAGTTCATTTTCAACTAATTTTCATTGCTTTTACTTGTAGTTTCTTAATCATTCTTTTTATTTACTTCTCTCTCTCTTATACTAAATGTCATAATCTCGTCAGCAAACTTCAAGTTGTGAAGTCTTATTTACTCAATTGGTTTTTAATTATTTGTTTAATTATACGAACGTGGTTCTGTCATATTGTACTTTTTTCTGAAACCTATGAGCTTCTTTAGTAGATATACCTCTGTGATTCTTTCTAATTTACCTCTTGAGAAGTAATTACGGCCATCCGTATGCGGTTTTTAGTACTATTTAGATCTATTCAATTCTCCTAAAAGAACGTTGTTGGTTCTACCGCACAAAAATACAGAGTGCGCCAGAAACGTGTTGCAATAACACCCTAAAATTCGTTTTATCGGCTAGCCGCTCAAAAATGAGGAATTCCCGTGATTTTGTAGAATGCTTGGTAGATTTTTTCCTGCAAAGTTTAATTGGAACAGATGTCTATTTAACGGACGGCTCACTTGGGGTTCTAAGACGAAACCTATTTTGGCAGATAGCGACTTCTAGTAAGACCAAACTGTAGAACTATAGAATTAGTTCAAAAACGCTTAACAATCGATGTCTTTACTCCTCATCTTCCTGCCCAAAAGCGGCCCCGAATTTTAAAAAATTTAGTTTTTCGCTTATATTTTTGAAACGGCACGAAATAGGAGAACTGCTCTATTACCAAGTTATAGGGCTTAAAAGGGAGCACCGTTCGTAAATGAATTTTTTGTGCATTTTATACACGGTGCCCGAAGAAAGCACATTTCCGAAACTTGAAGCGATAAAATAGTTCGTTTATCCTCTAAGAGCGAGGGGATCCGAAAGCACTCCCACTTTTTGGAACTAAAAAGTTAAAAATTTGGACCCCGGCGGGAATCCGTTCGGTCGGCAGCTGTGCGCCGGTGAATTTCGATTGTGCCCGCGATAATGTTGTTTGCCCGTCACGAATTTTTTCTCACTCTGGTGCATTGCTGTAATGGGTGTCGACGTTATGTTGACATTACGAAATTTATAGCAACAATCGTTCGTGCATATCCGCGTGATCCTAAACGCGTTTTACACCATATTTCGTCAACAGTCTGTATGTGTGCACAAGAAGACTTTTTCTTTGACTCTTAGTTCTTCTTGGATAGTAGGCAGATTGAGACCCCGAGTAAAGACATAAACCTCTTGAAAATGGCATCAAAGTGAATGCCGAAATGTCGGGAACCCTAATTGTTCATTTATTATTGATCGCTATAGCCTTTCCGAACATATTTACATTTATTTACATTTTCCAGGCATTACTATGCTTCGTGATTTTCACATGCATACTTTACATGTCTAACATTTTGAAGCTCGGTCACGCAGAAGTTTCTGGTGGTGTTGCTCTTGATAATCCGGTTAAAGCATATGCATATAAAAAGACAATGGTTTATTACTCCTAATTAGTCTTAATACCAAGGATTACAAACATTAGGCCATAAAGTAGAGTTTGGAAGGCTTTAATTTTAATTATGCAAAGAGAAAACGCTTGTAATTATTTGTAAGAAAATAATTGTGCGGAACTGATTTCAGTTTTATGGAACGCTTTTATATTTTATATATGTCTATGTTTCAGCAACCCCATACTTAAAATTTCAGAATTCCATGTTCATTGTCGGCGAGCACGAACAATATAAAATTATATACATGCAAGTTAATTACTAACATCGAAACGGCGCTAATTGCATTACAAAAGCTGTGAAATAAAAGATCCGTTGTATTGTCATCTTCCTGTAATTTGGCAATGAAATCGCCGGCATGCACATGCCTTCAGGATCAGGAAGTGACGAAACGGATTGCACAAGACGCGGCATTGCAAGGATTCCGCTTAAATCTAGACAGAATTGGCGGAAGTGCGCGGACGCCAAGAACGAAAGTGCGAACGGTTTGTCGTCCGACAGCGACATCGGAGCGGCGCTTATGAAGTTGAACGCGAAGTCGTTACAACAATTTGCGTCCACCGAATTGCGGAATTTATAGGAGATACGCGACGCGCCAATGATTTAGCGGCGCAAGAACGCGCTCGCCCCCAAGACAGTTTCCATGGCGACTGGCGCTCACCTTGAGTCTGCATGCCAGAAATCAACAGTCCGATATTGGAGAACTAACGGGCCGTAAAATAAACATTCGATTGGAATACTTGTGCATGATCCAGAATTGTAAAGCCAAACACGTAATCGGAGCGTTCCGCCCCTGTTCCTCTGGTTCCAGCACAACGGGAACTTCCGCGGGGCCGAAGTATCTGCCGTTCGCGTTCTTCGGCGGCACTGAAAGCGCTGCTGCATGTATATAGCCTACATAAATAAGTAATTTTGCTGCAGAATTTGCATTTCTTTGGCGCTTCGAAAGCGTACTTCTCAAATGTAACTAATGCTCGCCCACTTACGCGTTCAAGTGAGTAGATCTCTGCATTTTACAGTCGACAATCCTGCTAATGCGAATTCCGTAATTACATGATTTTAAAAAATTGTGCAACTTGTAAACAACTACAAATGAATTTCGTGCTATCACAAAGAATGATGGTTAACTTACGTAATAAAAAACTCATAAAAAGTTAATGTCCGCATGAGAGAGCGATAACCCGTTCGCAACTTATAAAAAGAAAATTCAAATTTGTTTTATTCCTACGCTAATGTTGTTGTCCCTATTTATTGGCACGAATGGATTACCGATGTATTATCAATACTTGATTAAATTTTTGTTACGTAGAGCTTGGAATTGGATTGTTTTTCTAGACAACTATACCAGATAATTTATAACAAGTATTACACCTACGGATTTATTAAGATTGAAACTTATTTTTAATGGTTCTTATAAATACGTTATATTTTACACTAAGGTAAAACTGATATATATTTTCAGACCCATTTTTTGATAAAATTAGATATTTGCAAACCGTTCTTTGATGCTTATTGCTGTTTTTAAATTTTAGGCAAAATTAATGATTCGTTCGTCTGTATATTCATTGTTAATGCAATGTATTTTTGATGAGAAAGACAGCGTACAGTAATAGCATTCATAAATAAATGCAAAAACGGCTGGAGTCTACATAAAGCTGGTGTGTTAGTTTGAATCACTCTAATCATGTAAGTTACAGGAGTTCAGAATACAGATCTTTTAAATACAACGATGACAAATAAAATAACAACTAGAAAATACATAGCTGTTAACTCAAGATTATGACATGATGTATTCACTCTTTTTGAGAAGAGATAAAAATAAAGATGGGATACATTTACATTAACAGAGAATTACCTAGTATTCCCATAAATACTGTTACTAAATAAAATTTACTTATGTTTTAACATATCTTATGTCTTAAAGTAACATTGTATTTCTTCTCAAGTTTGGTTATTTACCAATGGAAGAAGAAAACCGAATTGTTATAATATCATTAAGGCCCTGCGTCAAAATTTGGTAGACTACGTTCAGTTAGACTGTTTAGGTAGTCAAAGCCCTAAGAGCCCGAATGAAACGAAATCTTATTCGTAAGCCGAAGATCAATTCTCGGAAGACCTAAGCAAGACCTAGGACTAGCTGCTTGCAAAAGACATACGAGACATTTGCTGACTAATGCTTTAAAGAAAGATAGGAGTGAAAAAGCAAAACTCTTGTTTATGGTTGAAAAATTTTTTACAGCTAGTGCTAATGGTTCAGAAAGGCTATCAACCAAGAGCGATAATGGTTTGGTGAGAGCTGTGTTTTGATAGAGTAATTGAAATTCATTTTTGTGAAAATTTCGACAGCTAGAATGTTTTTGAAGATGTAATTAAACCTCCGAGTCACTCACTTCTTCGAGACGAGCTTTGAATATTTTGGTATGATTCAGCACCCATTCATAAAGCATAGTCAACTCAAACTTGTCTGAGAAACAATGTGCCTTATTTTCTAACAGTAGAGGATTGGCCCTCTGGTAGCCCAGATCTCAATTCATTAGACTTTAAATTATGGTTAGTTTTAGAGAGTATTTTTTTGCTTGAAAAGACCCTAATGTCGATTCTTTATAAAGAGCTTTGACAACTGCAGTCAATACTTTTCCAACGGATGTGGTTCTTGTTGCTATATACGAGTGGGCTGAAGGTCTTAAAATTTGTGTAGAGGCTAAGTGTGGCCATTTTGAACAAATCCATTGTAATTATACTTACCAATAACCATTGAGTAATCCTGAAAATGTTATGAAAAAACAGTTATTTGTTTTATTTTGTCATAGCCAGTGTGTAACAGTATTTGTGAGGATATTATGTAGACTGATACAGAAAGACATTACGATGCCTAGTAGGTGATAACGCGCGATATATGAGCAAGTTTTAAAGTATAAAAGGGTTCGAATTGTGCCTACATGAGGTAAGTAGGGGTATGCAAAACTTCGTGCAGATGGTAAAATATACGATCACAACCTATTAACCGTATGTGGCAACAATGGACCGAGCAACAAAAAATTGGATTGTGTTTTTTGACGAGTTCAGTTTCACTTTGCATTAGTACACTAACAACATTCATATGTATCTATAGAGTGATCCAAATTGAATTACAACTTTAGGCCGTTTAGTTGCGTTCTGTAAACGTTGGAAATTTTCATTTGTACCGTTGGTATGTAAACACGTACACAACTGAACAAAAGTTCAGCAAAGACCACCAGAAATCCCCTAAATTTAAGAGACTGTTCTCCTTTGGAACTATTTGAAGGAAACGGTTCATGTCAACAAACTTGTTATGATTCTAGGGCTAAAAGAGAATATCAGATGTAAAATTGCTAAAGTAGAACCGCATTTATGAGAAAGCTTTATGGAATACTTCGTTAAAAAAATGGTCGTTTGAATATTTTGTGTTTTATTCGGAAAAAACATCTTGAAATCCAATTTATGCCATCAGAAGCAATCTGAGGAATGTTATCAAGAGGCCTTGAATGACTCGTGACAAGTCCTGCAGGATTACAGTGTGGGGATGTATGAGATATGAAGAGTAGTTACGCCTACTCATGTCTGCCATATTAAACCAAAATTTACCAACTTGTTTTTATTTTTTTCCATACTTGTATTGAAATTTTTATGAAAATATTTAAGCCGTTTCTTTGTGCTTAATGGCACGTTTGCGCACAGCATTGTTTTGAAACTTTTTAAATGTCCAATTTTGGAATTATGTATTTTGATTCAGAGATAATTTTTAGTTTTGGATGGGTTTTGGTATTTTTACATCAGGTGCCTAACTACAGATCTTCGTTTGTATTTATCAGTAATATCCATATGTATATGTGATAATATAAACATAATTACGTTAATTTGTTTAATGTACACATTTTAATATTTAAACTGGGGAGACTTTTAAGTTTTTCCTGTGTGAAGCCCTTTGACCATTTGGTGGTTATTGCGTTTATGTTTGATTTTAAAGATTATCCTATTTTTTACTGTCTGAAACCTAAAAATAACAGGAAGGAGATGCATCGTTTTTATTCTAATACATATATTTATGAAAAGTTAAAGATGATGACATCTATTTGTACGTAGTAGACATAAAAGTGATCTTGGGTACTTACAAGGGGCGAGCGCGGCGTAGTGAGTAAGGTATACGACTACCACGCGGGTGCTCCGTGTTCAAGTCCCGCCGCTGTCTCTCTTTTTTCATCTTTTTTTCTAATCTATTTAATCTCACGAAATATCAACAAACACTGCCTTCGACAATTTCGGGAAAAAATTTCAATACAATGTTCGGTTCTTGGAGAGATTGTATAAAATATATTCTTTTCAAATTAACGATCGCTTATTGAAATTCCAAGTATTTTGGCAGCGTTCGCTACCTGCGTTTCTTGTTATTGACCCTTCTTTTGTCACTGTCCTTCATGCCAACTGTACGGCAACTTACAAGAACAGACCGTAACGGATTTCTAGCTCCTTTAGTCGCAGGTACGTCACCAGTCATTCGTTGCCTGGTGATAGCAGAGTGCATGCCATCTGATAAGAATATAAAATGGTGTAAAGTTGATTTAAAAACGTGAAAAGAAGTGTAAAATGGAGAAACCTACTTATCCAGAAGAAGAACAACCACAACCAGGTCCGTCGCGAGAAAACACATCGGACACGGAAGAGAGCGATGAGCAATCGAAGGGTGAATTAACCAACGTCATCAATTATACCGAATCGTTGCTCCAAACTTTGAATCTGCTGACGGATCCACCTCCGAGCGAGATTTCTGCTGCTTCTATTGCAATGAGAGAGGTGATATCCGAAGAAATTATTGATATGCTGGCATCAATGTCGAGGAGCTTATCGGCATTGATGAATTAGACGAATTACAACAATATTTGGCAGTAAGTTGAATTTCTATGAGCACGAGTTCTTTTTCATTTTGTTCGATTCTGAAAAAGTATACAATCATACATCTTGTAGTGCGAGGGTGTAGCGGAGATGATGATGAATACGTTGCCGATGAATTCGCACCAAAACCAAAAGATTATGTTCCGTTGTCGTACAAAGAAAGAGCAGTGGTTCTTGCTGCAGCCCATCCAAAGTGGTCCTTGAAAAGTTTGCAAAAAAAGAATGCTCTCGCTTAAAACATAAGCAGCATCTTTATTAATGGGAGATGATGTCAAACGAGGAGGAACAAATTTGGATAAATGGAAAACTATTGATAGTGAAACGTACGAAAGATTTCTGGAAGCACGCCAAAATTTCATAAAAAATGAATAACTCATTGAAGAAAACTGATGAGTACGAATTTGAATTATCGAGGATAACGAAATCACATGCATCTAATTGTGCCACAATTGATCCATCAATTTCATTCTTATGCAGGTCACAACACGGACTTTATAGCAGTGGCCAATTAATGCTGTGTTTAATTTCACCGTGACCTCGCCTTGGGTAGAACGATTCAAAAAACATCACAAAATCAGACAGCGGAAGATTACGAAATCCATCAGCTCCAAAGAGTTTGCCACGATGGATCAAGTATTAGCATCTGTCGAAGAATTCTGGGTGCAAACAAAAATGCCGACCCCCAATTTCGACCTTGATTGCGTCATCAATACCGATCAAACCGGCTGCCAGTACCAATTGACCTACAATAGATCGCTTGCGGAACAAGGATGAAAAACCATTGTTATTAGAAAGAAAGACTTGAACAAAATAAGCCATTCCTACACGGCACAATATGCATTAACTGCATCTGGAAAGATATTTTCTTTCGTTTTCTTATGCATGCAGGAACCGTCTGGAAAATTTGGTCCGATCGTTAAAAAAAAAGTCACCGAGCTGACCGATAAATTCAAGAACGTAATTGTGACCTGCACAAAATCAAGCAAGTTTACTAAACACGTCTACGAAGAATTTTGAAATCTTTCATTCTCCCATACGTCGACAAAGAAAAATTTATGTTCGTAATCGATTCGTGGGGAGGGCAGACGGATCAGATGCTCTATGATCATAGTTTTGTAGACGATAACAAGGCACACCCCTGTACTGTTAAAGTAATTCCACCAAAATGTACACCACTCTGTCAATCGTGTGACGTTTATTTTTACCGCCAGGTAAAACTTTTCATTAAAAAATTGCAAAACGCTCCGGAACCGTTGAAGACTAATCGAGAAATCTCTTCCAGAGAGGATTGCATGAAAATCCACTATTTGCTTTTGCATCTGTGCACCTGTTTCTCTGCCTATGATACAATACGCGTGGTTCGCGTCAAAATTAATTGATGAAAGACCCACCTTTTTGAATATGAACGTGTTCTGCTTCTCGACTACACTTTTGAAGCAACCATGCGTCTGCAAAGCAGTAAGTTTCATAAAGTGTGCATGGTGCTGCATCGTGTTGTGATTCATGTGTTTTTATGATAATTACCATCCGCAAGATTGTTCACCTAGCATTGACAGCGATAGCGAGTAATCGAAACACTGTATATATAATGTATAATAAATGAAATTGATACCGAACATTGAATTGAAATTTTTTCCCGCAATTGTCGAAGGCAGTGTTTGTTGTTAATATTTCATGAGATTGAATAGATTAGGAGAGAAAAAAAAAGGTTGAAAGAAGAGACAGCGGCGGGACTTGAACACGGGTTACTCGCGTGGTAGTCGTATACCTTACCCACTGAGCATCGTTACGGGTATATAAGCCCCGCGTGAAACTTTGCCATCTATTTTCTCGGAAACCAAGACCTATCGCATGAAACCCGGCAAGCCTGGTACTCAGAGCAAATCCCTCTTCAACATACCTGAGACTCATCAAAATCCGTTTGTGCCATGTTTGATGGTCCCCTTGTAAGTACCTAAGAAATAGTAGGTGCACTCGGAAACTACTACTACACTTAAGTAGCATGTGCATTTTCGTCTCCTGTTTTAGTCTAAGAAAAAGGAAAATTAAAACATTGATGTGCAAGGAGTATTTTTATTATTGAACTTTAAAAAACTGCACCACGAAGGGGGTTTTACGAATTTTGCTAATTGAAACGCACGTGCACGACGACTTGGATTGGCCTACAGTACGCTTGCAATTCGGTAATTCATCTCAGTCACTTATCCGAATTTGTCTTAAGTGAGTGACGTAAGTGATCGAGTAATTCGCCAAAAAATGAATATCACAGCCGCCGAAGCAGCCCAGGCAGTTGCATTGTTGAGAGGACGGTGGCAAATCGACTAAATCTGAGTTACTCAGTTGTGTCAAGAATGTGACGTCGGTACTGGGAAATTGGTGGCTACGTCCGCCAGCAAGGAGGCGGCTGTAGGCGCGGGACAACGGAGAAAGACGATCGATTTCTCGTTTCAATGCCCCTTAGAAATCGACATATGACTGATGTTGACCTCAAGTAAGAGCTGAGTGCGGTCAGAAGTGTAGTCGCCAGCGCTTGGATAGTGAGAAGACCCCAGAAAAGGCAGCTGCGGATCCGAAAGCAAAGGCAACTGGAATTTGTTCGCGAACATCTAAATTCGGACTTTGGCCAATGGAGAATGGAGTCAGATATTATTCACCGACAAGACCAGGATGCCTTACGTTTAAAATTATTTATTTGCAAAAAAATGAACGAATTTTTTTAACTCAATTAGCAATCAAAATCGTGAAACCACTATTAGATATTACCAAAATTCATATAATAATCACCTGTAAAATATACTAACATATGTAGTACCTGAAAACTTGAAATAATTGATTTTATGAGATTGCAGCAGCTGTTTATTACCCACATAAAATAGATTAATCACTGTTGTAGCTATTTACAGTAATTAATTGCACGTAGGTGTTTGCATCGATTGTAACTATCTTGCACCTGCTGCACTGTTGAAAGCATTAAAGCTTTTTCAGTGAATAACAGAGAACAATCTGAATTTTCTTACAAGCAAGCGACCACACCATAATATTTTTATATTCTGACTTGAATTAACACCATTTTTGTGTGCAGTTGCACCATTTCTGAATGAAAGTAATGGCATAATAACCTACATTTTCCTACTAATTTAATTAGTAAGTTTACTACTCTCTTAGTGACGTAAGCACTTGCAAAAAGTGGTGTAGCAACACATAATGCGCTAGTTGCACGTACCTGCGAGTTTGAAAGTGTAATGTTTTCTTGAAAGCCTCTAAATCAAGGCAGCACTCTTGATTTTGCAATGTTAAATGTGTAGAAGTCACTCAAACTTTAATACTGTTATGCAAGAGGCTCGCAATTAGACTTTCGTTCATTTGAGCTTGCCGAAATTGCGTTTGTTTTAGGTCGCGTACAATGAACACGAAGTAGGTCTTTCATCAAAAACGCACTTTTTAATAATAAAATGAAAAAGATTACGCGGAAAGATAAAATTATTAATTAATTTTTCTGATCACTTTCTACTGGGGGTTAGTTAATTAGATATAGAGATAATTTTCTTTATAATGAAAAAAAAAGTGATGACGATTAGATTGATTTTTGAAAGCCAGTTCAGATCATACAAGTTGTATTTACTAAAGTGGTATCACTCGTATCTCAGGAGCATACAAGGCAAAAGAAACGAAAATGAAAAGGCTGTTTTGAAAAAATTCTGTTATAATTTAAATTAAATAAAAAACGTGTTCAGAATTACAATCTGAAATGTAAACTTTGTGTATTTGTTTGCCTGGTGTTTCTAACAAAGTTATTTGTAAGTAAAAATAAATTTACCAGCACGCCTCTTTTTTCACAATATTATTATTATAAAAATTACAAAGATGATATTAAGTTGTTTCTGCAATATTATAGAACAATCGTTTTAGAGTAGATATTAGCAATCCAACTCCAGCATGATAGTATTTTTTATGTACACAAATAATTAACTGCTGAACTAATCTGTGATGTCCAGGATGCTTAACTGATCGTTTAAAGTCTTTGGTGTCTTCATGGTTTAAGAGTTTAGTTTTAACTAGAAGTATCCACTATGATTCTCAAAAGATATTCTTTAATTCTTTAATAAAAAAAGATAATCTTTAAAAGGATATATTTCTGAGTCATCCCCAAGAGTTTATTCTCATCACGTTTAAATTCTTCAAACTTTTCCGTAAAATATTTAACTTCGTAGTCACAACTAGATATGCCCGATTCCGTATCAATGTCAGTTTTTGATTTCGCAGCAGGTACAGATACTTTAGAGCCCAATCCACAGCTACTTTGTAACTCGACTGTAGAGTAAAGATTAATTCCACCAACGGAGTTCGAAACATTTATTATTTATTATCTTTGGTACTCCTCGTAATTAGAGACTAAGGTTGTCACATTGTCTACATAAAGGATTTTCTCAATTACTTAATTTTTCGATATTGTTCTTTGACCTTACTCAGGTTATTTAAAGTAGGAACAGACTATAGTTGACACCGAAGCAAACTCTTCTGTGATGGAACAATTGTATCTCATCACACAAACTGCAAATAATATTAGTTTTTTCCTGAATTAGACATTTGCTATACCAATGATTTGGACAGAACCAAAAGATCATATAAGTGTTTGTTATTTTTGTTTAATTCAAACAAAAGTCATTACAACCAAGTCTAAACACATTATCCGGTATCCAAACTTATCGTCGGCCGTCAGACCCATCCCACACAGTGTTGAACTGCCTGTTCCAAAGCCTCCAAATCAACCAGAAAGTCAGGATTTTGATTCTAGTGCGGAATTTGTTCTCAGTCAGCATAAAAGTGACTCAAGTTATGAACCGTCGACCTTAAAAGAGCCTCATTTATTGACACAAAGTGATTTAAATGATTTAGTACGTGATTTGAATCTATCATAAAAACAGGCTGAACTTTTGGGGTCTAGATTAAATGATTGGAATTTACTTTCTTTTGATACAAAGACTTAATAAATGAACTTCTGTCATATAAACCTTTAGGGTGTAATATGTCCTTAAAAATACACATGCTGGATTCTCATCTGGATTTCTTTCCTGCAAATTTGGGTGCTGTGAGTGATGAACAAGGTGAGAGGTTTCATCAGGACATTTCCTTAATGGAGAAGCGCTACCAAGGGGAACGGAGTCCAGGGATGCTAGCAGATTATTGTTGGAAACTTAAAAGAGACCTACCAGAAGCTAAATATTCACGAAAATGATAATTATTTATTGTAAATTTAACAATAGTTTCTTAGATTGTTTTGTAAGCGATTTTGTGCTTTGAGCTTCTCTTCACTCTTTGTTTTAATTTTTATTGGATCTTTAATACCAAGAACTTTATCTCAAGAGTCGCCAAAATTAAACTGTTTGTATTCTCCATAGTATTTGGTTGTAATTTACCCATTACTCTTTAACTTAATTTCATTTCAACTACAACAATTTATTTAGTATGTAGGAATTATCCACTACAATTTTGAAAAGATAATACCCAATATTAGAAATCCACATATCACTTGTTTTAATACATTAACACATGATCTATTATTTGTTCCGTGGACAGACGAGCAAATTTTTTACATCCGGTACAACCAAATTCTTGGAAAAATTATGCTCTGTATTATAAATTGGTATATTGTAGTCCTTGTGTTTCTGGGTAACCATAGATATTTCGAAAAGTTTCTTTTACTTTATTATGAAACTTGAGTCTAGTGATTCTTGCACCCGAATCTAATAAGTGTGTATTTTTATGTCCGATTGTTGTTACATTTAAGATTGTTTACTTGAATTTGAGAAATAATATCAGTATTTGTAGTTAAATTTTTTTGCGTAGAATTGCATAATATTTACAGTTGCATGTTAGACACTTAATTTGGGACGTATAATTAGGAGCAGTCTAATTTGGTTTTGAACATCGGAAACAATAACACTTAGTGTTGACCATTTTATCTATTCTTCAGTGTCTAATTTCTTGAGGTTCTGCAATTTTGCCTTCAATTCTTTATATTACAGAATATATAGGTTGGAGATTTAGCTTATATTTAGTTTTTTCTTCTAAGAAAAATTCTAGAACCGTAGTTAAGGAACTGTTACCATTGTTAATAACTGAACTTTCAGTAATTTGTTTTTTGTAGTCGACTCAATTAGTTTCAGGTGCTCGGATCTTTCAATTTCTTTCCTCGAGAAACTTTATACAAACATATCTTTAACTGTTGCTCATAATTAAGATCTTCAGAAAAAGCAAACAGGTTCTCTTACCAAACTTCAATAATATCCGTTGGAAGACTGTGCCCTTTTCGGCTTAAATTCCTTAATACCCGAAGGTTGTGTTTTTAATTAATCATAAAGTAAATTTAAGTTTACTTAACTCTACCCCCATGGTCAATAATTTCCACGACTATATCTCAACTAGTTTCATCTTATTACCATTTTTTTAAAGAATTTAATTAATTCATAGTAATTAGCATCTGTTATTGGATAGCTGGCTATTATAACATGAATTTTGGTTCTATGTTGCTTAGACTAAATACTGGAACTTTTCTGATCTACGGCGTTATTTTCATGAACCTTTTTATATTGCGACCTCTATTATATCGTGAATGCTTTTTAATTATTATACTTCCCCAATTGATAACTTTTCAAGAGCCTTCTTTCTTCTTCAACACTTTTGATTGAGAATTAAGACAATTTTGGTCCAATTAAATTGACTGGCATTGAATTAATAAGGGCTACCTTGGGCGCCAAAATTTGCAAGATGTTTTAAACTTTTAGCTTCCAGAAAATTATACACGGAACTGTTTTTTTCTCAACTTTATTTCTAAGCTTGTACTAGAGATTCATTCTTGAATAATTGTAACTGTAACTTAACTTCACTTGTAACTTCCTACATATATTTATAAAACGGGTTTCAAATGTTCATGAAATATTTCCAGCACAATCACGCATGTATACAAATGAGGATTTGCATTATAAAGTTCACTATAATTAAGATCAAAAGGAAAAATAGGCGTCAGCAGCATATACGTTGCAAAACAAGCATGACCAGTTAGGTAGATGAATGATAAAAGTGGGATCTACAAGACCATTGTTTTATTTTATAGTTGCTTCATTTATTTAAATTTTTTAATATCCAAATATTTTGTGCTTTAAGGCCTAATTAAAAACCGTTTATTCTTTCAAATTTATGTCAAGTTGTCATTTTAGTTTTTACCTAGTTATTAAGCTTTTTGTTTTATTTTCCTGATTTTTAGAATTTTATTCTATATGATTCCGTATTTTAATTAGATAACTGAATTAAGTTATTTAAAAATTATTTTCAAATAGATTTTATAGGACTTTTAATGTACACTTTTTATATCTTACAAAAATTTCTAATATTAGAAAGAAGTGTTAATACATAAAAATTTAATGAGCGTCTATCTAGAGGTGATTAAAATTTTGAAATTTGGAATCATTGCACCTACTTCAATTTAATTTTTTAGGGCGGGTTGCACTTGTTGGACTTTTATTGGTTAATTTGATGAGGTAACATTACTGCAAGCAGTATGCCGTGTTATTTAACAATAGCTTTAAATGCTGTTTATTTCACAGAACTTCAGTTAAAATAGTGTATTAAATTGTTTATTGTACTTTTCAGAGCTAGGCCATATCTATTAATTGCTACACGCAAGATGATGTTTGACCTTGACGGCGCGCCATGACGTATGAATTTAATAACACAAGCTATATGGGCACATATTTATAGTTTCTAAGACAAATATAGCAATGTATTGGTATGTCTAGCGTAAACATGTAACAATAAATTTAACTAGAATACCAGTACTTATACAACCTCTATATTTAGAAAAATTCTGTGTCTTAGAGGTATGCAAAAAGAAATACAAAAAAATATAATTTTAACGAAAAAAACTGTCATTGATTTTTACAACTACGTTAATATGTGGTCTTTTTAATAAGAGCACAACTATTTATAGTAATTTCTGTAATCCCTATATTTCATATCAGAGCAATTTTATAAATGTGGAGATTTTATAACGTTCTCAACTAGTTAACTGTTTGTAAACAAACCTTTTAAATTAATCGTTTGCATTAAAAACAATTCAGAATTGAAATATTCAACCCTTTCCTCTGTACAATGCAAGACGTTCTGTTTTTGAATTCTTTTCAACCTTGAGCTATATGATTGAAGTAATAATTATTTAAATCTTTTAATTCCTTGAACTTCGTAATACGGCACAGCGTATAGGGAACGTCTTCATAATTATTATTTTATTTAAATAAGGAATGGAATTGAAAGTAAAATTAATTCTTTATTATTCAGCTCTAGAAAGAAACATCTATAAAAAAATAAAAAACTAATAGATACTGTGTAACATGTATTTTAGAACTAAATTGAATAATCGCAATATTTTGTTAATATTTGTTGTCACATAAAAGCATGTTATGGTAGCAATATTACATACAGAACTTAAAAATGTCATACATTGTTGAGCAATGATTGCTTAAATTATGTTCAGAATATTTTTTTAAAGATAACAATGGCGAATTTTAAACAATTGTTCCCAGCCCTCGTTAGGTCATGCTATCCCAGCCAGCAAGCGTTTTCCTCCACAGAAACGCTATAAAAGCCTTGTTTCCAGTGAGGATAGCTCTATATGACAACATCGTAGAACAACGTTTCCGATCGCCAAAAATGTAGCGGGTGGTATTTTCATTCAGCTCACTATGACAACTGACCACAGAGGACTGATCAGCTTTGAGGCAAAAATTCTATTCCATTTCCACTTGTTAACAGCAGGTAAATCATTCCGAGTCGTTATGAGAGAAATCTCAGACAGCCCTCCTGAGGAGGAGCTCAAGAGCGACTTTCCAATACTCACCGCCGCTTCATGCTGCTCGTGTTAGAGCCTGAGCGGTCTAACAAGGGGAAGGAGATACGCAACCTGCAAGGTATGCTTGACCTGGCGGTCACGATTGAGCAGCCAAGAAAATGGGAAAATTGTTAGTTAGTGCTACCGATGCCAACCGTTCCGATGTGCGCTGAGGAAAATTACTTCGGCGACTACAAGGAGCGCCGAACCAGCTTCCTGTACAAACTGCCAGGGACCTCATCAGGCCAACTTTAGAGGATACCAGCAACTTAATGGAGACTGATGTTCTGACTTCCGCCATCTAGGAAGCGCCTATAAGGCACTCCATATTTACAACGTCAGAGCTTCCTATAGAAGACAGGTTAAGGGTTTAGACTCAGCTACTTTGTTTGCCAGACATGTCAACGTCAAGATCAAAACGTTGGTTTTATTTAGCATTCAAATCTTGCGAAAAATAGTGATAACCAAAATAATTAAGATGTATTCGCTAACATCGTCAATCTGTTACAAAAACAGGTTGAATCTGTTTATTCATCAGAATGTGACACCCTCAAATCACAAGACCCTTTCTACGTGCAAAATATTTTAAAATTATTTAGACAACATTAATAATGACCTAGAGACTCAAGAAGAGCAAACACTTTATGCTCTAACACAAGTGATGAAAATGATTCGGAAGTTGCAGAGTCCATGTTCGTCCATACAAGAATTGTACTCTGATGATACTTACCCTTGTTCACCAGAGAAGAATCGTTAAAGTCTTGTTTTGAAGATAAACTTTTACTTGAAAAAATGCAAAAAATGTGTGACTTCTTAATATCAAGCGCCAAGAAAGGAAAGCGTAATATAGAAGGTACACGGAAATGGTTTAAAATTAACAAAAGCAAGGTACAGACTGTCATAAAGTTCATCGATCAAGGTGGCTTTAGGTGTTATAAAATCGAAACGGTTAAGCAACATATCAAGCAAAAATATCGCTAGTAAAGGGACAACCTTTCTACGGTTTAGTGCTGGGATATTAGGCGTGGAAGATCTGAAAACGCAAAGAAAGAGGACTTTAAGGATTTTAAAATTAGTAAAACATTATTGCATGACCTTAAAAGAGCCTGAGAATACCTTCTCGAAAAACTACGACGTATGTCACATTGAACAATCTTGAAAGATCAAGAAACGTGTAATTGTAGATTCAATGCACACCATATCTGGTATGTATACTGTTTAAGTAACCATAAGTACGGGTGGAAGTTTTGACGAAAAGTTACCCATTTGTTTCTAAGAACCAAATGGTTCTTTGTTTTCAACGTCCTCAGAATATTAGAAAAGAATACTACACCAACCACTAATAAGAGTGAAAACGAAACATAGTACATAAAAACTGTTTTACACTTGAATCAAAGATAAATATATACTATTATTAGACACGTATAGCCCTCGTATTAAAATTACTCCAAATAATATGGTTCCGAACAGAAATTTTCCACTAGAAAAATTGAACATTTTTCGAAGTAATATTCAATTAATTCAATGTAGGATTGAGTGACTACGTGAGTTGCGAACAATATGCATTCGTCAGCTACGTATTCTGTACCAAGAAATTTTATTTTGATTCGCTTTGTTCTTGAAAAGCATACCTGTGAAGATAAAAGACTTGATGAGTCCGAATCTGACATATCTCAAGAAAGCGTTTTAGAATGAAGTCATTCCATCAAAATAGGCCTTCTACGCAATGTTGTATTTCTTCATCATTTTATTTATTTGTTTAATTTTTAATAATTTTAAATTTTTATTAATGTATCTAATTATTGTGAAAAACTTTATTCTAATTGTAATTTTTTGTTACATTTGCTTTCCGTGTATTACTTCCTTTAAAAATAAATTAAAATGTGGATTTTGAATTTTCAATTTATTAATTCGTTTTGTCTTGTTTTGTTTGGATAGTGACCTTACAGTTAACGTGGCTAAATGGGCTGAGCCAGATGATCTTGATTTACTTTAATCTGCAATTGTACTTTATGTTTTGCTTGTGTGTAAACCCATTAAAAATGAAACATATTAAATTACTTTGTTTGCAAACGTCATTCATAATTATAAATTTTAAATTTTTGTTAAGTGATCAGACGTATTGATTTGAGTCATATTTTTAATTTTAGTTCGTACGTTTGCTATTAATCACTTATACTACATCTTTCCTAATTTCTAGTATTCGTATGACTTAAGTATTTATTCTTCCTTTTTGATCATTATAACTACCAAGACGTTGTAATTTTCTATTATGGCAACTTATTTGATGTCGAGCAAACCAAACATTTGTTTAAAATTTTTTATTGTTGTTTTTTCCTATTTTTTTATTAGTAAAAAGTCCCAAGGACGGGCAACCCAAGCTAAATATTTGGTTCAGAGTTTCGTCGACAGTTGAAAAAAAGGTCCAATAATCGTTTTATCAGCCTTATCTAAGTATGGTGGCATTCGTTCGGCTATATTTGGTTTTACATAAATCAAAGTAGTGCCGAATGCGCCTACTAACGGCAAGAATTGGCCACCTAGTACATAAAACACCGAGAGGTGGCGCAAACTGTTTAATTGCATCATGACAACCTGTGTTTTGACCTATAACAGGTCAATCGTGACCTAAATCGAAAATCTAAAACCTTTATGCGTGGTTTGGCAACAAACCGATTCGAATGAGGCATTAATCTTTGAAATCGGTTCATAACAGTAGGAGGAGCTGCAATGTTAGTTACAAACATAGTTACATTTTTGCAGTTTTATAGAGTAGATGTGATGAATTTATAAGAAACAGTTTTTTACAAGTCTTGTTTAATCATTAGATATAAGGACTTTTAATCAATTTTAAAATTATATTGTTTTGTCGCTTAATATTTAGATATAATTTTATTTAATTAAAAGGGGAAGTTAATTTGTATACGATCTATTTTAGAAAATATTTTGATCCTTTGTGAAAGCATTTTAACTATAATCTAAAGTGATATAAATCCATTTTGTTATATTTATTTGAAAATTTGCAATCTGTCCTCTTAGAAAATTTAGTAAACTGGATAAATGATGTTATTCGAGGAAAGCAGTAGTCTAGTGACCACACTTCTTATTTAATTACTTGATAAAAGAATTTATTACAATTAGATTCGTAGGTCTGTTGGAAATAAGTAGTACTGAATCTTCGAATTCCTTCTTTAACTGAGTTACGGCCAAGTAACTAGTTTTCGCCAGATAGCGAAGCTTGTCATCGATATGAGTCTTTTTGGATGTTATTTGGGGCTTCCATGTATGCTTAGAGTCTCGTATTAGTTCTAGGTGTTTGACTTCGTTTTAGTAGGTAATAGAGTATTATTAATTGAGACAAATGGCAATCAGTTTTTCTAGTAGTGAGGTTTACTTATGCTATTTTGGGGGAATCTATTTTTATACGTCAATAATTTGAAGTCTATGTAGTTGGTTTTGCAGATCAGTAGCGGCTAAGTGGAGATCGTTAGCAGTAGACCGGTGTCATTCGTATATGGTTGTGTTATTTGTTTTTGGAATATCTGCCGTAAAAATATGGTATAGGAACGGTCCCAAAACACTACTTTGTGGTACACCTGATTCAATTTGATGAGGTAATAATGGGTGAGGAAGATAAGTTTCAATAAGCCAAGGTACCAAATACGGTCAAAAGCTTTGCGCAATATCTAACGCAAACTTAACCATTAATCTTTTTATTAGCTCATTTACAATTTTGTGATATGTGTATTGTGATGTTGACGAAAACCAAATTGATGCGTCGTAGTATTCCATCCAAGCTCATGTCAGTTTCCAGTCTTTTGAGCAGTAGTCTTTCAATTATCTTACGTAATTAGGGCGCTGCATGAGAAAGGAGAATTTGGTACTTTACCAGATTTGGTATCAAAATTATTTGTACAAATTTCCAGGATATGAATAAATAGGTGAATCTCATCATACTATTATAAATAATAGTCATTGCTTTTATTGGTAGTTTATTTTCCGGTTATTAAGTAAAACGTAGAGGATTTCCGAATATTGCAAAAACTAATTTCTTGTTGAATTTCTGATAACGAAAACTGTTTAATTGGAACAGTTCTCGGGCAAGGTGCATCTAGGAAAGTTTGAATGTTCTCATCGTTATTATTAGTGTTCTGAAGTATATGCTTTCTTCTGATTCGTTCGTGCCTAGTTTCCGTCTTGTTCTCTTAACGGCAATATGCAACTTATATATTTTTTGAATGTTTCTTGTAACTTTCCACAAAAACTATTTTTTTGTTGACAGAGCAGTTATGTGTGTTGTAAGTGTTGTGTAGGCAGTTTTATGAAGGATTCCCAATTGGTTGGTATATGTGTCTAGCATATTTTTTGCGCGATACTTGCCAAATTTGTAAAGACAAGTTTTTAATTTCGTGTTTGTTTGACGTTGGTGTATGTGTATTAGTTCAAACTGCTTCTTTTAATGTGTTGGTAAAGTAAAAAATTACTGTATTGTCGATGACTTTGAGCTACTTTTTGTTCATTGTAGCTTCTGGAAATCTGTGCAATCAAGTTTTTGAAGATAGAATTCTACGTGGATTTGGTTTTATAATAATACGAGTACTAAGAGTAAAGATTACTGGAGTGTGATCCAATGAGAGATTCTAATTAGATTCAATATGAAAATAGTTCGATGCGATGCTGGGCAGTAAGTTAGTTTGTGATTGCTCGTGGTAGGTTTCTGCCATTGAATATCTCAAATCCAATTGGTATACTTGCATTTCAGTCTTCTTCAGATTTATTTCCCAATGAGCTGAACATTATTTTATATTCGTAAGTATTGATTGCGTGTCTGGATAGACTAGAAATCGTTGCTGTAGTAAAAAACTTAGGTTTAACATTAACATACATTACTGAAGCCTAAATGAAGATAATTTATAGTGCGTATTAGTACTGCTGCCTTTTCGTGTGCTATTCCGTCTGGGTGAATGATATAGTATCTTTTAGAAGATGGTATTTTAAAGATTGTTTGATCAATAAAATGTCTTTTAGATAAGAGCATTATGTCTGTCTTATTTATTTGAAGCCCTTTGTGGTTTATTAAATCATTTGCGTCCCAAAGAGCTATGGTGACATATCCATTAGTGAATTAATTCATCGATGACACTTAATCGCATATTTAATATCATATTCCGATGGTTAATCAGTTGGTTAACATTGCTTTAAATTCAGTAAGGAAATTATTATTAATTGTATTGCGTCTTATTGAAGCGAAAGTATATGTAGGAAAATCAGTTCTTCTTTGTTCTTGCATTTTTGATTTTATATTTGGGTAGATGAAGTTTGAGTGTGATCTGGATTCTGATAGCTACTTTCTCTTGATTCTCAAAATTACATTTTGTGGTTCTCTTTATATTTTTTCAGCCTCTATAGTTTGAATGGTGACGCAGAGTATATATTTTGCTGTGGTGTTTTCGGGTTTTTGCACGAGATCGAGTTGTGGATATTAATCCCCGTCCCCTCCCAAACACATTTGTCGCCTATAGTAAGATTTACAGTGGCCATATATTTGCCACCTTATGCATTATATAAAGTAAAAGAAGACTTTTCTTTGATTCCAGTTCTTTCTGGGTAATAGGCAGATTGAGACCCGAGTAAATAACTAACTCCAATCTCTTGATAATGCCATCAAAGTCAGAACGTCAGAAATTTTCTAAAAATTGACTCGGTTCGATCCGTGGACCTAATTGGTTATTTATCTTTGATTGCGGAAACATTTCTGAATACAGTTGACATATTTTTTAGTGAATTGAATCGGTTATCTGTGAATAGTACAGACGGTGCTTCATTTACCGTGAATGGATGGTTACAGACATATATTTTTTGTTTTCTCCTTCCGTTCGAAGATAGGCAAGTGTTTTTGAAGCTAAAATGTGCTGTGCTATATTCTGCAGATTAACTTGAAAACCAAGCACTTGCTTTTATAAATGCGGAGGGTAGATTGTTGATTGGTAGAATATTTGTGTATTAAATTATTATTGGTTCGATATTGATTGATAGTTGGTTTATAGCGTGGCAAGGGCATATTATTTTGAATTTGTTAACTTTGAAAATTTTGCATTCACACGGCTTGCTGGTATTGCTAGTGTTGATAGAAAAACATGTTTGGATCAATGCAGAGCGCTGCTTCATTTTAAATATTATTAATGGTATTCATAGTTTTCTGTTAAGTAGAGACTAGAATACGAGCCCGGCTCTGTTTACTTAGTTTTGTGTAATATTCTACTTTTAAGTTAGTATTAAATTTAATTTTTAGATTTTACTCACTTAGTTATACCTCGCACTTGAATTATCAGAGAGAAGCAAACCGCGGCACGAATTTATTCTCCGAAAATAATACAGAAACTCATTATTCTATCACATGGAATTTTATTATTATATCTTTATGGTGGAAATTACCTTGGCAAAAATAGATTATAAAGTAATGAAGAAGTAAGTTTTGATTACAATTAACTAAACTAAAACTAAAACTGCTGCTCTTTTAAAAAATAATTTATACAATTTGTAAACGGAAAATTTTGTAAACTTCTGCACCACGATTTATCTACTACCTTTTATTTTTAAAAGTTTTTTACATTTTACGTGGCTTGTCTCGAGGTTTTAGCTTTTTCCAGTTAATCTCACGTTTAGACTAGGGAGCTTTAAAGAAAAACGCACTTTGCTCGTGAAAACTTCCACATGAGCACCTTACACATTGCTTTGTCAAGCAGCAGTGCGGCTACGCACCATATAACACGGTTAATAACCGCTCGATGTGCTTCTATGTGAATTGCTGGAAATATCTTTCTTCCGAGTTTTATCTGCGCAGTTTATTTAAAAAACATATTTCCCGGTACAACTCTTGTGTGGTTATTAGTATTTATTATAGAATTTTATCTGTTTGGGTTATATAGGTGATTCGATGATTACCTTTTGAACTATTCGCGATACCGGGGTAACAACTTTGTGCGTAAAGATAATCCGCCAAGACAAGGCTATATTCGAGGAAACTAAACGGGAACATCTATTATCATTTAGCTCCATGTATTTCATAATAAAATGAAAGTGATCCTGCGTGTAAGCTCTTATCTCGTTCTCAACTTTTCGCAGTTTATCTTCCAGTTGTTCCGGACTCGGAACAAAACATTCCGATCCTCCATTATCTTTAAAAACCTGAGCACACCCTCCGTAGACTCGATCAATGCATATTTTCTGCTGACACATTACAATCGGCAGTTTGCACTCAATATTTTGTTCGCCGTTTTAAAAGTTTTTAGCTTGTTTCGGAGAAAGAAAGAAACGCGCGCGAAGGGAGCTAATCTACCGAACACGGAATTATCGTTCATCAGTTAGCCCCGATTGATCTCTCCGGACAAAATAATTTGTTGCTGTAATTTAAGAAGCTGCAGTTTTATTTTACCTGCTACAAATCTTCCGTTTAATTTGATTTCACGTATAAAGAATTTTGCCAACAATTTATTATTGTGGCGCTCTGGAGGGACCCCTTGGCAAACTCAATTTGATGTAATAAGAAGGGAGGATGTTGGCTGTATTTCTTTCTATTGAATCTAGGATATCCGCTGGGACTTTGCGATTCAATAATCCAGATTTAAGAGTCTCTCTTGTAATGGCGCTGCAACGATTTCAGTTTAAATCGTCATCACAACAATTTAGGTCTGTAAAACTCATTAAGAGCAAAATTTTTATCAAACTTAAACCGCGCTAGAAAATGTAGATGGGTAAATTTGCAGTTCGCAAACATCTGCATGTTAAATAACAAAGCGTCCTCAGAGTTGTTTTTTCTTATTTGCGGGAGTGTCAGTCATATGTGTCATCCTTGAAGCAATTCATAAGAGGACTAGAAGTTGCAGCTGAGCTCCTTGTTGTTTGTTCCACGAAATCTTGGGGGATGACACGAAAACAGTCCGAGTCAGAATTAGAAGCTTTGGGGAATGGTTTTTGCTGTTGCAGTAAATATATTTGCACGCTGTACTAGCACTAATAAATGTTAGTGGCTGTCCATTCCCGAATATTTCGCTGAAGTTTTATGTTACACAATATATCTAATTAATTAGTTTCTGTTGGTATGTTTACCTGTTTTGTTTGCGGATATGATATTCTGTTATAGAATAAATATAATGCATAATTATATTGAAAGTGTATTTTACAATTTTTGAATTGCATTATTTTCTTACAGAAAGGCCTCGAAGTTTCTCTTTCTACTGATATTACCGAATTATGTTTTCTCGTTTTTTGCGGATAGCACTGTTACTGAACTAATAGTAGTATTTATAAATTAAACACGCTCATCTATTTTAAGTAGTTTACTTTTAATATTTCTTACCTTTGAAAATGTATTAATCGTAGAAAAGTTAAAAGCAACAGATCTAAAATTCCGCAATTTATTACTTTGTGGAACAAAAATAGATTGATTATTATGATTTATACGTTCTACGACACAAACGTCGACGGAGGTTGTGATTAATTTTAATTTACGCACATGAAATATTGTCCATCACTGTACACCCTAACGGCAAGTAAATCATTTATGTAAAATAGGTTATATAAACTGAATAATTTTTTTAACAAATTATAATGCTTATTATATATTTTTAGAACTATTGATAACATTCTAATTGCAGCTTTAAAATACTGAAGCCGCCAAAATATTCTACTGGTTTATCGAGATCATAAAAAGACGAGGAATATTTCTTATTAATTGCTTAAAACTAATGGAAGTGTAAAACGCCGCCCATTAAGCTCACATTGCATGTTTTACGTTTATTGGTACTGCTAGTTACGAAATTAACTCTATTTAAGCAGTGCGGCGGTGTTTAACGGCAGCAGGTTTATGGCAAGGAACTGAGAGTAACAGTCCTTAAATTTCCGTTAATGTTTTTGGAGTGTTTGCTATACTTTCTAAATAAATGAAAATGAAGTAATTTTTTATCTTCAGTAATTCACTTAGGAGTCCGATATATCTTATATTGTCTTCAGGATTTTTCGGATGTGATTAATAACATAGTTGTTATAGCGATCCCTAAGTGTATTGACCTCAACCTGGTTTAGGTGTCATTCTAAGACCGTTGTTCTGACATCCTCAAACTTTTTCAAAAGGTTTTTCGTGACCGTACATTATCACATGTTTAATGCCTAATCTCTTTTTAAACTTTGCAAATTATTCAGTGGTAGCCTTGGATTCTACCTCCTGATGTGACGAATGCGAGTTTGTTTCTTCACTGTTTGAAGCACCACTCTATGTATCTTTCTCTTGAATGATAATTATACTAGTTACATATCCTTTCATTTCCTTTTCTTTTATCCAACCTAAAAGACGTCTCATTTTTCATGGACACAACTTTGTTTCTCAGACGTGATTTTTGTTGCTTTTGTAGCTGCTCGAGATTTTGCTTACTGTAGACTTGTTTAAGACATATTACCTACTAATATAATACATCTTTTGCGCACTCTCTAACTTGGCTAGTATTTTTTACTTGGTTTCTATTGTGAGCGCAGATTCTAACGAAACGATCATGTTTTTTTGTTTGGGTGAACTAGTATTGGCAATATTGTTATCGTTTGCACGGTAACGTGTCACTCATACCCTTTATACAAGCATGGTTTATCAACGTGAGTGGAAAATTTGCGTTTACTCAGCTGAATTTACTTATTAGACATTCTGCTCGTTTATAGCTATATATAGTGCATTCCCCTTCTGATTTTTTTGCAATATTTTTTTATATGTAAGTAAACAGCTACGTTAAAGTTTTTAATGCTAAAAGTCTTATCTAAAATTATAGGAATTTATTTTCTTTTTTTAATTTGTGATTTAAAAATAATTTAAATATGAATTATTATACTGTTTGAACTTAATTATCCGGCTTTTCCTTCCACGTGATGATAGTACGTGCTGTTGTGAGTATACAACAACTATTGTTGTGTCGTTTTGTTGGCCGGTTAGTTTGATTTGATTAAACTTTACTTTGTTTGATTTTCTGTAGGTGTTAGAAATTAACTATGGGGGTCTATTGTTCAAATATTCTCACTTGTCAACATTTGGAGACAAATTTTATATTTCAGATAGCTACCTTTCATTTCAATCTTTAAATTTGCAAATCAGAAACAGACAGTCTATATTTCTTTCTCTATTTAAATTTATTAAATGATAAACGCAGCTTTGTAAATATATAAACACCCGACCTAGATAAAAAGTAGTTTAAATTTTGTTGCAAATATAGTTATTTGCTAATATCTTGCTATTTTTTAATTTGGATTATAAAACTTCATCGCAATAATGAAAGTTATAGCGTTATTTGTAATAATTATTGTTACAAAACGTTATATTTTGGATTATTTTTCAAAAATATTCTAACAGTTTTAATCAGTTCAGTGAATTTTAATATTTGTGGAAGTCTTCCTCCAAAATATTCCACCCTTTTTTGATTTTGGGTTATTATATAAATCAGTTGTTTTTTGTTTTGTTTACCCCTTCATTAAAAAATCAATAAATAAATATGAAAATGGTGTTATATATTTATTTTTTATTAAGTAGCGTTTTATCTATGAATTTCGCAAAAAGGTTTGCAATGATATTTATTGAATGACGAATGAACGCTAATAGATTAAAAACATTTATACAAGATACATAATAATACATATAATTTCGGAATGAAAAATTTAATTTGTTTACAATCATTCTTAATTCTTAAAAATGGGGAGACAACTTATACAGAACCGAAAACTTTTACTGTATGAATTCCAATTAGATTATACAATGGCAGAAGCGTAAAGAAACATTTGCAGTATTGAAAAGGACAACCTGGTCTGTTCAAATGCTGCAAAAGTATGGTTTCAAAAACTTAAACTTTGAGACTACGATCTCATCTCTTCAAGATAACTAAATTGGAGCTATGAAATCATACGTTTGTCCCTATCCACAAATTCTGATTATGATTGCTTCATTATATGAATTATTACGTGTGAAAAAATAAATTTTGTTTTGGGTTTCAAGCATGCATCATGCATAGGCAATCGTTAAATAGAAACCAAATACCAAAATTTCCAAAAGTTTGACACAAAGTAGTTCTACGCATTTGCTGCAGACTATTATGTTCTTTGCGTTTTGAATTTATTCCGGATGGTTATGGTTATGGTCTGTGCTTGTAAACAGTAAGCGGGTGTTGTAGCTCTGATTTTTCACCATCAGACTAATACGTATACCGGTCAATATTGCTTACTGTTTTGAGATAGGAAATTTGTAAATATAAGTGGAGAATTTCTTGCTTCTAAGTACAAAACATTTATATAAGCGCGGATTACAACAGTTAATCGAAAAATTGATTTAGATCTTATATCACGACTACTTTGAAGATCAGTGTTATTAGGTATTTATCAATAAAATTTTTAATTTGTATAACGGGAAATTTATGACACTTCCTGTATGATTTAAAAATTGATATGAGCGTTTGAAAACGAATTAAAATGATTCGACTATCAAATAATCACATATCTTGATTTTACAAGAACTAAGCAGTAACTGATAGAATTTTTATAATTCACCTTCAAAGCGCTCTCATCTATGTAATAAAATTGTATAGAAATATTAGCGAAGTTGCTATATATGATATAACATTTCACTTGTTATGAACAGAATGGTACTACAAATATGGTTTTTAAGTTTTTCTTCAATGGTAACTAATAGCAACATATATTACTAGTTTTAACATAACTTCAAAGAAAAAAATTGCGTCGCATAAGATCGGGTAATTTAGAGGGCTGAGAGCAATGTCTTTAGATATGGGGTCATTTGTAAGCAATTCAACACTGAAGTATAATAAATACGTGCACATTGGTATAGCTGTCACATCAAGTATTAAAAAATACCCGTTTTTTCTGATTTTCTGTTCTAAAGGAATGTGATTTAAAAAAATTGATAAAATTCTTTGATATAACCCTATAAATAATTATAATATTAATTGATATTACAAACTGAAAGCTGCAAATTCCTTATTATCCTTGTGTAAATGCAATTATAATAAAATATAACAACCACATTTTTCCTACATTATTCCATGGAAAGAATGCAAATTTCAACATAAAAATTTTATGTTTGCAAGTCTGTGCTAAATATGAAATTATTGTCAATTGCTAATCTTCGAATGTAGTGTTTTGTGAAGTAATAGGAAAGTGGGACTTACACTCCTAATTAAACTTTAGTAAATTTTTTGCATATTTTAAATTATAGTCAACTGTATAAAATTATGTTGTCATTTTATAGTAGCAACTAATCTCATAGTCCATTTCTATGAAATCGTATTTCGACACAACCGACCTCACTAGATTATGGTGTTTACTGCTTGACGAGGATGAATTATGAGTAAATAGATACATTTTGTAATATTTCAAATTGCTGTTAAAAATGTTGTTTTATAAAATGAAGTTCACCCAGAAATTGCCACTTGTTAAGCATTGCACTCATGCTGGTGACCAAACCCCCAGTTAAAACCGAATGTTTTCTGCAAGAAAAATACGTGTCTTTGTAAAATTTATTACCAAATTACAGAAGGACGATGAACTGTGAATAAATCGCCAGTGTGGTGTACAAAATACGAGGGTGCTTACCAATTTGTCTTTAAGAATTATTATTTGCATTGTATCGATTAATTTATGTATAGAACAGGATCAACAGTATACACTTTATTTACAACTATTTAGTTGCACTAATTAGTGTTTTCTGCCGATTAATAAAATAACATGGGCATAATGTAGTTTTTTCGAATCTATAAACTAGGAAAAAAATCTATTTTTGTTAAATGTTGTTTAAAAATGCGAAGTTTAGGTATCTTACTGGTTTGTTATGTTCGAAACAAACCCATCTTTGTTCATCAATTAGATTAAGGATGTTCATAAGGATGTTAAAGGGATGATAAAACCTGACGCCGCATTATGACAGTGGAAAAATTATAACGTACAACTTTATTATTTATTCGGGATGTTTTGGATCATTTGCTTTGCAATGACGATTTAGTTTTTGAGTGCATAACACCATTTTACTAAACTACGGCTGAAGATCTGAACAACAATTACTCTTTCTTAATGAAAGCAGCAAGAAGTCATAATGAGAAAATTCAGTTACTTGTCATACGATGTGAAAAATATACAAATGTCGAAACTAACTATATTTAAAAATAGCTGAATAATATTTATGCTTCCTCATGAAAATTGTTTCTTGAAAACGAATTTATTTTTAAATTACTATAAATTCATATTAATTAACTTATGTTTTTTTGTGTAATAAATTGAAATTCTCCTTTGGCAAATTGTTTCAGAATTTAAAAGTGATAAATCTTAATGTACAAAAAGCAACGAGATTAAAATACATACTGACAAGATGTTCCATAAAGGAATAATCACCGAAAAATTGTTTTTATAGAACTCAAAATTCGTGTAATAAAGGGCCTACCCATATTATTACAAAAAAATCTTTTAAAATTTGGAACAAGCATCAAACAAAGGAGTGAAACTATGACACGTCTAATTCGTCTTCCACTTTATGTAAATATGTAAGGCGCTCTAGGTTCATTGCGTTTCTCTTTATTTCAACATACACAACTCTAAACTTTGACTTTGGATATTAATTTCTGCCCAAAAACTTAAAACTGAGACTCTGTTATATTCGCTTCGTATAATGTTCATAAAGGTACCGCTTTTGCAAAAAACTTTCCACATACTTAATTGGCACATAGAAACTCAAAGTTGCAAAATTTATCACTTGAATAATAATATTTTATGAATAGGCTTTCAGATTAAATAAATAGTAGCAGGACAAAGAGAAATATGAGTGGAAATGCCGATTTTAAAATAATTTAAAAGATTTGTCAAATGTAATACCATTAATTAATGAAAATTGGATTTTGTGTAAATTATACTTTTGTATTAAATTAAGGATGTCGTAACCAGAAAACGTTTAAAGTTTGAGAAAATGTCTGTCAGAGATTTGGTTACATCGTTTCCTAGATGTGAGGTCTGGGAGTAGTAATGTTATCACGTGTCAAATAGGCATAAAAGTCGTTCAAATATGACTTATACGGTGAAAGAATGCCTTTGTCAACAATTTTTTTTTATAAATTTTGTACTATTTACATTATCAAGAAGATAGTGAATTTGAAAGGGGCGTATTGTTGACTTATTTGAAAAGGGTGTTTTTTTTTACGAAAAATAGGCCCAAGAATTGATTGATATAGTAAGTAGTACCAATAGTACTCATTCTCGACTAGGGCCTAAAACAATATGTCCGCATCGCAGTTCGCGCCTCAACCGCTTGGACCACTCTGGCTTCTACTTATTGTAGTACTCTCTTTAAAAAAGTAAGGTCTAACGGTCCTATTTCCGAAAAGCGGCACCTAATTGCAACCTCAGCACTATGGACAAGTCTCGTGAGCTCTCTGCTGTTCAAAATCGACAGTTTTATTTATTGGTGTAACTATCTAATTGAAAATGTGCCTCATAATTCATCATTACAATTACATCACTAAAAGCAATAATGCAATCATTTTTTCACAAAACAGTGCGTTGGACAAAATTACCGTGAAGCAGTTTTTGAGCAATCATGATTATAGTAAATCTATCGATCTTCTTATTCTTTCAACATTTTGATTTTCTCTTCCTAACTAATCCAGTTGTGCAAAACAATCAACCCATTGGAGTATTGTGTTACGATCAGGGATCATTCCATCACACGCAACATTGCCGACGAAAAATACGTTGAACAGTAACAACGGAATCGTTATTTCCGAAAGAAACTGACCAATCGCAAAAAATGCGCACTCCATGTTTCACTGTGCTATTTCTACTAAAATTAAATCCTTTGAACTACTCGCAGGTGTGGTTGGGTGGTCATCAACCTCCCTCTTCCGAACTACTACCCATTTCAAAAATCACGTGTTTTTTGCACTACTCAGTATCATTTTTTAAAATTTATTTACCAATCAGAATAATACATAATTCTATGAACTAAAGTGCCGACAGCTACTAGATGACTAGTGGCAAATAACATGGTCAGGGAGATATCCAATGATCTCACCTGTGTAAACTTAAATAAACATGGATACAAGAACTTAAATTAGTTTACTTGGTCACAGATTTTTAAGTATTTTGTTGATTAGTGGTTCTAAAAGTTATTCCATTAGCGAGTTGGGATGGTTATCTAAGATGGGTTGGTGCTTGATGGCTTTTTTTCTTGGATTGGACCCCTTTGAATGGTTTTTGTATTTGATTTGGAGGCACATCTCCATAGTTCTAGTCCATAACCCATATTGCTTTGATGACTGCTTTGTATATCAGGATTTTGTTTTCCATAGGGAGCCGTGATTTTCTTTCTATAAGCCACTGTAGTTCTCTTGTCTTAATCTTTACTTGTTTTCTCTTTTTGGTGATGTGTTCTTTCCAAGCCAGTTTGGTATCTAAGTGTAATCCTAAATATCTTATCGTTTGCGTTTGTGGTATTCGTACGTTGTTTATTGTGACTGCAAAGGGCGAATGTAATATGTGCTGATTTATTTTCGTTCACTTTTATTTTCCATTTTCCAGCCATTGTTGTAGGTTATTTAGGTAGCTTTGTGTAACGTTTGAAGCTATTTGAGGATCTTCGTGGCAGAAGAGCATAGCCCTATCATCGACAAAAGTTCCAGTTGTCGCAGTTTGTGCCATTGGTAGATCTGACGTGTACAAGATGTACTATAGTGGTTCAAGGACACTGCCTTGAGGCAGTCCTGAATTAATAGGAAAGTAAATCGGATTTATTTTCATTTATTTTAGTTTGAAATTTCCTCTCGTTCAAATAAGATTTTAGAAGGTCGAAGTAGGTTGGTGGAAATACACACTTGATTTTATAAATTAATCCGGGGTACCAAACCTTACCAAAAGCCTGGCTGCTGTCGAGGAAAACTCCACTGTTTCTTCTCAAATGCTTTATTTATGGTTTGTGTAATTCGATGAACTTGTTGCACTGTTGAGTGTTTCTGACACAACCCAAATTGATGTTCTGGTATCTCTGCAGGTAGGTGTTCAGGTAATGTACCAGATTTTCAAGTAATTTTGAGAAAACTGACAGCAAATTTATAGGTTTCTAAAAGGAAACATCGGTAGGATATTTTCCTGGTTTATCTATCATTATAATTTGCGCCGTTTTTAGACATTTTGGCCGGTATCCAAGTCGTAAAATAGCATTACAGATGTATGTAGGTTAGTTTCAGTATCCCCTTTTTAGACAATTCCTTCATCATTTTAGCCATGACAAGATCAATTTCAGGTGACTTTTTTGGATTTCTTTCGCAATTTTTTTTGGTGTCATTACTTGGATAGGCTATGTATTACAAGTGAAATAGAGAGACTTTGTTCTACTTCTTGGCCTGCTACATTGTTTTTAAGTAGAAATATGGAAGCCAAGTGTTCTGAAAATAGATTTGCTTTCTCAGCATCATTTGTTGCCCATGATTCGTTGATGCTTTTTGTTATTGGTGGAGGAGTTTTTTCAATTCTTAATTGGTTTCTAAATGGAGTGACCTATTCTGCTTAGTTTAGTTACATATTGCTTGAACTCCTGATTTCTTACTTCTTTGAGCTTGTTTTTAGTTTTTGACTCATTTGGTTATAGACCCGTTTATCGGCTGGTGTGTGAGTACGTTGCCATTTTGATCTGGCACTTCTTTTTTCTGCTACGGCTTTTTTGATTTGTAATGCTATATCCCGGGTTAATTTTTTTTGTGACATTTTGGTGTAGACCCTTGTGCAGCTAATTAAATATATCTGCTAAATTTTAGTTGTTAATTTGCATTTAGAATTAAATCGATATTATTTAGATTTTATTATTACTTTCAGTCTTTTCTTATGCACTGTAAAATTCTATATATTTCTTGGGGTTTCTAGAGACCGAGTTATACTAGTTTCAACTTTGGAATATGTGTTTATTTTGTTATAAGGTAATTTTATGTATCTAAAGCAAGTTAATCGAGACTGTAGACACTTCAAATATTTGAAGAAGGCCATACAGCAAAATCGGATAATTTATGAAGTCATTTCTGCATACGTCAATAGATTTTAATTTAGCTGTATTCTAAAATACATTCGATAGATAATAGGGAACCGTTCAAAGCGTAGTACATAATTCAGACTTCACATTTTATTATTTTACTTTTTCCTTCCTTATTTGTAACTCATTTTCAGCTGTAGCGCGATGCATAAAATAAAAATAAAATTCTACGATTCCCGTCGTCGGCATGCGGAAGCTTTACTTCTCTCCTCTTTCCATATGACACTTCGCTTCTGTCTCTCTCGGGCGTTTATATTCATACGATGTTTTCATTTGGATAAGTAGCCCAATATTTTAGTTTTCAGAGTAACTGCTGCATATACCATCCATGCTTCGTCGTGGCTTGCATTCAACGAGCCTCCAAACTTGCGGCCAAAGTTATTTATCGGCGCGTTTGCTGCAGCTTTTCGTCGTAACGACTAACTTCTGCTGCAGTGCTGCGAGGCCTGTAGCGATTAATATCACAGTTATAGCAGGACAGTAACGTTTATACAAACAATTTTTAATTGGTATCGTGAAGCAGCTCCTGCTCGCGCTCTGTTGTGATGGTCCTTTTGGGGGTTGAATAAAAGCAAACCGTGACCGTCGCGGGAGTTTGCGGGATTACAGGTCAATTGGAATTAAATCGCGCTGACTGGAATTCTTCTAGACGACGGAGCTTATTTAATTTTTATGACGCGGTGAAGATTTCAGAGCTCGGGGATCCGCTGCGGCAGGAGCCGAATTTTTTGCAGCGTAAGGAGCTTTCCCTAGCGGCTCGGCACAGATCAAATATAGCGCTTTATGTTAGCCCAACTTTTGGACCTTTGCTCAATTGGAAAAGAAAATCGGAAACATGATAGGGGTTTGTAAGCACTTGCATAAACGATGTGACAAAATATTTTTAAGAAAATCGAGTTGGGTTACAGGAGGCGTGCAAAAATTTATGATTTAATAATAATGAATACTAAGTACTGAAACAATGATGCTAATTTTACCTTGAAAATTTTAATTTATGTACCTGTTTAATCTCTGTGGGCTTTATATAAGACTTACTTTTCACGCTTTATTTTCATTAAGTAATGGGTGGCCCCATCCGGTATGTCGGAATTAATTTAAAAGTGAAATACAGTAAATTATTATTTGATTAAGCAATTTATATTGATTTATAAACTAGGCATGTTAAGATTGATTATGGAATATGATATCGGCCAAATGGCAGCGGCTGTGCTGGCATACCCCGACCCTTTTGATCAAAATTTCGAAGACTGTTTTCAGTAGCAGGAACTGTTTGTGATGTCTCACGGCGTGAAGTCGCAAGCTCTGAGCGACCAATTAACGCCAGCATTTCTAGAAATCACACGACTAGGAAAATGTTGTTTTAACAAATTGATGGTTTCTGTTGCTGTATGGCACGTGGCACCGTCCTGGTGAAACCATATTTCTTCGAGGTCTATATCGTCCAATATATCCCACAAAAAGTTTGATTTTATGTCACAACGTCGCAGTCTATTTACAGTTGGCTAAACTCATTCTCAAAAAAGAACGATCCAATTACACCTCCAGCCCATAATCCGCACCAAACAGTAGCTCTTCATGGGTGCATCGGTTTTTCATGAATAGCACGAGACTTTCCATTAGTCCAAATCCGACAATTCTGCTTATTAACAAAACCATCCAAATGAAAATGAACTTCATCGCTAAAGATGTTTAAAAAAATATCATTCACGCTTTGGTTTTCCATCAGCCAATTAACGAATTGTCTCTGTTGTAAATAGTCTCGTGGCTTGAACTTCTGAGTTAATTGAACTTTGTAAGGGTAACATTACATGTTTCTCTTGAAAATTAACCTCAAGTATTTCTAAGTGTATTGGGAAATTCTTGGAATTGGTCTCTTTGATGATTTAGTTAAAGTTTTAATGCCACTCTGATTATCTAATTCCTTATAGATAACCGCTGCAAGTTCTACCACATCGTTTTGGTTAGGAAAATGTATTAGAACTAGGGCAGGGTTTTTTGTGGTTTTGTAATTCAAATAGTAATTGAAATATTTGTTTAAATCTCTAAATAGTTCGAATTGGTATTTAAGTGCACTCCAATAATTAGTTTCTCACATATTACAATTATTTAAATTATTGGAATATTTGCATTATTCAAATATTAAATCCAGCCTAGACTGAACTAACAATATCGAAATAATAACGTGTGCAAACTGTACACAAAGTTTTTTGCGACATTGCTTAAATATGTATTGTTGTCTGTTAAGGATTTTATTAAAAAAATGTTATTTGCTATTAGTTTCTGACGATAAACGCCAAAGTTTTTGTTTTCATGAGACTGTAATAACACTAGAACTACTAGATCTGATATTAATCATCATCAACTTCCGCCTCAACTTGTAGTATTCTTCTTGTCATGTTTTGAACAAAAGTACCACTGGTTGTTTCAGTAGTTTTAGGTATGAACTAAGTTATTAATCGCTGAATTGATGCTTTAAATAAGTCGGGATATAATTCTCGATATGAAGACATTATCAACTTAAGCTCATGTGATAACTTTCCAGCACGTTCTTCATTTGGATTAGGCCAGGTAAAATAATTGCCCAAATTACTTGTTTAAGACCTTTAATTATTATAACGGTAAAAGTAGGATTATCTTGGTCATTATCATTAACTTTTTCGTTATTAAGGGTCTTAGAAACAAGCCCGACCATTTCGTTTTCGTTAAGAGGTCGATCACTTAATAATTCTTGAATATCTGTCAACTTAAGATTATCAAATCCTTCTCCGCAAATTTCACATGCCAAACTTATGAAACTGAAGAATTCCACGTTATAATTAAAGAGGACCAGAGGATTCTCTTTAACACGTGCGGGCCAAATAACTGCCTAGTATGCATTTATAGTTTCTGGACTCAATTCAGATAATGATAATCGAACCTGATCTATATTTGAAAATTTCTTCCATAACTGTTAGTGTTTCATCATCATTCAGCTTGTTAGAAACGTGCTGAAATGTTCATTTCACATAATGTGTTTTGAAAGCAATTGGATCCAAATCTAGAGGTTGTGGCAATGATGTGGTTTTGGGCGGCAGAAAACAAGACAGGGTGGCCGGGTGCATTATGAAGAATGAAATTCGAGACCCTTGTAATTCAAATAGCGCCTAACTTCTGGCACAAAATGCTTGTGGAACCCCTCGGTGAAAATATTAATGGCCACCTAAGCTTTTTTGTTGGCTATCAAATAAACGGACAATTTTTGAAAATCTATGCTTTTTGTTGGATGTGGTCTTAATGATTGATTTATGAACAATTTTAAGATCCGATCTTCTAAAGCGCTAGAACAAAATAGGAGTATTATGTAATTCTTTGCTGCTTTGAGTCCACCAATAGTTTGTCGTATTTTTGTTGGCCATTTTTTCTTAGAAAAGTTCAGTTTCACTAATTTTCCAAACTTGTTTACGAGTGTAACCTCCTTCAATGATTTTAGATAGTTTTTGTGGAAATGCTTTAGCAACTCTTCCATTGGCAGAAGCCACTTCACCTTTAATTTAAATATTATAAAGAGTATGTCTTTTAATAAACTATTGCTTGTATGAAATTTATATTTTTCTCTCGATTGAGATGAAGTATCTGGCTGTAGTTTTTTCAATCTGTTCATAAAATCTCAATGCTGTTTGCTTGATGAAATTTCCATCAACTGACATTCTTTTTTACATCATTTTCTAATCACATCACTAAAGTTTTTTTGATCTTTTCTAGAACAACATCTTTGGTGTATGAAGATTTAGTACCACAACATACCGCTTTTCTAATAGCCTCTTCATTTTCCTTTTTAGATCTGACAATTGATTCATTGACTCTAAAATGCTTATCTATATCCGCCGCACCTTTTCCAGTTTAAAGACGATTTAAAATTTGATATTTATATTCAAGGAAGATGCTCTTTTTTTTGGTTATCAATATCATCATGTCAGGTTTGAATTAAAATCTTCGATTAATGAAAATTACATATAGCTTATCATTTTTAATATTTCTGTCGAAATTATATAATGCCATTTTTATTTTTATTTCACTTAAAAAATGCAATTGCAAAAAATTAGGTAACCGTGTTATCTCTCTCAAACATCAGATTCAAACTGCAAAGAATTGCTTTTTTATACGCACTCTGTTATGTAATTCGGGTAATTTAGAATTCCGAATTATCAAAATTCTCAGAATTTCCTTGAATTACTTAGCCTATAGGTTGGTCACGTAGAAGTTAGTAAAAATTGCGTAAACTCGCGTAAAAAAGCTTAGGTGTAATTCATTACTATTTTGGTATCTATACAAAGGAAATCATTTGTAAAGTATAATATCCAAGAAGTTGGGGCGAAGTTAAAATTCCTGTAAAAATGTAAACATGTAGTTAATTACGTACACAAAATTTTATTTAAATGACTAAGATATTAGTTATATAAATAGAACTATGAATTAATACCAGTTTGTCGAATAACGTGGTTGGTGCACTTTTAACTATTTCTGATAAAAAAGCTGAAATACGCACTACGTTACTCATTTTTATTTCCAAGCTCGAATTCATTTTCTTTCTTCCAACTTATGCACTCTTGAACTAAAAATACTCATTTAGATGTATTTGATGTGTTCTTTTTTAACAACAAAAATTGTTTTAGCCCGAGGAAGCTTATCACAGATTTGGTACGATGTTGTGAAGCAAGCAGTGTCCAGAACACGTATTAGTTGTCAAAATATTCAAAAAGTATGAACTTTTGTTGGATGCTAACTAATTGTTAGTCCTGTAGGAATAAAAGCGTGGTTAAATTACTAATCATGCATGTTCTGCCTCTGGTTTTATTTTGTTTTTGTCAAAAACACTCTCAATGCTTTCTGTATAAAACTCTGCGTTTACGTTTTCATGACACTTTTTAAGAGCGGAATAATTGTTATCATCTAAAATAAAGCACCTCCATAAACATTTTCCCAACAATCAATGTGTTTTTTCTTTTTGCTTTTGGCCTTTAATGTTGTATTTATTCTGTGAGTATTCCTTCGTCAGCATTCTTAGTGATATTCCAGATTTATTCTTAGCTTTAATAAGTAACGTGTTACCTATTGCTTTACTTTTAATGTATATCATTTGTTAAACTTGTATACACATCTTGTGCAGAACTAGCAACTTGCCATCTACTCAGGTTTTGAAACGCCTGTAAGGCGCCATTTGCTTGTCAAGCAGTTATAGAGCAAGAAAAAGTACACACATTTACTTAATGGTTTGCAATTTATGTTTATACCATTTTAATTCAATTAATATAAATCACAAATGATGCAAAAAATGACGTTACTGTAGTTATAATTAACAAATAAAAGAGGAATTCTAGAATTTATTATTTTTAGTTGCAACCTTATATTATACACCTTTACAACCGGTTATATACTTTATACTTATTGCTGTGTTGAAGAGACTGCTTAACTGCAGATCAGAATCACAAAAAGTAATATTAGAAACACTTCTGTAGTGATAAGTATAAGTTTTTTATATTATGTTTTGTACTTTAAATATGAAAAATTTTAGTTAACATTCCAATTCAGATGAACCAGGGCGTTATTATAGAACGCATGGCGTTGCGCATATTAAATTGCAGTTAGAATTCGGTCAGCTAGTAAATGCTACGGAACGTATTATCTGTGTAACGTGATATTTGAAAGTAATCGAGGTTGCATATCTTTACCAACGTTTATATGTTTGACGGGTAACTTACAATTTTAAAGAGTGTAACATTCATATCAGGATTATGTATATTATCTCCAAATATGTTATTAGTTTGGAATTTTATAATAAATTTCATAGATTAAATCAAATGTGATTAGTTCATTACAAATAGTTGGTGATGTATCTGGTTTCTATCTGCTAATTATTAAAAATTAGTTGCGTTCAAAGTGTAACTGCAATACAATCTGTTGTTTGCAATTCGCTTAAAGATTTATTTAATTATTGATTTGAATTGGATTCATTTGATTAAGGTATTATTGTTAGTCATTCAGATATAACTCTTTTTTAGGAGGGAGTTTTGTAATTCGAATAGCAAATTATTCGCATAATTTGAATAGTCACTCTGTACAAAGCAGAATTAATCAGAAAGGGTACAAAACAAGTCGGCTGCTCAGCATAACCTCAGCAGTATCGAGGAAAATTTTCCTATGATACTAAAAACTAAGTCACTAAGAAGAGGGAAATAAAGCTATTAAACAATTGGAAAACTTCAAGAAACGCTTTAACAGGGGTGCTATTTCAAAAACTCGAAGTAGCTAATCTACTTATAATGACGTGTATTGCTAATGGGCTAAAACACCATCTAGGTGACCTCTAAGCAGCTCTATTCATACAAAAATTGATGATGTTTTATATTTAAAACACGATATGAAAAAGAAAACTTCCTAAAACTATTTTAGAGAGGTGTGGAAGTGAAAAAATTACCGAAATCTCTTTCAAAATTTTCGTAGGAGATTTATTTTTGGTGAATGTTCCAATGCTAAAGAAACCGAGTGGGATGTTTATATAACCACCATTAAAGGAAGTGAACTACGTCAGGCAATGAATGTGTTATTGACTCTATGGGAAAATCAACATACTTACCAACTGATAATTAACAAGAGGCCACATTTATTAGAGTTCTTTATTTCTAAGAACGTCTTGTCAAATTACATCGAAATCAATGATAAATTCGTTTTGAGTTCAAACCACTCCCTCGAGGTTTTGACACTCATGGAAAAAGTTCTAGTTGTATTTAGAAAGGAATATCCAGTTGAATAGTTTGCTCAGAACCCTCGAAACAATTGAGATATCATTTGAAAATTTTGTCGATAAATTTCGAGAAGCACTGGCAGCTAACTGTCAAAGAGTTCTAAAAATAATAACTATCCCAAATAAAAAAGCGAAAAACGAATGACAGATCACAGAAATTGAGCGATGGGATTATCTTAAATAGATTGCTGGTTATGATTAAACAATAAGTCCAAGAGTTAAAATAGACCTCTATATATGACATTTTTAAAGAATTTACTGACGATCTGACAACGGATTACCCCTTTGGAAGACCATAAAGAGGATAAAAAAGGCCAACAACTCGGATGCCGCCACATCCTGCAAGAAGAACTTGGGCAAAGAAGCAGGACACGTTTCAATAATATGAAAATCGACAAGTAGATTGGACACAACAACCAGTGACCCCAAAGAAAGTAATGAAAAAATTAAGACCAACAGCAATTTCAATGAATCGCCTGGTTAGACCTATTTAATGGTGAGATGATAGGGAAACTACATCGGAAAGCGATACTAAAAATATCAAGCTTAATTAATAATGCTCTCAGTCTAAAATACGTGCTGAAAGCTTGGGGAAAAATGATTCAGATTCCGAAACCGGGAAAAGAGCCTAACGAAGTGCATGTGTTATATATTATACTTATAATTATCGATAATAGATAGTTAGATTTGGAATTTGAATAAACATTCCGAAATTAAACTGATTGAAATGGGGGTACCACAAAGTAATGTGTTAAAGCTAATGCTTTACCTATAATATACTAGTGACTTGTCTAAATTAGCCGAATTTTTAGTGGCAACGTTTACACAGGATATTTAAGTTGTGAAGATAGATTCGGATGTAAATATTATGACTAATATATATTACAAAAGGACAATCCCGACCCTGGTTTCTTAGACTTGCTTTTTCGACGTCTCGTGCCAGAACCATGATTCGTCTGCTGTAATCTGAGCCATAAATAACGTCTCTGGTTGTATGTTTTATATCTGCAGCAACTGTTGGCATACCTCCATACGCTTCGGATTCTGCTAAACGTAGATAATAGTGTTGGAAAAACGATTACTTGAGTAAAATGAATGTATCATCCTTTCATTTCTTCATTCCGAGTTACTCGGTATGAACGGTTGCATTTTCGAGTAACTCGTTTTGGAATTGCAGTGTATATTGTCAGTTCTGTTCAAAATTTTGGGTAATTTTTAACAGCTTTTATTTTGAAAATATCAGAACTAACATTGTTATTTATTCCAAATAAGATAATATTTACCTCATAAACATTAATAACGATGAAATATGCTTAGCAGAACACTAATTTAACTTGATTTGCACAGATAAAACTATGTTATCAGAACCAGATAATTTATTTCCCACTAAGTACAAATTAATACATAGGTGAATATCCCGAAAAAACGAGAAAAACAATCGATTAGACAAAAATACGGGGAAGTATAGAATGGAGCATACTGAAGACTTTAATCTTGAGTCATCAAAAAGCAACGCTTCGCTGATTCAATATGCAAATCACAGCTGACGTCATTCAAAAATGCAAATTACTTAAAAACAATGAAAAACGGATGGTTTTGGGAGAGTTACTCATTTGAGTAATTCGTTTTTTCGAGTAAATCGTTTCACCGGTACGCCGGGTAATTGGGATTTGAAAAGTAATCATTCTTTTAACTCTAGTCGAGAGTATGAAGAACCCATTGTTCACAGACCTTTGTCGTCTTCAAGTCGTTATGGATGATAGCACGCAAAGTTCCGAAAGGTAGAGATGTTCAATTCGTTATTGCTACTATCAAGTCAAATACAAGCTAAATAATATGTAGCGACTAGGTGTCGCGTCTCCGCACTGCTGCTAACTTCATATAGATATCTGAAGCAGTTATTTCTTCCAAAGTGTCTGCAACACAGAATTAATGACTCATTACCTTTTCTTCTATGGTCTTCTGCAAGGCCGTCTAGTTGCAACATATGGCATTCTAGTCAATCTTATATGAATGTGAAAACCAGAATTCAATCTCCTCTGTAAAGTGATCAAAACTTGTACAGCGCCAGCTAATGATTTAATAATGTAGTCGGCAACATACATATTTTATCATTTTCACTGCATAAGAGCTAAGTCGCCTTTTCCGAATCCGTGCAATAGTTATGACTTGGAGCTTCCGTCAACTAAGCAGCTTTGCGCCCGTAAAGAGATGTGTGCTGGTGTTTCCATCGGTCTTAAACGGTCGAAATTACGCGCTAATATACGTCTCCTCGTTAGCCTTTGCCGAGAGTTTCTTCTGTTTCAGAGAACAAAAGCTTTGATCCAGTAGCAAAGCCCAAATTAACAGCGCTTCTCGAGCGTGGAAATAATTAATGCACTCTTTGATTAATTGCCGAATACGTTTGAGCGCGGCAGATGGGAGGTTTTCTTGCTGCGGCGGCTGCCGTGGAGTTTTCCAGTAAGCAGAAGAATTCGCGCAGCCTTAAGAAGTTCGCCTTCTGTCAACAGTTATTGATTGCCCGATGTTGACTTTGCTCTTTCCTTTCTATGCACTGCAGGAAGGAAGCCATGATTTGGCCGCGTCCTCCTTTTAAAGGTCGTTTTTCCCTAAAAGTAAAACCTCTTATTGCAGGTACGGCTTCTTTAGTGATTGGAACGCGAAAGCGCCGAGGCAAAATATAATCACGGCACACTTAGCAGTCTCGAGTTTTTCGCTCCGCCGATTAAACTTCTCGCAACTTTTTTTTCGGACGAGAGATAAGGTTCGAATGCTTACAATTTGCTAAATTGCACGTGGCCCATGTTTAGTTTGTTCGAAGCAGCTTGTTCTCTCGTTATTATTTATACGTGGGGGTTGTTGTTTGGGAGTTTGCAAATTGTTTGCTCTTCGCGTTTACTCCACTAAAGTGCTTGTAGATTAGCATTGTAAATTTTATTGCAAAATTCGAGTTTCCAGTGTAAACGAAGTGAACAGGCCTGAGGTTGCATCTGCGCCAAACAACATTAACATGTTTGGTAGTTTCATGACGTGTTTTAGCAATTGATTTTATCTATACCTGCTTTTATAGAGTTTATTATATAATAAATAAACAAATAAAAATTATTTATTATTAAGTCAATAGCATCTTTAAATAGAATTGATTTACTAGATACCGTTTGGCATTATTTGTAATTATTAATAACAATATTTGTGGAGCTTTTAACTATGTAATGTTATCATATAAAATTTTCATAAGCCTTTAATGAGGTTATAACTTTAATTACAAACTAAAACGCCATTGTGTAGACTGTTAGTAAACAATGATTTTGGATCTGGTTAATGTAATAGAGTTGAAAGCAAATGTTTGCGCTGGAGCAGTCTTTGCCAGCATAAAATGAAATCTTAAGGTTCTCTAAGTAACGCTATTTAGATTTATTATTCACATGTGAATTGATTTACTAGTTTGCTGCATTTTATGAAAACATTATAGAAAACTTCAATTAAGAATTTTTGGAAAAATTATTACTAAAGAAAATAAATAATATGAACATTTACTTGAATTGCATTTTTTTTTAAATATATGTAATTAAAAATGCTCTTTTGTCATGCGAAGCAGTAATACTATAACTACACTGCAGCCTAAAAGAACATTATTTAGATAATTGAAATAATGTTCATCAGCGTTATAAAAATGTTACTTTATGATACATTTGTATTTGATAAACGTGTTACTGATATTTCGCGGCGTCTTTCAGATTTAATTTTTAAGCTTCTAAAAATTTCTTCGGGTATATGGTGTTTTCACGGTTTTGGAAAAGAAAATTATCACAGAAGTTTCTTGCTTAAGTGCGCGTAAGCAGCCCCGTTTGTCCTTTTAATATAAGCTAAAACAAGCATACTTACTAACAAAGGAACGCTCTCAGGTTCTTTACGTTTGAGAAATTCAAATATAACTCAAAGGGTAGTTTTCATCTTGGATTCCAAAAATTTAAATATCAGTTTTCTGAACGGGTGCTGCTTCTTTTGCTCCTTAGAAGTAGCATATTAAAAGATACTTTATTTGAAGTTTCTTAGCGATGTTAGTGTAAATGCGCTTTTTGAGATATTGATCAAAATTTAGTGCAAACAAACTATTCGACGACTTATAGGAGTATAAAATTTTGGAATTTTTAAAAAACAAATGTCGCAGGATAAAATTACTTTTAAGTGTTCTCTAAACAAATTGCTTTTGCAATGCTATTTAATTAGTCAAATTATATCTGTTATTCTATAAATTAAATAAATTTAAAATATAGTTGCCTTATTTGCATATGTACTTTTATTTATTATGTACGTAACATTATGTACCAAGAAAACTTTCCAATGATTTTGATGGAAAAATAACAAAAGAAATACAATTTCCGTTTGAATTTAATGATTTATTAAAATGTGAACAGGTGGCCCTATTTTATGGCATGAGGTTTTAGTTGCAGCTAGATAAATCCTCGAATGTTGTTATTTTTTATAGTTACTATTATTATTAAACCGGTTTTTTCTCATATAATAATTATTCATACTGAGTAACGAGTGGTATGTCATTAAAGAGTCTATTGAGAGTTGTCATGAGAGCAAACTTTATTTTGAAGAAACAAAGTTTCCTCCTATTTGCCAATACTAAATGCTTTTTTATTTTATTTGGTTGTAGTAAATCCCAACAGTGGTGAGTTCCCCATTTTTTAAAAATGTATAATGAATAACTATTTCAAAGGTCTGATAATTACACAGCAAAACTTTGTTTTGGATTACTTGTACCATTGAGCGATATGACAAATTTATCTGAAGTGAGATGAGAAAAGCATGTAGTAAATTGTGGTCTATTCTCTGGAATGAAGAGTTTTATCTTACTTTTAACCAATAAAGATTTTTTTTTTATTTAATGTTCGTCGTAAGTTTATAATTTAAAGAATGTGGTTTTTAAAATTACAGTGCTGTTTCAAGGAGCTTGTTTGTTGAAAACAAATTTTTGATATCAGTACTGTATTCGAATACCATACATATCTTTACAAATATTGATTCACTGAATTCAAGCGAGAACTAAAATAAGTTGCCTTTAATCGGCCATATTAAATGGGTAAGGATGTACGGATTGATATTTAAGAAACAATATAATAAAAACAGTTTGCTTGCTCGCGATATAACACGGCAGCCGATGAGAGAGGAATATAATGCGTACGTATCCTTAGTTAGGTTAGTTGGGAGTTAGATACCAATGAGTGAACATATAATCGTCGCTTTGAATGTTTTAGAGGATTTATTTTATTATAGTTGATTATCATATTCAATTATTTACTGCTTATCATAAAAATTTTAAAAGTTATCTTGAACCAGACTGCAAAAATTTCTCTGGGTGCCTAATCTCAATGTAAAAGTTCACGTTTAGTTTCTGTTGATTTATACCAATGAAACTGAGTTTGCTATTACTTATAGCTTTATAATTGTATTAAATTGCGCCTAGGGATTGCCTGCAAAAATGTATTATTAGCGTCCTAGGCTGACAATTTTTCACCCGACTTCCCTCCTTTGCAAGGTGGGAACCTGGAACAATTTATTTACAGTGGGGCTAAGCAACCAAACGCACGCTCAGAGCTCAGCAACGCCACATTTCATATCAGCTGTCTTTGTTTACTTTCTGTTCAAATGTATAGTAGATATCGATGGCTTATAATTTACCGAAAGGATGAAATAGTCTTTTATGACTAGATAATTTTTTCTTCTACTGATAGTTCTTATGTACCCTAGAATCAAAATGTATATACATATTTTTATAGCTATAATAATTTAAAACACAGCCCGCAAATAACTAAGAGGTGAAAGTCAAAACGAACATATTTGTGTTAAATATATAATAAAAATACACACACTACAAAGAAGCATTTATTTTTTTCCATCATGTTTGGCATTTACCCATACCTTTTATCAGCTTATAAGGTGATTATCAGTTCATTTCGTTATAAATATCAGTAGTAGAAAAATGATAGTGGTTAGATATGTTTTATTTTCTTTATGGTTATTTTTTTCACGAAACTATACATTTAAATTATGACTGTGTGGACTTCATCTGTCCTTAACAAAATTTCTTTGTACATTTTTATTGATATGGAGAGTGTTATTATATTGAAACGCAATTTTTTATTGTATCCTCAATCCTGGTAAACTTTATTTATTATGTATTTGAAAATTAAAAATTGTTAGGAACTTTGCTTATTAAAAACAGTATTTTAAAAATGTAAATTTTAGATATATTGTGACATATGAAAATTAAATATTTTTATATATTAGGAGTATATATATATATTACAAGAAAATTTGAGTCGTATGGAAAAACATTATGTTTGAATATGCCTTCTATAATAGAGCTAAATTTATTTATTAGGTTTTAGTATGGAAGCGTTAAATTACATGGCGATAAGGGATTTATTAATGGAATGCATTTGAGTCGTATTATGATAGAAGCTGGTATTTTAAGTTTATTCTTGTTCTGGATCACTTTAATATTATATTTTATGCCCCAAAAAGTTTCTAGACATAAAAAGCACTAATAGAGTGTTTAGGTATTACTTGATAATAAAAATAATGAAAAAACAAAGATATCTGTAAAAAGTAAAATTTTATATATACGAGAGCCAAGCGAAAATTAATTAAATTAATAGTTTGCGAAAATGATCATTATTAACGAACAATAAAATGTTTCAGGGGTTATGTAGATGATCAACAATTCTCTTTAGCATATAGGAACATTGCTATGTTATAAATGGAAATAATTATATTCTTCCCATCATTTTATTGTGATGGTTTACATAGTTTTGCATAATACGCACAACTACTTATGAATCTTTTTTCATATGTGCTAAACATGGTAAGTTTGATCTGATTTTTGGAAACCGAAAATTTGAAAATCTTCATTATGTGGTCCAGCGTTTCCGTATCTGAGTATGAAAACATTGGAAGAGACTATTAACAGAAAACATATTGACCATTTTTATAGGAAATATAGAGAATAGGTAAAGCGTACACTATAAATCATTTAAAATATATAGAAGTCACACAATATACCATATACAAAATTACCAAATGTGTAGAGAATGGATAAATATTGAATCGAGTTGAAGAAACTGGAAAGGTCGCATAGAAAATACACAAAATTTAAAAAAAATGCTTCAAGAAGTAGTGAGAAAAATGGGCAATTATACTGAAAGTCGGGATGAAAGTTTAAAATCAGTTACGAATATGCAAGGAATATTTTAAAGAAAGAAAAATTTATTATAAAACAGAATCGCAGTGAAATACAACTAAAGAATAAAGAAGAAGAATATATATATATATATTTTATCTTTTGCAATAGAATTTTTGAGTGAGTAATAACCGGAAATGAAATGGAAGTCTACAGCTATGATTCAGAAATAAAAGCTCAGTCATCTTAAAGGAAGGGCCTAAGTGTGGCTCATCCAAAGAAAGGGCGCAAATGTTTCAGCGAAGTCATAACTATGTTTGAGAACTGTGTGAGATCTCAAGATGTTTACTTGAAGAGAATTGACATTACTTGTCTGATATCTAGATATATATTTTTTGTAATTGTAATTGTAATTTATTTTGCATTATATGGCTCGACACTTTCAGAATAGACCACGTTTAATTTTTAGAATTTACCCAACTACACAATTTGAATCTATTTTTACTTGTTATTTTATGATTTGTATATTTACATTATATTTTAACGATATATCCGAGGCTTAATGCAATTTTTTATAGATTTTTTATCTATTGCGTACATAATAAATGTTACGTTAAATATTTTTTTAATTATTTACTTACGAGTTTATCATTTATTTAACCAAAATGTAAAATAGTTTTTTATTGTTACTAAAAAAAAGTTTTTCATATTATTCTGTTTTTTCTATCATAAAAATCTAAAGTTTCTCTTTGTAATAAATCTACTTTATTCTATTCTATTACAATGCAACAATACTTAGCTTGTATTTTTGCAGATATTTAAGTTATTTCAGGTATTCAGACAGATGCCAAGCTAGAAAATTATTACAAAAAGTAAATAAAAGATTACTTAAATAAAAATAGTGCCCTTAGTAATTAACAGTTAAAAATGGTTAAACAATCAAGTTATATTTTGTAATGTATATAATTTAATGGGCATGAACATATATACATATAAGTGATTTATTGACACATACGAAAAGCATGATAAGCAAAACTCTTATGTAATGATAATAAGTGTATTTGGCGTGAAATGATACAAACTGCATAAAAAAAGAGAGGCACTAGAAACAATAAAAACTAATTGACAAAATTTGAACAAAAATGTATAAGTAAAATAACCGATACCTTTATGAAAGACAATAAATCAAAAAATAATTAGAAAATAACCGATACAAACTTTCTTAAATTTTGTAATTTAAATATTCGTCGAACCTTGTTGTATTCAGGTATTAAATAAAATAAAATAATGTTTGCTGATGCATGTGATTCAGTTTTTTCTATTTATTAGATTAATTGGTCTTTCTCATTTTTCATGTTTAGGAGCAAATTTATTTTCTTTGCGGGATTTTTTGCAAACACGTTAGTTTATGATTGGATTTATTTTTTGTGTAAGTGTATATTCAGAATCATATTCGTATTATTCGGAAACAAGTTTGTGTCACAGTTCAACTTTCAATCTTGATATTAATATATTTACAAGTTTATTTTTTTTTGTTGTGTTTTTCTTTTCCTTATAAAACATAATCCACGAAATGAATAGAATAACATTGACATTCTTGCTTGCCAGAACCTGAATACTACACAGTACACCGAAATTGAGCAGCAAATAATAAGACAAAGAAACTAGACAACAGTGTACCAAGTTTTCTCTCTATATCAGACAGGATAGCAATAATGAATATACATGCAGCACCATTTAAATTGAACATAATAGTTGCCTGTGCACCAAAAGCAGAGAGATCTGAAGATGATGTCGAAAAATTCTATAAAGACTTCAACAACACACTAAAAATACCAAGAGTCAAGAAATGACACTAGTTTTGGCTGAATTTAACGCGACTGTGGGCCAAGGTAATATATAAAAATATAGTTGCCAACCATGGACCCGCAACAAAACAGGGAATTGGTTAGTACAATCAGAAACCAAATTTACTTCATAATGATCAATTCTAACTTCCGAAACGAAGACATATCTAGGAGCTTATATCTCCCCGGACCACACTCTGTTACTTTCTGAAATGAAACTGAGATTAAAGAGAAAACCAGAGCAACAAGAAGCACATAAGAAACCAGATATGAATAAATTAAAAGATGAATTGAATCGAGGATAAAGTTAAAACGGAAATTAATAATAAGGTGGCGAATATACAGAAAAATACAAAAGTAACAATAGAAGACAAATGGACCACTATGAAAGGTATTATAACTTTAACAACCGACGACGACTTAATAACGAAGATCAAAGAAAAAAGAATGGATGAATGATGATATATTAGATTCAATGACAGCTAGACGGAAGTTAAAAATCGCAATGACAAAAAATATAAAGAACTAAAACTAACCAAAATTAAATCAAAGAATCAAAAACAAAGTAGTTAAGCGAACAATGTACTGAGATAGAAGAGTTGGGAAAGAAACATAGTGCAGCTGATGGAGGACCATGTATTACTAAAATAGAAGTGATGACACAATACGATGCATGAAAGGTGGAACAGCTCCTGGCCCGGATGAGAAACACCGAATTAATAAACGAAGAACACCTGAAACCCATGACTGATTTATTCAATTCCCAAAATCAAAAGCTAATAATTGCCAATAACACAGATTGGCAAGTCCAATAAGGTCGTTTATGAAAGAATATAGAGAGATATAGGCACAAGAGATGTATATACATGTTTCATAGATTTCGCTAGAACCTTCGGTACAGTCAGACATCAGAAAACTTTAGAAAGAACGACGAATCATAATGAACCTACATGGGAACCAAAATAGAACAATTAGAACAGAGAAATTAACATCATCATGCATAAATATATAAAAAGGAGTTTGACAAGGGTGCATATTGTCACCCTTGGTATTTAATGGGTACTCCGAGGAGTTATTTAGAGAAGCCTTAGAAAAACTAGATGAAATCATGGCAATAAACGGATGCGCTGACGACTGTTAAACCGAATAGCAATAGTGAGTAAAGAATGTCTGAAACTAAATATTAAGAAAACAAAAATTATGATTACCAGCAAACGGAACATTAATTTTGACTTCTTTATAAAAGGTAAAACCCTATAGCGAGTCGAAAACATCAATTATCTCGGCTGCTGGATAAACGAAAACTAGGATCGCTAAAAGGAAATCAAAATTAGATAGAAAAAGCATGGAGTGCATTCTGTCGTTTGAAAAAAATATTATATAGTCTCTCATTAAACATCAAAACCAGATTACGATTCCTACATTGCTGTATGCATTCTCAATACTCTACTATGGAGTAGAAACCTAGGCTATCACAGAAGATTTTCAGTACCGGTGTTACAGGCGTATGCTGAACATTTCATGGGTTCATCATATATCAAACAAAAGAGTATTACAGCGATTAAACAAAGAAAAATAAGTCCGAAACAATGTAAAAGTAAGAAAAACAGCATAATCTTGGACACATAATGAAGAATGAGAAATACGAACTTTTGCAATTAATATTACAAGGGAAAATTAAAGGAAAAAGAGGACCTGGACGTAGGAGAAGAAGATAAAGCTCTTACGAACCTTGTAAGCGATTGCCTTTATTTCACGTTTATGGAAGGAAGTATTTGTATTTTAAAGGAACTTACAATTAAATGGAGTATACCTCTAATACATTCATTGATTTTAGATAACACATTAAACCTTCCAAATGCAACCCGTTGGTTATGCATTAGCCTTACTTAATTGGCCATACATTTCGCGGATGTCTCAAGTACAAAATTCCACCAATAAGTAAACGTCGATCTAAGCGCCCGTGCTCGACTTAACAAGTTTCAGAGATTAGTATGAAATTTATTATCGCGCGCGGAGCCTGAAACATTTAACATTAAATCTTGAATGTAATGGTTATTGGTTTAGCCGGGCAGCCGTGGCGCCGGTGGTTTAGGCAAAGCGGCTCTTACTACTCCGATTTTAATGTTCTTGCAGCCCGTACACGACTCGGCCAAATTCGCCGTCTTACCAACACCAGTCTTTAAGAGAAGGCGCTGGTCAAAATTTGTATGCCCCCGCGGCTTTCTCATCGGCGGGGAGCAAAATTTCTGCTAATTTAATTATATTGCTGTTCTATGCGGAGATATGGGGAGAGCCACAATAAAGAGCGAGGGAAGGCAGCGCGGGCGCGGCTCCCTCCCGGAAAAACGTTGGTGCCGAATGAATATAAATTTTTTGCACGGGCATTTTCAGCAGCCGTGTGGGCTGTCTATGCGTGAAGTCGTAAATTCATGACGGGAACTGCTCCGCGCGCCTTTGTTTCAGGAGAGAATGGAGTTGTCAGTGTTTGACAAACACGGCGAAACGTGAATAAGAAATCAAACACAATTACAGTCTGCATCGATTGAAAAGCTCTTTTCAGCCGTAACATTATGTATTTTATGTGTGTGTTTTATAAGGAATATAAGGTGGTTTTTGGAAAGGCAATTTTATTACCTGCTAGAAAAGGCATTAATTTATTCTAAAATAAGAATAATTTTAATTTTTTTAATTTCAATTGAAGAAATACAAAAGGACTGAGAGAAGAAAGAATCATGTCGAATTATTGTTTTGACATTATCATTTATATTTATCTAATTGAACAAGATGCTTAAACATTTTATTGAAAAAATCAAATTTGCTGCATAGCTGTACACGTTTTTACATATATTTTTTAATTTGCTAGGAAATACTATTCACTTAAAATACTCCGTTTAAATTGCTGGATAAAGTTATAATACAGTAACAATTTACAGATTTATCCGGACAAAGTTAGCTTTATCAAGTTCAATCCCTTTTTCCAGATATAGGACTCAATTATGTTGTAAGTCTCTGTGATTCCTTTTCTGTGCCACTTCATAATTAAAACAGGATAATTCCCTGAAGTCTTTTCAGAGCTTTCCGCGAACACACGTCCTCTTATTTTAAGCTGAAAAATTCTGTACTGTAAGCATAGTTTTGTTGCTGAACAAAATTCTTCTGTATCCAATCTTCAGGTAACTTTTTAGCATGCGAATTTTTTATATAATATGAGCAACTTTCTAATTTAGATCAATTTCTAATACGTCATATTAGTCATATTAGTAGTATGGTGGGTTTATCAGTCTTCACTGTGTACTTTTATACGAATGATCTGAGCTGTCTTGTCTTTATTTTTTTTTAATCAAGGAAAATTTTTGATCGTTAAGGTTATTATGAGACTGTGTACTTCAACTACTACAAATAATCTTGCTATTGCTTTTTAAACCATTAATTAATTTTTAATTTAATTTTACATGCTGCACAAGTATGTTTCAGTTCATTTTCATTTAACTAATGAGATACTCGATATATATATGGGTGCACCAACTACTACAACCAAAGGCAGGGAGCTACTTACTTAATTCATTCAAAACAACAACCTCATATTTCTCATAACAAGACAACCGACATATTGGCTCTCGGATCCAAACAAAATACCGGATCTACTTGATTTCTGTATTGCAAAAGAACTTGACTCCAAAAAAATTTTGGTAGTATCTTGTCTCGAATTAACCTCCAACCATACGCCCATTCTAGTTTCCACTTCAACCTGTGTTACTGGTAAACCCAAAATACCATCACTGTATAGCCGCAAGACAGATTGGAATCTTTTTCGAGGAAATGATGGCAAATAACAAAGGCCGCATTGGATAAACAGAAGTATAATAAACTTGCCAAAGAACTCAAAAACTTACTCCATAAGCATAGAAATGACTCGATACAACAAATTTTTTGAAGGACTTGCCCCGACAGAAGCAACCGATTATTCCCTTTGGAAAGCTACTAGAAAAATAAAACATTATCAACCGTAAACTTCACAAATCAGAAATCATGACAATTCTTTTGCTAGGACTGACCAACGAAAGGCAAAAATGTTCACCGAACATTTAGCCACAGTATTCCAACCTAATTCGTGTCAATCACCAGACGCAGCAGAAGAAATCAATAATCAACTGATTATCCCACATCAAATGGACTTAGCTATCCAGAAAACGAATCAATGGGAGGTTGAAATAATTATACATGGGATCAACACAAAAAATGCCACGGGATATGATCTGATCACTACCCGAGAATGGCTACAAAATACTCACATATATTTTCATTGCGGTCCTACGATTTGAAAATTTTCCTTGCCATTGGAAAGTTGCAGAGATTGTGATGATCTTAAAAATAGGCAAAAATCCAAATGAAGTCACATTATACCGGTCCATCATCATTTTGCCGATTCTATCTGAAGTTTTAGAAAAAATCTTAAAAATAATTATGGCAGTAATCGAAGAACTACTGCTCATACCTACCCACCAGTTCGGTTTTAGGAAAAAAACATGGAACAATAGAGAATAAAAAATATTGCTTAACTATTAGTATCGACATAAGTCAGACATTTGACAAGGTGTGGCACAATGGTCTATTGTTTAAATTTATACAATAATTTAATTTCTCACATCCAATATATTCATTAATAAAATCATACCTTACCAATAGAACGTTTAGAGTTAAATATCAAGAAGCATACACTGAACTATACCCCATTAGGGCTAGTGTCTTACAGGAAAGTATTCTTGGACTTACGTTATACTCTCTATACACTGCTGATCTACCAGAATCCACATTAACAATTATCGTTACGTATGCTGACCACACAATAATTGTAGTGTCACATGAAGACCCCCTCGCTATATCTAGAAACCTACAAATACACATAAACCAGTTAGAAGAATGGCTATAACGTTAGAAAGTTAAAGCTAATGAAGCCAAGTCACCACACATCATATTTGCGATGAAGCATGGAAAATGTCTCGGTATAACATTAAACTGTAACCGTATACCACATAAGGACGAAATTAAATATTTAGGCCTTTACATAGATAGAAGATTAACTTGGTGTACCCATATCTTCAACAAAACAACTCGGCAAGAAATTTAGTCAAATGTATTGGCTACCAGGAATAAGCTTTTGATATACAAAACTATGCTTAAACCTATATGGGCATACTGTTTACCAATCTGGGGAACTACAAGTTTATCTAACATAGAAATAATACAGCGGTTTTAGAACAAAGTGCTTAGAGCTATAGTCAACGCGCCTTGGTATGTTCCCAATACAATATTACATTCTGATCTAGAGGTGCCCACACTCCGGTTAGAAATCCGGAAAATTAGTACTAAGTACAAATGCAGGGTCTCAACTCACCCCAACCCACATGCTAGTACGCTGTATGACGACGAAGATGTGCTCAGAAGATTGAAGAGATCCAAACTAGCAGACCTTCTTGACCGTTACACTTGAACGAAACATTCAGTCATAACTTTTCATTTCAAACAAAACAAATACATTACAAATATAAATATGATCATGTATTGTATTATTGTTTAATATAATTTATAGAGATTGCTTACAGGAGCATTCCTCTCCATGTCCTATTATAGCAATAAGTTAGTTAAGTATTAAGTTATGTAACTACATAAGATATACTTATTGACTGTATATGCAGACAGATTGTATTAAAATGGGGCCAATAAAAAAAATCTGAACAAACAATTGTCACAGCAAAAAATGAAGTCTAAATCTCTATCTACACCATTGACCGTTTTTCAAAATTATATATATAAAAAAAATTATGAGTGCTGCTGCTGTCACACAGGTCAAAGGTCAAATCGTTCGTGCCTTTCCGTGCCGACCCGAGCGCTTCCGAAGGACAAATTTTGGCCGCGGCGGCAGGCGCGACAAGGTAATATATTTCCGGAACCGCAAGCGATGGAAAATTTTCGTTTGAGAGCGGGTAATATAGTACTTATATATAAAAAAATTATTATATATAAAAAATATTATGAGTGCTGTCACACAGGTCAAAGGTCAAAGTTCAACTCTAACTGGGTATACGTAAATGCGTTGTCATGGCAACGGCGTACGCCAATTATGTCAAACAGAGCTTTTTAATCGTGTTTTTATTTATTTTTAAAAACTACTATGCGAAGGGGCTCAAGCATGTCGGAGTTGGACAAGCTCTCCGGGGGGCCGCTGCCAGACCTCGTATTAAAAAAATAATTTTGTTAAAATAATATCTTTGTATTTCACATACGATGTAGTAAATTACAAATTTACAGTAATTTTTGATTTGTACTAACAAAAAGGACATTCCTGTTTAAACGTGACTTCACATCTACTAATTCAAAGCTATTAACAAGATAACGCCGATCGATACTTTAATCATTTTTTGTCGAATTGTTAATTTCTAAATTTCTTTTTTGGTTTCTTATTACTTAGTACATTTTGAAGGATTTGCAGAGGTTACATGGCCTTTCATAAAAAGAGTAAATATGTTAATTTTTGAAATATTCGCGATACCTCATGAGATTGTATTTCTTGGCTTAAGCTTTTCTAATAACCTCTTCGTAAATTAGCCTTATTTTTTTCTTTTGGTACCGTTAAAAGTTAAATGGGACATAAATTGTAAAAAATTGCGACATTTTACTCAGAAACTTTTGAAACTGATAAAAATTGTTAGTATTATATTTACGTATGTCTAAAACATAATTTGGTATTTGTAGCATTGTGCTAAAATAATTAGCATGAGTTTTTTAATTGCGAGTTGTCCCAAAATACTAGAATTTAACTTTATACTCTTAGCGTTAAAAGCACCTATTGCGAATTTCGGTTCAAGGCTATTTTATTTCTTTGCAAGACTGGTTTTATCTATTTGTGATCATTTAGAAAATACGTTTAACAAGGATTTTGGGAAACCGGGTATCTAATGTTTAAACCCATGGCGAGAATATTAAAACTCTTGAGATAGATGAAAAAAGATCTAGATTTTAACGGACCGTAGCAAATCAACTATCCCCCAAATAAAACATAATAAATAATGAATAATCAAAATAAGCCTAGCACTTGGTCATATGATCATGAGGGTGTCGATGACATTCTGCTGGATACCGCCCTAATCCGCCTCCAACTGGTCGATCTTCTCGTCTGCATTTGATGCCTATAGACCCACCAGATTGCTCTCCAGGTCGTCTCGCAGTTCTCATTGAAGTTGAGACAGGAACTTTGGCTCAGCCAATTCATGAGATCCATATGGCGGTGGTGGTGCTCCGATGCTTTGGATCATTATCTTACTGGTACATGAAGACTCTGGAGGCAAATAGGTCTATAGACCCACCATATTCCTCTCCAGATCGTCTCGCAGTTTTCATTGAAGTTGAGACAGGAACTTTTGCTAAGCTAATTCATGAGATCCATATGGCGGTGGTGGTGCTCCGATGCTTTGTATTATTATCTTACTGGTATATGAAGGCCCTGGAGTAAGTCTGATCTGCCTGCGGCAGAATGCTTTCTCTAGAACTCTTTTGTATGCTTGAAGGTCTACTATGTCTTGTATACGATAAGGCAGTCTACCTCACGGGAGGAGAAGCACTTCCACGCAACTACCGTTTCTTCTCCATGATTGATCGTACCGAGTGCTCTCGAGGCGCATTAACTACTTTACTCTATCCGTGACAAACATAATTCATTTCGATTAGTCGCTCCAGATAATCTTCCAGTCCTGACGCATTCACCCCAGATGGTGTTTTGCCCATTACACTTTTACGGTTTCTTTAAAATGAGACCCCACAATGTACCAACTGCCAACTGATAGGTCACACCAAGAATTATTGCCACATGCCACCGCGATGCGTGAAATGTCCTCAGCAACACCATTTTTCCAAATGCAATAAAACTAACGAAGTTCAGCCTAACTGTGTAAACTGTGGAGGTGAGCACACCGCCAACTACAAAGGATGTCCATACATAAGAAACTTTAACAAAAAAACACCCCCACCCACAATCCAGCTCATCAACCCCAACTCTACCATAACTGGAAACATTATTGCCAACCCAAACTATGTCCAAGCAGTAAAAACTAACCTTCACCCCTCCCATCCCATCACGAACATCAACAACTACTGATTCGCCTTTATCAAAAATTCTCCAGTCAATTCTCACATTAATCACTCCCTACTAGGACCAAATCAAAAACTTCCTCTTGTCCCTTATCCCAATGCTGCTCACAAATGGCGGCAAATAAATCAACTACTCTACAAAAGTTAACCCTAATGAATTGGAACGCTAACGGTATAAAGACTCAGAGGTCTACCTTCATATCATTCCTCGCAAGACATGGCATAGACATTGCGTGTATTATCGAAACCCACCTCATACAAAACGAGAAATTCACAATTCCGGGCTATCGCATTATTCGGAAGGACAGAGAGGCAGCAATAGGATGAGGCGGTTCTGCAATAATCATAAAGCAAAACATCGTAGCCACCCCTATTAAACTAACAGGCATTCATCAACTTGAAGCTACCGCCACAAAATTAATCTTTAAGAATAACTCTTGAATTAACATAATTTCGGCTAACAAACCACCCACAAATAGACTTATATTAGAAGAACTGGTAAAAATATTTAACAACCAGCAGCCCACAATACTGGCCGGAGATTTAAATTGCAAAAACACAATCTGGGGATGCAGGGTCAACAACCCCAACGGAATAAAACTGAACACACTAGCGTCCCAACTGGCTTTACAAATTTCAGCCCCTAGAGATTACACTTATTTCCCCTACCTCACAAACCACTTGCCGGACATCCTAGATATAATAATACATAAAAACCTGCAACTGCCAATAAACCAAACCGTAATAACTGAACTTGACTCTGATCATCTGCCGGTAATATTCACTCTTAACTGTACTCCTTATTATTACCCGGAAATTCCAAGGCTAATCAACGGACCAGTTAACTGGGAACTTTTCCGTAATATCATGGACGAACAAATCAAGTGCCCTCTTACCATATCTACCACAGCTGAAATTGATGGAACCATTGAATTCTTCAAAGAAACAACAAATGAGGCTATCAAACAATCTACTCTAGTCTCTCAAACACGCAAACCTGCCAATAACCAAACACCCCCACTCCGAATTTTAAAATTAATAAAAGAAAAAAACTCCACCCGAAGGAAGTGGCAACGTCTTAGGAACCCTGCAGATAAACACCATCTAAATGTGCTGATCCGGCAGGTTAAAAACGAACTCGATCAGTTTAGAATAAACTCTTATAAACAATATCTAGAATCGTTCGAACCTGGAGACGCCAACATGTGGAAAGCCACCAAACGGATCCTAAAGCAACCCACGGTTACCCCCACACTAAAATACAATGGCCAAACAATATCGGAAGATAAGGACAAACCTGAAATATTCGCACAATATCTCGAAGCAACATTTACCACCGCATATTTTAACAATGATCCCAATCATATCAGACAGGTTGAAATGGAATCTCAAAATATTACACCCCAAGAACAAATGCTAGATAAACCTATCTCCCCAACAGAAATTAAAGAAGACATAAAAAAACTTAAAACCAAAAAAGCACCAGGAATCGACATGATCCCCAACATAATTCTGAAAAATCTACTGCAAAAAAGTATATGTTTACTAATAGCCATATTTAATTCCTGCTTAAGATTGGGTTACTTTCCTACCGAATGGAAGCGAGCACTAATTCAAATGATTCCCAAACCAAATAAACCGCATGACAACCCTAACAACTACCGACCCATCAGCCTGCTGTCCACAATTTCTAAAGTTTTTGAACAAACCATTCAAAGCCGATTAAACCAGTTTTTAGAAGATAATGCAGTCCTGCCCAAATTCCAATTTGGTTTTAGAAGCGCGCACTCTACTGGTCATCAAATCTTATAACTCACTGAGATAATTGAAAAGGGTTACAAAAACAAAATGCACACGATAATGGCACTTGTAGATATGGCGAAAGCCTTTGATCGTGTATGGATAAACGGCTTATTATACAAAATGAAAGATTTGGCAATCCCTGTTCACCTATTAAACATAGTTAAATCATTTTTAACTGACAGAACGTTCCAGACAAGAATAAAAGGATATACCTCATCAGTACGTAAAATCAATGCGGGAGTACCGCAGGGATCCGCACTGAATCCATTGTTATTCCATATTTTCATGCACGATGCTTCTACAACACCAAACTGTGACATCGCAATGTATGCCGACGATACAGCAATCATAACTCAAGACTACGACATTAACCTAGCCTCAAACAATCTGCAACAAAGTCTGAATCATATTAACTCATGGTTTAACAAATGGTTTATACGAATTAAACCCAGCAAATGTGATGCCAAAATCTTTACCTTGCGTCACCCACAAGATCCACCTAACATCGTTATCAATAATGTACCTATCCTTTGGAATCCAAAAGATAGCGCGGTGAAATATCTAGGGGTCTTTCTCGACCGTAGACTAACATGGAGTTTCCACACCAATAAAAAACTGACTAAATCATACGCAAGACTGGCCGTGCTCTATCCCATCATCAACAAGTCAACATTGAAAATAAAATGTGGGGTTCTCATCTACACGACCATCATTCGACCAATTTTTACATACGGGTGCAGTGTCTGGTGCGCGACATCAAAAACTAATCTTCGCAAACTCCAAGTGTTACAAAATAAAATTATCCGTATAATAACAAATGCACAGTGGTACGCAAGAAACTCGCAGCTCCACCGAGAAACAGGAATCCTGACAGTGGAAGAATTATGATAACAAATTAATGCAGTGGTGCGGTTCACTACAACTTGGGCACTGAAAACTTACACACCAGACTTAAAAGGAAGTAACCTATTGATGTCCTAAATAGTGAGAATAACTAATTTAATTGTCAAAATCACAATGAACTATCTATTTTAGTGATATAAATGTTAAAAATCTTTTAACCTTGCCATGTAATAGCAAATGTAATGCTGATCTGGCATACCTTCTATTAAAAAAAAACCGGTTTCTTTGAGGTACAGCAGGCAAATAACTTGGCAAACTGTAGGCGCTTCCTAATACATAGTACGATAGATTATTCCATTTGTTTCGTATGATGGCACCTTGTTTGTACACTACCATGTTACGGTTTCATTTGAACATCGGCCCATTAAAAAAAATTAAGTTAAAAAATAGTAAAATAAGAAAAATATAATTTAATCTAACAAAAAATGCCACAATGGTTAATTATCATTATGGTGTACTCGAGCATTTGAGATTTACCTTATCACACTCAGATGATGTCAAAATACTGTAAAACACACCGTAAAAGTGCTGTCTAAATTTCATGTCACTTTGTTGAGATTGGAGCGATATCCGAAATAAATGGCAGATGGATGGACTTTCGGCCCTTACTGTATGTATGTATGTACAATTCAAACCATTAAAGCGCGGTGAGGTTTTTTTATGGCTTATATACTAAATATTCTTTGAAATGACTGTTAATTTAAATTTCTAGTGCTAATTTAAATAAAAAATAGCTGTCGAGGTGAAACAATATGACTATAAGGTAGGTTTATATAACTAACATGTATATACATTAGATTCGTTTAGTGATATATTTATAAAAGAAATTTATCAGTAACATTAATTAGTAGTGCGCCGTTTTATATTTTGCTTTAATTACGCGTTGAGTTCATTTATAATTGTCTGCCTTTAAAAGACTCAGTTAATTTATCAGCTGGAAACATAAATTTCACTTAACGAATATATCAGTCTACTGGGTAAAACAAAACTCCATTTGTTATCTGACGGAGCACAATAGTCGTCTAATCAACGCGTTGTTTTCTTTTATCGCAGTTGGAGCACTACGAAGTGATCAATTTTGTTTCGTATTTATTATTTTCAAAAGAAATTTTATTTGTTCGTGTAATTGAAATACCGAATAATAAATTAAATAGCCCCCATGGCTATTTAAAAATTAATTTTTTGTTGGCGGGGAAAAAACAGAAATAGAGAAAAATATATTTTTAAAATCTTACGTGTATGTATATTACTCTTTTATAAGGGTAGCCTAAAATGAATTACGGATTCAAATTTTGTGCCTTTTCTTATTTTGCAGTCAGAAACACTTCCTACTTTTACATATGTTGAGAAGTTGAATGGTTCCGTGGAATTAAAAAATTTAACTGACGCAATAATTTAAGCTTGTTGGCCATTTTCACCGTCGATAATTCGTTACTGAGTTTTTGAAGTATCATGAAATGGATTCTTAGTGTAGTCGAAAAAACATCTTTAGAGATGAGGCGCATTTTCAACTTAATGTGTTCTACGCATTTAGGTCTAGAAAATTATCACATAATTCATCAAAGTGAATGCACCCCCTCTCCCCTCCACCAACGAGTCACTGCTCGGTATGGATTTTGGGCAGGTGACCTGATAGAATCATTCTTCTTCGAAGATTATTGTTGCCGTTAAATGATAATTCAGTTTTTTTTACACCAATTGGAACACAGTTGGTTTACCGCACCAACAATTACCTGGTCACATTATTTTACGGAAAGTCGGTATGTGGCCAGTAAGACCTTGTGATATAACACTGTGCGACTTATTTTTATGGAGTTTCCTTAGATTAAAGGTATACGCCAGCAAATTGCAAACAGTTAATTTTAGGAACGACATCCAACGTATTATCCATGAAATTGTTCAGGACATGGTAACTGTAATAGAACATTTTATAAAAAATATGGTTTTGGTTTAGAAGCGAAGCCATAACATCGATTATTCGAAGTGAAAGTTCTCTTGTATATGAGCTCGATGGCCAACGTGTCGAGTACCGCTATCGCACAATACTTCCAACTTTCATAGTATAATAAAAATCAAATTTATCATATATCAATATGCACAATAATCACAGGTTTACAATTATGTTTATGTATTTATGCAAAATATGTATTATTCACAACAGTGTCAACAACGTTTTTAATATATACCCTTTTCGCAATAGTCAACCAAATCCACTGCAGTTTAATCAATTACTTTCAAAAATACACAACCCAAATATAATAATAACAAAACAAACATTTTATCTAAGCCCACAAATGACGTGGCCGTCAGTAAATACTCAAAATTATACACCAACAACACCACAAGACATTAAAATTATGGAATCCTGGCAATCAAAATGTAAGAGAAATACAGACAGCTGTAAAATGAAAACCAAGGAGAAAAACAATGACCCAATTAGCATACAAACAAAAAACTCCTTTCAAGCATTAAGTCATCTAACAGAAAAAGAGGAGCTTTGTCAAATCAAAACATAAAAAATAGAAATCCAAAAATACCACCATTTACACCATATGAAGTCAACAAACATGTACAAAACTTATTGAATCTGATTAGATTAATCAGCCACCAAACATTTTTTTTACTCCTTTATTATACAATTTCTCCTATTTATCAAGGATAATAAGTATTTAGTGTGTTACATATAATAAAGTTATCACAGTTTATGGTAAAGATGACGCGTTGAGATTTATTTTTATTTACCTATACTTTTAGCCATTATTGAACTATAATGAGAGTATATTGCAGATTGTGAGATGTTTGTAGTAGGTTTAAGATGTGAGTCTAAGATAGCCGTATCATCGGCAAAAGTTGTTGTGGTCAAATTTGCAGTTAGTAAGTCGGTTGTAAAGAGTAAGTGAGAAACTCGTTCCGATAGGTAGGACGTCAATATTTTGTTTAGTTGGTACGACAGATACTTATTTAATTTATAGACGAGGCCTAGATGCCACACCTTATCAAAGGCTTGGGAATGTCTAAAAACATCGCGGAGCAATATCCATGTTCACCAAGGTCGATGTAGATTTGTTCAACGGTTGAATGATGACGTCGAAATCCAAACTGGTATTTGGGAATTAATCCTTGGTTATCTAGGAGCCGTTTTTACGAAAAATTTTGAGAGAATTGATAAAAGGCTGATGGGTCGGTAGGACATTGGTTTAGAAGGTGGCTTTCCAAGCTTCTGAATCATTGTTATTTGTGTTACTTTCCAGGTGCTTGGACAGTATCTACTGGAGAATGTACCATTATATATTTGAGTGATCGCACGAATTGCTTGGAAGTCTTCTTAGGATTAATTTCCTTGCTGATGCTCGTTTGATAGGGGATTTAAGAAAGTCAGTTATTTTTATTGTCTTTTTTAGACAGCGGCTGGAAAAGGGTTTAAATACGTGGATTAGGTGGTCAACTTTATCTTTACTGGTGCCGGACCAATTGGCCATCGGGCTTGATGATAGATGGTATGCGCATAATAGGCCTTTTGATTTTCCGCTTTCCAAAGCGATAGTCACAGGTTTCAGTGGTTGTGAGATTGGCTAGGTAGTGTTGAATGCCTTTGTTTTTAAATTGTAACAAAAATTCAGTGCTCATTTGTCTGGTTCTGAGCGGGTGATTTGTCAGCGTTTTCTGAGGCGTCGTTTTTCGATTATTTGGTTTTTAATATTAAGGGCAGCTGTTGGTGTTACAATATTTTGTTGGGGGTGTAGCTTCTCAAGCCACTTACTGGGTGATATTTGTTAACGTTAGTACTGCTTCTTCAATGTCATATTTAGTTTCTAATGGTATTTTTAGGTTTATTTGATCAGTTATTATGCTTCGAAAATATTCCTAATCCATTTTAGTATTGCAGAGGATTGGAAAAGAGGGGTGGTCAGCGGCTAGTTTGAGACAAGATTTGATGTTAAACTGTCCTGTATTGAGCCCTTTAGTGGTGCATAAATCAAGTAAGTCAGCGATTTTCCGGCGATCCGTAGGCCAATACGTTGGTTCACCGGTCGATAAGTATTGTAGATTGTGTGTAATGCTTCTTGGTGCGTTAAAATCGCCAGATGCAAAAAATCTATTTTCTAGGCTTCGAAAGAGATGTAAATAATATTTTTTTGTTGGATGTTTGGGGGTCGATAGATGGCAGAGATTTTGAGAGTTGCTGTTTTGTCTTCAACTTAAATCGAGTAGGTTTGCAGATGTTGTTTTTCGTATTTAACTAGTTCGTGATGCTTTATTATCACTGATGTTCCGTCATGGGCAGTTCTGTCAGGGTGATTTGTATTATAGATGCAGTAGTTTGGGAATTTGATGTAGTTTTTGCTTGTGAAGTGTGTTTTTGTTGTAAGGAGTATATCCATTTGGTTATGTTCCAGGAATATTTGACCTTCTGAGCATGTTGACTGAGTCCATTGGCACCCCATACAGTTATTTCTAAGAGTTGTATCATTATGTCATCTTATTAATTATTTGATTAAATCTTCATCATGGATTTTAGTTCGTTCATGTCGTTGGACTGTTGTTTTTGAGGTATCACGTGTGATGATGGGGTAGCAGTAGCATTAGTGATCAAGTTTTGTATAGGTCTATGTTTTGTCTTGTTTGTTTAGACTACAAGGTGTTATGAAAGTAATGCCTGATTTATTGATCCGATCTGTACAAATCATCAAAACTCTTCAAAGTACTCTCCTCCTGCATCAGTACACTTGCGAAGTCGCGATTTCCATACCTGAAAGGCACCCTTAAAGTCGATGGTCGGGATGTTCTTTAGGACTCTTGTAATATGAGCTTGAATGTTCTCCACGGACTCCCACTGTTTTCTTTTGACCTTTTTCTCCACGCGGGAAAACGAAAAAAAGTCGGGACTGTAGGGGGCTGGGGAACTACTAGGGTGTTGCTCCGGGCCCGGAAATCTCCAATGTTGAAGGCCGTGTGACTGAGTGCATTGTCGTGATAGAGTTTCATTGAGTCTTTGATGTCCCTCCTGACGCGGTCGATCATCTTCACTCGACTGCAAATCTTCAGCGCAAAATTCAAAGTTTTTTCTGTTCGTCCGTTAACACCTTTGGCAAAATCTTCGTACAGACTTTCCGCATTTGCAAATCCTCGATCACTATCCCATGTACCGCAAATGTTGACATGTTCAGGGTGCCAACGATTTGTCGGATGCCTAAACGACGGTCTGATTTCAAAACATTGCGCACACGCTTGTTGTCGATCCTGGCCGTTGATGGGCGCCCGTAACGGGGTTCATCGGCGACATCTTCTCGGCAAACCTTAAACGACTTGTGCTATCTTGATAAGTAATTGTCTTTGAAGGCCTCTTGAAGTACATGGTTTCCGTGGCATTCTTCCCAAGCCGCACGCAAAATTTGATCGCGTATCTTTGTTCGAGTGAATCCTTAATTGCGCCGTGTTACAACACGCTTTACGCGGAACGAACTCCTGACGCTCCGGCTGCTCGGAGCAAACTGAGCCGGGTTGCGTTTGTAAGGGCAAACCCCCCCCCCCCCACTCTACTTTTTCCCGCAAGCGGAGCGCGCTGCGATGTACAGTAGCGTCGGACAAAAATAATGCGCATTACTTTCATAACGCACCTTCTATGTAATATCAGTATGTGTTACCTTAGACTCTTAGACGCGTTTAGAGTTTAATTTCAATTATAAACATAGGAAGAGGAATTTTGGTTGACCGTTGTTTCAAACATTAATTGTCTCATGGGCAAGTGTTTCTAAGTTCTATGTGATTTCTATTGGGTTTGTAAAATGATGGATATTATTCATTACAATTCTGAAGGTTATGTCTTCTGTGTTTCGGTTTATACGTATGGGATTATATAGCATAAGTTATGCTTTCCTTAGTTTGGATTTTTACTTGACATTGCCAAGTACTTTTAGTATGTAATGTATTAGTCGTTTTTACTGGGTGGTTTAGCCAATATTGGGCCTTTCCTTCTTAGGTTTGGTTATTTAAAGTGCCTTTGGGGTTTCTGGATATTTTTGTAGTTAACTGTGGCATCTGTATGTCGTAAGGATTTAGTAAGTACGGAGTGGGTTGGCGTTGTAAAGGAAACACTTGCTGTGATGTATTGTAAGCTTGCTGTTGTAAGTTTGTAAATGGGTCATAGTTTATTATTGGTTACTACATTCAAATGAATTTTAATTTGAGTTGAATTTAACATAAATAGTGCAAATAATAGCAAATATCTGTATGATAACTTCTCTATCATAACAAAGACCTTTTGTTCGAAAGTCAAGCACACATTTAAAGCACAAAATTTTATTGGAAACTAAAATGAAGTTATAGACAGTATTGAATATTACAAAAGCTTTAAAACATTATTAAATGCTGACAACATTACCACGCACCCGTGTAAACAACCAGACAAAAACTTATAGGGTGATATTAAGAAATCTGCATCATACAACAGAACACGATGAAATTGCAGAAGTTCAAACAAATAATGACAGTATGGGACAGAGTGAAGAAAACACCACAAAAACTGTTTTACATAGATATCTAAAAGAAAGCGAATAATGGAGAAATATGCAAAATTAAAATTCCCAAATGTAGTTAGTCACACGTTTGCAAACCCCAAATAAAGCCAAGCATATGCCCATAGAAGACACCAATGTACTCGGCAATTTCGTTGCGTTAAATGCTCAGGACCGTATGAGTACCGAACATGCAATAAAAGGAAAACAAATGTAAAACCAGCCAAATGCACCCTTTGCGAAGGATTATGCGCGGAAAAACCATAAGCAATGCGAGGTACACTTGGAAATCGTAAAAATAATATTTACAACACGAAATGAAAAATCAGTGTAAAAATACTAAAAAACGACTTATTTTAAGAATACCTTGAAGATGTAATGCCATCATCTGATAGTGGAGATTAAAATAGTCAAGAACATACACCGCTGAAATTTTTACCAATTACTTAGAAGGTGTCATTAAATTACTCTCAGTTGCTGAACAAGATGGAGTTAATGAAATACAAATATTTTTAGAAGAGTCTGGGAAGCAAACGAACCTGTACAATAGATAACAACAAAAAATAAAAAATATCATCATGAATGACTTAAAAGCAAAGAAAGCGCACACCTATGTGCAAATTACAGGAAAGTAATCAAGGAATTCCCTCGAAAAGGGGTAATTACGTAGACACAACTTGTAAATGTATTTTTTAGTTTAAAATACTTCCTAGCCCAGTGGAAACCAGCGGAAGTTATATTAATGCAAGCACCGGGGAAACCACCTATCTTCTATCTACTGACCGACTAGTTCGCTGTCCATTATGTTGAAAATCATTGAAAAACTTCTTGTGAAAAGATTAAATAAAATGGTTGCCCATAGAATTCTAATACCGAACCATTAGTGTGGATTCAATTGCCAACATTCCACGATAGAACAAACCCATAGAGTCGTTGACCCTATTAATAAGAGTTTCGAGGAAAAAGCTACTATGTAGCAGTATTCTTGGATTTGAGCCAAGCATTCGACAAAGTTTTATGAAATTTACCTTATTGTCATGTCATATTTAAGTAAAAGGTACTCCCGGTTAAGACACGAGTCAAAGATAACAAAAATACACCCAAATATATCAGGTATACAAAAGGGCAGTGTATTAGGTCTGATTTTGTACCTATTATTCACAGCTGATCTTCCCATAAACGAAACTACCACAACCACATTCGAAGATAATTCTGCCATCTTAGTTGTCCAGAGAGGTGTAACTGAAACCAGAAATGAGGCCAAGTTAAACCATATTATCTTTACAAAACGTGGTAGGAACTTATCACCAATAACATTAAATAATGAATTTATATTTACTACAGACAGAGTTAAATATTTAGGTATCTACTTTGATAAATGATCGACGTGACCGTCGCACATGTGGAAAACACAAAAATTTGCTCCAGCAATGGTTGTCTTCGAACCAGTATAGACCGACGGGTCAGAGATCAACATAACCGCAAGGCTTTAGACAAAAATAAAATGTGCTACGACAAATGCTTAATAGTCTGTGACGAATAAAAGTGTCTACAATGATCTAGAAGTGATTGTGCAGTACACTGTAAAATACATTCAGCCTTTAGAAAGGCATCAAAGAGCGTTGGCAATTAAACAGTCACCAAACAAGACGGCTGAAGAGTAAGTGGCATCTTACGGAATAAATCAATAGAAAACATCACCAAACTATCAAACTGCAAGTAACTTGGGACATGTAAAATTGTAGTATCTCAAAATAATTTGCTATGTTTTATATAGAAATCACTGTTTATTGGAGCATATCTCTTTCATATCATTACTATCACTTTATCAAAATGCCTAATGTTAGTTTTTTGTAATGGATCGCATTATAAGCAATAAACAAAATAGTCATTTTTTCTAAATTTAACTATGCCGTTTAATTTGGGACACCCTTTACATTGTTTTATCGTAGTAATGATTAGTAGTTAACAGTTACATGGATTTTTAACAATTAGGTGATCGAAAATTCTAAAAAATATAGTGCATTATGAAATGTAGCACGACAATAATATTTTGGTGAACCTGAAGCTTTTTCTGTGCTACATAAGTTATCGTTTACTAAAATGACTTGTAAACTCAGAACATTGCAGTAATAATTTTTTTAATTTCAAAGATCAATCCATTTTTGTGAATATTAGTCGTTTATTTTAACACGCATCATACATACATTTTATGACAAATCAAACCCTACCAGATAATATGAAAAAAATTCCCAAATATATGAAATCATACAACGGATAATGAAAAAAAAAATGATAATTGGTAATACAACCACATCAAACTCTTACTACGTGCTAAATATTTTACAAAAGCATATTTAATTTTTAATTATATAAGGAAGGTTAAATACAGTTTATAAAAATACAAAAAACTACTAAACAAATGGGGTTTGTAATTGACGGGACGTTAATTAGTTTTTGCAAAACAGAGCTTAGGAATTTTACTCTGGAATACGCTACACGAAACGAAATGAAATGAATATATTTGCAACAGTTAATTGAGAAGCACGAAATAGCCTTTTTTAATTTTCTTTGTTTGCCGGAGGGTTGTTAATAATTCCTTAAATTTTCTTTATAACATATTAGAGGGATTTGTTTTTAGTTAATTCATTTTTACCTATTTTAATTAAAGTTTAAATTTATTCTTTTGTATTGATATAATTACATTTTGCAAAATTTATGTATTAATTCCAAGTGACTAGACAATCTAATTTTCCTCCTTAACGGGATGTATTTTATAGTTCTTTCGTAACAACGTAGTGAAATCTAAATTTTATTATTAGGGTTTATTAAATTTATTAATTGTTGCCTTAATTGTAGACACCTAAAATTCCAAGAAAAAACAAATTTATATTTGGTATAAAGACGCTTTACATAAATATAAACGATTTTTTATTGTAGAATTGAATTGTTGTTAAAACGCAGAAATATTTGCGAAAAATTCCTCTAGTCATTGATTACCGTGTTGTCCTTAAAAGGCCGACGCCCAATCTACGCCGCGTTTGTATTTTTACTGCTAATGGCGCCCTTAATCACTCTAGCGTTTATGTTGTCTGTTGTACTAATTGAAATCTTTGTTTTAGGCTTTGTGTTAAATTCGTTTATTCGGCATTACGAGCCGGCACGGTACGACCCAAATATTTTGGGTTCGCAGCATAACCGAGTGCGCCGCAGTCTGACGCAGAAACAGGATGTTCGTCTGGAAATTCGGGGACACGGTCGGTGAGTACTGCAAATGTGAAAAATAGCACTTTAATTATGATGATTTTTTTACATGTTGATGATAATTTTACTTTTTATATATGAAATAGGTGCGCTTGATAATATGATTGCATTGGCATCTGTTAGTCGCATGCATAAGAAAAATTATTCATTTAAATGCTGTTTTTCTAAATAAATTAAATATAATTCACGTACACGTACCTCGTTTGAAGAAAAAAGTTAATACATGACTACCTTTTTAAGAGCAATAGCTGCAAGGTAAGCAAGCAGAAGGGATTATTATTGTGTGTAACCAGCTATAAGTAATGTGCTGGTAGAAAATATGCAGCATAAACGTATCAAGCAACCAATGAGGAGTTTGAAGAAAATTGTTGTTGTTTATTTATTGTCAGCCGAATAATATTGAAAATTTTTTATAGAAAATTTAGTTATGCCCGTTTTTTTTTGTTAATTATTGTAGAAATGCGATAAGTGAGAAACAATAATCGATATGTACAGCATCAGTCAATGTTATCTATATTCATTCGATTTATTTGATATATCTAATATGTGTACAAGTCTTTTAGTGTGTCGCTGGTCGTTTTTCAATAGTGGATGGTTATGTGCTTTAAAAAATGTTTGAGTTTAACTTAAAGGACATCTCAAAAGCTTAAGTTTAAGATTTTTATATGTTTCTGCGGAATCTCGCTGTTATTGTTGACCATATACAATGTAGCTCACGTAGGCCACGTTATGGTATGGCATAATGAAGGCTTCTAACTATCTAGTGCTCTTAGAGGACACTATGGATCCTTTGGCGATGGCGAGTTGCCTGGCTGGGTAGCTTTTACAACAAAACAATGACCCGAAACACAGCTCCACACTCTCCAAGCAATTCCTCTCCTGCTTCACTATCTTCGAGTGCTCCCCCTCCTTCCACCAACCTCGGACTTTATGATTGAGAAATGACCAGTGTCTTACTGAAACACTTGCACACATATCATATATGTCAAATGAATCTAATAGATGGGGAACATCGATTGTTTAGAAGAATGTCACTTTTTCAAAAAAAAAAAAATGATTTCTCAACAACGCCGCATTTCTGTGTCCTGTTTGTCAGCATTGTTGATCACAAAAAGGTTCCTAACATTTTTTTCTTATTTTTTCTTGCACCGATAGAGAACCCTAAAATTAGGTCTTTCTACAATATTGGAGATGAAAAATACTCTTTACACATCCGAACGTCATATCGGTTATTTGAGAACTTCTCTTCCCACAACATACATCCAAAAATCAGTAAGGCAGCTCGTCTTTGAAGCGAGATATGGTTACGGAAGCAAAATTTTAAAACTTTTGACTGATGCTGTATATAAAGATAGAACAACATTTAGGAGACTTATAAATGTCAGTTGTCTGTGTAGATAAATACAAATTAATTTTTTTATAAAGGAAATTTCAGACACCTTAAAGGTGTCAAGTTTATAAACAGAAAAGTGCTAAGATTTAATTAACATATTTAATTACTTCTCTCTACAGTTAATTTCACAAAAGCGTTCAATCGATTTTAAGGAAAATTCTTATAGGAGGCACAAAAAAGATACAGTTCATAAAGTGCTTAAAAACATTGTTACGCCTTGACGTATTAAGGTATCCAATCATTGTTATTATACTGTATTGCATGGCAACGATTGTCGATACTGACGCATAGGTTTACAGTATAGGAAAGTGGAAAGTTAGCGTCGTTATTCGATACTTAATATGCGTATGCTACTTAGTCTATACTTGATCAAACATTTTCTATTGATTTTTCTTCGAGTTTATGACGGTCAATACAAGGTTTTGATCCAGTATTCTCTTTCCAAGTCGTACGCCGTAATTTTAATGTTTGGGATTGTTATCTTTAAGCACGCTTAATTATCAGCTCTATATTATTTTTGAACAAACTGTAACAAATACTATCCACATATTTTAAGCAATTTCTGTAAAGAAGTGTAATATTCCAAATTTTCATTCACTAAAACAACCTAAAACATTCAAATTAACGTGACTTCTAACTGAGCAGCGAAGTACAGACCGGAACTGCTTCAAAGGAGACAACGGACAAAAGGGCGCCTTGTCAGAACATTATTCCAGTCGTTTTTCCATGTGCTTTTATATGAACTGCGATTTTACGATCGTACCTTGTCATGTAATGTTTTGGCCGTTTAAATATCGTTTGAATATCAGGAGCCCTATTTTAATACTATTTTTGGCAAGTTTTAGAAGCGTTTGATCTAAAGTTAAGTTTGAATTTCTTTCAGATAATCATAGTATTAAGTGATCGTTCTCCACAGAGCTGCTTGTCTCTTCCCACAGCTTTAGTTTCCTAGTATGGCTTTGTCCACTTTCCCACAAAATTGAGGGCTTTGTGCAAGTAATGTGCTACCGATGCAATAAATGTTTGCGGATCTTTGACTTAGTAGCACCGCTTCACATTTCTTTAAAAAAACTGCACTCCTTGTAAGACAGTACCACAGAGTTTCAACTTATAATACGAATTAGTGTATTTTAAATAATTTAGTAGATCTATTCGTCTAAAATATCTAGCAGACATTTTTGTGGAACCAACTACATGTATGAAAGTTATTTTTAAAAATTATTTTTCATACAGTACCCTCTCAAGTAAATTCTGCTTACTCATATTCCTATAATACGCTGCTGTGCGTAACGACAATTATGCATGTACCATATATGAGTCTTGATAAAGAGATCATATTAATACAGTCGTATGTAACAATAAACACATTAACAATGTCGAAAATATCAAAGGCATCAGATTCAACTAAAAATCTTTTATTCTAGCAGATTTAATCATGTGCATTAAATTTTGAAGTGTTGAAATGATTATGGATAAGCGCATGAATGTTGATGGTAGTACTACGGCTTTTGAGGTTGTCTTCAATGTTGCCTAAAAAAATTGATATACAAAAGAGTCTGGTAAATTTTTTTCAATAACGATAGGTATGTAGGTGTAAACTACGAACCTGCAAATTTACACAAGATAGAATGGTTGTTATCTGAATGTAATCATACAGAACTGTAAAAAAATTTTTTGATAATAAATGAGTCAAGAAGAATTGTCTTACCATTGTTGAAAAATATTCTTGTTTACTTTACCTGATTTTGAATATCTAATATATACGTTTTGTGGTCCAATCACATTGTGTTGCACAAGGAGATAAAATGCATCACTTACCTTAGGTAAACTGGAAGGCATATTTATCTTCCAGATGACTGAATTGTATATAAATTAAATATTTCAGACGCTGATGTCACTCTAATAATCGGGTTAAAGAACTGTACGGTCTCTTGTCTCTATTTAGAATTTAAGCTGTAGAATAATCTTGTTGGCGAATTCAATAACAAATAGAATTGCAAAATCCTTAATTTAAAAATCTTATGAGCTTTCTTGAAATGTTTAACTACAGTGAATCAAGCCTTGATGATATTAGTTATTACAAGTTCTCTTTAACTTTTGCATATCGTTTTCTATCGTTCTCCATAAATATCAAATGTAACTAGCGTAGCTCTTGGTTTTTGAAAGTTTGATCACACCTTTGCCATTATGACCTTGAGCTTCTTGCTTAATATCGAAATAGATAACTACTATTATTGACTATCATGAAGCGGTACGCGGTTGTCTTCAGTAGCCATTCTTTGATATCAGTTTTATTTTTATTTTTGATATTCTCTTTAACCGTGTTATTATTTAAAACTAACAAAATGTCTTAACTTCTCTAGTTTACACCTAAAGGTAGAAAGGCTTAGGACTAAGTAAGTAAGTTTATAATGAAATCTGCACCAATTCTTCATTATAGAAAATGCAAATAGAAATGTGAAATCTCAAACAACCATTACGTGCAGCTTATAGAATATAAAAAAATATAAAGTCGGGTACAACAGTCTTCTACCGCACAACAGTAACAATCTTTTACTGCAAACATGGCTACTTCTAACGGTTTATTTGTCCTAAATGTCAGTATAGATAGCTACAACCAATGTGGGCGACCTCTAGTGTATTAACTATACCTATTCACAGATGTGATTTAAATACTCTGCTAACTACCTCATAAGATCAGATATCTACTAAAATAAGCTTTCAACGAATCACAATCTTGTGACACAAAGCGGATTTAGATTGGTATGTATGCAATTTTAACAATTTATCCAAGAAATATCTTTGAGAATTAGTCTAGCTACATTTTTGAATAATTATAAATATTTATTAGTTAAGAACAAAATGATTTACAGTTTAAAATAATTTATAGGATGAACATATTAAACGTAATATCATATTTGTACGCATGCCTATAACAAGGGTATGGCACTGTGCTTGTATTGATCAGACGCACGTAAACGAAGAGATAAGAGTGACAAATGTATATTAACAAAAAAAAATGCGAAAAATATATATCAGGAAAAAGTAGAAGATGAAGAAGGTAAAGAATAAGTACATCATATTAAATGGTTAGATATAGTGTAATTAATTTGACTACAGATAGGATAAATCGAAAAGATTACACGTTTTAAAAAAACGTGAATTCAAACGAGAGTAGAAGAATATAAAGACAACGAAGTAGGCCCATATAGAGCCGATGTCATGAGAATACAAAAAATCCTAGAAACACAGAATGGAGTTCACGAAATTGACTGAAGAGAATTATAAAAAATCAGCCATATGGCAACTAATACGAGCGTGAATCAAACATAAACGAGACTTATTTTTTAAATAATATTTTATTTGAACTTGAAACAAAAGAATAGCAGATTATTTTTATACATAATCTCCTGATTTAGAAACACATTTTTCCCAACGTGTAGCTAATTTGAAATGCCTTCCTCGTAGAATGAAGTTGGTCGCGTTTCCAGCCAATTGCGCACATAGACCTCAACCTCCTCATCGCTGTCGAATCTATGCCCTCCCATGGCTCCCTTGAGAGGACCGAATAGGTGATAGTCGCAAGGCGATAGGTCAGGGCTGTAGGGAGAGTGTTCAACTGTGAACTATGCAATTTCTGCTCAGTTGTCAGAAGGCGAGGCACCTTACGAAACCCTAGCTCCTCTGTGATGATCGAAAAAGTGCTGCCATAACTTATTCCAATCTCAGATGCAATTTCATCGATAGTCAGACGCCTGCCACCCTCAATAAATTGTTGAACGCGGACGATGTTTTCGTTGGTGATGCTGGTGCGAGGTCCGCGATCATGGCTCTCATTTTCAACATTCTCACGGCCCTCCACGAACTTTTTGTGCCATGCGAACACTAGCTCGCGACAGTGTCTCTTCCTTGAACTGCGCAGTCAATCTCCTCAGGATTTCAGCCGGTTTTACACCTTCCATGGCGAGAAATTTAATGGTAATACGCTGCGCAATTGACGATGGCACCTCCTGCTCAGACATTGTCACGACGGGTACTGACAGGAACGAACGAAATCGCCCGCCTGCTTCCCCCACCCCTGACATCCCTACCCAACACCTGACAAAGCTAGAACTGTCGTGCATTAATAATGCGCGCCCGAGGTCAAAAGTCTCGTTTATATTTGATTCGTCCTCGTATAATGTGATTTAAAAAAATTACAATATTTAATAGTTTTTAGACATTTATCTTAATAGTTGTAATTACATTGTTATTTAATTACTGAAGTGAGTTTTGAAAAGGCAAAGCACTAAAGTAGTAACATTACATGAAGAATGCAAAATTTTATGGGAAAACGGGAAAATGAATGGAAAGATAGTAATAGAGTGAAGTGTGCTATTAACAAATTTTAAATATTTTATTATGTCGCAAATTTTTATTTTCTAGGCTGACCAAAACTTAAACAAACGTGAACAGCAAGTAATTATAAAAAGACTCAAAAGATTTAAAAAAAATGCACTCGTGCATTTTATGGAAGAACCAAAGGGAAAAACAATGTACAGATGCTGTAATAAAAGTAATTAGAAAATCTGACCATAAAGGGAGAGTTGCTCATGAAAAACACATTTAAAATTTTGTAATGGGGATGAATTCAATCTTATTTTTATCAGATGGTAGGCAACAATCCAACACTAAGCTAGATGTTAAAAATTTATTTCTCGCTATAAATTACAGAGGTGGTAATATGTTTGTTTGGGGTAGTATGGGATCTATCCCGGAAGTCAATTACAAAAAATTACAAATGCAACCACAAAAAATATAAATGTACAAAGAACATTGTATTCGGTCTCAGTCTCTTTTAAGGCAAACATCTTGAAATCTCATTAAAAGACTTATATTGGAATGACCCACGTTTCGTCTCCTATGTCCTAAGTCCAGGTAATGATTTTTCGTGAAAATATCACGCACTTTAGATTTTGGAATATTCACTTCATATTCTTGTCTTCGAGCCTTCAGTCACCGACCCTTGTTGATTATGACTTGTACACGTTTAAGATTTTCTGATATTCTGCTCGTTGCTGGTTTTCCGGAACTTCCACTTTCAATAGATTCCGACCATCTTAGAACCGTTTGTACTCTGAATGATCCAAATAGTTTTTGCGAAAGGAATGTTTCAATTTCGCACCAAATTTGATGTAGATTTGTTACTCTACTCGTTCACTCATTATAAATGCGACGATCACAGACACTACATGTGGCCTAGCCAGTGAAATCATCTTTGTTCAGACAACCGCACTGTAGTCCTCTTATCAATTGCCATTTTTTCATTTTGCATTATTTAACATTGGATTGATATTTTTAGAACATACCACGTATGTCACGTCTGGAGTGAAAAACTGAATTTGAAAAATATTTTTATTCTTCTATAGGATAACCACGCTAAATGCACGTCTAAGATTGTTACAGTGCTTTACTAGGACTTCAAAAGTTTTTCTACATCGTCACCACAGCTCAGATCTTAACTCATTATTATATATTATATAATCGAAAGTACCACATTTTAACTAAATAAGAACTAAAGCACCATTCGAAGAAGAATTGAAGGAAATATTGCCAGACACAACTTCTAAACTTGTCTTGTCGATGTTCAACAGATTACAGTCAGTTGTAAATGCAAATCACGTGCATACCAAATATTAATTATTATGTAATTATAAACAATAATAAATTTGAATAAGTGGGGAAACACTTTGTTTACCTAATTCTTAAAGCGTTTCCAGGTTTTTATAATTAATATTAAATTTTCCTATTTAATTTTTACTTTCCTTATCCTATAATAAGGAAAGTAATGTAATCGGCGGAAATTTGACCTACCCAGTTTTTTACATTTCTGGACGAATTATAGCCCCAGGACACCAAAAAAGTTGGTTTGGGCCATTCGTTCGTGTGTGTGTGTGTCTGTCGGTCTGTCAGTAAACAGGATATCTCGAGAACCGTAAGAGCTAGAGACTTGAAATTTGGTATGCAAGTTATTTGTAGATAGGGAACGCAGTGCGAAGCTTTTGGTAAAAAAAGGTCCCAAAATCGGTCGCAAAGCGGTCGCGAATCTAAACGGTGAAAAATACAAAAAATTTATGAGAATAAAAATGATTTCTTATCATGAGATAAACATGAATTTAAAATAAAAGTTAGTAAAATAGGAACTCGAAAAAAATTGAAGCTCAGGATTTTTAATATACCGGGTGTTCATAAAATGTTTCGGGAAATTTATATTACCGGGTAGGTCAGACCGAGACGAACAAAAAATTACAATGAACTTTTTTGATCCGAGGTCAAATAAATAAGTTATAACCGATTAAAAAATAATTAAATGGAGCAATCACAGCGCGCTCGGAGAGCTACCGGGCCGACTGTGGGGGGACGGGGGGGGGGAGCGCTTGGCCGCTAGGAGGGAGCACGCAGGCGATAATGGGGAAGGCCGTGCGGTCGAGCTCGCACGGTTACCTTCAGTGACGTAGCAAAATTTTAAGTACGAGTCAATTATTGTCTTGTACGGTTCATTTTAATCAGCTTTTGAGTGGTGGACTCGCGCCTCGTCGTTTTTTTAAATAACAAGTTCCGGGACGAGAGCGTCCAAGGGCCGAGACGATGGACACGGTATAATATATAATAATAGGATAAGGAAAGTCGTGTGATGTTCACACCAGATTTTTATATTAAACATTATATCTATATCTATATATGATAAATGAATTGAATACCAAACATCTTTCTCTTTCAAGCTGTGCACTGTACATCAGAAATACCAGCTCAGGAATCAGTTGCTAGAGCTATATTGCTGTTAATTTTTTGATTAACTCTATTAGTTCATTCAGGATTGTTACTATTAAAAGTTTTGTACGGTTTATGAATGACTTTTGTATTTTAGTAAAGTACAGAATATGATAACAAAAATAAAGAAATTTTCTGCTTTCAAATAGACATAAAAGAACAAATTTAAGTGGTTATTTTTGCAGCGTCTTTCTTTCATAGTCTTAATTACTTATCAGGTTTATTCTAATGATTAATATTACCTGAAATACATTTTAACAAATACCTTTTAAAATTTCTACTATGTATTAAAATAATAGATTTAAAAAAAATAGTAGGACAGTACAATGGGAACCTATAGAAATTGTAAATGGTATAAAAATTTTAGAACCAAGAATTAATAGTGCTAATCTTTAGATTAGGAAGTTCTTTAGTACTTTTAGATTACTTATTATGAAAGACAGTTATGGAATATAACAATTATTGCATACAGTGCAAATAAATTGTACCAATTCAGACTTGACTTTTTCTTACTCCATTCTTTTTTTTCCTTTAAGTGCGTTACTCGTATTTGAGTGTTGTGTATCTCTTACATGGTACACGATTTTTAATTTGAAAAGCTTGCCAGAAAAAATTACTCTGAGAATTAAAATTAAAATCGTTAGCTTACTAAGCTGTATCGCATTTGTAAACTATTTCTAAATAATAATTTTAAAATTTTCGCAATACAATTCCAGTCCCAAATCCATCCGTAATCTTACAATTATTTATTGCAACTTTCACACATATCAACCCCGCAGATTTAGCTACCTGCGTGTGACAACATTTGGAATGGTGTATACGTATGGTATCTGAAAATACAAAAATTCCATTAAGAAAAAAAAACCATTTCGTAGGCATACCGAAAATAGCTATAAATCTAACACATGCAAAAGAAATGAAACTGGGTCGTTCAGACCGACAAATGTTGCTGGAATATTACATTCTATAAAACTTTGCATTGAAGTGCTTTTATGAAATAAAAAATACATTTTTTGTGTATACTAGAAATATACTTATGCATTTGTTGCCATTATATTTAAATAGGTTTGACTACCATTTCAAATTTGTATGTTTATTCTTTACTTTGGCAAACATTAATATGAGGGTGATTTTAAATTACATCACGACTACTCAAGGCGATGTTAGCGAAATGCTGCTTCAGTAAACGTCAACTCGTATATACAAAATAAAATGAATTCTACGATTGCTACTCTTGTCAGTGAGGTAGTATCTGACGTTGTTAGAACTTTTCAATATTTGTTGGTTGTTCAATGATGCTTATGTGTTAAATATCCAAAGTAGGAGTTGAAAATCTGGGAAAGGTCGGCAGAAATGAAAACTTATAATATAGTTTCATAGTGATTAGTGACCCTCAAAAGCCTGAATTTTTGTACGATTTTATGTGCATGGTTAATCAAAGGCACTTCGAGAAGGGCCACCTAGTGCAGAGAAACTATCACGATAAACCTTCTGCAAGCAATTGAAGATGGTCAGTGTAAGTGGCGAGGAGCTTATGCTGTATTGGAATAACGAGTGAACATCAAGTTCTGCTATAAAATGGATGACATGACGATGTAGATGCATAAAACCTTGGTGCAAGGGTCAAATGTGTTTACGGTGTTCGGATTTGTTGTTATCTTGAGTGCATAGATTTTCTCAGTTTTTTGAAATTTTAACTAAGTGGGAAAATAGTACAAAATTCTGTCTTTATTTAATTAAAATTATGTCTCTTGTTATTGACATGTGCGTCTACAATTTGTATTGGCGGGCTTGGATTATATTTTCACCTACATTTAAGTATATCAAACATATTCCGCTAATATTTGTGTAAAATCGGTTAGGTAATATAAATAAAAAAGTGTGATGAATGTATTGAATAAAGAAAACATTTACATCTTATTTATTTTATTTTTTTCTTATTATAGATTTGTCATCCTCAACGTCCAATAATGTCCGTCTTCCCAAACTTTTTTATTTAGTCCTTTCTCTTTCATTATGTTTTGTACGTCTGTTTTCCATTTTATTGCTGATAGACCTTTCCTTTTTGCTTAAGACGATCAGCTCATAACTTATTTAGGACACTTTTCTTCATTTATTTCTTGAATGTGAACGTACCACTTAAGTGGCTTATTTTCCAAACGTCTTGCAATTGACATTTTTATTTCTATCTCTCTCCATACCTCTTCGTTTCGTTTTCTATTCATGTGAGTGTGTGGCTATTGTAAACTTATTCTCATGAAATCTCTTGTACTGTTCTCAATTTATCTCGTATTGTATTAGTCGTCGGTGATATTTTTCTCCAAATGCTATACCGCTCCTCACAGTAGTGTTAAATATCTTTTTATTTGTTTTTTTTGTGAGGTTTTGGTTTCATATGAACCCATGGAGTGCTCTTGGTTTTTCTATTTATCACTTTCTTGTCTATATCCGCATTTATTTTACCTATGTGTGATATAATTGAGCTTGTATTCAGTATAAGCTTTATTTTTCCCCTTATGTTTGGCTTGCATGTTCTTTTCCGATACACATGTATATAATGCTATAAACTTTATAGCATGTTCCTATTTGTCATTTTCTACCTTTAGTTTTCATAGTATATATGTAATGTTCTCTTCATCTTGGACCACAATTAGCTCCACATTTTCTATACTATTGTTTTAGTGCGTGTTCCGCGTATATATACAATAATATTAGTGGTAGCGTGCAGCCTGTCTTAATCCTTTGAACACTTTTATTCCGATTATTATTATATTTCCAAGCTGAATTTGTATTTGGGTATAAATATTTAAGCATGTTGATCGATTTTTCTCCAATTCTCGTTCTTGTTGCCGCATTTTGCAGTTCACATCTTGAAGTAGTGTCATGTTTTCTTTAGTCATACAAGTATTAAATGGGTGTTACTTCTGATTTTTCAAGTCACTTGTCTGGCGCAATGTATACTGTCTACACATAGTCGCTTTGATCTTAATACACTTTATTCCCCATTGTAATCTTCCATCTTTTTATCTATTTTTGTTTCTATGACTCGACCTCTAGCTTAACTATCTTTGGTAGAATACTTACTCCTTGATAAGTTTGGCGTACGGTTTTACTTCCTCTTTTATTTAGATAGACACAATATATATTTTTCTTTTTTTTCTACCTTCTGAAACAACTTTATGATTTCCAGCAGGTTGTTTCCTGTTGCAGATTTATTATATTTACTTTTCTTTATTACTTTTACCACATCCGCTTCCTTCATTTCTCTCTCTTATGGTTCATTTTAACCTTTCTCTGTTTCTTTTTGTTTATATATTATTGTCTTTTCTCTTGTAATAGCACTTGGTAGTGTTTTGTCCGTTTTTGTGGTATTATTAAACCAATGTTACTTTTGTTTTTGCCTCTTAATTAGATGCTATTGTATTACTTATATTTCTACACGCATTATCCCAATGTTCTTTTTTCTTGTTTTACTTCTATATTCCACATATTTGTTTTAATATTGCTATTTTATTGTTTAACCATGGATTATATTGTCTATTTATATTTTATCTCTTGCTTTAATTGTATGCTCAATATTTTATTTCTTTATTTGACTTTAGTTCCCCGAGTGTCTTATTCGCTACTGTATGTATATTAGTTTATGTGTTTGTAGATTTCTTTTATTATTCTCTTATTTAATTGCATTTTTAATCTATTTTGGTATTTTCTTATTTGGGGAGCTCAGTTTTGTACGTTACGGCTTGCTATTATTCCATCTGATTTTTTGTACTTTCTTATAGCCTTTTATTTGTTGTCTTTGGTGTGTTTTCTGCTACCATATGAAGGTTTTATTATCACTCCGACCGTCTGTATACCCTTTATTTTTTATATTCACATTTTTGTTTTTCTAATAATTATTAAGCAATTCATTAAACTAAATTCGCATGTTGGATGTTCTCCAGATAGGAAAAACATTTACCACTTCTTCTCCACACTTTCTCATTTTGCTTTTAAGTCTCCAATTATTATTAATTTGTTTTTTACTCTCACTTTTTGTTTGTTCCTTGAGAATAATGAAGAATTCTTCTTTTTCATCTGCTCGTGTGTCGTCATGTGTCGTACATATATGAATGTAGTTTTATTTTAATTTTGAACATACGTTTATTGACCTCGTTTCTCCATGTTTTTAATGAATTTTAATGACTCGCTTTTTGCTTTTTCACTTTTTCCCATTCTATTTGATGTTCGAATATAATTTCAATTGTATGTGTCATGTGTCATTTTTTTAGTTTCCGCCAATATTACGATATTGGGATTTATTTTTTTTCTATTTCAATCATTACTTTTTATTTTTTTGAAATCTTGTACATTGACCCCCGCCCCCCCGATCTTTAGTGTATTTCTCCTTATTTTCTATTTTGTTTTCTTAGTTGTTTGATTGGATCAGAATTAACCCCTTTCCTGTATTCAAGGGGGATTTTTTTTAATATTCTTTATGCCGCCGCTTTTTACTCTTAACCCTTTAAATTTTATATATATTGGGGAGCTAAAACCCAACGCTATATCTTCTGCACTTTGGAAGACCCTGTAGTTTAGCCGCCCACTTTGGCTTAGCAATACCTCTGAAGAGAAATACCTTGTTAGTCCTACCAAATGCTATTAGGGTTTTCAATTTGGATTGAATAATCATAACATATGTTTTTCTCGCGATTTTTTTTGCTCTTTATAATTGTGAACAATCCATTACTCAGTGATTATAAGCGTGTGATTCAAAAATAAATTATTTTCATTCAATTTATGGTTTATGGCGCTCCCTAATCATAGATTATGGTTTAATATTTGTGTAAATAACACAAACCTTTCGTCTTTTTAGAATTAAAAAAAGTCTTACGCGGAGTGCCCCTCTTCAAATCGATCCAAAATACATATCTGTCAATATTTCCAATTTATTAAAATTACCTTTGTCATGAATAAAAATGGTGACATTTATTAAATTCAATTCATTTATTATCAAAAAACAAACTTTTCATTTCATTTGACATTTCAATAAATATGTAATAATTACATGCGTTTGGTTGTGAAGTTTTATTTTGTCCATCAAGCTTTTTGTCCACATTAACAATTTTATTTGAAATGAGGGTTTTTAATATTTCGCGTATAAGAAAACACTAACAATTTAAACAACTCAAATCGTGAAAAGTTTTAAGTTAATTTTATTTTCATTTTATTCATTATAAAGAAGGCAGGTTTTAGGACAATCAATTCATGGAATGCATTACCACTACAACTCAATATTTTAACGGTTGTCCCAAGACTAGCTTCTGAAGAACAAGAGCAATTTGTAAAGACGTCCAAAACAAAAACACAACTGCATTATAAAATATCGTAAAATACTAAACGAACGACTGCTTGAATAATGGGCTCAGATAGGGAAAGGCGGGGAGTTTTTCCTGCGGGTTGTGAATAAGCAGGCCTCGCCGCAATAGAAAGGGGAAGATTTTTTGATAGTATTCTGACGACCGCTTCGAATAAAAAGCATTCTCTTTAAACGGGTTATTTTGTTGTGATAAACGTTATAAATCTCATTAAAAGTAATGCCGTTGTCACTCCGAAAGAAAGCCGTTTATTATCGAAGTTGCGAAAAACTGGGCGAATTTCAGATAAAGCTTCCGAATACGTAAAACAATTCTTGTAATGTTTTATTCCATTGTTTTACTCGACGTTAATTCTCTAATGCCCTAGCATCGTATGTTATCTTTCATAAATAAATTAAATGCTCAAAGCAGATGAATCCGTCTAAATAATTTTGCTCCTGCATAATTAATTTATACTTCATCATTCGAAGTGGGCTTTGTTGATTTCAAATCAAACTCAACACCCTCATTTGATACCGAATCCGACTTCATAAGGCAACGTTACTTAACCATGCATTATTTACAAAGAAGGGCCCAGCACCAGTCCCCTTCGCACGGTATTGATTTGTGAAAAGGAAAGCTGCTTTGGGCGCAAATTTTAATCTAAATAATTGGGTTTTCACAATTCCCATTGCATGCAACGCGAAAAATTGCTTTTCCCTTTCAGTTCGGCTCAAACATACTTTAATCTCAATTTAATGTCGAAGTACCTGCACGTCAAACGCGTTCACACGCTCCAGTTTGAGAACTAAAAGTTAAGTAGCTGCCTGCAGTTTTCAGAAAACCTGAAACCTGAATAACAAGCAGGCGTTGGTTGCCGCCTTGTTTGTGACGAACTGTTATGTGATCCACGCCGCACTTCACATTCTCCCCGCGTATCGATGTAAGGGATTTGGCAAACAATAAATAACCGAGTCTGCACTTTTACACACTGCGGGGTTGTGCGCGTCCATGTTTGATTTGTTTGATTAAATTATGGACCGAATTAGCATGCACGTGTTTCGAGCACCGCGTCAGCATTATCAGTGTTTGTATTAGTTGCGGATGCTGCGAAACTAGCATCAGTATAGGTTCTGGTGAACCGCAGCGATATATTATTATATTTCAGGTTTATCTCCATTTAAATACATGTGACGTATCTAAAAACGGGTGATTTGTGGAGCTACCAACAACATATTATACAACGGTGGTTATTTTTCGTCATATTCGAAATATATAATTTCGCTTATGTATTTGTAATAAAGTTTTTGACAAATACAATTTTGTAATTCAAAAAACCACTTTTTTCGATGTAAATCAATACTTGATTTAAACATAGCATTTAGACGAAAATCGCAATATCAATTGGAAAACGATATTTTTGTGTTATCTTCTCTATTAAAGGTCGTAGGATAATGATTAATACATCGATAACGAGACCATGAAATCTAAAGTATCCGCATATTTCTAAAGATCAGGAAATAACCAAAAATTATTTTTTTAAAGTCAACTGTAGTTTTATAAACTTACTATAGAAAGTGCTTCTAATTTTACTTTATTAACGTGATTGAGAGTCCTTGAGAATGCAGGTCTTTTGCCGACTTGATCAGAATATTGATAAATTACTTTATATTTTTTCCACATCTTTTTATGAGGAATCAAACTCGTAAATTTTGTTGTCTTGGACACTAGAGGACATTTGAATAGTGCATAAGGAGATAAACTCCTATATGGAATTGCGATAAAGTATTATGCTTCTCACGAACCACGGAGCTGCGAATATGATTCTAAGTATCCATTGCTGAGCTACTTGGAGCGTTTGCATGTTAATCTTTGTAATATATTCTCACATTGGGCAGGCGTACATCATCTTCAAGCAGATAATGGTAGTGCACAAGATAATTTTGTTGAAGAGCAGCCGATTTTTGAGATGAAGTAGGGAGCCAAGACCGTTTTGGATATTTTCGCCTAATTTATTGCTGTCATGCATGGCACTATTATACCTGCAAGATGTTTTGCACAATGCATAATCCCTTTACAAGACATGTCAGTAGCAACAGTCGACGACACATTATATTACAGCTAAAATTACCCTATATTTTTTCGATCATTCTTAAAGTTACCACCTGTTGGTCCCTGTAATTGAAATTTTCCTTAATATACATAAATTTAAAAAAACTAGATTTTGTATTTTTTAAAGTAGTCAGTTAAGTAAGAACGTGTTTGGGTTAACGTGAAAAAAAATTGTTTAAAAACATTTTCAAATACATAGGTACGTTGTACTTCATTAGGACAAAGATACTATTGTATCAATAATGTGTCCAGTCACCACCATCGTTGATAATTGCTTGGGATCTTCGAGGCATGCTTTCAACCAAATTCATCCAGAAAGGACTTCCAAATGCGACGAATTTCTCGTATTAACTGCTTCGTTCCACGAAGCTTGTGCTTGATGTATGCCCGCAAATTCTCAATAGGATTTGCATGGGCGACTGCGACGGCCAATCAAGTGTAACGATGCCAAACTGCTCTTTACACCCTTTGCAAAGTTTGCTACGTTGTTTGGGGTCGTTCTCCTCCTACCAACGTTTGGTAGTAGGTAACAAACATTTCTTATAAATCTCGAGCATTTTCGGGGCATTTAGCTTGCACGTAAACAGATGCAACGTTTCGAAACCCAGTTTTGAGAAGCAGACTTAAATATACACTTGTACTGGGTGTTTAACGGTCCACTATACCAACCTGTTAGTTGCAGTTGACCAGACTCGTGGGATGATAATATATCCCCAAACAGAAGCTTCGTCCGTAAAAATTACATTGGTTCAGTCTCGGTCGATATTGTCCTTTGCCCAAACGAGTCGCTTCGTCATATGATTTTTTTGTAGTCTAAAAAATTTTAAAAAATGTCAATTTATACAGAAACCATCAATCTGTTTGTGTACCAATACAACAATCAACACCATAGAGCTGATAGTTTCATAGAAAAATCAATATAAAGATAGCAAATTTAACATTGCGGAGATAGAGTGTACCACCTCCCCTTAAGCCCAGGTTCCGCGAAAACTAGTGCACGATCTGTTTTTTGACTTTGGGGACGCTTTGCTTATCGATCCACATTCTGGCAAGTCATCGACCATTTTTGTCTTCTTATTTGCTGCACCCACTTGCTGACGAATGTTTCCGACTTGTTTATGTACTTGACAATTGTTGCATGAGACATTTTCGAATCTTTCGGATGAGTACAGAGGAACATAGCTTCGTAGCGCGATGCATATGCGTTTCTCTAGCAAGAATTCAATGCCAACTGAATCCTTTGTGACAAAAGCATCGACGACAGTGTTTTCCTCTATTGACTCACGAAAGAATTAGGGGGATCTTTTTACCAACTGCTAATTACACCGAACACGCTCTTACTTAACTGACTGTACATGAAATATTAACCTATTTTCATGATCAACACTTCCGTTTTATAGAGAATTTTTGAAATACTTCTCCGCCAACCCGCATAACCCATTCACTAAAGGTTGTAGTAGACATTTTGAAAATTTGGTTGGTACTTTCAGACACATAACAAATACTGCTAGAATGATAAATAATAAAAAATATTCTGAATAATTTTATTGTAAATATTTTTAACTGTAAATAATTTCTCATGCAATCCTACTCGGCCGTGCCATAATAGAACTTTGAGCTGCAACGCTCTTTGATAACTCTCATTAGTAGTCCTTTACCATGCGGCCTGGGCCTGGTTTCCTGTTTGACATTCTTTCACCTTTGACTTCCACTCCATTTAACCAACTCCTGTATAACCTGACCCAACAAATTCTTAAACCCACATAAAGTGAAAATTCTGAGACCACCTATTCACTCTCAAGAAATCTGTTCATACGCAATAAACAGTAGGATCGCGAGTTTTTTATTTATTTTTGGAACTCCTCTATCTACGCAAACATCTAAACTTTTAATTGTCCAATTTACAACCGGGTTTGTTAGTCTTAAATAAATTAATCAGTATACACCAAATATATTTTTTTAAAAATGCGTAAATTTGAACAATGTGTATTAATTCTTCATGCTCCTTTTAAACCTATATTTTTGTTTATTTTACTTATTTTGTAGTAGGAGAGTGATGTACTGCTTACCTATATAGAGTCCAGAGAACACCAAGTACCTGAATGTCACTAAAGAATTTGTTTTGGGCACATCCGCGGCTGCTAATGTATCTAGCATAACACTTCTCCGTTAAAACTAAATTTGTTTCCTTTAATCGCTTCACACACATTAAGACGATGCAGTTTTAATAAATGGTAAATAATGGTACCATATAAGTAAACGTTATGAAAACTAAACAATATCACAAATGATGTGGTATGCTAATGGTATAAGTCATTTTCTAGCTATTTCGTCCATCAAAATTCGAATGGTTTTTGTCATTAGTGCCTAAATGCTGTAATGCCATTTATTAGAACATTCCAATGGGCTTCAAATTTTCTCTGTTCTGATCAAAAAATGTATGTTAGAAATTGTTTTTACTTTGTGCATCAAGTGAGGACATCCACATTAAAATCACACTATGATATGTTTTATAACATTGGTAATATAGCACTATTGTTTTTGCTGAAATAGTTCCTTCGTTTCCTTTTTGTTTTAATCTTACTTTTAATTTCTTCATTCTACGCGTCTGTTTGTTTATTAGTACTGCACACTTTAGAAACTTTGCAGGCTACCTTCGCAGCTGTCATCACAGTGATCTTAGATTTCTGCTTGAATATTTGCAACTTTTTCTTTTAATTATTTTTGGTATTTTCCTGCGTAGTCGATGCACGATAGTTAGTGTATGTTTTAATTTGTTTTTTTGTAAACTGTTCTATATTATGGATTGTTTTGTTGGATGATCATTTTTCATATTAACAAGAAATGCTAGCTATACCTTTAAGGGGGGAAAGTTAAGTAAACGCATGTTTTTTCAAGAATGTATTTATGAAAATCGGCAAAAGATATTAAAATGAAAAAAAGCACATCTTATAATATACGTTTTATACTATCTTTCTAATTTTTTTGACACAAATATATTTCAAAATGGCGGCGCTACAGCTGCTGAAAGTTAGGCCCTCGGTTTTGCGCCGTGCAGCCTACAGGTCTCAATTTTTATCTGAAATCAAAAAATCAAATTTTTTTTGTTAAAATATGAAAAACGCGCAACTTGACGAAGAGAAAAAAGAAAAAATATTTTAAATAAAAGTTCTATATTTTTTATAAACAATTGGTAAAAAACAATGTTGAATTTTTTTTTCAAAAAAACTAAGACGTCATGTGACCAATAAGTTAAAGAATATTTCCTCAAAATTTCAGAAAAATTGTTTGAGAATTGGATGAGCTACATTGCACGGCGCACAAAATTTTGCGTTTCGAGAAAAACGCGTTTAAAGTTTTCGATATGAAAAAATGGGCCCTAAATAGCATGTTATCGTTCAACTGTAGGCTTTAGTTATATGTACTAGAGAGACATCTATATCGAATTGGAATTTACAAATTTGGGAGCATGTTCTACAGATGATAAACTAATTTTTTAAGCAAAAAAATGTCAAAAAGTTCGATTCACTTAATTTTCCCCCCTTAAAGACCCCTTCTCATCTGAACATTTATTATCAGCTTACTTTCATCTTTTCCCCGTTTTATAATTGGTTTTTAATTTTTTTATAGATTTTATTTCTTGAGTGTACTGGTATATTATTTTCGTAAATGTGTTTGTAACAATGCATTTATTTTCTCTGCAGAAATCTGGTAATCTGTTTCTGTTATTATTTGCATTATTATTTCTTTCATTTCCTCCAAATTTACTCTTTGATGCCGTAATACTTTCAACCTTAAGTATTGTTAAAGCTTACCAAATTTTTTTTTTTTTTTTAATAGAACTTTTACCTGCTCAACAATATACATTGTTATACAAAGTATGTTTGACAATTAATACTTAACGAAGGGAAATAACAGAATGGTACCTAATAACTACTTGAAATAGCTGTGTTAATAGTTATTTGGAGATTAGTCCGCACTTAGTCATCACCACTATCACTCAAGTATATGTCTTGGGGTAACTTTCGTTTTAATCGTCTATGAATACTTCTTTGGCCTAGTTCATAGAAGGTGGCACCATTGCAGTTGGTAAGGTTGTCATGGAAGGTTTTAGTCAGTTTTGCAATATGTTCTTGAATTGTGGGCATGTTTAATTCGTGATGAAGTTGTTGATTTGTAATGAACCACGGGACGTTGACTGTTGTTCGAAGAATTTTATTTTGTAACGTCTGGATTCGGTTGAGATTGGTTTTGGAAGTGTTAGCCCATATCACACATCCGTACAGAATCAATGGACGTATTAGAGATTTATACAAGAGCGTCATGCATTCGATTTTCATAGTGGACTTTTATTTTGATTGGGTAGAGCTGGATTAAACGCGTGTGGCCTTCGTTCAGCTTTTTAATATATGGTATTTCCATGTGAGCCGAGTATCGAGATGGATACCCAGATATTTCACGGGCTCGTCTTTGGCATTCCATTGTATAGTATGTCCATTGATTGTAATTAACGTTGGATTTTTGATAATTCTAAGTGTGAATATTTTCGTAGTACACTTGGAATGATTAATTGATAGATTCCATTTCATGAACCATCTGCTTAGTGTATTGACGGCAGTTTGTAAGTCGGCTATTGCTTGCTCTAAGTTTTGATTTCTAGTTAACACGACCGTGTCATCTGCGAACATTGCTAGGTTTGTATTGGGAACAGGAAAGTCATGCATGTAGATGTTGAATAAAATGGGACCTAGAATACTCCCTTGTGGAACCCCTGCATGTATAGCTCTAGTAGTTGATAAGCTTGCCTGTATCTTGATTGCATATGTACGATTTTCTAGGAACGAGAACAATATGGATTTTATGTACTCAGGTAGTTGAAGACGTACTATTTTATATTTTAAGCCATCGGTCCACACTCGATCGAATGCTTGAGCTATGTCTAAAAACAAGGCAGTAACGTATTGTTTGCTTTCAAATCCTCGTTCGATTGTTTCGATCATGCGCTGTAGTTGATGGCAGGTGGAGTGGCCTTTTTTGAATCCAAATTGAAAGGTGGGAACAATACTCAGTTTTATTACCTCTTCATTAAGCCGGCGATATATGACCTTTTCGAAAAGCTTCGAGATTGTAGTTAGAAGACTAATAGGTCGATAGCTAGTAATATTTTTCTTGACTTTGTTTGGTTTGGGAAACAGTAGAATAATTGCATGTTTCCATGCATTCGGAAAATAACCAATCCTTAAGCACGCATTAAATGTGGTTGCTAGGTATGCCAATGCTTTTTTGTAAGCTTTTAAGTATGACATTAGGTATTTTGTCATATCCTGGCGATTTATTTATTGGAAGACTTTTAATTATTGATGCGAGTTCTCTAGGTGAAGTTGATTTGAAGTTTGGTTCTATGATTGGCTGGTGAGTTTCTACATAGTTGATGGCTATATTTCTAAATGTTGGATCTGCGTGATTTTCAGATGTGAAGGTTTTTCTAAATGATCTCCGAAGGCTTCACATTTTTCTTCATCGGTGTTAAATGTTTGCGCACCTGAAGAAATTGGAGGCATCACTTGTGGCTGACGTAGGATACGTTTGGTCGTCTTCCATAGTCCGGGATCTCTTGGTTCAAGATTACTAATATGTTTTTCGTAAGTCTCTATTCGGTGGGCATCTAGCTCCTTCTTTATTCGATGTGACAAGTTATTTACCATATTTTTGGTTACGGGGTTTCTAGTTCTCTGCCATTCCCTCCGCAGTGTGCTTTTTTGCTTAATTAGATCCACTATGTGTTTGGGTGAATAATGATCAATGTGTACTCTTCGTTTGTACGTGGTGGTAGTGGCCTTGTTGACACTGTCAGTGATAGTTTTTGTTACGTGTGAGATAGTTTGATCTATTTGATTTGGGGTTTGAAGGTTATTAGGATACTTAAGTCGTTGGTCAAGGATATCTTGAAAAGCGTTCCAATCTAGTAGTCCATTTATGAGTTTCGGTTCTTGGATTTGTTTTGCTGGTGTCAGTAAAAACGAGATTATAATTGGTAGGTGGTCTGAATCTAGTTCAGTGCATACTTGTTGGAAGATTTGTTTGCTGAAGTTTTTGTGGACAACTATGTCAAGTATATCTGGTCTGTGATCGTCTCTGTACGGGTAGTGTGTAGGTTCGGCTGGAGCTTCTATTTGGAAAGCGTACGTTGATGCTAGGTCTTAAAGTTTGTTTCCAGCAGGGTTTGTCTCTCTGCATCCCCATATCATGTTTTTTGAATTCATGTCTCCTATCAGAAGGATGGGTTCGCTTGGATTAAATATGGTAGAGATGTCGATTTCAAGAAGTTGTTTGTTGGGTTGTTTGTAAGCACATATTATGGTTATAGTAGTATCGTTAGTTAGTTTGATTTTCACTCCAACTGTTCGAGGTTTATCGTGTTAATTGTTTGACATTCATGATGAATTATGTTGCGTTTTATGATAATGGCTACTCCTCCTGATGCAAACCTGGCTTCTCTATCTGCGCGGTAGATCTGATAGCCGGCAATTTTGAGTTGATCTGTGTTGGCTAAGTGCGTTTCAGAGACGCACGCTAAATCCACAGAATGTCTCTCAAGAGAAGATTTAAATAGAGTTAATTGTCTTTTGATGCCATCCGCGTTCCAGTTTAGGAGTTTTAATTGAATTATAGTCTTATTTTTGTGATCCATTGGAAAGGGAAGGAAGGAAATTTGATATTATGTATTGCTTGATTTGTTCTAAGATAGGTTGAATGAGTTGCAACAGGGATGACAAGATGGTGTTGAGGAAGGGTTGGGTTTCGGGTGATGTAGAATTTGTTTTTGGGAACCAGGATACGTTTGGTTGGAAGGTGTTGTTTACACTGTTTTTGAGGAGATGGAAATTTTTCAGATTGTTGGCAGGGCCGGGTTTGCTATTCGGTCTTATTGCTCTAGGAGCCTCGTTCTGAGGTCGTTTGCCTTGCTGGTTCCTTGATTGGAGGAAGTACTGGCATGGGTGGTTTTCTCCGCAGTTAGTACATACTGCGGCATCAGTTCGAGGTTTATCGCAGTTGGTGTACAAGTGATTTCCTTGGCACCTCACGCATCTTGGTTCAAGTCTACAATAATTTTTTGTATGTCCGATGCGTTGATATCGGTAACATTGAGGAGTTTTGCGATTAGTTTTACGTGGTTCAACGGTAACTAATGCGTGGAATATATTTTTGATCTTATAAATTTCATTTGCTTTTTCATTTGCCGTGAGAAGTATTGCACAGACGGGCATGGGCTTTTTGTCCTTATTTAAAAGCCTTGTAATTCGCGTTATAGGGAGGTCATAGACGGCAAGTTCCTGTTGTATTTCTTCTTCGGTTAAAGAGAGAGGGACGTTCTTTATAACTACCGATAGTGGTCTGCTATTGGGGTTTTGATATGTGTGGAATTCAATTTTGTTTGTCAGATAATGTTTGGCCAAGTTTCTATAATCAGTTTCGCTTGTTAGAGTGACTTTCAGTGAAGATGAGCTGAGGGTAGTCGTAAACTCTCCCTTAACAATGGTTTTAATATCGTTTATAACTTCTTTATGGTTAAGTGGGCCTTGAAGAAAGATAGGCGGTATTTTTATTTTGGATTGTTCAGTGGTCTCTCGTTCCTCTGAGGATGATGGTTCGAGATGTTTAGGCAAATAAAACTTGTTTCTCTCAAGTAGTGATTCGGGTTTCCACTGATATTTTTTTTGTAAATCAGTGTTCGGTGGCGATAAGTGATCAGAATTTCTTTTGAGATGTGACATGATAATACGATTAATTCACCCCCCTAGGGGGTGACAGGTAGCAATTGAAAATGTTGCTGCTAATTATATAAATTAATTTTGTTACCAGAAATAAATATTGTGGTTTATGTTGATGTAGATAAACGCTGGCACCAGGCGTTGATAAGCCGCACTCACACTTCCGAGTCGCGGAGCGAACGTTGACACGTCCTTGCTGTTCGAAAGTAAAGCGAGAACTCTTGCCAAAATTGATATTGGCTTTCCGTTTTGTTTTTGTTAAATCCTTATACTGTTATTAGTTTAGTTTGTTTGCCTTCTCCCAATTTAAAAAAAAAATGTTCTCCGACTATTGGTTTATAATACATACTGCGCCGTCTTTGTTTCTTATTTAACGCTATGTTATTGTGATTATTGTATAGTTTTTATCTAATGGAACCATGCCTTGTAATTTTTTCTCTATTACTATTATTACTTTATTTGACTCCTTCTTTTTCGCCGAAGCTCATTACATTCCAAGTTGCCAAATTCAATTTTTATTTGTTCCCTTTATCAACGAACTTAAAAAGTTTGTTACTGAATTCTATACGTCTGTCTGTCGGTCTGTCTGTCGGACCGTCACAAAATTTGAGATTTTTTAAAATTGAAAATAGATTCTTATAGGAAATTTTACGCTGATTTCGAATTAGAAATCAAAAAGTTTCTATCTCGCATAGTTTTCGATATATTCGACTTCGAATTTCGGGAAAATTTTCGACATTATTATTTTAAATGTGATTCTTATAGAAAATTTTACGCTGAATTCGAAAATGAAGTCGAAAAAGTTCTATGGCGAATAATTTTCGAGATATTCGATTTCGAATTTCGGGAAAATTCGAAATCGAAATCGAAAGGTCTTTTTAAGTTCGTTCTGGGATTGCTTACGGAGCAATCTCTTCGCCGGCCCCATGTTTTTTAATTCCATTCTACTCAAATGCTATATCCTCGATCTATTCTCATATATATATATATATATATATATATATATATATATATATATATATATATATATATATATATATATATATATATATATATATACTACAAAATAATTAATATTTGGAAGAATAGATAACAGAAAGAGCGTATAAGCTAATGAAGAACAAGGGTTGAAGCAAACAAAGCTGACGGCATAAGGGAAGCGACCCTTTGAAAAAAGGGGGTGGCATTTCGAAGGGAAATAAAATGCAACGTTTAAAAAAGAAGAAATAGCTAAACTTCAGCGAGTTTCAGACAAATGGGTAACTAAGGGAAGTTAAAACAAATTATGAATGTAAGATTAATATTCTTATTCCTTTTAAAAACTTTGTATACGGTAATTAAACAATTGAATATATAGAATGAATTCACAAAATTGACTGCTGTGATAACAACATTTAACAAGGTAAAAGCCCTTTTTAATAAAATTTCAAGTAAATAATGCCTATAACAAAGAGATTCATTAGCTACAATCTTCTTTAGTATTATATTGTATGAAAAACAGGATTAAAATAGAATTTGTGTAAAAATTCCGAAAGCATTATTATCAAGATTAAGAAGAGTTCGAGGAATTGTTAAAGAAATAAAACAGCATTAAGTTGAGTTTTAATTATAAATAAAAATAAAAGGAAATGTTTGCTTATGATAAACAACAGATGAAAAACAACGATGTACTCCAAGATGCACAGCCTATTTTTCTGAATTTACTTAAGCTAAAAAAAATTATTGTTTTGTGATGTTTTTTAAAAAAAGTTCCTGTACTGCTGGTCGTCTCCTTTCTATAAAACATTTTCTGACTTTTATATTTTTTTGTACATATATATTTTTATTATTTTTATAAAATATATTACAAAAAATCTGAAAATGGTATAAAGTGCCAACACATGCATGTTTTTTTAATTATAATTACGATAGTTTGCAATAACCACTGAATCAAACATACATAAACATATTGCAAGAAAATTCATTGCTGAATTGAATGTAATATACATAAATATTTTCAAGAGATCGTAACTATTTAATTGCACATTTATTGAATTCTTTTTGCCTGAAGTATCGGTTGGCTGGTGGAATTTGGAATTTTTGTAGGGATTCTTTTCGCCATTTCAGCTGGTAGACAGACTTTATTGCAAAATTGCGGACCGAGGCAAAAAGTTTGCTGTAGACGTAACTTTCATGGGATAGAAAACCATATTGCTTTATTTAATCTGAAGCAAGCTTCTCCAAAATTGCAATTTCAAATTTTACTAAAAATCTGTCTTGTTTATAACCTTTCTGGTGAATTTTTATAGTTGGATGTCATATTTTGTAATGCATAATTTTAATATTTTTACGTAATAAATGAAAGATTTTAGAGTATGTAAATACAGTAATGTGATAACATAAGTGCATAATTAATGGAATATACAATTTTAATCGTAAAGATAATAACTCGATGACAGCTGAGCAATCTTTCACATTCGTTTTTATTAAAAATCCCATTTGTTCTCAAACTTTTATTTATTCAAAGTTTGATCACCGGCCCAGTTTTCTAAGCCCGGAAGCTCTGTTCGGGGGTTACTCAAAGCTGCCTTGTAAATCAATCGTAAGAAGCGAGAAATATTAGTTTTTTATAAGGAACGCTATATTGGATCAAAACACACCCCCGAAGGACGTGTTTAGATTTAAGAAAAACAGGAAGCCGAGCAGCAATAAAGCCAGGCCTCGCCGCACATGCTTTTTATTTATGCACGGTACGTATTCAAAATGTAGCAATAATTTAATAGAGTCCTGTATTAAAGTTCGACAGTGTGTTCGCCGGACGAATATGGGGCACGTCGGATCGCGCGACATGTGCGCGGAAAAATGGACAGCAAAATTTCCCTGTAGTACCGTTAAAGCCCGACAATTGGCTTCGGAAATTCAGCCTTCTGCCCTATTTAATTAAACGGTTTAATGCGTCATCTGCCAAATGTAAAAAATAAAACTGCGGTGTATGTGGCGAACGAATTTCAGCTTCCGTTTCTGCGTTATTAGTTTGTGCATTGCAATAGCATCATCGAATTTTTTAATTATTTTTTATTAAATTGGATACCCCAAAAAGATTCAATTACTATATATGAATTTTTTTAGATTTTTACTTATTTGTAAGAGAAAAAATCAGCGAAAAATAGTTGACAAAGTTGTGGGAATATTAATTTTTGATTAAGGGGAAGTTTACTTGAGATTTGATCAAGAAATCGATTTTTTTGCAGAAATTGTTAGTAAATTATATGAAGAATATGTTCCCAAAGTGATTTTGCTAAAAGTAGTTTTAAAACGTTATTGCATACTAACCGAATCTAGTCGCAAGGTACTTAATTTCGTCATAATATTAAAAAAATCGTTAACTAAAACTTCAAACGCATTTTTCTCGAAACCACATTTTTTAAATTGGCGATCACGATTACAAAAAACTTCTGGATGGATCTTTTCATTTTATTTTAAAGATAATTAAATTCTTCGGCACCTATACCTAAGTCCGATGCATTTTTGCGATTTTTTTTTTGTGCTATAAAGAGCGAAAAAAGGGGCAAAACTCATCACAAAAAGTTCAAACGCCCGCCATTTTTTTTATTTTCGGCATTTTATTGATACTGTAGGTACAGGTTCCAATACTATTCATATATTTTATGAATCTTTTTTGTTTTTTGATTTCAGTGTATTATTACCGGCGCTATGATGGTCGCCAACAAGACACTTTTTTTCGGATCGTCTCACTGCGCTGTCTATAAAATGGACAATTTTCTATACTTCTATACTTAATAAATGTGTATATATTTTGAAATTGATATTCACTTCCGTTTTTGAAAAACAAATTCCAGAAAAATGAGTGATTTTTTGTGCATCTCAAGTAAACCCCCCCTTAAACTTGTAATATGTTTTACTTCAAGATTTAACAGTGTTTGTTAAAAGCAGAATTAAACACCAGAAAAGTATGAAGTTAACATGCAAATTATTATAATAAACACCACATTGTAAAACTAGTTACTGATTTCCAAAGTTTTGTTAGTTACTTACCAGCATCCCTTGAGTTGTCACTGCTATGCAAGGCAACTTCAAATTCGAAACCAAAATTTTACAAGTTGAGTGGCACTCGATTTCAGTGCTGCCCGAGTAGTAAACTTCCATCGACAGCCATAAATTCGCTGCAGTAAATTGCGAAAGGGTTGGGACGGGAAGAAAAATTGCAGGTGGAGTTGGGTGGGTAGATCTTCTAGATGCGTTTCTAAGACCCACTGATGAATTAAGTGACAACTTAAATTATGAAATCTGCCTGGCTGTTTAGCAGAACAATGCGAACCGTAATAAGGAAGGATGATCCTGTTGATAATTATAATGCTGACAATGGGGATTATACTGCTGTGGTACCAAACAACAGATTGGCTTAATGCGTTCACTTGTCCTACCGTGACCTAAATGAAAGCATCATTTTTGTGCATTATGCTTTACGCAAGTAAAGCAAGGACAGCACGAAATTCCTCTGGTTAAAATAAAGCAACAAGCAATCGAGTAATGCGCGCCAATTTTCTTAGAAATCATTATAGGCTCCAGTTTACTCTCGTTTACTTTTAATTAAACTCCTGCGGTCACTTGCGTTACGTGCGAGTAGAATTAAATTCCAACTCTTTTATTGAAAAGACGAACTGGCGCCCCTCTTTGACAATGAAAAGCACTTGATTGGCTTATATTGTGGTGACACTGAAAGGGAGTTCAGTGCCTCCGACAGAATTTGTTGGGGGCGTTTTTAAGCCGCTTCATGTAGTCGGAATTCTAGCGCTTGTTTAAAATGAACCCTGCCCATTTGCGCCATTGTGATGTTAATTGGCGATAGTTTCTGCGAATTCGACAATTTTTTGGTATCGCAGCCAAGTGAAATAAAACCGAAGGGAAATCTGCACATCCTGCATTCTGAAATGAACCGGATTGGACTTTAACCTTGTACACGGTCTGTGGGTGCATGGGTGACTGACATCAGTTATTACTCACATATTTTGTAAACCTACCTTTGCTATTACTCCGGGGTTTTTTGTTGGTTAATAGTTCTGACACGTCGGAAATTTCCAGGAATGTGTAAATTACCGTTTACTTTTTCTAGAAATTAACATTCTGACCATCAGGTATTAAAATAAGGAGAAATGCTGTAACCATACCTCAAACATAAATTTTTAATTTCATTTACATCGAAACATGATGGGTTTCGATTTTTGCAGTTTACTTTCCTATTTCTCTGACGCAAGTTTTATCTATCAGAAATAGGGTATGTAAAAACTTTATATTAGTAAGTTTGAACAGCATATGGTGAGACTAGGAATGTATATGTGACTTTTTTGTATTATGCAATTTTTACGTAAGCATTTAACTAGGACTTGATTTTGTCTTATATATCCCAAATAGTGTAATTATTTTCAAACAGATTTTTAAATTTTTGTTTCTGTGGATATATTTCAATCGAATAGTTCTATCCACTGACGTATTTGTTGAAATGTCAAATTTTAGAATTTTTTATGTGCCCATTGTTCTTACAATGTCCTGCTTTATTTAAATATGGAAAATAATATGTGCCTCTACATTTAAGTCATTAATAATAACTACATTTATAAACATTATACAATATGGATGTGTTGAAGTTATTTATAAAGGAAGGTTCTACAGAACCCTTCAACTAAATCTGGAAAATGAATAAACAATAAAATAACATTAGAATACAAAAAAAATTATTTACTTACCGCAATTAAAGTAAACAATATTGAGAATCATTATTCAATGATGCCCTCCCCGCATTAGTGGCCACTACCTTCTCGAGCTGGGACCTAAATATACTGCAAGCCAACACGACTTTCTCGTTCCTTAAGCTATCTTTGGTGTTATGATGCCTCTCAATGCTCTATATGTAGTAGTCAGGGGAATTTCAGTTGACTCTAGAGGGTGGCCACATGCCGGAGGAACAATGGCAACACAAACTGTTGTACAACAATGCCTGTGGCTCTTTTTTGCCTTCTGGGCTGGAGCGAAGTCTTGCTGGAATATGTACTTCCGCAGGATTTTCTCAAAGTAGGGTGTCATGACATCCCATTCGTTGCTCGCAAGCCTTAACACCATCACACAGAGAGAAAACTTTGTATGCACGACAGTTGGCACCTCAGAGGCAGATCCAACGGTCATTTTGGCGATTCACCTTTCTAAGCTGGTTGAAGTTCATTTCGTCTGAAAATAACATCAGGAAGCCAGCGTTATCGTGCTTGACATCGTTCAGCAGTGCTTCCTGTCCATCTAGTTTTTGTCAGTCAACAGTTGACGTTTCTCTGCAGGTTTTGGTGTACTGCTAGACCGATTGTGGATCTTGCTATGCCAACTTCTTTTGCCAGGTCAGTAATTCTCCTCCCAGAATTCTGATCAATTTTTTCTTTTAATTTGCAGATGAATTTATCATTTCTCTTGCGATCAAATTGTTAACAGTTACTTCTTCCTGATGATACTTCGTGGCTACGTCGTAGACTTAGATCTTTTTCTAGCCAAATTACCCAATAATTTTATCGGCGATTTTCCGGCGCAGGTGATTCGGGTGTAGCAACTCTGTGGTCGTATTCTCGGCTTATTTTGTCGACAATTGTGGGTTGTTAATTATGTGAAGCTAACTTGTATTACCTAACAGGGGATTGCGCATGCGCATAATAAACTTTTCTGTAATACAATCTAAAAGAATTCCGTATTTACGTGGATAACCTTGAACATTCATTATTTTATTTTACTCGTCGTTGTAACAATAATGAAAGATGTGTCAATACTAAAGGGCGTTCTATACAGAGCGTCGAATTAGAAAATTCAATAAATCAATCAAATTTTGATGAAAGTGGTTATATTTAACATATCTCCACTAAGTCTTCACGTATTTATGCGTTTCTTAAAATTACTGACAACTCTCTCGCATATTTCCGCCTTCAGTTGCAGAATTGTATGTGGTTTGTTGGCATACACCTGCCATTTTACAACCCCCCAAAGAGGAAATCACAGGGTGTAAGATTGCAGGACCTTTCCGGCTATTCCTAGTCACCGTAAGAAAAAATTGCTTATTACAAGAATTTTTCGTGGTGTAAAGCAACCGTCTCGGACGAAGTTACGTAGGTCGCTTCATTCTGCTGAAACCAAAAAATCATTAATCTTCGTATCTTCAAAGGTAGGTCACAACCTGGATATCATGTTACGCTAATGTTTTCCATTCACGATAACTGCAGTCTCCTCATCATATTCAAAGAAAAAGTCACACCACACATTCTATACTTCTAGATTATTCAAGGATTTGTATTTCCCCAAATCCACCAGTTCTGCTTGTTGAACCTATTCAAATGAAAGTGAGCTTTGTCGCTATTTTTTTGTGAAATTTTTGTCCGCTGCCAATCTCTCCATAACCCATTCAGCAAATTGTCTCTGTTTCCTATGATCAGCAATCTTAAGTTGCTGCTTCGGTTAGATATTATATCTATGCATATGGAGATCTTTATGTAACTTTCTATATAACGGAATTGTCGGAATGTCCAACTGCTGCGAACTGGTGCTCCGTCTAACAAGACCAATTCCCCTTAGGTGATTCACCGTTCCCACTAAACTTCTCCCGAGAATCACAAGAAATTTTCGCAGTCTGCGTTTCACTGCTTTGATAAAATGTTTTAACAATAATTTTGTTGTAAACTGTTCCATGATGAAGACAAACCAAAACAAACTGATGTACTGGAATAACAACCAATTAATCAGAGTGATAATAGATAACAAAAATTATAGGAACAGGCCTGCTAACTTCAAAACTCCCGATTTAAATTTAGCATCTTTTATAGAACCGTTTTCTTAATGTGTTGTAGATTTTTACAGATTACAAAGACGCATTTTATTTTCTGTATAGAAATACATCTTTCAGAAGACCGGCGGATAAAACAATAACGACAGTCTGGTGAATTGTTATTGCTTTTGTTATATCAATATTCTTCTTTTGTTCTGATTTTTTTATGCTAATTCGCGTGTGAAGTAGCAAGACCTTGGTGGCCAATTCACTTCGCTATTTTAGGAGATAAGTCGCCTATTAAATTTTTGCGCCAACAATTGGACTGTATTAAACGCGCCATATAACATGTGGTAACAACCTAATGGAATTACAGCTCCTCCAAATGTATGCCGTCGAAATGAGGCCACAAAAAATCTACTATTATCTCACAAAAACGTTCATCATTGATAGCCACCTTAGGAGGTATGTCAACAAGCAAAATTATCATATTTGGAGCATGGAAAATGCTTGGGTACTTAAGAACGGCCTATGCATACTCAAAGAGTAACAGTTTGGTGTAGATCTTATACTGGCGATGTGATTGGGCTGATTTTTTTTAATGTGATGAGAAACGCAGCGACTATTAATGATGAAAGTTATCGTAAGATACTAGTGCCTTTCCGGCCTTATTTTAAAAAAAGAATAGCCCAACCATTATCATGAAATTCACACCAAACTGTTTCTCACTGGATGTGCATGGCCGTTCTTGAATGACGCGAGGATATTCTATGCCCCAAATGCAACAATTTTGCTTATTGACATAGCCACTAAGGTGGAAATGCGTCTCATCGCTAAAACTGATTTTATTAGTAAAATTGCCTTCCAACTTCTGGATTCTCTAGCACCCAATTGGTAAATACCTTGTATTTCAAACGGCTGTCTGGCTTTGGTTCCTGTTTTTGAAATGTTCATTATTGTTCGCAGCGGCAATGTTTTTAGTACTACGAGGTCGGAATGTTTTTCTATTGTCTGCAGCATTTGGTGTATTTCTCCTTCCGCAAATATCACGTAATTTACACACAATCTTAGTGAAATATTCTCTGTAGTGTAATGAATTTTAAAAATTGTCGCTCACCCATCGAGTAGTGCTTCATATGGGTTAACCGTAACGTATTTATTACAAAATGTCCCAGCAGATTGCTGTCAACTTTACAGGACACACAACTGAAATTCTGCATTTTTTGGTACAACTTTAATTACTCCTTTATGTCAAAAATAATGTTTTTTAGAGGGTTCAGGTAATAAAGTAATAAAGAATTTTTTATTAAAAGTGGAATATTACAATAGGACTACTACAAATTAAGATGCAAATATTTAGAGGGAGAAGTCAGAATATATATTTTTTAAATTATTCGTGTCGATAAAACACTTAACGAATGTTCATTTTCTATATTCAGAGTTAGCGCATCATGATAAAATAATTTCATACATGGAATCGGTAAAAACATTAATATTTTTAATTTTAGTTTTTGAAAATTCTAAAGAATCTTTGAAACTGAAAAAGCAATAGATTTATTAACAGAAGGCAATACTTTTTGCATCTTCCAATTCTTGTTTGGCTTTAATACATTTTGAATGTATTTATACATTGTATCGACTGGTTTTAATGCTTTTAGAATTAAAACTAAAAGAAAACACTATTTCAGCAGCTCTAGGTAAATAAGTGTCGCCATATTTAATGTCACATCTTGCGCAATTTTATTGAAAAATGATTACAATTCGTTATATTTTGCTAATGCAGATCGAGCTGACTAGAGGCATGTTGAGCTGCGTACCCGAGCTTCTTCTCGTACCTGAAAGATTATACCGGAACGAATTCAGCAAAAAGCTGTAACATGCGTCCTGCAGAAGCGGTGAAAGATAGCTAGGTGTGCTTTATCAGCTCGGCGGCTCTCCTTGAATCTGCCTGCAGATTTATAGCACGCAATTTGATAGGAATGGCATTGGGCCGAGGATTAAGAACGGCGCAACTAGGTTTCTATGTTAAAAAGTAATTTAAGGTGCAGAAGACTCAATTCCAGAGGGGCGAGACCGAAGTGCATTTTTGTTGTACTACGCGCTTGTTTTCGTCTCGCGTGCCGTGTTCAGCGTGCTCGTGCAACGCTGGCGCCATTAACTATGTGCAAACGGTTTATCTTGTAATGAAGCGAAATAAATACACGTCAAGACGTAGTGCGCGCAACCGCACTATATGCGATTAATTAAGCTTGTTAATTGTTGAGTCGCGGAATATATCACTGTTATTTTGTTGTGCACTGCCATTGGCGGCGCAAATGAACGCCTGCAAAATTTAGAGTGAGTTTTAAGTTACTAACGGGTGTTTATTATTAGCGAATGTTAACAAGCCATAACTCTAGTATTTGACATATGTGAAGTCGATTTTTTTAGAATTATTTAGTTTGATCTATGAAAATTTTAACCATAGAACAATACACGCCAGTGGAACGTTTATTAATTGTTAAAACTTATTACAAAAATAATGAACCGGGAACATTCTGTAAATTACGTGACATTTTGGTATTCATAATCGCCCTAAAAGCCTTATGGCTAATTTCGAGAGAAATGACTATTGCATTTATCATACTATGCGTACCGACCCCACGATTGCAGCTGTTCGAGAAAATATTGAGCAAAATAAAAATCACATCGACTCGTCGCACTCAACAATTGAATCTGTTTCACACCAATCTTTACAACGTTATGACAAAGGATCTTTATTACACGCCTACAAATCTATGGTAATACAACATGTAAAGTCAACTAATAATGCCTTCTCGCCGTCCAATCATTTCTTGGATCTTTGAACGATTGAATAAGTGCTGACCTTTCCACGCAGATCATCATCAGTGATGAAGCACTTTTTTAAATCAATGATCACACCAATAAGCAAAATTGTCGCATTTGGGACACAGAAAACCCGCATGCAATCGAAGAAAAGCCGATGCACCCACGAGTCACTCTTTGGTGCGGATTTTGGTCCAGAGACATTGGGTAATTTTTCTTCGAAAATGAGCAAGGAGCAACTGTTACAGTCAATAGTGAGCGTTGTCGGGCCATGTTGAACGAATTTTTATTCACAGAAATTGAAGAGGAAGATATTGGCGATATTTGGTTTCAACAGGACGGCGCTCCGTGCCACACAGCCAACGTTACAATCGATCTTTTGCGCACTGTCTTCGAAAATCGCATTATCAGTCGAAATTCTGATGTCGTTTGGCCGGCTCGGAGCTGCGATTTGACACCGTTGGACTATTATTTGTGGGGAGCCGTCAAAGATAAGTGTTACGCCGAGACAATTGAGGCTTTGAAGGACAACATTCGTGCAGCCATAGCTGAAATAGAGCTGCATACAATCGAAAATGTACTCAAAAATTGGACCGATCGTATAGGCTACTGCATGGCTAGCCAAGGCAACCATATGAATGAAGTTATATTCCATTACTAGCCGGAAGGATTGTACTTTCAAATAAAAAAAAATTGGAAAAATATTGAGTAGTTTTTTATTTATAGCATTTTGACATACCCGCGGAGATGGAAATGAACTTCATCTGAAAAGATGATTTTTCGCCCAAAATCGGCATTTTCTTCAAGTCGATCCCAAGCCCATGAAGCGAAGCGAAAATGCATTGGTCAGTTGGCTTCAATTGCTGAACCAATTGAACTTTGTACGGCGTCATACCAAGGTCTTTACGCAAAATTCGTTTCAATGATGTCTCCGAAATGTCCATTTGTTGAGAACGACGGTGAACTGATGTTCCTGGCGATTCACGCACACTCTCGACAACAGCAGCGATATTCTCGGGTGTACGCACTGTTTTTGGTTTTTCACGAGTTGGTTTGTCAATAAGCATGCCAGTTTCTCTCACTTTTTTAAGAAGATAAAAAAGCGCATACGGAGTTGACGGTGCCTCTTTTCTTCCCATTTCCGTGCGCATTTTTCGCACACATTCTGCAACATTACCATGATTTTCAAAGTAATGTCGCAATATTTCCCAGCGTTCTTCAAGCGCATACACAACCATTTTCGTTCAGCGGAAGGAAAAAACTAATTTTCTGTCAAAAATGTCATGAGCTAATGGCGGACCCTATATATATATATGCTATAAACATTAAAACCACTGATAAGGAATTATCAAAACTTGTACAACATGTATTTATTAAATTTTATTCTTAAATGAAAATAAAAGAAAATAACTTCATAACAACGATACTTTGAGAAAAAATTAAAAAACTTATGCTAAGGCGCAACATCTATTTTAAATTTATCCAATACGCGTTTTATTCATATTATAAATTTAAATTTTATTTTATTTTTGTGTGCTTTGAAGCACACAGAAAAAAATCAAGTGCTTAAGAAGATCAAAGAAAAAATATAGGGGTACTTAGTTAAATATAACTGTCTATTGCCGTGTTCTGTTAAAAAGTGTCTTTCGGCATATTGCAGCAATTTAATTTTCCCATCCGCTGCGTAGGATTCCTCTCGGTTCAAAATTCACTAAACAGCTGATTTTACGAGTGCAGCTTGTAAGTGCCCGCACAGCTGCCGCTACATTGCGGGACTAAATATTTCCGAATTTTATGTAAATTTTCGCACTGCCAGAACGTGCTAACGTGCGAATAAATGTTAACGCGTATGTTTGTCTGTTCTTGTATTGTTTACTAAAAACTGAGCGCTCTAAATAACGAATGAATTGCTCAAGCCCGCACCAATACTAAAAAAGCTTTCTTTGTTGGTATTCTCTATAAACCTTACAAGTTATAGGAATACTGAATGAATGGAAATTGTATGCTTGTTTACGATACCTTTGTGTATTTGAGAGACAAAGAGAAATGGGAAGAATGAAAACTGTATGGTGCAATCACCTATTGCAAAAAACCGTCTTTAATTTTTGTAATGAAATACAAAGGGCGAGCCTTTATATTTTCATCAAGGAAAATAATTTCATATGCTAGACCACAAACTGTTATTAAAAATACATGTATGTTTGCTAAAAATTTGTGCATATGAAGGATATTATACTGTAAAAATAACATTATTAAACTAATTTTGCTTTAGTTTGATTATCTGTAACGTATTAATTAGTTACATATTTAAATCAGCATTTACAAAAAATTCTTTATTTTAGTCATACATTGTTTCACAGTAAAATGTATAGAAATGTTTTTAATTTAAATGTACTTTATGGTTAATAATTTTTTTATTTAACTACTCTTAATAATCTTTAACTATTAAATTGTCAAACAAAGAATTGGATTTTTTTAAATAAATACAGTTTGCAACTAGTCTAAAGGCTAACCAACAATTCTTATATAACTTAAATTATCTAACCGACCGATTGTTTTTTGTTTTTGTGTTCGAGTACACATATTTTACAAGTTAACACTACTTTTACATTTTTGTCACTGCGTTGTCAAGGAGTTGTAGAGCCTCGGTATATACAAAGCCCGATCTAGTGCTTCTGGGTAATGTTCTTTATTTCCTAGAATACAGTTTTTATCCCTAGGTCCCTATAGATATCGCTGTTTCTGACATACCAGGGTGCATCTATGATGTTTTGAAATATTTGGATTTTGTTAATGTTACTTTTACTGGCACAGCCCCACAGTTGACAACTACATGTCGATGCTGGTTTTATTATTTATATTTATTGTACAGAAGTACATTTTTCTATACTTTATACGAGACTTTTGATCTCAGGCGCGCAATATTAACGCGCGAGTTCTCGCTTCGTCAGGTGTTGGGTAGGGATGTTAGGAGTGGGGGAAGAAGACGGGCGATTTCGTTCATTCCTGTCAGTACTCGTCGTGACAATGCCTGAGCAGGAGGTGCCGTCGTCAATTGCGCAGCGTATTATCATTAAATTTCTCGCCACGGAAGGTGTAAAACTGGCTGAAATCCTGAGGATATTGACTGCGCAGTTCAAGGAAGCGACACTGTTACGAGCTAGAGTGTTCGCATTGCACAAAAAGTTTGTGGAGGGTCGTGAGAATGTTGAAAATGAGAGCCATGATCACCGACCTCGCACGAGTATCACCAACGAAAACATCGTCCGTGTTCAACAATTTATTAACGGTGACAGGCGTCTGACCATCGATGAGATTGCATCTGAGATTGGAACAAGTTATGGCAGCACTTTTTTTGATCATCACAGAGGAGCTAGGGTTTTGTAAGATGTGCGCAAGGTGGGGCCCCATGCAGCAGCCCTGACAAGAGAAAAATTGGCGAAATTGGAGAAATTGGGCTGGGAGACAGTTGAACACCCTCCCTACAGCCCTGACCTATCGCCCTGCGACTATCACCTATTTGGTCCTCTCAAGGAGGCCATGGGAGGACATAGATTCGACAACGATGAGGAGGTTGAAGTCTATGAGCGCAATTGGCTGGAAACACGACCAACTTCATTCTACGAGGAAGGCATTTCAAAATTAGCTACACGTTGGGAAAAATGTGTTTCTAAATCAGGAGATTATGTAGAAAAATAATCTGCTATTCTTTTGCTTCAAGTTCAAATAAAATATTTTTTAAAAAATAAGTCTCGTTTATATTTGATTCACCCTCTTATTTAATTCTTCTTTTTTCTTTTTGGTGTGCTCCTTTCAGCATAACAAGTATTCATCCTTCTTATTTATAAAATTGATATACACAGATTTTCTGTTATTTACTTTTATTCGCCATCTTTTTTGTTCAATCAAGGCTTGCTATAGCACTTTTGTTGTTTCTATAGTGTCCTTTCCTGTTGCTAGTATTGCAGTGTCATCTGCGAAAGTGGCTAACGTTACTTGGTTGGTTGTAGAGATACCACCGGTATACAAAAGCAAAGCAGTGGTCCCAGTACACTGCCCTGTGGTACTCCTGCCTTAATTTCATATGACGGAATATTTGTCGTCGTATTTAATTCTGAATAGTCTATCTGCAATGTAAGACTTTAGTAGTTCGGGAAATTGTCTAGACAGTACTAAGTTTATGGATTAATCTGTGATGCCAAACTTTGTTAAAAGCCTGTGCAACATATAAAATTTCTGAACAGACCTTTTTTCTACGTTACTTGTTAACATGTGGACTTGGTATATGGTAGAATGTAGATTTCTTAAACCAAACCGGTGTGTTGGAATCAGCTCTTTTCTTTCTATTATTGATTTTAGTCTTTTAACTAATAGTTTTAAGATTATCGGTAAAAAGGAGATGGCTCAATATGATGTATCGTTTGGCGGTTTTACAGGCTTCTGTATCATTTTACTTCAGCTACCTTCCAAACGCTTGGCACGTATTGCAGTCGAAACTATGCATTTATTATGTTTGTTAATTTTAATATTTCTTTTTTAATAACTATTTCAATTTTGCTTCTATGATTAGATAAAATCTTGGAGATTTTTTAGAGTTTGTTTTCATCTACTTTCTGCTTGTTGTCTCTTGTCCAATCATTTTTAGTTTCTACTGGTGGCGTTAACCATTTACAAGTTGTTTGTTTTTCTCATTGGTCTTCTACAAAAAGTTGGTAATTGTTTATGGATTTATTTTTTATCTCTTGTTTTTGTTTTTTCACTTACATTGTAAGTTGGTTTAGTTTTGTTTTGTCTGTTGGAGTTTTCACTAGTGCTATTTTTCTTGGTTCTTCTCTTTTCAGCAACCAGTTTCCGATTTTATTGGAATAATTGTTGCCTGTTTTCCTTTTAAATTTTGGTGTGTGTTCTTTCACGCTCTATGTATATTATTAGCTTTTCAGCTTTTTGTTTCAATTGTTCTTTGTTTTTCATTGGTGTGTTAAGCTGTATGTTCTGCTACTCGACTTTTCCTTAAAGAATTTCTAATCTGTGTACCTATTGGTCGATGTTGAGTTAGATTGTTTCTGGATCACTGTTTGGTTTATTCGTTTAAAGTTAATATTATCGGAGAGTTATTGGAGCTCAGATCAAAATTCTCTTTGATATCAATATAGTTTGTTGATACTTTCCTGGAAATGAAAAAGTCAATCGGGTCTGGTGTTTTATTTCATCTATGCGCTAGTAGATGGGTTTTCCCTGGAACTATAGATGCAATTCAGCTCCTTTGCAGGTTCGCGTGATTCTTTTCCTTTAGTTGTGGTCACTCTTGAACTCTATATTAGATTTTTTGCATTGAAGTTCTCTCCAATTATAAATCTTTTCCTTAAGATTTGTAACAAACTTAAGTAATCATCTTTTTTATATTATGTCTTGGTGGGCAATAGATTACTGCAATTTTAATATTTTGTTGTATCTTGAATTTTGTTCTCTTCGTATTTGCTTTGTGTGTGGTGGCTTATATTTCGTTTTACTATCGCAGCACTTCTTTCTCTAACAAAGTTTTGTGGATGTATATAGTGTGGTAAGTTTCATATATTTTAAATTTTAAATATGGTTGTTTTGTGAGGTATATCTCTATCATCATCCATACTTATATATAAAAGGCGATGTGTTTTTCATCACACGCGCGGCCGTGTGCAAAAGCATTGGTTGCCAGAGTAACGTGTTCGGGGCCACACGGAAATGCACAAACGATGGTCGTATCTTTAAACCACACTGCAATTTTCAAAACTTAAATTAAAATTAAATTATTTATCCTACTGTTTTAGTTTTTCTGTTCTCTTTTGCAAATAAGCATTATTTGTTATGGAACGGGTACAAACAGCTGAACACCATATAAGTTACATGACAAAACGTAGCAGTGAGCAGACTGCGGATGAAAGGTCAGCAATAAATGAAGCCAGTCTACGTATATATGCCGAAATAACTCCGGATGAAGTTTAAGTAGAAAACCAAGCAAGACGACAACGACGTTCTCAAAGAACACCGGAAGAAATAGTTGCAGATAACGAAGCAAGGCAACATCGAAGTTTACGAAGAACCCCGGAAGAAATAGCAGCAAGAAACCAAGCAAGGCGACTGCGACGTTCTCAAAGAACATCGGAAGAAATAGCTGCAGAATAGTAACGATTGCTACAGAAAGTTCGTAACACTCGCATTCTCTATAGCAGCCAAGCGTAGCTGGGTGGGTTTTCTAGTAAGATATATAACAACCTTTTGTATAGTCTAAAAATATCTTCGTCTTGTTTTTGTTGGATGCCATTAATAACCCGAGCTATTTTCACGTCTTTTAAATCTATTATTTCTTCTTAGAAAAGCTACAGCTTTGTTACTCTTTTTTCTAGTTATATTAATCTTCCTGAGATTTTCTTAGGCATCTTTTCTTGTCGCTCTAATTTCTTCCATGTTGTTCCAATTTAGACAATGAGCTTCGTAATAGATTATTTCTCAACACATCTTATTTCTGCAGGTTTTTTTTCGCTTTTCCCAGTCTTTGGCAAGGCTGGAGAGTAACGAAATGATGATTTTAAGAGCTAAGATAATTAAAATAATTTGTTATTCGATAGCCTCTTCGAGCTAGATTGTTCTTTTGATTAATCTGGTTTGAATGTACTGATGCATTGGCACAGTAAGGTAAATCTTTTTTATCATTATTCCTTCTTGATTACTGCCTTTAACCACTTCAAAAGTGCCGTATACTATTTGCTAGTAATAATATTCTCATGCCAGGATAACCCATGTGGAAAATTCTTTTTATTTCATAAAAACTAACGTCATTACCTTTCTAATTCTCCTTTTTTTAGATGATTCGATTTACTTTCTGTAGTTTGAATTGTCTGATTCTTTTCCGTGTATAGCAGTATGTCCAACTTTCGTTCCCAGCCACGTAATGTCACAAAATTTTTCGAATTATTGTTAAGCACATTGAATCACATCACCATTATAATTTCATCCGCTTTGCATTCGAAACATTTCGGCTTAAGACACCATCAAACGAAGAAGTGTAAAAGTTATTGTAAACATAGAACCTCCAGAATTGATATTATCGGTCATTATCAGCATGTGAATTCATTAAAAGACTTATGTTATCTATACTGCACATGGCTAAAAAATCGGTAGCTGTATATTTTGATGGCTTTAAATAGCTATCTATATAATTAATACGTCCAGAGACATTTTTGTTGATATTTTTATTAGATGTGCAACACGACTTATTTTTAATTAAGAGTAATTATTAGTGTCAGCTTGTTCTATTGGCACGTCATTTAGTGTTGCCCCTATATAAAATGGGGAGAAAAATTGCTGAAACATCGTGGCTCTTAATTTTTAGCAGCATGTGCACATAACGACTTTAGACAATGAGTGATGAAAGCTCTGTTGACTCATGATTATTTATGAGCGTTTGAGCGTTTCACATTCAAAAGCTAAAATACGAAAAATTGACTGAAACAGTAGCTATAGCGAAACCTTTAATCTGGGAAAATTTGTTCTAAAAGCTTTTAAACAGTTTTCTGCTTAACATTTTGTACAAATTAGACAAAATGGACTCCATAGTCACTCCGCCAAATACAAATTTTACACTAGTGGATTGGCTGTTGTAAATTTTACATTTTGTTTGTTTGTAAATAGTTGTTAATCTTTTACGTTTTTTGAACTTTCATTTCGTTCCAGATTAAATTTTACCTTTAAGAAGGGATCTTTGAATTATAGATAATTTGAAAAAAATTGAAAAAGTAGATGGTATAAATAAAACCAGTGGGAAAAGAATTATAGATAAGAAAATTGAAATAAAACACGACACAGCCAGAGGTGAAGAAATACTAAGCAAGAAGTCCAGATTATATTAATACTCTAACCATTGTTTCATGAATTTGTATTACCATAGTAATAATAATTTTATTTATTCACAGCTTTGTTTAGGTGGAAATTTATTTTGTTGGTCATGAGTCTTTTTACAATTTTTGCGTGCGTTTCTGCCACATATTCATTTAAGACTTTTTATGTATTTTTTTTAATTAGGGGGTATTATAGTTTAAATGCCCGTTTCAAGGTGATTTTTGGGAATTAATTGTACAAAAACTGTTAAACCTACTGAGGTAACACCTAAAATTTTTATATCGCTTTTTATAGCAAACTGTGCGATATATATATATATATATATATATCTCGCGAAATTTCGTTTCTATCGGACATGGTGATTGCTGCCGTCCTCGTCATCTGAAATAAACGATTCTTTTTTATGTTATTCTGTAGACATGTGGTTATCGTTCGGACCTCTAATAAATAATTTGAATAAAAACTGACAAAATGGCGGCACTTGAAAGAAAATATCCCGATTTTTACTAAAAAATTTCACTTATCACGGTCCGAAAATAAAGTAATTGTGAACATATATAAAAGTTGAAGGTTCGAACCATAGCCGAACATGTACACTATATGTGTGAAAAATTAGAAGTTGATCGGCCCAGTAGTTTGTGAGAAAAATACACGCCCGACTTGAGAAATGCCGTTTCGAGAAAAATGCGTTTAAAGTTTTCTTCTACTGATTCTGGATTTCTTCGTATTGCCAAGCCGTAGTTCGTGCTTAATTCATTGATAACAGCATCTGTTAATTTTCCTGTTCCTTTTCCATCGTTGCCTTTGTTGTTGTTTTTTTAGCATTGCGTAGTCTCGTACCCATATGCATAATTTTCACCATATACCATAGCCTCTGAAACAAATTTAAATCTAAACCTTTATATCTCGGTAAATTTAACGAATTTTATTGTAATATACGAACACATTCTCAAGGCCCCAAACTTTAAGAAAATTCCAAATAAAAAAAATCTATTTTTTGGACCGGCTATACTATAATACCCCCTTAATGCAAATAGCTTTTGATATTATATATTTGTATATAAAGGAGAGATTCAGCCAAATTGTTCTGTACAGCAATACTTGTCGCAACAGAGATGTTAAGGACAGTGTTTTCAAGTTGCATTATTGCAGTGACAGAAGATGGGGATTATCTTTCAGCCCTATGTATAGGCTTTTCATTTAATCATTGTTGAATCATAACATCCATGGTGATTTTGTTTCTGTATATTTATATGGTTTGTGATACAAAATCCAGAGTTTTGGCATCTGGAAAGAACCCAACATTTGACAAACTGATGGATAAGTTACTTTTAATTATAAATATTTTTTATTATTATTTTTTATTAGTATGTGAGTATTAAGGCGCTGAAAAAGTAATCTTTTGTTGTATAATTTTAAATCAAAATTATCTTGATTGAAAAGATAGCTGCAGCTATACCATTTGTCACACTTTAGTGTACCAAATCTTTTGTATATACCTTTAAATGGAAATCTGGGAGTTGACAGAAGAGTAAATTGAGAGTGGGATTGATATGTAAATAATTATTCCGATTACTCTACACTCTGCGATATGTCACTAACTACAGATTGCCTACTTTAGATGCTTCGCTGTTTCCACACTACTAAATGTAGAGTTTTCTTATGTAAATGTAAGTGCAATGAATTGTCCAATAAAACAACTTGTGGTCCAAAATTTGTTTATGATAAACGATCAACTATCGACAATGAATATAATGATAGTAATGAAGACGATTTCTTCAAGTTTTGTGAATCTAGTGGCCCCTGTAATGAAATGAATTTTAAATGGTATTTGAAATTGGATAATCTTGTTTAGTTTACTTAGTACTTTTTTTATTCGTTGGGAGCACTTACTGGCACTGCAACCTCAAAGGCTTAATGTACCTACTAACATGCATTTAATTTAATACTACGACGTTACTACACCCATAGGCTGAGTGAGACTCAAACTTGCCTGGGCCGGCTCGCAGACAGAGAAACAATGATTCTGACCACTGAGCTACGACGATAATCTGTAAATCTAAAGTTATTGCATTTGTTCATTCAAGGGAACGAGAGCAAGAAGGGAGAAGAGGAGAGAGAAAAGGAAAGACTTGTATTCATAGGGAACTGCCTTCCAAAAGATAATTCTGTCTTTTTTAACTTTTCCTTGTAATTACAAAATTTACATTTGTATTGTTTGGGAGTAACAGGTAGAAACACCTCGCGAGCCCGCTGAGATTAGGTCTGCTATAGGAACCAGCGATCCTGCTGACATGAGCTTATGGTTATCTTTTATCCCCAAACCGAGTGAAATCATGCCCATAAGTCCTACCCCACTTCCTACAAATACCTTACCTTATCCTGAAACTACTAGCCAACACGCTAGGCAAGCGCGGTCAGAAATGCCAAAACCTAAAATCGGCCAAAGATGAATTTTAAAACGGCAATGAATATAGCATCCCAACTGAGTAAAGATACAAAATCCGAATCTCACACTGTCTCGACAGTCTGTTCCAAGGTTTTTGGGGAGGGGGGAGGTTACATTCGTCAAAAAATCTGCCAATAATGAACACACTAAAAAGAAACACCCCAACACAACTACAACTGTATATCGCTACATATGACTTACGAACAATGAGAACGGAAGAACAGTTAGAGAAAATAGAACACGCAATGAGTTTCATTAAATGGGACGTAATCGAATTAAGTGAGACACGTCTTCCAGACGAAAAGGTAACCATATTAAAATCAGGGCACATGCTATTCTAGAAAAACGCTGATTGCCAAGACTATATAGGCGGCATAGCCCTCATAATACATAGAAAATGGAAACATCTAATTAAAAAGTACCCCACAGTATCAGACAGAGTCATCTACATAAAAATAAAGCTAAGGTCTAATTGTTGGATACACATTGTACTTACATATTTACCAAAAGCGCAAATGGATATAGATAAATCCGGGTCGCCGAACGATGAATGAAATAGACTATATAATCTGTAACAACAAACAAATATGTAAGGACGTATCAGTGCTAAATAAATGGTTTCCAAACAGGAAGTGATCATCATATAGTGACAGGATGCTTTGTAATTATCGCAAAGGAAGACAGAGTAAACCAGGTTCTCCACTAGCAAATAATTAAAAGATATGGAGAAAAGTCTAACACTAATAGAAAACCTAAAAACCCTGAATATTGACCAACTAGTAATAAAATAAATAATAGTATACGAACCGCAACCAAGAAAATATGCTCAAAAACAACCAAAGTAAAACTACATTGAATCTAGACACCATATATTTAATGAAGCAAAGAAAACAAACAGCCCAACAAAGTCATAAAAAAGGAGATGAGAAAAGATCTAAGAGCACACAACATAAGACTGTTAATAGACCATAGAAAAGAACGCAAACATGTAGGTCTTAAGATCAAAACTATCCAACGGTAGAACACAAATCATAAAGATGAAAAATGCGCAGGGAATACTGACCACAAAGCCAAATGAAATCGCCCAGTTAATTGAAATATTTTATAAAGAATATATTCATCAAGCATAATAGAGCAAAACCATCAGCCACAAAGAAAAGTTATGAACATAGAGTGAGAGGAGATAATTAAAATAACATATGGTGAAATAAAAAAAGCATTGAAACAAATAAAAAACGCGAAGTGTCTAGGAGAAGACCAAGTAACAACAGAGATGCTTAAAGCAAGAGGGGACTTTATTATCAAAGCTATTGAACTACTGGCAAAACAAATGCTTAGAAGAAGGTAGGATACCAGATGCATGGCTCAATGCAGAGGTGGTGCTGATATTTAAAAAAGGGGACACATGTAAAATGAAAATCATAGATTCATTAGTTTTCTGGCACACCTCTATAAACTCTTTACGGAGATCCTAACAAATAACTTCGATCTATACCAACCAGTAGAGCAAGCAGTGTTTTGTAAGGGATTTAGTACTATCGACCATCTGTACATTTTAAGAACCTTAATAGAAAAAGCAAATGAATACAATATCCCTATCCACCTTACTTTTATAGACTTTCAAAAGTGGCGGTATTGAGATGTGGGCAGTATTGGAAGACACAAGACTGATTTACAGATATTCAAAAATGATTGAAAGAAATACCACGCTACAAGTAAAAATTAACAACGAAATGAAAACTGAAAAGATGCAAACTGAAAGAGGAATTAGGCAGGGTGATACAATATCAACAAAACTCTTTATTCTCGCTCTAGAACACTCTTAAAAGGCATAAAAATAGATAGAAAATATCTGAGCCATTTGAGATACGCGGACGATATAATCCTAATAACCTCCGATCCTAATATACTGTAACAAATGATAGAGGAACTCACTCAACCAAGAGAATAGGGTTCCGAATGAATCTTAACAAAACCAAAGTAATGAGCAAAGACAACAAATTAGTACAGAGAGAGAACGCATAGACGACGTAGATGAAGACAAAGAACGGGAACAACAGATATAGAACGTATCACAAAACTGAAGTGGAGCTGGGCAGGCCACATTGCTCAGGACACTAACAACAAATGAACATCAAACACCACCCAGAGAAACAAGGAGAGGTAAAGGACGACCGCCGATGAGATGGGTCGACGATACAAGGAAAAAAGGTGGAAAAACTTGATATCAACAAGCACGGGATAGAAACAGATGGAAGAATTTGGGAGGCCTACATCCAGGAGTGGATGGAGAACGGCTAATGAAGAAGAAGATTGTTTGGGAGTATTTTAAGTGTTGTAATTGCACTTACTCTCAAATTCTGCAGAAGCAATGGAAACCGAAATATTAAATTATACTTAATAGTAATAATTATTTTGAATTCAGAACCATAGTTACACAATTGTCTTTTAGAAAAAATGTTATTTGTTTATTTTTCGCTATTTGGTATGTTATTCTGGTTTTATTTGTTTTAATCTGTTCTTTCCTTTTAGCAGCGAATATCGTAGTTATTGAATTTAATAATTTTTTTCTTCGTTAGAATGCACTTACTAGTATTGCAACCTCAAAAGCTTATTGTACCTACTAACCATGCAACCTTAAATACTATCATGTCACACACATCCATGAGTTTCCAGCGAGACTCGAACTCTCTGCGCACTGGTTTCGCGGCCAGCGAAGCAAACACTTTTGAGAACTCACCCCACAGCGACAACTGAAACTTGGAAGGTATGAAGATAAATAGTAGGGGTGTCAATTTAATTTATGATTTACGGTTAAATATTATTTATAGTTGTTTTTTGAATTGACGGAATGAAAATATTAATGTTGCTTTTGCAATTTTCGTGTATGTAGTTATGTATGTGTAAGAAAACTAATATATCAACTTTAAGAATCCCAGTGGGTACAGAAGGTAGCAGTTTCAGTATCATAATAAACGAGACATACAATTATTAAAGAAATCTGCAATCTGATGTAAAACTTTTGATTCAATTTTAAAAAATTTCTTGCGTCATCAATTGAAATTTGAAACAATAAGTACTTTCCAGTGGTTCCTGACGTGTTTAATATTTGAGTAATTTCTTCAGATAAATAGGTAAATGTCCAAGATGGGAATTAAGTAGAATTTGTTTTTTAATATTTCGTAAGAGCTTTTGTACGATTCTACTTTTCTCTTTTTGTTAACATAAATTATGCTTTCGAAAATTTCGGATGCATTAGAGAAGAAATGAAGACTTTAGTTATGTTTATGCTCAGCATTTGTTGTTTTAGGTTTTCTCAATTGGATACTTTATAATCTCGAGGAAAAAATGATGTACCAAAACTGTACCTTAAAAATGAAGTGTAGTGATAAGTTAATTTTTTTTATTGAATTGCTTATGGTGCAAACTAACGCATTACACTTTCACATTTTTATGGTGCCAAGGGCGTAATGTTTCATATTAGATAATTGTTGGCGTGAATTAGAATAATTTACGTGGACAAATTAGGAGAAAGCATAAAGAGGGAAACAAAGTCGATTACAATTTTTCCCGTCCTTATACTCAAAAAATTTATTACAAAATTTAAATGTTATTACAATATTTGTTTCAATTTATAATCAACTAGTTCATTTAAAAATAGATATTTATGGGCGACTTCTTAGTTCGTATAAGTTTCCTCGACATTTTGTACGCACATAATAATTCACTTTCCTAATATTCTGAATACATCATCCGCGAATGAATAATTCAGCAACAGTTACGAATATATTTGTGTTCCATTGTGATTCTGGGTTTACTGCTTGCAATATTGCATTAAAGCATTAGCCTTCCCTTTTTCTTACAACGTGATGTTTTGTGGTGAAAAGTAACCTCAATAAAAAGTAAAATTAATAACTGATAACTTCAACAAGAAATTCTATTTAATGTATTCAGCATTTTTTATTGGTGATAATAAATGTGGTTTTCAGCGGAGTTGCTTATTCAGCAATGCTGACCTTTATCACAGTGTACACGGATCGTAATCCATCTTCTTGGGGTGTCATCGGCCATTACCTTTTTCATCTTGCAAGCCACATGCACACCTGATTAGGCCGATATGCGGTTCTGACCGTCCGTAATAGCCTATCCCTTGAAATCCCAATTAGGCGGCTTATAATTGGATCGCGATCTCCCAGACGCCTGCGAACCGATAAGTAGGGCTGTTAAAATCTAATTTGGTTTAAACGGCATGGGTTTCAATTGCTTTGATAGCTGTGTAGTTTTTGCGGGCGATCCGTGTTTTCGAAAGCTTTGCTGCATGGGGAATTTGACAAATTATACGTTTATTTAATTACGTGTTTTCTTTTAAGGTAACTCAAGACATTACTGAAACTTATCTGAAATAATCTTTGTATGCTATTTTGAGATTAAACAGTTGGCGTTTATTTCATTTCAGAATTAAGTATTAGATAATTATAAAGTATTAACTTTTTATTAACTTTGGTTGTCTCGTGTATAATATTTTTACAGAAAATTACTACTAGAATTATGCCAGACTTCATATTTGTGGTACACATGGTCCTAATTTTTAGATTTTCTCTGCATAGGAACTTGGAAGGCTGCTAACTAAAACATATTATTAGAATTCGTAATAAAAGCTAAAAAAATACGTTTTTAATATGTTTTGTTTGAAAACAAAATTGTCTATTTACTAAAAAGATAAAGAAACTACTATATATTTCAGCAGTAATGGATTAAACTTAATAAAGGGAAAACATCCGTTTCTTTAATGCTTTCTGTCATTTTCGTTCCACGTGAATCGAAATAATTCACTATTGTTTGACGATATTTAATCTTGATATGTCAATAAAATATTAGTTACAAAAGTTATTTACTGCCGAGCCTGCGGTTGAACGACCTCGTGCATTACCGAAGGGGTTATTGACGTGAATAAACCCTTAAACGTATTAGACTTTCCCATCAAAGCATACGCCTCGACAAGCAACTTACTGGTGGCACTTTGCAAAGAATTCCGAACGCTCTCGTGGTATTTGTCCTTATAAGGCCCGTTTCCGTTGAGAAATTCCAACAATTTTTAGTCGAATTTGCTTCGTGTGCTCCTTAATTGCATATATTGAAATATATTCTTAGAAAATTAACGCTTTGCATTAAAAATGTCCTAATACACCTACATTTTTTGTGGAATTTCCGTCCTCTAACATGTGTACTGGAATTTTACTTCGCATGTGCAGAAATCATAGCACGCAGTAAACACTGCGAAATTCTCCATGGTCTAGTTGTCAGAATTAATGAGGACTTGCAAGACAATGAGGGAAATAGTTCAATGCTATTATAAAACCAGGCTGTTAGTGTACTTGAAATAATTGAGATGCTATCAATTTGAGTATTCACGCCTCTAAAACATTTGGGGGTAATTATTTGTACGTTTTCTTTGTTTGTGCTTCTAGGATTATTACATCTATATTAAAAATTTAAAGAAAATAAAAGAAAACGTATATTTTCTAACTTCAAAAGTTTTATATGAATATAATATAATTATACTTACTGCAATTATACAACATTCCGTTAGGATTTTACAAGACCGTCTGCTAGTAACATTTGTTAATTTAATAGGCGAAGCATAATGCCATTAATTAACAGTTTTTTAGCTAATCTCAGTGAATCTGTTTGTTTCTAGTTTTTTGTTTCAATTATTAATTTAAATTAGAAGAATTACATTGTTATGTTACTGGGATTGTTTTAGATCTTTTGTAATCTTCGAATTATTTTAGATATATAGTACGGAATGTAGAAATTTAAATAATTGCAGATTATTTAGGGGCTCATAGTCTAGTTTTTTCTCTAAGTCATGGAAGTCAAGTAAATTATCAAGGCTACATATACTTAGGTCTATTTTGGAGTTATCAAAATTGTTCTAGTTATCATTTTTGTTCATGTTATGCTATCTATTTTTTTGTCAAAGTTCTTTTCCTGAATAATGCCAGATATTGTAAGTCTAATTGAGCTCCTCGAACATTAATAATTTTTTTATTTTAACGTGTTTTTAGAATTCAGCTGGTAGAGGCATCAAAAGAAAATATAGACAGGTAAGGCCTGGAAATTATTTCTGTTTGATCGTAAGCCAAGAAAAAGTTAGTTTTAAATATTTAAATTTATAAAAAGAAGAAACTGGTACTGTGAGTTTTTAACTATTTATTTCTATATGCATTATTTGTATTTCATTGAATTCTTCCTGATTTATTTGATACTTATCATAATGCTCCCCCCAAAAAACATTTTCGAGTCTCCAATATCATATATTAGTTGTTAAATTTTCTTGTCATAAGTTGTTAATTTCAAGAAACCATATTCCCATTTAACTAAACAGTTAGAATGATTACTAACTATGAGTATTGTAAAAGAGAATTAGTTAGCACAATAGGCACAAAGGGATGTAAAAATGTCTAAGTGAAAATAATGCATTAACCATTAACCATTACAAATTCAGATAAAAATTATATTGTTTCATTTATTATTTTGTTGTTGTATGTAATAAAATATATAAATTGTAGGGTATATATATACTCAATAAAAATTTATTCACTTACTACATACGCACTACTACAGTAGATTGTCTACGTTACATTTAAGACATCAACAATTTCAAAGAATACTGTAACACTAAGAGAATTACTTTATTATTATTAAAAGCCGATATAAAAATTAAAATAACAAAATATTAGATTTAACTTCAGCTATTAAAGTTTTTGATATTTGTTTTTCCAGAAACCCCATTTTTTTAAACATAGAAAATTTTTAACTCTACCCTTACTAGTTTTTAAATTCTGCTTCACAGTTGTTTAGTAAGTCTTTCTACAAAATACTTCTGGGAAGCTTTGAAGATTAAATGGTTTTTTAGTCCTCCGTATTCTTCTACATTATGTTTTAAATGATGATATGAAGTCAAATTATGGTGTACTGTAGCATAATTATGCTAGGTACTAGAGGTTGTCTATAAAAAATGTTTTTTTTTGCGTCCTAGGTTGACAATTCTTCACCTGTCTTTCCTCAAATTTTTGCAAAATGGAAACATAAATTTTTAATTGGATCGGCAACCTGGCTCCAGCAGTCCATTCGACAAGGAGCGAAGACCACGTCACATTTCTTTGTGCAGTGTCTGTTCAAATGTATATACAGATTAATGAAAAGTTACCAGCCTTTCTAAAAAGTATGTTTTAAGTAAATTTATTTATTTATGTTGAGAAATTCTCATTTCTTCTTCTAGAGCTAAAGTATTAACTTTTTATTAACTTTGGTTGTCTCGTGTATAATATTTTTACAGAAAATTACTACTAAAATTATGCCAGACTTCATATTTGTGGTACACATGGTCCTAATTTTTAGATTTTCTCTGCATAGGAACTTGGAAGGCTGCTAACTAAAACATATTATTAGAATTCATAATAAAAGCTAAAAAATATGCGTTTTAATAAGTTTTGTTTGAAAACAAAATTGTCTCTTTACTAAAAAGATAAAGAAACTGCTATATATTTTAGCAGTAATGGATTAAACTTAATAAAGGGAAAACATCCGTTTCTTTAATGCTTTCTGTCATTTTCGTTCCACGTGAATCGAAATAATTCACTATTGTTTGACGATATTTAATCTTGATATGTCAATAAAATATTAGTTACAAAAGTTATTTACTGCCGAGCCTGCGGTTGAACGACCTCGTGCATTACCGAAGGGGTTATTGACGTGAATAAACCCTTAAACGTATTAGACTTTCCCATCAAAGCATACGCCTCGACAAGCAACTTACTGGTGGCACTTTGCAAAGAATTCGAACGCTCGTGGTATTTGTCCTTATAAGGCCCGTTTCCGTTGAGAAATTCCAACAATTTTTAGTCGAATTTGCTTCGTGTGCTCCTTAATTGCATATATTGAAATATATTCTTAGAAAATTAACGCTTTGCATTAAAAATGTCCTAATACACTTACATTTTTTGTGGAATTGCCGTCCTCTAACCTGTGTACTGGAATTTTACTTCGTATGTGCAGAAATCATAGCACGCAGTGAACACTGCGAAATTCTCCATGGTCTAGTTGTCAGAATTAATGAGGACTTGCAAGACAATGGGGGAAATAGTTCAATGCTATTATAAAACCAGGCTGTTAGTGTACTTGAAATAATTGAGATGCTATCGATTTGAGTATTCGCGCCTCTAAAACATTTGGGGGTAATTATTTGTACGTTTTCTTTGTTTGTGCTTCTAGGATTATTACATCTATATTAAAAATTTAAAGAAAATAAAAGAAAACGTATATTTTCTAACTTCAAAAGTTTTATATGAATATAATATAATTATACTTACTGCAATTATACAACATTCCGTTAGGATTTTACAAGACCGTCTGCTAGTAACATTTGTTAATTTAATAGGCGAAGCATAATGCCATTAATTAACAGTTTTTTAGCTAATCTCAGTGAATCTGTTTGTTTCTAGTTTTTTGTTTCAATTATTAATTTAAATTAGAAGAATTACATTGTTATGTTACTGGGATTGTTTTAGATCTTTTGTAATCTTCGAATTATTTTAGATATATAGTACGGAATGTAGAAATTTAAATAATTGCAGATTATTTAGGGGCTCATAGTCTAGTTTTTTCTCTAAGTCATGGAAGTCAAGTAAATTATCAAGGCTACATATACTTAGGTCTATTTTGGAGTTATCAAAATTGTTCTAGTTATCATTTTTGTTCATGTTATGCTATCTATTTTTTTGTCAAAGTTCTTTTCCTGAATAATGCCAGATATTGTAAGTCTAATTGAGCTCCTCGAATAGGTGTGTGTTTTTGGGAAGCTCCGGTATAAATGCCAATTTAAGCCGTATCGAGTGTACTGAAACAATGAAATAATAACTAAGGGTAATTAGAAGAGAGAATAATGCGTGAAGCTAAAAATTTACGCAAGAAGATGGGTGGTATGATTACAAAAGTTTTAAAATTATATTAGTTGAGGTTAAGAATAGTGTTAATAAGAATGAAAATTGCATGCATTGATAGATAAGATACTAGAGAAGCAGTAAACAAGAGTTACGCTCAAAATTTATAGGATAGGCAACACATTGTGCACAGAAAAATTATAGTAGTTGGTTGCAGAACTATTACAAGCCCAAGTTTTCGCACAAAGAAGGGTGTTTCCTTCGAGGTGTTGAACTGGGGGGCGCCCTTAGCGTTGTGAGAAAATTTAAGAGAGATTATTAAAACGTTATCAATGCCAAGAGACCGCAATAGAGCCAATAGTCTGGGTTCAATAACAGAATATTTAAACAAAAGGAAAAGAATACAAAAAGAAACAGGACGAATCAGAAGTAGAGGCATTTCAAAGGAGTAAGAAAACAGTGAGATCACCTCAAAAAAAGGAAACGACTGCAATAGTACAAGCTGAAGAGGAACAAATAGACATGAAAAAGTTAGAGAGGATGATAGTGGGACTATCAGAGCAGATAAGAGAAATAAAGGCGGATACCAGTAGTACAAATATGGCCATTGGTAGTATCAACGAGCAGTTGAAAAACTAGGAGAGGGATAAGGTTTTAAAGGATGAATCAATAAAAAGGGTAAAGGCACGAGTTATCAAAATTGTTCTAGTTATCATTTTGTTCATGTTATGCTATCTATTTTTTGTCAAAGTTCTTTTCCTGAATAATGCCAGATATTGTAAGTCTAATTGAGCTCCTCGAACATTAATAATTTTTATTTTAACGTGTTTTTAGAATTCCTGGTAGAGGCATCAAAAGAAAATATAGGGTAAGGCCTGGAAATTATTTCTGTTTGATCGTAAGAAAAAGTTAGTTTTAAATATTTAAATTTATAAAAGAAAAACTGGTACTGTGAGTTTTAACTATTTATTTCTATATGCATTATTTGTATTTCATTGAATTCTTCCTGATTTATTTGATACTTATCATAATGCTCCCAAAAACATTTTCGAGTCTCCAATATCATATATTAGTTGTTAAATTTTCTTGTCATAAGTTGTTAATTTCAAAAACCATATTCATTTAACTAAACAGTTAGAATATTACTAACTATGAGGTAAAAGAATTAGTTAGCACAATAGGCACAAAGGGATGTAAAATGTCTAAGTGAAAATAATGCATTAACCATTAACCATTACAAATTCAGATAAAATTATATTGTTTCATTTATTATTTTGTTGTTGTATGTAATAAAATATATAAATTGTAGGGTATATATATACTCAATAAAATTTATTCACTTATACAAACACTACACAGTAGATTGTCTACGTTACATTTAAGACATCAACAATTTCAAAAAATACTGTAACACTAAGAGAATTACTTTATTATTAAAAAGCCGATATAAAAATTAAAATAACAAAATATTAGATTTAACTTCAGCTATTAAAGTTTTTGATATTTGTTTTTCCAGAAACCCATTTTTTTAAACATAGAAAATTTTTAACTCTACCCTTACTAGTTTTTAAATTCTGCTTCACAGTTGTTTAGTAAAAAAATACTTGGGAAGCTTTGAAGATTAAATGGTTTTTAGTCCTCCGTATTCTTCTACATTATGTTTTAAATGATGATATGAAGTCAAATTATTGTATGTAATAATTATTGGCTGAGGTTGTCTATAAAAATGTTTTTTTTTGCGTCCTAGGTTGACAATTCTTCACCTGTCTTTCCTCAAATTTTTGCAAATGGAAACATAAATTTTAATTGATCGGCAACCTGGCTCCAGCAGTCCATTCGACAAGGGCGAAGACCACGTCACATTTTTTGTGCAGTGTCTGTTCAAATGTATATACAGATTAATGAAAAGTTACCGCCTTTCTAAAAAAGTTTTAAGTAAATTTATTTATTTATGTTGAGAAATTCTCATTTCTTCTTCTAGAGCTGCAAATTGGTTGCCACAGAAGTTGTTTAGAAATTGTGCCAATTGCTTGGTCTTAATTTTCTCCAAAATATTTTCTTGCTTTCTGCTATAACAAAAGACTTAGAGTGTACTACCATTTTTTGCGAAGTAATAAAATTGTGTACGATAATTTTTAAGTAGGCACTTGCTTAAAAGCCGTTTAACATCCACAAAAAAGTAGGAAAATTTTTTGAGTCCAATTTAGTATACCATTTGTATGCTCTAATTTTACGATAACATTTTCTTTATCATTTAGATTTGGAACAACCTTGACATTATAAATATTAAATTTTATATATTTTTTTCTTTTAAACTTCTTAAGCCATCGCTCGAACAGAAAGGAAAGGTATTTCTTTCAGAAAATAGTACAACCTCTTGGTCTGTATTAGAATATACTGGTCTACAAACTTTATAACGTATATTATAAACTTTGGCGCACACAATTTTTCACAAGATCTCAATTTGCATTTTTTTGTTTGAACTAAATTTTTAATAGCATACAAATAGTAGAAATATAGCTACTTTGTTCATAGTGCGAGTCCAAATAGACTAATCTAAATTAAATATTTCAAAAGCTATATTATGTACATTGAACGAGTGTAACCTTTATAGTTTGTTATATTTAATGATACTTGATATAATAAAGAATATGTCGGTACATTAATTAGTTTAATCTTAGTAGAATAATTAAGTATGCCCGCTTAATAACGTGGGAGTAGTGAGTTCCGGTTGTCTAAACAGTGCGGCAGAGTAGTCATGCAACGTTTAATGAACGCCTTAAGGCACGATGCATATTAATGGACACTTTTTTATGCGCGTAAACTATAAATTGTATTTGCAGAGCACCTTACTTATTGTAGAAAATTATGGTATGGTATAGTTATCTTCGTTCTAATGAGAGAAGTACGAAAAGGTGTGTGTTTTGGGAAGCTCCGGTATAAATGCCAATTTAGGCCGTATCGAGTGTACTGAAACAATGAAATAATAACTAAGGGTAATTAGAAGAGAGAATAATACGTGAAGCTAGAAATTTACGCAAGAAGATGGGTGGTATGATTACAAAAGTTTTAAAATTATATTAGTTGAGGTTAAGAATAGTGTTAATAGGAATGAAAATTGCATGCATTGATAGATAAGATACTAGAGAAGCAGTAAACAAGGTGTGATACAGGGTTACGCTCAAAATTTATAGGATAGGCAACACATTGTGCACAGAAGAATTATAGTAGTTGGTTGCAGAACTATTACAAGCCCAAGTTTTCGCACAAAGAAGGGTGTTTCCTTCGAGGTGTTGAACTGGGGGGCGCTCTTAGCGTTGTGAGAAAATTTAAGAGAGATTATTAAAACGTTATCAATGCCAAGAGACCGCAATAGAGCCAATAGTCTGGGTTCAATAACAGAATATTTAAACAAAAGGAAAAGAATACAAAAAGAAACACAGGACGAATCAGAAATAGAGGCATTTCAAAGGAGTAAGAAAACAGTGAGATCACCTCAAAAAAAGGAAACGACTGCAATAGTACAAGCTGAAGAGGAACAAATAGACATGAAAAAGTTAGAGAGGATGATAGTGGAACTATCAGAGCAGATAAGAGAAATAAAGGCGGATACCAGTAGTACAAATATGGCCATTGGTAGTATCAACGAGCAGTTGAAAAACTATGGAGAGGGGATAAGAGTTTTAAAGGATGAATCAATAAAAAAAGAGGTAGAATGGCACAAGGAAAAAACCAAATTACGTAGTGAAATTGAAACAATCAAGAAAAGACTGGAGAACCAGGAGAGGGGAGAAAGGAAAAACAGTATAATTATTAAAGGAAAGGACTTTAATAAAGAGCACACAAAGGAGGAAGTGAAGAAATTTGTGAGGGATGAAGTAGGAGTAATGGTTGAGGTTAGTGAAGCTTACAGGATGGGAAAGAAGGAAATGAAGATGACTGTAACAAAGTTACAACGTTTTGAGCAGAAAGTTGAAATATTAAAGCACAAAAATAAATTAGGACCACAGAAAATATACATAGAGAGTGATGTAACACAAAAAGAACGGAAAGTACAAGCAGTTATTCGGAAGATTGCAAGAGAAAAAAAGGACCAAGGGAAGAAAACAAGAGTATTTACAGGAAAATGGAAATAGATGGGATCAGTTATAAATGGAACGATGAGGAAGGAGGAAGCTTAATAAGAATTGAAGATCCTCCATCAAAAAACTAAAAATAGTAAATGATGGCATAACGAAAACGGTCATGAAAACGGAAATGATACTGGATATAAACTTACAGTCAAATGTATATAAGCCTTCTGAATTAATAATAATAAAAATTACAAAATTGAAAATTTATAAAAAACATGGAAACACAAAAAAATATCCAATAACAAATAATAATAAGAAAGTCAGGAAAACCAAATTTAAAATAGGACAGTGGAATGTGAGAACACTCTATCAAACAGGGAAATTAGCACAGTTAATAAAAGAGATGAAAAGGTATAATATTGAAATACTTGGAGTAAGCAAGTGCAGGTGGACAGGCAGCGGAGAAGTAACAGCTGATGGATATAGCTTCATATACTCGGGAACAGAGCAATATACAAATGAACACCAATATGAGGTGGGTATAGCTATGAGTAATGAAATGAGAACATGTTTAATAGAATGGCACCCAGTATGTGAAAGGATTATTATTGCAAAATTTAACCTGGGGAAAAGAAAACTAAACGTAGTACAAGTGTATGCACCTACAGAATTGGCGGACCTAGAACAAAAGGAACTTGTTTACAGTACGCCAAATAAAACCGTGGAGACAGTAAATAGGAATGATGTAATTGTTTTAATGGGTCATATGAATGCTAAGGTGGGAACAAATAATGAGGGGTTTTAAAATGTTATGGGTAAACACGGAACAGGTGAAATGAACGAAAATGGAGCAATGTTTGTCGAGTTTTGTGGAATGCAGGATCTCAAAATAGGTGGAACATTATTCATGCACAGACTGTCATAAAGTAACCTGGATCTCCCCAAATCGGAAAGTACAGAACCAAATAGATCACATATGTATCAATAGGAGTATGGAAAAGATGTTGAAAGACGTGCGTAATAAAAGTGGAACGGATCACTACCTAGTAGTTGCAAAATTGAATATGGATTGGGAACAACCAAAAGTAAAGCATATTCATCACAAAATAATACAGTACGATATACGTGAAATAGGAAACGACAAGTGTAAGGAAGCTTTTATACAAAGTATAAGAGAAAAAGCAAATAATATTGACTACAGTAAATCAATAGAAGAAATATGGAAACAGTGTAAGCAAGTATTTCTAACGACAGCAGTAGACGAATTTAAACTATCAAACAGAGCAAGGAAACAATGGATGAGTTGCGCTACATGGGAATTGATAAGGGAAAGAAGAGAGCGTAAAGAAAAATGTCTAAGTGCAATAGAACAACAACATAAGCAATTGCTACAGGAAAGGTATAAACAAAAAAGCAGAGATATAAAAAAAACATGTAGAAGGGATAAGGGAAATCATATTGATAGCATAGCGAACAAAGCATAAGAAGCTGCTAATAAAGGAGATACAAGGGATTAAGTGGAGGGCAAAAGTCATATGGAATGATAAAGAGCAAAGAAGAATTTGGAACAGCAGTTGCTCAGATGGGCTGAATATTTTGAAGGAATATTGAACAATGAAATGAGCAACTCAGATAGCGTAGAAGGAGTAAGGGAGGAGAGTATCTCGGAAATGCAAATAAATATAGATCCACCATCAAAGGAGGAAATAATAGAGGCCATTAAGAAATACAAAAAGTGGAAAGTGCCAGGGATAGACCAGATAACGGCTGAAATTCTGCAAATCGATCCAGATGTTGCAGCAGATGTATTGTTACCGATCCTAGACAAAATTTGGAGGCGAAATTTCCTGAAGACTGGAAAGAGGGGTTGATCGTTAAGATACCGAAAGGAGGGGCTCTGAAAATTTGCAAAAATTGGAGAGGAATCAAGTGTTAAGTATTGCCAACAAAATATTTTATAAAATTATACTGAACAGAATAATACTAGAAATGGATAAAAATCTACGAAAAGAACAATGTGGTTTTAGATCTGGAAGATCGTGTATCGACCAGATTAATACTTTAAGAATAATAATAGAGCAAGCAGGACAGTACCAAACGCCTCTATACATGTGATTTGTAGATTTCACAAGAGCCTTTGACTCCTTGAATAGAAACTATATATGGACAGTACTTAGAAACAGAGGACTCCCAATAAAATTAATTACAATGGGTATAGATGTAGAGTAATACATGAAGAAAAGTTATCGCCTACATTTGAATCTAAAACTGGGGTAAGGCAGGGTTGTATATTATCGCCATTACTCTTTCTGATAGTAATTGACGATGTACTAGTAAATACAATGAAGAGAGGAAATAAAGGAATTTCTTGGAGCTTGAATGACACATTGGAATACCTGGATTTTGCAGATGATGTATGTCTCTTGTCGCGTAATGCTAAGCAAATGCAATAAAAGGTAAGTTTACTGGATGAAGAGGGAGAGTAAGTTGGATTAAAAATAAATATTGGAAAAACTAAAATGATGTGTATAAACGTTGAAGAACCAAAACAACTGAAGATAGCGAGTGAAGTAGTAGAAAAGGTGGAAGAATTTACTTACCTTGGTAGTGTAGTGTCGGGTGAAGAGGGAGTGCTAAAGGATGTTAAAGTCAGAATTAGTAAAGCTAGAAGTGTGTTTATTAAACTGTGGAGTAACAATTGCATTATGTTAAAAACAAAAGTGAAAGTGTTTGAAGCAATGGTAAAACCAGTGATGTTGTATGGTTCAGAGACATGGTCGGTAACAAAGGTAATAAAGCACAAGTTACAAACTTTTATAAATAGGTCTTTGCGGACAATTTTAAGAATATGGTGGCCTGAAATTATAACAAATAAAGAATTATGGGAAAGAACGGGCCAAAGGATGTAAATATAGAAATCAGAAGAAGAAAATATGGATGGCTGGGTCACAGCCTAATTCACAAGGGAGGAGGAAGGTTGGGCGTCCGAAAACAACATGGAGGAGAACTGTGGAGGAGGAGACAAGGAAGACTATAGCACAGCTTAGACCAATAGCAGCGAACAAAAAAGAATGGAACAAATATATTAACGCCCTATGTCCCACTGGGGAATAATGGGATTTACTACTATAGTTACCTTGTACTGCATAATCCTACATATCTGATTTAAAAAACTATACGGATTTTTGTGACTATTATTTACACCACATTCTAATTTTATCTGTATAGTGTAATAAAAAAATGCTTTAAAAGAATATACTACTGCATTGACTGGTACGATATCTACAAGTGATGCCATTGCAGTAATTTAGTTAGAAGTTTTATAATTTTATGAAGGTATGTTCTATACAACGAAATTCCTATGGAAACGTTGCGTGGTCAGAATTTTTGTTTCAACGTTGAACATTAAATGTGTTAAGCAATAGATAATAGGTTAATTTATGAATAGTTAATTAGCATTTACCAAATATAGTCGTGTATTGGCCAGGTATTCATAGCAATTTATGTGAGGATTGTCTCAGAAATTAATGTAAACATTTCATTGTAAAATTAGTCTATTTAATTAAGTACAGGGAATAAACTGATAAAAGTTCCTGTCTGGATCACTCCATCAAAAATAGGCTAATAACATCAGAGGCGCTGCGCCCAAAAATATACGGACTCCCCAATATTCACAAGGATGATATACCACTAGGACACATTAACAGTACTATCGATGGCCCTACTTGTAAATTGGTCAAATACCTGTCCAGTCTGTTACAACCATACATTGGATTTACCAGAAGTTACATTAAGAACTCCGCACACTTGGCCATAACCTAATCGGGCTGTAGGAATGGGACCCAATAGTAAGTTTCGTTATAATGTTCCTGTTTACCAAACGTTCCGATCCAATATGCTATGGACAATTTGAAGCTTTTTCCTTAATGACATCCTGCAGCTATTTCGACAGTACTTTACATCCAGTTACTTTATTTGGCTAGGTGTGTATTGCGAACAAAACACGTAGTAGTAATAGGAAATCCATTCAGTCCTATAATCGCCAACTATTGCATGGAGAAATTCGAAGAGATCACCATCAATACATCTCCGTTAAAACCCACACTATGGCTAAGATACGCTGATGACTCGTTTGTGATATGGAGATACGCCAAGGAAACACTACCGCAGTTTCTTAAACGCCTTAATTCGATCTATTGATTATAATACAGTTTACCTTGAAAATGTAATCGAGCAATAGTGTTGCTTTCTTAGACGTACAGGTGTTGAGATCGGAGAATGCACAATTATAACCCAATGTGTATAGAAAACCCACGGGTACGAGTCTATACCTTCACAAGTCGAATCATCATCTGAGTAAAAAAAAGACCGCTATGAAAACATTGCTAGATAGAGAACGGTGAATATGTCAACAACAGTTCTTGGATATACATCTAAAGTAAGCCTTACAAAGGAATGGCTACTCGAGGATGGAGACAAAGTAAATTTACAAACTTCAATCGTGGCCTAACACTCGAGAACGAACAACATGATGCAGCCTCTGAAACTTTGCCTGTATTCAGTGACTTGCTCGCTATTATCTCTACCATTTTCTTGTTTTCTGCATTTAGAATTTCGACCGTTTTTGCTCATATCATGGCGACTTTGTGGATTTTATTCTAATTATTGCCGTTTGGATTTAATGCTTTAATGTTTCTCAGCATGGTATTATTATTTTTCCTCTCTTGTTATTACAAAAAACGGTATTTGATTCTTTTTAAGTCTTTTTTTTCGAAATCATTTTTCTTCTAACCACTTTTTGACATTTCTTTCAGATTTATATTTATTCTAATATCTTTTATTTTTGTGCTTAGATTTTTTTTTCAGATAAGCTTAATTAAAATGATAAGCAGATAAGTTTAATTAAACTGTTTTTTAATTACTTCTGTCCACTAATGTGTTCTTTTAACAATGTAATTTTTGATGTTATTTTCTTACATTCTTTAGTATTATCTATTCAAAGTAAAATAGAATATAATTTATCTTTCGCTTTCGATAGCCAGGACCTTATAATTTTCGGAAGAACTTGGTAAAAAATTTCATCTGTAGTTGGTCATCTGTAGTCTGTTGAAAGGATGGTAAATTCAAACCTAAAGTGTTGTTTGTCCATCTCTAACCGTTTTGTAACTATAGATTTGGCATTTTAACATTGAGTAACTCTGATAGTCTGTTCTTTTTAGGTATAGCCAGGAATCACTAATAAAATTATTAGTTTTTTTAATATTTGAAACATTTAAACATTATTGTTTCTTAAAAAAAACTAATTATGTAAGACCATCTCTTTTGCAAAATCTCCCTTAAAAAGAAACTGGAGAGTTACATGGACTTGAGGGGTTTTAAAGTGGTTAGAACTGTTGCACGCGATTGTGGCAGGTCGATGCCTTTATCTCGCGGCTATCGCGCTCCACTGAACATGTAAAGTATTAAAAAACGTAATATAGTCAACCCTCCTATATCGTATTTAATTCGTATTGCGTTATAAAAAACTTAAAATCAGTACAAATCAGATTAGTTCGTACCGCATTGTATGGGAAACCGTGTTAAGGTAAACTCAAAAGTATGTATGTATATATACATACATACGTTCTGCGTCGCATATATGAAAACTGCATTTTTAGAGCATGATGTTATGATGTTTGCATATTTCTAAATTATTTTTATTTAACTTATTAACCACTAATCTTATATCTGCATTAATTTAAAGGAAATCGCGACTAAAAATTTTAATAGAAACCAGCAATGCAGCCTTGTTTCTTCATTTATAGGGGAATTCCCTTATAACTGAAGGTGATGTTCGTGCATAAAAAAATCATCTGAGTTCTCTATTAATTTCAATTGTAAAAATATAATACATACAGTCAATCCTTCTATAACGCAATTAATTCTTACCGTGTTATATGGAAACCTACGTTATAGGAAAGATGTCTCTATCAAAGAACATTAACATTTGTCTAATTTTTATCTCGGTATTTGTACAGTTTCTTTTAAATTGCACAAAAGGATGTGAATTTTTATAATGGATTTAACTTAAATGATTTTGTACTAATAAATATGTTATGGGAAGAAAGAAAATTAGCTAGACAAAAAAGCTGCAAGAGAAAAGTTTATATAATAGATGCATATACTAACAATATGTGCCGCAAAGATCTCTCCTCTTTGAATTGACCGCCGCACGCAACATATTGATAGACGGTGCTCTAGTCGTACATTCTAGAGCAGCATAAGGCATGATATTTTCATGCCTATCATGGTGTAACTGATGAACATTGTGTGTTTTATGTTAAAGACTTATTTCAAAAATAGCGATTTTATGATTATTTTGTGGGCAAAAACCATAATGCTGTGTTCCGACAGGTTGGTTTAGCATTGAAATGGAAATCTTCCTCTAGAGCTCATAGAGTTTGAACACCTGAGAATATCGCAGCAGTGAGACAGGCTCTTGTCACATAGCCACAATGTTCTGTCCTTAGGAATATCTGCTTGGAGCGAGCGGATAATTCTACAAACTGATAGTGGTTCAAGAACTTAAAGAATGTGGCTGGTACACCCACCAGGTAGCTGATGTGCTCAATAGTGACCAAACTCATTTTTATTTATCGGACTTTGTATTGGTCCCCACAACCTCTCTACAATCAGCATGTAACTGTTTGACGTACTATTGCGTAATTTAGCATCATAGAGCCGTATTTTTTTGAGGAAGTAAGGCGCTCTGTGACTGTCACATCTACTCGCAATGTTACAAAATTTTCTGAAGCCCAAATTCGACAAACAGGGAAATGCACCACTGTGATTCCAACAAGATAGCGCTACCTCACACCCGGCGAGAATTTCTCGTGAAGACCGTCTCATTTTATGGTCGGGCAAACCTGTCCTCTATGATTTCTTTATGTAGGGAGACTTGAAGGCTGAAACCTTTCAACCCATGCCGCGGATCAATGAGGAATTAGATATTGTTATTCGTGAAGCGATAGCGGCAGTACTAGTGGAACTGACTCGACAGCCATTGCGGAACATTAAGGTGAAGCTGTCGGAGTGTATCGCTAGTGCGGGCAAACATTTGGATATCTTCAAAATTGGTTGACGACTAAATGGTAAGCATTGTTCTGTGTGATGGTACAATAAAACATTGAACAAAATCTATGTTGTTCTTTTTATTGCTGTTTCGAAAAGGAGAGATTATCTGCCAGACCCTATATTTAAAAAGCTACAAAATTCACATATTTAATAGCAAGCTGTTTTCCATTTTTAGAACCGATGCGACTATATATTAAACCTTACCGAATATTATTTTTTAATTCTATGTCGTTATGATTATTTATTGTTTGTTGAATTAATAATAAACAAATTCCTATTTTTGGAGGGTTTCAACGAAATATTTCACTTCAAATATAAATATTTTAGTTATAAATGAGTAATTTTTTGCGAGCGTTTTTTTCGTACAAAAAAATTAACAGTTAATTTAAATTTTTATATTTGAGACGTGCCCAAGGAACATTTAGGGAGACACGTAAAGGAATTTCTTGTTTTATTAATGACTTTTTTAACAAAAGCGTGAAAATAAAGTGCTTTATATACAAACGAATGCCGTTAGGGAGATATTATTCTTCGCTATATTATTGTTTGAGATGCGTGAAATTTGTTTTTGTGTTGTTGTATGATGCAATGGCCGATAAAAGCTTCTTTTAATATTTCGTTGGTTACTATGTATTTTGCAGGAGGAATATCGAACTTTATCAACATGAAAGCTTCGTTCTTATCCAAATGTATTACTGTCTCGGGGAAGCTTAAATATCCGCATAGTAACTGCTTCTATCCCATCGTCGGTGCAACAGCTTTGTTAAGGCAGTTAATTAATCTTTTAATGCAAAAGTTCCAAAAGTACTTAACTGTTGGGTAGTAAATCACGGCGGTAACTCGTTTGCTATAATTCACTGAGTTGAACCATACATCCCGTCTAAGGAGTTTATAAATCATACAGATTCTGAATTATTCAATGTAAACAGGACTAATTTTAGACAACTGCACTATTTCCGTTTCCTAGATTGCGTCTTAAATTTTAATTTAAATTGGATTCTTCGAATGGCAGCGGTTAAAGTGGTACTACAGCTGCGCTTATGAGAAACGTTGCTTCGTACAGTTAATACTGAAAGCGCACCTTTAAGCAAATTAAAAATCTTTTACTTTAATAGGTTCTTTTAAGTCACTTAAAACAAATATTTAAACAATATTAATGGAAATAGAGTTGAAGTAAAATATATTTTTTTTTGAAAAATTGTTACTAAATTAATTTTTAATATACCTTGTCTGTCCAAAAATAGTTATATTTTTAGCTGAAAAATAAATAATTTTGTTACGTTATTTATATCACTTTAAATAAAATTTTAATTATTTAATTATTTTTATTATTATTATATAATTTACAATTAAACTGGCAACTATATTTAATGTATAAATATGCACTAAAATGTAATAAAAATATGCAAAATTATGCATTATTAAAAAAATGTTTTGTATTATTATTTTTAAATAAAAAAAAAATTGAGGCTGATTATAACCAGATAATTTTTGTTTCAAAAATAGAATTGTATTAAGTGTAAGTATAAATTTGTTAAACAAACTATACAATAAATTAAAAAAACAATATATAATTAAGTGCTTCTCAATATTTTCTGGTAAGAAATTTTGACGCTTGTCAGATAATATATGTTTGTAGGCAGAAAAACTTTTTTTACGTATCATATTTCTGTATCAATATCAACATCTACAGTGTTGTCAAAATTTAAAATGTCATTTACTTTCGTTATCATTTAATAACCTACTTTTTTTATAGTTAAATTTAAAAAAAATTTATTGCTGATATTTCCTGGAACGACAGTTATTAATTTTTGGAAATTGTTTATCAAATGTATGGATTCATTTAATGGCATTCCTTCTTCTTCCAGTGCTGTAATTAATTTACTTACAAATGAATAATGGGCTTTAATAAATGCTAACTGATCGCGTAGTCCTATTTTTTTTTAAATAGACTGAGATTTTTCAATAAGAGGACTAGAACTATCTGAAAATTCGAAAATTAGAGTCTTTATCTTCTCAAAATGTTCAGTATAAAGAAGAGCTGCGTTAAGCCAAGTATCCTATCGCATGATTACAGACTCATGAGACAACAGAACGTCGGGTAATTTTTGTCTATATAACTGCACCCTTAATGGGGCTTTTATTAATGAATTTACTAAGGAAAAGTCATTTCAAATTGCTTCAGAAGATTAATAACATATCTTCCGCGAGTATCTGTAGTTTCGTCTACCATAAAATATATATACGGGTTTTTTAGAATTCTTATTATATTTTGAATGGTTTCAAGATGCATTTCGTTGACATATCTTTTCGTCAGTGTACTTTCGTCCGTCATTTTTTGTTGCCAAGTTGCTGAATTAATGAGAGCACTACATAATCCTAAATTAAATTCTTCCCGTTCGTTCCGTTTGGATGTTTTGGTTTATCGCAAAAGCATTTGAGATTAGTTAGTTTTTGCATTCTATCCACGTTTCTTTTATGCTCAGCCGTATTAATGTGTTGTGTGATCTGAGACTTGCTTTTACATGTAATCCATAATTTTAAATACATACTATAATGGTTATTCACACAAGTTGTAAAAAGTGCGTGTTTTTAACGAGTCGCAAGTTTGTTTAACAAGACTTGCTAAATTTAACAATTACTGCAATTAAAAAACAATAATTTGTTGGACAAAACTAAATAATCAAACATTCGACTTACTATTTTTCCGCAAACTTTGCAAAATACTCTATCACCTTCATCTCCATCATTTATCCAACTGGACGTTATTTTTCGCTTTCGGTATCTTCAAAATTTGATCACGTTTTCTTCACAAGCAAATTTACCGTAACAAGCTGTTTATCTGTTTAATAATACCGTCATAAATATGCTTGCTAAAGGAAATGCACCTAAAATAGTCAGTGGGGGTTTGAAAGCTTTCTATTTAATGTATATTATAATATCTCTCACGAATATTATTACTAAAAGCAATATACATAATCACAATCTTAGATAATTAGTAGTTTTAATCCTTCTTTTCTCCGCCTTCTTAGAAAACCGCAATAACACTATTTAGTTAAGGAAATTCCAAAATAAAACTGTTGAAAACAAAAGCTATGTTATATTATTCAGGAAATAAAATATTCTTTTTAGCATAAAATATGTACTATTCGGCTAAATATGCAAAATTATGCATTTTGCATAAAATCCGCTCCTATTAATAACAATTGGACATTCATGTGAAAAAATTGTTACATTTAAAGGTTAAAAGGATTAAAACATATTATTAGAGTAACTTAACAACGTCGACTATAAAATCACACTATAAACCATAATTATATATTATTTAAGGAAAATTGATATATAATCAGCAGCATATGAGAAAGAAAGAAAGACAAATACAAGCTGATATCAAAAGTTTTCTCAAAATAGAAAGAGGAAAAAAGAACTGTAAAAGTAGGCTTTCACAAAATGAGATAAAGAGCATTAGGATTAGAAAGAGTACCAAATAATAAAAAAGGCCTTAAAGAGTTTTTGTTTACGACATTGACAATGATTCCAATTGTGAAAATAAGGAAACGAATTAAAAATGCGAGTATAAAAAATCAATTAAAAGGGTATATACTTTAGATATACGGAATATGCGGATATTTTTTTGAAGAAGCTTTAAGGGACATCACCTGTTTGAAGCCTGAAAAAATGAGTTCTTTTGGGAATTTTCCTTGACTAAACTAAAAAAGCAATCAAAAATTATTTTAGACATTTATTAATCACACTTTTGAGCATACAAAAATTATTTTTATTTCAAATAAAAATGGCGGCTGCAGGCGTTGCAATTTGAGTCCCTCCCCTTTTTTTTACTTTCCTTATCCTATAATAAGGAAAGTAATGTAATCGGCGGAAATTTGACCTACCCAGTTTTTCATATTTCTGGACGAAATATAGCCTCAGGACACCAAAAAAGTTGGTTTGGGCCATTGGTTCGTGTGCATGTGTGTGTGTGTGTCTGTCGGTCTGTCAGTAAACAAGATATCTCGAGAACCGTAAGAGCTAGAGGTTTGAAATTTGGTATGCAACTTACTTGTAGATAAGGGGCCCAGTGCGAAGCTTTTGGTAAAAATCGGCCGTGCCGTTTGGTCGCAAGGTCGCAAAGCGGTCGCGAATCTAAACGGTTGAAGATACAAAAAATTTATGAGAATAAAAATGATTTGTTATCATGAGATAAACATGAATTTAAAATAAAAGTTGGTAAAATAGGAACTCGAAAAAAAATTGAAGCTCAGGATTTTTAATACACCGGGCGTTCATAAAATGTTTTGGGAAATTTATATTACCGGATAGATCAAATCGAGACGAACAAAAAATTACAATGAAATTTTTTCATCCGAGGTCAAATAAATAAGTTATAGCCGATTAAAAATTAATTAAACGGACCAATCCCAGCGCGCTCGGAGAGCTACTAGGCCGACTGCGAGAGGACGGGGGGAGCGGTTGGCCGCTAGGAGGGAGCAGGCAGGCGATAATGGCGAAGGCTGAGCGACCGAGCTCGCACGGTTACCTTCGGTGACGTAGCAAAATTGTAAGTACGAGTCAATTATTGTCTTGTACTGTTTATTTTAATCAGCTTTCGAGTGTTGGTCTAGCGACTCGTCCTTTTTTAAATTAACAAATTTTTAGACGAGAGCAGCGCAGGGCCGAGACGATGGACTCGCGCCTCGTCCTTTTTTAAAATAACAAGTTCCGGGACGAGAGCAGGATAAGGAAAGTCGTGTGATGTTCACACCAGATTTTTTATACTTTTGCGGCAGGCACTAGAAGTGCTGTCCGTCTTGACATAAAGGAATACAATTTTTTTTATTATTTATAAGTTTTGCTAGTCAAGTACACACGATTATTAAAAAATATTAATTTTTGAAAATTTAGCACTGTTTTGAAAAAACCTAACCCTAATTTGTTTATAAAAATCGTAATTGTAAATCAATTGTAAAAATCTTGTGTATTTCACTAGATAATTTATCTAAGAAGCTACAGTTAGAATTTCAAGTCAATCGGTTGAAAATTGTTTGAGATATAGCGCCTGCCGAGTTAGAAACAATGATTTCGAGATAATCGAGTTCAAAGTTTTAAAACTACTTATCAATATGAAATTTCTAAAGTAAGTGCTTGCTGATTTTTCTACACTGGATTATATAAAATTTTAGTGTTTATACTTCAACTAGCGACACCTATACCTGCATATCGACCATGGGTAATAAACAGAAATCGCGCGAGTATGCTTTGAAATTTAAAAAAAGCTATGCGAGAGGTCGAGCCTTTTTCTAAGCCTCGGAGCACTTAAAGGCGCTTCAAATAATGACCTTAATTTTTTTTAAATTCTTGTTGAATATCATTTTTGAGATGTTTACACGTCATATATAAAAAAATGTCCAAAAATGTTTTTTCAAACAGGTGTTACCGCTTAAAAGAATTAGAACGTGAAGCTAGCAGAACGAAAATTCTTACTAAATTTATGAAACAAAAATGACTGGACGGAAAATCACATGAAATTTATACGCAAACTTAGGCGCGGAGAATAGAAACTGTCCAACAACAGGCATGTATAGTTTACATGACATAACTAATGAGAATGCCTATTCGTTATTGGGTTATGCAACAGGAAATAATTGTCAAACAGTAAGCACAAATTGCCTACCATAAGACATTTACAATGGAGCGTGATGGTAAAACTGTAAATCAAATTAAACATATAACAATATTATGCAAGCTTGTTACAATGTAAGCTTATGTAGAGGAGTGGAAATAGAAACCGATCGCTATTTGGTAAAACTAAAATTTAAATTATAAAAGAAGCTTCAGATGGTGCGGTATGATATAGAAACTTTAGATTTGTAAGAAATACAACCAACTAAATACTGAAGAAACTGAGAACAAAAAAAAATTAAACACAGACAATGCAAAGCAGTTGGAAACACTCAAAGCTATACAATTAGCAATACAAAAATTCTTAGGTAACGGAAGGTTCAACTACAAAGTAAATAAATGATTTAATGGAAAACACAAAAAAGAAATGCGATAGTTTTAGAAAGAAAATGCTTTCATCTAAAAGAAAAAACAAGAGAATATAATTTATATAATTTTTATTAATTAAACATTACACAAGCGGACACCAATATAAAGCGCAAGTATACAAATAAAAAAAGGAACAAAATTGATATAGATTTAAAAAATCATTTAACAGCAATGTATGACATCAAAAAATACTTTAATAATGGAAAAGAGTTATATTACTTTATTGTATACAAAGGAAAAATGTGTACATTATCGAGATATAGTACTGGGCAAGTAATTATCGGTTATAGTTCATAGTTTTAGTCAAAAAAAAGGTCAAACAATATTGTAAGATCTGAAACTGGAATTATCAATTTTAAACGAGATATGATTCCACAAAAAACGGAAAACTTTGCCAAGCGTTGATGGATTTATGAATCTCTATGATTGTGGGGGTAGTTAAGGCAACAACGCAGAACCCTGTAGAGAAAGTTAAAATTAAGAGTGTGTTGTCAAATAACTTCCACAATAATAATGGTTTGGACAGGCTTATGTCTTGTCTGCTGATATTTTTAACTTAATACTAGCAAAAGCCACAAGGACATGTAATTGAAACAGAACAAGAATTGATTACAAGAAAAAGTTATTCTCAGCCTAGACCGACTATATAACAGTCTTGACGAGATCAAAAAAGAATTAGCCACAGTAATAAAGAATTTTAAAAATAAATCGGAAATGTAAATTCACTTATTAATAAAGGAAAACAAAATATGATACTGGGAAAAAATTAATTTTTTATTTAGAGGAATAAAGTAGTGAGTCAGCTGAATTAGGAACATTTATACGTATTTTTTGCAACAGAAGATTCTGCTGAAGAAAGGAAGCAAGAATAGCGAAGGGGGGCCGTTGTGCTTATTGTCTATAATATTATATATTAAGTGTTTTACCCAACGCTGACCTGCAATTATATATATAATATAATAAAAAAGAGTGATAAAAACTAACGATAGTGTATGGAAATGAGACATGAGTATTACCATAAATTGCACCGAAAGAGGTTTAATAAAAATAGAGTCGGAAGGTGCAACCAAGCAGGTCGTAGATGCTAAGGAAAACTATGGGAGAAAAGAAGATCGTTCAAAAAAAGGTGAATGGAGGATGATTCGAAAGACCTACAAGAAAAGGAAATTGATAACTGGAAAAAAGTATCATAAAATTGTTAAATTAGTAGTATTTAACCGAGTTCGGATTTTGGATTTAATATGTGCGAAAAATAATATCCTTTACTTTTTGTACACAAACTATTTCAAGACGAATTGGAAGAGAAGTTATAGCACATTGTTGATCATTTTCATAATGGAATTATCAAATTGTGAAGAGATATATTTGAATATATTTAGATTATGTTGTGATACTAAGTAGCGAAGGACTTCTTGCTGAGTAACAAATTAAGAAAGAAGTTTCTTCTTATCAAATAAACGCAATGCAGTAGTAGAATAAAAATGATATATTCTGAAATTGTATATTGAAGGCATCATCTCTTGCACAACCTATAACACAACAGTCATTTCAATGCTACTAAAGGCACTTTTACATTTAATCATAAAAAGAATCTTATTTCTTCCTTTATGGGCTTGCATGAATGCCTTGTGGCTTATACGAATGTTTTAAAATTACCTTTTGTGTTTAATTTCAGTTTATCAATTTCATCGGCAGATTGATTATGGAAGTATAAAATTGCATAGTGTATTTCAGACTCTGATACATAAATAGAGCCCAAATTATTAATAGAGGGTCAGGAACTTTAGAGAATGAGTTAGATTAGAACGTTTATTTTTAACTTACTAACCCTTAGCACTCCGTTGTCGCCGTATATGCTACATTTAAAATATGAACTTTAAATCCACTGTCACCGCTACTGCGACACGCTTTATTTGCTTATTCGGCACTTTTGTAAAAAAAACACTTGAGTAAGGGAAACAGTCTGTGTTTATATTATGTGTTTATATTATCTGTACTATGTTTATATCACAATATGCGTTGCTTTTTGTTTCCTTTCAAAACGTTGTACTCCCTTGCGTGGTAAAGATAGAAAGTGAAACTTTTGAACAAAACTGTGAAATAAGCGATGTGGAAGATGAACTCGATTTTGTGTTGCACGGAGATAATTTGAGTGAAATATTAGTAGACGATATCGGGAATAATTCAGGAACAGATAGTGACGATAGTGAGATAATAGTAGCGAGAAAAAAACGAAGAATTCAAATTATCGAATCGGATTTCGAAGATGAAGTTGTACCTGTAGACAACAGTGGATGGACCGATATTACAAGTGATATTTCCTTACAAAATATAAACTTTGTCACGGGAAATAAAGTTCCAGGCCCGCAAATTTTCAATATCGACGAACCGATACAATTTTTAAAATTGTATTTCACGGATGATCTCGTAGACGAAATTATAGCGGAAACGAACAGTTACGCCAAAAACAAATTGAGGAATAAAACTCTTAGCAAACATTCCATATGGCACACGTGGCGCGATACAAATAAAGAATTTCTTGGAATCATCCTCATTATGGGCACGATGCCTTTGCCAACTATGCAGGACTATTGGTTAACCAACAATAACACTAAAATACCATTTTTTTCAAATGTATTCACAAGAAGACGATTCAACCAAATATTTTGGATGTTACATTTGAAAACAATAGATCCTCAGAGGATAGACATTCGAACACGTATTCAACGGGTCAGTAATTTTTTAGAATACATCAATTCCAAATTTTCCAAGTATTTTATACCGGGTAAAAACATATGTGTAGACGAATCGGTTATCAAGTGCAAAGGTAAAATAAGTTTTATAACTTATAATCCTAATAAGCCTACGAAGTGGAGCATAAGAATATACGTTTTGGCTGATTCTGAAACAGGATATGTATACAATATTCTTCCATATTATGGCAGTATCACCTCCGAAAGTCTTATAAAACAGGAATTACCAGTCAGCGCTAGGATTCCGTTGCATTTATATGATAGATTATTGACCAACGTATCAGATGCACAAGGTTATCATATGTTTACGGATAGATACTATACCAGTATACCGTTGGCACAACAATTGTTGAAAGTGAAATGTCATCTGACAGGGACATTGAAAATGGACAGAAAGGGAATACCTGAGTCGATAAAGAAAGCCAAATTTTCCGAAAATAAATCTGTTGCTAATAAAAGGGGGAGCACGATGTTATTGTCTTGGAAAGACAAAAGAATAGTAACGCTATTGAGCACCAGTGATAGCGCTGAATTTATAACTAAAACAAGATTTTTAAGAGGAGGCGAACAACAAGATGGGCCAAAAGTTGTAGTGAATTATACAAATTCGATGAGCGGTGTTGATCGCGCTGATCAATACGCCTCCAGTTACTGTTTTATAAGAAAATCCCTTAAATGGTGGCGGAAAATGTTTTTTTGGGGCATGGAGATGTCTAGTATAAATTCATACATATTATACAAAAGTGTGAAAAAGAGTAGAAACGAAAAGCCACTATCGCATTGGAAGTTCGTAAAGCGATTAGTTGATCAACTGGTAGGCGACTTCCGAGAATATCGCACAAGACCGTCAACTTCAACGTCTGAAACCAGGTTGGACAAAAAGCTCCACATAATGCGAAAAGGCAACAAAAGAGACTGTGTAGTGTGTTCCAATAGACAAGAAAAAGGCCAAAGACGCGAAACAAGCGAGTATTGTGCTACTTGTCCCGGAAACCCCCGCATGTACATAGGGGATTGCTTTGAAAGATACCATAACATGCGTAATTTCAAAACATAAAATTTTTATTTTGTTAAAAGAAAATAAATTAAGAATCATTTTACATAATGTTATTTAGAAATAAATATTTTTTTTATTGCAGCAACCGTATTTTTCTGTTATATTATGTATTTACATTTATAACTAATATAGTGGTGGAGTTGCTGGTATCTCTATATGAGTCAATAGGCTGCAGTGCAAAGGGCTAAACATCTTGCAGCCACGATATTTTCATTATATCTTTGATATCGCTACCTGTAATTTTCGAATTAATATGCCTAGATAATATGGTTCTAAAATGATCTATTTTTATGTACTAATTTGGACTTTTATTTCGATTGTTTTTATATTTTTTTACCATGTGACCTAGTGAATTATATTTTGATAAGATCTGAAAAGAATTAACATTATGGATTGAACACGAGAATTTATGAAGGTTGCAAGTTTATGCGTAGTTGGGAGTGGAGGTGATTTCGGAATGAATTCTATTAGACATACACTTCGTTTTTAGGTTACCAATTTTTCCTCTAGAAAATTGTTATGGTAACAAACGTCTAGTAAATCGTGAGATACTGGTTTAATCTCTACCACAATATTCTTAAGCTTTCTTGTTTTTAAATATTTTGTTAAAATAGCATGTTAATCCAAATTGCATGCTGCAGTTACTGAACCGGTTATCTTCTATTGAATTCACTATTATAAGAATGGAATCGGAAAAAAAGAATTATTTGAAAGAAGCAAAAGGATCTGTTTTTGTAATAAATTATTAATTGGCAATACTAACTACATACTATGACTTAGTGATCGCTGGTTCTTAGTCGACCTGAAGGCTTGTTCGGAACAGCTCGGGACGTTGGTAAAAATTATTTCTAAGCCATATAGTAACATCCAAGGGTTTTCACGCCTAGATGATTTAGATGGTCTAGTTTATAATGATACCGTTCGGTTGTCGAATTACTCGAATTATATTCATTGCTTGAGTAAGAAGTTCGAAACTGCAGTTGTTAGAAATAAAATCATTCGTAGCTGCAACTATTAAAAATGTGTTTTTTTAATATCAAACATTTAAAAATGCTTACTTTGGGTCTATACTCTCATGAAAATGTATCTGAGATTGTTTATAAAAAACATTTTATAAGTCCAATCAGTCTTACTACAGTTGTCCGTTAGAGTTTAAATAAGGTATATTTTTGGAAGGCACTATCTAAAAATAAAATAACAGCTGTCAGTTATATAAACCTTGCTATCTATCCATGGGGCATGGTTTTCGGCTGTGATTCACACGAGGAGGTTCGTGCGTAGAAAACAAAGACAGGCTATACATTTGAACGGAAAGGAAACAAAGACGGCTGACATGAAATTTAGCATGGATGTGCCCTGAAGTCTTGATTTACACGAAGAGGTCCGTGCTTTTGTGTGCGCAGGTCGGGCCATCCTAGCTTTCTGCTGAATGACTGGCCGGCCGCGGCTGTCAACGGAGCGCTGCATTGCCGAACGCAAAAAGCGCGTCTGCCTCGGCCATTTGGTTTGATTCCGCCGAACAGAGCTTCGATTGTAAGTGAAATTGTCTCACGTTCCCGATCTAGGGAAAGAAGCTGATCCAGGGGAAATACCGATCTAATTAAAAATTTATTTGTTTCCACCTTGTAAAAATTTGAGGGAAGGCGGATGAAAAATTGTTAGCCCAGGACGCAAAAAGCACCCCTTGGCGGGCAACTCCTAGTAAATAAATATTTTAAAATGTACAAGCTGTAGAGGATTTTTATAATGTTGTCATTTATAAAGGACGGGACAGAATAAGAGGCAATTTTTGAAAGGTTGGCAGTCTCGCTGCATCGAAGGAACGGGATTACAAAGCTATCGGCCGTGGTCTATATACTGTAGAATTTAGTTACGATGGAGCGATGAACGCTGTCGTGCTGTCAGTCCGTGTAATAAGGTTCAGAACTTGGAATAACCTCCGTCAATGACAAAAAGGAAGCCTGAAAGACCAAAATCAGTGTAAACTATCAAAAACATGGAGAGCTGTAAGATTTGCGATCGGAAAAGCTTCAGTCGCTCGACCCGCCTGCATAGTACCAAACTTTAAATTTCTACCAGAACAATAAGACGGATTTTACACAATGATCTTCACTATTATCCGTACAAAATTGAAATCTTTTAAGCTTTTAAGCAGATCATGCTACCTTAAGATGTTTCTGTGAAGAGTTTTTGAAGTTGGTTGGATATCATACACAACTTACGGGTAACTGAGGAGGTGTATTTTTATTTGTTTGGCTACGCCAATAAACAAAACTTTAGATGTCGGAGTAGCATAGACCCTTGATATCTTCAACAACAATTTCTCTATTTCGTGAAAGTTACTGTGTGGTGCGCTGTATTATAGGGCTCTACTTTTTGGAGGATTCTCGTGGAAATGTGTCCATGACTTTGAAGAGATATGCATGCATGTTGGAAAACTTATTCAACAACTTGGTCCTTGGCCCTTTTTAGCAAGCCGGAGCTGCCAGCTACAGAGCAAGATTAAGCAGAAATATTGTGAATGGCTTGTTTTAAACTCGCGCCAGCTTGTGATTTCTCTCTGTGGGGTTATTTGAGGAGTATAGTTTGCCAGGATGAATCATTGAGCATTATCGAGGCTCTCAAACAAAAAATACTGAGTAATGTGATGACGAACTGCAGTACCCGCCATTTTCAAAAATTAAATTATGGAAATTTACTTTTCTTAAATGCTTTTTAGCATATTTCAATGTTGTTCCCTATTCATAAATCTTCCGCTTAAAGCCATTAAATTGTTAACAATTTTGCAAATAATGCATTCATGTGTATATAAACTCTAGTAATAACTTCAGTTTTATTGTAAATTCGAATTATAACAATGAATGCATTTTATGTTTATGGGCGTTCTTTTGAGAATAGCAGTAAAATGGAAATTGTTTGTAATGGAAGACGCAGAGAGTAAGGCATTACCCGCTACATTTCTGAATTGCCGACAAAATAGCTATTTATAACGGTCTAGAAAATGAAAACTTTATGAATTTAAAGCCTCCACTGCAGAATAAATTCTGATCTTCTATATGTATCAGTTTTAGGGTAATAAAGGGAAGAATTTTCCAGCGCGGAAATGAAAAAGCTGTAAACTTTTTTATTATTCCCGTATATTATATCTCCAACGAACTTTTATTGAAGTTCAAAACATAAAGTGCATCAAGTTACACCTGAAAGATTAGGTTACGTTAGACGGCGCGCCGCTGAGCGCTGCACATACTTTCTCATTAGGCGCGCGTTCAGACAACTCGCCCTGGTTCTATCCCGGGATGCGGCGAATTCTATTAAGCCACGCAATTTGCACGCTGCGAAGGCGGCTTGGTAAAAATTTAAAACATCATCGAGCCATATTTGGCGCATTTTCAGTTTTGCTCTCGTTCCCTCCGCGCGACTCGGCCGTATCAAACGGAGCGTTCGATTCTGTTGTGAAATACTATTATGCAGAACTGGAGGAGTGAAATGTTTCCACGTTTGCAGAAATGAGCTTTTCGCCTTAGCTCGATGTAATATTTAAGATTGCGAATTGTCCTCCTTGACATGCAAAATTCGTCCCTTTGAGAGCGCAAAGGTATTTGAAAGAAAGCAATTTTTGAATAGAGCGCAATGAACTAACATATAAATATACAGATTTGATGTTGATGTTGTTATGATGAATTGCTTAGTCCATCAAGTCAAGACATAGAATTAATACTTCGCAACTCTTTATTGGGAAAATTATACAATAGGAATAAAACCACTATACTGTGCGAATTTTTCAGTAAAAAGTAAAAGTAATGCAAACTTGAGTAAAATAGCCTGGTTACTTTTACTTTTATCGCAACTTAAAATGGTTGCTCTATAATACAAGATTTGGTTTTTTTGGAATGTAAAAATAAGTGACAGTTTTGATATTTTTCTCATCCGTTCACAGATGGTAGCTTTTTAACTTTTATTAATGAACTGGACCTCTTTTAATACATAGCTTTGCATTTACAGATATTATAATTAATTTTTGAGAAGGTTTGATCTCTTTTTGTTATTTTTCCAAAAATGGTAGATATAAACAAGATCAAGAACAAGCGAAACGTTATAATCTTCAACAGCAAATCAATTAATGACTTTTAATAAACAAACAATTTACCTGCCTTAAAATTCCACTCAACATTTATTTTTAAAAGGATGTGTACAAAAAGCAAGTGCAATAAATCATCTTAAATTCCTTCTTCGAAACCAATTCGCTATGGCTCGCTTCATACCAACGGATTTATTGTTTATTGAGCACCTTAGAACTTTTAGGTTTTATAAGAATTTACTAGTTGAAGTTAGAGTATGATAAAAAAGAACAGCAAACCAATAAAATATTATTCTATTAGAATCCCGGAACATTTTGCATTGTAACACAATGCTAATTGGACCGCATTCATTGGAAAGAAATTAGTGAAAACTTGGAATTATGGGCGTTCGAATTAAGTATAATCTGCTGTATAATATACAGGGTGATTTATACCAGGAGGTGAAAAATGAATATTTGTGCGTGGGATTGAATTGTAAGCAAAAAATGTGAAATAATTTTATTTCCGATCGGTCTTTGTTTGGAGATACTTTTGAAAAATATAATTTCAAGTTTCACAAAAAACTAATAATAATCTATATGAAAACATTATTTAATCACTGTAGTGGTTACACAGAAAGAAAAACCATTACTTTAACTTACAACTCGTATTTGAAAAGTCCACCGCCAGCCGCGATGCAAGCCTGACTACCTAGAACCACTGAATTATAAACTGCAGCAAAATCTTGTTTATTTTTTATTTGAAGGACAGTGTTTATAATTCTCATAATTCCTCTTTATTGTAAATTTCCTCTGCATAGGTCACTGAACTCGACCGCGCCTACCCATCTAGCTTCCATTAAAATGGTTTAGCCATTCTACAACAAGCCATGCAGCATGCGGTGGCGCACCATCGTGTTGATACTACGTTGCAAATGGAACGTTTGCTGATAATTCGTGCAAGCGATTATCCAACGTTTCGTAGGACGCAACATTTGAACGATGCGGCAGAATTTGTGTTGGCAGTAGACGACCGTTGAAAATCTCACACCACATGTTAATCAAAAATTTGTGTTGAAAACGATGTCTTTCACGTGCCTACGGATTTGTACTGACCATGCATGCTCTTTGTGGCAGTTATTGATACTGTTTCTGGATCACAAAATGGAACGAATAAAGTTAGGATTTTGCCCGTGCTGTTCGAGAAGCCATCGCGAAAATGCTAATCTTCGTACTTCATCTCCTGGTTGTACCTGATGAATACGCTGTTAATGGTAAGGATGCAACACTTCCCTGTTTAAAGTACTCCAAACGAAGTTTTAAGAAACTTGCAGACGGGTTGGAATTCTTCTGGTACTAATAACTGGTTCGTTAAGCACTACATCAATTACTTCTTTTTCTCTTGCAGCGTTGTATTGTAGATTTACACCAGCAATATGACGATTATCAATTCCACATTATAGCAGTCTTTGAAATGCACTGCGAGATGGCTGACGTCTATTCGGAAATTTTCCTTAATATTCGATTGTTTTTTTTTAAAGCATCGAACTGCATTTTTAGTAAGATTTGTATCTTATTTACACTAACAATTTAGAGGAATACTATGTGACAACTGTCAACAACTATTAAATAAGTATTTTGTGTCAAAGCAATTTCCACGACTTACTATCAATTTTATGGAGAAAAATTATAAGTTCAGAAAACTTCATGCCCCTGTATCTGTAAAACAGAGGCGATCGAAAAAAAATATTTTACATTTTTTGCTTACAATCGAATCCCAAACATGAATTTTCATTTTTCGCCTCCTGGTATAGATCACCGTGTATTTGAGTACAATGATGTTATTTTCATTGTTTTAATTTCTTAATTTATGAAAAATCCAATTCAAGTTTGCTTTATTACTTCTACAAGGTGTTTTAAAATCCCCTTCCCTCCTTAAACTGAAGTATAAAGAATTATTTGGTTTGTTTTTCTTTAATATTGAAGCATGGCTTATCCTTTATGAAACGTGTCATATTTCTTTATCGTTGAAAGATAGAAGTCGAAATAGCATACATTCACCATTGCTTATTGTTTTTTTATTATTAAAATAAAGAGTACAACCGGGATCGCGAAAATAAATTAATGAGTTTACCATATCTGCGCGTGTGTGCTTAAAGTGGTTTCCGAGGTTTAGAAGTGATTATTAAACCTCGCCCTGGATTATCCTGAACTATACAAACAGATGAATTAGTCATTCTTCTCTAGCCTTCTTGCGTGCAGTATTGGATGTATGCTTCTTTTAAATGTTTCCGCATTTCTTTGTGCAATAAATGGAATCCTTTTATTCTACTGATATCATCATCTCATTGGTAGGCGTCTTCTGTGTCTTTTTCTCAACCATGGTCTCCATTATATTATTTCACTTGTCTTTGGATCTCACTATGTGTCATGTACTGTATTACTATCTTAATTACGTCTGTTATTTCCTTTCTGGAATCCATTGGTTCCATCTTCTGTCTTTTATTATGATACCCACAATTGATTCCTTTATGGCTGGTTGCGTAACTTGTATTTTTGTTGTTATTTTATTTATGACAGGGTATATTTGTGCTCCATATATCACGATATTATTTGTCTATGTTACAGACATATATTAACGTTCTGTATTGTGTTTATTTTGGACACATTGTCATTGTTTTGCTTAAATTAATCATTGGACATATATCTCTTAATTTTATGCCTAATTCTATTAATATCGCTTCGAAGTCATATTTTTTACGAATAGAACACCGTTAGTTAATCTTAAGTCGTCTAGACGTTATCAATACATATAAATTTCTTTGTCTTGTCAGTCTAATTTTTAATTATTTGTCGCAAAGGTACCGTAAATAACTCATATTGTCCTGTATGATACTTTTGTTAATAGGGAATTTACTTGTACTTTCGTGTGCCTTCACACATGATGACGTCTGTGCGTGTTTACTTCGTGTTAAAGTTTCATAACAATAGTCTATTTTTTCATGCTTATGCTTCCATCACAGCCCACCGTTCTATGCAGTCGAAAGATTTTTCAAAATTTATAAAGATCATGCAGCGGTTGAGATTGTTATTCGAGTTTTTTTAATGTTAACAGATTGTCGGTGGTACTGTAATCTTTCCAAATGTTGCTTCTGCTGCTTGTTGGTAATAGCCTAATTCGTTTTGTTGTTCTGTTTGCGATCATTTTTGAAAATCTGCATTTTTATGGTCATTATGGTAATTATGCCATAATTTAGAAATCTTTCTCATCTTCTGTTTTGTTTCTGTTGTTAATTTTTGGACTCTTAATATATTATTTTTGTAGCTTTAAATGACTTTTTGTTATTAAGGTTTTTAAATGCCGAAGTAACTTCTTTAATATGCTTAATGTTTTTATTTCTTTATTTAATTTTCCTAGGTACCTTTTCTGTTTGCGTTAAGTTTATTGCTATCAGTTAGTTTTCTACGTGTTTGAGTTTCTTCTCTTTCTGATTTTCTCACCAGAAGATGATCATTTCCACTATTAGAACTGTTCTGTCTTGAACAATCGATTTGTTTGGAACTAATGAACAAAAGCCGATTTTATAGTATTATATGCGGCAAATCAGTTTTTGTTGTGCTTTTTTTTAAGTTTATTCGTAGCATATGATCACTGACTTTCTGTGATAACATATTTCCTCTGTGATTTCTACTACCTAATCTGTATTTTGTACGTCTTTCATTTCATCATTGTTTTTTTCAAAATCTCATTTAAATCGCCTACAATTATTTGTAGTCGCATGTTATTTCCTCGTAAAGGAATTATACTTTCTTTGAAATAAATTATGCTTTGGACTTGCCTTTTTTTAATGATAAATTTAGCACCCCATTGGCACTTTGTAAAAGAATGCATTTCATGACTATACATTGATGAAGTCATCTTTTTTCTTTTATACTCTATTACTGATAAATCTATTATGCTTTACTCGATATTTTGCGTTTCACTTTCTAAATTGTCTTGTTATAGTGGTATACGGTTGTATACTGCTATCGTGATTTTTTTTTTAAATTTATGTCGATTTTTTGCCTCTGCAAAAATCCGGTGGCTAGAGTTTTGAACTCTACATTTATTTTGGAATATTTTAAGGGAAATATTAATATTAAAACGCTGCTCTTGCTAGACGGATTGCCGAGTGGTTTAGTATATGGAAAGGGTAAGATTGATGGTTGGAGTATGATTTCTTCTAAACTATGTAATTAATTGCTAACCTTGATGTCGATCAATCTATAGTAGATGTAATCGTTGTTTGCATACGTTAGATCGGAAAAATATGTTCTACTAGGAGGTTTTAGCATCTAGTCAAATGTTATAATCAACAATTAAGTGTCTGAGCTAAGGAATTTGCAATAAACGTCCATTTTCTGATCATAGAAGTCGTCCAGTTGTATTGCTACATGATAAAGCTAGACCCTGTATTTTTTACTACCAAACTCACATTATTGGAACTAAAGAAGGAAGTTTTAGCGCATCCTGCCTACCGATCGGGTATTCTTTCGTCTGATTTATACTTCGTCTATTCCATACAACATGTCTTATATAGACAGTATTTTTACAATTTTGAGGGAGTGAAACAGACAGTCGAACACTTTTTGGCTTGCAAAGACGGATGTTCTTTCGTCGCGGGACTTCACTAATACTTGGAAGACGAGATGAAGAGGAAAATATTTTGACTAAAACCTAGGTCTTTTGGTATAAATAAATAATTTTGAAAGAGTTGTTTGGACTTTTAAGAACTACTTAAAGTTGAAATTTTAACTTTTAGTAGTTAGTTAGTAGTTCTTCGGAAGCTTGATTTTAATAATTTGTTTAACTTTACGAACTAGGTTTTTCTTATTTGATTAGCTACTGTTATTGTTGCAGATATTTGTCAGAACTTGTAAAATCATCGTTCACAAGCACTTCCTCAAATAAATTATGGAAGCAATGCTCATATACGTCTCTGCAGGACTGATGGAAATTGAAATAAATTTATTTTGTTTTCAGTAGAATAGGCTTGTATAGGTACAATACTGTAATAAGCAAAATATTTGATACTAGATGTAGTTGTATACGTTGAATAATGACTCTGAGTATATTGTGCGTGACGTGCGTGTCTAAATAATTAGATCATCATGATAATAGACCGAACCTGCTTTTAGTGGTACTTCATTTTTATTCGTTTGCGTTTATATATACTTTAATTAGGATAATAACTTAATTAATGCCCGACCATAATAACAATTATCGTTGGGATTTCAATCAACGTATTTTACATAATTATACAACATTATAAAGTCATTAGTAGCTTTTAAATTATTTTTAGAGTAAAGGATTGTTATTCTGAAGCGGTCTTTGTTGGACATAAAAAGCAAGTATATAGTTTCTAACCGTTTAAACTTGAATATTTTAAACGCTGAGTTAGAAAAAATGTTTATAAGAATTTTTTAATGTAGGCTATCAGAAATGCATTTTGATTTCAATTAAATATATGTAAAAACATATCAGCTTAGCCATCAGGACGCTATCTCAGTTATTAAGCCTAAATGACGGTCCACTAATGATTTGAAATTATATAATTATTGTTTAGTAATTAATGGGAGTGACTGAAGCTTAATGTCTAATATGTCCTAGTTCAGAATGTTAAGATGTCAGTTTTTTATCTTCTGGTCTTTCTTATTCATCTTTATTAGATTTAAATTTACCCATTGCCATAGTTTTTCATCATATATAATAAATAAAAATGTCTCTCTAAAAGTTTATTATTAATGTATTCCATATGCATTATTTCTGTTTCTCTTGGTTTTCTGTAATTTTATTTTTTAAAGGGTGTTCCGAATTTTAACTGCAGCTATAAATAACTGTGATTTATCTTCATTGATTATTTATAGCACCAACAGGTTTTTTGGCTGAAGTATTTCCTCCAAGTATTCCCTAATTTCATTTTAAACCATATTTCCGCAAAGGCCCGAGGATTCACTTTTTTATGTGAGGCGTTAGACCCAGTTTTTTAGTCTTTAAGCGGCGGGATGGCGGTTTTACTGCGAAATCGATAGATAACACATTTCTTCGCGGACGCCCGCAATAAATTTTCTTTTATCCAGTTTGAAGGTTGATGCAGCACATTAAAATTACATGCGATCTCTGCTATTTCCCATCATTCTGGTTAGGATCGGAAATACGCCACACATCTTGTTCGGTTTCAGGGCACAAAGCGCGCAACCCGACATGACCCAATAGAATGGTTTTACGATTCCAGGATCCCTTTATACCTTCCTTACTCTTTTGCCTTGGAAATCCTTCCCTAAGATTGTACAGATTACGTTGCGTTTTATATCCGGCGAGAGATATTGCTCAGGTGCGTCCTTATGATTACTTATTTCGTGTTTCGGGGATTTTTCGGCGAGCGGCTGGGTCCAGGCCAGCGATGCTGATAAGAAGGTCGCCCGAGTCTTCCCATTTTTAACGAAGCCAACCGGCCGTGCGGTTATCTCTGGTCAGCAGCTTAAAAGTCGCATTAGAGGCGGCCGAGCTGAATTTATCGAATATATTCGGTTATTAGATTATGGCATTAATATCGAGCAGCAGCAGATTTAAAGTATTACATATGCTAATGAAGAACTAAATCCTTCGGAGGATAGATAGCGAGCGCGCCTGAAATACATTATGGCGGCTAAAACCGCCTAGTAATTTAGAAACCTCAAGGCTCCCAGACTTGGTCAGTTTATATAGAGTTAAGCAGGTAACTTCCGAGTAATCGATATCTGTTTTACTGGAATTGTTTCTTATTAACTTAAATTGTATAGTACGCTGTAATATCAGATCGAGCACATTTTTCATAATAATAGTAATAATAATAATAATAATAATTAATTTCCTCCAAACTATTTAAATTACAAAAGTAAATAAATTATTACATGAGATCTTTTGTGTTTCAATAAAAAACTTTTATTAACTATTTATTTAATAGTTAAAGTGAACATATCTATGATCTAATTGATTGTTAATTATCTGTATCTTGCATTTAACATGCGTTTAAGAAATATAAGGTTACAAATAACTTAAAAAAATTAAAAGACATTTTAGGCTAATATACTGTAGCGCTTAACTCTTCAATTTGTTGGAATAAATCGACTCCGAATTTAATTTTGATTAATACGTTTGTATTATTTTGTAGACAAACTGATATTTTTGATATACAAGGAAGAATTTTATGGCTAAATATCACGTCTTGTTTTTTGATAAAACTGTATCGTTAATTTTAGATTGACGAATATCATTTGAAAATTTAGATTACTTTATGTATTCGAAACTGATGAGCTTAGTGAGTTTACATTTAGTAATTACGCATTTACTTTGAACGGAACATATTCGTAGCAACGTCTCCCAAGTAAACTTAATGTTAGCATTTTATTACATACACATGACAAATATTCTATAATAATCTTTATAAGGTCTTTGCTGGAAATATGGAACCAATGTTAATATAGTAAAAAATGTGTCTGAGAACGACTTTACTGACTGGGAGCTAGATACCGACGAGTGAGCACATGTACTAAGTCATTGTTACATTTTTAATGACTGGGAACATTAATTTGCAGACGCTATTGAGATAACTCAAAAGTTTTTCAGGAACAATGTAATGAATGCAACACGAATAAAGGCATGATACAAATAATTCCTAAATTACGGAAAAGCAATGAACAAAAACTGTCAAATGTACGGTCTATAATCAGCAAGGGTCTACGACTACTGTTGTTCTCGTATTATATAATTCGATACTTTCCATCCAGACTACCTATTTCTACAGACAGCGTCAAAACTGGTAGAAAGATCCATCAATAGAATATGCTGGAAAGCGTTAAAAAAAATTTTACTTATTAGAAATGGATGTGATACCTATGTTATTAAAATGTTTGCACATAAAACGCGCAATTGCTAGATTAAGTCTTTCTCTGTTTAATATTATTAATTTTTAAGGCAAAAATTGCATCTAAATACGTACTCTTTAGGTTTGTTACAAAATCTCGCATGACTTTTTGTCAAAATTTAAAATTGCACAAGGGTTGTTATATAGTTATATAGTTTGTTTATTTACAAAAATGCGGGACAATTTTTAAGGCAATTTTTCGAACTATAATTCTTCAACATGACAGCTTATTGAATTAAGGAGAACGGTGTAACACCGTGAAGGAAACTTTCTACAGCGGTGCGAAATCGTAACGGTCACTTCCGGTTACCGTTAACCGATTTGGCTGAAAATCAATCCCATGGAAGGTACTGACCTAAGATGTGTGTATGCCAAGTTTGAAGTGAATCCGTTAAATAGAACGGAAGTTATAGTGTCTCCAGACACACAGACAGACAGACAGGGTGATAATCTCATTAACTTTCTAAAAGCTCCGCTGTAGAAAATTAATAAAACTGAAAATTGTTCGATTATTAAATATATTAATGGAAGTGAATTGCCAAGTCACTGTATTTGAAAAAGAAAAGAGGAAGTTATCACTTCATAAAGACTATATCTGTAGAAAAAATTTACTGGTAATGTAGTGCATTTACAAAGCTGCGTTTATAACTCTAAAGGAAAGCGGGAATAAAGGCCAAATTACATCATTATGCACTCACTGCATCTGTGCCACCAGAAAATGTTAGAAATACAAGCAGAGAGCATTGTAGACCATTGAAAGATTCAGTGCCGTCATGTAAAATATCAGCAGAACCTAATCATGTTGTGTTCCATACCTTTGTAGCAAGAAAGCTACGAAAGAAATTATGTCTCACTCTAGGAGAGTGGATTGCCATAGGTTGTATTTGGGGAATGATTTACTTATCCTAGAGACATTCGGAATTTGAAATTAAAAATTCATGAAACGCAATATGCTTAATGACACAATTTTAATGTTTACTACATCAAATTTACGAACATTATCACCGGCCAACTTTTTGATTATAGAAGCCTCGTTTATCTATATAACATATCTCAGCTGCACTCCTTGCATAAATTAGGTCCAGCTAAGTGCAGGATACTTCTGACATAAGACCCACAAAACAGAGTATTGAATGACTGGGCAGCTTTCGATTACATCAATTTCGGTGCCCAAATCGTGATAGCGAAAAAATAACAATTAACACGATTTTTCCCAGTTGTAGAAAAATTCAAATAACAGGAATCTTACGAAATAATCAAGAAAAGGAATTTACTTGAAAATATCTTCCATTTTTCTTCTACTTCAAGATAGTGATATACTTTTTTGTGTAATCTTGTTTTCATATTTTTTCTTATTCTGTGCATTTAAATTTTAATTAATTTATTTAATTAATTTATTCCTATTTAATGAATAATTATAATAAAAGTATTTTTAATAGAAATAAATAAACAAGTTGATATTCATAATATTGATAATAATTAATAATTTGACGTTTGATATCAACAAAATCGATACTTCGAATACCGATTTTTGAATAACAACAGGTATATTGGTCAAATGGATTATATAGTCTTATTCATATACGTGTCAGTTTATAGGAATAATCTTCTTATTGCTTTGTTGAATTATTAAATTAATTAAGTGAATGTAAAAGAAAGTAAACTGCTCTCTAGCAACGTGGGCATCTGCTGCTTTTTTCAACATTCACGAAACAGGAATTTCACTACAACGTTTAGTCTTAACATAGTGGTGGATTCTTTGCTGCGTTTGCGGGCAATTTGTTACTTATGTATATTTAATTACTGCAAATTAATAGAGACGTTAACCTATAGTCCACTATCTTTACCAACATATTCAAGTAGAAGCCTTCAACGTACTTAGAAAATAGCGACATAATTACTTGGAAGTGTTATTATTTAACATTCCTTTATAAAGAAGGATTATATCAAAGAAAAAAGACGTGCCAAATTATCTTGCATAATTATGTTTTATTAAGATCATACAGCCTATATAAAATAGTAATTTCTCATAATACAATTCATATTTGAACAGGTACATCATCTGAATAGTATTACGCATCTATGATGGTTTACGTAAAAATTTTACTAATTTATAGATCTTTTTATGAAGATAATTTTGTATGTAATGCTTTGATATAAATGATAATAATAATACGAATAGCCTTTTATGCAAATTGTTGCTATTAAAAAATAAATCAACATATAGTGAAAAAAGTTTCAGAATCACGGATCCACCGTACTCTAATATATGTCCCAGTGGCTTTTATTTATTTCCAGAGCCAATTTTTGAATTAAATTCGGGAATTCTTTGATAACTAGGACCGAAATTTTTTCAAAAAGATGTGACTGCTCATAAATGAAATAAACGTTCTGATGAATGAGAAAATGATGTTTAATAAAAGTGGAAAACTAATTTCACAACTTAGTAAAATAATTATCGCGAAAATATAGTTTTTGAAACTTAAAAAACACCACTAAAAGTATATTACAGTTTGAAACTCGGTAGAAGTTGAAACTTTATGTAATTTAAGATGTTAATGAAAATCTGCGATTGTATTTATGTTTTTTTTACTTACGTTATGGAAGTGACGATTGTGTTTAACATTCATAGTGAATAGAACCATTATGAAAATCTGCCTGTTATAACACGGACACTAAATGTAGAATTTACTAATCAAAATCTTTAATATTCTCTAGTATTTTAAGGGCTCCATATATAGGTTACTATATAATAAATAGAATATTCATCATCATCGTTATCACCCAGCCTCTCTTGTCCACTGCTGGACATAGGCCTCCTCTATAGAGGGAATTTGGAATTAAAACGCCACGCTTGCCAGGCGTGTTGGCGAGTTGGGCAGGAAAGGTAAAGGAGGGGGGGTTGTATTCATGTGTTTATTAGGATTGCAGGTTAGGACATGATTTTTCCAGGTATTTAAGGATGGGGGTTAGTCATGGTTCGCATAAGGCAGGGACGCACCCCTGAAGTAGACTCGACTCCGTTGGGATCACGGGGTGCGTCTACCTGCTACTTATATAGACCAGGGAAATTGTATTTTTACGTGCCAAACTCCCCATCTAAAAGGTAAAATATGGAAAAGATAGGAAAAATTCCGTAGAATTTGATGAAATAAAATTAAACAGCTAATCGTTGCGGAAGTTATTTAAAATGGCGCCCAAATTTCGCAAAAAACGGTTTTTCGCGTTTAAAAAAAATCTAAGTCTCGAGTAAAAAAAGTTTCAAATAAGAGTTTTAGATTTCGTAAAAATTTACAAAACAAACTAATTTTGATTAAAATAAATACAAAAATGAGGTAGTTATCGCAAAAAAACGGTTTGAAATCGTGTTTTTCTTTTAATGCTTGTATCTTTTCTAAAACAAAAGATATCGCGCTGAAATTTTGAAAAAGTATAGTCCTTAATAAGTAGAAAAAGCAAGTTTTTCGTTTTGTGCTAAAATATTTCACAGATTTTGCGCAAATCGATTTTTTGTAGAATTCGATTTAAACAGGTTCTGGAGCACTTAAAGAAACGTGCTAGAGCTTAAAATTTTTTTAAAGAAATTTAGTATGAGGTACAATGAGAACGCTATTTTTATAGGAATTGCAAATATGCAAAAGATGGACGTAAATATTTTTTGTGCTTACTGCACATTACGCAATAATATAATGGGCATATATTTGATCTAATCTCTTCTAGCTACTCCTGACTAATTGTAAGTATCTACAAATTTTTAAATACTCCACTGATATTCAATTTTTTCAAAATTGATTGAAAAATAACAATCAATGAGTAAGTTGCATTTTTGGGGCTTTAATTAATTAATTTTAAAAAATGAATACGATATTCGTATTCAGCACATCGAATTACCGTCGGCGCTCCCCCCACTCTACCATCCGACTCCGGCTGGCGCGGCCCGCGCTTGCCTTCTTCACTTTGAGATGTGATTTAAAGCATTTAATGTCAATTAAACGAGCCGAAATATTTTTTTTATTAAAAATATACGTATTCAAAATCGATATCCCGGAGGGCGTGCGTTGTACGATGTAAATTACGCCCTCAGGATTTTTTTGAAAAAAATAAAATTATTTCGGCCCCTGGAGATCCTACAAAAAACTTTTTTTTTCATAATTTGTAGAAAAATAGCAGCTATCGATTGGTAATAACCCGATTTCCATATAAATTGAACTGAAAAAGATATGTGAGTTTTTTGGGGTAAAACTTTTTATCGATATTTACGTCCATCTTTTGCATATTTGCAATTCCTATAAAATAGCGCTCTCATTGTACCTCATACTACATTTCTTTAAAAAAATTTTAAGCCGTAGCACGTTTCTCTAAGTGGTCCAGAACCTGTTTAAATCGAATTCTACGAAAGCACCTTTTTTACGAAGAAGTCGATTTGCGCAAAATCTGTGCAATATTTTAGCACAAAATGAAAAACTTGCTTTTTTTACTTATTAAGGACTATAATTTTTCAAAATTTCAGCGCGATATCTTTTGTTTTAGAAAAGATACAAGCATTAAAAGAAAAACACGATTTTAAACAGTTTTTTTGCAATAACTACCTCATTTTTGTATTGATGTTAATCAAAATCAGATTGTTTTGTAGATTTTTACGAAATCTAAAACTTTTATTTGAAACTTTTTTTACACGAGACTTAGATTTTTTTAAACGCGTAAAACCGTTTTTTGGCCAATTTTGGGCGCCATTTTGAATAACTTCTGCAACGATTCAGCTGTTTAATTTTATTTCATCAAATTCTACGGAATTTTTCCTATCTTTTCCATATTTTACCTTTTAGATGGGGAGTTTGGCAAAAAAAGATGTATTTTTGATAATTTCCCTGGTCTAATATGAATAGAATACCGACTGCAAATAACCGACTCGGAAGATTACGTCTTCTATGACAATTATATATATCAAAACCATACCAAATTAGTAATGAATTACGAAGAACATGTTCGAAGTTACATGTATTTAAAAAGCAAAGAAATATAAAAACAAACTACATATAAGAACAATACGAAAATTATTATCTTTATCAACGAAAAGATGCTTATCATGAGAAGGGTTTTTACTTTTACATGGCGATGCCGCTTGGAGCAATTGAAGGCGATGATTAGAAGTAGCGGTTCTCAAAATTTTCTCCCAACCCTCTTAGTTGCTCAGTTGTACTTCAAATGACAATATAAATGTAAATAATGTCGTCTTCTGCCTTTTTATACTACAGCATAATACGGAATAACTGAAGGTGGAAATAGTGGGCTCTATTTCTGGAATACAAAACGAAAGTAATACTGTCCCCGGGGCGTACTTTTACGAAAATACAATTGTTGAAGACTTGAGCAAAATATGACGCTAGCTGAAAAAGTATAAGTAACTTCTGATGAATAGGTCTTACTTTATTTTATCTGGCTAACTTTAGAAACTATAAGACGTTAATTTAGTTTCGTTAGTGCAATAGATGGGTCGCTGTATAAATTACATAGGATTTGAAAATTGTTATAATTTATAGTAATTAGTGTTTTACATCTACACAATATAAACATGTATGTAAATCATATTATTATGGCATATAAATATACATTACCAACTTCTACAACTTCAATTAATTAAAACCTTATGATAATATGTAATGATAAGATTATATACGTTGAAAAAACAATGCACAATATTTAATGGGGGTGTATAGTTATTTAATAATTTTTATATTGTATCTAAACTTGATATATTGGAATTTAAAAATGTATAACATAAATTAATTTATCTTTATTAGAATTTTAGCTTAAAAGAATCAGTAAAATAGCTTCAGTAGTTTAATACATGTATGCTAAAGCAAACATCACGATTACAAAATATGTAATAGTCTAAATTTAAATAAAATATGACATTTTGAAACTTCCAAGATGTAACGTTTTTTATAAGGAAGTAGAAACAGCCGAGAAAATTAACTAAACTCAAATAACAGAAATAATTAATTACTTTGCTTAAGTTGGGCATCTCTGACTGTTTTCTTGTTAAATTTGCTGAAATAAATAACCTTACTGAAATTAAAAGTCGGTAATAGTAAAAAGCTTTTTACTAGAAGTCAAGTCAAATTATCTAATGGCTTACAATGAGTGATTATTACCAGAAATTTTTTATTGTCGATTACAAAAATGTAAGTTTTTGTGCGTAAGACAAGAAAATGTGTGTATTTTGAATTTAACAATTTAGACTACATGAATATGTTAATTATTTGATAAACTTTTACATTTGAAATGTTTATTATAGAATATAATTAGACGTATATAATGATATAATATTTTAATATATGTGCAAAAATAAGAAATTTATGATTATTTAAATTTTTAAATTGGAGAATTTTGTTTTTTTAATTTAAGTTATTATAGTTATTTATTCCTACATGTATTTTAAATATTCTTATACCAGTATTTGCTTTTTATTCTAATCTATAACACTGGGCAACACATTTTTACTTTTTGTTTGTAACTTGAATATCCCTCTATGTCATTGACTTACTTTTGTGGTCATGGCACTGATGTTTTATGTTTTTCCCGATTTTTTTTGCCCAAACTTTACTCCGGATGGCCAATAAAAGTTCTCTCCATCCTGGGAGTCCCGAAGGAGTCTCACTACAGTAGAAAAGGCACAATAGAACCGTTGCGGAGCAAAAAAGAATGAATCTTTATTTTGAACTTGCTGTACCTGGCCACGTGTTGCTGTGGCTCTGCTTTTACGTCTAACACATGGTGCTGTTTTTCAAAAAAAAGCATATTTTTACCTGTCACAGGTGTGACATCTGTATAATATAGTTATATAAAAACGCGCGCGTATTCGAATGCAAGGTTGTGTCAAAATTTTAAAGTAATTGGTGAAGAATTTTGAACATTAAGATTTTGAACAAACGAACATATACATTTTTATTTATATATAGATGGCAATGTATCATACTATAACGCTTTATACCGCTTAATAACGTTAAAAAGCTGATAAGTATGTTTTACACATTATGTTGTAATATTTTGACCACGCTCTATATCCGTAAATCGCAACGTCTTGATGTCTTTTGAATCACGCGAGTTTTGTTTCAGTGGGAACGACAGAAGCAGGGTGTGGGTAGCTGGGGTAGTCGGCGACTAGTTGGGGAAGGAATGTTTTAGTGTGGTACAGAATTGGGGAGAGAGCTATGAGATTCGGAATTCCAAGGATTTAGAGGGAAAGAAGCAGCCACGACCACGACTACGACTGCTACTTCTACGTACCGAAGCCAAAAGCAGGAAAGAAAACCCGGAATAAATTATCCAGATTTACCATCTTCGCCTGCGCCTATACCGCATTTCGATCTTTTACCTGTGCCAATATGTCAGTTTTCTTCTTCACCAACAAGTGAACACACGTAAGCTCGCTGGATATTTTTTAGTTGATCGAAGTAGAAAAAACACCCTATTTCCCCAAACAACAATATGTGAGTGACTCGGTGGGAAGTCTTGATCTACCGAAGTCGAAAGCTGAAATTTTGATTTCTAAACTAAAAAAGTGGAATTTGGTGGGCAAAACCGTGCACGAGAAAGCAGCACTAAACATGTGCGGACTACTACACCCAAGAAGGAAGACTTGTGTTTCTGCTACCCCATTAAAGGGTTGTTCGAAGAGATAGGAGTGGAATAAGAGGAAAATCAATGACGTTTGTTCAAAGATGGTTTTCCTATACCTTAAAATCGGTCCTCCTGCATAACGAAAACCAGCACCCCTCAGTACTTATCGCGTATTCCACTCATCTCAAAAAATTACGAGTGTAAAAATCTTGCTGGAAAAACTAAGGTACGAAGATCACAAATGGAAAGTCATTGTAGATTTCAAGATGATATCGTTTCTCATGGGCCTGTAAGTCTATACGAAGAATCCGTACATTTGTTTATGGGATAGCTAGGCTCTCCGCCAGCATTACAAGAACAAGAATTGGCCTCGGAGTCTAGTTTACTGTCGGCAAGAAGAATGTTAAGTGGCAGCCATTGGTCAATTCAATCAAATTTTAATTCCGTCAATGCACATAAAGCTAGGCCGTATGAAACAATTTGTAAAAGGACTGGACCAGGAATCCGAACCATTTAAATTTCTTCGAGAGAAATTTTCTAAGTTATTGGAAGCTAAAGTTAAAGCTTTGTAGGGCCACAGAAGTCAGAAGAGTTTGTAAAAAAAACTCAACGAGGAAGAAAAGGCAGCTTAAAGAAGTTTTATAATCATGACTGAAGGCTTTCTCAGGCTCTGGTCAAAGAGCTAGTAGACATTTTTGAGAGCTTTAATGGCTGACTTTTTGAGGATCAAGGAGAAGGGTTTCACCAGGATACCATGGAAATGGAGCACCGATATCAATAACAACACTCGAAGAGAATGATGGGAGATTATATTTGCGGACTTCTTTGTAAAAATCTATTGAAATGCAAACGAAAGTTGAAGCTACGTAAATCTATTTACTTTATAGCCATAGCGACATTTAACAACTTCCACATAATTTTTTCTTATTTTTTTTTTACAATCCTACCTTATTTCTATGGATACGCAAGTACTAATAAATATACGAATCTAGTAGTCTGGTATGTTATTTCAAACTACCAATATCCCCTAGTTAAAACGTATTTTACCCATTCATTCGCATTTTAGGAAGTCTCTGATTCATGGAAAAAAGACAAAAACAATTATTTGAAATAAAGATATGCTCAAAAAATTTTGTTTTGCTTCGTGACGGTTCTACCATGTTTTTTCTACTGTAAGAGGACTCTCTCAGGCCTCCTAGACTGGGGAGAACCTTTATTGGTCTCCGGAGTAAACTTTGGATAATAAATCTCTCTTCTCGTCGTCTTGAAATCATGTGAGAGGCAGGAATGGCTTTTTATAGCTTGCGCAACGTACACATTCGCAAAGATTGTATGGAAATGCAACATCTGGAAATTGGTGGAGACATACTAAATATGAGAACAGACCATCAGAACGTCAAAATTCACATTCAACATATATTTCGAAGCTCATGTTACGGATCTACATGAATACACAAACACAATAAGCAATGTAAAAAACTTAGATAAATTATCTAGTATATAAATGGATCGAAAGGCAAGTCTGGAATGGGAGCAGGCATATACTGTGCAAAACGAAATTTGCAGATAAAATTTTCACTAGGAAAATTTTTCATGCGAAAATATTTGCTATACAAACAAAATAATTTTAGGGTTTTTCCAAATAGGAAAAATGGAAAGTTAGGTATCCTTCGCAGCGTTAATGAACCCGAAGGCAACATCCAGGCTAGTATGGGAAACTGATGAGTTAGCACAAGGATCATCAACTCCCGAACCGGCTCTGGGAGTACCTAAAAGTACAATACGAACTCTGGTGAGAGAAACAGTCAGGGAACAACATAAAAAATACTGGGAAAATATATCGGGACAGAAAGAGAGAAAAACTTTCAGAAAAGAACCATCTTGTACAAGAACTGAAAACTGTTAGTACGGAGCAGGAATTAATTACGAATTATTACCGGTCTTTTCAGTTTGTATTGGTTTCAGCAGACATCTTAACAAAATAGGTTTGCATAATGCAGACCGGAATTGCAGGCAATGGGGCAGAGAACCACATACAACCATCCACATCTTGTGCGAGTGTGAGACTTTAACCCAACGGATTAGCACAGCTAATTATGGAAAACCAATAAAAAATACATCGACTATTCAGTAAGAAACTTATGTAGACTGGTAGAAGGGACGAGGATACTGAAAAAAGTTTTACAAAGAAAATTAAGAGAAGTACAGTAAGTTCGCCAGACTGCAGTAAAATGGCCCTCTACAAAAAAATATGTTCTATTTAAAATCACCAATGCATTAGAAAATGCCATTCAAGATTATATCTTACAATAACTGAATCATTCTTCTTATATTAGTGACTTTGGGCGACTGTATATTTTATGTATATTTTATGTATTATACATTTATATATTTCTTGGTTGATGTTTTCGAAATAACCAGTTAAAAATCTGTGATGGATTACTTCCATACCAAAATACAAAACCATTTTCATAAAGACGATGCAGAATTAATGGTGTTTATCTTGTATATTATATATCTTTGTTCAGTTTAGCATTTTCTCTTTTACAAATGTATACTGAGTAAACTATAGAATCAAAATCATCTATTTGAGATTAATGTGCAACAAATCCAAAGATTAATTATAATCTATGATCTTTTCACACATAGGCAGCCGTGGCTAAAAGTATATATTGAAAATGTGTGTTTTGTATACAAATATTTTAGTAACAAGAACTGCTTTTAGTTTAAGTATATTTCTCGTTATCGCCGATACATGAACGAAGCTGGAAGTGGCGTTTATTATACAGTGAAAATGCCTAATATAATGGAATTTAGTGTGCGGGAAGGTATTCATTTTTATATGAACAAGGCAAGTTTCAGACTTCAATTGAATATTATTAAAAATTGTAAAAAAGCTAGAGAAAGGCTCAAAGAATCAGACCTGAGAAGCTGCAAAGCTCCGAGAATATAAAGCTCGTTTATAGTGGATAATTGTTCAGGTATTTCACATCCCTGCGTTACTTACACGAGGCGATGAATAAGTTAGGATTGCCTTCTCCAGTGTGTACTACCAACAGTCAAATACGGAGGGGGTAACGTGAAAATTTGGGGCTGTATAGCGACTAACCATGGTTGTTTGTGAAGGAGATATGAACACGGGACCATACATCGTTGTACTGAAAACAATTGTGTACTCATTTTCTACAAAGATTTTTGGTAGCGCCAACATTGATCATATCAAATTTCAGCGAGATAATGGGCTCTACCAAAAATCTGTAACCAGCATGCAGTGGTTTCAAAACGATCGAGTGCATCTATTAATACTGGCCACCCTAATTACGAGCTTTCAGCCCCATTAAATATTTCGAGGGCACACTAAAGCGGAAGATAAAGAAATATAACATGACATTTAAAACCTCTCAAAGATAATCTATGGGAAGAATGGAATTATATTACTCTTGAAGAGTGTAGCAAGTTAATTAGGCGTTTGCCCAAAAGAATAGCTTCCGCCATTAAATCTAAAGACGGATCAACAAAACATTGAATATTTAATAGCTAATAAATAGTAAAATAAAAATAGTGGGCTTTATCTCCAACACGCACAAATAAATTATGAAAAATATATTTTTGTAGGGCCACAGTCAAATTTTTTATCGAAGTTTTATTTAAAAAATAACTGTAACGTGTATTATAAAGACGATAAGCAAGATTAAAGCATGTGTATCTGTAAAAAAGAACACAGCAGCATCTGCTCCTACTCCCCATATTGTTTGGTATTCTCAAATGTAAATACCTATGCGAGCATTTCGAAACGATGCTCCGGAAATTGAATGCAGTTAAAGATAGATTCTGATATGCAAACTCGCGGGTTGTTCCGAGCAGCGGTCTTTTTGCATGTCCGGTGCATAAAGCAGCGCTCAATGTTGCATTTGGCTGTTCCCGAGCAAGAATGCCTGGAACAACATCCCCTGTGTTTGGGAATTCCGGGTTCCGTGCGCTTTTGAAATAGCGCGAGATCGCATTTGCATCACGATAAATCCACGCCGTACAATTCTGCAGAGACATCTTCTATTCATGACAGCAGTGAAAACTAACCCAAACATAATGTATTCCGAGATCTTTGAGCGGCGCCGTGTCGCAGTCACCTCCTGTTCTCGCTGCAGCTCGCAAACCAATTTACTGATAAGGTATCCCGGACGTCCCGGGAAGGCCGCGAGCCGCCGGTAACCTCCGCATTATTTGTGCGCTTTGTTTGGCTTCTTACGGCGCACCAACCCCCTGGAAGCCATTTTCATGTGGGCTGACGTCATAAGCGCGAATTCGTGTGCAGATATTTCTGCTGACATTTCCATATTCTCACATCGTTATTTTGAAGGTAAAACGTGAGACGTGCTCGCAAGTTTCCGAATGCTAACTCCACTCGGACGCCTCGTTTTCGAACCGGCACGCGTTGCGGGTTCTGGAGGGTTTACTGCTGCAGCCGGCCGAGTTCATGGAAATTTCAAAGTGCAATTAAAATCATCTAATGAAACGCTGAAGTTTATTTTATGTGCCGCAACTTGCCATGGTTACTAAGTTTCTAATATGCGCTGGAGCATACAAGGTGTAGTAAAAAATATGTTCATACTATCAAATTTTATTCATCTGAGAAAACTTTAGGTACAATTTTTCAATAAACTGTAATTGTAATAAGTAAGTAGTTTGGAAAGTAATTGTTTTGAATAGAGGATCGTTCACCAGCCAGATCTTTTGACCAGATATTTTTTTTTAGAGGTCTTTATTGAATATCTTGGTATGTTAGTATATGTATGTGTTCAATCTCATCATAAAATTTAGTAAGCTTATTTTCCTAAACTTACCTCCGAATTGTAATTTACAGACCCTTTCAGATATGGCTTCAAAATCCACTACTGATTTCACCATTTGTCTACTGATCATAAAATTATAGGGAATTTAAATGCGAAAGTATGCAATGAAGACATATACAGGAAAACAATAGGCAAGCATAGGGATAGCAATGAAAATGGGACAAGGGTCGTAGGATTCGCACAGGAGAATGATCTTAGAATAATGAGTACGTACTTCGACCAAAAGGTGATACATAAGGAAACGTGGATTTCACTGGACGGTAAAACAAGGAACCAGATCGACTATGTATTAGTAGAGAGGAAACAGTCACGACTAGTAAAAGACGTTAGAAGCTATAGAGGCGCGGACACGGACTCTGATCATATTTTGGTAGTTGCGAAATTGAAGGAACAAATACCAACATAGCGGAGGAGTGCAAAATGTATCAACTGAAATTAAAATAGGGGCATGTTGCACAGCGATTTGAAGATGGAATGACTCAGAACTTGGTGAATAGACAGAAACAATGTAGCATTGAATGGAAGGAAATAGAAGAGGTAGCACAGAAATGATTGGGAAGAGTTTTACAAGAGTAAAAAAGGGCATTTAATAGGAGACAAGGAGGGGAAATTAGATAGATGGAGTAAGTAGTTTGATGACTTGCTGAACGACGAAGCGTCCGAAGACGAAAACCGAATGGAAAATTAACACCATAACTGGTTCCATGAAGGAATGGACATAACAGTACAGGCGATTGGACCGCCATCTAACGAAGAAATAAAAGAAACAATAAAGAACCTAAGGAATAATAAAAGTGCAGGAATGAACAGGATAACAGCGGAAATGATTAAGCAAGGAGGTGAGGTGTTAACGAACCGAATCTGTGTATTAGTGAAGCAGGTCCGGGAAGAAAGGTAACTGCCCGAAGGATGGAAAGAAGAAGTAATTCACCCAATATATAAAAAAAATGTGACAAAATGCAATGTGGTAACTACATAGGTACCACACTACTGGACGTAGTATATAAGGTAAGGGCCAGTATCATCAGAATCAGGCTGGATTATTACGTGACAGAACAGATAGGAGAATACCAGGGAGGCTTTAAGAAAGGAAGGTCTACCACGAATCAAATCTTTGTTTTAAAAATGATTCAAAACAGTACCTATGACAAAAACTGAACCTGCATATACTATTTATAGACTTCAGACAGGCCTACGACTCGGTTATAAGAGGACAGTTGTATCATGCGTTCAGAATTATCCAAGTACCAAATAAAATAATTAAGCTGGTAGAAATGACGCTTCGAATAACGGAAAAAGAGTTGCGGTAGAAGAGAGACTATCTGAAAAATTCAAGGTTAAAAAAGGGCTGAAACAACGGGACTCCCTGTCAATTGTTTTTAACTGTGTACTAGAAGTGATATTTAGAGAGAGCAGAGTAAGAACTCAGGGGATGATGTATGACAGGAAGAATCAAGTACCCGCTTATGCAAACGATGTGGTGCTCATGGCTAGATCAAAAACGAACTCATCAGAATGTTCAAGCCTCTTGAACAAAAATCAAAAGAGTATGGCTTCATATTAAGGAGGAGAAAACTAAATACATAGAGATGGGGGACAACACAATCAGGGAATAAATGCAAATCAATATTATAACAGAACAACACAAAGAATACATTTTCGAAAAGGTCGAAGAGTTTAAGTACTTACGCATAACAGTACCTAGTAAAGGGGACGAGAGAAAAGAACTAGACAAGAGAATTGCAAGGGAAGTAGACTGGTAGGAGCGCTTTACAACTTATTTAGAGCCAAAAACATTTCATGGGCAGCGAAAATTAGATTATACGAATCGGTACTACAACCAGCAGTATGGATGTGAGTGTTGGATCACGAACAAGAGAGAGGAGGAGAAACTGAACGCCTGGGAACGTAAAGTGTTAAGAAAAATTTTTGGGGGCATCAAAGAATACGGAAATGTATGGGGAAGAAGAACAAATTTGGAAGTTAAACAACTGTATCGGAAATAATGTCAGGGCAACTAGACTATGATGGTTGGGCCACGTTTCCAGAATGACGGATAACAGATGGGAAAAAAGGTATTGAACAGAAGAGGAAGGAGATGACAACCACGTAGGAAACGGCTGGAGTCATGCAAAGAAGACCTGAGAGCACTGAAGATAGAAAGATGGCAGAACCTAACCAGGAACAAGAAGAAGTGGAAAGAGATAATAAAGAAAATAGAAGCCATGGGATTTTAAGGCCTATAGAGCTGGATTATATATTACATATATTATAATATGTATAAAATTGAATATCTATGGTTTGCATAGAGCCTAATTACTTCTTTGATGAGTATATGAAAGTAATCGCGAAGAGTTTAATTGGAAATGTACCAAAGAATATTTGTAATCATGAAAAGCATTTTTACCCCAAAACTTTTAAATTAGATGAGTGCCCAGAATATGATTTCATAAATATAAATTAATCTTAGAATAATTTATTACATTCTTTTCTGTAGGTGTGTGCCACTCTAATATACTTGTTTAAGTTTGATTGAACTTTTTTTACCATTATCTGATCTGTTTCTAGAATAACGCCGTTATTTATGTTGATTTAAAGGCTTGCAACTGTAATCTGTGTAGATTTTAATTTATCAACATCTTAATTTCTTTTATAATAATTTAAAATGTTTTTACAGATTTTGAGAAAATGTGTGAAAATTTATATATAACATAAATACTATATCGTAAGGAAATGTGATAGTTGAAATGGTACAGTCTGTTCAATGATAAAGTGACCTGTAATCTTTTTTCTTCTTTATTGAAGTATACATTATGAGCCACTGCTCAATTAACTAATATGTGCTTCAATCGCTTCCATTAGTAATTATGGCTTTACACTTTTTTCTATTAATTTTTTTTTCATAGTCTTTTGGCAAAGATCGCCATATCGTCTTAATTTGAAATGGCATCTCCTTCACCCTGTACAATGGCTTTTCTTTGAGCTTTATTTTTATGTACGACCACAATTTCATATTGGATTAACGTTTGGGGACATTATTCATCATTCCATCGTAGTACCGTAGTTTTCTTGTTTTCACGCACTGCATAGTTTATTGCGATGCTTAGGGTCATTGTCTTCTTGTAGCATTCAACTTATTCTGTCAGAACTAAAAAACGTCGGAGACTTCAACAAGCATTTCTGGTAGACGGTGCATATTTTCTGAGCATTTAAATTGTACGTAAACAGAAAGAGGCAACCAAAACCACATTTAAAGAAGCATCTTCAAACATGCCCTTCTACAGGGTAATGTACTGTTGCGCTGAAGAATTTAATTACTGCTGACCACGTTTTCTATAAAGGAAACTGTAATGTATTTTTATATATTAACAAAATCATCAAATATAAATACCCGCGTACCTACTATTAAAAATATTGTATCTCCGTCTTATGCATAAGTGATGCTGCTAACACCACCTCCTCTCAAGCCACCCTCCTCATAACAAGTCAGAACCCTTCAAGGTTTTTTGCAACAACAACAAGTCCGGATTGTTCTCTTCCAGCAGGCCAATCTTGTCCTTATGTTGTCTCTTAATGTGCCTAATCTGATGCGCCTTGCGCTTGCACTTCTGCAGGCAAAAAGGGCACTGGAACTGAGGGTCCTTCCCGCACTCGTACGTCAAATGCCTCTGCAAGGAGTCTTTCCTGATGTAGCTCCTTCCGCACTTAACGCAGGTGAAATTGCCGCGTATCCTGTTAGAAGACGCCGGCTTCTTTTTGCTGGACTTCTCTTCGTAAAGGTCGAGGGAACAAATCGACCAGTTCAGCCAGGACGCGTTTGAGTCGTCCTCTGTTAGTTCTATTTTCATGGGCAGTTCTGAAGATGCAGTGCCGCTTGAATCGGCTTCTGCTTCGTAGGCGATGGTTCCTCGGTGGCCACCTTGCCGCGCTGCGGATCTGGTATTTGCGGGATGATAAGCACGACCAAATTGGCCGCGCTGCGGAACGTATATATGCGGGGTATTAAGACACGACCGAATTGGCCGAGCTGCGGTGCGTGAATATTTGCGGGGTGTTGGACACGACCAAATTGGCCGAGCTGCGGAGCGTGTATATGTCGACTGTGCAAAAGCCCATGCCGTTCTGTGTGCGATGGCAAAACGTGGCAGATATCAAAGGCCCGCATGCCGCCGCGATATAAAGCGGTTCAAGGGCGAAAAGGCCGCCACACCATACTCCCCGCCTTGAAAGGTCCTGAGCTTTCAAAAAAATTACTACTTTATCAAGGAGCTATTAACAGCGGTTTGAAACAATATTGTAATTAAATTCCTGAAATTAACTATTATATTTCAGGTGCGTTAAATTGCGGTTAGATTTATATCGTAACAAACTATATATAAATGCCCTATTAATACACTATCTATATATACATGAGTCAGCTAGAATATTGTTTATTGGGTTGGCAAAGGATATAGCTTGGTGACAGGACGTTTGTATGTACCTGACCCGGTTTTTACTGAAGCTACGCGGATTACACCATCCGATCCGGGAAAAGTCTCTGTTATAACGCCTAGTGGCCAAGTTAAAGGAGGTACATTATCTTGACCCAAGAGAACAACAGTACCGATCTCTATTGGGCGATCGGGTGATCCCCACTTCTGCTGAACTTGCAGCGTGTGCAAGTATTCAACTCGCCATTTTTTCCAATAAGACAATACAAGCTGATCTAAAAGCCTTTCGCGGTTTGTTAAGTTCAAGCTTTCTTCTGTCAATTCAGAAGAAAGTAAATACTTGAGGGGACTGGAGTGAGCACATCCGGATGCGGATCTGATGATAAAACACTAAGTGGTCGAGAATTTACAATACCTTCCACTTGCACTAGCACGGTCAAAGTTCCTCATAAGTGAGCAACTGCTTGCCCATGACTCGATACAAGTGTGTCTTAACGGTTTTAATGTTAGATTCCCAAATGCCTCCGAAGTGCGGGCGCGTGGCGGAATCATTGTCCACTCAATGCGTGTTTTAAGAAGCTCCCTTTGATATCAGATTGGACAGTGGAGTTTAACAAAAGAATAAATTTCGCCGAGCTGTGCCTTAGCTCCGACAAAATTGGTGCCATTGTCTGAGTATATAACAGACACTGGACCGCGGCGGGAAATAAACCTTTTGAAGAAACGCATCGGATGTAAGTTCCGATACAAGTTCGATATGTATGGCTTTAGTAACCATACAGACAAACAAACATATGTAAACTTTCTGAGAGCGTTGACCCTACGGCGGTAGGTATATAAGCGACAGGTAAATTATCGTGTATTTTAGAAATACGATTGCTGACAAAAATAGACCACCTATGTGGCGATGAGTGGATCCATGAAAGCGCTATTGTAGAATCCGAGAAGGCGTAAACACTTGTAATAGGTAGACGAGCGGAAAGTTTGTCGCGGACCACGCGAACAAGCTTGGACAACAGCAAAGCGGCGACAAGTTCTAATCGAGCTAGCGTTGTTATTTTAACTGGAGAAACCTTTGACTTTGCACATAAAATCAGGACGGTGATATTACCTTCAGGATCAGTGATGTGTAAATAAACACAACAACCGTAACCACTGAAGCTCGCGTCACAAAAGGCTACGATGTTCACTACTGCTTTTCCCACAATGCCAATATGGCGCGGAATTTTTAGAGAGAGAGTGCGGAAAAATCGCCTGCAAAAGCTGAAAAGCGACTGATGATGGATTCCGGAGGAACCTCATCCCAGTCTATTTTAGCTAGCCATAGTTCCTTAATAAGAATTTTGGCGTACAGCACAACTGGAGCTACAACGCCAAGTACGTCGAATAAGCGGGCAACTAGCGATAGAATCGTGCGCTTTGTGCATTTATCTTCTACAGCGATTGTTGTTAAAGAAAAGTAATCGTCAGCAGGATCCCAGGTTAAACCAAGGATTTTAAAATTGTAAATATCGTTACCCATGCCAGAAAAATTTACTGGTGAGCGGTGAGACTCGGGAAGAACCTCCAATAAAGCGGGTGAATTAGTGGCCCATTTGACAAGGTCGAAAGAGCCTAATTTAAATAAATCGATTAATTCGCGAGACAATCGCATAGCAGTCTTTCATCGGGAACCGAATCGACATAATCATCCATGTAAAACTGAGTTTCTACCAGTTTAGAAGCCCAGGGAAGCGGTCACTATGCTCGCACGCTAAGTTGCGTAACGTACGCATAGCTAGGTAAGGGCTAGGCTTTAGCCCGAAGGGTACGCGGTCAAAATTGTAAGTGCGAATAGGTTCGTTCCTACTGAAACGAAATAAAATTCTAAGTATTTACGATGGTGCTCGTTTACTCCGATGCGCAAAACATTTGTTTTATATCAGCGGTCATTGCTATTGGGAATGTACGAAAGTCGAGTAACAACGAGAACAAGTCGGCCTGCAAATTAGGTCCGACATGCAAAATGTCATTAAGTGACAGCCCTGAGTGCGTTTTAGCACTAGCGTCTAAAACGATACGGATGCTGTCCTTATCTGGTCTGACAACGGCGTGATGCGGTATGTAGTAACCCTCCTCTGTCAATTCAGAGTCAGGCACCTGGGACAAATACCCTGCGTTATATAATCGGCGATAGTTTTATTATAATTTTCTCGTAGGGTTGGCACGCAATCGAATTTACGCTCGAGCGCAAGTAGACGACGGTGAGCCAGACCGCGTGAATTACCCAACTCGAGGGGTTTCGAAAAAGGGTAAATCAACAAAATATCTGCCGTCTTTAAATAAAATCGAAGAGTTAAAGTTATTTTCGCAATCTAATTCATCTGGACTAATAAAACGTTGAGATGGAATTTCTCTAACTCAAAGAACTTCCGTAAACTTGACTCAATGTCAACGTTAGCAAGCGCGGTAAACGAAGATGTAGTACTATGTAGGCAGGTTGCATCATAATGACATGCAATATCTCCCATAAGCACGTAACCAAAGCTGGTTAATATAGCGGGTGGTGCGCGTTACCAGAATCGACCCTATCTCCCAAATAAATATAAGGAAACAGTTGAGCACCAAGAACAACGTCAATTTCTCCCGGTACATTCCAGGATATATCGGCAAGCGGTAAATTATTTAAATATGACATATCTTCATTTAATGTAATGAAATTTGCGGGAAGTTTGTCTGTAATACAGTCAACTACTAAAGCACGAATGTAATATTTGTTGTTAGGATTAATTCGTGATTCTATTGCGAAATTAATAAAACCGTGTACAGGTCGCGAGGTCATACCAACACCTTGTAAAGATGATTTGCGTAATTTAATTATGGGAATGTTCAAGCGTTTACAACAATCCATAGTAATTAAATTATTTTGCGACCCGTTGTCTATTAAACACCTGACGACGAGCGTATTTCCGTTTTTACCATGTGCATAGATCTGTGCGGTCGATAACAATATAGCCGAACTCGAAGTCGCACTAAGCGATACAAAAGACGTCTAGTGAGGTTGCGATACTGAATGCGTTGATATGGGCGCACGGTCACCTGCTTGCGGTCCAGCCGCCACAGACGGCTTAATAGGGCGATCATCCTTTAAGTTCGAAAAATGCAGTAAAGAATGATGCGGTTTTTTACAAATTTTACAAACGTTCCGTGATTTACATTTAGTTGACGAGTGAGATAGACTTAAACAGTTTATACAGCCGCGTTTCGCTTTAATTAACTCGAAACGCGCTTGCGGTGATTTCATATTTTTAAATTCAATGCAGCGAAATAGCTGGTGTTCTCTGTCGCATAGCGGGCAACGCGTATTAAAAATCTGTTTACTCGACACAAACGACTTGCAGGCACCTTGTGCGCCACGGCCAAGGCTGTGATAAGGTAAACTGAAATTTGCGCGCGGCTTGGTCAGCGAATTATTAGCATGCGAGCGCTCGAGTACTTTGACATAATCTTGCGTAAATGAAATAAATTGTTTACAGGAGGGTAATTCTATTCCGCTCACCCTATTTTCGAATTGTTGAAGCGTTTGGGGATCAAGTTTTCTTAAACCACAATGTAACAAGACCAAATCTAATAGGTCGGGAATGTCTAACTGTTTTAATGCGGCGATGGACGCTATATATGTATTCAAACTAACAGCATTACCGACGCATCCTTTGATGTCCAGAATGTTATTTAGATAATGACTGCCTAAACTACGTTTATCTTGATACCTTTTAACAAGACTAGCCCATATAATATTATAAGTATCGCCTGTAGGAATAATACCTGCGGTTAATTTTAAAGCGTCGTGAGTTAATTTACTAATCAAATACTGCACACGCTGCGCGTCAGTCAAATTTGTATTTAAATGCACATTGCCACGAAATATTTCGTAAAATATTGGCCAGCTCTCAGTCTTGCCATCGAAAGAAGGCAGTTCAATTGGCGGTAATTTTACGATACCTCTTTTTTGATCTAATGTAAATGTTTTGCTGTTTGACAATATAAGCTTGCGTTTATATTTAATACTCGAATATAAATCTTCAATAGAATTTAAACATGAGTAGTCTGGAGGAGTCTGATCAATTTCAAACTGCAAATAGTTAATTTCTTCAATTATTGTTTCAAACCTGCTGTATAATTCACTAATAGCTTCTGTTTGAGATAAAAATAATTCGTTTGAGCGTAATTCATAATTTGAAATATTTTTTGATGTTATATAAACGATTAAATCGTTCGAAAATCGCCTCTTTTTTGGCAGTTAACTGAACTAATTTTAATTCAAGCTTATCCATTATAAGGGAACTTTACTTGAATAAAGCGTAATAAATATGTATGTAATTTATGGCGGTCACCTTACCAAAAACCTACGTAAGTCTGTGACGACGCCAAGTTATCAAGCGGTTTCTACAAGTATTGTAGCTGATACCGATCCGGCTCGAAGGACCAAAAAATGGAGAGGCAGGCGTGTAAATAGCCGCTCTTGTGGTGCGGTGTGGAAGCGTAGTACGGCCCGTATTGGAACGTCAGCCGATAAGGCCAAAATCGTCCCTTAAACGGCCGTCGCGAAAGCTGATGGGGGCGGCTACCGATATTAACCAACGAGTAATGCCAAATCGCTCACCTGAATCGGCTTCTGCTTCGTAGGCGATGGTTCCTCGGTGTACCTTGCCGCTCTGCGGATCTGGTATTTGCGGGATGATAAGCACGACCAAATTGGCCGCGCTGCGGAACTTATATATGCGGGGTATTAAGACACGACCGAATTGGCCGAGCTGCGGTGCGTGAATATTTGCGGGGTGTTGAGACACGACCAAATTGGCCGAGCTGCGGAGCGTGTATATGACGACTGAGCAAAAGCCCATGCCGTTCTGTGTGCGATGGCAAAACGTGGCAGATATCAAAGACCCGCATGCCGCCGCGATATAAAGCGGTTCAAAGGCGAAAAGGCCGCCACACCAGAAACAATACCCTGAAAGAAGACTCGTGAGGATAACGTTGTTCCAATCTTTGGCCGCGCTAGTAATTTTTTCTTGTGTTTTTCTAACAAAAAAATGTTTCTTTGTAGATGACTTGTAAATTATATTTAGATAGATCGCAGATAAATGCCTAACTTGCCTTCAAAGAGACGCAAGATCGCTTTAACCTTTGTTGTTATTTTCCTCTCCGACATACCATCTACATCCCAACCTTTAATTGCTCTACCCACATCGTAATGAATGCCCTCGACTTCCGCATATGGTTTGCAGCCGTTTCACACTTCACTTTTGGCCCTTTCGCAAGATTTACTAAAAACACTGCTTCAGGAATTTTTCACTCATTATAAAGATAACCAATTTGTTGGTATCAACAACAGAATGTGGCAGCAAACTATATACTGTGCAAGCAAGCACGAAATAAAAATTTGAACGAATTAACATAGATGGACATTTATAGAAATTGTGTTGCACATCTCGATTTCTATGTGTTACTTTTTAATTTTTTTAGAAATTTGACAACGCTGAAACAAACTGATGTTTAAAGATCGTATTATCTGTGAATGTAAAGAAAACGACGTATTTTAAGGTGATCTTGCAACAGAATGACGCAGTACCAACTTAATGGAAACTATCCCGGTTCTATAACTGAAATTAAAATGAAAAATTATGAAGATTTATAACTTTGAATGTAAGATAAATACATAATTAACTATTAGAAGCTAGTGCAAACATGTAACAAAGAATGCTTTCACCTTTACATTTTTACATTGAAAAAGAAATCGTACCATTCGAAGAATAAGAAAAATAAATACATTAACTATTTAATTCAAACCAGAAGTTGTTTTTTTATGAAACTGTATTTTAAATTATCACTAGCATCTGGCGAACTTTTATCGAGTAACTTGGATTAAGTAATCAAGACTTAGTACGCTTGGTAAAGCACAAAGATTTAATGAAAATTATATTATAGCACATGTTCGTGTCGGATCGTTCTGGAATAGAAAAGAAAATGTAATTCGTACTCTTGCCAGAAATGAGGTGTAAGTAATTAACTCTATATAGACCACTTCCATGAAGATTATTTAAGTTTGTTTTGTTAGAACATATCCAGGATATTTTTAAACGTGCGAGAGAGTGATCGGAAGCGCCGCGGATCTTTTCATCAGGTTTAAACATTACTGAGCTGAGATGCAATAGTAAATTGCTTTAAAAGAAATAATAATTCAATATGCTATTTCGGAGCGGCTTCATTCCTAGGCGGAAAAGTTTTATAGAGGGAATTCCAATCTTGTAACACGTTATGACAAGTGCCTCAATTGGCAATGTACTGTTGCATGTTTCTAATGTGTATAGTAAATGTTCTGTATCTACGCGTGTCTGTCATTGGTAATCAAAAGAAAATTTCTTTTTAAATTGTTAAATTATACTTAAATTAAAATCCTTACAATGTTTAGTACATATAAAGTTTCTATAGTACTGAGTACCCCAATGCAGAGGCGTTCTTAATCCTGTTTACCGTTACACAGTGGCGATAATTCCTAAAAGCCTAGCGGAAACCCTTTTAAAGCCCCAGCTTTTGATCGACTTTTATAAAATTTTGATGTATTAAATTAAATCTTCTCTTAAAGTTTAAAATCTAGCGTGATGGATTGAAGTTAATATAGTTCTTGGATGTACATTTTATCAGCGAATAATTCTTTGATTTAGGAAAAAGTAATTGACTTTAGGCAAAGTGAGTCTAAAGGGATTTTTATAGTTAAGAAATAACGATATGGTATGTCTATAGTTTTTATAGAACATTTTTAGCCCTTAGCTGCCTCACTTCTCTAGAATAACATAGCTGCCACACTGAAGCATTTCGTACCCCAACGATAACACGCGTGTGTGTGCGTGGGTGCGCGGGTGTGCGTGTGAGTGTGTGTGCGCGCACGTGTGTATCTTAAAAGTTGCGCCAATTTCAAAGCAAAAGCCAACCGTGCTCCGGCAGCACTGCTGTCTTTAGTTTTCTATTTAGTGTTTTCCCGCCAGTAGGTTTCCACAGCATTATATGTACTAACTTTTTCAAAAACATACCTGATGTTCTCTGAGGAGCTCTTGTATCACCAAGTGAAACCATTTTTTCCTTTTAGCTGTGGTAAAGGTCGGACACGCGCACGAGACTCTAAAAGTCGCTGATCAGCTCTCGCGTCCTCTAAATCAACCTCCATAAGTGAATCGGATGACGATGACAATTCTGACGCACTATATTCAGAATTAGAACCAGCATCAGTTTCTGCATCCGAAACATTTTCAATATCGTCATCGTCATGATCGTCATCGACCATCTCTTGGCGCAATGTTTTGGAGCCCAATTATACGCCATCTACTAATCCCAAACTAATTTTATAAAACGTTGTAAAAATTCTGAGTAACTAAAATATTATACTTACGCTTATTTATAAAAAATGAAGCCAAAACGGTGTAAAAAAAATGTTAAATAATTGTTGCTGCCACACTGGGGTCTTAGACGGCACCACACCACTTTTAACGACTGCCAAAACAACACTGATGCGCAAATCATCACACTATGGGCTTCAGGGAAAAGTAGTACCCTTCAACTAATAACAGATGGTGCCACAAGTCTAATTTTTGTGTAATAGTATGTTTAAATTGAATTTGAATAGGGCTGCGGTCACCAGCGGCACACAAGTGCAGCTAAGGGTACCAAAAAGTTTTCGAAAATATAATAGGGTTTGTGTGCGTTTAGTATATGAAAGCTAATATTTTCTTTCAAGTTCACTATTTGCAACACTTTTTATCTTAGAAAAGCTTCTGTGGGATTGGTTCGTTCTATTTGAAATTTGTTTTTGTATGACGTGTGAGTTATTTTCACCAGTTAGTTTTTTATGAACATCGCAGATTATCAGTTGCGTGTAATCAGATGACACTTTTTTTGAAAAATACACATAGAGATTCATTAATTTTACTCTTAAAATTTTGTTTATCTATTGCTGTTTTATCGATTGGTCCCCTATAAATTAATTTAATTGCTGTTGTTTAGGTTTTCTTTGATTTAAATATCTTAAGATTTATCTTTGCGTTTTTACGGTATCGGTTGTTTATAAACTGTGGCTACACATTGTAATAAAGAATTAATCACAATGCTGGTGCACGTTCTTATCGAGTCACGAAGGGGTTTTTACCTATCGTTGCAGTCACTCACCACCAACAACTACCATTAACTACCCTCACGATATTTGCCTAAAGTTGAGATCTGGCGATAAAATATGTTAATGAATAAAATATTTTAGGCCTTTAATTAAAATGTGGGTGTTAGGTATTTATGTATTTCAAAAAAAATGGCTTAATTGAATTTTTCTTTCCAATTTGCGTCACGTTTATACAGCTAAACTAATAATCTTGTACCTGAACTACTAGAAGTAAATGGTATTTTGGGTCAAAGGGATATACTCAGCGATTACGTAATGAAGATATTCCTAAGCTTAATTAAGAATTTCAACTTTTTATGCAAAAAAACGCCCAGAGGAATACAATACTAGCAAATTGTAGGGTAAGCAAATGTTTGATTACAGCAAAAGACTTTATTAGATGTTACTTCAATAATAATTTTGTGACTAAACATTTTAGACATATCAACTAGCGTTTATAATTTTTAATAATAGAAAAACTGATTGTATAATTAAATTGAAAAAAATATAAACAAACAAATTGATGTAATTTTCAAATTTCTTCTGTTATGAAACCGCCTGTTTCATGAAATGTTTTTTTTTAACTGTTATAAATTTTCCTTTGCTTTCTTTTCTAACTTTCGAATTTAATGTTTGTTTACAGAACTCTTATGAGACAACAAAAATCTTAGGTTTTGGAAAACGTAACGAAACTGCTATTTACACCAAAAACGCCTTGTAAATATTTTTTCGATCATTGTAACTTTTGAATTTTTTTTTATTTTGGCCATCAAGATATTATATATGCAACAATTAAAACGTATTATTTTATTTCGAATAAAATGTTTGTGTTGAAGGTGCTATCATCTTTTGAGTAAATAATACATATACTTTAAACATGGTTATCATTTCTGCAAATTAGCAGGATGATTAAAAGTCATTTGAATGGTGGCATAATAAATTGAAGGCATTAGTAGGAAAATGGTCCAGTTAAGTAGATACAACAGTTCCTGGGCTAAATATTAGTCTTGTTTTAGTGCACTACATTACAGGCCTAGTTTTAATGCTTTACACTATTTGCATGATGAATATTAGAAATCTTAGGTGTTTAATTAATTTTTAATTTTGAAATATTGTGAGGATGTAATGTACAAGTTGATTCAGAGAATATGTTAATTATTATTTCAGTTAATGTATGTGCAGAATTGTGTCGTACATTGCGTTTTGATATCACTTGTAGAAAAAGCAAATACTTTGTTGTATTATATTAGTTTATTGTAGGAATAATATATTAATACTTTTTTTCTAAATATAGAAATGTATTTATTTATTAGTCCTTAAAGCATTACCAACATTTTTAATGGTTTGTATATAAAACGAATGAAAAAATCAATGTTGGACTTGATCACTACAAAATTTTAATATGCAAATAACAAACTTTTTAAGAGTTCGGAAATGTTGCACAATATATTTTGGTACAAAAATGCAAAAATGATATTTTTTGTTAACATTTTTAATTAAACTTTTAGTTAAGTATGCATAATATCGTTTCCGTTAGAAAAATAAAAAAAAACAATTACCGAATTTATGCTATAACATTGTAAAAGTAACGTTGAAAGTCATTGAAAAAATAGGAAATGTAAAGAATGCTGGGAGACTGCAGTCCAAAATATCACAAACATTGAAAGACTTATTTGGTATATTCTACTGAAATCCAAATTCCATAAGACATGTAAAATAATATTAGCAACTATTGTGAAGGTGTTTTTTTTTCTCTAGTAGTGAGACTATATACCTCAAGCACAACAAACTATCTATTTATATCTCGAAAGAGGTCAAAAATGAACTTGACTCATTTGAAAAAACTTGAGCTTCAAGTAACATGTACAGACTAGATTAAGTAAGTTCTATGAATATTTTAGTGGGTACGCTATAACAAAAAATTGACAATAATAAAATTATAGGCATTTTTAATGGTTGATTGAACGAGGGAAGCATTTTGAAGACACATTTTGTTTGAGCAATAGAGATGGACTAGATGGTCGGACGAAACCATGTGGGCTTTCGGTCCCGCCGGCAGTTGGCCACACGTAGGCGACGGACCGTTTAGTCGCTCGACCCGTGGTTGGATGCTTCAGAATGAAAATGATTCAGATGCTTCAGTCAGGACTATTGGTTCTGACGGTAGTTTGGGTTTGGGAAAAGTTTTAGAAGCGTCCCGAGGTATCGGAATTGGGGGTAATCTTAACCCTGGCGCAACAGCATGCACGTCAACTGGAAGCCCGCATTCGGGTATGCACAGACGTAGTTGCTAAGTAATAAAATATTACAAACTCTCTTAAAATATTTCTTTTTATTTCACATTTTTTACAAAATATAATTTATACATTTCTCTGTAATTCAAAAATGATGATAGAATAACTGAAATAAATATTTACATTATAAAACGTTTCCTAATATTTAGAAACACGCAAATAAAATAAAATAATTTTACTTCAGAGCAGACATTTACAGTATTTTATTATGAAGAATACATGATTAGTTGTATTTTCCCATATAGTTACTTATATATAAAGTATTAGAGACTATAGTAAAGGTAACAGATGGTATAATAATGATCCACTTCAATATCTCATTAATACACAACATATTCATTTCTCTCAGTTCAAATTCCATTATTAGCAACAATTTTTAATTTTCAGTAAGCAACTGTGCACTACATAATTTTTTTATAAAATTTATGTCATTTTTGTTTATAAAACAAAAATAAAATCATAACCTCAAAGCTGATCACAAAGTCACCTGTCTTGAATTTAATGTAATAAACTAAAAGTCTATTTATGATTAACCCCTAAAAATGTCCCCCTCCGTCATTATTTATAGGTGTCAAAAGTATCAAGCGAAAGTTAATATAATGGAAACGATTTGCGCGACCGCGATATAATTTAGAAGCCAATGAGAGTGATCTGTAATGCGCATGCGTGAATGAGAACGACTTCGCTGGCCAAGTTGGGAGTCTGTGATTGTTGCTTTTATAGCTAAGCGAGTATAGCACATAGTTTGATACTTTTTGAGCAGACCATGTATTTATATGAAAATACTAGAAATTATTAAAAATATTTTAACATTTTATTTGCTGGGAAAAAGGAATTTTCAGCAGCTTATCGTATGTACACCAAACAAGAAGAATGCTGGAGTGTCTACGTTTTAAATCATCTAATTACGAATTGTGATTAATTTTGAGCATAGAAATAGCAATACAAAAACTGTTTTATATTAATAGTATTTTTTGAATAAGGGTTTCAAATTTTTCGAATGCCAGACTGTCTGAATTTAAAATGGAAATGTCTGTTGCAAAATTTGTTATGTACACACACAAATAATATTATTTTATGGTTATGCTTCATTATATTTTTGTAAAACAATTGTTATATACAGGTATATGTTATTTCGTTCTGTGAATAAATCGTAAATAAGGGGTTATTAGGCTGTATTTGCATTACACGACTCGTAGACGTCACGAAATGTCAAGTTTAGATGATTAATTACAGTGATTTATACTCAAATTTATAGTTTATATTTAGAATATGATTTAAAGTTGCAATACAGTGTTAAGTGCGTAACATACTAAATAAAGATTTAACAATTCATACCACATTCTATATATGTAATTTTGAAATGCGCTATAGAAGTAAGAGGCAACGCTAAGAAACCAAATTGAAATGAAGGTTTGTCGTGCGTTAATGTAACGTAATTAGATAATCGCTCCGTTGACTGCTTTTCGCGCATTTAAAAGTATCCTAACGAAGCTCTTTAATTTTTTCTAATTTTCCGCAAGGATGAAGGCGTACCCCAAAAAGGAAAACTCGTTCCTTAAGATAAAGGGAGGCTTTAGAAGATGGTGTATTATTCTTTATCTCGGTAGTAACATTTAAAATAAATATTAAAGAAATATATCTTCTAGTGCTTACCATTAGATGGTGTATAGAAGGAAGCTACTAGTAATTTATGTTTACATACCCTTTTTAATGCAAAATTCCATTTATTATGTACGAGCTACAGTCATGTCATAATAAGTGAAGATAAATTTCAATTAGGAATCTTGTTCTATATATTTTTTACAAACTTTAAAAGTATTTTCATGTACGGCATTTTTTGCGATTGAAAGTTCTTTGTGCACTCAAAAAATAAAATATATTTCGATATCAATTCAGCACCGTATTTTACAGAGTTGTGTTTGCTTTATAAAAGCATAGTCTTGTTATTTAAAATTACATTTATACGTTAAAATTTTAAAAATATTAATTTGTTTAAAAGTGTTTCAACTAAATTTTAATCTATTGCAGGACATTTCGCCTCCGGCTTACACCCGACAGAGAGGTTTTTGCTGAGGACGTTTTGTTCGAGTCGACGTCCGGCTCGGTAGAGTTTGACCCAAAAGTTGTCTACAGCGGAACTTTAGAAGGTAAGCAAATCTGGTGATTGTATCCTACCTTTTGAACAGACTTATGATTAGAAAAACAACACTTTTTGACTACCATCTAGTTTAAAGTAAAACTTATATTTTTAATTATTAGGGTCTAAAGTTTTTTGGCTATTTCAGTTACTCCTTCAGTGCACTGCTACTTTCTAGTTGCTTTAAAATTTAGTTGTGCGGGACAGTTGCCTGGAGAATGCGAATTAATTCGTGAATTTGGCAACAATTCCAAGACTGCCCGCAATTAGAGTTGCGAACTTCGGCGCGCACTCAGGAAGCTCCCCGACTGCAAACGTCAACGTGAGTTGGCATGGTTGACGAGCACCCGACTGCACGATTCAATTGCCAATTGGATTATTCAGGAGATAAGGTGTAATTGACCTCTGAAATAATCGATGCAGTCGTGTCCTAGGTCGCATAACGTAATCCTCTTATTGTTAGTTGGATTGTAAAGAGCCGTCCGGACGGCGCGATCCGGGAGAACTAAACTTAATTGGAAGTTGTGCGGCTGGGCATTAAATTATTAAACAGGCAATTGAGTTATTGTTGCCGCGCCGCATTTTTCCGGCTTTGTTTATTAAGTTATGGATTCGAAACGGAACTTTGGAAGTGCGATGGCGAATTTTCTCGGCTTGCGAATTAGGCCAAGCGCGATAGTGTTGCGTCTTGGCGATATAATCGTTTTTTCTTTTGCTTAATTGAGTTTCATAACCCGAAAGCTATAAATTCCGCGAAACTTAATTAAGCCCCGCAACGAGCGAAGCGAACTTATACTAAAAACAATATTGATTATTTATGACATCATGTTCACCTTTTATGTGTTAATGCTTCGAGGTGTTACAATTACGAAAGTATTTTTTTGTTGTATAACACTTTATTTTATTTTTACGTGATTGTGCACGATATGCGTTAAATACGGTTAAAGGGCTTCTAAGCTTTATAAGCTTTCTTCGGTTTCATTGGTAATTCTTATATGCACAATATTTTGTTTTATGTCATACAGCTGAATTATATACGACCCATTTTACTCCATTACCTTCTTTCATATTTTTAAAAGCTATTTTTCCAAATATGTTGTTTGCCAGTAAGATACCGTTACAAGTACATTTTTATGTCATTTGTTGGGCCAAATAGACATCAAACCTTTCTTTTGATGAAGACTTTTATCTCTGGACTAAGAGCGTTTAGGGTTAATATTCTTATAGAGAATGTTACTAATCTATTCAAAATTACCGGGAGTTCCATCACAGTGGCGTTATTTTGTTGTTTTCACAGCACACAATTTGCTTTGTTAGAACCAAAGATGTCTGGTAAATCGTGCACATTTTAAATTGTCTATAAACAGTAAGAGGTAACCATAAACGCATTCCTAAAAATGTACGAGGACTAGTTTTTTTAAACTCATGATGGGGCGTTAAATAAAGACAAGTGTGAATAACAAAATGGTTTTATTACCAGCGGTCAAGTGCAATCAATGTTACTTTTCCACATAGTCACCGTAAACATTGAAACATTTGTCATACCCATAGACGAGTTTTCCAATACCCTTTTCATAGAAGGTTGCCACCAGCGTGTTGAAACTTTTTTTTGGTGTAGAAACTCTGTCCTTCCAGACCTCTCTTCAGCTTTCTAAAAAGGTGAAAGTCTCTCGGCACCACGTCTGGGCTGTACATCGGGTGATCAAACACTTCACATTGAAGTTGTGCAAAAAGCTGTTTGGTTACCACATCAGTATGCGGTGGTGCGTTGTCATAGATCAAAACAATTCCAGAAGACAGTATGCCTCTTCTTTTGTTCTGAATGGCTCTCCGCAGTCGATGTAATGTCTAACAATACACGTTTCCATTGATCGTAGTCCCCGGCTCCATAAACGCCACAAACAGCAAACCTCTCTGATCTCAGAAACAGGTAGCAATGATCTTCCTATTCATGAACGTTTGTTTGAACTTTTTAGATTTGTTTGGATAATGTATCCATTGGTTAGAGTGTTCTTTCGATTCTGGATTGTCATACTCATAAATAATCTAAGTTTTATCTCTTGTGACGATTGATTTCAAAAACTCTTCCTTCTCATCAGCGTAACGTGTGAGAACGGTTAAGGCTCATGCCATACGCCGTATCTTTGGGTCCTTAAATAACATTTTAGGAACCCAACGTGCACAAAGTTTTCTGTAGTGTAAGTCATCCGTTATGGTGGTGTACAGAGCTGACCTTGAAATATCCGAAAAATCCACACCTAATTCACTAATGGTAAACCTCCATATTGAAGTATTTGGTCAACAAGGTCTTCACGAGCGACAGACTTACGTCCTTGACCACTTTCATTATGAACATCAGTTTGGTCATCTTTAAAATTCCCACACCATTTGCACATAACACCATCACTTATTTCCTTCTGTTTGTAGGAAACGAATGATGTTGCGCAATTAAGACTTGGCGGAAAAATCGATCACGCCGGCCATGTTAACATGTCTGCAGCTCAGCTCCAACTGATGTTTTGGACTCGGCAGTGACAGATGTTATAGTGGGAAAGCTCTGCCTCGTATTGCTCGGCTGGCTCGGTGGTTGAAAAAAAATAGCCCTTGTACTTACAATATGTTTTACTGTGCGCTGAAGAATCCCGTTATTCTTCACTGACCACACTTTCAATAAAGAAGACCATAGCCAAAAGGAAAACTCGTCTATGAAGATAACATTGTCCCGATGTTGATCCAATTTTGTTTTATTCGCGCCGACCGTTTTTTACGTGCTTTATGATAAATGTTTCTCCGAAGTTAATTTAAAAGAAATGTTTTTTTTATGTAGGCAACCTGGAATCATATTTTTCTTGGGGAAGCGCATCAAAAGGCTTAGCTTGTTTCTAAAAAGACGCAAGCTAGCTTTATCCTTCTTCGTTGTTTTAGCCCGGACTACTCCGCTCTCCAGTAAATCATCTATAGTTCCAACCTTTCAATTTTGTTTTACTGACTTCTTAACGAATGCCTCTAACTTCTGCAATTATTGTGCAGTCGCTTTAATCGTCAATTTCGGTTATTTCGCACGATTCACTAGAAACAATTGCTCGTATCGTTTCAGGAGTTTCGCACTCAATATAAAATAGAAAATTCACCGACATGAACAACACAATGTTTCGGCAACTATATACTGCGCAAAAAGCACAAAATAAAAAATCAAGCAAATTAACATAGATAGTGCTATGGTGCCTCCTTACTAAATGACGACGATGACTTTCTTATCATACAGAGTGTACATATATATTATATTACTGGCCCATTAAATATTGTAATTAGATTTAAAAGTTTTCATAAATAATATAATTCCAACGTAACTGTTTATACTAATAGACATTTTTTCAACTTACGCAGCACCCTTTTTCATAGTTCTAATAGAGAAGTATAACAGCTCATTATAAAATATACTACAGAACTGCTACAGGGAATTGTTCTGAAATATGTATACATTGACGTAAACGTCCAATGTTACTTCTCCTGGAAGTTAATTATAAATTTCGCCAAGTTACCGGTTTGGAAAACGAGGGAAATGAAATAAATGTTGGAGCGGCACAGCTTTCTCGTCCTGCTACTCTGTCAGGTTTAAGGAGAAAATTCAGTTTTTGAGTTAACATGACTCCTGCGAAAGCGGAGCAGTGGCAGAAACCCCTACAATTCCATCAAATATTTATTGAAAGTCGTAACGCAATCTCGTTCCGCCCGACGCTAGTTAATCTAAGCCCCGTACGAAAGCAAACTGCTGCAGGTTAACTACATACTTCGCAATTTATGCATCTTGTTTAATTATTAAGACGAGAACTTTAAGAAGGCTTTAAAACTCGCCTAAGTTATTTTATGGGGCCGTTTCGGCCCGCTAAGTTAATGCTTCGCGGATATGACTTCCTTCTGGATCGGGAGGTTTTTAATTATTAGCCTCGTGCGGCCAACGTCTTAAATTAAATGTGTCAGTATCAGTCCCTCACGTCATAATCGTCTATTTAGGCGGATTCGTTACATGTTCCTTATTTTTTGCGCTACCACATAGTATACGGGGCGATAATTTAATTCGGCTGGAGGCTCAGGAAAGCTCAGGCACTAATAAGATTTCGAAGTAATTCTCTTGTTATTTTTTTGAATTTATCGACGGCACAACCGGGTTCATTCTTATATTAATTACAAATAACATTGAATTTGATATTGTAGGCATTTTATTGTATTTTGTAACTACATTGGCCACGAAGATATCATAATTAAAATGCATTAAATGTCCATATATTTGCTGTTTCTTCATTGTTCTCTGATTATAGTATGCCTAATTTAATATAAAAGTTTTAATGCTATTTAATTTTTTGTATAATGGTGCTGCATTTTAGTAGACGACATGTGCTTACTAAATTGTTTAAATATTAAATAAAAATTGATTAGTGGAAAATATGTAGACGGATAAATAAGTGAAATGCAAACAATTTCTTGAATTAATTCTCATTATAATAATAGAAAATTAATTAGATCGTTAAAGAAATTCAAAATTATTATTTACTGATTATTAAATACCAAAACCAAATACAGTAAGAGTATCTTGTTTGATATTTAAGAATTGCTTTATCAATCACAGTTGTACATACCAATAAGCTTAGTACCCATTATTTTAAAGACTTTCGAAAAGTTATTGTTTAAAAGAACGCCAGAGCGGTTGAGGCGTGTACTGCGATATGGACGGACCCGGGTTCCATTCCCGGAACTCTCTGATGCCTGGCGGGTGACCTACTCAGTCACTATAAATAATTGTTCATTCGAACAAGGGGTAATAATGGCGATCGTCTAAAGCGCGGTGCTTGCCCTGTCGCCCCGTATCAGAGATGGTGCGCTACGACTGGGTAGTAAAGTCGAATATATGAGAGCCTTAACCTCTCAGTTCGCAGGCTGTGCTTCTACGCGGGGCGTTTAGAGCCTTAGTATTACCATCATTGTTCAAAAGAATAAACCTTTGACTTTAGGGAATATCATTCAATAATCCAATAGGAATACCGAATTATGAATAAATCAATGGAAAGCCTGGAAATAAGGAGCGTATGTGTACCAGTGTTTCTGCATATGCAACAAGCCTTTGACAAAATATGACATAACGCTCTGTTGTATAAACTCAAAACTTACTAATCCAGCTTTTTATATTATTAAAGTCTTACTTACCTGAACAATTTTTTTCAAGTAACAATGAACAGCTCATTATCAACTTACCACAATATTGACTCTTGAGTCTCCCAAGAGAATGTTCTAGGATCACTTTTACACCTAATATACACATTTAGTTATAGAAACCATGGCCACCTTGTCTGTTCAGGAATCACCTAAATTAAAGCATAGATCACAATATTTTCAAAATTACCTCGACCTGTTACAAGACTGGTTTAGCAAATGGAGCGTGACAATAAACATACTCAAGTCACTTTTACGAACAAACGTGTCGTATGTCCTCCAATCATAATAAACAATGCTCCTTCTTATTTAAGACTAAAATTAAATACTTTGGATTACTCTTAAACTCACCTGGAGTTTGCATATTAAGGCCAAAATACAACAATTGGACCTTCAACTTCTTACTTGGACGTTATTTGCACCTTTCCCTCATAAATAATATTTTAATATATAATACCATACTAAAACCTAGATGATCTTATGGAGTACAACTTTGGGGTTGTGCAAAGCCACAAATACTATAAGATTCCAATCTAAAACTATTCTAATAATGGCAGGCGCACTATGGTACGTTAACAATCAAATCCCGCACAAAGACTTGGGAATAGAATATATAGGCAATGAAATTCAAAGAATCGCCGCCACAATAATCTCGTGGGACATGGAAAGCATTGGCAGTCTATATTACAACGATAATGACCACTAGGACTAACTTCCATGTTTTATTTGGGTAAATAGTGATGGCTGCATTTCATTCGTCCCATAAACAATATTATTGAATTTACTTGTTACTTTTATCAAAGTCGGTTGTAAATATGCAGCAAAACTAATAAAAAAAAAGAATTTCGTTATTATTATCTATGTAACCCATTCAAAGCAAAGAAGTAATAAAAAGATATATAAGACAGCAACTGTTACAGAGTTTGCACACTATGTTTTGGATTTGGACAATTTGCTTCCTACCGTAAAATACTGTTTTTTCATGTGTCTTGAACAGTTGCGGTTCGAGATATTTTAGTATTTTGTCTATTGATCACAGTATTAGAATTTTCAGTAGTTGGACTAATTACTATAAAATTTAAATTGTAATTAGTTTTGTATTTGCTACAATTAATCGAGTATAATTTTAGTTAAAACAAATCTGACTTTTTATAGTACAACATAAATAATTTTATTTATAGTTTTAAATATTTTTCTTTGCAAACATTTTAATTGTTGGTACTTCATAAAGCAGAAATTTAGCTATATATTTTTACAAAATCTTAGTGACTTGTGTTATGCAAATCATTTTTACCAAAAAATTTAAGGAAAGTCTAGTTCGTTCGTTAATTTTATCTAGATTTTGTTATCCTACAGCGAGGTTAAATTGAATTTGTAAGATTGCAATTGTGACCACTTTTTAAGTTTTTAGACAAACGAATTTAAGGGTTTAATATTTTGATTAAGTCTATGGTTTAAATTTATTCGGATCTTAATTTTCCCTTTAGCTTTGAATTATCCAATTTACTCTAACAATCTAATTTTGATATGCTTTCAGTGATCGTGCTCTTTTGAATTTTCGAATAACATTGAGGTCAATAGAATTTTTGATAATGGTTTGGTATTACTCAATTTGTATTTTTCTGTTAGTGAAATGTTTGAAGAGATAAACATTCTTGTTATAATTTTTGCTTCGGTTATTCTTTTTCATAGCTTTGGCTAGTACACAAAATCCTCAAAAAAAAACAAGAGTTGTGAAATCGAAACCAATTAAGGTCAAGCCATTTGTTTGGAAACACAGGCATAGAGTCCAACTGAACTCCAGAAGGGCTATTTCTTGTAAACCTAAACCAGCTCCCGGTTTCTCATGTATCTACCCCGCCGTATTTGTTATTCAACTCAAATTCCTACATTATTATCCTAGTTTCTACCTCACGGGAAGTGTCTCATAATTTTGATTAATGAACGAGTCAGTGGCTAATAAAATCGGCAATTTTTAACACCCTATCATTGTCACAGTTTATTATAGAACTTTGAAATGTAATACCGTATTATGATTTCTAAATTATTTTTCAAATTTTATAATTTTATTATAACAGAAAGTAAAGTTTTGAGGAGGATAAAAATGACGTGAATGGGTTCGTGTAACATACACACTGCTGCATGCATTAGGCCGGAACTTGGAACAAGTACCAAAAACATTGTTCAGCCTTATAAAAGTAAACATTTTTGTGTACCAGTTTATTTACAATTTTCCATACAATGTATACAAGCATTCAGTAAATTTTACGAACATGGTGATGTCTGCGTTATTACCTAAGTAGCAATTTTACTTTAAATTATCCTACAATAAATAGACCTTTTGACTATAGTATAATCTAATAAATATAACTTTTAACAATAATTAGAGATACTTTAAATGAATCCCAAGGTTCGAACCTCTTCAATTGTCGTACTAGGATATAATACTAGGATATTTGGTTGTGCACCAAGTTGACCACGACAAATGTCACTCATTTTTGTATCTATTTTACTAACTGAACTTATTCTAAGATCGCGTCTTATCGCATCGTTTGAGACATACCATGGGACATTCCCAATTTGTCGTAATACTTTAGACTGAAATTTTCCAATTACATTTATGGTGCAGTTTGGTGGATTCCCATAACTGCAGACCGTATATGCAGACTAGACGTAAAATTGCTTTATAAAGAAGACTTTTATTGGCTATTGATGACTGTGAACTTCTACCTAGTAATCAATGCGTTTTCCTATATTTATGGCCTAGTTTTTTTCGTTTGGTCCGTACATGCTGTAGTGTTGATCATTTAAGAATACCGGTGGGCCAATTCTTAGCCTCAACGTAAACGTCACTTGTATAGATTTCGTTCCGTTGAATTTAACGCGCCTTTTTTAGCCTGTTTCGCACTTTACTAAGATGAATTTGGAAATAGTGGGATACAACGATGTAGTTTTGAATGTATCATCAGCGTATGTTGCAATAGTCGTTAATTTTTTTGTAGGTATAGAGTAAGTACAGCAGTGGTCCAAAGGCGTTCTCTCTTGGTACTCCGGAATTAATTTGGGATAAGATAGTGTCTTGCCATCTACATTAACTAGGAAGTGTCTGTAAGTTAAATACGACTTTATTGCGTGGTAAAGATCTATCGGTAAGACATTTTTGACTTTACACGCTAAGCTTTCATGGTGTAGCTAATCAAAAGCCTAGAGTCCATGCCGAAATTTAGTTTATAACGTATTAGTTATTTTATCCACTAATTAATTCACGTGCTCGATCGTAGAGTACTAACCGTGAAAATCAAGTTGAGGATATAGAAGTAAATGATTTTGCAAGATTGTTTATTTAAATTTTAATAGTAGTAGTTTTTCAAACACTTTTATAATAAAAGGGGCAGAAGCAGACTTATTGGTCTATAAGAAGTCATCTGTTCAGGTGGTTTGCCAGGTTTAAGAAGTAGTATTGCAACAGCAACTTTTCAATGGCTAGGGAAACATCCTCATCTAAGTACTGGGTGAAATAATCTTGTCTGATATTTATTAAATTTTACGGATAAGTCTTTAAGCATTTTACTGGTGATTAAATCGTTGTCTTTTATTTCTCAAATTACAGTTCTTGTTTTTTTTTTGTTCTAAAAGGTTTAATTGACAAACCCAGCTGAAATGATGCCGTTAGAATCTGAACTTTTTCTTCTTTTTTGGGGGGAGGGGGTTTAGCTCCTGAAGGATGAAACTCGAACACATTCTTTTAAATAATTTGGAAATATCGTTGCTTTTTCAAAGGTGCTTCCGGTCCATATTCCATCTTCATTACGGAGAGGTAGAATGTGTTGCATTTGTTGTTTCAGTTTTCTTGTGGGTTTCTGTAAAGAGCACGTAGTAACATTAGTAGGAAATAATATTTACAGATAATGTTAAATAGACTGATTTTTAGTCGTTTAAGTAATTCTCTAAGTTTGGCTGTTGCTGTTTCTTTTAATTAACATTGGCCAGTTATCTGTGCGTGTATCTTCGGTCTCTCCTGAAGTCGTATTGCAGACGGTTTCTTGTAAGATTTGATGAAAATATTAAATTGCATTTCATATCTTTATTTTCCTTGATAGCAAGATTTCTAGAAGCATGGATTCTTCTACTTTAACTTTAAAGTATTTGCAATCTGTTCTTCTAGTGGAAGGGAATGTTGGTTTTACCATGTACTTGATTGGCGAAAGTAACTAGAACTGAAAAATGGTCAGAAAGAAGGTCAATGTAAGATTTAACTGAAAGGACATTTGGCTTTATAATTTTATTAATTTAGAATTTTAAGAGATCGAGTTGTTTTGCTGCTCTCAGAATATCAATAAATTGGTTTTTCATTAAAGATGAAATTTAAGTTATGTAAGGTTATATATGCAGTTTCCATTATTTCACGGCTCTTTGTGGTCGTTATCCTGGAATCCCAGTATGTGTGTTTAGTGTTAGAGTTGCCTCCAGCGATAAAACAGTTTGCTAGTGAACTAAAGGAGTTTACAGTGTTTTTGTTTGTCAGCATACCGCGGTGGACAGTAAACTGCTGAAAGGGTTAGCGGCCCTAACCAGTTTTCAACTACAATTCATGTTATTTGTAAATGTTCTTTACAGTACTTATTTACTTCATGTATATTATAGTATTTCTAATAATAATAGCTGTACCAGCAGCATATTGAGTTACATAGTTGAAAACATAGACAGTGTAGTTATGAATTTATGAGCCACTACTGTTGGCAAATCGAACTTCTGAAATTAATTTAACTTTGCTGTTGTGTTGCTGAAAAATATCTTGATTTTAAGGAGTTATTGTTGTAAGCCATTGACGTTCTACTCTACTACTACAATCTTTAGAAAGTGAGCTATTTGAAAGCAAGAACTGTTAGTAAATTTAGTATAGTTGACATATGTTTTATAAGGTTCTTCATCATCTGTTTATCTTTGACTGCATGGCAGAAATGGTTTCAAACATTTTTGGTTGCAATTCCTTATACTACCATTATGGAAGTATGGATACTAAATAAAAAATGGACTTATACACTTTCATGTAAAAAAAATTTATTGCATAATATGTTATTATAAAACACGTACAAAACAAACAAATCTTCATGAACGCTGTAAAACAATTAACTTAAATATTAAACATTTTTGTGCTTTTACGAATCTAGGCATTTTTTGATTAGTTTTTTTAATTTCTCGAGTGATACATTTCTATAGGTACCTTAAAGAAGACTGCAAAGATGATTTTTGGACGTAAGACGACCCTTTCTTACTGTTCTGCCCAGCTCATCCCATAGTAACTCTATGGGGGTGATGCCTGGACCCTGGGGTGGCCATGTTATCATTTTGAGCATATTTTTTTTTCTTGGTTTGCTAGATAATCCTTACAAAGCTTTGAAATATGTTTGGGATCGTTGTTTTGCATCGTCGCGATTTTTTGGTCGCAATACGACCATGAAGATTACCCTCCTAAAGACGCCGCTTTATTGTATTAAATGATATTGTTTTATCCCGTCCCCGTTTAAACTCCGCAACAATATCTGGGTCAGTTAATCTTCTATTTCGCTTCCTCGCCAATCTAAGGAACTGATCCTCTGCATCGAATGTTACTCGTGATGCTTCAGGGCGATGGCGATCTTTAAGGCTTCGTGTTTCTCTGTAGCGTTGTAATGTAAGATTTATCCTCGAAGCACAAACCATTATTGTTTTTGAGATATTACGCACTGCTAGCCTTTCTCGGTGTAAACTAAAAATGACTGAACGAGTTTCTACGAAAAGAGACTTACCACGTGCCATTGAATGTAAAAATTCAAAATGACGTGACAAAAAAACCGAAGTAAGCGACACAAGGTCTGATGTTAAACAAACATCTAAAAAAGGGGGATAGGAAATAAAGATTTGAAGTTTTTAGTGACAATTCAAGGACATAAAAGGATTACGTGGGCTGAACGGTATTCATTATGAAATAAAAAACAAAGGCAAATTGTTAATGTTGGAAATCTTTTTATTATTTTTCAAAATATTTCCCTGGCGGTCAATACATTGTTGCATACGCTGGAACCAATTTTCATAGCAAATCAGGTATCACCGAAATATGGGTTTTGAACCCATCAACCGCAGCTTCTGGCATCGAAAATCGTTGTCCACGCTATTTGTTCTTCACGTGAGGGATCAAGAAGAAATCGTTGGGGACGAGATCGGAACCGAACGGCGAATGGCCCATCAATTCGATGTTTTGAGTGCTCAAAAAAGTAGTTGTTTGCATCGATGTGTGTGAACTCGCATTGCCATGGTGGAGAATGATCTAACGTCGCGCGTTGGTTTTTGTTATTTCTCCGGAGACAAAGGTTGTGTACCATTCAGAATTAATCTTTTGCGACATGTTTAGTTTTTCTAAAAAAGGCGGCTATTTGCTTCGAAGTGCTTTGATTGCGAACGACTTTTGTTGGGTTAGGCTCATCTTGACAGACCCATATATTCGACTACTGTTTACTTTCGGGCTCATAGACGTAAATCAAGATTCGTCATCTGATCCAACAGCTTTTTTACGGTTGAATGTTCATGCAATTTTGAATGTATGCTAGCCATACTAATGACTAAGGATGCCCGAATTTTATTATAGATCACATGATGATCTTGCTTTAACAGTTCGCGAGCAGCATCGATGTTTTCTGGCACCACAGCCGTTTTTGGACGGTCTTCTTTAAATTTATTAGTCAGCGAACTACGACTATGGTTAAATTCGTTGAACCAACGATATACAGTGCTCCTGTGTGGGGCTTCATCACCAAAAGTTGAAGTGAGCTGATTGACGCACTGTTGTTGAGATAATCTATGTTGAAAGTCATAAAAAATCATCGCACGAAATTATTTACGAGTTAATTCCATTCTTTGGTCGAGAGGAAATTTTCGACTTAATGAAAACCAAAAAATAGCGTCCGTGTGATGAAACGTTCTGAGTAGGTATACCGTCAAACTGTATGATGGAAGCGTCAGATCGCACCTAGCACACGCAGGGTTGCCAATTTAAATAGATATCGTGCAGCCCTGTTCGATTGTTTTTATTCTAGTGGTCAACCCAACAAATGTTTATAAAAAAATCTACAAGTGAGTAATTATTTTGATTCAAAACAATATTGTCTAAGGAGATGGTGAATGATTAGACAAAAGAAAATTTATTACCAGAAGTATAGTTATATACTTCCATGAGCAGCAGTGTACACGGTCTGTTTGAAAAGTATCGCGAATAATTTTTTTAGCCAACCAGAAGGGCTAGAGGGATGTGGTTTTCAGTGAGACAGATGGTGAAGGGTTTTAGGTACATAATGCAACCCGGCTGACTTACCTCCCGGCCTTACGCGAGTGAGGATTCCACTTCCCGCAAATCGTGTCTTAGTGACGCGTCACGGACTCAACATGCAGCATACCTGTACGTTAGAGCAACGTTATGCGCTGAAGTTTTGAGTCAAACTCAAAAAATCCGGCACTGGTACTTTGAACCTGTTAATAGAAGCCTATGGGGAGGAAGCCATGTCAAAAACGAGAATTTTTAAATGGCACAAGATGTTCCGCAAGGGAAGAGAAGCTGGGGAAGACGAAAAAATTCCCCCAACGAGTCATAGTGATGAAAATGTGGTGAAAGGGAAACAATTTTTGAATTCTGAACATCGTTTAAGTGTTCGATTGATAACACAGAAGTTTAATTTTCCAAAAACTGTAGTGCATGAAATTGCATCTGAAGAATTTTTGGTTAAACACAACGTTACTCCAACCTCCGTACAGTCCGAATTTGGCCTCGCCTGACTTCTTGCTGTTCGCAAAAGTCAAATCCAGCCTGAAAGGAAGCCGTTTTGAGTCGGTGGATAGAGTCCAAGTTGTCGTGATCAAGGCCATAAACAGAATTTCAGTTTTAATATTCTAGGAAGTCTTCAAAGCATGGCAGGCAGGCACGTTGAAAACGCTGTCTAGATGCAGGAGAAAACTATTTTGAAAAATTTTAAAGAAATTAAGGATTACCTGCAATACTTTTGTTTTTATTGAATTATTCCGGATACTTTTCGGACAAACCCTACGTATATAGTGCATCCTTTGTAATTTTTTGTATTTTTAAGAATAGACTTAACGTTAGCGCTTCTCGTTTTATATGTTGTTAACTCACCGTTATTCAATATTTTCATGTTACTTTCGCTGTTGGCTAAACTCTCTCAAAGCTCTATTAGTGGTGGCAGAAATGTAATTCTATATACAAAAAATGGGGGTGGTTTGGAGTTATTTCATGTATTGGTTTAGAAAGTGCTTTTTCTGTTTTTATTTTTCAAAGTGATTGGTCGTTTCAATTGGTTTGTTGAGCCAGTAATTTGTGATTTTGCTTATTTTGGTTAAAGTTAAGAGTTATTTGTGCTTCTTTGACGTTTCTTATTTTCTACAATCTGCCAATCTCATTCTTCAAAAATATGAGAAACAAAACTTGTGCTAGGGATAAGTAGGAAATATAGAATTAGTTAGGCACCGAAATTTTTGCAAATGTCATTGGTAGCTGTTGGTTTGGATTTATAGGATGTTGAAAGTATTAGTTGTAGAAGTTGACAATTAATAGTGGAAATACGTAGTATGCAGTCTGGACAGGGTATGATTTGATCTGTTTCCATTGGTTGCTATAATAAACGGCTGACCAGGATGTCACCTACATTTATGTGTCGCCTAATTTCAAAATGCACTAGTGGTATAATGCGATTGAGGAATTTAATAAATGAAATACTAATATTAAAAATGTAGGCCTACCCTTAAGCAAAAGATACAACTTTGGGCTTTTTTGCCACTGATATATGTCAAAGCATGGCACTTGATTCATACAAGTGCGGAATAAATATACATTTTAAAACTAAGTACACAAAAATAAAAAAACAACAAATACCTTCAAAACAGAGGTTTCAGGAATTTTCATATTGCAGAAGGATACGAATAATCTGAATCTTATCGGAAACAAGCCCAAGAATTAAAAAAATGTGAAGTACGATTTGTTTAAACAATATACTGGATATGTAACATTCGGTGAAAGTACGACCAAATCAAGAAATAACCTAGAAACAGGAGTGCTTACAGTCAATTAACAAAATACACTCTCCAAGTTTTTCCGCAATAAATCCCGAACGCACATGACGTAGATTTTATACCTCAGTAAATTTTCATTCGCCGGGCTAATTATCGATTATACGACTTGTAAATTCTATTATAGTGCACTTCGGAAGATTAAACCAAGATTCTATTAGCAGATTATCGCGAATGCAGGCAATTTACTGTAAAATCGGTTCCTGAATAATTTAATTAGTAACGTGATTTCAAAATTAACACACGCGGAGCATGTGAGCCGTTTGATAGTCACTTCATTAGCTTTTCTCAGATTACGAACCGGCAATTAGCTGCTGAATAAGCCAATTTTGATGGCACTTCCGATTAGGCATGGGTTGTGCAGTTAGATTTAATCAGGGGTAATTTATATTAATGCCATGAGCCGGATAAGCCATATCACAAATTTATTGTATATGTATTCATGCTAAAACGTAATTCTTGCAATGCCAGATTTGTTCCAATTTGTTGTGGTTACAAGAAATTTGTAAATTTCTTATTTTATTTTTTTAAACTTGTTTTGTCTCAGATGTATTTGTCTAATGTAAATGTGTCATAAGCAATATTATGAAGTTCTTTGGCTTACTGAAAATTGTAACTATAGAATTAATAACAATTTATTGGAAAATTTGAAGAAAACTTATAATTGACGTCACATTCAGACCATGAGATGTTTAGATCACAATACTTAAATAGTATATGAAAGTCGTCCAGCATTTTGGTTTTTAAAATATGTTTCAACAATTTTGAAAGGGCTTGTTTCAATTCTCAATAAGATTCGTGCAAAATTTGTCTGTAAAACGTCGTTCTGTGTTTTGTAGGCTCATTTCTGTAATTTATCACTAATACACACATTGATTCAGGTTGTTGACACTGGTTAAAATTATATGTGTTGCCAACATTTTCTAGCAGCGTCTCTTTACTTTTCTATTTAGTATTATATCAGGTGTACAAGTATGAAGTGCGGATTTGAGGCAATAGATGATGCACCAATGCAGTGTAAAGTATAAAAATTTGACGTATATGCTATTTTGTTGTGCCACCAACAGGAGTCAACGCGCACGAGTGATAAGTTGAAAAAGTGTTTGCATAATATTGTTTTGTTGTGTTTAATATGTCGAAATTTATGCCAACTATAGAGCATTCGCGGACAGCATTAATTTTTTATTTTCATTTGTAGAAAACTGCTGCTGAATCATACCGATTACTTCGAGAAGTTTATGGTCAACTTGCTCCATCGCAAGATACGTGTGAACGGTGGTTTTGGCGTTTCAAAAGTGGCGATTTCGATGTTGTAGGCAAGGAACACGGAAAACCGCCAAAAAAGTACGAAGATGTGGAATTGCAAGCATTGTTGGAGGAAGACGATTCACAAACACAAAAACAACTTGCATAGCAATTGAACAAGTTGTTTCCAATTGCCTACAAGAGATAGGACAGATTCAGAAGGTCGGCAGATGGATACCACATGAGCTGAACGGGAGGCAGATGGAAAGATACAAAAACACATCTGAAATTTTGCTCGAACGATACAAAAGAAAGTCGTTTTTGCATCGTATCGTTACTGGGGATGAAAAGTGGATATATTTTGAGTATCTCAAGCGCAAAAATCATGGGTAAACCGAGCCGCACCATCCACATCAACCGCAAGACCGAATTGAATTAGCAGGAAAACGATGTGTTTGATGGGACTTTGTGGTCTATTATGAACTGTTAAAGCCTGGTAAAACGCTTAATACCAAACGCTATCAACAACAATTGATCTATGTGAACCGTTGGATACTCGCAAAACTACCAGAATATCGAAAAGGGCAACACAAGATCATTTTCCTCTATGACAATGCTCCATCACATACGGCAAAACCGGTTCGTGACACGTTAGCAGCACTCAACTGGGAAGTCCTACGCCAAGCGGCTTACTCACCAGACTTGACTACTTCCGATTACCACTTGTTTGCATCGACGGGCCATGCACTTGCTGAGCAGCGCTATGATCCGTTCGAAGATGTGAAAAAATGGACCGAAAAGGGGAATATTTTTACTGGCGTGGTATCCACAAATTACTCGAAAGATGGGAAAAATGTGTAACTAGCAATGGATCATATTTTGAATAAACCACTTTTTATCATTCTTCCGAATTTAACGTTTTTTTTTTGGAAAAAATCTTCGTTTTATACTTGTACACGTGATATTTGTTGTATTGAGCCAAAAAAATGAAAAATATTTCAGTGTGCGTTATCTAACCTTTGCCTAATCACATAGGTTTATGCATATTTATATGTTCAATAAGTGTCCCAAGACATATTATTATTTTTGTATTAAATTTATTCTTATATAAGTATTTCTATAAGACTCAAAAACGTTTATTAAATCCGATGATGTATTAAATTTACAGAAAATTCTAAAAGCTTCTAGTGAAACATCTCAACACAGCAATTAAATGAGTTATCTCTTATATACAAATTTGCACGGCGACTACCCTTTCAATTAACTATTGCTAATTAGTTAATTATTTCTAATACTCAAGACTCAATCAATGATTTAAAAAATTGTCTAAGAAATGTTTTTATTAGAAATTTAGAATTAAACTTAAGGGAATTAGAAGAAAGCTTGATATTAATCACATAAGTATTAAGGAACTTAATAAAACATATTCATGTGATGAAACGAATCCGATTATTGTCTAAAAACTAAATGACTTAAAACTTCATATCAAATACTTTCAAAGACTTTCTCTACAAGGAACTTCGACAGGATAATGGTAATTTCGCAGTAAGTTTTGACTTTTTAAAAGGTGGGCGATATGGAAGGGCGTCAGCGAAATATGAGAAAACAGCCCGGAATCTTTAACGACATGCTAACACATTAGTTTAGTTTCGAGAAAAGCTCTTTACTTTTAATGACTGTGATTTCTTGACGTTTTCTTGCTTTTTAGATAATATGAATTTAATGAAAATGGACATATGTTTATGTTATGAATAAAAAAGTTTTAATGCCACTTTATAAAAGCAGTGGTAATATGGAATTTGATAGAAGATATACGAGGTATATTCAAGTTATAATACCTCCGAATTTTTTTCTCAGGACTGGGAACAGGTAGAAAAAAGGTTTGTTTCAAAATACGCGCATTGTGAATGCATGACAGAGATGGCAGCACTGTACGACGCACAGGACTCTAGCGACAGCAGCAAGAGTGAGGACTGTTTTTGATACTTAAAATGGCGACGTTTCATTATAAGAACAGCGTATAATAATTCGTTTTCTACATTTGCGTGGTGTGACACCGATTGAAATTCATTGCCAGTTGATTAAGATATGTGGTGATGGTGTTATGGATGTATCTAATATACGTTTGTGGCTGCGACAGTTCAAAGAAAGCAGAACGTCATATGACAACAAACCAAGACAATTTCGGCCTAGCATCAACCGGTCTGACGACATGATCAAGCGAGTGGAGAAACTTGTTTTGGAAGATCGTCGAATGAGTGTGGAACACATCGCCTCCAAGGTTGGCATTTCCGTAGGAACTGTTCACACAATCCTGCATGAAGAACTGAAAATCCTCCAGGTGGGTGCCATGAATACTGACAACCCATGCTCCCTATTCACCTGACCTGGCTCATAGCGACTTTTGGCTGTTTTCAACGATGATAGACACTATCCGTGGTCGCAAATTCACTAGTCGTGCCGCTATTGCATCAGAAATTTTGCAGTGATTAACTAAAGAAGATTTTTAAAGAAGCGTCACAGCTGTCATGGAATCATGGCGTCGACGTTGTGAAAAATGTGTACGGCTGCAGGGAAATTACGTCGAGAAGTGACATAAGTTTCACAGTTTTCACAGTTTTCATGTGATTAGTTTGTGAGAAAAAAAATCGGAGGTGTTATAACTTGAATGCATCTCGTACTAACGTTAATAGTAATTGATGTCCTAACAAGAGGATCGATATATGTTATTTGAATAAAGTCCACAGTTAAGAAGAAAGGAACAATTTTTTACTTTAATGAAAACTAAAATCCTTGGGAATTTTGTTTTGATAGTAATATGTAGCAGATCTTTTTTTTCATTAATATTGCAGATAAGTACACACAAGAAAATTGAAAATTGTGTTTTGGTATAACTGAAATTTAACATTTTGTTTGAGCTTATCAATCGATTGTGGCTTATTGGTATAGACGTTTTCTCTATCTGAACCCCCCCCCCCGCTCTTCTCTACTTAAAAAGGAGAAATTTTCTTAAGTTATTTCTTAGACTGACTAGATCTTGTTTTCAAGATTACTACTAATTATTTCAAGAAGCTTTTATAAAAATCTTGATGTTTTGAATATAAAGTATTCATTTATTATTTAGATATATTCATCTAAATGAACACTGTAAGTTTTGTTACCGCTTGGACATGATCTCCCCCAAAACAAAATAATTATTTTATCCGAAGTTTTATAAGCTCGCATATTTTCTATTGCACGACGTTCCGCTTTTAATTATTTATCTGTCAGCATCACAGATGTAATAGCAGTAAATTAAAATACCACTTATTATAACCACTTATCTTGCCTCTATTATACAAGGTATGTCCGGAAAGTAATGCTACTGATCCAGAAAATTTGTTTAATTGAAGATATGTTTATATACATTTATATTCTTGAAAATAACACACTTAAGCATCAATACAACTTGTCTGAAAGTGTTGAACTGGAATCTGTTTCAGAGCATTCATCACATCAGTTTGCATATTTTTAACAGTCCCAAGATAGTGTCACGTAAATCCAGATTTGCGCCACTACATTCTTAGATATCCAATAAGCGCTTAATAAGATCTGGCATAAGGACTTACTCTATAAACCTAATACACTTTCCAAGGCAGCTCTGTTTTTTTCTCAAGCCCTACCCAAGTGAGAGAACTTTTCAAGTTAAAATTAATAATACAGTTTCAAGTTACCAACATATTACTAGTGGTGTATCACAGGGCGGTGTACTTGGGCCACCTCTTTATCTTTTATACACAGCTGATATTTTACCCACTCAAACCAACGTTATATGATGCAGTTATTTTATTCGTCAACGACACCCAGTAGCTGCATCAGAAGATATATAAAATTACATCGACTTACTTAAAGCTTGGTTTACGCGATGGAGCGTTACAGTTAATAGTGACAAGTCTGTTATATAACCATCAAATACGCACTTAATAGACATAATTAACCATTAAAAAGGCACTAGTACCTATGCAACGTCAAGTCAAATATCTCGGAATGCATCTGGACCAAAAACTGACTTGGCTTGAGAATATTAAAGCAAAAAGGAAACACCTAAATCTCAAACTTAAACAAATGGACTGGTTCATCGACCGACGCTCTCAACTTTCCCTACCTAACAAACTTCTCACCTATATACTCATTCTAAAACCCACATGGACTTGCGGAATACAACTTGGGACTATGCGAAAGTCTCCCGTACAAAGATATTACAACGCTTTCAATGGAAGACCCAACGTATTATAGCAAATAGCCCCATAGTATGTCCGACCTATAAATACCATACATAGCTGAAGAAATCCACAGATTCGCAAGTGCCTGTTATAGCAACTTGGATGGGCGCCCCAACCAGCTCGTAGAATAGCTTACTACACACCTAGTAGTTCGAAAATTGACATGTCAGTGGCCACATGATTTAGTTCGGAACTAACGTATTCCCGTGTTAATTTACCTTCCTGCTATTTGTAAAAAAAACTTGTCAATTTGCAGTTCATTGAATAAAAAATTTTTACCATTGAATGTTAGCAACCTTTATTCATCATGAAAGGTTCACATATATGAAACTTATTAAAACTTTTTACACTTTTTATTACTTATACTATTGTTTATGGATTTAAAATGGGCAAACTTAATATTTTTCTAATACAAATCGGTCACACATGCGACTGCAGTGAAAAATAAATAAAATCTAATAAAAATACGATGATGGAACGATACAGCTTATAAATTTATCTGAGATAAGCGTAGATGCTCTAAAAATGTATGTAAATGCTAAAATTATAAATACATTTTTTAATGATCTAAAACAAATAAGTCATTTAACACTGAAGATGAAACAGGAACTTCAACTAAGTGTAAACCCGTCTACAATTAAACAAAGATATATTGAAGCTTTACTGCGTGTAGAAGTCGAAAAAACACTAGTGTTACAACTGAAACATGTAATGCATTTTTATCAGAATATTGTGTTTGGCTTGTCAGCAAACATTCAGTAGACGGATAAGTTTGAAATGACACACACTACACTTAAAATTGACGAATGGGGGAGCAAAGATCAATGTTTGATGTTGCTTCTCTTGTGGTCTTATAATTTTAAATAAAATTAATAATGCATGCAAACATTTAAATGATATAATAAAAACTACCATGCTACCTTGCACGGAGGCATACACGTCTCTTAACAAGGGCTCGATTTTGAAGTAGTATAGTTTCGGTTAGAAATTAAACCGTTCAATTTCCTCATCTGAATACCATCAAAAATTTATGAGGCGATGACAAACAGTAGCCCTTGATTACTCCAAAACCATACCAAACTGTGATGGACTTAATGGGATGGCGTTGAGCGTAAATGCTTTCTAATAGATGTTACTCAATGAATTATTAGAAGACATTGTTTTTATTAAATTGAATTGAGACAAAGACTAAGAGAATGACATACGCGAAAATATAATCATCGTTTTAGAAGGGACACTAGAGGAAATTGCTGATAAACAGATCTCAACAGATAAAAGAAACATGTTCGAAGAAATAAGAAAAATAATACGAATAAGCTGGGACGCTCAGCTATTAGCTGTATAAATAAGTTCTCAGCTTTGGATTTCACAGGACGCAAATCACCGTTTACGTGTAACGTATTAGTTCGCCCTCTTGCGGTTTTAAAGCAATGACATTTGGTCTTTCGAAACATCATGCGATTTGGCGTTTGATGCACATAACCTCAATCATCAGCTGTGTTCGCGATGGCAATCACAAAAGAGCATATTCGATTTTCTATCTACTTCGCGTTTCATCTTACGAAAAACGCTGCTGAAGCCATCGAAATTATTTGTGCTGCATATGGTGAGAATGCTGTAAGTCATGCAACGTGCGAAAGTGGTACCAAAGATTTCGCGGAGGAGAGTTTAGTCTTGAAGATTAACCACGCGCTGAACGCCCTCAAGCATTTGACACGGATGAGCTGCAGACATTGCTGGATCAAAACAATGCGCAAACTGAAAAAGAGGTTGCAGAACAGCTTGGCGTTACTCAGTCAACCATTTCCATACGTTGCATGCAGTGGGTAAGATACAGAAGGAAGGCAGATGGGTTCCGCATAAACTGTCCGAAGACAACAAAAATCGACGGCGTGACACCGCACTCCATTTGCCGAAAAAATGATTTTCTGAATAAAATTATTACGGGCGATGAAAAATGGATCTTGTACGACAATCCCAAGCGCAAAAAAAAACATGGGTAGACCCTGGCAAACTTTCGACATCGACTCCAAAGCCCAATATCCACGCCAAAAAGAATTTGCTCTGTATCTGGTGGGATTGGAAAGATGTGCTGTACTACGAACTGTTGAAACCAGGTGAAACAGTTACGGCGGATCGCTACCAAGAGCAACTCATCAATTTGAGCGACGCAATCGAAGAAAAGAGGCCGTTTACTGGACAAGGAAGTCGCAAAGTCATCCTACTCTATGATAATTCCCGACCACATGTTGCGAAGGCGACGCAAGAACACATCTTCGCGTTAGGCTGGAGACTTCTCCCACATGCGGCGTATAGCCCAGATATGGCCCCTTCCGATTATCATTCATTCCGGTGGTTACAGCATCACTTGGCTGATACGCACTTCAAAACAGAAGAAGAAGTCCGAAAATGCATCGATAACTTTATCGTCTCGAAGCCGGGAATTCGCAAGCTACGCGAAAGATGGCAAAAGGTCATCGATGCCAACGGAGAATGCTTTGATACTTAAGCTTTTTTTGTTTGTTTTTAAATAAAACTTTAATTTTGCGGAAAATATATATATAGCCAAAGAATATTCCATATTAACTTTTAGAGGGATCTATTGATATTCTGAAAAAAAAAACGAGAGGGAACATAACTTGGTGGCTTATGAAGTATTGTAAAGTTTTTTAAAAGTTCTAATTGTCTAAAAAACACATGTAGTTACCGCTATAAAAACTAATTTTTTATATTTAATTTGAGCATATTTTCTATATTAAAAACAATATATCGATGGAAATGATTATGCAACGAATACACCTCAGATCTAATATTATCAAAACTATACACAACAATGTGATTGAATGGACGAATGCATCAGGAACGTTTTCTGGTAATTGGAAAAGACCGATAGGATCGAAAGAAAGAAAATAAAGCAGCCAATTTTCCTGATATGCTGTAATGACGCACTGTGAGTATCGTTAGTGTGACACTTTGTAGTTGCCGTGGTTTTGCAGGTAAAACCGCACATAATGGCCTTGTCGCGAGAGCTGCTACCTCCGATGTATCTGCTATGGCATCAGCAAAAATCCATTGTGACTGAAAAGTCGGCTCAACTCCGGGAAAAATTCCGGCCTTCGCAAGTTGTTTCTGAGTTGTTCTTATCAAAGAAAGTTAACAGGGTCTTCCCTTTGTACCCTTTACGATGTGAACGAAGCGTGTCACTGCAGATTACAGTTTTATTTGTTGGATGTAACTGAAATTCTCTCTTACAGAAGTATCTGCTTCGGAAGAATTGCCGATTTAACTGCGAGGACATAAAGCGCCTCGCGCGTCTGCGTGCTTTGCGAGCGGGCGCTTAAAGTGCTGCCGCATTAGTGCCTTAAGAATATGCAAATGCATGTTAACGAGATTTGCTGCTTTGGATAGCTTTCGATGCACTCGGTTTTCCAATTGTTGACTCTGGAGATGTGTTAGCTTTGCGCACGACAGGTGGGCCGAACATAACTCATTTGCCATAAATTTGTTGAAACTGTTGTGCAGTGCGATATACCTGACAGGTCTGTTGGCGATGGTTTGCGCCGGCCAGTTTGGAGTGACACGCCGAATAATAAAACTCGGCTGCAGTAACTCCGTTTTATGCACACATTGTAAAGGTTTTATGCACGCCTTAACGCCGGATCAACTGCCGTATAGCGGCACAGCACGCGAATTGCCTTTGCTTATAAGCCGCTGGAGGCCATTAATCATTAATAACAGAACCCGCATGTTCGCTATTTTCTCATAAAAACCATTACAGCCTTGTTAATGCAGAAACTGCGGGTTGTTTGTTGCGCTACTTAAAAAATAAATTACATTGCTATCGAGCTACTTTATAATATTTTTGCAGAGTATTAGCGAAGTTAACATCCAATTCTGTTGTGAATTAACAGCTGTAACTTACTATCATAATTCAGCTATAAATATTCAGATTAATTATAAGCATCACTACAAGTAAGCCGTCTCATTAGTTATCTTTCTTTTGTAATTATGTAAACATGAATTTATTGACGTCATCCCATATTTAACTAAAAATGAATCTAAATGCCACTGATTTATTAATGTAGAATATAAAATACAACCACCAAGGCAAACATGTACTTTGTTAATGTTGTTGTTCCATAAGCAATTTATCAGCAGTATAAACCAAGTATGAAATTAATAACATTACAGTAAACAAACGAAAACATGTTAAAATGGGGATAATCCCAACTGCAAAATAAAAAAGTTATGGTAAAAATGTCAAAGTCGATAATAACTTTTTTGCAAAATAACATTTATGCCACAAAAGATAACTCGAAAAGCGACAAGCATATAGTTACTTCGCCATTGTAATTGGTTCTTGGTATCATGCGTACCGGTACTCCTCCACACTCTGTAGTCATTCTAATAGTCTTTATGAACCACATTTTTAATTGTGTGTATTAGCCATTAGAAGTCATGCGGACGCTTTGTGTTAAAAGTATCTGCTAACATTAAACATGTTAAAATGTTTTCATAAGATTGATCAAAATACATTTAAAAAGTAAAATTACACTATTTTACAAGTAAATAAATACATTGTTAAATTTGGTTAATTCAAACTGCCAAAATCTACAAAATTATAAAAATGGTTTAAAGCAGCTATAGCAACATACAAAATATTAAAACATATGTTTAGTTACAACACGTTTATCAAGACAAATTTTTAGTTACGTCCATCCACCTCCATTTATTCCATCGCAAAATGTAAATCTAGAAATTCATCAACATTCTGTAGTTTTCTAATGTACTTTATGACGTATGATTCCTCCTGATTAGCTTTGAATTAAAATTTTGTTAAATTTAGTATCTTAACATTAAACATGTAGAAAATGCTATGGACGTTGGTAAAAAACATGTTAAAAAAAAACATTACATCTTTAATAAATAAATTATTTTTTAATTTGTTTATCTAAAATGTACAGCCGGTAAAATAAATGGTTAGCAGCTATATTGATGACAAGCCAAATGTTAAAAGTCATTCTTCTGCAACATGTTTCATCAATGACAATTTTTAGTCCATCCACCTTTTGGTCCCCATGGTATTTCATTATCAGGACTACCCATATCTGGGAGGTATTTATCCTATTTATGACGTATGATTCCTCCGATTAGTTTGTATTAAAATTTATCATTAAATTTCTCTTGTTTGGTTAGTTTGTAGTATATAATATTAATTGTGCTGTACTAGAATGATAATCACAGACTGACTTGTCGTTGCCTCGCAAGCGTGCAATACTAGGTATTAAGAATTTGAATTATCCGTTTAGGCACTGGAATCATTTTAATATTATTTTGGGCTCAGCAAACTATGTGATCTGAAAGAGAAAAACTATTCAAAATCGTTTTTTGCGACATCATAACTTTTAGGGGCGAATATACCGCATATTCGTTCTGTGGAATACAGACAAAATACAAAAATTTTAATTTGTGATGTCAATACTTTCATCTGCAGATAATGACTACTACATAAATAAAATAACCGTAACTAACTATATCTTCAATAACAAAAATATATGCAACCCTTCTATAGATTTCTTAAACAAGAATAAAAACTTGATTAGTTATTTATAAATGTTTCTACCTATGAACCTAATATTTAATCTTTAAACGTAAATATGCTATAGGATGATCCAAATTACACTTTAGAATGTTTTCTTGAGAGAAACACAAAATTTTGGAATAATTTGAATTTTATTGCTACCAGTACTACCAGTGTAATTCAAAAGCCCTCCACAACTTCGCTGACATGCGAACTTTTTTTTGTAAAGTTTTTCATAGTGCTTCCTTATAAAGGCGGCTCTAACTTAGCAATTACAAATCTGATGTTTTATTTTAGCACTGCAATCATAGTAGGTTTTTTGACATAAACCCTATCCTTTAAATAGCCTCATAGCAAAAAATCTAATGGGGTTAGATGGATATCCAATCGATGTTACTCCTCTGCCACATAACAGGAACTTTGGTGACTGTTTTACGTGCTGTTTGACATATGACTCCATCTTGTTGAAACCACATGTCATTTAAGTTCAAATCTTTGGTTTTATTAGAAAAGTGTTTAACATCCCCCGATAATGTACACCACTAACAATAAGAGCGCTTCCAGTTTCGTCAAATAAGTACAGGCCATCGATTTCTCCAACCCTCAATGCTTACCAAACGGTGCATTTTTATGGACGTGTTGGTTTTTCCTAAATAGAACTTAGATTCTTACTACCCCAAATGCGATAGTTTTGACATTTAAAAAACACGAGCTTCATCGTTCAATATGAACTTATCAACTTTCGTGTTCTCTAATATTCTCTAAAATTCACAAAAATGTACGATATTCCTGGTGGTCTTTGATGTTTTTAACATGTGTTTAAATATTAATTGTACAAATGCAAACTACGAAGGTTCGCAAACGCAAACGGCACGCAATTCATTTGAAAGATCAATTTGGATCACCATATACTTCCAAGAATTAAGAAAATATTATTATTTACTGTTAAAGGTGTTGTTTCAATATGGTCATGTTTTACACATGACTTTTCTAATGAACATTTTAATGTATGCTTGGTGTACATATCATGTACAAGTAGACAAAAACTTGTATTTTATATAAATCACATCGATAGTAAAAGAAGGCAACAACCAAAGAATACAGCAAAAATATACGCAGAATATTCATTAAGTTTACCGTGTGGGTTATGAAGTAGATACAAATGCTACAAGGTCGTCATTATATCACGCAAAGTTTTTTATTTTTAGCCAATTTTGTGTTTGACGTTAGTTATAGCTAGGGTCAATGTTTGGAGTTTTGTTTACCCTCCAGGTCAACATTGAATATGTCGTCAGCTAGGACCAGCTAGTCAACCGAAGAAAAGGTTTTTATTGTGGGCGCCTTTTATGAGAAACTGCCTTAAAGGTCAAGTTTGACAAGCACACAAACTTGTCTGTATCTACAATAGCAAGATAAAAATACCATGATAAAATTTGCTCTATCATTAAATTGCCTATTTTACTATGTTATAATAGGCTGATTGGAATGTTTGAGAAGACAGGAAGTGCACTGGATGACGATTTGTCAAGAACGGACAGACCAGTCACTGTGACCACTCCCGAGACCGTAGACAACTTCGGCCTCTAAAGACGCAGTTCAACTCGGTGTGAGTGTGGGCTTTATGCATACCATCCTCACCAAGAAATTGAATCTATTTCCGTATAAGATGCCTCTGACCTAAGTCAATAGTAGCAAAAGATTCACTTGTGCAAAAGCGATTATGGAGATGGTTCGGAGTAAAAAGTTGGACAAAAAGTACGCCCACTTTACGGATGAGGCTTATGACTATGTTAACAAACAAAATGATCGACATTGGGGTATCGAAAACCTACATTTGACCAAAGTTTGCGATTGCACCCAGAAAAAGTTAGTGTATGGTATGCAATTTTCCACTATGGAATTGTCGGCCCACTATTTCTCACAACATATGTGAATGAAAAAGTTTATCGCACAGAAGTTGTCGAGAAATTCATTCCAATTGTGAGAGATAAAAAGCAAGTCAACCAATACTGGTTACAGGAAGATGGAGCTACCGCCCATTGGACTCGGAGCATGTTTGACATCCTCATAGATGTTTTAGAAAGAGTATCGTAAGTCTGAACACTGACCCATAAGGTAGAAGATGGCCCCCAAATTCTCTCGATTGAAACCCATGTGATTTCTTCTTTTGTGGTTATTATAAGGGTAATAGAGTTTATCGGAACAAACCCTAGTCCATTGACGAACTTAAGAATCGCATCACAGAAGAAGTTCTGGTCACTTCTGCGGACATCAGAAAACCCACAAATGAAAGCTTCTAGAAAAGAGTGAAATGACCATCTCTAGTGAAGGCAGTCATTTTGATAACATTATGCAGTGAACTCCGTTTATTAATCATCATAATAAAAAATAATTGGAATTTTATCTTGTGTAGCTTTTTAATAATGAATTTTTTATCGTTTGTGTCACATAATGAAGACCCTGTATAATACCTTTAAGTGGGAGGAAATAGTTCCCGGTATGTGCTGCAGCATTTCGAATTTTTGTCTGCGCCATTATATAGATTATCAATGAAGTTACTCTTTAGTGTCACACTGATTATGTACATCGTACCAGTCGCTGTTTGCAGATGGCGTTTGGAGACAAAAAATTGTAGAATATTTTTTTCAATATTTAAGGTACAGAGTACCGCTTATTCGAAAGTTATTCGCCAAAAATAACTTGAAGTACACCAATTTTCGTGGTTAGTGAAACAACTGCAAAATATATTCAACATAACAGCAATAAGTTCACAAGGGACTTAAAGATTATTTTAGGCAAGGAGCCTTAAAATTGTAAAATATTTATGGTTATCATTTACGGTAGTGTTATTGATAGTAAGACAATTTAAGCAGCGAGATATTGTTTTGCGAAGCCACAATAATATTGCGGCGTATTAATAAAATCCACCGATCGTAAGACTGCTATTTTGGCGTGGCGCGAGTGGCCTGTCTTCGCAGCTTATTTTATTCTTATCATACTACGGCCAAGTAAGATGAATTTAATCATCCGAAATACTTCCATTTACTCAATTTTTACTTGAAATGAGTGAGTTTGAATTTTATTAAAAACAACCAAGAACAATTCAGGACGTTCCATTTACCGTTACATGTAGGAACCAATTCGGGAAGTTATGATAAACGTTCGCCATTATAGCCGTCATCATCTTTTTATAATATTCACATGTAACCCCTGATGGAATAAAATCTAGAATGCATTTCTGCCTGGTCAAAAGTCTCGAAATTACCACGACATTATAATTAGGTGTTCTATTTCAAAATTAAAAATATTTCTTTTAAACAAGCAAATCCTTTTAGTCAAATTCCTTGCTTTATATTTCTTATAGAATGACAAAAGCGAGATCTGACGCACACATATTTTCTTATGGATAGAATAATATATTTTTCTTGATGTAATTTTCATGATGTAATCTGTGGTGAATTTCAAGTTTCACATATACAATATTTTGTGGCAACGTAAATCGCAACTCGCCAAATATTAAAGAGGGCAGGATACTTATGACCTTTAATCAAATATATTCATATAGCAGAAGATATCCCCAATTGTAATGAAGGTTTCCACCTGACAGTGGTTTTATCATTGACATTAACGATATGTAGTTAGATAATCGCTACGTGGCGCTCCAGAATTCTCCTACGACATACCTTCTTCAACGCAAATATTAATGTATAAAATATGTTCACATTAATGAGGAGTACACAAATATATTCTATTTCGCTGCCCACCTGTAAAATGATCAACGAATATATTTTTACTTGAATAACTTTGTAGGTTTACCTCCCTCAAACAATACTCCTGTCTTCTTTCAAACAATGTAAAACTGGTAGTTTACAAAGATTCTCCTGTGCCATGAAGTTTCATTATATTTTGTGTAAGTAAATAATAAGCCCGAAAGAAAAAACAGGAAAAAAATATTAGGACTTGGCTTGGGAATGGTATACATCATAAATCCCATTAATACAGAGTGTTATCACATCTGCCTATTGCTACATAAACTACAAAACCTAACGCCCTTTTCTGATCTGAAAATTTAACGGTGTTCTTCGTCCCACGTATTATCCTGCGTATTAAGCGCTCGGCTTCATAAACGATGACTCCTTACAAATTGTTGAAGCGTAATAAGACGGCTTAAGTGCTTTTAAGCTTCTTCTCAATGTAGTCCGCACAGAAACTTCTCTGTGCAATATCGGAAAACATAACAATATGACCGAAATTCTATGGAATTACAAACAAAATTTTTGAGACAAGAGCATCACGGCACACGAAAGAAACATTGAGGCCCTTAGCGGGACCCCTAAAACAACGCCAGGGAAAAAATACAGATATGGAAGATGTTATTGTGCTACTAAGAGGCGTGAGGTGATGGGGTTAATTGTGCATCAAATTATTATATGTATGTTCAGTTACTCAAAAACCTTTTATAAAGAGAAATATATGAATTTACTTTAGAGGTGATAAGTCTGCTGGCCAATTCTCTGAGTTACTTCTCAAAATTGGCGAGTAGCCCGAATTTTGCGGTAAAGTACCATTTCTTTATAATTAGGCACACACTATAATTATACAAAATGTATCCTAATATAGAAAATATACAAAATGGTTATGTGATGTTACGGAACTTCAACCCGCGCAAGCTCTACTATGAAACCTAACTTCAAATAAAAGTTTTCTACTGAAATATAATTGAGTTTCAGTGCTAACCGATTCTGCTCAGCAGGAATCTGTGTTCGTACTACGGCTTTTATAAGCAGAATTTGTCTTTAAAACGATTCACGACTCCAATTTTCTTTTATTAAATTATTTTTTGCAATTGTTCTACTTTGTATTGGTTAACATTTATATCTTTTCAAATTAGTTATATTGTTCAAATTGATTAAGAGTATTTTTTACATAAATATAAATTAAAATTTTATAGAATCAGTTTTAGTTTAGTTAGTTATTGGCATAGCTAATATTATATTTAAATGGCACTTATATACATTACGACGACGTTAAAATGTTATTTTAATCATAAAAATATATTATTATCTGCGAATCTTTTAAGTTAGCGATTAAGTTAGTGATAGTGATAGTGAAAATAGATGATAGGGCTGCAGGATAGGTGGTTAAACTTCTCAAACCAAAGTTGCAACCTTATGAAACAGTTCGACTCGGCATGCCGCTTTTTTTCTCTATAATAACGTCGTGCAACTTACACAGTAATCTGGAGCAATACTATCCGTTTACCACTGCGTTCTTGCCTTAAAATCAATTAGCAAAATTCTATTTCGATCCCAAAAGATTGCTGTCATAATCTTTGTTGTTGTTTTTCGTTCGATTTGCATCATTTCGTCGACTATCTATTTGCTAACAATACAGGCTTATAGTCTGTTGTTGTGACAGAGATTTAAAAATTTTTAATTTAATTTTTAAACGCCTATCTTACAGCACCGCACGCTCGACGAGGGCAACGTTTGATTTTGAAAGCACTTCAACTGGCTCGCACGTAGTTCATCTTCGATGCCCTCTCGATCCACACGAAATTATTTTGCCCGTTCTATTACAGTGAAATATGAAGGGGGCGATTTACCGTACTCAATATCCAAACGTTTAATATCATCGGGACTCAGACTTTCTTTCGTGAGAAATTTAATCACAACTCGCTACTCGGTTTTCAACATTGTGCAAAATGACGCGACACTACCTACCCAAGTGAATGTTGCTACGCGACTGAAACAAATTGGCTACTGAAATTAATACAAATATTCATGCAAAGATGACGCAATCTGATACTACCGTGTATATATATAACTACTTACATATACACTTATGATTATTTTCTTTCAGGTAAGCTACAAAACCTCAGTAATAAGCAGTTCTTGGTGGCAAAGTAAGTACAATTGCAAAAATAATTCATTCTCTAAAACATTATATTGTTAATAATATAAAAAAAATAATTATATTTTGAATCTAAATAGGATAATATGTATTAAGTACTTTTAGATGCCATCTTATGTTTACGAGTGTAGTAGTATTAATTTTTTTTTATTATTGGTCTTCGTTTATATAATTGCAAAGGTATTTTAAACCAAAGAGTTATTTTTTTCTTAACTTTATAGTAAATTGCAAGTCCAATTTTTATAGTTGTTTTACATAGCAAACTAAAAACTGTTTAGTCGTCAAATGAGGTGCTCACTTTTGATATTTGTATTTTATCTGTCCAAAAGCTGAGATGGATACTGTAAATAGCTTTTTATTATAAATAACATTGTAAGTGCTTTTACGATGGTAGGTAAGTGAGTCTGTATTCTTATCAGATATGTATTAGTGATATCTATATTAATTCTGTGAATATTAAAGATAGGATATGTTAATAGTATTTTCAGTTTTTTATATTAATTGCTAATAAATAATAACTATGCTAAATGAAAGGTTTGAAGGAATAGGTATTAAAATAGCATCCGATTGCATTTTTCACTGTTGTCGGTCTTTGGCATTCTGTATCCAGTCTATACCTGCGAATTTCTTAACGTGATCAATCCACCTTGTTTGTGGCTTCCCTCTATTCCTCTTGTGACTTTGAGGTCTTCATTCAATTATTTGACGTCTCCATCTATTGTCATTCATCCTGGCTATATGGCTTGCCCAACTTTATCTTATATTGTACTATTTTACTTGTTATGTTTTTGTTTTTTAGAAAAGCGACTCTTCTTATTCGTTTATCTTCATTTACTCAGTGTTATGCATCCTTCTCTTTTTTTTCTTACTTCCGATATTCCTATGATATTCCATTTTACGTTTCTTACTTCTTGTTCGAGTTTTATCATTCTATCTTCTGTAGCTAATGACTTTACGTTAAATGTTGCCACATGCAGCATTCGTTTTGTTTTGCGTCGTTTCATAGTGTGTTGTGGTAGACTAATTTTCTTAAACTTTCGTCTCCCCCAAAATTCTTGAGGCAAACTGTTTTGTCAACGGCGTGAGATTCTGAGAAATTTTCTCTACTCACCTGAAGTATTTCAATTTTGAAATTCGACATCTTAGTAGTAGGGGGTATGTTAGCCGTTACTCACTACTTTGGCACGTTGGTGAGGTTGGGTTGGATCAAGGATCGCTCTTAATATTTGGTGGAGGGGGGGGGGGTAATTCAAGGCTCGCGTGGGCAGGGTTGCTTCCGTGTAGACCTATCCTCTGCCTACCCGCTACCCACGAAGAATTACTAAGGTAAAATTACATTTTTTAACTCTATTTATGTATAACACAATTAATGTTATGCTAGCGCAGTCCGTTTTGCTTCCGATACTTGACTTCCTTCGGCTGCTTTCCTAAGTGATATTTAAGAAATTAGGATCAGTTTTGGGGCCTACAGGAAACTTCTGGTAATTATCTAGAACTATCCGCATTGCTCTAGTCCTTGTATGTGCACAATCACCTCGGACCCCACAGCAGCCGCTCGCATTGATTGCTCGACCGCTCGACCATGACGGCTCGGCCGCCGCAACGTCTAACGCGATGGTGCCCCTACGGAGGAGGTTTGGAAATTCATTACCATGTTAATTCTGTTTTTATAGCACATCCTCAAAGCAGAACTTTTATAACCAAATTAGTTTTAATATTGGCTTACAAACAAAATATAGATCCTAGAAGTCAATTTATTTGTTTTCATTTTAAAATTACTTGGATCCGTTTTGCTTTAAGATGACAATATTAGATTAAATGTTAATCTAGATAAAGTTTTGAATTTATTGGAATCAACTTTCTTTTTATGGTTACTTTTGGCACAATAACAGTTTTTGCCATGAGGATATCTTAACCAGATGTATTTTTGTCTTTTTTTATCAGGTTATTTACTTACAAGGTTTAAGTATGCTTGAAGTATATAGAAAGTATCAGAACATTGTTGTCAATAAAGAAAATAGCGGCATCTTCAACGAATATAACGTCGTATTATTAGTGTTAGAAATCTCAAAGAACTTCAAAACGCTACCATGTGATTTATCAACTTTTATTGGGTAGTATGTGAATAGTTCATTATATTCCATTGCAAAATAATGCTCGATAGATGGTAGGTACTTAGATATGTGTAATTTATATTAGTAGGTACCAGAACTAGTATCTAGACAAGGGCTGCAGCTCTAATATCATTTTTTTAAATTTGTAATTGCTTTGTATATTCGTATGTTGAAATTTTGGCCGTTATTTGGCAATCTTGATGGTTAGGGCGAAGCACTGCTGACGATGAAGGTTACGATATCATACCAAATCGTATAGCCCAAAATGGATTAAAAAACCTTTAGCCGTGGTTACCAGTCTTCAAATATGGCCTTGCTCCGTACGGTCCTCTATAGTAAATCGAAAAGCTTTGCTTCAAGCTGTCAAAATATTCCTAAAAATAGAATCCGAAAATTGTCACAGAAGCTTTAGGCATTTTTATGAGAAATAAGCCATCACTTACGAAAGCTAGACAAAATCAATAAAAGATTCAAAGAAATGCTTTATGCTATAACGCTGAACACCGTGGTAATGTGTGCAGATAATTACTTGATCATGCTTCTATCGCTGAATTGTAACCAACGATGAAAAATAGATTTATCTTTCTAACATACAAACAAAAGTATCTAACGGTTAAACTGTAGAATTTGTTGTAAAAAATAAGAGTTTTGCGTCCTATAAAGTTACAAAGGTACGAATGATTTTAAGTTGCTTTCTGAAGGTAGGGACATCAGCGCTGAGCTTTATTGCCAACCATATGACAAAATAAGTACTATCCTGGAACAACCATACACTATATGGTCAATCGAAGAGGTATTGTTGCAGATGAATAACGTCAGACCACATACAGGTGAAAAAACCCGACTAAAGTTAGGAAAACTTGGTAAAATCGAATTAGTTTGATGGATTCTACACAATACACTAGCACACATTTTTACAAAATAGCTAAAGTGATGGTGCATTAGATCAAATCACTATATCTTATTTATACTATCGAAAGCGCTTAGTGTATATATCAAAATTAAAATTTATATCTCAATCATATATAGAGGTACAATAATTAAGGAAATGATGTATAGGCAAATAACGCGATTGCCAATATTTTTGGGTTAATTATTGTTATTTAATACAACTTCAACTTTATTCAAATTTTCAAATATCAAAGTTCATAATTAATAACTGCTTTGATTGAGTCGTATTTTAATTAGAAAGCGCACCCAGAAATTCGAAACGATAATTAATAACGATAGATGTTTATTTAGTAAATGCTGCACTCTTCATCAAACGGAGAATACATTTGGCGTATAATTTAACCGCTCTAATGACACCGAGGTCATTAAGGGATGTTTTAAGGCTAGTAAAGTTGGCCTAGTTCACAAAGAGAGGTAAATAAAAATAAAGTTCTTTTTTACTTCAGATCAATAGTATGTTTATGTGTCGTACGAAAGATGCCACGTTTATGGCCTTGTACTTCAGTCGTGCTTGTACAGTTCTTAGGCTAGCAGTGGAAATAAGTTTTTTATTTTTCCGTATAAAATGTGGAGTTTATTGTCGAATGTAAAATGTTTTATATTCTTGAGTTAGTTTATTTCCATATCTTTTGCATACATACATGCTCTAAATATGTTCTAGTAACCCAGTTATAGTAGCAAATCTTATATTCAAATATCGAAAGTAAATTAAACATATCAAATTATCGCATGAAAATATACGTATTTATTTTAGTATTATTTAGCTGTTTGTTTATATGACTATGTGTTGTCTTCTTATGTTAATATATTTTTTGAAATAGTTGAATTATCTTGAATCTGTTAAGCTGACACAAAAAATCGTTAGAAAGTCTTTAGAATAATACAAGTATAATTGTAAAAGTTTGTAAATGTGTTTATAAAATTACGTACCATAACATCCTCTTGTTATTGTAATGCTAATGTCGCTCATTAATAACCTCATTTATTAGACAAGTTGGTAGCGGGGTTGGTAGGGCTGGTTTTATACTTCTTTAAAACTTTACGGGAGGGCAATCAAGGACTCTCAGTCAAATATAACATAATTCCCCATCGAAACTTCTGGCCTTATTGGCATTGAGATGCTTCCGGAATAATATGAAATGGGAAGTAAGTTGCTGTAACAAGAAATAGTTCTCTAAGTTGCTGGCGGCGCCTGCCGCTATGGAAAGTGTAATGACGTACGTTTCGCCCAAATGAAACAATACGAAGCCCGGCTCTCAACTTTTAATTGAGCTCGGATTTACACCCGGCCAGACGACTGTGCTCGAGGGGAAAATTAGAATAAGAATTGAAATATGCTAAAATAATTGTTTCGGCTGGCGGAATTAAGACTGAACGGCGTCTGCTATCTGGCGCGATAGCTTACCAGTTCGACTTACGCATTTGGCCTTTTAATGTGCTGGCGGTAATTATTCTGAATATTAATTACCGTGTAAGTCAATTTAGATGTAGCTGACGTACATAATGCAATAGTCAAATGTAGAATTGATGTAGACAAGCTTGTTGAAGCAGACTCATTGTAAATCAATTTAGACAGTGGTAGTGGATAGTAATTTAAATTATAAACTTTAATTCACTGTGTAGTTTCCGGAATAGTATTAACATAGTTTGACGTTTGTGGTACATTTGCAATAAATAAAATGGAACAAAAATTATTGAATGTATTAATTTTTGTTCGTTTTACATTCAGGGCCTAATTAACCTATAAATTGTAGTTTAGAACGTCAGGATTTCAGAGAAACTTTTAAACTATTAAACTTTGAAATAATCTAGGTACGTATAATATGTTATTAAAAACATTTATATTGCAATAAAAATAATATATTACAAAGAAATTACTTACAGACTTTTTGGAATAACCGATTACTATCCGCATCATTGCTAGCGGCGTCCTTGACTTCAAATTTTAAAACATTCCGGTTTGTTTTACAACCGCGCGTTTTAATATAAGCCGGAGTAGATGGGCATTCGCGACAGTCAAATAGAAGACATACAGCGAATAATAGTGGTGCAAATAAATTAGCATTGTTAAGGGTTATGAAGATTGTCCAAGCGATTGTAAATGCCAAGTATTAGTCCATAATTGAAGACTATGCCAGATGTGTCGCACGCAAACTAACTAAGATTTTGTAATAGATAATCTGCTTCTACCTACAGGAACGATGTTTGACGTTTATTTTTAACTGTGGCCATAAAGGTGAAGAAATGGTGAATGGTATAGTCAACCGTAGATTTTCTAGGTCTTGATCCAAATAACTGTAGAAGGTAGAGCTACAACAATGCCAACAACATGTCTGGGTACTACAAAGTTCCGGCTAGAACAAAAGGAGTAAATGTAATGGTCTCATACATAGTATTTTCTTTAGAATCGGAAATCTATCAACTTCTATAGTTCTTCAACCAAAAAATGGGATATCTTGCAGTCTCACCTGAAAAATGGATTTTTATATTTAAAAGTATTCGGTCGATCGAATTTTTGCTTGCGTTTGCCGCCTAAAAGTTCAACAATAAGTAGTGTATTACACAGTTATTACAAATAATTAATAAATTAAACCTGGTGTGAGTTAGTAGAGAGGGAGAGGCCGAGGGTTGGATATAAATTTAGACGAAACAATTAGCAATAAATAGGAAAATTGAGGTAAGAGAACGAAAATATATAACATAGCCGGTCAGACGCGATAAACAAGTGCAGTAAACCAAGGTACAAGAAACCAATAAATTTATAAACATAAACATGTCGGACAACGAAAGCTTGGGAAAAATTGAAAATATGCAAATGTTAGATGTAAAACCGGAAAAATTTACTACCGAAATAAAAATAATAAAAGGAGAAAACAAACAACTGAAAAATGCGTCACAAAGCAAGATGAAAAAATTGAACTTTTGGAGAGGGAAATTAAGAGAAAAACTTAGTAATAAAAGGCATACTGGGAAAATAGGAAGAAAAGGATCAAGACACTATGAGAAAACTGGAGAGCCTATTTCAAAAGATGGAAATCGAAATTAATACGAAAATGGAAATTGGTGAAGTTAAAAGATTGGGGAAATATAACCATGCATGGAAAAGACCCGTATTGGTAAAATTAACGTCGGGAAAAAAGGAAATAAGTATTATGAAGCAATCTAAAATACTTAAAGGCACTGACATATGGATCGATAAGGATTTTACAAAATACAATATGAACGAAAATTATTATTATCCTACCTAAAAGGGTCACAAAACCCAACTAAAATATAATAAATTAATTGTCAATAATAAGACGTATAGAATAGAGGACTTGAAGGAACTGGAGGAAATATATAAAAATAATGGCGACAAGAAACGCACGGTAAGTGAGATACTCTAGAGGGAGAAAAATAACACGAACAGGAAGACAAAAAAATTGCAAGAGTAAGTGATAATGCTAGTAGATGACGAAAATGGCAATTATAGTGATAAAGATTTTGGAGAAGATCAAAATACCGGATGGATTGGAACAAGGGACGTAATACTTGGTACATAAAATGTACGTAGCCTTGGGGTTACTAGTAAAATGTAGAACTTAATAAAACTAATTAAAAAAATATTCTTTCCATTTAAGAAATGGGGTGAAAAGAAAGCGGTATAACAGATGTAGAAGACTAAACAATACGTTATAATGGGGGTAAAAAAGGGCAAATTGATGTAGGCTTTATGGTATATGAAGATTACAGGGATATTATAATAAAATTCATGCCAATTGATAAGTAAGTGACTAGCAAGTTGGTCTGAGACACATATTCTCAACCTGGTTCAGGCAGGTAGCTATTATTAATAATCTTCGTGACTTTTTAAATTTTGTATGTTTGAACCTTAATCATTTCAGCTATACATTTAGTTTTAAAATAGTAGCATATTATTCTTTTTATGTAAGATCTATATTATTTAACTTATTGTAATATTTCTGTATAAAACTACGTGTTAATGGGAAATTAAATAATAATTGAATTGAATTGAATTTTAAAACTTAAGATAACATTTTATAACATAACTCTGGTTAATATACAAGCACTGACTGACAATAGTCAGAAAAAGGTTAAAGAAATGTTTTATGTAAAGCTATAAAATGTTATGGATGACATAGACAACAACGATGTCAAGGTAGTGGTAGGAAACTGGAATGCCAAAATGGGAAGAGAACAGGTATATGCACCAACTATAGTCTGCACCTTACTACTAATGCTAATGGAATGCGAATGATAGACTTGCTTGCAGGATACATAAGATAATAGCTAGCATAAAACGATTCATAAAAGGAACATGGAGATCACCGAACAAAAAAAACAAGAAATCAAATAGATCATGTAATAATAGATAAACAGCATGGTAGCAATATTGTGGATGTGAGAAGTTATAAGGGGGCCGACTGTGATTCGAATAACTTTTTAGTAAAAGCTGGATTTATACAAAGAATAGCATGCGAAAATCAAGAGAAAGCAGTTAATAATAACCTGGAGAAACTCAGAGAGAGTAATTAAATTAGAGAAAATATACAAATCATGTATAAGGGAAATTTAAAATGCTAGAACGAATAGAAGAGAAAGAGAAAACGAGCAAGGAAGAAATAGAAGAAAGTTGAAATACAAAAAGAATATTGACCGAGACCACAGAGGAAATAATAGGAACATGCAAAATGAATAAAAGGAAAAATGGTACCATGAAGAATGCGAACGAGTAATTGCCGAAAGAAGTGAAGCAAAATTAGAAATGCTCAGGACACTACGTACGCCAAAATGAAAAATTTTAAAAACAAAAGGAAAGCTGCCAACCTAAAATGCAGCGAAAAAGAGAAAACATGAGCAACGCAGAATGGAGGAATGGAAGGAGCAGGAAGAAAACAATATCAGGGGTTTTTATAAAGAGGTAAAAAGACAAAAAGCCGATTTCAACCAAGAACTGGCCTCTGTAAGAGTGAGGAAAGAAAACTGCTGGGCCATAAGCAAGAAATAATCGTGAGGTGGAAAGAATTGTCTTAGAAATCATTGAACCCAAGGATAAAATTTATTTAATAAACAAAAATGAGAAGACCAGGATGAGAAAGATTCGGTAAACCCACCTACAAAAGAATAATTGGATTAAGTTATGAAAACATTAAAAAATTGCAAAGCACCAAGCACAGACGGTATAACTGCGTAAATGTTCGAATACGGAGGAACAGCGGTAAGAGAGCAAGGCACGCCTTAATAGTAAATATCTGGAAACAAGAAATAATCCCACAGTAATGAAGTACGGCAATCATATGGCCAATACTTAAAAAGTGTGATAAATAATCTAACAGAAAAGAAATTAAATAGCTAGAGGGAAAATGCAGTGAGAGAATACCAATGCGGTTTCAGAGCAGGCAGAGCAACTACCGATCAGATATTCATAATTAGGCAGATTCTAGAAAAATGCTAGAGTTTAATATTGAGGTACATTACCTGTTCGTAGACTTTCGTCAGGCTTACGACACAATAATAAGATCAGAACTGTTCGAAGGCTTCGAAAATGTGTTTGCTTGACACGAAGGCAAAGGTCAGAATACAGGAACAATCGACAGAGAGTTTCACTATAAGTAATGGGTTGAGATAAGGAGATGCAATGCAAATGACGCTGTTTAATTTCGCTTTAGAAAAAATAATAAGAAATGTCCCGATTAACCCGGTGGGTATAATTTATAATAAACAATGTCAAATATTGCCATATGTAGATGACATTGATATAGTAAGTAGGGTAATAGAAGAAATGAAAGACGTCGTTAAATATATGAAATAAGCAGCGGACACTCAAGGCCTGAAGATTATTAACATATCAAAAACAAAATATATGATAACCACGAAAGATGTAAACAGATATAAAAATATCAAAAATTTATAATAAACGGAACTGATTGAATGAGTTAAAAATTTCAAGTATTTAGGCTCTGTAGTTAATGAAGGAAATAATATAGAAGAGGAACTGAAGGCTAGAATTTTAGCAGGCAATAGACGTTATTATGGACTAAGGTGTATATATATATATATATATATATATATATATATATATATATATATATATATATAATATATTATATATTATTATCAGTGTCAAAAATCAACGTCAAGTCGGAAACGGGTGATATACCAGGTAGTGACAGTTATCAGTAAAATAATAAAAAATCTTAATCGTGTACTACAAATCTTTATTGTTTTTCATTTTTTTGTGTGTGGTGTAACCCTGAATAACCCTTCTGTAATTACAGTCTAAAATTAAAACACAACTGTCTCAGGCTTAAAGAAAATGTCACTTTGTTACCCAATCGTGCACTCAAAATTATTACATCGCCCAACTTTAACTAACCGTACTGAAAGAAAATGTACAACGCTATTTTGGCAAGTGATTGTAAAAGATGGCGCATTTACTCCAGATTCCAAAATGGTACGACACTTGCTAAATTAATTCTTAAATAAGAAAAAAATATTTTTTTTTCTTAAGAAACCCGATCTCAAGCTAATTCTTTTTACTCAGTTAACATGCTTCTAATGCACGCTACGCCTTCTCTACGTCCCTAGTTCTAAGGTGTAAGTTTGAATTAATAAAAGAACCACTACCAGGATAAGGGTACCATGGGTCATCAAGTAGTGATTCATTTTTCCTTTTAAATTTTAAATAAAATTCAATTACTGGAATCAAAATTTTATTTAATTCATAACAAATGTTTAAATTGTTTGTCTCCAGCCACAATGCAAGTCCTACATCTTCTGTAAAATTCGGTGTGCTGTACTTTTGGGCACTCCTATCCTTGCTTCAATTCCACGTACTTAGGTGCTCAGGTCATGAGTGACTTTTTGTAAGATTTTGTACTCGTAGGGCATGAGGGGTCGTTCCTCACTAGTCATTTGAATTGGAAATCGACTCTCTGAGAGTGACCGGTGCACATTTGTAAACACTCCGTGATCTGGATAATGCCCAGCATTTTGAAATCTCTCACGATAAGGTCCAACTGCAGCACTACCATTGCATTTGCATTCTTCATAAATGAGGTGCATGCTAGCATATTTCTGTGCAGTGTACCGAGATGGCATAGTGGTATTCACAATACACAATCACGTGGTCAACGATTGACACTTTAGTTCAGAAGAAATTCAGGTTGGTCAGAAATCGATAACAAATCCAAGTCACATCGCAATCAAGTCCAATAAACAAAGCCAACGTTGTAAGCCCGAATTAATTACGAATACAGAAAGATGTTCAGTAAATGAAGAAACGTAACGTATTGCAGTATTGCACATTGCGCCTATGCGTTACTATTTGGCTAGATGGCGTCGCTATCCGTTTCACTCACACTAGTCGAATGGGCGTGTCTATCCGTCTCACTCATCTTGGTGAAACTAACGTCACTATCTGTCTCACTCAAAAGCTCACTATCCGTCTCAAACTTGTAAAAACTGGGGACTTAGAGAAAGCCTAGCGTGCATTAGAAGCATGTTAACTGAGTAAAAGAATTAGCTTGAGATCGGGTTTTTAGAAAAAAATATTTTTTTCTTATTTAAGAATTTATTTAGAAAGTGTCATACCATTTTGAATCTGACTAAATGCACTTTCAGTCACTTGCCAAAATCATGTACATTTCAGTACAGTTAGTTAAAGTTGGGCGATGTAATAATTTTGAGTGCACGGTTGGGTAACAAAGTGACATTTTCTTTAAATCTGAGGCAGTTGTGTTTTAATTTTAGACTGCAATTACAGAAGGGTTATTCAGGGTTACATCACACACAAAAAAATTAAGAACAATAAAGAATTGTAGTCACAGTACATGAAAGCTTATCACAGGGTGTTAATATTTTCAATTTTTTTTGAATGCCTATAATTTTAAAAGTATACGTCTAAGATTTTTTAATTATTTTTCTGATAACTATCACTACCTGGTCTATCATCCGTTTCCGGCTTGACGTTGATTTTTGGGACACCCTGTATATATACTGTCTCTGGATATAATCACATTAAAAGTGTTGTCGATTAAAAATAAAATTAAAGTGCATAAGACAGTGATAAAACCAGAGGTGAGTTACGGGGCGGAATCTTAGAGTATAACCCAAAATGAGTGGAAACATTTGGACACGTGGGAACGGAAAATATTAAAAAAGATATATGGCCCAGTGAATGAGAATGGAATGTGGCTCGCTTTAACAAATAGCGAAATCAGAACACGATATGGGGAAACAGGCTTATCCAACGACATTAAAAGTATGTGTGTAAGATGCCTGTGGCATGTCGAGAGGATGAAACCAACAAGAGGGCCAAAGAAGCCCTGCAAACAAACCGGAGAGAAAGAGAGGCAGAGACAGACCGAGATTAAGATGGAAGGAATAAGTAGAAAAGATCTAAGAACGGTAGGAGTTACTCGATGGAAACAGAAAGTAGCTAACAAAAAAGAGAAGAGAAAAATCCTAGCCGAGATCAAGAATGGGGAGAGTGATCAGCAAGAAACCATACCTCTGGTATTCATACTAAAGGTTGAGTCGCAAGTGACGACTGCATCTTGTAAAACAACAGTCTAGAAACCGTTCCGGGAGTCCATGACCCCTTGCGAGCCGTTACGCCAAGGAGTAAGTAAATATATTTAAAAGCTTTGTCGATAGCCCGATGAAATGCCCGTACTGATAACAAGCATTTTAAAAATTGTACCAGGAGGTTCTTTATGCTTTGACATATGTTACATATGATCGAGATCAAACTAAAGATGCACAGTATAAAGCAAATATGGCATTAGAATAACTTAAGAACCTTGAAATGGCATTCATAGTATGTTTCTGAAACGATGTCCTTGTAGTGTCCCGAGAAGTAAATGAAAGGCTTCAAGGAAAAAGCTCAGATACAACAGAAGTCACTATTCTGTAGAGTACCTTAGAAGCATTTATAACTATTATTTGAAACGGAGATGAGGCCAGAATAAAGCAAAATTGGTGTGTGAAACTGATGTCTACAAAATAGATATTATAAGAAAGATGAAGACAAAATTGCCTTTTAGTCAAAATAAAAATGGAATGTACGAGTATTCTGGACGACAATATTTTTTAATAGAAACACATTATGCTGTAACTGATTTTTTTGAAGTTCAATTTAGTACAAAAATGAACAATCTACACAGGAATACACAAGAATTACGGATTTTTATGAAAAATCACTCAAATGGGAAAAGGCAGAATATGGCAGAGGGAAAGTCAATTATTAAAAACGTGTGCTTCTGATTTGCCTAAAATATTCCCTGCAGAATATGCATTTAGCAGTATTTTTAAGAATTAAAAGTATTGATAAAGAAGATAACAATACCAAACTAAAATCACAATTAGAACTACAAAGACTCCTAGCATTATTGAAGTCATGGGACGTAGAGTCTATTTTTTACAACACTGTCATCGTTTTAAGTTTTTTTTCGAAGCAAAGAAATTTTTAACCGTACCGGAGAACGATTCTTTTCAGCTCTTATAAGAGTGAAAAATGTTTTGAGAGCGATGTTAAAGTAAACAAAAATGACGAGTCTTGCATTTTTATTTATTAACAGCGCGTCTTTACAGTCTTTGTTTTGGTAACGTAGCCCAAAAATTAGCTAATTGCAAGGCCAGGAAATGAAATATTTTTTTTAAATGAACACTTTTAGATGAAATGGACATTTGTTTTTTCCTCATTGATATGTGACGTATGTAAACATTTTGTTAAAGTTTATGTATATATACATATTGAAAAATCAAATAAATGTTTCTTCTGAACAATCAACTTTTTTGTAGTATCTCAAGCATGTAAAACTTTAAGGGAAAAGGGATGAAAAATTGTCAGTCTAGAGCGCCAAAAAACTCAAACAGGCCTTTATAATTGCCCAATATAATTGTTGTTAACTAAAAGTACTTTTCTTAGTATGCTTATGAAAGTCTACTTTATTCATTGACTTGCAATTTATTTTATGTCATTTAAGCTTCGAAACCGCACACTAAGTAAAAATTTAGTTTTGGAAAGTTATAGTAGTCCCTGAATCCAAAAATAAGGAATTAAAGGTGAATCACAGCAATTCTCAGTCCAATTCATTTAATTTCTTTTAATTAGCGAATAGTACGTAACCTTTTATTATTCTGCTACAGTATGGTCGGATGTGTGACTTTCCGAGTTGATTTTTGTTGCAATCTGATAGGAAGTATAGCTGTCTTTGATAGACAAGTGTTTTAAGCAAATATTCTTCTTTTAGTTTACCCGGTTTTTTGGATTAACCCTTTTTCTAGATCAAAGTGTGAAAATCTCATTTCATTAACGGTTGTTATTCGTTGACGAAATAAGTCGTCCTAACAAAATAACATTTCTTTCCAATTTTAAGTATTATAAATATTAATCAGTGTTTTTATATTATGCAGACTCGTCAAGTGTTCTAATTATTAAATGATTTTAAATATTTCATCATTTTCCAATAAAAGAGGTGTAAAAAGCATGGTTACTTTTTCAGTTTCTTCTTGTTTACATGAAAATATCGTGTCTATATCGTAAGTTTTAGAAAAGATAAAACGAATGCTGTTTATGTGCTTAGTTTTACAATTCAAGATCCTGCAACTAACCCTACTTAGACTTTGAACTCATGATGTCGATTAAGAAACGAAAAAATATTGAAGCCCGCGTAAGGTTGTTTTCCACACAAATTGGCATACGGGCATATAGCCACGGTGACCGCCCAGGCAGGATATATGAACGTCGTGTTGCCTGAAATTCTTAGAATAACTTGCTTTCGCCGAATACACATGTCCTGGCGCTTCGGTGAATTCCCCGAACCGATATTAATTTGTACAGCCCAGGGTATCGTTTAAAATAAATTTACAGGCACATGCGCTCTTACTGTTTGATATACGAAACATGTATGCTATAATACCGACGTGCAACAAAACGCAAAGCAATAATATAGGGTCTGATAGAATTATCCTCCTTTTTGAATTGACTGGGGCGCGCAATGCGTTTGTAGGCGGCGCTCTACGCGTACATTCTTGATCAGCATAAGATATGCCATGTTAGTGCCCATAATGGTATTGAGTGGTGAGCACCATGCATTTGTTGGAGACTTATATTAAAAATTATTTTATGATTGTGGCACAACCACAACGTTGTAGATGCACAATTTCCGACACACTGCATTAAAACGGAAATTATTTTGCGACCTCATTTTCTATCATACAAACTGATGATGGTCTAGAAACTTAGAGAACATGAACTGGTAGGCCTGGCAGACTGCTCGCGCAAATGTTCTAGCTGATAGTGTTATGTTCAGTAGTAAAGAAGCTCATTTTTCTTTATCGAACTGCGCCAATAAGTAGACTATACGGTATTATATGTCACAAATTCTTCGACTACTCAATGAGCAACCTCTCTACAATCAACGCGTAATTGTTTGGTGTGCTGTTACGGAATATGACATCATAAGGCCGTATTTTTTGAGGAAGCAGGACGCCGTGCGATGTGTGTCGCATCTACGTAATTTCCTGAAGCTTATACTCAACGAATATGGAAATGCAGCACTGTGGAGCCAACAAAATGGCGCTACCGCACACACGGTGAAAATTTCTCGAGAAGTTCTGGGATAAATGTTTCCAAGCCGCCTCATCTCATTACATGGTGATATCCCAGGTCGACTAGGTCAGCAGACCTCTCCTTTCTTGCTGTGGGACAGAGATCGGATTTTAGGTATTTACCTATTTACCTAACTTTTTATCTTTTTCGGTAGTTTGCGAAGGACTGTAATTTTATTTTTTCGGTGGTTTTCACAATTTTAAATAAACTTTTACATTATTCACAAAATAATGCAACAATACCTCATTAGGACAGATAGCAGAAGCGAAAGCTAAACGGTTTTTAGAGTTTAGAAATGGCGATTTAAAAATATTTGTTATTTGAAAATCCCAAAATTCTCAGCCACTGTGACATCACCATTATCCGAATAATGAAGTTTTAATGGACAGTTACTTAACTGTACCTATAGGTATTCAATCAATTAAATATATAAGTTCAAATCGAGTGTTTGTCTTGTGCACAACTCATTGAAGATGCCAGCAGAGAGAACAAGTGTTTCCGCGAAATATTGGTTACGGTGTAAATTGGATGAAAATGTAACCTCAGATGGTGAAAAATTGTTTTGTCAAGTTTGTATTGCAGTGATAAGTAATTTTTAAATATTTTGCTTTAATTTGGCTACAAATTCTTAATCTTTTAACCTCCCCAACCAAGAAAAATTGGCTGCCCATTTTTTCAAACTCACTTCATTACATGCGATTTGCTTTTGGTGTTATTCATGTTTTGTATAATTTATATCTCTAATTCTTATACGTATTAAAATGTTCAGAAAAAATTTTAATTTGTGCTTGGGAATCAGTCAATATGTATAAAGACCGAATTCTTTGTATAATGTAAATTCTATATACCAAAATTGTAAGTATATGTGCAAAATTTATTTAAACTTTTTTATGTCTTTAATTTCACCCAATTAACTTTTTATTTTACCTTTTTCGGTTGTTTTATTTTATCTAAAATCCAGTCGCTACTATAGGAACACCTATCCTGAAGTCTTTCCATGTAGCCCGTGAACTATTGAGGAATTAAATTGTGCTTTTTACAAGGCGGTCGTAGCGGTACTACTGGAAATTATTCGGCAAGCATTACGGAAATGTAAGGTGAGGCCGCCGGAGTGTATAGCTTGTGCGGGCCAATATTTGGACGACATTATCATCAAAATTGCTCAGTTACTAAACGCTAGGCATTGTTCTATGTGATGGTAAAGTGACACATAAAACAGAATTTATGTTCTTCTTTTTTGCTGTTTCGAAAAGGGGAATAATTAGACTTCTATATGAAATATATAGGTGATCACTGGATTTACCATTTGTGTCTTAAAACTCTTAATAGAACAGACGAATCTTAAAATTTGAATTACATTTTGAAAACGTATTAAGTTTTCTGAACGTTTATATTTTTAAACTTTTTAATATTTCAGTGCTTCCATTTCTTTAAAACTATTAATAAAATTTTATACTTTAATAAATAATACATTTAATCAATAGTATCTTTGGAAATTTATTACTTTGACCATGAAAAACTAAAGCAAAGTTTCTTTATGTTAAGTAATATACGATTAGTCGTATAAGTCTACATCTGACAGCAAATTAGTGTAACGGAAATGATACTCGTGATAAATAACTGAACTAGGAACTGCTAAACCAATTTTTATAGTCATGTCCTGCAGTAAAAAATCATTACAAGTTTAGCGAGCTAGATATCTCAGCACGGTTTACGTACTAAAAAATGTTAACGACCTAAAAATAAGAGAATAAATAATTTATATATCAAAAAGCAACGTAAGGAACAGACACTAGCCTATGACAGAAGAACGAAGAAGAATCAGAAAAAACAACAAACGAATATGAAAAAATTGTTGGTTAATCTAAAAACGCTTGCTTATGTAACCTTACTGATGAAAGTTAGTCATTAATTATTATTCGTTTAGCAAATATAAAGGACGTTTTAAATAATTTTAAGTTTTCGAGAGATGTCAGCAAGATAAGTGCCCAAGTTTAACGTACAAATAAAACGAAAAAGAACTGTACCGCTTTCCTGAAACTTATGAATAATATAACAACAATTATAAATCTAAACTTTAAATATAAACTTCTTTTTGGGGCAATAGAATTGTTTTGTAGCCAATGCCAAGCTTTTAAAGTGACTTCTAAGTTAAACACGCAACTATTTTGTTGATTAATAATTTTGACTTACATGTTAAAGGCATCATCTGTTGCACAAACTTTGTAACTTAATAATGGTGCAAGCCAATGGGATCTGATTATTTTATCGGTTGATATGTGTGTTGGTCTTTATTGTCATTTTTATTCATGTTGTTGGATTCTCAGTTTTATTAACTGTACTATTTTGTAACGGATTGTTGTCCAACGAAGAAGGAGGATAGAAGTTATTTGTCGCACTATATAAATAATGCCGAGTCGGAACAATCTTTTATATAATTTGATAGAAATTATGAATTTCCGATCTATGTTATTTACAATGATGTGAAGGTTTCTTTGATATACTATTTTCCTATGTTCTTAACTTTAATTTTTTTTCTTGTCATTTCACAATTTTATAGGTATTCTGTAGTCGACCATTTTTCACTGTACTTATTTACTGCGATTGTACTCTTGTGCATGTTAACTTGGCCTTTTCTTTTTTATTTAGTAAACTTTTATTACAACATTATAGTAAGACACCATACAGTTGTTATACATAGATAAATAGTAATTAATATGTATGTATTGATTATTTAAATTTTAAACTAGCAAGTGCAGTTTTAGGATTTGCCACTTTTATTTTTATTCAGCAGTACTTTTCTATGTTGATATTGTTTATATTTATGGTGTTTATTTTTGTAATATAAAATGTTTATGTATAATTGACTTAAGTTATTAAAACAAAAGAGAACTGTTTAGAAACTCATTCACGGAAAATTATTCTCCAACAGTAATATCTTAGGATTAAGACATTTGAGCAATTGATCATCAAATCACGGATATATCTAAGTGAAACTACATGTTTAGACCGCAAGTTTTTCTTATATGAACCTTTCATTTATTTTATAACGTAAGTTACTATAATGTTTAACAAATTATTTTTAGGCAGATAAAAACTTGTTGTTTGTGGTGCTTTTTGTCACATGTTGCAATTTGTTCGATGAAACAATTATCAGAGGGGTTTGGGAAAAGTGGGTTACAAATACATCTCTTTTTATTTGAGTCAAATCGTGCAGTGTAACTCAGCTCCTCTTTTTATTTCCAAGTGCAACAAAGTGGAAAAACTTTATAACTTACACGTAGTCGTGGTCGGTTCTAAGACTTCGTGAACGAGGCTGATTTTGGATATTGCAATCGTTACGTTTCATTTTTAGAAACTTTATTTTTGCTATGCCACAATTGATAGCGACAATGCAAATGTTTCTTTGATTTTCTGTCATTTTGTGATTTAGTTCTTGAATCACTTTAATCTGTCTTTCCACATTTAAGACATAAAATGGATTAGCAGAGATACATTAACCGAAAATTGCTGTAAGGAAGTGAAGGCTTTTTAATTTATAGATATAACAGATTTTTATATATTTTATTTAAAAAAAAAGTATAACCGAAAATTTTAAGAAATTTCGACACTATGTCGTTATGAGAATTGTTTTCTGAGCAACTTGGTGTGATATTCAAGACAAAATATTTGAGTCTGAAGAAATACTTGTATTTCAAGACCACCTTCTTCAAATATAAAGCATTTGTCTCATTTTTCTATTTTTTCCAAGCTCCAAGAATATTATTTCTTTGTTTGTCGCAATTTTTTGAGCAACTAGGAATGTTTTGAGTTTCGGAACAATCCATTGTTTGGATTGCTATTTTATTTTTAGTATGCAATGGTTAATAGTATATCTTGTCTAGGAATACAAATTGCGTTGTATTCTAAAGTCGGCAAACGCCCATTTTGCACTAAGATTTTTTTATTCTAATTCATTATGCACAATGAATTGAACTCACTTGCTTAATGTTTATGATCTCTTGTAACCTATGCGGTACACTCGTCTGTGGGCCAAAACTTCAATATGGACTTTGTTTATGATTACTAAAATGTCAATTGTCTTCAGACACTACTTTGTTAGTAAATATTTGTATTTAAATATTAGTGCATAGCTTTAATAACTTAATATTTTTTTATATTTGCAACGAATTAAACAAATTGTTTTTTGAACATTTTAGTTTAGATATACGTATAATTTGATGAAAAGTAATTTATTGTATATTTCTATGAATTTAGTCAATGTATGGGATAAATAAATCATATCTATCATTTACAGATTTTTATTTTTACAAAAGTTATAAAAATATAGGGATATAGGCGACTCTTGGCAGTTAATGTGTAATAGATGTAACACTTGTTTTGGCCTGTTATGAGACAAGCCACATTGTGTCTGCTTTTCTTGTATTGTTAAAAGATATCCCCGAAAGTATGATGCCGATCTCTTTGTTTTGTTGTAATAGTGAGTTGCCAAGAACTATGAACTACCATCTCTGTGGTGCAACTAACTGACCAAGCACAATATTAGTTCTTTCAGTGGATACCGATACTGTAAAGAGCAGTGTTTTGATAACTTCGTTCAACTCCACCCATATTGGTGTTGTAATTGTTTAACATATTCTCTGTGCGCAATATTCTGATTGGTAATAGTTATATGAAGTGGTTCTTATATTATTTTGTTGTGTACGTAGATGCTTTTTTATAAAACAAATCAGTTGTACTTCTACAACATTTAAACACAGCGATACTAAATTTCTTTTCTAAACTCATACACACCTCTTTTCTCTTTTTTTTTTAGTTTTGGAATTTTTTCAGCTATACTCATGGTAAACGATTTTTCTTCACTGTGCACGTTGCAAACAATTCTTTCTGTTATTTTCTCTATTAGCAGAATAGAAGTAAAAAGTTGTCAGAAACAAGAAGAATATTTTAATAATATTAGGCGAGGTATTTTGGTAAGGTTCGAACCAACAAATACAACTTATCAATAATTAATAAACACCATTGCTTTGTCCGCAGATATATCTCTGTAAAAATTTCATAAACTTTTGATTGAAATTGGTGAATAAAGATGTATTTTTTGCAAACTTACCTTTTTGATTTAAATTATAGTTGTCTGCTAAGTGAAAATTTGACATAATATCCTCAGATTTATTTCTTGTAAGGGCATCTGCCACCAGCCGACTCTAGGCATCTCTTTCACGCTCCCAAAACATTCTCTTGCGCTGAATGTGCACAAAGCCACTCAATATTATAATTACAATAAAATCTTTCACTTAGTTTTCTTGCTTTTTGCAGGTTTTTCTGTTTAGCATATTGGTTATGTTTTGTTGATGTATTTATCATAAGTTCAGTATCGAAGAAAACTTTTAGAATTACTTTGAGGCGGAGCGTTCAGAGATGTACCTGAATAATTATTTTCCGGAAAATCTTAGGTTTCTTCTGTTTGTTATTTCAGGTTTTATTTTCTTATCCAATTTCTGATAACGGAATATCATCCACAGACTCAGAAAAACCGACAAATTTCTGATTGTCTATGTTTATTTCAGTGGGTGCTTGCAGTTGTGATTCTGGTAAATTATTCAAAGACATCAGGTCTCTGTCAGGGTTTGTAAGCGTTTCTTCCGCAGGAAGTTGTCAACACGTTTGAAGATGATAGGTGAGGTAGAGTTCTGTAGCCTATTTAGTTGTTTAACTAGAAGCCTAACGTTATTACAAGAAAATTCGACACTGCCGGAGTGGTTTTGCCTTGGTTCAGAACATTATAATGAATGGTGACAACAGTAAACTACGATTTTTATGCAATTTCGATTTGGGGAAATGCTTTGCTACTCTATCCTAATTCGCTTATAGAACATAATGCTTTATGCTATAAAGGATCCATTTCTCATCACGTGTTACAATCCAATCCAAAATGCATATTTTTATAGTGTAAATCAGGGGAAAAACAGGTTTTGAAAGGGCGAGGCCTTTGGTTATCATTCAGTTCTTGAGGCACCCACTTGTCGAACTTTTTCACTTTTTCAATTTGCTCCAAGTGGCGAATAACCGTAGAATGCTCAATGCCTAGTTCCTTTTTAACCTCCTGTATATTATTGAGCTCGCCTAAGGCTTTCCACATCGCCTCGCATCAGAAATGGTGGCGACGATCGGGCACAGTGCCCTCACCATTATTAGTATTATATTTATTTTACATATACGAGGTCTGACAGCATATATGTCAACTCGAATTATGAGCCCCTTCGCATAGTAGTTTTTAAAAATAAATAAAAACACGATTAAAAAGCTCTGTTTGACATAATTGACGTACGCCGTTGCCATGAGAACGCATTTACGTATACCCAGTTAGAGTTGAACTTTGACCTTTGACCTTTGACATGTGTGACAGCACTCATAATTTTTTTTATATATAAGTGCTATATTACCCCCTCTCAAACGAAGATTTTCCATCGCTTGCGGTTCCGGAAATATAATACCTCGGTCGCGCCTGCCGCCGGGCCGAAATTTGTCCTTCGGAGGCGCTCGGGTCGGCACGGAAAGGCACGAACGATTTCACCTTTGACCTGTGTGACAGCAGCAGCAGCAGCACTCATAATTTTTTATATATATAATTATATATATTAGTGTGTGTGCGTGTGCGTGTGTATATATGTATATATATATATATATATATATATATATATATATATATATATATATATATATATATATATATATATATATATATTAGGCTTAAAACGCAAGAAAACATTAATTTTATTTAAAATGAATTATATGGAGAAAAAACATAATTAAATGTAGCAACTAAAACCTTGATTTACCTTAAATCATCTTCTACACACTTTAATTATTTCGTGCCTGCATTTGCAAACTGAACTTTTTCCAATCTCGATTTCCTGGGGGTATAAAATAAATGAACGGGGATGTCCTTGGCAGGCGTTCGTAGTATTTGCGGTATAAATCAACGTTAAATATTGCATCGCCACGTTTTGCACGTATCTAATTTCAAACTCACTGGGAATCCGCGACAAGCTCTAAATGAAGTTATTTATTATGTAATTTGCAGCTAATATTTGCGGAGACGCAGAAAGCAGCCGGTTTATGCATCTGAGTGGCTTCGTCATTTCGGAGCGACATAAATATAGACGAAAATGGTTAGTTATGTGGTTTCATTTTTTATGGAGATGTGTATTACACATTTTTATGTTTGCAGACACCCAATGAGTTTTGTATAAGTTATTTAAATGCGAATTTAGTATGTCTCATTATTTAATTAGAAATATTAAGTATCAAATTGTTAGTTAAGTGGATTAAACTGTAATTTAAATTATCTTGAATGCAGTTTACTGGCAGTATGTATGTATAATAATTTCCGCAAAGTGATGAATGCTAATTCAATTAGTTTGCAATTTACTAAGTAGTACGTACAAAATTATTATAGTGTGAAATTTCCTGAAATAACTACATTTTCTTAATGTAAACCGCATGCACATAAATGCTGGATTTTTTAATAAAGGATTTTCTTTTAACATTAAATATAATTTTTAAATATTTTTTCTAGTGTTTGCTACTTACAATTCTTTTTTGACGAATAATTGTGACTGCGTATGTCTTGAGGATCTACCCCGATCCGAAAAACCATTTTATTTAATTGATGAAGGCTTGAAGGCTAAAATTAAAACAAACTTGAAATTGAACTGTTGAAAATTTGCTACATTAAGTATTGCATACTTTGGCAACAGAAAACAATATACATCAACTGACCATGTGTCCATTTCATTTCACACGATCACAAACCAAATGGTCGATTTTTGAATTCTAGCAAATGATAAAAAAATGAGTATGTACTCGAATCACAATACATCTCGTCTTTGATTGTTCCTAAATAATTCTTTGCCACAAATACCAAAAGTTCGAATAACCCCCAACTATTTATCACATATTTTTAGAAATTGTGAAATTGTGGCACTAATATCTGCTGTAAGTGACTGAAACAAATGTAGCAAGAATTACTGAAACACGCAGCCAGCATCAACGAACAGAAATAGTGTTTTGCTTCTTTAGAATAACGCTTTTCGCAGCAAAAACGATTTATGTAAAATAATGAAACTTAATTGGGAAATTATAGCTTCCCCAGTACATTCTCCAAAGCTTTTAGTACGAGATTTCTGATTGTTTGTTATTTTGAATGAAATATATGAGAAAGAAGCAATTCAGCCATAATAAAAATTTGAAAAAGAAGCGTTAAGATTTCTTAAATTTAAGATAGTTGTATTAATAAAGGGTAGCCCAAAAGCCATGTCGGGGTTTTAAATGTTTATAACTGTTTTAATAATTGGTATAATAATGGTAAGGCTCTAACGCTACGCGTGGGAGCACGGCCTGCAAAACTGAAAGGTTAAGGCTCTCATATCTCTGGTGCGGAGCGATGTGGCAATCACCGCGCCTTAGACGACCGCCATTATTACCCCTTGTTCGACTGAACGTAGGTACTCAATTATTTTTAGTGACTGAGTAGGTCACCCGCCAGGCATCAGAGAGCTTCAGGTCCGTTCCGAGTCCGTCCGCGCCTCAAACACTGGACCACTCTGGCGGTATTTTAATAATTGGCTTACAATATTTTTTATTTTTAAAAATTTTGGTCAACATTTAGTTTGACATTTTATGGAACAGAGTGGTGTATAAGATCGTCCCTGTTCCGTTAATCCACAATCTGCTAGAAAAACGATAATATCGACCGTATGAAAGAAAGAGATAGGAACATCAACCAAAAATAGAACTATCGAAATCGATATTGCCCGAACGTCCATTTAACGCATTTTAAGATCGTTAAAATTGTAGACTTATAAAACGCCACTCGTCTAAAAACTAAGGCCTGCAGATTTCTAGCCATGTTTCCATTATGATATTTAATTTCAAGAACTGGTCAGAAACTAAAACGAATTTATGTACCGTCTAGTTATGTCTGATGAGGGGCATTTCCATCTTAATGGTTATGTTAATAAACAGAAATATAGATTTTGGGCCAGGGAGAATCCAAAAAAGTTGTTCGCCACTCATGCACTTAAGTGAACAGTGTGGTGTAGTGTTTCATCAAAGTTTATTTTTAGACCTTCGAAGGTGACGTGGTTAATGAAATAATGGTAAATAGGGAACGTTATTATCAAATGTTTTATAATTTTGTACGGCCTGCGATTCAGAACAGATCTAATATACGGTTCTTGCGAGATGGGGCTATTTGTCATACTCAGTTTGTTAATGAATATGTAAGGACTGAAATTAATTGGCAGCCTGATTGCCTGATTTGACGGCCCCAGGCGTCTTATTATGGGGCTAAGTTAAAGAAATTCTATATAAATAGGCCTTAAACGACTACAACCTAAGACTAGCATGCATAAGAAAGAACTATTTTCGTAAAGAAAAAATGAAGACCCCATTTAAAAGATATAATCTTGCGTGTATAGTTCTAATCTTTCCAATTTTACTACAATCATTACATTATTTGCAAATACTTCATGTTTTTTTTCTAATATAGCAAATATGTCCTGTGTAGATTTATTTTTTATGACATACTGCAACACCCAATTAAACTTTCTCCTTGTCTCATTCCTTAATTAATTTATTAAACTTTTCCGATACCTCTTTTATTTGTATTGTTTTCAGTTTCTTCAAAAACATTTGTATTAAGTGTAATATTTTTTCGTCCATTCTCGGTTACCTGTTTTAAATTTCATAATACACAAATTTACTACATTGCTAGCTTTTTACTTACAAATTTTTGGGGCTAATATTTGATTCACTACCTACCTTTTAAAAACTACACTGGCATTCAACTATTATTTTTTCTTCGAATGTTGTTATTAATTTGCTCTTCAAATACATGGGAAATATTTCCTACACTATCCCTTCTATTACCTTCATTTTATTGTGACGTTTTATTTATTCATTTTTTGCAGTATTTTTTCCATAATTTCAAGGCTAAATTTTCTCTAAACAGTTTTCTATTATTGTTATATGAATAAGTGAAAATTTGAAGGACCCAAATCAGAAAAATATGCTGAACATGAAATAATTTCGAATTTCAATTCTGCTAATTATTACTGAACGAAAACGCTTGGAGTGGGTTGGTGCGTAGAACCAATGAACCAACATTCTTGTCACAACATTGCGAGGTTTTTTTAATTCTTTTGCTTTTGGTTTGCCCATAAATACCCTATAATATTGTCTAGTTACTAATTTTTTGGTGTCAGTCTTCTTGTAACTTATTGAAAATAAAACATTTCCAGATGATGTAATGACCTTTACTTTCTTCGAAACCGAATCACCGTGTCCATTCTATTGATTTTAATGCATTTCAATTTTTGTTATATATTTATTATGGTTGCCCTGGTCATTACTTACATGTATATGAATACATTTAAAATTCGAAATCCAAGTATTCACGATGGTAAATTAAAGTGATATATTTTTAGGGGCATCATTAATTAAATTTTCGTTGCGTTTTTCCTTAACCACCCTCTCTTCGTATTTTAACTCACAAATGAATGCTTCCTAAAATAAAACTACTTGCCAGATAGATTTGACATCAACAGTCATTTCATGTAGCAGATATGTCAACTCAATAACAAAAATATTTCAGAACTTTTCAATTTTCTCCTTATTGTTATCTAGTTTTTCAATTCAAATTTAGTTTTATACCTGCAACAGCTATTTTGTAAGATAATTTTAAAGAAAGTGATTTTTGGCAAAAATGAATTTGTTAAAAACATGTTACTCTTGGCCATGACTTTAGACGTCCTCTAACAGCGGAAGAAAGCGCTACATGACTTCTTGCTGCATTTAGTGACCAAGTACTTTTTTAGAGGACTGTTTCTGTTTGCTAAAGTAAATTTCAGTTTGAAAGAGTTTTACTTAACGATGATTGTCGAGAAGGAAAATCAATTTAAACAGTTACTAACACATTCAAGAAGAAGAGTTAGCTACAGAATTATTAGGAGTACCTTGTGCATTGGCACGACTACAATACACAGGATATTACATAATCATTTGGGTGTCACGATTTAACTATGGCACATAAATAGCTTATGTGGTGGACAAATATGAAAGGCTATTTAGTGGTAAAAGTTGAATATCTATACATTTTAATCTGAATCAAGCAAAAAATTGGCACAGTAGTAGTTTTCGGTTAGATGCTAATCCAGTAAAGCAATATATTGGTGTTACGAAAATGTTTCTTCCTAAAATCAGAACCTGTTACAACTATCGTGCTTAAAACTAAATGATGGCTACCAAAGATTAATAAAAAACTGTTTTTCGGCGAGAACTGAGATTATTTTGCACCACGGCAAAGCTTTAAGTCATACCGGACACCAAACGGAACTTTTAGAGACTTTCGTGTTAAAACTGAAAGATCATCCGTTATACAGTCTAGACCGGAGACCTTATAATTAAAGATAAAGTTTACGGTTTCCATTTCTCAAAAGATTGTGGAGAACTGCTAAAAACCTTACTTTTGAAGTAACTCGAGAGGAATGGAGTGTGTTAATTAAAAACTGTTGAACAACACAGTCATTAACAGTATTTCTTTTACTTTATGTTTTGTATGTTGTGGAAAGTGAGTTATGTGCAGATTCACGTCTTGCTTTTTGATGTTGTGTCATCATAATACAAAGTATACGTTTTATTACATGTGGCAATTTTAGAAATAGCCCGTTACCCATTATTATGTAAAAATTTACAGGCAGCATAGTTAATTTGCAAACATTCGGTCTTTTCTTCTTCGATATGTTTATGTGACATCAGGTGATAAGCAACCTTATCACTATTAGTTTTTCGAATATGTTGAATGACTCTAAACCCATTTTCAACAATGTGGAATTTGATAAAGCATTAAAAACCAGAAAAGGGGATACTATTTGAAGATTAGGTTAACATAATTAGAAATAAATATACCAATTCAGTAAGCAAAGGCAAGAATTAGTGCGATGGTCTAGTTTTGTGAAAAAAATTATTGTTACATACATATCCCAAAATGTTTCTACATTATTGCTTATAAATATTCGGGTATTCTAATATTTATAACTCAATGTTTTGGTATCTTAGGGATTAATTAAAAACATTTGTTTTGTCTAATGTTTATTTAAATGATCACATAGTGATTATAAAAAGGGAAATTTAAAATTACTTCAATACTGAAACACTAAACTCGTCGGAAGTGATAACTCTTTTTGCGATACTTTACGTAGTAGAGAAATTCTGTTAAGCACTTTGTCCAAAGTTTCCACTTTATTTGCAGTTTTTCCAAAGATCTTGTTCTGATTTCGGATAGGTCTTACGAACATTTCCATCGAGCCGATCATGTAGGAATGTGGTAGGATAATATTCGGGGGTGGCGGAGGCCAAACCAAAATTTTAAGCGTTTCGTCTATTTGCTTTTAGTTTAAGAATACCATATATGGTTGAAAACCGAATCATTCACTAACAATTCTTGTTCCAGAAAGTGTAACATGTTGAACCAATGTTATCTTATAGCCTTCCTTGGCCAATTTTCTTACGATTCCAGAGATATCTCTTAAAGCAATACCCGCAATACAATCCTATATTATGTTTATTCACGCATCCACCGCCAGTTCTTTAAATTAACAGATGAAGACACATCTTTTTGAACAGAAGATTTCAAGTTTGGATCTGCTCTACGTAACATTCTCCTAATTATCTGCTGCCTAAAATTTATGTTCTTTTGTCCATTCAAACCTTTCATATCTATATGTTAGTCGAAAATAAAATTTGTTGGGCAGTTATCCTTTGATACAATTTATACTTTTTACTGGCAGAACTCTTACCGGATGCTGATTTGGGCTGCAATTTCATGTGTCGTTAAACTTCGATCCCGCTTACTCATTGTTACCATTTCTCAATATTCTGTGCTTATTATTTTTTTTTGTGAACGACACGTTTCTTTTTTGACGTGCAGTTATCAGTTTATAAAAGAAGTTATGTGGCTTTTATAATGGAAAATTAATGAAAAAAGATTAACAACTTAATATTATTAGTTATGTCAAGCGCTAAACTACATTTGACGTCACGAATGATTCTAAACTGCTAAATAAAAGGGGCATTTTCCTAATGCTTAAATTCGGATAGTACTCGTTTATGGCCTGTTTGTAAAAATCTATTGAAATCCTTTTTCACCGTACTACTAGATTATCCGAGAATTACTCAATTACTACATTTTCGCTATTACAACTTTATGTCCTTTACTTCCTTAATAGTGGATAATATGTTACAAACACTATCTAGGGGTATACTTAGACCAATGACTAACCTGGGGTTTCCATATTAACCACAAATTGAATGAAAGCTATGCTAGATTAGCCCTGCTATAACTACTGATAAACAAAAAAAGTTCTCTACACATAGACTGTACAATGCTAATCTATAAATCAATAATTAGACCAGTGATAATGTATGCATGTATGGGGATGTGCTTCACCGACTCACATCCACAAAATACAAACACTACAAAATAAGATTCTTCGAACAGCCACAAATTCTCCATGGTATATAATGAACCACCAACTACACGCTGAACTAAATATCCCAACCATAGAAGAGCACATTGAAAAATTAGCGGCAACCTTCTTTAAAAATTTAAACAACTGTGCCGGAGCAGCCCATTACGTACTAGGAATGAGACACACACATCAACGCTTGAAACGTAAACTGACGCAAGATCTCCTTTCAACCGATGATAGTAGTGATAATGAAGTGTAGTGTAGTGACAAAACCAAAATAATACAACAATAAAACTAAACAGTCAATGGGTAAGCCAATAGGCAATCCCTAAGCGACAATAGTGTTACATGTAATCAATAGTTAACAGAACCATGTATAGCACGACGTTGCTGATCTGGTTAAATAAATTTTAAAAAAACAAACACTAAACCAACAAATAAATACTATGAATAAATAATTAAAGACAACGGTGACATGGTTATATGGGTGCCCGAATACTTATGATAGGTAGTATACCGAATTTAAACCATCTTGATAAATGTAGACCTTGATTGCATTTTCTATAATTTTGTATTACGACTAAGTTTCTAAGTATGATCAAATATGTTAATTTAAGATTCTCTTTGGTACGTGTACAAAATAAAATAATGAAGAGGAATTTTCCGTAGAAAATATCTATAAAATTGTATTACATTTTATATACATGTATATACTAATACAATCCATTTTAAACCTGTTTGATGACGTACCCCTGCTTCCTATTCTTCGCTTCTATTTGTACTACTTTTTCCTGGTTTTCTTTTTTCTAATATATTTTTATTTTTTCTCGTTTTTTTTTAAATCTGTCAACTGGTTAATTATTGTTTTAACTAATTTGTGCTTTTTGGTATGTATATATGTATGGCTTAACACCCCGTGGAGAGGTAGTGCCGCTTCTGGTGAAGCTTTCTAGATCGATTCTGGGTTGATCAGTCCCCGTTAAGTCCACTCCCAACTTCTTTACATATCCTACTCCATAATTTCCTATCTTCAACTAACTCCTGTACGTTTCAATTCCTATTGCTCTTAGATCCTTTTTCACTTCGTCGATCCATCTTAACTTTGGTCTGCCTGTCCTTCGTCTTCCGGCCGTTGTCCACTTCATTATTAACTTCGTTATTTCCTGGTTGTATGACCTCAGTACGTGTTCTAACCATTTCGCTCTCTGCTGCTTTATTTTTTCACAATGTCTTCCTCTGTTTCTTGATTTGTTCTTATTCTGTATTCGTTTTCCGAAATTTTTACTGCTCCAAGTATAACTCCTAGGATTCTTGCGCTCCATCACTCTTAAACGTTCTTCTTCTTTTTTCGCCATTGTCATCGTCTCTGCTCCATACATTAGTATTGGCCTTATTAGTGTTTTATAAATTCTGAGTTTGGTTTTCTTTGAAACAATTTTGCTCTTTAGTAGTTTTTATTGGCATAGAAAGCTCTGTTTATGGATAACATCTTTTATTTCTATTCCTCTGCCCCCCTCGCTGGAAATCATAACCCCCAGGTATTTAAAGTTATCTACCTCTTCATATTCGTGGTTACATAATTTAACCTTTCCTCTTTGCATCTCCTTCCCCACTCTCATTATTTTTGTTTTATTTTTATTTATTTTAAGGCCAATCTTTTGCCCTTCCGTTATTATTTCTTCCAACATCTTAGCAAGTATGTCACGCCTTTTTGCTATAATTATTATGTCGTCCGCGTATGCTACTATTTGCCCTCCTCTTGATCTTAATGTTCTCTTGTTTATTTTTTTGGTGATATGTTCTAGTGCTAAACTGAAGAGTGTTGTTGACAGGGCATCACCTTGCCTGTGTTCTTATGCTCGTTGTTTTCACTGTCATCTTTATAAGTCTCCTTTTTGGTATGGGTTCATAAAAGTTACTATTGGTTTTATCAAAGCACGAGTAGACGTACTTCAGATTCATGAAATATCCATTGATTTTGGTATAAATCTTGTTTATTTCATTATATTAACTTCATCTTTAGTAGGATATGTTTTTGTTTTTTATTCTTATCGTTAATTATGTCTAATTACTAGGTATTTCCAAAAAGTAATGAGAGTGATTCCAGAAGTTGTATCTGTATTGTTCTGCCACGCGTGAACTAGAACTAGAATCTCTTACAGCAGTCTGCATATTTTTGACAGTCCCAAAACGGTGTCTTTTCGATCGGAATTTAAGCTCCAAAAGAGAAATTGACAACAGGTTATACGCTGTTTTTCGGTCAAAATCTTGGGAACCAATTTAGAACAACTTTCCGATTTCATGCACACGAGATTCTAGAAATCCTATTTTATCTGCTATCAATCTCAGACTTAGACTTAGATGTCGGTCAGAATCCTTAGCTAAATTGATTGAAGTCTAAGACTGATATATCATAGCAAGCGTCTCGGTTGCTGTTTATTTAAGTTTAACGCAAACTTTTATTGTGTATTGTTGATCCATACTGCGCTGCATTTCGGCCCCTGAAGCAACACTCAAACAGCTGCCGCTTCTCAGATGATCCGCACTATGTAAAGCCTCCAAGGTAAATGAACTAGGTCGGACCGTTTACATGATCTACCTCCACCTCCCCCGCCTCCGATCCTTTTACTTGGTCTATTACTTTCAGGACGTACATTCTAAATAAATATTTGTTTGATTTTTATTAAATTAATTATTTTTGTTCAATAATTAGTTAAATTTTTACGCTTTGAATATTTTGTATCAGTTTTTCATAGTAACTTCCGTAATTGAAACAACTCTAAAGTACGCATAGCCAATTAGTAACATCAGAAAATTATGATCAATTACGAATACATAAAAGTTAGTACGTGAAAAGTTTTATAATATATTGAAACAATCTGTATGCATTTATACAAAAATCGATTAACCGCTAAAGATAAAAAGAAAGAGTTCGCGCCTTTCAAAAAAGCACATTAAACCTCTGGCGTATCTTTACCGGATTTTTAGCCCCCAAACCTATTGAGCCTTTATCACGCAGACTCCGGAAAGTTTTTCGATTACTCTCCGTCGTTATAAATACAGGTAAATCGAACCGTGGGGAAAGATAACATTAAAAACTTATGAAGTTATCCAGAAACTGACCGTGACGGCGCAGGTCGCGCAACGAGCGTGCCGGTGATCATCGAAGCTCCGGCCTAATTGTTCCACCTCGTCTGGCCCAGCTTTATTTTAAGCCCGAATAAAGTGCGAACGCCCGCTCGCTGTTGTGTAAATGCACGGGGTGGCATAACGAATTTAGCCGTGCTACCTCCTTGGAAATCTCAATATTTTACATGGGAGTAAGGCCGGAGTAGTTAAAGGTGCAGGAAGCAGAAGGGGCGAATTTAATTCGAGAACATTTTTAAAAGCTTTTGGGGGCTTATCACAGGCAAGTTCTGTTCATTTGGGGAACGGGGCCTTCCGCGCGGCGAAATAATGCGACGTTTCGGGATATCGTAATTTTAAGATTTGTGGCGCCTCCCGCGGCGCTGTATTACGTTTCATTAATTTCTGCGAGCTTTTTCCTCTTTTCTGCGCACATATATTGGGGTTTTCGGACGTAATGTTGCGGCTGACCGTAACAGATCGCCGTGCGGCTTATAATAAACCTTAACACGAGATTAAATTAATCATAACGTGTTTTCTTTGGGCTTTACTTATCAATGACATTATAAGCGTAAGATATGTGACACTGAATTCGTTATGTTCGTACAATAATAATTCTCTTCTCTCTTTCCCGCTCAACTGTGGGTTGATTCTTTTTTATGGTACTGCCGTTGCATTTCAGAAATAATTGTTTTTAGTACCGCACATTTAATTGCAGTTGAAATTCAAATCAACCGATCATATCGACTATTGATTTTTGAATTACAATAAAATTATCAAAACTTTTGAAGATTTCGGTTAATGTAAAAAGTTAGATACAATCCTGACCCTTGTAGTATGGGGCTCCTTCCAGCTAGTTATATATTATTACATTTTGTATGTTTTTATCTTTAAATATAAATGAGTTATCCAAACTTCATAATTATAAAATTACAATATGTTTAAAAGATTGATATTAATTAAAAACATTTATACTATATATTTACAGAAAAAATTAACTAATTAAAAAAAAATTAACTTAAACTGTGATTATAAAGCCAATACGTTTTGTTGATTTATTTTAATACAACAAACATTTTTTTGTATAAAAATTTGATTTTTATTCATATAAAATTGGAAACAAACTAAGTTATTAATTTAGTTTTTATTTAGTATTACTGAACCTGCATGGGAATGTTTCATTATCAATTGCCTTTTTGGTTTTGTAGTTTGAAGTAGCTACTTATTTAAAAATAATGTGTTCCATATTGCTGAAGTGGAAAGAATTGCGTTGCTCAACTGAAAATATCATGATCACTTTAAAAATAGTAATACTAAGAATTCAGGACGTTTCTATAAATATTTATATATTTTATAACCCAACAGTGCCAAGATTGCTGCTAAACAATTTTATCAATGGATCACAGAACCTTTGCTAACGTTTTCATTGCATAGCTAACGCGTTAATAGAATATCGATGTGTAGGAAAGCATTCCTAAGATTACAGAAGGTAATTTTGCTATTAGTATGTGAATATTTTGTAGTGCTTTATGTCAATTTAACATAAAGAATACTGATATGTATGCGTTGTGGGTCTGCATAAATGTGAAAGTAGGATATACGTAAACATATTCTTATATTCTCGTTCTTTTTGGTACCTCAATTTATTCATAACTTAGGTTTTACCTTCGAAGTTTATTAAAAATAAATTCTCACTTTCGTTTCTCTGCTGATATCCAGTAAGGTAATATAGAGTTATAATTTAACTTATCTCGGATATATGCAAATTATCAATTTAGAAATGTGCATTTTTAAGTATAGAATATTGCTTTCTCGTGGTTAAAAAGGACAACCCTCTGTTCTCGGCGAAAAAAAATGCCAATATTTACATACAGCTCTGAAAATTACATTAGTCAAATGTCCTCCATTTTTGGACACGCACTCCTCCATTCTGGTAATCAAATTTTGTGCCACCCGCTCCAGTAGGTTGGTAGGAATCGCATCAATTTCCTAACGTATTCTCGCCTTCAATTCATCAATCGTGTGAATTCTGCGGGAGAAAACTAGCTTTGAGTTAACTCCACAAGAAGAAATCGCAAGCAGTTAAATCAGGTGACCCTGGCGGCCATTCAACATCACCAAATCGAGAAATTACGCGAGTTCCGAAAACTGCGCGAACAACGACCATGGACAGTGTGGGAAGTGGCGTCATCTTGTTGAAACCAAGTGTTTTCATACTCGGGGTAGTTCATCTCAAGTTTTTGGGTGAGGAAATTTTCAATCATTGTCACATATCGTGAAAAATTCACAGTAACTGCGTTACCCACATCGTCGTAAAAGAAGTGAGGACCGATTATTCTTTTCAAAGAAATGGCGCACCAAACCGTAACTTTCTGGATGTGTAGAGGACGTTGATGCTTTCAGTTGTGGATTGGTATCAGACGAATGTCGGCAGTTTTGTTTAGTTACACTCCGTCAAGGTGGAAGTAGGCTCCATTTGACATCCATAAGTTTTCCACGAATGTGCGGCCGTTGGCAGTCATCTAAAAACTTTTCTGCAAATGCTAACTTTTTTGCATAATCAGTGGGCAGCAACTGCTGAACAATTTGAATTTTATAAGGGTGAAAGTTTAAGTTACTGCACAAAATTCGGCCGAGGGAACGACGAGACAGTCCAAGGGTTCGCGCATGCCTCCGTGCAGACCGGTTCGGGTTTTGCAAAAAACGCCTCTCACAGCTGCTACTGTATCGGGTGTTCTGACAGATCTCGGGCGGCTTGCAGATCTTCGATTCAAAACAGAACCTGTTCGTGAAACCCACAAACCGATTGCATTACGAAATGGAACTCGTTCGGTAGCACGAAGATGAAAATACCCTCGAAATTCCTGTTGCAAGCTACGAAACTACCGTTTAAAGTTTAATACGCTTTGATAGCGAAAGTGCGTTAGGGGCTGGTCCAGTGCTCAACTAACTTTAGATTTCGATGAGGCCGGAGGGGGTTACCCCACCAACCACCGCTCAAAAGGTCCCGTGTTTACGCGCCACCCTGTAGTTTCGCTTATGTCCTATAATTTTTTAACAAGAACTTCTTTTTAGTTTTATAATAAAAATCCAATAATACAAGTTTTATTGAAATAAACACTAAACAAACAAAAAAGACGAAACGTAATATTTGTTTTGCTTAGAAATTAGTTGGGTTTTCTAGTTGATATTTGAACTATATACAGAAGGTAAGTATGCAAAATAGATGTAAATAACAATATTAAATGAGGATTAGTTCTAATTTTGGTTTGCAGTTGGTAAGTAAAAAAACCAAATTAAAAAATATCTAATATTCACAGGCATAAAATCGATATATCACATATGGAAAGTAGGTACATGTCAAAAATAAAATTAAGTAATGGAACTATTTGGAAAAATAAATCACAATTATGTAATTGCTGCATATGAGCTACAAATTTTTTATACGTATTCATTTACTACGATTCCAGTTCTTTCAGCAAAGGCTAAAAATTTGAGTTGATAAAAATAAATCTATTTGTAACCCAAGCTGATTGAGTGTTTTACACCAAAATATAATGACATTTTTAATCCAAATAAAATAAACTGTTTTGTGAACTTTACAGCGAATATAACTTTCAAATACAAATATAAATAATTCAAACTTATATTAATTTATTAGCAGTTATGACAAAGCTAATAAGCTTCACATTACAATTTGTAGATTCGCGTGGAACTTATTAGCCTCAAAAGTATTATGGTGTAATTTATATTTATCTTATATTTCGTTTGTCAGAAAATAATGAAAGTGCTATCAGTGATACATAGACTCAGATATAGAATCTGCTACAATAAACGAACAAGTATTTTAATATTTTTCTAAGGTTTATTCTTAGGTGATGAAAATAAAGGAGTAAATAATTAACATCAAATCCATATTTCTTAGCTAGTGAAAGTAAAGCCATATCAAAATTGGTATATAGATCTTCCATTGCAAATATACAAACACAGGTATTGCCAATTCGATCACTGGCATTTTTACTGCCCAGCTCGACTCAGGCTGAAATAAATGAGTACCTGGAGGTCAAACTCTGGGGTAATAATAGGCGGTCGGTACGTAGCGCTAGCCACGTTACTACCCTTGTGTACCGTTAGGCTCTATATTGTAGCAGATCTATCATGTTACGACCCCAAAGGGCCTTCAAGGCCTGTTACGGGGAACTACTATCTATTATCATGGTCATTTTACTAAATTTCATCTTACAAGGGTGAAAATTAAGGAATTATTTTTTTAATGAATACACGTGTACCAGGTGTACCGGAAAGTCTTTACCGGTTTTTGGAAAAAAATGCATAATTTTCGATATAATGGAAAAATTTATTTATTCAAAATATTGACCATTTAATTCTTTATATCTTGCCCATCTTTCAGGCAATTTATGAATCCCATTCCAAAAAAATTGTTTTTCCTTTGAGCGAAACCATTCATCGATCCATTTTTTAACTTCTTCGAAATTGGCGAAGTGCTGCTCTGCTAATGCAGAGCCCATTGATGCGAAAAGGTGATAGTCGGACGGGGCAAGCTTTGGAGAGTATGGCAGGTGCAATAATATTTCTCACCCAAGCGCTTTCAATGCTTCCTTGACCAGTTTTGCTGTATGAGGCAGCGCGTTATTGTGCTGTAAAATCACTTTACCGTATCTTCGGGCCCATTCTGGACGTTTTTCGATCAATGCATGGTTCAAGTTGATCATTTGTTGTCGGTAGCGATGGCTATTAACTGTTTCACTAGGTTTCAACAGTTCATAATACACCACGCCATTCTGGTCCCACCAAACACAGAGCATTGTCTTGCGACCAAACGATTTGGCTTTGAAGTTGATGGGCCAGCTTCTCCAGGTGGTAACCATGATTTTTTGCGCTTAGGGTTTTCGAAATAAATCCACTTTTCATCACCTGTCACTATCCGATGCAGAAATGACTTTCGATCAAACCTTTGAAGCAGGATTTCACAGATGATTTTTCGATTTTCCATTTGGCTATCATTCAATTGATGTGGCACTCATCTTCCCATCTTTTGGATTTTTTCCATCGATCGTAATCGGTTGCTAATAGTTTCTTGGGCCAGATTTAACGCTTCTGCCAATTGTTTTTGAGTTTGTGTTGGGTCTTCATCCAATAACTTCTGCAGTTTCGCATCTTCAAACTTTTTCGGTCTGCCAGAATGTTCTGTCTTGCACATCGAAAATACCACTTTTGAATTGTCGAAACCATGCCTCACATATTTTTATGGTTGGAGCATGCTCGCTGTATGTTTCAACTAGCAAACGATGACTTTCAGCGGCTTTTTCTTTTGATTAAATAAAAAAAGTAATACATGCCGCAAATGCATGTTTTCAGGCACATAACTTGACATTTTTGAAGAGGTATAAATATATGACGGTGATACTTTCACAAAATATAACCTACGACGTTGAAGCTTGATGTCTGTAGCATAAAATGAGCACGTGTCAAATCATAATATTGTATATTAAGCCTAGCGACACCTATTGGAAAAAATCGGTAAAGACTTTCCGATACACCTGGTAAGAGCCGCTAAACATGAAAAAATAAATATTGATATATAGATTCTTAATCCAAAACTACCCCTAAAATGAATTAAAATAAAGGGGTTAAGGTTTCTAGTGACATCCATATCATAACAATTATTAAAGCTGAAGGAATGAAAAATTTTATAAATAAATAAATACGTTATAACATTTTTCTTTAAATTTTGTCCCTGAAATTTTCTAACTGGCGCTGATACTACGAGAAAGAGGGTGGAGAAGGGGGAGAAAATTAAATCTAGTAAAAAACTCTTTGTCGCAAATAAATATTTTAGCACTGCTATTAAATTCTACCACTAAAAAGATGAAATGGAGAAATTAAAACTTGTACGTAACATTTCGAAAGCCGCTAAATATGAACGCATTAAAATTAGAATATTTAGACTTTTCCGTGAAAATAAATATACACAGTTTTTTAAGATCACAATTATTTCTAAAAGGACACAAGGCGAATTATTCATTTTAGAATTTAGATACCTAAAAAGTAAATTACATGCATATTTTTTAAAACTTTTATAACCTTACAGGCTACCAAAGCGAAAAACAATATAATGCACGTTATAATTATCTTTTTGATATGGACAACTTAATTTGTGGGTTGTACCGCGTCTTAAGATAAATCTCAAAGTTTGGGTATCTGATCTTTTGATGCCATTTTCAAGATAGTTTGGCTCTAAGGCTGACCTTGTATGGATCTCTATTTATAGGGCTAGAAGTGAAAATTTGTTGGGAGATGCGTTGGTGTAGGGTAATAAGGGCTTTCTATATGACAGGTAAATGTTGGCTATCATTTCTTCTATTTAGACGTTGAGGGCGTTTTTCTATTTCAATTGCTTCATTTTTTTCTATGGCAAAATGAATAAGTCTTCTTCCGTTTTTATTAGTAGTATCATGTTATCTCTGCCCAAAGTTGGTCTATGACCTGCTTCGTTTCATTTGTTGTCACCAAGTATTCTTTTAATGTTGCTGCGTATGTTGTTTCCAATTTCTCATAGAAAATATCTATAGCTATTACTTCTATTGTATTGATGCATGGCAGTATGAATGTCGTATAAAAAAAACCGTTCTTTTCGTACTAATTGTGCAATTCTTCAATTTATTGGTTTAAAATCAATTATCAGGTTTCTTGTTTTTTTTTTGCTGAGTAGGAACCCTGCGCCCAGAGTGATCTTTCAGATCTATGATCCCCTTTCCTTTCATCAAATTTTTTGCAATAGTGCTGCTATAAGTACTTCTATTTTGTTAATTCTTTCTTTAGTTCTTGCGTAGCTCTGACCCTATACAAGCTTTGTACATTTCTTGTCGTTATTATAGAATATTCTTCATTTTTCGTCTTGGGGTTGCCTTTGTCTTTTTCTGATTGAGCTTACGTAATAGTAGCTGTTTTTAGTTCGTTAAAGATTGCTGTAGCTCATAAATTTCTTTATTAATTCAGCTGTTTCTCATACTTTTTTATGAATGCTGCAATATTTTGATTTAATAACCCAACAGAATAAATAATAAATTAAGTAATAAACGCAATAAAATTATGCCACCTTAAAAATTTAATTGTTTACACAAAAATAACTTTTTATGTAATAACCGTCTTTTTAACCTGTAATTACATATTGATTTACAATATAATAACGATTTAAGCTTTAAGTAAAATATTGTCAATTATATATTTTAAAACGAGCAATTAACAAATTGTATTCTCAAAATGAAGAGCCGTGGTGGTTTAGTGGATAGGTCGCTAGACTACGAAACCAAGAGTTGCGGGTTCGAATCTCGCTCTCGCCAATTAAATCGCTGGCATTTTTACGGTCCAGCTCGACTCAGGCTGAAATAAATGAGTACCTGGAGGTCAAACTCTGGGGTAATAATAGGCGGTCGATACGTAGCGCTAGCCACGTTACTACCCTTGTGTACCGTAGGCTCTAGATTGTAGCAGATCTATCCTGTTACGACCCCAAAGGGCCTTCAAGGCCTTTACGGGGAACTATTATTATTATTTTCAAAATGTAGCCAGTCAGCTCCTCTATTGTACATGAAATACTGTTAATTCAAATTTGGCAAAACATCGGCACTAAAAGATAATTAAGAGGTTTACATTAACTTCTTTACAATATTAAATTACTTCTTATGTTAAATGTGCCACAGTTCTGTGGTCATTTTAATACTGCTTAGAAGTAACAGTTGATATATTTTAATTTTACTGACATCATTTTTAGTTGAAAACAATTGTGACACGTGAAAGCATTTAATATGAAAAGATAAATCACCAATTCTGATAATGTATTTATAGCTTTTTGGAATATCTCATTGTCATGTGCATCTCCAAAAACATTTTTATGTATCATTACATGGTCTGAAATATAAAAAATAAGATTACAATGTTTACGTCAAAGGGTTAGTGGCAGTCTGTACAACATATGTAAAAACCTAATTATAGTATCTCCATTCTATACCTTTGGTAAACGTAACTTGAATCATTCAAATAAAATGTAGTTATAGTCTTTTGTCACATTATTTAAGTCGATCTCTATTGTAACTTGTTATTATCTAGACATTAAAATGTTTCTTATAAATAATTTATATTTATTTTTTAATTGGAATAATAAACAAAATAATTTAGAAACTAAGATTGCCATCTGCTATGGATAAAAAATAATATTTTAAAACTGAAAGTTGCAAAACCTCGGTTTTTTGTTCTGTCCCAGATTTTGTATCAGTTTCCTTATAACAGACGCAGTAAGAAACCGTTATAAAGAATAGAACAATGGTTATATAGATTATATCAACAAAAATAAAGACGAAACAAAAGGTAATAACTTTAAAGAAGAATATTCAGAGCATTATAAAATATGAAAGAAGAATTAAAAAGGCTGGACTTACTCGGAATGGCTAATTTGGGCGATGGAAAATTCTGCCAATTTATATAATTTGTACAGGACAAGAAAAACGACCGAATGGAAACCATGGGGAGAAAAACGAAACCCAGGAAGGCCCATACTAAGATGGTACGATGACATCAGGAAAGTGGCAGGAAGGGGATGGATGAACGTAGCACAGGATAGAAACAAATGGAGGAGGCGTATGTTCACTTATGGACAACAAACGCTGGATATATATATATATATATATATATATATATATATATATATGGATTCTACAGCTGTCGCCGTTTTCCTTCCTTCAACCAGGTTCTCCACGCTTCTCGTTCTTGCCAGTCATTCTCCTCTAAACCTCTCCTTTCCATCGCTTCATCCACTTCATCCCTCCACGATCTCCTCGGTCTTCCTCTCTTTCTTCTTCCTGCGAGAGTCCAATCTGTTACTCGTTTTATCCATCGGTTGTCATCCGATCTTCTTACATGTCCGTACCATGCGAGTCTCTTATTTTCGATACTATGAATTATGTCTGTCTCTACTCCCATTCTTCTTCTTATTTCTTCATTCCTGGTTCTTTCCATCTTGGTTACCCCACAGCACCTCCTCCAATATTCCATTTCTGTCGCTCCTATTTTCTTTCATTTCCCTTGTTTATTACCCAGACTTCCGCTCCATACGTCATTATACTTTGTACAATTGTGGTGTATATTCTCGTTTTTGTGTTTTTCGTAATTTGTCTATCCCATATTACTGGATGCAACTGTCTAATACACGATCTTGTTTGTTGTCTTGTTTTTAATTTCCTCTTCCGTTGTTGTCTTGTCTGTTATTATAAACCCTAAGTATTTGAATTTGTTTGTGGCTTTTATTCTTGTATCCTTCTCTATTTGTAGGTCTTCTAACTTTTCTTCCGTTGTTGCTAAATACACGGTCTTCTTGTAGTTTATCTGTAACCCCGCTTTTTCGTACTCCTCGCTCAGTCTTCTCATCATGAAGCTCAAATCTTCCTCATCTTGCGCTATAACCACTTGATCATCTGCGTAGCACAACGTGTATAGATATTCGTTTCTGACTGGCACTCCCATACCCTCGCATTTACGCTTCCAGTTTTTCAGTGTTTCTTCTAGATAGATCTTAAATAAAGTCGGTGATGTGGAGCATCCCTGTAATAACCCCTTTGTTGTCTGGAAGTTACCTATTATCTTCTGTCCCGCTTTTATGTACACCCTATTTCCCTTGTACAAACTTTTAACGGCCCTTATTAGGTGGTTGGGAATTCCTATCCTCTCCATTACTGTTCATAATCTTTGTCTGGGCACCGTATCATATGCTTTTTCCAGATCCACGAACGCCATATATATCGTTCTGTTTTTAGCTCTTTTCTTTTCCAGTAATTGTTCTATTATATATATATATATATATATATATATATATATATATATATATATATATATATATATATATATGGTCCACGCATGATTTTTCTGCTGTGAACCCGGCCTGTTCTTCCCCTATTTTGCTTTGTATGTGTTTTTCTAACTTGTTTTTAAGTATTCGTCGGTATATTCTTCCCATTATAGTAATGACACTGATTCCTCTGTAATTCTCACATTTCCGTCTATCGCCCTTTTTAAATATGGAGACAAGATAGGCTTCCTTCCAGTCCTTTGGCATGTCTTCTCCACTCATCACTTTCTGGACCATTACCTTTATCATTCTGAATAATTTTTCCGTTCCATAATTTATGAGTTCCGGTGGTATCCCTTCTTTTTTTATGATTTTTTTTAATGATTTAATTGCCGCTTTTACTTCTTCCAGTGACACCATCTCCTCTTCTTCCTTCTCTGCCTTCTCTTCGATGTCCTTCATGTACTCTTGTCTGTTTTCTGTTAGTAGGTTCGCATAGTATGCTTCCCACTCTTTGTCTTCAATGTACTGTATTTGCAGGTGTTCTTTCCTGTCAGTTCGTAGATTTTTTAGTAACTTCCATGATTCAGAGCATCTAGTGCCCCCCAGGTATTGATCAATATTGGTACAGGTTGTTTGCCCGTTGTCATTTTTTTTCTTTATTGTCATGTTCTTCACTTCTCTGTTCTTACTTTTATACTCTCTTAAGTCTTCTTCCTTTTTTGTGCTTAACCATTTGCTGTATAGTTCCTTTTTTTGTTTAATTGCTTTCTGGGTTTTACTTGTGAATTGGTGTTTATATTGTGTGGTTTTCTCTTCGTTTTCCCCTAATGCTTCGAATTCCGCATGTTTTAAACTTTCCTTTATGTGTTGGTAGATCTCTTCTATGCTCTCGTATCTGAATTCTGTCAATTTATCGTCTAATCTTCTCCTATATAAATCTCTCACTGTCGTGTCTTGCAGTAGGTGTAACTTGAGCTGTCTTTCTTTCGGTATATCATTTGTTTTCTCTGTGTTTCTTTTTTAGCTTGTTATTTTTCTTTGCCATGGGAACCCTATTTTTGCTATCAGCAGCTTATGATCCGTTCCACATTCTGCCCCTCTTTTGACTCTTACGTCCTTCGTTCTCATTGTACTGTTTCGTTTTAGTATTACGTAGTCTATTATGAATCTCAGCTGCCTTGTCTCTTGTATCCATGTGTATTTGTGGATATCTTTGTGTGGGTAAAAACCATTCATGATCTTTAGATTATATAGTTCACATACCTCTGTTAATCTTTCTCCATTGTCATTTATGATGTTCTCTCCGTACATTCCTACTACCTCGTCCTTTTCTTTCCTTCCGGTTCTTCCATTCAGGTCTCCTGCTATGATTATTTCTTGAGTTCGTTTAATTTTTTCTATTTCCTCTTTTAGTGCTCCTATGAATGATTCCTTCTCTGCTACTGTGCTGTCATCTGTTGGTCCATAAACACCGAGTATTACTATGTCTCTGCCGTGTAGTGACCTATTTAATTTTATTATTCTTTCATTTATGGGTTCCCAGGTCTTTATGTTTCTTCTATATCTTTTTTTTACTATTATTCCTATTGCTGCCTTTGCTCTCTTGTCTTTTTGCACTCCACTCCAACAAAGTATGTTGTTGTCAATTTCCTGAATTCCATGTCCTTTCTTTTTTGTTTCTCTCAAAATTAACATATCCAGATTCATTTTTTTGAATTCTCCCATCACTTCCTTATCTTTATTCCTCCATCCTTGTACATTCCATGTTCCTACAGTTAATTTCCTATCCTTTCTTCTCTTCTTTCTCCTGGTTTTGTTTTCCTGATTGATATCTTCAACTGGATTTTGAAATTTTAACGCAGAATGACCCCCCCCCCCCCGTATCCTGTAGGACTCCATCTCTTCGAGGTGTAGATTACCACCCGCGCAATATTACTCTGATTTTTCATTCTGCCCATGGCTCTCCAAACTCCTTTATTTTTACATGTGTTAGGTTGTTTATGCCTAACGCCATAATCCCCTTATATGGTGGACCTTTATATACGGCCGCCCAATCTGAGGCAGTCGCCGTTCGTAGCCGTCCACTCTGGATCAGACGCTACTAGTTTTGGCTCTTCAGCCCTTTCCGCCATTGTGACCAATTTGTCATCTTCTGCCTTCCAGGTCGTTGGCCGGTTTTCACCTGTAATCCCAGGTAGGAGCCCTTACAGGGTACTCCTCGATCCCTCCTCGTTTTTCATCCGGGCTTGGGACCGGCATTGGCGGAGTTAGAACATATATTCTGTTGTATATTTCATTTTACCATCTCACAGAACAATGCTTGCCGTTCACTCATGAACCAGTTTTGATGATAATGTCATCCAAATGTTTGTCCTCACGAACGATACACTCCTGCAGCCTTAAACTTTTGCATTGCTTACTGCGTCATTTTCACTGGTATTGCTGCGATCGCGTTGCGAATAGCATCCTTTTATTCTCCAATTCAGGTGACCCCGCAGAAAAAAATCGCAAAGCGACAGGTCTGGTGACCTAGTCGGTCATGGGATGTCGCCATGTAATGAGATGAGGCGGCCTGGAAACGTTTGCCCCAGAACTTCTCGAGAAATTCTCTCCGGGTGTGCGGTAACTCCATCTTATTGGAACTTCAATAGTACATTTTTATGATTGTTAAGCCTGGTTGCAAGGAAACTGCGCAACATCGTAATATAGCATCCCAATGCAAATAATTACATGCTGATTGTGGCAATGCCGCTCATATAGTTGTCGAGGTTTTGTGAGGCCCAATACCGAAAATTTTACTTGACGCAGCCCGATAAAATGAGCTTCGACAGTTCAAGCACAGTAGCATTAGCTGGAATATTTGCCAACATGTATTTATAAACAGCTTGGACTATCATCAGTTTATATGGAGGGAACATGAGACCGCAGTGTAGAATTTACCCGTTCCGGTCAGATATTCCCGAGGTGGAACATGCTGCTCAAGGCATGCTGTACGACTCAAACGTATAATTAACTAGTTACTTATTACCACATTCACTAATAATTTTTTTAATTTGGCAAGTAATAACTTCGATAACAACTTTTTAAAAAAATTCAAGTGAACATTACAACAAAAAAGGTGCAATTACTACCCATAAACTCTTTCAGGTCTTATCTTTTATGACACAATTAATTGCAAAAAATTCTAAGAACATATTAGAGAGTTAGTTTATAATAGTTTTAAAGAATTTTGCATTAGAATTTTAATCCACTATTAGAATTGTTCATCCGAAAAGTATCTAAATTTACTTGGCGATGTCTATCTAAAGTGTAAATGAGATGCATTTCTTGACAACAATTTTAAAAGGCCGAGAAAAATAAATTAGTTATCTTGAAAGCATAAATATAGGAAAGCCGTCAAGGACAACAGGGAGTGATCAAAAAATCTAAGAAAGATAAAAATAACATTTTCATTCTTTATTGACAGCAACACATCTATAGTAGATGAGTTTTAATTACAAATTTCTTAATAATTACTATTATGGTACGGCTCTAACGCCTGGCGTGGGCACTGCCTGCAAACTGAAGGTTAAGGCCCTCATATGTTCAACTTTACTACCTGGTCGTCGCGCATCATATCTGATGCGAGGCGATGTGGTAAGTACTACGCCTCAGACGACCGCCATTATTATATTATTGTTCGAGTGAACGCAGGTACTCAATTATTTTCAGTGACTGAGTAGGCCACCTGCTAGGTATCGGAGAGCTCCGGGAATGGAAACCAGGTCCGTCCGCACCGCAACCCGACCCTCACCTACGAGACCACACTGGTCATTTACAAATCCGTAGGTTCATTATAAAAAAAACATCCACTGTATGATTAATACAATTATTATAACTTATGAAAATAAAATTGTTGAATCTGGTTTAATTCTAAGTTATATAAAAATTTAAAAATGTAAAAACCTTCATAAAAGTACATGTTATGGTAAATAAACAAATACTTTAATTCTTTACTGATTATCAATATATTCTGACAAATGATGCATACGGTGGATACTGCATTGTTCTATCAGTAACAGAACACGTTTCCATGACGCTTAAACTACAAATTACATTTGATAAATATGGAAAGCAATTTGCCAGTTAACAGTTTGCGAGAATTACAGCAGCTAATAAATGGCCATTATCCGGTTCTGTTGGAGATAATCCATGCAGTCGGGATGTGCCTCAAGTCGGCGCACGCTGTTTTTGAAGCTTCGCGCTCGGCCTACGTTTTTGTTAGGCTGCGTATAGCAAAAACCATTTAACTAAGTGGACTTGACTGAACAAAAATAAGCTTTTAGTGTGGCAGTTGCGAAAGGCGTTGATGACCGTTTTGGGAGATCCTGGGAGGAGGTTCGGTTCGTCCTAGCCAGCGGAAATGAGCTAAGCAGTAATTTACGGTCCCGGCAGCGTCTCTGGTGGCCCGAGGACGGACTACTACCATGCGGTTTAGTTCCGTTAGTTTTCGGACGGATGTATTCTCTCATATTTCCTTTGACGATTTGCTTTATTTGCCCGAAACGAATTCACTGTTTCAGTTGAGGGAAAGCATAAACTCCGTCCTCATGTAAGATTAATGCCACGTAGGAGCTACAGTGTTTCACGCTTATTCGCTTTTCCTTTTGTGTCATTCTTCTTGTTTAGTGACTAATTTGCGCGGTCTCTTTCCTGTAATTTTCAAGGACGATAATTTGTGGTTATGTTGATGCTATCTATTCGACGATTGTGCTATATACGAGGACAAATCTACAAGGATGATAATACATATTCTTTTTTTATATTTCGGTTTCTCTTATTGTTATAAAAAAATAAAAAAGAATTATAATACTTACAATTATTTGTTTAATATTGTAAATAGCACAGATTACTTGTTGAAGTAAGTACCACTGTTTCTGTTATATTTAGTTACAATTTTGCATTTAAAAGTTATGCATCTATAGACATCTCATTTAAATTTGAGACATTATGGGACAACTTGGAATCTATATTTAAAAAATTGTGAAGTACAATTAAAAAATGATAAATTTCACTGCATTTCAATAATTGTCATCAATATTCTTTATTTATCTATGTTTATCTTCAATAATTATTCTACAATATTTTATTGTATTGTTTATTGTGTGATATTTACTTATTACATATACATAATTCATATTTTGTCAATTATTTTACAATGTTTATAATGTTAACATCAATTTTTAGTAATGCTATATTGACTATTTACAATAGAAGTGTAAAACTGATGGCTTACAGCTCTCTTACTACTTATTTAAAGATGTATAAGAAATAAAATATGGGTACTAGATTAGGGTAAAGTTAATGCATTTTTTAATTAAAGTTTTAAATGATTTTATGATTCAAACCCATCTTTTAGCCAGTTGTTCGGTGATACAACGGTATCACGCCGTATTTTTTACGGACATAGGATTACGAGACCATGTTTCGACAGCTTTTAAATTTTTGATATGCTCACACAGCATAACTTTAAATAAAAAAATTAAGTTCTTATTATATGTAAGATAAATTTACGGCAGATGTTCACTAACATCAGGTTCTTAGAATTTAACAGGTGTCCACATTGTTAATCTTAGGTACCCAACAGTTTATATTGTACTTCTATACCTTACTATAAGTGCTGAATAACTGATGATTGTGAAATTCGCTCAATAAGTTTTAAAAATGCGAGAACGTTTTCTTGGAAATTTTGACAAGTGCAATTCGAAATCGTTCCTCTTGTCACTAGAATATTTTAGAGTACCAGTGATTACACTACCTACCGTTCTGTCAGAGAGCCACTATTATCTTTGGCACTTGCCATGTGGGCTGTGAAAAGTTTGACATATACTTGGTTAATTTAGTTGTACGTTTCGTTATTATATAAGTACCAATAAACCGTTTTGTAGCACCTTCTAACTCTACCAACTCTAACCAGACTCAATCATTGGGATTTTTAGTGTTTTGAAGCTTAACTGGTCTTTAGGAACTTTGAATTATCCGACCATCAACCTTATCTTTAGTTTGTTTGAGAACTTAGTCACATGCAGACTAATATACTTTAACTTTTATTTTCTATTGGGCCATTTTGAAATACTTGATGGAATACCTTTATGTATTATAGAGCTAGGCAAAGCTTCCAGATTCGAGTTAGAGGTCTTAGCGTCTTACTAGTCTTAGGCGAATAAGTATATGACTATTTTGGTAATAAACTCTTTCAAATTTAGTATCATATGGCAGTTGGAGCTCTTTTTCAAGCATAACGCTTGTATCAGTTTGATTCATAATTTTATGACATCTATAGGGATTATTATCATATCTTTAAAACATCAGGAATAGATAGTATTCATTCCAGTTTCGTTAATGTTTGTTTACAATAATTTAGAGGTAATTGCCCATTGCCTAGTTTATCCCTTCTACTGTTCTGTCTTAGAGATGTAGATGGATTGCCTTGGACTTGCTGGAAAAACTTTAGCTTAAAACTGCTGTTCTTGATTAAAATATATCTCCAAAATTTTACTAAAACGACTGAAAAACGCCTTAACTATTATTTCAAAGACTACGGTCGCTACTTACTTTGGTATTGAATATAGTTCAATTCACTTAGTAAAATAGTCTATAGTAACAAGAGTATTTTGTTGCTGCTTCTAACCGTGTTGGCTACCACTTTTTCTATTAGAGTATTTATACTACATTAGCTTCTTTTTCATAATTCGTCAAGTAGATCTTCTGCAACGTATGGATTTTAAATTGCCTTCTAAGGCGGCATCATATAGCCAATATAAAAATTTCTAAGACTGTTTCTTGACACTAACAACTGGCACCTGAATTTAGTGCTATCAAGGTTTTCTACGACTTTTCAGAAACGTTTTGGTATCGCTGCAATCCTGTAGTAACTACTAACTTTGCTATTAACAAGTCTGCTTTAGATCAAGTCTCAAGCTATAGTTATAAGTCTTCGCACACGACTTCCTTGATAAGCATTTTTGTAAAATTTTAGTAATGTTCTTCTGTAATTATCAAATTTCTGGAAGTTTTGTTTTTATTATCTTGTCTGGAATGTTTTTACACGTTTCTTTCATTACTCTATTTAAATTTTTAGAATATTCTTTCTTCTAATTCCCTTTTCAATTATCTTCTCAAAATTTTTAATTGTTCTTTGTAGTATATGCTATATTCTTATATTTGCACATTTGTAAAAAAAATTAAATCCGCAACAAAACATCATTGTTAATGTTTTCGTAGCGTTTTCTGTAGGATGGCGTTTTTATTTGTTTCTGAATCTCCCATAATTTATTTTGTAAATCTATTACTTTCAGTTTATACAGCTGTATTCGTTTTAATCATAGTCATTTATTTAAATAATTTGTTGCCTTAAAATTGAGATGGGTTTCGTTTCTAACGCCATTTATAACAAATTAAGTTGATTAGGGTTTGATTATTTATATAAAACTTACATAATTTATTAACAATACATTATAGTATTTATTTCCAGAATGGAAAGATTATTAATTAATACACTAAGACCGTCATTACTGTATTTATGTCTACAAAAGCAAATGCTTTTCTTGGTGCACTCATATCACAAATTTATGTCTATTAACCGTATCTTTATATATATATAATTAACTAGCTCTCCATAAATTTTAGAATTTACAACAGTCACGTTTCCTGAGCTAAAGTGTAAGCCATTATGCTAAACTTGTCGAAAATTTTCTTTGTGGAAAGTGTTCACCACACCTAGTATGAAATTGTTGCTTTCAGCAGTCTAGGGTCGTAAATACTGCTCTTGAACCAGTTTCCTGAAGCTGGCCGTTAAACTATTATTCAAATTTGGAAACATGTAAACATTCTCATGATTTAACTTATATGTACTACTAAAAAATCAGCCAGCTACGCGTGGCTGCTATACAGAATGTAAGCGTTACAAACTTTCTGTAGCAATCGTTACTATTCTGCAGCTATTTCTTCCGATGTTCTCTGAGAATCTCGCAGTCGCCTTGCTTGGTTTCTTGCGGTGTTCTTCGTAAACTTCGCTGTCGCTTTGCTTCGTTATCTTCAGCTATTTCTTCCGGTGTTCTTTGAGAACGTCGTTGTCGTTTTGCTTGGCTTTCTACTTGAACTTTCTCCGGAGTTCTTTCAGCACATATACGTCGCCTGGCTTCATTTATTGCTGCCCTTTCATCCGCAGTCTGCCAATTTCTTCGTTTTCTCATGTAATTTCTGTGGTGTTCAGCTGTTTGTACCAATTCCATGCCAAAGAATGCTTATTTGCAAAAAAGAACAGAGAAACTGAAACAATAGGATAAATAATTTAATTTTAACTTAAGTTTTTAAAATTGCAGTGTGCTTTAAAGATACGACGATCGTTCATGTATTTCCACGTGGCCACGAACCAGTTACTCTGGCAACCAATGCTTTTTACACGGCCAGGGACCGGAAACCAGGGACCTCCGCATCGCGCTTTAAAGATATTAGATTTTAAAGAAAATTGTTTTAGCCAATGACATTGCATATTTTAGTCTTTTAAATTATTAAATATTTACTTAGTCATTTGATACTTATTGGCCGATTATATAAAATTTTCCTGTATAGTTTTAATTTATTGATGTAATTTGTGTAATTTGGAATTAGATGTTATGTATCTGCATTGAAAATTGTTACTACTAATAAAAATCATATAAATATTTCTATCCTTAAATAAGTTGTAAAAAGTAGAGAAAATTATTTTTTCTGAATCATTATGTTTCGATTGTACTCACATTAAACCGTAATACATCACACATTCAGTATCTACGATAAAAAATTAAGGTAGTAAAGAGTTTCAGTCATGACTTTAATCCATAAAAGCTAAAGTTATTGGTTACTAATAAAAGCCAAAATCACTCATAAAACTGACAAACGCATAAGCATGCTGCAACTAATGGTGTGAAAAGGGAGGCATGTGAGTGACTGGTTTAATTATTGGCGTATTTGTTATGCGTGGCAGTCTAATAGTCCGGCGAAGTTTGGTTTCCACTATAACTTCAGTATTAAGTTTTCGGCAAACCCGTTGAAAAGGGTTCAGGGGAATAATTTTGGAAGGCAGTCCCGAATGTTAAGCGGAATATTTAGTTTTTTAAAGTTTTTGTGACGAAAAATGTAGACTGCGGTTATTTTAATATTTCTTTTTACGATTATTTATTGAATAAAAATTTAATTTTTAAAATTATGCCGATAGCCATTTGGTATTTTCCGAATTAATTTTTTATTTTTACATTTTTTATGCTTTCATAACACTTATATTATTTTTAAGCTTGTAGCAAATACCAAAATAGCGACTAAGATAACATTTCCTTATCCTCAAACCCAGATAATCTAAGAAAGTTTCCGTTTCAGTTTTAAAGCTGCAACTTTAAAAAGAGTAAGCATATAATACAAAAAAATATGTATTGTTGGATTGGATCTTATGATTTAAATCGTTACGATGGTTAATTGGATGCTGTTTGAAATGTAACTTTTTGTCATAACAAATGTTGAGTGTGTAAGCTTCTACATAAAAAGAAATAAACCACAATAAACTAGAACTGGAAGTTTGCGAATAAAATTTAATAAATAGCTAACAGATGTGAAGGTGCCAGGGTCATTCAATAATTAAAGAGACAAATTGACCTGGAGAAAAAACTGTTTATTTCTACAAAACAGGACTTTTCCTACTTTTCAGTATAATCCCCATCAACATTTATGCACTTGTCCCAACGGGTTACTAGCTTTTTTATACCGGCTGCAAAGAACTCTTTGTTTTGGTGTCCGAGCCAATTTCCTACAAATTTCTCTCTCATGGCTGGCTTCACCTTCTTCAAAAGCATATCTGAGTAGTATTGGCTGTTAAAAATGTCATCAATTCGAGTTTCAAGTGAGGAACTTGAAACTTCAATAGGCCGGCCAGAACAGTGTTCGTCAGACACTGATTCTCGACCACTTTTGAACTGTTCTACCCACTTGTAAAAATTTCCACGGTTCATACAACTTTCACCATACACTTTAGTCATTCTAGAGTATACATTAGCCTGTTTTTTACCTTCAGCAATAAAAAAAAAACGATCACAGAACGTTGTTCAACCAATGTGGAATTTTCAAGAAGTCCCGTTTAATTTAATTTTAAGGTTATAAACAGAGCAATGTTGATCAATCAGCTGATTAGAACTCATCCCAGTGAGGCCAACTTAAGATCCTAAATGTATCAAACTTGTACTACCAACAGTCTTTTCCCCACTCCAATTTGTCTCTTTAATTATTGAATGACCCTCGTATATATCAATAAGGGTAAAAAAATGAAGAATATTCAACATTTTTAGGCTTCTATACATTAAAATGAGAAGCCTTATTTAGAGAGCAATGTCGTTTGTCTATCCGTCTGTTTGTCCTTTTATTTTTCAACTTTTGATCAAGGCAGCTTCCAAGTTGGAGTTTCTATTTCTGTTATTTCTGACATCTGTCAAGCTTTATAATTTTTGATCTGTGATAGATACAGACATAACGTTTTCAGTATTCAACTAAGGACAATAAGTCAAGTCCAGACGCCAAAAATCACCCTAATCGGAAAATCTCAAGACCAGTTTGACCGGAAGTGGCCGCAATTTTTTGTTTATGCATATAAGCCTTGGGCATCTGTGGAACCAGAGTTTCACGTCCGTACTTGTTTGCAAATGTGCCTATACACAGATGAAATATCTAATAGCATAAATTCACTTCATTATTATTATGTAAAATAAAAGCTTGCCAAATTATTAATAATGTAAAAAAAATTGAATCATGATATTCCTTTAGATAAAGGTAAATAAGAAACTGCAATTATCAATCACAATTATCAAAAGTTGGATTGGAAAATAACATATAATAAAGTAGTAGGTCATTTAAGTATATCAGTTTGATTCCTTTGACTACTGTACAAGGAAATATATAACGAATCTATAAGTACAAGAAAAGTTTTTCTGTACACCCGTAATTTTTAGTTTTTGCAAAAAATTTTTATTATATTACATTCCTTGAAGCTGTTTGTCTAATCAAATTTTTCACGATTTTTTAAGGATCTGGGCATGTTTCGGAAACCGGAGCCTTTACAATGTCATCGTCGTTAAAAACCCGTTCATATTTAGCCTATTTTGCGCTTAATAGAAGTAGAGTGTCTCACATATCATGAAAAGTGTCGTGTCATCGCTCGTCGGTTAAGCCGTGGGGTGATTAAAAGAAATAAACCTTTCTTACTTGAGGCTGGTCGTGATATGAATATGACATTGCGACCTGTTTTCACCACTCCAGTTCAAGAACAACTAATAACAAGAGAGGTCGTCCTACCGCCTGTAATAGAGGTTTGAACATTCCTCAACAGCCTTGAAATGATAGTAGCACGTTGTGATACGTGCTGCTATCGTTTGCACCATACTCCAAAACTTTCCTAATATCCCACGTACATATAGTTACATACTTAAATGAATTTATTAATAAGATTACTATACGGTTCTGTTATTCAAGTCTTTTACGACATTTGTAATTTACAATTTTTTTTAATATGCCTATAAACTATGGTCATCGAATCACAGAGTAACTTGTATATGAAAATACATAAAAATTGTTAATATTATAAGTTGTATGTTGTACATAATAATCCTCATTTGCCTTACCTACTTTGGAATAAGGTCCTTCAATTTGTACTTCTTGATGATCAGTTTTCAAAGGAGAAAATGTGAGGAAAAAGGGGGTAATTAATTTGCCTCGTTAAAATATGTAAAAGCAAATTCAAGATAACTTCATTAGCCGGTGATGATGCTCACGTCAAGGTAATGTCGTTAAAAGGGTAGGGAGGTAAATATGAGCCAAACGAGGTACTACACACCGTCGTTAATAAAGATGGAGTCCGATCTCTTTTCCGGAGAGCGTTAATTCGATTTACTTTTACGCGTCACCGAGCTATTTTGTTTCGTTTACTCTAGCGACTGTTTATTGGACGTTAAGTGCCATTTTTATAAATAATGATGCTTTTTTTTTAAAGAATTATTGGAATTTCGGAAAACGCCAATTATTTATTTAAGTAGTCAATTATAGGTAATAATAAAACACAAACATATGATATTTAAAAATTTGAATCTTCTATGTATTTACGGTTTTAAAATTGGAAGCAAATTTCTTTTAAAACCTATCTTTGGAGGAATTATTTAAAAGTATTCTACAAAAAATTATTTTTAATTATTTTACCTACAATCAAAAAGGCGCTTTTGTAAAAGTATTTGTTTATCACACAACTTTTATCAATATTTGAACAAATAGCAATATTACGTGTACATTATATTAGTTATTAATTTTCTACAGCGGAGCTTATAGTAGAAAGTTAATGAGATTATCATCCTGTCTGTCTGTCTGTGTGTCTGGAGACAATATAACTTCCGTTCTATCCAACGAATTCACTTCAAACTTGGCATACACACATCTTAGGTCAGTACCTTCGATGGGATTTATTTTCAGCCAAATCGGTTAACGGCAACCGGAAGTGACCGTTACGATTTTGCACCGCTGTAGAAAGTTTCCTTTATGGTATTACACTGTTTTTGTTTTATTTGTGAACAAATTTTCTTGGTATTTTTTTGAATAAAGAAATTTCTATAAATTCCATCCGTCTGTCTATGTCTCCATCATATAGCTCATGCAAAAATTGTAAAATATAGTTTGCGAAGACAGATTATGGATTAATTTTTGCTGCTTTTATAAGCTTTCAAACGACCACTGTGCGCTTTCATATATTGTTGATGCTTTTGAGCGACCACATCTGACTACTTCATATTACAAAAACAGGAACCTCACGACGGCTTTGATCTTCTTTTATCTGGTAAATTAGTAGTCAGAATTTAAATTCTACTGCAGAATTGAAGTACTACTAATAGGGTTGATAGTAATCAACACTTTTGCAAACAATAACAATAGTAATCTTAGTACATGAGGTTTCTTGTTATTAATTTCTTTTGTTCTTTTTTCCAACCATTGCTTCATAAATATACATTTTCTTAATTCTAGTTCATTCTTTATAATCGACTAAAATCTTTACAAACATTTCTGATAATAAAGAATAAGTTAGCTGGATAACTACAATTATTGCGCTACAATAAACTAAACTTATCCTTAGCAAGAACTTTCTTAGGAACTACACTTCCAGAATAAGGTTTATCATATAATATCCAGTATTTCCTGTTTTCTTGAATTTCTGTCAAACGTTTTTTTGTTTATTTTTAGAACTAGAATTTTTTAACGCATGAAACTTCTTCTTCTTCACATGGTGCCAATTCGTTTTGGACGTTGGCGATCATTACAGCAAATTCGTACTTTTTCCACCGCAGCTTTGAAGAGTCCGACCGTTCTTGTATTAAACCACGTTCTCACGTTCATATTCTTCTTCCAAGGTCTATCTTTCTTCCACCTTTCACTGAAGGACCAGTTGAAGGTGCTCGTATCGCTGTCCATTTCCCATAATGTACCCTAGGTGTTCCAGTTTACGCGTTTTTATCTTTAGTAGGAGTTCGGTTTCTTTACCCATTCTTTCGAGAACAGTTTGATTAGTGATATAGTCTGTCCACGGGATTTTTTAAATACGTCGGTGTAGCCACATTTCCAATGCTTCAAGTTTCTTACACGAAGCCTCCGTTAAAGTCTAAGACTCTATCCCATATAGCAATACCGAAAAGACGTAGCATCTCAATAGTCCGATTTTGGTTGGTAAAGATAGACCGTAACATCTGAATACTTTTGACATCTTTAGAAATGTGGCCCCGGATTTTTCCAGGTCCAAGTGGTCCCAGTTTTCATTAGTTGTTATTCTCTAATATATGTACTTTTGCACTCTTTGTATTGGTTGGTTATTTACTTTAAGTTGGCCAGGATGATTATTACTTTTGGAGATTACCATATGTTTTTTTTCCTTTAAATTACGTTAAAGTCCGTTTGTCTGGCTGGATTCTACTATTATGTTCATTAGTTCTTGTAGATTATCTAGGCTACCCGCAAACACTACTGTGTCGTCCGCATATCTTACGTTATTTAGGTACTCGCCATTGATCTTGATTCCAATGTCGTTATCTTCTAACGCCTCTTGAAAAATTATTTCTGAGTATACATCAAAAAGCATCGGTGATAACACACACCCTTGTTGGACACCTCGTTTGATCTCAATATCTTCGGAGTTCTCTTCTTGAATGGATATAGAAGCTGTTTGGTTCCAGTATAAGTTTCCTATAATTCTTAAATCTCTATCTTCCAGGCTGATTTCTTTTAGTATCTTGATAAGTTTATTATACCGTACATTATCAAAAGCTTTGTGATAATCGATAAAGGAGGCACGAATATCGCAATTAACGTCCCTGCATCTTCGAAAAAGTACTTGGATACTAAATAGGGCTTCCCTTATTTCCATTGCATTCCTGAAGCCGAACCGTGTGCGACTGATTTGCTCTTCACACACTTTGAGGATTTTCTGATGTATTGTTTTAGGAGGTGACTCATTAAACTGATAGTTTCGATATCAGTATTAGTGCTTGGCGTTTAATTTTTTAGGTAGCAGGATAAATATAGATATTAGCCATGTTTTGGATATTTCCCAGTATATATCTTGTTAAATATTTCTGTTAACCATTGAATACTTTCTGTGTCAAATAACTTGAGGAATTCAGTATGGACATTGTCTGGCCCCGGAGATTTACCGTCTTTAAGTCGGTATATTATCAGGTCGGTTTTGTGTTGAGACCCATGTATATAGTCGTCGTGATGGGAGTTTGAAAAAATGTTAAGAATTGCGCATTCTTTTTCTGCAAGTAACTGTAACCTTTCCCCTCGTTCATTTCTTGTGTCTAAACCACAGTCACCGATAAGTTCGCCTCTTGTTCCTTTCTTGATCTTAACATTTATGTTTCTCCGATTTTCTTATGTATATTAAATATGTCGTGTTTTTGTTTTAGAGTTTTTATTTCTTCACATTGTATTTTAAGGCAAGTTTTCTTTGCTGTTCTTATTTCCTTTCTTATTTGTCTTTAATGCTTCTTTATCTTATTCCATTGTTTTTCATTTTTCTTCTTTCTTCCATAAGTTCTGTCATCCAGATTTTTTTCCTCATATTTATCCACCAAGTACTTATTCCCAATATTGTTAAATTCCTCAGATAACTTTTCCAATTTTTTTGTATTGTCACCCATGATTATTATCGTGTCATCTTTATTAAATTGTTTGAGTATATCTAACAGTGTCTTATAAAATTCTTCTATTTCCTCATCTGATTTATCGGGGTAAGGGCATATACTTGAACATTATTTAGTTTTAATGGATTGCTGTCCAATTGAATAACTTCTTTCTTCTTCTTCTTCTTTCCGTATTTTAACCTCTATCTGGGTCTTCCGGAGTTCAATATTTTTTTCCATTCTTTTCTGTTCATCTTCTTTCTGAGATTGGTGTAAAATTTGTAACATATTGTTGTATTTCCTTAGATAATATTATACCAACTCCGTGTATGTGTTAGTCGTGCTTGTCTCCAGAATAGTAAACTTTATGTTCTTTGATTATACATAGGCCTGTACCGGGCCACCGCATCTCAGTGATGACCATTATATCAATTTCGAGTCTAGTCATTTCTTGGATGGCATTATTTATTTTCCCTACTTGGAACATTGTTCTAACATCCCATTTACAGATTGTAGTGGTTTTCCGGTTTATTTTTAAGGTGACTTCCTTATTTATTGTACAGGGATTTTGGTGGTTAACGACCTGGGAAGCCCTGCACTCTTTCCCTGTCGGATCTTGATTTCTAGTCCATGACCAGTACATATTCTCACTCTATCATTCCTTGTCATTATATTTCTCTTGGGAGTATGATGAGGTAGTTTCCCGTTGCTTTCCTAATCGCAGTGCTACAGCCAAGTTAATCATAACGTGATGGTCGCCTGTAGGTATATGATGGCAAGCCTGTTGAGAAGTATCCTTCTGTAGCCTTGACTTATTAATGACAGCTGTAGTTTTGGTCCGCCCCAGGTATTTAATTTCCCAGGTACCACCCATATCTGAGATGCTTTCCCTATCCGCCACCTGGGAGGCGCCTGATGGGGGACTAGCAACTCCTCACGGGTATATAATTAATAAAAGCAATCAAGATTTCTTACGAAAAAGGGTAATATGTTTAGAAATTGTATTTTAAAATATAAAAGGGATGTCCGCCGCAGTTGTAGGCGAAACGTCAAGAGTTTCCCAACTCCAACTACGACCTAACAACCCGAGAACCAACCACATGATGCACCAAATATTGTTGGTTTTTTAAAATAGATACAATCGAAACTGTTCTAGGTTCTAGATATTTTCCATAATAAAAAACAAATGGATGGAGATAATCACCAAAACTATAAATTGTAGATATATTAAATGTCGCTTCAACCCTGTTAGTTTTAAAGTAAAGGCTAGCTAGTAATTGAAAGTGAATTAGAGGACTGGTTTATGTGATATTAGGAAAACATCAGATCTATGGAAAGGCAGAAAGAACCTATTTATAAGCCTTAAACAAGAAATATTAATATTTCTCAGGAATGTCCTAACAGATCGTTACTCAGTACAAGATCATTAAGAAGAAGTGGGGTTTGCTACAGATAATCTCTGCTAACTATACAAAATACAAATACTATTATTTATATTCTACAAACCATATAAATTCGACAATACCGTGGGACATTATTGCACTTGGCACTTAACCGATTTCAGTTGTTTATTGAAACCGAAACGTTGGTCATCCCGAACTTTAATTGTACTTAGTTTTCCATTTATAATAATAGTTTTCCATAACAGGCCTTGAAGGGCCTTTGGGGTCGTAACAGGATAAGGTCTGCTACAATCTAGAGCCTACGGTACACAAGGGTAGTAACATGGCTAGCGCTACGTACCGACCGCCTATTATTACCCCAGAGTTTGACCTCTAGGTACTCATTTATTGCAGCCTGAGTCGAGCTGGGCCGTAAAAATGCCAGCGATCGAATTGGAGAGAGCGGTATTTGAACCCGCAACTCTTGGTTTCGTTGACTAGTGACCTATCCACTAAACCACCACGGCTCCAGTTTTCCATTTAGCTCACAAGACTTTTTCTTTACTTGTGAAGATCACTAACATACAGCTTATTTTTTTCAGTAACTAACGATGTTTCGGTCAGTGTGATACATGATTCAGCCAGCGAGATCTGTAATCCAATATTCATTCCATTGTCAGCTAAATTTGAAATTATTCACCAAAATAATACTTCGTTAAAACGATTATGTATTACTTTTTAAATTTCTGTTGTAAACTCACAAAATGTCATTGTCAACTGTTATTACCAAACAATCACTTTACTTAAAAATCCAAAAATTTACATAAAAATAATGTGTATAAACAGATAAAGCAAAATTTTTGGAACGACAAGGAAAATAAAAGGGCGTTAAAAACATAATAGAAGGGGGTAGTTGAAGTGCATGTGTAATAGAGGGCACTCTCGCGTATGCTCCTAAAAATAAAAAAGCACCCTCTATTTAACTAAAGTACACTTTAGGGGAGTATATGTTTTCCAACACAGCGAAATTGCGTTTACATTTGCTTCTTCTTTTGCAACGCTTGTCAATTGTCTGAAACCAACTGCTGAAGTATTTCAGTGTTACATTATATTTAAATAAAATTTGATTTATTTAAAAAAGATAAAACACCTTTAATAGAATAATGCGCTTGAGAATGCTCCGAAAATAGAAGTGCACTCTTTAAAGTGTACCTATAATAATAACAATAAATATATTATTTTTTAAAACAACCTTGAAGTATAACGTACTCAGTCCAGTAGAGGAATATCGATTTGGATTTAATTAAATTTATATATGTGACTGTTCATTGTAGAACTTGATTGCTGTTAGAGGTTTATTTCTTTCAAATCCGTTGCGTTTGGAGGTATAATTTAAGTATTTTTCTTTGTCAGAAGATAAATGGACTGCATTTTATTACATAATATAAATAATCTATTATTAATGTGCTTTTTTAGTGTAAAATAATAATAATCCAGGTAATACTTAGTAACTGCTGTATTTAGAATCAAATTTTTACTTATGCATTATTATTAATAAAAATGATGGTTAAAACCAAATGACTAATACGACATAATCCAACAGATTAATAAAAATAGAATTATTGTAATGAACTGATATGATATATAGGAGCAGTATTAGCTTGTACCGTATTTATTGTCCTTATACAAACCATAATTTCCTTATATCTATTACCCGCAAAACTCATGTTTCGCTTGCATATAGTGCCACTGGTCTGATTACTGTTTGGTAGAGTCGAATCCTTGGGGCATATGATAATTCTTTGGCTCTCAGAATCTTCATCAAAGAACCTGCCCTTTTTGTTTCAAGAAGGATTCATTTCTACTCCAACGTAAACAAATGTTTTTACACTTTCAAAACTATATTTGTCTTCTCCCATAATTAATTCTAAGTTCACCCGTTGCTGCTGCTTTCCTGCTCCTATTACCATAAACTTTGTTTTTTCACTTTCTTTGTCTCTATTATGAATTTTTTTATACAGTCTTTTAGCTCTTCCTGCGTTCTCGCTATGATTGCTAAATCATCTGAAAATGCCAGGCATTGGTGTGAATTTTTGAATATTGTTCCTGATCTTTGAAACTGACATTTTCTTATCACAGTTTCTAGTACTAGATTAAAGAGGGTTGTAGAAATTGGGTTATTTTGTTTTAGTCCTACGTTTGTCGTAAATTCTTCTGATAGTCTGAAGTTGAATTTAACTTGAGTAAATGTTTCCTGTGGTGTCATTTTTATTAAATTTCTTAGCTTTCCGGGACATTCTAGTGCGTTTAGTGTTTTGATTACTGCCGTTCTTCGTAATCTGTCATAGGCCTGTTGTAGATCTATAAAAATTACATAGAGTTGAATCTTCTTTCTTTCTGTTTCTTCTTGTATCATCTTTAATAAGTGGATTAGGTCTATTGTGGATCTATTTCTTCTAAAACCGCACTGATATTCACCTACTTTTGTTTCTGCAAATTCTTTAAGTCTCTTTTCAATTAGTTTCGCTGTAATTTTATAAGCTACTCTCAGTAAGGAGATGGGTCTATAGTTTTTACACTGTTTTGTGTTTCCTTTTTTATAATGGTACTATAACATTTTTGTTCCATTCTTTTGGTATTTTTCTAAAATTTTTGTTATTAGTTTATGCACCTTTTCTGTCAATTCTTTTCCTCCATACTTTAGTAGCTCTCCAGGGATTTCATCACTTGCTATGTTTTAGATGTTTTATAATTTCTTCTACCTCTTCTAGTTGTGGGAGTTCAAGTTCTTTTTGGTTCTCATTTAAAAGTTGGTTGTCCATGGTAGGTTTATCTTACTGTGTCAATAGTTTTTTATAGTGTTCGGCCCATCTTTTTAGTATGTCTGTTTTTGCTCCTAGTAACTCACCTTTTTATTTTCTACAAATAGTATTTTTGGCTGCTAGCTTTTCGCCATTTGGGCAGTTTTCTTATAGAACATTCATAGATTTTGGTTTTTATAGCTTTCTTCTATTTCGTCTATTACTCTTGCTAAGTATTCCCTCTTCTTTTTCCGGAGAACACTTTTAATTTTCCTTTTTGCTTTTCTTTAGGTTGTTTTGCTCCGAATTTGCGTTTAAACATTTTAGTTTTGCTTTTCGCCTTTCTTCAACTACTCTTGTACACTCATTGTCGAACCACTCCTTGTCATTTTTATCTTTGCATTTTTTCAGGTACTTATTAGCATTTTGCTTTACAATTCTTTCTATTGTGTTCCATTCTTTTTGTGTTTCTTTTTCTATTAAGTTTCTTTCTATTCCTCTTGTATATATTGTCCTAGTTTCTTCTTTCAGTTTCTGCGCCTGTCGTTTGTATTTTTCTTGTATTCTTGGTATTTACTGCTTTAATACTGCTCGTACTATATGATGGCCACTATCAGCACCTGCTCCTCGGTTTGATCTTGCTTTGTTCATTAGCGATATGTGTTTTTTCTCAACCAAGATATGGTCTATTTGGTTTGCTATTTTCCCATTTTGTCTATTCCATGTTCCTTTATAAATATCATTGCGCATTTAAAAAGTTGGTTTTATTAGTAATTGCTTGGACATTGCAAAATCAATTAGTTTTTTCCATAGTTATTGCTTGCATCATGCTTGCTATTTTTACCTATAATTTCTTTGTATTCCAGTTCCTTCCCGATTTTGGCATTAAAATCATCAAATACTATTTTCACTTGAAATTTTGGATGCTATCGTTTAACAATTCTAACTCCTCATAATGGTTTTGTTTGATTTCCTCTTCGGCTTCGTCTGTTGGTGCATGACAATTCACTATATTTACTTTTTTGTATTATTCTCTTATTCTTATATAACTTAGCCTATTGGTTATTCCTTTTGTTTACATCAATGATTTCTTTAGTGAGCTTCTTATTATAAATCCAGTTCCTAGTCTGTTTTCTTTTCCTCCGAAATTTATGTAAATATAACCTCCTATTTCCGTTGTTTGAGTTCCTTTTATATTTGTTTTCTGTATTCCTATTATATCTATGTTGTATTTCTCTAGATCCCTTATTAAGTGTGTAAGGCTCCTTCGCTGTTAACTCCCCTCACGTTCCAGGTTTCTATTTGTTATTTTCTTTCTGTTTCTTTTTTGTTTGGTCTTTGTTTTTTCCAATCTCATATCTTTTTTCATGCCTATCTTTGTTGCCGTTATTTCGTCCTTTATTATTTTATTTAGTTTTTTGACCTAGGGTTTTGTATTCTTCTTAGACTTTCTCCCTCTTCATCAAGTTAATGTACTTTGACTTATTCTCTATATATATGGTAATAGCACGATTTGTTTTTAGTAGCGCTAGTAAATATTTCTTGATTTATTTGTTATCTTATTTATTTGTTTTGTTCTCTGTTCATATTTTTGTTAGATATTTAATTTTCTCTTTAATTTGCTTTTGAATTGCTTACTGTTTTAAAATAAAATATAAAAAAACTATTTAATGTCTACTAACATTTGGAAATGTTGCAAATGTTGGATACTTCGACACTTTATGTTGTCAAAATATAATTTTTGGTTGTTATTCAAAAATTGTATGAAATATAAACATTTTTGTGAAAACTCAACGTGTACCTTGAGGAAATTATGGTTCACTTAATCGACCTATTGTAAGCGAATAAAATATTACTGACGTAGTAGTTAATGTTACAGAAGATCCAAATCTATTGGTTTCTCGTTGTTCTCAAGAGTTAGGCCTTTGGAAATGACTATTTAGCGTATTATTTAAAACTACTTGGGTTTACGGTCTTAAATGCTGGTTTTATTGTAGTCTTATTGCAAGAAGAGTTTGGAGAATAGACAATTTCAAGAAATGCAAACTGGTTTCACAGAAATTGCAATTTAACTCCCCTGAATATTTTTTTTATAGGGCTTCTTGAGGACTATAGTTTATGCAAATAAGACACTAACACTTCATGTGTTAATTTAACATTGAACATTCTATTTATCAAAGGGTCCTACCGGTTAAGATAGGCGAAATGCCCCCAGATTCGGAATTTCTAATGAACCTAATAATGTTTTATCTTGAGATAAAAATTATACGCGGACATAGTTCATATGGTCCCAACCCCCTTCCCTCTCCCTCCTAGGGTCAAAAAGGGTTATTTTTTGTTTTAATTTTTTTTCTGTTGATGTGTTTAATGCAAAATTCTGAAAAAATTCATCAAGGTAGGTTATGAATAGACCTATCAGTAAAAAATTTTTCAATGTCATCCAAGGTCATTTGGTATTTAAAAAAAAATAAAAAAACAAAATTTTTGTTTTTTGAGCTAGAAAGCGTTGAGTTGCACGCAGTTTTTTTTCACTATTTTATTAAAGTCAATTAATTTTACCTCTAACAGGAACTTTTAACACATTTCGTGTGGTGCGCCACCCCTAAAAATCCAATTTTTCGCATTTTTTTTGATTTTTTCGATTTTACAGGTAAGGGTTGATATTTAGCAAAGAAACTAATTGAAACTTTTTTATAGCATTTTATAAGACAAAAATTTCTTTTTTTTTAATTTTTTTCTAGCTCTAATATTAAAAAGTTAAGACATGTTTTGTAGCATTTTTAAGATGAAAATTTTAGTTTTATTTACATTTTTAGACTTAATACAAAAAAATTATGTGTAAATCTATTTATAAGTTTCTAAAAATTACATAGTTAGTTCTTAATTTGTGATTATAGTAAATTGAATTAAATAATATATAATATATATGTAAACTACATTTTTAATCTTCATCACTGTTTTCATTAATCACTGGTACAAAGTTATCTATATCGAAAATATTGGACAGCATTTCGGCGGAACGTACTATTTTTGATAACCATCGGCCGTAAGAAAGATGATATATCAAACTAGCCACGTGAGAACAACATCCAACAGTGCGTAGTCCATTAACAGAAGTACAACAGTATTGTTGTATCACATCGATACCTGCGCCTTCTTTGTTGTATTTTACATAGCATTTGTATTCTTTCGATTTTATATGACGTGATCTTACGTCAAACCTTACAATGCCTGGTTCCCCTTTAATGAATTTTAATATCAGTATTCTATCCTCTGTAATCATTTCTCCTAAGTAAGATATTGCTTGAGCGAGTTGGTATAAACCGGTAAATAAGACTTCAAGATCTTCCAAAGTCAATTCAGGAAAATCCATAAGTTCTTCTGAAGTTGTACTTTGGAAAGGAACTGATTTTTTATTCAAGTTTTCTGCAGCAACCTTTTCAGCTAAATCGTTGACCTCCAGGTATGTCAATTTCATTCTATTAACTATAATATTTGTCTTATTATCCGTAAGGTTAAGTCGTTTTCCGAATTGATTTTGTAGAAAACATGCAATTCGACATCACAGCCCAGTAACCGGCAACATGCTGTTTCGAAATTGGAAATTTTTGGCACAAGATACCGTGAATCGCTTCGATTACCCAACGAAGTTTAGTGACAAATCTCGAAAAGTTTGATTCTTTAGCAGTTAGTTGATTTCTTTTACCTTTAAGAACTAGCATGAGGACCGTGAACCCTTTATTTTTCAAATGGTCCACAACATCTCGAAAACCTCTATCCAAGATAAAAATATCTCCAGATTTAAGAATTTTGCTGATACCTTTTGGGTTATTTAATACGCTTTCTAAGATTTGAGCATCGTTAATATTTGCGTTAAATGTCGTGTAGTAATTGAGTTATTGGTGCTGTTTGACTAAGAAAAAACTCTCTGCTCTTAGAATCTACTCCAAAATATTCTGGTAGAACTTCTTTCTCAAAACAATCCAATAATGAATGAATAGAATTATTTACAACTCGCTCTTCAACTTCCATTACAGCTGCAATAAGGTTATCTGAGTTTCCAGATTTTAATTTGAATAAAAAAATGATGAGAGCTTGAAGTAGATTTCGATTGCTAGAATCCCGCATTGTCCTCAGCATTCCACGTAGCTCAAGAATATCTTTCAACGAATGACCAGTTAATAACTTTATTCTTTCTTCTGACATATTTAGATCCGCATATTTGTCTGTAATACGTAAATCTGAAGTTGATAATTTGTCCAGAAATTTTTTAACTTCATCAATTTCAATATCGGATTCATTAGAATAAACACTAATGTTTTTGAGTTCGTTCTCATAAAAACGTGAACCTAATAAATGTATTTTACAACATCGGTTTCTTTTGGGAATAAAAATTAGTTTTTTTACAAAAACTTGGATTCTTGCTTCAAAAGGTACATCACACATATTGTATCTTGAAAAACAAATTAAACAATATCTTTTAGTCGAAATTACGCGGTCAAACTGCATTGTTACAGTTTCTGGTGGAACTTTTTGGATAGGTATGCTAAATCCTGATGATAAACTAGACCCTTGCGAAGTTAAAGAGGTTAAATCTTCATTAGAAGTTAAACTGTCTTGACTCTTCATTTCAGAACTTTCCGAGTTACTGTATAATTGCGTTGCAAGATCTTCAATATTTCCTGATTCTTGAAAACATGGAACATCTTGAATGAATGAATTACTAGATTCCAATGATTCAATGGGTTGTTGCGAAGGTGCGGTTTTTGTTATTTCTTCCGAAATCGTAGAGCTTTTACTAGAGGTCAACGATTTAGCTGAAAAAGTTGCTGCAGAAAACTTGAATAAAAAATCAGTTCCTTTCCAAAGTACAACTTCAGAAGAACTTATGGATTTTCCTGAATTGACTTTGGAAGATCTTGAAGTCTTATTTACTGGTTCATACCAACTCGCTCAAGCATTATCTTACTTAGGAGAAATGATTACAGAGGATGGAATACTGATATTAAAATTTATTAAAGAGGAACCAGGCATTGTAAGGTTTGACGTAAGATCACGTCATATAAAATCGAAAGAATACAAATGCTATGTAAAATACAACAAAGAAGGCGCAGGTATCGATGTGATACAACAATACTGTTGTACTTGTGCTAATGGACTACGCACTGTTAGATGTTGTTTTCACGTGGCTAGTTTGATATATCATCTTTCTTACGGCCGATGGTTATCAAAAATAGTACGTCCCGCCGAAATGCTGTCCAATATTTTCGATATAGATAACTTTCTACCAGTGATTAATGAAAACAGTGATGAAGAAGTAATTTTTAGAAACTTATAAATAGATTTACACATAATTGTTTTGTATTAAGTCTAAAAATATAAATAAAACTAAAATTTTCGTCTTGAAAAATGCTACAAAACATGTCTTATGAGTTTTCTGCTAAATATCCACCTGCGCCGTTGTAATTGGAAAATATCGAAATCAAGTAGAAAACATTTTTTAATTAGTCATAACTTTTTTAATATTAGAGCTAGAAAAAAATTTAAAAAAAACGAAATTTTTGTCTTATAAAATGCTATAAAAAAGTTTCAACTAGTTTCTTTGCTAAATATCAACCCTTACCTGTAAAATCGAAAAAATCGAAAAAAATGCGAAAAATTGGATTTTTAGGGGTTGTGCGCACCACACGAAATGTGTTAAAAGTTCCTGTTAGAGGTAAAATTAATTGACTTTTATAAAATAGTGAAAAAAAAACTGCGTGCAACTCAACGCTTTCTAGCTCAGAAAACAAAAATTTTGTTTTTTTATTTTTTTTTAAATACCAAATGACCTTGGATGACATTGAAAATTTTTTTACTGATAGGTCTATTCATAACCTACCTTGATGAATTTTTTCAGAATTTTGCATTAAACACATCAATAGAAAAAAAATTAAAACAAAAAATAACCCTTTTTGACCCTAGGAGGGAGAGGGAAGGGGATTGGGACCATATGAACTATGTCAGCGTATAATTTTTACCTCAAGATAAAACATTATTAGGTTCATTAGAAATTCCGAATCTAGGGGCATTTCGCCTATCTTAACCGGTAGGACCCTTTGCTCCTGTAAACAAAGCTGATATGCTTTTTGCTTTATTTAGAACGAAATGTAATTTATTATGATTTAATATATATATATATATATATATATATATATATATATATATATATATATATATATATATATATATATATATAAACTTCAAATGCTTCTTGTTTTATTTCACCTTAACATCAGATCGTTCTTGTTAAAAATCTTTTATCTTTATAACAGTAATTAAATATATGTTTGTTTAATTTTTGATATATTTCTATTATTTACTATTACTATTTCACCTTACATCATTTTTAATGTTCTCAGTTGCTGAAATAATTAGAAGACCGGTTTATTTCTTTTCCCGGCACCCATTTTTGTTTTAAACTTAAATTTTTTTTCCTTAGATAAGATGTTAATATTATGCAAATTTTGAAAGGCAGCTTTAATTTTTAATTACGTAGTAATCTTTGGTTGGGAAACATGATCAAAGTCCTGCTAGATTTCTAAAAAGACTGAGAGCGACTCAATCTTTTCAACGAACTTAAAAAGTTCGTTACTGAATTCTATATGTCTGTCTGTCGATCCGTCACAAAATTTGAGATTTTTTAAAATTTGAAAATGGATTGTTATAGGAAATTTTACGCTGATTTCGAATTCGAAATTAAAAAGTTTCTATCTCGAATAATTTTCGAGATATTCGACTTCGAATTTCGGGAAAATTTTCGACATTACGATTTTACATGTGATTCTTATAGGAAATTTTACGCTGAATTCGAAAATGAAGTCGAAAAAATTCTATGTCGAATAATTTTCGAGATATTCGATTTCGAATTTCGGGAAAATTCGAAATCGAAATCGAAAGGTCTTTTAAGTTCGTCCTGGGATTGTTTACAGAGCAATCTCTTCGCCGGCCCCATGTTTTCAATATTTTTCTTAATGTAATGCATTTATATATGTTGGTCTGTAAAAGTTGCTGGTTACAAAGTGTTTTCGGGCTCTGCTTGTATGCATTTATCAAACTATGGCACTATCTCACAAATTTGAAATTTGAAATTTTTAAACACTTTTCACATTTTCGCTGTACTATAAACATTTCAATCACAAATATTATCTTAATTTTAGTTTCCGTTTATGACATCGCACCATGTTAAGAAGAGTTATTACAGATCTATTTTATTATTTTAGACGTTTCTCAAGGTAGCGTTTTAGGCTCACTGTTATATTTAATCTACACGACAGGCCCCTACCTACAGCCCCGTATATTGACGTGGGAACGTTCACGGACGACACAACAATCCTAACAGCACATGAAGATTCAACTATTGCATCACGGCAACTCCAGAATTACCTAAATTTTCACATTACGAAGACAACAGGGTCTTCATGTTTATATTAACACTTTATATTAAAACTAGCTATTTAGGAATTCACCTAAACAAGCTAACTTGGAAAATCCAAATTACAAAAAAAAGGAAAGAAACAAACCTTAAACTTAAAAAAATGATTTTTTCTTGATAATAAACGTCTCCTCTATAAAGTAATACTCAATCCAATCCAGACCTACGGACTGGAACTGTGGGGATCCTCTAGATTGCCTAACTTAAGAATTATTCGGAGATTTCAATCTAAGGTCCTCAGACAGATAGTATATGTTCCATGGTATGTTAACATCCTCACTCTACATACGGATTTAAAAATTCCAACCTTAAAAGTAAAAAAAATCTACGAACATGCAGCGAAATATCATGACCGTCTGTTAGTACATCCTAACTTATCAGTTGAAGGTCTAGCCTTTAAAAGACTCAATAAGAAATGGCCTAGTTACCTGCTAAATTAATAATGTCTTTAAGATAATACCAATAGGTTAATTCCTTCTTTTTATCAACAAATTAGGTCATAGAATCAATATTTCTAGTGTAACATATGTACATAGTTTTGATGGCTGATGTATTTTAAAACAAATTTTAAAAAATATAATATAAAAACAAATTATATCTATATGCTGCGAGTTATATAAATTAATTACTTTATATTTTAAAATAAATTAAATTATGCACCTATGTCAAATAATTAAATAAAAATTAGCCACATACTAAATATAATAAAAAATATATGCCGGTTGCATTTAAAAAGATCTCATGGTAAAATCCCCAACAGACAAGTAGATTTTGTAATGTAATAACTTGATGAAAATCTCCCCACTTCCTTATTTGCTTTACTCAATTTTTGGATGTATGTTTTAAATTTAAATCTGACGACAACTGTGGATGTTTTAAAAATTTCAAAAAAAAACGGATAACTGTTCTCCGTTTACCCGTTTGACTGATCTTACCCATTAAAGAAATTAATAAATAATAAATGTGTGTGCAAAATTTTAATTTAAATATTTATTACGATTTACAGCAACGTCCATAAGATTTGCTGTATCCTATATATAAAAGCCTTCATTTAAACTACTAAACTACTAAATGAAAAATTATAGTAAAATTTGTAAAAGTCGCGATTTAAAGGCTTTTGATATATGCAATGTTTCTACTAAATCTATTTAAAAATGATTATAACATACCTCTTAATCGTCTGCAAGAATTTTTTTTATAAAAATGACTTTAAATGATTACCATGAAAAAAATTCTTTCTCTTCGGTCGTTGAACTGACGTTGATATTTACCCGTTGGGAATATGGTGATAATGTATTTCAGTAAATGCAAATTTTATTCCGTTTGCTACCTGAATGTACTTTGTAATTACAGTGTCCCATAAATACAACATGAACGTATAAATATAATTTGAAATACCACAAAAACTTGAAACAACTGCAGCTAAACGTGTGATGTAAATGTACTTTACATTTATTGTTTCACACTTGTTTGATTAGTGTAATTTGCGTCCTGTTTAAAAAACAGCATTTAGCAAACGGAATTTACATAGAAAGCGCGGGCACATTCATGGTATCACAGTTCCACCTAATGTGCGCCGTTTTAAAATTAATCATCTAAGACGGGCCAGATAATAAAGAGTGCTTTATTATTGCGAACGTTTTATTTAATTGGGCCTCGTTTGCGGGGCGGTTTTATTAATTTTCGGCATTACTGCGCGCCGGAATTGTTTCCACTGGCCACATCAATCTGAAATCCGAACATTTTTAATTAACAAGCCTGGGATTTGAGAAGTCTCGGGCTTCGTCTTGCTAAATCCAGCCCTTGCGCTAAAATATAGCGTGCGAAGGTTACAGTTACAATGTGGATATTATAGTCCTGTGTGTGTAAATGTCGCCATGCGCTTTTAATAGGGCATAAACCCCCGAAACATTCAATCTCGGCGTTGGACGTGCCTCGAAGCAACTCGTAAAGTGCACAATGCTGACTATACCTTCTGCAAGACCGTTCTTTTATATGGTCGCATTACCCAGGAATTGTTATACGCCCGCGCCACTTAAACGCCTATGCGGGCTTTACTACCTTCATATTAATGGGTAGCTCGTTAACATTGCAGTGATGCACACGCGGCAGGTGAAATTAGGTGGCTGAAAGCGCGCCGGTGTGTAGGTATGATATACACTCCTCGCAAACTGATTAAAATATTAAAAAAGAATAAATAAAATTAGAATGCGGTAACACTTAAGTTAGACTTTCAGTAATGTGCATTAAAATTGCTAGAAACAGGCTAGTGGTGTATAGATAAGAGTAGAAGAAAGAGAAAAAGAATATCTTCTGTTAATCACTTCAAATATTTGTTGAACGACAACAGTCAAGTCCTTTATGTTTTCGTATTGTCGCCCTTCATCATAAACTTTCTTGAAAAGCCAACCTCACACATTTTCAATCACATTCAAGTCAGATCTGTTCTAAAACTTCATTATGTTGCTGTTTAAGTGTGCTGAAATATTCACTTTATTTTTCCGATATATTGTTGATGTTTAGTTTTTGCGGCAAGAAGTTTTTGATAATTTTTTACACTTGGGTTGCTACTTAAAATTTCTAAACGTGCAGGTTCTCTAAAGGAGATGACTTTCCATATCATTATAGCACCTTCTCTACTATGACGACGTCTTTGTAGGTTTCTTTCTTTCATTCTTTCTTATGACAGATTAATCCAAACAAAATCTTTTTTATTCCAAAAAACGACGGTGTTTTACTGGTTCTTTCGTGGAATATGACTTTTTGGTCAATTTATTCTGGTTGCCTTATATGGTTAACTAGAAGTGTTTTTCCCAAAACGTAGTCTTTTCAGGAATAAGTTCTTTAATGCTTTTTGCACTATTTTTGAAGTAGCTGAAAATATAATTAATCTATTTAATGTTTTTGGCCGTTATATCTGCGTTAAACACTGTACGAAGAATACTTCATCTTTTTCTTTATGTAGTTTCTCTTTTTTACTTCTTCCATAATTTTTCTTACCTTTTTAACAAAATTTTTGACTATCCAAGTACTATACCAAAATTTTTTGCGATTTATATGTTCAAATGTCCTTTAAGATGTTTGATCTTTCCTATTTATTCTTCTGTCACTCTTTACCACGGCTAATTTCGATCGCTAAGTACCGAATTATTAAAGTGATTTTGTTTCTTGTACATATGTATTCCAGAATCTTATTATGTTGCATAACTGTTTTTAGTTCAGTGAATAACCCTTAATTTCTTTCATATAGCCATTGTTATCGAAAATCTCTGCAAGGTGAATAATTGTTATAAAGCCAATATTTTTTGCACTACGTGAGTTTTCACTTAGTAATTCTTTGGAAATAAAAATTATTATTGATAAATTTTGATTACCGTTTTTTACTAATTAATTATAAATGTAAAGAATATCAAAGAAGAAACCCTAAACGACTTCGGTTCGGTAATGTTATTCGATTTTCAAAGTAGCCTTTAATTCGGTATTTTATGGTTGTTGGAAGCAAAAATTTGTGCTTAACGACAGGAAAAAAATTAAAAAAACATGTATTTTATTCATTTACTTTGTGGATATTTACAATGTTGAAAGAAACTGTTTTTAAATAGAGACACAATATGAGGGAAGGAAACTTTTCAATTTAATACATTGTTTAATTTATGATACGGAATGTAATTACAATCTGCATTCAGTAGTATTCGCTTTATTGAAGAGCATGACTCAAGAAAAAACTTTACTATAAGTAACTTCTACATTAAGAGATAAACATGATTAACATAAGTATGTGGACTTACTGAATTTTTAAAAATATATAAATAAAATATAGAATTAAAACTTAATAATATTACATTTTCTATACCTTCTCTTTAAAATTACTCTAAAATTACCAGATGTAGTAAAATTTTAGCAGAACTTGCAATACATTACTTGTGTGTAATCACTGATAACCCGTTTTGTGAATGCTCTGATCAACTGAGTCACTCGAAGTTCCAGTTTTACTTTAACTGAACTTCTTTCTAAGTGTTTTAAAGCTGTATTTTTTGAGATGACATTTTCATCTTTTGGTCGTACTATTTCACTTATTTTTTTTAGTTTTCTTGCATTTTGATAGTATTATTACCCAATAATTTCTACCAAATTATAGAAGTGAAAATAGCTTGATTGTAGTTCTATAGGGGAAATTGTTAATTGTTAGAGTATTCCTAAAAATGTTTTACTCTTTTATATTTTCAAAGAGAAAGGTGTGTTGTGTACTCAGTGATTATTAACTTGCTTAAATAAAAATTGCAACTGTTATCTTCTAAAAATTACTTTAAGAAAAACCTAATTTGTGGTGATTTGTGAAGACATCCAAAATATTTTAAGAAGTGACTGAACTCAGAATAACAAAATACGTAAAAATAAGACGCTTGTAGCTCAAAATGATAAAGTGTATGTTACACATTTAAGGCAAGTTTTTGATAAGACCTCAAATGTCCAAAGATGATTCTGTTTCAGTAATGACACTGTATAGAAAGTATATTCCGTTTCGATAGACCACTCTGCTTTTTTTTGCAGAGAGCATGTAAAAACATCAGTTACAGTTACCAGGAGATTATTTGGAAACAATAATTAAAACTTTCGCCAACAATGTGTTTTTACGTCGCGACTGGAGCTTTCAACAAAATTTAGCATCAGCAGCTCATGGACTTAAATAACTAATACTAGCTTGAGATGAATGCGCCAGACTGTTTTTATTATTTTAGAGAAATGGGATATTTTGTTGCCGCTGGTTTCTGAATTACCCGATTTCGTACCATGACCATTAGATGTTTTTACAAAATATAAAAATAACAAACTTTAATGGGTACTATTTCGTTATCTGGACACATTTTTCAAAAAACCATTCCGTTATTGGGATACATTGGATTAAAAAGTTTTTGTTCTTTCTAGATTGTCATCGAGTTTATTTAGTTATGAACATTTTTACTTTGGCGCGTACCGAAGAAGCAGTCGTGTTGTTGCAAGACCATGGGGTGCTACCGACCGCACGTCTGTGCGAGAAAGGCCATTAAATGAAGCTTTGCTTCTGGTTCACGAATTTTTTGACAATGCAACTAATCTACGTGTCGCGTAAAAATCAACATGAAAGTTTGAGGAGACTCGTCTGCCTTTTGTAACTGCTGTTCGTTTCTTTTATTGTTGTACCAAAGAGTTGACATCGATTTATTGGTGCGATAAAGAACTCGCTATGAACCATAACACGACCGTGGATTGGAACAATAACTACATGCGTGAGGCCGTTGTCGAGGACTTGATTTGACACCGTTGTGGAAAGATTGGTGGCAATGTCAAGATTATGGAAATAGACGAGCCGATGTTCACGAAGAGAAAGAACAATGCTGGTCGTGTGCTCCCCCAACAATGGATCTTCGTAGGAGTCTGTCGTGAAACATGCCAATGTTTCTTATTGGATCTTCTGGATCGCAATGCATCAACCTTGCTGGCTGCTATCTAAAACAAAATTGCCGAAGGTTCGACGATCTACTCGGATTCTTGGAAAAGTTACAAAACGAACGATACTGAAAAGGTTTAAAGTCAACCACCGCTACAATTGTGTGGATTCAGACACTGGTGTTCACACTCAAACGGTCGAAAGAATGTGGGGATCAGCTAAATGGCACAACAAACCGTGCTTGGCCGAATTTGTGTGGCTTGTTCTGCTGTCGGAGATCTGTCAGGGGATTTGATGTCCTTGAAGAGTGAAGCAGGGTTCGAAGACCTTATGAATTCAGTGAGTGGAACTTGGAGCGTGCGGTATGGTGTTACCAGAAAACTACAACAAGACCTATTTTATGTACTGGCGAAATATGCACTGGCGCATTGTGTGGCACGTGATCTGAAGATGTCGAGAGAGATCGCCAATGTATTTCGAGCGAAATTTAGTTCGGTGTAAGAATTAAGACAACAACGTTCAGAAGTTGGTAAGACGCTGCGCGTGCATCGCGGCGTCAGGAATACCTACTATCTTGTGACCAAAGAATCTTCACAGGATAAACCGACTTATCGCGCATTATTGGAAACACCGACGAAGCTACGCAGTCATCTGTTGAATGAAAATATATGAAATCTGGCAATACCGACGCTGGCGTGCGGATCGGACGGCTTTAACTGGAGAATAGTTAGGAACATGATAAAAGAGTTGTTTGGAAGTCTTGGCATTGACGTCTTTGTTTACAGCTACCATTCGCAGAAAACGCTAATTCCGCAGAAGACCGTGGACTGCTACTTCTATCTGACATCCCAATGCAACAAAGGTCAAGACTGCAAGTACCTTCATGACCCATGCAAACATCGGGAGAGAATGATCCGGGACGAATCATCCTTAAGAAGAGGTTAGTCTAACGAGTTTTCGAATATCTCCCGTAACAAGACTCTAGAACATTCAGACGGCGAAAACGTGTGCGCCAGCTAGATTCCTAGAAAATCTCGACAAAGCGCGAAAGCTCTGGAAGTCGGGCCCAGCGGAAAAAAAATTATCGTGCGGTGGGCCACCGGGGGAGATTCTGAATTCCGGTTCCGGTTTTGAGTGAAGCAAGAGGGCGAATCCAGGCGAGAGCTGTGTTTACATAAATAATGTGCAGTTAGTTGTATATAGTGCGTATATACATAAATAGGCTTATAAATTTGAAAAATGGTAAGTACAATAGATAAGAGTTTTAAGTAAATGAGTACGTTCTATTCACCACTACCAGTTTATTATATCAATTTTGTATAAGGCTATTTTGAGATAACTGTATTTTTGTTTTCAATTGATTACTCCCTGTAAATAATATTGCTTGTCCGGAAAGTTCGTACCGATTATTACGCAAAATTTAAAAATATAATTTTTACGTGCCGACGTTTATATATTAAATTATGATAATATAATTAAGATAATATTAACAAATGAGATTTATATATATTAAAATATATATTATATATATTAATATATTATAATATTACTATATATATTATATATATATTAAAAATTGAATTAATTCGTTCAGCAATTACTTGCACTATATTATTATCTTAAACGGAAAAGAACAAAGATATCAAGCAGTTAACTTGAAACTGTACAACACTATATGATGTAGTTTTTTTTATTGTCACGTAATGAAAATTCTACTTAATTCTTATTCTGTAAAAATAAAAATGTAGTTTGAAAGAAAAAAAACATTGGTCAACACGTTGCTGTTGTTTTAATTTAATATTTAAATTAGTCGTTCTGTCACGAGCGATACTGTTCCCTAGGGGCTCTGAAACGATCCGGAAAGGCAACGGTAGCCTTTGTAGATAGAAATAAGGATATATAAAAAAGCAAATTTGTGACTGTATCTTTTGCTTGTTTACTTAAAGAAGATAGGTTACCAGAAAACCGCTGAGAATTTTTTCTCAGGGGGCTAATTATCGGAAACCTCCGCTTTAAATAGATTATTGTTTTTTATATGTATGTACTAACAATTCGTTGGTTAAACCTAAATAAAAATCGAAGTTTACGAAACTTACCGAATTTTTAAATTTCATTTGAAGGTTTATCATCATCAAACAGAAATTTCTTTAAAAAGCCACAGAGAAGCAGAACATATTGCGAGAACGCCAACTTTAGTCGCACGCCAATTTGGCAGGCGCCTGACAGCTGCGGGTTAGCTTTGATTGCAATTTATAAACGTTGCAAGGAAACATATTTCTGTCATTAATCAGCCGCTGAAAGGTTGTGTTTCGAGATTAATAAGCGCGACCTGTCTTTCCGCTTCAAATTGAACCCCGCGTTTAATGTGGTTTCCATATTCCTCCGAAAAACTTGGCCCTCGTGGGCGGAAGCTTTCAGAGCGTACCGCCTATTACAGAGTCCGTGCAGCGAAACGTGCTCGCGGTTCTAAATGAAAGGATAATAGTTTAGTAGAACTGATAAAGGGACAACCGCAATAATGTCAAACGTAAAGTTCTAATATCGCCGGCATTACCGCGCTTTACGGTCAGGTAGCAAGCTTTGCTGCCGTAATTTATTGCGGACATAAAATATCCATATTTCACGCGCAAAAACAAAATTGAAAGTGACGCTTGAAAGTGCAAACACAAAAAAATTACCCGGTTATTTTTAATTTAAACAGTAATCAATAACGAATCGTGGCACTATGCTAAAAAAGGTGTTTAATCATAATTCACGTCTATCTGGCGCTCATTAAGTATGTCAGAATTTTGAGACAGGAAAAAATTGGAAACCTTAATAAAGCATCATTTTAAAATGTCGCCGTAAGGTGATTAATTCTTAAATAACAAATTACATTTTCGTGGATTTATTTAGAGGAAAGGAACAGCTTTTGGTTTCAGATGTAAGTGCAGCTTTAAATTCATTATAAAAGTAAAAATATGGAACATTAAGAAGTAGAACATTTTATATCGCTTGATCATTATCTCATTTCTACAGTTAAGACTTTTTAGGTACTAATAAATAAAAAAATCAATGTTAAAAAACAAATAAGGAATACAATAAATGGCCTTTGCATATATATGATTGAAAAACCTATATGGAGGCATGTATTATTTTAACTTTCTATGTTTAGAGTAAATATTTACAATTAGCAGAGTTTGCCTGATTCACATGTAATAGCAGAAGTCTAGCAATGCCGTAATCGGTCTACTGGGTTAAACTATTACGAAAGCACACAGCCATTTTTCAAAGTAACGACTGAAATTTGTTGTCGCCAATTATGTAATGCTATGACATCGCATGTTCGACGCGGGTAGTTCTACAAAACGATGTTGTGCCTCGTTTGCGACAAAAATATTTGAACATACGTTTATATAGATAAGGTTACTCACCCGAGAGTAAGTTTATGTTATACAAATCGATAGAGATGAAATGAAATTTCAGTAAGTTAAAGCGACGCGTCGCGACATGTTTGATCAACTGCAAACTTCTACAATGTACTTTTGAAAAGGTCCTTACATTTGTAAGATTACCCGAAGCGATTTATGAAGAATCAGCTTAGCATGTAAAACTCATATGACGGCGTAAAATTCGCAATGTAAATTTAAAGCAGGATATTAAAAATTGTTTCAATAATGCGGATAAGTGTTGTTACACGTAATAACATTAACATCATTTCTCGAGAAATTAATTTTAAATTGGGATCATTCCCGTTCTTTTCAGATAAAATTTACTCATAAGTAACTAAAACATTTTCTCGTTGATTGTTAATGAAAAGTACACATATATTTTTAATAAAACCTTACGCTGATATAATTTTTAGTTAAGTTTGAAATTTTTCTAAACTACCACAAAGGAAACTCCTAAATATATTAAATTAAATAAACTTAACTAAAAATTATATCAGCGCTGTTAACAAAAGCTCGTATTATAGATTATTCAATTAGAAACATATAGAAAAATTATTTAACAAATGCACTACTAAGTTTTTTTTTATTTAACATAAAATAAACAATCTGAATGCAACAGTATCCTATAAGTTAATGTGTTGACTTGATAACTGGCCTGGTAGGGCCCTTCCAGCGATAGGTCCTTGTTAGTGAAAATCAGTGGGGCAACGTCGTTTGAGTCTTTTGATTACTTTTTGATGTGGGAAGTCAGATAGCAGTGGACTGTGATTTTTCGAGATATTTTATTGTTCTATTCTGTATGATATGAGTTATGAATGGGATACCAAGGTTTACATGTAATATCTGATTAGCTATGTACCACGATACGTTGGTTAATACTCGTGGTGTTTTAGACTGGAATCGTTGCACGATGTCGATGTTTGGCCCACAGCTCCACACCGTAGGTCCATATGGGCTTGATGATGGTTTTGTATATTAGAAGTTTATTATCCAGTGATAGGGGTGAATTTCTTCAAAGGAACCAGTAAAGGGGTTTGGGTTGTAGTTCTATGTGTTGCTTTTTCGTTAATATGGTGAGTTTGTTGTCAAGGTGAACACCGAAATATTTTATGGAGGTAGTTCGAGGGATCTCGATATTGTTTAGAAACATTGATGGACAGTGTTCTTTCCTCAGGATGGACGTCACGTGGTTTGATTTCGTTTCGTTGGCTTTTATCTTCCATTTCTAGAGCCAGACTTTGAGAAGAATAAGGTAGCTTTGAACTTGACATGAGACGGTATTTACATCATTTCGTTTCGCAAGTATAATGGTATCGTCGGCAAAAGTACCTATTGTAGTAGGAGTGGTTGAGAGATCTGAGATGTAAGTATAATAGATAGAGAAAGGGACCCAGGACACTACCCTGAGGTACACCGGAATTGATTGAGTATAGTGCTGAAGTTGCGTCGTTAACTCGTGTTCGAAATTTCCGATAGGTTAGGTAGGATTCTAGAAGCTTATGGAAGGAAGGGGGTAGGATTCGTTGGATTTTATGTTTATGTAGTCCCTCATGCCAGACCTTATCGAAAGCGTGACTGACAGAAATATGGCAATGCAGTAGGATTTTGCTTCGAGAGCTTTATTTATTACTTGTGTGATCTGGTGACACTTGAGTGCATTTCACAAAAACCAAATTGATAGTCTGGTATCCAGTTTGTTGGTGAGAATTGAGGACCAAGAATTAGTAACACTAGCTTTTCGGGTAATTTAGAGATCATCGATAGCAGGATTGTTAGACGATAAGATGTTACGTAATTGGGATCTTTAGCTGATTTGGGGATGAGGATTATTTCAGCTTTTTTGAAGGCCAGTACTGAAGTTTTACGACAGCATTGAAGATGTAGGTCAGGAATACGATTATCTTTTTTGGGAGTTCACGTAACATTCTTGGTATAATTTGATTTATCCCTGGCGTTTTCTTGGGATTTAGTCGTTGAGGTGGTATGAGGTTTTCTGGGTTTGGATAGTTGAGTGTGTCTTTGTGTGGTTGAAAGACACCAGAGAGATGGTAAGCAAATAAGTCCGGTCTTTACTTGGCGCTTTTAGTCCATCCTAGTGCTGGTGGTAGTTTTTATAGGTGGAGAAGTTGTTTGTGGTTTTAGGGAGAATTTAATTGGTTTCTAGATTTAATTATCGTACCTGTTAAGGTTTGGTACGTAGGTTTTGAACGAGTTTTCTGGTAGGTTCTTGAGCTTTGCCTTTAGTTGATTACTTAAATTATTATTTGTTTTGTCTGGTGGTGGTGAATTTTTTGCCATTGGGTTCTGGCTTTCCGTTTTTGGGCGATTAACTGTTTAACTTTAAGGGGGATGTTATTGTTGGGGTGTTTTTGTAATCGGTAGAAGGCGTGACTAGCTAATATGCTGTTGCTAATAGCATATTTGGTTGATAAAGGCATCGTCTATTTCCTTTGGTTTCTTGAGGCTGAGTTTTAGATTTATGTTTTTGTCGATAATACCATATATGCACTAATTTTTACTACGATGGGTGTGTGATCTGAGGTTAAATCAAGACTAGCGGAGATATCTGTACAGGGTTTTGATATATAATTGATGATGAAAATATGGAGTAGATCGGGTATCTTTTTGGGGTTCCGTAGGCCAATATATTGGGGTTTCCGTTGACAAGTAGTTATAATTATTTTGTTGTAAAACTTTGAGCAGCTCTCTATCTTTGGTAGTAGTTAATTGACAGTCCCATGTAGTGTGTTTGCTATTGAAGTCTCTTCCAGAGATGAAGTTTGATCCTGTCTTTTGATGTTGTGTCAAGGAGGACAATAGACGGCCGCTGCCGTAAGTTTAAAAGGTAAAGTGAGCACTTTAATGTATGTGGCCTAAAGTGTAGCTTTTTCATAATTGGGGAGAGCGTAATATTTGATGCTTTGTTTTATTAAAGTGCTGGTTTCTTCGTATCCAATTTTATTGGGATGATTAGAATGATAAGTTAAATAATTTGGGATTTTAAAATAGGATTTTTATGTGAAGTGCGTTTTAATGATTAGCATTAGGTCCATGAAGTTTTTTTACACAAAATGTACACATTTATTAAATATCAGATATTTAAGCCAAAACTCAACTACAAAAATTCGTTTAAAAATAAGAAGCAAAGATTTCGTAGCTACAGATGTCAGTGGTCCGGAAAGTTCGTGCCGATTTTCATTAAATGGCCTTGGAAAATTTTTGAATACATTACAGTTATAAAAAAACGTACGATTTTTGTACATATTCTTAAAGATGATATTTCAAGGTATCTGTAGAATAGATTGATTTGTGTAGCTTTTTGAAAATGGCGGGAAACAAAATGCATTTTAAACACTTAATACTTTTCTATTACCTAAAAAGCTAAATACCACTCAAACTACAAAAATATATGGGCTGTGTACCGGAAAACCTCTTAGCTAAAAGAGTTGTTCGAAAGTGGTTCGCTAAGTTTAGAGCTAGGATTTCGATCGTAAAAACCAACAATACTCCGGTAGATCCTCCATCACTGACGATGAGTAAATCAAGTCACTGGTCAAGAATAACGCGCGATTTATGATACGAAAGTTAGTAGAGATACTAAAAATATCGCAGACCACTATCGAAGGGTATTTATTGAAGCTTGGTTACGTAACTCGCTGCGATGTTTGGGTACCGCATTATTTTATCATCCACAGATATACCAAAAGCCTCTTGAAAATGTTAGTGAAGGATAGTTTAAAAACTGCGTCTAATTAGAACTTCGTTTGTTAGAAAATTATATTTTTATTTTTTTGCCATAAATCTGTCGTTTCAAAATCTGTAAGCGTTTGGTCGACTATAAGTCTATAAGATTTCCATCAAATGAGCATAGTTAATTACCAATCGAGCTAACAACATTGAAAATGGCACTTTGTCTTTCAAATGCCAAGTTGAAACAGCTAGTTATAGCGCAACTGCAAATCATTTATACAGTTGCAATTTACTCGTAAATAATTTTACACACCCGCGCACACACACACAACGTACACGTACTACCGAATATCCTTTTAAGTGGGTAAACATAATAGGCGGCTTTTGTAGCACTAAATTACCACTATTCCACAATGTATTGCTCATGTAGTTGCGAGCTAGCATAAAGCCATATACGCCTCTCTAAAAATCCTTTCTAGTCGCCAAAAAAACAATCTATAAAATTGTATATTATAAATTAAACGATAAGCCTCTTATATGAAACAGTGCTCGAGCCATAACAAAGTGTGTCGCCAGATCTCTGTCACGTATTAGAAATTACGTGTGCGTACTTTGATCCAGCACTGGCTTTGTACTACTGAAAGCAGCCACTGACTGCGAATCAATTAATTTATCGTCCGTGACCACTGGTTCGCCGGTTTCATGTGCTTACCAAATCGTCCCTTTACGACGCCTTGTGATATAAACGTGAGCATTGATGGTGGATTTTCGAAAAGACTTGTTTTGTGATTAGACAGAGTGTAGCGGTTGTTTATATATAATTGATGCGCTAGGTATCGACGAACAACTCAAACGAAATAGCAGCGGTATATTATTCATATCGGACATTATCTTTTGTCTCCTTATTTAAAACTCAACCAATTCTTTTTCAATCCGAAGTTTTTGGTTTGATAGGAGTCAACGAACGTAATCGTGGTCTCACTTACATGTTGATTGGTGAAAAAAATATATTAGATATGAATTTTTACCTAACAAAAAATATGACTTCGAACAGCTACTTACGATATATGTACACCTTTATGTTTCAATTTTACTGCTTCTTGTCGCAATGTTAAGCCCAGTTTCCGCGAAAACATGGTTACGATCTGTTTTTTGACTTTAAAGGACACTTTGGTTACCGAGCCATGTTCTGACAAGTCATCAACCGTTTTTGTCTTCTTATATCGCTGCAACCACTTGCTGACGAATGTTTTCGGCTTGTTCATGTACTTGGCAGTTGTTGCATGAGACATCTTCTGACATTGCAGGTAGGTACAGAGGAACACAGCCTCACGAAAGAATGATGGCGATTATGGCCTTTTACCAATTGCTAATTATGCCGAATACACTCTTACTTAATTGACTAAGTATAATAAGCTAGAAGAGTAATAACCAAAATTATCCTTGTATGGTCAGTTATATCTTTTGGTAAAAATTATTAAATTTTATTTATTAGTTTTTAATATTTATAAGTACTAACTTAAAAAATGCGTTGAATGAACAAATATGTTATTGAGTGCCTGATTCAATTTGGCAGAGTTAGGTTCAGACCAGTTGATTTCAGTTTGACTAGACCCAGCTTAGTTGCGCTACACCTTCACCTAGTGTACCACGATACTTATATGGCTGCGTAATATAAAATAATGTATAGCATACACTGTGGCTGTTGAAAACCTTAAATTTAATGCGTTTTATAATGTCTCATTCAAGTCTGAGCTACACAAGACCAGTCAATTTTTGGTATACCGTTGATAGCCAGGTAGGTAGTGGTCACTCGCGCGGTGTGTCATCGCGCATTGTCGTGCATTAGCATGAAGTCTTCATCAACAAATCTCGCAAACGAAACATGTCCTTCTAGAATGTTTCTGATGTGGCGGTCCGCTCTTAAACCTCCTCCCCGTCCTCCACTAAACACGAAAACCATTTTTTTTGTGCTTGGAAAAAAACATGCAAGAACCACCTCTGCAATGACAAAGGTATAACATATTCGTATTTGGAGCGACACAACTGCTGACCTGTCGTTCATGGTGTCGGGTAAACCATAATTATATTGTTGAATAGCATCTACTTTATTATCATGAAACAAAAGAGTTAGCGTTGTGTTATTTATTATTAAAAATAAGGCGTTAGCCGAATGTTCTTATTTTCATCGGAGATTATGTATGTATCGTCCTTCATAAATATTTTTAATTAATTTGTTGACTCTGAAGCGGATTCGTAAGCGCCAAAACTTACTTTCGTTTGTGAGGTTGCTTTAACAAACAGAAACTGTTTCCTTTGAAGGTACTTGAAAGCAGCTGCTATCCGATACAAAATAAAAAAGAGAATTGAATATAATATATTTAGTAATTGAAAGTCTGCATTTAAGTGGTAAAATTTTGTATATGTAAAGTTAGCAGCTTTGTTAACGTACGAAGTTAATCTAATTATTTATCCTACAGTCTAATGACGAGTTCTACTTGTTAAATGATAGCAACAGTTCTGCTAGAATTCTTATAAATATTATTAAGAGTTGATTTTGGAAGCGTGTTCTTAATTAGTTATAAGGTTAATTTTGCATTATCTGATTATTTGTCGCCACTTTAGCATATTGAAGAGTGCATTTCCCTGGTTTGCAGGCTCTGATTCGATTTCCGAATTATCTTCAGCCGCTGTCACACGCACTTCCGCACGTATTCAGATGCGGACGTAACGGATGTGACGAGTTTTTGTAAGTTATGTTTTTGTTCGCGCATTAGGGAGATGTCTAAATGATTGAGAATCCGATCACATCTTTTGAAACATCCTTCCGCCGTCCGCCACGCATCCTGGAACAGCGGCTTCGCAGACGATTCAATATACATATGCGTGGGGTTTATCAGCCCTACGGGATACATAAATGTTGGGCACGCAATTTGACAGATGTTCGCAATTAATGCAGCGCAGAATGTATTCGTAAGTTATTTATGGCAGAATGTTGAATCGGAACTACTTTAAGCGTCTGCCGCCAGTAATGGGAATGTCGTTACGCTTGAAGTACTTTTGAACTCTTCAAGTATTCCATCGTTTGTTTAAATTATTTCAATAATTGTGTGTGTTCTGTGTTTGTTCGTATCTGTTCTGAAACATGTTCTCATCTTTCTGAATACTCAAGTGGCTAAAATTATTTTACTTTATCAATGTTTGCATGGGAAGATATTTGTATGTATTAAAACAGTTTTTCAACCATACACTCAACAATTTTTTACAAAACATTTCTGCTTTAATGTCAATTTTTGTGGGATCTTGTAACCTTAATAAGAAAAGTAAACAGTAACTGTCACATACTAGTCACTGTCTATAACTTTAAGTGAGATTTATTATTTATATATTTATTGCCTATCTAGCAGAACGGCATCGAACCTCTAGAGAAATTGTTTTATTATTTCATAACAAGATTTTTTGTAATGTTTTCGAACATAAAAAAGTTTTGCTACTTTTAACTGCTTCGCAGACGTTACATATGAAATGTTTATATTTTGAATAATATATTAGGGAAATTTTTAATACAATTCAGCTATCTGTCTGCGAAAGCGTCAAGTAAAAATATACAGTTGCTGTATCGACAGGTTCTGCAAAATTTAATAATGGATAAGATTTCTGCGCAACTTAATCATGTCAGAAATGTCATCATGTGACTTGGCGCCCCTTGTGAGGGTAGCGCCGCATCCTTCTGAGCTTTGTATATCCATTTTACCGGGGAGGATCAGCCCGCATGTTCGTCTATCCTACTTCTTTACATACTTTGTAGCATCTCTTCATGTCTTTTAATATTATCTCTTCGTTAGCTATTCTTCACTTTCGTTTAATAATTCATTTTGATTTTGGTCTTCCCTTTTTTCTTCTTGACACTGGTTTGCATGCCGGTATTATGTGCGTTTGTTTCTTCTGGACCTGTCCTCCATATGTGCCCTAGCCATTTAACCCTTCGCTACTTAATTTTCTTGACTATGTCTTCCTCATCTAAGATTTTTTGGTTATTCCTTAATTTGTATTCGTTTACATTTGTTTTTGTTGGTCCTAGTATTCTCCTCTTGGGTATTCTTAGTATATCCTTATCTTCCTTTGTCATTGAGATTATTTCCGACGCATTATTACTGGTTTAATTAATGTCTTATAAATTTTTATTTTGGTCGTTATTGTGAGCACTTTGCTTATTAAAATTGCTGTATTAATATAGAAGACTCCGTTTTGTGCCATGATTTTTTCGTCTATCTCTTTTACTCTTCCTCTTTTGTTAGTTATTGTCATCCCTAGGTATTTAAACTGGTTAACATTACAATTTGCCCACCTTTACTATTTTATTTTCTATTTCTTTTCCGATCCTCATTACTTTTGTTTTTTTCATACTTATTTTCAATCCTACGTTTTTTCTTTCCTGATTATTTTTCCTAACAATTGTTACATTATATCTGGCCCTTTCGTAATTATGACCAGGTCGTCTGCATAGGCGATTATTTGTCCTCCTTTTGTTCTTATTGTTCCCTTGTTTATTTTTCCTGTAATGTATTCTACTGCTAACCTGTTAACTCTGTTTGATACAAATTCCTTTGTTTTGGTCATCCTCAAAATAGCACAAATAATTATTCTTTTAGCATTGCCGCTACACTCGGTTCCTTTGTGGTCTACATTAATTTTTCTCGAATCAGCGAACCAAGCTTGTTGAAGATCAATAAATCGGAGTTTGATGTTTATATTGTACTCCTACGCCTTTTCTACTATTTGCTTCATTACATATACCGTATCTATTGTTGACCTTTCCTTCCTGAAACCAAAATAATATTTCCCTATCAGTATATTTGTATTTTCTCAGTCTTTTTTGGATTATTGCTGAAAATATTTTACAAGTTACGCTTAATAGCATAATTCCCCCATCTTATGTATGGTTATTATTTTATTAATTCCATGTTAATTTCATTCTTTCCAAGTGCTTTTGCATTGCGGCTATTTACGATGTCTTTTATTTCTTCATAAGTTTGGTCTTCGGTTTCTATTCTATCAGCATCATCTACTGTAAACTCCTCCTGTGCTCGATTTTCCGTTAATAATTCCTTCAAATTTTCTTCCCATACTGTATTAAGTTTTTGTTCTGTCCTATTACCTGTCCTTCTTTATTTTCTATTTATTTTTATTTGCCGTTGTGGATTTTGCTTTGCTCCTTTGACTTTTTTAAATTTCTTAACACAATTGCTTTTATTTTGTTTTTCTATTTTTTATATCTGAAGTGAGTAATATAAAATTTCGGGTATACATAGCGTCTTGAACTAGTTCACAAAAGAAAAAGATGCAAATTTAAAGTTATTCAGTGTAAATGAAAATGAGATAGGTTTTTGTTGTTATGGGTTAAATTTAATAATCAGTTATAATAGAATTTGATTAAATTATAACAAAAATTAAGGCTCAGCTAGAAGTGGTTTAAATCTGAATGCTTTCGAAGCAGCTATATCCCATTTTTGTCTAACAGAAATTTTTTTAATGGCAATTTTGATACTATCGGGAGGAGGCTGATGGGATGGTATGATTTGAGTTGGTTAGGAGGTTTACCCGGTTTGACTATTAAAATAATTTAAGCAAACTTCAACATCAAAGGCCAATATACAGGCCGCAGAACTCCGTTAAACAATATTTGTAAAAATCGAATTCCTTTCTTGGGAAGACGTTTTAGAACAGTTCCCGTTATGAGGTCATAACCTGGTGATTTTTTACTATTTAGCCGTTTTATCTGAGTTTGGATTTCTTGTTGTGTAAATCTATGTATTGGAAACGATAGCTGTAGTGGAGCAGTTAGGTAGTTTTCAATTTCTTGATCAGGTTCGTTAGAATTTGGTTGAAAGGTGTTTTGTAAATGTTCGGCGAATGCTTCAGCTTTCTGTTTATTCGACTTTGCCCATGTTCCCGTTTCATATTGTAAGGGTGGAACATGCTCTTTAGGTCGCTTAATTCCTGTGGTTGCTCTCCAAATTGTTTGATCATTTACAGAAAGTGAACTTGTATAGTATTTAAAAGTCTCGTTCCGTATTTGTTGCAGCCGACGACTCAGTTTGTTGTTTAGTTGATTTAATCTGTTTTTGTCTTGAATATTCCGACTACGCTGCCAAACTGCTCTTGCTCTTCTTTTTTCTTTTACTAGCTCCATTATTTCGGTGGGGATGTTAGGAGTATTACATTTTAAGTTGTTTGTTTGTGGTGTTGCTCTCCATTCGGCTTCCTGTATTGTTGATGTAAAGTGGTTTGTTGCGTGCTCCAGGTCTTGATTTGTTTTTAAGCTTATATGTGTATCTAGATTTTCAGTAATATAATCTTCGAACACTTTCCAGTTAGTTTTGGCATTTGCTAAGAGTAGGTTTTGGTTTTTGGTACAGTATAGTTGCACGCACTGTAGCTATTACAGGCGTATGGTCAGATGAAATATCATAGTTGGGAATAATATCCATGTAGTTTGCTGACATACCATGGGTAATAAAGAAATCGAGTAAATCAGGAATTTTATTGGAATCTGAGGGCCAATATGTTGGACTTCCCGTTGATAGAAAACCGTATTTGTTATCTATTATTAGTTTAAGTAGTTCTCTGGCTTTTGATGTTATTAGTCGTGAGCCCCCAGTGTGTATGCTTTGTATTGAAGTCTCCTCTCGTTAGAAATCTAGGTCCTAGTAGTTCAAAGAAGGGTTGTAACATTTGTTTAGTTAAGTTAAGTTAAGTGGTGGACAGTAAACACTTGCTATGACTAGAGGTGCTGGCAACCTCTCAACTTCTATCATAGTGGCTTATAGATAGTCTGTTCTGTATGAAGGTAACTGATAATGTTTAATGGAGCTACGTACTATTATAGCTGAGCCACCATCCGCGGTGTTATCTGGATGCGTTGTGTGATATACAGAGTATTGAGGTATTGTTAGATAAGATCTTGAGGTGAAGTGTGTTTCTGAAATTAGTGATACATCAATGTTATTAACACGTATGCTTTCTGTGTTGTAGTCTGTTAGCGTTTCACTGTGCTATTTTTAAGAACTTGGCCATTATTGGATGAGTTTATTGATGACTGTAGTTAACATATTTAGTATCATACTATTGTGCTGTAGTAATTGGTTGAACATATTTTTGAATTCATGAAGAAACTGTTTAAGACTAACATCTTCTGAGGATGAGGGTTGATTTCGGGCTGCTTCCGCATAATTTAAATGTGTATATGTTGGCTGGCTAGGGTTAGTGTAAGGTTGATTATTTTGGCGTTTTAAGAATGGAAAATTTTCTCTTGTTAGGTTTGGAGGTCTTGGGGTTATTTGTTGCTTGTTGGGTTGGTATTTTCGTTGAAGCTCTTGATATATGGAGCACCCCTTATAGTTAGCTGAGTGGGGTCCTTCGCATAAAATGCATACAGCTGAAGTTGCTCGGGTTTTTTGACAACTTTTTGTATCATGAGGACCCGCGCATTTCACGCAAGCAAAAGGTCTACTGCAATAACTTTTTGTATGTCCATAGTTCTGGTAGCGAGTACATTGTACAATATCTCTGGTTGTCCTTGGTGGTTCAATTATATTACGTTTATTTTTCAGTGAATGTATGTTGTATATATCTTTGTTGTTTGTAGCTGGTTCAAGGTCTATAAAGAATATTGGCAAAGGATCTTTGTTTTGTCTGTTTTTTACGTTCATAATGTTACGCACTGTGTGTCCTAATTTTTTAAGGGCATTTTTGATGTCATCAATCGGGGTAGTGTGGTGTAGATGTTTTTATACAACTCTGTAGGGACGATTTTCTTTCATTTGATACGTGTGATATATAATATTGCTATCTTGCATCTGCTTAATAAGTTTACGGTACGTATCAGGGGTATTTGCATTTATTTGAACTACATTATTGTGTAAGCTTTTTGAGGTGTATTGTTCTTCCACTATTGTTTGTAAGTTTGTGATCATCTTACCATAATCTAAAACACCGTGTACAAAAATTGGTGGTGGTTTATATTCAGTTAGGTTTTGATGTTCTTCGTTTTTTTGTTTGTTTGATTCATCTTCCTCAGTTAATACTGAGTATCTATTTTTATTTGTAGTTACTGGCTCCTTTACAGTATTAGTAGTTTGTGTGTGAATCTTTGTTAACCATTTTCGTTTATTATTCGAAACGCGTTGCCAATTATTAGCAGGATTAATTTCCATTTCTTCGTCGTCTTCGGAAATTTCGCTTATGTTACTTTTATCTTGATGTGATTGATTGATTGTTGTAACGTGATGCTGACTAGAGTAAATTTGTGGCTGGTTTAACGTTGATTGATACTGTGGTAAATAATAGGATGGGTTAGGGAGTGATAAGTATGTTGATAAGAGCAGTTGAGTTGTATGTTGGGTAAAAACAGTGATTGAAGAATTTGTAGATGATTTCCATTCATATGTTGCTGGTTATTAACGTTATATGCGCCGTTAAAGCCGTTTCCGTCGGCAGCATTTTGTTGGTAGGTACTTATTAGATTTTTCTTATTATTAAAAAATCCTTTTAAAGTAATTTAAATAAAAATGTTCGCTTATAGTTTGTTAACTATTTAAAGTTGATATCATAAGTTGACTAAAGGTCACACTTTATCGCACAGCACTTGTTATTTCGCAGACCGTTCACAGCGTCTTTACTCTACGAAATACAAATGCGGACTCATGTGTTGTATTATGTGGGCAAATTTGGAAGATTATGTCACAGTATTCATTATACATTACAGAATATTCCGAATTTGTTGATTAAATTACATAAAGTAAATTTTATTAATATTGCACACTATAACTAACTTATTTGTATATTGAAATCTTTACTTTAAATTATCAAAAATAGAATAGTATGTGTAGAAATATGTCTTATAATTATTTTTAAATTTAATTCATTTGTTAAGAGTTTTAGACCACAATTCATAACGTTTACTTGTTACAATGGAATAAAGTGTGCACATTCAAAAGTATTTTACGTTTGGCCATAATAATTATGTGTCAAGCTAGGTCTGAATTATGATTATCAAAAAAATATTTTTAGAATGTCATCGAGATCCACATTTGCAATTTTATTTAAATAAACAGAAGCAATGGCATTATGTAAGATAGTAAACCTTAAATGATTACGTATGTATGTTAATGTGAATTTTATGTTAGTAAATTTATCAAAATGTTTTATTGTATCTAGGTTGGTTATTTAGTTTTTATTTTTTTGTTATAAAGATATAAAGATTATGGTAAATGTTTATCAAAATAATTTATTTTGTGAGAGGGAAGGCACCCGACGTTTGGAAGGGCACGAAGGATTAGAGAAGAAGAAAAAGAGAGGGAAGGTAATATTATCATCTGCCATTTGTTAATATCCATATAATAAACTTATATTAGATAATTACAAATATTAAATGGTTACAAGGGAAGTGATTAATACAGATTTTTCGTTGATAAACTGTGAAAAAGAAGATTCAGATTTAGTGAATTTATGACAAATGCGTTTCAATAATCGTGCGAAGAATTTCTTGCATTTCGATACTTTGAAAAAAACCACTGAAATTTGGAGTTTTAGAAATACCAAATATTAAATAAATTAGGAATAAAGCATCTGTATTGGAATTAGCTTTTTCATTACTTTCGATAATACAGCGTAACAGTTAGGACCTTCAAAAATGATTGGCACTTTTTCTCAAAACTATTATCACAGTCTTATCTTAACCTTGTATCACAGCTTGAAATTCGTGTCCAGTGCGTATATGAAGGCTGTAGTACTACTCGATGTCACCAGATGATGTTAATGGAACGTACATAAGGAAAGGTAGCAAGTTACTTGTATAGTGTTGCGAGTGCAGTTGTGAACAAAATGGAAGGCTATGGGAGCAGACAATTGTAGACAGCGATGGATGCCATAATGTCTTTAAGGGAGCGAGTGACTACCTCTAATATCCACATGAAGTCAGTAGTATGTAAGTACGGAACACCAACTAGCAAAAATTTAAATGTAGCCAAAAGCATTAAGCGTCTGATAATGTGCGCAAACAAAACATTATCCAATGAGGATAACTACGGTCTCTGTATAGCAAAATAAAAGGGTGTAGACATATACCAACAGTTCCTGCAGCTGTACAACATGGATTACGAGACATTCTTTAAGTGTTTGGTCACAGGCGAATTATTATTCTAGCATAATATGCTGAAAAATAAACTCTGGTCTACGTAATGACAGCACATTGGAAACCTTTGTCCTAAGGAGCCACTACTAGGATTGTTTATTCTAAATATAAAAATCTAAATATAAATTGTCTTTGCCGATGAATTGGCCGTCTCCTTGTGAGAGCATTACTAATGAGTAGTACTGCAAGTCATTGATGTGTCTCCGCTGACGCCATAAACAATAAATATAAATCGCGTTACTTTAACATGACAGTCAACTCACTTTGCCATCTTCTAGATTTTCAAATACACTGTACTGCCTTACGTCCCATGTTTTTCGAATCTTGCTCGAGTAAGAGACAATACTCAGTAAGAAGTTCTCTTCCGGTGGCAAGCTCCATCTCGTTAAAACTGGTTCTAATCGTAGTCCTAACAGCGTTGTTGGCTTTGTTCTACAAAAAGTACGGGATAATGATTTTTCCACCCCACGATGCATACTAAACAGCACAATTTGTGGATGCATTCGTTTTTCGTGAATAGCACGTGGATTTTTAATAGGCCAAATGTGACAATTTTGGCGATTTACAAAGCAATTTAAGAAAAATCTCTATCGCCTTAGAATAAATAAAGGGAACATTGTGTATATTTATGACCGTTTTTGTCACATTTTGTGCAAAAGCAGAAGTACCAAATTCTACTTAGTTTTCAATTATTCCATGGGCGCGGGTAAACGTTTATCATTTTAATTATTGTTTTACACTTTATAACTTGCAATATGCATTCTTTAATTACGTAGAATTATATATTCGAGTTTATCTCACGCTATAATTTTATAATGAATGAAATTAGTTTATTTGATTTTCTTTGTTGTTTATTACTATATATATAACCCGCATGCAGGGGATTTAGTATATGTCATAGGCTCTGCTCATATGAGTTTTTATCTTTTCTAGTGTGTAGCTTTAAATTATATGAACAAGCGGCCATATTTTTGCACAGATTGTGTTTATTTATTAAGTTAATACATTCAAATTTGAATTACACTAAAGCGTTTCTACACAGTTTCTACACCAACTGTACAAATGCAAAATTCTAATGTTCACAGAACACAAACGACGTGCACTTTAAATCCTAAAATACATTTTGGATCTATATTTTTGCGACAGTATCTAACGAATCCGAAAAAATTACTCTGCCCGAGTAAAAGTAGTAAATGTGGGAAAATTTATTATAACTTACATTTTATCGGGATTGATTTGGATACCATGATTACTCATAAGATGTTCTACATATGAAAAATTCTAGAGGGTGAAATGTTTAATATTTCTTTACACGCCAAATTATTTACAATTTGTCTTTGTGGACAATGCGTACATCTTACATCTGAATATACAAAATGACACGCAAGCAACAACCTAGTAGCTCAAGTTTTTTTTATAGTACCATCGTAATTGAGACTTGTTTTAGCTTTCTTGCAACTAAACTTAATGCTAACTTAAATCTGCTACACCACAGACGCCCACGAGAGAAGTAGAACTCAAACCCGCTCGTTTTCGGCGTGCAGTCGAGAATCAAGTCCTCAAGTCACTTGACTACACCTCCGACCCATTAACAATATGAAATCTCAACTTCTCTGGAAAGGGTAGCTTTTGAAAATATTAAAAAGTGGACTTCCTTTTCACTTACTATTCATATTCTAAAGTTTTTTAAAATTCTATGGCATTTCTAATCCAATGCTTTTAAATGTAATACACAAAAAAGGGCTTGAATTTTAATGTGATTGTTCAGTCAAACGGGATCCATGACTTAACAGCATTTTATCGTAAAAGCAAATAATTTGGATCAGCTGCAAAATTACCAAACTTGCATTCGGCTCGTACGATTTCCGCCAAGCTTGTTATTGCAGCTATTTGAAGTAATCTTGTTTTAGTTACTCTCGTTAAAGCACTTTAAAGTTCGTAATGCGGCTGCAATCGACATGCTGTCAAGTTACAACGCTTACCATGCTCGGCTACTGCGTTCTATCGAAGAATGAAAATCGCGTCGGGCGGGTGGCGCCCGGCATTGTCCTTGCGGGTGACGAAAGTCGCCAGCAGCCGGTTAATTGCGGAACGCACAGAATTTTCCAATAAAACGCTCCTTTATGTTGGGAAAGTTTATACTGCGAAGCCGGCGACGCTCGCCTAAAAAATCTGTTAGCTTTTATTTCCGCTTAACTATTACGGCCAATAAAACTGTGCCAGAAGCTGTTCCAAACTTAAACGTAGATTAATGGTCCAGTTAGAGTTTATGGTTACCGGACGTGGTGCTTCGACCGGGAACTTCCAGCAGTTTGCTAATTTGTAGAGCGCCGTTTACTTTGCAGAGTTTGCATACCTTGATCGATTGCGAGTCTTTGCATATTAAAAAGCTACTTCAACTTGGCAGACCTGCCCCTGGGAAGCGATGGGAACGTAGCATGGTGGTTTTCCATTGATTGTGTATACTGTTCGGTGAAGCATCAACGCCGCTAGAGTAATTATGCAAGCAAACAATAAATATATATACTAAGTATATAACTTATTCTAGAACAGTGTAGAACAAACAAACGGTAACTAGAAATATGTATAAAATTTTTCAAAATAATCACAACTGAAAATTATGTTACTTGTGCTTTCTCCGCGACTCCATCAACATCAATCTACAGCATTGTATTCTTTTAATAATGTGTATATAAGGTTTTTTGTTTGTTTTTACAAAATGTTTTGACTTGAAATGAGTTCCAAAGATGGGATTTTGGCGTTTTTTAAATATTCAGGCTTAGTTAGTTGCTTGATTTTTGAGTAACTAATTAATGCAAGTTATTCTCAAGGTGTATAAAAATACCATCATTTTAAGTGTTATCTTGTGTGCTCTTTTGATTCTTAATAAATAAGAACCTTTTTATTCCTTTATTGGAGTTTATATTTTGTCCGAATCTGAGCGGAACGATAACTGTGACAAGAGATGTCAATCAGTAACAGCTATAAATTAATAACTTTAAATAAATCAACAACGGGCCCTACTTACCTACTGAAAGACAAGGGTTTATGCTGTTCACAACATCTTGAATATCAGGCATACAGTAAGCAAACAACCTTTAATTATCTTTTGTGTTGATCTAGGGGCCTTGCCAAGCAATAAGGAGATATATAAAATAAAATACATACTCATTATGAAAATAACTATCGAATCCCTCATAAAAAGAAAACCATTCTTCAATGTCTCCGATATCATCTCTATGAGTATTCTAAATTCTACTGTACGATACTATTTAAATGACTGCAAAAACTCGAAAAATACGCCAGATATATGTGCACGCTGGGAGAACAACAAACAGTGAACTATAAAAGGTCGCATGGTATACAGAAACCTACGAAATATTAAAGGTATAATTCTATTATTTCAAAGCAACGTTCGAGAACATATAAACAGATCATAATAAGATACAACCAGCAATACCTCCTATACTAACATCACTTTTAAACCACACGGAACAAGTCAAGTCACAGACCTTACAACTCAATTAAACTTCTTCTTTAACGAATTTAAAGCAATGTTCACCCAACTTGTTAATTAAAACGGAATGATACTCAATATGCTAGATGCATTTGTTGTGAAGGTATGGAACCTTATGTTTTATTCAAAGTATTGTCCATCGCTAGCCACTACTTTTTCCCATCTTTCTGGCAGCATACGGATACCGCGTCGGAAGAACGCTTCATCTTTTGAGGCTATCTACGAATCGACCCAATTTTTGGTATCTTCATATGATCTGAATTGCTGCTCAAACAGGACATGTGCCATCGATCGGAACAAGTGATAACCGGAAGGGGCAATACCTGGTGAATACGGCGGGAGGGGTAGGACTTCCCAAATGAATGTTTCCAAGTAGGTTTTGATCGGCGCTGCAACATGTGGACAAGGATTATCATGCAGGAGAATAATTTTGTCGTGTCTGAAGTAGTAGTGGGCGCGTTCTTCCTTGAGTTCTCGGCTCAATCTCATCAATTATGTTCGATAGAGAGCCCCAGTAATGGTTCTGTTCGGTTTGAGTAACTCATAATACACTACAACAAGTTGATGCCACCAAATACACAACATGAGTTTGTTCCCATAAATATTCGGTTTGGCTGTCGATGTTCAAGCATGGCCACGTGGTCCCCATGATTTCCTCTTCTTTGGGTTATCGTAGTGGATCCATTTTTCATCACTAGTGACTATACGATGCAAGAAACCCTTCCGTTTATGCTTGGCAAACAGCATTTCACATGTGCAAAATCGGCGTTTAACGTTTCTCGGCTTTAATTCATATGGAACCCAATTATCTTGATTTTGAATCATTTCCAACGATTTTAGACTATGTGAAATTGCTTGTTGAGTCACTCCTAATATAAGTGCAAGTTATTCTTGCGTTTGGCAGGAATCTTCCTCTAATAATGCTTCCAATTCCGCGTCTTCGTACATTTTCGGTCTTCCACTACGTTCTTTGCCTTCGACGTCATACTCACCGTTCTTAAACTTATGAAACCACTCACGACAACTTCTCTCACTTAAAGCAGCCTTACCATATGCTTTTACAAGCAATTTCTTTAAATTAAAGAAGTAAATCAAAAGTTCCCGCAAATGACGCTTATTCGGCTCAAACTCGATATTTTCGCACGAGAAAAATTATGTAATGCTGATAAAAAATCGCTAATATTTTAAGGTTATGGTGTTGCCAGATGTCGCCCAACTTTACGATATAATGTTTTACATCTGACAATTTCAACCATAACTTACTGGTGGGGCCATCTTTTCTCAAACAGTGAAGACTTATTTGTACTCCCTTTAATTAATCTGTTGTTCCTATTTATCTACAGGTGAATCAAGGTATTGACTGACAAACATAAATAATTTTGAACTTCTTTGTTTCCAAGAATATAGGCACAAATTACATTATTATTGAAGCAAATTGGGACCTCTCAATGAATCATACATTCATTATGGCAACTCTAAATACATATGTAATTAATCGATGCAAACCGTCTAGGATGAGCTCACCAAGAACCGATTAGACAGTATTTCGCAATTTTATCCTAATACTAACTAATCACAGTTGGCTATTTTAATAGACAATATTAGAAACAACATGTAAATCTACACTTTATTATTCATCATAAAATTAATAAATGAGGAGCCAGATGCAAATACTAAAAGAGCCGAAAGTCAATTGATAGATCGACTATAATAGGCTCGCTCACAAGACAACTATAAATAGCTTTGTTAAATATAGTTAACACTGAATATTAGACAAATGTTGGCAGCCTATCAAGGAACACTAAAAAATCTAAGAGGTCTATTACCCACATCTCTCTATGACAAGAAGATGATACTTGGGCAAAAACTGAAAAGGAAAAACCTATTATTTTTGGTGAACATATTTTTAAAGTTTTCAGCACACCAGTGTACCAATAATAACAGGGATGCCCTGATAATATGCTATTTCTGTAGCCCATACCCAATGATATTTGCAATTAACCCCTACTTCTTATCAGAAATTAAACATGAGATAACAAGATGCAACGACTACAAAAGCCCGAATTCGACTTGACTAATGAGAAAATACTTAAAGAATTGCTTAGGAAAGCTATTGTCCTGCTAACCATAAAATATAACAGTATGCCAAGATACTTTCCACTAATTTGGAAATTGCTCAAATCAGATTAATTTCTACACCAGGTAAGCCACCGAGCAATGTAACATCTTGTCGGTCTATAAGTCTGCTACCAATTGTATCTAAAATATTTGAAATATTTTTGCTACAAAGACTTATTGAAGTCGTAAGCCTTAACAAAATAATACCTTCGCACTAATTTAAATTCCGCGAACAGTGGTAGAATCGTAAAAGTAATTTTCTCAGGTGTAGAAGAAAAAATGTATATACAGCTGCACTTTTAGATATTTAACAGACGTTTGATCGAGTTCGGCATGACGGCTTTCTATATTAAATTCAAGTTTCTTACCCCTTATTACATTTTATTTACCATATATCCTATCGCAGTTAATTGCTTGAAAAGTCTTTCTACTAACTCATCAAATCAGGTGTACCCCAAGGAAGCATTTTGGATTCCCTCTTCTACCTCATCTTTACGATCGATATTCCTACCACAAATAACACCACAATCGTCGCTGTAGATGAAGATTCACAAATTGTCACCGAAAACCTATAAATTTATCTTGATCAGCTCTAATCATATCCAGTAAGTACAAATGAGTCAAATCACTTTTATAAGTGAATAAGCGGACTGTCTAACTGTGTTAATAAAGGGGGACTCAAGTACCAGTTAGAAACCGTGTAAAATTCTTGGGGACTACATATAACAGCAAATAAAACACAAATTAAGATAAAATAGAAACAAACGCATTAGCTTCTTAGATGCAATTCAAAGCTCACAACATAAACTCCTATTGTACGAGTTCATGCTTCAGACATTCCACTAGTAGAAGAAATCTGCAGACTCACCACCAATTACGTAGATAGACTTGCAGGACATTCAAACGAACAAGTCAATCAGTTGAAAAACCTCCAATTGTAGTAATCTATAGTGCTAATAGGAGTATTATCATTGGATAACTTTTATCTCATTTACTTATATCTTTTTCGGGGCAATTTGTTTTAACTGTTAATTTAAAAAATAACAATATTAATAATTTCAACAATCGTAATTGTTCAAATTTTGTCAGAGTTCTGTGTGCGAAGTAGATTAGGGTGCAAGTCGCCTCCTTTTTCCTTCTACCTAAATTTTTTAACTATTAAAATATGTTACCTGCTTTATAGACAAACAACCACAACTATAAATTAACTTTCGTAACGGTTTTATAATAAATTTAATATTAAAAATTGTTTATACGTTTTTAAATTTTAAGTGCTCTTACTAAATAGCAAGCTTATCAACATATTGAGATATAACTATATATGAGGTTTGCACGGAAGGGTGTAGGAATTAGGAAGAAAAATATTAAATGTTGTATTTTTATTATAATTAATTTGTTAATTAAAGAGTTTAAAAATAGAGAACTAGTTATTATATAATATAACATCTTAGTACAATTTATTCTAAATATTTTTATAGTTTATTCCTTTGTATAGTTTATGCTAATCGTAGAAATTAACCAAAAACAGTGAAAACACCATTAGTATATTTCTTCTTCTAAATACACCAATAGCCATATATAATGGTTAAAGCTTGATGTGTCTGTGAGATTTTGGTTTTACAATTATAATACTGAATGTCCTAAATTAAAGTTTCGATTTGATTGAGTGCGGATTTCCGGAATGTAGTGGCTATGGAGCATTTCTCAATTTTACAAAAATTATTGTATGGAGAAAGTTTAGTAATTATCATGATTATCATCATGAACCTAAGCCGGGACTACTATGGTCATCAAGAACTGACGAAAACGCAAAGAGCGTACGACATTCCGTTTTCAGACTCCTGATCTATCTGTTCGTAAACGGGGAAGTGTTTTGAATGTGCCTAAATCATCATTACACCGCTTTCGGCGCAAAGATTTGTGTTTACCCTCATAAAATTCAATTTGTGCAAGAATTAAAGCCCAACCATGTCAGTCAGAGACTTCAATTCTTTTACTGGGTAACTATGTGAGAGGAATAATCGGTCCGTACTTCTTTAAAAGGAAAGGGCCCGCACGTTATCAAGCTGAAGAATTTCTTGGTACCTGAACTTCAAATTTTTACTGGCTATAATCAAAGAACATGGATCCAGCAACATCGCACATTTTTAGCGTGTTTCTGCCACGAGTTCGTGAAATTTCACCCCAAAAATTGATTTCCAGAAGAGGTGATATAAACTGGCCTTCATGCAACCCTGATTTGACTCCTAGGGATTTTTCTTGTGGGAATACTTTAAATCAAAAGTACAGGTGTGACAGAAAAGTAATAAGACTGATTTTTTATTTACCAAAGTTTTTATTTTTTTCAACCATCAATATTATCCCCTTCAAAGTAGTTCCCCTGGACAGCTACACACCGATCGAGACGTTGTTCCCACTGTTGGTAGCAGCGTTGGAAGTGTTCAACCGGTATGGTCTTCAGCATGTCCGTTACACTCTTTTGGATGTTTTCTAAAGTCCCAAAATGACGTCCTTTGAGGACATTTTTTAGTCTAGGAAAAAGGAAAAAGTTACAGGGACTGAGGTCAGGTGAATAGGGGGCTGGGAACCACAGGAATGCCTTTTGAGGCCCCTTTTGCATGTACAAATGTTCAGTCAAAATTTAATGAACGGTAAATCTGTTCAAATTTAATTGTTCACTCAACATTCTTAATGTTAAACGACGGTCTGATCTCACAAGAGTGTTCACACGTTCGATGTTTTCGAAGTTGAAGACCTCCCTGAACGGTGTTCATCTTCAACGTGTTCTCTGTCTTCCAAAAATGATTTGTGTCAGCGAAAAACTTGAGCTCGGGATAAAGAATGTTCCCCATACGCCTGTTTTAACTTTTTAAACGTCACACTTGCCGAGTCTCCAAGCTTAACACAAAATTTAATGGCACAACGTTGCTCCAAATTCCGCTGTTCCATTTTGCGTGACGCACAACCAAAATACGACTTCACTAATAGCAGTCACAAAAATCACGTAGTTAACGGAACGAGTTGAAACTCGCACTGAGCTATGGGAGGGTATTTATACACGTGCTCTATCAAGGACAACAGCGTAGCGTTGCCAGATCGCTTGCAGTGTTGCCAGTCTCATTACTTTTCTGCCACGCCTTGTAACCAGCAGCAATCCGTGATCTCTAATCCAATTGAAAGAAAATCTCCGTCAAGAAATGGCAGCCATTACATGGACTACGTGCCGCGCAATGCTCAGGAATTTTGCTTCTCGCTTAAAAGTGTGTCGTGAGTATGCAGGATCACAATTAAATGACACTGTTTTTAAAAAATAAATTTCCCAAAGTCTATATTTTAATAGTAAATAAAGTTTTTTAAATAACGTTGTCTTTGTTTTTTTTTTATAGCTACCTTGAAAAGAAACTTTCTTTTGGGACACCTTGTATTTCCACTATTTGAGATGTTAATTTTATACAATAGACTTGTCTTAGCTTCTGAGAATAGTTAGTGATGACTACAATTGCAACAAAGTAATTTAGTTAGTTTAGTTTGGTAGGTAGCATATCTAAGAACTAAAAGTTGTTTTATAATGGTACAAGCAATTAAGTCAAGACTCTTCTATGTTTTTTTCTGATTGTGCTGAATGTTGATCTAAACATTTTCAAATAAAATTGTGTCACACAATTTCTTCAATTTTTTATATTTTTTACTTCACGCTTTAAGTGAAAAATAGGTTTTGACTATTTTGTGCGTTTTATTCTCTGGAACTATTGCATCTACATCGTCTGCGACTAATATATACCTACGAAAATACCTCTATTAGTGGTTATAGCTTCATACCTATTTTCCATGCTTTTGACAAGGTTTTCTGCATAATAATTTGACAAAGATCGCCGTATCTTCTTAATTTGAAATGACATTTGCATTAACTTTTCTTTAAGTTTTATTTTCATGTACGACCACACATTTTTAATGGAATTAATATCTAAAGAAATTGCTAGTCATTCTATCGTGACGTTGTTTTGCTGCTTCCACACACTGCACAGTTTGTTGCGATGTTTAGGGTCATTGTCTTCTTGCAGAACCTAACTTGTTTTGTCAAAACTCTTTAGCAGACTTCAGTCAGTATTTCTGGTAGACGGTGCACATTTTTTCAACGTTTAAATTGTCCATAAACAAGAAGAGGCAACCGAAACCGCGTTTCATAGACATCTCCAACCATGCACTTTTTCAGGGTGTTTTACTGTGCGCTGAAGAATCCTCTTACTTTTTGCCGACAACGCTTTTGATAAGGAAGACCATACGCAGAAAGAAAACTGTTGCGTGAATATAACATTGTACCAATCTCAATTTCAATTTTCCTTTGCCCAGCTAGTCGTTTTCCCATGTTTTTTTCTGATAACAAAAGTTTCTTTAAGGTTGATAAACAAAACGGTTTTTTCACGTAGACGACTTCAAATTATATTTAGAGACCTGCACTTATTTGAGCACAGCACAGCGAAAGTCCTGGCTTATCCTCAAAGAGACGCAAGATTGCTTTATCCTTCTTAGTTATTATGACGAGGGGTGTTACGCTGTTCGTCAGATCATCTACATTCCCGACCTCAAAATATTGCTTTACCCACTTCTTAACGAATGCCTCCGACTTAGACATATATTTTGCAGCCGCTTTATTCGCCAGTTTTGGCCCTTTCGCATGATTCACTAAAAACACTGCCTCACACTGCTCCAAGAATTTTGCAATATTATAAAGATAACTAATTCACCGACATCAACAACACAATGTGTCGGAAAATTTATATACTGCGCAAAAGAGCACGAAAGAGAGATTCAAACGGATTAAAATAGATGGCGCTTACCAAATGACGACGATCACTTCTTTTGATTGAGTTTTTCTCGACTTGGCTTTCTATAAATTACTGTTGTTCTGTTATGGTAAAGTCAATCAATTAGTGTATTACTCTGGTAAACTGTAATAAATTTGAATTTACGGTTTGCCCAATAATGTTGGTTATTTGATTACTATAAAAGTCTGTAACCCTAAATCAAGAGATGTGTGGATATTAAACAATGTTATTTTTTTCTCTGGTGTGTTTTACATATTCATTAAAAATTGTGTTAGTTTTTAAAATCTTAATTTTATATTTTGAATCTGAACTGTAATCTAAGTTCAAATACATATATGATTATAACAGATAAGAAGAAACTTCTATATTCTCACTCATTTTTGTCGTTTAACCCTAATATTTTTGCCAATACATTATTTTTAGATACATGTGTGTGTTGAAAAGTATTGTATCTCCTCGCATTTCGTCTGTGCATCGGCCACTTGATTGTTCCAACTCGTTATTGTTTCTCGAACAGTGGTAGCACACAGCACCGTCAAAATGAATCATTGTCCGAACTCTCTGACCAAAGCGGGCGGGCAGAAAGTAATAACATAGGAAATTGCTTTTTCGCCAGGCACAATTAATTAATGTAATTAATCTCGCTCCCAGTAAACAGCACGCCGCCTGCTCGTTCGTCTTATGCAAGTGCATAGGTGCACTTCAGCGCGCGCTCCTGTACGTTCTGCGTGCAGCCCGGAAATTCGATTAATTGCTGGCCGAACTTCCAGACTGCCCTGAAAACGGAAAGCTGTCCGGGCCACTCCGCCCTCGTGGAATGTTTTTGCTCGGGTCGCAAAACCCAATTTTCCATTTCACCCCATTAAACCGCCGTTAAATTTCAAGGCGGCTACCGGCGATGTGTTCGCGCAGAAAGAGCACGTGGCGCCGGGACACGCAGCCCGCTGGAATTGGCAGGGGAATTCTTAGGGCATTGCATTATTACAGGGTTCCGTGGATAAGGATACGCGTACGTTTTATGTCCTATAATTGGCCCCCTAATAAGGCGAGGTCTCTTTCGTGGCGCGTTGATGCTAGCGCTGCTAATTTTCGAGACGCGAAATATGTTACAGCGGGAATAATTTTCTTTTTGCTTAATGGTGGTCCCACGGCAGCCAACTAAATTGCATAACATTATTTATGAAACTACAATACTAGTATTTCCAGGAAAAACTAGAATCAGATTTCTGGAAAATAAAAATGTACATTAAATCGTATAATTATTGAGAATGTGAAACACATTCTTCCTGATTATTTTGAGTATTTAGTTAATTTCAATAAATGTACTGACTTTCTAAATTCCTAAATAATATCAATTCATTAATCAATTGGAATTTTTTTATTCTTTGTTTCATTTATTTAATATAGAATTTTTATTGTAATTTTTTTGCGTTTTTCATTTTTTAAGTCTATTAAAGAAACAGAGAGGGCTTAAAAAAAATTAAAACGGGTCATGTTCTTTATAATCAAAAATATATTTTAATTTTAATTTAATTTTTTAAAAAGTCTAGAGAAGAGGATAATAAAATTGGGATTAACCTATAAGGTGTTGGAATTAATTCGTAGCGTTTTTTTAATGAAAAAAAATTATTTATTTTAAATGAAAATCAAAAATACATTAATTAAAATATCGCCCATCGCTTTCTACCACTTTTGATCATCTTTCGGGCAGGGAACAAATACTGCGTTGGAAGAACGCTTCGTCTTTAGATGCACTCCACGAATCAACCCATTTTTTGCAATCTTCGTAAGAAGTGAAATTCTGCTCAGACAGGCTATGAGCAACCGAACGAAATAAATGGTAATCAGAAGGAGCAACGTCTGGAGAATACGGTGGGTGGCGTAGGACTTCCCATTTAAGTGTTTCAAGGTATGTTTATACAAGTTTTGCGACGTGCGGACGAGCAGTGTCGTGCAGCAAAATGACTTTGTCGTGTCTTTCGGAGTATTCCGGCCGTTTTTCTTCCAATGCACGGCTCAAGCGCATCAAATGTAGTCGCTAGCGATCCCCAGTTATGGTTTCATTCGGTTTCAGCAGTTCATAGCAAATTACACTCCTCAGATCCCACCGAATACAGAGCAGGAGCTTAGACCCACGGATATTTGGCTTTGCCACTGTTGATGGTTGGCCGGACTTAACCCATGACTTTCTGCGCTTGGGATTGTCGTAATGGATCCATTTTTATCTCCGGTGACAATTCAATGTAAAAAACCTTTTCTTTTTTACCGTTGAAGCAGCGATTCACACGTTAAAAAACGCCTCTCGATGTCCCTTGGTTTCAATTCATATGGGATCCAATGTCCTTCCTTTTGGATCATGCCCAAACTTTTAAGACATTTTCTACCGTTGATAAGTCAACTCCAATTATGTAGACAATTCTTGAAGTGTTTGACATGAGTCTTCATTGAGCAATGCCTCCAAATCATTATCTTGAAATTTTTTCGGCTGACTCCTGCCATCCAAGTCAAAATCACCACATTTAAAACGTGCAAACCACTTCCGACACGTTTGCTCAGCTAGAGCATGTTCATCATACACTTCCACTAAAATACGATAAGCTTCAGCAGCACTTTTGTTCACATTAAGGTAATGAAGTAAAACTCCCCGCAAAACACTTTTTTCCGCACAGATGTTTCACGATGAATACATTACTGTAGCTAACAACAAAATACTGTACTACCTACGCCATCTCTTGTAAAACGCTACGAATTAATTCCAACACCTTATAATAAAAAAATCGTAAAGACAGACAATAGCAATAAACTATTTAAACATTTATAATATAGTTCATTTATTATTCACGTACAATTACATTATATTTTTCAGAATATGCTTCCATGGCTTTATGTACATCTTCTTTTAACTTTCTTTAACATCTTTATGTTAGCTACTCATAGCTCCGACTACCTTTTTATTTCACGGAAGCCTACACTCGGTTTTGTAAATCTATAATTCAAAATTAGTTTCAGTGACAAATATAATGTACATGTGTATACGCATTAGAAATCCAACTCAAAGGACCAAAAATGTGAACACACGCTTGTAAGAAACGCGTAATAGGCGCTGGTTGCAAAAAAAGGTAAAATGCGTTAGAAAAAACAATAAATAGAGAAAAGTCAAACCAAATCGCACAGACCACTTATATTTATCAAAATTAGAGCTAATTATTCCTAACTTAATCTAACTAGCCAAGGTGAGCTAGTTAAACAGCGCTGACATCAGCGGCGCCAGCCAGGCCTGATGTAGGCAGCTGTGACAATGCTGCTGGTCCGGCAACGTAGACGTCTGAATGACGAAGCCAGCGGGAAGTCAGAGAAGCAACGATTTATTTGGTGTTCCTCCCTTCTGAGCAGAGATTTTTCTTAATGGTATCTTCGACCCACTGATAGAGAAAGGTAGGGATACATATTTGTTACTTGCCAATCAATGGGAAGACCTGGGAGCGACTCGTGAAAGCATTTGTCCTTGCAGTTTTACATCGGGATGGTAGATCCTGTTCAGAGCGGGTGGACGAATTGAGGCGGATAATTTGATCTGAATTTTAATACTCGAATGCGTTATTAACTTCGCGAGGCAAGCAACGTCAGCTATCACGCCTGTTCGGTATGATATGCAGGTGAAGGCTAGCAGCAGGTCAAACATTTTAAGGTTGAATTTAAACATTTAATTTTCAAACAGCAGAGCGGGTAAAACCCCAATATAAATTAAAATGGAAAAGGCACGATTCGGCCACATGTAAATTACATATGATCGTACTGCCGTTCAAGTTGAGAAATGTACAATGTGCCCCTTCTCCGTCTTCATGATAGTATTTAGACAATAGCAGAATTTATCCCACGCAGGATGAAAAATGTCTTGCATCACTGAATCCACCGTAGCTGTGATACGGTTTCTTAAATCGTCCAAAGTTGTTGGTAGAGGTGGTACATAAACTGCTACTTTTACGAATTCTAGCAAGAAAAAATCTTAAGGTGTAAAATCAAGAGATTGCGAAGCCAAGTCTTTCATCGTTAAAGTAAAGATTTGCTCAGAAAACGTCGAATATCCCGGTGCTAATAGGGTGCACCTCCGTTTTGATGAAAAATGAACTTTTGTAAATCTTCATTTATTTGAAGAATCCAGTTTCGCAATGTTACGAGATACGTTACCTCAGTAATCTTGCTGACGTCAAAAAAGAAAGGTCCATAAACTTTTGTTCTCGATACGCAAAGAACACATTAACTTTCGAATGGCGTTCTTATGTTATAGTGTTGCATGGGGATTTTATGGCCTCTATATCCGAATATTGTGTTGGTCCACTTTTTCACTTATGTGGCTCGTTGATGAAAAATTGAACGCGACAGAAAAGTGTCACATTCTATGTTTTCGGGCATACCATTAGTAAATTCCATACGCTTTAGAGCCCGTGTCAGTTGTAGGCTCTATTATTTCAATATTAAGCGGCACCTCAACAGACACCAGACAATTGTTTGTGGCAATCCAACTTCTCTGTTCACTCTACGGATTGAATTTATTAGGCTATACTCTAAACTATCTCAAATTTGTTCAATTTTCTTCCGGTACGCCCAGTTTGTCCGTGCGTTTACCTTTACAAAACAGCCAGTTTGATAAAATTAATGATTTTAATAACACGTGTTTTTACTATAATGACGATGAAGTGCACATTGTACCGCAGTCTCCGACTTTGTTTGATTGAACTTGTAAGAAACCTTGTGTTGCATTGTAGCCATCTCATTCACAACTGATACTGAGAACTAACTCTGCTGCATGACTGTTAGCTAGGTTCGAGAACTCTAGCGATAGTATCAGAAAGTTTAGGACATCTTCTTTAAAATGCTATGTGTATCATTAACATACAGTGCTGTAGTTCAGGAAATTTTACCAAAGATAAATCATATGTATATGTTGGATGCGAAAGTATTTTGAATTTTAATTCGTCAATTGCATCAATTTTTAGTCATTTTTTACACCCTTTTCCAGTAATAAGTATTGTATCGTAGATTAGTAACATTTCCTATTTTTTAATAATTAATTAGCAAATTTTCCTTAGCATTTCAAAAACTTACTACCGTTACCTTTTCACTCAAATAAATGTTTTTTGAAATAGATTTATGGATTCTGTTCTATGCGTTAAATACAAATATAGTTAGTTGTTACTAATCGTCTCTTAAAATTTGTCAGATCCTTTTTAAGCAGTGCTAAAAATTTGGAGGGACTTCTCAATTAAACAGATTTCCACCGCTCATCTTGTATACTTCTATTACACACAATTTATTATAGAAAATACGTAAGGCACTTTCAATCTTATGTACACTTACTTAGGGACTTGTCATGGATTTATAATGATTTTTGTTGTTATTTATTTTTCAGTTACTGGACTTATTGACTATTATATGTGCGTACGGTCATATTTAATTGTGTTAGGAAAAATCGATAGAAAATCAGTACATCGCGTTTCTAGGTATATTATGTAACTTATCTAAATTTGATTTTTGTTACTTTTTTTCAAAGAAAGATTTTTGATAACCATTTGAATTTGTATTGACGCAAATCACCGTTTACATTTAACGTATTAGTCCGCCCTCTTGCGGTTTTAAAGCAATGACATTTGGTCTTTGGAAACATCATGCGATTTGGCGTTTGATGCAAATAACCTCAATAATCAGCTGTGTTCACGATGGTAATCACAAAAGAGCATATTCGATTTTCTATCCACTTCGCGTTTCATCTTAAGAAAAACGCTGCTGAAGCCACCGAAATGATTTGTGCTGCATATGGCGAGAATGCTGTAAGTCATGCAACGTGCAAAAAGTGGTACCAAAGATTTCGCGGAAGAGAGTTTAGTCTTGAAGATCAATCCCGCGCTGGACGCCCTCAAACATTTGACACGGATGAGCGGCAGACGCGTTAGGCTGGGAACTTCTCTCACATGCGTCGTATAGCCCAGACATGGCCCGTTCCGATTATCATTTATTCCGATCGTTACAGCATCACTTGGCTGATACGCACTTCAAAACAGAAGAAGAAGTCCAAAAATGCATCGATAGTTTCGAAGCCGGTAAGCTTCTATCACTAGGGAATTCGGAAGCTACCCGAAAGATGGCAAAAGGTCATCGATGCCAACGGAGAATACTTTGATACTTAAGTTTTTTTTTGTTTGTTTTTAAATAAAACTTTAATTTTGCAGAAAAAAGCGGAGAACTTATTTATACACCTACTATATATTTATATACCTTTCATGCATAATGAACGGCATTGTCACTTATTTTTCCGATTTGTTCGCCCAGCTTTCAAGTACGTTTTTTAAAAGTTCATTTATATATATATTTGCATTCGTTGCTTTTTTGTTTCTACGCCCTAAATATCAATACACTGTAGTGGTTTTTTGAACTTATTAACTTCAATTACAAAGAAGTCAAGCATATTCAACTTATTACTTAGAAAGAGACCCATTCAGCTGTGAACAAGTAGGTGTATGTGTCATACCGGATTATCATCTACACCTTAATGCTTACTTCATGCCAAAATATTAATAGCCATATTTATAAATTATTAGAATATGAAATGGTGTTTCTAAATTATGCTAATTATAATAAACCGTCTTTCATTACAATACGTAATCTATATAAATAGGAAATTTTCAAAATTATTTCGAAGCTTAGCAATACATATCCAGTATACAGTAGAGATTAAATTATTGTAATTCTCTATTGAATAGCACCTCAAATACTTACGTAGCTGAATTTTTCCGGAGCACACTACTTTCATACCTCAAAAACATATGAATATGAGCATTTCAATTTTTACATGAAATAATTACTATGGTGCACATAATAATCTACTATAACCCATTGTTTTATTTTTCTTGTTAATATTAATTAGGCACTTATTTAAAATAAATCGTGTATATTGGTACTTTTACGTTGTCTTTTTATTTAAGAGAATGCGTAAAGCTTTACAAACAAATGCGGAAACTTTTACGTCCGGTGTTTTGATACATCCTGTTGTTCCTTCTCGAGCTGTTAAGACATGGTTGGAGTTTTAAAACTATTGTCGTTTCTTTCACGTGCGGCGGACCTCTTCAGAAAGTAATTTTCTATAATTAAGTTACTGTCTTTTGCGTTTTTGCTTTTATACTCTTATCTGTGTGCTACCGATGGTGGTGGTGAACTACGTTCGCTGTTGACGTAACTGGGGTAGCTGCGATGTAAATCGACTTATTGCAGGTAACATCTCGGCGTTTGCGACGTCACGTTCTTTTTCATCATATTGCGGTCTGTTTTTGCTTCTTAAGAGCGACAAACCACGATTTAGATAAATAAAATCCAACTAGATAAAACGTGTATTTGTGTAGATTTTCTAATGTTCCGATGACTTTTCGGAATAATTGAGGCGTAGGTGCCATGAGAAGACAAATAAGAAAACTGTTTAACAGAGCTAAAATATCAGGTGACTGGGATATCTACAGGGGATCTCTAACTGAATACAACAAAGCATTGAGAGGTGCCAAGAGAACATCATGCAGGAAGTACTGTGAGGAGATTGAAACTATTCTAGCATGTGCCGGACTCCGAAAAGTTCTCTCAAAATACTCTCACTGTAATATGATTGGTACTCTGGAATATGAATCCGGAGAGTACACCAAAACAGGCAAAGAAACATTGACGGAACTCACTCGGATATACTTTCCTGGATCTATAATTATACGACAGTCTCCCTCAGACTGGAAAAACCAGGTATTCCTTGATCTTGGTAACACAGCATCAAGTGAAGACTGGCAGGCTGCAAGAAGAGTGGTAACTTTCAACAAAATCAAATGGGCTATAAACTCATTTGAAGCTTATAAATCTCCGAAATCGGACGGAATCATTCTTGCCATGCTGCAGAAGGGTTCGGAACTTCTTATGACAAAGATCTGCATGGTACTTAGAGCCAGTTTGGCCCTAAACTACTTGCCAAAATCATGGAGATTTGCCAGAGCGGTATTTATACCAAAGCCTGGTTGTGCTCACTATTTGCAGGCAAAGAACTACAGACCAATTAGTCTTATGTCCTTTCTACATAAGACATTGGAAAAATTGCTTGACAAGCATATTAGGGGAGGTATACTGATACACCAACTACTATATGAGAACCAATTTGCCTATCAAGCTGGTCTTTCGACAGAAACAGCACTTTACTACCTCACCGGAAGGGTGGAGAAAATGCTGGACAACAAAAAGATCCTTCTATGAGCCTTTTTGGACATAGAAGGGGCCTTTGACAATACATCTTTCAACTCCACAACCTTATCCCTGAGAGGGCGTGGCTTGGAGGAGACCTACTGCAGGTATATAGACTGTATGCTCAAAGGGAGGATGGCTTATTCGACTGTGTATGACAAAACCATAATGGTCCAGGTAGCGGGAGGGTCCTTAGAGGGAGTTCTCCCCCCCCCCCCCCCCCCCTTCTATGAAACCTGGTAATGGGTGGATTTTTAAGGAACTTAAAAGTTGAAGGATTCTCTTCTATAGGGTATGCCGATGACCTTGCAGTCTTGGTGGAAGGGAAATTTGCAGACACGATCAGGGAACGGATGCAGAAGGCTCTGAACTTGGTAACTGATTGTACACTAGAGTGGTTAGACCCTTTATTACATACTCAACTTTGGTCTGGTGGCCCAAAGTTATACAAGAAACCAACAAACTAAAACTAAGCAAAGTACAAAGACTTGTCTGTTTGGGCATTACAGGGGCTATGAGAACCACTGCAGCAATGGAGATTCTTCTAGACTAGGTCACTACAGACTGCATCATTCACGGTACAAGATACATACGGGTGCAGGTCATTCCAGATTAATTGATAGTCTGGGGGGCCCTCTGCTTGAAATGAGGGCGGACCACATGACCTCAAAAATATGTGACGATTCTCTATTCGAGGTGATCATGTAGGATCGAGCTAGGAGCGAGATTTTTAGACAGGCGATTGCGCCTGATAGCTTACTCTGATACACAGATGGTTCTGAACCCGAGCTGGGTACTGGAGCTAGAATATATGCTGAGGCTGCCAAGATAGAGCTAAGATTTTTCCTGGATCAGTACGCTTCTGTCTTTCAGACAGAAATATACGCCATACTACAGTGTGTACGTGAAAACGTTAAGAGGGCTTACAGGAGCAAGCGGAGCTACATTATATCTGACAGCCAGGCAGCATTAAAGGCTTTAGCAAGCACTAAAGCATCATCTAGACTGGTATAGGAATGCATCAACAAACTCAATGCACTTGCAGAACACAACACGGTGAAACTGTTATGTTAACAGTGAGAAAGCTAATGAATTGGCTAGGCAGGGATCTACTGAGGTTTATATTGGCCCTGAACCTGCTTTAGGAATTTCACGAAGTACTGCCCGAAGCTTTATCAAGGAGAGGACACACACTCATCATCGAATGTACTGAAAGAATTGACCAGAGCATAATTTCAGCAAAACCTTCAACAAAGGACCTTGCCAAAAGAGAGCTGCAGAACTTCTTAATCTAAATAGGCCACAGCTAAAAACAACCATAGAGTTTCTCACAGGACACGCGATTAGAACATCTCTGGAAAATTGGCAAATTCAATAGTAACATTGCGTGCAAACTCTGTGGTAAGGAACCAGAAACAGCTTTACACATCCTATGCAAGTGCGATGCGCTGTGCAGGAAAAGGCAACATACATTCGGGAGACCAATCATGGAACCGAAAGATTTCCAACACACTGAAGGACCTGTATCTGTTGATTCAGTGGACATCAATTACAGATTAGTTGTGAGTTTACTTTATTAAGGTAATCACAATAAGCCATAGTCTGCAGCGAATATGGATCCATCAAGGAAGACATATCCAAGGAACAAAAAAAAGGTGCCGTTGTGTTCCTTTATTTTGATGGTAATCGTACAGCCTGTAGTCTCAGTGTAGACCTGCTCACATGAACATGGTGTACAGTATGGTCTATTCAGTGAGTTTCTTGTGTCCTTTGCTGGTCGAAGCAAGTTCCGTATTTTTGTGGTGGTAGTGTAGATTGTATATATCTTGTATTTGTTCAGAATTTTTTCTTTAATCCGCAACTCTGTTAATATAAGATACAATCTTAGTCTACCACGAGTAATTTCTATTAGTTTCATTGCTCTATTTATGTCCGTTCTCGAATAGCAATTTCTTTATAAGACTTGCTCCAAATATTTTAGTTCTTTATCTAAAAATTGAGTTTGACATATTCGTCGTGCTTAATATACCAATATTTTCATAATAGTTCGTTGTTGGCTTAGATGATGATTCGACCATTTGTAATACTGTCAGCCCGCATCCATGTTTTTTTCTACACAGTGTGTTGTCAATGTCCATTATCCAATCTCAACACTGGTAGGTTCAAGAAAGCAATCCTATTGGTCTATAACATTTTCATGGTAAAATGTATACTCAGTTTTATCCAACCTTAATTCAATACACCTGAAATCGATGAAATCAAAACAACTTCAGAGTAACAAACTATTGGCTCAAAGGAATACTTTTGTATATGGGATTTTAAAGGGAATCTAAAACCTTTACGCATAATTTTCCAATATTTTAATTTCTAAAGGATCTCTTTTTGAATAGTTAGGGTTTATTATAAAAGTTTAACTAGTATATTATATTTTGGTCGATATAAAGTTTAGAATATGCTTAAAAAGCTATATAATATTAAGTAAAAATATGTAGAAAAGAAGGAAGTAGAAAACTTAAGAAAGTTCTTTTTTCTAATTTATGATTCGCTTTGATATAATAAAAATTATTATATAATTTACATGGGAATTTTTACCGAATACACTCACAAGGAAGAAATCTTAATTATATTAATTCTAGGTTTATTAATAACTCCTAAGTTCATTTGTTTTAGTTAATTCGTTCTAAGTTTACTACACAAACATTTGAAAGGATTAATTAATTAAGCAGCCCAGTTATTGATTCTTCTTTGTTGAGTATTATGTTCTGTTCAATAATCAAGTTAGCTTAAATATACAACAGTATAAGACTGTTAAATTTTTTAACTAAACACTTAAGCGTTGAAGTTGTAAATAATTAGAAATTGTAAATATTAGCAATTAAAACGTTTGTTTGCTAAAAAATACGTTTTACATGAAGCAAACTACGAGGGTGAATCAAATATAAACGAGACTTTTGATCTCGGGCGCGCAATATTAACGCGCGGGAGTTCTGGCTTCGTCAGGTGTTGGGTAGGGATGTCAGGAGTAGGGGAAGCAGGTGGGCGATTTCGTTCGTTCCTGTCAGTACCCGTCGTGACAATGTCTGAACAGGAGGTGCCGTCGTCAGTTGCGCAGCGTATTATCATTAAATTTCTCGCCACGGAATGAGTAAAACCGACTGAAATCCTGAGATTGACTGCGCAGTTCAAGGAAGAGACACTGTCACGATCTAGAGTGTTCGCATGGCACAAAACGTTCGTGGAGGGTCGTGGGAATGTTGAAAATGAGAGCCATGATCGCCGACCTTGCACCAGCATCACCAACGAAAACATCGTCCGTGTTCAACAATTTATTGAGGATGACAGGCGTCTGACCATCGATGAGATTGCGTCTGAGATTGGAATAATGGCAGCACTTTTTCGATCATCACAGAGGAGCTAGATGTGCGCAAGATGGGTGCCCGACGTAAAGGAGAGGCTGGACCAGTGAAAGCCAATTCAAGGCTGTCTTCAGGCAAGGTTTTGGCTACGGTCTTTTTTGACCAGCGTGGCTTGTTGCACCTCGATTTTTTGCATGATCGCAGGACCATTAATGCGACATTTTAAGCGAGGTTAGACTTGCATATCGCCGCAAACGACGTGACCTACCGATGAGAGAGGTGAAACTTCTCCATGACAATGCTCGTTCCCATACAACAGCCCTGACAAGAGAAAAATTGGAGAAATTGGGCTGGGAGACAGTTGAACACCCTCCCTACAGCCCTGACCTTTCGCCCTGCGACTATCACCTATTTGGTCCTCTCAAGGAGGCCATGGGAGGACATAGATTCGACAGCGATGAGGAGGTTGAAGTCTATGAGCGCAATTGGCTGGAAACACGACCAACTTCATTCTACGAGGAAGGCATTTCAAAATTAGCTACACGTTGGGAAAAATGTGTTTCTAAATCAGGAGATTATGTAGAAAAATAATCTGCTATTCTTTTGCTTCAAGTTCAAATAAAATATTTTTTTTAAAATTAGTCTCGTTTGTATTTGATTCACCCTCGTACCTTTATTACGACATTATTAAAAGCGAGTGCGATAAAGTACTCTTAAAGCGACTGTCTTAATATTCAACGTAATTGGTTTCCTAATTTAGTTAGGAACAATCTGTTGCTGTTTAGATACCAGGATATTACAAAGACATCAACGAATGCTCTATCTTTAAGCTCTAATTAGGCTATGTTTTTATTGAAGGAGTTTCTTAGTTTGAATTGACAAAGCTGTAAATGGCAGCTAATTACTCTAATAATATTAGATGCGCCTATAAATATAAGCAAGTTGTAATGAATGCCTAAATTAAAAATAGTTTTAAAAATTATTCCGTTATACTTTGTTTAAATATTGCTTTGCAACTTTTTAAATGAAGTCGATTTGTTGACAGCACTGAGAAATGGGATACTTAATCCGCGGAAAGAGATATTAAGCAATTCTTCAGTACAGAAACATAAATGAATAACCGATAAGATTTAAACATGATGAGTCAACAAATGATATACAAAAACGAAACTACACTTAAATATAGATAAATAGAGAAAGATATCAAAAAGAAGAGAAGACAAGCAAAAGAAAGATATTACCAAGTCAAGTGTAAAGAAATTAAGGAGCTTGAAATGAAATATAATTTATTCAACCTGCATAAAAAAATGAAATAATTAGCAGGCTTACAAAAAATAATTATAGATACCTGCTCTTTTAGGTACAGATGAAAAGATCTTAATACATATAGAGGACTAACTTCGACGAATACACCGAAGATTTATTTGCAGATGATAGGACTGGTTCAAAGGAAATACCTGCAAGGATGAAGTTGGTTTGAATATCACCAAAGAAGTATCAAATGTTCTTAAAAATATGAAAGATGGAAGAGTCCTACACCTGATGAACTTTCAAGCGACACCCTGAACATTAATACGGAACAGGTGGATGTATTGGCCAATCTATTCAATAATATATACAGTTCGGGAAATATTCCTAAAGAATGGTTGATGGCTACTTTTATCTGCTTACGTAAGAAAGCAAACTCAAAAGAATGTAGTGATCATCGTACCATTAGTTTAATGTCTCACACTTTAAAATTATTCTTTAAAGTTATCCATAATCGAATACATCGAAAGTTGGACATGGATACAAGCCATACTCGATGTGGATTGTAAAGGGACTGGGACCTCGAGGAGCTCTCGTCTTATTTAATGTTTTGTTTGTGATATGCTTAAATGCGAATCGATTACAATTTGGGTATTCGATAAAATCGAATTATATGAAATTTAGGTTATAGTTAAAAGGCTACAATACGCAACGAAAATACAATATCAGAAGAAATAAAACTAAAAAAGGGGTAAGAGTAGGTTGTGTGTTGTCGCCAACTCTTTAATGCAAATTCTGAAGGAATTCTTAAAAAATCTCTCGCACGAGAAACGACTGGAAAGAAAAAGTTGGTGGAATACCAATTAATAGCATTAAATCTGCCGACAATACTACTATCTTAGCAGGAAACAGAAAGAACATGGACTAACGCTTAATATTGGAAAGGTCAAATTTGTGACAATAATGAAACTCAGAAGGAATAAACGTCTTAGTATCCATGAAAAAAGCATCGAACAAGTCAGTAACTACACATATGATGTACGATGATAAACCAGATAAGCGACATATCCGCGAAATGAAAATAAGAGCAAAAAAGCTGGAGCAAATTTTATTAAAACGAAACAAGTATTATGTAGCAAAGACTTAAACTTACATTTAAAGACCCGGTTAGAAACATGTTATATCTGTATTACTCTTTTCTACGGCATAGAAACTTGAAAATTAAACGTAGCAAGGTTCAGGAAAATCGAAGCATTTGACATATGGGTGTACATGATGTTTCTTGAAATATGATGGATCATATGATGAACATGGAGGTCCTAAAACGAATCGGGAAAATAAATAATTAACAGACACCGTCAAGAAACGAAAGGTGGAATACCTTGCACATGTCACAAGAGGAGGAAAATACACCAGACTACAGTTAATAATACATGTCAAAATCCAAGGAAGAAGGAATGTGGGAAGGAGAAGAATATCATAGTTACGAAACCTCAGAGAATGGTTTGCATGCACCTCTAGCGAACTGTTCAGAGCAGCACCTTCTAAAATTACAATCTCGATGTTGATTTCCAAACTTGACACAGAAATGGCACCTAAAGAATAATAATAATAATGTCACTAGATGATGTTACAGGAACACGCAGAAGGTAGCGAGTCATTCGTGCAGTATTGCGAGTGCAGTTGTAGACAAAGTAGAAAGCCATTAAAACATATAATTATGGGCAGTGGCAAATGGCCTGTTTTTTTAAGAGCTGCTTGGGACATGAGATTAGCAGCCATATGTGGGAACACGCTACCGAGTTGCAGAGCTATATATCGCTGGCATCGAATTTAAATATGGCAATTGGTGTATTACGAAACGCAAAAGACTTGATAATGGCAAACAGATGAATCACATTTGATGGAATACGTCTGTTTCGCGGGAATTTACATACCGTCTTCCCTGAGGACTTAAAAATAGCATAGGTCTTCTTACACTCTCACCACCTAGTAGAAGCAGAAGCGTGTGAGGGCTTGCCAACAGCTACTGAAGTTTCATATCCGCAGACGTTCTTTGAATGTTTGGTTGCGATAAACTAATCGTGGTCCTGGCACTAGACGCCAGAAAAGTAATACCAGTGGCAGCACATTGGAAGCCCTCGTTTCAAGAATTCACAGCTGAGTTTTGTTTATTCTAAAACAAATGTAGATTGTCTTATGGAACTAAGAGGGAATACTGTCAGTTACCGAAGCCACACACAACACGTCAATTGTCACATCGTTGGCACCCTATAAGCTGTTGGGTACACCGCGTTGCTTCACGCCCCATATTCAGTGTATATTGCGCTGAGCGACTGTGTTGTGTTTGGCACAATTAAAGAGACAGTGCGCAGTAAGAAGTTTTTCATTGACGAGCTTCAGTCGATTGCGATGGCAAAAGTGTATAGGCAGTAAAAGAGAATACCTCTAATTGAATGTATACGTACTTCTTCATAATAAAAGATTAGTAAATAATTAACAATTGTAATGGCAATTAGTTACATTTGTAACGGGATTAAAAATATTAATTTAATAATAGCAGTGATAATGAAGAATACATTAGGTTTCAGTTTCTTAAATGTAGTGCCGATTATTTATTTTTAAATTTACAAATAATACAGAAAACTAAATAATTTTGAAATAAATAAACACAAAGAAATAAAATTTTGCATATATTAACATTTTGACAGGATTTTTTTTTTATATCTTAGAATTATAAAACAGTTGTTTTACTTTTGACGCAACAGTGAATAAATATCTGTATTCAAAGCTATTCATGAAAAATATTATTTATATTGCAACAACTCCGAATTCACAACTCGTTTGAAATCGACTTACTTCATAAATATACAAACATGTGTAGTTCAGCCAAATCCTGTTGTAATAAATATGAAAAAGCTCTGCATTGTAGCCATTCATGTTACAGGATTTCAAACATTTTTTTATTACATATTTATTCAAATGCAAAACAGCGCGATGCTACATGACTAAAAATAGTGACCTTTATGCATTTATATATTTGTTTTTATTGCTATTCTTAACTTACTCTACTTTTTATTCCTCCTTAGAATCGTTACGCTTGTTAGTGAGACAGGTTTCTCAAACGCTCATATTATTTTTTAGTCCGAAGTGTAGCCGCAAATTTCTGCCGTGAAAAACGTTAAGTTAAACTGAAACTCTCGAGGAATCTGTTTATGTTAGATCCGTCTTGAAAAAGTACGAAACTCTAAGCAGCGCAAAAGAAAATTAAGACATTCAAGCTTCGACAGGAGCGGAAAGGAATGAGGAATCCTTGCTGAACTACTCCACGCCGGTATTTGTATTAGGAGGAGCCTTCAGTCCTAAACCGGTTAAGGCAAATATGCTCTTTGCCTACTCCTGTTGTATATTTAAAAACTTTTAGTTGTTTAGAGTGTAATATTTTTGCTTATTGATGGGGCTATATAAAATAAGTAACAAAAAACAACAATAATAATAACAATTTAATCTCTCCAAGTTTACTGTAAACTAAAGAATAAATGCATACGCATCAAATTCTTTATTTAATGAGTGGAGTGTCTGCAAGATCGATTTAAAAAGTATAACATCAAAACCGAAAGCAATTACAATTAGCTGGGCTAGCTAGTAAGCGAATAAAAAATGCTGTTCGTGGCCGGCGAATGGTCGTAACGACTTGCCGTAACCTTAAGCATTAGCCGCAGCTTGCCAGTAATATCTTCATCTTCCAATCAAGCAGCGGGTCGCCTTTGAAAACATAAATGAGTTGATTAGAAGAGCCGAAGTGGTAGTTCATCCCGCGATGTGGATTGCTAGGCACGTACCCTGCCTACTCATGATATATGTTTCCCTGCTTCCTCCACATCGCCTGGAACATCGTTGACCGATATAACAACCCCTTAATTGGAGCTGATGCGTTTGAAATATTACGGCGGCGTCCTGCAGCATTACGATCCTACGAGAGCATAATCGTAAACGAGGTAATGCTGCATGAATTGCCTTTGTTTTGCGCCGCAGATGTATTTTACGAGCGCATGCGGCGCATTTTGTTTCCGTTTGCTAATCAGTATAGATGTTTGTTTATCATCTGTATACTTTAACGTAAAAATGTTAATTGTTTCTAAATAAAAAATATTCTCTTTATTTAGTTGTAAAAACCAAATTTACTAAAATTATTAAAATTCAAATTAAAAGTTTTTTATGCGCATTTCTAAAGTAAATTTAGAGAAATCATGGCAAGAATTAATTTTCTTCATATAAAGCTGGTGTTAAAACTAATACATATCATATTTTTTTATCTTACAACTTGCTATTTTGTACAATACTTGGAATAATTTGGTCCTTTTCTATTTAAATTTTCACGTATACACTATTTTTATCACTATTTTAAAATGTTTGTTGGTCTTAGTATCCACCGGAAACATTGCGCTGTGATAAAATTATTGTTTTATGAAAATAAAGCGTCCACAAGGTATTCATAACGGTGTAGATAGTATGCTGTTAATTACAATATTGTTAGTTATTGATTATGCAAAGCTTTTCGTGAACATAGGCATACTAATATTTAGAATTTGTTGCGCAATGATGGATCATAAACCTGGCTAATAATTGATAATTTAGAGGTTTTAAGCAAAAAATATTATGAATGAAATAAAAGAAATAGTACAGAGTCGTCGAGGTAAATTTTGAAAAATGAATAAACAATGAAAATAACATTGAAATATAAGAAAAAATAAATTTGTTTACATTAAAATTAGCACAATTAAAGTAAATAGTGTTGAGAGTAATATTCAATGGAGCCCTCATCAGCGACCACGACCTTCTCGAGTCAGGATCTAACCGTGCTGCAGGGCAACGCAACATCCTTCTTGTCCGTATGTGTCATTGTCTTCATGATGGATGTCCTTGGTGTTATGATGCCTCTTATTCACATTCGTCTAGACGTTCTACATATAGTAGTCAAGGGAATTGTAGTCGGGGCTGAAGGGTAGCCACAAGTCGGGGAACCAGTGCTAAAACAAATTGTTGTATAGCCACGCTTGGATCTTCCTTGCCTTGCTGTCTCCAGTACGTTGATATATTTATCGGCAGTCACCTCCAGACCTTCCTTAAAGAACTGGAGCGCTACGATATTTCCTTTTCTGCTCGCAACTCCCAGCATCATCACAAAGGCAGGAAATCGTAAGCATGACGCTAGGCACTTCAGAGGCATCTTGGCAGATCCAAGAAAATAATCTTAGAAAGCCAGTTCTGTCGTGCTTAATGTCATTCAGCAGTACTTGCGGTCTTTTTTTCCAGTCACGGTTCCTCGGGGCAAAAGGCTTGTAGTGCAAGCCCTAGTGCAGTGCTATATTGACCGTCGAGCCCACCACGCCTAAATTTATTTTGCCATGTCAGTCATGCTTCGCTCAGGATCCTGACCGATCTCTCTTTCAATTCTTGTGCGAATTCATCACTTTTCTTGTGAGTTGCTCCTCCTGGTAGTCAGATTTTCTGTCGGCTATTTTCTACGCGAAGGGGTATGAGTATAGCAACTCTGTAGTCGAAATTCTTGGGTCATTTTATTGACAATTATAGGTTGTTGATTATGTGCAGTTAACTTGTGTTGCCTAATAGGGGATTGTGCATGCGTATAAGACGGTTTTTCGGCTTTTCCGCAATACAATTTAAAAAAATCCGAATTTATCTCGTCGACTATTTTATACACTAAAAAATCAGTTGTGTATATAATATTGATGCAGTTGAAATTAAATAAGATCTGCGCTAAGCGGGTTCTAAAGAAGCTGCTATATTATATGCACATAAAGAGGAATAGTAAGATTTCTTTTGAACAATCTTGACTTTTGTGATGGTTGCTTTTTGATGTACAATTTTACAAATTAGCATCAAATTCTGTCTTTATCGACAATTATAGTTGTGAAGGATAGTTCAAAGTCTATATTTAATGTGTTATTGCGTATAACGTTTTCTTTCCGCAAACTTTTAAATTATTATAACCAGTGGAATTTAGTCACTATTAATTAACGTTTTAATTGTGATTTGAATTAATAAATTCTAGTTTGTACATCTTTTTTAGGTACTTCAATTATTAATATTGACGATCTCATATATTACAATAAGTTTCTTTTAATCAAAACTTGTTTAGTAGGTTTTTATAAAATCTACAACTTTTATTGGAAAATTTTTTAACAACTTAAATTTTTTAAAGTTCCGTTTTTGCCGTTTGGCATTTTGAATAACTTCAATGATTGCTTAATTGATTTCATCAATTCTACGGAATTTTACTATTTTTCCATATTTTACCTTTAGATGGGGAGTTTGACACAAAACGATGTATTTTGATAATTTCCTGGTCTATCGTTTTCCAACGATCTTATCCTCATAAGGAGACAAAACAATACTTGATAATTATAGGCCAATATCTTAGATATACAAACTCTTCAAAATCATAGTAAACAGATTAGATGCAAAACTAGAATTTACCAGACGATCGAACAGGCTGGATTTAGGAAAAATTTCAGCAAAACCACCACATCCTCACAATAAGAACATTAATAGAAAAGCCATCGAATACAATTTACCATTTTATATGACGCTGGTCGATTTTGAAAGCTTCGACTGATTGAATTGTGGCGATAAAACCTTTGCAAAACAGTAGAATGACTATAGATACACTAAAATGATCCACTCCATCTATGAAAATCAACAATGACAGTGAGGTTACACTGAAACACTAATAAAATCGGTGAGATAGGCAAGACTCGATGAGTCCTAAGTTGTTTATCATGCACTAGAAGATGTGATAAAGTCATTAACTGGGAAAACAAAAGTGATATATGGCAATGCTCAATCACCTGGCCTATGCAGATGACCTAATCATCATATCAAACTCAGCAGTGGACTTACAAAACATGCTCGAAGAACTCAAGAACAAATCAGCAAAGTTGGACTAAAATAAATAAACAAAAAAAATATGTAACAAGACAACATAAACATAAAATTGACAACCAAACTGTAGAGACAGTACAAGAATATTTTATTTAGGTCAATTGATAACATGCAAAAATTTAACCAAAATCTGAAATTGATAGACGCATATAAATAATCGTAAACAAAATAAAATACTAAAAAACAATTTAAAACTGAGAAAGCTGATGTATGAATGTACTTAAGTACTTACTACAGCAAACATGGACATTAAACAAAACATTAATGGGAACTGAAAGCGCGAGCAATGGAAAGGCAAATGCTAAATATAAAGTTGAAAGATAGAATAAGAATAGTAAGGAAAAACAAAAGTAATAGACGTCTAAGACATGTAGCATCATTGAATGGAGATGGACAGGCCACCATGAGGCAAAAGATGAACGATGGAACAATAATACAGGAATGGAGACCATGGACGGGCAGATAGTTGGACCGCACAAACCAGATGGAAAGATGACATAAAATTAATAGCAGGATTAACATGGATAAGGACAGCTCAAGACAGAGACAAATGGAGATTTAATAGAGTCTATGTCCAGACTATTGGATAGATACAGGCTGATAAAGAAGAGCAGAAGAATACGTTTTCATGTCTATCGACTACATGCGAACTTATAACTTGATCAAGGCAGCTTCCAAGCTGTAGACCAGCTTCTATTTCTATCATTTCTGACATCTGCCACGCCTGATAGATAGAGGCATAAAATTTTCAGTATTCAACTAACGACCATAAGTCAAGCCCAGGCGCCAAAAATCAGCCTGATCGAAAAATCTCGAGAGCTATTTGGCCGGAAGTGGCCGCAAATTTTTCGGTTCCGGCCGCTAAATTTTTGCCGCTATTCACTGTCATTCGTTTCGATAAAATTTCGTCAAACCCCATAGTTTAGTTTTATGCAAAGGGTCTGCTCTGCTTACCTGTAAAGCAAATTTTTGCTTGTTTAAGAGTTAAAAACAAATTGATGTTAAATGGTTACCTTTTGGTAGTCACAGCATTAATTATATAAAGCTGTTGGTCTTATCAAATATATTATTAAATTCACTTTTATTCAATTTACTTTTTATGTTTACCGTAACGTTCAGTCGATATTTGGGTCTTTGAGAATCATATTCAATGTAGCCCTTATCAGTGGGCATGGCAGTCCCGAACCAGGACCTAAACCTACTGCAGACCAACACAACTTCCCCCTCGTCCATGTGTCATTACCTCCATAATGGAAGTCCTTAAGCTCTTTTTAATGTTATGTTGCCTTTCATTGATCTTCGACTCGACCGCGCCCTACTTGCAGTAGTCAAGGCGATTGCAAATGGAACTGGGGGAGTGGCTACAAGTCGGGGGACTAGTGGTAATACAAATCGTTGCATAGCCATTCCTGGATCTTCCTTGTTTTGTGGATTGGACCTGAATCTTGCTGGAACACGTAGTTCCGCTTAGTGGCCACCTCCTCGATCCAGAGCTCGACAATTGTCTCCAGGTTCCGTAGCAATACGCTAGATGTGCTAGATATAGGTCTGTAGCGGTCATTTTAAGGCCTCCTGAACCATCACAGAGGCTGGAAACTTTGTGTGCATGACAATAACCACTTCAGAGACATTTTGGCAAATCCAAGAGTCATTTTGGCGATTCACCTTTTTATCCTGGATGAGGTTCTTGATGTCGTTCAGCAGTGCTTGCATCTTTAACTTCTTGTCCATCTTGTAGTGTACTGCTAGACTGATCGTCAACTTCGCTACGCCCACTTCTTTTGCCAGGTCTTTTCTTTAAATTCTCGGACGAACTCATTACTTCTCTTGCTATTCAATTTCTTGCTGGGAATTGTCCTGTCAGAAATTAATCTCTTCTGATTCAGATTCCCTGTACTTCTTGATTACGTCGTAAACTTGGCCTTTGTTATAGCCAAACTATGCAACAATTTTTGATGGCGATTTTCGGTGCGAAGGAATTTGAGTGTTGCACCTCTGCGGTGGTATTCTCGACCAATTTTGTCAATAACCATAGGTTCAAGATTCATAGGTCAGTAGCAACGATTGTAAAATGTATGCATCCATCCCTTTTATTTGTAAGAAGAGTATCTGATCAATTTTCAAGATTTTTATTTAAAATATTGAATTAATTACAATTTATAAAGCACTGACAAAGCATTAATGCGGCCTAACTAATGTAGTCAATCATCATTATTGAATGACACCGATTTTATATCCTAGTAACCAGGTATTTAACGTAAGAAGTGAGAAGCGTACACCATATTTTCCGTATCCGTTAGGATAATTTTCTAATAGTTAATAACTCTCTTTGTACATGATGCGAGATCAGACTTTTGGTATTGGTAAATTGGGACAGCCAGTCTAATATGCTGATTCCAAATTTTTCTTTACAAGAGTTACCTAGTCGCCTGAAATGTTTAAGAGCTTTATTCTTTTCTAACAACCACACTTTCTTATCGGCTATATACAATTTATATATACATACATCTATACATCATGTTCAAATCTCTTTCTAAATATTTTACTTTGCAATGTTATATTATAGGGTTTATATTTGATTTTTTTTAAATAACTATAATTTGTCGTACTTTGACAAGATTACTTGGGTCTTTTCTCTATTGTGTAAATTTATCCACATCTTTTACTTTGTGGTCTCACTTTATCTATTTGTGCATAAAAGTAACAAATTTGTGTAGGTAATGCACGAAGGTTATTTTTTTTCAAGATCCGATTGGTCGCTAAATGAAAATCACAGTCAGAATCAAGAAAATTTTATATGGAACAATGTGATACAACATTAAGCTACTTTTTGACCGTAATCGCCGTTCCGATTCATACATTTGTCGTAGCGTGGTACCAATTTTCCAATACCTTCATCATAGAACGCAGCCGCCTGTGTTTTCAGCTAATTCTGTACGCTGGTCAACCCACTCAACCCAGAAATTGTGAACTGACGATTTCCGCGAATCGCCTGATCCACGCGCTGAACAAGATCATCGGTTGACACTGGCTTCCTTCCCTGGCCGCCTGCATCATGAACATCTATGCGTCCAGCATCAAAGTTCCTGCACCATTTCCGCACTTTGCTGTCACTCATGAACGTTTCTCCGTACACGTTACTCATTCGTCTATGAATTTCAACTGCATTGCTTCCTTCAGCATGCAGAAATCGAATGACTGAACGCAATTCACATTTGACGGGAGACTCTATTTTTCGAACCATGTTTATGTGCTCCCTACGTACTCAGCAATGACAACCGCGAATCGACGCGTTTCCCGGGCCAACTATAGACACAGTGCAAGACGTCTGCGCACAGACCTAGCGGATTTTCCCCGAAGCTTTCCTTTAGCGACTAATCGGACCTTGAAAAAAAGCCCTCGTACTTTCGCTGAAATATTGAGTTGCATGTCTTTGGGTGGTGAGACAAAAATATTTTGAAACTTTCCAAATACAATATTTATTCCTTAATTTGAAATTGTATTTAAAAAATTGTTTTTAACAATTAGTTGTCCTTGTGAAGAATGTTCTAATTAAAAAGAAATCTATAATCTATTATTTATAAAATTGTCAGGTGTATCTAACTCTTGTTGTTTCTATTGATTGTTGCTGTTACTTACGTAACATGTTGTTTACTAATTTTTATAATTTGTATTTAAAAGTGCCGTATGTGGTTTTATTACTTTGTTAAATCCAATACAGTTGTGCATAGTCCCAGGTTATTTGACATTATCCACAAAATTATAATATTGAAAATAATAATGTTATTTACCACTACATTACAAGATTTATTGCTGCAAACTTAAATTTTTTTATATATAATAATTACTTGGTTTCATGTATTTTAAAATTATTTTATTTTGTAAATTTTTTCTCCAATTTATAACATTTCAAAACTTTATTTGCATATATTATTGTTCACTAGAACCATTTTTCAGTTTACTTCCAATTCTGTGCTGTTTTTGTACTAGTTTTTAATTATTTAAAATTCATTGCTATGAGGGTTTTCTTGAAAATCAACGCCTCTTAAGCTCCTGGACTGTTGAGCCTTCCGTATTAACATTTGGGTCTGCAAGTGAATGTGTATTTTTGACGCGGCCTCCCGCGGGAGAGAGGCGATTCTATCAAACTTGAGACTCGCAAGTTGATGGATATCCACAGTGGCGTAAAATATTAATAAAGTTATAGGCTTTTTCGTTCCCAATATCCCTAGTTCCATTCCGAACACCTGTCTACCGAGAATGGAAGAAACGAATCTGTTCTTTTTCCGAACGCGGACGTATTTGTCTTATTTATTATTTTTTCTGTATATTTCGTCTTTTTCCTCTTGTTTTCAGTACTACTCTCTTCCAACTCGTTAAATTAATTTACAAGAAATACCAACCATTCATTCTTTAAAACGAATGCAAGTGCATACGTCTGAAAAGTTTAAAATAAAAAGGTTTTTTTATTTGTTCTATTACTATAATTATAACTTTGTTATTTTTAATAAGAAACACTTTCATATTAATTATTATTGTATGTTGAAAAATATTTTTTTTTGTAAACTTTGTCACTAGCCAAAAGTAATCAAAATTAAAAGTGTGACGCCTCCTAGATGTACCTTTAGACCTCTGCGAATTTTACATTTTTAAATGTGAACTATTGAGCTACAGATTTGAATTAATGATTATTACGTCTTTCCAAGTGACACTTTTCTCTTTTTTTCTAAACTGAAATAAGCATACATGGAATATGAATAATATAACTGCCTCTTTTCTTTTGCCAATCCAATTTTACTGTACTAAGGGACCATCTCTATATTGGATTTGGAGCCTTCACCGATCAAATCTAAGCAGGCTTATAGAGCATAGAACACTGATTGGTGCTGGGCTGAGCTACAGGCTTTACAACTTGGATTATTTGGCATATATGGATCTCGGCCCAGAAAAGGTGTTCAGAACTCAATCTAACGGTAATCGCTGAAATTTAATATGCCTATCAAAAGTGTCGGGAGACTTAACTTTAAAGGTTGTTGTTAGGCTGAGCTACAGGTCTAAGAAGTTGGACTATATGATATATATGCATTTCGGCTTAGGAAGGTGTTCAGAACTTAAACTGTTAATCCATAATTCTCAAGATACTAAGCAGTGTTAATGCGAAAGGCACTAGAGGTTCTTGCAGCTTTTACTGTGCTGGAATGTATGTTCGCAGAAGCCTATTCGCGTTATCCAGGATACACTACGTGGAAATTGGCTTAACTTCCATCCCTATGCCTTTTATTTAGCATTGGTCATGCCTGGTAGGTTGACAGTTTCACGGCGAAGGTACACAATTGCACTATTAGTATTTTTCGTACAACCGTCTAATAACATATCAAGCGTACACCTAATCTGGTGATCAGTAAAATTATTTTTAATTCTAGTTCTGTTTTTCAGTCATCTCTATAGCTTTTCCAATATATTCTACCATCTGGAATGTACACCTTCTTTTCTTTAAGGATCATCAAACGCTTTTCTTTCGAAAAGCGAAGTGAACCACGGTTGGAACTGAATATGCAGTGTGATATTGCACACTTTGCTCTCATACAGGAAAGACTAATTGTTGGATGCACATTATCTACAACTCCTTTCTGTTTTGGCTTATAACAGATGTAACTGTTTTCATATGGCGATAGATCCCCTATGTCTGCTACAGTTTTTTGCCTTTCATAGTTCTCTAGCACGTTTTGTAAACTGGCTTCACCAATATCTGCAAATAACTTTTTTCTTCCGTCTAAACGGAAGAAAAAAGGAAATACTTAAGATCGTAATCTTAAGAATATCCTACATTAAGAGCAGTATAACGCCGCTATACTAGTTTTCTGTTAATCCGTGTTTCCTATGCTAATATTAACTAAAAATAATCAGTACAGAAGGACCTTAATAAAGAACCTTCTTGGTAATTCCGGGGCAAATTCCCCTGTTGTTCATACAACTTCGGTAACAGTGCATATGGAACATCGACCTTTATTTACCAAGCACAAAGAGAGATATATAAATTTTTCCTTAAACTAAGCAGTGAAAAAGGCAAAAGATTAGTCGAAAAATTACTAGCCTATACCAATAAAATTATCGTTTCACTATTCGCTAACACTTGACTACGTGATCCAGGCTTGTTGTTTTCAACAACCTCATTTATTGATTGTTGAACTAAAGGAAACTGTTTTTAACACCTTTTCTAGGCTCAAACCCACATATATCATGTAGTCCAAGTTCTAAAGCCTATAGATCAGCCTAGCAATGACCTATGAAGTTGAGCTTATTGATATGTTTAATCAGTATCTTATGCTCTACAAGATGGCTTAAGTTTCATCGGTGAAGCCTGCAGATCCAGTACACGCAGGGGTTTGGACATCGTCCTTAGCCTTACAAATCAACGAAATCTTAATGACTAGAAATGTTCGAACCAGACTCAATACACTTACAATATGATCTAACAGTAATTATTATTGGTGGTATTTGATCACTGTTAAATTGAATTGACAAACTTTTTATTTTGACAAACATTACAATGCAATAGAAATACAGAAATATAATACGTAGTTTTATTTTTTTTCCATGTGTTTTAATAAACTTTATGTAACCAAATGCAAGCATAAAGAATAGATTTTGCAAGGAAACTTTGGAAGAAAGTTTTTCAATTTTATTGAACTATTAATGGAAATATCCTGTTCTATTATATAAATCATGGTTATTTAACTTGATCAGTTTTAATATATATGAAAATAGAATCTCATTAATATCTACTTGTTTTAAATTAGTTGTTTTATGTAATGCGGTTGATTGATATTTACATTTTATTCAATTTTGAGTTAGTACCTTTTACCATTTACGCCTCATTTTTATGAGTCGCATGATATCAATTTATAATACACAGTACAAAGTTACTTGTTGCAGATTCAAAAAAAAGCTTTTATTCAAGAAGGGTTAAATTTATTTGGGGCAAGAGAAAAGTGCTAGAAAAGTTAAAATTGCAATTTTGATGTACCAGTAAGAACTTTAATTTTTTTTGTTTAGATTTTGTTATAAACAACAATAATAATAATGTTTTAAATGATTACCATTAGAAGCAAACAACTTAAGCTGTTTTATCTTTTTTTAAAAAGGATATGTTTTATAATTAATATAAATCTTGCTACGTAAGATATTATGTTTGGTCATTGATAACACCTATTGTCTACGACAACACTAACACTTTCGATATACTTATTAGACAAATTAATCTTTCTCGACCTTCAGCCTCGCCGCGACTTGAAACTTCGACTAATATGTAACGTCGAAAGCTGAGACCAAGTCGAAGTGTTTCCGCCCATTTGTGTAAAGGGAGATTAGCAAGACCGCAGTGACAGCGGCACAATTACTGAAAGGTCCAATTAAAAGAGATTAAGCCAAGAAACACGGTCAAAGTTTACTTATCAGCGTATCCCGGCTCTTACTTACCTATTCGTAATGAAACTCCTGAAACTGCATTATCTTGCCGCGCATTAACAGTTACGCTCCTCTCGGGTGTTTTTTCCAGCATTACAGGTCCTATACAATCAAAGCTGTGCGGAATTATCTTGTAACTGCCCGTTAAAAAGTTTTAGCTGCGATTGGGGAGGGTCGCGTTTCATCGGTTCGGAAAGAGTGAAAGCGCTTTCATTTAGCGCACATAAAAAATGTCGTTTGGAATAATTTTACGGGAACGTCGGTCTGCGTCGCTTATTAATGGTTCACATATTCTCTGGAGAAATTAAATGAAAACGCTGGCTCGCATGTACAAGTGATTCTTAATTTTACGTTTATGGCCCGTGCAGTCTGTGCGCGGAAATGTCGTTGCCTTAGATAAATTCGCAGTCAAAAGAAGGTGAAGCCCGAAATTGGAGTAATCGCTGGAAGTATTAGGATATATCGCGCAGAATATTTTCGTCTGCGGCGCGTAGAAATTCAAAATTTGATTTGCCACAAAAAGAATTGAGGAACGTTTCAAAGCGGTTACGGTCCACATTCGATTTCGTGTGGGATTGCGATCACCGCGACTGCCCCCAATCGGGTAATTGCAGAAACAAAATAAAACAACAATTTTCAGAATTTAGTTATTGACAGGAAATTACCATAAACTTGTTTACTTTTATGCCCTCGAATTTCTTTGCGTGCGTAAAAGCGCTCTTCGTTTTATGTGCCTTTCTAGAATCGTTCGCATCTTTCCACTCCGTGTAGACGTTCGCGACTCGTAAATTGTTTATTTTACCGAGCTTTCATTTGAATTGTCGGCGGTGCACGTCGGACCGAGCTTCCGCCGGGATTTTAATAGTAAGCGATTCGACAAACATTTGACTTTCATACATGTGCGAACGAACCTAATCAGAGATCCGTTTGGATGTGGTGCCGCGTTGTATGCACTTCAGTAAACAGGGAGTTCGAATTGATTTCTGGAGTTCCGTTTACGTTTATAATTACGTGTACTAGCAAGTCCTTATACAACGCCAATATTGATATTCGTGCTTCGTACCTTGGTTGTACTTAATAACCGACTCGGTTATGGCTGTGGGTTAATGGATTTGTTGCAAATTTTCGTTAGCTTGTGGAATTAATACGATATTATAGCTACATTACTCTCTTCCGACAAAACGACAAAATTTCTTAAAATTTTTAAGATTAAAAAGCAAAACACCTTTGTACACGGGATGTTCAAGTTCTAACATAAGGTTAGCAATTTTTTTTTCTAAAAACCCAAGAAGGTTGAAACTTATGTTCCATTTCAACAAAATTTCCGTCTAGAAGTACACATTTTTTAGAATGTCGTCGCCGTGATTCTAGGACTGCTGAGAGTGTGTTTTACTCACTGGAAAATCGCTGATGCAACAGCGGCTCGATTGGAAAATGAGCAGCCACGGAGAGTGTCATTAACGGTCGAAAATTCATGGTGGCATCACATATTCAACATGTTTTGAGCAATTGCCACCCGCGCAGCCTTGTGTTCGTCGGTCGGTATTCGTGGGACCCACCTTAAAGAAACTTTCTATATTTTTAGGTCATCATACAAAATGGACTCCACAGATCCTACGGAAATGCCAAGTTTAGAGACAATACCACACACATCTAATCGACGGTCTTCCACTCGCGCAATCATGGTTTCAGTCCGGCTGATTCGTGGCCGAGGCTGCTTCGGTTCATTGTCACATATCCCTCGACTTTCTTTAAATCAAGATATTGCTGGCTAATTTATGTCATTTCGTACAATAACTCGAAGAGAAAATTGTTGGTGCAATAAATCGACTGCTGCTCGATCTGTATGGTAAACGGCGTCGTCCTGCTTGAACCATATTAGCTATAGATCCATGTTGACCTAGTTGATGCCAAAAAACTGGATTATCGTGTAACTGCAATGTTTCGCCATTCTGGGTTTCCAGCATCATCTTCGAAGAAGTGTAGGCCTATCCTGCTATCTGCCAAAAACTCATACCAAACAGTGACTCGTTGGGAGTGAATTGGGTGTTTATAGAGATTTCACTCGAACTCCAAATGCGATAATTTTGTTTGTTTACGAGTTCGCTTTATCGTTATAACCATTTTTGGCTAAACTGAGAGTATACTTTATGATGCTCTAAAAATTAATTAACAAACTTTCAACTCTAAGAATGGCCAGCAAACTTCATTTTTTGCATCAAGACAATTTTTACGCAGATCTTTAGTGAGTATTTGTTGAAGGGAACTTTTCGAAACGTCCAATTATTGTGCATGCTGCCGAGTCGATGTTGTAGGATTTACAGCGATGCTTTAACTGCGACAACATTGTCATGGTGATAATTATTAAGTCTTGTATCTGTTACGATCCAGTTTCTTCGAATTTTGTAATCAATATTCGTAGTTTCTGCAAGCCAGAAAGAAGAAGAATCATCAAAGTTGTCGACCACAAAAGGAAGTTTAAATCTGGTGTTCAATTTCAGCCACTTTTTACATATTGAAATTATAATAATAATATGAAAAATTATATCTTAAAACATAAATTTTATATTTTTAAACATCATTGTAGAATTTCAAACATATAAATAGAGATTCGCATGTTCTTTGTGTTTGAAGCAAAAACATCAATTATTGGCTTCTAAATAAACAAGTCCTTTATTAATGTGACATAAAGTAACTTTAATATTTAATACAAATACCCTAAGTAGTTATGTTGCCTTCAGATGACGTTACAAAAGAAATTCATATTTTCTTTAAGTCTGTACATTATTTCGACTTTAGATGGCCTGTCTGTAGTTACATAGTCTAAAGGTTCGACGAAAACTAAACTGGGGTCGTCTAATAAGCTCCGTGATTTAAAAAGATATTGAAAATTATAATTTTAAGATGTAATAGTCATACAAAAGGCCATATTATTTTTGAGAAAGTAAGCACAGAATAATTATTACAAGTATTGCACTAAAAAGCTTTGGTATTGCAAATTTAGAAATTATTTACATCAGGACGAAAGAATTTACAATTATTGGCAATGATTAAGAACGATAAATACAGAAATGAATTTATCTTCTTGACAAAAAAAATTTTTTTTTTGAACTCCGTTAAACCGAGCCACCATAAATTGATAGCCTAGGCAAAAGCGAAATAAAAACACTCATGAATCCAGCCTTTACCTTCACTCCTTCATGGTCAAAATGGCGGCTGAACTTTGAAAGAATTTTTCTAGATCTCGGAAACGGAAATAAATACGAGGTGCGTCAAAAATTTCATTGCTCGTTAAGCGATGAAAACAAGAAATTACTGTTTTAAGTTTTACAATAAAGCTGTGTAAGTAAATATTTCTGCAGTATTAATATAGATATGTATATGAATAGTAGATATTGCCGAAAAAATAAAATTCTAAACTATCAACGTGCGAAATGAGGGTATTCAGGAGAATCAAAGAGAAAAAAAAAAGAACAAGATTAAGAATAAAAGACAAGAAACAGATTTAGAGTTGTCAGACCAATTATATATAGTAGCTTTACGACGCCAGTGCCGCCTATCGCTATGCTTTTTGACAACTTATGTTACTCAGAGATTTTGTCAAAATCTGGTGAGGGCGATCGAAGATCGAACCTGGAAATGCCTCTTCGAAAACCGCGCTTTAACCCTTTAAGCTACCGCGCTGACTTAGAGTTAAACTAGTACTAGTAAAAAAATCAGTTATGGCTGTTCAGGTTTGTAGCGGTATTGAAAATTAGTAGAATAGTGAAACGAGTGTGAGAGATAACAGTGTATGGAAGTAGAGAGGTCTAAATGGGTACCAAGGAATTATGGAATAATACACTAAGTACCATATTCCTGAACAGAGGTCTTAACCGGTTTGCTGAGGTAATGGCTAGTAAAGGAAAAAAGTGATGAAAGTTGAAGCTCAAACATCAATACTCGAAAGGTGAAGTAGGTTAAAATTAATTGTAAGTTTAATAAGTAATATTATTTTGCATTTACAATGTTCAATTCAATTCAGTTGTTCCGTTATTCTATAATTTATACAAATATATTATTACTGTATATAAAAAAAATTACCGTTTTCTAGCTTAGACTTTCTTCTTTTAGTGATTTTGTGCCATATTCAAAACCTTTTATTCTATGTTGGCAATTTTATTGAATTCGTAGTATTTGTGTTAAGTTCCTTTTTGTAGAATATTTATAACTAGGGGTTGCCCGCAAAAAGGGTGTTTTTTGCGTTCTAGGCTGACAATTCATCAGTCTTCGCACAAATTTTTGCGAGGTAGAAACTTTTTAACTGAATCGACCACCCGACTCCAGCGGTCCATGCAGCAAAGAGCGAGAGCGGCTTCGACGTGCGTGTATGAACGCACGGACCTCCTCGTGTAAATCAAGAGCTCAGAGCTGAGACACACCACATTTCATATCAGCTGTCTTTGTTTACTTTCCGTTCAAAGATATAGGCTGTCTTTGTTTACTACGAACAGACCACCTCGTGTTAATCAAGGGGCGTAGAACCACGCCACATTTATTTGTTTACGTTGTATTCATATGTATAGATAAATTTCTTTGGTTTCTTGGGGAAAATGGTTATTCCGTTCAAACTGAATATACAATTTTTGTTTGTCATTAATTTGCGTTTTCATAACTATAAATCCATTATTAACTTTCTACAGCGGAGCTTATAGTAGAAAGTTACTGAGATTATCATCCTGTCTGCCTGTCTGTGTATCTGGAGACAAGATAACTTCCGTTCTATCCAACGGATTCACTTCAAACTTGCCATACACACATCTTAGGTCAGTCTCTTTCGTGGGATTGATTTTCAGCCAAATCGATTAACGGAAACCGGAAATGACCGTTACGATTTCGAAAATTCATGTCTTTCTGTGTGTCTGGAGACAAGATAACTTCCGTTCTATTCAACGGATTCATTTCAAACTTGGCTTGCACACATTTTAGGTCAGTACCTTTCATGGGATTAATTTTCAGCCAAATCGGTTAACGGCATCCGGAAGTGACCGTTACGATTTTGCACCGCTGTAGAAAGTTTCCTTTGCGGTATTACACCGTTCTTGTTTAAAATTAATAATTGATAAATTACGCACCTTATCTAACGTGGTTTATATCCATTTTGGAATCCAATTAGTTAACGTGTTTTCTACGAAAATCACATTTAATTTATGTGGATTAGTTCGAGCAACAGGACAGAAATCTAAATCTAGACAATTGGGCTATGTCGGCTTTAATTTTTTTGGCATTGTTTTAATCTTGGTTTTTACACTTGCAGACTACATGTTATTGTTTGCTAATGAATAATTTATTTTTGTGACATCTGTTAGTAATAATTTAGGGATAGCCATATGTTAATAGTCATGTTTATAATTATTAATCCAGTTTTAAATGCGTAATTTAATAATTTCGTTTCTTCCTTATACGTTATTTTATATTTTCTCAAAATTTTTCGAAATCGTTCCAGTTGCTTTAATCCTCATAGAATCCTTATATTATACAATAACTCATGTAGATGTTAATGAACAGATAAACCCCCCAAACATTTTTGCAGCGGTAACTTCGGGTTTGGTAGTTCGCTGAAATATTTATTTAGCCAGAATTGCAGGCACGACTTGATTATTACTCGTTATAGTACATGCAAAACAAGTTTGCCCTTAACCATACGAACGGAAGGTACAAAGGAAGCAATTTTCTCGACCAAAGCTCAGAGGAACGTACTGCAGGCCTTTCTTAACCGACAGGGAAGTTCTCCCCGCTAGTGCAAACGATTGGACTTTAACGATTACCCGATGTCCAGCAAATCTCCGCTAAAAGGCACTTTTAGTTCTTTGATGTTTGGGGCTGTTATTTTCGGCTAGTCGTGCCGGTAAAATTAAAGCTTTTGCCCTGTACTTGCCGCAGCCCGGCACGCTTGTTTTAGTTTTAGTTGCGGTCAACTTAGAATCGGATTATTGTTGACAAAGGTTTTCCTAATTAGAACTATGCAGTTGTAGAATTGCTATTTCTAATTCAGTTGTTAGTTTTGGAAACGCTTGACGTAAAGTTGCGGGATGTGGGAAAATATCGAGTAAATGCGGGCGCATAATATTCTCCAAATAAGCTAACTCGATATCGAAACTCATAATTCGTCTTAATAACGTCAACATTATTATGTCAATCTAATTTCCTGCCGCCATCAGCGGCCGGCTGCTTGTGCAGCTCTCTCGACGCATTCGACAAAGCCTCGTGGAGAGCTGAAAACGTATTGGTACGGGCTTTTATAAGGGATTAATACTGATGGTCTATTTGCGGCAGGGTCGGTTGAATTCGAGTAGGGTTAAAAGGATTTTGTTTCCCCGTGTGCAAATTAAGGTGCAACTGCCACGGTTAATTCAAATAGCTGGGATACACGGAATGCAAAGGTTCATTTAGTGATTTGTTCGGTCCCGTTGCAGCAACTCTCTTTATATTTGAGGTTTATTGAAAGCAAATTTAAGTCACTGATATTTGCGAAATGTAAAGGCGCATTTTATTATTTGTTTTATTTAGAATATTTTAGTATATATTATCGTAGAATTAAAAAAAGAGATTGAGAATACTTGAGATCCACTGATTTTTTTGACCACCAACTTTATTTACAATTTGTCCTACAGCAGATACTCAGTAAATTATATGATGTTATTTAATGTTTAGGATATAGAAGGAGAACGCAGTTTGGCGTGGTTCATTTAGTACATACAACACAGATGTTTTATTATGTGATTAATAAAATAAGAATTAATCAGTTATGTATATACATATATGTAATATAGCTAAAACCTGCTGGATAGATCGAGTGGGTCATGTCTTTTTACACTTTTTGTGGCGGGCATGTTAAGTAAGTTAACAAAGAGTGTATATTTAGCCTTGTGGTTTTTAATTACACTTTGCACAGTTTCTACCTGAAGATCACGATGTATCATTTCGTTGAGCACATACCACGGCGCATTAATAATTTATCGGAGCCCTTTTGACCGAAATCGCTGCAAGATTTCTACGTTTGAGATGCTTGCCGAACCACAGAGTTGGGGGTTTCGTATGCCCAAACAGGTTTAATAATCATTTATAAAGCAGAACTTTGTTTTCTAGTGCCACTTGAGAATTATATCCTATTAACTAATGGAGTGTAGATGTTACTGGCAAAAAAAAGATTGGTACGTCGGTAAGAGTTTGCTTCTTCCGGATTTTTTTCTGGTATTAAAATCCTTATTATTTGTGATACTTTCCGCTGAGATGGATGGTAGCCCAGGCGTATAACAGCATTAAAAATAATTGTTCTTCGTGCGGAAGTTCCTTAAGTACTAATCCAATTATTAAATCGTACCATGAGCTTTTCTTGGATAAACGTCGACCTTAATGGTTTTCTTAGTTTAATTTACCTTAAAGTTCTTGATTGGTAGTTTTATCTGAAGTGGTATTTCTAATTTCTGGTAAATTTCATTTTTTTCTTGCTTATTTTTTGAAGGGTGTGGTTGCTTCCTATGCAGCTTGTTGCATTGTTTGATGATCAACTGCTTCATCTACACCTTCTGGTGTTTTTAATAGATAATTTAGCGCTTATAAAACTCCTGAATAGTTTCTAGTCAGTATTCTTATTTCAGTGAGGTGGCTTTTTAATGATAACACTAGCATAAAAGATGGTGAGTGGTCTGAAGATAACTCAAAGTTACTTTTTATGTTGAGGTAGTTCTATGGAATTTTTTTGGTTACACAGAGATCAAGGAGATCTGGCATTTTTCTTCTGTCTGTTGGCCAATATGTAGGTTCGCCATTGAAAAAATGTTGGAGATTATTATCGCTCATTGTTTGATAGAGTTTTATAAAAGTTTTCAAATTATTCTTTTTTTGATTGTTGATTTGGGAGAACAGTATGTTGGTGTTACGTTCAATTGTCTATTTCAGTCTTCGACGGCGGTACTGGCTACTTGTAGGCAATTTTCACTAAATTTGTTTAATTTGTGATGTTTAGTAATATTTTTAATGATAACAGCATTTCAATGTTCATGTTGTCTGTTGTATATTAAGTATCTTAGGATTCTTAAGTAGCTTGTAATTGTTTTGTATGTTTCTTATATCAGCATTATGCCGATGCCATTGTTTATTAGGAATGTTTTTATTTCTTGTTTGTGTTTTACTAAACCATTGGCGTTCCAGATAGCAAGGCGAAGTGTCTCATCAATTATGTCATTTTTGAAATCATGTTAGGAGGTGTAAAATAGATCCATTTTCTCCAATAATTTTATAATTATGTTGTTCAGTATGCTGTTTTGGTCTTGGTTTTGATAATTTACTGAATGGTTTGGTTAGTTCAGCATAAAATATTCCGGTTTACACCAGGGTTCTAGAAGTTGCTGTTGTGTTGTGGTTTTTAACTGCCGTTCCCTTAGCGACGGGATTTTTTTTGTAACTTCTTATATATTACGCACCCTCTGTGTTTGCCGGATGGTTACATTCGCAATGTATGTACTTTACATCTTTGGTCTTCTCTTAGCGTTGACATTGGTTGCTGAGATGGTTACTAGCACATTTCACATATCTTGGATTATGGTGGCAGAAGTTTTAATACGCCAATAGCTTTGACATTTTAGGCACTGTGGTAATTCCCTCTTTAGATGGGGCGGCTCAAATTTAACTATTCATTAACTGGTCTATATTATATATATTTTTTATTATTAGGGTTTGTTCTTAACATTATATGGTACAAAGGTAGTGATTTTTTATTAATTTTGCTTCCTATGTTGCTAATCTCAGTTACTATATGACCCAATTTTGTAATTCCTGCTTTTATTTTAATTGTATTCATTGACAGGTGTATATTTCTTAGAATTTCTCTAGAAGATCATCTTGCTTCAACTGGTATGTGTGAAATTTAGTATATTTTTCGGTAGGGGTTTGTACAATTTTAGTTGTTTCATGTTGGATTTTTACCTAATTATTTGAACTTTTTAGTAAATATGTGTCTTTGGCTATGTCTGCTAACAGCCTATTTAATGGTTGTATTAATTAAACACCCAAGATAAAATAATAAAATAAAATAAAACAAAATAAAAAAAATAAAAATTGGCGGTGGTTTTTATGTTTCATTCTCCTTCTTGTTTTATTTTGTTTCATCAGCTTCTTCCGAAGAGAATCGTATCTATTAGCAGTACTTATGGGGGGAATTTAACCAGTAATCTTTTAATAATCTATTTTACAGTTCTCGATGGCATTTTGGGGCTTCTCTTCCACATTTTTTATTATTGCCACTACAGTGCTTGACTAGTCGACATTACGTTGAGTTGAGAGCGGTATTTGTTGTGGCTGTTGCCACCAAAATAAATTTTGGGTATTTAGATAGGCAGAAATTTGTTGCGGAACTGCTGAAAAAGCGAATGTTTGTTGTGTTAGTTGTCTAGGAATATTTTGCTCATAATAATTTGAATTGTTTGGTGGCACATATTGCGTGCTAGCGGCAAATGGCGCTAAGGCTATTGAAGCGAGTGTTTACTTACTTTGTGCTAATCTCTCTATACAGATGGTGAAAAGACCGACTGGTCGCAGGTTATCAACGTTAAGCTTATGACATTGCGCACTCCAAGGTGTCCCAAAACGCAGGATTTAATTTTAGATAAAACATTGTATTTATTTATTAGTGCTAAAGTTATTTTAAAGGGTATACTTGCCATTAAATTTGGTATTGGATATTTGACAAATGTCCCCCACGGCTTATTTTGATCGAATTCTTCTGACAAAATTCTTGACTACGTTTTCGCGTATCTATGGCTCAACTTCGTCAGATAACTCTTCGAATTTTTGTTTTCAATCCCAGAATAGTTCTAATTTTCGTAGCATAAACTTTAATATTGACGAATGAGACTTGAATCCTTTAACAATTTAACCGTAGACTATTTTAGTCTAGTGATAACAAGTAAGAAGACGCGGTTTTCGCCCGATGAAATGTCTAATGTTTATTTGGTTTATTAACTTTCTAAAGCCTTTGAGGCGTATGCCAAAATTCTTTTTCAACAAATTTCTTGTTCTTTCCACAAATTGCTTTTGTTTTTCCTGCTGCACTATATGTAGCCTCTACTATCTTTATTTGTTTCGTTAGTGTTATTTTTGCACTCATCATCAAATCAAGTATTTAATTAATTTTATATGCAATTTGTTTTATTTTTGATTGATTTATTTTTTAATTAGCTTCTATTGGTCTACAATCCGTGTGTATTCTTTCTTAACATTTTAATTTTTTAATGCCTTCGTTACATGAAATACCAGAAAATGAATAAGATTAATAAAATTGACTTTGGAGAATACAATTAATAAATTACGATTTAGAAAAGGTTTCACTAAAGAAATTCGTAGTAACATGAGTTTAAAACAAAGTGTGTCTAAGCTCTTTTGTAATATGATGCTTGAGATGAACCTTAGGAAAATTAAAATAATGTTGGATAATAATATATATTATTATAATGCTTTATCAATATTTAGGTTGTTCGGATAATCTAGTCTTATGGCTAAAAATCAAGATATGACTGCCATTAATGTTGATATATTTAGAGAGAAAACTATGACTTTTTTGCTTGGAAATTACTGGAAGCAAATTTCAATGTATAGGATTGAGAGAGAGAGAAAACAGAAAGACATACGAGAGTGCTTTTAAACATCTTGTCTTTTAGCCGATATGTCTGGTAATATTGGTTTGAGGCATATATCATAATATTTTCTAATTTATTGACTCTCAAAAAAACTCCCGTCTACTACAGTGTCTGCGAGGGTAATCAAAAAATGAGAGCTCCTACTTTTTAAAAATATAAAAAATTTTATTTTTAATAATTGATACATCATTTTAAAATTTGAATATTTCTCTATTTTCTACATAATTGCCATTTCGATCGATTTTTTTGCCTTTTTTGTATGCCTATATCATGCTAGTTCGCCGCCATGTCGTTGAGGTTTTCTGTAAGTATTTGCAGGACCCATCTTGCGCACACTTTGCGATATTTCAACTTTTTAGTCAAACTTCTATGAATGGTGCTTCGAGAAATTTCAGGAACTAAAATGCAGAGATCATCAAGAATGATCCTCCAATGTTTAAGCATGATTTGTTCGATCTTCGCACCTGCCTCGTCGGGAATTGACAGTCTTCGGTTTTTTGTCATGAGTTTCCGTGCGACCACCTGCATAATCCCTACATCACTTGCAAACGTTTTTGAAATCCATGCACGACTTTCCGTCGACTTCCGTCGATTGGTGATGAATTTCGATTTGTTCAACGCCTTTTGAGTTACAAAACTGAATAACTGCGAGAACTTCGCACCTGGTGGTAGAAGCAAAGCGGAAGCTCCATAACGAACGGCTGCCGAGCCAAAGGACGTCCCCGTAGGCTAAACGATGGTTTGCTTAAGAGTGGGGGAAGCAGCAAACACGGCAGTGTAGTCAACAGCCGCACGAAAAATTTCCCTACGTCTCCAGCACATTGGAGACCTTATTTTTGAGATTACTCTCGTATAAGTGTCGTAATAGACATTCATTTGAAGCAACGCGCTATTATTAGTTCTTAACGACTGAGAGTTGTGCGCCCATTAAAATTCATCGATAAATAAGTGCATAATCGATGCCGCGATAGATGTTTGATTTCTTCTCCAACGTGCGAAAGAAACTTATTCAGTATTGGCATGCGTGTATAAGCAGCAATGGTGATTTTGTATAAAAGCATATAGAATATACACAGCTTATTTGTGTGCCTTATCTATTAATAAAGTTATCGCGAAAATAGAAAACTTTTCAACATCCTTTTACATACTATTGATATTATAATAAAGGAAACCTGTATCTTGGAATAGGTATATAACACGATGTATTTAGATATCGAAATTAATAGTAATAAAAATGAACATAAAGAAAAAAAATCTGCTGTGAATATCACACGACTTTCCTTATCCTATTATTATATATTATACCGGGTCCATCGTCTCGGCCCTGCGCTGCTCTCGTCCCGGAACTTGTTATTTTAAAAAAGGACGAGGCGCGAGTTCAACACTCGAAAGCTGATTAAAATAAACAGTACAAGATAATAATTGACTCGTACTTAAAATTTTGCTACATCCCTGAAGGTAACCGTGCGAGCTCGGTCGCACGGCCTTCCCCATTATCGCCTGCGTGCTCCCTCCTAGCGGCCAAGCGCTCCCCCCCGTCCTCCCGCAGCCGGCCCGGAAGCTGTCCGAGCGCGCTGTGATTGGTCCGTTTAAATAATTTTTAATCGGCTATAACTTATTTATTTGACCTCGGATCAAAAAATTTCATTATAATTTTTTGTTCGTCTCGGTCTGATCTATCCAGTAATATAAATTTCCCGAAACGTTATATAAACACCCGGTATATTAAAAATCCTGAGCTTCAATTTTTTTTCGAGTTCCTACACACACACACACACACTATATTTCGTCTAGAAATGGGAAAAACTGGGTAGGTCAAATTTCCGCCGATTACATTACTTTCCTTATTATAGGATAAGGAAAGTAATAAAAGAATTCCAACAGGGTAAAAAACTTATAAAATGATCAATTCTATTTCCTGTAAGATTTAATTTTCTATCTAGTGAGTAACCAACATCTTTACGAGATTTAAAACCTATGTGATATTTTATGTAGGAAACTAAAAAATACAAAAGGTGAATTTGGAGAATTATAGGCTTTTTAGTTAAAAATATATACGGAATACCGTAAGATAATATTCGTATCGCTTGTAATAGCGTCCGCCACAGATTGAAGCTAATAATCAAGACCAATGAAGAAATAATTGAAATGTGAATTGTAAATGTAATGCCATGTTTAATTTATAAAATAAATCTTACTTAACTTTAGACTTGAGTAACTGACTAACATTTTACCGGCACATTTACGTATTTATTTAAAATAAATAGATCATCATTATTACATGATCAGCTCATCTGTTAATCAACATTTAAGTTTATCTTTATTTACTATTAGTAGTCGTAATTATCGAGGTGTCAACGATGCTAATAAACACATAGATAAGGGCAACTGGTTTTTGCAACGCACTGTTAATTAGTTTTTTTTTAATTTATTACTGATGCATTCACCTGGTATCCTTCCAAGGACGTGGGAGGTAAACGCAGCAAGTGTTGCTCAAAACCTAGTAGCAATGGGAATTGTAAATGCGTCTCCATTTTGGTTTCACATAACTACAATTACGCCGACTAATTGAAATGTAAAACCGGTTTAACTATCCAAATAGAACTCTAATTAGCAATTGAACCATGATAATAAACTTGCACTATACGTAACGTTCCGGCGTTATTGAATTTATTACGACATCCTGCCGCGTGCTTTAGCTGCTTGCTGCTGTAAAGCACTAAGGTTGACGTGACGGTTTGTGGAGGACGAGACCTACTAAATTCGAAACAAATTAATATCGCTTATTGGATTATGCTGATTAACGTAATGTCGAGAGCGCATATTTCATCTGCTCCAGGTTCCACACGCGACGTCGCTCTGATATAGATAGCGCGCCGTTCAGGATCGATGGGAATATCCAGAAAAACACAACGCCCCCCATTTGCAGGATTGGTTTTTGATGCCTTTGCGGTGGATTTGCTCCGATTGCATGTTTTGACTTAAAAGAGCTGCTGTAATTTACAGCGTGGGAGCTTTGAGGGAATTATATGGAATCACAGAAGTCGAATTAATTTTTAAAATTACTTGCACTAAGCATTTGAACACATGGAAGTTTTGTAATCAGTTACCATAAGTGTACTTATATTACGTCTTATTTTTTTCTATTAATCTAGTATGGGAAAGTTCTAAGCCGCTACTAAAAAACTAAAGTATCGCTTATGTTAGAGTTTTCTTTTGTAGAAAATTATAAGTAGGAGCTGCTTTTATCTTTATTTACAACTAAAAAATATATATTTTTTATAAAACTTGAGATGAATACTAGAAAATGAAAAAAGAAATCGTTTCCCTCTGTGATTACCTCATTTCAAATTTCTAAATCTAATTTAAAGATATTTTGCAATTTCAAATTTTTTGAATAATCTTTATCTAAAATATGCATATTAATATTTGTTATGTCATGTGTTGAAGAGGAGTAGAATGAATTAGAATAATTAATTGAAGAAAAATTTACAAAATTGACTGTCCTTAAAGGGTAATATCACCTTGTGACTTTTTTTTTCAAATTTTTTTTTGTTTTAAACAATCCCTAAACTATCTAAGAATAGTTTTAAATACGCATTTTAGACAGGCGAACATCGTAAATAATCGAAAAACTCGATTTCCCGAACCTACCGATAGCGCTAAATTATTGGTTTTTAGTGCGTCGGATAACTATAAATTTGGAGACTTCATTCCTTTATATATCGGATTTACCATTAGTCGATAACTTAAGGCGTCGAAATGTGACTAATAGATGTCTCTAATACTCTTCATTTAGAAGGCCAATTATATGGAGCAGGCATTGCTGATTAGAGGTAAAATGAATTTTTCACCATTATTTTAGTACTGGATACTTTAAACGCGTTTTTCTCGAAACTATGTTTTTCGACCTAGGCGTGCCGATAGCTTTGTCAATTATAGTCCTATCGTTTTGAAATTTCAAATATATCTTGAAAATATAATTATTTCGGGAGTTACGTAGGGGTTTTTTGATTAATTGCTTCTAACAGTTTTTATAAAAGTTTGTCGAACGATTTTTTCGACAAAAACCGGAAAAAAATTTGAATTGACGCAATTTTTTTTAAAACAATTTGTTTAAATAAGGGATTTATTCCGTAGCGGCCCGGTTTCTTCCGAACTCGCGTGCTCCGGCTTGGCAAGGTGGTGCGATTCTGAACTGGTTGACTACCATCGACCGCCTCATCAGTATCTGTACTAAGATTATCTTTCGATTCGAGCGAGTCTTTATTTGATTTCGACATTACTAGTCCTGATGGGTTCAAGGTTTGTCGATCCGAAAGTTTATAGGTACAACGTCCCATACGACGAACTACTTTTCTAAATTCCGTGAACTTTGAGTCACCTTTGCTACATGTGCCGGGATTCTTACCGGCACCCAATCTCCTACTTTTTTCTCACCGAAGTACCGCTTCGACTTCTCTTGCTCTTTCTGAACTTATCTTCGCATCTCCTCCTGCTTTTTGGAAACTTTTCCACTTTGAATTTTCTTCTCAAACTTCTCCCATGAAACTCCATTGATGGAGATAAACCAGGGATTGAATGTTCCGTTGCTCTAAAATTTATCAAAAATTCTTGGCAATAAATGTCTGTTTCATACCCATTCATCTTCGCAATTTGTACCGAGCTTTTGAACGTCCTGTTGAAGCACTCAATTTCACCATTCTCTTATGGGTGATTTTGCCTTTTTTTTGAACACTATCTTCATGAAACCAATGATATTTTCTATCGATATCGTTGATATGAACATCACCTCCAGCCACTTAATATAAGAAGCAATTAATGTGACTGTATTTCTAAATTTCGATGGCAGTCTTGAACGGTCCAATTAATTAATTATTTTATCCTTACCAGACCACCAATACGATTCGCGTATTCTCGCTTTCGTTTTAATGATTCCTTGATGCGTCTCGTGTTTTAACTCGATGACTTCCTGGTATAGCGATTCGAAATTAACCACGCATAAGGGTACCATTATTTCTGACGCTGAACTCGCCTTTTATTTAAGATGCGACTTGTATTCAGCCTCCAACTTCTTATCTCGTGGGCATTCCGTATTTACCTCTTGTAATCTTGTTTCTTTAATTATTTCTCCAATAAAATTCTAATTACTAATGAGCCAAATTTTGTCGATCTCTTCATTAAGGACTCCCTTAAAAAATTTTAGGAGCGTTCTCAATTGGATCTATTGAAAGTGCATCGACGATGACTTTTACAGATTCCTTCGTGTTGAAAAGCCGATGGCGCGGATGCCAGTCCAAATGGAATTTAATAACGAAACAATGCAGCAAAGGTTAATTGATATAAGTCGCTTTTTAGGTCTATTGAGGAAAAGTATTTCGCACCCTTTAGTTTCTTGAGTAATTCATCAATAACAGGGATCGGTTACTGATCCCTAATAACCGCCTTATTCGGCTCCCGCAAGTCAACACAAACACAGATTTTGTTATTTTTCTTCACAACAACAACGATCGGTAAGACCCATTCTGATGCACCGATTCGTTCGATACCTCCCGAGTTTTCTAATTACTTTATTTCCGCCGAGACTATTTATCTTATGAATAACTGCGATCGTCTTAATCTTTATCTAACTTGTTTTACATCTTCTCTGACCTTCACTACGAAGTCTATCGGCGAAAAAATCGACGCGTTTTCCTTTTTTACAGGGGGCTCTTTAATATCCAATGGCTGCGGCTCCACCGCTGATACCAGTTCGATTCCAACTATCTTTATGTTCAAAATTCGCATGAAATCACAATCGATGATGTATATGAAGTCATTGGTCTTTGCATCCATACAATATACATTATTCGTTAGGCTTTACTTGACTATGAACTTTGATTTGGTTCTTCGTATATAATGCGAGCTTCTTGTCGCTCTTCTCAAATTGAGAGCTAGACTAGAACTTTTGATAAAGCTTTAACGGTAAGTGCATAACTGGTGATCCTGCATTTACCATAAAATAAACATTAGCTTTCTCTGTACCAACAATGACTGTTGATTCAATTTGTTGCTCGCATTTCTCTTTCACTGTTAGCTCTGTTGCTTGTTTAATTGTTTTATTCTGACTTTTCTAACCTCTTACGATAATGTCTTACCTCTTTGCATGACATTTTGAATTTTCCGTTGAATGATTCGCAAAACCATATCTAATACACATGTTTTGCTTACTTTGTCCGGTAGTAATACCGCCTCCTTTCTTCGAAAGCCGAGGGCAATCTCCACTTTTTTTGTGCGCTCCTCGCCTTTAGCTTTAAAAGCTGATACCTGAGGAGTTTCTTGTGTGATGACCTTTGATTCTTTTAGCACAGATTCAACCTGTTTCGAAATCTCTAATGCTTTCTTGAGGGTCAGTGTTTCCATCAGCAAGCGCTCACAAATCCTTTCCACTATCATACCGCAAATCAGCTGATCCCGGATTATCTCATCTTCTACTATTCCATAATCGTAATTTGAAACTATATCCTGTCACGCTCCAACATACTACGTTTTTGTTTCTCCCGGAAGTTGTATTCTCGATTGGAATCTATAATGTTCCGCAATATCGTTTACCTTCGGTATGAAATGTTCTTCCAGAGCTTTCACCGCTGCGTTGAACGTTGTACCGGTGTTAGGTAACGTATAGAAAGCCTGTTGAACTTTGACGCCCAAACAGTTGACCAAAATCGCCAGCTTGCGTTCCTCTGTGATCTCCTTATCTCCATAGTGTGCGAGGAAATAGGATTTGAACATTTTTTTTTCATATTCGAAACGGAATCGCTGTTGTACTGGGAATTTCGAGAAATCGGGATGACCGCAGTGTTATTCATTCTTGGGTTGAAATCTTCGTCGCCATAATGTTATGTCGTATGTTAAATAGATTAAATTACAATAACCAATCGAAGAAAAGTTTACAAAATTGATTGGTTGTAATTACAGCTCACAGGTCACTCTTCGTACCATAGTACACTCCGAGTACGCTACCTTAACAATGTGCATAGTGCGCTTGATGAATTACAACATCGCTGTAATTTTTTTTTGTAAAAATTAATATTAATTTAAAAATTGGCCGCAATATGTCAAATATCTAATAATTTATCATTGCTGTAGATGGTTTTCTACTATTCATCAAGCAACTTATATATTCATTTGGCCCTGTTAATGGACTATACATTTAAAAAAACTAACATAGACATACATAAACGAATTTATTATATTATAATTGTTGCTGAACAAGCAAGTAATATTATAAAAAAATTAAATAAATATGGCCAAATAACGGAGACAAATATTATGCTGCAAACACGGGTGGGGCAACAAAATCAAAAGGTTGTAAAATTTACTTCTAGTATCAGAAGAGTTTGCCATATTGCAGGGATTTTTTTTGGACACTTTTTTATTTCAAAACTATTAAAATATAATTCACAGTCGATGTCTAACCTTTACATAAATGATAATATCCATGAAATAGTCATGACTTTTCCAATTATTTATTCAAATTTTGCGACCACATTGCGATGAAATATAGAAAGGAATTAAATAAAAAATTTTAATTTGGAGTATTGAATTTTTTTAATATTCTTCTATTTATATTTGTCGCCACCGAGTTTTATCGAAAGGTTGTTATATGCAAAAGTAAAAATGCGTCGGCAATTCCAATACGCTTTTTTATTAACACTAAAACATTGTCCTGTAAAGACATTTCAGGCGAATGTAATGGAGATTTTCAAAAAGGTTTGGTTTTGATCCATCGGGAATGTTTTGTGCAGGCGGTGAACTTTGACGATTATGACAGTTCATTAAAAAAGGGCCATGAAGTGATAGCTCGTTCGGAAGGAACCTCGCGAAATTTAGCGCCCATGAAGACTTTGATTGCGGGCGTAAAGCTCAGGTCTGCCTTCAATTGCCTATTGGATTACTAATAGAAATTTATCCACCTACACGCTTCGCCATTCGTACAAGGAAAATAAAACCTTCGCTCTCGCGCTTACCCGGATGTGGTTGGGATAGGGTCAGGGCCGTTTCGCCCGGCACATTTTATGGATCCGCGGATCCGAAATTTCATAAAGATGAATGCCGCTTAACTCCAATTTGGCGGCGCGAAGAGGTCTGAACGGACGGATGGCTTGTCAAAGGATTGTGTTTTTTTGTTACTAGATGTAATTTAGCCTACTGGTAAAATTTACCAAAAATTTTTGAGGTAATTAAAAAAATAAGTTGAAATTATCAATAGCAGTTACGGACCCATTTAATCAACTATTACATTTATTTTATTATATTATTTGTTCAACTAGTTGGGCGCTTTTTAGTCCTTCATTTAATAAGATACTTCTAAAAAAAAAGAAGTATATGGTGTCAAATTGCAGTTTTGCAAGCCAAGTGTTCTTTTTAGCAGCATGATATAATTTATGTTATTCTTTTAGTCCTAAATAGGTATAAATTAGCTTTTATTTTAAATAAAAACACAATTCACTTTAATGAATGAGGACGATAGCTCGGGAATAGGTATAACAATTATAGATGCTGTAAGGTCCATAGCTTCTCCCTGTTCAAAACCATCGTGCGTGGTGAAAAGTCACACCCTTCTCGAGGTAACCTTACCAGAACAAAACACAAGAAACCAGAGGATATTGACAAACATTCCTGCTTTCGGGGCTTGTAACCTCATTTTGCAGTTTCACGTAGATATTTGCAATTTCTATATAAGTCTGAAAAAACGGATACAATAACGACGTAATTGCCAAAGCTAACGGTGAACAAAAACGAGTGTATGATAGAATTAACTTAGCGACGTGAAATAATGAAGTAACACCAATGTAATGGTACTTTCCAAAACTAAAAAGAAGTTTGGAGAGACCCTAGATATTGATGACAATCTATTAATAAAGAGTGGAATATCACAAAAAGTAGCTGTATTATTCGATAAATGCTGAAAAAGCATTCAATAATTCGAAATAAATACATTTTTTCGAACGAAAGATATTAATAAATACGTACTAATAACCTGAAGAAGAACATAATCGATTATATTTTAGTAAACCAGAAGCTGGGCAGGTTAACTAAAGATACATACGTTATCTGGGGCGTAAGTATTGGTTCTGGTTACTATTTTGTTAGAAAAAATTGCTGTCATCTTGAGTAAGAAGCTGTAACAGAATAGAAAACAAAACTGGTGATTTCTGCAAGACCTACTTGTCGTAAAATTCTGTCATCAAGAATCTATATTAAATAAAATTGGCACAATATTTATCAGATCTAGGGACATAACCCGGAATCGAAGAATGGTTAATTTTGAAAAATACCCTACATAAAACAGCATGCGCAGTAAGGTAAGAGAAAAAACCATTGGAATGAAGCAATTAGAGGAGCTGCATTTCAAGAAAAGCAGAAGGCATATAAAATATAAAGGGAGTAGGTAGCAGGAAAACTAAAATCTTTCTTTAAAAAGGGAAACTGAACGGATACCAATAAACACAGAAACATCAGTCGACTAAACTCACTCTATAAAATATACGCGAAAAGTTCAAGAATGCAACTAAATATAGAAACTCTCGAAGAAGAACAAAACTAGTTCCGCAAAGGACGTTCAGGTATAGACTCGATATTCACGTTTACACAAAAAATAAAAAATGCTTTCATAGATTATACAAAGGCTTTTGATAGGAGTTATTAGACATAAAATGTGAAAAATATTAAAGATCAAAGGATTTCCGAGACACCTAATAGAAGTATGTAAGAGATTATTCAAACACATTACCATTATATACACAGCCGATTCGTATAAACCGGTGTATAGGCACTGATGCTGCTTGTCTTCTCTATTATTTGACCTGTATATAGACGATCTTATCAATAATTGGAAGAAGGATGCACCACCGAGAATCAAGTTACATCATACTAAACCGGTAATTACCTTACTTTTTATTAATGATCGGGCAATTATTATGTTCTCAGGAAATTATCTGCAAACTAAACACAAAGAAACAAATTTTTGTTTGAAATTTGATCTATTATAGGTTTTGCAACTACCATGACTACGGGAAAACTTTGCTAAAGCAGTTTTTATTGTGTCTAAGAAACTAACATTTCATTCCAATAGCCCCGAAAGTAATTGTAAAAATGTTCTTAGTTTTCCATTAGGTCTCAAATTATACTATCTACAAATAGACTACCTCTGCGCGGGACACTTTACTGTCAGTTTAATCATTATTAATCTCCACTTGCTTGTGCTGTAATCAGATTACGAAGTCGCGTTCGAACTTCTGCTGCACGATGGTTGTGGTTCAGATGCATAAAATTAGCTGCTTCAAACTTCGGACACGAAACTGTTTCGCCGAGACGCATTACTCGTGTTATAACTTTCAGAATTATGAATGTCTGACGGTGCGACGCCGGCCGTGCTGAAATTTGTTTTAGCAAATTATGTTTGTTAGTTCTTTTATGCGTGAATACGTGAGCACTCCGGGTTTTTGTCTGGCTGTTTCCATGCTGAACGCAATACCTGCCTTTTAAAACGTTGTAAAAGCCTGTTGAATATTTAATTAATGCAAAAACTGGTTGATGAATTGCCTGTTGTCTGTTTAAGTGTCAGAAGTGAAGTTGAAGCCAAAAATAAATAACCCCAATAGTTAGAACTTGGCAACTCTTTTTATAATGGTGTAATAAACTCGGAATAGTAGCATTTTTGCTTGTATTGTAATTAATTGTCTAGAGGATTTTAATTTGATTGGTGGAATTAAAATTGCCGTTTGTCCGTTGACAAAGTCAATAGCGTCGTGATTAGTTTGCCTGAATAAATATGAACATTTTAATATTTATAATTCACAGTTGTAATAGACGTTTAAATGCAGTTTATTTATATCATTTTTATTTGAGTTACATATTTTGGTAGAAATAGAAATTTTTTTCTAATAAAAAACTAGAATGAAGAATTTTTATCTGAATGTCAATTAAAATTAGAAACGCAAAAAATGATTTCATTCAATAGATATGAAATGTATGTTTGAAATACATATCTCGAACGCTTACTTGCATGTGTGATCAAACACTGCTACTTAAACACATAGCATTTGCAACGTAGCTTCTGCCCGAGGGTGCCGTGCGGTTATCCCTATGCGCGCCGTTTCCTTTAACTCCGTTGAAGTTGAAACACGAACTATGAATCTCAAAGTCCAACGAGACCGGACTTGCCAAAGTCTCGCGCCACGAGACCAGTTTACATATAAGGAACAAACATCACGAGCTCCGGCCGAAGCTCTAAATCAAACCATTGAATTGCAGCCACACTGTTGCAGCTGAGCATTTATGATCTGCAGCTGCTCCGTCAGCCAAAACAAATCGAAAAATGCATCAAGCAAGCCTTCTTGACTTTTAGAACGGGTATCTGGGTAGTTACTGAAATTCGTAAATAAGTCGAGACTGTAATGTTTGCCCGGAAGTAATACTGTGAATCCAAACATACGCGTATTACTTTATTAAGAGATACCGAATGTCGTCCTAATCTAGCTTTTAACCCGTCATGAATATTAATGTGGATAGCATCTTGAGTTCCGAGCCAAGTTTTGTTAAAGGGCTGCTATGTTTGTAATTACGTTGCGAATTTGAATTTGTAGACGCCTTTATTCTTTTAGTTATGAGTAGTCGGGGTGAAATTAAAACCAAGTACCAGCTTTTTAAATAGTTTTTACGAAAAGGAAAGAAAATTTAATGCACACTTGTTGCTCCTTGTTGATGACTATTACTCTCTTCTCCTAAACGTTGGCAAAACTAATCCGTAACTTTTCTAACAGTTGATTACGACTAAGAATTAAATCTTTAAAAGCAGTATCTACTGCTGCAGTGGAAATCGTTATACATTTTCCTCTCTTTACTTTATAATACTAGAAGAAACAAAATCAAAATTTTGTGAAAAATGACACCATGTCTATATATTACCTTTGTGCAAGATTGTTGACACAAATCTACGTTTTTAATACGCGTTTGGTTTCCACGCACTATACATTTAGCTACGCGATACATGAAACCTAACAAATATTTATAGAAACTAATTAGTGGTCTGTGATAAATATAGAAAACATACAGCTTTGTATTTTTCTTTGTTGTTCTGTTCTGTATTTAGTCAGCATTCATAATTTTAATCACTTTACACCCATGACGGAACGATGTAGTTCTTACGAGAAAAAAATCTTACAGAAGATGAAATTACAACGGAATAGTTGGCGGACACATTATCTGATCTTCCTCACAACGTTGGTAATGACAGTGATACTTTTATTATTGGAAATACGCAAAACTAAATTGTGCACCTTTTATCGAGTTACAATAACACCAAAAAAGCTGTAATCAAAAGTAACGGCGATGATAACATACTAAATTTGTCGGTTTCCATATGGGCGAAACCAGATTAAACATCAACTTACTCGAAACAGGAGTGGAACAAATTTTTTTTAACCCGACGAAAGCAACAGGACTATATCTTGGAAACAAGGTTTTTTGATATGTTGTATAAAGGAACGAATCTATATTACTTGCAAAGTTAGAAAAACCATGTAACTAGATCTATGATGTTGAAATGGCCAGATGTCACTTTAAAAGAAATGAAGTCTTTAAATAATTATTATAATGGTGCAAGTTAGGAAAGATAAACTAAAAGATTATTGGTCTACGGATCCATTTTTTAGATACTCCTATTTTCAGGAAACTTACGAGTCATAATAGATTTGAACAAATTTGGCGGTGTTTACATTTCAATAACAATGAACTTCTGCAACAGTCAACTAACAGGTTTTTTAAAATCCAATCATTGGATTTTTTTAGATGAAGCAATAATTTCTCGGAGGGGTAGCTTCATATACGAACATATAATCCGCGGAAACTTATAAATTATGACTTACTTATTTGTATGGTCACTGAAAGAATCTCAGACTGTATCTGGAACTTAAAAATTCGTGATGGTGAAGAAAATAAATTTTCACATTTTTGAAAAATTATCTTGATCAAAATTGCTATGTCTACAATTACAATCATGTGATAATTGCTGAAAGTTCCTTTTGAAGACATGTTAGAAGAATATGTGAAACCATCAGGGTGAATATGGTCTTCCCCCAGAAATGAAATTACAGCCTCTGCACCGTGACCAAACCAAATTTAGGAGAAAGGTGAAATTCTTCTTTAATCCCGGAGGGATACTCGTGTTGTCAATATGATTTCGAAAATCTATAATTTAACAATTGTTAATCTATACAGAGAAATGAAAAGTAAAGAAAAAACCGCTTTGTATTTTTCTGCATATGTTCATGAATGAAGTTGATAGGGCAGATCAGTAGTTGTTTGATTGTTCTCTTTTGAGGAAAACATTATAGTGGTTAGAGAAAGTTGCATTTTGGCTTAATTAATTGTGTACTTTTTGAATCTATCAAAAACAAAACCTACATACAAAGAATCTTTGCCACAAGTGGTAAAATACTGAGCTACAGATAAGGTAGAGACAACTCAGATACAGACGCAGCACACCTAGTAACAATCCAAACCCTTTGTGTGCCTTATGTGGACCTCTTTTGGAGACGTTTAGGTGCTATGCGCAAACATGTGCCAGAGAAAATTGTTGGAAGTGAACTGAGAAAAACTCTTGCTGGGAGTGCTATGTTTATGCTGTCCAGAAAAAAAGTGAAACTTTGTACATCTGCAAGTTCTGCCTAGTGCCACTCTACAAGAGAAATGTTTATAGATGTATCGCAACCTCATGCATTACTATAGTCTTTACTGAGTATTTTTTGAAAATTCTAGTTTACAAAACTAATTTGTTATAAATTTTCAAAGGAATACGACACAAAAGCTGATTTAAATGGTTCAAACCATGAAAATTCGTCGTTCAATGGGCAGGATAAATATTAGGAGATGTGTAGCAAAACTGTACGATTTCCGAACATAATTGATATACGTATATTCTCTTGTAAACTAAGATGCTTGTTTCTTTAATAGTAATCTGGATTAGAAGAATATCTTCAAAATTAATGCTTGCACTACGAAATTTTAATTTCATTTTTTTTCTTTCTATTAAATTGTCTAGCAGCTATATATGTACTATGTGTTGCTATGCATTTTATTATTTCTTAATATATACAAATTTTGTTACTCTTTACCGAGATACTCAACACTATGAATGTACAAACGAGAATCAAATTTTTTGTTTTTCTATCCTTGCAATGTTTAGCTGGATATCGTCCATTTAAAAATATTTTAAGCATTAAATAAACAAAAGGCATCACTTTAATTGAGGGCTTTTAAATTATTTTTCAAATGAAATTGGAGCCACTCTTATTACTGTACATGTTTTTAGCTGCATTAGCTATTTGCATTTATTTTTTAACGTAACGATTTAACGTTTTGGTATATTTCATTGAGCTAAAATCGGGCATTATCAAAATGCTTGTTTTGTTAGTTATATATTTATACACAATATTTATAAAATAATTTTGGAGTATAACATGAAACTCGGGACATAAGAAACTATAAGGTTAAACTTATTTTTAAAGTTTTTTTGTGGTAAATTTGGATGTACACTCCTTCCAAGTGACCCAAATAATATTCTATATTTTCAAACGTATGCGTCAACGTCCATGTAGTTATAATTGATGTAGCTGCTATTATTATTACTCGCATACAACGAAGGCAGTTATTCTTAATCAAAAGATAAACTCTGAAAACGGTATCTTCAGCAACAAAATCTACAATGCACAAGCTTCCATGATTTTACTACAAAAAAACTAAGATTTCACTCACAAGATGGTCTCATGAATATCAATTGAATTTTAAAATAATTTATATTTCCTAGTTGGTTAAAGTTAACTATGTGAACTCGATATTTATAGGCTTAATATAATAATAATTTCTATGATGTATATTTAATCAAAGATATTTATGATTTCTTTAATTTTTTAATAATCTTATTTTTCTAGTACAGATAACTTTTTATTCTTAATTTTGACTACACAATGATTCTCTTTTAAATTGTTATAGTCTGTTTAGTTTCGACAAATCACATTCTATTATAAACAATCAGAAACCAAATGTCGCTGCAAGAATGCTAGTCGATGTAATTATGGATAAGTATGGCATACATTTTGGAAATTTTGAATATTGTTGGTAGAGATTTTGTATCCAAACTTTAATTTTGCGTATAAAAATGGTATTCATTGATTACTGAACTGAATTTTTGATTTGTTGAGTTATTAATCTATTGTTACTTTTATTTAAACATTAAGTTGTTAATTTTGGCATTTGTAGAAATAATTTATATATTTTTTAAGAGTTAAAAACAAATTGATGTTAAATGATTACCTTTTCATAGTCTCAACATCAGTTATATAAAACTAGTGGTATTAGGAAATAAATTATTAAATACACTTTTATTCAATTTATTTTTTATGTTTATCGTAAAATTCAGCCTAGATTTGGGCTTGATAATCATATTTAATATATTCCATATCAGTGGCTACGACAGTCCCGAAACAGGACCTAAACCTGCTGCAGATCAACACAACTTTCTTTTCGTCCATATGTGTTATTACCTCCACATGGAGGCCCTTAATGTTATGATCTTTCATTGATCTTCGACTCGATCGCGCCCCACTTGCAGTAGCCAAGGGGATTGTAGTCGGAACACAAACAAATTGTTGCAAAGCCATTCTTGGATCTTCCTTGTCTTACGGATTGGAACTGAATCTTGCTGGAACACGTACTTTCGCTTAGCGGCCACTTCCTCTATCCAGAGTTTGACAACTCTTACTACGTCTCTACCAGATTGATATAGGTCTCCGGTGGTTATTTTAAGGTTTCCTCAAAGATATGGCGCGCCATGACATTTCCTTTCCTGCTTACATGCCCCACAACCATCACAAAGGCGGGAAACTTTGTTTGCATAGCAATAACCACTCCAAAGACATTTTGGCAAATCCAAGGGTCATTTTAGCGATTCACCTTCCTATCCTTGATGAGGTTCTTTTGTTCGAAAAAAATCTTAGGAAACCACACACTAGTAACCAGGTATTTAGCGTAAGAAGCGAGAAACATGCATCATATTTTCCGTATCCGTTAGGATAGTTTTTTGATAGTTAATACCTCTCTTTGTACATGATGCGAGACTAGCCTTTTGGTATTGGTAAATTGGGAGTCTAATATCTTGATTCCAAGTTTTTCTTTACAAGAGTTATATAGCCGCCTGAAATGTTTTAAATTTCCCACAGCTTTTATTTTGTGGTCTCAATGTATCTATTTGTGCATAAAAGTAAGAGATTTGTGCGAGTAATGTATTTCCGCTGAAATACTCATTTGCATGTCTGGGTGGTGACGCAGAAACACTTTGAAACTTTTTCCAAATGCAATGTTTATTCCTCTAATTTGATATTGCATTTAAAATATTATTTTTAACAATTAGTTGTCGTTGTGAAGAATTTTCTCAATTAAAAAGAAACTTTAATATCTTATTTATAAAATTGTCAAATGTATATAACTCTTGTTGTTGCTATTTCCCTTTTGATTCTACAACTTTCATAATGTGTTGTTTACTCATTTTCATAATTTGTATTTAAGAGTGCCGTATGTGGTTTTGTTACTTTATTTAATCCAATATACACAAAATGATAATAGTGATAATAATAATTTTATTTACCACTGCATTACAAGATTTGTTGCTGCAAACCTAAATTTTTTTTTATAAATAATAATTACTTGGCGTGGTGTATTTTAATATTATTTATTTTGTACATTTTTTTGCATTTATAAAATTTGTAAACTCTATGTGTGTATATATTATTGTTCAATAGAGCCATTTTTCACTTACTTCCAATTCTATTTTTTTAAACTATTTTTAATTTAAATCATAATATTGTTTAAAATTCATTTTCATTAGGGTTTTCTTGAATATCAACGCTTTTTTAAGCTGCTAGACTGTTGAACCTTCCGTATTAGCATTTAGCTCTGCAAGTGAATGTGTATTTTTGACGCGGCTTCCCGCGGGAGAGAGGGAATTCTATCAAACTTGAGGCTCGCGAGTTGATGGATATCCACAGTGACGTAAAATATTAATAAAGTTATAGGCTTTTTCGTTCCGAATATCCCTAGTTCCATTCCGAACAGCTGTCTGCCGAGAATGCAAGAAACGAGTCTGTTCTTTTTCCGAACGCGGACGTATTTGTCTTATTGCTCTCGTGCTGGCGTGAAGTAGTTGATTGATTACTAATTCCGCCATGTTATCAGTGTCGTTGCGGCGTATTAGCCTGAACGGAATCTTTCCGGGGTAAGTGCCGTCTGGCAGTATCGGAGATCTATTTTGATTTCGACGGTATAATTTATCGTCTGTTTTTATTGGGACGAACTGAGGTGAAACTAAAAACCGACTACTTTTTAAAATTATGATTGTAATTTGTTGGCTTGTGCAGGTTATATTTGATTTTATACTTTTTAGGCAGTAGCTTTTTAATTTTCTCCGGGGCGCTATCTTATGATGGATGGTTGCGTTACGAAGCTGACGTTTTAGCTAGTATCGCCTAAAAATTTTAAGGCGTCAGCATATCCGCTTCAGCTTTGACGTTAAATGCAATAGTATCTTATTGATCATCCAGGAAAAAGTTTATGAAACAAAAAGCCTACATAAATTCCATTTTCTACTAGAAAAATGACGAAAAATATTTGGTAAAGATTTACACTGTTCCGATGTTTTTAGCTGGTATCATTAATTTTGTGGCACCGAGGAATATACTGTACGCCCACCTCTGAAAAATAATAGTGAATGCTTGAAATTGTTCGACTACAAAACGTATGAAAAGAAATATTGAGCTAGAATGTAAATAATGAAAAGTAAATGAATGAGTGTATAAGATTTCTAGGAGAGAAATCATATCACAATACTGGTAGATAATAATCGCTATCTTAAAGTTTTTTGTAAACGAAATTATAGTAACAGTTTAGAATTTTGAACTGTTATAAGTTAGAACTAAATGAACATGGTTGCGTTTTAAAGTTACAAAAAATTAAAAAGCAGAAATAATGCTATATTTGTGTTTTCTTTGGTCAAATAAGAGAGTAAGTTTCTGTTTTTTTTATTGTTAATTATGTATTTCACTACTTAAATATTTATCTTAGTAAGTCAAACAAATCAATAATTTAAAAAGTTGACTTACTTTAGTTAATATTTTTAATTAAATTATTTGTAAATAAGCAAATCAAGAATTAAAGTATTAATTATTTCTAATGAGCATTTATAAGATAATGTTATATTCAGGCTAGATTCGGAGATGAGGGCTTCCAATGGAGTCGCTATTGATCTGCGAGATCTTTTGGTCGCTTCTTAAGGCGTCTAAGAGGGAGTGAAGTTTCAATGTCGTTTAGTGCTTTGCAGCGTTTTGGTTGATTATCTCAGTTACCTAAGGGATATCGAGGTCCGTATGGAGAGTTTGGTTGGATACATATCAAGAAGCGGCTGCCATAATGCGGATAGTTTTTGATTGGAAGCGCTGAATGATATCAGTGTTTGATCGACTTGCACAGCCCCATAGCTGGCAACCGCAGGTCCATATGGACCGAATTATGTACTTTGTAACGGGGAGTTTCTTCCGATGAGCCAATATAGCTTCTTCAACTTTAAGTCCATTTCTTTACGTTTTTTGCTAATATGGGTTTTCCACGTCAGTCTGTTGACCAGGTGGAATCCTGACATCATTGGACTGGGGGATGGGCATATTATGTAGAGTAACGGGTGTGCAGGTTTGGTGCTTGGTCGTAAATGTAATGTGTGTATTTGTTTTCATATACTACGATTCTCCACATAGACACTGTTCTGTTTCATTTAAGTGGATCTGTAAAGAAGTCCGTGCTACTACTATGTCTGAAGCTAAATTGATGGTTAGGCATCCATATGTCTTGCAGCAAATTTTCATTAATACGCCGTAGAATTAATTTCTCAAGCAACTTTGACACAAGTGACAGGAGGCTAATAGGACGATAGGAAGTGATTTCACTGGGAAGTTTACCAGGTTTAGGGATAAGAACTCTCTGCAAATTTTAATTGTAACTAAGGATTTTGTTAAAGAAGATTTGTAGGAGATGAATTCCGTGATCAAGTAACTGTTTGAATATTATTACCGTTATGAGGTCGTGGCCCGAGATTTTTTATTTTTTATCCATTTTATCTCTTGATTAATTTTTTGAGATTGTATTTTACGTATTGGTGGTGACAGTTCCAGTGGAGTTTGTAGTTCTTCTTCCACTTCCTCAGAAATTTTATCAGAATTCGGTTGGAAGACGCCTTCCAAGTAATATGCAAATGCATCCGATTTTTCTTTGTCAATCGTAGCCATGAAATTCCTTGATCATGTATCGGAGGAATATGGGTTTTTGGTTTTTTAATGCCTTTGGTGGCTTTACATATTGAATTATCGGTGATTGTTAGTGATTTCAAATACGTTTGGAATGTCTCGTTCCGTACAACTTGTAATTTGTTTGTATTGAGTTGATTGAACCTTCTCTTATCTTTGACACTGTGTGTGTGGTGCCATTGTGCCCTTGCTTTTCTTTTCTTTTTACGATTTTTATAAAATATTGGAATGTTGGGACTATGAATTTTAATGTTCGTTGACTGGGATGTGGCAGTCTAGCCCGCATCCTGTATCGTAGTTATGAAATGGTTTGTAGCATACTTTAGGTCTTTTGTGGTTTTCAGACTTATATTACTATCGAGGTGTTGCTCAATGTAAGCCTTGAAGGTGTCCCAATCTGTCTTCCTATTACTGATCGAGGGGCTGGGTGTTTTGTAAATTACATTTGTGCTAATTGTGGATATAATCGGAGAATACTAATGAAGAAGTCCAGGAGACTTTGCCTGGATTAGATGGCCAGTAGATCGGACTTCCAGTGGATAAATAATTGCAATTGTTGTTAGTAATGAGTTTAAGGAATGCTCTGTCTTTTGTTGTTATTAATCGGGATCCCCAGTGGGTATGCTTTGCGTTAAAATCTCCACCTGCTAAAAGTTTCTGGCCTAGTGTCTAAAATGGCTGCAAAATTTGATAAGTCAAATTGTGCCTCAAAGGGCAGTAAATGAATGAAATTAGTAATGGAGTTGTGAGCTTTTCAACCTGGATTGTAAGAATTCTGTTTTATATTCTGATAGTTTCGAGTGAGTGATAGAATTGCGAATAATTATCGCTGTACCACCGTGCGTAGTATTATTACGGTGCTTGGTGTGATACACTGAGTAGTAGGGTATTTTTATGTACAATCTGTTTGTAAAGCAACTCTCTGAAATGAGAAGAATGTCCATATTGTTAATACGCAGGAAATTTTCAATTTCAAAGGTTTTATGTTGCAGTCTATTGACGTTCCATAATGCTATACGGAGAAAGTTAGCTATTAGTGAGTTAATTTGGTCATGACAGTATTTAACTTGTTTAGGATTATACTATTTTGTTGAAGGAGCTGATTGAATAGGTTTTAAATTCGTCAACGAATTTTTGGAGTATCAAGTCTTGGTTTAGATGGTTTTGGAGTAGATTGGATTAGATGAATGAGGTTGGTTAGGGAGTTGATGATCAGGTTCTTGTCTATTCAGGTATGGGAAATTTCGTTCTGTTGGTTGAGGTTGAAAAGGCTTTCTAACTGTGAGTTGGTTATTTGGTTGGTATTTCCTTTGAAATTCTTGGTAAACTAAGCATCCTTTGTAATTTGCGGGGTGATTTTCCTCGCATAGTGCGCATGTGGTCTTAGTGATTCTGGTTTTAGTACAAATCTTGGTATTGCGAGGTCCTTCACATTTTACACATGCATGTGGCCTGTTACAGTGTGTTCGAGTATGTCCACAATTTTGGCATTTCATGCATTGTACTATTTCTGTATTTTTCCTTGGGGATTGAAAACTGACAACCAGGTTTTCTAGCGACTGTTTCAAGGTCGATGAAGAATATTGGAAGTGATTCCTGAGATCGTTTGCTTTTTATGTTGATAATATTGCGTACTTTGGGTCTTAGGTTGTTCAGAGTTGTTGTTATTTCGTTGGTTGAGATTTCTTACGTTTATCTTTACACATTATCATTTAGACTCTTAGTCGTGTATTGTTCAATTTCTGCTAGAGCAGTTAGACTGTGTTTTTTATCATAATTTACTACGCCTTGTACAAAAAGGGGTAACGGTTTATAACTACTGAAGTTGTGCTTTTGTATTTGAAGCTGATGAATTATTTGAAGTCTCTTGTGCTAGGAAGGAATATTTGTTAGTGTTAAAGATTGTTGTTACTGGGGTTGTGATAACGGCGGGGTATTTGATTGTTTACGTTGCTTGCGTTTAGGACATTTCTTTGTTTGCCAGCTGTCATCGTTATTATTTGTTAGGTTTTTATCACTGTCACACTCATCTGTATTAGGGAAGTTAGTTTGTTCTTCATTTTGGCAATTGGTATGTATGTTGTGTTATTTGTGCCCTAGCAATGAGAAGTGCAGTTCGCCTCGCGTTTATCACCATAACTTTTCGCTTTACTTTCTTGGCTGAAACACGTCTCTATGCTTCGAAAGTCAAGCGAGAACTACACATTAAGAATGAAAACAAATTTGAACAACAAACAGCAATCCTGAAGTTGCCTACATGTTTATCGCATAAGGAATGAGCTAAAATAATTAGAAAACCTTTAAACCGCGATAAGATGCTATCATGTGATTTATTTACTACTTTATGCGAATTTTTTTATAAAATTTCTCATAAAAATGGGCAACATTTTTGATTTAATGAAATAAGCTTGGACACACTTAAACTGAAAAAGTCTCATGTTCAAACATTAATGTTGATTAATTGTGCAAAAAAATATATTAAAACTTGCCATTTCAACAATTACTTTGTATCATGACTGCATGTCATTGCGTAAAAAGTTTTAGAATGGTTTCAGCAAAAATATTAAGTTTCTACCAAAAGTGATATATGTTGAAAATTTCTGACATACAAGGTCATTCAATTTATAAAATTATTTTTCTTTCTTTTACTAGTCCCTGGTACTCTTAAAGGTGTCAGGTTTATCAGTCTCACTCATTTTTTCCATTCTTTTTTATCTCTGGTTATTATTCTCGTGTCTTGTATTGCTTTTCCCCTTCTTATTGCTATCTCCTTTACCCTTTCCATCTCTGTCTTCTTCGGTCTTCCTCTTTTTCTCTTTCTTTCTTGCTTCTATTATTCTTTTGACCAACCTGTTCTATTTTATCCTTACTAGATGTCCAAAACAGTTTAACTGTCTGTTTTCTATTTTCCTCATTATTGTCACTTGTTCTAAAGTCCTTCTAATTTCTTAGTTTCATATCTTATCATACTTTGTAACTCCTGCTATTTTCCTCATATATTTTATCTCCATGGCGTTTATTGGCGATTCATGTTTTTGTTGTATTACCCATGTTTGGCATCCAACGTCATTATTGGTATGTTTAATTTATTACGTACCTGCTGCTTAACTTTATTGTCTACTTCTTTATTCTCTATTATGGTTATTTATAGTGTAATAGATTCTTGTTGCTTTTCTAATCTTACTATTTGTATTTGCTTCCATTTTCTGTCTTCTGTTATTGTCTTTCCCAAGTATTCATAACAAGTCACTCATTATACCTCTTCCTCGTTTATTTTAATGTCACTACTTACCACCTTTTGATTTTTTATCATATATTTAGTTTTGTTTCCATTAATAACCATTTTCAGTTTGTCGACCTCCTCTTGCCATAGATTTAGTAGGTCCTGCATCTACTTGCTCTAGCCCGAGATTAATACTACATCGTTGCCATATAAAAGGGGCTCTATTTTTACATGTACTAAATACTCGTAAGCAATTATTGTTTGGTTACGGCATGACTGCTTTCTTGTGTTCTTGAGCAAGAGATTTTTTATTTTTCCAGTATTTCTCCTTATATCCATATTTATTTACTAATCATACGAAAATCTGCCTTGAAATCTATAAACATCAGATGTAACTCTTTCCTTTTCGCAGTTTCCTCTAAATAATGTTTCTTAGTATATGGACGTTATCGTTTTTGTTTATTTCTACTCTAAATGCAGCTTGTTCGTTTTCTAAGCCTCCTTCAATTTCAGTCCTAATCCACCTTTCCACTATTCTAGTGTAGATCTTAAATCATACTGAGGGAAGATAGATTGGTCTGTAATTCTCACAGTTTATAAAATTATCAAGTAACTATGGTCTAAATTACGTTGGGCAAGGATAGAGTTGAAATGCTGTTTGTAAAATAGTTTATAAATGCGATACAGACCTAATTCTTTCGAACAATATATTAAATATATATTAAATATCGTAAAGGATGATCGAAATTGAACTTTAGGACGTTTTTTCTTAATAATATTGGAACAATCTGGGGGTTCCATATAGAATATGATACCGAGAAAAGTATTACATTTCTCTATTCTCTATTTTAGCAATTACAAGTTTGATGTTCTTTTTCAGTCCTGGAATTGTAGCAGGTTTGTTGAAATAAACCCTTTCTTTCAAATAGCCCATAGGAAAAGCCTAATGAGGTTAGATACCAATACCGCGACGACCAATTGATGTGACTCCTCTACGAGATGAACAACCAAGAAATTTGGTTTTGAAATAAATGTTTTATGTGCGACATGAGGCTCCATCTAATTGAAACCACATATCATTCAATTTCAAATCGTTGATTTCATTAAAAAAAAGTTTTTTAGCATCTCTCGATAACCTACACCGTTGGCAATCGGTTAGCTTCGTCTTCAAAAAAATACAGACCATTGGTTTCTTCGATCTACAATGCACACCAAACAATGTATTTTTGTGGATGTACTTGTTTTTTAGTGAATAGCACGTGGATTTCCACTCCCTCAGATGCGACAATTTTGACAATTCACAAGCCTGTCGTTACAGTAAACTTGAATAATATTGATGCGTTGTTGCACAGTATACTTTTACATGTGTTTAAATACAAACAACAAACGGTTCTCAATTTAAATCCTAAAATTCAGTTTGAATCGGCCTGCAGATGACATAGTTTTTCTAATAAATAACAAAAACTAAGCTATCAACAGTTGACTTAATTTGAAAAATAACTAGAAAATAAAGATCGGTTATAGTCAATCACGCGAAATCCTAATGATTTTTGATCACCATACCAAAAAACAACAAACGAAGACAAATTATAAAATATAAGACTTTAGTGTTCTAAATTTGTATTTTACTTTTTGCTCCCATAAAAATACTTGTGAAATATCTAGTTCGGTATAGTTCAAAACCACCGAAAAAACAGTAAAATTGACAAACATTGATATTGCGAGGATTATTAAAGAAATGGGTTTTAGCTTGCAAAATCACTTTGTTGTTACTTTTGATGGATCCGCTTTTAATTATTGCGAAGAAGCTGTTTGGAAATTCCGTAGGAATGAATCGCACTCGACAAAAAATTGACGCAACAAACGCTGTTAGTATAGCCGGTCGTAATCTTTTGAGTGCTCTAACTAAATCGAGGCTTGAGGAAAGTTCGTTTGACATTTCAACCATTCGTTTTTAAAAGGTTTTTTTGCATGTCTCTTAATTTATGTTAAAATCATATTTTGATTCTTAGCTGCAAGCCTTCGACTTACTTTAAATCTCTATATAAATCTGGTTGTGCTCTTTTTACTTATAGTTATCCAGATCTAGATCTGTTATAGACACATTTAAAGATTGTTTCGTCAAAGCTAATATTTTATAAAAGATATTAGAGTTCGATAGTTTTCTTTGAATCGCTAAGAAGATAAATAATTTTAAAGGCTTTAGTGCTACAGTTTAAGCCTTAAATTTAAATTATTTTCTTGAATAAACACCCTATTTTAAAATTGTATTATAAGGAAAATTAGGGTTGTTTTCTTGTTAGAGAATTAAATACATTTTTTCAACAAAATTATTTTTAGAAATCATCAGCTTAGAAGACTTGTTCTTCTACAAAGAGGTAAACAATTTGGATATATATATTATTTTTAGCGTTTCTAAATTATCTGGAACGTATTTTTTTCATTCTAGTTACTTAGAAAAAATTTTTTATTTGATAGTGCTATGACAATTATTGTAATGTTTTGCTTTTAAAATTGCGCTTAAATTTATTAAATCTGCTTATTTAATTTACTTACAACAATTTAATTATTTAATATTATTTATGTACACTAACACAAATATTTACTAACATAAAATCACACTGTATATAATTTTTCTACGACACTATTTATTATATACATCCCGTATCTGTTCTGGAACCTTCTAGTAGCGCCGGTACTTTCTGAAGTATTCTAAGCCGTTCTAGTTTTTGCACGTTTACAAACAATGCGTGAGCCTCAACGATAGCGACCCGCACATTGAATGCATTACTTTCGACGCTCAACCGTGACAGTACGGGGACGACCTTGGCATTAGCCATGAACTTCTCAAGGTGGTGGTGATTTTATAGTGGTAGCAGCTTATACGTGGTATTTATATTTTAAAACTTCTATAACTCCTAACAGTGTGAAAAAGACATAAACAAATAAAAGGATATTGGTTTGCGTTTTTTCTATGCCTTCAATTTTAAAGTTTCTATGTGAAAAAAAAAACGCCAGCGTGGTCCCATGGTTGAGGGTCGGAATCCAATGCAAACAAACCCATGTTTATCTGCTTTCACTTCGAACAATCGTAATAATGACAATCGTCTAAGGCGCCGTGCTTACCACATCGCCCCGCATCAGAGATGGTGCGACCGGGCAGAGAAGGTGAACATTTGAGAGTCTTAACCTTTCTGTTCGCAGACGGTGTTGTCACGTGGAGCGTTAGAACTTATTATTATTATTATGTAAACTGCATGCATTTTTTTCGATTACTGTTCTATGTTAAGCTCTTTTTGGACTCATTTGATTATAATGAACATAAAAAGATATTTTTATTAAAATTTATAAGCCGACATCTTTAGAGACATTTTCCGCCTGATCTCTTCGATTACCCTCTTACAAATTTTTTAAAAGGTACAAAGATTTATGAACTATTAACGTGCATCATTTTTCATACCAAACGCAGGAGTATAATAAACATTAGAGTTTCATTTACAAGTAAAGTAAAAAATAATGTATTTTATTCAACCTCTTTATAAATTTATTAATATTACAATATCTTTTAAATTATCTTAAACATTTATATTTCCACCACGTTGCGCTGCTTAAAATACGTTTTGTAACAATATTATTTCAAATTGAATGCCCCAAAATAGTAAATTTCAAGACAAAATTGTTTAATTTGATTGATTTAAATTGTTTAAAAACAAAGACTCATATATTTATTTTTGTTTCAGATGATGAGCGAGCATCGGTGCACGGAATCGTCACAAAAGAGGGATTGTTCGACGGCATGGTATCCACGACGTCCGAGGATTACTACATTGAGCCTGTTAGCAGATACCTCGAGTCAAACCAAAGCCAGAAAATCCCGTCCTTCCATTCTATCGTCTACAAAACTTCGGACGTCGATAACCCTCGCTTAGGACTGCCCTGTGCCTCACACATGTTGCAACTTAATAATTTAGAGCAAAACAATAAGATAGATAGCGCGCACTCTGTAAATAGATCAAGGCGATGGGTGCTGGAGGGGGACGCCAAAGAGCCGTATGATGAGTTTAGTTTTTGGCACCCCACTAGATCGAAGCACCCCTTCAGCGCTCCGTTCGACATCAACACCCCCTTTAATCAGCCCATTGATGAGGAAATGACGACGAGTAATAGAAGTTCCTTCGATTTCAGTTTTCGACATGTAAATAAACGAGCGACGATCGATCCCAAGAAGACCACGTGCATGCTCTATTTGCAGGCGGATCACCAGTTCTTTCAGAAGTACGGGACGGAGGAGGCGTGCATTGAAGTTATGACGAGACACGTGCAGCGGGTTAATTCTATTTATAAAATGACAGGTAAGCCGGCGTTTTATTGCTGCTGTTTGCGACACACGCTGTAGTTTTTGCTGCGTTAAGTCATCCCCGTTTTTCGGCTCCGATGAATTTAAAATCGCGCTGTAATGGAATCACTCGCCGAAATTTCTTTTAAATTCTGAATGAGAAAGTAAAACATTCTATAGAGCTTGCAATTTGAATTTTTAATTTATTCACTTTTGGTGCTTAACGAAAATCAATTTTAAATGTTTTCCCTGAGCGGTAATTGAATTTTTTAGGCGGACCACGCTAGCATAAAATAAAATGCGTTTGAAATTGGCACCGTGAAATATCTTGTCCATGCCTATAAAAGTTTAATTTTATCTCAATTATTAAGTGAATGGTACTGCGCAGTTTATTTTGAACTTTTTAGCCGCGTCGGCTTTCTCAGCTGAGGGCGCCGATTTTATAAATTTATTAGGAGTGCCGACAATGAAATCTGAGTTTTTAGCTAGCTGAAGGTTCTCTTTTATTAATTGCCTTTAATTTTTATTACGGGATTTACATTTTGAGTGTAAGTTTTGATTACTTAAGTCACAATTTAGAAGTAATATATTAAGCATGCTCTTTGTAAGATGTAATAAATTTAAAAGTCTAAAATAAAGCGCAACTCTCATTTTACGACTTTCTGATATAGAAATTTTTTCTTCGGGGTATTTTTAAGGTTCAATGCAGAAAGCTACTCAGATATAAACAGTAAAATTAATTCACAATTACTCAATTTATTGCGATGCTGATTAATAGAAAACGCTTTTAATTTGAATTATTGTAAAAATGTAATGACACATCATTAGGATCTACTAAACAGTCACACAGTGGGCCAGAATCCGCAAAAAGTGGACAAAAATCATTTTTTTCAAATTGCGCATATGGTTTCTATATTTTCTGAATAGTTAAAAAGGAAGGTCGCTGTATCTTTTCCTAGAATATCAAGCTCATTAGGTGAAGTCTCTACCTGCTAGAGGATCGCAAACACGACCCTTCCGCCTAGCAGCGATCGGCCGGGTTTACAGCTCATTTTGTCACTAACTTTTAAAGAGAGGCTGTGAATTGAAAACGTGTTAATTGTTTCTAGAAGCTTATTTGAGGTATGTACTTTATTTTAATATATGTTATGAAAATGAATTTGGATTGAAATGTTGAAATAAAGTATTATATTTATGGAGTGTTTTTACAAGTCAATCTAGTTTTCTGTAGAGAAACAAAAAAAGTCTTACTTAGTCATGCTTTGAAAAAATATTTAAAAAATACCTTAAGCCTTCCTTTATAACCGCTTTCAACCGCCTTTTCGATATTTATTTATTTCTTTAAAATGCGACACTCATTCATGGTTAGAATCGGCAGACCGCACGCGGAGCGCACAAGCGCTCCGTTGCCACATGCAGAATCAATTGTTAAATAATGCATGCTTATTAATTTTTACAATACTCTTAAGAACTTACGATTATTATTTGTTATCAATTGTTTATCAAATATGGGTTTATTGTTTATTTTGGAAGTTTTTACTCATGATTATAATTTATAACAAAATGATTTATTAGTTCAGGTAATTAACTGCTTATTTTGTTTTAGTTATCATTCAAATTGCAACTATAAGTACAATGTTAACAAGAAAACAGGTCTTCGAAATGTTATACGTGAGGAAGGGGGTAGGGCGTTCTGTTCGAACGAAAAGTCTTTATAACCACCTGATCAAGCACTTCAGGATACAAAACGATGAAAATATGATGGCACAACTAAAGACGTTTAATTACAAATTCTGCCATGCAGTTTATTCAAAGATTGATAAGTGCAACCAAAAAATTCAACGCTTTTTGGAACAAAATGAAAGTTGGCTCAAGCAGCCATTTAATTTTAAGGTCGAAGGCGAAAAGGCTGAAGAAAGTAGTGATCATGAACAACCAAATACATCGTCGGGTAGTGGCGGCGCACGTACACGTGGTCGCCCTGAAGTAAGCTTCTCTGAGGCTAGTTTGAGGACTAAGAGGAGAAGAGCTAATAAGCTTTTGGACAAGTTCGCAGTTAAGGAAATTACCTTAGCCTCTAAAAAAGGTCTGAAACAAGAGGGAAAGGGTTAAGCTTCAAAGTTGGTTTCGGAGGCGGTTTTTACTACCCTCACTAGAGCTCCCAGAATACAACAAGTTTGACGCTCAAGTCAGAAAGTACAAAGTGGTGGCACACACTGACCATGCTTTGTCAATGATGGTGGAGGCGAAAGACAGCAAACATTCTTATTTAATTCATAGACTGACAGCAAAAAAGCAATTCGCAGATATTTATCCCTCTTATCACAATATTAGGGCAGCCAAATCGCGTTGCTATCTAAGGAAGGAAGCCCAAATTATCACTTCAGCGAAAATTCGCCTGCAGGATCTTCTTGATCACACTACACACCGAATACTAGAATTGCAAGAGCCAGTTATACAAAACCTAACGCACGATGAATTAAGCAATCTAATTTTATTGGTAAAATGGGGTTGTGATGGAACTACAGGCCATTCCAAATATAAACAAGTATTTTCGGAATTTGGACTTTGCGATGGCGATATGTTCTTAACTTCGCTAGTTCCCTTACAGTCATATGCTGAAAAGCCGGGTAGAGATAAAATAATAATTTGGCAAAATCCAAGACCGTCTTCTACTAAATTTTGTAGACCGATAAGGTTCCAGTTTAAGAAGGAAACGACGGAATTAACAATGCAAGAATCGACTTTCGTGGAAGAGCAAATCAACAACCTTATTCCAACAAAATATAATACAGAGCAGAATCAGAACCAGTCAGTACAACATATTTGCATGATGAAAATGGTAGATGGCAAGATATGCAATGCACTTTCGGAGACTTCCTCTGCACAGACGTGTTATATTTGTAAGGCGATCCCAAAGCAGGTGAATGTCATCAGTAAAGTTATCGAGCTACTGATCAATGAAGAAGTACTACGGTTCGGACTATCTTCTCTTCATGCCTGGATCAGGTTTTTCGAGTGCTTGCTACATATTTTTTACAGAGTAGACATAAAGACGCGCCAAGTACGAGGGAAACAAAACAAGGTGATTTTTGAGGAACGGAAAAGAAAAATTCAGGCGGATTTTCAACAGCAAATGGGATTTCTCGTCGATATCCCAAACAGTGGCGGCAGCGGAACCACATACGATGGAAACACAGCAAGAATGTTTTTTACTGCTAGCACCCAATCAGCTTCAATTACCGGGGTAGATGAAGGCATTATTAAAAGATTTGGAATAGTACTACGTACATTGTCTTGTGGATACGCAATTGATGTACAGGCTTTTAACGAATATGCCCTACAAACTACAAGACTCTATGTTGAAAAATACCCATCGTATTATATGCCAGCCTCAGTCCATAAAATATTGGTTCATGGGGCAATCATAATTAAAGAAGCAATGTTGTCCATTGGAAAATTGTCAGAGGAAACCCAAGAATCGAGAAATAAAGAGCTGAAGCATTTTAGAGAATTTCATTCCCGTAAAAAGTCTAGAATATGCACCAATCAGGATTTATTAAATAGGCTACTTATTACATCAGATCCGCGTATTTCTTCATTCCGGAAACTACCCCCCAGAAAAGTTCTAGAATTTGTAATGAAGTTTTATCTTTATTGGAAAATGATGATGATTTTTTATCAGAAACCGAAAACGATGTTGCGCTTAATGAGTAAAGTATTATCAATAGTATAAATTAGAGTATAAATATAAGTTTATAGTTTAAATATAGTACTATAAATAATATAGTAGTATAAATATAGTATTTCAATGAATATACCTATATATGTACATGATAAATCTTAGAGTGTTCCCGACAATAACTTGAAAATAAATGTATCCGCAATTGAAGACGGCGAATATGAACAATATTGCTCAAAAACTAATCTCTCTAATTCACGTTTATATGGTCATCAGGAGCCAGAGAAACAAAAGTGCCCCTTTCGCGCGGAACTGTCCATATACTTTCTCCAAAAGTGAACGCATTTTAGATTTTTATTAATTTCTTTTTGATTCACCCTTAAATTCACCCTCTTCAAACATGATATTTTTAAATATTTATCCAAGGATGTTTATGCAATTGAATACATTCCCAAAATTATAGATTTTTTAGTAATTTATTTAAGTTTCACCCCCTTAAATTCACCCCATTCAAAGATTGTATTTATTTAAATATTTTTCCAATGAATGTCCATCTCGTGTAAGTATCGTTATGATCCAAATGTACGTCCATTCCTCAGTACTTCGCCTACGTACGTAAAGGGGCTTTTGACATTTTTGAATCTAAAAAAAGAGGTAAAGCACTGAGGAATGGTCGTACATATCACCGATATATTTCCAAAGTTTCAGATTTTTGTCCACCCTTTGCCGATTCTGGCCCACTGTGAGTCATGACAGAAAACTTTTTTGTAATTTTTACCTATAGTAAAAAAACAAATTCCAAAATGTATAGAAAAATTTAAAACTGAAATTTTTTTTATGTTTATTTCAATTTTATTTAAGTGACTGTCATGTGCATCTCAATATTTAGCAAGCGAAAGCGAAATTATTAAGTGAAATCAATAGTGAGCTTAAAAGGACAACGTTACAAATTTATTACTCTGGCATGCCACGCAACTTATCAGCGGTTTTAAAAGACAAAGAAGTAATCCTATCTTACTCTAGTAGACTCAAAATAGGAAACAGTAATTGTGTAAATTTGAAAATGTGAATAAGTCCATACTACAATAGATACGATTAAGTCCAGAAAAAAATGCTTTTATTTAGTACAACAATATGAAGACAAGCCTAAAAATTTGCTAATGGGTTTTGTAGCAAGTACTAATTGTCTGGATAATTTTAAAGCCAGACATGGAATTGCGCCAAAAACTATTTTAAGTGAAAATGCTGAAGTGAATGAAACGGGCTGTAAAACCTAATGGGAAACACTTTTTAAAATAATTCTAAGAAACATTAACTCAATAATATCTTTACTGTTAGTAATATATACACACGCGCGCGCGCACACACACAATATAAATATATATAAATGTAATTCTTTTTTTCAATGAAAAATGCAGCAAAAAACAAATGACCATAATAGTAGAAGCAAACATGGACGAAAATGGAAAATTGAAGCTTCTGATTCTAGGAAGAAATAAAACACAAGATGTTACCGAGAAATTAAGTCTTTAGAAATCGACCAAGATTTTACCAAAAAGTTGAAAATTTTGGATGACTAGCTGAATTTCTGAAGACTGTATGTTTAAGCTGGATGAAACGAGGTTTCAGTAAAAACGCAGAACTGGTCCTTTGTGAAATGCTTTCAAACCCATAACAAGCTAAATTGCAAAATAGAAAATCGGTTTCCTTTGACAAAGCATGACATAAAACTACGGCCTAGCACAGGGAGTAATAAAACCGCATTTTAATCAAAATGTTATGAGCTTTATGAGACAATCGAGAAAATGTTTTGGTATCTCTTTAGGACTGTGTTTTAGAAATTTAAGCAAATATGATGTTTTACAACTCTCAGGGCGAAAATTGGCTGTACTTTATTTACGCCTCCCAAGTGATATAAATCACATTTCCGATTTTTGCTGGCTGGTTTTCAGGCAGATCCTCTAGTTAATAAGCCGTTTCAGGTTGTAACACGTCTTCTTATACAGGTTTAATCTTCTTTTCAACTTTTGTGCCTACAGACGGTTCGCTCTCTTCAAATTCTAGTTCTTGTAACTGTTTCGCTCGTCTTGGCAGATGGTTGTCTCAGTAGCTGAAATGATCTGTGATTCCAAGGTCGTAGCTTTGAGCATTTGCAAGTTTAGTTGAGAAATATTCAGGATAGCATAGGATTAAAGTTGTTTTTACAAAAACCCTAATTTTTTACTGCATGTCATTTCAGCAATATTTTCATACTTATATAGGATTATCGAGGTAAATTCATAAAATAAATAAACATGAAAAGCATAATTAATGTGAATAGTACTGAGAATTATATAATTCTATGCAACCTCCATCAACGGCCGCAAACTTCTCCTGGTACAACCTGAATCTGAAACAGGCCAACACAACGTCTTCGTTGTTCATATGTGTCATTACTCATTAGTGGTATCCTTGGTGTTATACCTCTTATTGACATTTGCCCCACATGGATTACAGTCGGGACGGAGGGTGACTACAAGTCGGTGAGTAGTTGTAATACAAATTATTGTGTAGCTTTGTTTGGGTTTTCTTTGCCTTGTGAGCTTGAACGAAGTCTCGCTCAGCGGCCATTTATTCTATTCAGGGGTCGACAACTGTCTCCAGCACGTTGATATAGCTGTCGGTTGTCTCCTTTAAGTCTTCCTCAGCACCATTATAGAGGCAGTAACTTTGTATGCCTCACGATAGAGCATTACAGAAGCATTTTGGCAGATTCAACGGTCATCTACCTTCTATCCTCGATGAAGTTCCTTTTGTCTTAAAAAATCTCAGGAAGCCCACGCTTGATGTCGTTCTGCAATGCTTGGGCCTTTAATTTCTTGTCAATCTTGTTTTTCTCACTCAATATTTGGCGGTATGTCAGGGCGAAAAACTTGTAGCACAGATCTTGGTGTACTGCTACACTGGCCGTAATTCTCGCCACGCCTATTTTTTTCCATGTCAGTCATGCTTCGCCCAGGATCCTAATCAGTCTTCTTTTTCAATTCGCGGGCGAATTCATCATTTCCTTGCGATCAGATCGCTTACTGAGAATTATTCTGTCAGCAGTGGCATGGTGGTCAGATACTTCTTAGTTACGTCTTAAACTTGGGCCTTGTTGTAACGAAAGCACTCAATAATTTCTGTTAGCGATTTTCCAACGCGAAGATGTTCAAATATTGCAGCTGCGGTCATTTTTTCGGCTTATTTTGTTGACAATCGTAGATTATTGATTATGTGAAGCTAACTTGTTATGTTACCTAATAGGAGATTGTCAATACATATAAGACGGCCTTTCGGCTTTTCCACAATACAACCTGTAGAGCTTTCAGATTGGATGGCCCTATATAAAGGTTTTTTATTTTATGAAATTTTCTTTGAATGATCTTTTTGTTGTGTATATAACCTTGTTAGATAGAGGTTACACTGTAATTTATTGTTTATTTTTTATGATTCTCGTTTTAGTTTTCGTAGTATTTGAACGTATTTGTGCTCTCGGAAATATGAAGAGCGTGTGTGATATTACCAGTGGCTAGCAGCCCAGTCAAGTGTAATCTTTTTTACTATAAAATAATTTTAAATCAATACTTAAATAAAACCGTAAGTACAAACAATTATTACACTGCTTTTACGCCCATTTACGGGTATTATACAACAAATCAGCCAAACATAAACAATTAAGGAAAATCAAACCCACCGGTATTGTATGTGTAAATGCCAACAAACTCATTCTAACAACTAACGCAATACTAATACATCAAGGATGCATCCAAAATATAACAGCAGCCAGCTACAAAGTAGTACTTAAATACCTATAATGAATCTAGTATTGCCTCAAAGCTTGTTGCACACAACAAATCCAAATACAGGATGGTTCAAATGACATGCTGGGGTTTTACTAATTGATAACATTTTTTGTCCCAACAATTTTATTCGCTTTTAGGCAGAAAAGAAAATATGCTGTTTGGAAATTCATATGTATTATGTATGAAAAGTTATATCTTTTAAATAGCCTCAGTTTGCTTCTTTACAAAGATGCAACTTTATTAATGCAAGCCCAATTACACTCTTAAAATCTTAGGGTATAGTTGTGTAATTTCTACATGAGTGTTATTTTTCGATTCTCCGACGATTTGAGTCATATTTATATAGACTTCTTTTAGGAAGTCTGGGGAAGTCAAGTAAGATTTCAGTCCTTTGCGAACTTAATCTGTCTCCAAATATATTCTTTAACAAACGCATAGTGACTTGAGCAACATGACAAGTGATTCCATTTTGGTGAAACCACATCATGTCTGTCCTGAATTTTAGGCCGACAAAATTATTGTGCGTTTGACGATAACGTTCCACATTTGCCGTTATTTTATTATTGACATTACCTTAGAAAAAGTAAAGTTCAGAAATGAACGGTGAAGAATTATCACACTACATTGTTTACTTAAGTGTGTGAAGGTGATAGTGAACAACTCTTGGATTATCCCTGTCCCAAAATCTACATTTTTGTTTATTAATATAAACATTAAGATAGAAATGCCCTTCATCAGACATAATCAGACAGTGAACAAATTTTTGTTTTCTGGCTAGTTCTTGAAATGGAATAGCATAATGGAGGTATGCTGGAAGCCATAACTTTGGACGAGTTGTGTTTTGTAGGGTTATAATTTTAACGATTTTAAAATGCGTGGGTGAACGTTCGGGCCATATCAAATTTAGCAGACCTACTCTGTGTCGACGTTTCTAGCTTTCCATTAACACTTCCTTCTATACGATCGATGTTATCCTATTTCCTAGCAGAACGCGTTGTACCGGATCATACAGGATTATGTACACAGCCTTGTTTTATAAAACATGTAACCAAACAACGAATCCTTGATTTGTTAAGTCTATTTACAATACAAAAATCCAATAGGTCCGGTATGCTATTGGAACCACAAGGCCAATATGTGGGTTGTCTTGTCAAACAAATTTAGTTTATGTTTTGAATGGTAATAAGGAGTTCACCACTTTGGTTGTGGTAGTTCTTGAACCCCAAACTGTTTATTTTATATACGTATATATGTATATGTGCGCGTGTGCGCGCGGTTTGTGCGTGTGTGTGTGTCTATAAACCATATACATACATACGTACGTACGTACATACATACATACATACATACATACATACATACATACATACATACATACATACACATACGCGCGCGCGCACACGCACGCACACACGCACACTCACACACACACACACACGCACGCACACATATACATATATACGTATATAAAATAAACAGTTTGGGGTTCAAGAACTACCACAAACAAAGTGGTGAACTCCTTATTACCATTCAAAACATAAACTAAATTTGTTTGACAAGACAACCCACATATTGGCCTTGTGGTTCCAATAGCATACCGGACCTATTGGATTTTTGTATTGCACAGGGGTTCAGCTAAAGAAAATCTTGTCTTTCACTTATGCGTGATTATACACTTCATTTTCACATTAAATCTTATACTTGAAAAATTAAGATCGTTGCTACATAACAGTAACATAGATTGAAATATTTAGAGAAAACTGGATGAAATAAATGAATTGAGAAATACTATTAAAAAATACACTTCATATAGAGGAACCGGTAGGAAACTGAATTCAAATAGTAGCATAGCAGGGAACGCCGGTCACAGAAGAGACACATAGAAAAATACCTTAAAATTAAAAAAAAAGATCTGAAAAGAGGAATGCAGTGTAGATAACAGTTAAGGACTGGATCTGATGAAAAGAAGTGCAACAAACTTGCAAAAGGACTCAAAAAGTTACTCCGTAAGCTTAAAGAAGATTCAATACAATAATTTATTAAAGGACTAACCCCGAATGAATCCACGGATTACTAGCTTTGAAGGTTACCCGTAAAATAAAACATTCACAACACCAAGTACAACTTGTAAAATCCGTCATAATAGCTGCACAATGACTGACCACTAAAAAGCTACAACTTTTTTCGTACATTTAACATTTTCATCTTAGGTTTTCTCAGATAGCAACAGCAGAAAGAAATCAAGAAACTGCTAGATAGATACATTCATACATAGTCCTGTCTTCTTAATACCATAGCGTGTCGATGTTGAAAACTTCCTCCATTCCTTCCTGTCTCTTGCCATTTCCTTCGCTGTGTTCCAATCATTTTCTTTCTTCTCCAGTATCTTCTCAATGCCCCTGTTCCGTTTCTGCTTCGATCCCCTTCTCTTGTTTTTCCCTATCGGCTTTGCTTCCCAGATTTTCTTTACTTGTCTTCCCTCTTTCATCCTTACTAGGTGCCTGCGCCATCCTAGTTTCTTCTCTTCCAGTACTTATTTTATCAATTTTACTGCTAATTCTATTCTTATGTCTTCATTTCTTTTCTTATCGATTCTTCTTACTCCTAGCACCCTTTTATAGAATTTAATTTATGTTGCCTACAATCTTCGTTCTTGTTTCTCTATTAACACCTAATTTCCCCTCCGTGTAAGAGTACTAGTGTCTTATACACCACTGTCTCTTTTTTTCTAGATATTTGTGTAGGTCCGAAGGTACTCTTAGCGGTCTGGATTCTTTCGTTTAACTCATTGTCTGTGTTTCCTTTGCTGTTAATTGTACATCCTAAATATTTGTATTTGTTAACTTATTCTATATTTTTTCCTTTTATTTTTACTCTTATTTTTCTTTCTTGGTTGCTTATGTCCATGCATTTAGTTTTATCTATGTTCAATTTAAGCTTTAGCTTTTATAGGGATGTTTTCAGGCCACTAAGGTTTTCCTCTGGATTCCTTTCAATATTGGATATCATCTGCGAAGGCACACACCCCTATATGCATAGTCTACTACTAACTACTCCACATTTTGTTGGTTTTCTTTAGCAGTATCATCCATTGCACATATAAATAATAATTTGCTTAGCACACTGCCTTGCCTCACTCCCTCAGTTGTGTAGAAACTTTCCGATAATCTATTACTTGTTCTTACTCTTACAGACCTATCGTATAAACTTTTAATAGCTTGTATTAGCTGTTTATCTACTTTTTTTCTTTTTTAGGCTATTCCATATTTTCTTTCTGCTTGTATCGAAAGCCTTCTTCATATCTATGAAACCTACGTATATATCTTTATCATTTATTAGTTTCTTTCCTATAACTTGTTGCACAGTAAAAATGTGGTTTTGTGTACTGCGTTTCGGGCAAAATTCACATTGTATATCCTATAACCTCTCTTATACACTCTCTCTCAATCTGTTTTCGAGGATTCTTTCATAAATCTTGGCCGTTGTACACAGTAATGTGATTCCTCTGTAATTTCTGCAGTCCGTATTCTCTCTTTTTGTGTATTGGTAATATTACACCTGTTTTCTATTCAACCGGAATTCTCCTTTTTTTCCAACATTGGTTTATTAATTTTCTTAGTTCTTCTTTTTTCTTTTCCCCTACATACTTTACCGTCTCAAGTGCTACTTCATTTATTCCCGCCGCTTTCGCGATTTTTATACGTCTCAAAGCTTCTTCGATTTTTTCTCTTTTGATTTCATTTTCTATTTTGTCTACTACCTTTGCGATACTTTCAGTCTCTACTATTTTTTCCTCAACTTTTTGTTCTATCTCATTCCCTGTGTTTAGTAATTCTTCAAAGTATTCCTTTCATCTAGCTAATCTCGTCTATCAGTATTTCTTCCTCTTTCGATTTTATTTGTTGTAATACGTACTCTGGTTAGTTTCTTGGGGATTTTATTACACGGTAGAACATATTTTGATTCTCATTTGTATTGTTTTCTATTTGTTTCCTCCTGTTAACTTGGCTTTGCTTTGTCTACATTTTTTTACTATATTTCTGTGGACTTTATACCTTTGGTAATCTGTTTTATCTTGGGTATTTTTCCATATTTTCTTCTTTTCTTTGCCTTCTTCCTGTATCTCATAATTCCACTAAGTTGTTCTTTCCTTTGTAGTTGCTTTAATTTATATTATCACTCCTAGTATCATATCCCTTCTCTATTTGTTCCGTTGCTTCCTTTTTGTATTTTTCTCTTACTTTGAGATTTCTCAACTATACAGTTTAATTTTTACTTTCTGCACATCGTCTACTTTCTTGTCGTGTATCTTTGCTTTGTTATCTCTTATTCGTGCGACTATCAAGTAATTGGTCGCTACCAATTTCATATTCTCTTTGCACTTTATAACTTTTTTGTTCTTCTGCTTTACAATAATATAATGTATTATTGACTTTCCTCCTCTACTTTTTATCTCCCTCGTATACTTATGTATCTCTTTATGTTGTAATATTATATTTGTTATCAGCAAATTGTTATCTAGGCAGAATTCTAGCAGTCTAGTTCCATTGTTGTTTTGCTTGTCTTCTCTATACTTCCCTATTACCCCTTTCCATTTATCTACGTCCCTACCTACTCTCGCGTTAAGATCACCTGCCAAAATGAATTCCCCTTTTTTGTTTTTGCATGTTTTTTGTAGTAATTCCCAAAAGTTATATTTTTCTTTTTTACTCTCATTCCCATCTGGCCCATATGCTACTACTATAGTTTTTATTTTATTTGCTCTTCCTATTTCTACAGATAATATTCGTTCGTTTACATCTTCCTCACTTCTATTATCTTTCTTGTATTAGACACGCCACTCCTGCTTTTGCCCTTTTCTTTCCTTCTACCCCGCTATATATTAACATGTCTCAATTACTTATAATCTGTTGCCCTTTGCCTTTCTTTTTTGTTTCGGTTAATGCTACAATTCCTATATTTCCATTTTCTGCGTTTTAAATTAATTTTTGTTCTTTCCTTACTATGCCTCTTATGTTCTATGTTGCGATTTTCTATTTTTGTGCTGGTCTTTTGTTTTTTAAAAGGTCCTCTATTATAATATTCCTGTCCATTTCCATTTTCTTCCTTGTTTCCTCCTATCCCATAACTGCTAGATATTTAATATTAAATTGCTACGTTTTAAAATAATTGCTTGACGACAATTACAAACTATTAATATATATTTTGAACGGGATATTACGCTTGAAACACTATTCCCGTCAATCTAAAGTTGCAGACGTCGTTATGGTCTTAAAACCAGGTAAAAGTTTATTACATTTTATTGGCCTATTAGCCTATCATCGATCATTTTAAAAGCATTAAAAAATAATTTTAAAATGAATGACATTAATAATTTGCGAATATCAACTTTTACCTACACATCAATTCGAAAACAACGAAGCAGTTATATCGATAAAAATAAACCATATTGCTCTACTGTTTGTGTATAAGTGTATTGATCTTCCGATAAAGTTTGGTATACTGGCTTGCTCTTACCAACAAAACATTTCGAGTTAAATATCAAGAAGCATACCTTGAACTGCTTTCAATTTTATCGGGAATCTATCAGGGAAGTATTTTTAATTCTACATTATATTCAATATAGACCACAAATGTATCAGAAGCTACTAGAACAATGATTACCAAATATATGGGCGGTACAACAATAGTAGTCACATGAAGACCCCATTGTTGCCTTACAGGTACATTTAAACTAATTCGCAGAATGGCTACAGCGCTGTAAAATAAAAGCCAAGTAAAGCAAAGCGTGAAAACTGTCCCAGTGTAACATATCACAAAAAGATGTAAATAAATATTCAGACTTTCATCTAAACAGAAAATTGACATGGCGAACACATATCTTCGCCAAAAGAAAACAACTTTTGCTATACAAAACCATTTGAAAATCTATTGAACTTGTGGAATGTCACTATGGGGCACTGCTAATAAATACAATATAGAAGTAAAATATCAGATTAAGGTGTTCAGAACAATACTAAATATATCATGGTACTGACCTAAGTATATCTACAGTATAAATTGAATACAAATTGAATGCCAAGTACAAAGACAAAATCTCAACACATCTTGTAACAATTCCGTTCGACTATGAAAATGAGCCAAGAAGATTAAAAATTTTTAAAATCGTTGTAACTGATCATTACTCTACATGATTTGCAAATTATTTAAGTATTAGGTGAAGTCTCCACTGAAGATGTAGTCTGTAACCACGGGAAAATTGTACAAAATATAGAGTCAAATGAAAAATACTTTATACAAGTTTCACTTCTATGTAAAGGAATAAACTACAAAATAATAGTTTTATTTTGCAAAGCTTTACATTAATTTTACTCTTCCGCATTTGATTTAGCATTGCTACTGTATATTTCAATTATTTGATTTGTTATTAGAATCATGATTAATTTTGTGATATGTGTTGTTGCAAACATTAAAAGGAAGATAAAATTGGTGACTGGAAAACTTAAAAAAAACACCAAAATTGAAAAGTAGACCTACCAGTTTGTAAACTCTTGAAACATGCGTTTTTAGGTTATATACAATAAAATAGAAGTCATATACTGAAGTGTTATAAGTCCGTCTGCGGGAGGAGACAGGCAACAACGAGCTCTCAAGACGTTAAAATAATAAGCGCCCAGTTTACGTACGCGTCATTTCCTAAAATGTTGTAAATGATGTTAAACTTAATGTAGGTTGAAGAATTTTCTCAAAATTCTTTTGAGAAGGCAAAAAAGATATGCTTTTTATTGGAAGCATGCTAACACGAGCCCTTCCTACTTGAGTGAACATCATCAAAGAATACGTTTGTTTACAGCTGAACTGACTTTTGTCTTTTAAATAATAAACAATTCTTTGCATTTTATACTTTTGTCATTTGATAAATTCAAAATGTCCGTTATATTTGTTCGCATAAGTGATTTTTATCTGAAATAAGAATTTGTTTGTTTTATTTAATATAAAAAAATAATAAATGCAATAAAATCAACTAAAAAAATCGATGCATTTTTGGTGGAAATATTTTTGAATTTGTAAGGAACATTGGTAACTGCCCTCCTATACTAGCTGTTGATGTCTGTTTGCAGTATCGTGTTTCTGTATGTTTTTCTTTTACTTTGAAGGAAGTTTATATGAGTCATTTTTTAAAGTTATAGGACTGGGTAATTTCATTTAGAATATTTTTTCTTGTTACTAAATCTTTTTGCCGTAAACTTTTTATAATTCGTCGGATGGGGAGTACCATATAAAATGTGTGTTGGTGGTGTATCTTTAAGCCTCTGACATGCTTTTATCGTGTTGCCCACCGTATTTAACACCGTAACATGGTTGAATGCAGCTTCTATGAAGTTTTATGGTTATTTTTAGTATGGTAAATGTATTTTTGTTGGCATATTTTCTTATTGTTCTCTTGGTGTTCTAGGTCTACAATGAGCATTGATATGGCTTGTTTTACAATGTTTAATATTTCTAATTCAGTTTTAATATCATTCACTAACCCAGAATGATGTAAGTTTTTAATGACAATTCTTTATGTCCTACCCTCTTTAACTTGGTACGTTTGATGTATTTCCCCTTGTAGAAGTGTTTTACTAGTTTTCTAAATGTGTCTACTGTATTAGTGTGAATTTTAATTGGTTGATTATCTATTGCTATGGCGTAACAGGTTTTCAGTAATTTGAGTCGGGTTATCAACCATAGCTGAAAAGTTTGTAACTCCACATACAAGTATAATGGAAAGTCTGGCAACTGGTGGACCGCGGTCTGTGTCCGGACCGTGGAAGGTAGAAAACTAAACGGCAAAATAATCTCTCTGCACGACTAAGCAAGAAACATCTACAGAAGCAGCGTGGCGTATGTGCTGGACGCTTAATAATGACCACAAGACATTTGCAGACTCTGAGATAGCAAAAGATTATATATTGGAAGTGGCCACGGCATTCTTTGAAGAGAAGGAGGATATCCTCGCCGCTATTCAAGGTAGTCCATTATCGGCAAGAAATAATACAAGTAAAACAGAAATTTTGGCTGCTAACAACAAAATCAGCTTGCTCGAACTTTTATAGAAGGCACCTTGCTACGCCATTACACTTGACGAATCATATGACATTGTTGTATGATTAACAAATGTCCGTTTTGTGCGATTTCTTGACATTAAAGTAAAGTGTTTAGAGATGAATTGCTAGTAATATTGCCGTTTAAAGGCAAGAATAAAGGAAAAGATTTGTTCAAGATTTTTGATGACTTTATGACAAAATCAAATATTAGTTATGATAAAATGATGTCCCTTTCAACTAACGCAGCTGCGGCGATGATGGGTAAAGAAAAGGGATTGGTAAAGAGAATTAGGGATAAGAATGTCGAGTTATTATCCCATCAGTGCATAACTTCACCAAATAACCATTTGTGACAAACTCAATGCTACACTAAAAGGCGTAATAGACAACTTGGACCAGTTGATCAATTTTATGAGGTCTCCTCGTTCTGCTTTTTAGCACAGACAGTTGAACGAGTTTCTATCTGAATGTGATTCGTAGTATTCTGACTTACTACAACACAGTAATGTTCGTTGGCTAAGTAAAGGCTAACTGATTGAATGTTTTTGGCAAATAAAAGAACAAATAACCTCCTTATTGGAAAACTTGCATACGCAGTAATCAAGGAAATACTTGGAGTTCCTAGCAAATGAATGCAATATGCTTGCTGTGGTTTTCCTGAAAAACATTCAACACCGAGTTATAAGAAAACAGGAAGTTAATATGTGATCTGATACAAAGTATGTCTGCTTTTCGTCACAAGCTGGATATTTTTGAAAAAGATATTGGAAATCGAGAATTTATTCATTTTCAAACAATTCTTGAATATAAAAAGAAGTCCGAACTAGGCACTAGTCTTTAAGTTTTATGTCAGATTTTGGGAAGGAATTTGCAGCAAGATTTCATAACTTCGCAATTCTTAGACCAATGAAGACCAATTAGACCAACATGAAGTTTCTTTAGCGGCATAATGGACTGATGTGCCTGCGAAGTTGTGCAGTCTTTCAAAGCCTTCACTTCAAATGGAGATAATCGACTTCCACGACGATGTACAAAACTACATCCACTGAAGAATTTTGGGGTAAAAATGTTTCGGAAAAGTATGCAAATTGCAAAAAACTGGCTAACCTGGCTACTATGTTTGGCTCCACATATATATGTGAAACAGCATTTCCAAAGTGAATTTTTTGAAAAACAAATACCGTTCAAGGTTAACGGAAGCCCACTTTGAAGATACTGTTCGTATAAGTTGTTCCCCGCGAGAACCGAACTGTAAAAAACTGGCTGACGACCGCAAATTTAATTTCTGGCATTAATTTGTAAGAACAAATACCTATAATATCATTTTTAAGAGTAAAAATAAAGATTAAAACTAATGTAATTTCTTTTCTGAACCTCTATAAAAATTTTTCAAAAGTATGTGGGTCCCACTAGAAATTAGTTTCCAACCTCTAGTCCAGGTAGTTTTTGATTGGTAACTGTTTACAATTATCTAGGAGTGTTCACTTTCCTTATTTGGTTTAATTAATTTGATTTTCTCACTTTTTGTCCTTTATAACGTACCTACCGTTCATCAATTGGGTGGTATAATACGAGTATAGGGAGAGAAATCTTGATATGTATATGGATGATTAAGTATATCTACCCCCCCCCCCATATAGGTTTGATTGAAGGGTGCCATATAAAATTCTTGTTGTTAATAGTATATTTGGTTTTGGGTACTGGATGATATAATGCCCCACTAGTTTATTTATCAGTGATTTATAGTTTCTTGAAAATATTAATTAATATCTTTTCCGCAGGTAATTAGCACACTAGTGCCAGGAAGTTATATCCATATATCATATTAAAATTTGCTAAGATATTTTATTTTATAAAAATTAATTAGTATCCTTTTTTTTAGAAAAAAATGTAGATTAATTTAAAAGATGGTGTTTTGATTTAACTCAAAATTACTCCTAATAGTTTTTGCTAATTAAATTTTTTTAGTGCACAAAACACAGTACAAATATTTTTTATATTCTTAAATGAATTTTTTATCACCACCCTGATGGTATTAGTTACTTTTTCATTAATTATCTTTCTTCATTCATGAATGTTCTCGTTCAATTAAACCATTTTCTGTCAAATTCTAATTTTTAGTTAACTTTTTGCAATTTTTTATTACCTTGTATTTATTTAATTTCGTTAATTAAAGATATGCTAGAAAACAATAAAAATAGTTAAATAAAGAATGTTTCGATTATCCCCTTTGAAAATATATTGTTGAAAAAGGAGTAAGCCCCTTTCAGGATTTTTCCTGCCCTTTCTTTTCCGTGGTTATATACGACATGATAAAGTTGCGGGACATTCCGAACCTTAATCAGCTAGTTCGGGCGCATTACCAAATTTCGGGTCGGCTTCGCATAATCCATTTAACATTTTCAAATTTGTGTAAACCACATTTGCATGGGCTGAACGTGTTCCGCTATTATGCGATGCTGGCAAACATCTATCCAAGTTTCCCGTGTGTGTAATCAATAAGTTACTTCCCAAAGCCGCATTTCTGCATAAATTTTAAGTTGCTGCCGAAAGGGGCAGTAAACGTCACGTGCATCTCTGCGAAATGCCTTATAAATATCTAAATACCAGTGATAACCTGATTTTTGCCAAAAACTTCCATTCGTAGAAAGAGGTATCGATCTCGCAGTTTCTGCTTTGTTTCAGTTATCCATTACAGTCAGGCATCGATAACTTTTCCCGGGATGTTTACCTCACCACGTGATATATTTTAAGTGAAGTGGCTTATTTTTTAACCGTTTAACGTTAATGAAATGTGCACATTGGAGCAGTTTTCAAAATTAATTTTTCCAATATTGGTGGAAAGCTACAAAACGCAATGAGATCATTAATTTATTCTTACTCTTCTGAGATAAAAATTCAAAAATGTGTTAAAATATGTAGAAAAAGGTATTTTGGCTCTAGGCTGACAATTTTTCATCCGCCTTTCTTCAAGTCTCCTTCAAGGTGAGAACGTGGAACAATTTATTTACAAATGATAATAGTGGCACAAGTTGGTGCGGTAACCTTACAAAAGTAAAATATGCAAAACGATTCTGAAGATAGGCAACCAAGCGTATACTCGGAGCTCAGCCACGCCGCATTTCATATCAGCTGTCTTTGTTTGCTTTCTGTTCAGATGTGTAGTAGATTGAGCATTAGATATTTATAAAACTAATTCTTCTTCTTTTTTGTGTCCTTGTGAGCGTCGGAATTTGAGGTTTGTCTTCTTTTATCCATTTCTTTCATCTCATTCTATCTCTTGCTAGTATTTTCGTTTCTTGCATTATTTTTTCTTTTTGTTTTCCTATCTTTACTATTTCTTGAATCCATGTCTTTCGTGGTCTACCCTTTCTTCGCTTTTTGTAACTTCTCATTCCTGGTATTTTTCTTGGCAGTCTATGCGGGTCCATTTATTCCATTTGTCCTCTTTTCATCGTCTATATGATTAATTATTGTTTTAGGCTATTTCTTATGTTTTATGTCTTTGTTTTTTACTTTACCATAATTTGTTTTCTCCATAATTTTTCTGCAATATCTCATTTCTATTGCATTAATTTTGGCTACCCATGCTTTGCTACCATATAACAATACTGTTATTGTTATAGTGTTATACACTGTCAGTTTAATTTTGTTTTGTTTTTTTATTGTGCCATTTAATATGTAATATATCCTTGTTGCTTTTCCTATTTTACTGGTTATGCCCAATACATTTTACCATCGTCTGAAATGATTCTGCCCAGATATTCAAAGGCAGTAACTTCTTCCAGAATCTGTTGATTACATTTTATTTATGTGTTTTCGATTTGTTGTTTGTTTATCGTCAGTATGTTTGTTTTAGCCATGTTTATTTCCATTTTTATTATTTTTTATTTTCTTCCCATATCTTTATTAGTTTTTGCATTTTAAACTAACTATATGCCATGAGTACCACATCATTTACATCCATTTCTATAGAGCTTAGGTTTTTGTACCATACCCTTGTTCATAATTTGGAAGGTTTTTCTTACTTTTTTTTCGTTGTTTTCTGTCCATGACTATTATAAATAGTAACGGGCTAAGACTGTTTCTCTATACGCCTTTACTCTTTCGACTTTTCTCCGTTTATCTGTATTCGTAGGATCACATTTCGATAGATGCTGTTTACTACTTTTATCATCTTTGAGAAATTTCTAAGTTTCCATTGCAAATCAAAGGCTGATTTAAGGTCTATAAACACTAGGATTAATTGTTTCCCTGTTGGTTTGTATCCTTCTTATAATAAATATGTTGTCGGTTCTTTGTCTATATTTTCTAAACCTCGCCTGTTCTTCTTCTAATTTATTTTCTATCTGGTTCCTTACTTTTTCTTCTATTATTCTTGTTTATACTTTACTTGTCATTGGTGTCAGGCATATCGTTCTATAGTTCTCACATTCTGTCGCATTGCCTTTTTTATGATTGACAGAATTATGTTGTTTTCTCAGTCCATAGGTATTCGGTTTATTCTTCAAGCCACTCTATAAATCTCCAGAAGCCATATTTTTTTGTAGTTTTAGGTATTTTATCATCTCTGGTTCTGTTTTATCTTCTCCGGGTGCTTTCCCTATCTTTAATTTTCCAATGGCTTTATCTAGTTCTTCTATTTCTATATCTCTATCTACTTTCTCTTTATTCTGCTTTCTGCTCTTACATATTCTCTTTCTACTCTGTCTTCCTCCTTAGATCAAAATTTTCCATATAGTATGCTCTCTATATTTTGAGAATATGTGTTGTGTCCAATTGTTTTTTCTTATTTCTTTAATTTCCTTCTTTTTCTGCCCCTTAATAAATTTTTTAATTAAATTTAGAAATTTATTGAGGAGAGGTTTCTACTCTCCTTGGGTTAAAACTAGTGAAACCTGTACTTTTAATAACTGTTTTAATTAACTGAGAATTAGGAAATGTTTTTTGATCGACCCCCCTTTAAACATACACGGCTTTAAAAAAACCACAATAAACTAGAAATATTAATTGAAAGGGATATGAAAAAACTTAAAATACTTTTATACGGCATTTTTGAGTACTACGTAACAAGGCATATTTTTTAGCATTTTTCTTTGCAGGTGAAACTCCACCTTATAGTTGCTTAGAGACGTATCTGCAATTGTTATATATAATTATTGTATTGACTGCCTGTTGATACTTTTGTCGCTTAAATAGGTCAGTTCTGAATTTATAATTTTTGGTATTTATTAATTAATGTTATCTTTGTTTAGTTGACAATCTTTTTTTATTTATTTCATTTATATGCATATTAGATTAGTAAGACTTGAAGGACCAGTTATAGTCAACTTTACAGAGTTAATTCATGTGATAGCTATGAGTAATGTAATCTTGCTTTTCTCCCTCTCTCTCTCTCTCTCTCTCTCTCTCTCCCTCTCCCTCTCTCCTTCTCTCCTCCCATCCCTCTTTTGTCGTAATTCTGAGAATCCTAAGAATGTGATTTATGCAAGTTATTTAGTTGGCATGTCGATTTATTATGCTTTTTCATTCATCTCGACCCTCTGCTAGTCTAATGTTTTCTTCAAGATTGTTTCCAGTTAGTTCTTTAATTCCATCTACCCATATTATTGGGGATCTACTGCTAGGTTTTTCATTCTATTTTCTTCTATGCAGTTAGTTTTTTTTTTAAATTGTCCTCTGTTCTACGAGAAACATGGCTAAAGAATTGTAATATTCTTGTTTGTGCAGTATTAACCAATCTCTGCGATGCTTTTATTTCTTGTATAAGTGAGTCATCGGTATGTTGCTCTGTCCATTTTATCCTTAACAATCTTGTCCAGCACCACAATGCGAAAGCACTGATATTTTGTTTACATACTTTTTTGCTAATCCACGATTTTGAGGCATACAGTGTTATCGAAAATACTACTGTGTTCAGCATCTTGTTTTTTGTTATTCTTCTTATATTCCTGTCTTTTCAGATCTTTTGAAGCTTTTGTTATTATTAGTTTTATTTTTATTTCGTTAGAACAGTTTCTTTTTCAATGAGTGCGCCAAGATAAATATATTGGTTTATCATTTTTGTTTCTCCAAAGTAATTTTTGTCTATTTTTCTTCAGATTATTATTCTTATTATTTTATATATACTTTCAATGAGTATTAGTCCTAGTTTACTGCTTTATTGATCTACAGTGTCCAATAGTTCCTTTATTTCTTCCGGTGTTTTGGTTCTTAAGGCCGTATCATCAACTTGTTATAAATTGTTGTTTGCAACGCCACCAGACTTTTATTCCGAACTAAAATTGTTCTCCTTGTATATGTTAAAAATAATAGGGGGTAATATGCACCCTTGTATAACACATTTTTTCAAGGTAAATATTTGAATGTACTCATTTCGATTAAAACATTCCACATCTTATCTCATTTCACACGATCAAATGCTTTTGCATAATCCAAAAAGATATACGTAGTTACATTAAATTATCTGCACTTTTCTTTAACTTGCCTCAAATTATATATCTGCTCTCTTGTAACGCTGCGTCTTTTAAAAACTAGCTTGAATCACAGGTATTTGCTATTCTAAAAAGTTGTTTGGCCTATTAATTAAAACAGATCTCATGTTTTATTTTCATTATTACGTTTTCTGTTTCTTCACATATTTTACTTAATTTCTTATATTTGGTGCATTTTCCATATGCGTTTTATACTCTTGTTTCAATTTCTTTTCTTTCACATATTGATCCAGTATTTCTTTTTTCTATTTTCGTTTATTGTTACAGTTTTTTATAGTATCTGCTTTTGTTTCCATCACAATATTTTTGATTTTACTTTACATTTGATTTTCCTCTTTCTGTTGATTGTTTTCTGTTTTTTGCTCTAATTTACTATTTACTTTTTGTTCAATAATTTTTAGCATATCTTCATTCAGTCTGGTTTTCTTCTTGGTTTTTTAATGATTTTTAGATGTATCTTTAGTTTTGTTGCAAGTAAGTTATAGTCAGATCCACATTTCTTTCCAGGATCAGTTTTACAATTTTGGATAGTTGATTTATACCCGTTGTTTGATTCCTGTATCTATCGTCAGGAATGTATATATCCCACTTCTTATTAACTATTATTGCTACTCCATTCTGACTTGTTATTGGGGCTGGAAAAGTATGTTGTATTGCTATATGTTGTTTTTCCAGTACGTTTCACATATTCTTGTTATGTACATTCCTTTAGTTTCTTTTTTTATTATATTTTTCCTGTCTCTATTAAAGATCTGGTGTTCCAGGTTACAATTCTTATTTTTTTTCTTAGTGATTTTGTCTTAGTTTTTTATTTGTGTTTAGCGTCGCTTAATATCTTCCTCTCCGGAGATCCGAATGGAAGAATATTTTTACCTCCGAAATCATTTTGCATCAAGCCTGCCGTAGTATGTCAAAAACATATTCTCGGGGCATCATAAAATTGTATAAATTGTTGCACAAATAGTCTTAGGTTAACATGTAGGTGAAGTGGGTGCTTTTTTCCTTCTTCACTAAATGGGGTATCGGAAGGGTAATGGGATTTAGTAGGTTGGACTTTTTTTCCAAGGGGTTATAAGCTATGAGGAGAACACCAAGAGCTCACGTGTAGGGGCGCCAGCGTTGAAGTAGATCGGCCCTCAACTGGAATTGCTAAGAGATATCTGCTCATTATCTAGGATCTTGCTTCTATTTTCTTTTAAATATTTTTTAAATAGATTTGTAAATATACTTTTCTATAGTTCATTCGCTGTAGTGTATTATAGTACATCAGAAAAATATTCTCATAACTTGTTTGTTAGTCCTAATTGTATATAAATTGGTTTATTACAGAAAAAGAAGTTATTTTTATTAAAATATTCTGCAAATGGGACATTTTATGGACTTTTGGAATTAGTATCGGATATGCTGAAGCCATTCACAGTTAGGATAACATTAGCTGTGCCTTATTCAGAATATTAGCCTGTAGTTTATAGTAAGAAAACTATGCAGACAAGTAGTTGTGGCCATAGATGGATAAGATCAGCACAACTACCGTCAGTCCCATAAAATGTCGCTAAGTGTAAAAATCTGAATTGAAAGACGGAAGAGGATAGGATTAGGTTTGTATAAATTCTTATTAAAACGCATCTAAAATTTTTGGTCACTTTTCAATATACTTACACATTGTTTAAAACATGGTTATCAAAACTATATATTTTTGAAAACTTTGAAGTTTACTAGAAAAATAATTACTTAACAGCATTTATATTGAAAAATTCCATTAATAAAACTTTATAGTCGATGAAACGCGGACATACATAACAAAGTCTAAAGTCGATTTTTGTAATTTCTTTAATTTCTGCTGTTATATTAGATCGTCTAATATGTGATTAAGTCTTTTTTAGTTCTTTAACATACAATATTCGACTTTTGGAAAGACGCAATCAGAGTACCTTAATTGCATATTATACTTTACGGTTGATGAATATTGATAAAGACCATACCGTCATAGTCATAGCTAATATTGTCATTTTCGTAATGCGCATATCTTTGTTTTTGATGTCTAAATTTTTCTTTTGAAAATATTATCCACGTTTTCATTTGGCCACATCTCTAAAGAAAATGTGGGACCGTACTACTCGAATGCGCTCATTACGTGAAATTCCACGTATAGTAAGAAAATATTTGATACAAATGCATAAATGTGCTAATTCCGAAAGGGAATTGGAGTCTTTAGGCATAATTCCAATTATTTTGTGCTCAATAGTTTATTGACCTCTTTTTATTTCAGTTACATAATTGTGCAAATTAAAGCTAGTGCAATAATTAGCACACATCATATTATGGTATTTAATTAACTGATTTTTCTACTTTTCAGATTTCAACCAGGATGGAAAATTAGACAATATTACTTTTATGATTAAGCGCATAAAAGTACATACTACAGAAGCTCTCAAAGATCCTCTTTATCGGTACCCAAACAACTATGGAGTGGAAAAATTCTTGGAGCTGTTTTCTGGTAAGTTATAATTTAAGAAAATTACACGAATGCTTATTTATGGCGCGTGCAAATTGACCTACAATGATTTTTTGTGATATTTAACATATGTTACGATATCTATTTGATTTCTACTTTCTATTTTATGAACGGATAGGCAAGCAACCTAGTAATTTTAGGGATAAAATACTTGCTGGCAAGCACTTCTATTCCTAAAATGAGCAAACTCAGAGAAGCCATTAAGGCATAAAATGAAAGTAGTCCGCTGATGTGGTTGAAAGTTACTTGGGGCGTCTGCATCTGCTGGTTTGTACGTCTGCCGCCAATTTCTTGTCGGATCCATTTGCGTTCTAATTTCTGCAGCAAGCCCGTGCTTTTTAGGTGCTTCATGCTGAAATGCAAACACATGTTCTCATAACTACTAAGTACCACGTATTGTGGTAATCGCTATAGTACTCCGGCAAATTACCTAATTAAATCAATTGTTAGTTTTCAGTGACTTGTAAAGTGAAAAGAAATAATTTATTACTTTTTATAACTATTCAAATACTCAGAATTGACAGCTTTATATAGAACAGAAAGGAAAAATCTTCTCTTCTGTTATATTACAAGACTGTTTTTGTTTGATTTCACTTAATCGATCAATATTCTGAAGCATGAATAGTATTATAAAGCAAAATTTATTAGACCGTTCCTTATTAATATAATTCCGAATGTCACTATTTCTGAAACTACGTTTTTTCAGTATTTAGTATCAAAATTAAAATGTTGTACATTGATCTTAAAACTCGCAAAATAACACAAATTATACACGCATCACTTTTCGAGTTTCCGAATGAATTTAGAATGTCGTGCAGCACTCACCACACGCAATTGCTACAGTTCCGTACTTCATTAGAGTTGTATTTAAACCGCGGCTTTTCAAAAATAAAATTCTAGACAGCTGAAATATTTATGTAAACATAAATGTTTGGCGCTTTTATTACTGTCATTGGATGTACTGAAGCATTTCAGCGATTCGTGTTTTACGGGCCATTCGGCTGTAATTACAAATATTTTATTCATACTTCTCGTGCCATCGACAGCATTTAGCTCGTATAGTTTGCATACCGGGGTTCGACGTGCTTACGGCAGACAATTTATCAATTTAGACTTAGTTACGAAATTGCTTAGGGCACGAGCAGAATGGCGTTGCTCTATTTTTCCAAGTTTAGTGTTGTAACAGACAGCGGCCTGTACACGGCCCAACCCTTATAATTACAATATGGATGTCGTTGACTTTAAAACGAGCTGGATATGATTCATCCTTTATCTACCCCAGCTGTGTATTCGGTTTAGGGTTTCCTCGCCTTAATCGGAATATGACTTTTTACCGCGCATAATTTAATAAGGAAAGTAGTTTGCAGGCTAACTAATTGTAAGCAAATCGTAGCCAAATGCCTTGCAATCCCGCAAATATTTGCTACGCGAGGATCGTCGGCGTCAGGTTGCTCGAATTGCCGTGCTCTTGGTAATGCACGGAATATTATTTGTGATCGCCTAGTTGTACAGATGCTGCAGTTCTAGCGATATTACGGCTACAAGACTTTGTGGGAGATAGTTAAGGTTTTTCCTTTTGGCAATTGACGTGGCAGCAGGCGTCCCTTTTTATATTATAAAATCCTTGGGCGCCTTTGATATTAGAATGTATTGTTATCTAACTTTTTATTGCTTTATATAATATTTGGGCTTACCCACATTTCTAACCGGCAAACTATCAGCACTATGGCCAACAACTACCTTGTAAACATTCTCATTTTAAGTCTTAACCTACATCGTCACAGATACTCGTGAACGTAAGTGGAAATCGAACCTGTGCGGATCAATCCCTCAAGCCACTTGCCTACGGCCGGCTCAACTTATCCAATATTACAATTACAAAGGCTAATGTACTGTTAAAATGTATACTTAATTTAAAATTACAATTTTGATTAAAAGACAAAGTGGCTTTATTATTTTATACAGTAAAACATGAAAAATATTTCGTTTGTTTAAATTTACTTTTTTTTGCTGTTACATAATGTTTTTAGTTTTTTTAGTTAAAATTTGTTCGTTTTTTTGCAAGGAAAGCCTATCAATGTTCACAAAGAGCATATTCTGAAAATATTACAATGCCGCTATATGCAAAATATTAACGCAAGTATCTTTAAGGATTAAATATGTTTCTGCAAATTTCTAATTAATAATTAGCATAGGCGCTTTCTCTAATTTTAATGTCGGATTGGATTATTAATTATTTCTACAAAACTAATATTTACATATTGTAAATATTTGAATAAAACTCTATTAGCGTTTTGTATCAACCGAGTCATTCACTGTATTTTTTATGATATGTTAATTTTAAAACCAACGCTGTTTTCCATTGAAAGGTGTATATTATGATAAGATTAAAATTTTAAAATAAAATCAAAAAGTTTATATTTTTGAAAACATTAGGTACCAAAGGTATTTAAGACTTTTATGGGGGTTTAACGGATGTTGGCGATCAATAAGGCTACTTGATCGCCAACATCCGTTAAGGATAGGCACTAGAAGAAGAAGAAGGGATTTGAAGTTGAGCATGCCGTAATTAATTATTGTGAATCCGACCAAGTTGACCTTTTATTTTTTTAAGTTTTGGTAATTTAATAATAACAATAGTTCCCCGTAGCAGGGGCATAAAAATCGTAGTGTAACTGCTCATATCAATTACACCGTGGAATGAATTAAATAAATATCCAAAATCAGAAGAAAAAAGTTATAGGAGATCCCTAAAAGAAGATGCAACATTACAGAATACAAAACTCTAAAAAACTCATAAACAGGTTGCTTAATTCATTTTTGTTTTATGTAATCAGAGCAATTTGTTGTTTTTACTTTTTTATTTAATTTGAAATAAAATGAAGGTTACATCTCCCGTATTTTTGTTTAATAATTTTATTATTATCTTCATCATTTTACGTTTATATGGTGCTGATTTAAAATTTTATGACGGTAACGTATATTCTCAGATAAGTATACTAAATAACCAAGTTGCAAGAAAAATAGATAATATACGTTATTGCCATTCTCTAGCTTTAATTGGGTAAACGTTGTTTCTTATTAAAAAATTCCATATCATCTCCACGTAGAATGGATTTAAGCTCGCCCTCCTTTTTTGTATATATTTATGTATGTAATTTATTTATATTTTAATCATTTATTATAAAAAAAAGTTTGCAAACACTTCCAGGCTACTGAAGAACAATTATTTGACAATTAAAAACATATTTATTTATATTAATGCTAAGAAAATTATTTGAAAAGAGGGCCATGCAATTTTCTAACGAGTTTTCTAAAAAAATTCAATTAAGCCTACGAAGATTTAAAAGAATGGCATGGAAAAATTTTTATGGACTTAAATACAGCCTTAAATAAATGAAATTTATAGCTTTGGCTATAGTTATTAAGTATTCCCTGTTGGTGTCCATCTTTAATGCAAACCTTTACTTCTTCTTTTTATGTTAAGAACACAACACAGAGTTGACCGTGGTAAAATACCGGCTCTGAAAGGCTAATTCCAACTTTTTGGAAGATTTGTCCATGTGGTTTATTGATTGTTATGGAGAACGCCAATCTTACAGAAAATAATCTCCGTTTAAATTTGAAATGCAAGTCCACACCGTCTTATATCAAGATTATCTTTGGTATGAATAATAAATGGCCGTGCCTCAAGTTGGATCAATTGATGTATTCTCGGTTATGCGATGCTTAATCAATTCAGGCGTCCTAACTTCTGATAGGTTTATTTTTCCTTTGTGACAACAGGTTAAAAACTTATTATCTCTTGGATGCTCTTTAGCAAAGTGGCTTGCTTGATAGGTGAGAGCAAATTACAACCATAAATAAACAGTAATGTTCTGTAACATTTTGCTGTATCAAAGCAATGCTGTAAATAACAGATTATTGTCGTCTGAATGCCTGCACTTGGACACAGTGCATTGTTTTTACTTCGCATGCTCTTGTGCGAGAAATCTAGTAGTCAGAATTGATAAAAGCTGACAACTTATTTATTAATCTATTAAAACGTGACAAAACAATTGTTTAATAAAGATCTTAAATGAGAAAAAATAAATTATTTAAAAAATTTATTAAGACGTCTGGACTCTCAATCTATTGTTTTTCTTAAGGAACACTACACCACCGTAATGAGATTACTAGACGACCTGAATTAAAAGATATATAAACATATTTTAACAATAACGTGCTTACCACTTTTGTATTAATTTTGCTAAATTTATTGATTACGTTTCCCTGAGATTGTGCTTGTGCTTATATTGTATTGGTCATTTTGATATGTAATATTGTCACATTCACTTTGTAGTTTCGACGTATAATTATTCACCGCAGAATTGTAATATATAAATGGAGGTATGAATAGCTCATAAGCGATTGATAATGACTTTATACCAATATACCAGCAAAAACATGCATAAAACCGTAAATTTAACTATTCCGATTACTCACAACATAATAGGGTTTAAAAAGGACATAAAAATCGCCAACTCCAAGCGTTATGAAATTTATCGGAACAACTATTAACATTGTGCTACCGTCAGCCTTAAAACGTCTATAGGAAAGGCCACAAGGGCAGAACGACGGCAAGGTAAATTAGTTTAATGTATCGTTTTCTCACGGAAAATGATATTGGTATATAGATAGTATAGCAGCATCTTATAATAAATATTAACATTTGTAAAACAAATCTTTGGGCTTTCAGTTTTAGCAACATAAAGCTAACTTATAACTGCACTACTACAACTAGCCGATCGTTCTTTTATATATTCTACTATATTATAATAATGGTTATTCTTATTACAAATATTTATGAAAGATCATATTGGATGTTTTTAGTGGATATCTTCTAAAGAGACATCTAAAATTTTATTTTTTTGTAGAGAATTGCTAACATGATATTTCAATAGTCGGTGCTTATTGTAATATTCGAGAAATGTGTTTAACAACTAAAGGGCACTTAATACGCTTTTATGTATTTACTTTATTCTCTTTTTCAAGAATATGAGATATTTATGCTTTAATATTATATTTTGTATTAGAGAATTTTTAACCATTTTTTTTTTTATTTTGTTAACATAAGGAGAAAATAATATTCATCTTCTGTAGCAATCATATGATTATTAGTGGTTCTTTTCAATTAATACTGTTGTGCATCATTTTTTTCTAGCTTTATTGCTTATCCTAAGAAAATTGGTACAGATAGTAACGCATAATTTCTTTGTAATAAAGTATGAATTTAAATGCTTAATATCGTACTCATAGACTCATAATGTTCTGTTTTTTACTTCCATAATTTTATCTAGTAGTAGAATTGCAGGCGGTTTATAATCACTTTTCCATAAGTTCAAGAAGTTGTTTAATACTTAATAGTATTTGTACGTGCTACAGAGATTTTATGAATTTAATTTTTAAATTTTAGTTTATGGGTATCAAATAATTTTTATTCTTTTTATATTTAGTTCTTTGAGTTTTATTGCGATTTTTATGTCAATTTCCCATTATGATGTATTTTTATGTCTGTGTAATTACGTACATGTTAATTAATATGTACCATTGTTATTCCAAAACAAAAATCATTAATCATTTAACCCAAAGTAAATTTCCAGATTGGTTTCATCTATATAGCTGTCCTGCGGTTAGATATTTGTACTAAAGAGATCATTATTTTTGTTCGCTGATGTGCGTTCATTTAGATCAAGATAAACACAATTGTCGACGTTGCAGTCTCTTTCATAATTTACACAACGATACTCTTGCGGTAAAGGTAGTTTATTTAAATTTTACTTTATTTTTAATGTTAGTAGGCCCTTTATATATTTTTCTTTTATTAATAATTTGGAGGTAGTCTCAAGGGTTTTTATCAAGTAGTTTTGTGTAAAATATAGAATTTTTTATTATTTATTATTTCTCAACGTGAGAAAATGTGGTAATCTGCATAGAAATTTTAAATATTATTTCAGGCCGAGTAAGATTTCGGATTTTTCCTGACCTTTGACTACTTGCATGCCTATATATCTATTCTTTTAATAATAAGGCGTTTTCGAGTGCGTTTTCTTTTCAATTTCAAAAGTCCCCAGTGGCAAAGCGGCCAAGAAGCAAGAATACTTCATTTTGATATAAACCAACACATAATTTAATAAATATGCTTGTAACCATGTTTCGGTCCTTATCTAAGTCTTGGAAATATATAGACGAAATCTGGAAAGATGTGAAAATTAAAAAAAAATCAGAAATATTTGAAAGCTCGTTTTCCCACCCCTTTGATCGATTTTTTCTATTAACAAATTTAAGTGAGTTATTCAGCCAAGAAAGTATGCAATGTTTCGTTCAAATTCATAAGCATTATTCTGGGATACTTGCGAATGGTATAACATTGGTTGTATACTAATTTTGATAAATACTTTAGAAAATAAACTTTATGGACACCAAATTTCCAGCATTAATGAGACCAATTACAGACAATAATTTAATTGAAATTTATTGATTATTATTTAGTTTCTTCTAAAGAGTTTCAACGTATCCAAAGAGACTAGAAATTGCAACTTCGTAATACTGGAAAAGTTAAATAATTTGACAGATGGGTTCCGCATGAATTTGCAGAATGCAAAAAATGCATAGACTAGAAGTAGCTTCTTTCTTATACTTAGGCATAAGGAATCTTTTATGAATTGGCTTGTGACTTACGATGAAAAGAAAAAAGTGGTTTCAGGCAGCATTCAAAAGTGTGTCTTTGTCCCATGAAAATTATGACTGTATAATGGTTTATAACTTGGTGAAACAGTCACAACAAAGAACTGTATGGGAAACCTCGTTTAAAACAGCGATTTCTGGTGAATAAACATAAGCCGATATTTATTCACAACAATGTTAAAACTTATATGTAGTTGGGTTACGAAGTTTTTATCACTTACATTGTTACCTGATCTACAGATTTTTACGTTTTGGGGGTCTGAACAACCCTGTGCTACTAATAGATTGTTATTTTTCAGCCTTTGAGCCTTGCTTCGAAATAAAAATTTTTATTTTCCCAAAAATGGAATTCTTGCGTTACTCGAACGTTGAGAACAAATTATCAATATAAAATTGAAGCTTTATATAGTGTGGAGGTTATGTTTTATTCATATCTATCGTCTCTGTATAGAGATGTTTTTATTGATTAGTTGAGCTGTTCTGCATCACAAAGAGATAATGTTAATCTAACTAATTGTGGTCTTAATTGATACGATACTGACCATAAAAAACTAGAAATTTTTCCAACTTTTTAGAGTTTACATGTTTGTATTTATATATGTTATTTGTCATTTTAAAATTATCTAGAATATTTGAATTGGTCTTTTCTGTCGGAACTATAATAGTGTATTGGTAGTTTTTTGTGTCAATTTTTACACTTAAATCAGTAGTTGTAATTAGTTAAATTTTTAATCTTTTTGGTATTGTACTATTTTTAGTATCTATTGTTTCTGTTTTATATTAATATTTTTTACCAAGTTAACTTGCTTATTAAAATTTGAAATTTTTGTAATATATATTTGTTAATGCATTATGTTTTTTTAAAATACATCTTAAAATATATGAATACTTTGTTATGCGATAAAGTAAAAGTTCTCTGTTGGAAATGCTGATATTTTATGTATTGATAATAGTAATTGCTAGGGTAGATTGTGCTTGTTCACGTGGAAAAGTTGCATCCCGGAGGACAAAGTAAGCAACGTATACATGTGACAGTACTTCCCAAAAGATAAGCAGCAGCTAGAAAACTTTATAATGAGTACTTAGCCAGCTTTACTGCTGGCGGAAGTTCGCCCGTTCTGTAAAACTTTATTTAGCCTTTTTAAGAGGCTTGCAATTTTAATTCAATTTGAATAATCGCAGACTGGGGAAGAGATCCTTGCGAGGGTTTCGTTAATTATTAATAAATCAGTATAAACATGTTGTTAGCGGCGCGCTTCCAGAATTTGGGGAACACGCAAAAGGCCGCTTGGGTCGTCCTTCGCCGCACATTCATTCTCGCGGTATTGCTTTTTATGCAGAGCTTCAACTAAAAATGCAAATGCCACCGGAGGAGGATCAGATGGAGCTGATCAGCAGAACTGCTTTTTCCCGAATGCGGCGATTCGTCGCGTTTTAACTCGGCGGTTTGTTAACCCGATTTCCCGCGACGTATCCTGCTAGACCGTGAGTTAGGGATAAAAAAATGACACCGAAAGCTGCTCTTTGCAATCGAGAAGCACTTCAGGCGATTAATTTCAAACTGCCGCCCGGACATTGACTTAGCTGTAATAAGCGTTTTGTTAGAGAACTTTCAATCATTACTGAATTTATGAAACGGCTTTACTGCACTAAAAAAGGAAAATTTACGCTTCTTTATAACGAAAAATATTAAAAGCAAAATTTAAAATGCTTAACTTTGCAGTTTCAAGACTAGATATAAACAGTTTTTTAATGAAAATGCTGCAAAAGATCATTTAAAAAAACAAACGTAAAAATGCTTAATGTCTGTAATATTTTATAAAGTAATTGGAATCTATTTTTTAAATATGCAGCATAATATTTACTTTAATATACACTATAAATGCTGTAAGAATTGCTAACGATTACGATATGTGATTTGAGTATTTTGAGATGGTGCTGCTGAGCAAAGTGGCGTTTAAGCCAAATTGATTGTAATGACACCAGCAGTTATTGGTGATTATATGGTTTCAAGACCATTATACATGCCGAAATCGTGGATTATTACACTAAAATTAACAGGAATATTTTCAACGATTCGATAAGTACGCAAAATTTGCTTGGTGTGAACGGCTGCTGAATTTAAACTACTTTACATCTACGCATGCTTAATCAATTTCTTAATTATGCAGACTTTTTATTTGATCAATAAAATTTTGTTTTTGTGTTGAAGAGGGCTTGGTGTCTGGTCTGTTTACAAAACCGACATTTATTAAATGAGCTTTATTAACACACGCTACTGGAAAGCCTTCGAAATAATTATGAGAACTTAATATTGTTAATACACTCACAATTTTTAAGCTTGGAGCCAAACATGGTACTATAAAACACCAAATCGGAATTAAGTAAGGCTAAACGAACTTATTCCAGCCAATAATTTTTAAAGTGCTTTCGATTAAAATTGAAATATGTATAAAAAGTACATTAATATACAAAAACATCCTTGTAGATATTATTTTTTAAAATAAAAATAAATTTAATTCTACGATTAAATTACTGGCCCAAACAACTTTACACAAATTATATTAATTTCCAAGCCAAGTAAACCCTATACAGGAGTAACATCCTGTCGTCCTATCAGTTTTTTACCTATAATCTTCAAACTCCTAGAAAAGCTTATATACAAACGAAGAAAGTAAAACAAACTACAAAATAGTTGACTCTCTTTACATCAATTTGGGTTCAGAGAACAACATTCCATCGTACAATAGTACCATCGAATATTCAACAACATTAGAACGGCCCTAGAATAGAAGAAATACTATGTACCAGCATTTCTTAACGTTACCCAAGCCTTTGATAAGGTTTGGCATAGAGGCGTCTTATATATAATCAAAGTAAACCTGTTACATCAGTACTACAAGGCTTGTCTATAAAGTTTGGAAAATAATTTGATATCTTATGAGCAACATGGACCAAGTGCGCACGCATATAAATTCCAATTCGAGATGTGCCACCTAATGCAGATTACACGTGGCTGCCAAGGTAAGCCTGCTATGGTAAGTAAAAAGTACTTAGAGTAAGAAATAAGGTCATAATACAATGGAGCAAAAAGTGAATATTAAGTTCTGGTACAAATTAGGGAAAAAGACAGAGGAGACTCACAAAATGTTTATGACTGGTTCAAATAATTTTGCGACGTGAAGGAAACGGTTGAAAATGAACAAGAATTCAAGATATGAGTGTGACAAATTCTAGCATGAGATCGACAACTGACTCTAATATTGATGGTGGAGGAATTAGACAGTAGCAAGGACACGACGCGCACTAACGTTTAAAAATTGGTCTAGAAGATCTTTTTTCGGTTTGTACCGCACAAGCTGACAGACGAACAGTATACAAAACGGACGGAAACTTTTGAAGGTTTTATTACCATGATGACTAGAATTCTCTTGATCTGGCTGCTCTATTTCCCGTGTGTACGTTTTGCGGATGTAGCCGCAATACAAAAATGTATGACGTCAGTACTACGATTGATTTCTAAAAAGACATTTGTTGACAGTTTCTAGAAGCTTTATAACGGTTTTGTTAGAAGTGCGTGTAAAGGACGACAATAAAAGTAATCTGTTTCGTATCTTCTGTTTTGCTTGTTTTCTGATATTATTCACCGAACGTTTTAAACATACGACGATGTCGACTTCTTCAGTATTATCTAACAGATCATTATTTTCAAATCAAGTGTAATAGTGAAACATCAAAAATTTACTTTATAACCTCAGAGTGCCATTGGAATGTACACTTGGACGAATGTTATACCTACTTCATACGTACTAGGAAAAACCCGTATGCATTGCGTAACACTTGATATATGAAACCTTAAATACGAATTAAAAAGTTTAAAGTCAGTGGCTTTCGATTGTGACAGGTGTATATTAATACAAACATATATATTTCAGTGCTTCAGGCCCTCGAGGCTCAAGGCTTCTTTGCCCTTATGGCTTGTATTTCTACATGTAGCACTACCTTCTTCCATACTCTCCTGTCTTGGGCTTTTTATTTCCGTCTTTCTACTGCAGCCTCATTTAAATCTTCTATTACTGCTTCCAGCCATTTTTTCTTTGGTCTACCTCTCTTTCTCTTTCCTCCTTGGGTTAGTAGCACTTTTTCGGAATTCTATTTAGCTGTGTTATTTTCATATGTTCCGACCACCTGACTCTTTAGGCTCTTATTTTTATGTTATCATTGGTTTTCCGTGATTCCTCAATACCTTTCTCTCTCAGACTTCTAATTTCTTTGCCACCTGTTTGTTCATTATCCACAATTCAACACCGTACAGAACGACAAGGAATATTACCGTCCTTACAATCGTATCTTGGCTGCTAGAGACATGTTTAGATTTTAACAATTTTTTTATTTTTTTATTTTAATGTTTCAGTTGCTTTACTTTCCAATTCTCTTTTTATTTATACTTTTTTTCACTTTTATTTGTTACTGTCACTTCTAAGTATTCATATTGCCTGATTTCTTCGAAATAGTACTACTTTCTCTCTGTCGTAATAACTTATAAGTGTTGACCTTCTCTTACTTCCTGTCCACTTACCATTTTCATATATTTTGTTTTGTCGGTGTTCACCTGCAACCCATATTCGTTTGCTTTTTTTTCTAAGTTTCTGAACACTGTTTTTAGTTCCTCTTGCTGATCTGTTAATTAGCGCCACGTCATTTGCAAAGGCAATGCATTAGTGCCTACTTTGATATACAATCCCTGTTGTTTTAATCTGACTTTCTCTTATTATGGCTTCGAGTACTACATTGAAAAGTGTGGTCGATAGTGGATCCCCTTCTCTTAGGCGCAACTCCACTCTAAATTCTCTCAAAAGGGTTGCTCCTACTACTACTCTGCTTTTTGAATTATTCAGCGTCATACAAACTAGTCGGATTATTTTCCTGAAAACTTTTTCATTACATCAGATATTTTTTTCTTTATAATTCTGTCATATGCTTGTCGAAAGTCAATAAAGTCGTTTGTATTTGCTTTAGCACAAAGATTTGATCTGTTGTGGATCGCCCTTCTCTAAACCTCCTTTGGTACTCTCCAATGACTCCTTCTGTGTACTTTTCTATTCTAGTTCTTATAATCCTCAGCATAATTTTATATGTTATGTTGAGTAATGCAATTCCTCTGAAATTACTACATAAGAAGAACTTACACTTACATTAGGAGTGACTCAAGCAATTCCACATCGTTTAAAATCGTTGGGAATGGTTTAAAAGCAAGGAAATTGGGTTCCATATGAGCTGAAGCCGAGAAATGTTGAACGCCGATTTTGCACATGTGAAATTCTGCTTGCCAAGCATAAACGAAAGGGTTCTTTGCATCGTATAGTTACTGGTGATGAAAAACGGATCCACTACGATAACCCAAAGAAGTGAAAATCATGGGGACCACGTGGCCATGCTTCAACATCGACAGACAAGCCGAATATTCGTGGGAAAAACTCATGTTGTGTATTTGGTGAGATCAGTTTGGTGTCGTGTATTAAGAGTTGCTTAAACCGAACGAAATTACTGGGGCTCTCTACCGAACACACTTGATGAGATTGAGTCGAGCACTCAAGAAAAAACTACTACTCCAGACACGACAAAATTATTCTCCTGCATGATAATGCTCGTTTACATGTTGCAGCGCTGGTCAAAACCTACTTGAAAACACTCAATTGAGAAGTCCTACCCTATCAGCCGTATTAATCAGATATTGCCCCTTCCGATTATCACTTGTTCCGATCGATGACACATGGCCTGTCTGTACAGCACTTCACCTCATATGAAGATACCAAAAATTTGATCGATTCGTGGATAGCCTCAAAAGATGAAGCATTCTTCCGACGCAGTATCTGTATGCTGCCAGAAAGATGAAGAAAAGTAGTGACTAGCGATGGACAATACTTTGAGTAAAACATTCGTTCTTTCACAATAAATGCCCAATTTTTGATAAAAAACGACGGAAACTGATTTGTACTCTTTTTAATATTATCTGTTATATATTTAATAAAGAAGATGTCTTCCTCCAAATATTTATAAACGTATAGCTTCACGCACAAAAATTATTAGTTTAGGACCCTTCCTTTCTATTACGAGTAATATAAATAAATAATTGAATAAGGCGATAAAGAACATAAGCGAAAAAATTATTTAAAAACAAACATAAGCAACACATTAAAGGTGGAAGCGGAATTGATAATTACCTGTGCGTTAAGGAAAATTAAAGGAGAACCAGGGCCAACCTTAAGTAAACCAGAAATGTCGAGATGCTTTTACCACGGACGCCTAAAAAATATGAAAGCGAAAAGTCATCCACAGAAGACAGCAAAAGGAAAAGATTGGATAAAAAGGAAGTTGATAGCGATGATTCAAAGAAAAGCAAAAGCAGGAAGAACACCAGTGGAATATAAAGAGGAGGGCATCCTGGAAAAGATGATGAAGGATATTAAGGCAATAAGAAGGAAATAACTAAATTAAAAGAAGAGAATTCAATGATGAAAGGAAAAAGAAACGATCTGGAGATGAAAATAGAAAACATAGAAACACAACAGAAGAAAAAGAACATAGTAACCAAGGCATATGAATTCTAGGAAAAATATGGAGCACCTGAAGTTGCTAAATTTCTATCTGAAAATTTGGAAGTGAATCTAAAAATAAAAGAGGTGCAGAAATTAAAGTTTAAACAAGGGAAATTACAAACGACAATAGTTAAAGTAGATAGTTGGGAATAGAAGGAAGCAATTGTGAAAAAACAAAGAAAAACTAAAGGGAACATAATATTTTGTAGACAAGTAGGGTACCAAAAAATCTTTATGAATAATAGCTGGTGGAAGTGGAATATGAATACAAAAAGACTGGAAAGTAATGGAAAGTAGTACTTGCAGGCCAAAAAACTAACAAAAACAGTTAATAGGTGGCAGGAAGAACATATGAACGGCAACAAAAGGTGATAAGCTGCTATGAGCAAGTTACAGTGAGGAATTTAATGAGGATTATGGAAAAATATAGTATACAAATATTACAAGAAACAATAACAAAGAGTATAGAGATTAATAATCTAGGCGAATATACATTTTTTAATAGTGGAGGCGAGCAAAACTAATATTTTGGAACAGGTTTTATAGTAAGCAAAAGGTGGGCGAAAAGATTCATAAATATAAACAGTCGTCTTAAGTATATGTAATGATGATTTCCTTATTACTCGACTGATTCAAACAGGAAATTTTGCCGATGACAGAGTAGTCCTAGTTGTCGATACAAATTCAGTGCTAGGAAGTTATCTCCTGCAAGACCATTTAAATATAATTAAAGAGTGCTGCATAAATAAAGAATTACAATAAATGAACAGAAGTCTATTTATATGTCCTGGATATTCACTCAACAATACCATAATTCTACAGATCGGTAATGTGAAATGTTCAGAAAAAGCGCAAAGAAGCAGACCTCAAAATTAAAAAAAGGTCACGGCTTGCAGGTAGGGGATCACCATTGTCCTCAGAAAATAGGGTTTTGATTTATAAAGCAATAATAAAACCGATCCGAACGTATCGCTTAGAATTATGGAGGTGTTCATGCAAATCAAACATCGATATCAATCAGAAGTCCTAACTAAAACTCTTAAGAGCACTCTTCGATTCTCCCTGATATGTATCCAGCAGTACTTTAATGACCTCAAAATTCTCTTCGTACGTGAAATTATAACTGAAAGATCTATAAACCATTAAATGAAAATAGCAGTCCCCCCAAATGAGTCCACCAAGTCAATAATAAAAAATCCACGAAACAGACAGCTCAAGCATAAATGCCCACAAGTTCTTGGAATATGAAAATGTTTTTAGTATTAACGAGAACAGTAGCTTCCAATTTCAATTTCAGTAGCACAATTGGAGGTTCCTAGATCATGACATTTAAATTAGCTTATAAATTCATATGTATTCTGAAATTTAAATAATTTTGAGATACAACGCTATGTTATATTAGTATAAGAAATTTATAAGGCGCTCTATTTCTAATTGTCACAGAAAGAGCATTTGGTTCTAGTGTTATTACAGTGTAACCTAGAAAAAAAGGGTAAATATCTTTCTTGACTAGGGATGCAGATATGAAAACATGCAATTACAACAATGCATATGCATTCATAAAGCACTTTAATAACAACAAAATCTTATTGCGAAAGCATTGAGGAAACTTCAAATCCAAACTGAACCAAGGGCGTCCTCTTTTCTTCTACTATAACAATAAACCTAAACAGTTTAACGAAAAATACTCTTTTTCTTTAAAAATCAATGATATGTATAAGGTTTATAATTAGCTAACTACTTTACTTTTAGTTTTTAACCAATTGGAAGTTGATTTTTTATAGTTCTTGTACTATAATATTTGGAATCATCTCCGTATTTTTGTGTTAGCTATTTTTAATACTAATTATTCTAATATACGGTAGTCATCAAAAATGATTATTAATTTATCGCATTGTTCAAAAATTACTAGTTTACTAGAGATAATCTAAGGAAAAAGAACAATGATTAATATAAATTATAACAGTTTCATTAATTTTTTAATAATTATTAGTGCAACTTACATCTTCTAGATGTATAAAATGAAAACTATATTAACTTGGAAGGTATTTTTCCACTCTGAAATTAACCAAGGGGGATACAGTTGGAATATTATATAGTAGTGGTTGCCTTTTAAAATTTTAAATTTACGTTAAAGGTAATATTGAGTTTGCTTAATACTTGTATAAGTTAGATGGTTGACATAAATGCATGAGTTACATTACCGCAAACAATTTCCAGGGTTTTAATATCAATTAAATCCGGCGCCTTGAAGAAACATTATATTCCTTCCTAAATCCAGAGCCATTATTACTTATTACATGGAAATATGGCGCAAGACGGCATGGAAGGAAGGGTTGTTAAGCAACAGTTTCAAGTTTCGACACTTTGCATTCCCTTCGTCAAAACGGAGGGTTGCAGTATTCGCCCTCGCAATTACACGTCGCCCCACATGGAATCTCCACATAGCTTTTGTTATTTTATAAATTTCTCCTTTACACCTTATACCCTGTGAGATTTACGTATGTAAAACATTAAATCTTTTTGTGCTACAATTTTGCTTAACACATAATTTTAAGATTACTTTAATATATTTGAGAAGAAAGATATATTAAATTTTGTACATTTCATAATTTATTGGAAAGCTGTCGTATTAAATTGCAACAAGGTATAAATGTCACTCAATGTGTCATTTAGCCTTACGTTAAACCTAAATCTGCTTGCAATTATTTAGGTATAACCGAATTCATATTTAATTACTTACAACTTTTCTATAGATTCTTTCCCATGGAAGTCGGTGTTAAATAAGAAAGAGTTCCCCATTGAGAAGTAGCGCTCTTTCAAATAGGAGATATCGCATTTTATTTGAAAGTCCTTGACTACTGTCGCTAGAACAACCCTATTTTCCAGAATAACGATTCCTTTGGTACACAGAACTGCTGCTAAATTTTGCTGGTGATTTATGTCCAAGCACCCACGTCCGTTTAAAATGCCTTTCCACTCTGGATGAACTATGCGGGTGGAGCCTATGTGGACCTGCAAGAATTCTCCACACTGCACGTTCTGACCCGAATTTTCGTACTTACGGTGAAGTTGTTGTAAACAAAGCTATTATTCCTGAGGCAAAGCGAGAGCTTTCGATCTACGCGGACGTCGTGGATGGATTTGAACGGCAGCTCTACGGTGTACACGGCGAGTTTCGCCACCAGCACGGCGTTTATGGCGGAATATAGCACGAACCCGGGTATAAACGAAAAAAACAGCAGCATCCGCCCGGCGTAGCTCGCTAGCCTCAGGTCAAATCCTGCAAAAACGACCCTTTTGCTCCTTGCAATCGCCGCTGTTTGAGTACCCACCTTGGTTCAGGAACCCCGAACAAACGGAGAGGAAGCAGCTCGGCAGCGAGACGCGCGGCTCTAGTTGGGAAGTCGAGTTGAGGAGCTTAATCGTAAGCCACAACGATATGGTTAGAATTGAAAGCATTAAGGAACTTGCTAACCACAGCTCCCGGTTTAAAGTTTTTATGTAGGAGGAAGGCGATGCTCGCGCCTCAGGGCTCTGTATGTAGAGGTGATACCTGCAAAGAACGCCAATATGAGATTTCGTTTTGGTTTTGCAGCGAAAAGGGATTCGGTCAAGTTTATGTGCATGTACAAAGTTAACGAGGGAAATAGCGCAGCAGCATATTTGCGTATTAAATTCAGCGGTGCCCACGTTTAGATATTACGAAAATGTTTATGTTGTGAGTAAATTCGCTCCAAGTGCTTATAAAGAATGCAGCGCCACTTAAATTAGAAATAGTATTTTAAAAAATGTGTCAATTCTTTACTAATTTTTCAATAACTGGTTATTTGAAAAATTAGGGATTTAATCATTTAAATCATTTCCAAAAGTTTTTTGGGAACGTTATTCATTCCAGATACAAAAGTTTTTATGTCTCTTCAAGACTTTTGAAATTTGTTTTATTATTGGAAAAGGAAAAAAATCACAAGGAGTTAAATTTGGAATAAAGGTGGGTATGAAAGTTTTTGTGAAAATGAAATTTGTGCGAAAATGATTATAACACAATGAATTAACATAATGCAAAAAAAGGTTTTTCGTTTCAAGTCGTGGACTTCGCCTTTTCTTGATTTTACAAGGAAAAATATCAGTACTATAGTAATCGTGCTAATTTGGCATGACAATTGATTTTTTTAATCTATATGTAATTTTGTTAGGAAATATGCCTATCATAAGTTTTAACATAATTTATTCCTAATATTAAATGCATAAAACAAAAAAAAATTCGAATGTTTATACGTTTAAGTTAGTGTTGAATCTAAACGCATTTTGTTTGATACAAAAAGAAACTAATAACTTGGATGGTTTAGTTTAACTTCAACATGGTAAATATGGCCCATTTGTCTTTAAGGGTCGGTTCCCTAAAGCGTGGTTACCAAGGAACCGAAGTATGCCGAACGGTAGTTAAACTCACAGTCAGATCAGCTTGAAGCTCGGATTTTGACGGTTTAACTAGTATTCATAACATTTAAGAAATGCCTTTACCAATTTTCTTCTGAAATATTCTTCTTCTTCTTCTTCTTCTTCTTTAACTCTCCGGGCCCATCTTTGGACATAGGCCTCTCCCAATTCATACCAGTGTTTCCGATTTTGAGCAATCCTCATCTATCCGAAGCCAACCACTTTTTCATGTCGTATTACAGCATTCTATCTTTCGTCGCTTTGCCTTGCGTTATGGCCTGCAAAGCTCCACTTCAGCCTTGCTATCATCTTTTACTTTTGTTCTTTGTCGAATCCAGGTGTGTTAGTCTTCCTGCCTTTTAAAGCGATACTTGGCATAGATCTTTACACTGCTATTTTCGTCTTACTAAGTTTGTTTATATTTGCTTTGGTGAAAGTCCATATTTGGCAGTCATAAGTCATTATTGGTAGCAGACACTGGTCAAAAACACGAGTTTACAAATATCATGGTTATTTATTACTTTTGAAGATTTTAGTTTTTCGTAGCTTGCTCATGCGAGTTTTGTTTTTCTTATAATTTCAATAGTCTAGTTTTCTTTGTTCGGTTTTATTATAATTGTCCTAAATATATATTTAGGCACATTCTCAGTAATTCTACCTTTTACTTGATTGTTTCTTTTGTCGTCACTATTCGTCATTGTTTTCGTTATTATTTATGCTTAATCTAACTCTTTCAGAGGTTTCGCTAGTTGTACAAGCATGGTTTGTAGGTCCTCAAAGTTGTCAGTAATCAGGATGATATCGTCAACGAATTATAGATGTTTTAACTGTTTCTTTCTCAGAGTATAGTTTTGAATACATCTTCCAGTGCCAGCATATATAGTTTCGGCGATATTATGTCTCCTTGTCTTATACCTTGGTGAATTGGTTTGGTTTACGTAATAATTTGTGGTTTTATATCATATGTGGGGCAAAACGCGTCAACTGCCCCAGCATACCGCAGACGACCGCCCGAGCATCAAACATGATCTTTTCATCTCGTCGTTTCGGCCTCAAAACATTAATAGAAAAATGATTTGAGAACACAATCTTACGTATTTTTATCTTCAATTTTACCAATTTTACCTATTCAAATCTTTGAAAACGTTATATCTTTTTGTGGTTTAGACCATCTATAAAGATCGCATTTACAATAATGGTACCATTGGAAAGCTGATAAAAAAATAGGTAAAATTTTGTTCTTAAATCATTTTTTTATTAATGTTTTGAGGCCGAAACGATGAGATGAAAATGTCATGTTTGGCGCTCGTACGGACGTGTGCGGTAGCGCTGGGGCAGTTGACGCGTTTTGGCCCATATACCTGTCTATAGATATTATGCATTAGATCTCTATAACGTAAATCGTTTCTATTGTTGTTTAAGGCATCTTCTGAATTACTGATTACCCTAATTTTTTAATAGTTTATAATAGTTTATCTTTCATGTATTGTTAGATAGCAAATATTAAATAATTTGAAATATGAAGATAATTAAAATAATTTCAAGGAAACGTTAAAATGATAATTCAATATATTTCTAAAAAAAAATTTTTTACATATTTTTGTATAAATCATTTTTTTATTCATTATACTATAAATATAATTTTTATTGTTTTTTAAAATTCAATTCAAACAAACGACATTAATATTTTTTAAATTGAAGTAAAATGATAAATTACAAATCACGAATTAAATACATAATTTTATATCTTGCCAAATAAGTTTAGATAGTCGAATACTTACCTTCATGCAACTAGATGTAAGAGTAATACTTTATACTATAAACGTATTAAATAGTCTAGTTAAGGTTAGTTAATAAAAAATTGTATATTAATTGAATTCTGTAGCATAAAAACAAAAAAGAAGGGGGGGAAGTGAAGAGCATCTAACCATCAGGGTAACACAATTTATAATACCTGTCACTTTAATTGCATTTAGAATTTGGAAAAGTTTTAAAAACAGATGTGAAAGATTTGGACTGACATATCTATGGAAACTATTTAGTAACGTACTAGAAACGCACAGACCTGCTAAAAAATCAAAGCTTGTAACTAGATGATGAAGAACAATATGACTGGACACAATTATATCGAAATTCGACTGCAGGCGTTTGCAACAAAGTAAGTTTATTTATTTGAACGCATAAGTAAAATAAAATATTAAATAGTTAACGTTATATGCAAGCATTCTAATGTATACTTAATATTCTTAATTTATTAAATATCTGTGTGTATTCTAAACGGTCGTCGCTTGGTTTGTGAGTCATATTGATACATTGGCTTCTGACCTTCCAGTATTTTATTAAATCTTTTTGAATTTCTTGGACTCTCAAACTTGGCGAACATGCCTTTGTATCATGTCGAACAAGCTTGTTTTTGATTCTTAATGAGGGTATAGAACACATATCGCAAATTCATCCAAAATGTTGATGGTGGAATTTTGAGGGCCTCTTTAATCTGTTTTTAAATGGTTCTTTTTATTACAAAAAGATCAAGGGACGTCTACTTTGCTCGCAAATTTTAATGAAAAAATACCATTTTGTATAAGAGAAAATTGTCGCCAATGAATGAGCCAGATTTCCAAACGCTTAAACAAATTGATTTGTACGGCCAGATTCACTTAGAAATAATGCAAAACTATCTTCTAAACATGTTCACGTTTAATTTTTCTTATTAACTAATTGAACCCGAATGGACAAATTGTCAATTAGTACATAAATGCAGTGTCCATAAAAAGCTAAAAGTTAAATAACATTAAAAGTAGTATTTATTGATTTATAAACAACATTTAATTATTTATATTAGAAAATAGTCGATAACATGGACTAATGGTTTGACAGCGTTGAACTGTGAGACATTGTCTGTCACATTCCTCTTTCAATTTCTCGATTGTTGCTGGTTTTGTGTAGTAAACTTCATATTTGAGGTATCCTCATAGAAATAAGTCCATCGCAATTAAAATTTGGGGAATGCGTAGGGAATTCAAGACCATATCGTCGCCTAATCTTTTTGTTTGGGAAAATCATAACGAAATAGGCTCTTATATCTTGATGGTAATGGGAAGGTGCTCTGTCTTGCTGTCACCAAACAACTCTTACACGCACGATTCGATGAACTCTTGCAGTACGTACAGGTAAACAGCACTAGTGACATTGGTCGAAAGAGAATGACTTTAGGTAGATGGAGATGATGCATCTTCTACACATGTTCCCAGGTACCATTCACAAAGTTGTTTCTAAGTCAATTTACGCTGCATTTATTATCATCTAAAGAGTGCGGAAGTTTTTTAGAAATATCTTATATAGGATATGCGCTATTTATCACTTTACTATTTTATTTTTTTATTATTAATTTGATTTAGTCGAATTTATTTTTGTTATAATATTTAATTATTTTATAGAAGCTTTGCACTTTTTAATATTAAGAAATTCTATTAGTATTTCAAAAGAGTTTAAAATACGTGCTATTATTAATATTTACTGTTGCCAGTCAATTTGGTCGATCTTATTATATTTCTCAATCGTAGAAAGTTTTTATTTCTTTTTAGAACAGTAAATGAAAAGATATTTTTGCCCAATTTTATTAATTTTTTGTAAAACTTCAAAAAAATTTAAGAAATTGCTTGATATCGACACGCGGGTCCATCTATTATTGAATTGATTGAAAATATTCGTCAGTAGATTTCTAATCTTATAATGGACTATGTATTTCAAATTATGTAGGAATTTTATTTTCGGTTGCAATTTTTCTACATTCTTTAATTAATCATGATTTCGTAAGTTATTCTATATATTTAATTGGGTTTTCAATATTATCTTTTTCTACGTCCAATGTTGCTTTACGGGATTAGGTAATGATATTTATTTAATATAATAAAACTACTATTTTGGACTAAACTATAGATATAAGAACGCATTCGAATTTTGGCAAATATCTTTAAAAAACAGGTACCTGTGTTGACACATCAACGAGAAGGCTTCTTAAATCGATTTCATTCAAAGTGGATCGCAAAGACTTCAAATTTAAAATTACTGGTTTCACTGATTCTAACCTTGCTGACAATTTTGTTTTTAAAATGTTGTCTGAAGAATAACATGCTACATGTTTTATAAACTCCCCATCTTTTTGAACTTCCACTAAATAAATTATAAATTCGCTGAACAGTATCAAAGAAAGTAATTACTTCTTCGCACAGTTCTGCTAAAACCGCTTCTAAAAGAGTCTGACTATTTAAAAGTCGGCTAAGGCCTTTTTTACCAGAAAACTTATGAAAGCATATAAAACGTTCTTCCATTGAAAATTCCAATCAGTTAAACTTGATATAACAAATTATTAATGTCATTTGTTCCTTATGAAATAAATCCGGTTTTGCCTCAGCAATAATAGCAAAATATTTATCCCACCTTAACCTCTTCACTGATAGCGATTTGTATAAATGAGCCGCAAATATTAATAAACTCACTTTGCTTTCTCGTTGAAATATAATGAGCCCTTGTGTGTTCTTCTTGTGCAGTTCGAACTTGTGAAGCATGCTCCGCTAATATTGGATCATAAAGTTCATCTAATCCAAGGAAATTACTATTGTGTGGATTTTCAATACATGTATCAGGTTCAAAAATGTTAGTCCTCTTTTAGAAAGAAAAATATTATATCCCAATAACGCCCCAGTAGGATTTTTTTAATATTTTATTTGGTACTTAATTTCACTTAAAAGCAAATTCTTTATTCCGCTATCAGCAAAAGCTCTTTCAAATGATTTTTTTTATAAAACATAATTCTCTTTATGTGTAAGAAAATTTTTGTGAGATGATATGGCTTCATATAACTTTTTCCAACAATTTTGAATCGTATACCCTAAGTTATTTGTTCAATATAAAAACGGTATTTTTATTCTGAATGTAACATGGTGCACAATAAATTTATTAATTTTTGATGTCCCAACATAGTCAATCTCTATAACAAATTTTGCCATTTGGGAGCTTTTTTGAAAGTAAATGTATGGAAATGCACGATTTCTAGAATTACTTTTTTATTATTTTGATAAATATCTGCACATTGCACCTGTGTTTCACTGTCGCTAAATAAATATTGTAATTTCCGTTTTGACTTTGTCTTCATTTACTAGGTCTTCTCTTTTTTACTTCAAATTATCCAATAAACAACAAAGTTTATGTTGGAATTGATTTTTTCTATTTGCCCTAATCTTATGGTTAGTTTTAAACTTCATACCTTTTTCCACTCTGCTTTCATATATATTTTTGTTTGACATATTGAGTTACCAAGTTGCGACCCCTAATATTGTGAGGCGCGAGGCAGCCGTTCCTCTCGACTATCCCGATAGACCCTATCTGTATGACAAGAAAGCGGTCGTCGTCATTTAGTAAGGAAGTGTAGTATGAGTGTAAAGTTCTTGAAGCCATCCGAAAGAGTGTTTTTAATGAATCATGTGAAAGAACCGAACTGGCGTACAAAGCGGCTACAAAATATATTTGGAAGTTGGAAGTTTTTATTAAGATATAGGTAAAGCAATATTTGGAGTTTGGGAATGTAGAAGCTGCGTCAGAGAGGAGAACAATCTATGCCACAATAACAAAGAAGGATGATGCGATCTTGTGCTTATTTGAATGCAAACCAAGTCTTTCAGTGCGCTGTGTCCAAATTAAACACCACAAAGAAGGAATTCAGGTCTTTCTAATTCATAGTCGCTTGTATGAAGAAAAAAAACGTTTCTTTTTGATCAGCTTCCAAGAAACCTTTATTTTTATCAGAAAACCACGTAGAAAAACGACTTGCTTAGACAAACAAAAATTTGGACTAAAATTGAGACAATATTATTTTCACGGCCAGGTCTACTTTCTGGGCATAGTTGTCCTTAGTGAAAGTGTGGTCAACGAAGAGTAACATGATTCTTCAGCACACAGTAAAATACCCTAAATCAATAAAATGCCTACATAGAGGTAGTGTAGTAACCTTGTGTTTGACAATGCACATATTTGTTGCTTTATGTCCATATTTTTTAGTTTACCCACATCAGTTGCGTAATACAGATTTTTGGTCATTACTCTAAAGTTTCGTTCTTCTTTAGTTGGTACGTATGATACTGAAGTTTTAGTGCATTTAATCTTTTAATTAGGGCTCTGTAATTTTCTACTTTTAACTTTTTAACTTAATTTCTGCTTATGATCTTCATAATAAAATTTTCTGTGACGATGTTAGTTCATTCGTCAGTGGTTTAGTGTTTACTACATCAGAAATAAAAACTGACAGAATTTTGCTTCTTTGACTGTATTACTCGAAATTTGTTGCTTGCCTTGATATCAGACTAGTGTGAATATTAGTGAAATTTATTTACGATGTAACTGATTGATAATATGGCTATTGATACTACTGTGCGTTCGGTAACGTATACTGACTGAAGTTGCCTTATTTGAATATGATTTTCAGAAAATGGAGGGTATTGCGTTTGATATTGCCTTGTAAGAGGCTTTGCATACGCCACGTTGGGAAATTGATTTACGCCAGCCATTGCTGTCTGGCAACAAAAATAATTTAGGTTTACATGCAATTGTTCTTTATTTGTTATTGCAACGAATATTAATGATAAAATAATCTCATTTATCTAGCTCAGGCCCGCTGCGGTCAACACACGTCTTTCCTTCACAAAAGTCAAACCATTAATTAAATGTAGTGGATCTAATGAGGACTTAATGTATTTATAGCTATATCTTCTCATTCCCTTGTTCGGGTCCCTTTATAAGTTTTAAGTTGTGGGTATTATAGAGATCGAGGAAAGGGGGTTATGAAATGAAAAAGTACCGTGAAATTTTTAAAAGACGTAACATTTTGGCTTCTTCAACTTACTACAGAATATATAAAAAGGTATTAAAATAAATTATTGTTTGGGTGTGTTGCTTTATGAGGTTATTTAATCCACATATCAAATTATGTAAAATAATTTGTTATTAACCTACAAATTATATATATTTCTTCCATTCTTTTGTATGATATTGTTTGAAACCCACATTCTTTGCACTAATATTGTGGTTCCTTGCGAATTCCTTTCCCGTAAAATAAATTGTAACATACCTTTCGTTAGCCTGAAATTACGAAAATAACGCTCGGACAATTTTTCGAAGGTATGCCTTTGTAATTATTTTTTTAACCTAAGAAAGAAAGCGCCAGTTATGATTGAAACCAACACTAGCATAACAATAATTTTATCAAATATTCTATAAATGTAAGAATTACGTTAGTTCCAACACTACAAGAAAAGAGATTTATTAGCTAAATTTAAGTCATTATGCAGAATATTTGCACTATTACTAACCACATCTAATTTATTCGGCAAATATTTTCTTCCCAAATTTTTTATTTTAAAAACGTTTTACTGCCTTCAGTTCAACGTACTCTTCTACCTAAACAGTGATTAATAGAAGCTGCATATCTCTATTGCAGCATAAAGGATTTCTTTCAGAATTTCGCGAAAATACTAGGTATCTTGAAAAATACAAAATTATTTAGAGTTACACCAGGGAGAAGTGAGAAGCTTTCAATCGTTTTTTTTTTTGGCATCAGGATTAAAATACAATTCACTGAAACTATTATTATTGCTTTTTTCAGGTAACTGTAACCTTTCTTAATGGATTCCTTTTTCTTTTTGTGCCATTATTGGGAAATAGAAATAATATACATTATAACTATCAATAAACAATACGATAAATATAAAGAAATATTTGTTTTTACGATTCTAGGTATTCTTATGATTAATTTTATTAAATTTTTTCAGTGGTATATCTATCTAAGAACCTTGAAGAAGACTCTAAAGATGTTTTTTGGACGTAAAACACTCTTTTTTTACTGTTCTGTCCAGCTCTTCCCATAGTAACTCTGTGAGGTTGTGGTATAGACTATGGGGTGGCCACGTCAGCATTTTGAGTATTTTCTGTTCTTCTTGGTTTGATATATAGTCCATACAAAGGCTTTGAAGTATGTTCAGGGCCGTTGTCTTGCATCATAACGAATCCCTTCTTGATTAATTCTTTCCTCATAATGCCATCGAATTTACCAAGTCCCCCCACACCTGCCAAAGAAAAGCACTAAAACAAACCTTCCTTTAACCTTTATAGCCGGAATAGTACAGTCCTGTATCATCCTTTTAGTCCTAAACCAACGCACGAAAATCCTCTATTTCTGAATGAAAATTTTAAATTTGGATTCGTCGGTCCATATTACGTTTTGCCACTGTTCGCTTGTCCAGGAACGGTGTTTTTACGCCGACTGAAGCCATTTAGCCTTATTACCACTCCGTAACGGTTTTTGGTCGTAATACGACCATGAAAATTATTCTCCTGAAGATGTCGCCTTATTGTGCTGACTGATATTGTTTTATCACGTTCACAGTTAAAATCAGCAGCAATATCTGAGGCTTACTGATCAATTTGATGAACTGATTCTTTGCTTTGGACGTCAGTTGTGATGGCCCAGGGCGATGGCGATCCCTAATACTTCTCGTATGTCTATAGCGTTCTAATATAAGATTCACCGTCGAAGCACAAACCCTTAATGTATTCGCGATGTTACGCACAAATAGCCTTTCTCGATGTAAAGTGAGAATAGCTGAACAAGTTTCTATCGAGAGAGGCTTACCACGGACTATTCAATACAAAAAAAAACGAGAAGTGAAATAACCAACTAACAAATTGGCACAAAGTTTGATAATGCCCTGGTGAGCTCGGAATTCGTAGCTCCAGACGACCTACAATTATTTTAATGTAAATAAACATCTACAGCAAGAGACAGGGACATAAGGAAAGATTCGAAGTGTTGAGTCACAGTTCAGTAAAAGCTTTATGATTTCTTTTATTTCTGTTTTTATTTTCATTTAAAACAATATTGTCTAAGGAGATGCGCTAAACGATTAAACAAAAAACAAAATTTATTACGAGAAGAATAGTGATTCACTGTATAATTGAATTTTAATAAGCTGTCCATACTTCCATGAGCGACATTAAAAGTTTGGAATTTGCGAAGTGTTGCATCTCATATAAAGTTCGTAAACAATTATAGTATAGTAGAATATTTGTATTTCCAATTTCAATAATTAGAAGTTTCCATTTGCTTTTGTCAAATTAGCATTTTATTAATTTGCAAAATGATCATCTGTTAATATTTTTGTTGAAGACGTAGTTTACTACTATAAATGAAGTAAATTTATATTATTAAATAAACAACAACACATAGTCATGCTAAGAGTGGTAAACCTAAAAAGTTAAACAATGTTTCTGAAAAAAAATTGTTAAAATGTTTGGAAACAAGGTTGGAACGATTAAATATCAGATGGCCTCAAAATTTAATACCGCACAATTCTAGATGTTACCTATTTGAAGCATGGGTGTGTTAAATAATACAAAGAAAGAAAGAACCAAAACACATTAAAGAACATTTAGAGAAAATTCTAGTTTACTGTAGTAAAATCCAGTAGTTTTAATAGTGCGAAAAGAAATACCACTGTGGATGACGAGCAGTATTTTACTTTAGCAATCTTTCAGCTTATTTGGAATGTTACTCTCAAGATTAAGCTATAACTCTTGCCAACTTAATATTTTCTAGAAGAGCTAAATTTAAAACAAACATTTTGATTTAGGTGACTACTTCTAGGTGCACTGTTTGAAAGATTTTATAAGCAGACACCACCAAAATGAAGATATTTTGTTTCGCCCTGATTTAGCCAGTCATATTATTCGAATGTTCAGAACTGGATATATGAGAGAATATCTTATGTTCCGAAACGTATAAATCCACATAGTGTCCCTAAAGCACGCCCATTAAAAGTTTCCGAGCAATTTTAAGCCACACAACATACGAAAATGAAAGTAAATGCATATATTATTTAGAAAATGATTGAAGACATTTCAAGAAAATTAAGAAAAGTGGAAGCTGTTGAACCACACGCAATCCTAAATTAAAATTTTATGCTAGCAAGTGTAAATGTTTTATGTCTAGTTAAAATAAATTCCAATCTATTTTGGCCTTTACTTGTTTAAATGGAAGTTTTGTATATTTACATCAGGCGTTACAATTCGAACAGAAAGATTATAATATGCGGGATTGCACGCAAAAAGGTAAGTTTGGCGGCCTATGCTGACAATCTTCCGCCCGCCTTCCCTCAAATTTTTGCAAAGTGGGAATGTCGGACAAATTATTTACAAATGGTAACGAATGTAAAGAATTGTGAACTTTTAGAAAATTTTGTTTATTTAAAGCCTTAGATAGATTTTTTCGTAAAGAAGATTCTTATATTCGGTCTGATTCTTTGACGTTCCGTATATCTATACAAATCTTTGAAAAACAAAACAAACTCACATGACGCTAAAAATACACTTAAAAATTCCACTTGTATTCTAAATAGTGGCAACATTGCTGATTTTTCGTGTTTTACCATCTCGGAGATAGCTATAAAATATAAAAATGTGAAATAAATTTCAATCATATACTTGTAAAACAATTATATGCTTTTCTACGAACGTTCTGGTATTTTAATACTTTATTTGTTTAATTATACCGGTTATAATTTTTTAACATTGTTTTAAATAATTATCTTAGTCGATGATAATAATTAAGTACAATATATACCTCTAAATAGTAGCACTAACACAAATAAATAGAATGAGATATATTTATTACCGTTTTAACTGTACATTTCAGAACTTTTCACATAAGGCGCTATAAATTGAGATTAAATTAAAGACTTTAATAATATATTTATGAAATTACGAAATAATCCGCAATAAAGTATATAAGCTGTTTGCCACGAGAGGGGGCATCGACAAGTAAAATTTTTTACTGTTAAAGCGCGAAGAGTAACTTGTTTGAAGACGCGAGAGAATAGCGATTCTAATAAAAATACAAAAGACCTTGAACAATCATTGCTCACTGTTCTTCGACTTATTATCAATAATAGTTTATAAATAGGGGTGAATGTACGTTGTCACGGCAACCGTAAAGTCGGAGTTTGAAGAGGGTTTCACTTTACCTGCGCGCAACCTATATTTCATAGACTACGCCATCACCCTCATTCAAAGGTGTTTCGTTAACTTTAATGATTGTTCATTTATGTATTCCTCGGTATTATAAATATCTAGTTTCACTGGTTTTAAGTTTTTTTTATTTGGTAAGTGAGTTATTACAGTTCAATTGAAGTTTTTAAAGTAACTTTTTCTTTATTTATATAAATTTTTAAAAGTTGTGTTATAAAGTATCATTTTAATTACGTTCAGAGCATTATAAACAGCAGCATTTATTTATCACTTTGCTTCATTCCCCATTACATTTTATAGCAGGTTATAAACAGAGAATATAAAATAGGTTTTCAGACCATTAATATTTTTCTTGTGTTTTATGTATGTAGATGAAAGAAAATTGATAATATACTTCACCAAAAGATACTTGAAACTATTAAAAGAGTTATGTATCAAACTTTCTAAGATTTAATCTCAACGACAAACAACAAAATAAACTCCATTTTTATTTTTTATATAACGAAACGTTTGAAGCCGGAAAATAATATTAACATTGCAAATTATAAATGGTGTTAGTTGAAAAGTTTCTATATTTGATTTGTAAAATAATAAAAAGATAAAAATAATTTGTTTATTACAAAATTAGTTATATTATACATGCCAACGCTTTTCTAGAGTTTTCTGAAGAGAATTTCTTTGAAATAATTTTCAAATTCTAGACTGCCGAAGGCTGGTAAATTTTAACACATTGAGAACGAGGCATTTAAATTGTTTAAAATGCTTGTTTCCAGGGTTCAAACCATTTAAAACTTTTGTACTGTTTCTTTGATTGCTTTTAATAAATTTGATAACTTTTTCTGAACTGAAATTTTCTAGAAATACTAATCAAAGATGATAGTAGTGGCTGATGGTGTGATAGCTTTAGAAACATTTCCTCTTGTGAAGTGGTACTAAGGAGAACTTAAGGATGCACCGAGTTTAACTTTTTTTATGGAGAGCGTAATTTTTATATTTCCCTTTATCTCGTTCAATTACAATAATTTTCTTTAGCATACGGTTGCGCATATTACCAGAAAGTCTTCCAGAAAGGGTTTTCATGAGACACACAAGCGATTCAGATTGATGTTCCTGAGCGTGTTGCGTCTGTGACTGTCTGTGTCTGGGTCTGAGTTTATCTCCAGACGTGATAGTTTTGATCATAATAAGGTTTTAGCAGTGTGAAAATAGTCTCCTGTAATTTCTAAATTCAAGATATATCTTGAGGTGCTTTCAGTGACTATGCGTTGTCGAGAACATCAGATGGTGTATTCTCCAACAATTCCGCTGAAATTTCGTACGCGTAAGAGCTACTGCATTCCATCATGGGTGTAAAGTGAAATTTCAATGCTTACTAAATGCGCTAGAAAAAAATACAAAGTTGTTTGTCGTCTATATTTAGCACAGATTATTATCTCGGATTGACGTCACGTTTCAATAAACGTTCGTCAGCAGGACCATTTGGAAACATGCTTTGTGTATTGCATATTTAAATATATAGTGCGTGAAAACTAAACATGTGTTAAAAATGCAAATTTGCATCATCTGTCTTGTATAGTTGTAATGTATAAACGCGAATCTGCGTCACTAGGCCTCAGTATGTTAATTGCACTCTGCACTAATGTAATTATATGTTTCTCATTCATTAAGCAAAATCTCCTTTATCATCTGTGCTACACCCGTTTATATAAATAATTTAAATGAAATCAGAGATCTGACTGTACGAGAAAAAGACTTAAGTGTGAACTTTTGGCACTATACATTAAAAGAAAATTCTTGAAGTGTATCTCACATATCGGTTATAAACCGTAATACGACAAAGCTATTGTTTGAAATGCTATCGTGGGTGAACAGGAGAATTTAGCTTCTAAGAAAAAGAAATATTTAAATTCATATGACAAACTGTTAACGTTAAAAAAGTCATATCTTTCAAAGTGTTTGCACACCAATCAGTGAAAACATGCCAATAAAATTAGTGATCGTGACACTGATACACGTCTTCTATTCCAAATATTGAAATAAATGAAATATTGGAATTTTTTTAATATTACGAGATGCGTTCAAGTTCTAAGGTCTCCAATATTTTTTCTGAAAAATATTTACTGTATCGGTCATATTTTTAATGGCTTCAGGGTTGGTTGGTGCACACTGTAATTATCCCGTGCTAAAATTAATTTACCTGCCAAAATTATAAATATAGTTTCCTTTATTGTCCCCAAGATGGACAAGATTTTACTCTTACCTGCGACCGATTTATGAACCACAAAAGCGGGCAGTCAGCATTCAGCTGTTGCAAGAAGCACATTAGCCTGTACCAGGGTAGAGCACAGCATTTTGCACATCGATTGTGTTTATATTTACTATTCACCACCCTAAAGCCTATCGTACTTACCTAAGAAAGTTGATACTTCTCTTACTTCTCAAAGTAATCTCCTTCTAGACGTATAGATTTTTTACAACGTTGTCAACATGTTCTGAGACATTGCCACGCGTGCAACCTTGTGTTTGTCGGTCAGCTTTTAAGCGGAATAATCGTTATTACTTTGAAAAAAAATATCACTCAGGGTTTGTACTTTTTTCAAATTGTAAACATAAAAAGTTTATGGATTACGTTTCAAATAGTCCTGTACATTTTGTAAGATAGGGTGTTTCCAAAAGGATAATCCAATTTAAAAAAATTATAACTATTCAGCTTTTAATCCGTTTTGATCATACAATGTACTGTTAGAAAGAGGCAATTCTCAAGTTTCACGCGGTTGTCGATAGGTAATACCAGCGCGCTTCCTTCACCTGCCACTTCAGTGTTTGTCAAGATGGTGATCGGACAACAGAAATCATTTTCTGTTCTACTCTTCGAGAAGTAGCAACTGTTCAACGTGATTTTCGGCTACAATATGGCGTAGAACCTCCTACTGCTCAAAGCATTAGGCAATGATATAGAAAATTCCAAGAAACGGGTTGTCTGTAAAGCGTAAAGGGGAATCTAGTGGTCATCTCCTTGTCTCAGACAAAGATGTAGAGCGCATCCGGCTGAGTTTCATACGTAGCCTCCAAAAAATCCACTTGCCGTGCCAGTAGAGAACTAAATATTTTTTGGCGTAAAAGCAGCCGTAGCAGAAGTGGGTCCAGATATGCTCGCAAAAATTTGGAACGAATTTGACTACCGTATGGACCTATGCCGTGCATCCCAAGGGAGACATATTAAACTTTATGATTTGGTGTATAAAAAAAACTTCAAAATTAGCCCTGTAATCTTCAGTGCCAATGTTCATTATTTTTTAATATAAACATTTTAAACGGATGATTATTTTTGAAACACTCTGTATATTTTCAACATAAGCGTAGAGGATAGTGGTGAAAGTGGAGCTAGTCTTTGGGGCAGGTAGATATGAAAAATTTAAAAGATTTTAAAAATTAGTGGTAATAAATGACAATAGTTATTTATAGAAACTTTTTTTGTTAGTTTTTAAATGAGTATTGTAAGATAGCCAATGTTAATTTTTAGAAATGTAAGGGCATTTGACAACGAATTAATCGTTTGAGTAAATATTAACGATAACGGTATTAAAGGCTTAGAAGAATAGTTTCATTTTCAAAAGTAGATGAATTGTTTAGTTAATTTACTTTCGCTTTTGAATAGGCAACTAAATTAATAGGTAGGCAACTAATTTTAATTGCCACATTAATATTATTTTCGCATCAATTTAGTCCGAAAAAAGGACAAATTAATAGTCGAAGTAATCGTCTTCCGAATTTATGACGTTGTGCCACTTGCCGGGGAGCATATCAATGCCTCGATAGATTTCCGTTGCTTCTTGAAATCTGCAAACCAGCATATGGCAGTAGCCTTTCCAACGGTCCTATAGCCATAAGCTTTGCAAATATTTCTTCCAGCCTGTATAATGCTCATATCTGAGTCTAATTTGTATTGGACCTGAAGCAGCAATCGAATTTACTCTAGGGTAAACTCCATTCTGTAAAAGGTAAAATCATGTTTGCATAAAAGTTGTTCCTGGGAACACGAGCCATCAAATGGTATCAAAATTGCAATATTTTACAACAAAATTTTAAAAGTTATGGTAGGGCCGATCTAACATTAGTTGCTAACCTATTACAACAGATTTTGTTTAAGAATTAAGACAGGGCACAATAAATCTGTTATAAATAAATAAACCGACACTACAATTTTTATAGTATTTAAAATGCAAGATATTTTTGTTGCAATAATATATAAATGCTTTTTTCTGCCTTGTGGAATTGTAGCATTTAACAAATTAAACTTAAGCTCTAACTCACACATATAACATACCTTTTTGCAATGTCTCTAAGCTACAATGAAGTTTTTCACAATACATAAAGTTTCTGAAAATAACAACTTTAAAAATATACAGGTAATTAACTAAATTGGCATAAATCAGGCAAAAAAGGCAGTGCTATTTATTTCATTCAAGCTTATAATTCGAAATTTGCTAGTGACTTAATAGGATAAACCTACCTTTATTAATCTAGGAAGGATGTTACAGATATAACAATAGGTAGTATGTTAGCTGGTAGCCTTGTCAGAAATTAGCATGTATTTGAAGAGGTAAATTATTCTGACCAAAGGCACATCGACTTTGAAGTAGGGGGCATCAGCCTTATACAAAAAACTTAGCGCAACTCTCGAAAAACAAACTGCCTACTAGGCAGATCAAACACAATCTCAGAAGGGTGAATAAAATGATCAGGTATAGTGCGGAGATGCAACAAGGAGTAATAGATGATGTGACCTTAGCATATGAAGATAACTGTCTTCAGATAAAAAGGGATTCCAATAGGAATGTGCCCTAGTGGAATGAAGACTTTGCTCGAATGAGAAAACAAGTAAGAAAGCTTTGTAATACACCACAAAATTTGGAGATACGGAATAATTATTATAAGGCTTTAACGGAATATAACAAGGCTATGTGAAAATTCAAAAGAGATATGTGGAGGAGGCCTTGTAAAGAAGTGGAAACTACTTTCAAAGGATCCTCCGAAGCTACTTAGAGTTACTTATATATCAAATCCTGGAAAGATAGGGCAGGATGTGGCTAAGGCTCTTAAGACCAATTAGTTCGATGTCTTTTTCATTGAAAACTCTTGACAGGTATATCAGTCATGGTGTATCACTCGATCTTTATATCAAGACTAGAATGTATATAAAGCAAGAGCATTTACAAAAACAGCATTGCATCGACTTATTACTAGGGTGGAAAATACTATAGAAAACAAAGAGGTACTTTAGCTCGGTCTGGTTGGATATCGAGGGAGCGTATGATAATACATTCCTAGATTCAATCATTACGGTGATGGAGAATAAAGTACTCGACGAAACAAGTTGCAATAGGATAGACTGCATGCTTTTTTTATTGATAAAATCGCAAATATACAATCTACTCCTCATCAGTTCAGATCTATAGGCCATTGTTTGCTCAGCCTTCTTGTTGGTAGAGAGTTCATGAGTTGTAGGATAAGGTGGTTTTTATGTCCGGGTAGTTTTGCAAAGTAGTTTGAAGCTGACTTTTTATTACATCGGTCACGAATGGTTAAGGTCCTCGTGTAGGGTTCGGTTGCTTGCAAACCAAGGTGCATTTACAAGGGCTCGAAGAATTTTACTTTGTGCTCGTTATATTTTTTTCTTGGCGTACCCCAGAGTTGGACACAATATCTCCAGACAGGCATAAGGATTGTTTTATATAGCAGGACTTTATTTTCAGTTGAGAGCTTGGATTTAGGTTCCAGCAGGCAATATATTTGCTTGGATTTTTTAAAATAAGGCTAGTGTATGTATTCTTGATCGGCGAAACAATAATGACTTTGGTTACAAGAGGTTACATGTCCGCAAGGAGGAGTTTTGACACCTCTGCCTTGGACCCTGTAATAAATGAGCTGTTACATGCACTCGAAGGGAACGGATACAGAACATTGGAATATGCAGATAACTTGCTCATATTATCTTAGGGAAAATTTAATAATATAGTTTTCAAAGGGCCTAAATCTGGTTACAAACTAGATAGATTCAGGATTAAATATGTCTTTTAAATCTACCATAATAATATTTACGAAAAAGAAAAATTTAGGGAGACTTCTTAGCCTCCGACGTGTAAAAATAAAGTTATTAGCTGAATTTAAATATCTTGAAGTGATCTTAGGCTTAAAGCTCGCCTGGACCTAACGCATTCAAAAAAAATTAAAAGGAAGGAGGAGGCAACATTAGTGTTAGCCAGACGAGCTCATGGAAAAACACGAGGTATAAAACCAATAGTGATGTACTGTATGTACACTACGATAGTCAAACCTATGATATTATATGCAGCTTTAGTATGGTGGACAAAAATGACGCAAAGAACCGCTATAACTGTACTAAGTAAGGTACAAAGATTTGATTGTCTGTAAATAACGGATACCACAAGAACAACACCAATAGCGACAATAGAGACGCTGTTAGATGTTCCCCCTCTTCATTTTGAAATCATGAGAGACAGGAGTGGCTCTTGATAGACTACGCAATACATCATCTGCAAAGATTGTACGGAAGTGGGGCTTCTAAAAATTGGAGGCATACTGGGTATGAAACGTACGTCAAAATTTGCATTCATGTATCGAAATGAATGCATAAACGAAAAAAAAAAACAGATCCGGACGAATTATCTGATATACAAAAGAATCAAAGACCGGGTTTGGGACGGGAGCAGGCATATACTGTATAAAGGGAAATTTGCAGTTAATCTTTTTCACTAGGAAAATATACATCCGTTTTTCAAGATATACTGAAGTGCGCTAGGCAAAATAATGTGGGGGCTAATTGAAATAGGCGAATCAATATATTCACGGACAGTCAAGCATCTCTGAAGACATTAAAGAATCTGAGGGTAATATCCAAGCTGGTATGGGAATACCGCAAAGAACTCGGTGATTTGGCGGACTATAACAAGTTAATTCTATTGTGGGTATCGGGACAACGAAAAAGCTGATGAATTAGTACAAAAAGGATCATCAACTTCATATGCAGGCCCCGAATCTGCTCTGGGAGTACCTAGAGGTTCATTTGAAGCCAGGTGAGAGAATGTGTTAGAAAACATCATAAAAAATACTGAGAAAATGGACCGGGATAAATCGGCTGAAAAACCTTTACAAAAGGATCATCTCATAAACGAACTAAAGAACTATTAATACAAGCACGAATCAGCTACGAACTATTATAGGTCGCATAACAGGGCATTATTTTTAGAAGACACCTCAACGAAAGAGGACTGTACGATTGGACCTGAGTTTCAGACAATGTGGTAGGGAAACAGAGACAGCCGTCGATATCTTGTGCGATTGTAAGGTTTTATTTTAAAGGAGGCAACCAATAATGAATCCAGAAGACTATAGTAACTATTCAATAAGAGACTTGTACGAACTGGTAGAAAGGACAAGGGTACTGGAAGAAGTGTTGTAAGGAAAATGGGAGAAATACAATAAGCCCGTGGGGCTGTAGTGTTACCAGATACACAGAACAAAGGGCCTTCAACAACAAAAAAATAGGATGAAAGCGTGTATTATTATTTGCAGTTGGTTTCTACTACTATTGCTGTTATGTCACTTTAGGCGAAAAATGCTTTTTAATTTTTTTCTTGAAAATGATGATTCTTTCAGCAAACTGGAAAAATACGCGTCTATTATTATTTAAAAACATATTTAATGCAGCCTATTCAAAAATACATCAAAATGAAAGAACAAATCTAAAAATCTATATGAGACATTTTTTGTATTAGAACAAAGTGTACATAATGATTTATTCAAAGATAGAAAATATGAATTACTAGACCTATAACCAACTTATGTTACATATATTTTATATTTACATATCACATTTGGAACATATTTGTGGATATTAAAAAACTGCGCTCAAGCGAGCATGTTATGATTGCGTAACGTAATATTAGTATTTGTTCAGGAGGGTAAATAACAAACACGTATGGTCAAATGGAGTAGCGTTTACAGAAAATAATTTTTTCTTACTGCTACTACTACTACTATGATTTAGTGTGTCTTATTGAACTGTAATTTGATATCGAATTCTGTAGTAGTTCTAATTATACAGAATGTCTATGTTAATGAGCAATTGATGAGGGAAGGCGCGGTCACGAGGTTTTAAAACAGAGCATCGAGATATGCAACTCCCACATGAATCTCGATTTCAACTTCTACTCGCTTGATAGTTAGCGTAAAAACTTCCGGCATAAAGCAGCGAACTTTAAATTGATAAAGTGTAATGAAATAGTTGGAAACATGTTCGAATTTTATCTTGAGCTCTTGCGGTCGTAGAAGCTCAATCGGCTGCGCTATTTAGGAAATAGATTATATCTCTCCGCATTTACGGCTCGCATCGTAAATTTCCGGGTTTATAAAATACGCTCGTATCATATTTCACGGCGAATCGCGTTCCTTGAGCCACTGAATGCTTTCTTTGCATTTATAAACGGTAAAAATGAAGTTAAATATCCCTGGAACTTACGCCGCCGACATGCTGCGCGAGGTTGTGGATGCTGCAGTGCAAACTTGTCTCCTTTCCAATTAAAGGGCCTCCTAGATTTTGCCTTGGTGTAATCCAGAAGGATCATCACAAAGTTCTAATTAAGAGTTAAGTTGGCAATTTGCCGTTGTACCGAAACTGTTTGATAAAAAATCTTCGCAGCTGATGAAAAACAAATTTGAACTTTATTAGCGCGCGGCTAATTTAATCAAGTAATTTCCGCGCGGAGTTTCATATCAATAAACTTTCCATCGCATGAATAATCAAAAGCCGCGAAATTCCCCGGCAATTTTCGGCGAGCGCGAGGTGTAGCGCTGCGAAGTTACGCGGTCGTTCCGCGGCCGAAACTGCTAGAATAGTTGAAAATAACACAGCAGGGTAAATTTGCGTTCTAGCGGTAAGACCCTGACATTATTTAAATAAGGTCACAGAGCTGGGAATGGCTAGTTTGCCCTTAGAACGGTCTGTTTGCCTTAAACGCGGCGATGTTATTTGAATAAGTGAAGCCAAGTGAAGTCGATTCTTCTCCATGCCTGCTTAGAAAATTTCATTTTGCAGAATTCCCCATTTTTAGAACAATAATGTTGGTATAGCCTACTTTAATGTACTAAAAAACGATTATTTGCGTGATCTACATACTTTTTCGAAATTATAGGTGATGTAAGACAACTTGCTGTATTATTTTTTTAATTCTTTAACATTAAAGGCAAAAATTATTTACACGTTTTTTTAGTTTTTTTTTTATTCTGTCGAACAGAAACTTTTTCTTATTTATTTCACCCACATCCATACTTTTCTATCAATAATTAACTTATTGTGACCTATTTTTACTTTTTTCTTATCTTTAATTTTCTTTGCACTTTTTTCATACTGTAATTGTTAAAAATCCTATTGTTTCTTATTTTTCAATTTTTCATTTTTTTATGGTTTGTAATTCTATGTGGAATGTTTTATTTTCTATTTTTCGTGTTATTGTAATACTTATCAGAACTTCTAATTATTGTTCCGTAAGCTATTTTCTTTTGATTTTAACTGGTTCAGATAATTTCGGTTTGTATTATCATTTAACGTAAAGTTTTTCTATTTTTTGTTTATTGTCAAACTGCTTTTAACTAGTTTTATAAGTCAATGTTTTTATTTTTGGGTTTGTTATTTTCTTAGTTTTTGATTTCTTTTACTTAATTTTTATTTATTTTCAGCATCTCTCGATTATTATTTATATATTTTCTTTTATAAGTTTTACATTTATTTTATGTTACACTTTCCTATTTATTGAAGTGGTGTTCGGGCTGTCTTTTTACTTGTTCCAAAAATTTACTTCTGCTGTTTCTTTCTTTTTTTTTGATTATCTTTCGTTATATTTTTTCTTCATTTCGCTCATTTTAATATTATTTTAGAAGTTGATCCCGTCATTTATAAATTACTCTGCTATTGCGCATGCTAAAATTAGTTCGTGCGTTTTGTTCAATGTACATGTTTGGCTGTATCCCATCTGTTGTATTATTTTAATGTTAATTTATTGCTACCGCACTATTATTGCTCGTAATTTTTTAAATTGGGTTTAATTATGTGCTTAAAAATTTGGAATGCTGCTTGTCGTTAATATTGTACTGAATAGAATGTATGCAACATATTAAAGAAATAAAAAAGCAGCAAAACCTTAATAGAAATTATAGCATCAAATCAAATCCGGAATTCTTTTTGTTGTAAAAATGGTGGTATCTCAAGGGAATTCTCGCCAATAGGGTACTTTACACTATCGCTTCTTTAGTTAGTACCACTTTCTCGGAATAAGAGATATCCCTGTCCGTTATGCAATGTATTATTATTAAGTTTTTTATAATAGATAGTCCGGAATTTTGAAAAGACTTAAGGCATAGTTTGAAGGTAAGGTACGCGTGGCATAAGCAATGAAGGTTGTTCAAATTTCAGGAGAATATTCGCATTGTTCGTCAATTTCCCTAAAATGACCCCCTACTAACGGTTGCTCAAATTACCTTTGAAATTGAAATAATCTACGGAAATTCTCAAGTAATTATTATTGATGATTTTAGGCTTCGGAAAATATAATTCCCAACCTCAACCCCGACAAAAAATTAAGGATTTGTTGTATATTACACTGGAAATTATCATTTATTTAGACTCCTAAAGGAATATTTTAACCACAGAGATTTGAGAACAATGTTGCTGTCAAAGCGTACTTGCATAATTGGCTGGTGTTACAACCATCTTCACGTTATGATATCGGGATTAAAAAACTACATGCTCGTCATATAAAATCTGTTTTTATATCAGGAGATTATGTAGAAACACACCTTTGTTCGCTTGTATTTTTATATTTTATCTGCTTACATATATCGGATGTAAAACAATAAGATACATTAAGCTGTTATATGTTGCTAATTTAAATTGAATAAACAATGAAGGAATGTAATAACAAAATAAAAATGACAACCTGGATACAGTATATATGAAAAAATTTAAAATAAATCATCTAGATTTTCTATATATTGGTGGCAAAGGAAACGGAAGATTTACAATATGTTAATTTTTGGAATAAAGAATTTGCATGATAAATGAAAATTCGAAATACACAGAACAAGGGAATATTGAACAAATAAAAGAGTTTATATATCTAGGCGTGGTTCTAACATAAGATAAAAAAATGAAATCGATCGAATCAAGATCAATGCGAAATTACATACAAATTACAAAGAACAGGAATACAGACAAGTAAAAAGCAGAATGTCAGAAAATCGGATTTAAAACTATTAGACAAAGCCAGAAAAGAGAAAATAAGAAAGAAATTAGATTACAACAAATCAAAGAAAGAATAAGAAAGAACGCTATGAGATGGTTAAAATGAAAATAACTCTCACTATTGTTATTATTATCTGAGTTAAATGGAAAGTCTTGTAGTAATCATCTTTTAACTTAAGTATTATTAATTATAAGTATTGTTTAATTTGGTCAGAAATGATGTAGTAGTTTTTCTAATAAATTATTCGATTGTATCCGTTCCTAGCTCGTAATGTAATAGGAATTTGCTTATGTGCCATGCGTAAAAACTTAATATTATGAAGCAGGCGTAGTCATAACAGAAAATAAAAAAAATAATATCGATCGATAGTATAAAAATCAACACGAATGAGACTAATAGGAACAATATGGAAAATAGGAAGGACAACAACAAAAAAAAACAATAGGAAGAAAACAAAATGAAAAAATGAAGAAAATATCTGAAACAGAAAGGGCATAACTTAACCAAAATATAAGAAGATGTATAATAAGGTATAAAGAAAATGGAGAAGGAAAATAAAGAAGACATTAGTATTACTGGTATATGGGGAAAGATTAAATAAGTATGTAATATGATTCTTTAAATGGAAATGGATTTCATTGCTGAAGAAGGATAGTGTGCTTTAGAATAAAATTAGTAAATATACGGCGATTTTTGAGTCAAGTAAATTTTGTAAATGTGTAGGGCCAGATTTTTATTAAAATTTGTTATTTAGAATTTTTACTTATGTTTAGTTCTTAAGAAGCAGAAAAACTGCTCAACCAAGTACAAGTTGGGGCAAAAGTAATCACTCGGCTTCCTAAGGCAGTAATTTTTTTTCTAAATAAAAAAGGTTCTGTTTGTTGATATTTTTACTATTAAGTCGCGGAGATAATATCGGCCAAGTGGCCGCCGCCAGAGATGATGCACTTTTGGATTCGTTTCACAGCAGTTTCCATGACTTTTCTCAAAACTTCTGGCAATACATTTTCCACTGCTGGATGTTCTCCTTTAAGACCACCAAGATTTATGGCTTGTTCGTATAGACCCGTGACTTTAAAAAAAAATCCACAGAAAAAGTCTAGAACGGTCAACTTGGACGATCTTGCGGGCTAGTGCAAATCGTTAAAACGAGAGATTAAGCGCTTTAGAATGCTTTAGAATGTCCACTGTTGTTCGTGCAGTGCTGGGGTTGCACCGTCCTGCTGGAACCACCTGTTCTCCAAGCCCAATTCGTTTATTTGCTACAGCAAGAAGTCGTTCGTCATGGTTCTGTAGCGCTCACCATTTACAGTAACAGTGTTGCCGACGCCGTCCTCGAAAAAATATGGACCGATCACTTTTCCTCCGTAATCGCCGCACCAAAATCAATAATTTTGTTTATTCATATATCCCTATAGGAAATGCATCTCGTCGCTCATGGTGATTTTTAAACGTTGTCTTCTATGTAATATCTTGATTTTGTGCTGTTTTTTATTAAAGTATATTAAATGTTATATCTTATACTCTTTTACATACTACGTATTGGTGTTTTGCTTTTTTCCTTTTTTTTTATTATTTTGTTAATGCGTTTTTTATTTTTTACTCTTGCAATCCTTTCTTTCTATAAGGTGGTATTACTATTTGTTGAAAACCCACGATAAAATTAAAGTCGTCCTGATGGTATTTTTAGCCAAATATTGCGGAAAATTTTGTCAAAATTTTTGTTTTATGACTCTTAAAATCTGAAATACACACACATCCACGTGTGCGCGTACGCCCACACTCCTACACACTTACAATGTTTTTAAAAAACTTTGATTAACAAGTTAAACCACGTCGATTTTTGCAAAATTCTCGACATATGTTACATACATATATTGGTTAAATATATATCTAGATATGTTTTAAAAATGGGGGAATCGAATAAAAGAGAGGGGATATACATATAACATGTATCATATAACAAGCATTTTTTTGTTATTAAGAATCTTAAACCAAGTTCCTGCAAATTACTGCTACTTTTATTTTGTTACTTCATCTTTAGAAAAATGTTCTTATAATTATGGTTTTAGCAATAATTACTTCAGTGTACGTTCCTTTTCAGTGAAGTTGCTCCAAAACTTGGATATGTCGCGTATTTAATTGCTAGCGAAAAGTTTTAGCTGAACATTTTATTGATCTCTTAGTTTCCTTGAAGAAATAATAGAGAACAGAAATCACGGATTTTTTTTATTGTCCTTTATATAACTATTTAATTTGTTTATTTTGAGTTAAAGGTGAAGAATTGTACTGTCACGCTCTGGCTGGTCGAATTTACAGTCTCCAGACGCCACAATATGCTATGTATCTTGTTAACCATGCGTTGCTTAGGCGAAACAACACAGTAGGTGGGCGCACACCGCCAACATGCATACCGAGCATTACACTGCTACGCAATCCCAGTTAACTCATAAAGTTTGCCGCCGCAATTCAACGCGTTTTATTGGTCCCAAAAACACAAAATGTAGGCTTGCCGGCAATTTAACTTTATAAAATTCTGTTAAATTTATTTAAAGCTGTAATTTCGAAGAGAATGTTTGTTTTTGAAAATTGAGAAAGCCCTAAAAATTTCTCTTCGTTGTTAAATTTCTTTAAAAAAATCTAATTTAATTTTAATAGTAGTAGTCACTGTGAATTATCTTGGAACTGCACAGGCGTCAATAATAGTAGTTATAGTAACCAAAGGACTGTGTCATGTAAAAATACACACTGTGAATAATCCTCTTTGCAATTTTTTCATATAATTACTATTGTCACTTTGTTTCTGATTTTACCCTTTTATTTAATTAAATTTAAAATGTAAGGTGGAGGAACATTAGGTTGTTTCTCTTTTGGTGGCGGAAAAGTATGGTGGCAAATTGAATTGAATTTGTAATGGTTACCACGAAGATTTCTACTTTTGCGTCATTTCACTTTCATTTTTAATTTAACTTTTATTAGCTGTTCATCTAACCTTTTTTTTAAATCTATCCCAATCGGTGTTCCCGTTTTGGAAAAGGAATATTTAATGCGGAAATGGTTATAAAAGTTACAAAAACTGGAAGATGCCCCGAGTCAAGTTCTGGAATTACATTTTGCGAGATTCCAAAAGGGAAGTTTAATTAGACACATGACCTTTCCCGTAAGGATGGTGCATGCATTCAGTATTAACTGATGAGTTATTGCAATGTTGTTTAATTTAATACCACTGAGATTATCGGCTTAACATCTCCAGAAGGTGTTTTTGCTCTTTATTGTGCTATGTTGTGTCAAATAACTCGGTCTCTTCTAACAGTAATAATTTTTATGTGGTTGTGGTCTGTGGTGTTAATGGTGGTTATGATTGTTTCTAAGCTGTTGTTAGGACTCTCAATAGGTGTGTTATATTGAATTCGTTTTTTAACCAAAACTGGTACGCCACCCCATGCTATTTGGGTGTGTCTATTCTTGTGAAATACGTGATACTCGCTGACTTTAAAGGCTTCAACTTCAGATATTCATACAATATTAGCATTATATCGAAACAGATCTTTGTATCTTGACCTCATCGATATTCTAATTGAGAATGGTGATGTTTCTAAGAGTTCTAAATAAGTTAAATAGGTTTGGGAGGATATGTGCTGTAATAAATGATTTAATTTTGTATAAATATGGAGAGATTAATTTTTTCATGAAGTCTAAAGTGCTATTTTTTTAGGGAAAAAAGACATTTAGTTTAGGTGGATGGTCAGCTTGCTGTGGTTTTAAATGTACATCTTGAGTGTAGTACATGCTATTACTAGGTATATTTGAAAAGGATCCGACATATTTTGGTTTATTATGTGAATAACGTTGTTTCAGAGGTTCAATATGGAGGGTCAGTAGGGATTTTATTGCTATTGTTGTGCAGATGTTGCTCTTGACACTTAATGCAATGAGGTTTTGCCGTCCAATTTTTTTTTTTTGAATTTATGGTATTATGGTATATTACTATTTTTTTTCTTGCTTCAACAGCAATTATTGTTTAAAATAATGTCTTTATGTTATATATTTCTTTAGCTACCTCATCGTCTTTAAAATTCCTGCACTATTTGAGTGGTTTTTTTGTTCCTATTTTGTAATTGTGTTACGTTAATTACTGAAAGATTTTTAGCTATACATTCTGTTTTAATTTTATTATCTGTAAGCGATATTAGCACGTTTTTTATTATCACAGATAACAGTTTTTCGTTGGGGTTTTAAAAATTGTAAAATTCTACTTGATTAATCATATAGAGTTTAGTAAGCTTATATTAGTCGTCATAACTGGTGAGATTAACTTTGATTTTTTATATTTATAAAACATTAACTTTAAGCTTTTATTAATGTTTCACAAAAATATATCGCTCATGTAAGAATAAAACGGATTTAAAAAACTGCCTTAAAAATGCGCTATATTAATCTGAATTAAATTAAGCTCATTTTTCCACTAAAATATGTTTTTATGGAATTATTGGTCAATTTTTAATTAACTTGTATGTATAGAAAAACATATGGTTTCTCCACTTTGGTATATTTATCATATTAATTCTTTTTAAATGTAATTAATATTTAACTTCGATTTGGCAATTTTTAACAAATCTTTATATTTAAATGATATTAAATGAAATATTTTTATTACACAAATCCACTTTAATCAATTTTATACCGACAATTTAATAGAGATTGGCATATTCCCAATTAAGGGTAAAACACAGTATCTATTCATACTAATCGACCAGGTTCTAGATTTGATTTCCGTATCCGGTCACCGACTGTTAAACAACGTGCGCGATCTTATTATAACAGGCAATTAGCCAGCAAATTGGGCGAACGAACAATCCCAAATTCGACTCTAATAGTCACGGACGATCGTTTGGAAAGTTTATGCATTTCGCGCATTTACCCAAATCATAACCGCATTGTCGTATATTGCTCTGGGATGTACTCACCAGTTGTACAAATACGGCTGTGAATATTCTATGCCCGTTAAGCCCGGCTTCACAACCCCTGCAGCCAGCAGTACGTCTGCGTCTCCTTTGGAAATTATGTCCAGACCGGAATCATAATTAACAGAGGTCACGTTACTTCTACAAGTTTAACATGCTTGTAATTAAATTAATGGCTGATATTCAGACTGCGTACTTAAATCTGAGGGCCTCTTGCACCACGTTCCAAACGTCGCCCAGGTAGCCGCTCAGCCCTCGGGATTTATTATTAGATATTATATATGGCTTCATCTGCAACATAGTGGCGCGTTAGATTTCTACCGACCGCTTATTCCACGTTTCAGAAAGAAAACAAGAAATTTTACGTTATCAGCTATCACTCTGACAGTTTTTCCTTCCAAAGCCCCTAAATCACTCCCACCAGGTTCCCCGAGCGTTACGTTCAACAGCGATATAAAGTCTTTCTGGTCGCTTTTCCATATGTAAATATTTTTGCATTTGGAGTTTCTCTCACGGGCGGTTTTGCGACAGAAATCATCGGGTATTCCTCTTACAAAACTCATCTGCAAATAATATTTAAGTGCTACGTCAAAAGTAGGATCAATGTGAAGATACAACGGCAAGAAGACAAATCACACAGAAAATGTTTTCGCTGCGCATGTTGCAACGACTCCGGAGCATGAACTGGAATGCGGCTTCGATTTAAACTTCTTTATATTTGTCAATGGGCGATACAAACATCGTATGCGTTCACACATTATGTCGAGCGTTCCGCCCCTCTGAGCCCTTAAATCGCTTCCAAATTGCCGCACTTAATTTGAAGCTAAAGGAGGCAAACAAATGGCGCCCACAACAATAATTATGTAGATAGCGCTTTTCATTTCGAGGCCCAGTTTTTCAATCGGACGTGCTTTCGAGCGATTTCGAAATAAATTGGCGCATCTGTTGTCAGTACGAGCAGCGAAGAGCCAAATATATGGGCCTTCACTCGAATGAGCCTAGAGGGTTCAAGTGCCACTAGGCGAATTTGATTGTGTGATTTATTTTAGCACAGCGCTCGTCCAAATATTACTGCAACTGCAGCTCCGCCCGCTCGCAGAAAATGTAGCTGTCGGGAGTATTGTTTTCGCGATATTAATGCGAATTTCAGCTAAATTATGCTGACTGCTAAGAATGCTCTTTTGATTTACGGACTGAAACCATCCTGACCTACTTTTTGTATTGCCGCTAATGAATAAATATCCCTAGAATTCTTATCGTTTTCAAATGTTTGGATAAGCTAGCGGTTTCGAATTAATGGCCATCAAATCTGAACGATTGCTAATCATCATTAGCCCTTTTAGTAAATAAAGACACGCGAGCCAAAAGTATACAGGGTCGTCGAGGTAAATCCAGGAAATGAATAAATAATGAAAATAACATTAAAATACAAGAAAAATTAAATTTATTTAAATGAAACTTATAACAACAATATTATTCAATCAGCGGCCACAACCTTCTCGAGCCGAGACCTAAACATGTTGCAGGGCAACACAACTTCCTCCTTGTCCATATGTTTTATTACCTTTAAGATTGAGGCTTTTAAGCTGTCCGTGGTATTGTGATGCCTGTCATTAACCTTCGCCTCGACTACGTCCCACACGTGGTAGTCAATGGGATTACAAGCGGGGCTGAAGGGTGGCCACAAGTCGGGAAACCAGTCGTAATAATAAGTGTTGTATAGCCTTGACTTGTGAGTTGGAGCATACTCCTGTTAGAACACTGATAACTGTTTCCAACGCGCGGTTGGCAGTCACTTTTAGGCTTTCTTTAAAGAAGTGGGGAGCCATAACATAACTTTGCTGCTCACAAGCCCCAGCACCATCACCGAAGCTGAAAACTGTACAACGCCTACTTTGGCGATTCTTATCTTGGATGAAGTTATTTTCCTTTAAAAGAATCTTAGGAAACCAGCGATGTCGTGTTTAATATCGTTCAGCAATGCTTGCGTCTTTAACTTCCTGGTTTTAGTGTTTTTCTCAGTCAACAGTTGGCGATGCTTCAGGACGAAAAACTTATAGTGAAGGTACTGGTGCACCGCTAAACTGCCCGTTAACTTCCTGATCAATCTTCTCTTTTAATTTGGGGACGAATTCACAACTTTTCTTACGATCAGATTGTTCTCTGTGAATTGCCCTGTCAGCAGTTACCTCCTGATTAGATTTCCTGAACTTCTATAGTTAAACAACGCAATAATTTTTACTGCGATTTTTCGGCGTGAAGGGTTTTGAGTATTCTCGATCCATTTTGTAAAGCCAACTTATGTTATCAAATCGAGGATTGCGCATAACATGGTTAATAATTTTTCAACAGGTTTTTCCCGGAAACTAAAAAGTATTAAAACAACAAAAAGTAATTTTGAGCAGGCCTCATCGCCAAATAATACTTTGTTAATATTTTACAATTGAGCATATAGGATTGCAAAATTTAAGAAGCTTTATACTGTTGCAGAAGAACTCATACTCCTATTTTCTATAAATATTACAAATATTAGCATCGATGAATCTGCTGTGCAATTTTAGACGTTCGTTTGTCCAGTACGACTATCAATCAATTAAATAATATTTTTTTAATTACACAATTATTAACAATCACAATACATTATATCTTATGCATTTATTGAAGAGCGATAACACTCATATAAGAACGCGACGAAACTGTTTTGCCCTGATGGGACCTACGAGCTGCGTTCAAATTCTAAAACCTCCAAATTTTTTTCTGGAAAAGTACTTACCCAAGAAAGTTGACACTTCTGTTACTTCTCAACGTAATATCCGTTTAGACGTACAAATTTTTCATAACGTCGTCGTCATAATTTCAAAGCTGTTCAGAATACTTTTTTAGAGATGTGTTTCGCCCATTGGAAAATCGCTGATGCAACAGCAGTTCAATCGGAAAATCAGTGGACATGGAGAGTGTTCTCCATGGTCGGAAATTTATGGCGGCATCACTTATCAACATGTCCTGAGACATTGTCGCTCGCGCAGCCTTGTGTTCGTTGGTCAGCAATTGTGGGATCCACCTTGAAGAAATTTTCCACATCTTCAGGTCATCAAGCAAAATGAACTCCACAGATTCTACGGAAATACCAAGATTAGAGACGATATCATCCACACCTAATCGACGGTCTTCCATAACAACTTGTTCCACTTGCGCAATTACGGTTTCGGTCCGGCTGGTTCGTGGCCGGCTTATTGTCACATAATTCTAGCCCTTCTTTAAACTTTCGCGCTTAGGTACGCACATTTTTAACATCCATAACGTCTTCACTGCATATTTCACTCAATTAGCGATGACTTTCGATGAGCGTTTTACCATGCAAGGAAAGATTACACGTTGTTCTTGAACACTAAAGGTCGCCATATGAAATATACAAAACAATACTCACTGCAATGGCAGTAATTTGACCTGTGTACATTGTATGGTGCTGCTATCTATATTACAAGTTCAGAAATATTTCCCGCGTCTTTTAAAATTAAGTGCATCTTTCTACTTATTCTCACTTCTGAAAAAAAATTGGAGAACTTAGAACTTGAACCCACTTCGTATAGTCTCTTTTCAGGCCTGATGACCAGTATCTCTTTGATGTTTTTATTATTCGTCCTTTTATCAGTGGTTATAATAAAGTTTATCCGTTTGAATATCTAATTTATCATAATGGTTTGTGTTTCTGGCGCGGATGTTGTCCTTGACAAAGGGCATTTCTAAATCTTCATGAAAAGTCATCCAGAAAATTTTGGATTGCCTTGTTTGTATTATACTACTGTGTACAAATATAACCCGGAATTTTGTTATAATTTTTGAAATCCTTATTTATTCTTAAAAATCTATTTCATCGCCTTCGAAGTAATCCTCCTCGGCTGCAATGCACTTATGCCAGCGAATTTTCCACTCATCAAAACACTTTGAAAAGTCCTGTTTCGGTATGGTCTTTAGCGCCTTCTTCGATTCGGCTTGAATCTCTTCTATCGTGTCAAAACGGTGTCCCCGGAGCGGTCTTTTCATTTTGCTGAATAGCCAGAAGTCACAGGGCGCTAAATCAGGCGAATACGGCGGTTGCGGAACGATATGGGTGGAATGTTTAGCGAAATGGTCGCGAAGAAATTGAGGTTTTTGGATCCAAACGAGATTTGACTTTTTTGAGGCAAAAAACTTCCTTCAAAATGGTGTTGACTGATCCATTTGAAATTCCAACGATGTCAGCAAGCTCTCTAGTTGTCAATCGAAGATTTTGGAGCACCGATTCCTTAATTTTCGCGACGTGCTGTTCGTCAGTTGATGTTCTTGGACGTCTTTGATGTGGTTCGTTTTTAACGCCTTCACGACCCTCTTTGAACATTTTATGCCATTCTTATACTTGTGTTTTAGACATAGCCTGTTCACCGAAGGCTTTTTGTAACATTCTGAGCGTTTCCGCAGCAGAAATATCATTTCTAACACAAAATTTCATCGAACTTCTTTGTTGAATATTTTCTGACATGGTAAAAAACGAAAAAGTTAATTTTGGTTGTTTACGAAAACGAGCGTCACTCTTCAACTAATTAAGATATTAACCTAAAGTTTGACACAGATGTCAGTAACAGTCCTACCAACTTAAAACTAAAAAGGTTTGTGCCCAACAAAATGCCCGCGCACTTTAAATTAAAAATTCCGGGTTATATTTGTACACAGTAGTAGCTACACTCGATTTGATGTGCTTTGATCTTTACAATTCTAGTCCATACTTTCGGATCGGGGCTATTAATGTTTTGTACAATTCTGATAGGGGTTAAAAGTATATTCAGGATCGTGCTGGTTGTTGAACTAGTTGTTGAAACAGTCTTGAATTATAGAAGTTTGGCTGGAGTTGCCTTTGTTTTGTTCGTTATTTTCTTTTAGTGCATCTGCGTACATGCTATTTTGTCGTATATGAACTTTTGTTTCTATTCTAAGATTGATAGGGTAGGAGTTTATAAAATTATTTGTATTTTCCTGGATATTGAGTCTGCTATTAGAGTTTGGTTTTTTAAAAGTCTTTGATAAAATTCTCAGCCTCTATAATTCGCTAGTTGCGAACCTTCACATAATATATAAAAGTAATGCAACAGTATCTTTATTTTCTGTACGGCTCGACGTGCTACATGTTTCTCCACATTTTATAGATACATAGGGTTTACTGCACTATCCCTTTGTGTGTCTATACTGTTGACAACGCATGGATTCTGACATACCTCTGTTCTGTTTTGGAGGTCCTACTTGTATGATTTTACTTTGAATACGCCTGTAAATATCCTCATTATTACCTAGAGTTTTTAAATCCATGAAAAATTAATTCAATGGTTCACTTGTTAGGCGTTGTCTTACATACAGACCGTTCCTGACTTTTTCCCTTTCTGAATTAGTTCTTCCACGATTTTTGTATATTAGTTGTGCAGTGTGGATGCTTAATCACCACTCGATAGGCTCTCTTTTCTTTGGGTTGATACGTGTGATGATAATTAAAAAAAAAACTGTAAGTGTTTGGAATATTGCAAATAATTTTTATTGTGTGGTCATCTAACATTTTTATATTGTTACTGCTCTTTCTCTGCCATTTTTATCAACTTTTTAGTCATTTCTTATTTAGTTACTTCACAAAGAAACATTGAAGGGTGTTTTAGAATTTTTTTCTGGTTGTTTATTTGTAGTAATTTCTTGAGATTTGTCATTTTTCTTTTAGTAGATGTTACTTTTTGCCATTTACCATTCGTTTCTTGTTCAACTTAATCGTCATCACTGGATAATAACTTACGGTAGTACTATAGTACTTAGTATTGTTGATTAATATACTCAGCACAACATTATTGTTTGAAACAGTTGGCTGACTGTATTTAAATCATGGGCCGCTATAGGCAGTCAGCACATTAAAATTTGTTTATAAATTTAATGACTGGCTGATTATCCTATCACGTCTCTTACTTGTTGAATATAAAATCAAAAGTCGTTAACGCGATGCTCGTAAGACATATACAATGAAATAATATGAGTTTCAGCTAGATGTAACCACAAAAACAATAATGATATTCAGCTGATGCTTCTCCCATGTCCCTTCACTGCGAATACAGTAATATTTTAATATTTTTATATCTGAAAATAATGTGGAATGAACTACGTTGCTGTTCCATGACTAGTTGCTATGGGGTACTACTAGATAAAAGCTTCTGATGCACCGTTGATCTTGCCAGTGAGTGTAATAAACTATAAAAATTCAACAGTTGAAAAAATGTGTTCAAAAATTTTATAAGAATATAGGAGTCAGTTCAATTTTTTTTTGTTCTATTGATGTTTGGGATAATACTCTTGCGAGAATGTGTCGTCTTGTTTGCCTTAATTACGATAGGAAGTTTATAAATTATAAGTATAATGAAAAATTTGGTAAAACGGTTGGATTACTTCTCAAACTGTAAAGGTGATTTCATCACAACATACAAAGAAAACAGTTGTTACTCCTTCAACTTATGATAAGGCTTGGCGGGCTCATTTGACAAGGATTGCTTCCGTAGTCAAAATATAAGTCGTTTGATTAGATACGCTTTGGTAACAAAAACGAGCTATTATATGGGATATATGTGTATTGTGTTCAATTTATGGAGACAAAAGCTGGAAGTAATTAAAATCACAGGAGCGAAGCACGCGAAGCGCAATACTTGAAGGCTAAATTGAATCTTTATTCTTTGGCATTAATACATATTCTGTTTATTTTTACTTAGCTTTTCCTATCTTAATAGCAAAGTGTAATTTTTAGGTATACTGTTAGTGAAGATGCCATGGAAAAACTAGTTTAGCAAGAACTGCACAAGTTTTGGAAAGCACTGCTTTACTTCATGTTATTAAGATTAATAAGAAAGTCTAACGAACTCTGAAAATCTGTGTATTATGATTTTTATGAGAATAAACACTATCGATTTACATAGAATATTAAACCAACAATGACGTGTTTAGTTTGATGTTTTAGTTTGATTATTTTTTATCAGGGAAAATCTCACTATGAGCTGCTTATACTTCTCACTTTATATGTTAAATTTGAAATAGCAAGGCGGATTCGCTGTTTTCCTTAGCCGTCAAATTGATGTTTATTTTTTTTACTATATAAAATTTATTTCTCAAATGTAAATGTTTCTTTATAATCAAGAAAACATTGCAATGGACTAGTCCAAAATAAAGTAAAAAATTTCTAGAAATACCAGTGGTCAAAGACAATTAAATAACTAAGCAATTGGTCTAAATCAAACAACTTAGTATTATTTATGCAATTTTAGTGATGTTATAGGAAGAGAGACTGCCAGCGTGGTCTCGTGGTTGAGGGGCGGGCTGCGATGCTGACGGATCCGGGTTCAATTCCCGGTGCTCTCTGATGCCTGGCGGGTGGCCTACTCAGTCACTAAAAATAATTGAGTACCTGCGTTCATTCGAACAAGAGGTAATAATGGCGGTCGTCTAAGGCGTGGTGCTTGCCACATCGCTCCGCATCAGAGATGGTGCGCGACGACCAGGCAGAGAGAGCGACCGTATGAGAGCCTTAACCTCTCAGTCGCAGGCCGTGCTCCCACGCGGGGCGTAGGGCCTTACCATTATTATATATAGGAAGAGAACACGCATTATTGATTGTAGCCGTTTGCCTAACTTTGTAATACTATTGCATATTTTTATATTCATAGGGCGCTTATCTCTTAATTCTGATAGGTTAAAAAGCAAAAATTTTGTTACTTTTGAAATATGTTGCTTTGCATATGAATACTAAACTGGAAAATATAGTTTTTGATGGAAACTAGATAAACGTCTGTGATATAACCACTTGACAAAATCATAAAATTTGAAGTTTAGATGTTACAGTTGTATATTACTATATTTATGGACATTAACACATTTTTGCGAAAATATTTTATTTTATGAAATGTACAAATGTTAAAAATTGATATTTTGCAGTGATTAATAAAGAGTCGTTTTAAAACTATGACCTTGAATATGACGTATTTATCAGCTTTAGTAAATCTATAAAATATTTTTTAAAATGTTAAAGCCACAGTGAGATAACACCTATAAGTTAATGTAAAAGTACGTAAGTGAATCAAATTCAATACTGATATAGCAAAACACTTGAATACTGCGGTTAGATGGAGATTATCAGTATTTGTATAGACCATTTTGAAATAAATGGCCTTTTTTCGCATTACTTTGATAGTATCAGTTGCAATGACTGAATATGCAGTAGCTAATATCATTGCACAACACTTAATAATAAAATTTGTAAAGGGGGAAAATGTTAAAATAAACCAATATTTTGTTCAAATTACATCAGCAGTTTGGTAAAGGCACGTTATCGAGAAACCAGGTATTAAAACGCTATAACATATTTGATACGAGACAAAGTGAGGTCAAAAATGTAAGGTACGTACATCTTGCTTACGTCAGCTACACAAAACTACTCGAACCGGCGAGCTTATTCATAGCAATAAAAAACTGCCGGATTTTTAAAACTTGTTTACACGATAAATATTTTTTTATTTTTTTATTTTCAACAAAAGGCTTTCTCGCTTGTTACGAAAAGAAGGAAGACTAATTTTTGCATCAGATACTGAAGTATAATGAGATTTAGGTCCATTACTACATCCAAGACTTTAAATGAGTAAGTATGCGGTGCTGAACAAAAGACATACGTGCACTTACCAAAACCGAAACATAACTGTTTGTGAGGAAGGTTGTTGCAATAGTATTTTGGGATCACAAACGCTTAGTCTTCACTAGCTTTAATCAAACGAAACACAATCAATTGTCAGTATCTGTTCAAGATTTTCCAATGTAGATGGAAACCGCTGCTCCCATCAAAAGTGTAGTCGTTTCTCTAGACAACTTTCTGCAGGAGATCAGAATGCGAGCGCTCATAATTTTGTTGCGTAATATTACGTGAAATATTGTAATAAGGCATGATAAATATTTGATAAGTATCGATTTTTAAAATGGACACTGAACAATTTCACTCTAAATCAATCAAAATGGATTACGCAAGCAAAAAAATTACCATCCAATCTTCTCCTCGTTTATTTCATTTTTCTTCTGCATTGCATTCTTCGAGCTCGTCGTTTGAATGGATTATTTGTTTAACAGTTGGTTTAACAGTCAGCTCCGACTTGGCTATCCCAAGAAACCAATTACAACTCTTCTTTTCCTCTTGTTTCTTCATCGTTTCACTTATCTTATCATGGGAAACATTTCCGCTACATCACTCTGTGGTAGAAATTATGCTTTTTTCGGTGGCCGCTTGATGTGATGTGGCACTAGCATTGAATACTCGAATCCGAGACCGAACTCGCCGGTAACCGAACATTTTTCTAAGTGCCGTTTCTGCCCTTTCGGGTCCCATATATTATTACTCAGTCCCCAATTATGTATCAAGCAATAAAATTAGGAGCATCCGTATTCTGATCTCCTACTCAACTTTCTTCCTCACACTGCTACTCTAATTTGAGCTAAACTAAAACAAGTATATAGGACGACAGTGGATCACTATTCTTACAGCCTCGATTTGAGTATTTGCAAATATCGTCTTGTCTGATCTCTCAAAAACGCATTACATCTTCCATTTGGTTTGAAAGCAACAGCCAAATAGAAGATTTTTGCAGAAATAGCTCCAGAAACAATCCTTGTGTTACTATGAAAGTGGCGTTAAAAAGTTTCTCGTTGACTGGAGGGGGGACGCTTTGCGTGACGTATTCCCTTATATATTTTGGTTTATTTATAACAAAAATATTGTTTGTATTTGACTTACAAGGAACACTATCGAAGTGCCCGTCACCGATTTTAATGAACCTTAGATGTGTTGTATGTTGCTAAATAAATTTGCTATGCCTATGCAATTCATTATGGACCCTTAGTAATGTAGACATTTTTATAATTGCAAAAGTATTCATAGTATTATGTCTTACTGTAACTAATTTGGTCGGCTCAATTTTTACTTTTAGTTATTTGTACATTTCTTTTACATTTTTCTAACAGTGATCTCTTATATATAGTTGTATAATTTCTACATCTTCTTGTTAATTTAACTCCTCCATTCTAAATATTTTAATGTATAGTCTCTTTATTTCTGATACCATATGAGCTTGCATTTGAAATTCCTTTATTCTTTTTTCTGTTTTTTTTTCTATAAATTGTTTTTTTATAACTTTCTAGATTTGGTGCATCCTTCTAAAGCAACCCCTTCTCGAAAATACATTCAGAAAATTATTTTAATTTTATATGTTTCTAAACACCATTGTTAATTGATATATAGTAATATTGAAAATCTGCTATTAAGAAGCCATCATGTCATTCGAGTTTTGTAGCTCAAGCAGTGCAGACGTGCGAATTCAGAGTGTTTTCGATGACCGCGCCGCGCCATCCGCGCCGTGCCACCTGTACCGCGCCATCCGCGCCGTGCCATCGGCTCAGCCACATACCTGTGGTTAAACAGCGCTAGCAAACAACAAAAATGGAAATGGATCAACAAACAAGCATCGCCTACGGATAACCTAATAATTCGAACATCAACTACGCACAGGGTGCTCCAATGCAACTTCCACTTCCCACCAACCTTCAATTCGTAAGCCAACCGCTATCAACAGGTAACAATTTTAACGTACCTCAAAATCAGTATCCTCCCACCAATCTCAACAACAATCTGATGGCAACTACCTCACAATCTTTAACCAACAACAATAGAATTCTCTAACGAATGACGGCTACTAGTGACGAAGAAATTCAAGAAGTCGTAAACGATAATTCCACCAACACTAACAAATGGCAAACCGTTAAACGTCTTAAACGTAGAAGACTATCTCAACCTATCAAAGAAACTACGCAAATACCTTTAACAAACAGATATAACCAGCTAAATGAAGAAGAAGAGGGAAGCACCCTTACCAGACAAGTAAACAATACAACCATAAAACCTCCTCCGATATTTGTGTACGGGTTACACACTACATTGACATGATCAAAAGTTTAAATACAGGTGCGGAAACTGAACAATTTAACATAAAAACTTTAACAGATAACACCATAAAAATAAACTGTCGTACTCCGGAAACCTACAGGAAACTAATTCACCACATGAAAGATGCCAACATTGTTCACCATACGTACCAGCCAAAAGAGGACCGTGCCTCAGAGTGGTTATCAAAAATCTACACTTTACAACCGACATAAATGAAATTAGGCAAGAGCTAGCCAATCAGGGACACCAAGTAAGGAATACTTTAAATGGAAGAAGTAGAATGTCTAAAGAACCATTAAACCTATTCTTTGTAGACCTCGAGCCAGCGGATAACAATAAAGAAATATATAATTTACGAGGTATACAGAACAGAATAGTACAAGTCGAGCCACCCAGAAAAACCAAGGGCCTTACTCAGTGTGCACGTTGTCAGCAATATGGTCACACTAAAACATATTGTAACAGACCTTACTACTGTGTGAAATGTGGAGCAGCCCATAATTCCACAAGCTGTGCAAAACCAAACAACACCCCTGCCACATGTGCACTATGCCAACTATAGAGGATGCGAATTCTACCATACTCTCCTCAAACAACCCAATCCCGATACACCCTATCCCACGACACAGAATACAACCAATAATTCAGGCACAACAGGCCAATACGTATTCGAATATACTAAGAAATCAAAACCGCCAGAAGAAAACTCAATTACTCTCAGCACTTTTCTAAATGAGTTTAAAAATATGTTCCGACAGCTAATGCAACAAAACAGCTCAATTCTTACCATGCTTACACCCCTCATCAATAAAATTCGCTAAATTACGCTAAAATACGAATTGCCTAATGGAATGCCAACAGCATCATTCAACACAAAAAGAAAGTAGAGACTTTTCTACATCATAATTCAATTGACATACTACTTGTTAGCGAAACGCACTTTACCGACAGATCCTTCTTTCGTATTCCATCCTATTTAACCTATAATACAAACCACCCGGACAACACTGCACATGCAGGTACTGCAATTTTAATAAAAAATACTATAAGTCACTACAAAGTATTACCAAAGTATGAAACAAATCACTTGCAAGCCACTTCGAGATAACAGTTTCTGCAGTATATTGCCCTCCTAGGCACTACTTGAAAATCAACCACCCCCAGGGACTTCTTCAACACACTCGGCTCCAAATTTATTGCTGGAGGTGATTTCAACAGTAAACATACTCTCTGGGGCTCTCGGCTAACAACCACCAAAGGTCGTGAGCGAGCTAATCTAATCCAGGAAAAAAACTATTTATTTCTGTTCACCGGTAAACCAACATACTGGCCCAGTGATCCAAATAAAACTCCTGATCTGTTGTACTTCTTCATCACCAACAGAATCTCGTCACCATACATGAAAGTATTTCCTAGTTTTGATTTGTCATCTGACCATTCCCCGATAATTGCAACTATTAGTACTTTCGTAATTATTAAGAATTTTACACCTAAACTTCATAACAACAAAACCAACTGGGATAAATACAAAAATGAAGTGGAACAACGGATTAATCTAAAAACAAGCCTCAAAACCCATAACGAAGTCGAAGACGCTTTGGATGCCCTCACAAGTAACCTTAAACATTCAGTTATGGAAAGTACTCCATCTCTGCCAATAGTTAATACCACAAAATCAATATGTAATTGGTAAAAAACGGAAGGCACGGTTTAGGTGGCACACAACCCAGGCATCCGTGGATAAAAATATACTGAATCGCATTAGTAATCAATTAAAGGCGCAACTTAGAGAACTCCGTGAACAATCCTTCACTGACTACGTGACAAGACTAAATAGATTCGACAACTCTATCTGGAGACCAATTAAATCCAAGAAAAAACCAAAAGAACACAATGCTCCAATAAAAAATCTTGCTGATCACAACGCTAAATGGGCGAGAAGCGACCAAGAAAAGGCTGATCTTTTTGCAAATCATCTCGCATCTGTCTTTAAGCCCAACAATCAAGATATAATTAATGACATCGTAACAAGTTTATCCAACATTCCACAATCCCCATTTCGAATTAAATCCTTCACTCCACACGAAGTTCAGAACGAACTTAACCATCTTAACATCCGAAAAGCATCAGGTACAGACGGTGTGACGCCAAAAATGCTCAGGGAATTGCCGAAAAAAGGGATACTCTTTACTACCTACATTTTTAATGCCATTTTAAGACTGCAGCACTGGCCTCCAATGCTAAAAACGGCAGAAATAATCTTAATAAATAAGCCAGGAAAGAACCCAAATGACGTATCCTCATACCGTCCAATTAGTTTGCTCCCTACAATTTCCAAGGTATTAGAACGCTTATTACTACAGAGACTAAATGCCGATATTTCACCAGATACCTGGCTTCCTCCCCATCAATTTGATTTCCGAGCAGGACATTCTACAGTTCAGCAAACACATAGATTAATCCAAGTTATTAATCACGCTTTTGAATAAAAACATTATTGTACTTCAGTTCTACTGGACGTTAGCCGGGCCTTTGATAAGGTCTGGCATACAGGACTCTTATGTAAAGTCAAGGAAACCCTCCCACTAAAGTATTTCGACATCTTGAAATACCTTTCAGACTGCAAATTTAGAACCAAAGTAGGAGATGCCAAATCGGACTATCATTCCATAGAAGCAGGTGCACCACAGGGAAGCGTCTTGGGACCGACCCTCTACAACCTATATACATCCGATATCCCAACAACCACTGAAACTACTATCTGTACTTTTGCTGATGACACTGCCATACTAGCAGCTCATGAAGACCCAGCAATAGCATCTAACCTAGTACAAATCCCCTTAAATGTACTCCAGGCTTGGTTGCATCTCTGGAAAATTAAAATAAACGAAAACAAAGCACAGCACATAGACTTCACTCTAAGACACGAACGTTGTCCTCCGCTTTTTCTTAATAACGTCGAACTGCCTCGAGCTATATCTATCAAATATCTTGGATTCCACCTGGACACTAGGTTAACATGGAAAGATCACATTACCAAAAAAACGGAAGCAGATTGACTTGAAGATCAAAAAACTCTATTGGCTGTTAGAGAAGAACTCAAAACTTTCTCTAGAAAACAAAATACTGCTATATAAAACAATCATCATCCCTATTTGGACGTATGGAATAGAAATCTGGGGTTGCGCAAGCAAATCCAATATAGCATTGCTCCAAAGAAGACAGTATCTAAAGTGCTACGTATGATATCTCAAGCACCGTAGTATGTCTCAAACCAAACGCTACACGACGACCTGAGGATTCCCTATGTCAAATATATCATCAAGCTACGAAGTAGAACCCACCACGATAGATTGGCAGTCCACTCAAATAACCTGCTTCAACCATTACTGGAATGAGAACACCCACGACGACTACATAGACTTTGGCCAGCAGACCTTCTTGTAGATTAAGAGATTCCTTCACTGGAAGAGCTCTCGTCACGTCATTTCAAGCTAAAATTCTGATATACAATTAGCCCATAGAATGTAGTAGTTCTGATTGCTAATAAATATACATCTAAAAAAAAATAATCCTAATGTCACAAATATATTGTTGAATGCAGTTAGATGTGCATTGACGATTTTTAATCCTTGTGAACGTTTTACATAACGTAAAAAGGCACTATTGTATAATGGTTGTATAATGGTTGATATTTTGGATTAGTTAGTTTGTCGTTTGTAATGTTTGCGCATGACTAAGTCTAATAAAATGGTTCGAGAGTCATCTACTCTTCTATGATTGTTGTACAAAGTTTACGAAAGTCATAATGTACCGAAACAATTATTAATTATGAAGCATTTTCAGGTAGAAGGAGTATTAAAATTTCCTTTATATGAGATTAAATAATATGAAATTCTTATATCAAATAAGTTATAGTTCATTTGCCCTAGAGCATCCAAATTAGGAATTTAAGAAAGCTAATTGCTGGAGTATTCAAGGAAGAAGAAAGCTACAAAAGATACTATCTTATACTGTCGATCGAATTTCTTTGGTAAAGACGAAGTGCGATCATCAGACTCAAAAATTCTCCGATTACTTCTTTGTGCTTGTCGACGAATCGAATTTTTCTGTATCGTATAATAGCATTAAGATTTTTTTTACAGAAATGACATTGACTCGACAAGTCTTCGTTTAGATCATTATTACTTCCAAAGGCCCCGACTGATTTTTTATTGGAAAATGGGGACTTGTGTTTAACACGAAAACGTGTTTGAAACATTATGTTAAACATAAACACTTGAGGAAATTATTCAATAAATAAAATTTTTTGTTCAAGCATTGTAGCTGCAAAAGATCAAATTTGTGGATAAAGTGATAATTACATTGGAAATTCTTGTCATTAAAGATTTTTAGCCTTATCTATAATATCCAGTCTAAAAGCTACAGTTAATTAGAGGTATCAAATGTTAGATGTTAATGTTGTGCATCGGCTGTTGGTGTACACTAAAACTAGAATTGTTCGTATTTTATGATAAGAAGTTTTGAGAACAAATATATGTCTCGTATTATTATGTATATATATATAGTAATATACTGTACTTTTCCATTTTTCTTTGTTGAATAAACAAACGAATAATATTGCCAGTTCTCTTTTTTCCGGACTGCTGTTATACTATGTGGTGCAAAAAACATCACTCTATTGGAAAATTTTTGCAATGGTCTCTAATGTTATTGTGACTTTGACATTTGTGAAGTAAACAGAAGCACAATACACGTAGACAAGCTATGTATCACTATACTCTTCAAGAATGCGGAATAATTGTGTCAGTCTTTTTGACAAATAATCGGTCGGTAATTTTGGCTTAACGTGAATTTAGACGTCGATTCCCTGGTTGTGTGGACAAACTGGACAAATTTGCCTCTAGGATACTGGTTCAACACGGGACAGTGACAGACGCGGCCGGTCTCGGAGCAGTCCTTCGGTCGAGAATATCGTTGCTGTGGCTGTAGATGTCGAAGAAGGCCCTCAAACATTAACCAGACGACGGACCACGCAAATAGGCATCAAAATATATCCGCACAAAGTGCAAACAGTACATCAGCTATTGCCTGAAGACCGCCAATCGCGTGTAAATTTGAGCCAAGCCTTCCTAAATCTCGACCGCGATGAGGATGATTTTTCATTGAAAATCATAATGAACGACGAGACGTATTTTCACCTATTCGGATACGTGAATAAGCAAAATTATCGCTTGTGGGGCAATGAAAATCCGCATGTAATGCACGAAGAACCATTACGTCCTTTCAAAGTCACTGTTTAGTGTAGCGTTTACGGACGAAAGGTGATTAGCCTATATTTTTTCGAACGCGACAGGGGAACACTGTTACTGGTGACTGGTGAGCGCTACAGAACCATGATCAGCGACTTCTTGCTGTTGCAAATTGACGAATTGGGTTTGGAGAATATGTGGTTCCAACAGGACGGTGCAACCCCACACACTACACGGGCGACAGTGGACATTCTAAAGAGTTTCCGGGTCGCTTAATGCAATGGCCATCAAGATCGTCCGATTTAACCGTTCCAGACTTCTTTCACAAGAAGTTTGGAGAAAAGTCATGGAAACTGATGTGAAACGAGCCCGAATTTGCATCTAATGTGGCGGCGGCCACTTGGTCGATATTATCTTCGCCTCTTAATGGCAAAAATTTAAACATTTAAATAAACATAATCAATAAACAGAACCTATTTTTTTTTATAAACAAAGTTACTGCCTTAGGAAATAGAGTGATGACTTTTGGGCCATTTTGAATTTTTAGGCGGTTTTGAAATGATGCGTTGTCATAGAACATCGAGAATATTCCAGATGTTAGTTGCATTTTTTATGATTGTTATGATTTTTTTAACTACAAGTGCAATATGTTTTAATGAACTTATTTTTAAAAACATACAGAAATATGTGTTCGTTTAGTATTGTCTTCTTTTATTTTACACTTTTAATGTCGAAAATACTATAAGGTTTTATTTAAAATCTCCTATTTAATTTTTTTCCAAAAATTTAGTTATTTAGGAATATTTTCTGCTGTGTGCTATTTACATATCCAGCATTTGTTATAGAGTTTTCTTGAGGCGCCGGATACATTCCTTCTGTAATTCTCCGCACTGTTCCTGGTCCTTGCACATTTATGAGTACTGCAGGGGCCTCAACGGCAGCGACTCGCACATCTAAGGCGGCGCATTACGTTTGCTGCTCGACCATGACATTATATTGACAACAGCTGCGATTTCTGTATTAGCCTTGAACTCTGCAAGGAAATTCGTTAAATATTGTAATCTTGAAGTGATGGATTTCAACAAAAGCACGTCAAAAATGAGTTTATACTTGTTTCAACTTTTTGGCCTTTTCAATTCGAAAACTGTAAATTTCTGGAAGAAAAATTGCTATTTTCAAAATGGTATTAACCTTTTATTGGAGATTTGAATAGAATCTGTGTTTTAAGGCCGTTCTTTGATCACTGTCAACTGATTTAATTTAAAAATTTCTAAGGCCATCAAAAGTAATGTATTTTTATCTTAGTTACAGTTTCGAGTCCCTAATTGTTTGATATTTACACTGTGCCTGGAAAGTTGAAATCTTGGAAAAAAACCCAACGAGCTGAGTAATGAATCTATTTAAACAGCGGGCAAAACGTACCATTTCAATCATGCAGCCCGTCTGATTCCTCGACAAGCAAAAATTAAAGACGATTACCTCCAGCTCTCAGCTCCACAGCTGTAACTTTGATGTATCCAGGAGTTAGCATTTATATTAGCTTTGTTCTTGGCCGTCCTCGTTTACGTGCCGCATTTTTAACGCGGGGACGAAATGAAGGCCTAACTTGGAAAGTATAATCAGTGATTGGCGAAGCCACTACGCGGAACGACTAAGAAAAGTGGTAATTCTGAAAAGCGGGCTCGTTTAATTAGGGTGTGATGGCTCGGGCTGATATTGTGGGGATGTGCGAAAAATAAATCAAAGCGCACCCGCCACACTCTAAACAAGAGTTTTCCGCGGCCGGCCTGAAAAATTGCCCCGGCGCGTTGTTTCTGCTCATTAATCTGAAAGCGCGAAGCAGCGCGAAAATATGCCTTTATTTACTTTCAATTCATCGCGGAATAAATGTGTACGGAACCATATCCATCCAATAAGGTAGACGTAATGTAAACTGGGAATTCGATTCCAGGCTTAATGGAACAGGTAGGAATCCTGCTGTATCTGAAATTCAGTTATTAGAATCATATGAAGCGGCGCAGCTTTGTATTGCAGCAGTTGCATGATAAAATACGCTGGAGTAACATAAATTCGCTTTTGATCGAGTTGCCATGCAAGGGCTGCTCAGAGCGCTGCCTCAGATATGGCGAAGCCGTCGAACTCGGGCAACTCCCCCCAAGATCGCGAAGACGCGGCCATTTTAACAATTTAAAGTTTTTAATTGTTGTGTCGTGTTGCAGCGCCGGCCTGATGAAGCGAAGATTTGAATGGCAACCTTAATTCCGCGAAATTGAAATATACTGCTGAAGTTACAGTTCCTGTTCCTGCTTAGGTTGTTATTTAAAGAGGTATAATTTGAAATTATTTCTCCCCAAACAGCGGTAGCATATTTTTCGCTTCCACTAAATTTAAACACATCAACTTTGTGCGATTACATTTTGTAAACAAATAAACAATAAATGTTATTCTAACAAGTAGTGAATTCAACTTCCACTCAACGAATTGTAAATTATGTATTTATTTTGCAGCATACGAAGATTAATTAAAACATTATAGAAAGGTTCAATGCCCTTCTTCAATTATTTTGTTTATTATCATAAAACAGATTTTTAGTTATCGCATTCAAAATAAAAAAATATAATTGAAGCGTTTTAAAGATTAATAAATTATACAAAATAGTCATAATTATCTATTAACTTATTGTGCTGTCAGATGTGGCTTTTTAGTATATTATTCTGTTCAAAAAGTAAGATGACTGAATAATTTATTTATTCATCCAAATTTACTTTGTCTTCTTCAAGGTAATCCCCTCCTGTTGCGATATACATTAGTCAACGTATAATCTAATCTTAGAAATGCTTTTCATATTCATTTTTTTGAATTCCCATCAGCACTTTTTTTCATTTTTGTTTTATCTGTTCAACCGAGTCAAATCGGGTTCGTCGAAGTGGTTTCCTTAATCAACAGAATAGGAAAAAGTCGCATGGTGACAAATCTGTAGAATATAGTGCTTTCGAAGCAATTTTTATTGAATTTTTGGCGAAAAACTCACGAACAATGGTTGCTGTGTTTTGTTGACAAACGTTCCGAGCCTAAAACTTCATTTAAAATTGCGTCTACTGATCCTTTTCATTTGACAACATCTTCAGCAAGTTCTCTTACAGTAAAATGATTATTTCTCATTACCTTGTTTCTAATGTTTTTCTATATATTTTTCAGTTTCTGATGTTCATGAACAACCAAAACAAAGTTTATCTTCTACTGATTCACGACCTTCGTATATCACTGAAGTGCAATTTTTCTCGATAAATATTGATCACAGAATGCTTTATACGCCATTTCAAACGTTTTAGTAGCATTCATTTTATTTTTAACATAAAATTTAATGCAGAATCTTTGTTCAACAATATTAGACACGCTAAAAGTTGAAAAAAGACAATATCATACTAAAATTGGAAATGAATGTCATTGAAGGTTGTATCAGTATAAGAAAATCTGTTTTTTGACTGTAACTTCCGCGTGATCTTCAAATTAAAAAGTTGCCATATTGAACAGAGCAGTATACTGGTGAATCCTCCTTCTCATCAGTCTTAATTCCCAGTAGGAACTGTATTGGCCACTGCAGCATCTTGAATTGCTTCTCTCTATTTTTCTCGGTCTTATGCCTTGATTGTGAGTGTATGCATAGATTTTCCGGTTAGCTTTGTGACTTGATCCATCCATCTGGTAGGTAGTCGACCTTTGGATCTTTTTTCCTTCTACTTTCCCCTGTATTACTAATTGTCAGGTTTTTTCATCATATGTCCAAAGTATCTCAGTGTCTTGAGTTGTATTTCGCTAGACAGTCGTCTGTTCTGTCCATGAGGTGTTCAGCATTCTTCACCAACACAACATTTCTACATCATCAATTTTCTTCCGCTCTTTTTGTCTGAGAGTCCAGGACTCGCTGCCGTATGTTAGTATAGGGAAGATTAAACATTGTATCAGTCTATATTCTTGTTAATTTTTTCATAGCCGTTCTAGTCATTTCACATCTTTTCCTGATTTCTTTTTTTGTTGAACCGTCATTTGTTATTAGTGAACCCAGGTGTGTGTGTTGTTGTACTACTTCGTAATAGTTTATTTGTTGTAGGCCGGGTCTGTTGTTATGTGGTCTGTCTATAATCAAGATCTTTGTCTTAGATATGTTTAGTTCCAGTCGTAATTTAGAGCATTCTCTTTCTATCCGTTCTACGATGTCTTGTAGTTCTTCTTTGTTGCTTGCGAGCAGAGCCGTATCATCGGCGTATCTTAAGTTGTTTACTTTTTGTCTATTGATTGAGAAGCCACCTTTAAAGTTTTTTGTGGGTCTTCTTATTATAAATTCTCCATATATGTTAAAGAGCTGCGGCGATAGGAGCAGCGTTGCCTTACCCCACATTCTGGATCGAATTCGTCAGATAGTATTTATCGAATGCCTTACGATAGTCAATGAAGCAGACGTATAGGGGGATGTTAAATTTCCTGGCTTTTTCTATTAGTTGTCGAATAAGTATATATATAAAACATATTAAAACAGTTTGTTTAACACATCTCACTCATCATAAAGCTACAGAAGTAAAATGATCATTGTCTTTCATCCTTATAATCTTTAGACGTTGTATTCATTAATTTCATTACCTTTTTAACAGCAAATGTGGTGTTTTGACTTTATAAACGAAACATATTTTAAATACACTATTACTACTAGACTTTAACAGGTATTCTTTATCAGAGAAATTTTAGAGTGAAAATATTGAGATTGGCGGTTGCAAACTCTTTGTTTTGAATCATTTAAAAAATTAATACAAAGATTTTTGCAACATCACATCTCCCGCGATCTGTATGAGCATTTTTAAATAAATTCGATTATATTATCACTTGACTGACGATCTTTCTTGTAAAGAACTTTTTTTTTATTTAAGAGACTGCCTATTTACAATTTACTTAACAATAAGGTAAGAAGTAATACGTAATATGGGCTAGGGGAAAATCCATCCAGCGATGTTATTCTCATTGGATACAAAATTAGTCCTCGTCGGCTCGGAGTATTAAGTTTTTTGGCTATCTTCGGTTTAATCTTCTTGAAGGTGGGATCGGTATATACGTCGAAAGAAAGAATGGTTAACAGTTGTTAGGTGATTGATGACGTCAGTTACATAAGGAATTCCTAGATCTGTATGGAGTGTCTGATTTGATATGTACCACAACGCATCAATAATCGAACGGAGCCTTTTTGATTGACATCGTTGCAGATTTTATAGAGAAATAACTTTGTGTTCTAATGAGAGTTGGTATCGGCGGCCTGTCAGCCACTACATTTGTTTAGTTGCAAATCAAAATGTTCATGCTTAGCTTTTGTGTGGGGTGTCCAAGTCAGTCCCAGATGTTTAACCTTTGTTTTTACTAGAATAGTAGCGTCGGTAATCGTGACAGGTGAGCAGTACTGCAGTTATTTGTAAATGTGACCTGTGCAGATTTAACAATATTTGTGGTATCAAACAAGGTTAAAATGGTTCAGGTGATTTTCGGGTCCTAGTTTTGGACTACTATGGATAGCCGTGTTAGCGAATGTTACAGTTTCAGTTTTATCTGTTATTGGGATGAGTTCCAGAACACTGCCTTGCAGTAGAGGGCCTTAATAGGGTAATAATTGGAAACTATATTATTGAGCTTAACCTAGAAATTTCTATCGCATAAGTAAAATTTCAGGAGGGCTATATATCGCTGTAATAATCAGAAGGCAGAGACTCGTTTCGAGTTATATTATTGTACTTCGAATTTTATTAGTTAGAAATAGTTCGGATGGATAATCTAGAATTAATTGGAAAGCATTTTTAGAGCCATACTGTTTTCTGCATTAATTACACAAACATATTTTTGAATTTATTTTTTATTTATTTATAAACTACGTTGCTTGAATTACACTTTTCAAAGTATACATGTGCATAAGATAAATGGTTAGTAGATGGCCTGTTTAGATTAAGTATTTGATTTGGTGTAATAATATTTAGAGGTGTTAAGTTAGGTTGCTGTCGTATATTATTTGTAGTTTTTCTAGGTGCATTTGTCTCATTTTTTCAAAATGTTTGTAAACCGAGAAATCTTTATAGTTAGCTGGATAATACCGTTCGCATAGAGCACATTCAGCTGAAGGAGGTATCTGGCAAGCGGTAGTGTTATGCTTGCTGTCACATTTCGAACACGCGAATGGTTTAGTGCAGTACGATTTAGTATGCTCATTTTTCTAGTCTCGCATACATTGGAGTATGATATTTTTCTTTCCGGCTAGTTTGACTGCAATTTTGATATTCCTTAAGCGTGTGATATTAAATATCTCATTATTTTCTTTTGGTTCAAAGTTTTTTTTATGACATGATGTCGTACGTTAGTAATATTTTGTGCAGCATGACCAAAGGTAGCCAATTCTTCTTTTATTTCTTGTGTCAATATTGAGTGGAGTAGGTGTCTGATAAAGATTCTGTGGGCGCAGTGTTTTGTTGGATGATATGCATGATGAACAACCTTATCGTCTCTCACGTTTTGAGATAATTTTCGACAAGCATCGAGCTCAGTAAGATTGACCTTGATCTTACTGTTAATTAGCGCTTTAGTATAAAATTGTTCGTTCCCTAGTATGATTAGTATTTTAACATATTTCGCAGTTGATTACACCGTGTATAAGGATAGGTGGTGGTTTGTGTTCTTTAGGTGGCTGCTGAGTAGCTATTGGTTTGTGGTACTTGAGAAAGTACTGTGAACCTACTTTGTGCTTTATTGGTTTTTCTAGAGTATTACGTTATGCCCGAAGGGATTTATTTGCGGCTTTTCCAGGTGTAGTTGTTTCAGTTGTTGCATCTTGACAGCTTGTATCGTCATTGTTTTGACTGTTGATGTGATGCGTCATGGCTGGATGTATTAGATAGTTGAAATTGTAATTATAATATATAATGTAAATTTATGTTTGATAGATGGCATTTTAAGACTAGTTTACAATAAATAAATGATCTACTAACTGCAAGCAAATAGCGTCAACGACTCACGTAATAGCATTTAAGTGTTATGCACTTGCGACAACGAATAGAGCATCTTTACGCTACAAATGTCAAACGAATATAGGCAAAAAACATAACGGAGGAAAGCTTCAAATTAATTATAATTCTACTAGCTTTTTAGGTATAGCTTGAATGCCAGTTTCATTTATTTTGTAAAACTGTGTGGGTCCTACATATATATTTTTAAATTTAGGCTTGTACTATATAAAATCTTACAATTTAAAATGTTTGAAGTTTGATATTTTTGCTCTAACAATTGACTCATATTTAAAAAAACGACATTGCCTCATTTTAAATCAATTTTTTTTTTTTAGTTCTGTAGATTTGTTGATTTGTTATAGTTTAACAGTTAGAGTATAAAAGTGTATATATTTCTTTCAGGTATGAGACAAATTTAGCCCATTTCTTGTTAATAAAAATAAAATAGACTTTTGCTTGTTTTGGTTAATGTCTTCCTTTAGGTGCAGTAAAAGGATAACGTAGGATATGTTGTAATTTGTAGTCGTTAGTGTTTTTTTTGCTCAACATTTAGTAATAACAAGTCGCATCGCGTCTTCAAGTAAGATCACATGCCGTTTTTCTTTAACGTCTATGAGTAATTTTCAAATCAGACGATTTCTGTAATTAAGTGTAAAATAATAATAGTAAAAAAGTGTAGAAATAATAACTAACTACTCTAAAGAACTCTTTTGCATTTAAATAAAATTGTTCTATGAGAAGATATTTATTAGTATTACCAAAACGATTTGTTCTTTGCTTTACGGTCAGCATAACTTTTGTGAGCTGTAAAAAAGATAGTAATCAGAATAACATTCTACTGCTCTATATTAACTTCATGGAAATATTTTGACAGTCGTAGAAATGAATAAGCATTAACATTTTATTAATGAAAGTTAAAATTATGGTAGATGTATACTCTATGTTTAACATATTGTTTTTAATATATAAATATATTTACTGAAAGTGTATTTTTATTTTAAAATATGCATATATAAAGCCACACAGGTTTTACAGGAACAAGACTTGTTGAGTTATATGTTTTTTTGTTTTATCTACAGCCATTTGTTTCTAGTCTGCCTTTATTTAATCTAGTCATTTTCTTTTTCACGTTTTATACTAACTTTCATCACTTTTTGACTTTGTTGCCTTTGCAACATAATCATCTAATTTTTTTGGTTTTTATTTTTTGAGTTGCATTAGGTCCGCTATAGCTTATTATTTTATTGTTTCACTTTTCTCTGCTATCCAGTTTCTTTCGTGAAAAAAGTACCGGGAAATGTTAAATAATACACACAACTTTCGTTTAATCATCAATATTTATTTTGTCGCCTTCAAAGTAGGCTCCATATGATGCAAGACACATACGCCAGCGGTTTTTCCAGTTTTCGAAACATTTGCCATAGTCACTTTTTGATAGAGCCTTCAGCTTCTTACGCGAATGTTGTTATATGGACTCGATCGACTCAAAACATGTACCACGGAATGGGAATTTTAGTTTTGGGAATAAAAAAAGTCAGACGGAGCGAAATCTGGTGAGTACGGTGGTTGAACGATGGTGGTTGTCGAGTTTTTGGTCTTAAATTCGATCACAATTGCTGTTCTATGTGATGGTATATTATCGTCGTGCAAAATCCACGAATTGTTGTTTCACAAGTCTGGCCGTTTTTGACTGATTTTCGTATGCAAACGCTTCAATACCGCCAAATAGTATTCTTTATTGACCGCCTGTCCCTCCGAAACGAATTTATGATGGACCATACCATGAGTATCGAAGAAAACAATGAGCATCACCTTGACTTTTGAGCGACTTTGGTGTGTTTTTTAGGTTTTTGCTCCATTCTGATGCCTGTTGACTTGTTTACATGTCAAAATCATAGACCGGTATTTAGTCACCAGTTATGATGCCTTCTATGAGTATGGGTTCAGAATTGATGCGATCCTGTTTACGAAATTGTTTTTGTAAAAAATTTAGCTCTTTTGGAACGAGCTGAGTGGCGACGCTTCTTATGCCTAAATTATCCACTAAAATTGAACGAACTGACTTGTGAGAGACCTTTAAGTCACATGCTATATCTTTTAAGCTGGAATGGCGAGTATAGAGCACAATTTTCTTCATGTTTTTGATGTTTTCGTCGTTTGAAGGGATCGGCGATCTCTCGGCTCTTTTTGGAACTCTTTGCACCACTCGTAAGCCCATATTTGTGATAAAACTGATTCACTATAAGCGTTTTCTAATGTTTATAGCAAGTCGGCGAAATTCCAGACAAATTCTTTGTTCAATATTTTGGTTCATTATAAAAACCGTAACGCACTACTGAGGTGTACTGATTCAACCAGCTGCTGGTACACAAACTGGTTGACAGATCGCGATCATTTTAGGCATAGTAATTAAGAACAGTGTTACCAAACTACGCAATTTTTTTTAAATCATTAACTGGGCCTTCCAAAATTACAAATTTTCAGTACTTTCTTGACAGAATGTACATCATGCTCGAACTGTACGTATAGTCCTATACTTAAACATATGCACAAGCTGTATTACACTTATCTTAAATACTCTTATAAGACCTGAGTGTTAATATATTATTTTAATAAAATCATTGCGAGCTGTAACATTTTTATTTTTTATTTCGGTTACTAAATAGCAATAACAACTATTTATCAGTATAGCGTACACTTTGTATGCAAGCTAATGATGTAATTCCTGTTTTTGTAGCCTACAGATAAATGCTTGTAAATCATGTTGATAATCCCGGTACAATGTTACTTCCAAACGTCTAGTTATGAATACAGCCGTCATTTCATTTTTACGACATAAACGGTGACCATATTTTAAGCTTTTCTACGCGATACGTACACAAGTAGCTTTCCGTCCCGGCTCGAAGAGAGCCATCTTCATTTCGAGCATATGCGGGGTTATCGCGCGATATTAAGGAAGTTGTCTATGCACGTTCTCCGGCCATAGTGGCAAATTTATCTATCTGTCCGTAGCAAGAGCTGCGCCTGTCACATCCCATGTTCTAATGTGTCCGTTCCTCGCAGCATTAACCTCTGCTGTGTGTATATGTTCGTTGAATTATGGCAGCTCTGCCCGATGTGTTATAGGGGATTGAATATTAAACGGGGCGTTTGCCGTGTTAACGCGAGATAACGACCCCCGGCATGTCTCCCTAATAGCTTAATGCATTGCCACGGAATCCTCTTTATTGCCATTGATAATTGTCAGAATTCAATTCCTTCGATAAGGAGTAGGCAAGAGCAAGCCAAGGCGATTACTTTTAAAATTCACTGAAATGCAGTTGTGGCAGGATTTCTGTTTATGAAAATATGGTAAACTAATAGTTTTCATTTCTTAAGGAAACCAATCCTTATTAATTAATTTATTAACAAAATTACAATTGAGCGAATTTAATATTTTAAGCAATTTCTACATTTCTTACAGTTACATTTGAATATTAGATTTTTTTGTCTACTTGAAACTGCGTTCCTAAAATGTTATATTTGTTTTTATACCTATTTTGACGTGCATGGTACCTTATGTACTTTATTGTAACTAGTGAAAGTTCTTATATCTTTTAGAAAATTAGTGTAGCCGATTTTTTAGTATTTTAAAAATTCACTGCATTTTCATTGGTGTTAATTCTCTTCAACTTGTAAAGTGCTTAAATTAATTTTGTTATGGGGTAAGTAATCCATTGATTAAGATATGTATTTACAAAAGTTTCGTTGTAGTTGTTTTAGGTATATTTAATTTAAAAGCAATATATCCGGTTTTTATTTGTTGATATGACAGTAACATATGTTATCAGTTTTCTTGTAATCTGCAGACGAAATTCTGAATTTGCTTACAAATACAGGGATGCTTCTTTTGAGATAAAAGGGATTTAAATAGAAATTTAATGTGACTTGTTTATAGTCTACTGGGCAAGATTACTTATGACTGTTGTCAAGGCCTGATTTAGGTTTTGGCGCTCTAAGTTTTCCCAAATTTTTGCATGTTTGGGATGTCGAAAAATAAGTTGATTACTTAGACAAAACATTTATTTGATTTTTTGGATTTTTCTCACATACATACACTTCAATACATTGTTTACATGGTTTTATACATCAAAGAGAAAAAATATAAAACAAACGTCTATTTTATCTAAAAACTATTATTTAAAGATTATTTATTTTTTGGGTTTAGAATTAGCGAGCTTCTGGACTATTTCATTAAAAGAAACACTTTGTAGAAACTCGTTCTTAATAAGTAAAATAATTGACTCTCGTGAGTGTGCTGAAAAGAATCATTTTCCAGTGCAGTTAATAATTCCTAAACTCAGAATTTGTTTACAATAATGTCAGAAAAGTAGACATCTCGTTTTATAACTGTAATAATGCTAGGAATCTTTGTGGTTTTAATTGTGTTTTGATTTGATATTCTTCTCTGGTTTGTCAATATTTGTATTAATTCTTAAAAGTGATGTTAAATGCACACATTCAGGGAATGTTTTATCCAAATTAAAAACATGCTTTTCCATTTGACTGATTTTCCATGTTAATCAGAAATCCTTTTTGTTAGATTGTTCTTTTTCATACTAAGTTGAGCTTCAAAGATTCAATTACAGCATAAAATGTTTTTATCGTGAAATGCTGTCGTACAGTAAACTCATAATTTCTATCTTTGTTTTCACTAAACGAACTATTGGCTTCTTTCCCGTAATGTACGCTTTGTTTTCTAGTCTTGTAAGCAGATCTTCGTTCTTAAGTGTTTATAAAATTTTCTAAAGTACTGTATAAAGTAACGACCTTTGTTGTGTTTGTGCTTTGTTCTTGGAGCATTTCTTTTACTTCTCGGAACCTTAAAAGTACATTATATCAGAAACATACCATTAACGCCATTTTAAGACTTTTCAGTTTTTCCAACATCACATGTATTTCATACTGTGCGTCTTTAGTTTGATCACTATCACAAATAATGTGTGCCAAAAGAATTAATTAAGAACCTCTTGGTACGATTTATACAATGCTCGACTGATATCAGCACGGGCACTTCATCGGGTTGCTGATAAAGTTTTTAATGATAAGAAGTTTCTTTTTAATGTAGACTGCAAGATATCTCATCTCTCAGGTTCAACAGAATAATTGGTGCTCTTCGTACCTGCAGAGCCAACTAGCTGTAAGAGTAACTCGCGCAATGTATGTATGTGGCCAAATGATTTACTTTTATTTTAGTCTGAAGACCTTTGTGTCACCTAGATATGTTGCTTGCATTGTCGTAGCTTTGTTCTTTGTAATTGTTTAGATAAAGACCTTGAAAATATTTTCAAGGTCGACATTAAAGTAATCGCTAGCTCTTCATTTTTATGGCCACAGTCAGGATTAAAAGTCAAAAATTATTTAACAGTAATTCTCATAGGTAGCACATAGTCTACCATAAAAGCTAGTTAGTTTGTGTGCTATCTACGAGATACCTGGAGTTAAGTCCACAATTATGAAATACTCGTAGTACTTAGTATTTACAATGTGTTGCCGTAACACTAATAACTGAACTTGATAAGTATGAGTGAACACCTCTTCTTTTATTTCCAAATTTTCCTGTATACCATAACCGTTCTAAAACCAGTTCTACACAGCCAAACAAATTGCCATTTTTACGGAGTCTAATATTTTATTATCGCAATGAATTGGCAGTCTACAGGAAGCTAAAACTTTCACAAGTTCAACAACTCTTAAGAGAATACTTTGCCAAAACAAAGCTTCTTCCTTGTCATGTTCTGCTGTTTTATAATCTACTCTTTTTGAAACTCGACTTCTACTAATAAGTTTTAAAATGCACTCCCCGCGTTTAGAGTGCGTCATGATCATTTATATTATGATTATTTTTCCAATTATTAAACTCCTTAGTTGCTAGAAACGTTATTCCACCATAGAGTTTCCACACGCCTGGTTGATTTTGAATAAGCCATCCAATTTCGCTTGATGCATTTTCCATTTTTTGACTTTTTATAAAAGAACTTATTGATTCAAAATATTTTTGGGTTACATGTTGTCTTTCAGATTTTTAAAATCAGAGTCATTGTTTTGTTGAATTGAGTGGTATAATTGGGCCTACCTTTTTGAGGGTTTCTTTAGTGCTCTGTGATCTCGAAGCTTTTTGCAGCTACACAATTTGGGTTTGAAATCACTGAACTCGATGGTAATGATTGTGATTGCTGCATATTACGTGAAGAAAGTCTAGTTTTAGTATTTTCTTGATCGGCATCCTGCCATTCAAGATTATTGTTTTTGTTTTCTGAATTCGGCTCCACGTTATGACAAAGGAAATATGAATTGAACAAAGATTTAATTCAAAATTAAACTTTATTCTGAAGGGCTGCACTGTTCTTCTTCTTCTTCCAGTTCCGTCTCCTATCGGAGGTTGGAAATCATGACTGCAATTTTCACCTTGCTGACCGCAGCTTTGAACAACTCCCCTGAACTACAAGTATACCACTCCCTTAGATTTCGTAGCCAGGAAGTTCTTCTCCGCCGTACACCTCTCTTTCCTTTGATTTTTCCCTGGACTATAAGGCTCAGTAATAAGTACTTTTCTTCCCTCATTATATGGCCTAGATATTCTAATTTTCTCTTCTTTATAGTTTTTATTATTTCACATTCTTTCCCAATTTTTAGCAATACATTTTTATTTGTTACTCTCTCCGTCCATGATATTTTCCACATTATCCTATAACACCACATTTCAAAAGCTTCAATATTTTTAATGTTTTTCTGTTTTAGTGTCCATGCCACATATTCAAACGTGCAGTTCCTGACCGAATGAGAAGGTTTTAAAATGTAAACTCAAGGGGGTTGTTAGAAATGGCGCGGACGGTAAACGACCGTTCTAATAAAAGTCCCTGAATAATTACTTTGTGATATGTTGTTTTGTTACAATATAGATGTTTTTGAAATTTATTATATGTTTATGAACACAGCGAATTTACGATTTCATAATTTAATAGTTAGTTAACCTATTCAAAATTTCTCTGTTTGAGTTTACTTTTTCGTTTTCTCAACTAAAAATTTTGTACCTCTCAAATCCTGGCAGACTACAGTGCAGCTTAGTCAGCCTATAGCTTAATCAGGCCCTGGATATTGTGGCGTGCACCATTTTAATATATAAAGAAAATATTTGTCTGTTTGTCTCTCTTTTCCCTACGTTCCGTATTCGACTGATAAATCTAAAAATAGAAACGCCACTTTATTTCTTATTTTTATAAAAACCATATGAAAGCTATTTCTGATTAAGTCCATTATCTTAGAATAAAATTGCATCTACACAAATTTCGAAATTAATTGTTTTGGCTATTAAAAGTTGAGGGACAAACCAAAGCTATATTGTTCCTTGAGCAAAGTACCTTTTTAAAATATATTTATACGCGCCTTTACTTTCAAAAAACAAAGTGGTTGTTAATTTGGAATTGAGAATTATGTAAGGGAAATTAATTCAGTAAATGTTTATATTTTATTGCCAAATAATTTGCTAAAATGAAAACTGTTATGGCTGTTTTATATAAAAACGCATGCTAATGCGTGTGATCGCAATCTCCTTTTTTAAGTTTTATTATATTAAATTAAAATAATTTTAATGTATTAATAATTTATTTAATGGCTGCATAAAGAAGTAATAAATGAAATGCAAATTCATTTCCCCTTTCGAGGTCCGTTGATGGCCGGAAACCATCCGGTGCACGCGCGAGTTTGCAGCATGCTTCCTTTCGCATTCACCAGCGAATTTGATGGCGGATATGCACTTAATTAGGACGAAAGCCGCGCTAAAAATGAACGGGCGGGAAGGGGTTGCCGCTTGCGCGTGGAAATTTGCATTCGAACTGCGCCAAACCGCATATTTTTGCAGGTATTTGTATCTGACAGATGTAATGCAGACGCAAACAGACGCTAATTTAATCTTGATTTACTGTCATAGACACGCGGCTTCATCAAAACTTTATTAGGCGCTATTCGGGCGGATTCAAGTATGCCAGCGCGCAATTTATGGCCGGCGCTTCCCGAGCTAGAGCAGAACAATCGCGCTCAGCTTTCCATACTTCATCGCGCTCAACACCTTGCGCCGGAAAAAGCCCCAATAAAATTTGTATTCTCGCCCGCGTGAATAGCCGTCGGCAGCTGAAAGCTCTTCGATGTAATTTAGAATCTTTAATTTCTTCCCTTTGTTCAACTCAAAACTCTGTACGTAAGTGCCACTAGCCCTCTCGGCGAACTACTGGCGCTCTTTATTTTGCCCATTCCGAGGAGTCGGTTGTTTGAAGTCTGCTGGAAACGAGGAAGGGTAATTTGGCATTGTGATAAAATGGAACTGTAGGTATGTATGCGCTAGATGCTCCTTTTGTGGAAGGTACTTCAGGGTTTTAGTTCAGTGTTCTGCGCAGGTAATTGACTAATTTCCCTCAGGACTCCCTCCTGTGTACGTCTAAGAACCGCCAACAACAGTTTGCTACGCTTTAACTTATACTTACCTCATGCATATTTACTGTAGTCTCCCTCTTCGAATTTTTGCTTCATATATTCCATTATTATTCCGGGGATAACTTTTAACTACTACTCAAGATGCTTTGCATACACTTGGATAATTTACTAGATTTGCCTTGCTGGAATACCGGATCCCGGAAGCGTTCTGTGAATCTTTGGAGTGCATCTTCTATTTATAGACTCTGTACATTGAATACACTTATAGTTATTCTACTTAATATTACGCTATCTAAAATGGCTTAATATTTTCAATTACGTGCAATTAAAATTGAATGATTGTATTCGATGTGTTAAATCCTCGAAATGCTGTTTAATTGAGAGTTATGTCTCTAGGAACAGTTACAGATTACATAAATACTTTATACAATCCCATTTATGTATTTAATGTATAGTCTGGCTACAAAACAGCATAAAGATTTTCAAACTAAAATCTAAAGCTTATGAAAGGATATTGCTCAAATAATGCTTTGATCTTCAAAAGTTTACTCAATAATGGAAAAATTTACTGTCCTATGTAACTCTCATAAATGAGAAAATAAAAACTCAGGTATTTATTCTATTTAATAAAGGGCACGATAATAGTACTTGAAACGTCTCTTGGTTATTTAAAAGAAATACACGAAGTGCGTTCAGGGCTTAAGATTTCCAATTTTTTTCTGAAAAAGTTGTAACTTCTGTTACTTTTCAAAGTAATCTCTGTCCAGACGTACACATTTTTCACAATGTCATCGCTATGATTTCATGGCTACTGAGAACACTTCTTTGGAGATGTTTTTTGCCTACTGGAAAATCGCTAATGCAGCAGCGGCTTGATTTGAAAATGCTAGTATTGTGGTCAGATGAATAGGGAGCATAAAACACCACCTCAAAATTATTTTTATGAAGAAACTTTTAAGTTAGGGTTGCCCGTGCAGCCTTCTCTGGTCTTCTTTCATGCAATGCTGGATGGAAGAAAATTTGTCCTCAAAACTTGTTCGTATAATTTAGTCTTCACAGAGTACCCTTTGGGACACAATATGTGAGGGTTAACTCCTTCGCTTTCCCGAAACCATAACTTTCTCAGCAGAGGGAGTAACCCGAGTTTTTTCGGTGGCGGTAAATCGGTATGCTTCCATTGCGTTGACTGGCGTTTTGCCTCTGAATTAAATAATGGCATCCGCTGTCGCAACTGACGAAAAGAAAGCATCATTCATAGCGGCATTACGTGTCGACATGAACTGAGACATTGCCACTCACGCAACCTTGTGTTAGTGGGTGAGCATTTATCGGACCCACATTGAAAACACTTCGCATTTTTGGGTCATCATACAAAATGAACTCTACAGATTCTACGGAAATGCCAAGTTTAGGTGTAATATCACGCATATCTAATCGACGGTCTTCGATAACAACTTACCCCACTCCCGCAATAATAGTTTCGGTCTTAGTGCTTTGGTTTATTGTCACACAACTTTCAACCTTCTTTAAACTTTCACACCCACGAACACAGATTTTTAACATCCATAATGCCTTTACCGCATGTCTCACTCAATTGCCTATGAATTTCGATGGACATTTTTTCACGCAAGAGGAGAAAACAAATGATTACACGTTGTTCTTGAACACTAAACGTCGCCATTTGAAGTATACAAAACAACAGTCGCTACAATGGCGGTAATTCGACCAGTGTTCATATATTATTTTTGTTCTGCTATCTATATTACAAATTCAGAAATATTTCCCACGCCTTTTAAACTTAACCGCATCTTTCTACTTACTCTCACTGCTGAGGAAAAAACTGAAAATCTTAGAACTTGAATGCACCTCGTATACTGTCTGAGACGGTGTATTTCCGTCACATTGCTGTTATTTTAAGGAGTATTAAAAAAATTGTGTAGCGCACCCCCCAGAGTTGGATACCATATCTCCAGATGGGCATAAGGATTGTTTAATATAGCAGGACTTTATTTTCGATTGAGAGCTTGGATTTAGGTTTAAGAAGCCAATGCATTTGCTTGAATTTTAGATCAATCTGCTTCCTTTTTTCTACGATGTGGGGACCAGGTTAGCTGTCTATCTAGGTGGAGTCCAACATACTTGATCTCTGTTTGAACCGGCAAGGGGGTGCCCTTAAATGTTATAGGGGACATGTACTCGGTATTAGTTGCTTTAATTTATATAATCATTCGACATGTCGACCTTGTCCAAAGCCTGGTTGACGTTCAGGAAGGCTGCGGTGCAGAACTTTTTCTCCTCGAGGCATATAGTTATCAAATTAACGATTCGGTGGGCTTGTTGAACTGTCGAGTGGTGTTTCTTAAATTCGAATTGATGACTTGGTATCAGGGAGGTCATGTTTAAATCGTCGTGTAGTTTACCTAGGAGAAGCTTTTCAAATAGTTTTCCAGGAGCAACAGGCTGATCGTTTTATATGAGCTAGTTAAGTGTGTTGGTTTACCCGGCTTAAGTATCATTAGGACCTGTGCGTATTTTATTGTATGGGAAAGTAAGTCAAACTGAGCACCTGGTTAAGGATGGTGGTCAGAAACGACATGCTTCAGGATTTGTGCTGTTATCAAATCGTAACCTGGCGTAGAGGTAAAAGGCTTGATTGGTGGTGACAATTGGTAAGAAATGTCCAAGAAGTTAACTATTTCCTCAGAGTTTACAGTTAGCACTTTGTCGAATGGCAAGAAAACTTTTGAAAGCTAGTGAGAGAATTTTTCAACTTTTTCGATATTGGATCTCGCCCAGGTGCCATTTTGTTTTGTATTGGTGGTACGTTAATTTGAGGACGCTTAAATTTTTTTGTCCTCCAAATAGAGTGGTTTTCTTTATCTTCATAACGTAGTTATTGAAAGCTGGAATTTTGATGTTCTTTCAGTAGATTATTAAGTCTTCTGGTCAATATGTTGTAAATTCGTTTATCTGCAGGATAACGAGATTTGCTCTATTTTCCTTTGGCGTGTCTTTTCTCAGCAATTAGTTCAGGGATTTGCAGGGGTACCATGTTAGATTTTGCTTGCATTACATTGGATTTAGGTGTGGACAACAATGATGATTTCTGAATAAATTAAGTGAAATATTGAACCGTATTTTCGAAATCTTTAAGTTTTTAAAAAAATTTTTAAGTTAATATTATCTTTAATATAGTTTTGTAATTGCTCTCAGTCTGTTAGTCGAGTGGATAGAGTAGGGTTTATTGGTTTGAGTATTATTTTTGTACCAAAGGTTATAATGACAGGAGAGGTCATAGTTATCTTCGACATGAAAGCAGAGATTCCTGCATCTATGAGAAAATAAATGTTAGAATTATTTATAATCACAGAATATTCATCTGTAAAAATCAAACGTTATGACAATAAAAGCAGTTGTTGTTACCTCCTATGAGTATGAAAATCAATTTTCTTATCAACTCACCTCGTGTATAAGCCGTAATTTGTAAGTCATACATGTACTTTTGCACTTTAAATACCAATAACTTACTTTAAAACTAATGTTTATTTTAATTAAACTTTTTGTAGTTACATTAGCAGAATTTGCTAATGGTTGTTGGTACCTATCAAATTAAAACTAAAAACCTTGTTTTTAATTAAAATTTCAATAAAAACATTTTTTGCTTGCTCAGTGTTTTCTTTTTCTTGGGCCAAATTTATAGTGCACATACCTAAGTAAATCATCTCAACTTGCTTCTTTTTTTCTTAGGCTATTTCTGTCTATTTTTGAACGAAGGCGTTCTTCGTAGATTTCCATTTGGTTCTGTTTTGTGTTTTCTTTGTCTAGTTTAGCCCTGCTATTTTTTTATGTCATTGTACCATCTATTCGGCGGTGTACGTCTTTTTCGTTTATGATAACACGGTCTCCATTGAAGTGTCCTTTTGGTCCTTTTGTTTTTCTCTTTAAAACTTTTTATATTTACATGTTATAATTACCTTATTTTTTTATTAAGCTTATACTCTTTCTCTTTGAATTCAATCTGTCATCAATCTTTCAGTTCTAAAGTTTCAGAAAATATTTAATTATTCTTGACTTGCGCACGTTTTTCTCTACTAATCTCATTATCATCACTTTTGATATTATATACCTTTTATGCCACGGACAGAAATTTTTAAACATTCCCTAGTGTTACAAAAATTCGAAATTGTAAACAATAAATTTAACTTCGGTTGTTGCGGAAAGACAATTAATTAAATATGGCTCAACTTATATGTGCATGTTATGATTGTTTGCTATTATTTATGGATGATAAAGTAAAGGGTTTTCAAAAAAAATCATCCGATTTAAAGTGTTTATACTATGATAAATAATAAACAAATATTTAAAATTAATTTTACATTATAGGGCTAATATTGAAATTTTTTTAATGTACCAAATCATGGGTACTTAATATGCCCCCCCCCCCCAACAGGATGCACGGCATATGTCCATAAGGTAGCCAAATTAGTCCCAAACTTTTGCGAGCATATTTGGATCCACTGCTGATGTTATGCAGTTCCGCAGTTCGACCACTGTTGTTGGAAGAAGATGCACATAAACACAGTCTTTTATATACTCCACAAGAAAAAATCGCCCACAGTGAGGTTCGATGACTTTGGATGCTAATGATATGAAACTGAATTGTTAGGTCCCACACGGCCGGTCCATCAATTGTGGAATCTGATTACTCAAAAATTCTCTAACTTCTAGTCCTGCTGGAAAATGAAGCTATCTGAATTGGTCTCTAACTGTGGAAGAAGCCAGTTTTCAAGCATATTTACTTATGATTCCTGTAACAGTGTTCTCTAAAAAGAAAAAGGGACCGTACACCTTTTCCCTAGAAATTGCACAAAAAACATTGAGTTTAGGAGAGTCTATCCCATGCTGTACCATTTCGAAGTGGCTGCCCCATATAACATACTCTAACAATATGGAGATCTACTTTGCCACTTAAATGAAAAGCTGCCTCGCCAAAATCACTAATCGTCTTACAAAACTGTTATTTTCTGCCACTTTGTCGAGGATGAATTCACACAACTCCACACGTCGTTGTTTGTCACCTGCATGAAGAATTTGTATTAATTGAATCCTGCACGGTTTCATAATCAAACGTCGCCGCAAAACACGCCAGACAGGCATTGAGTAAATTTTTAGTTCTCTACCCGGACGGCGAATGGATTTTTGGAGGTTACGCACGAAACTCAGCCGGATGCGCTCCACATCTTCGTCTGACACACGGGAACGATCACAGACAATCCGTGTCTTGGAATTGTCATCTGAGCTGTAGAATGTTCAACACCATATTGTCTCCGAAAATGACTCTGAACGATTGTTAGGGACTCACACTTTGCGAAGCGTAGAACACAAAATGATTGCTGTTGTCCAATCGCCATCTTGACAAACACTGAAGTGGCAGGTGAACGAAGCGCGCTGGTACTATCTATTGACAACGACATGAAACTCCAGAATGCCTTCTTTCTAACAGTATATTATTCTATCAAATCGGATTAAAAGCTGAATAATTGCGATTTTTTAAATCGGATGATTTGTAGAATGATAAAGGTTATAAGGTTGCAATTGTTGTGTGATAACGATAGAACAATATTTTTTAATATAGCTTCCATGTATTTATTACCTCTCGAAATAAGCATGTCAATAACTTTGGAAAAATACTCTGAAGTTTTATCTGCACAATTCTCTAAAACAGTCTTTTTGCAACTCTTTATCGTAGTTACATTTTCCACCTTGAAGGTTTTCTTCAGTTTTGAAGATAAGTGGTAATCACTGGGGGCTAAGTCTGAGCTATAGAGTAGGTGGGGAAATTTCTCAAAACCACAACAGTTATGGCCAGATTGATAGAGGTAATTCTATTATTAAAATCGATTAGCAAAATTTTCTTTGAATCCCAAAATATCGGCTCAAGATGTTTTTTAACAAAAGCTACCTTTGCTTTCCTTGACTGTTTTTCGTCCGGTGGACACCAGTCCATTGACTTTCTTTTTATTTTTAACCTTAATAAAGGTGAAGGTACCCTTTGGCACTAATTATATTTATAAAAAAGTGCTGTTTTTTCTGTCTACACCATTCCATTGACTTTGTGTTTGCTAGCAGATTATAGTAACAATTGATTTACGAACTTCTGCTTCGTTATTGCGACTAAGGTTTAAAAATTGTTCGCAACTGGTCACATGATATTTTTTAACCTTAAGAAAAGTGAAGAAAAATTGGCTGGTGGCGATAAAATACTCGAATACGGGCTTTGTCACACCGACTTTTTCGTGAAGTGTAGCTAACTGAATCTGAAAGTGAACATTATTAGCAATTTAATAAGAGTGAACAAATAATTATAAATAAGGAGCGATTATAGGGCAGTGTAAATAGGAACAATCAAGAATACAAACGAAGAGAGTTTTTAACCCGAAGGCCAAACGTTCCCTGCCTTGCGCGACCCGGACGATACGGAAAGTTTATTTACCAAACGTACAAAAATCTAAATTCAGATAAAATATTGACAAAAAGGGGATTATAAATGAGTTCAGGATCCAAAAGAGATAGAGATCTAAACAGTAACGAAGAAAAAGAAGAGATCTTTAAGAAAAGTAAGATAGTAATTAGATCACCAACATTAAAAACAGAAAAAATAAAAGTAAGTGAAAGAAAAATGGGAGATCTAAAAGAAATTAAAGACATGATTAAAATTATGAGAGATGAAATTAAGAAAAGTACAGAAGAAAATCAGAAACTACGAGAGGAAATGGCAAAACGGTAGATAAAATGGGAATCGGAGAAAAAACAACTCCAAAAGAGAATCGAACAACTGGAAGATAAGTTTGAAAAAATAGAAAAAGAAAAACGAAAGTGTAGGTTGATAATCAAAGGTGTAAAATTAGTAGAAAATCGAAAAGAAGAAGAAACAAAACAATTCCTCGCAGAAAAATTGGGAGTAGAAGTAGAAGTAAAGAATGTAGTAACACTGCAAGGAAATAAAGGTACAACTACAAGTCTGGTTGAAATGAGAGACTGGGATAATAAACAGAAGGTCATGAAAAATAAATATAAGCTGAGAGCGTAGGAATAGACAAAAGTAAAGAGAAAGAAAAGGATAAGAGGAAAATAAGCAAAATGCAACAGGAAAAGTTGAGTATAGGAACATGGAATGTGAGGGGAATTAAAGACAAAGAAGAAGATTTAGTAGAAGAAATGATAGAACATCAAGTGAAAATCCTAGGAGTAACAGAAACCAAGAAGAAAGGAAAAGGTATGAAACGAATCCATAAAGGATACTGGCTATTTTGGTCAGGAGTGAAGGAAACGGAAGTAGCAAGATGTGGGGTAGGATTAATAATAAATCCAGACATGCTAAAAGACATTATAAATGAAGAATATATAAATGAACGGATTTTAAGATTAGAAATGAAGCTAATAGGAGAAGAAATATGGAGTGTGATAATAGCATATGGAGAAAACGAAGATGCTAGAAAAGAAGATAAAGATAAGTTCTTTGAAGAAGTACAAAGAGAAATAGATAATGGAGGAGAAAATGTAATTGTTATGGGAGACTTAAATGGACGAGTAGGAAAACAGAATACAGGTATAGAAAAGTACTTAGGGAAAGAAGGAGAAATGACCAGAAATAATAACGGGGACAGAATCATAGAAATCAGCACAGAAAACAATTTAGTGATCGCAAACACAAAATTCAAACATAAGGATATACACAAATTCACAAGAGTAGTAAAAAGCAGGAACGAGAAGTCAATTACTGACTATTTATTAATAAGTAAACCAAAATGGAAAAGGTACAAGACGTCAAAGTAACAAGACAAGCAGAGATAGGAAGCGACCACTACTTGGTAAAAATGGACCTAAAGAATAAAAAGAAGAAAAGAAGATAAGAGGAGAAAGAAATCAGTGGAAACTATAAAAACATATAAACTAAAAGAAACAGAGAACCAAAAAAGATATAGGGAAATTATAACCAAAAAATTTAGATCAAAAGACAATACAAAAGGGGTAGAAGAAAAGATACCATACTAAATGCTGCGAGAGAGAGTTGCGGGACAAAGAAAATAGCTAATAAAAATATGAAGAAAACAGCATGGTGGAACGAAGATATAAAAGCAAAGATCAAAGAGAGAAAGCAGGCATGGAAGAGATACTTAAGTACAAAAAAAAAACAGATGAGTACGAAAAATATAAAGAAACAAGAACAGAAACGAAAGCGGCGGTGAGAAAAGCAAAAGAAGAATCATGGATAAAATTTGGAGAAAAGATGACAGAAAACTTTCGGGAGAACCAAAACTATTTTACGGAACCTTAAAACAACTTAGGAAGAAAAGGAATATAATATGATGAACATAAAGGAAAGGACGGAAAAATAATAACAGAAGAAGATCAAATAATGGAAAGATGGAAAGAACATTTCGAAGAACTAACAAAAGCAGAAAACAGTACAACAGATGAAAAGAAAGAACTAGACGAAAGAGAAGAAATCGAATAAATACAAGAGAAAGAAGTTAGGGAGGCCATAAAGAAAATTAAGTTAGGAAAAACACCAGGAAGAGACAAAATAACACCGGAAATGATAAAGTTTATAGGAAATGAAGGAATAACTAAATATACAGAATTGCTAAATGAAATAATGAAGACAATGATAATACCAAAGGATTGGAATATAGGAATCATACTCCCCATACACAAGAAAGGTGACAAAAGAGAATGTGGTAATTATAGAGGAATTACGTTAATAAGTGTCCCCGCGAAAATACTGGCCAGAATAATTGAGAAAAGAATAAGAGACAGAATAGAAAATACAATAGAAGAGACTCAATGTGGTTTTAGGAAGGGGAGAAGCACACAAGATTTAATATTCATCATTAGACAAATCAGCGAAAAATTTATTAAAAAAGGAAGGAAAATACATATGTGCTTTATAGATTTAGAAAAAGCTTTTGACAGAATACAAAGAGAACAAATACGGAAAGCACTAGAAAAAAGAGGAATAGAGGAAAGAACGATAGAAATAGTAAAAGCAATGTACAGAAGTAATAACAACGTAGTAAGGACTAACAATGAAGAGTCACGAGAGTTCGTAACAGAAATAGGAGTAAAGCAAGGATGCGTGCTAAGCCCCTTGCTGTTCTCAATAGTGCTAGACGAGGCGATGAATAATGCAAAGAAAAAGATGAAGAAGATAAAATTGGGATACTGGCAAATGGAACAAACAGAAATAAACGAACTGATGTTCGCTGACGATATGACGATAATAGCCGACACAGAAGAGAATCTACAATACAACCTAGAGGTGTTCGAAACAGAGCTACGGAAAATAAACATGAAAATAAACATAGCGAAAACTAAAAGTATGGTAGTGGCCAGAGAGAATATAACACACAAAATAAAAATACAAGAAAAACAAATTGAACAGGTAGAAAGTTTTAGATATCTAGGATCAATAATCGAGAACAACGGCAAAATAGATAAAGAAATTAATGATAGAATGGAGAAAACAGGGAGAATCTACAATACTTTGAAAACGAACTTTTTAGGAAAGAAAGAAGTACCAAGAAAAATAAAAACAGAAGTAGTGAAAAAAATGGTGAGACCATCAATAATGTATAGTAGTGAATCGTGGTCTTTGACAGAAAAACATAAAATAAGACTAAATTCAATGGAGATGAGGTTCCTAAGAAGGATACAAAATAAAACGAAAAGAGATAAAATCCGAAATGAAACGTACAGACAAGACTTAAAGATAAAACCTATAATGGAAAAAATAGAAGAAGGACAATTAAGGTGGTTTGGTCATGTGTGTCGTATGCCAAAAAACAGATTAGTGAAAAGAGTGTATGAATCGCGAGTGAATCAAAGAGGAAGGCCAAGGAAAACCTGGGAAGAAGGAATAAGAGAGGCAGCAGCAAACAAGGGAATAAACTGGGAAGGTATAAAACAAGTAGCCCAGGACAGAAAACTATGGAAAGAAAAGTATACAGCAACATAACAAACTCTTCTCCCACCTGCCTTACACCTAACGCTAAAAAGGGCATAAGGATTAAGTAAGTAAGAAAAGTGAAGGTACTTTTTTGGCACTAATTTTATTCATACGAAAGTGCCCATAGAGAATATGTCGCACGACTGTATGAGAAAGCTCCAACTTTGCTAATAATTCTTTATTTTTAATTTTTATGAGAATAAACAATGATATCGTAGAAACGAGAAAACTTCAAAATACATGTATTATTTGCAGTATGCTAAACTACCAATTGTATGAATTAAAAAAATATTTGATATGCGTTAGTTTTTTAGTTTCACATAATTACCTTTGCAGCCTACGAAGTTTTAAATCTAGTTATTAAAAATATTTTTTCTGATTATTCGAGTTCCTTCGCTGCTTCTACCTCATTAAATCTTCCCATAAAGGTAGTCCTCGTTCTATTTCCGTATGACTGCTTTATATAATACAATAGAAGTACAAATTATTTTTAGTTGAATATTAAAACGCAATTGCTTACCTTAGATAAGGATATGATAATCGTTCTCTAAATTTATAATTATTATTTTTATAAATGTAAGCTTACGACAAGTGGTTCATAACAGTCTTAGGATTTAAGTTAAATAAATATGAGTATACCAATTTTTCTTATTTTATTGTTTTTAATAATAATGTAAGAAATTGGAGAAAATGTTAATATAAAAGTAGCATCATAAATATCTAGGTTTAAGCAAAATTTGCCAGGAAAATGAGATTTTCATTAATTCATATTTATTATAAATATAATTATATCTCATTGTATACAACACTCCTTACATTTTCACGCGCTTGCGGTCGTAATTTTTTATTAGTAATTATGATATCCCAGTTTTTAACAACCAGCAATATTTATAGCTTTTAATAACTGTAAACTGGAAGGTATGGCTATATTGTTAGATTAACTTGTTATTTAGTTTTCTTTTGCTAATATGCCTAATAGAAATATTTACTGTAAGCCTTAATTTTATAGGTTTTTGCAACCTATAATTTTATTAAAAGCCTTTTTGTATAGTTAACACGAAGTTACCTTTTTAATAAAACAGTTCAGTGATGATACTAGCACATTATTGTAAATTTACGAACGGGTGTGTATGTAGCTGTTTTTCAAAGTAAAAAGACTCGCGTGTTTGTCTACAGTATTGTCCTTCGCTATTGATTTTGTGGTTATGTAAATGTAATATAGTTTACTCTTAACAAATAAAGAATGCACGAACAAAAGATCAACTAAATGCATGGTTATATTTAAAAGTATATTACAAAGGTGCATTTTCAGTAATTATAATCCTGTTACAAATTATAGCATCAAAATGAAAACTAAGGAGTTATCGCAACTCTAAAAGAAACTATCTACCTGCGGATAGGTAACAGCTCTATTTAATCTGCCAGTCATAACGTTTGCTCTGGCGTTAATTACTGCGGGCCAACTATAGAGCTTTTTGAATAAACAAAACCCACGCTAACGGAGGCCGTCGAAGAGCTAGAGTGTTCCATATCTGTTTATGTAGCGGCAATATAACTAACTGTTTTATATATTAATAATCCTAAAAGCTTTGCATTCGTGATGTGCTTAGGCAATTTTTCCTTAATGGAAATATGTAACATTAAGTTGGGGCGCATTTGTATAGCACAATAAATTAGTTAGTGCTCGCTTTGAACTTACATTTGCACAAAATAACTAAAGTAAAGCCTAGGAGAACGAAGCAGATATAAATCATTTATTTTAAGTAGATATGCTTTCTAAAATGTTAATAGATTTGATTTTTAAAATTATCTTGCATTTTATTCTTAAGGTGTTTTAATGAACACAAAAGACAAGAAGTATTATAAAATAGTAAAGACACAAAAACTTTTATTATACAGGGTCCGGTAGAATGATTTCTTATTTTTTAATTGACTGCCGTGCGCAATTTAGTGGTAGACGGCGCTCGAATCGTACATCCTTAGTAGCACAAGGCATGCCATTTTAGTGTCTATTATAGTGCGGATTGGGAAACATCGTGTTTATGTTAGATATTTTTAAAATGGCGAATCTATTATTATGACTCAGCGGCTATTTCATAGGCATTTCGGAGAAAAAAATGTGAGTACACAATTTTCCAAAGCTTGGTTCAGCATTAAAACGGAACTCGTCTGCTAGACCTCGTGGCATTCGGACACCCGAGAATATCGCAACAGTGAGGCAGACTGTTACCACATCGCTATAACATTGTGCCGCTAACCATGCTCTTGCCTTGAGAACATCTGACCAGAGCGTGCAGGGAATCCTACACTACGATCTCATCTGCCATGAAGATGGCCCAGGAACTTGAAGAATGTGACTGATGCGCTCTGCAGGCTAGTTTGCGAGGACATGTTCCAGTTGATACTGTTGAGATTAGTAGAGACGAAGCTCATTTTCATTTATCAGGCTCTGTTAATAAACAGAGTTTTCAGTACTTGGCTCCACAAAACCCTCAACCGCCCCATGAGCAACCTCTCCACAGTCAGCGCATGACTATTTGCTGTTACGAAACTTGGCTTCATTGGGCGGTACTGTTTTGCGAAAACAGGACGCGCGATGACTGTCGCGTATACACGCTACGTTACGCCCAGACCCAACGAACACGGAAATGCATCACTGTGGTTCCAACAAGGTGGCGCTACCGCACACGCAGCGAGAAGTTTTGGGACAGATGCTTCTAGTCCGCCTTATCTCATTACTTAGTGACATCCCATGTCCGGCTAGGTTACCAGACCTGTAGAGATACCTAAGGCTGAAGTCCTTCAACGCAGGCTGCGTATTATTAAGGAATTAAATTACGCTATTCGCAACGCAATCATAGCAGTATTATTGGAAATAACTCAGCGAACAATACGGAACTTTAAGGCGGGAAAACATTTGAAGAATATGATCTTTATGACTAAATTGTTCTGTGTGATGATACAATAAAACAATGAACGTAATCTATGTTGTTCTTTTTAGTGCGGTTTCGAAAAGGGTACGTCATTCTGTCGGACCCTGCATTTCTGATTACTTTTTTGACTGCAATTCAATAAATGAATTTAATTAAAATATAGTAATCTTTCAATTTATATCTTTTCATGGATTTTTTTTATGATTTTTGGTATAGTAAATATTAATATACACTGTTCTGTTTTTCTAGAAACGTTTAAAAGGGTGTCATTATAAATCATGTAAATTGATTCTCAAAAATTGCAGTAGTAAATTTTAATACATTAGATTTTATATTCTAAAATTTTTAGATGTACTAATCACGAAATATAATTTTTTCAGACAGTGCGAATTATAAACAAAGATTATGTATTTTTTTTATATAACGGAAATTAAAAAAAAATGTGGTCTTAGGAAATCCATTAGTATGCGATATGTACATTGAGAGCAGACATCTCTCCTTATGCAACTGTTTTTCGCTAGGTAAATAAGTCGATGAGTGGAAAAACTAACGTCGAGAATTACTTTTGCAACGATCTATCGAAAACGATCTCAATTTCAGAAATGATTAGCAAAGTCTCTTGTTGTTTGCAAAATGAGTTTGCTGTCTGCGGAGAAAGTTTTTCAGGTTAATTTATTCAAAAAGTTTGATGAACTTAGTTATTTTATTTTTTTTGTATTTATTTAACAATTACAATCTGTCAGTTATAATGACATTCAGTAATTTTGTTGAACGTACAGAGTTTTGGAGGAGGGATTATTCTTTAACGAATCTCCTGTGTTTACTTAATTACTATGGTAATATAAAGGGAGTACAAATAAGTCTCCGTCGTTTGACAAAAGATGGCCCCACCAGTAAGTTATGGTTGAAATTCTCAGATGTAAAACGTTATACCGTAATATTGGACATCTGGCAACACAATAACCTTAAAATATTAGCCATTTTATATCAGCATCACAAATTTTTTTTCTGTGCGAAAATATCGAATTTTGAGTCGAATAAGCGTAATTTGCGAGAACTTTTGATTTACTTCTTTAATTTGAAGAAATCTGCAGCTAAGGCACATCGATTATTTGTAGAAGCATATGGTGAAGCTGGTTTAAGTGAGAGAAGTCGTCGTGAATGGTTTCATAAGTTTAAAAACGGTGAGTTTGACGTCGAAGACAAAGAACGTAGTGGAAGACCGAAATGGTAGGAAGATGTGGAATTTGAAGCATTATTGGAAGAAGCAACAAGCAATTTCACATCGTTTAAAATCGTTGGGAATGATTCAAAAGCAAGGAAATTGGGTTCCATATAAACTGAAGCTGAGGAACGTTGAACGCCAATTTGGTGTTTGAAATGCTGCTTGCCAAGCATAAACGAAAGGGTTTTTTTGCATCATATAGTCACTAGTGATGAAAAATGGATCCACTACAGTAACCCAAAAAATCACGTGACCATGCTTCAACATCGACAACCAAGCCGAATATTCATGGAAAAAACTCATGCTGTGATGGGATCAGCTTGGTGTCGTGTATTATGAGTTGCTCTAACCGAACGAAACTACTACTGGGGCTCTCTACACAATTGATGAGATTGAGCCGAGTACTCATGAAAAAACGCGCCCACTACTGCTCCAGACACGACAAAATTATTCTCCTGCATAATAATGCTCGTTCACATGTTGCGGCGCCGGTCAATACCTACTTGGAAACACCCAATTAGGAAGTCCTAGCCCACTAGCCGTATTCACCAGACATTGGTCCTTCCGATTATCACTTGTTCCGATCGATGGCACATGGCCTGTCTGAGCAGCACTATCAAGATACCAAAAATTGGGTCGATTCGTGGATAGTCTCAAAAGATGAAGTGTTCTTCCGACACGGTATTCGTATGCTGTCAGAAAGATGGAAAAAAGTAGTGGTTAACGATGGATAATACTTTGAATAAAACATAAGGTTCCATTCTTTCACATTAAATGCCCAATTTTTGATAAAAACGGCGGACTTATTTGTACTCCCTTTATAATACCTATACAAGTATACTAATTAATGTGGTATCGATATGTAACTAAAATCTAATTATTATTCTTTGGAGTCGTTTAACTTATTCACTGTAGTCTAAGAGATTGAATGCCAATGGGTTGGAATACACTTCTAGTTTATGTAGATGCTTTTCACTGAACTTTACAATTCTTCCTTAACTGCGGGAACTTTTAGATCGTTGCAGATTTCAGCATTTGGGTCGCAGTACGACGGTGCATTGGTTATTATTCGCAGCACTTTTAATTGGTATCTCTCCAAAGCTGAATCCCATATGTCCAAATAGGTTTTAGTACTATTTTATATATAAGTAAGTAGTACTTTCTTACTTTTATGCCAAGCTGAACCATCTTCTTCCAGATATGTGTGCGTCATGTGAGGCCTTCATCCATATTAACTGTAGGTATTTACCTGAGCGTGTGCGTTAGCGTTTATAGTTACTTGTGAAGATTGGCCTCGACATTTAGTAAAAGTTATATGAGCGAATGTGTTCTCGTTTACTTTAATGCACTACCCTTGCAGCCATTATTGTATTCTATCTAGATTCGTCTGGAGTTGTTGAGCAGCAGCGACTGGTTATGAGTGTGTTCAGAGAATGGCTGTGTCATCTGCATATGCTGCTGTGACTATGTTATGTTGGTGGGTAGATCGGAGGTGAAGGTAAGATATAGTGCGGACTCTAGGACACTTTCCTGTGGTACGCCGGCGTTTACTTGATATAACCCAGTTTGTTTTTCAGCGAGCTTGACCTGTAAGTACCTTTTTTTCAAGTACGACTTTAGTATGATTTAATATGGATGTTACAGTTTCTGCTTGTGTTTGAATCTTATCAAAGGTGGTTCACGTCTAAGTAAACCGCACTACAGTATTGTCAAATGTGTTATTTATGAGTTCTACAATTCTATGAACTTGTTTTATAGTAGAATGGGGTTTTCTAAAGCTAAACTGGTAGTCAGGAAATAGATCTTCTTCTGGGTGTATCAAGATTCTTTTCAGCAGTAGTTTTTACAGTAGCTTTGATGATATTGCGAGCCTGATGGGTCTGTAGGACTCAATGTTGTTTGCCTAGTTTGTGCTAGTATTATTTGGGCGACTTTTCATTGTGTAGGAAAGAACCCAATTATGAGGATAGAGTGTATGGTGGTTAGCATTGTCCTCCATATTTTTGGAAGTTTGAGTATTTTGCTAGTAACGATGTCTCGCCTAGTGCCTTGTTTGGTTTTACTGATTTTATCATTTCTGTGATTTCTTTTACTTTAAATGACTTCATTGGGAGTGAGAGTTAATAGGGGTTTCCAGGGTTTTATGTGCTCATCTTTTTCAGGTCTTTTTGTTGTTGAAATTGGTGGTTGAAAGACATTTTGAGATGTTCCGCAAAAACTTGTCGATCTGGCTGTTGAACGGACTTTTTTGTTTTCCAGATCGAATAGTCTGTATCATATGAAGCTGATAGTCCTTCTACGTATGTGGCAAATTTATCGTTTTTAATAGTCCGTATCAGTTCTTTAAGCTCTTTGGTGGCACGATTTAATTTTCTTTTGTCTTCTGGGTATCTCTCTGTTGTCATATTGTTCTCAATCGCTGTTTAAATTATTTTATTATGCAATAAAGTAGTTGAAAAAAGGTATCGAATAGATAAGTACGTAACATAATTGCAAATATTTTAAATATTTTGACAAAAACTATGCTCTTTGAAGTAGGTATTCCAAAAATTCAACAAAAGTGAACCAGATAAACCGAATTAAAAATAATTTGTGTAGACAAATAAAAAAAACTACTTGGAATTATATTTTTGTTATTAATCCTTATATTTCTATTTTGTCTATTGACTCTTATTCCTCTGTTCGTATTTGTCTTATTCTAGATTTCTGTTGTTTGTATCTTGTATTCTTTTTGAATTTGTTTTTATTGTCTATTCTTATTATTTTTCTTTCCTATTTCTCATTTATTTTATTTATTTTTCATGTATATCTTCTTATATACCATATATTTTTTTACTTTCTACATTTTATTATTTTATATTTTTACACTTTATTTTTTATATTAATCTTTGACATTACTATATTATTATCCTTTACAGTCTTCGTATTCGTTGCCATATTTTTCTCAATTTCTGTGTTAGACTTTTGCTATCCTTTCAGCATTTCTTAATTTGTATTATTTGTTTTTTATTGTAGCTACTTCGTTTTTACTGGTTTTTATTTTTAATGTACAAGTTTTATTTCCAATTGTATAATCTTCATAGTTTTCGCATTTCTATTACCAATTTCTTCTTCCTTCCTGTTTGTTCATTTTTTCTGCATGAATTGATAGGTTTTATCTTATTTCTTATTCAATCGTTATTATTATTGCTTGTTAAAATAGGGACATTTAGTGCTTTGACTCAGGAAGTTACTGAGCGTTTATGTTAGCCAGCATGTAATTAATCTCCTAAAGTCTGTCATATATAATCAACAGTAAATGTAATAATTCTTTAATGATAATTAATAAACTGTGTTTATAATCAAAAACCTTGATAATAACGGCGGCCACAATCACATGATAGCAGATTGTGGTTGTTAAAGAAGTCATAGAAGATGTCCAATCATAAACTGAAAAGCGACAGTGATTGAGAAACGCGACAAAGCACTCATAGGAATGGAAGTGTCCCTCTTTTTAGTATTAAACCGGTGACTTTTTAAGGTAGAAATTCTTAAGTTGACTAGTTTCGCTCACGCGATATGAAACAAATGATCGAAGACTCCGTCGAAGAGGTAGACCAAGAGAAGGACAAAAAGGCATTCGCACTGTTACTGTCAGCGTTATTTGTAGAAGTCGCCAGCGGCCCAATATGGTGTCGGAGCACTCACGATGTTTTGAAGGGAATGATCTGAATCTTCGAAGAGCAGTTGTGCGTAAGTCGAATTATGCTATTACAAAAGTTTTATTCCCTAGAGTATATGATGGACGAAATAATGGCCGCATTCATGGCCAGAAAAGGCTGATTACGCAAATGAAGTTCGCAGATGTCAAAATAGAAATGGAAGTAATAATCAAGATGCTTGCCTGTTTACTACCGAGTATGCGACATTGTTACCGGGCTTGAAATAAGAAAACAAAAGAAGAATATACCATTCTGAAACTTAAGGCTAGCTTAACAGACCGTAAGCTCCAACCTTTGAAGATGAAGAAGAGTCCTGCGCGCTAAAAATGATAAATTCAAAGACAAATTTATATATTTTAATTGCAGTGAATTACAAACAGTATAAGTGTCAAAATCCGAAAAGATAAAGAAGTACTGGAAGTAGATCAGAAGATGAAAACATGGCTACCAAGTCAACACTTACGATACAAATAGAATTTGGGCTTACGGCCGGCGTTATCCAAATGACCATAATGGACGTTCTCCATGTACTATGTATTGCTCCCACTACAGCGAAGAAGATAATTGACCTGAAACGCGTTAGCCAACTGCAGACGCGTGATATAAGGGGTAGAAACCTATATTACATGCAAATAGCGATAGAAAGTTTTAAAAGTGTTACGCGCGAAGACAGTGGCACAGAAGACTAGGCCACATTTCGTTGAATAAAATGAAGTTTGTCGCCATCGTTGTCAATGGTTTACGAAAGGAATTGAAGTTTAATGACATCAAATGTCGGGTTTATCCGTTGGGGAAGCGCGCACGCGGCAAATTTGAGTTGAGCGAAAACGAGTCAACTAAAGATTTGTGGGGATCAATGAAAGTGTCATCGCTAGCGAAATTGCGATATTTTACCACATTCGAAGACAAATATAGTGATCATCTAAGAACTTCGACTAAATAACAGGTGATGGTTGTGTTAAAGATTAACAGAACGGATCCGCAGAGCCTAAAAACCGAACACTAATAGAGATGACAAAAACCTGGATGCACATGCACGACCTTTCAAAGGAGTCTTGGGCTGACATTATCAACTGTGCGTTGAGCAGATGTCGGAAACAAAAGATACTCAAATGAGACGCGAAGTCAACCCACCATCTAACAGTTGGGCTGAAAAGTTCGTAGGCTGACACATAAGCGGCGCTAGTAGTATTAAATCCATGTGCTTTTTAGTTAACCCTAACCTTCAAAAGACTCGTGTATAAATTTGACAACTGTCGGACTATTAGTTTAGGAGATATCGTATTTTGAGTGAAGCAACTATTGTTAATTTTAAAAAATGGATAAAAGGAATTTCAGTATTAATAAAACACTGCTTTTGGCAAAAAAATACCGTTGAAACCAAGGCTTGGCTTGATAAGCATTATTTAGACTGTGCACCAGGAAAATCAACCGTTGAGAAGTGGTTTTCCAAGTTTAAACGAGGCGAGATGAGCACTGATGACGATGCACGCAGTGGACGCCCGAAAGAGGCTGTAACGGACGAAAACATAAAAAGTTTACAAAATGATTATGAATGACCGTAAATTGAAGTTAAGCGAGATAGCTGAGACTCTGAAGATATCAAAATACAGTGTTGGACATATCTTGCATGAATATTTGGACATGCAAAACTGTGTGCAAAGTGAGTGCCGCGCGAGCTCACAATCCAGCAAAAGTTTCAACGTGTCGTTGATTCAGAACAATGTTCAGCGATATTCAACGGTAATAATAACGAATTTTTCGTTGATATGTGACAACGGATGAAACATGGCTTCATCACTACACTCCAGAGTCAAATCGACAGTCAGCCGAGTGGACTGCACGCGATGAACCGAATCCAAAGAGTGGAAAGACGCAATAATCGGCTAGCAAGGTTTATGGCATCAGTATTTATTGATCACCTTGAAAGGGCCAGACCATCAATAGCGATTATTACAAAGCGTTGTTGGAGCGTTTGAAGGACGAAATCACGAAAAACGGCCCCATTTGAAGAAGAAAAGTGCTGTTTCATCAAGACAATGCAACGTGCCACAAGTCAATGAAAATGATGGCAAAATTGCATGAATTAGGCTACGAATTGCTTCCGCATCCACCATATTCTCCAGATCTGGCCACCAGCGACTTTTTCCTGTTCTCAGACCTCAAGAGAATGCTCGCTGGAAAGAAATTTAGCGCCGATGAAGAGGTAATTGCCGAAACAGAAGCTTATTTTGAGGCTAAAGACAAAATATATTTTAAAAATGGTATAGAAAAATTGTATGATCGCTATAATCGGTGTATCGCCCTCGAAGGCAATTATATTGAATAATAAAATCCAATTTTATCAAAAAATTTTTTTTTTCTATGTTAGCCTACGAACTTTTCAGCCCAACTGTTATTTTTCGACTACTCCGATACACGAAAATCATACGAACTACAATTCAAGGCGTGTCATCATTCATGAAAAGGAATCCGTTGAGTGCGCGTGCTTAGTATTATGAATCGGGAATAGGAATAAACCTAAGAAACTGTCGTTGAAAAACAAAAAATTCAAATGCCAAAACGAACAGAATCTGTAAGGAAGCAAGGTGGTCACGCATGGGTTTTTTCAAGTGATAAGTGTTTTTATATAATTTGAGAATTAGAACACGACAGTGCGGGAATAATGTCGACTATGCTATGGTGCCCGATGTGGACAAACCTCAGCTTCTAAAACAAGCAATAGATTTTTTAGAGGTAGAAAGTTCAAAGTGATAAAAGAAGAGATAAAGTTTTACAAAGTCAACAAAACGTGAAAGTTAGGTGATTTATCACTGGCAAGAAGAGATGTGTCGTGCAAGTGGTTGTTCAAACTGAAATTAAAGACAGACGGGCCAATGAAACACTTTGAAGCTAGATAAATCGCGCACAGGGAAATGGCCTCGTTCATACACCAGTGGTGTTACATCAATTCGACGTGAAAATTATCTTTCTTCGTGGTAAACTCGAAAAAGAAATATATATGGAACGACACGAAGGATTCCGTAATGATTCGCTCGTTTGCAAACTAAAGAAGTCTATCTATGGTCTAAGGCAAGCATCAAAACATTGGAACCAAAAATTTCATTTATATCTGATGTCAAATTGTTGCGTTTGCGACTTGATTTTGGGTGGGAGTATTAAGGTTAGAGACATATAGTGCTCTGAATCGACTAGTCACTAAGCGCTTGCGTTAGTTGTCTTATCACTCCTCCTTTTCCATTTACCAGCATGTAATCAATCGTCTGAAATGTGACATTACAATAATTTAAAAATGTTTTATTAGAGTCATCGCCATCATAGTTTTATTAGTGATATTAGGAACTATCGGCTAGATTTTGTTTAATAAAAAATAAATTTGGTTTGAACAATAAATACATCTGTGTTTTTTTATACAGAAAGATTCTCTTTAAGTTTAGACAATAGAATGCATTTTTTTTTGTAAACGAACATTTTAATTATGGTGACATTTCATAAAGTATGAAATAAAAAATACAAAGATGGGAAATAACACTTCCAATATTTAACGCCAATTTAATTGGCAAAAATTGAACTTAAAATATGTTAAGAAATTTTTTAATAAATAAAACATGGAGCCGGCGAAGAGATTGCTCTGTAAGCAATCCCAGAACGAACTTAAAAATTCGAAATCGAATACCTCGAAAATTATTCGACATAGAATTTTTTCATTTTCGAATTTACCGTAAAATTTCCTATAAGAATCCATTTTCAAATTTTAAAAAATCTCAAATTTTGTTACGGACCGACAGACAGACATATAGAATTTAGTAACGAACTTTTTAAGTTCGATGAAAATTAATTACTTATTTTCATGTCAATTAATACTGAAAATTTTAAATTTTTACTGTCTACATGTTAAAAATATTTAGTTTTCTATCTGACAACGCCTACTACGCAGCTGTGTTAAAACTAAAAGGAATTAGCTATCGCATATTTATTGTCAGGATTCAGAAGGAAACTTTAGTTGTTTACTGTTTCGTGTTGAAGTGAATTTCTCTTCAAAGCCTAATTTATCAAGCAAAGGAGCACCAAAGGAAGCAACATTTGATTCGCAGATAGATTTCCCTCCAGCGTGCTGCGTTTAACTAAATTACACATTGAAACTTATTTCCATCGTTTATTCCGGCGGAGGGAAAGCAACTTCTCCGTTTCAAAACAAAACGTCCTACATTGTTTTCAAACTAGCGCTATTGATCCGATTTTAGCGGGGCGGATTTTCATATTCTGTCGACTAACACATTCGAGGATGGCGAACAAAATAATTTTTGAGCCATTAAAACTTGTCCATATAAAACAAATTAAAAAGGCAACTGCAGCGTGGTCCAGTTTTTAACGAGTTTGAAAGTAAACAGTTATGCCGACTCTCCCCCATTTGGAAGTTTAATCAAAACCCGTACGTACTTTAAAAAAGTATCACAAGAAATCGAGGTTCTTTACGCGGGTTTTATGTTCCGGACAGGAAGCCGAGTATGCCTACGAATACAAAGTAGTTGGGCAAATCCCGGAATTACAAAACACTTCATGCCACGTATTGCATTAAACCGGCTAGATCCGAACTTGTTAAATTAGATTTGTGCATTTGTTTCGGAATCGCATATTCGTTTAAATGGCCCATCTGCCGTTTTGCAGTTACACATTATTGCTGCTAATTAACCGTCCATAGCAATCATAGTGTTACGCTGCCCGATGATGACACACACATATTATTTTGGTAGAAATTATTATTTTGTATGTTACAAAAACATTTCATACATAAATAAATCTAATAATACAAAATAAAATTTGATACACCTGGAGTATTGACCCATATGGAATACTTTCAACTGTATTTTACTTCTTCGTTACGATTTTATGTGGCTTGCCTTTATGCTTTTCTATGCTTTAGAAATACATCCTATCCGGCCCAATAATGGAAAATATTTAGTGCTTTAACCTTCGTTTTAATAAAATGGATTTAAACGTTTTCAAAAACTTCAAAAACTAAGTGTGTATAAAATACAACATTTTGTCTATTTGTCCTTTTTTTAATAAACTTTTTAATCAAAATTTATAAAATGCAATTGTTTACATTCACAATTCATGTGTATAAAATGTTTTCTTTTGAATTGTTTTATTCTTAACCATAAAGTTGAACGGAGCAGCTTAAAATATTCCACAAACCGATGTTTTATAAAATATACCTAGTATTCTCATAAATACTGTTACAAATTAAATCTACCCTTGCTTTAGACATCAAGATATCTGTGATGTTAGCATATGATTACAAGGTTCGGTAAAAATTAATAGGACTGGTTTTTAACCATAAATTTTTTTTTTAGAAATCAAGGTTATCCTCTTCAAAGTTGTTTCATTAGAGGCGTTTTTTTTTAAATGTTCGTAGCAGTCCCAAAAAGCTTCTACTATGACGCTCTTCTGAATATTACCCAAAGCACCAAAAGTTGTGCTTTTTATTTGGGCAAATAATAAGATGTCCCTAGGATTTAGAAGCATCAAATAGGGGACTGGAAAATTATAGAAAAGCTTTTTTCAGACAAAAATTTGTTAGTGCATACTTTTCTTATGCTCAAATTCGACGGTACACTGGTTCAATTTTAATTGACTACTGCTCATTCTCAAGGTCGATCAACGATCTGGCATCACAAGAGCTTTCACTCTTCCTACATTGCGATCAGCTTTGTCTTCCATTTTTTTGGGTTCTCTAAAATATTCTTGTGCCACCCGAACACTGCTTTGAGTAAGGAATGGTCTCCATAAAGGGTTTCGCCAATACTTACATAAAATTTGTAAGTACAACGTTGTTCAAACTTCCGGTTTCGCCATAGTATTAAACACTTTAATTTTGATTGACAAAGTTATGTTAGTTGCACGCGATACTTTATATAAGTTTATAAATACACTTCTTGCTTTGCACATTCTTTCATTAATGTCTTTAAGCACATTATTCTCACTAGATGATACATTGCCTAGATATGTAAATTGGTTGATAGACTCTATCAATCTACTTTCTAATGTAAGGTTCTTTAAGCTTTCTACACTAACACACATAGTTTTTGTCTTTTTCTTTATTCATCTATAGCCTAACTTTTGCTGATTCTTCCTGCAGTTTGATGATCTCATTTTGTAAGTCCCTACTATTATAAGCAAACACAAATTATCAGCAAAACCCAGATCTTTAAGTGTACTGTTAAAACCTTATCTTATTACCTCTATCCTACTTCCTAAAGCATTTTTTAACACTTTGTCTAGCACAATAATAAACAACAATGGGGACATTGTGCATCAATGCCACAAGCCTCTGTTTGTTAAAATCTTCTGACAATTTACCATTATATAGTACTCTACATCTATGGTTACTATAACCTTCTCTTATTAAGTTTATGGTTTTTTCCGGAATCCATGTTTTATCTAATTAAGCTAACAAACGCTTTTTGATGATCTATAAAAGCTCTATTATTATACGCAATGTTATAATCTGATCTGCACACGATCTATTGTTTCCAAATACACAATGTTCCTTTTTGAATTATTTGACAATTGCCTCAAATATCCTGTTTAAAATAATTTTTATTTACAATGTTTATTGATGTAATCTACCTCCAATTATCACAATTATTTAAATCGCATTTCTTTGTAAATTTAATTATTAGTCCTTTTTTCCATTCCACAGGAAAACATTCTTCAATCCGTATCTTTTCTAGCAGTGATTTAGCATTCTTGCTAAAAGATCAATATCGATATTTGGTATTTCTAATTGGATATTATCCACACCATCTGTTTTACCTCATTAGTTTTTTCGCGATTGCGATTTCAGACAAGATGGACATTTTGTATTTATTGGCAATTCTTCTCTACGTTGGAGTTTCATTTCTGAGTTATCATTTGTTTGCAATTCAGTATTTTTGGGAGTCTTCCTACCATCTCTACAATTTCTGTGCTTCTGTATATAAAATGTCGCCATTTTTATCTTTAATTGTGCTTATCTGTTTTCTGCTCATAGTTATCTTCTTTACATTCACAAATAGTTCTCTGCTATCTCCTTTGTTGGCCGCTAATTGTGCATTCTTTGTTATGCTACTGACGTACTCCCTTTGCTTCTTTTTACCGATTTCTTTATTTTATCATTTATCTTATTGTACTTATTCAGAAGCCTTTCCTTCTTTATTTTGTTCTTTTCTAATATTTATATCACATCCACGCAAATTTTACTGTTTTTAGTTTTGACGATCACTTTCTTCACATTTACTTTCACACCCAGTTTATCTAAAAGAAGTTCTTAAGTTTTATCCATTTGATTAGTATATTGCATTTTTCTTTTTCGTTATTTAGCCTCTTTCAATTATTTTCAAGTTGTTCGATTCTTCCTAAGAGTTCTTCTCTCTCTATTATTTATTTTTCTTTCTTCTATATCATTCCTTTTGGTAATTTCTTGTTATCGTTTGTTCTTCCTTCCTTTCTTGCTACTTTAGTCTCTTTCAAAACATTTCTAGTAGTTTCACTGCTTCTCTTTCTTTTTGTGACATTTTGATTACTTTCTTGCTTTCCTTAAATGCACCCATTTTTCCGCTATGTCCAAATCCCTATCTGTTTTATTTCTGTACGCCATTTCTGAAACTCCCAAGAGCATATTAATTTTACTACGTATTTTTCATAGCTGTCAAAGTGACATTAAATTTTACGGCTTACAATTTGTTCGTAAAAAACGATCAAAAGAGTTTCGTTCGTTTATATTAACTACGTATTTTCCTTAGCAACAATAGTGCGGACGCACACAGAGAAAATTAAAATTAGTTGATTTTCAAAAAATTTATTTTCAAACCCCAATTAGTGCCATTGAAAATTGAAGGCTAGCTTTTTCCTTTTGCACACAGACTTAGTATAGTAAAGCAGTCATGGTGACAAAATTTCATGGTCCTACGACGAGTACCAAATATCTTCTCAATTATTTTATAAATAGATAATAATAATTTTTGAGAATTAAATTTGTAAGTTACATTATATTCTTGTCAAATTTAGTTAGTTACTAATGGAGTGCACAGTACAACACATTATTTTGGGACTTCTGAGAATTGCACGTGAAAGTAGCCCCAAAAATAAGAACTTCTGCATCATTCGTTTTGTCAAGTTGGCTGCATTAATAATTTAATGGCCATACAAATTTTTTTGCTCAAGGTGGATTTGTATCACTTTTTCTATATTTTAACACGGTTATATCTCGGTATACCGTACGGAATATCTCTTTTGTGTCTGAAGTAAAATTGTAGATATTGAATAGGAGAAAAAAAAACGGAACAAACCTACCCGAAAAAGTGCATCCAGTGCCTTAAAAATCGCAAAAATGCCCATTTTTCCCCATTTTCACCTTTTTTGCTCAATAAGTGGATTACAAATCCACAAATATGATGTTTTTTTTCTTTATAAACTTTATTTTGCATGAAAATAAAAATTCCGATTCATATTACAGCTATTCTTACACCATCCTCGTTGAAGTTGACGCTTGTGATTCTGATGATCTTGTTTTCTTCGTAGGTTGTTCATATTCATGTTCTAAGTCTGCATCATCATCCGAGTTATACATAATATTCAATGGCATGTTTTCTTCAGTGTGTCCACCAATTTCAGTGTCATCTTCATCTTCGGTGCTTTCATCTTCAAACTGCATAGTTTTAGAACTCCACCAACAAACCTCCGCAAGCAATGTATCTAATTTTTTGCCTTTGAATCGCTTTTCCCTTGTCATGGTCACCTGGTGGAATCCCTCTCCTTGTTCGTCCGATTCCTGAGGTAATTGTGCCAAAAAGGTATCAATGTGGAAATGCATGAAATGTAATTTTAACGTCATGGATGCATTGATTTTTTCAAAATAATACAGCAACTTGTCCACTCGTGTCTGTATGTCATCTCGCTGTACACGGTTCTTTCCTAAAACGCCTTCAATGACTTGTTTCAATGCGTCCCATGCACATAGGTGGTTATAATGGTTCGAAAGCATATTTGTGAAAGGTTGTTTATTCCACAGCCATTAAATTATTAATGCAGCCAACTTGACAAAACGAATGATGCAGAAGTTCTTATTTTTGGGGCTACTTTCACGTGCAATTCTCAGAATTGAGTCCCAAATCAATGAGCTGAAAAATGTTGTAGTGTGATATGTTTGCGTATAGGGCTAAAAAGTTGTTTAATGAGACTGGAGGTGTCGAGGATCGTCCAAGATTTGGAAGACCACGTTCAGTTCGGATTGTTCAGGTAGTGAAGCAGTAATTGCCCGAATTAAGCGAAATCATTTTCGTACACAGAAGATTATGTTTTGGGACTTGCAAGTTTTCAAAACTTTTATGTCTTACATTATTAACCAAAATCTAGGGCTAGTTTCTTACAAATTATATACGGGACATTTGTTGAGAGATGCTTTAAAGAAATATTTTTACAATGCAGTAATCGTTCAACAAACAAAACTATAATATATACGCTAGATCATCCAAAAAATGAGCTAGTGCCAATGGTTGAGGGAGGCCATCATCCAGCAGCTGTAATGATTTGGTGAAGAGTATATTATATGATGGAGTAATTGATATTCACTTTTGTGAAAAGCGAATCAAAACTTCGGCCGTTGTGTATTAACAGAATGTTTTGGAGGTGTATTGAAGCCTCTAAATCACACGTTTTTCCGAGATGAGTTTTGAATCTTTCAGCAAAACTTTGCATCCGCCCACAAACCACGGTCAACTCAAACTTGGTTGAGCAACAATGAGCTTTATTTTTCAACAGTAAAGGTTCGGCTTTCTGGTAGCCAGACCTCACTCCATTGGATTACAAATTATGGGCAGTTTTAGAGGGTTTATCTTGCTCAAGAGACACCCTAATGATTCTTTAGAGCGAGTGCTGACGACTGCAGTCAATACTTTTTCAGTGGATGTATGCGTGCTACTATAGACGAGTGGGTCGGACGTTTTAAAGGTTGTGTATTTAATAGATCCTGAAAATAGTATGCAAAAATAGTTAATCGTTTTATTTTGTCATTCTAATCAGTGCGTAACAGTATTTATGTGCGTACCATGTATAACTTTATATTTTTCATTTATATACAACGTTTTTGTTTTGTATAGTCCATTTCCACTACAAAGTTAAATTCGGCGGATATAAAAATATGCACGATATAGTTTGGCTCCGCCAAATATGAGAAATTTCAATTTTAGTAGTAGCAGTGCTGCATATCATTAGATACGGCCGTCTTTGCAGTTTCTTATAGTTCTGTTTAATAACTCAGCATAGCGAAGTGGTCGATACAGAATCATCTCTTTTTATGGATATTTTTTTGAACAAACTGATTATCCAAGTGTAGATACTGTTATAACTATAAGAATATCGATATAGTTCTATTACGTTAAGCAATACCATTCTAAAGAGAATTGTAAAGTTAAGGGCTGCTGATAGTGTTTGTGATAGATTCATTGACTTTGTGCGTGCGATATATATCTCAGAAACATTAGGATGAATTTAGACTGTATTTAGGATTGTGACTTTAAGCTGACATTCACTGAATACAAATTTTTCGTACTTGATTTTTGCTTTAGCAACTACTAATTGATAAAAAAGAGCAAAGAACATAATTAGTCCCTTTCAAGAAGATCTATACTGTTCTCTTCAATATTTATAAATAAATGTGGTGCTATGCACAGATAAATACAGAATACTAAAAAGAAGTTAAGTACCTTAGAAATTAATTTAAATAATATGGCACAAAATTTAAGGATCTAATCCGCAAATAAAAGTTAAAAATCCGAGATAACCTTTGAGCCGTAAAAATTTTAATTTTTAAATCACTTTGTTGTAAACTAACATTAGTATCAAGACTTATTGCATCTAAATAACGTTTGCTAACTTAATTCTAGCCAAACATTATTTCACAGCACGTTAACTAAGCTCAATACGATTAAATGTTAAGCAAGTACAGATAACCCTCTTACAGCGGTATATTACAACACGATCACAAGTTTGCGGAAATCCTCGTATAACGTTGTACTTCTGCTGCTTAACGTATGTATGTATTTATAAATTAAATTACATACTATAGACACATAATACATATATGTATATACATACAAAAGAAATAAAATACAATGAGGGACTACTTAAATTTAATTTTATCAAGACTTATTTTCTGAGTTAAGTGCACATCTTTTCGTATTTTCTGTTTCATGTATTCACTCCTAAATTTCAGGAAATATTTAAAGAAATTTTCTTAGTGGTTTCCAAATGAACTTATTTTAATAAAATAAAAGACAAAGTTTAAGAATAAATTTATATATCTGTATGTAATAATACAAATTGTGGAAAATCTTATGAAAGGAGAAAAATTATCACGCATTGCAAAAACTATAAATTTAAATAAAGCAGCAGTCCGAAATATTAAGAAAAATGAAACTGAAGTTAGAAGTTGTGGGATTTTTGATAGATACAAAATATGCACCTCGTCACCGTAAGCCAATAATTGAGAAAATGGAAAAGACACTACGTTTGGGTTTATGATAGTTACCAAGAAAGGATTCCATTAGACGGAAATTATCAAACAAACAGCTTTTAAAATTTACAAACGCCTTGAAGAAAATTGAGGCTCTTCTGTGGCAAATAAAGATTGGTTTGAAAAATTTAATCATGCGTTTCGTAGTATAAAAATTCAAGACGAATTTGAGTAGACTGATTGTCGAGCTGTCAGGACGTAGTCAGAAGAAAAAGGATACACATCACGTCAGGGCTTTAATGCCGATGAAACCGGGTTTTAGTGGAAAAATGCTTAATGGAACCTTTATATCGAATTAAGAGAAAAATGTACCCGGATTTAAAGTATCTAAAGATCGTGTAACCCTAATTTTGCATAGTAATGCATTTACTTATATTCGTGTGCACTTAAAGGCGTACATAAAAACACCGTACTGGTATATTGGAAAGCAAACTGAAAAGCTTAGGTAACTAAAAATTTATTTAGAGAAATTTTTTAAAAATCGTTTGTGCCAAAGGCTAAAATTTATTAAAAAAGAAGAATTTGCACTTCAAAGTGCTATTACCTCGAGTATTAAATAATGCTGTAGCTCACCCACAATATTTGTCATTCCAATGTCCAAAAATGTTTCTACCACCAAACAGTCCTTCGTGCCACCAGCCATTAGATCAAACTATTATTTTTACCTTTAAGATTTATATATCAGAGATAACTGAATCGAGATTGCGTAACGGAAGCTTGAAAGCAATTTTCAATTAAGCACTGTATCGAATTCATATTCTTATTATTTAAAACACTAAAAACATAAATGTCAAATGCATGCTGAAAAGAGATTTTGCCATTGTCAGTTGCAGAGACAGAGAACGGACTTGAATCGCTAGAAAATAAAATTGGTGCCATATTAGAACTTAATCGATGGGAGGCGATGGTTTTGAGGATAAGCAATCTAGGACGTTCAAGGTTTGTTGATGGAAGAAGAAATTTGCGTAGCAGATTTGCTGTTGTAAGGCCATCAGCAGTTGTAAGTCAAGTTGATTCTGAGAACAGCAACGATGAAGATTGTGAAGTTAATAAACTAATATTAAAAAATCACGGAAAGACTTAAGCTTAGTTAAAAATCTAGAATAATTTTTCTTAGGTGCAAACCCATTCGCTAAAGAAGCCGAAAATTTAAAAGAGAGCCGCAAAATTGTCTATTTCTATACCAGGAAATCTACATCGACCTTTTAAGGACCTTGTGAGCACATAAACCAAAAATGCTTTTTTAAGGGGTTAAGGACTCAAATTATGAAAAGGATTCAAACAGTAGATGACATCATTAAAGCTAAAAACGTTTACGTTTGTTTATATATAAGGAAGAAAATACTTAAATTAAGGTTATTAAAATTAAATACCTATATTTTGTTATATGTTATACATATATATGCTAATATTTTTAATAAAAATTAAGTTGCTTGTATGAATATTTATTTAATAATTTTTGGAACGTAATCCCTCTTATTTGTACTTATTCTGGGTCTTATATAACACGGTTTCACGCCTCACGGCATTTTCTAAGAACTTACCTACGGTGCTAGCATTTTAATCGCAATTGAAGGTTAAAACATCACTTAGGTTTCTTAAAATAATCTAATGTTATAACTATTTCTTCACGTCAAGCTTCAAGCAATGGGATAGAAAAGTTGTCAGAAATTTTTCATTTTGCCTATTAGATTATTAGATGCCTTAAGATTTCATCTTTTTGTTAATAAAGTTCTTCATCAAGTTAACTAAAAGTAATGAGGCTTTTTAGTTGTATTTATTATTTATTATCCTATAATGAATGAACTGTTTATGTAACAGAGTAAAGTTTGTTGGAATTTACTAATAATTTAAATGTTGTCTGTAGGTATTTAAGCAACCGAGGTCGACGACTGAACTCTGCGAGCCCTCGTAAATGAAACAATTTATGTGAAGCTATTTCGACGTTTTATTAAAAAAATAATAACAAAGAAAAATAAATTGTAGCCTTTATAAATGCGCTTCGCCTGTTTCCATTTATTTTTAGATTTTCGGGTCCTGCCTAGTTTGTTTCTGTCGCGCCCGAATTTAGATTCCCACCTTACATTTGATTGCTCCCGGTTATTATTACTGCTCAGCTTTAACTTCCGCCAATTTCCATAACAGCCGCCTTATATCTTCTTCGGGCGTAATTTACGAGAAATATAAATTTACGTCGGGAGTCCCAACTGTTATTTGCTTAATAATGAACTTACGCACGAGAACGAGTTCGTGTTATTCGCGTTATTGGAACCTGCTGGTGGGACAGTTTGTCCTGAAATTTGAAGTCATTTAGTTCGGTTTACGTTGTGACGCAGTGTAGCAGAACGTTCCATTGATGTAATAAGAATGTTTAGATTCCGCCTGCAGTTGCTGCAAATTATATACCCAGAAAATGGAAGAGGGAAAACGCAAAGCTTTTTAATAATAGAATTTTCCAACAACAGAATTATGTAAAGGAAAAGAATGATCATTTAATAAAATTTATTAATGGTTTTTAAGGGAAAATAATATATTACATTTATAAAACAGTGTTGTTTGTTAATTTGTTTATAGTAAAAGTTATTAAGAAATTTGGCAACAAATATAATATGTTAATTATATTTGGCTGCACCATAGACAAAGGTGTGTTTCATAAAACCGATGTAGTTTTGTTTTAAAAAAATTATTTTTAATTATTATGATATGACTTTCTCCAAAATGGGGAAAAATAAAGAGCGTTCCGAATAAACTACCAAAAAAAATGTTAAAATAATTTTTCTCAATTTTATAAACTTAGCATTAAGTTATATAATATATTTTAATTGTCAATCATGGAAAACTTACAAGTTAATGATATTTTTATGTCGTAGAAAGACGTATTATTGTTATTATTTGATATTAGCTTCTGACATTCCACGTCGATTTATAGAGGTAAATCCGGATAATCAATTAAATAATAAAAATAACATTAAAATAAAAGAAAATTATATTTTTTATATGATACACACAATTAGAGTAAATAGTATTAAGAATCATAATATTCAATGTAGTCCTTATCAGCGGCTACGACTTTCTCGAGCTGGGACCTAAAACTGCTGCAGGCCAGTATATCTTCCTTCTTGTCCATATATGCCATTACCTTCATGATGGGAGCTTTTAAGCTGTTGCTGATGTTATCATGTCTCTTAACCTTCAGCTTGACCATGCCCCATACATACGAGGGTGAATCAAATATAAAAGAGACTTATTTTTTCAAAAATAGTTTATTTAAATTTGAAACAAAAGAATAGCAGATTATTTTTCTACATAATCTCCTGATTTAGAAACACATTTTTCCCAACGTGTAGCTAATTTTGAAATGCCTTCCTCGTAGAATGAAGTTGGTCGTGTTTCCAGCCAATTGCGTACATACACCTCAAACTCCTCATCCCTGTCAAATCTATGCCCTCCCATGGCTTCCTTGAGAGGACCGAATAGGTGATAGTCGCAGGGCGATAGGTCAGGGCTGTAGGGAGGGTTTTCAACTGTGAACGATGCAATTTCTGCTCAGTTGTCAGAAGGCGAGGCACCCATCTTGCGCACATCTTACGAAATTCTAGCTCATCGATGGTCAGACGCCTCGATAAATTGTTGAACGCGGACGATGTTTTCGTTGGTGATGCTCGTGTGAGGTCGGCGATCATGGCTCTCATTTTCAAAATTCTCACGACCCTCCACGAACTTTTTGTGCCATGCGAACACTCTAGCTCATGACAGTGTCTCTTCCTTGAACTGCGCAGTCAATCTCCTCAGGATTTCAGCCGGTTTTACACCTTCCGTGGTGAGAAATTTAATGATAATACGCTGCGCAATTGACGACGGCACCTCCTGCCCAAACATTGTCACGACTTGTACTGGCAGGAACGAACGAAACCGCCCGCCTGTTTCCCCCACTCCTGACATCCCTACCCAACACCTGACGAAGCGAGAACTCTCGCGCGTTAATATTGCGCGCCCGAGATCAAAAGTATCGTTTATATTTGATTCATCCTCGTAGTAGTCGAGGGAATTGCGGTCGGGACAGGAAGGTGACCACAAGTCGGGAAACCATTGGTAATACAAATTGTTGTACACCCGTGCCTGGATATTCTTTGCTTTGTGAGTTGGAGCCACCTCCTTTATTCAAGGCTTGACAACTGTTTCTAGCACGTTGATGTAGTTTTCGGCGGTTATCTTTAGACCTTCCGCAAAGAAGTAGGGCGCCATGACGTATTCTTCGTTACTTACAATCTCCAGCACCATCACAGACGCGGGAAACTTTGTATGCATGTCGATAGGCACTTCTGAGCCATTTTGGCAGAAGCATAGGCCTTTTTGACGGTTTACCTGCTCTGGATAAAGTTCCTTTTGTCCGAAAAGAATCTCAGGAAGCCAACGCTGATGTTCAATAGTGCTTGTGTCTTTAATTTTCTGCCCATCTTATTTTTTGCAGTCAACAGTTGCCTGTTCCGCAAGACTTAAGACTTGTAGTACAGGTCCTGCTACACTGTCGACCTCGCCAGGTCAGTCATGCTCCGCCCAGAATTCAGATCAATTTTCTCTTTCAATTCGTGGACGAATTCATCTATTCTCTTACGATCAAATTATAAGTTGTCCTGTCAGCAGCTAGTCCCATCTGGTGGTGGGATTTTCTGTACTCCTTGGTTACTACGGAAACTTGGGTCTTTATGCAGCCCAACCACGCGATTTTCCGGCGCGATAACTGCACTATTTGAAAACGATTCCCCGCCATATTATAAAATTAACATTTAAAAATTGATGCTGTAGACGAGAATTAATAGAAAATAATTTCAGCAACGGAAGTCCTACAGAAATGTCCAATATTGAAATGTGGGACGAAAGTGTTATACATATATTACATGAATAATTGGATACAAATAAGATTTTTCTGTAGTAGATTTTCAGACTATTACCCTTTGAGCAAAAGTTATGGTAAAAATAAATTTTATTGCGAACATTAGAAGTTTATCGAAATAGTCACTTAAGATGAGACTTGCTGCATCATTAAAATTTCAAGACAAAATTAGAGAGTATATAATGGGTTTTTCTAGAGATCTTTATCACTAAGGGAAACTCAAACATAATCTTCAACTATCATTAGTATTCCATTTTTTTTAAACTGAATATGTAACTAATATTGAAAATGCCTCTATTTATCCTATTCGGATATATTTCACCTAAGTCCAAGAAACTTTGGATTAATATATCTTCATTGGATTTTATATAATTGAAATTAAATTATTTTGAAGATCAAAAAAACCTCAGAAATTTTTTTTTACGTAAAATAATTTGAAAGGGTTTATAAGACAATATTGTAAACAGTATATAAGAGAAATGTTTCTAATACTATAGAGCCTATTACGCACAAATACCTAGGGTGCTCGGAAAGTTTTGTAATAAAGTGTCCAATGTGACAAGTTGAAACGTGCCATTGCAGGTTTAATCTTCTGAGTGTTAATTTCTTCTGAATTATAGCAAGTAAAAAACTCTCAGTGTCGTGTTGGTCAAAAACGGAATACTTAACAATATTGCCCTATAAATTTGTACGCGAATTTATTATTGATCAATGTTTGGAAGAATGATTCCTCTATTTAAAGATGATTCTCCCCACTATACGACTATATTCCGGTGACACTGGGAGTTATAAAAAAATGTTAACCCAAAAAGCATTTCGAAGTTAACCTACATTCGCATCGATGACACCAACTTAAGTCTAAAGCTAACTTATCCATCGACAAGGATTCTCAAAAAAATCGTAGAAGAGCTGACTTGGCAATTAGTATCGTAGGATGTAGATACGTAAAGAGTGTGGTAAAAATATTTTGAAACATTATGGAAGTATGTTGTAAAATATTGCTACGGTATGTTTTCAAATACAAAATAAAACTCATTCTTTGAACATTGTATCTGCAGAACCAAATTTGTGATATACTATGTGAATAACATTGTTTTGAACTGGCAATTGAGAAATGCATAGGAATTATTGAAAAGGGAAGTAGCTAAAAATAACTTCTCTTATAAAAGTGATTGTATATCTATATAAACGACCAGTAGATCAAATAAACCATAAGAAAATGTATAGGAAGCTTACCAAAGGGAATTTTTCTTTTATAAAACATTGATCACGTTCTGCGTTTTTATATTTTGTATCTTAAATAAAAACAATTCACCCTAAATGAAAATATTTAAGTTGATTGAATTGCAATTCATAAATGTTATACTAACACATTTGGCTTGTTTTAAGAAAAAAAGAGAACATGTATTTAAACATTCTCTTTTATCGAATAGCTGAAGCATAACTAATAATTTGAGCACCCACTTCATGTTAAAAAAAGAAAAAAACGAAAATTCGCTACTCTCTTTGTTTTTTAGTCAGGTGAATTTTTTTTGCAATTTTTTCTTTTTGTATATCTTTAAACCTGTTTTTAAATTTTTCCGTTTATAAGTTTATAAGTGATATTAATAATGAGTTACATCAACAATATTACAGGAAAATTTTTAATAAATAATTTAAAGCATAGAAAATTTTATTTTTCTTAACATTGACACAAACTTTTAAAAGTCGTAGATGTTTTTATTGCTATTTTTTACCGTTTACTGTGGCTGTTATAAACTATCACTCTGAAAAACGGCATTTATATCCAAACTGAAAATATTCTTGTTGTACTTGCTTTGCAAATAAAATTTGGTGTGCATTTTTATACTAAATTCAATAGTTTCTTTTAATAAAAATTTGGTTCTGTTATCAGTAATGATGCACTCACTTAAATTGTCACACTAAAGAAATAATTATCTTTTTGCTCTCTAAAGTGATTAGGCATAGATTTTATTCTTAGTTCGCTTATTAGTCATTCGACTATAGTAAATATAACTGGTAGGTCAGTGCTTAGTTTTTAACTGAACAACATAAGTAGCATATAGTACTTCTCAAAACATTTAATATCCATAACAATACGCAAATGAATTTCTCCAAATATGTTTGAGGTAACCTTGACAATGTTTTGGGCTATTATAACATTGCTGTTCAAGTCTTAGCTTGTGCTAAGAAACCCTCTGATTATTATGTTATTATAACATTTTATTAGCTATTAAAAACAAAAAATTTTATCATTATGATTATTTTTCAAGTCTTACTTCATATTAGTAATAAGAAACTTGCAAATGAACTAATGTTATACAAGAGCTCCTCTCGTAACGTCGAGGTTATGAACCTTGCTTCTCTGTCCTCGACCCGACGTGAGCAAGTTCGAGGCTCGCTGGAAACTCATATGTATATGAGACGTTCTAGTTTCCAAGCAGTGTGTGTGTGTGTGTGCATGCACCCACGCCCGCGTGCGTGTTTGTGTGTGTATATAGGTATATTCAGTTAAAAAACTATTTATAATCTGCCATTAATAGTATTAATGCAACTTAAATAACTATACTAAAATCAAAACTGAAAGGAGAAATTAAGGGTGTATTGTCTTTTTAGTGTGCGGTTGTGTTCACTGTTGTCTAGTAATGTTAATACTAAATTATTAATATATAATTCCAGTTTGTTGATATGTATCTTTTACCAATTTTAACGATCTCACTTATCACATCCTTTATTTTAAGATCACTGTAAATATCCGCGTTATATATATACGGTTGTGCTTTAGTGATAGTTCAGTGTGTTTGACTGAAATAAATAGTAGATACAGTTGCATGTTAGTAAGCACAATAAGAACTCGAGGCTGCAGTGCCGATATATGTGGCCCAACGAAAAAAATATTTACTATTAATATTATAAGGAATTTCTTTTTGCACTAACTGCATTCTATTTATATATCTTTCTTTTAACTTATTCTATTCTTATGTAACTGCCAATTTTTTGTTGTTGATAGTTTTTTGCAATTTTTTTAATTTCAATATTGGCTTATTGTTGTCGTTTTTTTTTGAAACGCCAGAAAATAAATCGGGGGCATGTCAGGACTTGCTAAATCAATCGGCCACGATGGTTTTGGGCTATTCTAGGCGATTTATTGATGGGAGAAGAAATTGGCGAAGCGAATTTCCTGGAAACGGTATCGGCTGCAATGAAGATTATGAAGATAATAAATTGATATTAAAAAAATTATTAGAGGTCTAAGTTTAGCTAAAAATATAGAATCATTTTTTAATGCAGGTCAATCCACAGAAGAAAACGAAAACTCAAAAGGGAGCTGCAAAATCTCAACAAGGATGTTGTAAGGATTCTCAATCAAACCAAAATTAAAGATTTTTTTAAAGAAGACACAAATTACAAAAAGGACTTAGAGAAAATAAGATACAAGGTGTTTGAAATATGATCGAGACTGATTTTTGTATTAAAAAAAAACAAATTGCCAAACACTTACTTGCGCGCGTAAGTCTTTAACGTACTCCCCTAGGGATTCAACACTTTTTTCCAACGTTGTAAAAGCATCCTGATGTTCTTTTTAAAAAAAGCTTTTGATTGACTGTGTATCCGTCAAATCGGGACTGTACGACGGATCTTGCAGAAGGTTCTATTTTAATTTACGGGGGGTTTCCATTGCTATTTTGGCCGTATGTGGTCGTGCATTGTCTTGAAGGAAAGCTACCAGCTTTCCACCTGTCTTCTGCTTGAATCGGATGTTTTTCTTCACGTCTGTTGCCAATAGGTTGGAGTAATAAACTGCATTGACTGTTATGGCATCCGTCAGAAGTCTACATGGATAACCTCTTGCCATTTCCAGAGGAACGTTTCCATCACTTTTCCTGTCGAACGGTTCCTCCACACTTTTTTGGGTTTGGGATAACTGGTATACCGCTACTAGCGTGCCTCGGAAATGAAGTAGTGCACCCACATTTTATCGGTGGTCACTATAGATTTAAAAATGCATCACCTTCGTTTTCAAATTGCTGTAGGTGACGACTGGCAACTTGCATGCGCACCATTTTGTTCATGTACGTCAAAGTGCGTGGTACCCACTTTACGATAATGCAGGTGGTGTCTTCTACACTACCAACACTGATGGATAGCATTGGTCCAAGTTCCTTGATAGCGCTGCGCCTATTCTCACGAATAAGCACATTTGCACGATCAATGTTTGGCTCGGTGACGGATGTTTCTGTCCGGCGATCATGCGGTTCATCCTCCATGTTCATTTTGCTCTCTCTGAAGTACTTACACCACTCAAGCACACGCGTTCGTGGGAGATATTTTTCCCCATATTGTTTTTCACGTGGTAAATTTCAGTGGACGGGACGTTTTATATACAAATAGTTGTATTTTGTTTCTTTTCGTTTTGTGTTATACGTACAAGTGTTAATGTTTTTAATAAAAATGAAGTTTCTTGTAAGGATTACAAAAGTCATTTTTAATAAGTTTTTCCAATATAACCCTCATTTCTTTACTGGCTTTGATGATATTGTTTCACACAACATTATTTTTTTTTTTAAATTTATTAACTATTCGCAATCTATAAAGACTTACAATAAGCAAATTTAATGTGTGAATTGTGGGTTGAGTAGTATGCATGTGAGTTAGGGTCCAGTGACCTTAACTCAATGTTATCTTAAAATATAGTTGTTGCTTATATTTATAATAATAATAAAAACATTAACTACAACTAAAGTCTATTTGGCAGGTCAAGGGGCTTTAACCTGTTTAGTCTTTGGATGTTGTCACTATTGTCCAAAAGGTTGATCACTAAGACGTTGCTATGATGTTCTAGTTTATTTAGATATTTTGCACTAAACTTTGTAATAGTTTCCTTAACTGTGTCCACTTTCACATCACTCAGTATGTCAGCATTCCTCACAAAATACGGAGCATCGCACATAGCACGTAGGACTTTTGACTGATAACTTTCGATAATTTGGATGTTAGTGTTGGCTGCAGTTCCTCATAGTTGGACACCATAAGTCCAAATTGGTTTGAACGCGACGTTGTAAACTAACAATTTATTCCTGAGAGACAATTTGGATTTTCTGCCCAGTAGCCAGTAGTGTTTGCTAAATTTGGTGCCGAGTTGTTTTCTTTTATTCCAAATATGTGGCTTCCATGTCAGCCCCTTATCAAGGTGCATTCCTAGATATTTGACCTCTGTTACTTGAGGTAATGGATTGTTGTTAATGAAAACTTGTGGTGAGTTGCCTCTACACTTTGTGAAAGTAATGTGGTATGATTTAGACTCATTTATTTTAACTCTCCACTTCTTGGTCCAATTTACGATATCATTTAAGTGATTTTGTAGCGTTCTTGCAGCTGTGACTGGGTCTTTATGTTTCACCAAGATTGCTTTATTATCCGCAAAAGTAGCTGTGAGCGACTGATCATTGGTAGGCGTGTCAGCTGTAAAAAGGGTATACAAAAGGGGTCCGAGGACGCTCCCCTATGGTACCCCTGATCTAATTAGATGTATTTTAGTGAGCGTTTGGTCATATTTTATCTGGAAGTATCTTTTCTTCTAAGTATGATTGAATTATAATATAATATGAATGTGGTAGCGATCTTTTCAATTTACACAGCAGGCCATCGTGCCACACCTTATCGAATGCTTGGCTGTCGTCGAGGAAGACTGCTGTGCAGTAACTTTTTTCTTCAAAAGATTGATTTATTAAGTTGACTACACGATGGACCTGCTGTATGGTTGAATGCTCCCTTCTAAATCCAAACTGATGCGCTGGAATCAAATTCATCTCTTCGATGATTGGCGTAAGTCTTTCGGCTAGCAAATTTTCTAATAGTTTACCAAGTATGGATAGTAAACTAATTGGCCTATATGAAGCAGCCTCGTTGGGTGGTTTCCCAGGTTTTAATATAAGAATCACTTGAGCCACCTTCCAGAGTAACGGAAAGTACCCTAAACGCAGGACTGAATTGAATAAGATTGTAATCATAACAAAGCCTTTGCGAGGAAGTTCCTTGATTATCTTTCCTGTTATTTGATCAATGCCGGGGGCCTTTTTTGGATGTAGATCATTTTTAACCATATCTTTAACTTCTTTAACTGAGAAGAGCTTTGGCAGTGGGGCCAATTGATATGGTATGTGGAGATAATTCTTTATTTCAGCATCTTCTTCTGGTGTTAAAGAAGAGGGCAAAGGTTGAAAAACTTTACTAAGATGCTGAGCAAAAACATCTGCCTTATCCGAATCAGTGCGTGCCCAACTGTTGTCTTCTTTGCGTATTGAGGGAATTTGTTGATGCTGGTATTTAATCCTTTTGGTTGCTCTCCACAAAGCGTAGTTTGTATCAATGGTAGGGCTTAAATTTTCCAAGTACTCTTGAAAGCTTTTATTCTTTAAGTCTTTGATTAAACTCTTGAGTTCCGCAGATGCTTTATTATAGCGTGTTTTATCAGAGGGGTAACCAGTGTTCTGCCAGATTCTCCTCAGCCTTTTTTTTTAGCAATTTTCTTTTTGATGACCATTGGGCAGCATTCCTGTTTCCTTGTAATTGGGATATCTGGTGTCGCTTCCCTAGCCGACTCTTGTAATACTTGGGTAAAGTTCCATACCGCAGCCTTAACGTCATCAGTAGTTTTGAGCTGTATTCTCATATTCAGTTTATTATCCACTAAAGATCTAAAGTGGTACCAATCTGTTCTGTTATTAAAAAGTTTTGATGGCTTTTCTTTTTCAATAATTGTTGCACTTATTGTAGCTATAACGGGAGTGTAATCGGAGTTAAGATCCAAGCATGATGAGATGTCCAGGTACCCAGGAGCTATACCTTTGGTAACGAAGAAATCCAGCAAGTCCGGAATTTTGTTAACATCTGTGGGCCAGTACGTTGGTTCATATGTTAATAAATAATTTAGCTGTAGTTTTTGGACAACTTTATATAGTACTCTTCCACGTCCTGGTGGAGATATACGGGAGCCCCAGAGAGTATTTTTCGCATTATAGTCTCCGCCTGCTAGGAACCTATTACCCAGGGAGCGAAAATAGTTAATAAAACCTTCTTTGTTAGTAGGGCGATTTGGTGGGCAGTACGCTGCTGAGAGTGTGAGAGGTCCGTGCCAGTCTTCTATTCCAACACCAGTTGCTTGTAGGAAGTCCTCCTTGAATTTTGATAGCTCATGTTTAATACTATTTTTGATCAGTATGGCCGTACCTCCCATAGCATGTCTCTCTGCTTCTGAATGTTCCTTGGAATATATGTTGTAGTTTTGTATTTTGAGGTAACTTGAGCTTGTGGAATGAGTCTCTGAAACGAGTAAAATATCTACATTATGTAACTTAAGAAACATTTCTACTTCTTGCTTGTGTTTTGAAAGCCCATTGGCATTCCATAAGGCGATTTTAAATATTGGAGCCATTTTTATTATTTGACAATTCTTCTCTTAGGAGCTTGATCTGTGTTGATAATTCATTTATTGTTTGCTGTTGCGCCAATATAGTTTGTTGCATTGATATAATGAGGAGGTTAAGTCCCCTGTTTGCTGACCTGGTTGTTGACGATTTATTTGATTATATTGACGACTTGCTGTAACATGAAAATTGGCATGACGTTTTTCCAACATATCTGTATTAAGGGGAGTGAGGGTTTTATGTTGCATACTGGTCATCGTTAGGTTCTGAGGTTGATTTTGTTGTTCTTGATTAGCTTGTACTTGTGTCATTTGCTGTTGCATTGTTGCTTGAATTGACCGCTGTTGATTTCCGGAGGTAAGTATTTTACAAGCTAGACCCGGGTTTCTTCTGTTTAGGATGTCGACATAAACTTTACAGCCTTTGTAATTAGCTGGGTGCGCACCGTCGCATAGTACGCATTTGGCAGGTTTACTATCATTACGATTTTTTGCACACGTGCGATAGTCGTGCAGCCCTGCACATTTGACGCATCGGGCTGGCCTAGTGCACCTGTTCCTTGTGTGGCCGTAGCACTGGCAATTTTTACATTGAGGTATCTGCGTTTTCCTTATGGGTTTTTCAAATTGCACAATTGCATTTTCAATATTTTTAATTTTAAATATGTCCTTGTTATTTGCATTACGCTTGATATCAATGTAGAAGAGATTTTTTTCTTCTTAGTTTCTCGGTTGATAACATTCATAATATTTACAACTTCGTGCCCTGCTTTCAATAGTTCTTCCTTGATTAGGGCAGTTTCTGTGCAATGGTGCATATTATTTAACACGACTCTGTATGTATTCTCCTCTTCAAGGCTATATGTGTGCCTTGCTACTTTATTTTTATCAAGAGCATCCCTTAATGCTTTATAGTCTTCTACTTTTTTTACTTGTAATTTGACTTTGTTACCTTGCAATAATTGATAATTGTAAGCTATTTTATCTATGTGGTTATTAACTATATGCAGCAGGGGGTTTATTGCTGTTACATAGTGAATTATGAAAGGAGGAACTTGAATCTCTTTTTTCTCATTTTCTGCAGCGGGTATCGATCTAGTGGATTGCTCTCCTGCATCATTTGCGACTGATGCTAGTGCATCGTACCTGTTGGAGGTGGATGTTCCTGTGTTAGGCTGCTTCCTTAACTGTGAAGAAAGATCACCGCTTCTCCTTCTTTTATGTCGTCTTACTTCTTGAAACTCATTTAATGTTATAACTTCTGATTTATCACTGACGACTGACATAATATCATCGTTGTTAGAAGGATTTGTCAACTGGTACGGTATTGTATTCATAACATGATCTGATGGCGCCCCATGTTGCAGCGCTTGCGAATATAAATAACCAGAGTTTATCAGTGCTGTACTATTTGGAACACTTTGTTGTGAGGGGTACGATTCCCGCATAGGTAAATAATTAGGTGTTTGTTGTATGAAAGTATTCATCCGTGTTTTGTTGGCCTGAGGTATATTTCACTGTGGTATCAAAGTTTGTTGAGATTGCTGTAACTGCATTGTTTGTGGTTGCTGTGTTTGCGCCCTCCACTGCATTTGAGGTTGCGAATTATACATGAAGGAAATGTTGTTATTTGTTGATTGTTGTGAATAATAGGTGTTTGAATTAGCCGTAAAACCGGCATTATTGTTGTACACAATGTTACATTCTGCCAAGGACTAGAAATTTAATTAAGTTTACCAGAATAACAGCTAGACCCAGCAGATAAGTGGCACGGGTTCCGATACCGCGCCTGACCTCTGTCTGGATATCACACACGAACCACACCACGTCTGTTCGGCTCTGCTATTCAATATATACTCTACACAGCATTATGTTCTAGGAATCTATCTACCGTGTTATTGGAGGGTTATCTGTATACACTTTTCTGAAAAATTTAAACTTAGTCTTCTTTTTATATCAGGCTGTTTTTACATTATATATACATTGCAAAAATAATCTCGACTGCGTGATAACGATTTATATTAATTAGTATACTAAGGATATCTTACAAAAGTTGGTTAAGGAAATCTTATACTAGTACTTAGATGATTTTTTATTACCGAATGTTTGACCACGTGAATCTGTAAGTATTCTTGATGTGCAGAATTGTTTAGAAACGTGATCATTATTTTTCTGAGTAATTAACGAGAAGAACAACTTATCTTAGCACTTATAAAGTTTCTTTCTCAATCTGTAAAGCTGAAGATAGCTCGTCGATATGTTTCTGTAAGCTTGCTTAAGTGAAATTGCTCGGTTAGAATGCCCTGATGCATTTCATTCTTCGTCAGCCGCCCCAGCGACAGGCCGTTCTTGCTTAATTGTGGAGGAGCGCCGCATCGCGCGGATTGCGAGGCGGTTTGCCTAATTGCAATTAATTCCCAATAACGTGTTCTCGGCGGTCTATCGATTGGGTATTATAAAACTCGCATTGCGAGGCAGGAACGCGGCTCATTTTTGCCCCAGGGAGCCTAGCGCCGGTTAACTGCTCCGACCAATCATTGCAATTGCCCTCTAAGTATTTTCCGGAAAATGGGGGTGCGTAAGTTTGTTATTTCAGAAAACAGTTTATCTAGGGAAAGCTAAAAGTGTTTTCCTGAGCTCGTTTCCGCGGAAGGTTTCGGCGCGTCGGCAAAATCTGCGGCAAAAAAACGAAACAAACATCCAAGATTAAGTCGCCCTTCAGGTTATACCTCCTCGGATGCGGTAATGGAATTCCGACGGTAATCTTCGGAGTAGTTCGGGTCGTTATTTATTTTATTGAATATTGCCGTAATTTAGTATTAAGCCGGCGCCATTATATAGGTGTTTAAAGGTTTATGGGAAATTTGTTTCGTTTAATGTGTATTAATGTTTTCTTGAATTCGTTACGCAAGAACTGGTGTAGAACTAATGCGCCGGGATATTCTTAAATCCACTTTAAGCCACCGTAAATTCAACTTCTGGAAAATTGTCTCATATTCCGGTGATGAACGACGAACGATGCAATCTCCTAATGAGTTCTCTCGGTTCCAATTTCACTTTATCAGATAAATACTTTTTGCTGTCTTTTTGTATTAAACAGTATCGAACTTAGGTTATCGCTTCTTATTCGCTTTATTACAAGCACTAGAAGATAGCAAATTATTCAGGGTAATCTCATTTAAATTCAATTTATACTCTCCCCGAGCTGCAACTTTTTGTTCCCGAATATTTTAGCTGGAAATTTGCAATTATATTTTGTGCTTTAGTTAGCGAGGTGCACTTGTGCTCCCATTGTCGCTTCATCAAATACTATTCAGAAGAAGGACGGTATGCAAATCGATGAATTCATAGATTACGAAGTTTTATTTCCATTACAAATGATATCCCATTGAGCGCCGAGATTTTTTAATTGCATTTCTTCGTACTGCCTTCATTTTGACGGGGTGATAAAAAGGTGCTTTACAAACTTGTAAATAAATATATTATTGAACCGAAGAAGCAAAATGAAATCGGAAGCGCTGTCAGTTTCTTTTTCAGCGAGCGATATGTTTAACGAAATACGCTTTTCCTTTACAGAAGAGGACTACGACGCCTTCTGCTTGGCGTACATGTTCACCTACAGGGATTTCGAGATGGGCACTTTGGGCCTCGCCTGGACAGGGGATTTGAAGAACGCAGGGGGTGTTTGCGAAAAGAATGGGGTAAGAGAATGCTTCGGTACTCAGGTGCGAATGGAATTTCTCCGCTGGCAGCATGCGGCCGATCATTAGATAGTATTTTTAACGTTACCTGCCAGCATCGCGTAACTTTGTAAATCACCCTCGTCGGCTAGTCGCATCGGACGGGCCCACATGAAAGATGATGCCCCATTCATCGTGCATTATCAGTGCATGTGTGGGCCTGCGATTGTAGCACACTGCACCGGACAATACGTCTATTAGTTCACAGAAGCCGTCCATTGTGGACAATTAATTAGCTTATGTATGTTTGTAGTCGCTCCGGGCTTATTTACATTACACCTAATTTGTCACGCTTTCAAGACCCTAACCATTTGTATTGTGCGGCTGCAGTGAACCTAGCTAGTTCGCTCATTAAATTATCTTATTGGCTTAATTATACTGCCGTATATTCCATTAATGGAGTGAATAAGCATGATGTCCACTAAGGCAATTTTAAAAATAAAATGTAAATAACTATACAACACAAACATTTCAATTAGAGGAATGTTAATCATTTTATGTTACAATGTAAAGTGAATTTAATCTGAAAAACTAACGATTGAAATTTGGTAGAAATATTTTATGGAAAAAATACTATAGGGTGATCCAAATTGAATTTTAGGATTTTTTCGTTCTGTAAGTGTTGGAATTTTACATTCGTACAATTGGTATCTAAATACATGAAAAAATCGTTATGGTACTGCATACTGTGCAGCAACGCATCAATATCATTCAAGTTTATTTAAAAAACAGGCTATTGAGCGACGAAGCTGATTTACTTTAAATTGCTTTGTGAATCGTCAAAATTTTCGTATCTGGGGTAGTGAAAATTCACGTGATATCCGCGAAAAACCAATTCATCTACAGAAATATACTGGTTGGTGTGCAGTAGAAGGAATGGTGTGGAGTAGAAGAATCATTGGTCATTTTTGTGGACGAAGCTGGGAACGCTGTTATTGTCAATGGCGTACTCTATAGAGAGATGTTCAATTCTTTTAAATGAAACTAACGATTTGAAGTTGAATAACATGTGGTTTCAACAAGATATAGCCACATATTATACAGCAAATTAAACACTCACTGTACTTAAAACCAAATTTACTAATCGTGTTATTTCGCACAGGGGTGGCACCGCGATCTTTTGGTCTAACTCCATTAGACTTTCCATCTGCGACTATTTGAAAAAAAATTGCTACGATTCCGGGTTAAAGAGAACATCAGGCGTGTAATTCCTGAAACTGAGCTGCATTTATGGAAACTTAAAAAACAAAAATTATTTTGCTTATATAGTGGAAAAAACTAAATAACTTTATCATACAAAATTCATGGTCCTTGATAAGAAAATCTTTCCAAAATTGGTTTGACAAGATACTGATGCATATTTAGTATAATGGTGTACTAAGGCCTGCTTTATGTCAATTTATTTTTGGAATGCAAGTAATATACCAGTTGACATTTACCATAAAATTTGTGGCGTTTGGTAATACGTACCATCTGATCAAATTTGACCCGGGCTGGTCCATTTAAATCGTTCGCGTAAACTGAATCGATAATTTTTTTTTCTAGGTTGGTAAACCCTTCTTTGACATTGAAGTTTGAGCGGGATACGTCAATTAGTGTGTGTTTGGCAGCCATTTGTTTACAACGCGAAAAGTTTGTCTGACGATTTTTACTATTGAAAAAAAAAATGAACAACGTACACACGCAGTTTTTAGATTGCGGATCATTATTTCCGGTAATTGTGATAGCGTTCTGCTAGCTGACATTTAGTAGTAAACACATTACGGTTTGCCAATATAAAGCGCAGTTCGACGGAGTTGTGGGTGACAATTATTAAAATTCATTGCAAGCACGAAGAATGTTTCACCGAGACTGACCGCAAATTATGTGGCATTTTTGTACGCAGAAACGTAGCAAATGAACAAACTGTGAAAAAACTAATTAAAAAATTTGAACGAACAAGTTCGGTTATAGACACCAAAAAAAAACAAGTCCCGTACCGGTCGTTTAATTGAAAACATTGTCGTTGCAAACGACAATGTGACGGAGCGTCCAGAAACCTCAGTGCGGCGTCGGTCACCGCAAATGAACATTTCAAAAAGCACTATGCGACAACGTATTTTAACAAAAATTTGCATGTACACCCATTTAAGATTGAGCTAATCAGGAACTAAAGCCAGACGACCACTTGAAATTCCAGATATTTGCCGATTGGGTGCTACATTATCGAGAAGTTAACGGCAATTTTGCTAAGAAAATCATCAGCGGATTTGTAAATAAACAGAATTGTCGCATTTTGGGCATAGAAAATCATCGGGTCATTCAAGAACGGCTTGCTTTGGTGTGAATTTTATGCTGATGGAGTGATTAGGACATTTCTTTAAAAGGAAATGGGAATTGCAATGACTATCAATGATGAACATTGTATTGAAATCATAGTGGATTTTTTTTGACCTCATTTGGACGGCATGAGTGTAGATGACTTGTTGTTCCAACAAGATGGCGTTGCCTGTCGTACGACGCGCGAAACTCCAATTGTTGGAATAAAAGTTTAATGAGCGACTTCTCTCCTAAAACAGCGAAGAGTACTGGCTACCGAACTCTACGACCTTATAACGTACGATTTTTTCTCTGGAGATTCGTGAAGACCAAAGTTTATCTTACGAAATAAGAACAATTCCCGAATTAAAAGTAAAAATTCGAAGCGTTATCGACTAAATTAAGCAGATATGCGAAAAAATAATCGAGGATTTTCTCGGAAAAAATTGAGTGTCAGTGAGCCGTGGAATTTAATAGCAATATGTACCCTTTAAAATAATGTTATAACTTTGTTAACTAATAAATAAGTTTTTTTTTCTAAAATTAAATCTGGCGTTTTTTTTGAGACACATTTTAGATATGTCCCCACATGTTTCCTAAGAAAAGCATTTTTTACGAAACATGTCGGGTGTGATTAATTTAATTAATTTTTAGATGAATTATTGTGGGCATCGTAGCTGTTAATTAATCAAATTTTATTCTGTATTTTATGAATGTTTTGTGTTCGTGATTAAAATGGTTTCTAGCTCTCATATCATAGCATTGTTTTACAACTTACATAATCATTTTAAAAGCTTTTCTATGTTTGTATTACAAAAATAGATCAAAATAATTTTTTTAATGGTGAAAATAACAATTATAATATTAAAAAGTTAAAGGAAGGTAAATTAATTTTCAATTCACTAATAAGGAAATAAGTTTTCGCACTTATATCAATCAATAAAACTTAGCTTACTAATAATTGTGTCGCAGTCAGTTTCACTCACATATGCATAAATAACGATCAATTAAAATAAACCTATCAATGCAATGCAACACATTTTGATATTTTGCAAATTTCACTTTTTTTAAACACTGATGATAATTTGTTTAAGATTATCACATATAGATTTTGTGGACATTAGTGCGCATATATGCAAAACCAATCTTTATTACACTTAAAACTAACCTTACCTCAATTTAAATCTAATACTGTCTTCTAAAATGCTATGTATAATCAACCTTGTTGTATGGATGTGAAACATGGACACTCAAAAAAGACACGACAGATTGGTTGACTAAATGTGGACAGAAGAATTCCAAAATTACCTAGGACATAAAGTAATGACTAAGTTTTGAGACGAATTGGAATAGAGAGAGAACTAGAAAATATACAAAAGGGGGTTATCTTACTTTGGACGCGTAATAAATGGAGATATGTTGAGGCGATCACCAACTTCAACAACTAAGACGGCACCAAGAGAGAGAGGGAGGGAGAGGAAATGCACATACGTGCATGAGGATGTCTTTATTGGTACTATCAGGTGGAATGAGTATATGTGGTGTGTGGTTCACGTATTTGCAATGACTGAACGAGTAGTGTAACAAATATGCACCAACTTTAAGCGAAAATACTATGTAGGTGATTCAGAAGGTTGTCCGAAAAGAAGCAGTGAGTGCAGCACGACTAAAACAAGGTACAAATGATTAAAATTATGGCCGGGAATCTGTGAAAATGATCCACGTTCTCAAAGATCACCAACAATCAGAACACCGGAAAATGTTGAACGCGCACCGACAACAATCAACAAGGTTCGGCGGCTGGTAATTAGAAAACTACAAGGTGAATCGGGGGTTCTAAATTTTGGTATGAAGTGTCATAACGAAATTTGTTTTGCGGGTACTGTTGTTAATTATTGTTTTGCAGTTACTGGTGACTATCACATACAATTACTGTTACGTATTTGCTCAACAGACAGACCATGAACAAAGAAGCGTTGGTTTTTGATGTAATTTACGCTTTAACATTGGTTACCAACTCATTCATACCGTCATATATTTGCTCATTTGCCAGTTTTTCATTGAACGGTTGACGCATTTGATATTGTCGACGATGTAGTTTTTTGTGTCGCCTTTTGGTTTAAGTGGCAGTTTTTGAGAAAATGTTGCGATCGTTAGCATTGTAAAAGTGCGTCAGTAAATAGTGTATTCCACAGTTATTAAAAATAACTAATTAATAAAACCTGGAGTGAGTGCTAGAAGAAAGGGAGAGGGTTGGATATAAAATTAGACGAAAAAAGTGGCGATAACTAGGAAAATTGAGGTAAGAGAACGGAAATATATAACACAGAGCATACAATGCGAACACGCAAGGCCGATCCGACGCGATAAACAAGTGCAGGGGACCAAGTTACACCAACCAATAAATTTATAAACATAAAAATTGCGGACAATAACGAAAGCTTGGAAAAACGCTAGCTGCAATGAATAATAAGCTGCAAATGTTAGATGAAAAATTACGATGGAAATAAAAATAATAAAAGAAGAAAACAAACAACTGAAAAAATGCGTCACAAAGCAAGATGAAAAAATAGAATTTTTGGAGAGAGGAATTTAGAGAAAAAACTTAAAATTAGTAATAAAAGGCGTACTGGACGAAGAGGAAGAAAAGCATCAAGACACTGAGAAAACTGGAGAGCCTGTTTCAAAAGAGGGAATTCGAAATTAATACGAAAATGGAAATTGACGAAGTTAAAAGATTGGAGAAATATAACCCTGCATGGAAAAGACCGATATAGTTAAAATTATGCCGAGAAAAAAGGAAATAAGTATTACGAAGCAATGTAAAATACTTAAAGGCACTGATATATGGATCGATGAGGATTTTACAAAGAAAAATAATATGAAGGAAAATTATTATTACCCTACCTGAAACAGGCAAAACAGAAGGGTCACAAAACCCAACTAATATATAATAAATTAATTGTCTATAATAAGACGTATGGAATAGAGGATTTAAAGGAACTGGAGGAAATATATAAAAATAATGAGGACAAGATTCCCAGAGGGAGATAGCCTTACCAAACAGTTAAGAAAGATAACACGAACAGGAAGACAAAAAAATTGCATAAGTAAGTGATAATGCTAGTAAAGATGACTAAAATGACAATGATAGTGGTAAAGATTTTGGTGAATGTAAAAATACTAGAAGGATTGGAAAAAGGGACATAATTTTTAATATATGGAATGTACGTAGCCTGGGGGTTGCTGGTAAAATGTAGAACTTACTAAAAGAAATTAAAAAACATGGAATAGATATTCTTGCCATTCAAGAAAGGGTGGAAAGAAAGCGGTATAACAAATGTAGAAGACTACACAATATGTTATAGTGGGAATAAAAAAGGGCAAATTGATGTAGGCTTTATGGTATATAAATATTACAGGGATATTATAATAGAATTCATACCAATAGATGAGAGACTATTCAATATTAAAACTTAAGGCAACATTTTATAACATAACTGTCGATAATGTACATGTACCGACTGAGGAAAGCAAAAACAAAGCTAAAAACATTTTATGTAAAGCTCGAAAATGTTATGGATGAAATATGCAACAACAATGTCAAAATGGTTATAGGGAACTGGAATGCCAAAATGGGAAGAGGACAGGTATATGCACCAACTATAGGAAAACATAGCCTGCACCTTACTACTAATGATAATAGAATGCGAATGATGCCTTTGCTTGTGGGAGAAATATGATAGTAGCTAGCACGAGATTTACCCATAAAACGGTGCATAAATAAACATGGATATCACTGAAAAAAAATGAGAAATCAAATGGACCATATAATACTAGATGCTTATAGGAGGGCCGACTGTGATACGAATTATTTTTTAGTGAAATCCGGACTTTGATAAAGAATAGCATGCGAAAATCAAGAGAAAGCAGGGAATAACCAATAACTTGATATGAAGAAACTTAGAGAGGGTAATGAAATTAGAGAAAAATATACAAATAGTGTACAAAAGAAATTTGAAATGTTAGAACGAACAGGAGAAAGAGAGAAAACGAGCAAGGAAGAAATAGAAGAAAGTTGTGGAAAAATAAAAATAATATTGACCGGGACCACACAGGAAAACACAAAATGAATAAAAGGAAAAAATGGTACGATGAAGAATATGAACCAGAGAAGATTAGAAATAGTAAGGGACACCACGTACAACAAAATGGGAGATTTTAAAAACAAAAGAAAAGCTGCCCACAAAAAATGCAGAAAAAATGGAAAACATGAGCAACCTAGAATTGGGGAAATGGAAGGTGCAGGAAGAGGACAAAATACCAGGGGTTTCTACAAAGAGATAAAAAGACAAAAATTCGGTTTCCAACCAAGAACAGAACTCTGTAAGAGCGAGGAAGGAAAACTGTAAGCAAGAAATAATTATGAGATGGAAAGGATTCCTCGAGAAATTATTGAACCCAACGCAGGATAAAGTTTACTCAATAAACAAAAGATGAGAAGACCAGAATGCGAAAGATTCAGTAAACCCACATACAAAAGAAGAATTGAATCAAGTTATAAAAACATTTAAAAAATGCAAAGCATCAGGCGAAAACGGTATAACTGCGAAAATGTTCAAAGCAATGTACGCTTTAATAGTAAATATCTGGAAACAAGAAATAATCCCACAATAATAAAATACTGCAATATCTAAAAAGGGGGATAAGACAGTATGCAATAACTATAGGGGCATAGCCTTATTTAATATAGGATATAAGATACTAAGTAAGCTAATAGAAAAGAAATTAAATGACTGTATAGAAAACACGATCAGAGAAGATCAATGTGGTTTCAGAGAAGGCAGAGCAACTACCGATCAGATATTTATAATTAGGCAGATCCTAGAAAAATTCTGAAAGTTTAATGTTGATTTTCACTACCTGTTTGTAGACTTTCGACAGGCCTACGACACACCAATAAGATCAGAACTGCTCAAAGGGTTGGAAGAGTTCAGGATTCCTAGAAAAAATGATAAGATTAGTAAAAATTGTTTAATTGACACGAAAGCAAAGGTCAGACAGAATACAAGGACAATCGACAAAGAGTTTTACTATAAGTAATGGATTGAGACAAGGAGATGCAATTTTAACGACGCTGTTTAATTTTGTTTTAGAAAAAATAATAAAAAATGTCCCCATTATCTCGGGAGGCACAATTTATAATAGACAACGTCAAATATTAGCATATGCAGATGACAGTGATGTAGTAAGCAGGACAATAGAAGAAATGAAATACGTCGTTAAATACATGGAAGAAGCAGCGGACACTCAAGGCTTAAAGATTTATATACCAAAAACAAAATATATGATAACCACGAAAGATGCAAACAGATATAAAAATGTTAAAGAAATTACAGTAAACGGAAACCAATGTGAACGAGTTAGAAATTTCAAATATTTAGGCTCTGTAATTAATGAAGGAAATAATATAGAAGAGAGAAGGCTAGAATTTTGGGGGGTAATAAATTTTACTACGGACCAAGGGATATTATTACATTCAAAATACTGTCAATTAAAAATAAAATGAAAGTGTATAAGACAGTGATAAAACCGGTAGTGACTTACGGGGCGGAATCTTGGTGTCTAACGCAAAATGAGTGGAAGCAGCTGGACACTTGGGAACGCGAAATATTAAGAAAGATATATAGGCCAGTGAATAAGAATGGAATGTAGCACGCTTTAACAAATAGTGAAATCTAGGGGAAACAAGCTTATCTAACGACATTAAAAATATGCGTATAAGATGGCTGGCGCATGACGAGAGGACGCAAACAAGTAGAAAACCAAAGAAGGCACTGCAAAAGACCCCGCAAGGCAGGGGAAGCATGGTCTGACCGAGATTATGATGGAAAGAAGAAGAAGTAGACAAAGATCTAAGAACAAATCATAGCCGAGATCAAGAATAGGGACGAATGATCAGCAAGAAATTGCTCCTCTGGTATTCATACCAAAGGTTGAAACGCAAGTAACTACAGTAGCTTGTAAATATAAAAGCGTTTAAGTTGAACCAAATAAACGTCACTGTTAATGTTAAACGACCTCCAGCTATTTCTGTCCGGGATTGTTTTTAAAAAAACACCAGATCATATGCATGTTCCCTTCTTCACAGATCAATATTTTGGCACAGACACGGATTTGTTTTCATCTACGAAGATTCATCTTTCTTTATTTTGAGCCTTAGTGGGCACGTTATAAAAATAAAGCTAGGTTTCGTCACTTACGATGCTGTTGACGTAGCGAGATGTTCCATTTTTATACTCTTAAGGCGTCTTGCGACACCACAAAATATCTCGCGTCATCGGTTAAGACATAAGATACCCAAAGTGAACAAATTTTATACCACTCTTATCTGGCGATAAGTCACATATCCGTTGAAATCAAGCATTCCCCTTCTCGCAGCGATGTTTTTTTCATGACAGACAAGAATGAGCGTCCTGACCTTGGAACTCGCAATACAACCCAAACATAATCGTACGAAAAGGACAATCATATTCTAGTACAAGATCCGCTTCTTTCAAATACAGAACAACATTCAAACCGCGTGCAAGATTTTAGCGCAAATTGCTCGGTATTCCGTTTTTGACCAAAATAACTGCGAGCTGTTTTCACTGCCATAATTCAGAATCAATGAACATCTAGAAGTTTTGTTGGTTGCAGTACGTGTTTAAACCTATTTTAACATGCTTGAACTTGTCGCAACCTAGAACCATCATTTACGCCGTACTATAAGACTTTTTTACTTTATATAGTCTATATTATTATTATTTATTGGCATATGTACTATTTGGTGTATGGTTAAAGTATTTTTCAAATTGGAACTGTAATTATACAGTAACTATTTATAATTCACTTTGTTAACTAAGTTAATTAGTGATATAAATAGGCCACCCTTAATTTAAAATATAGTTTTTATTTTTAGCTAGTAGCGATAAATGCATGTTCGTTAAACAAAAACGAATATTATTAACTCAAAACAATGTTCTGTTCATTTCTGCGCACCTAAATTTTTATTGAGCTTTCGGCCATTCGCCATCCACGTTTATGTTTTATTACAGCATTATATAACCCTAACGAATTCGTACAACCGAGCAGAATGAATTCGTGAATATTCATTTCGCCGTTGCTATTTTTATGCAAGTGAAAGTAGGTCAGGAGAACAAAGGGCACAGCCGCGCGCCGTCCCTCCGTTTCATTATAGATATAGTGAAATTCATCTTCTGTATTATTAGCGAAGATTTACCGAAAACATCAGGCCGGTCAGACGAAAGAACTAGAATCAGGGATTATACGCTGCACGGGCAAACGGCAGAAATCCCGTATCGATAATGTAATTCGCAATTAGGCATTGTGTGCAGGCGCTCACCTGACTGCACCGCACAGAGCCCCGCACTATAGAAGGGCACAAAACGTAAAATGGAAGAGGTGCCCCGTGTATCCCTCTCTGGGGTTGGTTTTATTGTTGTAGCTCATAGACAGCACTAGCGAAGCGATTTCAATCAAAGAATCGTTTACCCGATTGAAATGGCGGCGCAAAGAAATTTCCGTTTCACGGCACGTTTATAATCAGATAGGTGCTGCGATTGGATAAGCTATCGCCGATCGCCCGATCTGCGCCGTTTTAAAATAAAACCTGGTCAATTCGTCTCCATAAGCCCGCTAAACCTGGTAATATGTTGTTCGTTTTTATTCAGATAACTTTACGTGCACTTCCCGAAGTCTCGTAGATTCCCGGACGTACATCACACGGCTTCGTTTTACGGGCTCTAATTTTAATACCACGTGGGGCGTACTGAATTTATAGAGTGCTTTCAGGTAAATTAATTAAAATGTGGCGATCAAAGCGAATTTATTAGGTTTTTATTAGGGTAGTACGAAATTCATATTGAGTTTGGGAATTATTTTTGTGAAAGGTGTCCCAAAATTAACGCAAGATTTGAATTAAATAGAAAACACAGTTTTTGGTCTTTTGATTGTATTTTTTTTTATTGAATGATAAAGTACATAGGATAGGGTTATTTATGGAATAACACATCGGGAAAATGGCCTCCACGGCTTTGCATACACATACGCACTCGTTTGTCGAAATTTTCCATGACCATTCTGCTTAAATGTGGCTGAATTTCGTTGATGCAACGTTGAATCTCCTCCTTTAATGCACACGTGGTTGTGGGCTTGTTGACATAGACCTGTGATTTTAAATAACCCCATAAGAAGAAATCTAATGGTGTTAAATCACACGATCTAGGGGGCCAATTCTGATCACCGAAACGAGAGAGTACACGACCTGGAAATGTCTCATGCAGTAATTGAAGTGTTTTATGGGCTGTATGGCATGTGGCACCGTCTTGTTGAAACCACATATTGGCCACATCAATAACATTCAATTTCGGCAAAAAGAACTGTGTTATCATGTCGCGATATCGAGCACCAGTAACAGTCGCTGCTTGACCAGCCTCATTTTCAAAAAAGTATGGTCCAATTATGCCTCCAGCCCAAAATTCACACCAAACAGTGACACGTTGTGGATGCATTTGTTTTTCGACAATCACATGTGGGTTCTCAGAACCCCAAAAGCGGCAATTTTGGCGATTAACAAACCCATCAAGGTGAAAATGTGCTTCGTCGCTTAGGATGATTTTGCTCGAAAAATCAGCATCCATTTGTTGATGCTCAATAATCCATTCAACAAACTCTCTTCGCTGTGCATGATCATTAGGTTTCAGTTGTTGTGTTAATTGAATTTTGTAAGGATGGAGACACAGATCTTTAGTGAGTATACGCTGTAGAGAGCTTCTTGAAATTTGCAATTCTTGTCCACGACGCCGAATTGAGGTTCCTGGATTGTCACCGACACTCTCACGCACTGCTTCGATGTTGACATTTGAATGGCTTGTTTGGCGTCTCCAACGGATCCTGTTTCTCGGAATTTTTCAATTAATCTCTTCACAGTTGACGAAATTAAAACACTATTCCGACCATATTTTGTATGAAATTTTCGAACAGCGGCCGCCAAGCTTTCATTATTTTTGAAATATTGTTCAATAATGAAGACGTTGTTCTATCGTGTAACGCTCCATTTTTACTAACGCTAAACTGTCAGCTGTCAATTTGTTTTTGTTTTAGGGTTGTCAACACTTTACTGCATAAATAGCGGCAAATTTAAATTTTGCGTTAATTCTGGGACACCCTTTATTATTATATAAATGTACAAGAAGTCCATTTAAATTAAATTAGTCAGGGTGAATGTTTCAAAATAAGAAAAAAATCTATCGTGGAAAGAATACCGGGAAATATTAAATAAAACATACAATTTTCGTTTAATCGTCAATATTTATTTTGTCCCCTTTAAAGTATGAGGCTCCATTTTATGCAACACGCATACGCCAGCATTTTTCCATTCTTCCACATATTTTTTGTAAGCGTTTTTCGGTATAGCTTCAGCTCCTTACACAAATGTTGTTTTATGGACTTGATCGACTCAAAACAGGTACTACGGAGTGGCAATATTAGTTCCGGGAACAAAAAGACGTCACACAGGGCCAAATCTGGTGAGTACGGTGTTTGAACGCGTTTTTAGCTTTAAATTCGTTCGCAGTTGCTGCTCCGTGCGATGGTGCATAATCGTCGTGCGAAATCCACGAATTGTTGTTCCACAATTCTGACCGTTTTTGAGGGACTTTCTAACACACACGCTATAATACGGCCAATTTTTTTTATATTTGCCGTCGGAAATGAATTTATGATAGACCAAACCACAAATATCGAAGAAAACAATGAGCACCACCTTCAGTTTTAAGCGACTTTGACGTGGTTTTTAGCGGACCCCTGCTAAGGTAGCTTGCCTGTAAGGTAGCTTCCAAGCTGGAGACCAGCTTCTACTTTTATTATGTATGTCGTCTGTTACGCCTTATAATTTTTGATCTGTGATAGATAGAGACATAACGTTTTCATTATTCAATTAAGGACCATAAGTCAATTCCAGATTCCAAAAAATCAGCCTGATCAGAAAATCTTGAGATCAGTTTGACCGAAACTGGCCGCTAAATTTTTGCCGCTGTTCACTTTCATTTGAATATAATTCACTGTCATTCGTTTAAATAAAATTTTGTTAGACTCTATAGTTTAGTTTGATGCATAGGGCCCGCCCTGCTTTACCTGTAAAGCAAATTTTCGCTTGTTGTTCTCCATTCTGATTCATAATACATTCCATGAATGTGTGGTAAGAATTGATGCGATCCAGCATGTCTAAAGAGACCTGTTTACGGAATTGTTTTTGTAGAAAATTTAGTTCTTTTGGAATAAACCGAACGGCGACGCGTCTCATGCCCAAATTATCTACTAAAATTGAACGAACGGACTCGCGAGAAACCTTGAGGTCACGTGCTATTTATCTTAAGTTGGAATGGCGATTATCTAGCACAATTTCTTTTACTTTCTGATGTTTTCGTCTTTTGAAGAGGTCGAAGGTCGTTCGGAACAAGGGTTGTCTCCGACGATTTCTCGACATTTTTTGAACGCTTTGTACCACTCGTAGGCCCGTGTTTTTGATAAAACTGATTCACCATAAGCCTTTTCTAACATTTTTAGCGAATGAACTCTGTTAATATTTCTGTTTATTGTAAAAATCGTGACCCCCTATTGAGGTGTGCTGATTCAACCAGCTGCTGTAAACAAACTGGCTGACAGATCGCGCTCATTTTAGGCATAGTAATTAAGGACAATGCTACCAGCTTACGCAAAAAAAGATTTTTTTAACCATTGACCGAGGCTTTTTAAAATTACAAACTCACGGTACTTTTTTGACAGAATGTAAAGTATCGTAAATTTTCAAATACTGTATTTATCAGTGGCATGCTTTAAGGTCAATTTTTACGGTTGAATATTGAATATTTTATTATGTTATGATACGTGGGCTGCACGAATTTTGTTGCAAAAAAACTAACAAAAATAAATGTTTAATGTTGAAAACTTTATTGTTTTTCAAAATATTCTTCCTGACGGTTAATACATTGTTGTATACGCTGGAAACACTTTTTTCATAGCAAATCAGGTATCTCCAAAACACGGGTTTTGAACGTATTAACCGTCTCTTCCGGTGTCGATAATCGTCGATACATCATTTTAACGGTTAAATATTCCTATATTTTTCTACATAATTCCCATTTCGGTCGATGCATTTTTATAGCCGTTATGGCTGTTTTCGCATGTTCATGTCATACCAGCTCGCCGCCATGTCGTTAAGGAAGCGTTGGACCGCTTCTTTCATCTCGTCATCGTCGCTGAAGCGCATTCCGGCCAAATGTTCTTTCAACTTAGGGAACACGTGCCAAGTCTGGACTATAGAATGGATAGGTGATTATGTCATATCCAAACTGTTACAGGATAATGTCGTGGATGGGGAAACATCCTTGCTCAACATTTCTCTTCTCCGGTTCTGAATCGTTTGTCTGAGTTTTTTTAATGTCTCACAATACTTGTCAGCGTTTATTGTGGTCGCATGAGCCATGAAGCCGACCGACAATAGCCCCTTTCGATCCGGTTGCTATGGCTTTGCCGGCAAACTGAGCTTGTTTGAATTTTTGTGGCTTAGGCAAAGAGCAATGCCGCCACTCACGTGATTACTGTTTGGTCTGAGGTGTGAAGTAGAACGCCCAGATTTCGCCACCCGTTACAATCGAATCCAAAAAATTGTCCTTTTCGTCTGCATAACGTCGAAGAAATCCGTAGGAAGAATCAACGCGTTGCCGGTGATGGTCTTCTGTAAGCATTTGAGAGACCTTCCGATATATCAAGTTTTCAGTTAAAGTCCTATGAATGGTGCTTCAAGAAACTCAGGAACCAAAATGTAGAGATCATCGAGAGGGATCCCCCGATCTTTAAGCATGGTTTTTTCAAGTTTCCCGACTGTCTCGTCGGAAATTGACGGTCTCCCGCTTTTTTCTTCACTTGTAAACTTTCTACACCACTTGCTGACATTCTTGTCATCCATGCCTAACTCTCCATACACTTCTCTCAATTGGCGATGGATTTCGATTGATTTAACTCCTTTGCGTTCAAAAACCGAATAACTGCGCGACCTTTGTACCTGCCGATAGCGGCAAGCGGAAGCTCCATTACGAATGGTTTGCTTGAGAGTGGGGAATGCAACAAACACGGCAATGTGGCCAGCAGCCGCGCGAAAAGTTTCTCTGCGAATACAGCGCTTTGGAGATCTTTTTTTGGGATTGCCCTCGTAAATGCCGCGTACTTCGAGGATAGCTACAATGATACCAAATAGAATGAACATTAAGCAATGCCGTAGCTACTGCGGGATAACAACAGTCCTAGACTCATAAAATAACATTCAAAGTCAAAATCATAACAGTGACACATTAGTATCCCAATTCTTATCAAAATTTGAAACCCATTTCATAGAACAAAATTATATGATACTCTTACTACTTATGATTTCCAATAATACACACACAAAAATGGGTATATGGGGTGCAAACGGACTTTTATAACACATATAGAAAAAAAAATAAATAGAAGCGTTTCAATACAATTCAATCATTAATTGCAAACAAATTGTTTTTTATTTGAATTTCTTAATACTACAAATATCCAAGAATATGGATAATTAGTATTGTAAACAAATTATCTGTTAGTCCTGCTGCATCAAATTTAATTCTTCATTATTGCGTTTTTAACTCTTCATTCTTTTACTGAGAAATTTTAAAATAATGCTTGGAATAGCAAAATAAATTTAAGAACTGATCTATTTTTTACCATTTTTATTAATAACCAACCGACTACATTTTTTGTTTGATTTATAAATAGTATGTAAACTCGGAAATTAATTGTTATGCGAATTTTTAAAATAGTTATTAATTTCATTCGGACATAATATAATTATATTTTTGCACTTTGGAAAAATTGTTTTTACGATTATTGGACAACAACCACTTGTATCTTCTCATACGCCTCTGGAAGTTATGTGCTGGGTTATTTTTTTTGTCAGTTATTTCACTTACCAATTAATTTAGTGTGTTGCGTTTGTTAGGTGTTCTTTCGATAAATTTGTTTGTGTAGTAGTCTGCCCAGATTTCTAATATGTCATGTACTTCAGATTTAAATTCGTTATCGTTATTTCTTGTGCCCCTTATTTTTTTCTTTTTATTTACTTTCAGCTTTTTATTATATTCCAAAATTTTCTATTGTTTGTATTGTATGTTTAGTTGAGTTCTCTGCCAAACTCCTTCCAAGTTTTTTTTCTCGCCTCTCTCACAACTTCTTTCGCTATGTTCCTTTTGTTTATAGATTCTTTTTTGTCCTGTTGGCTTCGCATTTCTCTGAATTTTTTCCATGCCATTTTTTATTCATAACTGCTTTTCTTACATCCTTACTCCACCATCTAGTTTTCTTCAGGTGGTTTTTGTTATATTCCCTAGTTTCACATGTCTTTTTTGCTATTTTATAAATTGTTTCACTGAATGTTTGCCATCTTCTTTTTAGGGTCCAGTTGGTATTAACTTGTTCTAGTTTTGATAATTCCTCGCCTACTTCTGCTTGATATTTTAACTTTATTTTATTCTAATATCAATACGGTAGAATATGGGGGATACATAGAATAGTCAACGAAATCCAAATGATCAAGAAACCAAAGAATACTTCTCTGCAGCTTTCACAGACATCTCAAACATTCCCTAAAGTTTGACACGAGGGTATTCTATTCAAAACAAAATCTAACTCGCCTTATTCAATCTACAACATTGAAATTGACCACAGATTCCAATAAGAATATGGAGAAGAGTTTCTCTTACGGACCCGTGTGTTTGAGTAGTGTAAGTGCTTCAAAGAGGGCAGAGAGCTCGTGGAGAATGAACCGCATGATCCGTCACTGATCTAAACATTGAACGTGCAGACGCGCTTATTTGTAAAAATGGGCCTAGCATTATCATGGAATTTAGAGCAATGCTGTCAATCAGTGTTAGTAATGTAGAAGACATCATAAAATCCACCTGCAATATCGCAAGGTGAATGCACGGTAGGTATTACACACACAGTCGTCTTCTACAGCAGTTTGAAGACGAAAGAGATGCATTTTTTAAGTATATAGTGACCACCGATGAAACGTGGGTGCACTACTTCATTTCCGAGTCACGCTAGTGGCGGCATGCCAGTTCTCCCAAACCCAAGAGAGCGTGCAGGAGGCGTTCGCCAGGAAAAGTGATAGTGGGACTGGCAGGAGGTTATCTATGTAGACTTTTTGATGGATACGAGAACAGTCAATGCAGCTAGTTACTTGGATCTCCTGGCAACCGACGTGAAGGAAAAGGTTTAATCTAAGCGAAAGACGCATGGAAAGTGGGTAGCCTTTCTTCAAAACAATGCACGTCCTCATACACCCTAAACAGCAATGGAAACTCTCCGAAAATTGAAATGGAATCTTCTGCCTTTGGCTCCAAGTCTTACAAGGCATGGGGTTTGCAAGCAACATCGCGATTGTTTGGGAGTGGAAACGCCGCCAACCAAAAGCCTTTTTTGAAAAAGCATCAGGATGCTTCTAAAATGTTGGAAAAATGTGTTGACTCTGGAGGGAAGTACGTTGAACACTGATCTCTGCAAGTAAGCGTTTGGTAGTTTAGCTCTTTTGTAAAAAAATGAGTCCCGGTTACATTAAAACCATCTTGTATTTTATTAATTAAATTGTCGTAACATTAACTGATTGTCACTATATTATAAGACAAATTATAAATCGTCTTGAAGTTAATAAAAAAGTGATATTTTTTATATTAGACAGATTTTATGAAAAAAAATTAAAAAGGGGTTTTCACCTAACGCAATAACATAGGCGCTATATGTAGGTGGAAAAAGGATAGGCAAACGGCTACAACCAGTAATAAGAGCTCTTATACTATGACGTCGCCAATTTAAATTATATATCTTAACAACATAAATTATATTGATTTCTTTTTGTTCAGTTTATGCCAATATGCTCAATTACATTGCTTTTTAAACTCTTATTATTAAAAAGCTTTATTTTTCAAATTTAGAAATATTGTAAATTTGTGTTTTGAGCCCGTCTTTGTATAATTTCTATAGATTTTATAGTTTATTGAAGATTTTTATTGCTTTCTATTAACTTTTTAAAAATACCTGAAAATCCTTTTTAACTCGCTGGTTATTTAAGAACAGACTTTGTAAATGTTGTTGAGGGTTAAAGTAAACTTAAATAATTTTATCAGCATATTTTTTATTTAAAGATTTTTTTGGTAAACTGTACAATATAAAATAATAAATATGTACGTGTAGGGAATTTAATAATGTATAGGAAATGACACTTATAAATTTATTAGCATGAATAATCCAACAGTGGGAATTATTTCTCAATTTGTAGCAAATTAAAATGTCGGCTGTTGCTATTACTCGCAAGGATACACGCGAGCTGTTATAAAAAAGCCACGGTCGCCCTGCAATTGCATGCTGATTATAGTTACCTCGAGCGTTTAATGTAGGCGCTTAGAATAAGCAACAGTTGATCTTAGATGTTAATTTTTTCTGATTTTCAATCGTTTTTACAGCATTATCGGGGAAGTATGAAGTCTTTGAATACGGGCATAGTAACGTTATTGAACTATGGAAAGCACGTACCACCTGCAGTTTCACACGTTACGCTAGCGCACGAAATAGGGCACAATTTTGGTTCTCCGGTAAGTACTTTTCTATTGGGTATTCTTTCAAAAATTCATGAACGTTTTGTGAATAATAATGCTTGGCGATTTGTTTTAAAAAATTCATTTTTCACGTAAGTTATTTAAATAATAAAAATTCTACAAAAGTGTAAAGGGAATAACAATATACCTAACGCTTACAAAGCAGACGGTAACAAACGTACTGTAATGGGTTTTACTCATGAAGAGTGTAATTAATGCAAATTTCTTTTGTATACAAAGCATGACCCTGAAATATGCACCCCTGGAGGTGAGGACGGCAACTTCATTATGTTTGCAAGGGCAACATCTGGAGACAAGAAGAACAATAACCAATTCTCTCCCTGCAGTCTTAAGAGCATTAACCCTGTCCTTAACTTTAAGGCGCGCTCCCCCAAGGGATGCTTTACAGGTATTTAATTACTTATAAATAATGAAACTTTGTGCCGTGATTGTTTGAAATGATTAATTAAATTACGTTATCTAAGTTTTAAAATAATCCATCTAAAATTAGATTTTTTTTTCTAGAACCACAAGTATCATTATGTGGTAATGGAGTGGTAGAAGAGGGAGAAGAATGTGATTGTGGATGGGAAGAGGATTGTCGAGACGAGTGTTGCTTTCCCCAAAGAAGATATCCTCCAATGGATGAACCACCTTGCCATCTTACTCCTCGAAGCGTTTGCAGTCCTTCTCAGGTATTTTAAAATTAGATTATTTATTTTACATGTGTAAATCAAAAATTTTAGGGCCCTTGCTGTACTCCACATTGTCAAGTTAAATTTGGTGATAAATGTAGAGATGATAATGGGTGCAGAGATGCAAGCTTTTGCAATGGAAGGGGACCTCAATGTCCCCCATCAGTTAATAAACCTAACAAGACTATATGCAATCAAGAATTTGTTTGCTTCATGGGGGTTAGTACAATAACATCCAAAATCTACTATGTTGCTTGTTTACATCTGCTTCGTATTTAGGAATGTACAGGATCGATCTGTTTGGCGTATGGATTGGAATCATGTCAATGTATCCCAACCGCAAATGACCCAAAAACAAAGGCCTGTGAATTATGTTGCAAACTTCCTGGAGAAAATCAGCCCTGCATTTCATCTTTTGAGTGGAACGAAATGCCTTATGATGTCCCAGACATGTACTCTAAGCCAGGAACTCCATGTAATGATTATAACGGATATTGTGATGTATTCCAAAAGTGCCGAGAAGTTGATCCTTCTGGACCTCTAGCTACGCTTAGAAAGCTATTGCTTTCTGAAGAGAGTATAGCGAGCTTCAAAAAGTGGGTTTTGGATTACTGGTATGTTGTCGCCTTGATAGTCGTTGGAGTGATTTCTATTTTGGTAAGTGATTCAAATTATTTCTAGGAATATTTATTTATAGTTTAATTTCATTCTCATAGCAAAAGATTATCATAATAATTCTAATGTTAGATTCATGTAAGTTTGCTTACTATAAAAGTAATTTGCGCTAGTCGTTAGGGCTAAATTTAGTCAATATATAATTATATGTTGACATCTAATTAAAATTATTCTTTCAGGTTTTCAGCACAAAACTACTAGGTAAAAAGCCTAACATAAAATTGAAGTCAGTGACCATTATGCATAGCTCAACAGCCGAAGCTGTACGCTTGCCTCCAGATGGAGAAGGAGGCGTCACAGTGCACCCTGCAGTTCGGTCAAAGGTTCCACTAAAACGCAAAGTGCGTGATGGAAAACTTCGCAAGAAACATAAAATTAAGGATAATAATAATAGCAAAAGCCCAAGTAAATCTAGAAAGTCCCCCAAAAAGAAGAAGAGAGTTTCCGCGCCTGTTGGAGCAGAAGAAAGCCGAAAGAAGGAAGGTGACGCTGCAGTCATAGAAGTGCCACCTAGCAAGGTTAGGAAATCTCCCCAACATATCGCAGCAACAAAGAAGAAGAAGAGGAAGAAGGAAGTAATTGATTACAGCTCCACCCAAGGCGACATTGATGGTAAGAAAGGCTTGCTTAACGGTGAAGTCATGCAAAACTCGTTAACTCCAGAGGCAGATTCAGTTGGAAAGGTACAAAACTGGCTGCTAAAATCGCAGTTGGCTTTACCAAAATCTAAATCTACTCCAGCTGGCTTAACAGATAAATCCAGCCGGAGTCCTCATAAAAAGTTAACCACCAGACCTAGGCCAGACAAGAGCAAGGCGCGTAGCTTAGGAAATTTACCTAGTGATAAAGAAAAAGTGCGTTTGCAAGTTGTATATAAACCACCTTTTAAGTTTAGTGTTAAGTTGCGAAAACCAGAGAAAACCAGTGTAGTTATCGAAAGGCACGTGGAACGCTCGAACAAGAAGGTTGATGCTAAAAGCAATGCTAGAACAGGTGTGCTTGTTCGGACAGTTAAAGAACATGACCACAAATCTCACAAACAGCCAAGTAAACATTTGGCAGGCCAAAATGTGATCAGCGAACTGCCTGCGGTGAATCCCTCTACTACTAGTCCGTTGCAAGTCGACATTCCTAATACCAAACTTCCAAATGATATTGATTCTAATGTACATACCGTCCAATCTGACTTAGAAGTTCTGCTTTCCGAAAGTGAGTTCCTATTTTCGGATGACTGACACATCCCATTCTCCTTTGTTGCCCTATTGATTTCTCTGTTTTACAAGGCTGTGGACATACATTCCGCATGTTTATGGTTTGCTAATGTGAAACACTTACTTTAATTATTTAAACATTAATATGTACACGTTTGTATTTAAGTTATAAGGTGGTTGGTGATGGTTTTATTTCATCTATTTCTAATATCAGTCACATTGTCATATTATGACTGCAAGTGATAATCAGATTTATATTTAAAATAATTTGTAAATAGAAGAGTCCTTACTATTACATGACCAACTACCTTTTAATAAATATGAACAGTGTGTAAACTAACCAATTAATATTACCTACTTAATGAAAATGTACATAATCGCTTCTTGTAACGATATTTTTACAGTGCCATTTTGTACTGTATAGGTATCTGCATGTGAGAAAGGAGAATTGGTCAAAAATCAGTGCAATTGCTTGTCACTGTCATGTGTGAGCATTTCTTGTAAGATAAATTTGTGTCAAATCCAGGACAATTTAGTGTGCCAAATAAATAGTTTGTTAAATTGCCTCCTCACAATATGTTGGTTGGTAAAGCGCAACATACACTTGTTTCACCCTATTGTTCTGTTCTACACATGTACACATGTACTTTCTAAATTCCGGCTCTTCCACTTCCACAATTAATTTATTGTTTGTACTTACAGCTAGTGGTTAAGTGATATTTTAAGTTGTATTAACAATAGGGCAGTATTTTATTTTAGTTATGCAATTGTACTTAAATGTTTTATGTATTAATAAAAGCGACATTTTTACAACTTTTTAAACTTTGAAATATTATATTTAGTGTGATAGTGTCATACAACTTTTAGATCGGGAAAAAATGGGTAAACTTTTTCTTGTGTAGTTGTGAATTTGGCTAGATTTGCACAGTTATTATTAACTAATTTTAACAAAGGGTTAGCTATTTGAGTTGTCCAGTGATAGCTCATCACAACTATAATAGCCAAATACTTAAAGATAGATAAAATGTTTTTTTTAGATTTGAATTTGACAACCTTCAAATATGGAGCAGAGGTAGTTTGTGCTGCCTTTGGTTGATATTTGTTTCTAACTTTTCCTATAAGAAAAAAAGTAACAAGTTACGCTAGAGACACAAATATGGCATCAATAGACATGTCTAATCTTATTAATAAAGATTCTTATAAACATTTCCCTATCCAGTTAACAGTCTAAGAGAAAACAAATTATTATTAGTTTCTCAGTTGTGCATCTGATGATGAAACTAGATGTATCATCACATCTTGCTATGATGCCTCTTAAAATGTAGCCAAAAAATTAATTTGTAGATTTAACATATTTTATAAATTCCTTCTAAATCTATCATAGTATCATTTACAAGAAGCAAAAGTTACTATTTTCTTTTAGGTATCTTTAGAGGGTGCAGAGGTTGTGTTGGAGAGGTAGTACCTTTTGTTATGGACGGTCACTCCAAGTGACACAAGTAGGCAGAGGTTCAGACAACTGATCCTCACAAGACACCCAACTCTACCTCGTTGGCTCCAAGCGCCACATCCCGCTTAATTGTATTGATCTACAGGCTAAATCAAGTGGGTCTATCCAGATATGGAGATGATGCTGAGCAGCAGTAGTATCACTAATGACATAACGCCCATGATAAATACCATCGGCAAGTATATATACTCACAGGCAACAATCGAATAATGATTCAACTAGCTGTAACACTGTGATGTGGAAAGGCGAAAGAAACTACCACACTATTCTCCCATAAAAACAATTATAGCATCACAAGGAAAATCATACCATATTATTTATCATGGGAATCAGAACCTGAGATATGGCAGGAGAGAAATTTCATGATTAAGCTGCAGAGCCTCCCAGGTTGTCATCCTACAAAATCCCTGTAATAAAGATTAAACAAAATCGAATAAAAATTTATTAGCAAATATCAACAACTCAAGTTTAAAGATTGATACTTGGAACACAAAGAGACTATATTTCTCTGGCAAACTAAACAATGTCATCAAGGAAATAGAGTACTAGGACTTAGCTTAGTTAGATGGCCGAAATGGGAAAAACTAATACAAAAAAGCAACTTTGTACTATTCTGGAAACAGTCTCCCAAACCACTACAACCGAGTTGGCCTTTAGTGAACCAAAGAATAAACAACTCAATAATAAATTTTGTGCCATACTCAGACTGAATAGCACTGTTACAAATCAAAGCCTATTCCACTATTATAAATCTCATCCAACTACAGACGGATCCAACGTAGAAATATCAACAATGTATAGAGATCTAATGGAATTGAAGGAGAGAATGAAAAAGAATGAAGTTTTAATAATAACAAGAACGGTGTAATACCGTAAACGAAACTTTCCACAGCGGTGAGAAATCGTAACGGTCACTTCTGGTTGCCATTAACCAATTTGACTTAAAATCAATCCCTTGGAAGGTACTGACCTAAGATGTGTGTATGCCAAGTTTGAAGTGAATCCGTTGAATAGAACGGAAGTTATAGTGTCTCCAGACACACAGACAGACATGAATTTTCGAAATCATAACGGTCACTTCCGGTTGCCGTTAACCGATTTGGCTGAAAATCAATCCCATGAAAGGTACTGACCTAAGATGTGTGTGTGCCAAGTTTGAAGTGAATCGTTGAATAGAACGGAAATTATAGTGTCTCCAGACACACAGACAGACATGAATTTTCGAAATCATAACGGTCACTTCCGGTTGCCGTTAACCGATGTGGATGAAAATCAATCCCATGAAAGGTACTGACCTAAGATGTGTGTGTGCCAAGTTTGAAGTGAATCGTTGAATAGAACGGAAATTATAGTGTCTCCAGACACACAGACAGACATGAATTTTCGAAATCATAACGGTCACTTCCGGTTGCCGTTAACCGATGTGGATGAAAATCAATCCCATGAAAGGTACTGACCTAAGATGTGTGTGTGCCAAGTTTGAAGTGAATCGTTGAATAGAACGGAAATTATAGTCTCCAGACACACAGACAGACATGAATTTTCGAAATCATAACGGTCACTTCCGGTTGCCGTTAACCGATGTGGATGAAAATCAATCCCATGAAAGGTACTGACCTAAGATGTGTGTATGCCAAGTTTGAAGTGAGTCCGTTGAATAGAATGGAAGTTATAGTGTCTCCAGACACACAGACAGACAGACAGGATGATAATCTCATTAACTTTCTACTATAAGCTCCGCTGTAGACAGTTAATAATCATGAGGGACTTCAATGCTAAAGTTGGTCAAAGACGTGTGGATGACACTGTAGGAGATTTTGGACTAGGAACACGGAATGAAAGAGTTAACACACTAATTCAGTTTTGCCAAGAAGAGAGATATATAGAAATGGACTCCATGGCATGCGAATATACCCAGGCACAGATATTGGGTTGGGCCATAACCCGGTAATCAGAAACCTCAAGATAAAACTAAAGAAACTGCAATGATTCTTAAAGAAAAGAAATGACATCAATAAGTTGAAGAACGAAGAAATGCATAACCAAGCTTAAATAAAAGTAAACACTGAAATTTAGGACATAGCAAATACAACCGAAAACCCAAATATAGAAGACAGTTGGAGTCATATTAAAAATATGGTTATATGGGTCGAGAACGACGTCATTGGACCACAAACCAATAAAAAGTAGAATCAATGGATAACCAAAGATATTCTGCTATTAATAGAAGAAAGACGAACGTACAAAAACCAAAACTAACAAGAATATAAAGAAAATTAAAAACAGATTTGAAATGAGATCCATATAGCAAGAAAAGAGGGGGCTAAGAAGTAAACGCAAAGAAATAGAACGCTTAGAAAAAAAAAACACGATTACTTTGATATTCACAAACTTGCAACAGAAACTACCAGGCGAATAAAATATCCAAGCCTGATGAGACTTAACAACGACAATAATACTATAATCACAGACTTTAATGTACTCTTTGACGACAATAGTATCGACTATATGGTAAGATTGTTTAATGCTGTCTATGAGACTGGTCGATTACCTAGAGATTGGCTACGGTCTGCCTTTATTCCTATCCCCAAGAAAGTTAATGTTAACAAATGTGACCAATTCCGTATGATCAACTTGATGAGTCGCGTTCTCAAGATATGCTTAAAACTGATACTAGCTAGAATACATAGAAAATGTAAAGAAGACATGAGCTGTTGTCAATTTGGATTTCAACAGGGCTTTGGTACTAGAGAAGCGCTTTTTAGCCTTACGGTAAAAAAATGTCTGGAAATAACAGGCAGCATGAGCACAATACCAGCAGCAACAATGGAGTCACTGCTGGATCCCCCTCTGCTTCATTTTGAAATAAGGGGAAAGAAAAGAATGACTCGTTATAGACTGCGCAAACCACCCATTTGCAAATATACTATGTATCTTTTAATAGTGGCTTAAAATTTTTTTCCAGCGTATATTAGATTTTTATAAGCTATGCTTAAATTACATCAAGAAGAAAGATGTCTCTTTGTGAGATAGATGCTTAATAAATATAGAACTTTTATTCTTATTGGAAACTAGACCTATAATGGAACATACAATTTCCCCTAGGTTTCTGGGATATTTTATATATTTGCCTAAATTAATATGTACACTAATACAAAATCTAACATTATTTTTAAAACTTTTTATACAATATATATGCAACGACTTTGATTGACAGAATTGTCTGTCCCTCTTTAATGGCAATACTTTAGGAATATAGGATGATATGATTTTATAAATATTAGCATATATTTTATGTAATTGTTTAATGTGTTAGTACAAGTTAATGCTGCCTGTAGTTCTAATTTCTCTTCTTAAATAACTAACAAGAATTTCTGTCTACAAGAGTTAACTGAGATTACCAAAAAGATGTACTTTGCTGAAGGGTACAAGGGAGACAGTTGTATGTTTGAATGTATATGTAGCTTTAGAAGAAAAGTACAAAAGTACAACCAAACCTCATTTGGAGTTTTGCAGACAAATCTTAAGAAACCTAGTGAAAACTATCAGTTGGAACTTACAATAGTATTATTATTATAATCGTCTGGTTTGATAAGTTGTTAAAACACCTCATTCTTAGTTCAATAGATACCAACATTGGATTTAAGGTCTAGTATACACTTTGAGTTAAATTGAAGGACTAAAAGAAACATTTTATATACTTCGAGAAGAGCAAGAGTAGATTCCAGTTAGTTATAGAATGTTGCTACATCTGTAGAGTTGCTGTACGAATTTGTAATTCTACATCTATGCATAATAGCATTGTAATCTCTGAGTTGAGCATAGAGAGTGAATTTAAAAACTGAATTGATTTTTGCAATATAATTTCTTGAAATTAGAGGTTTGTGATAATTAGAGTAAATATATTGGTATAAAAAATAATACAGGTAGAGATGAACAATCAAACCATGCCTAACTAGAAATATTTTCAAGTGTAGGCTTTCTTCCATAAGCTCAAAACCAAAATACTTGAATGTCTGAAATATGTCACTCATGTCTATAATTCTACCATTGATATGCAACCTTTATTATTAATTATTTAGCGGATTTTGTTATAAAATACTTCTTGCGTTAATATAATGTAGCCTTTAAGCTGAGTTTTTTGAAATGGGGAACCAACGGTTGGAAAATCTTATTGCAAGTGCTACTTGATCTTGAGGATGAAATATAATTAAGAAACCTGTTTTGTAAGCTGCATTAATTGTTGTTGCATATGAACAATTTACACTTCATAGCAACAACTTGCAATAATTTACATCTTATAGTGGGTATTCAAAGTGATGATTTTTGCATGTCTTTTGGAGGCGCATGAGATTTTGTCACACTCTTGAAGATTCCCGATATTTGATATGCAAAATCACAGGTTTTCGATGTTTTTGAGAAAGGTTTCCCTAATTTCTACTGGAGTTCCGTACAGCAATGATTTGATGTGCCTCCGTAAGAACAAATCTAGAAGAGTGAGTTTTAGCTATCATAGTGGCCACAAAATGAAACCTTTTTTTTCAATCCATTGATGAAGGAATTTGGTTGTTAGATGGTCATGAACATTGATATCGAAGTGGGCAAGCCTACTATCAGGTTCAAACTATATCCTTATTTCGGCCAGTGCCTTCAAGCAGCCAGACATACGTGCCGAGCTATACCTGTGCTATCACAACAGCTGAGCCGCAGCCTTGCTTAAGGCCAGGCAAATTTATTTATTCAATAATTTTATTTCTATTAAATAAAATCCATATCGAGTTAACTAACAAGAAAACAGGACCGGTCTCGTAATTTCTTTGCCTAACGGTGAACTATGAATGTTTTAACTAGTATTCGGGATGAGCGAGAACCTTAACCAAATAAATTCAAACAACATGTTCTTCAATCATCATGGACAGTACCAGCTAGTCATGCAAATGCAAAATTTTCAAAATCAACAATTTCAAACTAATTTGTCTTTTCCGTCGCCATTACAAGTCCCTATCATGACAATACCACAAACTGCTACGAATTATCAACCATTGCCAAACCAGCAACAGTTTGATCTGCAAATACCCACCTTTCAACCAACAATCAGCTCTTTTTCATTACAAAATCGTATGACAAATATTCAAGCTAATTTACACAATTTTGAGGAGACCAACTCAGTCTCTGAAACGGCCACTAGTTATTTAATGGAAGAAGAGAGTAATAATGAAGATCCTCCAGAAACTTCCCATCCATGGTAAGTAATAAAAAAAAAAGAAAACGTTCCAATACAATAGCTAATAAAAATGTTGAAGCAACACCTGTGGTATCCACAAATAATTGATTCAATCCATTAACAAACGAATCTTCAGAAATTACCATTCCTAGTCCCAATAATTCTCCCAAAGACCCTAAACCTCCTCCAATTTTTATATATGGAGTAATAGACTATAAAAAGATGATCGATAATTTATCATAAATTACTGAAGAAGAAACCTATTATTCAAAAGCACTCACAAACGACACAATAAAAATAAATGCTAATATGTCCGAAACCTATAGGAAACTTATCAGACACCGTAATGAGGAGAAAATTATACACCACATATACCAAATGAAGTGGGAGATGACCTATAGGGTGGTTATTAGAAATCTCCACTATTCAATACCTATCGAAGATATAAAAAAGATATAGAAGCTAAAGGTCACACCGTATTCAATATTATCAACATACGATAATTAGCAAGCAACCGCTAATGCTATTTTATGTCGATTTAGAACCTAGAAAAAATAATAAAATATATTTATAGTATAGAATTCATAGGACATAAAAAAAGCAATATCATACAATGTACAAGGTGCCTACTATATGGTCACTCCAAATCTTACTGCAAACGACCATACGAATGTGTTAAATGTGGAGGTAACCACAACTCCACACTGTGCCAAAAATCCAAAAGCACTCCAGCAAAGTGTGCACTCTGTGGAAAAGATCATTCTTCGAATTATAAAAGTTGCGAAATATATCAACAGTTAGAAAATGCAAGAACCAAATCTAGAGGAAATAATAATCAAAATCGTGATCAACTCCAAATTCCACATATCCAAACACCGAACCAATCAATACAACAACAACCAAGAACGGATTTTCGAACATATGCTAATGCTGCACAAGGGCTAAATACAGCAAATCAAGGTAATGACTTCAGTGGCCAACTCAACCATTTCCTTACCGAATTCAAAGCAATGTTCGATCAGTTAATCTCCCAAAACGGCATTATACTAAATATGCTATCAACTGTCATCAATAAACTAATCCATTAATGGACATCTCATCTTTACGTATAGCTCTCTGGAATGACAATGATTTGGCAAATCACAAAACAATTGTAACACGCACAAAGCTCCTGGATTCGACCTTTTAACTGGCCAGATTCTTAAGAAACTATTAACAATATTAACTAGTATTTACAATAGTATGATAAGATTCACCTATTCCCCATTTCTTGGAGATTTGACTGGTAACCCACCTAATTCAACTTCTTCATACCATCCCATAAGCCTGTTTCCTCTGCTATCTAAAATATTTGAAAGATTACTACTAAAGGGACTGGAGACTGATATTAACCTGAACGAGATGCTACCTAAACATCAATTCGGATTCAGAGAACGACACTCCACAATACACCAGTGTCACAGAATTGTCAACGAGATCATAAGAAGTTTGGAAGAAAAAAAGATTTGTGTCACAGCATTTTTAGATATTGCTCAAGCTTTTGACCGTGTAAAATTATACAACGACTGCAGTCCAAAATCCTACGCATGATTCTAAATACGCCTTGGTATATAAGCAATTGGCCATTCCTACAGTTGATGAAGAAATCCAAAGATTCAGCACCACTTATTTCCGCAATCTTCCAGGGCATCACAATAAGGAGGTTAACCACCTAATGAGTGAACTAGCCGTATCTAGAAAACTGATATACAAAACTAAATTACTTGAGTATCACTTATATTACCTTTGTCATACATAAATCATATATGCAGAGTGGTTGCTGGATCACTTCTCCCCTCATGTTGTACCTACTAATTATCCTATTTACTAAATGTTCTCATAGAACATATTGTAATTTCTAAAAAAAAAAAACTTCCTTTTGGGCAGCATATCTTTAATGAACCGCAACTAATGTGGACTATTCAAACTGAATAGTAGGAAATAAGTCTTGTACAATTACAGCACATGAGTTTATAAAAAATTGTTACTAGTACTCAAACATGAAAGCGGTAAATGGATTTTATCTCTTAAAGCATGGCTACTGTGGCTGTTTGAAAATACTACCACAGATGGAACAGTTATTATAGGTGAACAGAACAAACAGTACAACGTTTGATACAGTAGCACTGTATAAACTGGACATCATTTGACTCTATTGTTTGCACCCGTAGCAGGTGATAGGGATGCAACTGATGCTTTTTCAGTACTTGCCACACAGTATCCTTCTAACTAAGCACTTCATGAGCACGTTGATGATGCTTTTAACAAACGATCCAATACATACTTTAGATTCTAGTATGCAAACAGTTATTTGTCTAGCAACCTGACCATTTGGTACAAAACGATCTAGTATGTTTGGCGATTTGGATGACGACTGTTGCGAAACTTTTTCTCTATGTTTATTTTGATTTCTGTCTAAAGTCATGTTTTATAGATAGTAAATATAAACTGCAAACAAAAAATGTTATCAAGAAAACAACAATCCACTGTGTTATTATATAACAAGCGAACAAAATCAAACATTGTTTGTTATGAAAACCAAAGCAATTGATAGAAATATTCCTCAAACGCATTTTTCTCAAGATTTTCTGGAGCCTGAACTAGTCTACTATACCATCTATATTTTTATGACTACCAGATATTCTGTATATTTCACTTATTGAAATGGAAATTAATATTTTCAGAGCAGTTGAATAGAAATACTACCAAAAGTTAAATGCGTTTGGCTATAAAATAGTACTAATAAAGGTATTTAACTGCATACTTGCAATTATATAAGATCTTACATAGTTATATGGTTATATTTGGCTATACAAATGATATTTCTCATATGTTACATATTGATACATATTTCTAATATAATGAATCATATCTTCGGTAGCTTGTCATTTTATTAATTTTATATAGAGATAGTCTAATTAGTAACTTCATTAGTTTTATCCTATTTAGTCCATTATCTTTTTACAATAAATAGCATTCATATATTTACGACTTCACATTATCTTTAACACCATAGATGTAAGACTGACTTACTTCAATACCATTCTTAATTAGGCTGTGATATCAGCGCCGCATGTACGCAATAATGTGATATAATTTTGCTATGGCCTCTCTCGTAGTGTAGCTCTTCAAGAAAAAGTTCATAAGATTGATGACGAATAGAAATCAACTCTAATAGAATATAGCTATTTTCAGCCATAAAAATACTTCACTGACAATATGATCTAGCACAATTCAAGATTGTAACGTGACCAAATTCCTGAAAAGATAAAACTTCGTCACATTAAGTGACTTGAAGTAAAAATGTTTGCTGTAAATCTATTAAAATGCAACCGTTAACAAAGTTTCATACTACTCTTATTATTTTAGGGCATTTTTGATAAAAACCTATTCGCTATGGAATCAGGTAATTTTCACAGTAAAACATTTAGAAAGACCCGATTTCAGAAAAGCTGGAATTGTATTAATTCATATTTTGACAAGTCTACAGAATGATATAATAAAGTAATTCTCAGTATGTAATTATTTAAAAAAAGTTTTATTTATGTACAGTTTCTTAATATTGTTAATGGTAATTTTTAATTTACTTAAATATCTATATTAATATGTCTATTAAGTACCTATAGAGCTATTAAAGGTAAGATGTGATAGCTAATTAAAATATTTTGACTCTGGAACGATTAATCAATTTATGTGAATTTCTTGAGAACAATTTCTAATAAATTAATGCAGTCAATGAAATTATTATTATTGAAATAATAATAGTAAGACTCTAACGCCCCGCATGGGAGCACGGCCTACAAACTGAGTGGTTAAGGTTTTCTTATGCTGCTTTCTCTGCCCGCTCGTCACGCGTCATCTGTGATGCCGGGCGATATGGCAAGCACCGCGCTTTAGACGACCGCCATTATCATTCTTTGTTCGATTGAACACAGGTACTCGATTATTTTTAGTGACTGAGTAAGGCCACCCGCCAGGCATCAGAGAGCACCGGGAATTGAACTGGGATCCGTCAGCATTGCAGTCTGCCCCTCAACCACAAGTCCACGTTGGCTTTATTATTGACATACAGCAGTGAAAATAGTTTTTAAGATTAGGGAAAGAAAATCTGGAAGAAAAACTTTTGATGGACTGTAAAAAACAAAAAATCTGTATATGTGTAGGTGGATATAGTGAGTAATTCCAAAGATCTCCATCAGCTTATATAGCTTAGAAACTGTAAAAATTCTGTGATCGAAGCTGTAGGATAATTTAGTCTGTCATAAGAAGTAAAAAAGATAATATAAACTTCTCTTCCAAACCACATAGATTTTGTAAACCCCTACCTCACTAGGCTTTTCAGAAACATGAGTTTGAACAAATAAAGATTTATCTTGAGATAAATAGATGATCCTATAAGATCATGAGTATATTAGAAGAGGTTTAAGATGTATTTGTGATCTATTTGGTTATATTAGGATATTAAAGACTTACGGGACATAATAATAATGGATATCTTAGACCGTTCAAAATATATTTAAGAAAAGACTATATGGGAAAAGAACAGTTGATATGCCATGGTTGAGGCGAAAAGATACTGCTACTCTATATAATATGATAACTTGGAAGAACACAGTTTAACGGAGTAATATCTGGTTACAATATATAAATTATATTTAAATAGATATAATATAATTTTTGTGCAATAATTTATAAAATTCAAATACACAATATAAATTAATCAAAATTTAGTATTGTATAAAAATGTTGAATAATTTTATTTACAAATGACAGTACTCTAAATCCATAAAACCTACCCTGCCTATCTTACTTGATAACAGTCTTGGTAAACGTTTATATTAAAGCAGATTATCGGTGTTGCCTGTTTCTTCAACTTATAGGTTGTTTTAGAGACTGGTTCTAACATAATTTGCTTTTAGATATCAGTATTAGCTATTTTAGTTATAGATAAGCTTATTATTTGTATTCAAGTAACTTTCATTGATGTGTACTGACAGTACTTGGGTGTATCAGTTTTATCAGTATAAAACAAAAATAAAATATCTTACTATAATCATGTGAGTATTTTGGGGTTTACCTGGTTTTTGCAGTTAGTTATTAATGACTGAAATTTCTTTAATATGGTGTGCTCTCCTATATGGTTGAGAAGATAAAGTCAATATAACTATATTCTATTCTGTGCTATCTGCTGTTTCTAAATTATTTCAGGTAACTATAAGGTAGCTAGGTAGTCTTTTAATTTATGTCTGATTTGTGTTACAGTTTTATCACTACCAAAGAATTATCAGTCAATTAGACACATTGCGTTGGAATACTAACAGGAAAGAAATGTATTTAAAAGACCCGAAAAAGTATTTTAAAACAGTGGAAACTTCACACGACATCTTTTAATTAACCAACAAGAGATCTTAGTACTGCGACTTAAATTTTCAAAATTCATTTAACAAGCAAAATGAACAAAAAATTTGTAAAAAAATGCAAGCCCATGCCAGTAACTTTAGTAACTTTAATTGTTGATTTGATGATGCTAATTGATAAATGAAAAAGGAAATTACTTTAATTGCAATTATGTGTTCTGATAGATGAGACAGTAGAAACTACATAACTGTGAAAATGTAATTTTTCTGTGTAAATGCCTTTTTTAATTATATAAATATTGCAAATTTACAATCTACTACAGAATATATCAATAGAATAATAAGTAAATAATATGACAGGGTTGCTATATATCATGAATTGGGTGTCGTTCACTGATGGGTCTTCAGGATTCACTTAACGAGGTGTTGCGATCACTACCTTTTTAGACATCTATTTACGGGTTGGTAGGTCGTTGTAGAGGTTGGCGATGAGTTGACTCAATATGGATTCAATATGCAGGGTTTGATTGCTGACGAATCATTGAACATTGTCCAGGATACACAGCGTTTTTTATTGAAAGAACTGCAAGATCTTGATGTTTGAAAGTTCACTTCATCCCCACAGTTTGATTACATAGGCCCATACAGACATTAAGATGACTTTATACAATATCAGTTTGTTTTTTATACTTAATTACGATTTATGTCTAAGTAACCAGTGCATATTTTTTGTTTTTAGCTTGAGTTGTTGGGTTTTTATATAAATTGAAGGCATTGGCCCAGTCATTGACGTAGAAGTGGAGCTGCTCGAATTTCAGAATGTTCAGGCCGCCGTTCTTGTCCAAATTAAACAGCCGCACTACGAACTTGCAGACTCCATCCGAGAAGTCCTTACCCTGGAAAGTCTCAAATGCCTGCTTCAGCTCCTTGGTGATGATTTTGCCAGTGTTGTGCGTGTCCATAGTCTGAAACCATTTCGCGACCTCGACATGCACCGAGGGCAGCAAGTTTTTATAAAGGTTCTTTCTCCGTCCGCGCAGAAGTGTGGTCATGGGTTTCAGACTAATCCTTTTCTACTAGAGTATTGCTGAAACGAGAACGCGTTACCGAAGCTTCAATGGGTGTTTTAAATATATCAGTAATATTTTTATTTGTTTTTCAATACTAAAATTTTGTGTTTGACGTATGACACCACTTGACTAAAAAATAAGATTTTAAAAGGAAGTAGATTTGATGGGGCATTTTTAATTTTATTTTATACAAAAGTCCTCTGTGCCAAACTTCATCGAAGACTTGTTGTACGTCTAAGAACATTAAAGCACCCATTTTTTCCTTCAAGATTATTTTTGATATAGTTAACTATGTTGGTGGCATTATTGTATAGTTGAGTTGGTCTCACGGATCCCAAAATGATGCAAAAGAATTAGTTCGTCTAATGGTGTTATTTCCTTGAATTTGCCTAGTAATAACCTTTTAAATAATTTAGGTATGAGTAGTAGCAGGTTTATGGATTTCTAAGAGCGTGTTTCTTGTGGAAGTTCCCCTTTTTTGCGATCATGATTATTTTGGCGTATTTCAATTGAGTGAGCAAATAAGATATGGTCAGTGTATGATTAAATATTGTTATTTTAAATACTACTGCTTTTTTGGTAGATATTTTAGTCAGTTCTCTACCGTAAGATCATAGCCCGAGGCTCTATATGAGTTGGTTAATCTTATTGACCAGGCGATCTCAGATATTCTTCTATTTCTGCTTCAAAGATTTGGTTGTTAAATGGTAATGTCACCAAAACTTGAGCAAGGTGTTCTTCTAAGGTGCTTGCCTTTTCTTCGTTAGATCTAGCCCAGCTTCTATCTGGTTTTCTTAGAGGTGGTACAAGGGCATTAGGCCATTTGAGTTTTTTTGTCACTTTCTAGACGGAGTAATCTACTGGTGATAGGTTAGATGTGGAGTACCTGAATAGTCGGTGAGTTAAATTGTTTAGGATGGTCTTATCTTTAGGATTTCTGGATCTTTGGCTTTTGTCACGAGCTCTACGTTTTTGTACTACTAGCTGCCTTATATGTAGCCATTTTTGTGGACTTCTGGTGCATCTATATGTTCTGTTGGTGCAGTTTTCCAAGCTTGGATTGGATTTGTAAGGTACTCCATTGCTTCATCGATTTATATTGTTGTTTATGAGAAATTGGAATTGTTTTCAGTCAGTCTTTGTGGTAATAGCAATGGAGTTTTCTAAATAACATTTGTAATCGAGGTAATTATTGTTGTCAACTGTTATCTGAAAATATATCTAAGGTAACGGCACCTATAGTGGACACTATAAGGATTTTTTTTTACTTTTTCTACTCATACATCTAAGTTTTTAAACAAACAACAAAGATAGATGTTTACTTACGATCTTTGTGTCTTCCTCTAACAGATTAAAATGCACGTTTATCCTTAACTTAAGCGTAGGATTTGTTTTTTAATTTTATATCGGATATGGTTTTGGCACCTGAAGTGGACAGTGAAAACTATGATGATACCTAAAGATGACATTTTTGGAATCTAAAGATGACAGCTCACTTTTTGAACTTTTTCTAATTGTTATAGCGCTAGAAATTCCTGAATTCCCTCCTCAGTTATTCCCCAACACTTATTTGGGTACAAACATGTTATCTACAGGTACTTAGTTAATTGAACTGTCTTAAAAATTGAACAAAAAAAGTACAATTCGAAATTAATTACTTCAAATCAAACTTGTACCTTGTACTTACTTAAGTAATTGGAAAAATTCAGTACTTAAATGTCATTTACTTAGTCTAATTAAGTTCTTTTAACTCCGGCACTGAAAAAATTTCCCTTCGGCTACTAAATTTGGAAGGCGGCGAAGTGTGGCCTAAAATATCGTCCGCCCAGCTATAAAATAAAATGTCGTCCCTCTTTGGCCATTTTCACAGCCGCCCATTTTTCTTCATTGCCTTCACCTTAGCATCATTTTGGAGAACTTCTATCACTACTCCAGGGAAGACATTCTCGTCGTAGCGCACCGCTACAAATTCACCTTTCTCTTTTTTAGCAGGAAGCAGTGACAGTCCAGTGTTTTCAGCGCCTGAAATATCACCACCCGAGTCACTACCGCCTGAAGATGAATTTAGGCTTATCAGCGATTCATGCTCTGAATCTGTGTCGAGGGAGTCAAGCGATTTTCTTGCACGTTTTTTTGGAGGGAACAGTTTTCTATTGACATTTTTTAATTGTGCAGGTTTAGCTTTGTCTTGTCTCTTTTGTAGGCGAGCTATCAAACGTGCTTTCTTTTCTTCCTCCTTCTTTTCCTTCTCAGCAGATTTTTTTTGTGTATACAACGTCCACTCTGCTGACATGATTACACTAGGCATTTTTTCTCTTGGCTTCCCACCACCGCGTTGCTTTTCTTTAGCTTTAGGATAAAAAAGGCTCCTTTTGAAAAGTGATGGCACGAGTGTGTTTGGACTTGTGAACCACCAAGGTTCCTCAGCTGGATCATCAATACCCACATGTTGATGTAGAGGATAGAACTTTATTTGCAGTGTGCCGGATTTTTCGGTCTCAGGTCTTTGTGTGCAAGCGATCTTCCACACTGCGAATAGACTTCTATCCTCTACATCAACAATCCCTTGGTGAAATAACTTCACTTTTTCGGAACCCACGACTGACTCCAGCCAGTCCAGACGATCATTTTTCCGTATTCGTAAGCTGTCTATCACAGGAGCACTCGGGTTTCAATCGATTTGTACTGCCTTTGGACACTATGGAACAAGTCCACACTTTCTAAATCCATTCTGCAGAATTGAAGGCTGATTTATTCTTTTCTTCAATTAACTCTTTTAATAAGGGTGCAAACGTAGTTTTCGTGACATTTTCGTCGTTGTACATACGATAATTTCGAACTTTCTCTTGCCAATTTATTTTCAAGGTTCGAAACACCGCCAGGTCCATGGGCTGTAGTAAATGTGTGGCATTTGACAGAAGAGCCACAAGCATAATGCCCTTCTTTTTGCAAAGTTGACACAATTTCATTGATAAATGAGAGACGTGCCCATTAAGAAACAATACTACTGGCCTCTCAATTTCATTTTTCAGCAACCGTGGGAAAAATATGTTTGCCATGTATTCATAAAATAGTTGGCAGGTCATCCACCCTTTTTCTGATTTTCCTACACCCCAGTCTTTTGGGGCAGTGTCGTATATCAATGAGGGCACCCTCGAGTAACGTTACACAATCATGGGAGGTGCGAGTTCACCAGCGGCATTGCCTTTTATCAGGACGGTTAAATTTTCTTTTTCGTCGTTCCCAGCACATTGAAATATTGCTTTATCACCTTTAGGGGCCAAAACTTTCCCACCCTTCGGATTCAAGGAAATAGCAGTTTCATCGGCGTTAAAACACGCTGGGTTCCACACTCCTCAAGGATCTCTCTCCAAAATCGAAAAAACTTCTACTTGCCATGCACGACTCGTAGTCAAATTCTGACAAATTCTTTCTGCAATAACAGGGTGCTTGGCCATAAAACAATTATACCATTTTTTGGAAGGTGGCTTTTCAATAAATGTTTCCTTCTTTAGTTCCTTGGCCATATTGCTCACACTATACAGAAGTTGTGATCTTGATAGAGGAAATCCTCTCTTGGCGGGCTCCAACACCCACTCCTCAAGTCCTAATTCTTCTTCCGCGCTAAAAACTGTTGCAGCGCCCATCTTCCTCGAAATTGGGGTTATTCCTTTGAATTTTGAGCGACGTGTTGAACGCGGAATCCTTCACTTTTTTGCAACCCTTCCAAGAGGTTGTCCTTTAGCGCAGTCTTCCAGTGCAGAACGCATAGCATCCTGGTCATACTGCAATATTTTAACCGAAGGCATCTGAAATTAAAATAGTCCCTTAGGATGACACATTGGAACCTAAAGATAATACTGGCTGTCAACTTAAGGTTCCCGTCATAATTACACATTTGTTTTCAAATATATTTCAGAAGAATCTACAGCACTGATGTTTAAGCATTCAATTTTAATACGAGTAAAACAACCTATAGTGGACAGATCTGTCAACTTTAGCGGAGACTTTCGGTTTATGGAACCTGAAGGTGACAATGTCCTGAAAGAGTACACCAAATTATGACAGTGAGTGAAACGTTCCATAAACCTATTCATCAATATTTGTTTTTGTCGGATATACTACCAAAACAAGCAAAAAAAAATTCATGTTTACATTAAACCTTAATTACCGGAAGCACTTACCTTAATTTTTCCGCAATGATTATTCAGAATTCAAGCTATTTTGCAAGTTGTCTTGAAAAAAATTTTTTCACACACAAAACAAAATGGTTGGCTTTGTTTATACTGCTCTTTTGCTATCGTCAATAACAAGGTGCCATATTTCTTATTTTTTCAAGTTTTAACAAGAAGTGTCATCTATTGGTGCCGTGTCCGCTATAGGTGCCGTTACCTTAAGTTGCTTTCAATTTAGCTCTATGCGTCACAAATATCTTTAGTGATTGCAAAGTCCAGTAGGTCCGTAATTTTATTTGACTCGCTAGTTAACATACATTGTAGATTATGTTGCTATATACTGCGGAAGAGTGTTCTTCCTTTGGGTGTAATCAATCTGGATCACCACGCAGTGTGCTTAGAGTTCCAGTCTCCTGTTATAAAAAAACAAGGTCTAATTGGAATAGGAATTCTTGGTATTCTGCGATTGAGATGCTATGTCTAGGTGGACTGTAGATGACTTCGACAGTTAGCGGCCAAGGAAATAAATTTATTTTTACTAAAACACTTTTAATATTAGTTGTATAAAGTGACAATACGTAGCGGTCTATCGCTCTTCTGATAATTAGTGCTGAGTCTGCATGAGCAATTTCTTCGGGAGCTGTGACTCCATAAATTTATAGTGGGGGGCACTTAGGGTCCGAACATAATGTTGTAGAGGTTGTTTGGTTTTTATTATCCCAATTTGAGCATTATTTTTTTCTAATTTATTGGATACTTGGAATCTGCTCCTTGTGCGCTAGTTGAGGATATATTTTCGATTATGTTTGTTTGATGTATTCGTTTTCCTTTTTTAGTAATTGATTTCCAAGGGCGTTTCTTATCAGCCGTCTGAATTTCTAATTATTATTTTGTTTTCATCACTTTCTTTGTTGCGGCTAAATTGTGCGAGTTGTGATAAAGCTGTTGGATAGTTAGTGTTAATGTTAAGCATGTTAGTAAATAGAACTTGATTTTGATATTGATGTTAAAGTTTAGGTATAGGTGTTTGGCTTTTACACATTTGAGATAGTTGAGGGTTTTATTGTGTTTGATTTATCTGATTTGCGCAGATTTGCAGTGGTTGAAGCTGGTTTTGCATTGTGAACATCGATTGAAGATTATTCCAGTTGTTGAATGGACCGGATATAATCCCGGTTTGGAACATTTTACTACTGTCTGTCTTTATATGATAAGCTAAGCGAATTTTAGATTTTACAATATGTACCAATGACTGTGGTATCAGCCGAATGCACTAATCATAATCGACCAACTTTCAGAGAAAAACGAGCAGAAATCGACACGTCTTTTCACTGAATAAATGATGAAGTAATTTTTAGAAGGCGACATAGAAGTATTAAATAACTAGAAAATGAAAAAAAAAAAATTTCACCTTAATGAGGTTTTTCGTTCTTTTATTACATAATAAGACAACTATAGTAAATGTCGATTGACTGCATTAATTCTCTATTGAAGTCCATATTTAGATATACTGCAGGATTACTATATGTTATATTATTTATTATAATAATAATTTTTTGAACAGATTTACTTTAGAAAAAAATATGTCTATAAAACTATGACAAAAAAATCACAAGGGCGTAATAAAGCTGCCTATATTTGTATTATAGGCTAGATAACAACCTTCTAATAAACTGAAAATATCTATTATTCACCTTATTTTTAATGGGATTATTATAATTACAACTACCATACTTATAAGAAGAGCAAAAGTATTACAAAAAAGAGAATATTATCTTTAATATTTATTTAATTCACATAAGTGAAAAATTAGCTGTTGGGGTAAAAATGTAAATAATTTACGTTGTTTTGCTAACGCTACACTTTTATAAATAATGAAAAAAAATAGTGAATTTAATATTACTTTTGGTGTACATATTACAGTTAGCTTACAAGAGCATCTGATCAATATTTCAGGCAGATAACATGATGTACACGTGCGTTGCAAACAAATTAGTTCCTTGAAATGCACTTTAATATGCTTTGCAAATTATAAATTAGTTGCTATGCTGCAAGAGAAACTAGTGGTATTGTTTTATAATTATTGCTGCTTTTGCAAAGACATTTGAAGCGGCGTTACTATGTTTTCACTTTAAATGGCGATCAATCAGTATTCTAGTGACGGCGCGTTTTTCGACATCCTATGAAAGTGGATAAAACGACACCAGGAAACAAAAGTGAGCAACATTGGCAAATTGTTTTCAAGTAATAGCGCGATTATTTGAAAAATATATATATAATACTTGGTCAAGCTTGCCCAAAACTTACTAAAAATTTATCATAGTTGGGTTCATGAAAATTAAAACAAAATACCATGAAATGCTTCTTACCGAAAAATGTGGGAAAATGACGTTCGTAAGCAAGGAAAAATCTTTTTGGACCTGGTCTTGTTTGAAATGGTCTTACTCTGTACATGGAAAGAAACAAATATTCCAGTGTTGTATTCGACAGTTTCTTAATCTGCATGTTTAGGATTTTTTGGGTGAATGAAGATTTGCAACATTAGACTAATTTACAGAGACATTAAATGCAAAATATTAAACTATATGGGAAGTATTCGCTATTTGAAAATGGTATACATCCGATAAGGAAGTGTGATTGTTGAAGAAGATAACAACCCTGAACATTGGAGCTACTGTATACAACTTGGCGGCCACAATCTCCTAACGCCGATCCAAACGAAAAGTTTTCCGCTTCTTACGCTGTAAACTTAGTCACCAGTACGCGAAATCGCTGCCATGCAATATTGATAATAATTATGATTAAACACTTTGTTAAGTTGGGGCATAATAATGTGTCTTGAAAGTATTTCGTTTTATTTCTCAAATAAAAAACATTAAAATTGATCGGACTCTCTGTAGGGCCGAACTATACTATAAGAAAACTATAGAAGTAATAATTAAATATCCAATAAACAACAATCTTATATACGGTAATTTTATACACTTCTTGTAGTGTTTTACAATAGATTAACTGCGGAGTAGTGAAGATTTGACTGTATGAGGCTGTTTTTACGACAGTTTCCTCATATTGGTTAAAGAAAATTTTAATTTCTTAATGTTTGGTTATGATCTTAATAATTTATTTGAGAACCATGTCTCAAAACTAGTGGCAAAACGGTGATGATGGAATAGTAATGAGGTAAATAGATTTGAAACTTCTACTGCGTGCTTATATATTAGAATTGAGCTTACGGCTAGGTTCGATTAACTTCCGGGTATTGATATTGTAATATTATAGAAGTAATAAAATTTCGAGCTCCTCTAGAAGAATCCAAAAGATATTTTGAGGGTATAAATAGCACTCAGCGGAATAGTAGTGGGCAGTTCTGCCCACCCTGAGAATCCCTGTTTGAAGCAGACCATGGGAAATATTTCCACCATCCGCTCTGACAAAGACAACAATCCATTCGTTTCGCCATCAGTTATATTCGTCCCAGAAATGGAAGGGACTAATATTTCCTGAACTCAAAAAGAGGAGACGTGGGAAGAATTGAGCCCGGCGGCACGCGCAGCGATCTCTGGATCCCGTAGAGGTTAAGAGTGCCGTCGCGGAGCACCGTAACGCCGCCTGGGAGAGCAAGCTGAAAGTGCTCGACGCAGTCAACAACAGCCTCTTGAGATTGGTGAAGGTCCTCCGCAACCGTCCAATCCCGCTAACACTGATCCACAGGAAGCGTGGGATCGTTTACATCAGTAAGGATAAAGCTGAGGCCTTCGACGACAACATAGAGCATCAATGCGATTTCAGCTATGACGACGCTGACCTTGGTCATCTCGACCACTTTACTACCCTCGGGGTAGTGGAATGTACCACCGCTGGCATGAGGTCATCGGAAAGGCGATTTCGAACCGGTGTCCTTTAAAGCTCCGTCCTGTTCCCAATGCTATATAACGTATACGTCCGTGACATGCTAATAACTCCCTCCGTTACACTGATCTTGTACGCAGACGAAACGGAGGTCCTGTCCAGCTTGATGAATACCTCCTTTATGACATGTTTCAGGAGAAGCTAAATCCACTAAAAAACTAGTGCGGCAGGTGTAGAATGGAAATCAATCTGGAGAAGAACTTGGTGGTTTTGTTTTCTACCAGTAAAATGCTTCACTGGCGGGGAACCTGTTTGACTTTAAGATCTTCGAATTATCTCGAGGTGATTCTGGACTGTAAGTTTATTTGGAGATCGCACATTTTTAGATGTGGCAGTCACCAAAGCCAAGTTTGCAAGATCAGCGCACGGCTCCCTAATCCATTCTCGGTGACAATTGTCAAGCCACAACAAGCTGATCGTTTATAAAACTATCACCCACTCTATCATGATCTTTACGGCTGCAGTTTAGGACTGGACCACAAAGACATACATAAACAAGCTTCAGACCGTCCAGAATCAGGTTTTAAGAGACATTTTTAATGCGCCATGGTTTATGCGAAACAATGATCTCCACAGAGATGTGAAAATCATGACCATCCTGGAGTTTATCTGACACAGCGCTCAAGTGCTTTACAGCAACTTCATCGTCCTCCATCAATTGAAAGTCGATAGAAGTACTCGTTACAAGTGCCCGAAGATTTTAATTCCTCTGTGAGGTGGCATGGAGGCGGTCTATAGGGCCATCCACTATCCACGCCAGGGTAATCAAGAAAATAGGGGTTAAGGGTTGAACCAGAAACTCCAAGTCTTGTCAGTGGAAACAACATCGGTAATGAGCAGTTGAGCTAGCTAATGCTAGAGCCATTTATGCACAAATTCTTCTAGCTGATTATTGCTTTTAAAACGCTGCCCGGAGTTCTCACTTTACTTTCGAACAGCTAAGACGTGTACGCTCCCATCGCGGCTCGGAAGTGCGACTGTGCTTATCAACGTTCGGTCTCAGTGATAACCGCAAACAAACAACATTCTTTTACATTTTATATTCTGGTAACAAATTTTATTTCATTTATTAAGTTTTAATAACCACAAGCGTATCCCGCACCCCCTCTTTAGGGGGTGACCGCTTCAATCGCCATGTCCAAAATAAACTCAGATCACCTATCTCCACCGATCACCGAGCTACAAAAAAAATATCAATGGCAACCCACTTCTCTAATTGAAAAAAAATAGATATTACTTACCCAGCCATCTGGAACCCTCTGCTGAAGACAAGGATAACTCAACCAAAGAACCACCCAAAATTAAAATTCCACCTATCTTTCTGCATGGTCCAATTAATCACAAAGCAGTAATCGGCGACATAAAAACCCTCGCCAAATCTTAAAAATTACCCTAAAAACCCAGGAAGATTATAGAGCCTAAGCTAAACATTACATAGAAAAACATTTCAAGATCCCAATAGCAGACCCCTTTCATAATTAAAAACGTTACACCCTCATTAACTGAATCAGACATTCTTGAAGAACTCACATCTTATAAGCTACCAATTATACGGATCACCAGATTACTCAATAAAGATAAAGCACCGATGCCAGTCTGTGCAGTCCTTCTCACCGCAGATAAAAAAGCAAACGAAATTTTTAACATCACCAAAATATTTCACTCAATAGTTACCGTTGAACCCCAAAGGCACAGTAATAAAAACCCCCAATGCCATAGATGCCAGCGCATTGGGCACACTACAAATTACTGTCGTCTTGAACCACAATGTGTCAAATGCAAAGGCAATCACTTATATATAAATTGCGATAAACCGCCCCAAGAGCCTCCCACATGTACCAACTGCGGGGAAAATCACCCAGCTAACTTTAGAGGCTGCAAATATTTCACTGATTCAGTGAACTATCAAGACAAACGTCGTCGAAACGAACCTCGCAAAACAACAGGAACTCAGAACCATCATCCACCCGTAAACAACATGAAAAATTTTCCCAATCTTCCTCGTAATATACCACAAACTAACTCATCACCATGGCAATCTAGAACAAATACCTCTATACCTGAAACGTCATCCTTACTTAATACTTTATTATCGTCTCTCTTAAATCTAATCCAACCCTATATCGAACAAATTAAGCAATTTATTTTATCTAATTTTTTACCCTCTCTGTTTAATGGACCCTAAAATCAACACAATTTCTCAAATAAAAATCCTAAATTGGAACGCAACGGCATCAAAACTCAATTAAATTTAATTAAGTCTTTTTTGTCAAGGCATTCCATTGATATAGCATGTATCTCAGAAACACACCTAAGTCATGCAGAAAAACTCAACATAGCTGGATACCAAATTTACCGCACAGACAGTAATACCAACATTGCATCAGGAGGGGTGGCCATCATTATTAAACGTAAAATTATACATCACGAATGTCATCTAATTAAAACTGTAAATCTCGAAACAGTAGGAATCAAAATTAAAGCGCAAGACGGCACAATAGTAAACATCACATGTGTCTATAAGCAACCCAACAAAAGACTGTTAGAACAAGACATTTCAGCAATCTTCACTACAAATGAACCTACCCTGCTCATTGGTGACCTAAACTCCAAGAATACCATCTGGGGATGTATAACAACAAACCCCGCTGGTACCAAACTTTTAAATCTGTCATCAACCTATGCTTTCCAAATAGAAGCCCCTCACCAAATAGAACCCACTTACCACCCCTACAGAAATGATCACCTACCCGACGTCTTAGACATTCTTGCTCGCAAAAACTTTAACAAACAAGCATTACAACAAGTGCTTCCCGAACTAGACTCTGACCACCTGCCAGTTATCATTTCATTTCTAATAACACTAGCAAAATTCACCTCAGAGCCTAGACTAATTAATGGGACAGTCAACTGGGGATCCTTCGGCGAGTATCTTGACAAACAACTCAAGTACCCTAACAATCTCCAATCAACAACCCATATAGATGAAACAATTATACATATAACAAAAAGCATTACTGACAGCGTCCATAAGGCTACCGAAGTGAGGGAAAATAGAAAACGCTCAACCGTTAACTTACCACCTAAACACATAACTGACTTAATCAAGCGAAAGAATTCACTGAGAAGAGAATGGCAGAAAACTCGTAGTCCCATAACAAAAAACATCGTAAATAATTTATCTCACCGTATCACAAACCAACTTGAAGAGTACCGAATTTACTTTTACCAAAAACACATTAGCAATCTTGAACCACAAGATCCAGGACTATGGGGAACAACCAAACGGATGCTACGCCAACCTCACGAAATACCTCCAATCACCATGAACGCTCAAATACTCAGTTCTGATGCAGAAAAAAGCGAAGCCTTTGCGGATCAACTCGAGAAAACATACACTACTCACATCTATATAGACCCGGTTTTCAATAACATAGTGACCAATTTTATTGAAACACACCAACCTATCCCAGAACTAATCTTCAAACCAACCTCACCCAAGGAACTTGCTTTATCAAAACCCTGTCAATCAAGAAATCGCCGGGCAATGACAAAATACCCAATATCGTATTCAGAAACTCACCAAGAAAGTATTAGCGTATTTGACAACAACATTCAACGCTTGTCTACGGATAGGTTACTTCCCAAACATATGGAAACATGCAATCATTCTTATGTTCCCAAAACCGGGGAAGGATAAGAAAGATATCAGAAGCTATAGACCCATTAGTTTATTATCAACTATTTCGAAACTGCTAGAAAATGTCATCCATTCTCGACTAAATGACGAAGTTCTTAGACTGAATATTCTACCAGCTTATCAATTTCGCTTTAGAGAAGGTCATTCCACCAGTCATCAATTACAGCGCGTTACGGAAACAATTGAAAGAGGTTACGAATCCAAACAATACCCAGTAACTTTGTTTATCGGTATAGCTCAAGCTTTTGACCGCGTGTGGATCAACGGCCTAAAATATAAAATCTTACAACTTTAACTACCCAATTACATTAAATCCGTACTTTTTTCCTTTCTTGATAATCGCATGTACGCAGTCAAAATTCGCACATCCTTATCTGACATCAAAAACTTATAAGCAGGGGTCCCCCAGGGCAGTATCTTAGGCCCAATTCTTTTCAATATCTACATGCGGGACCTCCCTACCATCAACGCTGACCTTGCATTATATGCAGATGACACAGTCATAATAACCAAAGACGAAAGCCTAGAAGTGGTTATCTCAGAACTGCAAAAAGCCAGCACTGTCCTCAGCAGGTGGTTCAAGAAATGGAACCTATCCATCAATTATGACAAATGCGCCACAAAAATCTTTACATTAAGACGATTTAGTAACCCATCAGAAATCACAATTAACCGACACTCCATTCAGTGGAACGCCACCGACAAACCCGTTAAATACTTAGGTATATATCTTGACACCAAGCTCACCTGGAAATACCATGTCCTCAAAAAATTAAACGAAGGGCACACGAGACTAATCCAACTCTACCCACTGCTAAACCGCAAGTCCACCTTGCTTACTCAATGTACCACTATCCTGTACAAATCACTGTTACGACCATTAATCTTCTATGGGTGTGTCATATGGGGCAACACATCCAAATCTAATCTTCGCAGAATCCAAGTATTCCAAAACAAAATGCTGAGAATCGCTGTCAACGCTCCCTGGTTTATCACAAGCCAACAGCTACACTACGAACTGGGCATTTCCACAATTGAGCAGCATATAGCGAAACTTACTAAAAAATTTCATGCTAATCTCAACAACTGCAGTGGTGCAGCTTACTACACACTGGGGCAACGCGGCATCCACGCAAGGCTAAAACAAAAACTACCCCAAGATATATTTCTCAGTGACTATAGTGATGATAATTAACACAAGTGGTCGATTCTAAACCTAGTGCTCTCATAGTGCAAAATATACAATAATAAAACTTTCTTGCGGCCATACTCACCGCTTATGCTATTCAATATATATTATGTATTACATACTTTGTTATCAATGTCTTGTATAACAGTGTAAATTGTTCAGCAGGCAAATTCCTAATAAAAAAACGCTGCCCTGCTGTTTTGAGGGCCCCAAAGAGATTATAATTATAAGAACTAAAATTAGGGCTATATGGATGCATTTGCACGCTTTTGATTGGTAGATTGCGTCTTTTTGTCAACAGACAACTTTTGCATTTAATAAACGCACTATAGTATTGAGAATTAACGGTTTTGGTCGGTTTTGTGATCTCAAAAAACGATTGTGAGAATTCTTTGTAGGAAGTTTTGTTTATATTTGGAGGTGTAATGATGGACCCATGTTTCAAACGTTTACTTCGGATGCAAGAATTTGTCACTTTTTCAAAACAAACAAAGAGCTTTTAAGAGATTTTAAGTCTTATAACTTTTTGTTAAATAATAAGGACACCTTTTAAAATATAAACACGTTTTTGAATATTGACTAGACACTATTAAGACTAACACCCATTTTGGCATATATTTTGTCAATTTTTAGCTCTCAATAAGTTCTTATGCCATTTAAACACTTAACCTTTTGATTTTACCAAATTATTGATGAAGTTTGAAAATATTCGTTACTTCAATATTTCTCTATTTTAAAAACGCTTTATAACGGGTTATGCAAGAACACTGTATAATGATTCTTTAGAAGTAGTTACGTATTTTGATTGCTATCGACGAAACGATATAAATGTCTTTTACAACCTTTCAATCCCAACGTCCTACTTTTGCTATTTCGATAATAAGATAAAAGTGTCGCTTAAATCTATATATTTTCTGTTTTTAACATTTTTTAAAATAAAGTTACGCTCTCTTAGAATTTTTGTTTTTGTGGAATTTTACTTCGGTTTTAATTAATTTAATGGAATTTTTTAAAATTATTTTAACGCTTTGTAAAAAATATGTTAGATTCATTTTGACCAATTGAATGGTACTAGCTGTGTTAGTTGTTGTAGAATAAATTACAAAGGAAGTATTTAAATTAATTAATTTTTTAATAAACGTAATAACTCTAGCAGTAACTAACTAGGGCTATCAATAAGTTAGACGAATTTTTACAAATAAATTAGTGGCTAAAACAGATTTACAAATGTAGGTGTAAGGAAGCCAAAGTAGATTGGAAAGTCTTAAGAATAATAATCTAATTTAGATGAAAGCAAGAAAAAGTGTGTCAGTAAACAGAAATTAAATGGCTATGATACCTTTGGAGAGAAACATTTATTTTAAAGACATCACCGGCGTTCATAAATTAAACATGAGGAAGTTTATCCTCATGTTTTATGCTCGTGTTTTAGAACAAATTATAGTCGGCGCCGCAGTGATGAAGCCAAAGTTTAATGTGAAACCAGACGTTTTTCAATCATTTGGAAGGTTTTGAAATATGGAACAAGCGTTACGTAATTATTAGATCTGTAGATGAGTAGATGTAATTTTAAAATTTAGTTAATTTACGATATACGACTAGTTCTTGTTGGAAAATGAGCTTCAAAAATTGGACCTCCGAAGTAGCTAAAAAATATTCACTGAATAATCTGGAAATGAAATTAGGAAAGTACTATAAATTTAAATAATTAGCCGGTATTTTTGTACTGTTGTTTTACAATTACTATTACAATAGCATGACACAACATAAATATTTGCATATTATTTATTACTAAACACTGTACACATGATTGAAAACTTTTATAGCATTACATGACCCATGAAGCATATATAATCATATCAATTCCTTAACACCATAAAACATGTGACAACATTTAAACAACCACAACCTGATTTTTTAAATGGAACTGTGTACAGTTTTCCCCATAAATTAATACTAAATGTAATTCGGTTTTATTTTTTGTTTGAATCTATCAAGTTTTTCCTTAGTAGTTTTTGAAATAATCATAATTTCTTATTTTATATTAAAACATTTGTATATTAGAATTAATTTTTCTTAATATCCTTAAATATGTGGATCATGAAGTCCTGATCGCTGAAGAGATAGATCACATAAGTAAAATGTAAGATCTGAAAAAAGAATCTCGAAAAGCAGAACTAAAATGAACCTAGACAAAACAAAATAATGAGCCTACAACAGATACCTATATATTACAATAAATGGAAAACAAACAGAAAAAGTTGACGACTATCTATACTTAAGGCAACAAATAATAACCAAAAAAACAAAAACAAGGAAACAGAAAGGAGAAGAAGATTAGGATGAGCTGCATTTGGAATACCACATTATCTTAGAAGGAAAATATTAGACCAATGTGTATTACCGGTCATTACCGGAGCAGTCATGGACCATCGCAAAAAATAACAAAAAAACTGAAGGTAACACAAAGGTAGAGGAAAGATCAATGATAGGCATTTCATTAAGAGACACTGGAATGAATGGATCAGAGAAAAGACTAAAGTCACCAATATCATTACTATTACATTACAATTGCTAAACTAAAATGGTAGTATGCATGTTGCTGGAATACAGGACGATCCATGGAATAGTAAGATCATTAGCTAAAGATCTCTGACAGAGAAAAGAAAAGAGGGAAGCCGACAACGCAATAATGTAACAATATTAAGAAAGTGGCAAGACTAAGATGGATAAACATAGCGCAGAACAGAGAGAAATAGCAGGGCAAGATGAGGACCTATGCTCAAACCTAGGCGAATTGGGTTAATGATGATGATGTTAGCTTTAATGTATAATTACTTTTACACATATTACCATACTAGAAGCTTTTAAAAATGTGTTTGACTTTGAAATTACTCCCCAAAAACATGACTACATATTTTTACCAATTATTTTGTCAGAAATAAAACGTTTTAACTCTATACTCTGTGAGTAAATAAATCGCCGGAGTGGTCTAAGCGGATGAGGCGCGGACTGCGATCCGGACGGACCCGGGATCCATTCCCGGAGCTCTCTGATGCATGGCGAGTGGCCTACTCAGTCATGGAAAATAATTGAGTACTTGCGTTCGCTCGAGTAAGGGGTAATAATGGCGGTCGTCTAAGGCGCGGTGCTTGCCACATCGCCCCGCATCAGATTTGGTGCGCGACGACTGCGCAGCAAAGTCGGATATATGAGTGCCTTAACCTCTCAGTTCGCAGGCCGTGCTCTCACGCGGGGTGTTTAGAGCCTTACCATTACCACTGCGAGTAAATAATTTAATTGATGTGAGTACAGGTAGGAGTAATAAAAATTTAAAAATATAAAGTTCTTAAGACCAAATTAAAAACTTACAGTAAAAGTTTCAAATGTTCACTACCTCTTTGTATAAATATTCGGATCACTTTATTAAAATATCATCTACTTTTTACCATTTATGGTATGCTCTTGATTCCATACATCATGTATAATAGTGATAGAACTACCCACAAAAATAAGTCCAACTTCACCAATCCAAGAGATCTGATTAGCAAAACTCGTCTTCTAGTTTCAATAGAGCACTACGAAGCGAGCGGAGGTTGTAAAAGGGAGGAGTGGAGTCTATGGCGGTAGGTGAATGGGAAGTTTCTGTTACAAAAATAGTCTTAAACATAATGTGAGCGAACGAGTAGTGCGCTCTCGCACTGGAAGCTTATATTCGTTAAAACAGGTTTCGTACTCGGTTCCAAATTAATTACGCCGGGAATAAAATTTAAGAAAACGAAAACTGTTGTTAGGAAGGTAAGTAGATGAAATTATGCAGCCATACGCTAAATATTGGAGTTACCTAAACGCTCCTCTTTTAAACATGCCCTTCGAGAGCGCTTCGCGGAGAATTCTTCAGTAAAACCTTTTCATTCATCAGTATAAGACGGTCATTGTTCAAGAATTATCAGGATGTGATTGGCATGTGTGTGGCATGTAAATAAATGACTGATAATTTGATTATTTTCTTCAGTTACGAAGCACGTTTCTATCTTTCTGGTTGTGTAAACAAGCAAAATTTTTCATAGTAAAAGGAAAAAAATAGGAAAATCGACCACAAGTCTTTACATAGTGATCATATCACAGGTTAGTGTGCAGTGTGCAACCTTGTGGAAGAGTGGGCAATTAATCTCAGTGAGAAACAAAGTAGGTGATAAATCAAAGCTATATACTTAAAAAGATCGGTTTTCTCTCAAAAAAAAGAAGACTTACTTTCACTACAACATAAACAATGAAATGGACAATGTAACGGATAATTTAAGATAATTTTTGCTAACGAAAAATCTAAATATTACAAATAAAAATAATCGGTACAGAATATAAAACAACTTCGAATAGAACGGAACTTTTAGATGACAACCGCAACCGAAATATCGACAGAAGATATTAAAAAAAAGATTAATTATATACAGACACTTAAAACGTGCATGGATCAGCAAACATATCATAATAATTATAAAAGATTTTAGACGAAAGAAAAATAATAATGGAAATAAGGAAAAAATTAAAAGTTACTTACAATTTGGAAAAATTTACGCTAACTTATAGTCTAGTAAGACAGCAAACAAGAGTTACGGCTAGTTTCACAATAACAGTAAATCAAAAGTGGAAGAAGAAAATAAAGTTATCTGAATTAATCGACAAAAGAATTAAAAATATTAGGTACCAAATCAGAAGAGGAAACTTAATAGTATATGTAAATGGCCCAGAAGAAGAAGGAAAAGCAATTAAAAACATTTGATGAAAAACTCTAAACAAATAAAAATGATTACATAATAATTGGTGCTGACTTAAATGTTAGAAAAGAAAAATTAAGAATATTGTTAGAACGCATGGTAAAAACCCTTTAAATCAAAAAAGTAAAGTCCTTAAAGATTTTGCCTGCTACAATAAAATGCTAATTAAGAATATATGTCAGAAAGAGAACAAACATCAATAGTTTATTACTTTTTAGCGAACGGAAAAACGGACACTGGTTTTAAAGAAAATGGTATAAATGTAGATTACTTCTTTTTAGATGTTTAAATACAAATTTTTGCAAAATGGAAAAAATTAAAAACTACAAGTGACGGAACAACAATGGAAAGTAGAGATGTTAGAAGAAGAGTCTGTCGGAACATTTTACGAAATCTCAATAACAGAATATAACAAAAAGTACCTAGAAAGTGGTAATATAGATGAAAAGTGCGCAAAAAATTTACTCACATGAAAATTAGCAGTAAATACTATTTAGAATCATATTATTCAATGTAGCTCTCATCAGTTGTTGCGATTTTCTCGAGCCGGAATCTAAATCTGTTGCAGGCCAATGCAACTTCTTCCCTGTCTATATGTGTCATTAACTCCATGATGAAGGCTCTTAGGCTATATTTGGTGTTATGGTGTCTCTCATTGATGTTTGCCTCAACCATAACCCATACATAGTAATCGAGAGGTTTGTAGTTGAGGCGGGAGGGTGGCCATAAATTGGGGACTAGTGGTAATACAAATTGTTATATAACCATGTCTGGGTTGTTTTTTGTCCTAGGGGATGGAGCGAACTATTGCTTGAACATGTACTTTTACTCAGTGGCCACCCTTTATCCAAGATTTGACGACTGTTTCCAGCACATTGATATAACTGTCGGTGGGCATATTCAAGCCTTACTCAAAGATGTGGGGCGACATGATACTCCCTTTGCTGCTCACAAATTCTAGCACTATCACATAGGTGGGAAACTTTCTCTACATGACTATAGGCACTTCAGAGGATTTTTGGCACATCTCACGATCAATCTGATTATTCCTTTTTATTGTCGTGCTTGTTGTCCTTCAGACTTTAACTTCCTGTCCATTTTGTTTTTCTCAGTTAACAGTTGGAAGTTCCTAAGGACAAAAGAAATGTAGTGGAGGTCTTGGTGCACGGCTATACCGACTGTTGACTTTGCCACGCCCATTTTTTGCCAGGTCAGTCATGTTGCGCTTAAGATCCTGATTGATCTTTTCTCCAAATTTTCGGACGAACTTGCCATTTTTTTTTGTGATCAGATCGCTTGTTGTGAGTTGCTCTGTCAACAGTTAGTTCCTCCGGATGATCAGATTTAGATCTAATTGTAAGTAATAATTTCTGCAGCTAATTTTCGGTGCAAAGAGATTGTAGTACAGCAGTTGTGCAATCGTATGTTATTGATGATGTAAAGCTAACTTGTTGTGTTACCTATCAGGGGATTGCACATACCTTTCGTTTCTTGCTGTCACAAATTGACAGATTGGGTTTGGAGAACACGTGGTCTCAGCAGAACGGTGCAACCGCACACAAGACAAAACAGGTTAGAGACATTCTAAAACAAGCGTTTTCCGAGCTCGTTATAATCATAAATCGTTATAGATCGAATTATGCACTTGAACTCGATTTGAATACGTTCCAGACTTCTTTCTTTGCGGTTTCTTGAAGTCACGAGTTTATACAAACAATCCATAGACCTTGACAGTCGTAAAAGGGAACATCCGACGCGCATCCATTCTGGCGGCCGCTACTTGACCGATACTATTTTTAAGACATAAAAAATTTAAACGCTTAAATAAATATAATCAACAAACAGAATCAATTTTTTTTTATTTACCAACAAAGTTACTGACAAGAATTCGAGTGATGATTTTGCGCTATCTTGTATATTGTAGCGAATACTAGATAACTACTAAAACTATGAACGTAGAATTATAATAGAAGAAATTAGGTTTTACGATCAACTGCTGGATACAGTAGAAAGAATACAAAAAGGAATCAAAATATAAGAGGAAAACTCAATAATTCAAATTATTTTTGTGAATCATTAATAAAAGTTGATTTTGTTCAGGTTTCAAGTAATGAAAAGGGCACCTAAAATTGTATGTGTAGAATAAATATTCTTTAAATGAGATCTATTAGCGATATACACGAAGCTTAGAAACACCGAGAAATAGATGGAAAGAGCAATTGTAGAAAATATAGTAGTGAGGCAATCAATTATATTCAAATCATAACGGAGAAAAGGAAGAAGAAATAGACACAACGAGCTAGAAAAAACACTAATAGATTACTGCTACGATATAAGTTTATTTTTAATGGTGGACACCTACTTATCAGCTTTCAAAGCCTGTAAGGTGTAGACGAACATTAATGCGATTATGATCCTATCTATCTGTGTGTGTCTCCGGAACACTTGAGCGATCACTTCATATTTGGCCAGTAGAGACCTTAGGTCGATACTTCTTCACTATTGAATTTCGGACCTGTAGCTCTCATATGACCCTAGTTACGGGAGTCACAAGGTCACATGCATGACGTGCTTTGCTTTCGAAAGTTGCTTTTCCGGATTATACATCCGTCTTGTTTATAATTGTTTTTGTTAGAGGCGCCCTAGTATATATTTTTGTACATTATTATATATGATTATGACAGATAGGCGCTGGGCTGAGGTCAGAACCGGGTTAATTCCCAGAAATTTCTGATGACTGGCGTCTGGCCTATCACTCACTAAAAATAATTGAGTACATACGCTCGCTCGAGCAAGGGGTAAAAATGGCAGTTGTCTAAAACGCGGTGCTTGCGGCATCGCCCCGCATCAGAAATAAAGCACGACGATCGGATAGAGAGGGCAAACATATGAAAACCTCAATTCAATGCGCGGGTCTGCTATTTCACATTATTAGCTTACTGTTTGTTTAAAAATTTTCTGACTATATGGCACGTACTCACTATCGCCGTTTTTTTTTGGATCTTTGCATATAGTTTAGGGTCAATTTTTATATTTGCGAGCTGTTCTTTAATTAACTTGGGAACTACTCCTATGCTAGATAATATAATCTGTACTTCATTTTTTTCTGTTTCTTTTCTTGAAATGAGGTTAGTATTTTATGAGTGTTAGATACAGCTGTGTCTATAAGGTTTGTTTCTTTACTTTATCTTGAAAAACCATATCGAATCTGTTAGGGATATTTTGTCAGTTAGTATTAACCTATCGTACTACAGCCTGAACTGATTTACTGTTTAAAACCTGGTTTGTGACGGTGTATATAGTTGTTTTGCGCTAGACAGGGGTATGTTTCTGTTATGTGCTGGATTGTCTCAGGTTTCTGCTTACATTTTCTGCATTTTTTTGTTTTTCAATATGAATTTTATATAGTTTTGTGTAATTTTGTTGACTTTGCGGGCTTTCTATGTCATGGGCGTGTCTTCCGTGTATTACTTTGCAATGTTATAAATTTTCTGATGGTTTGTGATTATTTCCTTATTCTGATGCGGTTGTTGATCTTTGAAGTTAGGTGGTGTGTAGTTCGAATCGGCGTTACAAACGACATCATGTAGATGGGTTTTTTTAAGTTAATGGAAATAATTTCTTAGAGTTTTCAACTGCCCGTTGTGTAAATTATACAGGTCTATTATATCAAGTCTACCTTTTCTATTTGGTAGAATCATTATTGCAACGCTAAAGTTTTTGTGATGTTTGTGGAACTTGGCCATTTTAGTTCTTAATAGTTGCTTCAACTGTTCAAGTTTTGCGTTGATCCATTTATTATGCCAAAAGGTATTTATGCGTTTAAACGAGTTTTTAGTGTTTGTAATGCCAGTCTTAGTTGCATGGTGAATTCATCTCCAATTTTTTCTTAATTATGGTGTGTTTTATTCGATAACCTTGCAGTTATACCGGGATATTTGTAATTTTTGTCAGTTTCCATAATTCTATATTGCCCTGGTGTGTTTTTAACTTCTCTAGACCGACTTCATTTTTAGGTTGCCGTGAACATTCTTAAATCTTTAACAGTTGTTGTAATTGTCTAGTAATCGTACTGGCCTTTCGATTTGCAGCTTTTAATTCGAATTCGTATCCTGATTTATTTAGGCTTCTTAAAAGTAGGTTTAATACTAGGCATACCAGAGCACGCTCAACGAATCTCCTTGAAAAATTCCTCGTTGTACTTTTATTGGCTTTGTATGAATGTCGCCGAGGTGAATAACAATTCGCGTGTTTTAGAAATTTTCTTATGGTTTCGTTCACCTTGTAGATCTGTAGTATCTTCATCAGCTATGAATGGGGTGAAACGTTTTGTGGTAGTCAATATAGCAATTATGTAGATTTCGCTGCTTTTTCTGTGCTTGACTCAATATAACTTCATCTATTATTAGCTAACATGGAAACATCACATTACCAAAAAACGGAAGCAGATTGACTTGAAGATCAAAGAACTCTATTGGCTGTTAGGAAAGAACTCAAAAAACAAAACACTGCTATATAAAGCAATCATCATCCCTATTTGGACGTATGGAATAGAAATCTGGGGTTGCGCAAGCAAATCCAATATAGCATTGCTCCAAAGCCAATCTAAAGTGCTACGTATGATATCCCAAGCACCGTGGTATGTCTCAAACCAAACGCTACACGACGACCTGAGGATTCCCTATGTCAAAGATGTCATCAAGCTACGAAGTAGAACCCACCACGATAGATTGGCAGCCCACTCAAGTAACCTGCTTCAACCATTACTGGAAAGAGAACACCCACGACGACTACATAGACTTTGGCCAGCAGACCTTCTTGTGGATTAAGAGAGTCCTTCACTGGAAGAGCTCTCGTCACGTCATATCAAGCTGAAATTCTGATATACAATTAGCCCATAGAATGTAGTAGTTCTGATTGCTAATAGATATACACCTATAAAAAAATCTATTATTAGCTGTTCATTGCATTCTCTTGTACTTTTCCGGCATCCTTTTTGTTCTTCTGTGAGTGTATGGTTGGCTTCCGCGTGTTTGCTTATAATGTTTGTGATACATCCTGTCATGATTTTATATATGGTCTGGAGACAACCAAAAGGTCTGTATTTAGATGGGTCCATATATTATTTTCCTTCGGGTAAAAGAAAGGTTTTTTCTTCAGCTAAGAATGTAGACATTTTAATAGGACTCTTTAACCATTAGTTAAAACAATCAAGTAGATAGGTGTTGGTACAGGTGAACTGTTTGTACCAATAATTGTGAATGTAGTCATTGCCCACAGTTTCCCAGTTGTGGGTTTTCTAAATTACCTCTTGCAACACGTTGAGAATGATATCGTATTCTTCATTTTTTATATGTTGCTACGAGTCTTAGTCCCATTGTCTATCCAAAAATCATTGTGTGCTGACCTACCGATGACTACAAATTAGACCAGAAATTCCTTATTTCTTCTTGTTTCGGTGAGATGGTGTTCCGACTGATACATTCGCCTCTTTTATTGCTTTCTGTTTTGATAGTTCTGTAAAATTTTTCTTCTTGTTAAAGTACTCATCATTCTGACTTTTCCCCTCTATACATTTTCGGCATCTTTTTACTCGTCCAGCCTGCTAATTTTTGCTTGAGTGTATCTAAGAATGTGGTGATAGTGTTACTTATGTTATCCTTAGCAGTGTGTATTCTATATCTATCCAAGATCTTGTTCACTAGTTTTTTGGGCCGCTGACTTGGTTGAGCTATCATGTATTCAGACAGACAGGTCTGATGGGGTTCTATTCTGTTCTAAAGCTACTTTTTCTACGGTGGTGGTTATGTTCTTTTTTTACCCGTCGTTTTAAAGTATGTTTTGCAGCCATTGTCTTATGCAGCCTTTAATGAAGTTATTATTATACAAGATTCTTAAATGAAGTAATTGTTGTACGTAAATTTTTTTAAAATGACAAAGAATAAAAGCTAATTTTAAATAAATTAAAAATTGTATTGACTAATACAAAAATTTATTATGCTGAAAGTAAGGTCTCCTATTACAGAAATTTTTGTTCCGCTTTTGAAATTTTATTTATTTAGTCTACGGCTATAGTTACGCTAGATAGTTTGCTTGGCTGTTAGCTTATTAATATATAAAAAAATTTAACGTCGACGAAATATATTCCTTTTCTGGTATTAGTATAATTGAAAGAAAATAGTTAACTAGTTTATTATAGTAAGTAGCTAAACAATAAATAGCTATCAAATTGATTTGAATTAATTTTCCTTGTTCACTGTAAAAGTAATTTTAGTGAATCTTTAATATTACATCATGTGACAGCTTTTAGTAAATATTTTAAACAACTTCCCGCACACCATATAAGTTAAGCAAATAGTTTTCAATTTCATTTTCAATGTTTACATTTTGAGTTATTTTCAACAAAACATAAGTTGTAACTTACTCAATATAATAATCTAAATTATTAACTGTAATGTTGATTAAAGAAACAATAATTCAGTTTTTATGTATCATAAAAACTTTAAAACAATATAAACATGAAAACGCTGTAACAGAAAAAGAATATTAGGTAAGTCACTTCAATTGCATTTCTTTTTTCGGCATGGCATTATTCTTCGAGGCTTATCACTCGGAGCTGGTTGAACTTCTTTATTTTCGTGAACACTGCTACTGCTTGACATGGACCTTGTTTTTCGTGGCGATTTGCTTTCTAAATGTTGCTGATCCGATGGCTTTGTTTCATTTTTGATACTTAATGCAGACTTTATCGTGTCTGACTCGTTACTGTGACTCAGTTTTTGTTTTTTTAATTCACTTTTGTAAACATCGCTGTCCTGTTCCTCGTTTTCATCTGCTTCTAGCAAAATTGTATTCAACATCGGAGTTGGTTTATTGTCAACTCCAGCGCCGTTTAGTTCACACCAATCTGGAATCGTTTCTCTAAACTGCTGCTGTAATTCAGAACACTCGCTTAAAAAATCCGTCTGTTCTTTATCCAAGAGTTTTTCATTTTTTGTTGGCGGCTCTTGAAATTCGGGTAGATGTAATTTTAAATCAATATTTTCCTTATTTTCATCTGACATGTCACCTAAATCTAAGAATTGATTTACATTGCAAGGAGGGCTTTCATCCAACTGTACAGGTATGTTTTCAGATTTATTGTTCACTATATCCATGAAAGGATCGCTCTCGTCCAAGTTGTTGCTGGAAGAAGTCGTATTGTCGTTTTTGTCTAACGAAGATGTACTGGATGTTGAGCTGCTAATATTAATGAGTTCACCAGCGGAAGCATTTTTATCATGATTTTCATTTTCCGCACAATCGATCTTTTCAACATTTTCCTGCTCATCCATGTTAATAATTTGAGGCATAGATTTATTGTTGATTTCTGACTGTTTAATCACACCATCTTTATCTTCATTTGAATTTAATACTTGTAAGTCTGAAGAAGTGTTAACAATAGAATCGTCATGAACTGATATGCACGGCAAAGAAATATTCTCAACCGTTTGGAAATGGTCAGTTGTATTGGAGTTTTCTACCGGTTGAAACTCTTGAAGTTCCCTTATTTGACCGTTCTCATCTACTATTTGGTACTGTAGTGCGTCGCCCGATAAATTCTGCAGCACATCAGCAGTAACATTCACAAAATCGCCTTCGTTCGTTCTGTACATAATCTCAATATTGCCTGGAATGTTTGTTCCAAGCATGCGCTTCAATTTATCTTTACTGTGATTCGCGCGGATTCCAAACTGCATAGCATTATTGGCGCTGCTGGGCTTTTCTATATTTATCACCTGGTTAGCAGCTAGAATCGAGTTATTCAATTCGTCGTAATTAACAACCTGCAGGGGAACACCTTCCATGTGATTTATATTCTCAATAAACGTCTCGTCCGTGTGGGGAATGAAATTCTCGACGGTGGTTTCAGTGCAAGATTCTTCAATAACAAATGAGCTCATTTGCGTTGTGGTGGCCAGCTCCTTTTGCAGAGCTTCCAGGGCCAGTCGACTAGCCGCCGCTTCTTTTGCGCACGCCTTTTCAGCCTCGGTCCTGACGAACTTGCGCTTGATTTTTTTGTGAATGTAAGGGTCGTTTTGGAGGTGCGTCTTAAAAGAGCCAAAAACGGGCGACGGAGGACGAAAGGCGCTGGGATATTTTGGCTTTTTAGGCAAAAAGAGAGGCGGGGGGATTTGCACTGCATCTGCAAGCCAAAATGGATCTGGAATGTCTTATGCGAGCTTGAAGTTTTATTATTACTACCTGCTTCGTATCGAATGTCCTGGTTATCTGAAACTAAAGTTTGTAGGCCGCGCATTTGAAATAGTTTGGCCGCAGCAATAATGTACTTCAGATTTTCGTCCAGGATGTAAGTTTCTCCGCAGTACATAAACTCGACGATAGATTTGACAATAGCGAAGTCCAATCCGGTTATGATAACTTGCTCAGTTCCAGCGTTCTTTTCAAGTTGCTCCTACCAAAACAAAATTGGTCGCATCATGTGGGTTTCCATAATTAATTTTACATAATTTACTCTAAAATAAGGGCTATTTGCTGCCAGGATGCATTTGTGGGCGTGGATGGTATTTGTTCCGCAACATATTGCAAGGTCCACCAAACTCTGATGTTCCATGAGGGAACACAGGACAGTACACATGTGTCGGGCATGCGTGTCCCATTGAACAAAGTATCTTGTCTTTACATTTTCTTGCTTATTCGTCATTTTTAGCGTTTGGCTGACGTTAAAAGCCGGACATAACCTAAAACTACAATAGACGACTAGAAACTTTTGTCATTTCTAAATCTACCTAAGTGACAACACGTCTATATTATTGTTAAAAACTTACGCTTTGTACAAGTACAACTTAATATTAATTATTAAGTACGCACCATCTGAGTTTAGACATAAAATATTACAAGCCGCTACTTGCAGTGATATTCGATGTTTTTATAACAACAAATTTTCAACAAGACAACGAAACCCTTGGATACAGCGCCTCCTATAAAATGTATGTATAAATAATTACCGGAATATTGTTTAGTTTCATTTAAATTGGAAAATATAATTCAGCGGTGTAGTTAATTCTAATTAAAGGAGCAAGACGTATTGCCTAATGGCAATATTAGTTCCATTTTTGGTGCCAAATTTTAATTACAATAAATATTAAATAATTTACATAATTCCAACTTTATATAAAAAATTATTTCAAATTGTTAATACATCACTTTTACATTTTGATTTGCATTTTACTCCTAAATATTTAACGTGCAAAATATTTTGTGTTGAAAAAATATATATTATGTCAAACCGATAGCTAAATTGCAATTCCCTACGAAATAAAATTGATATTATAAATAAGATTGATGACATTTTGTATGCTAAACTTGGCACAATTAAAATAAGTTTCTGTGTGGATGATTATGATAACCTCTGCGCATGTGGGAAAATAAACACAAACTCAGAGGAATGGATTTTCTGTGACTCCTGTTCTCCTTGGTTTCACTCTGCGGGTGCCAGACTTAGCGACGTGAAGACAAGAGAACTAGGGGCACACGACAAGTTTTGCCTCAAATGCCATGTTACTGCGGGCACCTCAATTTTAACAATCGATGACTTCGTGCTTTGTCCTCGTTGCACAGTTCATTTATCAGGGCACAAGAATTTATGTCGGACATCTCTTCAAGTCCTTTAGATGACATATATTAATTTGTAAAAGTTACCTCAGCCTTATACCAATGTTATTCAACTCCATGGTTTTTTTTTTTTGAACAAAACAATTTCTTCCGAAGTTGGGGCTCAACACGAAGATCCATGCGGCCCACTTATTTTCAGTTTAGAAATCCATCCTATTATCTCTGCTCTTATATCAGACTTAAATATTTGGTTCCTAGATCGATGGAAGCTGGGCCGGCCCACCTGAAACAGTACTAGAAGATTTCAGGACGTTAATTTCTAGGTTTAAGGAGATTGGACTAGAGTTAAATACTCAGAAATGTGTATATGAAACCGTGTGGTCAAGTTTTGATTTCCTTTCTCTATAAATACGATTAGTTACTATTGACTTGGTACTTCTAAGCTCACCTCTTATCCCTACTGCTTTTAGCAAAACGTTCAACAAAAAGGTAGATGAACTTTAATTTTTTTTCTTTAGACTAAAGGACCTACACCACCACATTGCTTATTACTTACTTTATCATTGCCTGGCCATCCCAAAGCTGAGCTATTTTCTCACTACTATCCCATTATGCAGATACTCTAATGAAATTACGGATTTAGACGAGGTCGTCAAATCAACGTTGGAGGAAATTCTGCACAGCCATCTAGATAAAAGATAATGAACCATCGCACCATTACCAATTAAATTTGGTGCTTTTGGAATACGAAAAATTGCATATATTGCCCTTCCGACCTTTCTCAGTTCTGTTTACGCTTCTTTTACTCTCATCAATCATATGTTGAAAATTAATTCAGACGAAGCAGTAACCGCAGATGTTTCAAAAGCTTTAATTGAATGGAACAAAATCAATGCAATTCTCCCAGCCGTTACGAACAATCGAAAAAATTGGAACGAAGCCAACATATCCCGAATTTGTTAAGTTTCTCCTCCCATCAATTGCGGTAGCAAATCACGGCTTCTCGCTTCACAGAAGCTTGAATCGAACGGCTGGTTCAACGTTCTTCCTTCAAGATGCTTGGGAACCTTACTAGAAAATAACACATTTTAGATTTCCATCGGAATTTGCCTCGGTTTGAATATCTGTAAGCCTCATACCTGTATCTGTGGAGCAAAAGTGGAAGCTGAACGAATTGACGGATTATGCTGTACCAAAAGTACTGGTAGACACTCCTGTACTAGGAGTTAAATAATGTCATTTGCCATGTTTTGCGAGCTGCAAAAATTCCTTTGGTGTTGGAGCCAACAGGTCTTTGCCGGGAGGATGGAAAACGAGTTGATGAGATGACATTAATCCCTTGGTCAAGTGGTAGGATGCTTATCTGGGATGTGACATGCGTGGACACATTAGCGAGCTCTTATCTGGATGCTACTTCACTAGAAGGAGGCTTTGCTTGCACAAAAACTGCCGTTAACAAACGCAATAAATATAAGGAACTTGAGGATTAAAATTATATATCCATTTCATTTGCAGTGGAGACGCAATTAACTTTATAGATACTTTAGGAAATACTCTTAATATTATTACTAGTGAATGTAAATCTAAATTATATTTAAAACAAAGAATTAGCTATACAGAGAGGGAACGCAGCTTGTGTGATGGGAACCTTTAATTCTCATTTCATGAAAGAAATTTTTTATATATTGTAGTTGTTTAATCTTAAGAAGAATGTATATAATACGTTCGGTTATTTTATTAGAGACAATGTCCCCCGCCACCTTAATTTGTAAACTCCTTCGCCAATTTGAAGAGAATTATTAGGATAGCTAAACGTATCCCAAGAGCTGCAGAATGACCTGTAGCCTTTAATAGAGCAATGCCACCAGAGAAACGCTCCCTCGTCCTGGAAGGAATACCTTACTTTTTATTACAATGTACTCTAAGACTCTGAAAAGAAATTTCAGAATTTGGCTTGCTTTATAAAAAAACAACGCTTCTGGAAAGTAATCTTTGCGACATAAATAATATTCTAAAGTAAATTCGACAACTTTCCTTTCTAGAAAAGTAAAAACTAAAATTTCTAAGAAAACATTCAGAGAGCTGTTAAGTTATTTTGATCGTCGGACACTCTAGCCGAAGAAAATAAGGACACTTATTTGAAACTCTTGACCAAGCTCCCGAAGTCATCCCGCTCATTTCTTATTACTTCTTTGATGACATATCTGATTTTACTATGCTTGAAGTATCCAAAAAAGTGTCCTGCCCGCAGTAAATAATTTTAACTACAGTGCTGCTTGTTGAATAGAGAGGCTTAGACCACAACATCTTAAGGATTTACTAGCAAAGAATAATGGGAATGCAGAGAAGGAGCTACTACTATCCTTAACGATATTATGCAATTTTATGATAAGCGGCAAGGTGAACCCAGAGATCACTAAAATTTTGTATGGAGCCTGATTGTTGGAACAACACTCCGTGGTTTAGTTGGAAGACTTTCCTGTCGTTCTGTTCCCGGATAAGTAACTTTATATTTAATTAAACCCGATTCAACTTGGCCTCGGTACGAGAGGCGCCTATGAGACTGCGATCCGTACAATTTGTTCATACATCGTTAACAACAAAGGATCTAACAAAATCATTATAAAAATCTACTTTCAGAATGCTTTTGATTGGGTGGAATGAGACACCTTATTAAAGCAGGTTTGAGATAAGACTCCAACTCTATATTCATTTCTCTGGCAATGTTACCGAGAACATTTTATCATTCGGAAGACAAGTAATTTAATTTTAAAGTTGGTCTCCAAACAAGGCGACAGTGCCGACCTAATGGAATTTTGCCTTGCAATCTAACCAATAATTCAGGTTTTGAAGTCCGAGTTGAAACTATGGTCTTTTTGATGATGGAACTCTTTGTGGTGATCCAGATACTGTGAAAAATGACATTCTGTATGTAATTGAGAAATGCGGTGAATTCGGCCTAAACGCCAATCCCATAAAATGTGAATTGTTTTTTGTGGAGATGTGTCAGATTCTGAAACAATTTCTTCGGGAATCTTAGTTTCAAATTCTTTAACCCTCCTAGGAGCTCCAATAGCTCGAGACATTATGGAAGCATCTTTACATAATAAATCAGAAGAGCTAGATCGTTTGTTTGGAATATTACGAGATTTGAACCACCACATTCCGTATTTCCTTCTAAAAAACTGTTTTTGTTATTCCAAAAATAACATATCTCCTAAGCAGTACGCTTATAAGAAGTTTTAGTGTTTAGTTGAAGACGTGGACTGTAAATTACAACGTACGCTTGAAAACATCATGAACACTCAGCTTGATGATCATTCATGGACCTTGGCTAGTCTTCCCATAAGATTTCGAGGTATTGAAATTTCAAGATGATGCTTTGTCATGTTTTTTAGCTTCAGTGGACAGCCTTGTCCCTCTCGTCCAATCCATGTTGAATTACAACCCGGACATTCCTGAGATTGCTTATAACTCTGAATGAACTTTTTGGGGAACCGCTTTTACCTCCCATGCCTTGGGCCCAAAGCAATTGGGGTAATTTAATTTGCAAGCTATATTGGACGGAATTTCATTCAAATTGGAAGTAAGTCAAACTGCTTATATAGCTACATCTCACAAGAAATCAAATACTTGACTTCACGTTACCTGCCCGCTATATTGGTAGGTACCTAGATAACAATAGTTTTAGAATCGCAATATCGCTACGTCTTCTTAGAGAATTGTGTAAACTTTATAAATGTATCTGTGGAGAAACAGCATCAACTGGTACTCATAGAGTTTCATGCAAGTGCTGGTCGTTAATCTCGCCATTTTGTAATTAATCAGACGAGCTCTCCAAACTGCTAAAATACCGGCAATACTTGAACCGAGTTTCGAGAGATGATGATCGTCGGACGGATAGAACAACTCTAATTCCTTGGAAAAACATATTCTGATATTGATATTGCGATATACTAAGTGATTTTACAGTAACTTTTTGAACTTAAAAAAACCGAGAATGTTATAAAATAGAACTGGTTAATTTGACTACTAACTAATCCAACAATCATAAAGCATTGAAATGTTTGAATATATAAAGGTGTAAATAGACCATGTAGCTCCACAAATTTTGTTTTGGTTGAATTTGTCTTTAGCTTATTACGCTAAGAATACTATTACTAACTGAAAAGTTTTGCATAATAAAATGAGCTAAATCAGTAAATGTAGCTGTTATGATGCAATTAGCTAAGATAATTGCTGTTTTATACTTCTCTAGGTGCTGAGGAGTGAATTTCACTAAATGCAACGAAAACTTACTACTGAGTTCTCTGTTCGAGGTGACTACCTTGACTGTATTCATGTTTAGAGAATTTTTTGGTTAATAAAAGTCATGTCAAACCATTCTTTGAACTAATGATCGTAAAGGAGGAAGAAGAATACTAAACTGTTAGGTAATCATGAAGTGTAAATTTTTAGGCCACATGGAAATGACAAACATTAATTATTATGTAAGATTGTTCTGTAACATTCAGCTGTCGCCTCCGACATAAAAATTAAAGTAAAACAAACTAGAATATTTATACAGAAATAAACATTAAAAAATAGAAATAATAATCATTTGGGATCATAAATGTCGCATTCCAACCCATCTTGTCTACAAATTATTTAAATTTAACTATGGGAAAGTTTCAGATCTACGCCTTTAAATAGCTCTTTAATGAAGAGTTCCAATTTTTCATATTTATTGTTGGCTTTGTTCTTTTACTTATAAAACAAAAAACGTATATTTGTTTATTAAAGGCAACAACATAAAATATCTTGTTATATAAGTAAACTAGGCAGTTCCAAACTGAATTAATGTATCGAGAAAGGTGCTTTGGTTCATGAAAGAATGCTGTCGTACTAATTAGTTTCCTTCTTATAATGTCCTGAAGTTATGAAACCTATTAGACATTAACAAACTACACAACTATGCAAATAAAAAAATTAAAATAAACCACTGACTAATTTAAAGTTCAGATGATCCATGATCCAGTACATACCCGATAAAGGTTAGAAATCCCATAAACGCCGATTTGATCGCTTAAATTTACCCGGAAGCAACAAGAGGCGAAAACACAATATAAAAACCAAGGCTTGCGTTCTTTTTTTAACTTTTGGTTAGGAATTTCTCAATATTAAACTTAACAGAAAAGTAAGACACGGCTGCAAATTACCTATCATAAGCACAAGATACGAGGGCCGATCCTTATGCTCTTCCTCATACCTAGTTGCAGGTGGTTACTTGATCCAATATTAATATCTTCTTTTTTCAGAGGTCTATTTCTACGCTTTGCTCTAAGCTTCTCTTAGATATTTACATATTTTTCTATTTTGGGCTACCTGTATCCAGTTGAACTCAGCCATTTCATCTGAGGACGTCTTACATCTCTCTTGTTTCCCCAGAATCGCTATTTGAATAGCTCGATGGATTAGTAAGCTACATGTTCGGCTAGTTCCATTTGAATTAAGTAGATCTCTATACAATGTCTTGCATTTTCGTTCTTCATTTTATCTGTTGGTTTGTTCTTTGATCTTTTAAAGATATTCTTAACATTTTCCCTTTTGTTATTCTTTGATTTGGTTTCAGCTCCACATAATGTTACTGAGAGTATACTGATACAATTGAACTTTAAGTGAAAAGATATAGCTATTTCCATACGGTCTCTTAACTTTCCGTGTATGCTTTACGTTAATCATATTTGTCGATTTCTAATACCTGATTTTCTTTTCTCAACGTAATTGTTTGGTCTAAATATTTACTAGACATTACATATCACCATCCTAGTAAGTTAGTTTATAATTTGTTAAACAATGTAAATTACTAAGGATACTCAATTTTTGAGATTTTAGTGTGAAAGTACTCAACTTCAAATATACAATAGTTGTCGATTTTTCTTTGTCTATATCTTTTTTTTTGGTATAAGTTATAAGAAAAATGTTAGTTTTTAGATATCTGCGATTTCTTTTTGGTTATATATCTTGTATATTTCCAAGTTCCTATAGATATGCTTCTTTTCCATTCTAATATTCTCTGTCTATTTATCTTGAACTGTCTAATATCACATCGGTTTATTACATCTTTGACTTTAACACCATCCCCCCACAAAATTATTAGGTCATTGTGCCTGGAGTAGAATCGGTTTACACTTCATAGACGTACTAAAAGCACTTAGCTAGAGTTTCTTCCATGTGTTAGGTAGCTAACCCAGTGTTATAAACCTTTTCCTTTCTGCTAATTTGGGATCGGTAAGAAGACCTAATATAACTTATTAGGTGTCTTAAGCATAGTTGATATTTTATTTTGTTTTCTTAAGTACCTTATAGTAACAAAAAAGAGTTTTAGAAATTATGTCTAGAAATCTTTTATATAACATAAATATTAAATTGGAACCGGCTGTGCAGGCCCAAAATTTATTGATTTATTCGTTTATAGTTCTTTCTATTTATAATCATTTACACCCAGTTTGATTTTTAATCTTATTTTATTTTTTTTTGTATTCCACGTTACAGAATTTTCAATGTGACCCTACCTTCTTACAGCCCCGCGGTATATTACAACCATAGAATCTTTTGAGTTTTGTTGTCTTGACTTACTATAGATTTTTCCTAAAAGCTGATATATCTCATGGTTTGTTCTTATATCCCAACGGTTGTTGATGTGCTTTCCTTTGAAAATACTTTTATTTTCCACTGTTTTTTTGATCTCTTTTACTTGTAATTCACAATTAACCTTCATACCAGCTGTATGACAGTCCTAGATATTCACATTTTAATAGCTTTAAACTCATGGTTTGCCTTAAATATTCTTATAAAGAACCCCAAACTTTTAATTTCTTTGGCTAGCCGAGCACCCAATTGTGCGCTATCTTCGCGTTTGACGATAATGGTTACACCTGAATAATTAAATTTGGACACTCTTTCTGAATTGTGTTCTTTGCCTTTGTCTATTAAATCCTCTGTTTCCCAGCTTAATCCCAAATCGTAGAAACTTTAGTATTGGGTTGCCCCTTGCGCTATCTAGTGTTGTTGAAGACCTGATTCTCAGAGTTGCGCCTGAAACTGCAATGTTCATGTTCTTTGCCAGAGCCGATTCCTTCTTCTTTTTCGTCCATCAACCATCTGTCAGGTTCCGTTAATTGATGTTTTATAGGCTTGCCTGCCCTGCTGCGCCTAGGAAACTAAATCAAAAATTAATTTAGGCAAGAAAAGCAAATCCATTTTCACCTTCTCTGGTGCTTTAATGCGAAGCGTGATTCCGGAAAGGCTACTTACAAATTTGTCTTTGAATCTAAGTTCTAATAGTTCTTCCAGCTCGTGCTGTGTACGCTGAGAGGAATCCTCGTTCCATACCTCTTCAAACAGGTCATCGTGATCAGTGTAAACTGTTTGTGGTTCAAGTACAACACTTAGCGCATTCCTGACTTTGATTCGAATTGTTCTCACAATCATACCGTGATTTCAATTCAGATTGTAAGAAAGCTTCGAGTTCTTTAACACTCTTGTGTGCCTATACGCTTCTCAAAGTGCGGCCACTTCTTCTAAATTGGAATTTGTCCAATCGAACTTGACTTTTTTCGAAGCCATGATACAGTTTATTGTAAAACTCACAAATTTCACCAAAGTTTAAGAAATAAATCAAAACGAATAGCTGGTTTTATTACAATAACAATTAGGTTTACTTAAATTAACGTATTCAAAACAGGTTTGAGAATACAACTTCTGTTGAATTAAAGAGAAAACTGAAGTTTTCCCAATGAAAACGTTACTTACTGTATATAGCATTATTTTGCTCCCGTATGACACTTAATCCTGCGCTGTTGCTTCCGAACGCAACGCATGCGCACTGTTGTTGTACAATGAGACGTTTCAACATCACGTCAAACTTGATTGACCGGTAAAAATTAAGTTTTTTGACCTATGTGGAGTTATTTGGTAATAATTGGTGGCATACCACATATTGTTCAGCTCGACGAGTGCTTTCGATTGATGCCACTTAACCTTCAGTCAAATTTTCTTTGTATTACTATAAGTATAGTTTAATATACATAAATATAATAATAAGTAAAATATGTTATATGTTGAAAATTTGTTTTTGCTTTGCAAGGATATATTTTTAATATTCTTTTTTTATCTAATATTTATTTTTGAAGGGTTTGGGTTAACAATTCCGGAATATAGCTTTTTAAGAACAAAGTAAAGCGGAAAGTAGTTACACGTATCATACATACGCAAACCTAGTGAAAGACTATATGTAATAAAGGATGTTCCATAGATATTTATTATTTTGAATATTCTGAAATATTCAACGGCATTTAGAAAAATATTTTACAAAAACAGAAATCAAGACATACATGCCTTTTGAATTACTTACTCATTTAGATGACGACCATCTTCTTGAATGCAGCTTTTAACCCTTTGCTTAAAATCGTTCGTCATTCCAGTCGACAGCTGTTGATCAATCGTGAGTACTTTTTGTTAGATGGCATCCTTCAATTTGTTTAAATTACAGGGTGTGTGAATGCATATACGGTTTTTGCAGATACTCTTACAAGAAGAAATTACATTATAATAAGTCAGGAGATCTTGAGAACCAAAACACATTATGGAAATGTGAAATGAGACGCTCAGAGAACACATTTCGAAGAACTTACATTGGTCATTTAGATGATCTTCTTAAATGCAGTTTTAAATATTTCGTTTGCAATCGTCCATAACTAGGGTCAACGACTGCCATAAATAGTTCTTGTCGAATGGCATCCTTTAATTCCTTTAAATTACGGCATTTGTGAGTGTATACACAGTTCGTCAGGTGTCTCTATAAGAAGAAATATGATAGCAAATCAGGGGAGTTTGGGAATCATAGCACACCACGGAAACGTAAAATTAGACGCCCAGGGAACATATTTCGAAATATTATGTGTACAAATAAGTTTCCGCCGTTTTTTTATAAACAATTAAGAATTTATTGTAAAAAAATAATGTCATTCAAAATATTGCCCATCGCTTTCTACTACTTTTGACCATCTTTCGGGCAGCAAGTGGATACCCCGTCTAAAAAATTGCTCGTCTTTTGAGGCGGTCCACGAATCGACCCATTTCTTCAATTCATCGTAAGAAGTGAAGTGCTGCTCAGCCAGACCATGAGTCATCGACCGGAATAGGTGGTAATCTGAAGGAGCAATGTCTGGTGAATATGGCGGGTGGAGTAGGACGTCCCAATTCAGTCCTTCCAACGTTTCCTTTACGATTTTTGCAACGTGTGGCCGAGCATTGTCATGCTGAAAAATAACTTTATCATGCCTTTTGGCATATTGTGGAAGTTTAATCTTCAATGCTCGGCTCAGTTGCATCAGTTGTTGTTGGTAACGTTCCCCGGTGACGGTTTGATTAGGTTGAAGTAGTTCGTAATAATGCACAGCATTAGCTTCTTGCCATGAATGTTTGGCTTGGCCATCGAAGTAGAGGCATGCCCGGGCTTACCCCATGACTTCCTACGCTTTGGGTTGTCGTAGTGGATCCATTTTTCGTCTCCCGTTACGATTCGATGCAGAAATCCTTTGCGATTTTGCCTTTTGAGCAATTGTTCGCAAGCGAATAAGCGACGCTCGACGTCTCTTGACTTCAGTTCGTAAGGAACCCAATTTCCTTGCCTTTGAACCATACCCAGGGCCTTGAGACGTTGTGAAATAGCTGAGTCACTCCTATCTCGTGTGCAAGTTCTTCTTGCGTTTGGCACGGATCTTCCTCCAGTAAAGCTTCCAATTCTGTGTCATCTTACACCTTGGGCCTTCCACTACGTGTTTTGTCCTCCACGTCAAAATCGCCACTTTTAAATTTCTGGAACCACTCCCGACAACTTCTCTCACTCAAATTAACATTACCGTATGCTTCTACGAGTAGCTTATGCGCCTCAGCTGCAGATTTCCTTAAATTAAAGAAGTAAATTAGCAATTCCCGCAAATGACGCTTATTTGGCTCAAAACTTGACATCTTAACACGATGAAAACTAAGTGATGCTAGCAAAAAGTCAGAGGTATTAAAAGGTTATACTGTTGCCAGATGTCAACATATACTATACGACGTTTTACAGCTGACAATTTCGATGTTATCTTATCGGTGGCGCCATCTTTTGAAAACGGCGGAAACTTATTTGTACACCCATTACGTTGGTAGTATGCGTTGTGGCACCATCGTACTGAAAATAAAAATTTCTTATATATTATTTTCTTATATATAATGTTTTGAGTTAACAGTTACTTTTTATTTTTCTCGAAAATGTACGGACTGATAATGGAAAAAGGGGCAACCACGTCGATATTGTAACAAGTGCAAAGTAGAGAGGTCGCTCCTGAGTGGTTCTAAGATTTTCAGAAACCTAATAACGAAAGTTTTTTACTGTTTCATTTAAATGAAAAAATCTTCATCACTCATATGATTATTGCCTTTTAATTTTCTTTCAAAATCACTTATATTGGTATAGCAGTCTTCTCATTAGTTGTAATCGCTTACGTTAAGCTGTTAAACAACTAGCATTTTTTATGGATAAGATCTTAAACCTTTCTGTAAAACGGTTCTCAATAATTCACGGCTCAATCGTGACCAACAATCCTTGTTATTGTGAAGAATTATCATAAATTTCATAAATTTTATAGGAGTTGTTAGAAATTTCGTATAAAATACGACAGAGACAATAATCTAACAGTCAAAGTCATTCGAGATAATAATAAAATTTAACAAAAATTTGCCATCCTACATAGCAATTAAAAATTAAATAAACAACTTCTTAAATATTTTGCACAAAAATGTTTATTTATAGGGTTACAAAATATAATTAAGTAAGAATTAAACCCAACTGATCATAGATTATGTCGCGAATTAAACCATACGAAAAAAAGGAATTGAGAAAATAATTTAAAGAACGGGACTGATTTTTAAATAGAATGTCTTGAAGAGTAAAGCGTATGTTAATAATTCTTAAATGTTTTAACACTTTAAGGATAACATAATTGAAATTTTACAATCAGCAAATTACCAAAATGTTATTGAAAATTTTTGTAAAAAGGCTTCTTAAGATTTCTATTCCGGTCTGGATATTGGCAACGATTCTGTGCACTTTGTTGTCTCTGAATAATTCTGTTATGTTCTTGACAAACCATGTTCTCATTTTTTAGCCCTGATGTCTTCTTTCTGCTCGAGTTTCTCATTCCAAATATATTTTCTTACAGTATACTATATAGAAGCTGATATCTATTAGCGTTTCGCATAATATAGCCGATATATTCGAGTTTTCGGGCTTTTATTGTATTTAATATTTCTATCTACTTTACATTTTTCTGGGAATCTCAATGTTTGTAATCTGTTCTATCCAGGAAAATTCTTTGATATGGTCATTTCTTAAAGGTTCTAGTTTTTTACTTGTGAATTTTGTCAGAGTTCATGATTTTGCTCCATAGAATAGTAGGGAAAATAGACAGCTACGGAATAATCGTATTTTTGTGGCCACGGTCAAATGATGACTTTTATATATTAAGTGCATACAATACAAATTCTTGTTTCTTGAGAATCGTCCCACTGATTGTTAAAAGTCATACCAAGGTAGGCATATTTATTGACCCTCTACATAATTTTTTATTAATTATTAGTCGTCGTTGGATTTGGTTGTTGCTTTTACTAATGAATATTAATTTTATTTTATTGATATTCTCCAGGTCGTACTGTTGGCTGCTCTCCGTTACTTTGTTCATGAGATATTGCAGTTCTCTATGCTGTCTACGAAAATGACTGAATGGTCGGCATATCTAATATTGTTTACTATTTCACCATTCACCAAAATTCAGCTAAAAATACACTCTGAATATATGTTAAAAATCAGCGGTAACAGAACACAACCCTGTCTTACCCCTCGCAGAATCTCAATATCATCTAAGCTTTCTCTATCAAGTCTTACAAATGCCGATTGGTTTCAATATAAGTTTACGATTATTCTAAGATCCTTTCCATCCACTCCGATGCTTTTCATAATTTCAGTCATTTTCTGGTGCTGCACTATATCGAAAGCCTTATTGTAGTCAATAAAGCAGGCGTAGACATCGCAGTTCATATCCTTGCATTTTTTGAGTAGTACTTGACCCCTAAACAAGCTTTCCCGTGTACTAACAACATTTCTAAATCAAAACTGTGTAGACAACGTTTAATCTTTACAGAATTTATAGATTCCTTTGTGTATAATATTAAGAAATTCCTTCAGGAGGTAACTCATAAAGCTTATTGTGCGATTGTCACTACAAGTTTTGGCCCGAGTTATAAATTTTGATATTAGCCAATCTTTGGGAATATTTCCAGAGTTATAGACTTCATTATATAACAAAGTTACCCAGTTGGTTCCTTGTTCATCAAGTAACTTGAGAAATACTACTTTAATGGCATCCGGCCTTGCTGCTTTGCTTTCTTTCATATCCTTTATTGGAATTTCTTCTTCTTTTTCATTATGTTTTAGCTGTGGCCGATTGTCTTCAAACAATTTATTTATGTATATTTGACATGTCTTTTTGATTTCGTTTTTAATTATAATAAATTTTCCACCACTGTCAACTAATTTGTTTATTTTGTTCTGTTTTATTTTCCAATCATTTATTAAACTTTTCAATGTATGCTGAAAATATTATATTTTTATGAGAAGACTTCTATTTCTAGACATTTTCCTTTGGCTTCGTTCTCTTTAGCTTCTTTTATATTTGTCTTAATAATTTTTTCAATACCTTTGTACTTTGTAGAATTATTTTTCATTATTCTTCTTCTTTCCATCAACTAGAGAATTTTCTTCGTCATCCACGATTTATGCTTTCTATCGTCTGGTTTTAAAATATCATTTTTGATGATCGTTACCGCTATCTTTAATTTGTTTTCATTAACATTCTGGGTGTTCAGCTTGCCCTCAATTATGTCTTCCAAACAGACTGCTGCTTATTCTCTCATAAGGGAATCTTTTATTTTTCTTAAATATATTTTTTAGTTTCTTTCTTGCGTAATTTTTTCAAGTTTACTCTAAAAACTGCTACTAAGGGGTTCTGATCTGGCAGTATATTTGCCCCAGGATAGGTTTTTACTGAGATATAGCTATTTCTGTATTTATTAGAATATAAGTAACTTGATTCCTAATTATGTTTTCAGTATCCATAGGAGATACTTCCACGTACACAGTCGCCTTGAAAGTAACGAATAAAATGTGTTGGTTACTACAAAATCTTGTTCATCTGCAAAAACGCTTAATGCATCTCCTCTTCCATTCCTTACATCTAGTTCATATGGGCCTATTACTTTTCCTTTGCGATTTTTTTTAATTATGGCGTTAAAATTGCTAAATCTATAATCTGGAGGTATAACTACTTCTTTATCACTGTGATCTATTGTTGAAGCATACACTTGAATTATGTTAATTTGTGTTGGGCTGGTGTGTATCGTAATCTTGACGATCCATGTGCTTACTATAATTTCTCTATCCAAAGATAGTTTATTCTTTATCATATCATTTCTAAACGTCTCCCCTGAAATCTGACTGGAAACTTGAAACTCCGGAATATTTTGTTTGGAACGCAGTTTTACTAGAGGACACCCCTTAGGATCCTTAATGAAGTGGGTCCTAATTTTCCTTCTGCATCCTTATGCCGTTGACTATCATCGATAGTTTATCCGCCTTTATGGTCGCTTAGGCCACTGGGAAAAAGGGTGACCATTGCTTTTATATAAAACTTAAAAAGCAGATTTGCTACTTACGCCTGCTCTGTCGTACTGAACTCCAACTTCTCCGCCTTTGCAGGCGATGTGGTTTTTGTTCCGCTGCTGCTGGTTTTGGTCCGTCTCGGGTAGTTTATTTCCCCGGTACCCATCGTATCTGGTGGGCATTTCCCACCACCCGGGGAAGACACCCGATGGATGACCAGCAACCCCACATAAAAAGATGCTAGAATATTTTCTTCCATTGTAAATAAAAATATTTAAACATTTCAAATATATAGATCAATATCTTTGATGTATAAAAGGTCATTAGTTTTTTTTTAGATTGATCACTAATCATTTGGAATTTGCATGCATTGGCTTCCATTAGAGCAATGAAATTAATAAATTTAATAATAACCTTATTAATATTTTTTTGAGCCTCAGTACCACCCAAGACATTTGAATTGGATTTTACAGCATTATTAGGACGAATATGGGAGTCCGGTCCTGTGCGTAGACATATTGGCTACAAATTATTTTGCGGCAAATAATATCGGTAAAAACGAGTGTTTAAATGCGAAATAAGTATAAAGTGACGTAAGTGGATAAGTAAAACAAGTGTGACAAGAAACAATATACTAGTAGAAATTAAGGTAGGATTAGAATTAATAGCAGGGAAATAAACTTTGAATCGAGGAGAGAGATAAGAGAAGGCAAACTTCGAGTGAGGTGAAGTGATAAGCGCGGTCACGCACGCGTATTATCCGCGCCAAACGTAAACAACACAGCGTTGGATTAAGGCAAATTTAAATCGCAGAGAAATAAAATAAAAATACATAAACATAGTGTTTAAAACTAGTGGAAACCAAATAAAACTCATACTACCATAAAAATAAAAGTGAAAATAAAACAAAAACGTAAAATAAAACACGGAAGGGACAGAAATTAGCGCGTAAATACGAAATACAAAGTACAGAATGGAAGAACACAAAATGGAAAAAATTCTAGAAGATATAAATTCTAAACTAAAGGCAATAGAAAAAGTGGAAACGAAACTTGATAAAATACACAAGGATATAATAGAAGTAAAGAAGGAAAACAACCAACTAAAGATAGAGAACCACCAACTAAAGACTAGAATAGACCAGCAAGAGAAGAAAATAGCTATGCTAGAAAAAGAATCAAGAAAGAAAAATATAATTATACACGGAGTTGAAGAAAGTTCAGAAGAAAGCGAACTCATACTAAAAGAAAAACAAGAATAGTTCTAAGGGACATGGATCTGCCAACATCCATGGAAGACGAGGTAATGGATATTCGAAGAATTGGGAAACCACATGACAAAATAAAGTCCGTCCAATCTTAGTTGAACTAAAAGCTGGACCAAGAAATTGGCAATCCTAAGAGCAACAAAAACTAAAGGAACGAGAATTTATATAGAAGAAGACTACTCCAAAGAAATGCAAGAAATACGAAGGAAATTGAAGAACTACATGAAAGAAATCAGAAACAAAGGACATCGTGTTATTATGAAAAATGATACATTAATAATAAATGGAGACCAATTCACACTACAACAGTTACAAATGGTAGAATCACCTGAGCAGTCAGACGGAGATAACGCAAACAGAGCAAAAACAACAATACAAACACTGGGAAACATGGAAGGAATACAGACAAACACAGACTTAGATAAGAAGAAAGGAAGAACTGCCAGCGAGAGATCCCCAGAAGACCAGAACCAAGCCCTAAGAAACGAAGGTACGTCAGCGGAAGAGAAACTGTTGATGATCACACAAGTCAAAAGAACAAAAAACTAATAGAGCAAAATACAAGGGATAAACTGACGACAACAAAGGTAAATAACAAGGATAACAAGTATAAGGCAAATGTAGAAAAAAAGTTAGGTTTAGTTTATAAAGACACATTAAAAATAAAAAAGAATAAAAATAAAAAGAAGAAAAAAAGGAAAGCAAATACTAGCGCAACAACCCTAGACACAAGAACCAGAACCTTTATACGCTGCTGGAACGTTAAAACTATGGCAGAAGTAACAAAAACGTACCAAATAGCAAACGAAATGGAAAAATACAAAATCAGTATATTAGGCATAGCCGAATCAAGATGGAATGGGATGGGTCAGAGAAAGTTAGCAGGCAACATTTCCATTATTTACTCAGACTACGAAGATGAACAGGCACATAAAGAACGTGGGGTAGCAATAATGTTAAATAAAGAATCAACAAAAGCACTGTTAGAAGGGGAAGGGGTATCAGAAAGGATCATATGGGCAAGATTTAGAGCAAAATTTAGGAACATAATCATAATAAATGTGTATGCCCCAACAAACCAGCAAGAAGATGAAGTGAAATATATGTTCTATAACCAAATATACACAATTATAACGAAACTAAAAACTAAATATACCCGTGATATTGTAATCATGATAGGTGACATGAACGCAAAAGTAGGAAGAGACTACGAGGGAAAGGAGAATGTAATGGGAAGACATGGAATAGATGAGGCAAACGATAATGGCACAAGATTAACAGAATTCTGCGCCCTAAACAACCTCACAATAGGAGGAACTTTATTTCAACATAAGGACATCAACAAAACAACTTGGACCTCACCAGATGGAACAACTCACAACCAAATTGACCATATCCTCATGGAAAAGAAATGGAGAAACACATTGCAAGATGTAAAAGCTATGAGAGGAGCAGACTGCGCATCAGATCACACGCTAGTGCGAGCAAAAATTAAAATCAGTATAAAAGCCAAGTATAAACTCAACCCAAAAGAAGAAAACTTAACGTAAATAAATTAGACGCCCCAGAAATAAAAGAGAAGTTTAAAGAAGCGATAGAAAGAAAAGCCAGCACTATGATGGACCCATCGATACTATCTATTGAAGAGATATGGAACGCTTATAAAACACATTAAATGAAACAGCAATAGAAATAATAGGTTATAATGAAAGACACGATAAAACATGGATCTCAAATGAAACAAAATGAAACTGGAAAGAAGAAAAACAACAAGAGCAAAACTCCTAATAGAGAAAACCAAGACCAGAGGAAAATATGGCAAGAAAACTATACCAAAGAAAACAATGAAGTAAAAAGAGCGCAAGACAAGACAAGAGAAATTACATAAACAGCATGACTAGAGCACGGAAGAGGCAGCCAGGAAGCATGATTCCAAAACAGTATACAAAATAACAAAAAACTAGTGGGACCAAATAAATAAGTCAACCAAATTAAAGGAAAATGAGAAGTACTACACACACAGAAGAAATTAAAACAGATAGGAAGAACACTTCACCGAAATATACAAAGCATACGCAAAGACTAATAAGAGAAATAGAAGACATAATAGACATACATGGAACACTGGAATTGCCTACAGAAGAAATTTCTAAAACGGAAATAAGGAATGAATACAAACACTGAAAATAATAAAGCAGCAGGGATAGACGGAGTCCAAGCAGAATTAATAAAAATACATCCAAATTACTCAACTGAACTACTTTATATACTACTAAACAAGATATGGACACAAGAACAAATACCAAATGAATGGACAGAAGGTATAATAATAAAATACCCAAAAAGGAAATCGAACAATCGAAAACTGAGACCGATCACCCTGCTCAGCACAACAAGTAAAATAATGACCAGAATAATTCTAGAAAGATTAAGAAACCCTATAAATATAAAACTGAGAGACAATCAAGCAGGGTTTAGACCAAATAGAACATGTATCGATCACATCAACACCCTAAGAATTATCCTAGAACAAACAGCCGAAGTTGAAGAAGAAATCCTCACAAATTTCATCGATTTTCAAAAGGCCTTCGATACAATAGACAGAGAAGTAATGTGGAAAATATTGGAACAATACGGCATACCAGTCAAATACATTAAAATAATAAAACTATTTTACGACAACTCCACGGCATACATACAGCATGAAGGACAACTCACCCAAAAAGTTGAAATACATAGAGGAGTGAGACAAGGCTGCATCCTCTCCCCTCTCCTTTTTATAATAGTAATCGATTGGGTAATGAGGAGGACTGAAGACAAAAGAACAGGGATAAACTGGAATGTATTTGGCAAACTGGAGGACTTAGAGTTTGCGGACGACATCTGCCTAATAACAACAAATAAAAACACATGCAACAAAACTGATCAAACTAAACAACAATGCTAGGAAAGTAGGATTACAAATAAACTCAAACAAAACTAAACTACTAACCAAAAACAACATGGGGAATACAAGAATACAATTAGAGGGAAGAGAGATAGAGGAAATAGACGAATTCTGCTACCTAGGAAGCATAATAAGCATCAAAGGAGGCACAGAGAGGGATATAGAAAGACGCATAGGACAAGCACAGAAAGCCTTCAATTCACTATTTAAAATTTGGACGTCAAACAATATCAGCAGAAAAACAAAACTCCGACTCTTTCACAGTAATGTAAAAAGTACACTACTATATGGAGCAGAAACCTGGAAAGAAGACAGAAAACACTATAAGAAACTGCAAACATTTATAAATAAATGCCTCAGAATTATTTGCGGAATCTTCTGGCCAGAAGTAATCAGTAATGAGGACCTTTGGGAAATGACAAAAGAGGAAAGAATAGAGATAACCATAAAAAAGCGCAAGCGGAGATGGATTGGTCACATCCTTAGAAAACCGATAGGAAATATAACCAGGCAAGCCTTGGAGTACAATAGGACAGGGAAAAGAAGGAGAGACAGACCAACTAATACTTGGAAAAAAACAATTACAGAAGAACTAAAACAAGTAGACCTAAATTGGAACCAAGCAAAAAGAATAGGAAAAAATGGAAGGAACTAATGGAAAGAATTGTGACAACGGAACGGACCCCAGACAGTGCGTGAGACTGGCTATCTCACCACAAGAAGTCTAAAGTTAAAGCAAATGAAACGCCCCAACAAAGGCGCCCTTTGCTCCAACAAAGGAGCTATATGATCTATGATGATGATTAGGACGAATATTCTGAGTAATTCAGAAATATTATGAGCTTAATAAAACACTTTTTTTGGATTCCCTGTATTTATTGCTAGTTTAACGCTCAGGTCGCAGTGTAACTACCACCTTGACTAGAGTTCTAAAATATTAAAATTTAAATTGCGTATGTTGACACAATTGGTGTCGGATCTGGTTTTTCACAAAGGGGCTTTGTATGTCAGCGGAGGTCTTGACCACAATTACATTTCTGTGAATTTTACGACTTACATTTAACATCCATTATTTAATTACAACTGTTGGCGTAACTTTCTCCTCACGAACGAAGCCAAATTCTGCAAGAGCTGTAAATTTGCCGATGGAACAGTTGAAACGTCGTATATCTCAGCATTTCTGTGGCAATGGCGCAATTTGAATGCCGTATGAGGTGCTTTATATTTACGAGGTTCGAGTTCAGCCAGGCGAAAAGAATATCAGTTTATCATATCGTGTGACAAAGGCGGTTTCCAACCGCAAACAGGTTGCGAGTTATTACGGGCACTTAGAATTTCAGTCGAGCTGGAAATAATTCTAAGATGATGTATATGAATAATTAGCTGTCGTAGTTGTTTAATGGCTGCTTTCTAAATGAAGATTAGTGACTGATGGAAATAACACTTACAAGCTATAATTTCACAGCAGCACCTTTGTAATGATTTTTGCTGTTGGAAATGACAATTTCGTTTGGAAATTATGAGAACTTCGTTGACGGTTCTAAGCTTATGTAACTACGTAATAGTGGGTTCGTTAGAATTATATTTAAAAAGCAAACAATCAACAAACAAATATGGTTTGATTTTTAACAGTAAACTGTAATTAGAATAACACAAGTGAAAATAAGGAATAAGAACTTACTTAAGAATATATGACATAGGAGGTAAACTCCGGAAGTTTCAGTAATAACAGAAATAAAATAGCGGTAGTGTTAGATAGCGCTATTTTTGGTCGAACATTCTTAAATATTTTAACACCGATTTGTCTCAGTCGCGTGGAAACAGTCATTTGAATTGCCGCAATGTTAAAAATCAAGTTCAAGCCGTGATTAAATTTATCACAAAATAGTAATTCCAGTGATATTAAACGTTTGGATGGTGTATACGATTAATCTTTGCCTTCCTATTCAACTGTAAAGCTATGGACAAAACTATTTTGTTTTGGCTGAGGAAGTATAGAAAAGAAAGTACTTTCAGAAGAGTGGGAAGTGCTGCAAGATAGACGTTCAAAACTAAAGGAATTACCAGCAAGGTTAGAACTTTATCTATGAGGATCTCCATATGAACAAATAGAAGAAGTTCTTCAACTTATGACACTATAGAAAAATAGAGTCAATGGAATGAGGCAGATCAGACGAAAAATGGCCAAAAAAGCAAAAGTGGCTCAATTGACAAAAATAATTAAGGTAAAGTTCTTTTGGAATTTAAGGGAATTTTACTAATTTTTATTTTGAGGAAAGGAATACATTGTATAAATTGTGCGACATTATCGAGAAGAGAGATGGCATGCTGAGTCAAGCCATTCGACTTCTGCACAATAACGCCCTTGTCCATAAGACTGCAATTGTCCAGGTTTTTGTAAAGGACTGTGGCTTTTAAGAGCTTTCCTATTCATCCTATAGTCCAGATCTAGCCCCTACGACAAATCCCCTTTTTTTAAAACCGAAGAAAAGTCTTCGGCTAGAAAATTCAATAATGCTGGGGGATTACTGGAGGCTGTTTTAGAGAATGTTGCAAAAAAACTTCAATGTTTACAATTTATTATAAAATTTTATTTTGCAATAATATAGCTAAATACTTAATTTAGATATTTTCTCTAACAGCATAGTTTTTTGTTATTATAGATTGACAACAAAAATTATTAGCTTATTTGTAGTAGTTTCTAACTTATAAAAGTAATTATCGTATTTTTTAATTGTTTCTTTGAATGCCAATTAACAATTTATTCATTTATATAGAACAGCAACTACATTTAATGCAACTTTTACACTTTAAGGAAAAACATTAATCGTTGATCTTTTTATTTTGATATTGAAATCATAATAAAAGTTTAACTTGTCGTTATCTAACTGTGGTAAATCGCTTGGGCACTGTCTGTTTAGTCTTCGAACTATATTTAGAGAACTAACTAGTCCGGTAAATGTATTCGTTCTCAAGACCCTAGTAGTCTTTGGTAGTACACTGTTCAAAATTTCTAAATATCTTCTGTAAACAGTGTCTGCTTCAAAACAGACCAGGGTACATTTGTTATTCGTAATACCTTCGACTGGAACGACTGATTGATTTTGGAATTTTTTAGTTTTGCACATACCCATAGCTGAATACCGTCCATATCAGTTTCGTAACATATTTATAAATAAGGATTTTAATCTCTAGAGATGACTGAGAATTTTTCTTTAACAACCAGTACAGTTGTCAGAGTTTTAAATTAAGCTCTTGGCGTTTAGTTTTTAAATGTTTAGACATGTAAGTTTCTGCAATTCAAGGCATTTGGCAGTTTTGACTGGGATTGCTATGTGGTGATTTAGTACGATTTACTTTTATTTTCCATTTTGATAACAAGGTTAAGATAGTGCTGAAGATATTGGGATGTTATTGAGGGTATTTATTGACTACTAAGAGGGCAGTATCTTCTGCAAATGCGACGATTATCTGTTTGTATTTTTCTCAAGGTTTGCTGCAATTTTGATAACAATTTTATGAGTTTGTTGTATAGTTGAGTGTGTCGTGAAGATCAATTTGGCGAACTGGAATATGATCTATCAGATCGGTGTTTACTCTGATCCTTTTTAATAATAGTTCTTGAATACTTTTGACAAGAGTGGAAGTGAACTTATTGAATGGTAAGAGGCGACATTTATGGATAATATGCTAGTCTAATATGCTGTTTTAGGTTTTTACCAGAAGTATAATTGCTTTTTTTGGTAGTTCCTTTAGTATTTGCTTTATGCTTAGGTTATACCCAAATGCTATGTGTTGAATATCTATTTTAATTTTATTGGAGAAAATAGCTCTATAGATAAGCTAATTTAGCAGCGTATGTCTAAGAAAGTATTAATCTCAATATCTGTTTCTAGTATGAAGGTGTGAAAACTTTCGGAAGATGCTTGAGAAATTTGTTTGCTTTTTGTGAGCCCAATTTTCATTTGATTTTTGGATAGGTGTTACCTGATGTCTGCGGCGTTTTCAGTTTTTTGCTCTTCAGATGGAACGGTCGTCCTTTGAGAAGGTAGAATTATGCAGTTTCGTGCTATTTACATTATTTTCCAATTTTTGTCTTAACAAATAAATAAGTTTATCATTTCTGTATCTGTTTATTGCCATCTGATTTTGACTATGAATGAATGAATGGCTTAACACCCCTTGGAGGGGTTTCGCCGCTTCTAAGGAAGCTTTTGACTATGAATTACTCAATTATCAACTAAATGAAGTGGCATATTGCTTGTTTCTTTTGATTGTTAATTCAAAGAAGGTGTAGAATGACTCTTGTATTAGTGTTGTCTAATCCATTATATTGCTTTATCCTAACGCTTAAGGTAATTTGATTTTTCATATAAGGGAAAATGTTTCTCAGTTATCTTTTATGGCTAAACGTGGGAGTGGTTGGTTTTACTTATTACATAAACACTTACGGTTGCAATGATTGGTGTATGATGCGATGAAAATTCATAGTTGGATTCTATTTTTTGTAGTTCGAGTCTATACCATGTAGTACAAAGAAATCCAATAAATCTGGTTTTCTGGTAGGGTCCGTAGATCAGTATATCGTTTTATTAGTTGAAATGTGTTTTTAGTTGTTGTTAATTATGGCTGTTAGGAGATTTTGTCCCTTCGTTGTAATGAATTATTTCGTGTGCTTCGAATTCAATCTCCTTTTACGATAAATTTGGTTGTTGAGGATTGGAAGAGGATTTAAAACTCAGCAGAAGATATAGAGTACTTCAAATAACAGTATATTAAAGATATAGCAAAGAACGGAGACACTAATCTGTATATTTGACTCTGAACTTTGTCGATCTGGTCGTGAGTTAGTTTATAATGCTAGTTGAATAGCTTGTGTAATATGGTATTTGAAATATTGTTCGTGTGGTAAAATAACCAGGAGTTCCGTTTTTGTTGTTTTATAATAATTATGTTGCGTATTATTCTATTTCTTTTTTTATATCTTCAATAAGTATTGAGTGGTAGAGGTTTCTGATTAATACGTTATGTACTCTATTCTCGTTTATCGCCAGAGTGGTCCAAGCGGTTGAGGCGCGGACTGCGATGCGGACGGACCCAGGTTTCATTCCCGGAGCTCTCTTATGCCTGGCGGGGGTGGACTACTCAGTCACTAAAAATAATTGAGTAGCTGCGTTTACTCAAAGAAGGGGTAATAATGGTGTTTGTCACATCGCCCCGGATCAGAAATGGTGCGCGACGACCGAGCAGTAAAATTTGACATACGAGTATCTTAACTTCTCAGTTCGCAGAGCGTGCTTCCACACAGGGCTTTTTTTATTGTCTTCTTGATTTGTACAATCAGTTTGATTTGCGGTCTATAAGTACATCGTATGCATGCTTAACCTAGTGCTTAATATTATATATTAACATGTGATGAAGAGTAATATTCAATGAGCATTCTCTATTTACTATATACCTTGGTTTTGCAGTTTTGCTACACAATTGTTTATGTGAAACGAGTTGTTAAATCATCTGGCTCAAATCTTGTAAGTCTTCTGGATTCTTCTTCTTCATCAAACAATGTGGCTGGAAGTTCGTATCTTATCTTTGTATTTAACACTGATTTTGGTGATTTGTGTTGACACTTATTGTGATTATTGTTAGATCAGTGTGTAATTGTTTATTTGGTACGTACCACGGTGCGTCATCTATTGTTCTAAGTATCTTATTTTGAAGTATTTGTATAATTTCTATTTTAGAAGTACTAGCAGAACCCCAGATGGCAAGCACGTACGCCCTGACAGGTTTTATTATGGTTTTATATAACAGTATTTTATCAATGGAAACTTCCGATTTTCTGCCTAGTAACCAGTACATATGACTAAATTTCACTCCTAGTTGTTTTCTTTTATTAAAAATATAAGCACTCCAGGTAAGTCTTCCTTAGCCAAACTAGATATTTGATCGTATCTTTTTGTGGAATTTGTTTTCCATTCAGCACGACAGAAGGGCAATTCCCACGCCTTAGTGTAAAAGTAATGTGGAAAAATTTATTTTCATTGGCTTTAATTTTCCAGCGTCCTAACTATTCTTCGAACTTGTTTAGGTAGGTTTGTATTTCCTTGAGGCAATTATTATGTAGTCTGACTGTCTTGTGATATATCTGCTCTGTATGTCGAGTATAAAAGAGGTCCCAGAATACTTCCTTGTTGTACCCCGGATAGGATTGGTAATAATTCGGTACATTCTTGACACATAACTAGAAATGTTCTGTCACTCAAGCATTTAAGTTTATAAAGTAGATTAGTGTGCCAAAATTTGTTAAAATCCTGACATATCCGCACATATTGCAGAGCAGTATCTTTTATTTTCAAAGTCGTTATGAATTTGTTTGATCAATCGACATATTTGTTCCGTGGTTTTATGCCCTTTTTCGGAATCAGAAGTGGTGAGCAGGTATGAGCTGCTGATCTTTGACTATTGGCATTATACGGCTGTACTGTAGTTTTTCTAGGACTCTAGAAAGGATTGAGAGTAAACGTCATTTGGACGTTTTCCTGGTTTTTGTATCATTACTATCTGTGCCACCTTAAATTGACAAGGAAAGTATTCGAGTCTCAGTATTGCATTAAAAATGTATGTTAAAACTTTTAGTTCTTTTTGCGAAAGTTCTCGTAGTGTTTTGCCAGTAATGAGATCACATCCGGATTCCTTTTTTGGGTTAAAGCAGTGGTGTATTAATATTTTTATTTCTGCTTGATTGGTTTTCTTCAGTGGGAGAGCCACGTGTTTCAAGTTGTTTGTTAATTTCCTTTTCCCCTTTTTGGGTTTGTAACGGGTGAGGTTTAAAAACTGTGGTTAGGTATTTAGCAAAAGTATTAGTCTTTTTTTGATCAGTTCTAGCGCGGGTCTTTAGAGCCGTATCATTGTTATAGTAACATTATATGCATCCATCGTAAACAGCATTTAACAGGATTTGAGAGTATTTAAACCAGGGTGCCGTATTTTAAAACGTGCTTATCAATACGTTTGCTGTTATTTTCTAAATTTTTTCGTAGTAGTTTGGTTTTAAGTTGTATATAATTTCTGATAAACTCCCCCCTTCAGAAACCCCCATAGAAAATATTCAGATAATATCAAATAGGGCGAGCGCGTTAGCCAAAATCCCTACGAAATAACAAAAACGTAGAAAAATGTTCAAGTTTGCGAAGTCACTTTATCTTGCTGGAATTGGTTTTAACTGCTGTATAAAATTGCATGCCTCTTGCTTACGTGGTTTATAATTTTATACATGTGTACGGACAGTCGGACAAGGTAAATAAAGTCTAATTAAAATAACATTTTAGATCTGGTTTGGGTTTGAGATCGAGATGCACAATTATGAGTCGCGTCCTATTTCAGCTCATGGGTTTTTGTAGCATTTTAAAATTAAATAATAAGATTTTAATATAATAAAAGTGTTATTAAGAAAAGGAAAAGTTAAAAAATATAAAAATATAAATCACAATAAATTAAAAAAGGTTTAAAAGGAAAATTGTTTAACATAGACAAATTAAAAAATTAGAAAAAAAAGAATAAAGCTTGCTCTGATGCAATTGCAATTTGTTTAGTTTTTTCTTTACTAAATTAATGAAATGTCAAATAAATTTCTAGTTTATGTCAAAGAAAATTGTATCACGTCTGATTGTGAGGATATAGTTTTTAATACGAAAACAGTGGAGCATGCAAAAAATCGAAAAACTAATTCGAAACTAACTCAGTCTTATGTAAAAAAATATAAATTTATTCTGTTTAGGTATAATTCAAAATACCAACAAAGTATCTATTTTACCGGCTAGATTTAATGTGGATGTGGAGTTAACGTAAGCCTCCTAAGCGGGCCCCTGGCATGTGTACAGTTATCACTAGAGATGATTATGACAATAAAAGCATTGCGATTAGTCTGACAATTTCAGTCATCCAATTACATTATTTATAATTTACAATTTAAGGTGGTAATGTTTCTGTTAACTCTGCAACCGAATGAACAAATGATTAAACTTTAATTAAAAATATATTATAATTACTTATGAAAGACACAGATACTGTAAAATCCCATTAAAATGTTTTTTATTTAAAGTTTTCGAAAAAGACCTACAAAATTTTGCGGCAAAACACGTATTTTGTGATATGTGGGCGGTTATTTTTGAATATCAATTTAGTTAACCGTATATATATTTAAATTTTGTTAAATGTAATGTGCACAAGAAAATAAAAAACTAAAATACTTGTACAAAATCTGCTTTTCGTATATGTAACAGGTTTTTAGAAATAATAAAAAATTATTAAACCTTAAAAAAAGGAAGTATTTGACAAAAGTTTAGTTATAAACAAATAAATGAAAAAGTAGTGATTAACCGGTGTCCATTTTGTAGATTATTTTTAATTTTATGATCCTATATAATACATTTTTATTATACAAAAATTGTAAGCTTATGCAAGAAAATGACAAAAAATTCTAAAAATTGTAAAATGTTTAAACATATAGGGAACTGAATAAATATTGCGAGAGTAGCGTCACATATTTTGGCATTCTGATAAATTTTGCAACCAAAAGTGATTTTTATAAATGCTTTTCAAAATAACTAACTCCATTTAAAATATTTAATACATTTAGGTATTCAGCAAAACTAAGTTTTAAAATAATACATCTCCTCTTGGTTCATCAAAAAGAAACAACGTTTTGAAGTTTTCTGTGACACCTTCATATCTTATCATTTAGTTAAGCAAATAAGAAACAATCAAAAAGTGCAATGTCCAGATAAATTGATAGATTATCTAACAATTATAACTTGAAAGCCTTTAAAAATCCCTTTATCTTATATGCAGTAAGAATTCAAGAATTAGCGTGTTGCAAAACGGTCTAAGTTCTAGAGAGCCGTAATTAAGCCTCTCGAATACTGCCTAGTAGACTGTTGTGTACTATTGTATACATATGTTTTTAAGCATAACAATTATATTAGGTTCTCATTTTTAGAAGAAACATCAAAACTTTAAAACTGCGATTGGATTAGGGTTTGCTGAAATCACTTACTGCGTTGATTATCGATTTGGTTAAGTTTACATAAATATATTTAACTTTAATCCTTGAAAATGATGTTTTTAACTGGCTTTAGCATACTGGGTGTCCAAAAAAAGTTTTTATTTGATTGGCTCACTGCATGAACGCAACGAACCAGAGGGGCCGTGGACACATATCAATCAGTAGTGCGGTTTTCGGGAACGCGTTTTGTATGCGAGAATTAAGTAATCATCATGATTTGCGTAACATAAATCAAGCAGAATGTGTGGGGTTTACGTCTAGGAGTAGTATTTCTAAGGGTCATTCATTTATAACACAAAAATCTTATTAACTAAACGGCCACATCCCGGTAAACTGTGTCGGCACACAGGCCAAACTAAATGAGAGGCTATAAGAAGTAACCTTCAAATAATGAAGTTAATGGCTTCTATAGTAGCCACACCAGCAGCGTCTGACCCAAAGGGGACGGATGCAAACAGTGCGTTTTTTCCATGTTAGGAGCGGCTGCAAATACACTCACCAACCCGCAGTAGAATAGCGTGACGTAGTAATTCTAAATAATCCCCAGAAGAATATGGCGAATTTAAAGGGAAAAGAAAAAATACCCCAGACGGGTAGGAACAGAAGTCCCAAATCCCACATCTTTAAAAGAAAATGTCTGCCTTTTGGGGGAAGTAAAAATTTCATACTAAACGTAAAACCTTCAAAAAGAAACACCATATCATGATAGCAACATAGAATTGTAAATCACTAATATCTGAGGCACAACTCTACAACTTATAAAATAAATTAAGTAATAACAGACGTTAAAATCAGTAAATACATTCTACTACAAGGGACGTGAAAGCGAAATCCAAAGAAAAATAGGATTCTTAATACATCCGAAACTAAAATCATACCATTGAAGTTACAATGGAATATTAGATAGAGTGGCATATTTGGTACTACAGATATCAGTAAAATGCAGTGTGAAAATTATCCAAATATATGCGCCGACATAGACATATGATGACAAAGAAGTGGACATCATGTACGAAGACTTTAACGCAATTATGGGAAAAAGTTATCAAAAGGCGAGCCATGCGTTGGGGGTTATGGATCAGGAAAGAGAAATCAAAGAGCGCATAATCTATGTACTTTTTTAGAAACCTGAACAATGTATGCAATGAATACCTACTTTGCAAAACAATCTCAAAAAAAGTAAACCTACATGAACCCAGATAGGAAGACTAGAAATTAAATAGACTACACCTTTTATCAAACAAAAAGATCGCAAAAGACGTATCAGTTCTTAACTCATTTAACCGGAAGCAACGACCGTTTGGTAAAAGCTAAAATAGAACTAAAAGAACCAAGAACGTACACAAGAAAAAGAACACACACACAACAAACATACTCTTAAATAAAATAAAGATGAATATTGTTAGGAACTAGACGAAAAACTAAAAGCGGTACAGAATTCCTCCAATGTCAATGAATTTTTCGAACAATTCACTGAGAAAATCAAAGAAACAGTAACCAAAATAGAAAATAACATTTATAGACAAAGGTGCAAACTATCTCAAGAAACGAGAAGACGGCTATACAGAGAAAACAAACAGAATACTAGGAAGTCGGATAAGAGACAAGAAAAATAATACATAAAGGAATATAGAAAATGTAATAGAAAATAACAAAAACATGATATTCTTCAGAAGAGCTGAAGAAAGAAGAGGAATAATAGATCTAAAAAATTCAAACATTCAAGAGACAAAGGACAGAGGCAAAATTTTAAACATAACAGAAGAATTCTAAAAAAATCTATATAACTCCCAAATGCAACAACCTCCAGGAAATTAGAAAAAAACAAAGAAAAATATTACACGCTTTAAATGAAATGAAAAATAATAAAGCTCTGGGAAGTGACGATATAATAACTGAGATGATAAAAGAAGCAGCAGGCATAATCGTCCCTAAGCTAAAAATACTTTTTAAGGGGTGCATACGACAAGGAAACATACTAGAAAAATGGAACGAGGCAATTATCGTAATACTCTTTAAAAAATGAGATCCAACCCTTCTGCAGAATTATAGACCGATAAGCCTATTATAACAGACTTATAAATTGTTTACAAGAGTAACTGCAACCAGGATAAATAAAAAGAAACATCCGACTTAAAATGTTTATATTATGAAAAATAATGAACATAAACAATTAATCTTGAAGTTTTTTTTTAATACCAAATTATACGGAATTTGTCTCAAACTTTTGCGAGCATATACCATAGATACACTGCTGCCACAGCTGCTGTTATGCGGTTCTGCAGTTCGATCACTGTAGTTGGAAGAGGAGACACATAAACGCAATCTTTTATAAATCCCCACAAGAAAAAATCGCACACAGTGAGGTCCGGCGACCTTGGAGGTCAGTGATACAAGGCTGAATCGTTAGGTCCTATATGGCCGATCCATTGTTGTGGAATCTGATTATTTAAAAATTCTGGAACTTCTAGGCTCCAGTGTGGAGGTACCCCGTCCTGATGGAAAATGAAGTCACCCGAATCGGTCTCTAACTGTGGAAAAAGCCAGTTTTCAAGCATATCTAGATATGTAAATCCCGTAACAGTGTTCTCTAAGAAGAAAAAGGGACCGTACACCTTTCCCGAAAAATTAAACAAAAACATTAATTTCAGAAGAGTCCCACTCATGCTGTACAATTTGATGTGGATGCTCCGTATCCAATATTCTAACATTATGGAGGTTTACCTTACCACTCAAATAAAAAGTAGCCTCGTTAGAAAACACTAAGCGTGTTATAGAATTACTATTTTCTGCCACTTTGTCGAGGATGAATTTATACAACTCAGTTGACAACTAATGACGTGTGTCTTGTTTGTCACCTAGATGAAGAGCTTGCATTAATTGTATCCTGTACGGTTTCATAATCAAACGTCGCCGCAAAATACACCAGACAGACGTTGAGGAAATAATTAGTTTTGTACTGACACGGCGAGCGGATTTTTGGGGGCTACGTAAGAAATTCAGCCAGATGCGCATCACACGTTTGTCTGTACACAGACAACCCGTGTTTTGAAATTGTCTATTCTATCGCGGTAGGAAGTTCAACACCATATTGTCGCTGAAAATCAATTGTTCCGGATTCACACTTTGCCTAGCGTAGAAATGATTTCTGTTGTCCACCCGCCATCTTGATAAATACTGAAGTGGTCGCTGAACGAAGCGCGCTGGTGCTATCTATAAGCAGCCACGCAAAACTCGATAATTTCTCCTTTCTAACTTTTGTTCGATCAAAACGGCTTAAAGCTAAATAGTTAAAAAAAAATTGAATTCGGATGATTCTAAAACACGCTGTATAATATGCCTTTAAATATAGCCTTTATTGATTACGAAAAGTTATTTGATTCGGTGAAACACTGGGATATACTACACGAACTAGCGGAAGCCTATGTAGATCATAGATATGCAAAGATAATAAAAACCATATACGATAATGCCAAAGCTGCAGTAACAACCCATGACATAACAGAGTTTTTTGAGATGGAGAGAGGTATAAGACAGGGTGTTACAATATCACCGTAACTGTTTACCCTAGTACTGGAAGGAGCGTTTAAGAGGTTAAATTGGGAGAATCGAGGGATAAATATAAATGGAGAAAGACTTGCCAACGACGTAATCTTGTATGCACAAAATGGTCACGATTTTAAGAAAATGATAACAGAATTAGAAGTAGAATTATTAAAAGTAAAACTAAAAATAAAGGAAGATAAAACCAAAACTGTGTGCCTAGAAACCCCAAAAATAGAAATAAATAAGGCAAAATTAGAAAATCCAAAAGACTATACATATCAAGAACAAAGAGCGACCCTAAACAAAAAAAAAAACAAGGATATCGAAATTAAAAGACGAATAAGGCTCGGGTGACCAAGTTTCACAAAATTAAAGAAAACCCTAACAAACAAAAAGATACCCTAAGAACCAATGTATTCTGCCAGTAGTTACATATGGCGCACAAACTTGGGCGTTTTCCAAACAAATGGTAAATAAATTTAGAACATCTCAGAGAGCTATGGAAATGATGATTCTGGGTCTATTATTGCGAGACAGAAAAAGAAATGAATATATAGGATGTAAAACCAAAGTAACAAACAGTAGACAGGGCGGCATGTCTTAAGTAGGACTATGCAAGACACATTGCCCGGATGGAAGATAAGAGATGGGACAGCAAAGTGATGAAATGAAGCCCGTGGACTGGAAGGCGATCGAGAAGAAGATCGATAACACGTTGTTATGATGATATTAAGAAGGTAGCGGGATGAACCTGAACAAAAACCGCTCAAAACCAAACAAAATGAAGAGAACTAAGAGAGACTTGTGCCCAATTCTGGGCACACTAAAGGTTAAAGAAGAAAGAAGAAATCAAGCGCCAAGTGTTTTTCTCATCGGAGTACGTTTGAAAAAACCGATTCAACTATGGATAAACCTAAGTTGGGACAACCAAGGCCATCAAGAACTGACGAAAACGTAGAGAGCGAACGATAGTCGGTTCGCGAGACTCCTGATCTATCTGATCGTAAACGGGCAAGTATTTTTAGTGTGTCTAGATCATCATTACACCGAATTCTGCGCAAAGATTTGTGCCTGCATCCTTATAAAATTCAATTGGCGCAAGAATTAAAGCCCAACGAGATTATTCAGAGGCTTCAATTCGTTAACTGTGTAACTGAGCATTTCAATTAATTCAACATTTTGTTTTCGAATGAGGCACATTTTCACCTCAATGGCCACGTTAACAAACAAAACTGCCGTTATTGGAGCACTACGAACCCACAATGCAAGCGTGAGAAACTCCTTCATTTACTAAAAGTAACTGTATGGACTGCAATGTCAGCGCGAGGAATAATCGGCTCGTACTTATTTGAAGATGGAAGGGGCCGCGCATTAACAGTGACTTCGGAGCGTTATGTGGAAATGGTGAACAATTTCTTGGTATTTGAACAGTAAAATTTTGGTGGCTATAGTCAAAAAACATGGTTCTAGCAGGATAGAGCAACATCACACAGTTCTAACATGTCTCTGCGACGAGTTCGTGAAATTTTCCTTCAAAAATTTGTTTCCAGAAGAGGCCTCCACGCAGCCCTTATTTGAATCCTATAATTTTTTGCTAGTGGAAATATCTAAAATCAAGAATATACAGCAGCAATCTGGACTCTCTGGTTCAATTAAAAGAAAATATCCCTCAAGTAATGGCAACAATTAGGAAGACTATGTGCCGTGCAGTGCTCCGAAATTTTGATTATCGTTTAAAAGAGTATCTTGTGTATGCATGATCATATTATTTTTTAAAAATAATTTTCTAAAGTCTGTATTTTAATAACAAATAAACGATTTTTAATAGATGTCTTCTTTGTTTTTTTTATAAATGCTTTAAAAAGAAACTTTCTTTTGGGACTCCTTGTATTTACGAAGAGTTTTCATGCTGCTGCTTTTGTGACTATCTTAAATTGTGAGATATCCATCGACAACAGACTTTCCTTACACTTAAATGATCATGCAGAATGTTTATTGCGATCATGCTAATACTCAAGATACTGCTAATAATACTTCTTCTTCTTCTTCTTAATCTCAGCTTCTCCCTTGGAGGTTGCTGATCAGCATGGCTATTTTGACCTTTGATATAGCTGCTCGGAATAGTTCGGCTGATGTAAGATTAAACCATTCTCATAGGTTACGTAACCAAGAGATTCTGGGACGTCCGACTCTCCTTCGCCCAGCAATTTTGCCTTGCATAATGAGCTGCAATATCTCATATTTAGAATTGCGGGAAATGTGGCCTAGGAATTCTAATTTTCTTTTCTTAATGGTAGGTAAGATCTTAAATTCTTTGCGCATCCTACCCAGAACCTGCTGATTCGGTGTGTAATTCGGTCGGTCCAAGAGATTTTCAATAGTCGTCTATAAATCCATAGCTCGAAGGATTCAAGTCTCTTTGAAGTTTCTTTATTTAAAGTCCAACCTTCTAGACCATACAAGAGCACTGGGAATATGTAACAACGGACCATTCTTGTCCTTAATGCTAACGATAGGCTCTGAGCAGTCAGTAGTTTTCTCATTTTCATGAAGGCTGCCCTTGCTTGTTCTATTCTTGCTAAGATTTCTTCTCTATGTGTGATGTTTTTGTTTACTATCGTGCCAAGGTACTTGTAGTTTTGAACTTGTTCAATAATCCTATTGTCTATGACCAGCTGACTGTCTGCGGTGTTTCTTTTAGATACTACTAACATTTTTGTTTTACTAATATTAATACTAAGCCCAAATTCTTTACTTGTTTGAGATACTCTATCTACCAGTGTCTGAAGGTCTTTTAGGTTGCTTGCGATCAAAACGGTGTCGTCAGCGTACCGAATGTTATTGATACATTTCCCATTTATTATTATTCCTGAACTTTCATCTTCTAACGCTTCACGGAATATATATTCCGAATAAATGTTAAATAACATGGGTGAGAGCATACACCCTTGTCTGACACCTTTTTGAATATTAATTTCCTCGGAGAGAGAGTTATCCACTTTTATTTTTGCAGTTTGACCCCAGTAGAGATAATTATTTGTATGTCATGATGGTCTATGTTGAGTTTCTGCAAAATATCAACTAGTTTATCGTGCTTCACGTTGTCGAATGCTGTAGTCTATGAAGCACATGTAAATATCCTGGTTTACACCTAGAGATCTTTGTGCTAAGATGTTAAGAACAAATATGGCTTCTCTGGTCCCTGTTCCGTTGCGGAAACCGAATTGTGTGTTTGACATTTCCGCTTCACATTTGCTATGTAACCTGGTGTGGATGATTCTTAAGAATATTTTTAGTACCTGACTCATGAGGCTTATGAGTCGATACTCATCGCATCTAAACGCTCGGGGTTTCTTAGGGATGGGGACAAAGGTGGAAAGTAGCCATTCGCGTGGGATAACCCCTGTTTGGTATATATCGTTAAACAAGTCAACAATTATTGAAACTGACTGTTCATCTAATAGTTTTAACAGTTCGCAGTGTATACCATCAGGTCCTGCTGCTTTTCCAGCTTTTGCGGTTTTTATGGCATGGTTGACCTCACTACATGTTATTTTTGGTGCGTTTTCTGCTGCTGTAATGCTACGTTCTTCTGCTCTTTGATCTCTAAAGATTTGTTTAATATACTTTTGCCATAAGTTTGACTTTGATTCTGTATCTATGACTAAAGAACCTTGGTCATCCTTCATTATCCTCGATTGTTGTCTGTGTGCAATACCAGTGATTTCTTTTATTTTCTTGTGAACATTGAAGCTGTCATACTTACGTTCATACTTTTCTATTTCTTTGCACTTATCATCCATCCAGGATTCCTTTGCTGCACGTATCTTGCTTCTAATAATGTTATGTATTTCTCTATACTTTATTTCATCTTTATTTTTAAATTTTCTCCTTTCGTCCATTAGCGCTAAGATTTCCTCTGTCATCCACTTCTGCTTCATCTGTTTCTTGTGTTCTCCCAAGGTTTCTTGTTGTGTCGTTACTATTGTTTCTTTTATTTTAGACCATTTTGTTTCCTTATCTAAATTACTAATATTTTCTTCTTGCATTTTATGGAAGCTTTGGTTTATCATCTTAGTTGCAGAATTTCGTATATCTGGTTGTTGTAACCTTCGTGTATTTATGTAACTATTTTGGTTTTGTTGTCGTCTTTTCTTCAATCTAATATACATATCCATGACTACAGGATTGTGGTCCGAATTTGCATCCGCACCTGGGTATGTTTTTACAACCTTTACGCTGTTTCTCGCCTTTTTGTTAACTAGAATGTAATCTATTTGGTTTCTAATTATTTGTTCTGTGTGATCTCTCGGTGCTTTCCAAGTATATAATCTTCTCTTTGGTAGTTTAAAGAGTGTATTTGTGACCACAAAGTCTTCTTCTATACAAAACTGCAGCATTCTCTCTCCTCGTCCGTTTCTCTCACCTAATCCATATTTACCTACGTAATCTCCATAGCTTCCTTCTCCAATCTTTGCATTATAATCCCCATTATTATAGTGATGTCACGTTTTTTCTTAATTTTAGTACTTTCTGAATTTCTTCGTAAAAGGTTCTATTTTATCATCGTTTTTCTTGTCAGCAGTGGGGGCATATATTTGAATTAAGTTCATTTTACCTAAGTTTGTTTGTAGCTGAATCATCATAATTCTATCCGAATATGGTATAAAGTTAATTACTGCTTTACTTGCAGCTTTGTCTAGCATGATACCAACTCCATTATAATGCTCTGTTTCAGTGTTCCTGAATAATATATAACACCGTTTTCGGTACTACATTTCTGAGTTAGGCCATCGGGTTTCGCTTAGACCCAAAATGTTTAGTTTTAATCTACTCATCTCTTGTACAACGTTATCCAGTTTTCCTGCTCGGAATAAACTGCGTACATTCCATGTTGCAATTCTGACTCTGTTTTTGTGTATACTGTACATATTCTCTTGATTCCCTTGATTGGCTGACGGGGAGATTCTTCGCACCGTTTCCCCACTGAAGGGGTGCCCCGGACTAACGGCCAATTGTTTTGATTTTTCAGCCATGTGATTATCTTGGGAAGCATTTAAAACAAAATGCATTTAGTGCGGTAGTTTTCCCTCGCCTGAGATTGGTCTAAAATGGGCCTTTAAGGAAGTAAATCTTCAGTAGCCCCATAAAAGTAATGCCACAACTGCTGCCCTGTGTCATGCTAGTTTTGGTCGGCCCCGACTATTTAATTTCCTCGGTACCACCCATCTGGGAGGCATTCCCCTATCCGCCACCTGGGGAGGCGCCCAATGGGGGACTAGCAAGCCCACATGGGCTAATAATACTATGCGTGATTAATCGTTCTGTTGAATCATTCTTTGTTCGATATGTACATTAGTTTTGGTGACTGTTAAAGTTGATCTTCTTTTGTAAAATCATCCCCAAGTTAAACTTTTTTAAAATCCAATTTATTCTACCATTTAAAATAAATTTTCTGAGCAGGTATTTGGTACCAAATGCAATATAAGATTGTGTGATGTTTTTATTTGGAATAGTAAATTCAGTTATAACGAATCGCGACTCTAAACCTTTTTCTCGTCAAGTTCACTTTCGCAACACAACATTTACTTACTCGTATTATATCCAATATTTTCAATAATTACAATGTAAAATTTGTGTTTGCCGATTGCTATTAGTAAACGTTTCAACATATCAATAATTTTAAAAATAGAAACACAGTGAACTACCCACTTTGCATCAAAAATTTTAAATTTTGTTTTATATCACCAACATCTTGTTTCTATTATTTAAAAATCAAAAAACTATGTTTAGATCTACAATGAAAAATTTTAAGGTTTATGGTTAAAAAATTCATTTGTTTAAAACAAACACATTAAAGGCTACAAATTTGTGAGATAATCAACTTCTTGTTTGGGTGAGGGTATAAACATATAATAACAAGAAATATAATTATAAATTTTTAAAGCTAGAAGTATTTAATATAAACAGAAAAATCATTAAAACTAATTTTATCCGTGCAGGATATTTTTTAATTACTAATTAGCATTTCAATAAATACAATGTTTATTGAAAGAAAAGTGGATACTTAACCAAAACAAAATAATATGAAATTAAAAAAATTAAATAAAATTAACATACAGTGGCAAAGTTTGTAATTGATAAAACAAATTTTTATTTGGTGAACTGTGCTTTACATGATGTACCCAAACTGAGCAATTGTGTAGAAATGTAAATACAATTAGTATAAAATATAAAATAAAAAAAGAGTCAAAAACTAATTACGCCCACAAAATAGATTTCAAAGAATAATTCTAATTGCACACAAATATGTAGAAAAGAAAGTGCACAATTAAGTACAAACAAGAAAACTTACCCCTGAAAAATCATGATAAAATGTTACATAATCTTCGATGAACATTTATTACTGTTTATTTAGCATCGTTATTTAGACCTGCTACTTGTAAACCCAAATACGTCTAAAACCTTGTGACTGCAACCTTCAGCATTCCAAATTTTCTTATTTTGTAAACCTACGCGTGTTGAATATGGAAACAAATGTAAGCTTGCTTGCTTGAAAAACTTAGTTTTGTACTTTTTCTTTAGCATGCAAATATGCAAGTGGCGGAAACTATGGGGAGTAATCTTAGAAATACTCTTTGTGTAGTGATTGTTCAAAACATTCATATTGGAGTTGTAAAATTTATATATTACAGCCAACATAAAACAGATGGCCTTTGTGATCAATCAATGAACTTGTAACAGTTTATTTACGAATTTACAATTGCACAATTTTTATTATTATGAACAACATTCCACTTCTAAGGCGTTTGTGGGTGGAATTTACAATTGCTAAGTAACTGTTTTAAAATGCTGCTTATAAATAGTATATTGCGCTAATTGAACTGACATTCAAAAGTAGTGGTACACAAAGAAAGTCACTTAAGTAACTTTTACACAAAAAATTTAATTCTAGATTATTACAGTAGTCATAATGTTTAAAATTTTTATGGCTAATACATTTATGATAACTTTTATTACAAATACATCAGAATACTTCAATTAGAATATTTTAGGCAGTAAATATTAATCTATAGTTTTGTTAAATTATTTACTAAAATTAATTAGTTTCGGATTATAACATCCTTTAGAACACACCCGGCTTTAGAAGATTACTTCCTTCCAGTCAGTATTTAAGAAAATGATATAAGAATTTACTAGTGAAAAAGAAGAAGTAACAAGACTACATCCGAAGCAGCTAGGAAACAGGTGAAAGTTGAAGTAATGTGTCGCATAGTAATGGGAAAAACTACAACCGTAACGGTGAGTTTATAAAAATGGGAATTGATTGGTCTAATTTTGTTCAATGATGTTTAAGTGAGATAATTTACTGTATACATACATATATATATATATATATATATATATATATATATATATATACTTTTGGTTTTATAACGCCTGTCGACTCTGTTCAATCTCCAAACTTCTTTTTCATTGCGCTTGATCTTGACGCTCTTAATTCTAGATGTTTCTTGCACTCATTGCTTTTCTGATACTTTCTACCTAAGATGTTCTAGATCTTCTTCTATTGCTCCTCTCGGGGGTCTCCAATTCTCCAATCTCTTCCGCCCCTTTCTCATGACATGACCGTACCAAACTAATTATTTTCTCTTCATTTTTTCTATTTTCGTATGTTTTAGCCAAACCTGTCGTTTTATTATTTCGTTAGGGATTCTTTGCAAGATAGATATGCGGCAAGGTTTTTTTAATGGGTGCATTTCTCTTGCTGCCAATTGCTTATTATTAGCTTCCGTCAATCTCCATACTTCTGCCCCATATAGCGTTATATTTTTTACTATGACGTTATAGGTGCCAAGTTTTCTTCCTATGTTTATTTATGTACTCCACCATATACTATTTAGCCATTTTATTGCACTTCTTCTCTCGTTATTCTTTCTCTTATTTCTTTATTGTCTCGTCTATCTATTCTTACACCTAGATATTTATAATTGACATTCCGTAGACATATATTTAGTTTTATTTAAATTCATATCTAACTCCGTCTTCTCAAACTCTACTTTTATTTTTCGTGGCATATACTCAAGATCTTCTATGCCGTTCGCTATTAGAACTTGGTCATCCGCGAACTGTAGAGTACAGTCTAGCGGTATCCCCATGCCCGTTCACTTGCGTTTATATTGTCTTAAGGCATATTCTACATAAATCTTAAACAGTGTTGGCGATAGGTAAATCTTGTTGAAGTTTGCTACAAATCCTGATGTAGTTTTGCCACCAATTTTCATTTCTATCATTGTCTCTTGATATAGTTCCTAGACATATTTATGAGTACGTTGCTATCCTAATATGCTTCTGTTAAATTTAGGAATAAGAGATGAATGCTTCTTCCTGTGCTGATTTTCTTCTTTATTATTTGTTTAAGGTAAAGCAAGTTGTTACATGAACGTCCAACTCGAAACCCACTTTTTTATTCAGTTTCTCGATTTTTATATTTCTGTTGTATCGGTTGTCTTAACACTCTTCCATAAAGCTAACTGAACGTAGATGTTACTGTTATACCCCTGTAGTTTTGACATTTGTTTCTGTCACCTTTTATGCAGCGATGTGAGATATCGTAGTTTCTTTCCATTCTGTTGGTATTGCCTGTGTCACAATGCACATATTACATAGTATCCTAATCATCCGTTTCAATTTGTCTGTTTCATTTTTAATTAGCTTTGATGTTATATCTCCTGGGCAGCTTTCTTTATTATTCTCTATTCATAAGTAGTCGCTTTGTATTTTCACATGGTTTTTTATATTTCTATATTTGTGTGTGTTGTATTTATTTTTCTTATAATTTTTTCCCATTTTTCTGACAATATTAGTTCTATATTCAATGTGATTTTGTGGGACCTGATTTTATTTACTAATTTTCAAGCTTCTAAACATATGTTTCCTCCTCTGTATGACTCAATCTCGCTACAATTTCTGTTCCATGTCGTACTTTTCTCCTCTGGAACTATTTTTTACCTATTTCTTTTATTTATATGTTTTATTATATTCTAGCTAACATGATTATTTCTGTTGTCTCCAATGTTTTCCATGGTCGATTGCATATCCTCATAAAATTTTTCTTTCACCTATATGGTTTCGTCGTCTACAGGTGCATAGACACCTATAACAGCCTTATTAATTTACATTAATGTATGAAAGATATTTCAGTAGTTGAAGAAGGTTAATAATATTTTTAGAAAGAAATATGTATATATTTGTAGCGAAAAATTGAAAAATTGCTGCGAGTAAATATTTATTTTAACATGGCTGTCGGTTGCTCTTTATTTGAACATTTTTGACTTAAATACTTTCTTTTTTATTTTTGCTTTATTTTATATCATTTATTATAAAAAATACTAGGGTATAATTTTTTTGAAGTCTTGATTTGGTTATGGGAAAATGAGAACTTAATTAAAAAAGGGCTAGGAATATTTATACTATAATATTTTTTTGAACACTTTCTAGTGCAGTTTAATGTAAACAGAAATATTTCTGTAACTGTATTAGATCATTTTCTGTAACAGAATACATTTAAACTTGATATAAGGTAGAAATCATAGAGCTCCTTAAGGGACCTGTTTGCTTGGCCAAAGTTTTTATTTAATCAGAAAAATTTGAAATTTGGAGGACAGATGGCAATCGAAAGGAGCCCGATCGAGTAAATAACGTGGATATAAGGGATTTTAAAATCTAGTTCAATCAATTTTTGCAGTGACGTGACTAGAAAACATTGTTTTAGTGAAATGACAATTTCTTAATCATTTTCAATGAATGTTGCGCTTTTCGATTTTTTCCTGCAATTAACTGTTTTGTTTCTAGTATATAATAGTTGATTCAACTTTCGTGCATTGTTACAAAATGTTGCAAAAACGCATGAGATTCTTCTTAAACGCTTGAAAACAATCAACTGAAGCATTTGAATTTCCTTTGGGTGTGAACAGATTGGCAAAAATGCGTAGTCTATTTAAAAACAAACAAAAAAAGCTCAAGTATCAAAGTATTCTCCGTTGGCATCGATGACCTTTTGCCATCTTTCGGGTAGCTTGCGAATTCCCTGGTGATAGAAGCTCACCGGATTCGAGACGATAAAGTTATCGATTCATTTTCGGACTTCTTCTTCTGTTTTGAAGTGCTTATCAGCCAAATGATGCTGTAACAACCGGAATAAATGATAATCGGAAGGGGCCATGTCTCGGCTATACGCCGCATGTGGGAGAAGTTCCCAGCCTAACCCGTCTGCAGCTCATCCGTGTCAAATGTTTGAGGGCGTCCAGCGCGTGGTTAATCTTCAAGACTAAACTCTCCTCCGCGAAATCTTTGGTACCACTTTTTGCACGTTGTATGACTTACAGCAAGCATTCTCACCATATGCAGCACAAATCATTTCCGTGGCTTCAGCAGCGTTTTTCTTAAGATGAAACGCCAAGTGAATAGAAAATCGAATATTCTCTTTTGTGATTGCCATCGTGAACACAGCTGATTATTGAAGTTATGTGTATCAAACGCCAAATCGCATGATGTTTCGAAAGACCAAATTTCATTGCTTTAAAACCGCAAGAGGACGGACTAATACGTTACATGTAAACGGTGATTTACGTCCTGTGAAATCTAAAGCTGGGAGCTTATTTATACATGTAATATATATATATATATATATATATATATATATATATATATATATATATATATTTATTATTGCTTACAAAATCACATCATAGCCTTTGCCTGTCCTTTCTGACGTAACAGCTGGACCTCTAGAACATGGTGCATGTTCGAGATTTATTTTATCAAACTTGGATTTCTTTATCTAAGGTGAAAATTTTTTTATACATACTACGCCACGAATTACAATTTTATCTATTTTGCAGTGTCATTTGAAGTGCTTGTGTTTAAGTAATGTGTTTTTGTGGTATTTACGGACTTTAATACCTTCGCTTGATATAATCCAGCTTTCTTATATATTTGTTACAATTTGAAAACTTTAATATTGAGATGTGTAGCATGATCCAAATTTGAATAGCAAATACACTGATTTTATTTGCGGAATAATTTTATTTATAATACCAATCGAAATGTACGCCAAAATCGACTTAAAAAAAATAATAAATTGATTTCAGATTTTCTGTTTAGTATAATAAGGTTTTATTATTTTTTTTAGAACATTTATTATCATCAATCAAAGCGTACAAGCACACAGCAGTGTTGTGAAACTAAAAATATCAAAAGTCAATTAAACTAAATTTACTGCGACGTGGTTTTAGCGTGCTATTATCACTGAACTGAGAACTAGACCAAGTAGATCAATAGCTTGAACTTAGAAAGCAAATATCCTTACAGTAAATGCATTTTTGCTTACAGTCGCGATTATTTGTTTTGAGGTTGTTAAACGGTTTAAAGTGCCCGTTAACAGCATTTAACGGTTGTTTAAAATATGTTTGGCGCAATCACAAAACGTTTTTTCGAAGTTTACCGTTTTATTACACTTTTGGTGTCTAGTTCCCCGTACCGCTTTAACTACATATAATTATTTTAAGTATCGCTTGTTAGGGCTATTAATAAACGCCGACTGTGTTTATTATTGTACAGTTATAATTGACTCAAATAATTAATTGGCTTATTTATTGTTAGACACTGATAATTTGAAAGTGATGCAAATTAAAGGACAAGAACGTCACTCCAGCTTCGTTATAAACACCTTTATTTACACTTTTTGCGTTTTCCGCACTTTTAATTTTTAGCAGTAGTTATCACAGCCGTTATAATAAACGTTACTTATATTAAATTCGTGATATACACAGGCAAAATGATCATCTATAAAATGTTACCTATTTCCGTAATTTACCAAGAATTTAATTTATAAATTAGAAATAATTTCGATTTTAACTTTTTAAAAATTTTTGTTTAAACTACAACTTAAAAATTGTTTATAAAATTCTGAATTTAATAAATAGGTTTATATTATAAGTGTGCTCAATGGTGATATCACATAGTTTCACATAAAATGTCAGATTTTTAATTAGTCGTGTTTGTGACTATTGCCAGAAGACGTGTTTAGCTGCATTGAATTTTTAGAAGTTATTTCGCAGCTGAGTAAGTGTTGAACATTTTTTATTATCAGCGTCTATACATGTCCTTTCTCCTTCTTACAGAACTGCGTTCATCAAGGAGTATAGCTTTTCCTTTTTCGATTTAAAAGAGGATTAAATACATTGGCTACGGCAAGAGAAATTAATTAAGTGTTGCGACGAACGACACAGCGTCGGTATCAAAGTTTCTGGAGGGGAAATTATGAGTGAGGAAATATAGCTCTTGGGTTTTTAGTACCAATGAAAACAAATTACAGGCAGAAGATGAGCAAAATCTTACCTTGCCGAAAGTTTTAATGTATCTAAAGTGACCATACGTCATTATTATTTTCATAGTACTGGAAAAGTTAAAAAAAAACAATAGGTTATTTTTTCACGTAACAAAATTTACACGCCTCTTCCTTGTAGTTCTGGCATGAAAAGGATTTTTTTTACTGGATTTGGAGCTCCAAAGGGAAGGATTTTTGGCGATAATAGTAAACGAAGCAGTTAGAATGCAAGGAAGGCCCTATGGAGTCAGCAAAAGGAACTTTTTATCCCATGATTGTATTATGTTGCTCAAACGTTGGGGAACAGAACTTATTAGATATTCGAACAATGGTTACATTATTATTGATGAGATATACACCCTCTGCCCCAAAAATAACAGAAATGTCTCAAAAATCAAAAATATTTAAGAAATCTTAATAAACATCATCTCATTTATTAGAAATATTCTTTTGAAATAAAAATGCAATGATTTGCACATTTAAGAAGTGCATTAAATATTGTTACTGACTAAAAATGATAGTGAAATGTGTCGTCGGTGACTGTTGAATGTTTTCAATGATACAAAACGGTTTATTTTTATCTCCATATGCAGCTTAGGCAACTGAAAACAGTAACAGGTTAACAGTGAACAGGAAAATAGTGATTTTTGGTCAAATAATCAGTGACAATTGACGAACGATAAGAAAGTGCATTGTCATGCAACATGTGGTTAACAGAATACTAATTATTGACCGTTGTGCCACTTGGAAGAAATTATTTGTGAAAAAGTCTCTTGAAATTGTAAAAAGTAATAAATATTTTTTGATTTTTGACTTCGTCAAACGAGATTTTCTTGAATGACTTTCGTTACCTTTATTCCTGCACCGTCTGAGCACCAATTGTAATCGTTTTTAACAAGTTTTCGTCTCTTCGATCTATATCCATTATTTATTTTTATTAAACCCAGTAGCTTTTTTATGACATCTTTTTTGAGAATTAGATCTTAAAAGTTAATATCTTCCTCCGATAGGAGCGTCTCGTATAAATATTTCTTTTTATTATTTAGCTTCTGTCATTTTTGGACATAAGCTTTCTTTATACATTTTCTCTGTTTTTTGTCTTTAACATCCAGTTTTTCCAGCCATCTTACGGATGTTGTTATACCATCTTGTATTCGATGGCCGAACACTTTGTCATTTAGTTCATAGCCTGTCGTTCGCTTCGTTTATCTCCCTTCTATCGTTTAATCTTTATTTTTTCCCGCCATGTTCTTCATATTAGATTTTTAGCGTCCCATTCGTGTGAGGTACCGTACAATAACTTACACGTTGTTCAAAAGTTTTAAATTTTAATTTTAATGGAATTGTCTTCTTTATAAGGATCTAATTCAATCTTCTAAAGGATATCCAAGATAATTTTACATTTTTGTTCAAATTTTCTGATTGTATTTCTTTTTTTAGCTTAGATAAAAAATTTATTACGATTTTTACTCTATTTTTATCTATTATTTGTACAGGGAGTCAAATTTGATTTTTGGTCAAATAATCGGTAACAATTGGCGAACAATAAGAAAGTCGTGCAACAATCGCGCAAATACTTGGATCTCGATAAAGATAATACTTATCATTAACCGTTGAACCATTTGGAATAAATTGTGGAAAAAATTCTTTGAAATCCTAAAAACCAATTGTTTTGATTTTCGGCTTTTCCAAACGAGATTTTATTAGATTTTCTTCATCTTGTGACCGCCACTTTGCACTTTGTTGGCACTTGGCTTATGGACCGTATTGAAAACACAACGTCTCATTATAAGTTACAATTGTTTTTTAAGAAATTTCCGTCTCTGCAACCTTTTCTAATGATGTCTTTGCAATCCTAATTCGGTAAAATCGATGTGGAACAAACTTTGAATTTAGCTTACGCAAACCAAGTGTTTCGATTAAAATGTAATAAGTTTTCCATGAATTTTACTAAAGTTTTTTTCGAAATTATTACGAAATCTTTTTGGCATTTTAGTTATCTCTCTACCTTATTTTTAGCGTTGATGCCATTCAAAAACTGATGTTTGTGACAAACGTTTACCTCCGTGGCAATTTTAAGCATTTAGAGCGTTTCCGTATCACTCTTACTGTTTTTAACACAGAACTTAATGCTAATTATTTTTACGATGGAGGATGTAAAAAAGCCATTAATACTCGTTCTTTGGACTTTACGCAACCATTCTATCTCAATTCTGTTAGTATGTAAACAACTATATTCTATTTCATATATTATTTTTTGTATGCCATTCTAACTGGTGACGTCAGTAAATAGTAGTCAGAGGCAGTATAGGACAGCAATTTACAAATTGTTAAATCATTATTTATAGAATATATAAAGAACGATCAATTTTACTGCGTATTATGCTTTATACGTTGCATGGTACACATTTAGTAGGTACTTGTTTCTTTATAAAAAATTAAATTTATGTTAAGGTTACAAAGGTTTAATTGATATTTTATATATGTTAGTTACGCATCATATAAAAAAGTAAAATAAGGATACTAAATCTTAGGACACCTTATAACCTGACAGATGAAATAAAATCCGACTTTATATTCTATATTCTATAGTTGTTTTATTTTTTTTGCAGATGACTGAAAGAGCCCGAAATTAGCGCCAAAAACAAAACATTTGCGTTGGTTGTTAATTCCGCCTTTGCAAGTCCTATGTCCGGCGGTGTTAAAAGACACAGCCGCAGAGCTAACGTGCGGTTAATGGGATCATTCCGCCGCCTAAGTAAATCGTCGTTAAGTAACAATAAAATTTAAAGAACGCCAGCGTTCTAGAGAACGAAATGGGATTTTAAATTGGAAATCGTTAAGTCCTTTAAATGGATCGCAGCGAATAATAAGTTTTGGTCATTTACGGGTGGTCCGATTTCATGATATGCAGAAGCAGATAGTTGTGGGAACTGCAGTCTAGCATGGACGGCAAATTAACTTTTAATTGTACGTTACTCGTTCTCGCTGCATGAGGCTAATTGCGTAGATGTAAAAATGTATGTGAAGTTATTGAGAATTCAGCGCATATGTGTTTCAGAGCAGGCATAATAAAAATATTAGAAAAATAAGGTGGGTACATTTTAATAATTGTGATCAAAAATAAAATATATGAAAGAGTAAATAACATAATTCTGTTTTGTTTTCCAAGTTTCTCACCCCTAATAGAATTGCAGGTCTTACCGAAACTGTCGTAAAGTTATACAGGGTCCGACAAAATGTCTTTTTGTTGAATTGACCGCCGCGTGCACTGTATTGGTGGACGGCGCTCGAGTAGTACATCCTTGAGCAACATAAAGCATGCCATCTTATCGTTAGTGCCCATCATGGCATGTAGTGGTAAACAGGGTGGATATGCGATTTATTTTAAAAATGGTGATTCTATGACGCAGCGGCTATTCAGCTGTCAAGGAAGAGTTCTGGCCAAGACAACCGTAATGTTAAGGGTACACAATTTTTGTTAAAATAGATAAAATAAGAATTAGTGGGTAGACCTCGTAGCGTTCGGACTCCTGAGGATATAACAGCATTGAGCCACAACGTGCCGCCGCTAAAAATGCTTTTGCCTAGGGAATATCTGATTGGAGATTGTGGAGAATTCGACACTGCGATCTCGTGTGCCATCCATAAACTGATGGTCGTCTAGGAACTTCAAAAATATGACTAGTACGCCCGGAGGACATGTTAGCAAATGCTCGGCAATAATAGAGCTCATTTTTATTTATCAAACTATTGAAATGCGTCGCTGTGGTTGCAACAAGACAGTGTTACCGCACACATAGCGAGAATTTTTTGAGAGTTTCTGGGACAAATGTTTTCAGGCCACCTCATCTTATTATCTGGTGTCAATCTTCTGTCTTTTAACTCAGGCCGCGGATTATTGAGGAATTAAAGAATTTTATTCGCAAAGCGATAACAGCTATATCAGTGGAAATTGCTCTGCAAGCAATGCGAAATTTTATCGTGAGGGTGTGGGAATGTATCGCTCTTGCGGACAAATATTTGGATATTATTTTCAAAACTGGCCGGTGACTAAATAGCAAATTTTGTTTTATGTGATGGTATGATAAAATACTGAACATAATTTATGTCATAATTAATAAAAAATTGGATTAATTAAAGAGAATCAATAATCAATATACAGAATACTAGCAATAAATTGCAGACTATATTTTAACAATAAAATCAGTATCTCACATTATTGCATTGGGATAGATTTGACATCTTTAAAAAAAAGACTTGCCAAATACAAAATTTTTATTATATGCTTCTATCATTAATAGTGTTCTACAACTGGCTGTGTAACTTCAGAACCTACATTTTCTACTTTTTATACGAACATTAAGAATTATAACTCAATGGTTTTGTGAAACTGAATACTACTAAACAAGAAATTGGAAACTTTATTTTCAAGAGTTAATTAGAATCATAATTCTGAAAATCAAACTAAAATATAAACTGTCGGTATTGTACAAATGTTGGTTATACATTTGTAGTAAATTAAATAGCAACTAATATGCGACTTTAGGTTACCACAGCTTAAAAAATTTAGTTATTCTACTGAACTATTTGAAATGTAGTTAAGCTCTAGTTTTACCTTTACTTAAAAGTGTATGCCTAAATGAGTAAAAATAAAGGATGGTTGAAACTCACGGGTAACAGTAGATAATTTTAAAAGTTTTTACAACTAAAAAATGTTAAATAAGAGTTGTAAAATATCTTAAATAAATAACTGTAACATAAAAGTTTTAATTGTTACAGAACGAAATCTTTAATATGGTGATCAATACTCACAAGCTGTGTTTTGTGTGATTTATAATAATTTTTAAATTTGAAAAATGTATTAAAATAAATCTATTGAATATGTATCAAGTATACTACAGCAATAATTTTAAAACAAGTAGCCACAACAATTCGAATAAAAACTGATCGACTGCCTGATAAGCTATGCATTTATTGATTCTATATGAGTTAACAAAATTGTGATAAATAAAGGGTGTCCCAAAAGAAACGAAGATTTAATTTCAGAAAAAGCATTTTATTCATTTATTAGTTGACAAACTTATGACAATTTTTTAAATGGTAAACTTTGATATTAAATAGAAATCGGGTATATAACAAATATTCTTCATGGCCTATTTGATGCGCTCAAATTCCTTTGACAAAATTTTCGATTACTTTTTCGCATAACTGTGTTCTAGTTGCGTCGATAACTATTTGAATTTTTATTTTTAATTTAGGAATCGTTTTTATTTTGGCAGCACAAACTTTTATCTTCACGAATCTCACAGAAAAAAATTGTATGGTGTAAGTTCGCTAGATCTTGGTGGTTCACTTCATTGTTTTGGGAGAAAATTTTCCTTTTAAATTTTTGCTCCAACCATTGGATAGTTTCATGGATCGTATGACATGTGGCACCATCCTGCTGGAACCATGCCGTCTAAATGAGGCCATAAGAAATTCCCTATTACCTCTCGATCACGTTCACTATTAATAGTCACTGTGTTTGCAGCCTATTTTCAAAAAATCACTCCATTACCATAAAATCCACATCAAACTGTTACTCTTTGAATATACATAGCCTCTTCTTGAATGACCCGAGAATTTTATATACCCCAAATGCTAATTGACATACCCACTAAGTTGAAAATGCATGTAATCGCTGAAGATGGTTTTCTTAGCAATGTGTTTATTACAAAATGTCGTCAAACAGAATGTTACCAAAAAATAACGTGCAATTAAAATTCTGCGTTTTTGGGACACCTTTTAGTTAGCTTACATATATAATTACATACAAACATTTTTATTGAACATAACTATACAATCTGTCAGTATTTGATATTTAGTAAGCAATTTAACACATTTAATTGCATCCATAACATGTACATATAGCTTGCTGGAAATAATCTAATAACAATTTTCCTAAAGTAACTGGATAGTGGTTTGACGTATATATACATATACACACGCACACATTCGTCATGCAAAGCAGTATGGCAGCTGTGATGGCTTAAACCTCTTCAGTCTAGGTTCGTCCTCCTCGCTTTCTAATGTGTTTAGATGGGCGGCGAGCCGGTCGTGGTAACGGATATTGAATCATCGTATTTCTTCATCTATTGTGGGAATGTCAAGATCACGGCGTATGACGTCGCTTGGTATATTCCATGGAGCATTGAGTAGTGAACGTAGTACTTTGGTTTATAATCTTCTCAAAATGTCTATGTGGGAGTTACTGGTCGTTCCCCACAATTGCCTTCCATATGACCAAACGGGTTTACGTATGGCTTTATACAATAGTACTTTGTTTTCCAAGAACAATACATTTTGCAGAAGAAAATCCCCAATTGTTTACATTTGTCCATATGTGCTTTTTCCAAGTAAGACGTCTATCTAAATGGATCCCTAAGTAGTTGGCGCTTTCTGCTACAGGGACTTGTTGATTATTAAGCCACACAGGAGGACAGGTGTCTTTTCTTGTACTGATGATTACATGAATATATTTCGTCTCGTTTGTGAATCAGAGTGAGAGATTAGAACTGCGGTATCGTCCGCAAATGTAGCTGTCAGTGTGTCTCTTGTTGTTGTCAGGTGGGCAATAAATATAATAGGAGGTATAGCAGAGGACCCAACACGCTTCCTTGCGGGACGCCAGCGCTTATAGAAAATAAATTTGTGTAGGATTCGCCATATTTGACCATAAATTGTCTGTTGGCAAGGTAAGATTTGATAATTTCAAAGACGTCTGAAGGCAATGCACGCTTGATTTTATGCAATAAATCGATATGCCAAACTCTATCAAATGCTTGCGAAATATCAACAAACACTGCTGAGCAATATTTCTTGTCTTCAAAATCGCCAAGAATTTTATCTATAACCCTGTGAATTTGCTCAATTGTGGCATGGTGTTTTCTAAACCCAAATTGATGGTTAGGAATTAATTTGTTCGTTAAGAGTACCGGTGTTATTTTTTTCAACAGCAATTTTTCAGAGATGTTAGACATCACTGGAAGCAAACTGATTGGTCGATATGATGAGGCGTTTTCTTGGGGTTTTAAGATTGGGGAATTAAGATAATGGTAGCAACTTTCCATTGTGGTGGGAAGAAACGCAATCTTAGCATGGCGTTGAATAGATACGTTATAAATATATAGCCTTTATCTGTCAGTTCCTTTAGAACTTTTCCAGTGATCTAATCATAGCCTGGTGCTTTACGAGAATTTAGATTAGTAGTAATTTCGAGTTTGACTTCATTTATAAAAAATTGTTTTATTGGAAAACTCAATTGGAAAGGAGATTCAAGAAATTGCTGTATTTCATTCTCTTCTACGTTCGATATTGCAAATGGAAATGGTCTAAATACTTCGGGCACAAGTTCCATTGTCGGCTCAAAGAGATGATTTGTGTTGCTGGGGTTGCTTCAGCTTTTTGGTCGCTTTCCAGATAGAATATTCCGTTGGTGACAATTGTTTCAGATATTTTTATATCTACTGGTTTCTGATGTCGAAAAGTTTTGTTTAACAATTACAGGACAAACAGTATTTGAAATATACAATGTATTGTTGGGAGTGGCTTGCCAGGCAGCTTGCTAAACGACGTTAGTAAAATGGTCTATAGCTAAAATTAAATCATTTTCTGATTTTAAAGGAACGTCTAGCATAATGTGCCATCTGCTATCACTCGGAATAAGTCCCGGTTTGTGGTTTTATTACTTAGAGTAAGAGCTTTTCTCTTAATGACTACATGTGATCCTAATGTAATTATAATAGGTCAACTGGTAGATCTAGGCAAGATTCTACCTTCAAGTTGTTTCGGAATTAGTCGAAATTTGAATACGCAGAAATCAAGCCGATCCGGTAATTTCGATGGGTCTGACGGCCAATATGTTGGTTCACCAATAGATAGGTGTCGCATGTCATTATTATTAATTGCCTTCAGTAACTCGCGGCCTTTAGTTAAGTTAACCTGGATCCTCACGCCATGTGTTTGGCGTTAAAGTCTCCAACTGATAAAAACTTAGTGCTTAGTGCTGTGTTATTTTTAGACAATAAACTGCTGAGATTACAAATGGTCCCGTCCAGTCTGTTACCATTACGCTTGTAACTTGAAGGTGGTCTTCTTTATATTTTTGTAGTTCGCAGTGCTTGATACTACTTTTAATGATGAAGGTGGTCTTCTTTATATTTTTCTAGTTCGCAGTGCTTGATACTATTTTCAATGAAATTTTGATAAAAATTCTGTCTGTGAAATGTGCTTCTGACACCAACATAGTGCCTATGCATTGAAAGAAAGGATGGGAATTCTTCTTTGTATTGAGACAACCCGATGGCGTTCCATTGAGTTATTCTAAGGAGTTGACCCGTTACCAATTTTTGAGACAATGATTGTTAGGAGGTTTAATATTGTTCTTATTTGTTCCATTAAAGATTTCATCATTATTTTTAACTCGCTCATATCGTCAGTCTGGTTGTTTGCTTGCTGCAACTGCAAGGCAGCATTGGAGTTACTGTTCTTCAGTCATGGACTTGATTAAAATTTGGTCAAACATATTGTCCAATATGTAGAGTAGCTACTGCAGACTGCTTGACTCTGAGTACGGAAAACATTTTTTCTTAAAGTTGTTTATAAACGATGCAACCTCGATAATTGGCTGGAAGATTTCCACTGCAATTAATGTATTTTACGTCCTTGCTTCTTTCCTTTCTCTAGCAATTAGATATTAAGTGGTTGCATCTTCGACTTCTGCTACAAAAATTTCTCGTGTAGCCAAACCTCTGGCAATTAGCACTTTGAGAGGTTTGGCGTTTTGGTTGAGGCGGTTCAATTTTGAACACTAAATGAGCTAGTTTTGTGATATTGTATATATCTTTGTTATCATCAGGCGGTTTAAGTTCTAGGAAGAACAGAGGCAATTCTTTCTTTGTGACTCGTTGTGTAACATTCCAGATGTTGGTCGCTGCGTAACCGTGAGTTAACAGTTCTTCTTTTAGTAGTTCTTCTAGAGTAGTAGTTGGGTGTAAATTTCTAAGTACCACTCTGAAGGAACGCTCTTGTTTTCTTTGATATGTATGAAATTCCGTGTTTTTCCGCTAGGGCTTTAATTATGGCTGTATTTTTCTTTGAGGTTTTTGGTAGGATTTTCACTTCTTCATTATGTAACGCTTTCAGCTCATATTCATTTTTAGCTACTGTTTCGAGTAGACGTACTAGTGGTTCAATTACTCTTACTCCTGACACAAAGACCGGTGGAGGTTTGGGAACTGTTTTCGAGGCATCTTGGGTTTCCTCTTTTTCTGCACTGTCGCCACTTAGTGGATCAAATCTGTTTTTGAGATTCAACCAGTATTCTGCCACTTTTGGTTGTTTATTCTGTTGAGCAGACTTTTCAACGAACTCTTTCCGAGTACTTCTTCTATTTTTTACCAATATCCATGGCTTTGGCTTAATTGTTGTGTTTGAGGCTGTTGATATATAATGTTGTTTTGGCAAGATGGATTTGTAGCCATAGGGTTAATGCTTGAGAGTTGTACAATATCATTCATAGGATATGACGTGTATGCACTATTTACTGGATGCTGTATTTGTTGATAGTTGGGTGGTATATGTTGCAGTTGGTAAATTTGTTCAACTTGCATAGCGCAAGCCTGGTGTCCTAAGTTTGATGTTGTGGTAGGCGAACAATAATATGCCATAGTCGCTTTATAATAAGGATGTACTCAACCCAAGAACGTCCACTTTGCCTCGATGTACAAGGCTAACGGCGGCAGGAACGACAGCAGGAACGACGGCGGGAACGGCGGCAAGAACAGCGGCAGGCACGACGGCAGAAAATGCGGCAGGAACGGCGACAGGAACGGCGGCAGGAATGACGGCAGGAATGACGGCAGAAACATGACAAAATATGGTCCGTCGTTTAATTATGTCAGTGGATATTTGTCGCTTCTAATTTTGTCGTTGAAAAGTTTTTTTATGTATTCTTCCCATATTTTCTTTTTATTTTTTATATCTAACTCTATGCTGTTTTTGTTATTCAAAACATTTATTTGAGTTTTTCTTTTTAACAAAATTACAGCTTCTTTAATTTTTTGATACATTTTTCTGTTCTTATGTAAAACTTTCATATATCTATCTGTATACATTCTTCTTGTAACCATTTTTCTTTAGCTTCTTTCTTATTCATTTATTAGCGTGTTTAATTCTTCATATTTATTGATGTCTTTGTTTTTTTTCCTTTTTGTTTTCCATAAGATCTAACATTTCTTCTGTTATCCATTGTGTTTTTCTTACAATCTTTTACTTGAGTAATTTTAATTCTGCTGCCTCTGTGATTCTGTTTTTCATACAATTCCAGTAATTTGCTATATTTGTTTTTGTGAAATTGTTATTACTGTTGCCATTGTTAATATGTTCATCCACTGTGTTTAAAGTGTGATCGTTTAACTTATTTATATAATGTGTTGTTGATACTTTTTAATCTTAGTTTTGATGCTACTTCTCCAATCAATTTTGGACGTTGTTTTATGTGTTTTTATATTTTTTGTTTTTAGTTTTATTGTAACTACTAATGGATTGTAGTCAAATCTTATATCTGTTCTAAACCTCTTGTTTGTCAAGATAAAGTCTATTTGGTTTCTGACTATATTGCGGGGCGGCCCATGTCTATATTTTTTGTATTTACTATAGTCAGATTTGCTTCTTCATTGTTGATTAGCATAATAACTTTCTTGAGATAATTTTGATAATGTGGTAGTTTTCCTTTTAGTTTCCACATTCTATACCGTTAGATTACTATAATTAGTTAGTTCTTTCGCCTTCGGAGACGATTTCTCATCCCCAAGGCAAGAAAGTGCCTTGTTATAAATCATTGTTGATGAGTTATGCTTATCCCGGCAACACTCGGTCCTCACCTACGTTACCCACCTAAATCCTTAAAGATGCCCGCCTTCTACTGCGAGGAGTTGTAGGTTGGATTTTTCATTTCATAGACCTCTAAAGAGCTTTAAAAGTCTAGATACTCGAAATTAAAATGCTTGCTATTCTACATTAATTTTAATTTTATTTATAAATAACTTATAAAAAAAAGTTTTAGATTTAAAATTTTTTTGATTATTTATACGCAAAGAAATTAGTCATATTTGTATAAACTAATAATATATTTTGTTTGAATATTAAATATATGCAAATCGATATAAAAATAGAAAAGCTTATTATTAGTTAGCCGTAACTGCAAGGTATATATTTATATAGTGCGCGAATTATTGAATTTTTTGAATTTATAATTTTTTATACGTATACTTAAATTTATTTTCTAATTAGATTAATTGCTACTAAATAAACATAACCTTATATGTGTTATAAAGTTTTTTTATAGTTTAAAGCAATTTCCTCAATTTGTGGTCCAGAAGGTTTTCAGATTTTGTTATTATAAAATTCTAAAATAATATGTAATTATAATAATCAAAAAATATTATTAATCTTTATATTTGGCCTAACAAGATAACCTACTGGATAGAGAACTTGCTTAACTTCTTCTTTTTTATGTAGTTTTAAGCTTATTTTTTTCATGTAATAATTACGGAATTTTCACTAATAGTAAATTTCACATTTTATGTGGTTTAGTCTGCCCCGTCATCTTTTGCCGTGTGATTTATTATCTCATGTAATTTTTATAAGTCTGTTATCACTAGCTCTGTTTACGTATTCGTTTCGGTCTTTTCCTTTTTTCAAAAAAAAATGCTGTATTTATTTCTTATATTTAACTCATCTCTTAAATCCCTGTTTATTTTGTTTTCTCCACAATTGCTCATAACATGTTTATTTTAGTCGTGCGCAGCATCTACTTCGTTTTGCTAGTGTCTGCGCAGGTTTCCACTCCTTTTCATTATTAGTTTGATCATAATTTTTTGTAAATTTCTTACTATAAAAAATCAAATACTGTTTTTTTCAGATTACATCTCTCAAATAACTAGATAACTCGTGCACTTTTTATAATTTGTTGTTACATTTCGTTACGGTTGCTGGATATTAATGTTCCACATATTGGAAGTTTATGATCTGTTCTATTATTTTTGTTTCTTATTTAAGCTTACATCGACTCGGCTCTTTGGATATTACCATCAATTTGGTTTTATTAGCCGAAACCTCTATACTATGTGTCTTCGCAGTCGGCATAAATTTATGTAGAAGGCGCTGCGCGTCATCCTCAGAATCCTTAATTAGAACCGCATACCATACTACAGAGAACTAAAGCTAAACGCTTATTTAATGTCATTTGTAATTGTAATTTTTTCTCGCGACGGTATAATTTTCGATATTAAACAAGCTTTTGACCGTGTCTGGCATCCTGGTTAATTATACAAGCTAACACTTTCCCTACCTACACCTTACTTTGTTCTTCTAAAGTCATGTCTTACTGACAAAAATTAATACCAAGACGTCCAAGTACTATTCAAATAATTCAGGCGTCCCTCAGAGTATCAAATCCTTTTTTGTACCGCCTGTTTACCACCGATATTCCAACTACAAACAATACTTGCTACCTTCACATGCGATTCTGCTGTAATTGTCATAAGTGAAAATCTTCTAGGGAAATCCAAGAATCTTCATTGTCACGTCAACGTTTTTCAAGACTGGTTTGACACTTGGCGAATAAAAGTATTCACTTTTATAACCTGACAATTCAGCTGACCGGAAGTCTCAATAAATAGAGTATGGACATCTGTTAAGGATAAAGTAAAATATTTGGGAATAATCCTGGATAATAAATAGACATAGAAACTTCTCACCTCAAAAAAAACACAAATCAACCTCAAGATAAAGCAAATTAATTGACTAATTGGGCGCAAATCTAAACTTACCACATGTAACAAACTACTGTTTTACATATGTATAATAAAACCAATTTGGGGTTGTATGAATCCATCGAATATAAATTACTCAAAGGGTCTTGTCTAAAATACTAGAAATAATACACGACGCTCGGCGGTACGTCAGTAATAAAACTGCCCACGAAGACGCAGTTGACGAAATTGCCGCCTAATTCATACCTACATTGCCATCCAGGATGCCCTAATGATCTAGTCAAACGTTTAAGTGTTCCTCTCGCAGTGCAAAGAAGATTAAAAAATAATGACTTAGTGATTTGGAACTGTAACAAAAAACATTTATATTTACATACATATTATATTTAGACCTCGCATATATTACTCCTATATATATTACACTTAATAAAATAATAACGAAGTTGCGACTGGGTCAGCGTACGGCGACGGTTGTGGGCTTAAAGTGAGCGTCGCGGCGAGTGCGGAACAGAGTCGCCGCGCTTTGGGGGGGCGAGTGAGTGGAAGTGCGAAAAAAATGCGAAAAAACATGCGAAAAAACACGTTTTGCCCGCTGGCGCCCGCGGCTTGCTGCAGATCGCCAAGAAAAAAACTCAGCTATATGCACGGCGGCAGGGGCTATCGAACGGTGTGCCGCATGCCTGGGTGCGGCTCGCTGTTTCCGGAAAACAACCTCCTGAACGATTTCGGCATTCAGCCACCTCGGCCTTTGTTTGCCGTCCTCATTCCTCACTGCCGGCGAGTATGGCTCTGGCGAGGGTCTCCTTCTACAGCTTCGATAAGGGCATCGACGGTTTCGTGGTAACTCATGTTCGGCAACAACGATCAGGAAGACGACCAGAGAGAAGAAGGTGCGAACGCCCGCAATGAAGAAGACGAAAGCCTACGAGGCATGAGCGAAGTATTGGGCGAAGACTTCTTCAATTCGCTCACTCCAAATAGGATGCCGCCTCACAAGCTCATTTTGAAGGTCGGCACTGTCTGTATCATCTGCCGAAATCTCAATTCTGCTATCAGCCTGAACAACGGAACTCGAGTTGTTATTCGACAAATGCACCCCGACTTCGTTATGGTCCAAGTTCTGACAAAACCTCTGGCGAATAGCAATCAACTCGTAGCCATACCTCGCATCGACATGTCCACCAACGAAGAGGACTGCTGCGTTCCTTTTGTGAGAACGCAACTTCGCTCATCCCTGCGTTTGCGATGACCATCAATAAAGCGCAGAGACAGACTCTTGATCGTCCCGGTATATTTCTGCCAAGTCCTGTGTTCAGCCATGGGCAGCTCTACACAGCTCTGTCGAAAGCATCGGATCCGGACCATTTGGTTGTTCAGATTGACCCCCATCGGATAACTGGCGAGCACTATGTTGTTCCTGCGGACAAGACGATTGAAACCGTAAACGAGGTGTGCCGTGCACTTCTCATCAACCCAAACGAGCCTCTCCGTCCCTCCGCTGCGCTCCACCGACGCTAGTTTGTAGTTAATAATTAATTTCGGAAGTGTCATAAACTGCAAGCCAATTTGGTTATTGCTTAAAAGAGCAGATTATAAATATGAATTAATTAATTAAAAAAATGTTCATCCTTCAAAAAAAATTTTATGCCACGCATATACTTAAATCTTATTAAAGATATTGTTCCCTCTATGACTATGTCCCTTATCATGAAAAACTTAATAATAATCTGTTATGCAACGAATGAGGCTACCCCTTGCTCTAATATCGTGATATTGACTAATAAAGCGGTAGTGCGAGGTTCTTCGTTAACCTCACAATACAAAAGAAATTCCATATTTATACATTGTAGTTGTGATTACCAGATTGCCATTATGAGTATTCGTGTAAGTTTATTTAAGTATATACAGTAAAAATTATTATAAATGTTTTTACCGGATGATAGCCTTAATAAAGAAATATGCAACATAAAGCACGTAATGAATACAAAAATAACAACTGAACCTTCACACTAAAAGAGAAATACTGCAGTGTACAAAATACCAGAGGTACGGCCACACAAAGACTTTTTGCAGCAGACCCCCGCGTTGCGTGAAGTGCCCAGATAAACATTTAACTGCTGACTGTCAAACGAAAAAAAGAAGCAAGGATTTTAAATGCGTAAATTGCGAAGAAAATCACCCAGCCAATTCTTGTACACAAGTAACTCAAAGTAATAAATATTCTACGCTCAAAGAAAAGAAATAAATGTTAATCAAACAAATCAAGTAACCTCTATACCACAAAGACGACCTCAAGAAACAATAACATCCTATGTCCAAATACTTAGAGAAAATAACCAAATGCTACAATAAAGTACAAATGCATATCAAACAGATGACTTCAACGAATTAAAAAACATGATGGCACGTTCTATGAAACAAATGAGTACCATGCTCAATCTTTTAAACACAGCCATCTAAAAAACTGCATAATGGTTCAATACATGTTAAGAATAAATTAATGAAACAACATTGGACTTTGCTAACATAGGCTAGAGATAGAAGTATTTATAACAAGAACGGCAAAGGAAATTTTCTACAGCGGTGCGAAATCGTAACGATCACTTCTTGTTGTCGTTAACCGATTTGGCTGAAAATCAATCTCATGAAAGGTACTGACCTATGATGTGTGTATGCCAAGTTTGAAGTGAATCCGTTGGATAGAACGGAAGTTATAGTGCCTCCAGACACACAGATAGACATGAATTCGAAATCAGGACGTCCGGTTGCCGTTAACCGATTTGGCTGAAAATCTTCGATGTGTGTGTGCCAAGTTGAAATGAATCCGTTGGATAGAATGGAAGTTATAGTGTCTCCAGGCACACAGACAGACAGACAGGATGATAATCTCATTAACTTTTTACTATAAGCTCCGCTGTAGAAAGTTAATAAACAATAAACTAGATATAGTATTAATATCTGAAGCTTATTTCACTCACCGTTTCTACCTAAATATATCATTATTCCATATACAGTACCTAACACCCTGATAGCACTGCTCATGCAGGTACTGCAATCATAACACAAAGCTTGATTAAACATACGGAGCTACATAAATATAGGTACAATTATATACAAACTACAAGTGTTAACGTAGGAAACTGGCTGGAAACCTTAACAATTACAGCAGTTTATTGCTCTTCCGACATCTCGTAAATCCAGATTGATTTAATCACTTTTTCAATACTCTTTTGAGCCGATTTATTGCAACAGGAGACTATAATGCTAAGCATCACCATTGGGGATCTAGGGTGATAACACTTAGGGGGAAAGATCTGCTGAAAACAAGGGAAAGTAACCATTTATATGCCTTATCAACCAACAGATACCAATAAACTACCTGATCTATTTGATTTCTGTGTAGTAAAAGGCATATCCCGAAATTATCTTGTAATCAAATCAAAATTAGATTTATGATCGAATTCCTCATCGAAATTACGCTTAGTACTCAAGTACTTAATTGCTGTAAACCTCCAACGCTATGCAATAAAAACTGGGAAGAATTGCGAAGAATATTAGATGAAAATGTTATACTCGAAGTGCATCTCAAAACTAAAAGTGATATTTCAATATCGGTTGAACACCTAACTAATGCTGCATGGTAAGCAACGCCAATATAAAAGCGCAGGCTCAAAAGATAGCAAAACTTAAAGGCACCAGGTGATGAAAGAGCACTTAATGCAGCAAGCAGACATCTAAAAACACAGAAAAAGAGAACTTCATCTATGAATATTTCGGGTCCCCGTTCCCGATGGCACTACATGTTAAGAGGATACGAGCAAATGAAGTAAAACAAACTACACTCTGAATTGAATGCCAAAAAGTCACCCGGATATGATCTAAAAAGTGGAAAAATTATAAAACATCTGCCAAAAACCTGCGTCATAATAATCGCATACATATTTAATGCTATCTTAAAAACAGGGTTTTTTACTGACTATTGGAAAGTCGCACAGATAGTACCAATTCTAAATCCTGGAAAACCACCTAAAGAAACATTTTCTTACCGGCCCATTAGTCTCCTTCCTGTTATGTCTAAAGTGTTCGAGAAAATATTTCTAAAAAAATTAAAAGTCTTGCTAGAAGATATAATACCAAAACACCAATTTTGATTTAGAAAACAACACGCTACTGCAGAGCGAAAGTGCACAGATCAATTGACCAAATTCACCGAAATCAAGAAAACAAAAGATATTGTTTTGTGGTTTTTTAGATATTATGCAAGCATGTGACAAGATATGGCACGAAGGGTTACTATTCAAAATAAAGACTAATCTACCTCAAACTTACTACACAGTTTTACAATCATACCTAGCAATGTTGTCGTAAAGATGAATACGCGTCACTTCATCCAATCTATTCAGGGGTACCTCAAAAAAGTGTGTTAGGACCAAGGCTGTATCTGCTATATACTTCTAATCTTCCAACTACAAATCTGATAGTTACAGCCACATTTGCTGATGATACAGCTATTATGGCATCTCACAACAACCGAGACATAGCGTCACGTTATCTTCAATACCACTAACCTGACTTAAAAAGTGGCACATCAGAGCAAATGAGGCCAAATTCAGACATGTAATCTTCACCTTACATAAATAAACTTGCCCTGCAGTATACTTAAATAATCAACAGCTTCCACTAACGTGATATCTAGGCATCCATCTAGACCAGAGGCTCCCAAACTTTTTTTTCTCATAGACCACTTTGAAAGTTTTGCTGGTTCCGGTGGACCCCCTGCAGCTACATATCTACCATATTCCCAAAACTCGAAAAAAATGTGAAGATTAGATCTAACTATGGAAATTTGCGTTGCGACTGAGTTGTTGGTTAATTAATTAATTGATTGTGCTGTGAGTGGATGTCAAAAAAGTAAAGTTAGCCAATTAAAAAAGTAATTTCATCCAACTTTACTCTTTTGACATCTACCCACAACACAAGAAACCAATCAATTCTCACATATTTTATTTAGAAAACTCCCCATTCGGAGTGGTAAAAATAAAAAGAAAAATAGTATATTTCCTTGTGTTGTATTTATTCAAATATGTAATTATTACACTATTAATTATTATTGCTATCGTATTACATGGTAATATGATAACAGTCGTAATATAATTAAAATAAAATATTAATAACGTAACGTAACTTCTATAAAATAGTCATAATTTTGTACTTGACAGCAAATTATCAATATTTGGCTTCAGTTTTGTTAGCAATAACCCCAAATCTGCCCGTTCTGTGATATTCAATCTGCTCTTTTTTTTTGTTAAAAGGTTTGTAACGACACTAAAACTTTTCTCGACAAGATATGACGAGGGAAACTCTATCAAAAGCTTTCTCGCAATTCCCCACAGTCCAAGATATTTTTCGGGTATTTCTGCCTGCAGCCAAAATGTTTGATACCCTCTTTTAAATTTCACCTTCAGTTCCTCATTAGTGCTAAGCTCGAGTAGCTCCTCTTGTAATATCACATTCTCCACTTCCGTTTCATCAAGTGGATTTATGATCCATGGTGGTATTTCCATCGTCAGAATATCTTCAAATCTGATTTTAAAGTCATCATGCAGGGCAATTAAATGTCGAACGTATGTGTGAACATCCTCATCAAGGCATTCTACCTGTGACAAATTTGAAAACTGGGAAAATTCGCGCCGACTAATATTTTGCTTCATAAATTTCAATTTTCCAAGAAAAGCTGAAATTACACCCTTTGTTTTTATTAAATTGAGGCTGTCCCCTTGTAATTGTAAGTTAATGTCATTAAATTTTTTGAACAAATCTGTCAAATACGCGATGTCTGCTTTCAAATTGATCAGGTTTTCTTTTAAATCTGGAACTTTACTTTCCAGAAACTCTAAAACTGATTCAAAAAGTGAGAAAAATCTTGTTAAACATGCACCTTTCGACAACCAGCGTACTTCAGTATGTAAGAGCAATCGTTGGAAGTCTTCATCATTTTCATCCCACAATTGTGCAAAGAAACGCGTATTCAATGCATTCCTTCTTATTTTGTTAACTGCATTAATCACAAATTGAAGCGATTGGTGCAATTTAGCACTCAAATTTTTTGCTACTAGGTGTTGTCGGTGGATGACACAGTGAATTGTAGTTCTCTCTCTGGTATAATTCTTTTAAGATGGCTTATAAACCCACGACATCGACCGGCCATGGCAGGAGCTCCATCTGTTGCCACCGAAATAACGTTTGTGAATGGAATCGATTTTTCCTTAAAAAAATCACTCAGGACATTAAATATTGATTCACCTTTAGTATCCGTCTCCAAAGTTTTCGCGAATAGTAGCTCTTCATGAATTTCTTCGTCCATAACAAATCGAACATATGCCAATAATAATGCTTCATTACCAGGTAAAGTTGACTCGTCCAGTTGAATAGAAAAATGACTTGTTTGCAGATAATTACACTTTCAATTAAACTTTCAATATCAGAGCTCATTTCATCAACACGTCTTTGTACAGTGTTGTTACTCAAAGGAATTCTTTTGAGTATGTCAAATGGAGATTTGTACAGAACAGTTTTTAAAACCTCTTCAACAGCGCGTAAAATTAACTGTTCTCCAATGGTGTGCGATTTTCCAGATTTCGCTATAAGTAATGAGATATTGTAAGATGCCCGCAAGCCACCTCTTTTCATATTTTTCCTTCAATGTTTGAAAATATTTCAAATCTTTACCTATTTTATCAGGATGACATCTTCTTAGATGATTTTCGAGCTTCGATGGTTTCATAAAGTCATTGCTCAAAAATTTGTTGCATAAAAGGCATATGGACAATCGCTTGTCTGCCTTTGATGGAAGAAAACAAAATTTTAAATAATCAACACTGTACTGTCGACATTTCATCTTAGATTCAGCCATGTTTCGTATCAGTTACCTACCTATAAATAAAAAAATAACTTTGTTGTAGTAATCTTAAGGCGGTCTTACTTAACAAGATATGGCTATTTTAACAGGATTAATTTATTATTGCAATGAAATAAACAAAGTACCGGCGGCAAACTGATTCTAATTATTAAAAGCAATAAATCACTAAGATCAATAATTGAGTTTTATGAAAACGGCTGAACCGATTTTAATGTAATGTAAAACATTTTTTCATTAATTATATTTTGATATATTTCTGTAAATTCGATAGAAAATACTTGTAAATAATATTTTGATATCAAAACTTCGCGATTTTAATTATTTATTTATTACTTTGATGCACGTTACGAGTAAGTAGTATATAAAGATACGTACAATTTATGAAAATATATTTAATTATTAGTGAACCACCACACAGTCGGGTAATAAAAAAGAGATTTCTTTTAGGAATCAGCCTCACCTTTTATACTTACGTATTTTTTTGTAATTTGTCCATTTTTTATTTATTTACGTGTACAATAAATTTTAAAATAAATAGATAAATAATAAATAAAATAAAAGTATGTATAACAAATAGGCAGGTAAGTACTTACTTTTCCGACAGTGGCAAACACTAACATCGATTCACTTTACTTTACTTTTCTTTTCGAAATTCGGGAAACAAATGAATAACGTTTATCCGTGGCAATCATATTTATATTGGTGAAGAATCAAACAAGTCCATGCAAGATTGCAAGCACACACACCACAAGTCGTACTTCGTCCCTTTGCACGTCTGAACAAGCATTGCGGACGGCGGCAACGGCAGCGCTTTGCAAGTCTCGACACGTTGTACTGAATATGGAAATGCAAGTTTTTACAAGTAACAGTCGCTGAGCTTCTTAAAATATTATCTGCCTACATTGATAGGTGAACTCAAGTCAACATTAGTTCTTCACTATTGAAACCAGATAAATTTTCGTGTACCCCGCTTACGAATTGTGAACCCCCATTTTTTTGTCACGCCAACGTAGACCCCCGTCGAGTTTCCCGTGAACCCCTAGCGGTCCATCTGGACCACTTTGGGAATCAATGATCTAGACCAACGACTTACATGGAAAAAACAAATAAGAACTAAAAGAAAACAGCTAGATGCTAAATTCCGCAAAATGTACTGGCTAATGGGTCGCCGGTTACAATTTTCCACAAACTATAAAAGTACTACTATATAAAGCAGTACTTAAGCCAGTGTGGACCTGTGGGCTACAGTTGTGGAGTCTGCTAGTAAACCCAACTTAGCAGTACTGCAGCATTTTTAATCAAAATTTTAACTAAAATGTTATATTACTGTATACCACTGAGTGCTACTGTACGTGTTAAGTATTCATGTTATTGTTATTATTACTAATCGATATATAATCTACTGAATGTCTAGCTACATTAAGACAGATCATAAATAATAAAAGGAATTAAATTAAAAAAAGTTTTAGATCGCCGCTAGACTTAATATTCTCTAAAAAAAACAAATTTATTCAAAATTAAAACTGGTTGTTTGAACTTGGGACGCCTAAATCTTGAGCTTATCTCCACGTGGAAAGAAAAAAGCATAAATTAATAACTGTGATATGACTAGGGTTGTCATGTTTCAGAAGTTACAAACGATTTTGAAAGAAAGGTTAAAATAAATTTTGGGTTTGATTTTAGACCAAGTAAACACTTAAAACAATAATAATTTTAAAGTTACTATTTTTAGTAGTTATAAACAGGGATTGTCGTACTTAGCAAAACTATTCGGGCAATGCGAACCTTTAAACATGAAATATAAATCGATTACAAATAGTGAAATAGAACAGCTTAAGAGACTATTTAAGAGAATATTTTTGGGTTTGTATTCATTCTTTGAATTAATAGAAGTAAAACAATTTCTATTTTTAACTAATTCATTGAAGGCAACGAGAAAATTATCAGGTATTGATTTAATCCTAAAAACAGTACAAGTGCTTTTTTCTTAAAACTACCTTTAAATTAATTTTAAAAGCAAACGTATTTTTAGAAGCCTTTATTACAACAAAAAATAAAAAATATGGTGGTTCCGCGATATGGAGCATCAAATTTAAGTACCCATAATTATTTATATACCACGGCACTTTAACTTGCCCTTGATCCGTTACAAAGTTTTTTTAGATAATTGGCTTAGTACAGTTCTGAAGTTGTTTCGCGGTAAACAATGCTGCAGATTTGCGTTATGAGCATTTAGTTCAATGTCGAGCAAAAATCATTAAAAGTTGGTTTTCTAGACACTACCTGCTATTGCAAGTTTCGTATCAGTTCGGTTTATCGGAATGTCGTCCGCGTATTACACAAACGAACTTATTATGTAAATCGCGCGCTGTGCCTACGAGCTCGTTATTTTGAAAAATTCTGAGAAGTGTTTGGTATTCAAAGTTGCCGCAGAACTGGTCGATAAGTAAAAGCTTCAAGGTAGGGAAGTATTTAGCACTGCTTTTGCAACTTGCTAGCCGCCTGTCGCGCATTTTTTATGGCGCTATATAGTCGGTTTAATAAACTTCGCATCTTAGAGTCAACCAACTGAATATAAACGATCGAGGTAACTGTAAAGGCCTGTCGGCTAATTCATAGTAAATGCGTAAAGGGGATTTTCGTGTTCTCAAATTCACCTGGGAACCCCGCTGCAAAATTTATTCTTGCGCAGTTTTCGCCGACTGTGCGATACTGCACAAGTATTGTTTATTAGCTCGTGAAATTACTGTTTATTTTTTATATTGTATGCAAATCGGCAGCAGACGTGATGCACTGCGTGAGCGACACGTACGAATATATTTATTGAACAATCTTGCGCAAACTGCTGAATAAAACACCCAGTTAATTCTGATGGAGAACGTAACAATTTGAAGAAACAAAAACTTCAGTAAGAAGTTTTGTTGGACGCATTTAAAATATTTATATAGCTTTTTTGCTAAAATTAGATGACTCACAAAAAAACATTTAAAAAATAAGTATCATAATATTAACTTTAGTTGATTTTATTTGTATAAGCTAATACTAATCATAAACCATCTACATGAATAAATGTAAAATATAAATAAAAATATGATATTAAATATTTTATTTATAACGAGTAATTATGAAAAGTGTCAATACATTTTAGCTTATTAACTGTAATGTAAAAAAAATTAATTTTAGACATAATATTAAAAATCACAGCCCAACAAAAAACAATTTTTAGTTTGCATTTAGTTTACTTGAATTATACATAACTGTTAATAACTATTTCTTCTTAGTTTTCTCAAATGTATGTCCTAAAAAATATTAGATATAGTATAATCAAAACATTGTAAAGCATGTATTTTTTCCTGTGTAGATACTCTGTTTTCTGTAATCATTTCCTTTCAAATATACCTCTACTTTTTTCTTGACCACATCAGCATAATTGCTTTTTTGTGATGTGTATATTTTTTCCCATTTTTGAATTGTAATATTTGTTTATTTCTTTCTCTAGCAATTTTTATTTTTGCCTCATTTTATTTTGTTCTTTATATATTCTTTTATAATTATTTTTTAAATGACCTAAAATGTTAACTCATTGTTGGACTGCTAATATGTTATATACTCTTAATTTTATATTTTCTTGTCTATTTTTCTCTTTTTTTTTCGAATATAGTTTCATTTGTGCTTTTTATATATATATATTTTTTGTTATATTTAAAATCAATGACATTTCTTTCTATATAACACTAAATTCAGAAGCCTTCATGTACCAGTTCTAAGAATTTTTGTTACATGTCACCAGGGATTTAAAGCTACTATCGTTCTACGAGGGGTTCTTATGGATAAGACAAATTAGTAAATAAATAAGATCGATTAAGTGCATGTGAAATACCAGTTTGCAATTATATAAGGTTGCATATTAGTAGACACAGTAAACCCTCATGCCAATAAGTGCGCCCCATCGAAAAAAAGGGGGATCAAAGGAGTGCGGAGAAACTTTTTGTGACTTCCACACTTCTTGCCAGATTTAAATTAAACATTGAATACACATCTAAGTACGGCCCAAAATGCATGCAATTGTATTAATAAAAGAGGAGATATGATCATAAATATATATTGAATTCTGGTTTGATTTGTATGGAAATGAAGTTTGCCTACCTTTTAATGGCTTTGCCGAAAGGGATTTTTAATACTATATCTTCACCATCCATAAATTCATTTATTATAATTATCCCTTATCATTATTATTAAAATTTAAGTAAATACTAATTATGACATATTACTTACATTATTAATCTTACAATTTTTCTCTTGTAGTGTGATTAGGTAAATCCAGTTTTTTAAGTTCCAAAGAAATGAGTGTGGTATAATATCTGCAATAAATATAATTAATGGAACTATTGTTACTTTTCTTTATTCTTATTTGCATATCATTAATTTTTCCTTATAGTTCTCTGATATAGAAGGAAACTTTTAATTATACTAAACCAATTTACGAATTTGCTTCACGAAAATACAATCTTTTGTGTGATGTTACTTACTGAAATCCTACAGACATCACCAAATGATCCCTGTCAGATTACGTCTAAAAAATAAAAAAAAAATTTAATTTTTCTTGCATCCTTAAAGAAAATTAGGAACATCTTTGCTTAAAAATTTCGATCGCTTAATCCGAAGAAACCAATTTTAAATTTAATTTTGCACATCGTAGGCTCCTTTAATATTCACCCTATTACTTACATTTTCTTTATTAGAAAGAAAAAGAAAACTTAAAAACATAAATTTACTAAATTGTAACAATACATACCACATCATCGACCAGCACCAACATAGATAAACTTTCAGACTACCGATATAAGCTACTCGGCTATCCGGAGTTACAAAAGTTTTAAGTTTTGCTGTTATTCAAACCGTGTACCTACCGTATACCCACCGAACACTTTGTATTTTAGATCAAATTTTCTTTTTCTATTCGCTCTGTACATATAGCAAACGAAACCAAACGAGATATCGCTAAAGTATCACCTACAGCCCTATTAAAATTAAATATTAAAGCCTCTGAATTACTGAAACATCATCCGATACAATAAAAACTTCTCATAACCCTAAAAACGCCAATTATCTATTATCATATAATTTCTGATATACCCTATTATTAGTAATAAACTTCCATACATTTTTATAGGTACAGTAGTATCCCAATTTATAAAGTTAATCATTCTTGAAACTTAGTTTTCTATTTTATTTTATGAAAAATTGGTTGATCCGTTCCCAGATTTAAAAAGTCTTTGTTTTTTAGGTAAGGAAGGTTTAAAAAACCTATTCAGTACTGACCGAGTCTGTCCTGTTATTAAAGTTTTTAAAATGATTAATTACATTGTAACTGACGATGTTGGTGGGTTCAGAAACAACGGACTAAATTAAATTCCACTTATTAACTAATTCTTCTAATTTGCTCCAGTGCTGTAAAATGTTCGTATGTCGCTTGGTTTAATTGCTCCCTTTTTGTTGCCGTCTTTTTTATTCTAAAACGATATTTGTTTTTCCTCCTCTCCTTTTCTTTTTCCTGCTTTCTTAACACCTGTACCTCTTCAGTTGTCAACTCAAGGTTGTGTTCCTCTACCAACTTCTATATATTTACTTAAGTAATTTCTAAATCCACGATCTTGCTCAGGGAAACTACAATGTCAATTTAGTATTCTAGTCTTTCTAAAGCACTTTCTTAGATACAGTGGGGTTGTAAATTTTTTTAGGCTAATTTTAGTATTTTCACAGAATCATCTTCCCATTCCTGATTAATTAGAGACCAACAATGGACAATGTTGAAATAAATGTTCCGCAATTTCCTGGCGATTAGTTATGCATCGGTATTAACTTAAAAACGTCTTAAAAAAAGCTTTTGTATAAAGATTACTGAAGCTGGCAATAACATATTGATCCAGTGATAGTAGGAGACAAGAATTTAATTTTAATGAAATTAAACTGTTTATTCAAATTTTTTCAACTGTGATTGACGTACTGAAGCATAATTTATTATAATAACTTTTTATTGGACAAAATAATAGAAACACTTGTGGAAGTCGGAATTTCTTGTATTAATACGGTGTTAGTAAATCTTTAGCACGCAGTTCAGCTTGAATTCTAAACGAAATAAACCGATGCAAGTCTTCAGCTCAGAAAGATACAAAGGAAGTGGAAATCGACGCCGAACCCTGTTTTTCAAAAAAGCCCGCAGAGGCTAGATGATATTCAGATCTAGGAACTGAGCGGGCCAGGAAAGACGTTGAACCTCATCAGCATGCTCTTGAAAATACTCTTGAATTATCATCTTGAAATATAGTATTTTCGCCTGGAAATAAAGTTTGCACCGTTGGGTGGACTTGGTTATCCAAGAGATCCTATACACTGTTGTTGTGACCCGACCATTGCAAAAGAACCTACCAAATACCGTAATATAGCACCCCTTGTATGCTTTACAAGGCGTTCGCCAGACAAATACGCATTTAGTGGTAGGAAAGAGACTAAAGGGTGACTCGTTCGACCAAACGACACGTTGCTCGTCCTCCAATGTCCAGTTTTGTGGGAAATGCACCATGTACGTCACCTTTGAGTATTTGTGTCTATTAGTACGGGCTAGTGTATATAAAACACAAACATATTATTGGACGATAGGAATGTCATAATGTTAGGAGAGAAAAATAAAAAAAAACTCTGAAAAACTATGTAAAATGAGTTGTTTGCTGACGACCAGCGACAAAATCTTAACGAAACTCCTGTAGCACTAGCACTATCGAGGTGACCAATAACGGTAGACAAAATTAGAAGGAGGTAAAAGAAGCCAAAAATAATAAGGCAGTAGGACCAGACGGTTTACCAGTAGAAATTATAAAACTGATTGACGAAAACAATATCGATAACTTAACTATAATATTTAATAACATATACTACACAGGATACTTTTCTAAGAACTGATCCACATTTATTCCTTTGTCCAAAAAGAAAAATGCACACAAATGCAATGACCATAAACTAATAAGATTAATGAACCATTCCCTCAAAATATTTTTAAAGATTATATAACAGAATTTATTCTAAATCTGAGCGTAACAAAAGCCCCAATCAGTTTGGTGTTAGGACAAGAATGGGAAATCCAGAAGCACTCTTTGGGATACAGTTGTTGGTCCAAAATTGTAGAGATTCAAATAAAGACGTGTTTCTTTGTTTTATAGACTACGAAAAAGCGTTTGATCGCGTTTTACATAAGAAGCTCATGAACATCTTGAGAAATACGCACGTAGACGAATAAGGCATTCAATTTATAGAAAACTTATACTGTCACCAAACAGCATACATAACAACGCAAAATATTAACACAGATGCCATTAATATTCAGAGAGGCGTATGACATGGATATGTGCTGTCCCCACTATTATTTAATCTCTACTCGGAAGCCATGTTTGACGAAGCTGTTGAAAAACAACAGATGGGTATAGAAGTGAATGGGGTGCCAATATCCAACCTTAGATAAGCAGACGATACAGTACTAATTGCCAACAATATCGAAGAATTACAGCAGTTATGTACACAATTGAATGAGAGCAGTAAAATATACGGACTAGACATAAATGCAAAAAGGACCAAGTTCATGATTGCCAGCAGGAAAAAGGAACCGTACACTAACGCAGCTATCCAAATAGAAAATCAACAAATTAAAAGAGTAACCCAATACAACTATCTGGGATGCTAGCTTAATGCGGCCCGAAAAAGAAATTAGAAACAGAATTGAAATAGCACGCGCAACGTTTATGAAGTATAAAATGGTTTTTAGAAACAGAGATATCCGGCTGTAACTTTGCATACGTTATGCAAACTGCTACGTATGGTGTGTACTGCTATATGAAATGGAGTCGTGGACCATGAAAATGAGTACAATTAATAAAATTGATGCTTTCGATATGTGGACTTACAGACGCACGTTGAGAGTGTTCTGGACTAAAAAAATGGCCCACGAAAAGTGCTAAAAAGAATGTATGAAGACAGAGAACTGTTCTCCACAATTAAACAAGCTCCTTACCTGGCACATATCGTTAAAAATGAAAAGTATAGGATTAATCTTAAAAGGAAAGATATAGAGAAAGAGAGGAATAGAAAGGAAACAATTGTCATGGGCATGAAATATAAGACAGGGGACTGGACTCGGAACAATATGTGGCAAAATATAAAAAAAATTCAGAAATGTGGTCGCCAACATCCAATATAGTGAATGGACAGTCGAAGAAGAAGTAGGGGCTTGGCAATAGTAACACGCTCGTGGATATCCACTTTATACAGTTCCAGCCTCACTGTTTTGGCTAACACTGGAGAGTTTAGGTGCTGATTAAGTTTTGTAGCCACTTTTTCGTTGTTATTTTCTTCTGCAGTGTCACAATACGCTTCGTCTTTCGACCACTATTATGCTCCGCCGACCCTGTTTTATCGTGTACTATGTATGCGGTCATGGCTTTCGAGACCGTGTCTTGTGTGACAATACATAACATTGCTGTTTTGCTTACTTTCTACAAATGTTTTTATTATTTTCTCCAATACCTTCAGATTGGTTTCTTGTAGATTCTATTTTACTGCAGAAGCAAAGACTTATGTCATTCATTCAGAGATTTTCCTGATTGCAGGTAACAACAGTTTTGTGTGATGAAAGTTTTATTAGATCGTAGACTTTTCGGGCATTTCTTTTAAGTGAAAAACTCGCGGTTAATTCATGCCACAACTTAAAAATTATTTAACAAAATATTCACTTATTAGGTAGATCTTTACAATACCAAAATAATGTACAGTATAATATAATATTTAAATAAATAATTATTATATTTTTATACTAAATTTATAGAAAATATTCTACAAATATATATAATACTAAAAACCATCACAGTTTGTATTTGGAAAACATGTTGATATCTTCAAAAATTGTATGTTAAGCGGTTCCTAGTCTCTTGACAAGATACTATATCGCTTGCAATTTTAAACCTTGAATTTTGATGGATAATTGATATTAAAATTTTCCTTTAAAATAATACGTATAATATTTTTTTTTGTTATATTAACTTTATTAGCAATCAGAATATATACATTCTATGAGCTAATATTATGTAATTAAGTATTTGAACTTAGGACTTTATTGGATAGGACTCCCATCGGCGTTCTTCCATATTTAGTTAGTCAGATCCTTCGGCCACTTCATCTGAAGTTGTCTATTAAGAGGATCTGCTGTTAGTGGCTCCATAATTTTATTTGGATGATTTTCAAGCGTGATTTGGTGTTTAATAGCATATTGTTTGATAATTTCTCTCACAAACGGGATATTTAGATCAGTGTGTATGGTGCGATTTGACACATACCGTGGTGCATTTGACGTGTTTCATAGGGTCTTTGACTGGAAGCGCTGTATGATGTCAAGATTGGAATTTCGGGCGCATCCCCATAACTGGCATTCATATGTCCATATTGGGCGGATTATAACTTTATATAGTAGGACTTTATTCTCTAAGGTTAATAGAGATTTTCTTCCTATAAGCCAGTATAGATTTTTTTAACTTAATATCCATTACTTTACGCTTTTTCCTTACATGCGTTTTCCAAGTTAATCGCCTATCAAGATGGAGTCCCAGGTACTTAACTTCTTGTGATTGAGGTATGGGTATGTTGTTGAGAGTGGCAGGTGGACATGTTGAACGTTTTGTTGTAAAAGTGATGTGCGCTGACTTATCTTGGTTAACTTTTATTTTCCATTTATCCAACCATTTTTCAATTTTATTTGGGTGATTTTGAAGCATCGCTGATGCTGTGTTCTGATATTCGTTGCATGGTATGATTGCGGTATCATCAGCGAAAGTACTTATCATGGTATTATTAGATGTTGGCAGGTCAGAGGTGAAGAGTAGGTACAGCATTGGACCCAGGACACTACCCTGTGGTACACCTGCGTTTATTTGGTCTGTCTGAGATACATCGTTACCAATCGTAGTTTGAAAGTTTCGATTAGTGAGGTACACATGAAATTTTATATAGCAGCCCTCTATGCCAGACGCGATCGAATGTCTGTATCACGTCTAACATTACTGTAGAACAGAATAGTTTATTTTGAAGTGAAGTTTGTATTTTATTTGCTATCCGATGGCATTGTTGGATCGTCGAATGACTATGTCTAAAACCGAATTAGTGGTTAGGCAACCAATCCACTTGCAGCGAGTTTTCTTTTATTCGCCTTAAGAGTAACTTTTAATATGACTGGAAGGAGGCTTATGGGTCGGTATGAGTGGATTTCATTGGTAGATTTTTCTGGTTTGAGAATTAGGAGTATTTCGGTGAATTTTAACTGTAGTGGCCAGTATGTGAGCTTTAGAATAACATTAAAGAGAATCCACAGAAATTTAATACCCTTCTTAGGTAGATGTTTTAGTACAATTGGTGTGAGATTTTTTGTTATTTGGCATTTTTATTTCACTTTCTATTTCTGAGATGGTAAACTTTCGTATTGGCAATGCCATCTGGAAGGGGGTTTGCAGCTCGTCTTCTATTTCTTGGTTTATTACATTGCAGTTTGGTTTGAATACTTCAGTCAGGTGATGTGCGAATGCATCAGTTTTTTCTTTATTAGACCTTAACCAGTTTCCGCTTTGATCTCTTAGTATGTGGGCCTTAGGTCGTTTGGTTCTTTTTGTGGCTTTTCAGACGGATTTATCATGAGAAGATAATGTTTCTATGTATTCTTGGAAAGAGGCATTACGAGTTTGTTTTAACTTATTTCTGAGTTTGTTGTTTAATTAGTTAAATTATGCTTGTCTTCTATATTGTGTGTATACTGCCATCTTGCTCTTGCCATTCTTTTTTCCTTAACTATTTTCATTATCTATTGTGGAATATTGGGGCTATTTATTTTAACGTTGGTAAGTTGTGGTGTAGCATTCCATCCTGCTGTTTGTAGAGTAGATATAAAATGGTTTGTAGCTTGTTTAATTTACCAGTAGTTTATAAATTTATATTTAGGCCTAGATGCTGTTCAATGTGATGTTGAAATGTATCTCAGTTAGTTTTTTTGTTTCTGAGTGTGACTGGTGGCTGTTTGTGAATGATTGTTGAGCTTATGGTTGCGATTATTGGCGAGTGATCGAACATTACGTCATAATTGGATGTGATATTAATATAATTAGTTCCAAGTCCTTTTGTAATAAATAGGTCTAGGAAGAACGGGATTTTGTTCTGGTCATTTGGCCAGTAAGTTGCATTTCCTGTGGATAGGAAGTTATAGTTATTATCTATTAATAAGCCATACAGCTTCCTATCTTTTAATGTTGTTAGTCGTGAGTCCCAATGTACATGTATGGCCTTAAAATCTCCCCAAATTATGAATTTCTGGCATAGGGGGCGAAAATGGCGCAACATCTGTTTTGTAAAGTTGTGCCTGGGTGGGCAGTAGATAGCTGCCACATTGATTGGAGTTGGAAGCTTTTTGACGTGAATTATCGTAGCTTGCAAAAAGTCAGATTGGTATGATGGTAGTTCATAGTGTACAATTGAATTTCGAATAACTATTGCTGATTCACCGCGAGAAGTACCATTGGGTTGATATATTGGGTATGATATATATTGTAGTGTGAAATTTTGAAATATGATCTGTCAGTGTAATGTGATTCTGACACAAGTAAAACGTCTATGTTATGGAATTTTAGGAACATTTCTATTTCTAGTTTTCTATGTATTAAACCGTTGACGTTCCATTCTGCTATCCGTAGGAAGTTGGCCATTAACATGTAAGATGATTTACTATTTTCTTTAATTATTACATAAATACTTTAAATTCAAGCAAATGACTCCACTTGATGTAATTATCTTGAATTATTTAAAACTACAGTGCGGAGATTTTCAATACATTCAAGCACATTATGCTTTTGCATAGTCTTCATTAGTAATGTTTTTTCACTTAAAAACTTTTTATGTTTCAAGTTTTCCTCGGAAACTATTTTAGATTTTTCATATTACAGTAAATCCATTATGTATATTTTCAGGCCACAAATAATCAGTTTGCGAATTGGTTTTTAAGTGAAAGCCTGCACGCAGTTTACAAAATGATTGCAAACAGATACAAGCTGGTTTGTGAACAGCTTACGAAGTGTCTACCGAAATTTGATCATGGATATTTTTAGCATTCTGAATGGGTTCCACGAAGCAACGTGAAAATTAAAATCTTGTAAATGAGGTCATCAATTGTTTAGAAAACGGAATGTTTCATATTCTCAACTGCATAGAAATGCATCATATGTGCTAATGCTAATTTTTTTATCATGTTAACCCCCCAAATTTGGATTTTATACATTACTGAAGTTCTAAAATTAGCAAAACTAGCAAAAAAGTACGATCTTTGCCTGACTAACAACCGCTAAGCTGCATGCAAGCTCATGAGGAGATCGCGACCTTTCAAAGAAAGTACTTTCGAACTACAGCACGTTTATCTTAATTGGTCTCATTTAATTCCAAGAAGCTGCATTAATTCACCTTTTAAATACCTTACATGCAAGTTAATGCGATAGCAAATATTTTTTTACTACTTTGTTAGTGCACTTTTTTAAACCAATACTTGATAACGTGTAGCAAGAAAAACATGAATTTAATCTTTTTATTTTTATCACAAACATATTAACGTTAATAGTAACAAAACTTGTATGCTCTATTCAAGCAACGTAAACTTCCTGTTATTATGGCAATTATTCATTTTATGCAATAACAAAACCCACGGAATCTAATTAATAGTATTTTCCGGATTGTTGTAAGCAGCACAATTTTGCATAATTTCATAATCTGCATATTATAAGTAACTCAAACTTGTTCATACGTTACTTTAGAAAGCATTACAGCACCAAATATTTAAAAATTAGTTACTCCAATTTTACTCACTTATGCAGAGATAATTTAACTTTCTCTGAAAATAAATGCTAGTTTTGTATGTTTAAGCCTCTGATAAAAAGTTATTTTTATATATGATATAAGAGGTAGAGTAAACTAGATATAAAAATGATGATATAAAAAAATAATGTTGTTCTTTTTATGTTATAAAGTGCTTAGGTGTGTACATTTTATCAATATTAATTTTAAGCTGACTAACTGCAAATAATAAGTTTTATCGCAAGGTATAAAAATACAGACAATACAAGGGGTATTTTACAATAAAGCACATAATTATTAGATTTATACGCGTGTTCTGTTTTTGACAACATTTTTTTCTATTACCTTCCCATTGAGCTTAATCCAATGTTACACAAGTTTTGCTATTTCATTAAGGCTATAACTTGTTCAGTTTTGGAATGGTTCGAGGAAGAAAAATGATATCTATCTCTTAAATTTAGGAACGTAATTTAGAAGACTCATGTCTAGACTGTATGCCACATACCAGCTGGATATATTCGACCACAATGCTTTCATGTGCAAACTTGCAATAATATCTACAAAGTGAATGATCCACTTCTGAAGAAGTCAACTCGTTTTTGGGATTTTTTTGTGCATTTTTTACATAAAATTACGATAATAATTTGTATTACCCTTATTTAATGCCAGATACCATCGGTCGTAAACAAACATCATTTATTTAACTTTGGAAATTTTTGGGTAGCAGAGAAGATAAATGTTTTCACTTATTTAATTGTGATTCGAACTCTCTAGTGATAATTTACTTTCTGAATGCTTTTTTTTACTGTTATATATTTGTGTGAAGAATGTTAAATAGCAAGGGTGGTAAGAATTTATTTGTCAAAATACGAAGAGTGATATTAAAATCACTTATCATCTCACTTCTTTCGCCTATTGAAGTTTTTGTCCATCCTAACATTGTGACATTGGCACCCCTTCGAAGAAACGAATAGTCCCACGGCACACGATCTACTGCATGCTTCGTAAAGTTTCAATAATAAGTCTGCTAAATGAAACTAGTGTCGCTTTACGGTATTGCTAGCTTGTGTATAATTCTTAAATATCCCTCGTAAGAGGTATTGCGAATATAATTGTGATGATTGGATCTTTCGAATTATTAATCTCAAATATTTACAGATTAACAAATAACATCTACACGAATTTCGTTTTAACATTATCTTTAGATAACTGCCAAGTAGTATTGTTTTTATCATAACAAGAACGAGATACTAAATATTACTTGTGACTCATATTATTTAATTTATGAAAAATTAGTATTGGATGTTTAATATGCATTTTGTTGAGCAACAAATCTGCTACGTACTTTTTTAAACAATTACACAATTTCAGTCGCAAATGTGTCATGGATAAATTCAATTATTTCAAAAGGACCTTGTAATTTATTCTACAAAATAATTTGTTATTTTGTTCTGCTTTTTATAATTTTTTATGAATTAAAAAAAGCTATTTTCAATAGTTAAGCTCTTTAAAGTTGTAAAACAGTAAAGTCTGACACCAAACATTTTTAAACTCGCTCATGAATGTTAGTAGAGTAAATATGACAAATTTAAATAAGTTAAATTGCAAAGACAACAAACAAATATTCATTTTTGCCGTTATATTCAACGAATAAAATATTTAATTTTAGTCAATGAAGTTAACGTCTTGGGCCAACCAGAATTACTGTACTACCAACCAATTTAATAAGCAAAACTGTATGAGTTAACAAATTTTATAAATCTATTATCAATCTTATGTAACCCAATTATATTAGTTTTATAGTACATTACACATCTGTGATGCAACCGCTACTTACTAATATTAAAGCTTCAAAAATATTTTTCTTTGATATAAGCACATAACAGGAAACTACAAAAATTTGAATTTTAATAAGTCATAAGCATGCACTTATAATCTTTGAGTGTTATATGATTTTTAAAAAGAATACCAGCTTTGAATGCTTTCTCATAAAATATAGCAATTATAAGATAATGAGACATAATGTTGCAATTTATTCTTATAAAAAACTCCACTTTCAAGTTCTTAGCAATAGATAATTACAGAAAACATTTCTTAAATTATGGGTATATAGATAATGAAATACAAAAACTAGAAACATAAAGTTAAAAATAGCAATGTTAACTAAATTCAAAAAGAAGATGGCAAACAAGAAAGGTTGTTACAATAAATAACAATAGTTTACAAATTAGCAAAATTACATCCATAGATGATCTAAGAACATCTTTAAACTATTTATTGAACATAAACAAATATATAGTTACCTACAAGAGTATCTGGTTGATACTTCAGGCACATGTACACGTGCACTATAAAGAGATTAATTCCTTAAAATGAAATCTAACACAGTTTGCAAGGTACAGCTCAGTTGTTTTGCTGCAAGCAAAACAAGTGGTACCGTTTTTGCAAAGAGAGTTGAGGTGGTGTTCCTGTGTCACCAACGTAAGAGCTTTCAAATGAATTTTACTAAGGCACTGCGTTATTTACACGAGTTTTCATTTCTCGCAAAAGTGGATAAAACAGTACCAGGAAACAAACACTTAGATACATTATCAAATTTAGGAATGAAACAAGTAGCAACGGCAAAGGAAATTATATAATAATATAATTATTTAAAAACACGAAACCTAACACTTCCGTAATATCAACCGTAAAATAATTGCTTATCAAAAAGCACCTGAAAAAGCAACGCTTCTGAGCCAACAAAAAATTTAGAAGAGAACCGGAGCAATGACATATTTACTGACAAGACTATCTTTTGGACTTGTGTTTCTTTGAAACTGCTATAGTGTGTACGTGGTTAAAATACCCCAACACTTTATTAAACATCCCTTTATGTTGAATGTTTAGAGTTATCTCATTTATTAGGGTTTATAAATATTACATCTTTCCAGTTGGTTAAAATATAGCAGAAGAGTTTGCTATTATATAAGGTCGATAATGGAGCATGACTGCTACAAGAACATAATGATCCTAAACAACGGAACCGACTATATATGGAGAGGCAGGCGTGTAAATAGCCGCGCCCTCGTGGTGCGGTGTGGGGAACTAAGTACGGCCCGTTTTGAAAAGTAAAACATTGAGGCCCAAATCGTCCCTTAAACGGCCGGCGCGAAAGCGGATGGGGGCGGTTACCGATATCAACCGATGAGTAATTGCCAAATCGCTCACCTGTAATCGGCTTCGACGGCGTTGGTTTCACGGTGGCCACCTTGTTGCGATGTCTTCGTGCCTGGAACACGACCGCACTGGCCGAGATGCGATGCGGATCGAGTATGTCTTGCGGGTCGAATATGTTGCGGGTTAGTGAGATGCGGGTCGAGTATCTTGCGGGTTAGTTAAGCACGACCGAATTGGCCGCGTTGCGGTTCGAGTCTGTCGCCGGGCTTCGCGCCTGGCTTAGCGGTAGATCATTTGCGGGAAATCTTAATTCGACAGCACTTTTCGTCTCAAAGGGTGCCGCCGACGGCGTATGCAGACTTGCCGGCTGAGCAAAAGCCCATATGCCGTTTTGTGTGCGATAGCAAAACGTGGCGGCAGATATCAAAGCCACCAGCATGCGCCGCCACGATACACAAGCGGTTCAAGGGCGAAAAGGCCGCCACACCAATATACAAAATGGTAAAAAAATGAAATTAATAGATGCGATTAGCTTACCTCAAGTACACCCTAAGCGTTAAACCCAGATTAATTATCAAAAAATTCTAACAGATTCAGGAGGTATGGCGCTCGCTTCTTGCTTATTAATTTTCAAAAGCCTGTAAGGCGTAGGCGGAAGTTAATACGATCACGATCCTATCTGTCTGTCTGTCGACATTATATCTCCGGAACTACTTGATCAATTCACTTTATATTTAGTCAGTAGGTCGGTGTCTTCCTCGATATTGAATAGATATGTAGCTCTCATTTGACCCAAGATATGAAAGTGAGAAGGTCACATGCATGACTTGCTTTGCTTTCAAAGTTGCCTTTCCGGATTTTACATCCGTCTCGTTATGATATATGATAAAAGTGATGACTGGACACCTTATTAATTGAAAGCGTAATAAACCTGCAAAGCTTGCAACGCATAGCGAAGTCGCAAAGCAGTCTCGCAAACTAACGCTGACCTTTGACTAATCAGTTTCAAAATCACTAGCAAACGAGCCTTTTTGATCACCTGTCGATTGGTGAAAACAGAATTTGGAATTTCCCAGCCGTTCTCGAGTTTTTGCTCGAACGGACGGACGGACGAACGGACAACATGAAGTTAGTAAGTGACTCCGCTTCGCTTCGCCACTTAATAATGTTCTGTAAGCTCTTCATAAATTATATTTTGCTTTATTTATTTTATAAAATTCTTTCTTAAAATGGAAGCTGTAACAAAAATTTTAATATGGGGTACCATTTCATAAAGAACATGTTGAAATAAACACGATATAAATGGTATATTAAAATAACTTGGTTAAAACATTAAATGCTATTCAAAAAAATATTTTACACTCAACAAATAGAAATTAACACAAATGTTCTCTAACCATTATCTTTTTAATTGTCGTCTAAAGAAGATAAACAATTTAAAAAATAACATATACCCATTTTGCTGAAATGAGATAGAAGCTACGGAACATACTTTATATGACTATAAAGTTTTAGGTCGGTAAGCTTTTTTAAAAAAACTTTCATAAAGATGAAAGACGTCATTTCTAAAATAACATATTTTTACAAACTTCGCTTTACGCTTTGAAATAATGTTTACTGGTATATTATGGTATGTTAGCTTAAAAATATTCAATACTTAGTAATGCCTTTTATGGTAATGTAATAAATGTTGTGCAACAAGGCTTTATTTGAATTAACTAGGCTTAGGTATCAGCTTTGTAAGAAATTATTTTATTTTACACAGCTAATTGTATTTTATTACCAATGATTTAATATGTTCTACATTTTTAATCCAAGTTGCAAACTGTCCTTTTATATCTACAATTGGATAGTTATTTTACAATAAGTAGGATTCGTTCAGATAATCAGTGATCATGTAAACATAATAAACCTCATGTGGGTTAAGTTATATTCTTTAGATTTACAGCCGCATCTCTTCGGCTAATCAACATTAAAAAAATTTGTATGCGAAAATCATAATTATTATACTGTTATATGTATCCTCGGTATTCTTTATAAAACGCCAAATCTTTTTTTTGTTATACTAAAAATCATTTAGTATAATTAAAAGAATTTATGCTACGAATAAAAATCTATTGACTTACATAGGACTTAAAAAAACATGCGAGTAATGTCTTTTGCGTTCAACTCTTTATTTATTAAAAGGTAATAAAACTTGGAAAAAAAATTATTTTAAAGATTTGAGCACAGCAGTGATTTTATTAAACAAATTCTAAACTTGATGTAATGAAAATATGCAAGAAAATAGGGTTATTTGTTTATTGAGGCATACTTACCGCCACTACAATCTCAAGAGCTTCTTGTGCCTACCAACATGCACTTAATGTAACTTAATACATACTACGACGTCACATAGACTCATGGGTTGAGCGAGATTCGAACTCGCCTGTGCCGGGTTGCGGAATCACGATTTTGACCACACAGCTAAAGACGGCTGTATTTACTCTTGAATGAAAACCAAAATTTAAGATTTAACGTGATATTTATGAGTGTTAAATTCGTTCAGATGAACAAAACTAAAAAAATTCTACTGCAGTGCTGAGTTGTTTTCTTAAAACTTACTTTTTAGAGATATGCATTCACATTTGAAAGAATTTGACTAAGATGATTCTTAACTTTATTTTATCAGTTTATTTTAATTAAATCAGTCCTCCCCGATTGTCGTCGGCTGCTTTTTGAATCACTTTTTATTATTTTATTTTATTTCTCTGATTACTAACTAATTTATCAATACTTTTAGCGTTGAAAGTTAAAGTGGTTGTGACCTTATTCATAAAGTTTGGGTTGGTAGTTTATCAATAAGGTTCCGATAACTGCTTTTGTTTAATGTAATAGCTAATTAAAGATACTACCCAATAAGAAAATTGTAATTATAGCCCATTGCATGATTTGACAGAAGTAAAAGTTTATAGTAAAATGAAGCTTGAGTCAAATTACTAGCTATTGGGCAAATATTTAACTTATTTCAAATATTATTGTTATCTCTACATATTTATTTAAAGCTATTACATACAAAATCAACAATTAGTAAAAAATAGTGACACTATATTCACATGAAACATTTATTTTTGTATACAATTCTTTGTCGGGCTTATGGAAAGCACTGAATATGTTGATATCATAAACAAGTGCCCTACTTGAGAAGGATATCATTTATTTTGCAAAATATTGAAATATAATATATGTAAAATAATATATAAAACATATTAAAATATACCAATAACTTCCTCACAAAAGCAACAGTTTTGAAACATCACTAACGCTTTGAACTATTGAGTGTTGTTTCCAAAGCTTTTTTTTTTTAATCACACGTGTAATTACTATTAAGCTACCTCACAAATTAAATTATTTAGGTTACACATCGGAATAATTATCCCCCTACTCTTCTTTTCTGTATCATTCATTGATTGTTCATCTACATCGCTATATTAGTTCAAAAATAAACTAAATCGTTTTTGATTGGTTTAGTTCATATATATATATATTTTTAAAGTAGACTGTTTTGTTTTATTTACACTTCGCATTGTTATATTTTTATTTAACAACTGCTTAAGCAAAAGTTTAATTCCAGAACTATTAGACGTTTAACTTGAATAGTGTGACGAAATCTAATTTTATATTTAACTTCCATTTCGCATACGAAGTTGTTAATCTTGGCGTAGGTAGAGGAATGTAATTTATATTAGGCTGTAAGTGCTAATCATTATAATTAAAATTCATTATAATTGTTAGCCAAGGTTTAGCATGCAACGAATTCCTGTCGCGCGCCTAGCACGCAGCTCCTAACTGTAAAATAACCTCCAAAAGTTATTCTATTGACTATTGATTAACGTTAGTTAACTTAATAAATAGATAGAAGTGTTGGTATGTTTATAACTTATGGGAAGTTTTTTAGTAAATTTCTAGTAAAAATAACGATATGAACTAGATGTATGATACAGTACTCCTGCCAGTAAGCCAACATAACCTTCGTTATGTAGTTATTAGATATTTTTATGTATTTCCTTATTTTTCATTAGCTATTATTTCATATATTTAGTTTATTATTAGCAACAACCTATTTATTTTTGTTGTACACAAATACCAATAGGTTTTGTTTTGTTTTTATCTTTAAATCAGTTAAAATTGCTTCTGAAGGTTTAACATTAATCTAAAGCATTGATTCGCAGTGTACTAAAGTATTAAAAATAGTTTTTATTGCTTCTAGCATAAGTGCAATGATCCTGAAGTAATGTGCTTTTAGCATGCGAACCTGTAAATTAACAAACACGTATAAAATTGTGTGCGCAGACGTAAAAACTGGTTTCTGTACAGTTATTTTTGTTTATCCATTGGTTATCGCTGGAAGTTGTCACGACTCGAACAGGTAGTTTCTGACGTCAGCGGCAATTTAATTACATAAGGCGCATATTACTACCTATTGTTAATCGTGGCAAATAGATTTTACGCAGGAAACATTTCATTGCTACTATTAGCCCCTCCAGGTTTTGCAACCTGGCTAGCACTTAGTTTAGTTCAATAAAACAAATTTGTCAAGATTGTATGTTACAGTGCAAAACATTATCTGTAATAACTCATGCATCAGATGATTGAACACAGGTACGAATGTTATATATATAACAATGATTGAATGACAATTAAATTTCGCTTATACATTAGAGCCACCAAAACGATTGGGCAATCGGAAAATTTTATCATGTTCCTCATTTTATCTTATCATAATCTAGAAATGGTGATAAGCACTGGCTCTAGTGCTTGCAACATTTCACAATATTATTACCCTCTAACATTCATTTAGCTTTTGGTTATTTACATCATTTATATGTAAATAAAATATACTTTTATTGTTAATAGAGTGACATATATTTTATTTGTCTGATTTAGAAAAATAAAACTATTTCCAATATATTTTTTCTAATATTTGATATTAAAGTAATAAGTTAATTTACTTGTTAAATTATCTTATTCATTATTATTAGACTACACAGTGGGTAATCGGTTAACGTACATAATCTGATGCCTCCTACCCGAAATGTTCGTTAACCGATGATCGATTTACCAATATCCAAAATATGCGTAAAAGTCTATGTAATTTCTTATTACCCTTATTTGCATATAATAATAAAATACATACATACACACACAATCTTGCATTTTTATCAGTTTTGTTCCGTTTGTAGAGTATTAAAGGATCTGCCGATTGCTTTTCTTTCTTCTTTAGAATTTTTCGAAAACTATTGATAGCATAGTCAGTGTAGAGGTCCCCAACTTTATTAATCTTAACCTAGTATGTGTGCCATTGCCGTTATTTTCCCTCTTTTTAAAAATATTTTTAATAACAGGTGTAGGCATGGGTCCTCTTTCGTCTTATTTTTTTTCAGAAAGCATATTTCACTGAGTTTGTTGATGTTCTTCATTTAAAAGCCCTTGGAGTTTTTCTGTCGTCAGATCATTTTTATGCTCCATTATGAGCACTTCGATGTCATCTTCATTCACCTACAATGCCAAATATTTAACAGTTATTACAATTTTATCCGTAATTTCGGGAACATCATCTCTGCTTTTCTGGATACAGGATGAACACAGTTTTCACCAAGCAAAATTCAACTGTTAGTGAGTGATTTCTGATCACGCCTTTGGAATGAACCGGTAACATCAAAAATATCGAATTTTTCTTTCCAAAATGTTTCTAATGTCATCGTTGAGGAAAACTAGCATGCTTCAATATACAATTTTATGGAACCCTGAATCACTCCAGGAAAGTTTTCCAGCAAATTATCTTAAAGATCTTTTGGGTGTCTTGGTTTATTGTCCAATAGCAACAATTCTTTTGTCGGTAATTCATTGTTCTTAAGGTAACCCTTGACGCTTGGGGCGCAAAGCGTTAAGCAACCACACTTTGAAAGAAACCTGCGTGGCCCTTATCGTTTCAGTCGTTCTGCACATTATTAGCAAACTTTCTTTAATTATGGAGTTTTTTAATGCTCTATAGTACTTAAAATGATAGAAAAGAAGTGGATTAAGCTTCATATTACCAGTACCGTTAACTTACAAAAATAACGTCAATCATCTTTTCAAGAATTTATACTCATAAATATTTTTCTTGACTGCTCGTCACACTAATTACATCTCTTTTCGTTTTTCTTTCTTTTATTCAAACTAAAAGCAGTCTCTCCATTTTTTATGGATGGTACATCTTTGTTTCTTAGATGTGATTTTCATTACTTCTTTAGCTGCTTAAGTCTTCTTGATTATATCATTCTTAGCTAAGATCTCGGCTACTAAAAACTTGTTCAAGCCTAGGAACATGAAACATCTTCTGCCCATTCTCTGTCTTGGCTATTATCTTTTGATTGTTGTTTAAGCTTTATAATACTATCTGTTCTTATTTAAGTAAAAAGTTCAGAAAAGCACTTTCAAAAATTCAGAATATTTCAACGAGCACACAAAATAGTTATGTATACAACTGTGACAGACACCGTACATAGATAGCAGTAAAATATAATTTTGTAAATGTACTGTAAGTTGTTCGTTATCCGAACATGTGTTTGTTATCCGAACATAAACATCTTTCCGAAAGTGTTTGTTGTCTGAACTGTTCCTTAACTGATTACTTTTAAGATATTAAGGTTAGTTCCAGTTTATTATTGTGTTAAAATTATAAATAAGTCACTCATAGTTACCTACAATATTTGCATAAAAAACATAATTCGGCATAAATTTTGTTGGGGCTAAACATTAATAGGTGGAGCTAAAATTATCGACTATCCAGATCGTTCAATCACAGAGGGTACTCCTTTCGGTCTTGTCTTTATTTACACTTAAAAGAAACGATTTCCTTTTTACCGCTATTTATAGAACAACTTGTTCAAAAACTTCAGAAAATCAATATATACCTATTTTCCCAAAGTCGATATGTGTCCATAAATTAAAAAAAATTGTATACTTTCATTGTAAAAACGACCTTTCTAGGCGATCTACAGTCACTCATCCGTTTAAAGGTAATTCTCAAATTTTAGGCGATATGAGTCGTAGACGATTTTGCAATCTTAAAAAGAACCATAGTTTTTTTATTATTGTTAACGCACGTGTTAAGCATTACAGTTGATCTGGACAAAAGGTCTAGTGAAGCCTAATTGGAACCCGCAATTTTTGCACGGAATGCAGTTAAGGGGTAGTGTAGTAATAATGCGCTTCAAGCCCACTTTAGCCTTGTAAACTCGTATGTATCTGCCAAAAGCTAACATAATTGAAAGTATTTTGGTAAGTATGTTAAATTACCAATTAATACCAATATATAATAATGTTATTTAAGCATCTATTTGTACACTATATCTAACCTATTAATTTAGTATTTATGCAGTTTCATTGGATACTATGTGTTGGTTAACAATAATTGGAGTAAATATTGGTATGTAAGTAAATATGGTTAGATAGATTTATCATTATTATAAACAAATACATGACTCAATTATACTAAAAATATTTCTATTGATATATTCTCCATTAGAATTAGAATTAGGGGCGAACTATTACTTACATTTTGCAATGTTTCTTTTTTCATCAACTCCAGGTATGTTCTGGAAAGGTATATAATTCTCATAATGATCTCCAAATACCAATGTTTATTATCGGTCTATGTGGTTGTTATAAAAATTTTAGCTTGACTATATATTTGGAAAATTTTGTCGAACTTCAACCCTTTTGTTTGGTTTTGTAATGTGTGCTTAAGATTTTATTTACAGATTCTATTATTTGATAGACATAGTTAGATGCCTGTTTTGGATCTCTACTGATGCATTCTTAATGTTAATAAAATAATTATGCATGATCCAGATGAAACTGACTTTATAGCTTATACAGATTTGTTTAATTTTTATTGAAACCTTTGGTATGATTGAAATAGATTTATTAGTTATCAGATCAACTGTATCTTCCTCCAAATGACCTTTAGTCAATGATCACAAATTTTGCGATGCTTTCTTGGCTACAGATGACACTCAGGTGTTTAGTTTAAACAAAAACAAATAGTGTGTGTCATATGGAAGCGAATAAATGTAGTGAACATTATTTTATCATTTTTAAATGAGGTCTTATAAAAAGCGATTTTATAGTATGGGTAAATGTTGTTGAGTTTTGCAATTTTTTTTCTTTCCACAGAAATTCTAAATAACAGTAAACATTGTAGATCAGAGGTGAAATTAATCTTTCTTGCTTTAGTGCATTCTGGATCCTTATCTAGGTACTAAGTTGATCAAAATGTTAGCGTGCACCATTTACTATACGATTTAGTTTTATTGAAATCAGAATCAGTATTAAGATACTCTTTTAGGCAATAAAAATGTCTATTGTTACCAAAACTCAATCTTAATTAATTTTGTAGTTGCACTCTACTGTTCGATTTGACGATTACTACTCTAATCAAGTAGTTAGTTAGTTCAGGTATACCACACTTGAGAGAAAAACAATCGACTCATTAGCTGCACGCATATTTTTGTCTTCTGTTTTAGTTTACGGAAAATGAAAATAAAAACATTAACGTGCAAGGAGTGTCTTTATTATTGAGTTTTAAAAAACCGTAGCTATTTCAATAATTGGATAACGCCTTCAAAAAAATATGCATCACGAACGGGATTTTACGAATCTTGTTAATTGTAACGCACGTGTGCGACGACTGTGATTGGCCTACAGTACGCTTGCAACTTGGTAATTCATCTCAGTCACTTATCCGAAGTAATATACAATAGGTAAGTAAGTATGTATCGTAACTTCTCGAGGGAATCGCATGAAAATAGATACCAGAGACACCTCGTAGATACCCAGAGGGCCGTGGCACATCGACTAAATCTGAGTCAAGAGTGTGTGTCGAGAGTGTGGCGTCGGTACCGGGAAACCGGTGGCTACGTCTGCCGGCAAGGAGGTAGCCGATTTTTTGTTTAAATATCCTTTAGAAATCGACATATGACTGGCGTTGACTTTAAGTAAGAGCTGAGTGCGATAAGAGGTGTGGTCGCCAGTGCTTAGACAGTGTGAAGAAGACTGAAGGCAGCCAACCTGAGTCCCAAAAAATAGCTACGGATCCCAAACCGACTGTAGTCCAAAAGCAAAGGCGACTGAAATTTGCTCGCGAACATCTCTATTGGGAGATCGGCAATTAAAGTCAGATATTATTCACCGACGAGTCTAAAATATGCTTACATAGCACTATAGAAGGCAAGGGGAGCGATTTGCTCATTCCTGTATTTAAGAAATTGTCGCTATGGAAGTGGCTCTTGCATGTTCTGGGTGGCCATTTGTATGCACGGAAAAACTGAGTTGGGTTTTCGCGCCTAGTGGAGGACGCGAACATTCTGGAGGAACATGTTGTTCCGTTTGCGGGATTTGTTGGTGAGGACTTCATACTAATACACGACAATGCGCGGTATTACACCGCGCGAGTAACCACTACCTACCGCGCTGACGTCGGTATACCGAAAATGAACTGGCTTCCGTGTAGCCCAGACTTGAATCCATTTGAGCGTGTTTGGGATGAGCTTAAACGAAGAGTCCAGGCCAGAAATCTTGCGCCAGAGAACACGATGGAACTGAGAGTGGCATTTATTGAAAGACGGGAAGCAATCCCTCAAGACAGCATAGGAAAAATCATATGATCCATGCGTAATCGCTTGGAAAGTGCAATTAGGTGTAGAGGTGGCAACACCACGTATTGAAAATACCAATAAATTAATTTCAACTGAGGATTTCATTTTTTTTTCTTTTCATAATCACCTTTTTTCAACTCTTTTGTGTTACATATCATTTTATCAGAACAGGCCCGATTCAAATCAAAGTGGTATATTTAAAACCACAGTTTTTAAGCTTTCAAACAGTACACTGAACTTTACTTGAACTGGAACATGTTGGAACAAGTGTATATTTCCGAAATAATCGCACGCGGAAATAAATATTTTTAAAATGTTTCGTTTACCAACAGCACTAAACAATAAAATGCGCTAGAAAAAGAAATAGCTAACGCAATAAAATAGCAGTTGTTGGGCAAAATAACAATAACAATTAGCAAACATTTTTTCTGGGGGTTTTGACGAAATTTTGTATTTATTGTTAATAATGTAATAGATAGACGAGCAAAAAATAATTAGAAAACGAATTGCGTGGTTTTGAACTTCCTTGAATTTTTGCAAGGGGAATTTTGTGCATAAATTTCAATCTATTTAAATTAAACTTATGTTCAAATTCAAATCATTAATAGACACTATAATGAAAAAATTTGAATAATTAATTTTAATGTCAAATTAGCTTTCGACCTTCTTATTTAAATTTATAATTAATGGGTTGCAACTAACCGATAACTAAAATAAATTACAGTCAGTTAGTGTCCTTATTCTTAAACAAGATTTTAAATACTTTAAACACTAATGTATAGAGTATTCAAAAAAACTTTATACTTGCAGCACAATTATTTCAATTTATACGTGTAGTACAATAAGGTAGCCGTGTTTTACACATGCACTAGTTGAATTAATTTTGGACAATAATAACTTCGGTTATCCGTATAACATATTTTAATAAGCTGCGGTGTTTTATATTATTTTAATGTCCATTATATAATATTACCGAAGATTAGTGAGGACGCGCGGTTAAGGCGTTTTGTTGTGGTGAGGATGAACCTGGGTTCAATCCCAGACTCAATTGCTTATCAGGTGGGTTTATACAGTCACTAAAAATAGTTAAGTACCTGCGTTCTTTCCAAACAAAGGATAATAAAAGCGATAGTCCAAGGTGCCGTGCTTTCCCGCATAATCGCGGATCAAAGATTGTGCGAGACCTACTAGAAGGGATAAAATAAGAAATTTAACCTCTTAGTTTGCAGAGCGTAGTGTTTCCTCGCCATTATTATATATTTTTTATTATTATATTACTAACCAACGTTTTGTTTGTAATTGTTTAGCAGTAGTTAATTGTATAAATTGGTTGTTTGTTTAGTTTAAAAAGAGATATGATCTATTAATTTATTTACAATTATTGTATGTGTTGTTATATTTTCTTGTTGTAATTGAAAATAAACTTTAAAAAAATTAACAAACGCATTGACTAGACATAGCATACTAAGGCAATTATCTTAAACAAACAAAGTACGTGAAAATTACGAAAAGGCTAAAAATGGAGCTTCCAAATCTGGTGCGAGAAAGGTTCCTAAGCGATATAAAAGCATACAACCCACGAAAACATTATTTACAATTGGACAAAAGTAAAAATTAAACAAACTAAATAAAAAAATTGTGGCCTGCATTAAAAGACTTCTCAAGAATCTCGAAAGATATTAAAAATATCTTTGAACTGCAGGGGCCAGTATGGCCGTGCGGTTGAGGTGTGTGGCTGTAGTGCGGACAGACCCGGGTTCAATTCTGGACTCAGATGCCTGGCGAGTGACCTACTCAGTTATTAAAAATAATTAGATTTTAATTGTGATTCCAATAGGGGTAATCATTTCTTTATTGACTGCTATATTTACAACGAATCCTATAACTAACAAACAAATAAGAAAGTAGTGCAGTAATAACATGAGAAGAGAATATCGCCCAGCGGCGATTCCCTGTAATTACTAATGTCTAATTAGTAATATCTAGTGGTTTTTTGTCTATTTAAACGTCGAGTAATATTTCCATCTTCTAGAAGATTTGTCATTAACACACTAGGGTGACTCATGGTAGTCTGTTCACATAGTGTGATTTTGTCTCTGACCAATGGAACCTTGAGATCGTCGTGAAAGGTTTTATTGCTGAATTAACATTCCGCGTTTGCTACATTGCAAAGAGCCTTGCTTTGAAATTTTTGTATAATTTCGATATTCGATGTTTTCGCATAACCCCATAATTGGATTCCATAAATCCACTTTGTACAATAGCATTTTGTTATTCAACGACAATTTAAATTTTCTGCTCAAGAGCCAATACATATTCATTCTAATGTCCAACTCTTTCCTCTTTTTTGTGAGGTGTGTTTTCCATGTGAGTCTTTTGTCTAAATACATACCGAGCTTCTTATTTGTTAGGAATTTGTATGCCATTCAGTGTGATCGTTGGTAAATTATTGCAATTTGTAGTGATTGTTATTGCTGTTAATTTATTCTCATTAATTTTTATGCGCCACTTGTGTAATCATTTCTATAAGTTATTAAGCGATCTTTGTAGTCGCACCATTGCTTGTGTAGGGTCTGCATGCGAAGCCATTATCGCAGTATTGTTTGCGAACGTGGCTGTGACTACATTCCCGTTGCATGATAAATTTGGTATAAAATAGGTCCCGTGACGTTTCCCTGTGGAACGTCAGTGCTAATTGTATATATGTTAGAATGACTGTCACCATATTTCACCTGATAATTAATACCTGTCACTTAAATGTGATGTTATAAGTAAGTAATATTGATGTGATAAGAACTCTTTGATTTTGAATAGTAAGCCAGGGTGCTAGACTAGATCAAATGCCTGGCTTACATCTAAAAACGTTGCCATACAATATCGGCGTTCTTCAAGATCTTTTTCGATTACATCCATAACTCCGTGAATTTGTTCTGGTGTAGAGTATTTGCGTCTAAATTCAAATTGATGTTAAGGGATGAGTTCTTGTTTATCTGTTACGGGCATTAGCCTTTTCAATATCAGCTTCTCAAGCAATTTCGATAATACTGGTAAAAGTGTTATCGGTCTATATGAGGTAACTTCATATGGGGGTTTCCCTGGTTTATGTACTATATTAATATTATTTGTTCAAATCTTCACTAAAATAAGAAGTACTGTAATTTTATCTTTGACTGTAATGAGATCATAACCCAATGCCTTTTTATCATTTAAATTTTTTATTTCCGATTTTATTTTTTCATGCGTAAAATGTTGTAAGGGTGGACTTAATTGCAATAGAACATGCTTCTTCTTCTTGAGATGTTGCTGTTGAATGATAAGGTTGGAAAATATTAAAGAAATGTTTAGCAAAGAGCTCTGCGTTTTCTTCTTCTGTTCTTGCCCATATGCCATCGACTTTTTTAATTGGGGGATAGGTTTTTTGGGCCATTCTAGTTTTTTCGTTGCAATCCACAAAGTGTAATCATTGTATGAAGACGGCAATAGATTACTTACATATTCGTTGAATGTTTTATTTTTCCAATCTTTTAGTAAATTGCTCAGTTCTCTGGTTAACCTATTGAATCTATTTTTATTATTAGAATGTCTGGTTTGCTGTCAGATTTCTCTGGCTCTTCTTTGCTCAGCTATTTTTGTTTTGATGTCTAAATGATAATTATCAATATTGACATTTTTTTAGGATTAGGTGGAGTTGAAAACCAGGTTTTATATTGTATGTTACAAGTGGGATTTTCTACTGTAATCAATGCATTATCTGTTAAATATTCTCTTAACATTTCCTAACTTGTGCAACCGTTATAAAGTGATGGTTTTCCTTCTTTTGTGATGATAGAAATGCTAAGTGTGGTTATTATGGATGAGCGATCGGAAAGGACGTTGAAGCAAGTGTCCACTTTGCAGTAATTTGATAATAATCCTTTGGGGACAAAGAGATCTACGGCGTCAGGTACTTTGTTTATATGTGGTGACCAGTAAGTAGACTCACCGGTGGATAGTTGATTATAGTTATTTGCTAATGTGGTCTTGTACAGTTCACTTCCTTTTGGCGTGGTTAGTCTGGAACCCCATACTGGATGTTTTGCATTGAAATCCCCACCGTTTATAAATCGGTTGCCTCATTTTTGAAAGAAAGTTTTGTATTGGTTTTGGTTAATTGAGTATCTGGGTGGGCAGTAGAGTATTATATATATATATATATATATATATATATATATATATATATATATATATATATATATATATATATATATAGATCCGATGCTGCTCGTTATGTTAATAATTGTTGCTTGTAGATAATTTGTTGTGAACTTTTCCATTTTATGATGACACAATTTAGCATTAATGATTATAACAGAGCCAGCATGAGCGGTTCCATAGGGATGATTTGTATAGTTTAGTATGTTTTATATTTGTGGATATCAAAGTAATTGTTGCCTGTAAAATGAGTTTTGAAATCAATAAAATATTAATATTTTGCTCTGGAAGAAACTGCTCAATTTCGAGACGACGCTGGGCAAGTCCATTGGCGTTTCAAGTTGCTATTCGGAGAGCGTCTATTATTAGGAATTGTTAATTACGTGTTAAGTAGATTTGAAATCATACTATTCTGATTAATATGTTGAGTAACTATTGTTTCACATTTAGTTAAAAATTGAATAGTGTGGTGTCGTTATTGTTGTTTCCTTGTGTTCGACTGTTTTTGACCTGCCACAATATTTGTAGAGCTTCTGTTGTTTGATTTGCGGTGTAGATGTCTAGAAATTTTCTTTTAGTAATTGGTGGGACAGTATTTGGTATACTCGTATTGTGAGTTTTTAGAGTAACCACGGGTTTTCGTTATTGCATTGTAACTGCTGATACACCTGGCAGCTTTTATAGTTGGCTGGATGTGCATAAATAGGGTCTCGTGCAGTAGATTTTGCTGTATAATTGTATTTTTGTTTCGTATAGTTTCTAGCTATATTTGATAGTTCTGGAGGTATTTTATGTCATATACTTTTTTATTATTTACAAGTTCCACGTCAACTAAGAACATAGGCGAGAGTGATTTTGTAACTATATGCCTAATGTCGATAATGTTGCACACTTTGTGGCCTAAGGTAGTTAATTCTTCTTTTAATTCTTCGATATCTACAAAATAGTGCAGATTGCTTATAACGATCCAATGTGCTTTGTCTTCCTTTAATTGGTAGGTATAATGAACGACATTTTCGGTTTTAAGGTGTGTGACTAATTTTCTGTGGGAGTCAGGGTACAAGTATAAAATTTTATTGTATTATTTGTTAGCGCTTTGGTGATATATTGTTTCTCCAAAGCGTTGGTAAAATTTTCGATCATTTCTCTATAGTCAGTAACGTTATATATAAAAATTAGGGGAGAGTTTAACTACTTTTTGCTTGTTGTTGCTACTTGTATTTGATGCTTCATTATTAAAATTTTTTGTAGCTAATAAATTACATCTATTATTATTGTTTAACAAGTTCTAATTTTCTTGTCTGGTGTGATATTGAGTTAATCGATTACTTTTTCGTCCCTGTTAGATTTGTTGCTACTTGTGTAGTTTTTCTGTTTCTTCTTCCTCACTTTCATGGGCGATTATCGGGTCACTAACCTTTGGTTCTTGAGGATTTATAGTTTGACTTTCATCTGGAAGTGATATAAATGTAGGTGCGTATTGGTGCTTAGGAAGATCTGCCATATAAATGTGATTTTTTGATGCAGAAATATAGTTAGTATTTTGTGTAAAGGGTGTAAATACGGTGTTTGGAAGTATTTACTGAATTCCGTATGTCTGTTGTTGCCAAATTTACAGAAATTGTTGTTGTAAATATTATTATTTTGTATTTTCTGTAAATTCAAAATTTTCAAACGTATTTGATATTTTCTTTAAATTACACATTAATAATTCTAATTAGTTATACTTAAAAATCGTCTGCTTTGGTTCAGAGGTCAAATGCTTGTACTGGTGCCAAAGAATCTCCGCAAAAAATTAGTGGTACTCTGCATTAGGAGTAGTCGTGCTGGCGTTGCAGGTATATGTTTTCTATAAAGCCTGTTGTTCTAGCAATAGAGTCTTTTGTTGCAAACATTTTCACTAATGAAAGTGTTTGTATGCGCTCTTTCACATATATTCACACGATTGTGTCTTTAAATTATAAAAATGTAATATTTTCTGTGGGGCACAATTTTCTCTTGGTAGTTGACGTTTATAATTATATGTAATAATGCTGTCGTTTAAAGTGCCATGGTTACCATAATCGTTCCGTATCAGATCACAGGCTTGTCCTTATGTGGGGTACAACGTCTCGCCATTGTATAGAAACTGCAGGAATAAATGTTACTAACAGAATTGTTAAAAAATTATGCGAAAATGGTTTAACTAATAGCCCTTAAAGGATATTTTAGGTCAACCTGGCCCAAGCAAAAGTTTTCAATTAAATATTTATAACAAAATATTTGAAATTAAGGTTTCTAGCACTATCTGTTGTTGATTTGACTCTTCTACTTTACAACTGTGTATTACCTGCGGCGGCTAAGGTTTTAATTTCTACCTGGCAATCGTTAGAAATTTATCCGTGAGTGGAAATAAAGTAAACATTGTATGTTATGCAAACGCAGCAAATATAATAAACCAAAGAAATTTGTTCATATTGCGATATATCCATGTGCTGTATTAGCAAAACATAAATGCAAAAAAATTTCATATTTTTAATGATTTATTTTGTAAATAAGTAATTTTAATATACTAAAGGCGGAATAGCATTTCTGATATTTTCCAAAAATCCATATATAGTTAATCCGGATAAATACCTTTTTTTTAATATTTATACTTGGTCATTTTTATTTTGAAGTATAAGATTTCCAGAATATCTAGTTAAATTACTACGAAACAAATATTAAAAAATGAAACAGTTATTAAATTAGAAGTGCGAAAAGCCAATTTTTCGGTTTTTATTTGAATTATAATTTTTGTTTGACATTCAAAGTTCTATTTCTTATATTCTAGTGGTTGCATCTTGTTATTAGATATCTCTAAACTATATAAAAAAATGATAATAACTTTGGAGCAACAAATTTAAACTAATGAGGTTGAATTGACCCAGTATGCTTTTTATGTTTCACCCAGAATAGATGCCCTTTAAGGGGTAGCACACCCAGAAAAAACAACGAAAAAATAAACTGAGTAGGTGAAAGCACATTAACATAGCATTGTTCAACGGATAGAAGGTTTGGAAGTAACAAGACTAGATTTGTGTGTCAAAAACCTGCTGAATACATACCATCTCAATGTGGGGCTACTAAAAACTACTTAAATATTATAATATAAGCACGTACATCCAATAAAAACTAGTACAAGTAGAGAAAGTTTCATAAAACACAAAAAATACCAAGAATATGTGTTACAAGCTATCTGATGCTTTTTGATTTCTTAGTTGAAACTGGAAGACACGACTGCATCATTCGCCATAACTCTTGTTACATAGTGAGGATTATTATGAAATGTTTAAAAATAAAAACATCAAAAATTCTGAACTAACTACACAAGAAACCTAATTTAAATGCTAGCGAAAATTTGTGGTTTAAACTACAGCTTCGTTTATTTTAAAATATTCTAATGCCAAAAAGGATTGCCAGCATGGTCCAGTGGTTAAGGAGTGGGCTGTGGTGAGGATGGACCCGGTTTCTATTTTCGGTGCTCTCTGACGCCTGGCGGGTGGCCTACTCAGTCACTAAAAATAATTGAATACCTGCTTTCACTCGAACAAGGGGCAATAATGGCGGTCTCTAAGGCACGCGGTGCTTGTGACATCGTCCCGCATCAGAGATGGTACGCAAAGACCGGGTAGAGAAAACAAACATATAAGAGTTTTAACCTCTCAGTTCGCAAGGCGTGCTCTCAAACGGGGCCTTGCCAATACCAAAAATGAACTAATCAGAACTACGTAAGAATTATGATTAAACACAATAAACGTTTAAGATGTGAACGTAATTAAAACGAAAAAATATCTGATGTTGTATTAAAGATCGACGTTGCTACCCTTTACTGTGTTTGAAATAAGCTTAGTTTTAAACTATTTTATGGTTTTGTTTTTTAGTAAAATATATAATAATTTACATACATCAGTAACTACTTATTAATAACAATAATACATAATTAAGTCATGTGGTGCGTTTGTTAAGCAACAATATTTAAATTTTTGTTTATCCTGATTCTAATACCATTAATTAGATAAAGACATTTAAAAACAAGGACATATTAAACAACTGTTTAACTATTTTGGGTATTTTTATTTTTACAAAAGAAATCACAGTATATACATTATAATCATATAATCGATGGAATTTCCTAAGGAAGTCCGTTGAAAATGCTTTCGATAGCCTTAGCTGTATATAAGTATCATGTATTAAACAGGTAATTAATTTTTTTTTTGAATTTGAAATCTTTGGAATAAGTAAATGTTTTTAAAATGGGACTATTGACACACTGCAAACATGTTATTACACTTAATTGTTAAACATGATAACTGCTTTGGCATTTTGTTGTCAAATAAAAAGATCAAATAATTCAAAAATTTTAATCATAGTTTGTTACACACTATGAAATAGTTAAAATATCCTTTATGAACACACGTTTAAAAATATTATTGGCGCATGTTTTTAAATAACTTTTTTATCTATTGTTCAAAGGATTATCGTGAGTAAAAGCCTGATTTTAAAAAAAGAAAAAGTAAAAAAACAGAAACTTCGCTGACATACTATATGACTGCATAACTAGTTCACTGTTTTACAATTTACGTTTTTTCTTTAGTCGTACAATGTTTTTTAGAACGTTTTGTGTTTCTTTGAGATTGAGAATTATTGATTAGTTTATATAACATTATAAAAAATGTTTGAGTGGATCATTACCAGAAACTGTTCCACAAAAACTGTAACGATAATAATTACTGGCATAATCACATGCAAATAGCTCGACGGTAACCTCCTTACATAAATGAGTGGCCGGCGTGTTGGGAGCAATGTTTTATCTTTCGCTTTAACCCTGACTTTACAAACGCGCTACAGTTGTTCCAGCTGTTGCTCAATCAATAACTATCCGCTTTTTCTCGGCGTGATTGTATACGGACACACTGACCACTTTTCTGCATTTTTATTGCTTTCAAGTAAATGTATGCAGTTTACTTTCGCGACCGCCGAACAATTATCTCCTTTCACCAATTTAGTTTAAGGTAACTGCAGTGCCTGGTGGCGGGCAGAGACTCGTCCAACATATTTATGTTTTTATCTTTAGTGCGAGTTCCTAAATAAACTACTCTGAAAGTAGATTTTATCAAGCAGACATCAGCAATAAAATGTGATTTTTATGTTTTGCTAAGAACTAATAATATAATTGTATAAGCAGGTGGTGTTTTTAAACGACTTGAATTATTGACACACTTCTGCAGACAACAAAATTGTCGGAATCATCGTGATGTTTTATAGGTATATAATGAATGTCTTTTTAATCTCATTACATATATAACATTTAGTAGATAATGTCACTAATAATTTATTTGTGTATTAACAACCTTGTACCGCAACAATCTACTCTTGCAACATAAAAAATTTCTATATATTTTTCTTATTTATTAAATATTTTTACAATTTGTTAAAATTCGACATTTAGTAAACATTTTGACAATCATATGTTAGTAATTACATAAAAATATGTCGGTAAAAAGTTTAGTGACATTCACCTTTTATATTATACTTTTTGTCACTGATTTACACATCACGCACATCTTTACACAAATCTGTCAGTTTGAACCTTTTGAGTTTGGGATCCTTGTCGTCGGTTTCCAGTAATTCTTCTACCAGAACATTTGGGTGGGCATTTAGGCGGTCATAATAGCGCATGCTGTGTTTGTGTATTTCCTCATTAATGGTTTGGCTATCTAGATCGCCTTGTACGACCACGTTGGATGCATACTATGGTGCATCGACGATTAAACGTAGTATTTTGGCTTGGAAGCGTTCGAGTATTTCAATATTGGAGATGCTCGCTGTTCCCCAGAGTTGTATTCCGTAGCTCCATATAGGTTTGAGAACGGTTTTGTATAAAATATTTTGTTATCAATAGATAACTGGAACTTACGCCCTATCAACCAGTACATTTTACGAAAAATTTTCTTTTAGTTGCTTGAGTTTTGTACAGATATGTTTTTTCTAGGTTAGCCGCCTATCCAGATGGATTTCTAGGTACTTGGCGCTATCTGCTGCAGGTATTTGCTGATTATTTGAGAAAATCGTTTAACAGGTTTCTCTCTTTAACATAAAAATCACATGAACTGACTTCCCTTCGTTTACGTTAATATGCCATTTTTTGAGTTATGTTTGGAGCTTGTTGAGGTGATTTTAAAGAATGCGGGAAGCCGTGTCAGGATCGGAGTGGGATGCCAATATCGCTGTATCATCAGCGATTGTGGCAAGTAATATGTTATTACCGGTGGGTAAATCTGATGTAAATATGAGATACAACATCGACCTCAGCACGCTGCCTTCCGGTATACCGGAAATAGATTCGATGGTAATTTATCACATTTGACCATGAATTTTCTGTCAGTAAGAAATGAACATATAATTTGATAATAGTTAGGAGGTAGTTTATCTTTGATTTTGTCCAACAGGCCTTCGTACCAAACTTTGCCAAATGCTTGAGCTACGCCGATGAACACTGCAGAACAGTATCGCTTATTCTCGAAATCATTTGTAATCTTGTCTACCAATCGATTAATTTGCTTAACTATGGTGTGTTGCTTCCGGAATCCAAATTAGTGATCCGCCAGTAGCTTATTTTCTATAAATATCGAAGTATTTCTACTTAATTATAATTTTTCAAAGAACAAGAAAAAATGGGTAACAAACTAATTGGTCTATATGAAGCTACCTATTTTTTGGGTTTACCCGGTTTTGGTATTAAGATTATTACTGCAACTTTCCGTTGTATAGAGTAATATTGAAGCCTTCGTATGGCATTAAACAGGTAGGTTAGGAATTGGAATGCTTTCTCCGAAAGTTCTTTCAGAACCTGTAATTAGGTCAAATCTAGGCGCTTTGCGTGGTTCCGTGTTTTTGAGAATAGTGGTTTTGATCTCATTAATTTTGAACTTCTTGTCTGATATGCATATTTAGAACGGTACATATATATGTACGCTATTGGATTTCATCAGCTTCTTTATCTGGGATGGTGGAAGGAAACGGTTTGAACACTTTCGCCAAGTGGTTTGCAAAAGCCAAGCCTTTTTTCTTGGTTGCTTTTGGCAATAGATAATTTGTGATGTGTTGGTTGTTTTAATCTCTTTGGAAGGCAACAAAGCGAATAATATACCGTTTCTGTGGGCGACAACGTCTTTAGGTAGTGTTGTACATTTTGGTTTTTTATTTCTGTCAAGAGCGTTTTGAGTTTGAATGTTGTTTGATTTAGTCTGTGTTTGTCATCTGGATGACGTGTCTTCTGCCATCTCCTGCGAAGTCGTCATTTTTCCGCAATTTTCTTTTTTACTAACACAAGACAGGCTGCACTAGTAATATGCTGTACTGTTTCAGGTGTTGCTAGCCACGCAGCTTGTTGCACTATATCATTGAAGTGTTCTATTGCTTCTACTAACTCTTGATTGATAGCTTAGTGTCTGCTGATTCCCTAAACAATTCCCAATTCGTAAGTTTGGTGCTTAATGTGGTAGTTTTCTTTTTAATTAGGACTTGGGTCCCTATTGTTATTATTATTGGCTAGTGATCAGCTGCTAAGTCTAAACACGATTCGGCCTTAAAATAGCTTTTAATTCTTCTCACTACACAGAAGTCGAGCAGGTCGGGTAATTTGGCCGGGTCCGTAGGCCAATAGATTAGCTTTCCCGTGAATAAAATATTTAGCCTTATATTATTAATAGCTTTTAATAATTATCTGTCTTTGGTTGTTTTGATCCTGGAGCCTCATTGTGTGTGCTTAGCATTAAAATCACCTGCTGTGATAAATCTGCTTTGGAGTGTTTGAAAGAATTGCTCATACTGCTTGTTGTTGTGATAAGTGTTGTTAGGTGGTTGATTCTGTTTGGTGCTCATCTCTAAACCCGTGTCCCATCTCTACGGTAACCTTTACTGTCCGCCGGCCGACCCTCGTCGCAACACAACTAGTTTTACCGCCGCCCGGCATTCCGAGTTGAACCATCGTGAGCGACGGAGCAGAGCCAGCCGACCAGATTGAAGCCGTCAGCCAGCCAGCCGACCCAGGTGCTAAATTGCGCTGTGCTGGTACGCTGTCGTTGCCTACTGTACGTTCCGCCCCGTTTATGCAGTTTATTTTTGCATATATTTTCATTAACTCTTTAGAATAGAAAAAATACTTTTTAGAAATACAACAGTATATTTATTGTTATTATTATTATATTTTTGGATATTCTGTTATAAGTAAGTCTTTGTAGGTCCTATCTTTTTTTAACAAATAACGGTGCCAAATTGTATAATTACAAGAGCTTGCCCGCAAAAAGGTGTTTTTGGTGTTCTAGGCTGACAATTTTAACGAGTTAGACTAGCCACCTGCCCGGGGTACGCCAAACATGGCTTATAGTACTACACAAAATGTGTAGTTAGAAACAGGCTAAATAGCCTATATATAAGAGTAGAAGGAGAACGCTGACAATTTTTCACCCGCCTTCTCACTAATTTTTACAAGATGGAAACATGAAACAATTTATTTACAAATGATAACAGTGAGATAAGTCAGTGCGGTGACCTTATAATAGGTGTATAAATAAGTTCCCAGCTTTTTTCCGTAAAATTAAAGTTTTATTTAAAAACAAACAAAAAAAGCTTAAGTATCAAAGTATTCTCCGTTGGCATCGATGACCTTTTGCCATCTTTTGGGTTTTTATTTTAAATAACTAACTATAATAATAACGTGAAAAATTAATCTGTTTGGTATTATCTTGTAGTACAACCGCCTTGAGTAATACAATGATAAGTTGAATAAGTTGTAATAAAGCGAGACAAACTTGAACTAAATATAAGTATATCTGTTCGGTAATTCTATTTTTTTTTCTTTAGTCTATGTCTTCCCCCTTCATCATGTATAAGGAATACTGCCATCAATATACTCGTTAGTGGTAAGAGTACATATAGACCTCCACAACGCATGATAGCTTTGGCTGAAATCGCTGGATTTATTAACAGAACCATATACAGGGTGGTCAATAACACCGGCCGAAAAGTATTGGCTTATAACTTCTCATGTAACTAACCAATTTTCAAAATTCAAAAAATGTTTTATTCAGCATAGTCTGAAATTTAGTTTAACACGCAAACCTTAAAAATACGAATTTTGACTAGCAATCACCAGCAGCCTACTTTTAAAAACCTCGTTTACTGCTTGAAGGATATCTCTTCCAAAGCCAATTTTTTTCATATTCAGGTATCCCCCTAGAAAAAAATCATCTGGATACATGTCAAGGAAATATGATGGCCAATTAATTGCATCATCAGCAAAATTATCAAAGTGGTTCTATGACGCGTGTTTCAAAATTATCCAGAAGTGTGGAAAAAACTCCCGGAGGCCTCGCGTGTTCTGCATAAACCAATAACCGTTGAGCATTTTAATTCTCTTTGCTCCCCTTCGAGCAACCAGCGATAATTTTGAAAGTTCACATTGCCGTCAAAAAATATGATCCGAGAATCTTTTTCTTTAAACTTGCACACTAGAGAGGCTTTACAACTGCAAGTTGAAAATTTTTGATACCCAGTAGTGCATGTTTTGCTTGTTAACAAAACCTTGCAAATAAAAATAAGCCTTAACACTAAACCAAGTTTTCGAAACATCAATCGAGCCGTCTTCCACTTTTTCAATTATCATTTGGCCAAATTGGAATCTTCCCTCAATATTGTACGACTTCAGCAATTGATAGACGTGAATGTTGTACACAAACATTTTCAAATGTTTTGTCAGGATAGTTTGGATACTCTCACAGCTAATTACCGTTTGTTGAGCTGCTCGCCAAATCGACAAACCTGGCTGATCTTCAAAAAGATCACCAACCGTTTCGATATTTTGTGACGTTAAAGCGGTAGATGGCCGGCTAGAGTTTGTTGGTTGATTGTTTCAGACACCACCAGTTGTCCCAAAACTTTCAATCAGCGTAAAAGTGGCAAGAAAAATTTTCAGAGACTTGTAACTTTTTATTCCAATATTCATTTACTTTTTCTTATTTACTTATCGTTCTTTCAAAATGTTTGTCTTTGCCTAAGGGATAAAGTTTTAAACTTCTTTCAAATTTGTAAAATTTCTGTGCAATAAACAGTCTTTCTTCGAAGGTTAAGAATTCCATGTTTACAATTAGATAGCCACGTAATCGTTAGTTTATATGATAGGTGGCGCTGATCTATCTTCTCTAATTATTTTTTAATAGGCAAGTACGAGATACGTTTAAGTTCTGAAAGGTCCAATTTTTTTCTGAAAAAGTATTTATCCAAAAAACTTCTATTACTCCTCAACGTAATCTCTGTCTAGACGTACACATTTTTCATAACGTCGTCGCCATGATTCCATTGCTGCTGAGAACACTTTTTTGTAGGTATGTTTAGCTCATTGGGAGCGGCTCGATTGAAAAATGGCATCCATGTCTTATACATTGTCACAACTGTCTAAAAAGCACCATTCATAGTGGAATCACCTCAATATGCTCTGAGACATTGCCACCTGCGCAGTCTTATGTTTGTCGGTCAGCATTTGTGGGACTTATTTTAACTATACAATACCACACTCACTGCAATGGTGGTAATTTGACCTATGTATATTGTATGCTTCCATTTATATTACAAATTCAGAAATATTTTAAAATTAACTGCATATTTCTACTTACTCTCACTGCTAAGAAACAAATTTGGAGACCTTAGAACTTGAATGCACCTCGTACTTTCATACACCTATTATTGGTCACCCTGTAATTGCAGTCTATAGATCCACACTGGTTTGAATATTTCTTTATATATAATTACTTTGCCTTCTAGAGATGATTGGAAGTGCTTGCTGTGGAACTTTTTTTTTAGTCACAATATATATTTTTCCCGTGAAGTTATTGGTCATGATAAATACCTAGAAACTTTACATTTTCTGCCTGTGGAACTTGTTAGTCGTTCAGGAAAATTGTATAACAAGTTTTTTACGTAAAGGTCACGGGTCTTAATTTGGTTTTATTTGCTCTGATACGTTATTTTTTGAGAAAGGTTTAGATATTATTTAAATGGGTTGCTCTAAGAGCTGTATCATCTACAAAGGTGGCTGGTGCCATTGGAAAATGAGAAGTTGACAGTAGACACAGTGTTGGTCTCAACACATTTTTCTTGGGCAATTCTGAATTAACCAAAAAGAATAACGTGCGTTCTTCTTTTACCTTTACGGAAAAATATCTAATAAATATGATGAATTTGTTTAATTCTGTATAAGAATCTCATATACCATAACTTATTAAATGCTTGCGTAATATCTTAAAGAAGACTGAATAATGTCTTTTGCTTTCTTGATCAATATGGATTAAGTCAATTAATCTATAATAGCATGTTGCTCTCTAAATCCATAAAGGTGTTCTGGTATTAAGTCTTGTAAGAGAGGTTTTAATCTTTTTAATAAGAATTTTTTGAACACTTTTGACATGACAGAACATAGACTGATCGGTCGATAAAAATATGCTTTCTCGAGAAGTTTTCTAGGTTCTAGAATTAACAATGTGACTTTTCAACGGCCACGAAAGAGTCCTGATGTTAATATGTCATTAAATGCGTATATAATCAGTTTTGCGCAGTTTCAAGATACCTCTAGTTAGTAGATCATATTTACGTGACTTTTTTCTATTCAATTCGGTAAGTGTAGTTTTTCTTACTTCTTTTACCTATAATTTCTTAATAGGTAATGCTATTTGGAAGAGGATGTCGAGATACATATTTGTGAGTGTAGTTCTGTTCTTCTGAGGCAATTTTAGCTGCATATGATATAAAGTCTTATTTTAAATTGCAGGCAAATACAGCAGCCTTATCTCGACCTTTTTTGCCTAGGTTTAATTTGATGTTCCTTATGGAGGAATAAGTTGCCGTGATTGGTTGACTCTTTGTTGCAAATAATCTGTTGCCTTCGTGGAAGACAACGCGCTTCAATTATTCTTGGTTTGCTTACTCCATCATGTTGCGTAAAAGTGTTTTTAAGTCTTTACTTCCTGTATTTAGTCTGTGTTTATTAGTTAAATGTTACCACATGCTTCTAAGTTTACGCTTTTCAACAATTTTTCGATCTAAGTTTAAAACAACTTTGAGTTAACAAAAGTTAATGAAGATTAGGTTAAGTGATATCTGTAAACCAATAGGTTCATTTGCTAATTGATAGGGCATAAATATTGTTCTTGTCCATTGTTTTCCGCAGTTTTCTATTATTAGATGAACTTACACTGTATACTCAGTGGTGATGCTTGGCATTGTGGGCTCTTTTGCATAAAATTAATTTTTAGGGGTATTAAGAATTTGATCAATTTATTCTTGCTTTATGACATGTTTCAATGAACAATATCCGCAGTAATTGTCAAGATTTCTAGCCCGTTTTCTACGTTTAAATTCCTTGCCTACATATAATTATATTTGTACTTTGGTAGTTTCACATGTTTAATCAAGTGTTAATTATAAATCTTTATATAGCAGCGTTAAGAAAAATGGCCTTCGAATGTTAAGACAATATCTAGCTTGCTTATTATAAATCCTTTTTAGTTCCTTGCCATATTGGCAAAGTCTGTTGAGCAATTCCTAATGTATATTGAGCTATTATAAAAATTTGTAGACAACTATCATTAAAAAATTGAGCATAGTACTCATCTGTTCCATAAGTCGTGCCAACAATATTATAACTTATAAATGTTAAATGTTTGATGTACAGATGTACGTTATTACAGATTCTGTACATAGTCGGAAAATTAGTTATTTTCTCTGGCCATTTACGCATAGGATACTCCTGTCTCTCTTAGTTAGTTAAATAACTACCGTTATTTCATCCGTATAATTAGCATTTGTTTTCTTCTTAACACAAGACATCTATTAAATTAGAGTTGCTTATGGCCAATACAACCTCTATAGCTTGGCTTGGTGATTTTATCCACAGTTTACACGTTTTAAATCCTTATTTCTTTTTTTTTTTGACAGTTAGACAGTTTAGACAGCTGCAAAATTTTTTATCTCTGACATTTTGTGCAATTAATTATTTTTCTTTTCCGATGTGCAGGTTTAATTGTTATTATTGTGTTTATTAAGTGTTTTGTTTTATGAATTTATTTATTTATTGGTGCTGTTATCCGGTACAATTTCAACGAAGAATTATATAAGCTGTTTTTGGTGCTTCTTTGTCTTATATATTGCATATATTTTGTACTTAGATGCTTTTGTTTATATATTTTGTGTCAATTGACTAATACATTTCCCGCAATACTGCTTTGACTTATTACAATAGAGTATAGTTCTGGAGCTTTTGCTTGAATCTTTACCTGATTGTTTTAAAATGTTTTAATTTTGTTATTATCTTCAGCTACTTGATTATGGAACTGTATAAGTGGCAGAATATATTTTACATCTGCTATTAATACTGGTAGTGGTTTGGAAACTTTTTTTGTTGCCTTATTGCTATTGGATTGGTTTCTTAACTCTGTTTGTAGCAGTCGGCTTTTTAAACCAATAGCCACTTATTGTTTGAACAGTTTCACAGCGTGGTCTAACGCGTTTCTTATTTTCCACATTTTTCATGCATTCTGTGTTAGATGCAAAATATTTGCATTAAATTGTTGATTCGGTGCAGAGTGTTGTTAAGGCCAATGGATTTGTAGGGGATGCTGTAATATATATCCGAAGTTTGGTTGTACTTACGATAATAAAGTAATTTTCGGGGCCATTTGCTTTGTGTACTGCAGGGCGAAGCAGACTGAAACATTCATTGAAAATATCCATTCTGGTCATAATATGGCTGCTTAGGAGGTTATTACTAGTGGATAAGGTGGTTAGGTAATAACGATATTTCTTAAATATTCCAGCGCAAAAATTATTGTGTAGCACCGAGTACGCCTTCGCAACACGAAACCCAAGTAGTAACTTCTTTTTTTTTTACCTCTTTCTTATATCCTTTTGTGTGTAGGATTTAGGTTAGGTTCTTTTTATTCATCCACACCATTCTTTATCTCTTTTAATGTTTTACTCTTCCCTTTCCCAGATCTACAATTTTGTTTTTTCGTAATGTTTCTTAGGTGTTTCTTCTCAATTACATCGATCTTGGCTACGTGTTTCTTCTGCCAATGTTTCTGCTTGCATATAACACTATTGAATTATGAATTCTTAATTTTGTTTCTTGTTTCAGTTCCGTTTTTCCTAGTATTTGTATTGCCACTAGTACTGTATTGTGGCCACCCTCCAGTTTCGACTATAATACCCTTGACAATTACGTATAGGATATGGTCAAAGTAGAAGTCAATGAGAAGCGTCATAACACCAAGGACAGCTTAAGAACCTCCATCATGTAAATAATAACACACAAGTACAAGGAGAAACTTATGTTGGCTTATAACAGATTTTTGGCGGCACGCACTACTTCCATTGGAAAAGTATTGACTGCAGCCGTTAGGACTCGCTTCAAAGAATCAACATAAGGGTGTCTTTTTGAGTAAGTTATGTCGTCTAAAACTACCCATAATTTATAATCTAATGGACTGAAACCTGGGCTATCAGAAAACCAATTCTCTACTATTAGAAAATGAGGTACATTGTTGGTCAGCCAAATTTGAATTGACCGTGCTTTATAAGCGAGAGCGGAGCTTCACTTCGAAAAAGCGTGTGATTCAGAGATTTTATTATACCTTCCAAAACATTCTATTGATATACAGTAGTCGAAGTTTTGAGTTAGTTATCACAAAAATAAATATCACTGTATTATAACAAACTCTTTATTGTAATTGCTGGATGATGGCTTCTCTGAACCCTTAGTTTATGTTCCAATGCTTTGTAATCAAGGGTAGATTAGATTTTGTAACAGTATTTATGAGAATATCAGGTAGCACATAGTGGTTTTTTATTTAGTTTTCTCGCTCTGTTTGTTATTTTCACATCTATGTTCCCATCATTATTTATATATTTTTTTTATATTTTATTTATGTTTCATCCAGTTGCTTATCATTTATCATCATTATTTTACTTTTCTGCATCTTCTTCTTATTCTCCTTACGAAAGTTGGCGGTCCATAAGGCTAATTTTGTTTTTGAAACTTTTGCTCTGAATAGGTCAATGGATTTTCAGTCAAGCCAGCGGTAGATACCTTTTAACCAAGAGTTCTTCGGTCCCCCTACTCACCTCATCTCCTGGATTTTTCCTTCTATAATTAAACGGAGTTTTTCGTATTTACTACCCCGCATGACATGCCCAAAGTATTGCATTTTTCTGTCCTTCAAAGTTAATAGAAGCTTTTTATCGGTGTTCATTCGTTGGAGTACTTCGGCATTTGTTATTCTTTTTGACCAGGTTATATGTAGGATGCGTCGCCAGATGTACATTTCGAAGGCTTCTATTTTTCTTTGTGTGGTAGAATCTAGAGTCCAGCACTCGCATCCATACAGAAGGATTGGGGATACGTAGCATCGTATCATTCGTAAGCGTAGATTGAGGCTGAGTTCGAATCTGGCGAAAAACTTCTTTTTGCGAAACCGGATTTTTTTCTGTTATTTTCATTTTTATTAACAAGAGATTTTAGATATTTGAAATTGGGTACTTTTCTAATCTTGCTCCTCCTATCTGAACATTTTCTTTTAATTTTTTATAAGTGTTAGTACTCTTTATTATGAATGTTTTTAAAATATTGTTTTTTTAGGAATCTTCACACCACCTTTGTTTCTATCGAGTTGAACACTGCTCTAAGATCTATAAACGCCAGAATAAGTTTTTTGCCATTCTGTAAACTTTTTTCTATTAAGATTTATTATAAAAATATTAACATTCGTTTGCCTTTCAGGTATAAATCCCACTTGTTCTTTTTCAGTCTCCTCTTCTACTAATTGTTTTACTTTTTTTCTTATTATTTTTATATAAACTTTAAAGCTTATTGATGATAGATATATAACTCTGTAGTTATCACATTTTACTAGTTGTCCTTTCTTGAATATAGGTACTCCTAGATTTTTTCCAGTTCGTTGGTGTTACCCTTCTTTTTCACACTTTTTTACATATTTTCCGGAGCCAGTCTACGACTTCTTTTCCTAGATACTTAAAAATTTTTGCTTCTATTTTATTTTTTTCTCCTAATTTAACTATTTTTATATTTTTTTATCATTTATTTTATTTCTTCTCTACTTATGTTTTCTGTTTGTGATTCTTCCTTCTCCTGTTCATTGTTTTGTTCTTGTTTTCTTTTTGTTTTACCCAATGTTTACCTGCAGTTTATTATCTTTATTTTTTACTGCTACAATTCCTTCTCCTTTCTTCCCTTTGAATGGTTTTACTCTGGCCCAGCAATTTCTATTATTCGTTATATAACTTCCTGCAATTCCTCTTCATAGACTTCTGGTGTTCTTCTTTTTGTATTCTTCATAACTTATTTTACTTGTCGTTTTATTTTATTACAATGCTATTTATTCTCTTTGTTTCTTCCATGCTTGTTTTTTATTTTTTTCTCCCGCCTTAACTTCCTCATTTCACCATCTTGTTCTTTTGTACTTGTTGGTGCATTTAATTCCACAAACTTTTTTGCTTCTTTCTTTATAATATCTTTAAATGTGTCCAATCTTTCTTCCAGTGACCACTCGTCTTTTCAATTTTTCATCGGTTTTTCTTAAATTTATTTAAATTTATTTTATAGTATTCCTTTCTTTCCTCTATTCTTGTTATTTTGTCCTTTAACATTACCGTGTTGATAATTCTGATTGTGTTTCTGTTCTTATGTTTATAACGTCTTTCGTACATACTATATAGTCAATTAAGCTATTTTATTGGGTTATGAAAGTATATTTCTTTTCGATTTTCTGATTCTAGAATTGATTGGCTATTCATAATCAATTTGTTTAACAAAACTCTATTATTTTCCTACTATTTGTATTTTGAGTTTTTTTTCTTGTCCTCATATATTTCTTAGTCCGCTGTTTACATCTCTACTCATCCTTGCCTTCCAGTCTTCTACTGTTATAACTTTTTCTTATTCTGTTTGTTACATTATGTAGTTTTATATAAAATTCCATTAGTTTCTTTTCTCCAAATCAAAAATAAGCAATAAATATAACAGAGTATAAGCAAGTTGTTTTGAGTACCGCAGCTATATATAACAAACACAACACATGTTCCGTAGGGATACACAAACTAAACTATATGATATATAATGTAAGTTTTTTATTTTTTTCTATATTAGTTTTTTAATATAGTTACTGAGGCATACTTCAGCGTGCAAAAATTTAATGCCTTCCTAGATATGCTGAAAATTCTTGAAATTACATAGCACAGGTCATTTTCACTTTAAAATCTGCTTGGTTTTTATGCACAAAAACATGAAAGGCTTTATTTTCAAGGATACTATAACATAAATGAATTTAATGCACAAATGTTCCTTTCTTTACTTTTGGGTAATAATATCATATATTGGGTCAATGTGAGTGATCCGTTATTAAACGTATCTATTGCTGCAGAATTATGTTTCAAGTTTAGAATTATCTAGATATATTTTATCTAGCAGTCTCTTTTACATTATGCACTAAGTCTAAACTCTTTTGTCTCTAAATTCAGAAAAATAATTAAATAATTTATCTTCTGATTCTGATGAATAATACTAATATGCAAAGTTTTGTTGTTTTTAAATGGAGAAATGTATTGGAATACATTTTTACACAGATTCCAAAAATGACCTTCAAAATTCCATATTACGACAGGTTTTTCTACAAATTACAAAAATGTAAAAATTTAAAGAAAACGTAATTTTTTAATGACATTGATATACGGCAATGTTGGTAACTTGTGAAAATGTTCTTTGGAAGGACGGAATGAATGTGTAAAGAATAGATAAACATAAATACGTATTCAAGAGCAAACATACCTAACATTTACCACAGGATTTTCCTTGAAACTTTATTGTCTTCGGTGTTCGTTGGTACAATCTCTTTTCAACATCCAACAATAGTCGACCATCATATATGTACAGTCCACTTTCCGCGATATCTCTTTTTCATCACTTTAATATCCCAATAGAAGCACTCTTTATGTTCTTCCGTAAAATCACTAAGATTGTCTGGAAAGTAATTTAGATGACCATGAAGAAAATAAACTTTGACATTCATGTTGCACCAAGGAGTTTATAAAATTCCAATATCTCTTCGACTAAAATGATGTGATTTACAGCCTTCTTGATCTACAAAAAGTTTTGCATCACATTTTTAAATACATTCCATGCTTGTAAGCCGCTCTCACTTATGGTTTTCTCACATATGATGTCCGCCACTAATTTTCGTATTTGTGGGCTAAAAATGTCAGCTTTAATTTTTTCAGATATGATTGATGAAAAAAAAATTACACGATCTTTACTGTGCAGAAGAGCCAGTCGTTGCTGTGATTTGTTGGCTCCCGTCATACCATAGTTACCGAACGGCATTGATTCCCTTTTCCCACTTTTCCAGTTCTTCAACTTCTACATACACGCACGGCACGCTTTGTGAAGTGCTTACGGTTTGTCTCGATCTGCTAATTTAATTCCTTAAAAATTAGCATTTTTCACGAGAGGCGTAATAGTTTGCCTGTTTCCTGTTGTATAACAGAGACATATTTAACAAAATATGTCGGGATGATTGATACAACCACGTGAAGCCATTAATATGTTAGGAACGTTGTCATACATCAATGTCACTAAAAAAAATTGGTTTTTTAAATTTATACATGTTTGTAATATGTGGAAAAACCTGTCGTGATATAGGAATTTTGAAGGTCATTTTTGGAATCTGCGTCAGAAATCTATTTCAATATCGTTTAGCCTATAATACTATAAATCTTAAGTGAATTTAAAAAAAAAATAGAATGTAAATTTTTCTCTAAGCTCAAACACTTATTCTTTTAAAATCCGTCGAACATATGCGTATAGAGAGAAAAAACAAATGATGGATGGCATTTATATTAATATATAAATGTTTAACGTTAATAGTCAGAAATTTCCTTTTCAAGAAAATTTACAATTTAAATTGTTTGATTTAAGACTATTCATTTGCTTAGTTTTAGAATCATATTTTTATGCATATTTAAAAATTTTAATTTTCTGTATACAATAGCTAGTGTTACATCCTACAGTATCTACAAACGCAAAAAATAGTTTTAATACAGAAAAATAAAATATTTTTAAACTGTCTGACAACTACAGTTGTTTTAAGAGAATAAGAAAAGAGAAACTTTTTCTACCGTTTTTATTCAAATTTGTCCACGTATTTGTTTTCTTACCATTTTTATATATACTATGAATAAGAAGTGGTAATATTCCTGTCAAATGTAGTTTTTTTTATGGCAGACCTGTTATTTAAAGAAAATTTTATCAGTATCTTTGGACAAATATTTTATTTTAGCTTAATTGGCTTTAAAATATTATTTAATAATTTTTGGTTGGAAATAATACAATAAAACATTTTAGAGAACAATAAATGTGAATTCATATCGCATATATTTGAAGTATTATACTCTATGTTTAAATTGTTCCAATAAAAACAAGAACAAGAACAAGATTACATTGTAAATAGAATTCTTTAACAATAACATGCAAATATAAAATTATAAATTATATATGTTATATAAACAAGCATATAAATTTAAATAAATGTATTTAATGTTACTCTTTTACATCGTAAGGTAGAAGAGAATCGTGCAATACAGAATAAAAACATTTTCCCAACTACGGTATAGCTGTCACCGTCAAGTAAAATACGTTCATCTTTCATATCGTGCTGATGTTTCATAAGTAACAATAACGTTTTTATTAAATGAGATTTTTTAGTTTATGTAGCATGATTTAAATTAAACTTTAGTATTTGGTGAGGCCGGAAAAGTGAACTGTGTAGGTAATTTTAAATTTGAATAAAGGGAACTTGAAACAAAATTAAAGCTAAAAACACAAACCTGTGGAAACGGCGCTTTTCCGCAGATATCGGTTCCTGATCTGTTGGTATTGGAGGTTCCAGGAAAAGGATATAAGGGAGTGGGTAAAAAGATAGAACAAGTTACCCCAATCTTCACAGCGGAGCCGAACGGTAACGTCTTTCCTGGTGCAAAGGTTCCTTCGTCGTTCCTTGCGAGTCAGAGCTAAGAAAAATGGACCGAGTTTTAACGGCAAAAATTTCAACCCTGAAATGCAACCGGGAAACAAAAGGACCTCCGGAAAGAGGTTAATCTGGTCGGCAAAATATCGAATTTCGCCACAAAATTAGCTTTTAACAAAAGCCTCGCAGAAATGAAATCTTCTGCTGCAAATTAAACACGCCGGCGAACTCTCGGTTAAAAATGCTCTCTCGCTTACGGAAAATTTAAACTATCACACTAAATTTAAAAAAACGACGCATGCGAGAACATAGCAAAAGGCCAACCCCAAACAAAAGGCCAAAAACGCGTACAAAAGGCGAAGCGTGTACGAAAGGCGAAGCACAAAGGCGAAGCGCTGGCGAAAGGCCAAGCCTAAATATAGCAAAAGGCGAAGCGCGAAAGGCAAAGCGCCGCCCGCGGCCCATACCGCGTCTATATATCAGCGCTACGCGTGATCGTACAAATTCAGCCGATATCTCAAATTTAAAATATACAAGAGGGAACCAAAAGACGGCCGGCCGTAATTTAAAAATTCAAATAAAAGGTAATTTGAGATTGGGGCGAACAGTATTTTAATTGATCGCCTTTTCTATTCTCTAGCATTTAAACACATGGCAAAGTCCACTAAAGATCACCAGAGACTCAGTACATTTGTAAACTGAGTTTTAGAGGACATAGCAGTTGGTGCTCATTTTTGCAAAGAATTTTTTTTAAACAGATTTGTAAATCGCCAAAAAATCTACCTAATTACCAAAAAACAATGCATCCACAAAAATGGACTATTTTGTGTGCATCGTGAACTAAAGGAATTATTGGCCCTTACTTTTTTGAGGACAAAGCTACTAAGAATGTTACTGTGGGTGATGTATGTTATTGAGAGATGCTAAGAAACTTCTTTCTTAATTAAACTAACAATTTGAATTTGAATATGATATGATTTCAACAAGATGGAGCTACAAACTTTTCGAGTCATGCTATTTCGCAGAGGGGTGACATAGAGTGGCAATCTTATAATATAATCTCCTCTGATGCTATTTGAAGAAACGGATTTATGTCAACAAAACTGCTATGATGAGAACGTCAGACATGTAATTGGTGAAATATATATATATAAAAGTATTACGGAAAACTTCGCTAAAAGAATGTTCGCATATGAATATAGACGTAAAGGACATTTGAACAACATTCTATTTAATACGCAACTGCCAAGTTTATACATTATACTGATAGCAATAAAATTCGGATTGCTTCAATATTTTCTGAGTTCTCGGTTGACTTTTGTAGAATAAAGACGTGTCGATCGCCGCTCTCTTATCTCTGAGGGTCGGCCGGGGTGATTACGGACTAGTGCAGACGGCTGATATCACAGCTGCTCACGCATAGTGTTAATAAGTTTTATAATAATTTTTAAAAATTCGTTTAAATTATCGTTTATTTATTAAAGACATTCATGCAGTAAAATGTTTCCAGCCGGGAATATACCCGGTCCATCCAACAATTATACAAACAACTGGAATAAATTACAACCGATGTCCACAATGCAAAGCCAATTTCAACCACCGCCAATCTATCCAGGTCAGCTAAGTCAAACACATTCAAATCATCAATCATTTCAAATGTATCAAAACCAAGCACCTCAACTTTAACAACAATACCAAAACCAATCTCTTTTTCCTAACACAACTAACTTTAACAGCACTTATCCAGCAACACCATTCATACAATCTTCACAAACTAACCACAATAGCGAAACCGACGATGACGAAACAATGATAACAAACCAAGAGGACAATAATAAAAAACACTCATGGCAAACTATTACTAAGAAGAAAACGAATGCGACTAACACAAACGGTCGAAAACGTTCCCACAATAAACACGGCAAATAGATTTCAAGTATTCAATGAACATGAAGAAAATAACAACCCAAATGATAACAGTGAAACCCAAACAAAATCTCAACTACCGAACCATAAGCCCCCACCAGTATATATTTACGTGTTACAGACTTTAAGGCCATGACTGATAACCTAAACAAAGTCATTGAAGAAGAAAGATTCTACTCTAAAGCGTTATCAAACAACACAGTTAAGATAAATACGAATACTATCGACGCATACAGAAAACTAATCTCACATTTACAAGAAGAAAACATACTCCACTACACCTATCAAATCAAAGAAGAACGCGCCTACCGGGTGGTCATACGAGACCTTCATCATTCAATTAATACCCAAGACATAAAGATTGAGCTTCAAGAATTAGGTCACTCGGTAAGGAACATCATGAATATCAGGCATAGAGTAACTAAACAACCGTTGCCAATGTTTTTCATCGACCTCGAACCAAAACCAAATAATAAAGAAATCTACAAAGTCGAGTTTATACAAAATTCAAAAATAAGAGTAGTAGCACCGCGCATTAAAAACAATATAGTACAATGTACACGATGTCAAGCCTATGGCCACTCCAAGACATACTGCAGCAAGCCCTACTACTGCGTAAAATGTGGACAACAACATGATAGCAAAACCTGCAGCAAATCTAAGAATACTCCTGCTACGTGTGCTTTGTGCGGCGGCAATAATCCCGCCAATTACAAAGGATGCACGGTCTATAGAGACTTAAAAACTTGAACCACATCTAAGCAACCCATTATAAGAACACCAAATAAAATAAACCCAGTAATAAGTTTACCAACTAGCCAGCAAATCTTAAAAAATGTCTCTCAGAGATACCCAAGTTATTCACAAGTAGCTGTAAGAAAAACTGACAATAATGACTAGATAGCTGATAAACTAAACACCTTAAACGAATTCAATAATATGTTCACTCAATTATTAAATCAGAATAGCATGATTTTATCTATGCTTTCCGCAGTCTTTAATAAAATAACCCAATAATGGCTACTTCGATAAGAATAGCGGAATGGAATTCAAACGGACTGAAAAACCATATTCATGAAGTCACTCTATTTTTAATTATCAATAAAATCGACGTTCTGCTGATAGCGGAGAGCCATTGTACACTAAATACAGTTATAAAAATTCCATATTACTCTATATATTACGGAAATCACCCGGACGGAACTGCCCACGCAGATTCAGCAATCATAATCAGAACAGCAATAGACCACTACCCGCTACCACCCTATACAACTAACAAAATCCAAAGCGCTTTGATAAAAATAAATTTATTCCCCTGACCATTAATTGTCGGAGCCATCTACTGCCCCCTAGGCACACCATTTCAATTGAAGAATATCAAGAATTTCTACTACCAATAGGACCCCGCTTCCTTGTAGCAGGTGACTGAATGCCAAACACACCCAAAGGACGAGCACTCTTTAAAACCATACAGCAACATAATCTAAAATATATATCTACCGGCGAACCGACCTATTGGCCGTCAGATCTAAATAAAATTCCCGACCTGCTTGACTTCGCAGTTACCAGAGATATTCCTGATGTGTACAGCAAAATTGAAAGCAACTTTGATTTATTTTCAGACCACAGTGCAATAATAATTACTTTGAGTACAAATGTTATTTATAAAACCCTAATACCAAAACTTTGTACAGCTAAGACCGATTGGGAGCAATTCCAACACCACATCAACTGTAATATAAGCTTAGCCCACAAAATGCATACTCCAAACGAAATTGATGAAACCGTGGAGTACCTCACATACCTAATCCAAAAGGCATCCTGGGAAGCTACACGACTGAACACAAAAACGATTCAGTAACATATAACATATCCCTACATATCAGCCAGCTCGTCATAGAAAAACGCAGAGCTCGTGAGAAATGGCAAAGGACCAGAAACCCTCGAAACAAGACCATCTTAAATAATTTAACCCACCGTCTTCACGAAGCTCTACATGAAAACAGAAATACAACATTCGGGCATTACATCTCTAGCCTATCTCCAGTAGATTATTCTATCTGGAAAGCTACAAAAAGACTCGAGAGACCTACTACTCTAGTTCCACCACTAAGAAAACCTGACCATAGCTGGGCTAGATCAAACGAAGAAAAAGCACACACCTTTGGAGTACACCTTGTCCAAGTTTTCACACCACTGACATCTAATGACCAAAACTTTGATGCAGAAATAGAAGAATATTTATGCGCGCCTGGCCGATTATCCCTACCCGTAAGTCCCTTTTCACCAGCAGAAATGTATAGGGAAATTAAATTAACCAGCTGGTATAAAGCCCCGGGCTATGACCTTGTAATAAGGGAAATACTAAAACACCTTCCGAAAAAAGCAGTAGTACTCATCACAACGATTTTTAATTGTATGCTTGTCATTTTTCACTTCCCTACTCAGTGGAAATACGCTAAAATAATCATGATTGCTAAACCTGGAAAACCTCCACATGAAACCATCTCATATCGGCCACTATTATCAAAATTATTTGAAAGATTACTGCTATACAGAATCAAGGAAATAACACAACCAGATGAACTAATACCGTCCCATCAGTTTGGCTTCCGTGAGGGGCATTCAACCATTCAACGATGCCATAGTATAGTTAACTACATCAAAGAAAATCTGGAAGGGAAGAATATGTGTGCGTCAGTGTTTTTAGATGTGCAGCATGCTTTCGACAAGGTATGGCACACAGGTCTACTATATAAAATAAAAAGAAAGTTACCCCATCAAATTTATCTTCTCTTAAAATCCTACTTAAATGAACGATACTTCCAGGTTCAAGTTGACAACTCACTATCATCTTACCACTCCCTTAACTCTGGAGTTCCACAAGGCAGTGTCCTTGGACCTCCTGTATACCGAAGATGTTCCCACTACAGACACTACCTTAATTGCCACCTTTGCAGATGATACTGCCATATTGTCATCTGATACTAATCCTAACCGGGCATCCGAGAAGCTGCAACTACACCTTAAACCTCCTACAAACTTGGCTAGATCGCTGGAGAATCAAAGTAAATAGTGAAAAATCCACCCAAATCACATTCACTACAAAACGGTCCACCTGTCCACAAGTTACTATTTCTAATCACCCCATTCCCATAAAAGCCGAGGTTAAATACCTAGGACTCCACCTTGACCAAAAGCTGACATGGAAACCCCATATAAAGGCCAAACGGCAGTAACTAAATTTGAAAACAAAAAATTTATATTTTCTCATCGGGCGTACATCGCAACTAAGCATCGAAAATAAAATTTTACTGTATAAAACCATCTTAATGCCTGTATGGACATACGGAATCGAGCTCTGGGAATGTAGCAAACCCTCCAATACCAAGATTATACAGACCTTTCAGTCGAAGACTATACGTACTCTGGCAAACGCTCAATGGTACATCAGTAACCAAACTCTGCACCACGATCTCAGAATTCCCTTCATCAAAGATGTCATTAAAACTTCAGCTCGCATTAGCCGAGACCGCACATTGAACCACACCAATCAACTCATCGCCAACTTCTACAACCTCTAAAGACTCAAAAGACAGTGGCCTGAAGATCTTGTCGAGTGAATCTTGGAGACCCATCAGTGGATGGAACCCAACTCATGACATTTAGCAACACCGTCGCATTATTTACTTATTACTCTGTAGACGGAGTAGATTGTAAATTTGCAATAAATTCTCTAAAAAAAACTTTTTTTTTTGTAATACCAAATCCAATTTTTGTCACTTTATATTATAAGAAACATTGTTAAGATTTTTTTGGCGCTTAAATTATAATTTAAATTTGTAAATAAAAATAATAACCTCAAATAAATTTTCTGATTGTCACAAATTAAACTTTAATTAACTTCATACATTATACACAAGGTGCAAAGATTCACACTTTTCTGAACACATATTTTAAAATCCTAAAATTGTTCTTGGCGGAAATTTCCTCTTGTCGAGAATCTCAAATCTAGAAAGTATCAAGATTAGTGTAGTAACCTCTTAAAAATTGTGTATTATTAATTTAGTAGTATTGTTTATTTAACCTACTGAAACGTAATTAAATCTAATAATGTTTTCGAAAATAAGGTTATACTATTTTAAAATTTTTATAATTTGTTGATTAAGAATGATAGTCGTACAGAAAATAATTGACTTAATCTCATCGAAGAAATGGACTTTATATTGTGATGTAGCAGTCGACGCTCTAAGTAACCTTTCTTCAGTTCTTTAAAACATTTAGTGATAAATGTCGTTTTGCGTGTAAAATTTTATGTTGTATTTTTATTCTAAATCTCAAAAATTCGAAGAGGGTTATAAGAAATGGTTGTTAGCTTTGTATCAAATCCCAGATAATATACCAAAATTTAAAGACATCTTTTTTATACTTCGTCTAGCCATATATTGCTGTTTCACCATTAAGACGTCTATGGGAAAATTATCCACTGATTCAACTAGTAAAATTTTCTTTGAATACCTTTTAGAGCAAGCCATGTTCTTTAAAACTAACAATAACATAAACTCCAACGGATCAGAATTTTGAGAACTTTTTTTCCAACAATTTTTGAGTAGTTTTGGTTTTGGTACCTGGTGTAGAATTCTGTTAAATGCTTCGCCATTGATTGAGCTTAATGTACTTAATATATTTTAACTAACATGTTTACTCCTTTTTTTTGTGAAAATAAAGTTTCACTATATCGTCATAACAAACTCCATACTAAACCATAGTGAGGCAATGTAATAACCTTTTTAAACCTTTTTAAACATCTGAAGTTCTTGGTGTGTACTTTCATCTGAAAAAAGTGTGACAATGTTGCTTATGGGTATACGTAACATACTACTAGAAGAGCTTTTTGTTTTTTAATCTGTTTTTCTTCAGAACCTTTATTGGCAAGAGTCATGTTGTTCTACGATATACCCCTAACTCTTTACGACACATAGATTACAACAGAATTTTAAATCTCTTAGTATAAATTTAGCGGGTATTGGCAAATTTGTTTTAATAGATTTGGTAGTTGCTGGAGGTGACCAACGAGACCCTTTCTGTTATTTATGTATAATGATTGATAAACGAACAATCAGATCATTCCAAACTCTTGTATCGTATTAAAAATCTTGTCTTTTAAAAACCAACTTTAAGATATGCAATTATTGCGATTCGATTTTTTTTATCACCCCATTTTACGATTACGACCAATAGTACTGAATCAGGCGTTGCAAGTTTATAAAATAAAATTTGACATATAGTGTAATATCGAAATATTAACTTTTTGTAACAGTATTTATGGCTAGATTAAATACATTGTGTTGGAAAATCTGATATTTACGTCGATGATATCTATGTATTAAAAAATACCAAATTTATTATTACTTTCAGTGATGTTTCGCCGCTTTTCAATTAATATGTATGTGTTTCCATAAATGTTGGAAACTATTTTATTATTCAGAATATGCTTCCTAACGGTTAATACAATGTTGCATATGTTGAAACCAATATTCATACCATTTTTCCATATCAAATCAGGTATTTCCGAAACATTGCTTATGAACGCCTCTTCCGGAGTCGAAAATCGTTGTACACGCAGTTTATTCTTTATGTGTGGGAACAAAAAGAAATCACTAGGGAGTCAAATCAGGACTGTACGACGCACGACCTATTAATTTAACGTTTTTAGTGCTCAAAAATCCATTTGTTTGTAGCAATGTGTGTGAGCTCACATTGGAATGGTGGAGAATGATCCTGCGTCGCGCGTTAGTTTTTCTTATTTCTCCGAAAAGTTTCGATAAACAAATAGTTGTGTACAATTTGGAATTGTTTGTTTTACGATACTCTAAAACCACGACTGCGGCATGTCTAGTTTACAAAAAAAAAAACAGGCGACCATTTGCTTCGAAGTGCTTCGAGCGCAGAGGATTTTTGTTTGGTATAGCTTATCTTAGAAGACCCATACAGTCGATTGCTGTTTACTTTTGAGCTCATAGACATAAATTCAAGATTCGGTATCTGTGATGATGTAAATGTTTTTGAATCACCATGATCCTATTTCTTGAGCATTTCTTTTGACTAATCGACACGAGCCTTTTTTGAGAGATCGTTAACTTTAGCGGAATTCAACGTGCGCGCATCTTTCTCACACTTAAATATTTATGCAATAGTGAAATATGCTAATCATATAAATGTCTAAGGATGCCTGTATTTTACGATAAGTCACATGACAATCTTGCTTTATCAGTTCGCGCACGCATCGTTGTTTGCTGGCACTACAAACGATTTTGGACGGTCTCTTTTAAATTTATCCGCCAACAAACTACAACCGCAATTCAATTCATTAAATCACTGTATAAGTTACTGTGCGTGAGGCTTCATCACCAAAAGCTAAAATAAATTTATCGATTTACTGTTGTTAAAATAACGGAAATGGTACAAAATCACATAGAAGCAGCTACAAAAATTTTTCTGGTAAATAAAGAACAAAAATGTTTTGTTAAAAGTTCTCGAGTTTGACTCGTGCTTTCAAACAGAACGGACGTATTGCGTGTTGCATCATCAGTTTGCGTTCTGTGTTACTAAGGTTGCAATTTAATAGTATACGCTGTCCATGCTGTGAAAACTGTAAACATTTTTGCAAATGGCGACTTGCAACTCGCCAACGTATTGGTGGGGTTTTGCCGAAATGGCTTAGTTTGGCTTCACATTTGAATTTTGCGAAGCAAGGACATGTTTACGGTCCTGCTTGTTCCGTGTAATCAATTAACTATTTGTAGTGTCTGCCTAAATGGCTAGCACTAATCAGTAACATTCGGTGCCCTACGCACAACCTTTAATTTTACAATACCATCTGCAATACTCATCACTTCCGGGTAATATGGCGCAGTCCTAGATCTAATTACCGCAACTTTAATATATTCACCCCAAATTTAATAACCCGCAGGTCAAAATATAGGGCTACAGTACTCACCGCGTGTTACACAATGACAACAATCTAATTATCAATCGATAACGACAAACCAAATAAATATTGAATGAAAATTAGTTACCTTAAGAAAAAAAAGTAACTCCCAAGAGGATTATAATGCCAAGAACCAAGATGGGGCACTAGTAACAACTATCAAAGGTCGGAAATTATTAGTCAGTCACCGAAAAAAATCTCAACTTTCTCACCACTAAACAGTCTACATACTGGCTCACAGAGAGGAGAAAAAACCCGAAATTGTTAGATTTTTGCATTATAAAAAATATGGCATAAAAATTACTTAAGTCTTAAACAATGAATTAACATGTCATCAGATTATTTTCCAATCACAGTCACCTTAAGTTTACAAATAATCTACAGGCAAAGACCAGTAAGACTCTATAATAAAAAGAACAACTGGGGTACGTTTAGAGAAGTAGTTAACGAAAACATTAACTTAGAAATACCTCTTAAGACCGCAGACGAAATCAATGAAGCAGTAAAGCCAGCGTGGTTTTGTGAATGAGAGGCGGGCTGCGATGCTGATGGACCCAGGTTTAATTTTCGGTGCTCTCTGATGCCTGGCGGGTGGCCTAGTCAGTCGATGAAAATAATTGAGTACCTGCGCTCGGTTTAACAAGGAGTAATAATGGTGGTCGTCTAAGGCGTGGTGCTTGCCACAATTCCCCACAGCAGAGATGGTGCGCAACGACTGGGCAGAGAGAGCAAAAATATGAAAGCCGTAACCTTTTAGTTTGCAGGCCGTGCTCCCACGCGGGGCGTTAGAGCCTTACCATTATTACCATGTAATTTCTTAGGGCAAGTAAAAACGATTGTAAATTATTACAACTTTCGCCTCGCTATTTGTCGATTTTTCCATTCTCCAATACCACATTAAACACTACTTAACAATAAAATACTTCTAGTGCCATTCTCAAATCATAATGCTATTAGTAACCTAATTACATGCGCACTGTTTACAAGTAGGTCTTTTTCTGAAAACATTAAGAAGTTAAAAATTCTCTCAAACTGCATCAACATTTCTGCTGCAATTAAGCTTTTATTTACTACAAATATTATTTATCGACATTCCAGAAAGGCTTACACAAGCTAATCTTTAAGTTATATAAATTTGGCACACATCTAACTTTGTTAAATGTATAACAATTTATATTTATATTTTATATTGGCATGTAGTTATTTTTAACTAGTGACACTTATATAAAATGTTTACAAGACCATAAATTAAGTGTTTATATAAAAACAAATCATCTAAATAATAGAAAATGTGTTTGTTGACCCCAAAGATTTTACATTAGACTAACAACTTACGTTGCATTGAAAAAAAGCATTAACATAATCTAGAATATTACGTTTCATCATAGTGGCAATAAATAAAAATGTTATCAGGTGTCACATCGAGTGCGTTATAATAATTAAACGGTTAATAGCTTTAAAGCTATATTTGCATTTTTAATATCAGTAGTATAACATTTTAAGCGTTTATGGCAACCATTAATGATATTTAATTTTTAATACATTTAGAAATTGAATTTCATTGCATCACATTAATGTTTCTTTAAATAAGAAATTGAGCGCAAGTTGTAACAAATTAAATTCTATAATTAATGCTATGTGATAAGCTACATTTTTAGATCAATATTAAGCCATAAAAAGTTATAGATCGCCATCACTGAGAAGATAATATCGCGTGAAAAACGAGAGTGACTGGCATAGTTCGCGACTGAAAACAAGATTTGCTCTTGACGCTGGCATTTCGAAGATGTTCTCGATCTAGTTTCAAAGAAGAGAAGGTTAAATTGTTGTGGAAGGTATTAATTTTGCAAACAATCTATACTTATGTGTGGTTTTTTCGTTTGACTTTGGTATTCTTCTATTTAATGTAATAGATTTTTATCTGACATTTAACGGAACTTTAAAGACCAAGTGAAAGTATAAGGACATATGTTTAATTAAAAATCTACCAGAGGCATTTCAAAAATAATTGCAATTTTACTAAATAAAATAAGTCGTAATAGTTTTTTTATCTTATTTAAAGCACATCTGCTTTAAATTAATCCCCAAAATGGGAATACATTTTTAATATTTTGCGGTTACAAAGTTTTTGGCATGTTATATACAAATTTTTACTATTCGAGATTTAAATAATTAAACGTTGCTAAATCGATGGTGTCAAGTTTTAAGATGGTTTAGAAAAAAATGATCAACAGAAAGAAATGAGACAGTAATACAACTCACATGCTTGTCTTAAAAAAGTAATAAATTGATCATTTTTTAAATTTATTTTTAATTGGCAGTTTACAATTTACTCGATAAAGATTAATAAGTAATTGGTGTGACAAAGATAGTATTCGATACGAGTAGGGCACTGTCCATCCACTGACGGGTCTCCAAGAGTCATTCAGTGAGGTTTTTCGGCCAAAGTCAGCAATAAGGTGGTTGGTATGACTTAAGGTGTACGTTTTGCTTTCGACAGCAGTGTTCTTTATGACTTCAGTAAGAAAGGAGTTTTAAGGGGCATTTAAGGTCATTGGCTTAGTACGAAGAATTTTCGATTTATAGAACTAGAGAATTTTGGTGTTTGATGAAGTGGGGGTGTTAGAACAACCTTCGAAAGCAAAAATTTCTTTTTAAGGATCATTTGGAAGTGACGTCTAAGTAACCAAGCATATTTTTAGTTTTCAGATTTAATTGCTATTTTTGGCTTTTTAATGAGCTCTCCAGGTAAATCGTTAGTCTGTGTGAAGTTCTAAATATTTGACATCAGTTTTTATTGGTATGACCTGGTCATAAATAGTGACTTGAGGATAAGTAAAGTATTTAGTGTTAAATGGAATTTAGAATGATTTATTGGTGTTTACCTTAATCCACCACCTATCAAATCAGCTTTGTAAAAGATTTAGAGAAGACTGAAACTTTCCAGGCGCATAATTTGCGTTAGTATAAGATGACAAAATTGTGATATCGTTGGCCAAGGTAGCGATTAAAGTACTGCTTATAGTAGGCTTGTCTTTAGTGTAAAGGGGATATAGGAAAGCACCAAGGACACTTCCTGGTGGAATGGTAAAATATATAGGATGGTAGGTTGATAGCGTACTCTGAAACTGTACTTGGAACTGTCTTTGAGTTAAGTAAAATTTGGTGGGGTAGCTTTTTTTATTTTATATAACAAACCGTGTCATACCTTGTCGGATAACCATGAAAACGGAGGTACACATTTTTTCGCTTCAAGATTATCTTTAATTGTTGACTAATCTATGACGTTGCTGGATGGTTGAGTGTCCTTCGTAGAAACCAAATTAGTGAGTGGGAATGAGCTCTTCTAAAGGTGATATTTCAGTAATTTGGTATAATTATAAACATTCGAATATTTTGGCAATTCGAGGTAGTAAGCTTATCGGTCGATAAGAGGAGGATTCTTGCGGGGATTTTACTGACTTAGCAATTATGGCTATTAGTGCAAATTTCATTGAGTAGGGAAGTAGGAGATTGTAAATAAACGATTATAAATTGTTGTAATGAGCACTATTGATTTTTTGAAGAGATGTAGTATTTTTCGAATTATTTAGCAATAATAGCGTACTTAGGTGGACAATAGATGCTTCCTACATTCAACGGCCAGGTTAATAAGTTAACATTTACTAGAGCACCTTGGATTTTATTAGTTGTATAAGATGGTTACTGATAATGGTCTATTACTGATCTAATTATGATTGCCGAGCCTGCGTGAGCCGTTCTATCAGAATAATTTACGTAGTAGATGTTATAGTGTGATATTTTTATAGCCGTATTAGATGTAAAATGGTTTTCAGAAATAAGTAAGAAAACAATTTCGTTGTAGTGTAAAAATAAGGTTACTTTATGAATATGATTCTTTAGCCTTTTGAGTTTTACTTCGTTAATCGTAGTGAGTTAGCCATTATTGTGTTAATTTGTTTATAACGGTAGTGGGAATTGTTGATATCATGCTGTTCTGATTTAGTAGAGAGAACATATTTTTAAATTCATTCAAGAAGGTAAGTTTGTCTGCAATATCGTCATTGTTATTGACTTTCTAGGTGTAATTTGTGAGTAGGAAGAGGTCTGGGAAGGGTCATGCAAAAATTAATCATTATATATGTTGGAAATAAGGATGGGTTTGTTTTGTTGAGTGACTGTTTCAACGTCGTTTAGTTTTTAAATCTCTGTATATTATTGTTGGGATGGTTGCCATAAAAGAGGTAGAAGTATCCCTAGTCTTTTTACAGATTTTACTATTATGAGGTCCTCCTCATTTGACAAAGTAGTAAGGCTTCAGGCAGTAGCTTTTGGAATAGCCGTAGTTTTGGCAACGTGTATACTGTATTATGTTGTTCTTGATTTGAGGTGCTCTTATTCTGATTTTAGTATTTTGTATAAATTACAGTTAATAGATTTCTTAAACATTAGTCTGTGTTCAAGGTCAACGAAAACATCGGAAGTGGATTTTTACTTACTCCATGCCGGATTTTTATTAGGTTTTTTACAGTATGGCCTGACTTATGTAGCTTATCCTTGATGTCTTGGAGAGAGATTGAGTAGCAAAGATCGCGTATGACGATCCTGTAACCCCTGTCTTGTTTGATTTGATAAGTAGGGTGTACAATGTTTTCTTCGCGTAAATGTAAAATTAGCTTCCTGTACGCATCGATTGTGTATGCACTTGTTTTTATCGTATTATTAGATAACGACTTGGCATAAAATCTTTCATTTTTGACGGCTTGGTTTAGATTGGTAATCATAGCTCGAAAATTAGTCACTCCCTAAATGTAAATAGGTAAAAGACTGTGGTCTAGAAATTGAGTTTTCGAGTTAGCTTCATTTGGTTTGTTGTAATTTGAGCGTTGCTTTTAGTTTTCATGAATATCTAAAATTTGTTTGTTGTGCTAATTAAAGGTATGTTTTTAGTTGATATTCGGATAATTCCTTTTTTGATAATAGTTTGCCAGGAGTGCTTGGCAACAGTAGGTTCCTATTCTGCGTTCATATTTTATAATATAATAATATAACCACATCAGCCGTGTATACTGAACTGTAATCACCCGGCTGATCCACTGAGCTAAGAGAGCGGCAATCGGCACTTTTGGTCTTTATACCGTGACAGTCAACCGAGAAATAAATTAATAATTAGCGCATTTAAAAAAACGTCCCATTTTCCTGTTTGAAACGTGGCAATAAATATTAAAATTTTAATATCTTACGCTAAAAAGCAAAAAACTTCTTTCAAACTGAAGATTCAAAGTACCCCAACCGCAGTAAAAAGTAAAATTGAAAGTCTAAAACTTGCTGTAACAGGTTTTATGTTTAAATTTTGAATGACAGATTTCCAGCAGCTTGCAGGACTAAAACTTCATACAGCTACAAGTAAGAAAAGTATCTGAGAGAAATTTAAAAAATAAAGTGTTTACGGAACTACTTGAAAAGTCACATAATCTGTTCTATGCGACTCAAAAATTAAAGTTTTATAGCGACCGGCACGTTGTGAACCTAAAAGGATGTCTTTAGAAACTTTTTTTATATGACACTATAAATTTTACTCAACTTTTTAAAATTATTTTGTTTTATGCCCTTTGCTAAATTTATATTAGAATAGGAAAAAATAGTCAAAGTAGCAGGTGCGTTTCAGTTCTAAGGTCTCCTTTTTTTTCTAAGCACTAAAAGTAAGTAGAAGGATACGGTTAATTTTAAAAGACGCGGGAAATATTTCTAAATTTGAAATATAGATACGAACGCCATGCAATGTATGTATACAAGTCTAATTACCACTATTGCAGTGCGCGTTGTTTAGTATACTTCAAATGGCGACGTTTAGTGTTCATGAACAACATACAATCATTTGGTTCTTTTCTTGCGTGGTAAAACGCCCACTAAAATTCATCACCAATTGAGTAAGACATGAAATGAAGGCGTTATGGATGTTAAAAATGTGCCTTCGTAAGAGTGAGAGTTTAAAGAAAGTCGAGAGTTGTGTGATAATGAACCGAAGCAACCTCGGCTACAAACCAGCCGGACCGAAACCATGATTGCACGAGTAGACCAAGTTGTTATGGAAGATCGTGCGTAATATCGCCTTTAAACTTGGCATTTCCATAAGACCTGTAGAGTCCATTTTGCATGATGACTTGAAAATGCAGTGATCCCACGAATGCTGACCGACGAGCACAAGGCTGCACGAGAGGCAATGTTTCAGGACATTTTCCAATCGAGCTGCTGTTGCATCAGCGATTTTCCAGTAAGCAAAAGACACCTATAAAGAAGTGTTCTCAGCAGCAACAGAATCATGACGATGATGTGAAAAATGTGTACGTTTAGACTGAGATTACGTTGAAAAGTAGCAGTAGTTTTAATTTCAAATTTGAGCAAAGTTGCTTAACAAACGCGTTATTAAAGAGTTGATGAGCTGTATTGATTAAAAAGTGCGTTTACTATTTGTCTTGAAAAAACGACTAACGTAACTTTAAAAACTTAATAATCACATTTTAAGGAGTAGAAGATATAACAAGTATTGGCAATTTTAAATTGTTCTAAATCTATGCTAATTTATTTTGGTTTGTATTTTATTGTTAGTAAGAAGTATACAAAGAATGTACAAATAAACAAACAATGTTTAGACATACTTTATAAAACTAAACAATTTTTTTATTTATTGTTGTTAAATTTAGCCCTTAGTTTTAGCAGAAATTTTCAAGAAACTTAATTTTCTGTATTTTGATATATTTTTCTCTAGTTTTGTCCAAAGAACAAAAGCTAAATGCTTTTGAATGGTGATAAATTTTGCTATTAACATTTTTACGAAATAATGATATTATAATGGTGGTCTATTAAAATATTTCAATTCGTAAAGAATTAAAGGTTATTGAAAAAGAATAAATTTTTATAATTCCCAATTAAATAGTTAACTGTTTTTGGAAATTTTTTAGTGTACCAACGTAAAGCAATAAACTATTTCCACGAGCTGCTAGTGTCTTAAACATTTTACTGAAATTTTACATATTATTATAAAAATTTATCTTTTGGTATTAGACTACTATAAATCGGTACATTATTACATTTTAGCATAAGTGAATAATAGTAAAGTATGAATAGAAATGCTTGTTTAAAGTTCGAAAAGTGGAGGAAGTGAGTTTCTGTTACATATTAGTCAAATTTATGGCTAATTTAGATCTCACACGTGTAGTCTAGAGGGATTGATAATATGTGGATGTTAGAATCATTATATATATATATATATATATATATATATATATATATATATATATATATATATATATATATATAGTTCAAAAAATCTGGTGTGAACAACACGACTTTCCTTATCCTATTATTATATATTATACCAGGTCCATCGTCTCGACCATGCGCTGCTCTCGTCCCGGAACTTGTTATTTTAAAAAAGGACGAGGCGCGAGTCCATCGTCTAGGCCATTGATTCCTAAAGTGGTCCAGGTGGACCCCCAGGGGTCCACGGGAGACTCGACGGGGGTCTACGTTAACGTGACAAAAAAATGGGGGTTCACAATTCGTAAGCGGGGGTAGTGAAGAACTAAAATGTTGGCTTGAATTCACCTATCAATGTAAGTAGATAATATTTTAAGAAGCTCAGCGACTGTTACTTGTAAAAACTTGCATATTCCATATTCAGTACAACGTGTCGAGACTTGCAAAGCGCTGCCGCTGCCGCCATCCGCAATGCTTGTTCAGACGTGCAAAGGGACGAAGTACAACTTGTGGTGTGTGCTTGCAATCTTGCATGAACTTGTTTGATTCTTCACCAATATAAATACGATTGCCACGGATAAACGTTATTCATTTGTTTCCCAATTTCGAAAAGAAAAGTAAAGTAAAGTGAATCGATGTTAGTGTTTGCCACTGTCGGAAAAGTAAGTACTTACCTGCCTATTTGTTATACATACTTTTATTTTATTTATTATTTATCTATTTATTTTACAATTTATTGTACACGTAAAAACAAAAATGGACAAATTACAAAAAAATACGTAGGTACAAAAGGTGAGGCTTATTCCTAAAAGAAATCTCTTCCAACCCACCTGCGATAGGAGATTATTTATGTTGTAATAAGTATATTTGTAATGTTTGCGTGTAGTAGTATTAAAAATTAAATATTGAACAGAGCCATTATTAGATACTTCCATAAAAGAACAGAAAGCCGAGAAAAGTTGAACTTCTTGTCTCTACTTTATTAGTAATTTTTTTTATTACCCGACTGTGTGGTGGTTCACTAATAATTAAATATATTTTCATAAATTGTACGTGCTTTTATATACTACATACTCGTAACGTGTATCAAAGTAATAAATAAATAATTAAAATCGCGAAGTTTTGATATCAAAATATTATTTACAAGTATTTTCTATCGAATTTACAGAAATATATCAAAATATAATTAATGAAAGAATGTTTTACATTACATTAAAATCGGTTCAACCGTTTTCATAAAACTCAATTATTGATCTTAGCGATTTATTGCTTTTAATAATTAAATTAATAAATTAAGTTTCTTGCCGGCTTGTTTTTATTTCATGCAATAATCAATTAAATTGTTAAAATAAGATACAAGCCTTAAGATTACTACAACTTTTTTTTTTTAATTTACAGATTGGTAACTCATACTAAACATGGCTGAATCTAAGAAGAAATGTCGACAGTACAGTGTTGATTATTTAAAATTTGGTTTTCTTCTATCAAAGGGAGACAAGCGATTGCCCATAAGCCTTTTATGCAACAAATTTTTGAGCAATGACTCTATGAAACCATCGAAGCTCGAAGATCATCTAAGAAGGTGTCATCCTGATAAAATAGGTAAAGATTTGAAATATTTTCAAACATTGAAGGAAAAATATGAAAAGAGACCCACCGTGCACAGTATGTTCGCTTCAACGTCGGAAAGTAACGATGATGGCTTGCGGGCATCTCATTACTTATAGCGAAATCTGGAAAATCGCACACCATTGGAGAACAGTTAATTTTACCCGCTGTTGAAGAGGTTTTAAAAACTGTTCTGCACAAATCTCCATTTGACATACTCAAAAGAATTCCTTTGAGTAACAACACTGTACAAAGACGTATTGATGAAATGTGCTCTGATATTGAAAGTTTCTTGTGTAATTATCTGGAAACAACTCATTTTTCTATTCAACTGGACCAGTCAACTTTACCTGGTAATGAAGCATTATTATTGGCATATGTTCGATTTGTTATGGACGAAGAAATTCATGAAGAGCTAGGTACTATTCGCGAAAATTTTGGAGACGGACACTAATGGTGAATCAATATTTAATGTCCTGAGTGATTTTTTAAGGAAAAATCGATTCCATTTACAAACGTTATTTCGGTGGCAACAGATCTTAAAAGAATTATACCAGAGGTAACTGCAATTCACTGTATCATCCACCGACAACACCTAGTAGCGAAAAATTTGAGTGCTAAATTGCACCAATCGCTTCAATTTGTGATTAATGCAGTTAACAAAATAAAAGAAATTGAATACGCGTTTATTTGCACAATTGTGCGATGAAAATGATGAAGACTTCCAACGATTGCTCTTATTCTGATTTTAGTATTTTGTATAAATTACAGTTAATAGATTTCTTAAACATTAGTCTGTGTTCAAGGTCAACGAAAACATCGGAAGTGGATTTTTACTTACTCCATGCCGGATTTTTATTAGGTTTTTTACAGTATGGCCTGACTTATGTAGCTTATCCTTGATGTCTTGGAGAGAGATTGAGTAGCAAAGATCGCGTATGACGATCCTGTAACCCCTGTCTTGTTTGATTTGATAAGTAGGGTGTACAATGTTTTCTTCGCGTAAATGTAAAATTAGCTTCCTGTACGCATCGATTGTGTATGCACTTGTTTTTATCGTATTATTAGATAACGACTTGGCATAAAATCTTTCATTTTTGACGGCTTGGTTTAGATTGGTAATCATAGCTCGAAAATTAGTCACTCCCTAAATGTAAATAGGTAAAAGACTGTGGTCTAAAAATTGAGTTTTCGAGTTAGCTTCATTTGGTTTGTTGTAATTTGAGCGTTGCTTTTAGTTTTCATGAATATCTAAAATTTGTTTGTTGTGCTAATTAAAGGTATGTTTTTATTTGATATTTGGATAATTCCTTTTTTGATAATAGTTTGCCAGGAATGCTTGGCAACAGTAGGTTCCTGTTCTGCGTTCATATTTTATAATATAATAATAAAACCACAACAGCCATGTATACTGAACTGTAATCACCCGGCTGATCCACTGAGCTAAGAGAGCGGCAATCGGCACTTTTGGTCTTTATACCGTGAAAGTCAATCGAGAAATGAATTAATAATTAGCGCATTTAAAAAAACGTCCAAGTTTCCTGTTTGAAACGTGGCAATAAATATTAAAATTTTAATATCTTACGCTAAAAAGCAAAAAACTTCTTTCAAACTGAAGATTCAAAGTACCCCAACCGCAGTAAAAAGTAAAATTGAAAGTCTAAAACTTGCTGTAACAGGTTTTATGTTTAAATTTTGAATGACAAATTTCCAGCAGCTTGCAGGACTAAAACTTCATACAGCTACAAGTAAGAAAAGTATCTGAGAGAAATTTAAAAAATAAAGTGTTTACGGAACTACTTGAAAAGTCAGATAATCTGTTCTATTCGATTCAAAAATTAAAGTTTTATAGCAACCTAAAAGGATGTCTTTAGAAACTTTTTTTATATGACACTATAAATTTTACTCAACTTTTTAAAATTATTTTGTTTTATGCCCTTTGCTAAATTTATATTAGAATAGGAAAAAATAGTCAAAGTAGCAGGTGCGTTTCAGTTCTAAGGTCTCCTTTTTTTTCTAAGCACTAAAAGTAAGTAGAAGGATACGGTTAATTTTAAAAGACGCGGGAAATATTTCTAAATTTGAAATATAGATACGAACGCCATGCAATGTATGTATACAAGTCTAATTACCACTATTGCAGTGCGCGTTGTTTAGTATACTTCAAATGGCGACGTTTAGTGTTCATGAACAACATACAATCATTTGGTTCTTTTCTTGCGTGGTAAAACGCCCACTAAAATTCATCACCAATTGAGTAAGACATGAAATGAAGGCGTTATGGATGTTAAAAATGTGCCTTCGTAAGAGTGAGAGTTTAAAGAAAGTCGAGAGTTGTGTGATAATGAACCGAAGCAACCTCGGCTACAAACCAGCCGGACCGAAACCATGATTGCACGAGTAGACCAAGTTGTTATGGAAGATCGTGCGTAATATCGCCTTTAAACTTGGCATTTCCATAGGACCTGTAGAGTCCATTTTGCATGATGACTTGAAAATGCAGTGATCCCACGAATGCTGACCGACGAGCACAAGGCTGTACGAGAGGCAATGTTTCAGGACATTTTCCAATGGAGCTGCTGTTGCATCAGCGATTTTCCAGTAAGCAAAAGACACCTATAAAGAAGTGTTCTCAGCAGCAACAGAATCATGACGATAATGTGAAAAATGTGTACGTCTAGACTGAGATTACGTTGAAAAGTAGCAGTAGTTTCAATTTCAAATTTGAGCAAAGTTGCTTAACAAACGCGTTGTTAAAGAGTTGATGAGCTGTATTGATTAAAAAGTGGGTTCATTATTTGTCTTGAAAAAACGACTAACGTAACTTTAAAAACTTAATAATCACATTTTAAGTAGTAGAAGATATAACAGATATTGGCAATTTCAAATTATTCTAAGTCTATGCTAATTTATTTTTGTTTGGATTTTATTGTGAGTAAGAATGTACAAATAAATAAACAATGTTTAGACATACCTTATAAAACTAAGCAATTTTTTTATTTACTGTTTTTAAATTTAGGCCTTAGTTTCGGCATAATTTGCAAGAAATTTAATTTTCTGTATTTTGATATATTTTGCTCAAGTTTTGTCCAAAGAACAAATGCTAAATGCTTTTGAATGGTGATAAATTTTGCTATCAAAATTTTTACGAAATAATGATATTATAATGGCGGTCTTCGTAAAGAATTAAAGGTTATTGAAAAAGAATAATTTTGTATAATTCCCAATTAAATAGTTAACTGTTTTTGGAAATTTTTTAGTGTACCAACGTAAAGTAACAAACTATTTCCACGAGCTGCTAGTGTCTTAAACATTTTAGTGAAATTTTACATATTATTATAAAAATTTATCTTTTGGTATTAAACTACTATAAATCGGTACATTATTACATTTTAGGATAAGTGAATAATGGTAAAGTATGAATAGAAATACTTGTTTAAAGTACGAAAAGTGGATAAAGTGTGTTTCTGTTACATATTTATGGCTAATTTAGATCTCACGTATAGTCTAAAGGGATTGATAATATGTAGCTGTTAGAATCATTATATGTAAGTTAAAAAATTATTCTACATTTGATAAACAATAGCTGGTATAGCTACTGTCTACTAAAATACTTTTAGTGTATTTTTTTTCCTTCATACAACATCACTACCTACATTAACCCATACACAGTAACAAACTATACTATCAAACAATGAATTTTGATAGAAAAAAATAAAATTTTTGTAAAGTAAATCAAAAGAAAATATTATACCATGAAGAAATATATGTTCTTTATATAGATTTCAGACTGACCATAGTTTTAGGGGTAAAAAATTGCCAAAACAATTTAAAATAAAAGTGGTAAATATTAATTAAGGATTAAAAAATATTCTTTTTTAAAACTGTAACAAATATTTTTCTAAATTTTCAAAAAAATTAATCTCCCACCATTTTAAAATCATTCTATTTTTGTAAAAATTTTAAATACAAGATTTAGAGCCATTAGATCTAGAAACTTAGTCTTAAGACTAAAATTAACTGAGATATTTCAAAAACACTAAGTTGGTTTTTTTTCCAAATTATGCCTAAGCTAAGATTAAAGTTAAAAATCTACATAGAAAAAAGTGTGTGATTGGTGTAAGGTCTAATAACTTTCTACAGCGGAGCTTATAGTAGAAAGTTAATGAGATTATCATCCTGTCTGTCTGTCTGTGTGTCTGGAGACACTACAACTTCCGTTCTATTCAACGGATTCACTTCAATCTTGGCATACACACATCTTAGGCCAGTAACTTTCATGGGATTGGTTTTCAGCTAAATCGGTTAACGGAAACCGGAAGTGACCGTTACGATTTCGCACCGCTGTAGAAGGTTTCCTTTACGATATTACACCGTCCTTGTTATATTTTACAGATTACCTACTACACGACAAATATAAAATTCATCTATGAAAGTTAGTAATTTACTTATAGTTAACTAATTAACGGAGAAGCTTCATAATTTTATCCATAAATGTAATTTGTAGTCGTAAACAAACCATGCATTATTAGTTATTAAATTATAAAAGTATTTATTTCGGTTGACCTTTTTAATATAAAAATTATATCACCAATGTAAAATTTTCTGTAGCACTAATTTTTATAAAAGTCATAATGACAAAATATAATTTAAAACACTTATTATTTATAAAAAAAGTTATCAGATGAATGATAATATATTATTATTTAATAATATTTAAATCTATTTTTTACGCGTATCTCAACTTAGAAAGTCATGCAAATAGCCGGATAACTAAACACAATATTCACATACAGGTGCGTGAGTAAATTACTGGAATGGGTAGAACAAACTTGGAGTGTATGTCAGAACTCAACAAGTCTGTTTAACTTAAGGCAGTTTAATAAATAACCAATAATATTCCTATAAGCACTTTCAAAATTAATCGAAATGACAAATATGTGATAATTTTGATTCAATCCGTAGTTTTTTATATTCAGTTATGAAGCCTACAATCGTTTCGTATGTTTGGAGTAATATGTTTATATAAAATAAGATGCTTTATAGAGATTATTAATGTGTAAATATGATGTGATGTGAGGATTTGAAACTTTCCGCATGGTATCTCGGTTTGTGAACTGTAAGGTTGAGGCTCTCATATGTTCGCTCTCTCTGACCGGTCGTCGCGTAACATCTCTGATGTGGGGAATTGTGGCAAGCACCGCATCTTAGACGACCGCGATTATTACCCCTTGTTTAAACTTATGTTATGTAAATTTTCATATTATTTTCGAGACCATGATATTGTAAATAGATCTTGTACCCCTAGTACACTCTAAATACGCAAATTTTGCAACCATGGCATTGCTCTTCGCCCAATTCCGCGACTTCTTTTTATTTTCCATGTTCATTATCAAAAAAAGTATTCGTTATTTTACTTGGCTTGTGACATGCCCGAAATATTACAACTTTCTTCTCTTTATTGTAGAAAACAACCATCGGTCTTTATTTATTCAACAAAGCACCTCCTTACTTGCAATCCTGTCATCCACATTTCGGAGACCTCTAGTCTGTTAATCATATTAATTTAAAAGTTTAAGTCTCTACCCTATACAGTAACAGATAATACGAAACATTTAAGACGAGTATTTCAAGTTTCGTTAGACAGGAATTGCTTCAATTTTATAAGGGTGCTTCTTGCCCTCTATTCTGATTTTTTGGGGTTTTATTTGTTATTTCATTGGCCACTATAGTATTTATAGTTTGAAAATTGTTCTAACTTACCACCCTCCAACATATTGTTAAGATGGTTTTGAAGAGTCTTGCATTCTAGGAACCTAATTGTCACACACGTGATCGGTGAACATTCTAAACGCTTTTATTTCGGCGTTTCGAGATGTTTTCGATTTTTTTCTGAAATGTCACCGAATAGGTATAAACATTGCCTGGCGGGATGGCCATAGCATTCGAATTACAGCATTAACATTAGTTAGTGTGTGATTTAATTTTTCAATTTTATTTTTAATATCGTCGGTATTGATAGAATAGTGCAAATTTTTTAAAACTATCTTGAAGTTTATTTCCTCTTTTAACTTGTAAGTTTGAAATTCTGTGGTTTTTCGGTGAGGGCTTTTGCAATTTTTTTGTAGTATTCTACTGTTTTGGACTGCACTTTTATCTGATCACTTTCAAGGGCTTTAATGTCGCATTGCTGTTTGGTTATGGTTTCTAATAGTTATACTAGAGGTGCAATAACCTTGGCACCATTTATAATAAGGAAAGTAAAAAATGGGGGAGGTTTTGAAGTTGTTTCAGCGCATTGTTGGTCCTTTATATTTTTATCTGCTGTGGGTGAATATCGATCTTATGGGTTTAACCATTTATTATCTCCCTTTGGTTATTTGAATCTTTATTTTGAGTATTTCTGCCTCGTTTATATGTGATTGTAGTCCACGTACTTATTTCTATTCGTGGGGGAATCGTTGGGAGTTGGTATGTGAATTGGGTTAGTTGAGGAGAGTGGGAATGTGATAATTGTTGTGGCTGCGCCAAAAATAGTTATCTGGCTTTAGTTGGCACTGAGTGTTGTACATCTGGTTTTGAACTGGCTATTGAGAAGACGTTTTAGATGTCATGTACGAGTGTTGCACCCTTCCCCTGATAGAGGTGGAAAATCCATAAGGCCTTCACATTTGTTGTTTAATGTGTTTAATTTTAAATTCTTATTTAAATTGAAATAGCTAAAGTAAATAAATAAACAAATTTTAAATTTATATTTACACTCTTCGTGCAAAATTTTTGGGAATTCATTGTACAAAAACGGTTAAACCTACTGATCTCAAGTTTTGTGTTTATATTTATTCATATTTAAAGTAACATATAAAATTTTTATATCGCTTTTTATACCAAAGTGTGCGAGATGTATATAAACACACAAGTCATGTCGCGAAATGGGCATGGTGATTACCGCCGTCCTCGTCATCTGAAATAAACGATTATTTTTTTATTTTATTTTGTAGACATGTGGTTATTGTTTGGACGTCTAATAATTTGAAAAGAACCGACAAAATAGCGGCGCTTGAAAGGAAATATTCCGGTTTTATCACGGTCTGAAAAAATAGTAATTGTAAACACATATAAAAATTAGAGATTCGAACGGTAGCCGAACATGTACACTACATGTGTAAAAAATTAGAAGTCGATGGGCCCACACGCCTAGCTTGAAAAAAAAATGCTTTTAAAGTTTTCTTCTACTTACTCTGAATTTTTCTCTGTTTCTTTTTCACCAATGCCCTTGTTGTTTTTTTTAGCATTCCGTAGTCTCGTACCCATACGCTTTTGTACGTGGCTAACGTATTCTCTTTTTTATGACGACATAATTTTCACCATATACATATCCTCCGAAACAGATTTAAATGTCTTACTATCTCCATCTCCTGCATATCTCTTATATTCTAATTGATATTTATCCATCGATCGTAAAAACATTTCTTTTACTGCATCCACTTCCATTTTGCCGGCCGAATCTTTATGGTTCTTGGTGCATTTATCAGAGTGACTTTCTTTCCAGTTTTGGTACTCCGCAGTGCTAAACTTATTTCGCCATAAATTGCATCTTTGACAAAAACTCGATTTCACAGCTGCATCTACTACCTTGTTGCTATATATACCAATGAGTGTAGTGACACCCAATAGAGAGCTAAAGCTTCTTTTTTTCCATATGCCGACTCCAGATACAGTCAATTGTGATAGTGGATTATCATGTTCAGCGTTCTTTTCCTTCTCTTCCTCGACTGCTTTCTAAATCTTTATATCTCGGTCAATTTGACGAATTTTATTGTAATATTTTACGGACACATTCTCAAAACCCCAAACTCTAAGAAAATGCCAAATAAAAAAATCGTTTTTTGGACTGGCTAGACTATAATACCCCCTTAAGAAGGCTGCATTTTTCTTCGCTGCCGTAGAGCAGGTGTTCACAATTTGCAACATGTCCAATTTGCTTCAATGTACAAGCCGTACTATAGCTGTAAAGAACAGTCAACCAAAAAAATTGTAGATAGACCCAGGTATCGTTTGTACGGCAAATCTATACCTGCTGAACCAAAAAGATATGAATTATTGAATGCTAAAATTAAAAAGACAATCATTTATTTAAATGACATGTTGCAGAAATATTATTAGTTAGTCAAATTTCAAATCCCCCGGCTTTACAACAATGTATGTATACCAAAATAATCTTCATGTCTCCTTTTTAATAGGTATGACTTCTAATTACTACTTATTTTAATCATTAGATTCCTAAAATATATCCTAAAAGCGTAACTGATTTTGTGATTTAAAAGCCACCAAATGGAATATGTAAAATTATTTTAATGCTTGTTTTGTATAGTATAAAAATACATAGAATATATAGAATTTCTATACATTTATAAGAAACATCTAATTATTAAATCATACTTAAAGTTAAAGTATCCACTATGATTAACACAAAATGTATTTGTGTATTTTGGCTTATTTATTAAAAAATAATTTTTATAAGTGCATAGTGAATTATATGGAAAAATTTATTTTATCAAATTTAAATAACACTGCACTAGCACTTTACAACAAATACAAGAAACATTACTTCGTTACTACTTGAATTTGCCTATTTATTTTTAATTCTACTTTTTTTAATAAATGATAATTTGTTAAAGTTTTTTAAAATCTCAAAAAATGATAAACACAAGTTTAGTAACCAATCATTTGCATTCTTGATAGTTTCTTTTTTTTCTCAAATGCATTAATTTTTGTTTCTATCTAAGATTATAGGAGCAAATTTTAGTTTTACTACAATAAAAACTTTAAAATATATCAGTGTCACAAATATTTCTGTTTATTTATGTGTTATTGGTGGTTTTTTACTCGATTACAATATAAAAAGTATTACATTTATTTATTAGTATTACATTCTTCTGTAACACTTTTTATATATTTCCTGTTTTCTTATCTCTCTTTGATTAAGCTGGATAGTTGTTATCTTCTTAAATTTGGGGTCACATTTAGCAGTTGTTTATCTTGTACGCAATGCCTTGTAAACAATCTTAGTCTTTTTATTATTTTTTATTAGATACCTTACCCCACTTTGCAATACAACTGCCAGCAGCCACCTTTCTACTAAAACTCTTGATATTCAAATTAAGACTAATGTACATATGAAACTGAAATTGTGTATAAATTGTGTGTAATTATGTATAAATACTACTAATAAATAGATAATAATAACAGTGGTATTATAAAGTATTTTCTTGCAAGATAGGCTTCTTTTTTATTAACATTATCAGATAACCCTCATATATATGTAGTTTGGAAATATTTATACATTTATAATAGTTTATATATTTATTTAATATTATCTGTTTCATTTTTCTAATTTATATTAATATTTGAATCAGTAATATAATTTATACTCTTATATGTACCTTAAATTAATACTTTTTTATTTTAAATTACGAATACTTGTCTTCAGACCTACCGTAAGTATAGTGGTACAAGACTCTGTATGTATAAATGGTTATCAAATGAGCATGACGTTTCGGTACAAATTGTTAAATTAAATAATGCACGAACAACAGGTGTAATACCATATGTGCTAAAAAGATCCAATTGACACGTTTTTCATTCCACGGCTCTCATTGTTTTCGACACAATCTGAGAGTGGACTGCGGGTTATTGACCTTTTGTTTAATGCGACATATTCTAAGTGGGTAACCAATGATACCAGAAAAAGCGATTGTTAATATATTTCAAACAAATATGACATTAAGAGTTTATATAGCTCGGTTAAAGTTGTTAACATTATTTAAATTTGTCATCTACAGCTTTGCTTAACTTTATGATATGAAGTTTCAGTTTGTTTTCTTCATATAAATTTCATATTTGTTACGTATCTTTTCACATTTATTTTCTAAGTTTAGATGTTATACTTTCTTTAAGATAGGTACAATGACTGAATTGAAATTGAACTTAGAAATTAAAAACTCCGTATGTTAAGCTTAATTTTAAAATTGACAAAGCTTAGGAAACACTAAAACGAGTCGTTGAGTTTTGATTTTAAAATTGAAATCTCTGGCATTTTTCATACGATTTGAAAAACTATAAAATGTATGCACTTTGTGTTTTAGTACAGTTTGAAAGGTTTATTGTGTCACTACTTACATAACATGATTAAAATATGTTCCAAGAATTATCATATACAATACTAAGATGTCGTAGACTAAGAGTAAACTGTGCTTGATTCGGAAAACTTAGTATAAAAAGTTGTAACATTGTATGATATCCTACGACTTAAGAAAAAAATTTTCTCCAATGACAAGAAATCAACAATGCTGTTTAATAACAGGTTGCAAAGCACCACAATTAACTCGACCTATATTAAGTCTGTGGCTGGAATCACCTATCCTCAAACAACACTATATTTTCCACAGATGATTTTTTGCAGAATTTACTTTACTACTTTACAATACCAATCTCCACGTCACTCTCACGCCCTAGTACATCAAAGACTATGAAAAACGGATAAATCCATTAACAAAAATAAATAAAATAATTGTTAATAAAATTTCTTATGACGAGACATGTTTCTCTCAACTTAAAAGAAATTGTTAGTTGTGACATTAATTACAGCTTTGCAACTCTAATTTTAATTGAACAAAAAATTTAGCAAAATAAACATTTTGCAAGATTCTAATCTGATGAGAGATTGATGAGACGTACATTAGCAATTGTACAATTAATCAATTAGATCATTTAACTAAATGTCTGATTATGCTTAAAATCTATTACGCAAATATCTATCTAACTAATTAATTAAAGAATAATCAGAATCAATAGGTTTGAACTGCTACAGATCTGTCCTATTGAAAACATTGAATCTGTTTGCACAAAAGGTTATAACAAAAAATATGGATTTTTAAAATCTCTTCGGGGAACCAAATATGTTGAATAATATTGGTCTTTACTAATTTTAAAAATTTGTATTAAATTAGTTTTGCAGTTACAAAAGTTTTATCTAACATATTTTTTAAAAAGGACCAACACTTTTTCTGATTTAATATTAAAATTAATAATTAATTAATTGTTTCATTATTTAGTAATAATTTTACTGTTTCTGTTACTATATATAATTTTGTGTTTTTTTAAACAAAGTTTATCTATACATTTAATGTATTATTGAAGTAATCTTTTATTTTGGGAATCTTGACTTTGCTTAGTTTTTAAAACTCACTTAATTTTCGACTACATTCTTGATCTTTTGTTATATTTGGTAAACTACTATTTTTTTATTTTTTTTTATTTTGATAATTTTTATTTTTTATAGAAAATTTTAAGTTTAACTCTGTTTAATAATTAACTGCGTATTACATGTATTTTTATACCCCCATGTATTTGATTTTAAAAATAAAGGAAAACTCTAGAAATTCCTAACCTCTAGGACAAAACTAGTAGCATCAGCTAAATCTGTATTTTAATAAGCTCATATAGGAATATTAAAAACGTGTTTTAAGTATTCATAAAGTAGCAGCTATTTAATTCTAATAAAGTTTAATAATGTCTAAATTGAATAAAACACAATACAGTAACAAGAATCTTGCAAAAGAGATGAAGGGACTTACTTTTCACCTAATTAAATAACCCTCAAATAATTTGTATAGTAATTGATTCTTTGATATTTTCTTTATAATTCAATATACTCCTATACTGTCCAAATGTCGAATTTCAAAAAACCACGGAAATAGACCCCAGGTGAGTAGAGTTAGAAACTCAAAGTCTCACACTGAAATATCAGTCAGCCCCATGAATTCTGGGGGAGGGGGGCAAAAATTCGAAAAAACTGAAAAAGAAGTTTACAAACTATTTATATATTGCCACATATAACATACAAACAATGAGATCAGAAGAAAAAATAGAGAAATTACAAAACGAATTAAAATCTATAAAATGGGATGTAGTCGGACTGACAGAAACATGACTACCGGGAGAAAAAACCACTGAACTGAAAAGTGGTCAAATACTTTATAACAAAAATTCTGATACGAAAGACTACATAGGAGGTGTAGGTTTCATAGTGAACAAAAAGATTAAACACAGAGTAATCAAATACCAGGCCATATCGGACCGCGTCATATACATAATAATTAGACTAAACGTACGTTATACACTTCAAATCATAAATGTATATGCTCCAACAAGTACAGCTGAAAACGAGGAAATTATGCAATTTTATGAAGATATATCAACGGCGAAACAACAGGAAAAATCTCACTACTTGGTCATTACCGGAGATTTCAATGCAAAAATAGGAAAGAAAACACAAAATTATATGAAATTTATAGGTAATTATGGTCTAAGTATTAGAAATAACAGAGGGGATACACTTTCCAACTTTCTTCAAAACGAACGGCTATACTACCTCAACACATTCTTTAAGAAACCACCACAGAAAAAATGGACATGGCGAAGCCCCGACAACAAGATAAAAAATGAGATACATTTCATCCTCTGCCGAGATCGAAAAATATGTAGAGACGTATCAGTTCTGAACAGATTCGATACTGGGAGCGACCACAGGATGGTCCGAGCGCTGATAAGCATCAAAATTAAACAAGAAAGACATAAATTAGTTAGACAACAACGTTTTCCCACTAACAGAAATAACGAAAACGCAAGATGAATATAAAGAAGAACGCTCAACGAGACTTGATACTACTATACTATCAGACATGGACATTAACCAAATAAATGACAGAATTACAACTACTATCCAAATAACGACAAAGAAATTGTGTTCAAGAAAAAAGGGTCAAACAGATCAAAAACTCAAAAATACCACTATAAAACTCATAGAACAAAGGAGAAAATTGGAAAAAGAAACAGACGAATAAATCAATAAACAAAGGAGTAAAGAAATCAATAAGAAAAGTCATAAGAGAACATATAACTAGAACAATTTTGAAGACTATTGAAGACAACGCCAACATGAGAATACTAAGATCAAAAATATCCAACGGACGGCAGAAGATGACAAAAATAAAGAACAAAGAGGGAACAGAAGTGACAAAACCGGAAGACATCATCAGAGCAATTGAACACTTCTATACCGAATTATATGCAGCACATACACCGCATAGGGAATCACAAACACAAAGAAATATACTCAATGCAGGCTCTAAAGATATTCCAGATATATCCATTGATGAAATTAGACTAGCTCTGAAACAAATAGATGCCCGGGAAGATCGCGTAACAACAGAGATGATAAAACTTGGAGGAACAAATCTCTAACGTGCAATACATATTTTACTAAACAAGTGCCTACGAGAAGGAAGAATACCTAACAGATGGCACAATGTGGAAACAGTACTCCTGTTCAAAAAAGGTGCGATTACTAACATAGGGAACTACCGCCCAATCAGTTTACTATCACAACTATATAAATTGTTGATGAAAATTATTACCAACCGCCTGACAAACAAATTCGATTACTACCAACCAATGGAGCAGGTGGGCTTCCGCAAAGGATATAGCACTATTGACCATCTACATACTCTACGCAATATGATAGAGAAGACGACCGAGTATAATGTGCCCATATATCTAGCCTTCATAGATTTCTACAAGGTTTCGATTCTATAGGTACGGCTCATATATTAGAATCAATGAATAACGCAAGAATCGACAGTAGATATACTACTATAATAAAAGACATCTACGAAAAGGCAACAATGCACGTGAAAGACCTTAAAACGTACAAAATAAACATCAGGAGAGGCGTACGACAGGGGGACGTTATCTCCCCAAAACTTTTCATGCTAGTTTTAGACGATGTTTTTAAGAAACTTCAATGGCAAGGGAAGGGTTTAAAAATTGACGGTTGCTTCCTCAGTCACCTACGCTTTGCTGATGATGTGCTGATTATGTCTGAAGACCCAGAGGAACTAAAAACCATGATGCAAGAACTCAAACAAGCAGCAGAAAAGTCAGGCCTCAAGATAAATCCTGCTAAGACTAAAATCATGAGCTAATACAATATGCAAATTACAGTAGTCGGCCAAACGCTGGAGAACGTGACAGAATATATATACTTAGGACACATCATCAAATTAGGAAAAGAAAACCAAGGTACTGAAATTACAAGACGAATATCTCTGGTATGGGCCGCCTTTGGCAAATTGTCATATATCCTAAGGAATCCAGATGTACCGATCAACCTCAAACGTAAAGTTCACGATACTTGTATCCTACCAGTGACTACATACGATATGGAAACGATGGCTCTTACAAAATGGAATGCAAATAGATTGAGAGTGCTGCAGAGAGCTATGGAGCGTGCTATGCTGGGGATATCATTAAGAGATAAAATCCGAAATGAAGAAATCCGACGAAGAACCAAAATAACTGACGTCATAGAACGCATAGCAAGCCTCAAATGGAGATGGGCCGGACATATCGCGAGACAGGTGGATGAGAGATGGACAACGAAATCACTATTATAGCGCCCCGTGAAACTAAGCGAAAAAAAGGTCGACCTCAGAAACGATGGGTGGATGACATTCGGAAGATAGCTGGTAGGAACTGGACAAAACAAACCAGTGACCGACACAGATGGAGAGAAATGGGTGAGGCCTACATTCAGGAGTGGATGGCAGAAGGCTGAAGAAGAAGAAGAAGACTCCTAAACATTATACGGAAGTCTAGGGCTTACATTTTATAAAATGGTTGTTTTAAACAACATATTATAATCATGATAAATATGTTAAAATGTGTACTTGGTCCTAAATCACTTGCTATTTTAGCCCAGGGAAGTAAAGTTTCTTAGAACTCTGTTCTGTAACATTAACAACAAAATATCATAGTTTATACTATTTCAAATTAACATCCGCGATTATGACTTTTAAGATAATTTTCTTTATAGTCCTAGTATTGCTTGGAATAAGTGTTTATTTTTATATGAGAATTTAATAATAATAATCAGATGGTAGCTAATATTTATCATTAATCACTTTAAAATAAACTGCTATTTTTATAAAAGCACAAAGTTAACTCAAAATTGTAACAAATATATGTCAAAAATTGTAAAATCTACTTTTACGTTTTTTCTTACGTAGGACAATTAAAGTCAAGTTGCATATAAAGTTTACTATAGCTCATTAAACAATTATAATAGCTATAGTGTACAGCTCACTTAAGAATTGGACTTTTAATTAACCATCAACTGGTTTTCGTTTTTCTCGCCTAATAATGAAAATATCTTTTTACAGTAGCAAGGAATATATTACAAAATTTTCTTTTGCTCCTGACAAAGACAGGCTCATTTTTATGAGTCCCATTGCATTTAAATGCTTGCAGAACCTACAATCCCCAGCTTTCCGGGAAAGGAAGAAGGACGGGCGATCTAAGTTTACATTTTATAGTAACTGTTAGGATTACTATAACAAAATCACCATCAAAGTTTTGAAATTAATGAACAATTTAATTATTTTTCTATTAAGTAGCAATTTTCAGTAAACTTTTGATAAATACAATATTTGCATATGTCGAGCCTTAATCTTTTTATACAACCTTTATAAGATCAGTTTCTGCGGTAAGGCTATGTGCAAAACTTTTACATCAAATCTTTTACTCAAGAGTTTTTCTACATTTCGCTATTTTATTGTTCAAATAGCATGAATGTAGAGGCTGTAGGAACCTCTTCCATAAAAGGGTTTATTAAATCAGACTGCTACTTAACTCCAGGTTTCTTTAACGAATTACTTTGAACGTTCTTTTTCTCCTCCTTTTCCTAATCAGTGATACTGTTTTTATTTGTCTCCCTTCCCTTTTTATTTTAGACAAAATGTAGTTTGAGACAATTGTGCTTACCGAAAAGGCCTGAATTCCCGTCTTTTTTGCGCCCTAAACGTAATCGAAGTTTTACCGACCAATTATTTATTCTATTCTTAGATATCCTAAACCCATCTTATCTTGGGCAAATATTGTCGACTTTTAAATATTTTAAACATAAACCCGAAAAACAACTTGCTTGCAAGATCCTAGCCAGTCAGCACACTCTGGATTCGCGCAGCTTACCAGCACATATTTCTACCTGAACACACTTGACAAACTCTACGTATAGGCCTGGAGGAGGCTTAATTTTTACTGCTTGATTTGAACTGCCACCATCGATACTTTTCAGAAGATTTTGCTAAGAGGTTTCTTCATTGATCTAATCTTCAGTTTTTTTAATATTTTTGCGACATAGTGATATTAGACCGATAGCAGTTTTAGTATGTCTCCCTTACTACGACTTTTTAGTCTAAATATGGTCAACTTCTTGGTTGATTTGTAGCTTTCTTCAAGCTGTGAATGGAGTAAATGAGTAGATATAATCTTCTTGTCCATATACTTCCAGATTTCCTTGGATAAAGTTGCTTTAATAACGGAACTATTTGGTAGAATAAAATTTCTTCACTGGAAAACTCAAGGTCTTTCTATTTCCATCTTTAGATTTTTATTTAATTATTGACGATATATTCATGCTTTCTACAAGTTAGGGAAGTAAAGCGTCTATCTCAGCAGAGACTTTTTAATAACAGCCTTTCTTATGGGCCCTCCCCAGATTGTGTATACACTTAGAAATAGCTTAACGTGTTACTACCAGTTCTTTGGTGAACTCTCTGGGTGCAGTAATAATCCTCTTAACAGTTGAAACTACTTTTCGAGATTCTGTAGAAAATATCATAATCTAAAAGGAAACGGTGTTGCAAATGTTGCTTATTGTTTTATTTCAAATTTTAAGATTATGTTGGTAAAAACAAGTAACTTTAGTAGAAAACTGTAAAGCTGGCCGATGGAGATACTATGAGTATACGAAGGGTATGATCTATAAATTTGAATAGATACTATCACTGATTGAAGTTAGGGCAATAATTTATTGCACACTGTATAATAAGAGCTGGGAGCTCCGTTATAAGGCAATATTTATCCCCATTGCCATATATTTTATCGCCATGGATCACATAACAGCTGAAATTTAGGGTTTACTCTTTTCTTAACTAACCACTACCACAAAGTTCTTCTATTTAAACTGAGAATTTATAATTTCATATTAACCATTTTATATGTAGCAGTTTTTCACATTATACGTCTCACAGCTGTTGTGTCGAACCATTTTTTGTTTTTTGTTAGCGTTTTTACTTAAATGAAAACACGCCCAAGTTAAGTGATATTTATACCAACCACTGCATTTTTTGTTAACTCTAACCAACTAATTGTAAATAGCACCTTTTGTACAGTTGGAATATAAGTACGAAACAACTCGTATGTAGATAATTTCTTTGTAAGTATCAATTACATCTAAACTATTTATAGAACAATTGCCCCGAGTTGACTAAATTAAACTGAAAAAACTATTTTAAATTCAAGGTTTGTCACAGTGTTGATCGTGACACCAATGAAACTGTTTTATTTTGTCTGGCAACCAACCGAATTGTTAAAGGTTAACTGTTACTAGATATTTTAAATTTGTTTTAGCAGATATTTTCAAAACAGGAAATGGATGGTTATTTATAACAGTTATATTTTATAAAACTTGTGTTTTTAGTACTCAAATAAAAGTATATCTAAAACAATACATTGTTACAAATATATAACACAATACGAAACACACTGATATAAATTGGCTTTATAAAATAAATAATTAATTAAATTTTTAACAAAATTGCGTAATAGCTTCATGTTTGATTTAAATTGATTTATATATGTTCAATTTGGTTTTCTTTTCTTGATACAAATACTAATCTTGTTATATATTTAAATAAAATTTAATGTCTCTGAAGGACTGCAGTTAATATATGGTGTGCTGCATATGAGTTGTACATTATTATTGTTAGTTTACAAGAAAATATGTAATATATCTTATACTTCTTTTGTAATACGAATACTACGATAATAATCAAAATTTTTCTTTGAAGTCATTTTTATATATTTAAGAAAAATGTTTTTATATAAGATAACAAAACATATTACAGTAAATTGTTTATAACTATCAAATTTCTCAAAGTTCTGTGGAAAAATTGATTCAACTTCCGAGATTACTTTAAGCAAAGTTTATAATTTGTAGTCTGATACAACTCTATTTAAACGTTTCTATTTTGCGTCACACTGCAAATATTTATTAAAATTTTACAAAGCATTAAATAATACTGCGTTTTACCTATCAATTTAAAAAAATGATAATTTTTGCATAGTTACTTATTAAACGTCCCGATTAGACTACTGGACTTTAAATAAAATAATAAAAAATAAAAATTACTAAAATTAGAACATTTTTATAATAGAAATAATCTATAATAATAATTTTATATAAAATATATTGCAAAACCTTTATTCTTAAATCTTTTGTATGGTACGACCCGTTCTTATTCTTTATATTATTCAATTAAAAAAATTACCCAAACATATGTATTGGGAAAAAAGAAGTATTTAAATTTTCTAATAGTTTATTTTAAGCAAACAACTAAAATAAAGTTGTATTTGTTTTTAAATGCTCAACTTTCTCTTATACAGGGTCGTTGAGGTACTTATATAAATAACATTGATATTCAAGAAAAATGAAAGATTATTTACATATATAAATCAAAGCATAACCAAAGTAAATACTATTGAGAATCATATTATTCAATTAAGCCGCCATCATTGGCCACAACCTCCTCAAGTCGAGACTTTAACCTACAGTAACCCAACAGAAGTGCCTCCCGGTCCATATATGTCATTACCTCTATGATGGAGGTCCTTAAGCTGTCCTTGGTGTTATGATGCCTTTTATTGACTTTTACCTCGAAGACGCCTCCACACGTAGTAGACAGGGGAATTTTATTCGGGGCTGGAGGGTTGTCACAAATTAGGACACTAGTGGTAATATAAATTGTTGAATAGCCATTTCTGGATCTTCGTTGCTTTGTGACCTGGAGCGGACTCTTGCTGAAATACTCCCACCCAGAGGCGACGTCCTCTATCCAGGGCTTGACAACTATTTCAGCTATATAGCTGTTGACTGTTACCTTTAGGTCTTACTCAAAAAAGTGGCGCTATGTCATCTCCTTCGCTGCTCACAAGCCCCAGCACCATCACAGAGGCGGAAAACTTTGTATGCATAACGATAGGTACTTCAGAAGCACTTTGGCAAATTTATCTTCCTGTTTCAGACGAAGTTCTTTTCTCCCGAAAATATGGAGCCAACGTTAATAGTGAGACTGCAAGACATCTCATCTTTTTTTGAAGAACTAAAGGAGTTATAGATTTGTTGTACTAAGAAAAATCAACATAGTACTTACTGCTTTCCGCAGCTGTAGAGCTAGTTATAATGGAATTATAAGGAATGTATATGATCAGAGGATTAACTTTTTTTCTAGACTGGAGGTGTTTGTAACACCCAGATATGTTCGTAGTTCTGTCTTATGCAGTTATTTAGACCAAGACCTACAAAATCTACGAGCGACATTACAACATTCGCTATCTCTTCACCTTTATAGCCACAGTCAGGATAAACGTCAAAAATCGTTCAACAAATCGTACGACAAAAGTTAGGTCTATGTGCGACATATCTAACAATGATTCCACAACTATGGAATAATACTTGGAATTTACAATTTGCTTTAATTTAGCCCGCTACTTGTATAATGAATTCATTGACACCTGTACTTCATAAATAAGGAGGAACACCTTTTGCTCTATTTCCAATAATTGCTACATGTTCGGCTATAAAAAAATCAATATTTGAAATCAGTTCTGCATAGCAAAAAAATTACCATTTCTTACATAATACTTCATTATCGCCATAAGTTGACAGTCTAGGGGAAGATGAAAACACTCGAGAGAACCTTTTTGTGTTTAGAGTTGTTGCCTTGATTGTTTATTATTTGATTATTTTTTTAATCATCAAACTCTTCCATTGCAAGAAATGTCGTCCCTCCATAGAGTCTGCTCAAGGCACAAATACTCATTTGGTTGGTTTTAAATAAATCAATAAATTTCGCTTGATATGATTTTTCCTTATTAACTTTGTATAAAACCACATACTAGTACAAAATCTTTTTTGAGTGACATACTGTCTTACAGATTTTTTAAAGTCAATCATTATCTTGTTGAATGCTATTGTAGGCTACCAACTTACAAAATTCATCAATTACCCTTAACAATGTCGGATCATTGAATGATATAATTAGGTCTACCTCTTCAAAACCATTTTTCAGAGCTCTCTGAGCTCAAAGCCTCTATAACTGTAGATTTGATGCACTAAAATTTGGGCTTGAAGTTGCTGAAGTCAATGGCGACGATTATGATTGCTGTACCCTACTTGAGAAAGAGTGTTTAGATTTGATATTTTCTTGAGCACAGTATCCTGCCATTAGAGATGCTCTTTTCCTATGGTTTTTTTCAACAAACCTCGACCTTCTTTGCCACTCATTATTCAACCTTTAAAATAAATGAAATATAAATTGAACGACGATTTAATTCAAAACTAAACTTCATTCACAACTGCTATAAAATAATTATAAATTGTAATATTGTTAACGCAACGGTCAGCAGTTACTATAACAACACTCATTTATTTTCACCACCGTTGTTCACTGTATGACTTATTCTATTCGACTGCAGCGGATGCTTATTTGCTCTGTATTATATTCAAACGCGTGAATGAATCAAGAGGTTCTGGAAATGGAATTCTAGAAATGGTGTAAACAGTGATCGATCATTCTGAAATGTTTCGGAACAATTTCTTTGTGCTGTGTTGTTTCTGTTACAATAAAAATGTTTTCAGAAATGTATTATGCGTTGAACTATAAATATACAATTTTAAAGTTTAATAATTATAATCTATTCAAAGTTTTTCTAATTGTGCCCACCTTTTTACATAATTCAAAATTTTGGGTCTTCCGATTCCTAATATTCTAGACTACAGCTTACTCAGCCTATTGATTAATAAGACCCTAATTATATATATATATATACAGATGTCATACAAATATAAATAAAGAACTATAATATAAAAAAGGACATCTCTAAAGTAATCTTCGCTTCTGTGCAGATATTTCTATCGCATAATACGTCAAATTTTTATTGGAAAACTGGATATTGGTTTTCCAATTCTGATTTTGAGCATGACAATATTATCTGGACAGTTGATATACATATACCTTGACACATGACATGGTAATAAATTAAACAAACTGTTGTGAGCTAAGAAATATTACCATTCTTGTAATAAATTGTAGAGAAAGAGATGTAATTCCATCTTGTTGAAAACGTTTTAATCATTAACAAAAATACATTATTTTTTTAAAAACCTTTTTATCATTTGATTATGTAATAGTTATTGTATTTTTGGCATTATAGTAAAGACCAACAATTTCAAAATATCCTAATATAAGAATAATAAGAATTTTCTTACGACCAATATCAAGAACTATGTTTATTTACAAAACAAATTGTGAATATAGGTAGAGGCTAAAGAATTCTGGAATCAGCGACACAAGTTTATTCACTTAAAGTAATTACCGTTATTTATAAATAGACTGTCTGTATCACTAATTAATCACAATGAAGTTTGTGTGCAAAATTTACGTCGTGCACCTGTTTACTGATTAATAATTACCAAACACAGAGTACGACAAGAAAACGGGTCATTTTATATTTCGTTTGCTTTGAATTTGTACGATTAGAGAAGTGAATATTGTGAATACGCTTAGCAAGTGCGCGCCATTTAATTACCATGGAACAACGATGAGGTAAAGCGCGTTTTTGTAATTATCATTTTATAAGGTCAGCGACTCTACCACTTGTTCTATACCCATTTTAATATTCGATAGTATACCGTCAGCTCATGCAATTAAGCGCTAGGCAAAGAAGTTTAAAAAAACAGGTTTGACCTTAAAACAAAAGCTTTTAAGTACTCAAAAACCAGTAAGACCGCCGTAAGAGCCTTGAGAATTTTAAACATTCTGTGCGGCTTTGTTTTACACTTTTTTCTTCTTGCAGACATTCTTTAGCCGTACAAATCTCCAACAGTCACTTTGCAGAATGCTTCATAATGTTTAAATTTCCACTCGATTAAAGTACGAAAACTGGAAAATAGCGATATATCTAGTGAGCAATTAAACCTATGATGGTACAAATTTGTATATTTTACAATACCTCCAAAAAGTGGATTTAACGGACCAAGAGTTCAAATTTGACCTAGATGATACTGAACGTCATAGACATGCAAAGAAAGTTGAAGAGCAGAGGTATGACATTGCTAACGACCACTAACCTAGGTTATCAGATGATATGTTTGCTAGACTTTGTCTCTTCAGACCACCACTTTTTTAGATCGTTGCAAGATTGTCCGTTTGATGTCTATCAAAAAAAAACTGGTAGAATTTATTAACTTCAAACGATTATTTTTCTTCAAAAGTAAAATTTGGCAACTCTCAAAAAGATATCATTAACTTTTAGAAATCGATTTAGTTGGGCATTAGTAATTTGCTGCTTCGCCTTCAGCAATCAAATATTGGTATTCTTGAACTTATTTATGTCAGACGAAGTGTCGTATTTGAATATAACAAGACCAGAAAATAAGTTATAGGGAGTTTACGAGTATATGATGTTGCACTAATTTGATAGAGCAATGTGTCATGGTTCACATCAAGAATTATCAGTAGTTCTTCAGTTACAAGGTTTTACTTACATGAGCATACCTTGTCGTCACTGATATTGCACCTTAGTTCTCATCTTTGTAGAAGTATGGACCAAATATGCTAGATCAGATTTTAACACTAAACGGTCATTTTACTACTGCGTAATGGCCTCTGGTATTTTATTCTAGGGTTGTCTGGTATTTAACAGCGTAGTTGTTTATTCACACATTTATTTACATATAGAACATCTTGAACATCAGAGTCACTAAACTTGCGCACATACGATTTTCCTGAAGATTCTTATAGAATAAGATTTTTGCAAATCATCTACAAAATGAATGAAGAGTTTGTACCGCAAATGTATCGTCTTGTGATAATCAATGTACGATTTAAGTTTAAAAAATGCGTCTGTCAAAATGGCGCTCATCGTGTCAATATGATTTTTCATAAATAAGGTGGGTTAATATGTGTTCTTATATATTTCTTTATTATAATCTAACTGCGTTTTCAAAATTTCCCGATTCTCTGTCACAAACACCATACTATACTTTACTGTGACAACACATCATCGGCGAGTAATTCATCCTTAACTAAACAGTGCCTGAAAAATTTAAGTATATATTTTTTATGTGACAAACATGGTAGTTTTAATTAGTGTTCTTGTTATAGCAATACGCGTCTGAAGGGTAAAGTTTTCAAAATTTATATAAAATAGAAGTTTACATGGTAATATAACATTTTAGATAATGCTTCGGGAACATATCAAGACATATAAATACAAAAAATCACATTGTAATAAGAAAAATATATATTTAATAGAAGTTGTACAAGATACAAGAAATATTGTACGTAGCCTTGGTCATCTTCAAATTAAGCGTCGCTTCCACTGCTCATAATACTTTTCATACGGCTGTATTGGAATTACAAATAACTGCCTCATTGCATTGTCTTGGATTTATTCGATTATTTTTTTTAAAGACTGTTTAAGTTTTGAGAACAACCGAAGCCGTAGATCTAACCCAACTATTTTTCAAACTTTCATTCGATACAAGAAAAATTTTTGCGTGGCTGTTGGCCATACTGGCGTGTTTACTGTTTCTCCCACTCTCAAGCAAACCACCGTGTAGCCTGCGGGGATGCTCAGTTTTGATTCGGCGGCCGTTCTTGATAAAGCTCCCATTTGCCGCTACCGCCAAGTACGAAGTTTGCGCAGTTATTGGGTTTTTGAACGCAAAAGGCGTTAAACAAATCAAAATTTATCGTAAATTGACGGGTGTATGGAGAATCCGCAAGTGTTATAGGGAGTTTACAGGTAACCGCATGAAAATTCACGACGAAGAAAAAAGCAGGAAACCGTCAATTCCCGACAAAATAGTCGCGAAGGTTAAAAAATCATGTTTAAAGATTGTAGGATTACTCTCGATAAGTTCTGCATTTTGATTTCAGAGGTTTCTCGAAGCACCATACATAGTACTTTAACTGAAAGGTTGAAATATTGGAAGGTGTGCGCAAGATGGGTTCCCCGAATGCTTACGGAAACGCGTTGACTCATCTCACAAATGTCTTCGACGCTATGCAGACGAAAAGAACAACCTTTTAGATTTCATTGTCACGGGTGTCGAAATCTGGGTGTTCTACTTTACACCTGAGACCAAACAGCAATCACTTAAATGGCGGCATTCTTCTTCGCCCAAGCCGTAAAATTCAAACAGGCTCAGTCTGCCGGCAAAGTCATGACAACTGGGTTTTGGGATTGATGGGGGGTATTTTTGCTCGACTTCATGTCTTGTGGGATCACAATAAACGTTGACAGGTATTGTGAGACATTTAAAAAACTTAGACGAGCGATTCAGAACCAGAGCAGAGAAATTTTAAGCAAGGGAGTATGCGTTCTCCACGACAACGCTCACCCGTACGACCGTCACTTTCCTGCAACATTTTGGATGACACATAAGCACCCACCCACCCTATAGTCTAGACTTGACACCTAATGACCTTGTTTTCTAAGTTGAAAGGACATTTGGTCAGAATGCGCTTCAGCGAAATTAACAAGGTGAAAGAAGCGACCCAACGCTTCCTGAACGACATGGCGGCATACAAACATTGCCACAACGCTTATAAAAATGCATCGACCGAAATAGCAATTATGTGGAATAATAGAGGAATATTCAAATTTTAAAATGATGTATCACTTATTAAAAATAACCTTTTTTTCTATTTCTAAAAACTACTGGACCTTATTTTTGGGATTACCCTCGTAGTAGCTCGTACATGTTAAATAGTTTTTCATGTCCTGCTCGTTACTGGTTTTCCAAAACGTGGACCAGTTTCAACAAATTCGCAGCAAACTATAAATTGTTTATACCATGCCTGTATTCATGCTGTGTTAGTTGCATCATTTCCAAAAGCTTTATAAGTTATTTGGATAGTTTTCGTTTTTCAGTTTTGTACAAAATTTTATGCAGATTTGCTGCTCTAGTCTCTCACTTATTGAGAATGCGACGATCAGACACTACTAACTTTCATCTAATCCGGCCAGTGAAGTCGTCTTCATTCTCATACGCTCAGGCTACATCGCAACTGTGCAAACTGTATTCGTTGTATTACTATTGGATTTATATTATACTACTTTTTTTTTAATAAGGGTTATGCCAGATCAGCATTACATTTGCTATGACATGGCAAGGTTAAAAGATTTTTAACATTTATATCACTAAAATAGATAGTTCATTGTAGTTTTGACAATTAAATTAGTTATTCTCACTATTTAGGACATCAATAGGTAACTTCCTTTTAAGTCTGGTGTGTAAGTTTTCAGTGCCCAAGTTGTAGTGAACCGCACCACTGCATTGATTTATGTTATCATAAAATTTTTGGGCTGTTTTCTTTATGAATTCTTCCACTATCAGGATTCCTGTTTCTCGGTGGAGCTGCGAGTTTCTTGCGTACCACTGTGCATTTGTTATTATACGGATAATTTTATTTTGTGCGAAGATTAGTTTTTGATGTCGCGCACCAGACACTGCACCCGTATGTAAAAATTGGTCGAATGACGGTCGTGTAGATGAGAACCCCACATTTTATTTTCAATGACTTCTTGTTGATGATGGGATAGAGCATGGTCAGTCTTGCGTATGATTCAGTCAATTTTTTATTGGTGTGGAAACTCCATGTTAATCTACGGTCGAGAAAGACCCCTAGATATTTCGCGCTATCTTTCGGATTCCAAGGGATAGGTACATTATTGATAACGATGTTAGGTGGGTCTTGTGGGTGACGCAAGGTAAAGATTTTGGCATCACATTTGCTGGGATTAATTCGTATAAACCATTTGTTAAACCATGAGTTAAGATGATTCAAACTTTGTTGCAGATTGTTTGCGGCTAGGTTAATGGTGTAGTCTTGAGTTATGATTGCTGTATCGTCGGCATACATTGCGATGTCAGAGTTTGGTGTTGTAGGAGTATCGTGCATGAAAATATTGAATAACAAGGGACTCAGTACGGATCCCTGCGGTACTCCCGCATTGATTTTACGTACTGATGAGGTATATCCTTTTATTCTTGTCTGGAACGTTCTATCAGTTAAAAATGATTTAACTATGTTTAATAGGTAAACAGGGATTGCCAAATCTTTCATTTTGTATAATAAACCGTGTATCCATACACGATCAAAGGCTTGCACCATATCTACAAGTGCCATTATCGTGTGCATTTTGTTTTCGTAACCCTTTTCAATTATGTCATTGAGTCGTAAGATTTGATGACCAGTAGAGTGCGCGCTTCTAAAACCAAATTGGAATTTGGACAGGACTGCATTATCTTCTAAAAACTGGTTTAATCGGCTTTGAATGGTTCGTTCAAAAACTTTAGAAATTGTGGACAGCAGGCTGATGGGTCGGTAGTTGTTAGGGTTGTCATGCGGTTTATTTGGTTTGGGAATCATTTGAATTAGTGCTCGCTTCCATTCGGTAGGAAAGTAACCCAATCTTAAGCAGGAATTAAATATGGCTATTAGTAAACATATACTTTTTTGCAGTAGATTTTTCAGAATTATGTTGGGGATCATGTCTATTCCTGGTGCTTTTTTGGTTTTAAGTTTTTTTATACAATCTTTAATTTCCGTTGGGGAGATAGGGTTATCTAGCATTTGTTCTTGGGGTGTAATAGTTTGAGATTCCATTTCAACCTGGCTGATATGATTGGGATCATTGTTAAAATATGCGGTGGTAAATGTTGCTTCGAGATGTTGTGCGAATATTTCAGGTTTGTTCTTATCTTCCGATATTGTTTGGCCATTGTATTTTAGTGTGGGGGTAACCGTGGGTTGCTTCAGGATCCGTTTGGTGGCTTTCCACATGTTGGCGTCTCCAGGTTCGAACGATTCTAGATACTGTTTATAAGAGTTTATTCTGAACTGATCGAGTTCATTTTTAACCTGCCGGATCAGCACATTTAGATGGTGTTTATCTGCAGGGTGGAGTTTTTTTCTTTTATTAATTTTAAAATTCGGAGTGGGGGTGTTTGGTTATTGACAGGTTTGCGTGTTTGAGAGACTAGAGTAGATTGTTTGATAGCCTCATTTGTTGTTTCTTTGAAGAATTTAATGGTTCCATCAATTTCAGCTGTGGTAGATATGGTAAGAGGGCACTTGATTTGTTCGTCCATGGTATTGCGGAAAAGTTCCCAGTTAACTGGTCCGTTGATTAGCCTTGGAATTTCCGGGTAATAATAAGGAGTACAGTTAAGAGTGAATATTACCGGCAGATGATCAGAGTCAAGTTCAGTTACTACGGTTTGGTTTATTGGCAGTTGCAGCTTTTTATGTATTATTATATCTAGGATGTCCGGCAAGTGGTTTGTGCGGTAGGGGAAATAAGTGTAATCTCTAGGGGCTGAAATTTGTAAAGCCAGTTGGGACGCTAGTGTGTTCAATTTTATTCCGTTGGGGTTGTTGGCCCTGCATCCCCAGATTGTGTTTTTGCAATTTAAATCTCCGGCCAGTATTGTGGGCTTCTGGTTGTCAAATATTTTTACCAGTTCTTCTAAGATGAGTCTATTTGTAGGTGGTTTGTAAGCCGAAATTATGTTAATTGAAGAGTTATTCTTAAAGGTTTTGTGGCGGTAGCTTCAAGTTGATGAATGCCTGTTAGTTCAATAGGGGTGGCTACGATGTTTTGCTTTATGATTATTGCAGAACCGCCCCATCCTATTGCTGTCTCTCTGTCCTTCCGAATAATGCGATAGCCCGGAATTGTGGATTTCTCGTTTTGTATAAGGTGGGCTTCAGTAATACACGCAATGTCTATGCCATGTCTTACGAGGAATGATATAAAGGTAGATCTCTGAGTCTTTATACCGTTAGCGTTCCAATTCATTAGGGTTAACTTTTGTAGAGTAGTTGATTTATTTGCCGCCATTTGTGAGCAGCATTGGGATAAGGGACAAGAGGAAGTTTTTGATTTGGTCATAGTAGGGAGTGATTAATGTGAGAATGGACTGGAGGTTTTTTGATAAAGGCGAATCAGTAGTATTTGCGTTGTTGTTGATGTTCGTGATGGGATGGGAGGGATGAAGGTTAGTTTTTACTGCTTGGACATAGTTTGAGTTGGCAGTGATGTTTCCAGTTGTGGTAGAGTTGGGGTTGATGGGCTGTATTGTGGGCGGGGGTGTTTTTTTGTTAAAGTTTCTTATGTTATTCCTTTGTAGTTGGCGGTGTGCTCACCTCCACAGTTTACACAGTTAGGCTTAACTTTGTTAGTTTTATTGCATTTGGAAAAATGGTGTTGCTGAGGGCATTTCACTATTTTTTTATAAAATTATAATTATACTACTAATTGTATGTTTCTTTCAAACTAAAAGTTAAAATAATTAAGAAAAAACATATTTTGTTTCTAAAGCAAACAAAAAGTATAAACTAGAGCAAAATTTAAAAATTGAGAAAGACATACTAAATACCACTCACCTTTAGAACTAATTAACTATTAGAAATGTTATTTTAACAATTAGGTTTCTGTTTACCTCTAATAAAAGCCGTAATATGCCATTACTTAAAATGTTAATTTGTCAAAGAGGCATAGTAAACTTTACGCATCTGTAAAATTGTTTCTCAATAGCTTCCAACTATGCAAACAATTAAATAGGGTTAACTACCGAAATGCGCATACACAATCGCAGTAATGATGTAACCGCAAATTGAGCACGTAGAAATTTGCGTAGCCGTAGAGTCAGTGCTGACCTATTTTCAGAGCAAACAGTAAAATGTTGAAGATTTACGTGCCTATTATTATTTACTTTTCATATATCTTAGGTTGAAACAACAACAGCAAGCTTATTTACATTTCTTCGTATTCCAAGTGAATGCCTGAAATGGATTTGTTTGCGTAAATACAAGTTGTTGCCATACGATTCAACCGATATAATTGCAGTATATAAATTCTACTAATTTGAATTTAAATTTGTTACGCCTTAAGCGAAGAAACTATGTAACATGAATAATATATTTTTTTGCGTTAAAAAAATATAATGCATGTATGTACGTTTTTTTAATAATTTTTCCAATGGACTGTACTTTAATAATACTTAAAGGATCATGTGATGAACATGCCAAAACAAAATTAGTTTTTAAAAACTTTTTACTACGCTAATTACTCTTTGTAATGCTGTAGAATATTATAAATTTATAAGAAGTAGCTGCTTATCAACAAAAATTTTTTCAAAAACTACATTAATTTTAGTTGAAATAGTAGAAAGTAGAATTGATTGAAAAGGTTAATTTGTAGCTTCTTTACATTTTACATTTTCTTGTTGTCTAACTAACAAAAACGATTAAATTTTAAGCATTAATAAACTCTTTTTTCAATTTTTTATTATATTTCAGTTTTTAGTTGGATTTAGCATAGAAATAATCCCTACCGTAGTGCTCCTTGTATCATAATTCTCAGAAAATTTTATTATTTTTTAGAAGAATAGGAGCAAGTAGATAATTTGGATTCATTTTTAATTTTTATTATTAAGGTAAATATTTACAACCTGCCAATGATGGCTATAAGTAAATGTGCTTAAAGTACAATACAGGAGGGGAGATGGTATCCAGCGATAACACTCCCGATAAATTAGCTATTGATTATTGTTGATTTAATATATCTGTAGGCCACTGTTTTTTAAGTCTTCTGATTTCAGGTTCGCTGTATAGTTGTCTGGCTTCTTCATTGGAGTGATCAGGAAGCCGTTCGAGGTAGTTCCTTGTTAATCTGATAATTTCTTCTTGCACAAACGGGATTCCAGAATCTTCGTGCGTAATTTTAGTATTAGAACACCCCCAAAGCTGGACACCGTACGTCCAAATAGGTTTTAATGATACACTTGTAGAGGAGTAATTTATTTTCTGTTGACAGTTGTGATTTGCGACCTAGGAGCCAGATCATTTGACGAATTTTTAGGTTTATGTGGGTTTTCTTAGCAGAAATGTGTGCCTTCCATGTAAGTCTATGGTCAAGTGTTAATCCCAAGTATTTGACTTGAGTAGATACAGGTAACGGCTCGTCGTTTATTAAGACTGCAGGACAGATAGTGATCCTGTTCGTGAATGTGACTTGAGTGGACTTTGTTTGGTTTACTTTGACTTTTCATCGTTTCAGCCAAACTTGCAATTGATTAAGATGCGTTTGCAGATTTTCAGATACAATTTGTGGGTCTTCGCTTATGGATAATAGAGCGGTGTCTTCGGCAAAAGTAGCGATTGTAGTAGTATTTGTAGTTGGTATGTCAGCCGTAAATATCAAATAAGGAAGCGAACCAAGGACACTACCTTGAGGGACTCCTGAGCTCATGGCGTAATAGTTTGAGGTTGCTGTATTAATTCGTACTGGAAAGTATCTGTCTGTGAGGTAATATTTTAAAATAAGATAATGAGGTGTGGGAAGGAAGGATTTAAGTTTGTATAGGAGTCCGTCATGCCATACACGGTCGAAAGCTTGTTCGATATCTAAGAATGTGGCTGTACATAGTTTTTTCTGTTCAAGGCTTGTGAGAATAGTTTTGACATTTTGTTGTATTGTTGAATGACTTTCTCGAAAGCCAAATTGATGAGATGGTATTAATGTGAGTATTTCAGTATCTGCAAAGATTCGTTTAAGTAGGAGCCTTTCAATAATTTTGGACATGATCGGGAGCAAACTTATTGGCCGATACGAAGTAACTCTGTTTGGAGGTTTATTTGGTTTATTGATCATAATTATTTGTGCAAATATGCTAATCTGAGGACACTATTATAAATTATGGTTAACAAAGCAAGTCCTTTTCTGGGTAGTTGTTTTAAGATCTGACCAGTAATCAGATCAAAGCCAGGTGCTTTGTGATTGTTGCATCTTGAAATCATCCCTTTAACTTCTTTTGGAGTGAAGAATTTAATCGGCAGCATCATCGGGCAAGGAGCGTCCAAGGAGTTTCTAACGAGGTCGTCATCATTATTATTATTATATTCAGGTGCGCTAAAGACTTGTGAAAGATGTTTAGCAAACGCTGAAGCTCTCTTAAATGATTTGCTTGCCTTCCAGATACTGTAGTTGTCTGCTGATAACTTAGTGATGTACGAATCGAATGTGACATTTCCAGTTTCGTTCAGAACTATTTTTAGTTGTCGTGTTAATCTATTACATTCATTTTTGTCTCTAGGGTTGCAGCTTCTTTATTCTCTGGTTTCTGTCCCAGTTTTTCAGGGGGCGTGGCTATATGTGCTGCTGCCTGTATGATTTGTGTGAGGTGATGTATTGCGTTATCAATATTTTCCGGTTGTTGTAAGCGAATATTCAGATTTAGGTTGTTATGTACATAGTTTTTAAATGTATGCCAGTTGGTTTTTGATGATGTTAACTTTGGAACTTTAGGAAGGTTTATTATGTGAGTACTAAGTGTGGCGATTATTGGTGAATGATCAGTGGAAAGGTCCCAGGATGCTTCTATGGTAATATAATTAGGTGTTATACCTCGAAGGACAAAAAAGTCGAGCAGGCCTGGAATTTTATTTGCGTCTGTTGGACAATATGTGGGTTGTATTTTTGTCGTACATAATCTTGAACCCCAGTGTGTATGCTTAGCATTCCAGTCTCCTCCAATGATGAATTTACCTGCTAATTGCCTGAAGACATCTTCATATTCAAGTGTGCTTATTCCGTACCTTGGTGAGCTGTACATTGCAGCAATGTTAAAGGGCCATGGTTAAGCAGTAATATGGATTACTATAGCTTGTATTTTGTCAGTTTGAAGGTTTGTTTCCTTGTGGTGTGGAATAGTATTACAAATTATTATGGCCAAGCCACCATAAGCCGTTCCATCAGCGTGGTTGGTGCAGTGTAAGGAATAATGTGGAATATTGAACATTGTTCTGTCGGTGAAGTGTGTTTCTGATATAAGAAATACATCTATTTTGTTTTGTTGTAGAAAAGTTATTAATTCTACTTAATGGTTGGCTAAGCCATTTGAATTCCACTCGACAATTTGAATTAATTTAACGTCCATTACTGAATTTAATTAGTACAGTGGAGAACATGCTTAAGATCATGCTGATTCATGAGCTGTGAGAACATTGATTTGAATTCATTCAGGAAAACACTCATTTGAGCTCCTAAATCTGTAGTTTGATTGTTTGGATTTGTACCACTTACTTTTTGAGCGTAGGACACATGATTTAATATTTCTGTATGTGGGTTATTCCCTGATGTATTTTGTTGTTGCAATCGTCGTGGGTTATTTGGGGTATGCAGTATCTGCCCTCTTATTTTGTTTTTTGCATTGAGTAAGTCCCTGTAGACTTTACATCCTTTATAATTAGCGGTATGGTCTCCATCACAGAGTGCACACTTATCAGCTGTGTCTTTAGGTTTTTTGCAAGCGGGTGTTCTATGATTTCCTCCGCATTTAACGCATTGAAATGGCCTGGTGCACCTAGTGCACTGAATTATATTTATTTTTTTATGTGGTGGTTCTATAACTATTTTCATGTTATTTAAAAGCTAGATTTCGTATACTTGTTCGTGATTTTGCTTTGGTTCGAGGTCTATATAGAACATCATTAGAGGTTGTTTAGTTACTCTGTGTCTAATGTTTATTATGTTACGCACCATGTGTTCGTGCTTTTGTAGTTCCTGGATAATTTCTTGGATTGGGACTGAGTACGCCTTATCCCGTTTCATTTGATTAGTGTGGTGAACTATTTTATTGTCGTTTAGATGTCGTACAAGTTTTCTGTAAGGTTTGGGGTTTTAAGTGTTTATTTTTATCGTATTGTCTTGTAATGTGGTGCATTGGTATGTTTCGGATTCTGTCGCGTCTGTTAGATTTTTGATAATTTTATTATAATGAGTGACACCATAAATAAAAATCAGTGGTGGTTTAGGTATTGTTGGCGTTTTGTTATTGGATGCGGTATTATTGCTGTTATTATTTTGTATATTATTGTCTTTTTGTAAAACGCTAAATTTATTGCTAGTACTCACCTGTTGAGTAGCTGGGATAATTGTTAGAGAGTTTGGATTCCTTTTCCGTTTTTTGAGTGGTCTGACAGTTTTCCAATCATGAACTTCTGATGCTTCTGTGTCGGTATTTTCCATTGCAGACTCATCACTTAGTGGCAAAGCCTGAATGTGGGGATTCGTTTTATAGGTGAGGTTGTTGCAGATTTATGTTAAAATTGTGTTGAGTGTTTGGAAATGTTTGTATAATTGGCTGATATTGATTAGAAGGCAAGTTATTTGATACATTTTGTGAAAGTGGCAGTGGCTTTGATTGGGAATATGCATTTGAGATTGGTATTGTTGCTGTTGTTGGCAAGGGTATTGGTATTGCGGGGGTAAAGGCTGACCGGTGCTAAAATTATAGGATTGTGAATTATTCATTTCGAGCGATGAAATAAATTATTTAACACACAGCTGAAGTGTTACAATGTTTCTATTAAATGTACACACACAATATCGCAGGCGCGATAAGAGCCAGGCCTTGCGACCGAACTAATCACCACTTTGCTTCAGCCAGAACTGACACGATGTTTACAGGCCGAAAGTCAAATGACTACTATAATTGGGATTTATGACTATAAAAATAGAGTAGCGCGTAGAAGCAACCACAGCACAACTAGGAGGTACTATACAAAGAGAGACGCACACGAATAAAGCAATTTCTGGGACACTTTACTGTAAATGGGTAACATTGTTGTAGTAGGTAAGACGCAACAGTGCTCCCATGGATACGACCACCCCATAAGATACAAAACCCATTTGAATTAATAATACATTTTATTAATTAGTAACCATTACATTTAGCATTGTTTTTTATAACTTCAAATATTAGGGATGGAATAGAATTATAGAGCATCCTTAAATAGTCGATGAAAAGCTCAAAACAACTTTGTTTAAGTAGCTGATATAATTTTTGAGAATAACAACTAAACGGTTTAAGATATAAATGAAATTTGCGTTACAACCAACTCCAAATGTTTTCCCTGATGTTAAGGTCGGTAAAGAGTTACTCGGAAACGTTCGAATGCTGTTCTTGAAATCAGTGTCAAGCAATGCAAAATGAATACTGAGATAATTTTTTGACCTGCCATTGCATTTGAAAATTTTTTTTTCACCTGTTATAGCAGCTTCATGTACTTTTCTGAGTCCTACCTGTATATCAGTGTTAACAAATTAACGAGTCTATTACAAGATTTAGCTACCCATACATCAGCTCACCATCGTGACAAAATCGCTTCCTTTTTACGTAGATCATGCCAGTAAAATAAAAATTTGTCCGGTCCATCTAAACTAATTCTTTCTTGTCGATAAAATTAACATTTGGCCATTTAGAGAACAATAGGAGACACAGTGCAATCCGAAGAGCAAGCTGTTGTTGAATTTTTCCATGTCTCAATAGTGAACGGTTCTTAAGTAGCTTCTAAACTATTTTTACTGTCGTACCTTTGTTCTTATATTACTGCAATAATAGCTCAATTCAGTCCGACCTTTACTCTCAATTAGACGAATTTTCTACGCTCTTTTTCCATAATTTTTGGGATCTCTGATGAAACTGATCACAACTTTACTGATTTGCTTGGCTGTCAAAAATTTGTCCACCTATTTTAGCACACAATTCACTATGTTTTTGATTTTTTTGCTGTTACGTGCTTGTTACATAAAAACTGTGCACCAACCATATCCAAGTAGCTGGGTATTCTTATACGTATACAATGCTTACGTCAGATACTACATAATACACTACTGTTTATTGCATCACCAAGAAAAATGCAAATTTATTTAACAATATAAGACAAATAAATAATTAAATTTACAAAACATTTATGTGTAGACATTTACATTTCTTCAATAATGTATGGCGCTACCTTGGACTCTTGTGACTCTTGGACTCTTCTTAGCACACGAGTGATCGAGCGTTATCTTGTTGAATGATTGCTTAGGAAATCCTTTAAAACATTAAAGTATCACAGGTTGTAAGAACGCTTTGATGTAGGTCTTACTGGTAATGTTGCCTCTGAATCTAACTAGAGGTAACCATAGTTGATATACATATGTAGTCTCCTTACTCCATTTTTACCCTTTTCCAATGCATATTAATATCCGACGGTTTCAGTTTAAACAAAATCAAGATTTATGAAACAACACGATTCTATGCCACTCGTGTATTTACAGATGCCTTTTTGTTGCCCATTGTAACTTTCGTTGCAATGTAGAAAAGAGTAGCCCCAAGAAAGGACATCGTGCTGTTATTCCCGCTGTAGGTAACCAACGTCTAACATAGGAAGCAGACAATTGGCGTCATGCAATAGTCCATTATTGTTACGCTGGAAGACTTGAAGTTGCCGTACACCCTGTAATCGCAAGCCTCTAAAGATAACGATCTTCCCGGTTGATTGTGCTGCATACTTCAGTCTTTGCAAATGATTAACTTTTTAGAGCCTATTTCTTGTAAAGAAACATCCCCTTTTTGTAGGCCAACTATTACACTGTGTAAGTTACCTGTACCAAATTGGAATATCTGAAAATACTTTTAAATGCTTTCCCTAGACTTCTATCTAAAAAACGATATAACCAAATCTCGGATAGACATAAACATATAATAGTCATCAAATTATAATGTGTTTATTTTAATATAACAGTTTCAATGCAATATAATTTGTTTTTAATGGTGCTAAAATTTTCATAAACAGCGCTGTAAGCTACTATTGGAATGGATGAGGCTCTAACGTCCCGCGTGGGAGCCTGCGAACTGAGAAGTTAAGACTCTCATATGTTCGACTTTACTGCCCGGTCGTCGCGCAACATCTCTGATGGGGGACGCCGTGGCAACCACCGCGCCCTAAACGACCACTATTATTACCTCTTGTTCCAGTGAACGCAGATACTCTATTATTTTTCATGACTGAGTATTCCATCCCTGGCAGGTATCAGAGAGCTCCGGCAATGAAACCCAGGTTCGCCCGCATCGCAGTTTGCGCCTCAATCGCTTGAACCACTCTAGAGTTTACAAGCTATTATTGCACAATAATATGTATTATTTGATACAATAGGGCACTAGAAATCTGCAGTACTATTTAATAAATAAATTATACTAGAATTTGTTGTAAGTTTAACAAGAATATATTAGTCGTTTTTATATTTTTATTTTATTTTATATTACATTTGAGCAACTTGATTCACAAGTTAAACCGCATTGTTTTTGCGATAATTTTTAACGTTTCGCTATCTACTTTGATGTCATTTTCCAAAGAATTTAGCTTTTCACTAGAGGTCTAGATCTGCTCATTTTCTAAGAAGAGCTATAAATTTGTGAAGGAAACTTAACTTTTTTTTACACATAGGAATGTAAATGAAAGTTTGGCGGGAAATGTTTATAGATTTGGAGATGCTACATAAATGACAGTTTAGAGTTTTTATATGACAGATAAGTGTAAGGATATCTCAAGCGGACATGAAAGGTTTGCTATGATGGGCAAAAGTGGGGAACCCATTGAGAAACCGTTAGTTTGACGATACAGTTTATTTTGAAAGGTAAAATATTGAATGAACAATGGTCAATTAAGGAAAGGATATCGTTCTCTATAAGTAAAATATGTGTGAGGACTTAGGATTTGGAGTATTGGTATGTGATTATAAATATATTTTATTTTTACGCTTAACCCCCATTAAAATCTGATTGAATTTATATCAGATCATTATATTACGAAATCTATTTACCTTTTGAAGGCCTTGCCACAAGAGATTATTAATATTATGGATTATATAGTCCAATCTGTTTTTTAATGAGTTTTTACAACTTATTTCTACGTTTTCTAAAACAATAGATAATCATATATTCAACATTTCTCGTTGCCTTTTCAAAATTTCTTTAGGGGCATGCTATAGTGTAGCTTTGATGATAAGTTTTACTGCTCTTCAGAAACTGTTGTTTTGATATGTCTTTTTTTTAGGCAACCGATATTTATTTTGCAAAATAAGCTTAGTGTAGACACTTCATTTTTAGCTATATATTCAATTTTTCTTCACACAATGAACTTCTCTTGAAAAAAGTAACAATTTTTTTATTATTTAGAAACTTAAATTCGTAAGATTTTCATTCTATATAATCTTATTTGTGGGGTTGCGTAATAATGTGTTAAAAATAATGTAACTGAAAATAACATAATTTACAATTTCCTATCCCTATATTTTTATCAGTATAGACTTGTTTATAAAAACTATAAAAAGCGAATTGCAAACAATACAAGTATTTTGTATTTCACAGTACCTAAAGATTTTTGTAAATTTATAATAATTTATTATAGTACCAGGTAATTAGGGAAGCTCTGAAAATAAATAAACAATTAAAATAACATTGAAGTATAAGAAAACTTAAATTTATTTACATGAAACTTGGCACAGAGTACTGAGAATGATGGTATTCAATATAGCCCCCATTAATGACCACGACCTTCTCGAGCCAGGATCTAAATCTGCTGCAGGAAATTTCTATCTTATATACATGTATCATTGCCTCCATGATGTGTGCCCTTAAGTTGTCTTTTGTGTTATGATGCTTCTCATTGGCTTTCGCCTCCATCATGCTGCACACGTAGTAGTTAAGGGGATTTCAGTCAGAGCTGGAGGGTAGCCACAAATCGGGGAAACAGTGATAATAAAAAATGTATATAGTCATGCCTGATTTTGCCTTGCTTTGTAAACTAAAGGGTAGTCTTGGTCCAGCAGTCGCTTGTAGCGCGTTATATGGAGTACTTTTATGTCTTTCTCTAAGAAGTGAGGTGCTACGATATACCTATTCACAAGTTACAGTATCAAAGACAAATGCTGAAAACTTTGTATGCTTGACGTAAGCACTACAGAGGAATTTTGGCGGATCCGACGATCATTTTGTAGATTCACTTTCCTGTCCTGAAGTTCTTGAATTTATTTTTATCTAAAAAGCTACCATACTTGATGTAGTTTAACAGTCCTGTCTATTTTGCTTTTCTTAATCAACAGTTGGCAATTCCTCAAGACAAAATATTTGTAGTGCAAGTTCTATTGCGATGCTAGACTGACCATCAACCTCACTATGCTCATTTCTTTTACCAGATCAATCAGCTATCTTTGAATTTGCCTATAAATTGATCAAATCGCTTGCTGATGGTCAAATTTACTATATCTCTTAGGTCCGTCGTAAACTTAGGCCTTTTTTGGCCAAATTACAAAATAATTTCTATTGTCAATTTTTTGGCGCAATGGATTTGATTATAACAGCTGTGCTACGGTATAGAATACTACAGCATTCTCAGATCATTTTATAGACAATCATAAGTTGCTGATTATGTGAAGCTAACTTGTTGCGTTACTTAATATGACATCCGCAAAAGACGACCTTCGGATTTCTTTTATTTAGACGACCCTGTAATATTTACAAGTTTGTTTTGTCGAACGCACATTTAGTCATCGTTAAAGTTGGTCAATAATTGCTTTTTCAAACAAAGATTATTTTGGTTTTTAATCTGTCTATGTATTGGTTGTATGTATACCTTTATTCAAAGAATATTCTATTCTTTATAACCCTGTAAGTACCAAACAAACTAAATAACTGTTGTGAACAAATTTACTTCAGGCTAATTCTTGAGGACTATTTTGAAAATCAATATTCAGGCTTTAATCATCATGCTTAACAGACAGTTTTAATAATTCTACGTGATAATGCTTGTATGGAACAATTTTTCTTGCTGTTTATCAATCTCTGTTTGATATTGGCCCTTCTTGATTACATCAAACGAAGATTAAATTTAATAGACGTTTAGATGTGCTGCTGCCATTTTCTTGAAAAATAATAGTAAATTTTAAATTTACGAAACTATGACTTTTTATGAAGTTTCAATTTTTCGCTTTGGTCTTTTATTAAGATCTAAATTATGATCTCATAATATTTCAACCATACGTTTAATAACTTTGTATTTTTCTCATTTGTTTTACAACTGTGTTTATTATAGTAACAAAGATTTGTTTAAGCTGCGGCCACTTTCTCAATAAATTTTGATTAAATTCCTTGTAAACTTTCCAGCTTATCCTCTAGATATGCAAATTTTTCCACTGCGCAGTTGAATTTAAATCATGTAGCCATATACATATTCATGCTATTCTGCTCTTCTATATATAATTACAGTTTCTAACGATTACTTATAAAAGGCTCTTATTCTTACATCCATGACTGTATTTCCTCACCCGCAACATTAAAATATTTTATTTCAATAGTTAGCTCATTTAAAATTGTTACTAGCTATAGATAACATCACAGTTAATAATTCATTGTAATCATTTTATCCCACATGTATTTAGCAACTTCATAATAACTAATAAATGATAACTCTTTAGCTTACATAATTTCTAGACACTATTTTTTTTGTAACACAATTTCTATTTTTTAAAGTTAGTGTTTGTGTTTGTTTTTACTTCTGAATAAGTTACTTTTATAGAAGTACAATTTTAAAGCCTTAAAAGTCAATACTCTAATATTCTTTATTTTACATGAAGTAATAGTTATCTATACTTCTATTTGCATAACGTATAATCTCTAATTTGTAACAGATTTTTTCCAAGAACACTATGTTAGGATTTGCTTGACAATGTATAGATTATGCAACACTAGCTTTTCTAGGAACTTAAACAATTTGTAAGTTATGCTTGGTAAACTTCTAATATATGGTGAGTTCACTTCTTATTTTATATATTTGATGGCTCCAAGTTAATTGTCAAAAAAATTAGAGAAGGCAACATAAGAATTTTCTGCATGTAATGACTTATTGTTAAAGTCATGACAAGCTATTGCAACTCTGACAATTTATTATCATTTACATTTTATAATCCTTTAAAAAGCAAAGTAAAGTAAATAAATCTTTTTATCATATTTTTGCCTTAATATTTATTACCTAAAAATATTAAATGTTTTAAAATTACCTGCGTATTATGGTAATAAGCACTTATACTTCATAAATTATTTACAAATATTTTACCGCAATTTTTGTTATGTAACATAGTTACACGTAATCAAAAATAACAAAACTACATTTTGTTATATTACCACCTTTATTTAACTAAGATTTTTAATGAAGATTTTATAGTTTCTGGTATTTTTTAATTTATTGAAATGCTAATCCAAAAGTAAAGTGGCCCAGAAAAATCAAGTAGCATGCTATATGAAAATGCTAATTTTTAGTGCAGGAATAAAGTGCTTGCAATAAACTTTCTACGACTATAAAGTTTATAAGTAAATAGATAAAAAGCCAAAATGGGTAGCAAAAGAATCAGCCATAAGCACAATCACAGATAAAAAGGCCAAATTATGCATTAAACGGACGTTAGGCACTTTTTGTTTGAAATAATTATATAAATGAGGCATTTTATTGACGAAAATACAGACACCATTATTCTTGCTCTACTTCCGCTGCTTGTACTGACATGAATTTTTTACTGGCGTAAACTGCTGACAATTCATTTATTAACGTAAATGTGCTGCTACTGTAATCTACAATTTTTTTGTATATTTTATTTAATTTAATTTAAATTACTTTATTGTAATGTTCTTATGATACCTAATTGAAATGAAAAACATGCGCATAGCAAACAAAAAAACAGTCCCATTTAACATAACAGGTGAGTTTTTATAACATTGTTAACAAACAAGCATTTATTAAATTGCTTAAATATCATAAAAATTTGATATTAAAATATAATAATAATAATGGTAAGGTTCGAACTTCCCGCGTGGGAACACGGCTTGTGAACGAAGAGGTTAAGGCTCTCTATGTTCGCTTTCTCTGCCCGGTCGTCGCGCTCCATCTTTGATGGGGGGAGGGGGGTTAATGTAGCAAACCTTAGACTACCGCCATTATTACCCCTTGTTCGAAATCAACGCAGACTCAATTATTTTCAGTTACTAAGTAAGCCACCCATCACGCATCACTCCGGGAATGAACTCGGATCCATCCGCACCGCAGCCCACACCTCAACCGCGGGACCACGCTGGCACTGATATTAAAATATATATTGCAAAAAATAATAAACTTTAAAATAAAATTAAATGAGAAACACCAAAACGTTCACATAATATATAGAATTTGCTACATCAGTAGACATTAGAGCAATAAAAAAGGTTATCACAAACACAATATCTTTAAACTGAAACTTGAATAGTTTGATGTGGTTCGGGGTTTACTTGATTTTGTTCTTATGACGATAGTGTCAAGCTTATAACAAGCATTTAAAAAAATACTGGGGTTAATACTTAAAGCATTACATTATCTGTAACATTTGCAAGAGATACAAATACTTAAAATAATTTTCTTTTAAGAATTAACTATTGTACTTCCATCCCCATGTTTTTTTTACCTGCAATATTATTTATGACCAAATCGGATCTATTAGAGCTAAACCAATCTTTATCTATAAACTAAAACAAATTTATATGTTAATTTTTAATAATGACTCAAACATCCACTTACAATATACATATTTATTTTTTTTCTTCATTCTACTCTATTCTTATGCACTTTTTCCACTTTGTAAATTTTGTAAATTAACTATAACATTATTTTCTATTTGGTGCTAGTACTTATTTTAACATTTCTAACATTGTCTTCCTATTTCGTGTTTGTATAGCTACACCATCTGCACGGACTACAGCATAGTTAATCTTGTTTGTCTTTGTGATTTCAAAAGTTTATATGATTGAGAAAAGATAATTTAAAAAAACTACAGCAGAAATTAAAACGTTTGAATTGAAACCAAATGACAAAAGAGAGAACAAAGTAAAAGTTTTCAAAATGTCTCTCGTTACTCTTGGTGACCACAGCCAATCTCTTCAAAAAATAATCAACAATTTCGTGCTGGATTTCTTTGAAAATCGAATTTACTTGATGACTCGGGTGGTTCACATTATCTTTTGTGAGACCCCATAATAAACAATCGCAGAGCTTCAAATTTAAGCGGCAAATAGACTGGCCAATTAATGACCTTCTATATACTGTAATTGTGAGTGCTCATAAATTCTTTCAATTCATAGTAACACTTTCTATAACGAATTTATTTCAATTTAAATATTGTGTCAAAACAATGAAAAATTAATATCAATTTTTAATTGTTCTGTCACTCAACAGCTGATGAATTTGAATTTTGAAAGCCAAAAATTTTAATTCTTAACAGGCAATCCAGTGAAAAGATGTTCTCTTAATTTCGAGCTCTATTAATACATTTAACATTGATGGGGTTTTTGAACCTTTCGATGTAGTCTTTAGTCGTCTCTATTCATGCTTTATCAGTTTTCTCTTTATCGTTAATTTGCACACTTCCGTTACTCATTTCTCGGCCAAACTATAAAATTTCAAGGGATTTTTTTAAATAAAACTTTAAATTATTAAACTTTTAAAAGTTTCCATAAAAATGAAAAATATGAAGGCTTACGAATGACTGTCTATCTTCCTCAATTTGCTGTTTTGGTCTTTGTCGCACCGGTACCAAAATTAGATTATTCGTGTACTTTCGGAAATCAAATATTTAGCGTTCGGCTAAAACATTGCAGAAAATCAAAAACGTGTTTTGTTCAACAAATATATGTCAATATAATAGATAAATATTGAAAGAATTTTATGGAACGGTCTAGATGGCGCAACTAAAAATTGTATCTTAAATGTTGTTACTTTTCTGAAGTCTGTGTAACATTTTTTAATTGATCTATCAAAGCCGAGTAATATATAAATAAAGATAAGATATAAAAAAGTTAGTATGTTTGTATATATAAGTGGACACTTCGGTAAGAGACAGGTCCACTTCAGGGAAGCGAGCCTGTCTACGCGAGCTTTGCGCCTCTCACTTCCCAATACTAAGAGGGATCCAACTTCTACCCTTTAAATCCTACCTTTAACTTATTTTATTCTATTCCTTCTTATATCGTAGTTCAACCCAGGAAAGCAACGGAAAACTACCTGGAGTATAAATTATATTCCCCAAGATAATCATAATGGTCAACTGTTTTGCGTGTGACATCTAGCAGAAATATTTTTTCTAATTTCTACAGTACATTTATTTATTTCTTCGAGGTTTATGCTTTGCATACCTTTTATTATTACATAATTCTTGTTGATCTATTTGTTTTTCCTTCACCCTAGCATAAAAATACTGTGTCGCTTTTTGACTTATTTTTGTTAATTTTCGTCAAATTTCCATAACTAACTTTAATGTATTTTATACTGTAATATTTAATACAAAACATGGCAAATTTGCATATATATCTATATGTATAAATACTTTAAATAAAGTATTTTTGTTCTACATATTTAAAATCCTAAAAATTCCACTTACTTTCTTTTTATCAATTCGAATTACTAAAATTTATGTTGGTATTGAAATTTTACTTAGAGTTATCAACTCATGTACAATTAATTCATTTATAACTCATACTTAAATTAGTCGACCAGAAAGAACAGATTGGACATTTTAAGATACTTACATTTAAATGGCAATTTACATAGAGTTAGTATTGAAAGCATGAAAAAGAGACCAATTAAAGTTGACATCATTGCACTTTCTTCTTCTTCTTAATAATCAATCCGCAGATTGGTTTGCAACGCTTTATCTGTTTCTGTCGCCGGCCATTCTCTTCATGTTGCTATAACTATCAGTGCCAGCGTATTTTATTGCTTGTTTTATAAATTCAAGCCATGGTCTTCCCTTCCTGGTCTTTCTTGCTTTTTCCCTTCTATCACATTTATTATAAATTGATTATGTCTGTATATATGTCCTAGCCACCTATGTCTTCTTTCTTGTATCAGTTCCCATATATGTCGGTCATCATCGATTCTTTCTAGCACTTCAGCATTTGTAATACGGTCTGTCCATGTTATTTTTAATACTCCTCTCCAGCACCACATCTCAAACGCTTCTATAGCTTTTTTATCCGGTTGGCTGAACGTCCATGTTTCACACCCATATAGAGCTATACTCCATATAATGCTTTTTACTAATCGTTTTCGAAGGTTCAGACGAATATTATTAGAACATAGGAGGTTTCTTTTCCTGTTAAATGTAGCCTTAGCTTGTGAAATTCGTTGCTTAATATCTGTTGTACTTCTTCCATCTTGAGTTATTCTGCTTCCTAGATATTTAAATGTTTTCGCCTGCTTAGTAAGTACGCCGTTCAGTTTGATGTTAATTTCTTCAGGTTCTTTGGAGCACACTAGTATTTCAGTTTTCTTTTTGTTAATATTCATTTTATATTTTTCTTGTAGTATATTTTCCATACACTGTAAAGGTCTATTCAAGTTAGCTTCATCAGGGTAGATGATTGCGATGTCGTCGCGAACCTCAGCATTTGTATTCTTTGTCCATTTACCTTAATACCTGTACAAAACTCTTTGCATTCCTCCATAGCTTTTTCTATATATACATTAAATAGGTATGGTAACAAATTACACCCCTGTGTTACACCTTTTTGTATTTTAGCTGTGTCTTCACTGTTGTTGATTTTTATTTCTGCTTGTTGTTCTTTGTATAGATTGTATATTATACGCCTATCTCTATAATCTATTTGTGCTTTTTTAGTATCTGCATCAATAATTTTTTCAGTTTAAATTATCAAATGCTTTTTGTAGGTCTACGAAAGCAACATATAATTGTCTATTACATCTTATAGTTTCCTCTATTATAATTCTGAGGCATAAAATGACCTCCCTGGTTCCTCGGTTGTTTCTGAAACCAAACTGGTCGTCTGAAAGGTTTGAGTCAATTTCAGATGCTATCCGTTTTTGAATAATGTTGGTAAGTATTTTGGAAGAATGTGATAGAATGGTTAGAGTTCTATAGTCTTCACATTTTTTTTTGATTTCGCCTTTTTTGGTAACATTACCATTCTACTCTTTTGGAAATCAACGGGTATTTTTCCCGTCTCGTAAATCTCTTTAATTAGCAGGTACAAAACGTCCTTGGTTCTGCTATCTAAAGCTTGGAGTAATTCTGTAGGAACATTATCCGTGCCATACGCTTTTTTTGTTTTAAGGTCTTTCAATGCTTTTTCAAATTCTTCTCTCATTATACTTAGGCCTAAAGTATCTTCTTCTACTTGTTCGTTTTCTATTTCTCCTGTGTTTTATTCCGCTTCTCTATACAGTTTTTCAATATATTCTTTCCATCGTTCAGCTATCTGATATTTCTCTATTAAAATTTTTCCGTCTTCTGGCTGTATTGCATTTACTTTCATCTTGGAGTCGCCAAAATATCTCCTAATAAAGCTGTATGCTTTTTCTAGATTTCTTTTATTTAGGTTTTCATCTATCTCGTTACATATATTATTTAACCATTCTTGTTTTGCATCTTTGGCCGCTCTATTAACGGCATTTTTTAAACGGTTATATTTTTCGTTCATTTCCTCGTTTTGGCCATTTTTGTACTTCCTCCTTTCTTTTATTAATTTGATAACATTATGGTTTATCCATGGTTTTCGAGGTGCATTCTTTGGTAACCCTAAAGTATCGGTTGCCGCTGTGGTAATCGCATGTTTTAATTGTTCCCATCTATCGTTAGTTGTAATAGCAGATATTTTGTCATTATTTAGGCTTTTTTTGACAGACGTCTGGTACATTCCTATATTTTCTTATGTTTTTAGTTTTGTTGTGTCCCATTTTTTAGTTATGTGTGGGAGTTGTAAAATTTTTTACAGTTTATTCTGTACTTCATACACACTGTATTGTGGTCGCTGTTTACGTCAGCACCTGGGTATGTCTTACTTTGCATTACTTGTGATTGCTGTTTTTTCACTATTATGAAGTCAATTTGGTATCTGCCTGTATCTCCGGGTTTAATCCAAGTCTTCTTAGCGGTTGCTTAAACAATGTGTTGGTTATAACTAATTCTTTTTCTGTACAAAAATTGTTTCCTTTTTCTTCTCCCATAACTGCATTCCAATCATCTAATATAATTAAATTATCTTTTTTGTTTACGTATTCGAGAACTTCTTCTATTTGTTCGTATACTTCTTCCACTTCTTTATCAGGGTATCCCGTTGTTGGCATGTATTTTTGTATTATTACCAAGTCTTCATTGTTCGTTTGTACCCTGATTAACATTATTCTGTCGCTGTATAGTAAATAGCTTTTTACTCTTTTGCCCCATTGATTTTCTAATACAATTCCTACTCCTGTTGTTCCATCGCAGTGCCCTGAGTAAATTATCCTGTAGTTTTCGCTCCAAAAGTCTCCTTCGTCTTGGCATTTGATTTCACTCATTCCAAGTATACCGATATCTAGTCTTTCCATTTCAAGCTTCACGTTTTCTAATTTTCCACATATTCCCAGCGATCGTACATTCCAATTTGCAATTTGTTTGCATTTATGACATTCGTTCTTTTCAATGAACCCTCCTAAACCAGTCGCCACCCGGAGATCCGATTGTGGGATTATTTTAACTCCGGAAAATTTTGCTTCAGAAGGGGCCATTATTATTTAATTGCATAGTTGCTGCCGTTGAGAAATATTTAATATGGTGGTTTCTTCTTTCCTTCCATATCGCAGTCCAGCAGCCGGCTTAATGAATACCATTTACGCCTGCTAGTGCCTGCTATGTAGCTGTACCAACAAAACTTTGTTTCCACCTACATCCAGTACTGCAACAGCTGCTACCCTACTGCAGTTGTGGTTCGTCTGCCTTTACAGCCGTTGGAGTAGTCACTCTCATCCGCCTTCCAGCCATTGGCCGTTTTACACCTGTAACCCTAGGCAGGGGCGCTTTTTTAATGAGGTATTTACTCCTCCCCCTCCTCCTTTCTCATCCTGACTTGGGACAGGCAACGGTGGAGTTATATCATTGCACTATATTTCGAATAAAAAAATGATCGTACTCTATTTTTGCATGAATAATTAATCGGACATATCTTTCCAGGTTTAGCAGTTTTATTGTCAATAAACCGCAATTTGCTCGCTACCCACAAATCGCAAACCAAAAAATTAAGTCCAAGACTATTAAGATAACTTTATGCAATATACGTTTTTGATATAGGTTTTTTATATTTGTACACAATTTTTTTTCATAATTACTGTTTTAAATTTTTTACATTATTACCTTTAATGCAAAAATATATGAAAACAGAATTTTAGACTAGACATACTAGAAATATCTAGAAAATAAGTTCCATTTTTGTATTATTTTCTTGATTTATTCACACTATATCGTGTAGTGCTTATGCTCCGTGATCTAATAGTAATAACTAAGAAAATTTGGAGACTTGTTGAACTTTAAGTTTGACCTGTTATTTGTTTTTTGGATGCAGGGAACATAAATGGTTAGATAATCGGCAGATAATGGAAAACGCGATAATTTACATGATATTAATCTGTGCTGAAGATCGTCTCCGGTGATTAACGATTTAGTACGTTTAGTTATATAGGAGATTATAAATAGGCAATCGCTATGACCTCACTTTCTCTGCAATTTCTAAAGTTTCTTTAAGCAAAGTTTGCAGCACATACGGCACCTTTCTACGAGAAAAAAATGCAACACTGAAATTGTAATATAATAAATTGCGAAAACTGTGTAGAAAGTGATTGTAAAATATCATTAAGCAGCATTAAACATATTCTACAAAAATATTTCTGTTTTTAATAGCTCATTGGAATTTACTTTCCAAATATTTCTCATAGAAAAACATAAATGGCAATTAAACAATAAATGTAATTATCCAAAAGATAGAGGAAACTGGCCTAAAGTAGCATATTACTTTTATAAGAAAGCGTTTTTTCAGAAATTGAATAAAGATTTAAGTATTATGTTTATTTTAATAAAATACGTGAGTAATTATGTCAAATAGAATTTTCTACTAAAAAATGTTTAAATTGGCATTGCTTATGGACACCAAACCAAATGGTAAGTAATAATTATATATAAATTCCAATATACATATTTATAACATCATTGTTGAATTAATACAAATACATACAAAAACACTTACTTCACAAATAAATTTTAATATAAAACAATATAATAATATTAATAAAAAATGTTAATAACTTTAGTTTTAGTACTATCTTTTATTTAACATTCGAGAATACTTAAAATAATTAGAAATGACAGACTAGAAAGAGTAGTAAATATTAACATGTCGAAAGCTTAGATTCCCTGTTACTTACAGTATTACCACGTTGGGGAGAAGTTCTGTCGCAATTGCAAAGAATCTTATTTTAATGGACATTTTGATTCAAAAACAACAACTATTCTTTAAAATAAAGACCATCGTTCTCTATGACCTCCTGGCATGCTTCTTTAACTTCATCCAAAGTCTGGTCTGTTCGGTCAGCTCGTGTGAAACTTGTTAGGGCTTCTTGTGGACAAAGTGAAGATGCTAAAGATACTCTCTTCTGGTCTACTACAAGCTCTTCAGCCAAATTCCAATTTCTTAAAGATACTTTAGCATTCAAAGAGCTTTGCAAGTTTTCGTCATCCAGAACAGATGGTCGGTCAGAATGTGGCTGGTCTTTATCTTGTCCCGGTTCTATTCAGCATCACAAATCTCTTTTTTACTCGCTCTCGACAAAGGTCGTAGCTTCCAACAATAACGCATTAGGTTTCGTAGTTTAGCTTTATTCATCTAGAATTAAAGAAAATGCTAACAGAGATATTATAAATACCAAACATAACACAAATTGCACAAAAACTAAATTTTTTGCAAGTATGACACAGCTACCTCCTCCACCTAATAATGTGCCGACTAATTAAAAACACAACAATTACAAACATTACTAGAATACCACAATTTAGTACCGCTAAGAACAACAAAGGTACTGTGCACAAATTATATTGTGTTGATAGAGAATTTACCGATAAAATGCAAAAATTATTTAATATATAAAACGACAAAATCAAAAGACTAAAAATAAAATTAAATATATACAAAATTAAACTCTAATAGTAACTACAAAAGTAAGGAAATCATATAAAAATTAGGAAAGTAACATGAAAAATCAAGATTTAGACATGGATGAAGTGTTAAATACTTAGAAAGTTATAATATAAAAAATTATAAACAGTACAAAAACGGATAGAAACTTATAGCATGTGTTAGACAATAATAAAATAGAGAAAAACATAATAAAGTATCAAAACATAAACGGAACTAAGAAAAAGTATATGAAATTAAAACAAATACTATATAAATAATAAACTTAAAAGATAAACAAATTAGGAATAAGGTAAAAAATGTGGATAATTGTAATTAAAAAAATTAAAATCTTTTTATTTCGTCTTTGATCAATGGGACCTTGAGTTCGTGATATAGTGCTTCATTACAGATGTACCATTTCGCATTTTCTAAACTGTGTAGAGTCTTGGTTTGAAATATTTGCATAATTTCAATATTAACTGTTTTTGTGTAACCCTAGATTTAAATTCACGCAGAGCGTAATTATTTTAAAAAATGACTACAATAAACAATGGTTTAAGGTGTCGAAATATTATTAAAATCGGGTTCTATCACCGTTTAATCTGTCAAAAGAGTATTTTGCACTGACTTCGACCTTTTACAGCCCTTCTTGAGCCCCTGACATCCGTATAATTCAGAAATTCCACGATTTTCTTTTTCCTTCGAAAAGAACAATCTGCGCAGTGGCGATCGCGCTTGCTATAAGTTCGGCCCAAGGATAAAACCATTAAGAAATCATTGTGTTCTAGTAAACAACTTCCCCACTTTTCAAAGTATTTGAATCGGTCAGGCGCGATTGGTGACATTTAGAAAACCGGAAAAACTCGAATTTCGCGTAAATGCCATTTTTAAAAATTCGTATCTGAGGAAGTTTGGGTCCAATCGGGCTCAACTAGGACGCATTTTTTCGTCTTGAGCCTACTTTCTGCCTATTACGTCTAAAATGTTTTCGCGTGTTGCTGTAATCTGGGTCAATTTTCAAGATGAAAGAATTTGGTGTTTTATGTTCTCAAATTTCAAGCTGCCAAGAAAAGAGGGCACGTACAAATAGACCGGACCCAGATGGCATGAAATTAGACTCACAGACGAAAAATGCTTCCTATTTAAGCCCGATTGAAGAAACTTCCGAGATATGGATTTTTAAAACAGCAAAATAAGGGTAATTTTCAATTTTCAAAATTCATATCTCTGGATCGGAAGGGAGGGCTAAAATTGAGGATTTTATTTTTCACTACCTACTTTTAGCTCCTAAAATTTGAACGAAATTGGAGACCCTCGCGCACCGTATCTTCGAAAATTATTGAGATATATATATATATATATATATATATATATATATATATATATATATATATATATATATATATATATCTGGAAATACCGCACCACACTGTTGCTTTTGAACTGTGGAAAGGCTTTTGATGTAGTTCATGTGGGTTCTTCGACGCCCATTACCAACAGTTCTGTACGTTAACGTAACCGTCTAAATGAAATGGGCTTTGTCGCTCATAAATATTGTGACATCTGCGTCTTCCGCAAAAATACCGTCCAAAATGCGACAAAATTCTCTGCGTTGCACAAAATTTCTTTCACTTAGCTGCTGAACAATCATTATTTTGTACGGGTGCAATTTAAGGTCATCATGTAAGATGCGATGAAGCAAACGACGTGACATACCTAGCGATATAGCCTGTAGCCTAGCTGATCGTTTCGGACTAGCAAGAATTGCTGTTCTCACTCTGTCTACATTTTCCAGATTTCGAACTAAACGATGAAGACCAGGTGGTTTCTTTTTCATCACAGACTTCTAAACACTGAAACCCATCCGAGTATAGTGTTTCGATCTGGGACTGCATCTCGACGTCCGACATTAAAATTCCGACGAAAAAGACGTTGAACCGTGACCATAGAATCATTGTTTCTAAAGAACTGCTCGGCACCAAACACCCAATGCTCTATGCTCCAACGCTCCATAGCCACTGAAACTGCAATGTCTGAGCAGTCTGCCAACGGTCGCTCAAGGTTAATACTCGTCGCCGAGTATTAGTGGTTTAAAAAACATGCGTTTCCTCTGCTCCAGCCTATAGATACATGCCAAGATACATAACTTCTTAACGGATTGGAATTTGTATGTTATTTAATGTGATTGGCGAGACAATGTCTCCTTTGTAGTAAATGTTATGGTCGTGAATTTCCTCTCGTTGATTTTTATACGCCACTTATGTAACCACTGTCGCGTTTTATTGAAAGATCTTGTATATTTGCGGCAGTTTCTATAGGATTTATATGCGAAACTATAATGCAGTATCATCTGCCAATGTGACAGTAAATATATTCTCGTCGCATAGCAGATCAACTGCAAATCTTGGTTCTAGAGACTAGATTGGCTGTCTTCATATTTTATTTGATAATCTTATTTAGGTATTATTTTATGGGTGGATAATATTGTGGGATGACTGCTTGGTTTCAAATAATAAAACTACGTCAAAAGCCTAATTCACGTCTAAAAATATTACCCACAATAATAATTTCTTCAAGATCTCTTTCGATCACGTATACCGATATGAATTTGTAAATTAATTTGAGTCTGAACCCAAATTAATGTTGAGAGATCAATCTATGTTGGCTTCTTTAGCTGTTTGTACAATTTAGTGGAAGTGTTATTAACCTATATGAAAAACTTCTAGTGGGGTTTTCCTGATTCTTTGAATTAAAATTATTTGTCCAAATTTGGGAAAGTACTATAATCGTAGTATTGCATTAAATTTTTGCAGAATTTTGCCTTTCTAGATAATTTTTTAACAGTTTGACAATAATAAAGATCGAAACCTACGCCTTTTTATAAGGTTTTTAATTTTTCCACTTTATTTTGTTAGATGTAAAGTGTTAATTGTATTGGAGCATGTAGATATTACAGTTTTTTCTTTTTTTGGAATGTTGCTATTGAAGAATGTGATTGAAAGTGCTAGAAAGTGTTCAACCTATAACTTTGATTTTTCTTCGTCTACTCTTGCCCATGTGCCGTCAGTTTTTCGAATAGGTAAAATGGAATTTCTGGGGTCTTTTAAGTTTTTTTTTTATATAAAACAGCCGTTATATGGAGACAGCGACAGATTACTTAGATATTAATTAAATGTTTTATTTTCCAATCTTTGAATATGTTTCTCAGTTTCCTAATTCATCTACTCAATCTATTTTTAATATTGCGGTGTCTGATAAGCTGCCCAATACTCATGTTTTTTCGTTAATTCTTGTTCTGATATAAAGAATAATTATAAACAATAATTTTATTTCCGAAATTGGATAGAGTAGAATACAAGGATGCATGTTTATTTATATGTTATAAATAACACGTTTCACTGTAGTAGCATTTTATCTTCTGTTTTTACTGCAACTTTAATAATTATATTAGCTGTTAAGTATTCTCTAGAGACTTCCCAACTTGTTTTTTGATTATAGAGGTGCTAATAGGTGACTAATCCAATAACATATTAAAACAAGAGTCTACAATAATTTGAAGACAATTCTTTTGCAATGAATAAATCTACAGCATCTAGTGTTTTGTTTAAATCTGATAAACATTAAGTTAACTAATCAATAAATAGTTGGTTAGAGTTATTTGCTGTATAGTTCCTTCCTAAAACCCCAGAAAGAAGGTTGCGCATTAAAGTCTACACAGACTATAAATCGATTGTCTAATTTTTGAAAGATTGTCTTATAATTATTTTGCTTAATAGAATAGGCAACAAACTGCTGTTAGCAAGAGCAATTCCTTACTACTCTTAATGTAAACGATTGTCGCTTGTAGATAATTCGTTGCAAACTTCTCCATCTCATAGTAACACATTTTGTTATTAATAATCATAGCAGAGCCAGCATGGGGGTGATAATATGTTTTATATTTGTGGATGTTGAAGTATGTTTCAGAGATCAACAAAAAGGCAATCTTCATTAAGAAATAGCTAGACTTCTAGACGATATTATGCAATTCGATTGACTTTCCAAATTACTGATTAAGGATCCCCATTACTAGAATCTATTAATTAGTGCATTTAATAGATATGGCATTTTACTTTTCTGACTTACGAGATAAGTGAACATTGTTGATAATGATATCTTTATTGTAACTTTTTCGTGTTTGACAATTTTATTGACCTTGAAACATGTGAGTAGTTACTGTTGTTAGGGTAACCATTTATTACTCTTGATGTAGCATTTGGTGTGCTGTGAGATCTTGTAACAACTGCGAATTTATGTATGTTGTAATTATTAGTATTTGCTGGTATGTGGGTCTTGATAAAACACATATTCGGTAGGGGTAGTTTATATATTATTTACGCTGTAATGTATTATTTATCTATATTTAACACATCGGTAAAGTGTTGTGCAGTAGATTTGACTGTGACCATACATTTGGCATCGCATACATTGTATAATTGTATTTTTATTTTAATGTTCTATACTTATTTGTTGGTATTATTAGTGTTTTGTATACCTTTTTTCGCAGCAGGTTCCAAATCAATAAAATACGTGACAGTGGTGCTTTTTTAACTCTAAACCTAATTATTAGTGATGTTACATATCTTACAACATAAATTATTTATTTTTTCTTTATTTCCTTAATACTCACAAAATGCTGATATTTTATAATAATTTGGTAAATGTCCTTTAATCTATAAGTGTAATAAACATTATATTTAGTTTTAAGATGTGTGACTAATTTTCTTCAGATCTGTGGTGTGTATGTAAATTTTTCTTGTATGATTTGCTGGTATAGTATTGTTTTGTTTCCAATGCCTTGGTGAAATTATCAATAATTTCTCATTAGTTGTTATTACTACTTTGTATAATTATTGGTAATGTTAGCCAGAAAATTATATTTATTTTTATTGATTAACAAGTTCTTGTTTTCTTATTGTTTGGTACGTTCTTGATTTATGAATTTGCATTTTCTAGATGGTGTAATTATTTGTCATTTTTGTGGGTTTATTATTACTCCTCTTTCACTTTCCTTGACGATTATCGGCTCATTAGTTTTTATTCCTTAAGGCTTTGGAGCTTGATTTTGATCAAAAGTTAATACAAATGTGGGTACGTATTGATGTTTTAGAAAATCTGGCCCATAAGGTTAGCTTTGTACATTAGTACTGTGTTACTTATGTAAATGTCGTAAATACGATGTTTGAAACTGTTTATTGAATTTTTTATGTCTGCTATTGCTGATTGCAAGGAAATTTTTGATTTAATTAATATTATTTATATTGTTATTTTTCACTTTAACTTTTACGCTTAACAATTTGTCTTATCTGATTTAGGTCAGGTCAGACGCTTGTAATAACTTGCGTCTACATTCATACAGCACAAACACAGGCCTTCCTTACCAACTACAGAAAATAAAAGAAATTAACTTACTCGAAGCTCTACAGGGGCTTAAGGAATAATAAAATAAACAAGATAATCGTCGTCATTTTCTTTATTATTAAATTTTTTTGATAATATTTTGGCTTTAGTAAATCTATAGAGATTCAAGCAGAATGCCCTAAAGAGTTTGATTTTATAACTATAATAAGCAAAAAAAATAAATTACACCATATAACTTAGTATATTGCAAAACTGTCTAATTTTTGAGGCTCAAAGTACCTGTTGCGACTTAACTGTTGCACGATAGGTGATGCAACTTAATTCATATAAAAGACATAAAAATGGCGTTTTTTCAGTACTTTTATTTCTTGGATTTCCTTGAAAATATCCATGTTAAATAAATTTAATTTTTTATATAACGGACTGCTTTTATACGTTTTCTTTTTTCAGAATTAGCAATACTATTTTTTCCGTATTTTCAAGTATATTTGAAGAATTTTAGGCTGTTAATACTCCACTACATCCATTATATTTTAAATTTTATTTGTGGGAAATTTCTTGATATATTTTAAAGAATTTGCTACAAGTCGTTTATTAAAAAGCATTGTTCTATTTATATTATTTTGTGGGTTCTGAAAGCAATTACTTGATAATACTAATCTAATTTAAACAAACTTATTTAATATTTTGTTAAATGTGTGTTTTAAATTACTAATTTTGTCCAGTCGTAGATAATCTCAAACAAACGTCACTAACAGCTTTTCCTGCTCTTTTATAAATATTGTAGAGAACCTACTTTTCCATTTTATTTAATATAATTATTAAAATTTGTAACTGCTTTTCTTAGTGTTGTGAAAAGAATTTTTTTATATGATTACCGGTTACTTCCGTAAAAATCAACGTTTATATTCACGCAATGATCCTGTCTACTATAAGATTTTCCACATAACCTACTCGTTCAAATACAAATTGCATTTTATATAGTGATTTAGATTCAAATATATAGTACAAGACATACCTTAAAGGTTTTATAAAAATCTTTTTGATCAAAAGTAATCGAAAGTTAAATATTAGAAACAATTCTAGAGTGCTAAATTACAACGTTTCTAGCTGCACCCTGCTTTGCTACAAAGACTCCTCGCAGCAGCTATTGATAACATTTTTAGTATAATTCTTAGTATTCGTTTGAGTTTCGTGGCTCTAGGTTGGTCACATTCGCTGGGTGCTCAACTGCATCGATAAGCTCTTTAAGGTTGTCGGTCATTTGGCGTACTAAATAAGAAACAATTAATTATTTTATTTTATCTTATAATTATTAAAAATAGTTATTTTAAAATCTAAAATAAAATTGGATATCAATATAACGTAAAACGCCGGCCCAGGACCCGACACCGGTAATGAATTAATGTATAATGTCGGGTTTTACTTTTAATTCCATTCTTAACATCTACAAATTGACATCTATTACCAACCATAAACTCTTGTAGCTGGACCATCAGGATTATCTTAACAACCACAACTTAAACAATTTCCAATTGTACCAAAATCCTGTCTTGTTGGTGATTAACTATCAGCAACTGTTCCCACAACTAACAATTTATCAACAATAATTGTTCCAGTCGTCCTTGACAAACAACCAAAATCAAAATTATACAGACAGAAGTGTATATCGAACCAGGTGATAAAACTTTAAATAAAAAAATGGTTGGCAAAAAGTGCCTAAAGTTAGCCGTAAAATAGTAACACTAATTCACTCCAAGAAACAAGTTTATTTCGCTAACTAACCCTCAACTTCTAGACTATCAGAATTTAACGTAACTCCTAGACTGGATCTAAGGGACTCGAGCGACTTTCAAACGCTAATATTCCGGAACCAATTTAACGCCCAAAAAAATTTTTTTTATTTATTGCCAGAATCTCTAGAATTCCAGAATTTAACTTATATATTAGTTTTTTTTAGAGAATTTATTGCAGATTTACAATCTACTCCGTCTACAGAGTAATAAGTAAATAATGTGACGGTGTTGCTAAATGTCATGAGTTGGGCTCCATCCACTGATGGGTCTCCAAGATTCACTCGACGAGATTTTCAGACCACTGCCTTTTGAGTCTCCGATTTGCGGGTTGAAGGTTGTAGAGGTTCCATGTGCGGTCTCGGCTAGTGCGAGCTGCAGTTTTGATGACATCTTTGATAAAGGAAATTCTGAGATCGTGGTGCAGAGTTTGGTTACTGATGTACCATTGAGCGTTTGCCAGAGTACGTATAGTCTTCGACTGAAAGGACTGTGGAATCTTGGTATTAGAGGGTTTGCTACATCCCCAGAGCTCGATCCCGTAGGTCCATACAGGCATTAAGATGGATTTATACAGTAAAATTTTATTTTTGATGCTTAGTTGCGATTTACGCCCGATGAGAAAATATAAATTTTTTGTTTTCAAATTTAGTTGCTGCCGTTTGGCTTTTATATGGGTTTCCATGTTAGCTTTTGGTCAAAATGGAGTCCTGGGTATGTAACCTCAGTTTTTATGGGAATGGGGTGATTATAAATAGTAACTTGTAGACAGGTTGAGCGTTTTGTAGTGAATGTGATTTTGGATGTCCGGTTAGGATTAGTATCAGACGACAATATGGCAGTATAATCTGCAAAGGTGGCAATTAAGGTAGTGTCTGTAGTGGGAACATCTTCGGTATACAGGAGGTCCAAGGACACTGCCTTGTGGAACTCCAGAGTTAAGGAGTGGTAGATGATAGTGAGTTGTCAACTTGAACCTGGAAGTGTCGTTCATTTAAGTAGGATTTTAAGAGAAGATAAATTTGATGAGGTAACTTTCTTTTATTTTATATAGTAGTCCTGTGTGCCATACCTTGTCGAAAGCCTGCTGCACATCTAAAACACTGACGCACACATATTCTTCCTTCCAGATTTTCTTTGATGTAGTTAACTATCCTATGGCATTGTTGAATGGTTGAATGCCCCTCACGGAAAGCCAAACTGATGGGACGGTATTAGTTCATCTGGTTGTGTTATTTCCTTGATTCTGTATAGCAGTAATCTTTCAAATAATTTTGATAATAGTGGCAACAGACTTATCGGCCGATATGAGGTAGTTTCATGTGGAGGTTTTCCAGGTTTAGCAATCATGATTATTTTAGCGTATTTCCACTGAGTAGAGAAGTGAGAAATGGCAAGCATGCGATTAAAAATCGTTGTGATGAGTACTACTGCTTTTTCGGAAGGTGTTTCAGTACTTCCCCTACTACAAGGTCGTAGCCCGGGGCTTTATACGAGCTGGTTAATTTAATTTCTCTATATACTTCTGCTGGTGAAAAGGGACTCACGGGTAGGAATAATCGGCCAGACGCGCATAAATGTTCTTCTATTTCTGCATCAAAGTTTAGGTCATTAGATGTCAGTGGTGTGAAGACTTGGGCAAGGTGAAACTCCGAAGGTGGTTGTTTTTCTTCGTTTGATCTAGCCCAGCTATGGTCAGGTTTTCTTAGTGGTGGAACTAGAGTAGTAGGTCTCTTGAGTCTTTTTGTAGCTTTCCAGATAGAATAATCTACTGGAGATAGGCTAGAGATGTAATGCCCGAATGTTGCATTTCTGTTTTCATGTAGAGCTTCGTGAAGACGGTGGGTTAAATTATTTAAGATGGTCTTGTCTCGAGGGATTCTGATCCTTTGCCATTTTCCACGAGCTCTGCGTTTTACTATGACGAGCTTCCTGATATGTAAGGGTATGTTATATGTTACTGAATCGTTTTTGTTTTCAGTCGATGTAGCTTCCCAGGATGCCTTTTGTGAGGTACTCCACGGTTTCATCAATTTCGTTTGGAGCATGCATTTTGTGGGCTAAGCTAATATTACAGTTGATGTGGTGCTGGAATTGCTCCCAATCAGTCTTAGCTGTACAAAGTTTTGGTATTGGGGTTTTATAAATAACATTTGTACTCAAAGCAATTATTATTGCACTGTGGTCTGAAAATAAATCAAAGTTGCTGTCAATTTTGCTGTACACATCAGGAATATCTCTGGTAACTGCGAAGTCAAGCAGGTCGGGAATTTTATTTAGATCTGATGGCCAGTAGGTCGGTTTATATATATATATATATATATATATATATTACGTTGCTGTATGGTTTTAAAGAGTGCTCGTCCTTTGGGGGTAATCAACCTGGATCCCCAGGTAGTGTGTTTGGCATTCCAGTCACCTGCTACAAGGAAGCGTCCTATTGGCAGTAGAAATTCTTGATATTCTTCAATTGAAATGGTGTGCCTAGGAGGACAGTAGGTGGCTCCGACAATTAATGGCCAGGGGAATAAATTTATTTTTATCAAAGCGCTTTGGATTTTGTTAGGTGGTAGCGGGTAGTGGTCTATTGCTGTTCTGATTATGATTGCTGAACCTGCGTGGGCAGTTCCGTCCGGGTGATTTCCGTAATATATAGAGTAATATGGAATTTTTATAACTGTATTTAGTGTACAATGGCTCTCCGCTATCAGCAGAACGTCGATTTTATTGATAATTAAAAATAGAGTGACTTCATGTATATGGTTTTTCAGCCCGTTTGAATTCCATTCCGCTATTCTTATCGAAGTAGCCATTATTGGGTTACTTTATTAATGACTGCGGAAAGCATAGATAAAATCATGCTGTTCTGATTTAATAATTGAGTGAACATATTTTTGAATTCGTTTAAGAAGGTGTTTAATTTATCGGCTATCTCGTCATTATTGTCAGTTTTTCTTGCAGCTACTTGTGAATAACTTGGGTATCTCTGAGAGGGATTTTGTAAGATTTGCTGGCTAGTTGGTAAACTTATTACTGGGTTTATTTTATTTGGTGTTCTTATAATGGGTTGCTTAGATGTGGTTCGAGTTTTTAAGTCTCTATAGACCGTGCATCCTTTATAATTGGCGGGATGATTGCCGCCGCACAAAACACACGTAGCAGGAGTATTCTTAGATTTGCTGCAAGTTTTGCTATCATGTTGTTGTCCACATTTTACGCAGTAGTAGGGCTTGCTGCAGTATGTCTTGGAGTGGCCATAGGCTTGACATCGTGTACATTGTACTATATTGTTTTTAATGCGCGGTGATTCTACACTTATTTTTGAATTTTGTAAAAACTCGACTTTGTAGATTTCTTTATTATTTGGTTTTGGTTCGAGGTCGACGAAAAACATTGGCAACGGTTGTTTAATTACTCTATGCCTGATATTCATGATGTTCCTTACTGAGAAACCTAATTCTTTAAGCTCAATCTTTATGTCTTGGGTATTAATTGAATGATGAAGGTCTCGTATGACTACCCGGTAGGCGCGTTCTTCTTTGATTTGATAGGTGTGGTGGACTATATTTTCTTCTTGTAAATGTGAGATTAGTTTTCTGTATGCGTCGATAGTATTGGTATTTATCTTAACTGTGTTGTTTGATAACGCTTTAGAGTAGAATCTTTCTTCTTCAATGACTTTGTTTAGGTTATCAGTCATGGTCTTAAAGTCTGTAACACGTAAATATATACTGGTGGGGACTTATGGTTCGGTAGTTGAGATTTTGTTTGGGTTTCACTGTTATTATTTGGGTTGTTATTTTCTTCATGTTCATTGAATACTTGAAATCTATTTGCCGTGTTTATTGTGGGAGCGTTTTCGTCAGTTTGTGTTAGTCGCTTTAGTTTTCTCTTCTTAGTAATGGTTTGCCACGAGTGTTTTTTATTATTGTCCTCTTAGTTTGTTATCATTGTTTCGTCATCGTCGGTTTCGCTATTGTGGCTAGTTTGTGAAGATTGTATGAATGGTGTTGCTGGATAAGTGCTGTTAAAGTTAGTTGTGTTAGGAAAAGGGGATTGGTTTTGGTATTGCTGGTAAAGTTGAGGTGCTTGGTTTTGATACATTTGAAATGATTGATGATTTGAATGTGTTTGACTTAGCTGACCTGGATAGATTGGCGGTGGTTGAAATTGGCTTTGCATTGTGGACATCGGTTGTAATTTATTCCAGTTGTTTGTATAATTGTTGGATGGACCGGGTATATTCCCGGCTGGAAACATTTCACTGCATGAATGTCTTTAATAAATAAACGATAATTTAAACGAATTTTTAAAAATTATTATAAAACTTATTAACACTATGCGTGAGCAGCTGTGATATCAGCCGTCTGCACTAGTCCGTAATCACCCCGGCCCACCCTCAGAGATAAGAGAGAGGCGATCGACACGTCTTTATTCTAGAAAAGTCAACCGAGAATTCCCAACTTATATTTGAAATATGAAAGTACTTTGCGAAAAAATTATGTTTTTTGTAAATTGCCGCGACCACAATAAAAATAGAAATAAATTAATTTAGTAAGTGGTCTTTTTGAAGGAAAAAATAGTACTCTAAGTCTGTTATAGTTATTTTAGCGTTTATTTTAAAAAACATATTTTTTTGATCACAGTGAATTTCATTATCTGTAAATAAATCTATTTTAGCATTATAAGTATTACAATTATTATTTAATCATTATGTATGCATTTGTATTTACAATATATTGAATATTATTTTGATAAAATATAATATTTTTGTAATTAAGTAAGTAAATAAACTGTCTAATAGGTTTTATTTCTACAAAAAATAAGAGACTTTTGGGTAACATTTTATAGGTATTCAAATGCAAAGGATAAACATATTTACAAAACTTTAAAAATTTATTATTTATAAAAAGTATATTACAGCACACTACATTTTTTGTGACCTAACTCCTAGACTGGGTCTGGGTTCGAAAATTTTATTGCTTATTGCGTAGCAGCTGGAACTGGACTGGTTCCACTAGTGGCACGCATGGGTAGAGGAGATCACCAAGTCTCTTTCCCCCCACGTAGGGGAAAAAGGCTCTCAGTCTGTCAGTCCAGTCTAGGAATTGAGGGTTAAGAATTCTGTAACTTAAACAGACTTTCTTCTTTCAAATGAAATGAAAGATAGTAAAACAAATACAACTAAAAGTTCCTCTAAAAACACGCCAAAACCTTCTACAACCCAAAGGAGTTACAAATTACCCCGATATGATTAAAAATTTAAGTTCTATAATTTCACTAACAAAATTAAAAATGAATGGTAGCCAATAAGATTACAATTAACGTCAAAACGACTGGACATTATCGGTTATTAAGTAAATACTTTCAAGACAAAGATATTAAACAACACATATATTAATTCAAATAACAAAGTTATTGTAGACTTGGAGCCTGTAGAAAATAATAAGAGAATCTAAAACATTAACTACTTACAAAATATGTCCATTCAGGTTAAGCTCCACATAAAAAGTCGAACTAGTGCGGTTCACAAAGTGCTAGTCATATAATTATATGAAAGCTTACTGTCATTCTATATTTGATTGTGTGAAATGTAAAAGAGCACACGACACCTATGTATGTAAAAAATACGCCTACTAAATATATATTACATTGATGACCTATAAAAACTTGCAAGAAAAAATAAGACAACCTACTAAACGAAGTAATACTGCTGTTTCTATCTACCAAAATCTAAGATATGTTCACGCCCTTAAAACATATCCTGTTCCATCATCTTTTTAACTACACCGCAAAACGTTACGGGATCAGAAACATTAAGCGAGTTTCTAGATGAATTTAAAAATTTATTTAATTAACAGCTTTACCAAAATAGTATGATATTGTCTATGTTTATTACTGTCGTTAGCAAACATCATAATGGCTGCATTTTTGAGAATAGCTTTATGGAATGCCGACGTTCTAACTAAACACAGAAATTAACTATTAACCTTTTGAAGCTAAAACAACATCGATATCATACTCGTATTGGAAACTCATTTCACCGCAAGAACATACCTAAGAATACCTCTATATGAAGTTTATCATATGGAGTGCCCAGATCGCTTAACCCATGATGATTTAGCTATCATTATAAAAAAGCTATCATTAATAACGAATTATCAATAAAGAGAAAAATTCTTGCAAGTTTCAGCAATACAGATTAAGTTACCTGCTCTATTAGTAGTCGTAATTTACTGTCCTCTAATGTTAAACCCAATTATGATTTATTATCAGGTCATTCACCAGTTACAGTTACTCTTAGCACTACTACTATTTTTAGAGAACTTCGTCTAACAATATGCAGTCGGCGTACCGATTCATTTCGAATACACATTGAATGCAATCACCATTAAAACGTTACAAGAAGCAGGGTGACAAACGCCGAATGGGTAGATGTAACGACATCTACCCATTTGGCGTGACAGACAAGCTTTAATAAATATTCCACTTAAAATCAAAAATCTGGTAGCCCAACAGGTCAAGATAAGATGTAATCATCTAAGTAATCTATTAAAAGAGAAACTAATAAAAGTTCTAAATTGAACAGTGTGAAACATACCTTTACAAAATCTACAAGAAATCTCGAAAGGTCACAATTACATAATCCACCTAAAATGGATCAGACGCAACAGTGAATTCTCTCCGATGTCAACAAACCAACTTCCTTCGCTGAGCATTTAGCAGAAGTTTTTAATTCCTATTTGAATGAACCTGATTCAGAAGTGAAAGACTACTTAACGGCGCCGTTGCAAATATTACTACCAATTCGATTATTTTTGTTTCCAGAAGTACGAAAAGAAATCGAATGCTTAAATAGCAGAAAAGCTCTATGTTATGATCTTATAACCGATAAAATCTTAAAAGAACTACCCAAACAAGACAAACGTTTTCTAACTACTGTTTAATGCAATTAGCTTCGTAGCTTAAATTTGTGATATCAAACTAGGAAAACCACCGAATAAGATTCTATAAGTTACTAGACACATCTTAGAAGAATTTCTTGCCTAACACCAACTGTGTTTTAATTATGAACATTCCATTATCCAACAATGGCATCGCATAGTAGACGTAGCAAATAATTCCATGGAAGATAAAAAATACTCTTGTGCAATCTTCCTGGATGCCCAACAGGCATTTGCGAAAGTATGCTTTTTAGATCCACTATTCAAAATAAAAAAAAATTTTATCCCAGCATTGCTACTTCCTGGTAAAATCTCGCAGTGAAGTGTCGAAAATTAAATAAGTAAACTCTGATGTTCCATAAGGCAGTGGTCTTGAGCTCCACTCTAAATTATGACTATTATAGGTTTTCTACTTCCGATAACAGCGTAATAGAAGCTTTTGGGGGCGATACTGCTGTTCTCTTTTGGCACTAAACCCTACAAATAGGTAGATTCAATAAGCAACTGTATGTCTAAATGTCGTATAAAGGTCAATGAAACTAAATCTGCTCAAGTCACGTTTACTTTGCAAAGACAACACTGTCCTTCAATATTATTAAATAAAATGCAACAATAAAAAAATAGATACTAAGTTCTGCATATAGACAGCAGACAAGTGAAAAACACACACCTTAAAAAAAAAGGAAATGAGTCTAAAATTCAAAAAATTGTATTGGCTTGAATTTTGCTAGAAGATAAAGTTTTACTCTATCAAACCTCTCTGGATATATGGGATTGAATTTTGGAGGTACTCTAGTTCCTCTAACGTTGACATTCTGTAAATATTTCAGTCTAAAGCCTTGTGTCGTAGCAGATGCTCCTACATGAGGATCTAAGATGCCATATGTCAGAGAAGTTCAATCAATATAAAAATTTCAATCCCATCCAAATCCAAGTATCCATCTGGTGTTTATTATATAATGCATATATATGCATATATCTGCATAGAGAATTACCAACAATTATTGAAGTCTACGTTTAGTTCTACTTACATCTAGCACTTATATTAATCATACACATATATGTTCCGTTTGTGTTATCTATTAAAACTTCTTAAAAACGACACCACTGGTTGCTATTTTTACCATGATATATACATACCAGGTGTACCGGAAAGTCTTTACCGGTTTTTTCCAATAGGTGTCGCTAGGTTTAATATATAATATTATGATTTGACAAGTGTTCATTTTATTTTACAGACATCAAACTTCAACGTCGTAGGTTATATTTTGTGAAAGTATCACCGTCATATGTTTATACCTCTTCAAAAATGTCAAGTTATGTGCCTGAAAACATGCATTTGCGGCATGTATTACTTTTTTTATTTAATCAAAAGAAAAAAGCCGCTGAAAATCATCGTTTCCTAGTTGAAACATACGGCGAGCATGCTCCATCTATAAAAACATGTGAGGCGTGGTTTCGACAATTCAAAAGTGGTGTTTTCGATGTGCAAGACAAAGAACGTTCTGGCAGACCGAAAAAGTTTGAAGATGAGAAACTGCAGAAGTTATTGGATGAAGACCCAACACAAACTCAGAAACAATTGGCAAAAGCGTTAAATGTGACCCAAGAAACTATTAGCAACCGATTATGATCAATGGGAAAAATCCAAAAGATGGGAAGATAGGTGCCACATAAATTGAATGACAGCCAAATGGAAAATCGATAAATCGTCTGTGAAATGCTGCTTCAAAGGTTTGATCGAAAGTCATTTCTGCATCGAATAGCGACGGGTGATGAAAAGTGGATTTATTTCGAAAACCCAAAAACGCAAAAAATCATGGTTATCACCTGGAGAAGCTGGTCCATCAACCGCGAGACCGAATCGCTTTGGCAGGAAAACGATGCTCTGTGTTTGGTGGGACCAGAGTGGTGTATTATGAACTGTTGAAACCTAGTGAAACAGTTAATAGTGATTGCTACCGACAACAAATGATCAACTTGAACCATGCATCGATCGAAAAACGTCCAGAATGGGCCCGAAGACACGGTAAAGTGATTTTACCGGTCAAGGAAGCATTGACTCCGCCATTGCCGGTCCCAAGCCCGGATGAGAAAGTGAGGAGGGGGAGTATCAACCTCGTTAAAAAACCTGGGTTCAGCTGGCTCCGGCTGATAGCACCCAGTAAGGGCCTCTTCCTAGAGTTACAGGATGAAAACCGGTCAACGGACTCATAATATATGAGTGCGGAAGAACCATCAGCGGGAAGATTGGTCTCGTGAATCCCGTAGAAGATAGCCAATCTAAGGGAAGAAAACCCTGAGAATAAATTACCTGGTCCTCCAGGTTGGGGGGTTGGGGCAATGTGCCAGCACGCCATTACTTGTAAAAATCTTAAAACAAAGTAGAATGAAAAATTCATTTAAAACAAACAATCTCCGGGTGGGAATCCACACTTCCGATTACGGAAGGAGCCCCATAGGATACGGAGGGGGCAATTCTACGTTTGTGAAGAGTAATGCCAAAAAGTTCAATATTAAGAAAGTCGAATACAACGAAAGAATTGGACAATGAATATAGGAACTTGGAATATACAAGGACTAGCAACAAAGACACAAGAAGTATTTGCCGAGATAGAAGAAATGGGAATGGACGTAATTTCTCTGACAGAAACAAAAAAGAAAGGAACGGGAATAGAGGAAATAGGACAATACTTACACATGTGGAGTGGAGTCCCAAAAAACGAAAGAGGAAAAAAGGTAGTTTCTATGGCTATTAAGAAGAAATATAGAAAACAAATAAAAAGTTGGGAAGCAGTAGACGAGAGGATTATCAAAGTTAACCTCGAGAGTTTTAGATATAGAATGACAATTTTAGGAATATATTCACCTAATGAAGACGATAGCCCCACGAACAAAGACCAATTCTATAGTAAGTTAGACGATATAATAAATGAATGTGGTACGCGACGAGAAGTTCTGTTACTGGGCGATTTCAACGCGTGGGTAGGATGCAAGACGAACGATAAAGTCGTAGGACAATTTGGTGATGCCAGAAGAAACAGTAATGGAGAAAGGCTTATAGGTCTATGTGAAAGTAACAACCTAAAATCCAAAATGGTTTTATAAACACAAGAAAATTCATACATATACTTTTGAGGAACATGCACGACAACGAAGAACAATCATTGACTATGTTATAACTCGACAGTATTCTACCGGTAGAATCCAGGATGTTAGAGCTTACAGAGGCCCGACATGCGGAACGAATCACTATTTGGTGAAAGCCAAAATAGTGTTTTCACCCAAAGGCAAAACAAGGTAGTAATAACAAAACAGACAGAGAAAATACAACAAGTCAGATACAACATACAAAGTCTACAACAAAAGTAGCATACAATACATATATCAAAATAGATTGGATCAAAACTTAACGAACATCTACAAGGATCAAACACAGAGATGTATGAACATTTAAGAGCAGGCCTACAGCAAGCCGCAAAAGAAGCCTTAGGAGAAGAGGTTAGATAAAAACCAAGAAATTATTGGATAAACGAAGACCTAATGGAGGAAATACGCTACAAAAAAGAACTATATACAAAGTGGCTAAATACTAAAGAAGATGAAGATAGAGATGCCTATAAGATCCAACAAACTAGAGTAAGAGAATTAATAAAAACTATAAAACAACAAACGTGGGAAAAAAAGTGTAGCGAGATAGCAAGGTACATAGGAGGAAGAAGGACGACAGAGGTATGGAAATTCATAAGGAATGTAAAAGCTCCACATCGAGAAAAAACAATAATACAAAATATTCCTGCGGAAGAATGGAAACAATACTATTTAGAGCTACTCGCCGAGAAAAGACCTATATTCCAAGAAACTACGATGACAGAAGGAAGAACGATAGATATTAACTACATAGAAATACAAGAAGAACAAGTAATTAAAGCAATTAAAGAAATGATAAATGGAAAGGCTCCCGGTCCAGGAGGAATCCCCGTTGAGTTGGTAAAAAATGGAACACCGAAATTGTATAGGATGATAACAAAACTTATGAATAAATGCATAAATGAGGGAAATATACCAAATGAATGGAAAACAGGATATGTATCTCCAATACACAAGAAAGGGAAAAGAGACATCTGCGACAACTACCGAGGAATAGCAGTTACAAGTACTTTTAGCAAAATATATGGACGAATTATTCGAGACTTAATTGAACAACAATATCAAGCCGAAGAAGCGGAAGAACAAAGCGGATTTAGGGCAGGCAGATCATGTTTGGATAACCTGTTCCGTCTAACACAAATTGTGCAGAAAAAACTAGCAACCGGCAGAGAACTGCATTTAGTATTTCTCGACATATCAAAAGCTTATGACAACGTACCCCTGAAAAAACTATGGGGCGTAATGGAGAGCAGCAACATCAACAGTACATTAGTCAGGGCTGTGAAGAACCTATATGACAATCAAACAGCGAGAGTAAAGGTAGGAGCGGAACTGACAACAGAATTTAAAGTTACGAAAGGTCTAAGGCAGGGTTGCTGTATCTCACCGATGTTATTCAAGATATATATAAAAAAAGCACTCGAACAATGGAAAAGGAAAAGTATGGGAATGGGGATACCACTGGACGAGGACACTACATTATATACGTTGCAATTTGCCGACGACCAAATTATTATGGCACAAGAAATAGAAAACATTGAATATATGACAAGGAAAGCTATAGAGGAATATGATAAATGGGGGCTTAAAATGAATGTAAATAAATCAGCATATCTTAGTATAGGATATGAACAAGACGCTTTAACCTTAGAAACTATACCGTCATGTGAAGAATACAAATATTTGGGAGCAACAGTAGGAAAACAAGGATTATATAACACAGAGATAAAAGAGAGAATAAAACAAGGCCGGAAAGTTGTAGGTGCGCTAAATGGTATACTTTGGGATGCAAATATAAGCAAAAAGAATAAAAGACAAATATACTCCGCTATGGTACAAAGTGTGGCACTATATGGAGCCGAAATCTGGCAACTCTCGGAACAACATAAAAATCAACTGAAAGTAATGGAAATGGACTATTGGAGAAGATCAGCGAGAATATCCCGAAGAGATAGAGTCAGAAATACAAGAATACGTGAAATAATGGATACAGAAAGGGACATCTTGGAAGAAATTGAAAAAAGGCAACTCTTGTGGTACGGACATGTCGAAAGAATGGGTAACAATAGGCTCCCGAAAAAAGCAATGCAGTGGCAACCAAGAGAAAGAAGAAAGAGGGGACGGCCAAGAAGAGGTTGGAATGAGGAAGTAGGAAGCCTGAAGCAAAAGTGGGATATCCACCAAGGCGCTTGGATGAACAGAAAAGAATGGAAAAAAATATTGAACTCCGGAAGACCCAGATAGAGGTTAAAATACGGAAAGAAGAAGAAGGAAGCATTGAAAGCGCTTGGGTGGGAAATATTATTGCACCCGCCGTACTCTCCAGACCTTGCCCCGTCCGACTTCCGTCACCTTTTTGCATCAATGGGATCTGCATTAGCAGAGCAGCACTTCGCCAATTTCGAGAAAGTTAAAAAATGAATCGATGAATGGTTTCGCTCAAGGGAAAAACAATTTTTTTGGAATGGGATTCATAAATTGCCTGAAAGACGGTCAAGATGTGCAGAATTAAATGGTCAATATTTTGAATAAATACATTTTTCCATTATATCGAAAATTAAACATTTTTTCCAAAAAGCCGATAATGACTTCCCGGTACACCTGGTAAACATCATATTAGTTCATGGAACTTGTATTATGTATGTATGTTCCGATTCTTAATAAAAAATTCTATAAAAAACTATTGCCTACTGTTCCGCCCATTACGTCATCCTTACTCTAACAAATTCAAATAAATAAAAAAAATTTTTTTCGTAGGGATTATTAAAAGCAATAAGAAAAATCTGTGGTAAACAATAAAGAAAGTATACATTTTTTTGATTGGGGCACACTTCACTCAACTTATATGCTATTATAAACTAGAACATCAGATTCCAGCGAGACCCGAACTCGCCTGCGTCGGGTTAGCGAACAGAGGAGCAAAGCTCGTAACCACGGCGCCACGCTAGTAGCCCTGGGGTGCACTTCGTGGCACTAATACATTATTAATTAGTTTAGCACCATAGCGGACACCGGTGTCGCTATGCCTGGGCCAAGCAGACAAACTTTTACAAGATTCACCATATTCACGTGCCCGCTATGGCCCTACACTCACCAACGCTGGCACCAGGCCATTTGTAGATAACAAAAATATTAAAATATTTAACCAAAACTTTATTTTCTTATTAAGATAGTACGAAACAACTGAAACATTAGTGTTTCCAAAATCTGTTTGTTTTAACGACTTTTAGTGTTACATTGAAACAATCTAAATAATATCTCGGTCGCTCCTCACACTAGGCGCAATACGTAGTTACTTTCTTAACTCGATTCTTAGGAATGATTCCTCCCTGTTTTTCTTGTAACAATCACGATAATATTTACGATCTTCTCGAGACTTACAATCCAGCTTACGGAACATGTGGATTCTCAAAGACGAATTTTCGGAAGCTGGAATCACCTGACCTTTTTTCTATTTCATCAGATCTTCTTGAACAGAATACCGGAAGTCGTTTCTGTTCTCGATTTCTTTGTACACAAAGTGAGCGTTTACCACATATGTGCCCATCAGCATATTAACTGCTACTTTCTTATACCAGTGAATTGTTCTGCATAAAACCATACTGTAACTGACCATTTGGTTACTGTGGTCGATTGAACTGTTTCCTGAGTTGTAGTCTACAATGGCTTTGGGTTTTTGTACCACATTTCCATGACCTTGAGTTTGAACGAATTTGTCAGAATGATATGTCAATAAAACGAGAACATCGCGCTTATCGCGCCATTTTAGAACGCAAATCCCTCTTTTATTCTCTTGCGCTGCAACCTCTCCCTTTTTTAGTTTTTTTTCCGATTATTTCAACTTGATTACCTTTTCGACTGTTGCGCAAAGTTTCAAGACAGTGTGTTTTACAGTCTAACAGGGTATGTGCGAGTTGGAGGCTTGTAAACCAATTGTCGGTAACGCAAATCCGACCACAACGCAGTAGATTTTTCGACAAATTAAGAACAATTTTTGTGAATACAACAAATATGCTCAATTTCTACGTATAATTATTCCCACAGCAGAGTTAAAATTTTTTATACCGTATTTATGGGATTTTTGGGGGATATATTGCTTGAATAGCAAATTTCCTGATTTCTGCTGTCACCACTCTCTGATGGTATGAATTTAGAATCATCCATCAAATTATCAGAATAGGGATCACTGGAGGCATCTCCTTAAAAAAAGTACAATGATGCAGAATGTTTTATGTAAGCAACAGGTTTGAGAACTTACTCTCAGGGGGCTGCTGTTCTATCAACGCCAATTTCACTAATTGCTTAGCTCTCTTACTCATGATGGAAATGCACTAGCACAAACAACCGCTTACGCTAAATGATGCAATACCAATCTTACAAGTTACAAGTTCCAACACGCAGTCATAGTGTCCGTTCGAAATCTATTCGTTTGTCAGGTCATGACGGACACCGCTAATTTTTTTAATGTTACTTTAGATTAAAAAACTTGCACAATTATAAAATAACGTGTTAAGATACACCAATAATGAGAATTAAACAAAAAAGTAGCTTGACCCAGGCGCAAAGTTTAGGTAAAAAGCCCTTAGCGCTCAACCTGTTAAGAATCAAATCGATATAAAAATCATGACGAAATCTAAATATTAAAAACTTATATGATATATTTTGGTAAAAAAGATAATGTTTGTACGTACATTAATAAAAAAAACAATGACGTATACCACACGTTTAATACACACCCAGCGTAATGGATTGCAATATCAGAGACTATAAACTATAAATCACTTTCAAAGTATGACAACAGACAACAATAATTCATTTCTTATCGCAGAGCTTCTAAAAAACAAATAGCGACCAATTGGAACAAGAACTATATCAAGGACACCGAATCAAAACGAGAGTATTGGTTGCTAAATATGTCCAAAGGCGACATAGTCGATCGAACTTTATTCTGTATGGTGATATCACCACAAACGTTTTCTGCTGCCGTCCAGGTGCTCTGCCTAAGTTTATTTATGCAGCTGTTTTTATAACAATACTAAACATTTTAATATACCATCATGAATGGGTTATGTAAATTTTTGGCAGAATTTCCTTTCGGCGTGTCAGAAGAGTATTTTGTTATTCAAATTCGGCTGCTTAGCACGGCTGATATTCATTAAACCTAAGATGAGACGCCAATAAACAAATCGCAAGAGCTTATGTTCGAAATTAATTGTGATCGTTATTAAGCTTTTTTTTAACTATTTGGTAACCTTTTGTCAGCCATACATAATGTATATCTAACAGACATAGCTAAAAGAGCGTATCATACTTATTTTTCCCCGAGATATGTTTCTAAATCCGATAAAGCAGATTATTACACGTTAGAAGCCAAGCCTCGATCTTTTAGAAAATTACCAGGTTCACCTCTATTAAATCGCGTGCAAGCAATTTCATCTCTTAGCTCTACTAATCCGCCGTTATCGCCTCATGCAGGCATCTTCTGTCGGTTAGGCGTTTGTCCGGAAAGTTCCCAACTTTTCGTACCGCGCCATCACCTTGGTAAATCCGGTCAATGTCATCCGCAAGGTCCGTGCACTGTCGCTTTTCTCGCGCGACTTCAGCGCGCCGAGAGAGAAAGAAAAGCGCCTGCTAGACATCCAGTCGCCGCTTTCCATGCAGGAAGCGAGCGAATTAAACTGGAATATCCGATTTGTTCAGGCTCGTCCTTCGCCGTCGATTTATTTGCTTTTTTGCTCTGCGGTTAATGTCGGGCTAAATATCCGCACCTGCAGACAAAGAACCAACATATATTTGAATAAAAAGCTGTTTGAAAGAGGTAAATCTCGCGGAGCTGTTTGGCAGACGCAGTTCCAGTGTTGTGAAGGTTTGAAAAAATGGTTTAGCATACGGCAACAGCACTTTTATAATTTTGTCCTTAGCTGCCACCGATAACTTATGGTATAAAATAGTACGATATTAGATAACTGCTAAAACAAAACACCCGTCCGATGGCAAAGTAATGCATTTGTGCCTAACATTTGAATTTATTGTCGTTATTGAACGCAACATTTTGCTTTCCACGTCATGGCCACAGTAACTAAAGCAATTACTACGGGTAGCAGATAAAACACTCGACATGCATTTGCATTTCGTGAAATACTATTAAGATACAATCTCCCAAATCTATTAACGTTAACTGGTGTTTACTCTACTAAAAGGGTTGTGAAATTGAATTGTGCCAAAAACTATTAATAATGCAAATGAAAATAAGTAGTGCTTAAAACGCTCTTAAAAATTTAAAATTCAAGGTAATAGCACTGCTTACCTAAATATAAAGTAAAAAATTAAAATAAAGAGATATTAAATGTAAATGTTCTTTTTCTTAATCAAAATTCAACTGCCACTAGAAAGCTCTTTTTTCAAATTATTATTAATTAACCTAAATTTTATAATTGAGATAACTCGCTCCGTTTCTATTTTGAAAATTAATTTGATCTTCTGTAAAAATAATTATTTACAATTTGCATATAAATTCTTGCTAACTTCTACGTTCTTTTCTATCTTGCATATCTCTATATCCCGTTCTGCCTATTATTTAAACTTTTTTTTGCTACTGTGGGGGTTAACACTGCTTTGTATTTTATTTCTTTTGTACCGTACACTTCAGTTAAATAGATTTTATAGCATATAATTTTATCTCTATTTTAACAATATAGCATAATTTATTATAATTTCGAAGAAGGCTGTAAATTATGTTATAAAGAACCATACCCAACTATTCTTTGTACAGTACTATAACTAATTACCATGTGGTTTGCTCAGTAAAATACTGCCTTAATTTTTACGAATGTTAATTCCACAAGAATTGTAATATTTATTTTGTCTATTCCAAGTAAAAATTACAGCAAATACACAATTTCTTTTATTTTTATTTTTCTCAAATCCAAAAATTGAAAAATACACAAATATCTTAACATTTGTTTTTTTTTAGTTGTAGGTAGCCCTCTACTTTTCTCCGCATCTTTCTATGTATCAGTGGAATCAATATCAATCTTACAGTTTTGAGGAATAAGAAGAGCATAACTTCAGGTACGTAGAAAGCTTACTACAATGAAGTGTGTTTACTTTCTCTTTTAAATGATCTTTAATTCTATAATTTTCTACAATTTTTCTATTCAATTGTTTTTATTGCTAAACACTCACGTAACAATAATAACAGTAACAAACAGTACTCTATTATTTATGTATAAATGCATAATTGCTCTATAAGTACGTTAATTTAAATTATGACTTTCTGTGACACTCTCATCGGGTCGGCGATTCAACTTAGAAATAGACATAAATATTGTAACAAATAAAGTCAAAGGAGAAACCAAAGGTGAAATTAGTAAAGTAAAGGTAATAATAAATACCCAGAACAAAAAAATGTATGTCTTTGAAGAAAGAATAAAAGAAAGTGAAAGTAGACAGCATTCCGTTCAAGATGGCTTCTGGTAGCGTGGCTGGCGAGACAGTCAAGAAAGTCAGTAAGTCCAGAGGCTATTTAGAAACACCTATTCAATGAAAACTAGATGGTAAGTCATCTTGAACAAATTATCAAAAATTGTTTTGAGACGGTTGTTAGAGTGAATGGGTGGTCAGAAATTGAAAAGGCGACTACTTTAATTGATGCTCATCAACAAACAAAAAGTTATAGCCAATTCGTCAAACGCCTTGAGATGTATTACGGTCATGCCCATCCAGGGCAGTTTACTAAACACAGTTTCAAAGTTGAGTACAAAAATCTAACGAAAGTCTTCAAGAAATTAAGGAAGACTTAGCCCGTCCTGTTTTTATACTCAACAGTCTCAGACGACTTTCTAAAAGAATTAGCTGTGCCTTGTTAAAAGCATTTATGATCGAGAAACTTAACAATCAGGCGTTCAGAAGACATGACAATATAAGAGAACAATTATGCAGTAAATGTTTAATAGTTTTTATGTCAATGATCAAATTAATGAAAAATTGGATGCTTTATTATTAGATACAGAAACGACAAAAGCTGCTGCAAAACCTTATGTTATCAGAATTAAAGTTTTCTGCCAACTAATTGGAAATTTCGAACTACCATTGAAACATCAGCAAATGTTTATAGGTGAGAGTAGCTCACGGTATCATCCTTCCAGAACGCAAAAAAATTGTAATAGATGCAACTTTGTATTGTATTTCAGGAAGAATAATCATTTCGATAGAACCAAGTAATGATGGAAAAAACTAGAAAAGAGATTGGTTGGATTAACACTGACCTAAACTAAAAATGCGGTACCAACCTGCAAAATAAATATTAATGGGTATTCATTAAAGAAAACACAATCCCAGGCTATAGTACTTCGGTTTCTCAATTGTTTAGCATTAAGTCAGTAGCATTAAGCCAATGTCAAACAAGGGACCTAATAAACTAAAATTAGTGATAGTCATGTCTTTCAGTGGGTTGGATCCTAACCAGCAGACAAAAGTTAAAGATCTGTTGTACCGAAATCAAAACGTATTCCAAAACAATAAGGGTTCAAAGGACAAATATTATGCTTAACAAAATAGATACCGATAATGCCACTCCCATACAATAAAGTGCCAGACGATTGCTAATGGCCAAGCTAAAAGAATCTGAAAAGATAATTTCAGATATGGAGAAGGATGGTGTGCTTAAACATTCAAGTCCTTGGACTTTTTTTGTGATGTTAGTTAAGAAAAAGACGGGTCCATCAGATATCAAGAAGAAAGATAATTACGTATCACCACACAAAGAGCAAATATTGGCAAATCGAAATGGATCCTAAAGACAAAGAAAAGACAGCTTTTTCTATTTGCATCTGGACTGTGGCAAGTTACGGTGATACCCCATCGACCTTCGAAAAATTAATAGAGATAGTGCTTATTGGGAAAACATGTTTGGTGCATCTGGATGACATAATAGTGACTGGAAAAAACGTTTTAAAAGCATCTGAAAATTTTGGAGCAGCTATTCCAACGACCGAAGAGCACCAATTTAAAGTACAAAAAAGTGCTCTTTCTTCAGGAAAAAAATAAACTATTTTGGACATATAGTCAGTGATCAGGGTATAGCAGCTGATTCGGAGGAAGTGAAAGGCGTGAAAATATAGAAAGTACCAAGAGATAAGCTCGAGGCCAAAAATTTCCTGTGATTACACACTTAGGAAAAATGATATGTGCTTGGATTTGCCAACATTGCAAAGCCTTTGACACAACTAACGAAAGATTACCGAAGTTTTAAATGGGTTAAATAATGTCAAGGATATCTAAAACGCGCATGCTACTCATAACAAAAAAAAAATATTTTGGACACAGATGCAAGTAATGTGGGAATTGAAAGTTACACAATAGCCAAGAAAAAATCATCGGCTGTTTCAGTAAAGTGATATCAAAACTTTAACGCAATTATTGCGTGACCAGAAGAGAACTACTTACTGTTGCCAAATTTGTAGAACATTTTTGTAAATATTTGTATGACAAAAGATTCTTTTTCAGGACTAATCATGCTGCATCAAAGTAGCTCTTACATTTTAAACATCCGGAAAGCTAAGTAGTAAAGTGGATTAAACGGCTTCAACAATATGACTTTCAGACGGAGCATAGAGTTGAAAGTAGTCAAGGAAACCGTGCTCAGAACACTGCATCCACTGTAGTCGTGCAGAAGACAAAATAGCTCCTACGCTGTAAACGATTATGACTAATGACTAGTGGCAATCGGATGTGGCGTACGGACCTGATGAAGATGAAAAAGTGGAAATAAAAACCAGTTCTTTGAGGAACTACAAACAGTAATAGATACGAAAGGAAACAATATTATAATTATGGGGGACCTAAATGGAAGCGTAGGAAAGGATAATAGAGGCATAGAGAGAATTTTAGGAAGAGAAGGAGAGCACGAAAGAAATAGAAACGGTACAAAAATTGTAGAGTTCTGCGTGGCAAATGATTTAGTAATAACTAACACAAAGTTCGTACATAAAGACATACACAAATACACAAGGGTGCAACACAGCAGAAACGAGAAATCAATTATAGACTATTTTCTAGTGAACGGGAGAATTGGCGAAAAATCAAAGATGTTAAGGTGAAGAGAGAGCCGGAAATAGGCAGCGACCACTACCTACTCCAAATGGATATGAGGGTGAGCCAAAAACAAGCGACAGAGAAACATAGAAAAATAACTAAGGAGAAAATTAAAAGCCACATGTTACAAGAAGAACACATCAGGAAGAAATACCAAGACATCCTAAAAAAGGAGTACGAGACAAAAAATATCAGAACAAATATAGAAGATAAATGGAAAACGATAAAACAATGCATGATAAAAGCAGCGCGCAAATGTTGCGGAGTGGCAAAGGCAACAAACACGGACTTTAAAAGAACGGCTTGGTGGACAACTGACATAAAAACAATGGTAAAAAAGAAAAAAGAATGCTGGCGCAAATATCTACAAACAAAATTGGAAGAGGACTACAATCTATACAAAGAGAAAAGAACGCAGGTAAAAAACAAGGTGAAGGAAGCAAAACAGAAAGCGTGGGAAGAATTCGGAAACAAAATGAAAAAAGAATTTGACGACAACCAGAAACTATTTTACGGAACTTTAAAGCAACTGAGAAAAAAGAAAACTACACCCACAAAAAACATCAAGGATAAACAGGGAAATGTACTGACAAAGGAAAACGATATTATGGAAAGATGGAAACAATATTTCGAAGACTTGTTGGCAGCAGGGGAAGAACAGAGAGGATTGGAAAAAAGAAGAGGGAGGGAAAATACCGACTTCGAAAAAGACACGAACTTAACAGAGGAAGATACCGCAGAAGGCAAAATAACAAAACAAGAATTGGATATAGCAATAAGGAAACTCAAACTAGCAAAAGCCCCAGGCATAGACGAAATTACCCCAGAGATGGTAAAATACATGGGAGAAACAGGCAAGGAAAGGTTACTAGAACTATACAACGACATCTTAGTAGCAGGAAAAGTACCGAAGGAATGGAAAATAGGAATCATAATACCCATATATAAGAAGGGAGACCGAAGAGAATGCTGTAATTACAGAGGAATTTCCTTACTAAGTATCCCAGGAAGGTATTCGCAAGGATTCTAGAAACTAGACTCAGAGACAAACTAGATAAGACAATAGAAGACACCCAGAGTGGGTTTAGAGAAGGACGGGGTACAAGACCATATATTTACAATCAGACAGCTAAGTGAAAAGGTCATAGAGAAAGGGAAGAAATACATCTCTGTTTTATAGATCTGGAAAAGGCCTTCGACAGAATAGAAAGAGAGACAATATGGCAGTGTCTAGAAAAGCAAACATAAATTACAGAGAAGTAGCAGCAATCAAAGCACTATACGAAAATAGCGGAAACATAATAAGAACGAGACACGAGCAATCGGAGGAATTTAAGGCCAATATAGGCCTAAGACAGGGCTGTGTACTCAGCCCGCTGCTATTTAATTTAGTATTAGATGAGGCAATAAAAGAATGCAAGAAAAAAATAAGAAGATACCATGTAGGAAGCTGGAATATGGAAAAATCTACATATCAGAATTACTTTTGCTGATGATATGGTTATATTCGGAAAAAGTGAGAAAGACCTACAAGAAAATATTAATGTATACAACTTAGAACTAAAAAGAAAACATGAAGATAAACGGAGATAAAACCAAAACAGTGGTAATAGCACCAGACAAGAGAAGACATCGTATATATATAGAGGGAAGAAAATTGGAACAAGTAGAGAAGTTAAAATACCTAGGTGTATGGATACAGGAAAATGGAAAACTCGATGACGAGATAAATGAAAGAGTAGGAATTACAGGACGACTATTTAACTCCATAAAGTCCTCTTTTCTAGGAAAAAAGGAAGTACCAAATGACGCAAAAGTAGAAGTATTCAAAAAAGTTGTAACACCAATACTCATCTATGGCAGTGAATCATGGACAACAGTGAATAAACATAGGAGCAGGGTCGAAAGTACGGAGATGAGATTCCTGCGTAAAATAGAGGGCAAAACAAAGAGACCACATCAGGAGCACAACATTTAGAGAAAATTTAAAAACTAAATCCGTAGCGGTATTAGTACAAGAGAGACAGTTAGGGTGGTTGGGACATATAATAAGAATGGACAAAAACAGAACAGTGAAAAAAGTGTTTGAAGCAAGACCAAAAGGGAAAAATAGGATAGGAAGACCGAGAAAAACATGGAAGGAGGAATTAAAAGAGGCAGCAGAATCAAGAAACATAAAGTGGGAAGAAATTCGCACAACAGCAAAGGATAGAAAAAAGTGGAGAGAACTGTGCAAGACAAGCCCGAATCCATAAAGCACAACTCAGCTCAATAGCCTTACACCGAAAGGTAGAAAGGTTTTGGATTAAGTAAGTAAGTAAGACTAGTGGCAATCCAGAAAGAAGATCAGAATTTGAAGTACATCTGGGAATAGAAGAAAGCTGTAAGGAAGCTTAGCTGGGTCCAAGTGGCTACAAGCTCGCCAGAAATAAATTACAGTAAAAGACGATGTGTATTTGAGACTAATAATGAATCTCAAAGGAAATTCAATTACTGATTCTAAAGAAGGGTGTTCCAAAAACTACAATTTTTTGCTGGTTATCTGGTAGCTATATGGAAATTGAGAAGATTTTGAAAAATATTTGCGGAATACTTTACTGAGAAAATATTAAAGATTAATGCCGGAAATGTTTGATATATGCAACGAGTAACTGTCCACAAAAAAAAAACAGAAGGCGCCAATGAGACAGAATAATGTAGGAAATCTTTTCAAGAGAATTGCTATTGGCACAGCTAGCCAGTAACAATAGAAATAAATTTATTCTACTAGCTATGAACTATTTCATTAAATGGATTGAAGCCCATGCACTGTCAAATCGAAAAGCCGCAACCATCGCTGAAATATTAGTAAAAAATCCAATCACTAGATTTCTAGTGCAATTAGAATAATATTCAGAAGAAGGGCGGAATTTGTAAATTTGTGAAATACTGGGTATTAGGAAAACGGCCACAACTTCGTTACATCCATAATCGGATAGAATGGTAAAGCACTATAGACTATAACCTTCTGCATAATAAAAAAATAATTGGTTAGTTTACCAATCATTAAAGACAGTAGAACTTTATATATAAGAACAAATCAGAAAATATTTAGATTTTGTATTTTTTTAAGAACCCACTTATTTGTCCTCTGTGAACTCGTCCAATGCATTAGTTTATTATTTAAGAAATCCCTTATTATGTGTTAACTTATTCAAAAAATTACATATTTAATAAAAATAGTTCACAACCAAATTACTAAGCAATTTTTAAATGCTTGTATTGCATTGTAAATATTTCAATAGGCCCACATCATTGTCACTAACGTATCTGATTTCTTAAAAATCTTGCGTATTGTTTTGCAGCGGATTATCTTTTTACAATAGCAATTTGATGAAAGGACTTTCATAAAGGCATTCTTTTATTTAGGCATCTACGATGAAGGAAACTGTTTGCCTCGAAAGCGATAGTCCTTTTCCGCTTCCACAGATAATTTAACGAACCTCCGACTTACTTGCTAAAGGTTGTATTATAACTGTATAATTTAAAAACAAATTTACACTTTCTAACTTTCTTCTGGGAACTTCTTAATTGTTTATTTTAAAAATCTCAAGTTAATAAAAACGAGGTTCTTTATTTGGCTACTGCTGCTTCTACAGCAACATTTTAATTAGAGCATTGTTATTCTTTTTATTGCAACTTTTTAGAAATAATAAAAATACAGGTAGCCCAAACTTAAAGTCCATTATACTATAAATAAAATGTGTTTAAATTAACCTCTCGTTAAGGAATATTTTGCGAACTAATATCACTTTGTTTGCTAATATGCATATATTTTTATGCATTCTTCTTATTGGAAATTCTATTTTGTTTGTTAGGAAGCCGAAATATATTTTTAATTAATTTTATATTTTATATCTTCTTTTATTCTTGCGTCATTTTAATATCAGTTGTATTATATTAAAAAATAAATTTAATTATTTTATTTATTACTAATACTTTATGTAATTTTATTTATATTGATTAAGACACATCTAGCTTACAATATTATAATACTAAAAATGTCCCTAGAAAATAAATTCAAACTTTTATAAGTATTTATTAGTTGTTTATATATTTCTTTTAATGTATATGTTCTATTAATTTATATTTTATGTTAATATTAAATTAAAAACTATTATTTTAGTGTGTTAATCTTAATTATAATATTAATAATAATAATTATTGCTATTGTTTTCTCTCTCGGTCAGATCTGTCGACAGGGAGGAGAAATGTGGATAAGATTCTTGGGCCTGCGGTTTCTAGAAGGCCAGGCAGTCTCTAGTATATTTTAATATGGGATATTTTATATTAATAACATTTTTATTTCTAATGCCTAAACAGTGGTCAGAAGCTATTTTATACAAGAAGGGTAATATAAATGAGTGCAGTAGCTACATATATAATAGAATAACACTGCACAACACAGTATTTACTATCCTAGCTGTATTAATCTGGGAACGAATTAAGGAACTACCGGAAAACGACTTGACAGACTATCAAGCGGGTTTCAGGTCAAACATATGGGTCATTTATTACATTTTTACAATGAAACCGCTCCCGGTGGGCTTCTATGAATTTAATTTGATCTTAAATATGTTATTTAATTTTAAACAAGCTTTTGATACAATGAAAAAACATACTACTGAAAGGAAGGGTTTCAGATTATTTTAAGTCGACAGAAAGTTACGGCAAAGTGACACTTTGTTGTTCTTCAATTTACTACTCGAAAAGACTATGCGAGAAAATCGGATATATATAAGAAGTACTACAATAAACATCAATATATTGCCTACGTTGATGATTTAATACTTCTAACCAGTATACCGGGTAAGTTAATAGAAGTTTTTCAAAAACTAGAAATAACTGGAAAGAAATGTGATATGGAAATAAATAAAGAAAAAACTAAATACATGGAAATGAGAGACAATGATAATCTAGTTGGTCAAGAGTATAAGATAATATGCAGGAAAAGCAAATACAGCTTTGAAAGAATTCGAACTTTAGAAAAGTTTTGAGTATTTAGGTATGACTTTAGCAAACAAAAGTAGGCAATGATAAGATATTAGCCAAAAAGATCAAAAGTGGGAATACCTTGAAAACCATTTTAAAATCAATATTGTATGAATGCGAAATATGGATCCTTAATAGAGACGTAGAGAGAAAACTCAGAGTATAGGAATGCGAGCTGCTTTATGAGAATATAGGGGGGTTTAAAGAAGGGCAAAAATTATAAAAATTTTTAATCAACCTAATATAACGTTTGAGGCGGTTTAGACGTGTAGGAAGATTACCTGAAAGAAGAATAACGAAGGTCATGCTGGAACTTAAAACTGTTACAAGAAAACGACCAAGAAGGAAGTGGATGGAGTCGGTGAAAGTGGATCTTTAGAAGTGTAGGATCGGAGAGCGAAAAACGTTGGCACAAGACAGAGGAAAACTGAAGAAGACATTAAATTCCTTGGGCCTCTAAGACGTATAGCGCTGCAAAATATGTATGTATTTTTATTAGTCATATTATATTCTTGGTCAGGTCCGTCAGTAGAGAAGAAGTGAGGGTAAGATTTCTTGGACACGTTTGCCTTTAGGGGCCCGGACGAACTACAATATGTTTTGATACTAGAGATTTTATATTAATAACATTTTTATTTTTTTATGCCCCACGGATTCTCAGTTTAATTCTGTTCAAATTCAAAAAGCTGTTTGGTATTAATACATATTTGCATTTTTTCCCTTACAATTGCGCAGACATTCGAGGCAAAAACGTAGTCTATCTCGAAATTATTGAGCTATATAATACAAAAAATTATAATTGTAATAACAATAGTCTATATATTTAATAAAAGTGGCACACCTGTAAACCCAAGTTTCATCTTCAGTTATAATTTTTTTGAGGAAATTTGGCATATTGGTAACAATCAGAAGCAAAATATTAGCACGATATTTCTTCTATATAGTAGCCACAATTCTAAAGTCTTCTTAAACTCTCTCATCCTACAAAAAAAAGAAAGACAAATATTTACTAGAAAAAATTTGGTACTTGTACAGAAACTTTGTTTTTAAACCAAATAAAAAAATAATATCTAAATATGTAGTGTTATTGAAAACGTTTTTGTTCCGCTGTAAGATAAAAATTAATAAAAAATGAAAAAACAAGTGAGGGGAATTACCAGGTGTACAAGTATGAACCCCAATTTTTTCCAAAAAAAACACGTTAAATTCAGAAGAATGATAAAAAGTGGTTTATTCAAAATATGCTCCATTGCTAGATACACATTTTTCCATCTTTTCGGTAATTTGTGGATATCACGCCAGTAAAAATATTTTCCTTTTGCCGCAAACTATTCATGGATCCATTTATTCACATCTTCGAACGAACCAAAGCGTCTCAGCAAGTACGTGTCCAATCGATGCAAACAAGTGGTAATCAGAAGGAACCAAGTCTGCTGAGTAAGCCGCATGGGGTAGCACTTCCTAGTTGAGTGCTGCCAACGTGTCACGAACCGGTTTTGCCGTATGTGATGGAGCATTGTCCTGGAGGAAAATGATGTTGTGCGGCCTTTTTCGATATTCTGGTTATTTGGCGAGTAGCAAACGGTTCAAATCGATCAATTCTTGTTGCTAGCGTCTGATATTAACCGTTTCACCAGGATTTAACAGCTCATAATAGACCACATCTTTCTTATCCCAGCAAACACAGAGCATCGTTTTCCTGCCAAAGTAATTGGATCTTGCAGCTGATGTGAATGGTGTGCCTCGGTTTACCCATGACTTTTTGCGCTTGGGATTCTCAAATGATAGAGAGATACGTCAATCAAATTCTCTAATGATAGTCTTGAATTTCTTCCAAGCAACCAGTACAAATCTTTTATTTTCAAGTTTGTTTGTTTTCGCTTTTTGTTTATATGCTCTTTTTAGGTTAATTTGCTATCTAGGTGAAAGTCTAAATACTTAGCAGTGCTGGAGCGTGGTATATGTATTCCATTAATATAAACTGATGGACTAATAACGTTTCCTCAATGAGAAGATTACTTGCTAAGACTTGATTTTATTGATTGTAATTTTCCACTTTTCTAACCAGATCTACAATTCATCTGGATAGTTTTGTAATTTATTGGTGGCTGCTATTGGGTTCTGTTCTCTGGCGAGAATCACTGTATCATTCGCTAACGTTTCTGTTGTAGTGTTGGCATTAGTTGGCAGATCGGATGTATACAACACGTACAAAAGTGGTCTTATAACAATACCCTGAGGAACTCCCGCTTTAATGGCACGTTTTTTAGACACTGCTTGATTTACTCTTATTCAAAACGCACGATCACTTAGATGATTTGGGAATTCATGCCAAACCTTGTCACAAGCTTGGCTAACATCTAGAAAGTTTGATGTGCAATATTCTTTGTTTTCAAGTGCTTCGTTGATGCTATAAATAATCCGGTGAGTCTGTTGTACAGTAGAATGGCCGCTTTTGAATCCAAATTGATGGAGAGGCAACCAGTCTTTGGTGCTAGATCTTGGTTTAATCTTTGAAGTAATAATCGCTCCAAAACTTTTGCTATTACAGGTAGAAGGCTTATTGGTCGATATGAAGATATAATTTTTGCATCCTTTCCTGGTTTCGGTATTAATATGATCTCAGTTGTTTTTAATTGTTTCTGCCTGTAATTTAGTCTTAAAATTGCATTATACACGTACATTAAAAGTAAAATTCTTTTCTTTGGGAGTTCTCTTATCATTTTCGGTGTTAATTTATCTACACCTGATGCTTTTTTAGCATTTAAGAAGCTGATTTCTTGTCGAACTTCTTTTAGGTGAATATTAGGATGTTTTCTGGTATAGACGTAATGTCTTGTTCTATGTCCTGATCAGATTTGTTATTATGCGGTGTGGAATACTTTGCTAAGATGTTTTGCAAATAGTTCCGATTTTTTTATCATTGCGTGCCCACTGTCTTGCGAGGAGTCCGTCCTGATTTTGTATGGGTAATACTGACATTTTGGGTTTTTAGATGATTTTATTGGTCTCCAAACACTATTGTCAAATCAATTTAGATTAGTAAGATACTCTTGGAATTAATGATTCTTTAATTCTTTAAGTGTTGCTTTAAGTTTGTTACTAATTCGGTTGAATGATGTTTTGTCTGCTGGTGCATGAGTTAGTTGCCATTTTGCCCTAGCTCTTCTTTTTCAGCTATAAGTTGCTTCAACCATATGGGTATGTTTCTAGGTCTCTGTTGTGTATTGTTCTGTTGGACTACTGGTTTAAGTATATATGTTAGATCTTCAAGAGCTTTATCGATTTGTTCCGGTGCCTTAAGACTTTATGTTTAGTTTATTGCTTGTTCTACTTTATGTTTATATTCTTCACAATTCGTTCTTCTATTGTGTAATTTAGGTGTAGGATTTTTTAATATGACAAACGTGCTGACAGTTGCAATTATCGGTGAGTGATCGACGAGAGATCAAAACTTGAAATTACATCCAAATATGATAAGAATGAGTAATGCTGTTCTAGTAGGAGCTTGAAGTTTTCTGCCTATCTATGTGATCAATCGTGATCCCCAAAGAGTGCGTTTACTATTATAATCACTACCGACAATGAACTTGGATCCCAGTATTTGGAAGAACTCGTTAAAATTTTCTTTCTAATATTATGTCGAGGTGGGCAGTACACCGATGTTATCGTTAAGTCATATGGTAACACTTTTACTGTAATTAATGTCCCCTGCAAATGCTCTTTATCAAATTTTGGAAGCTTATAGTGGCTAATGCTATTTTTAATAAGAATTGCAATTTCAGCATGTGCTGCATTCGTCGGGTGATTACAATAATTTTATGTAAAATTCGTTTTATAAATTGTATGGTTAATAATAAGTTTATTTTTGTGCGGCCTTTGTCTGATCAAAAATATATCTATTGCGTTATTATTAAAGTGTAATATGATTATTATTTCATATTTATGTTGATGGGCCCCATTTGTGTTCCATGTTGCTGTTCTAAAAACTTAGTCATTATGCATTTTATTTATCAGTATATGTTGGTTAAACATTGACTTCAATTATTCTAAAAATGTATTCAATGCTATTGTAAAGGGATCGTCTCCTGTTTGTGTGCTCTGTTGTGCACCTCTCAATACACCTGCATAAGTGAGGTTCTGGTGTACATCTCTTATCCTTTGGATACTCGGCATTGGTTGTCTGATTGTGACATGTACTACTTGGGTTGACTGGATGCTTAGCCTATTGGTGGTATTTTGTGGTTTTAAGAGTCTGTGATAAAATTCATATTCCTTGTAGTTCGCTGTGTGTGGACCGTCACATAACGCACACTTTGCAGGAGTTTTTTTTGTCTTTCTTGCAGCTGACAGTGATGTGTGGCCCTCCACACTTTACACAAGAAAATGGTCAGTTGCAATATGCTTTTGTATATCCATATTGCTGGTATCTCATACACTGTATTAAGCTTTTAGTTGTTCTCGGTGGCTTTATTTGTACTATACTATTTAAGTGTCTGTTGATCATGTATACATCTTTGTTGTTATCAGAAAGTTCCAAATCAAAGAATATGTTTAAAAAATATCTATTAGCTAATTGTATGTTTAGAGTTTGATTTTTGGAGTTTACATTTATTTTTCTTTTTTTCGTATATTTTACTTTTTGCCATGGGTTTTCACTATCTTCTTTGTTTGGATGCGCATTGTATTCGTCAATACTATCAGATGACATTCTAGCTAAATTCTATTTGTTATTACGCTGTGGAATGTTTGTAGACGGATTTATTTGTGGATATTGAGTTAATTAATAATTGGTGTCTATCATGACTGGTTGGAACGAGTACGTATGGTACATTTGTGGATTAATTAGCGGTGGTTCGGTTTGAATATTGGAAGATGCTGCCGGTTGGCTGTAAAATATGCCTGGTCCATTACATGCCGGTAATATTTTCTTGCTGGCTTTTAACTAAATTTTGTATTAAATTTATCACTATAATGTTTTATCACCGAACATGCACTATGGCTTAGGCTAATGGTTATTCTTAAGCGCTTTAAGACTTCTCGAATTTTGTTCAGTGCTTTTTTCTGAAGCAAAATTGATGTTGAGATATAATATTTTTTTGACGAACCAATTCTTTTATCGTTCTTAGTAGAAATCTTTTAAATATTTTCTACACGAATATAAAAAAACTTATCGATAGATATGATATAACTTTAGTTGGTGCCGTTTCGGACTATAGTAATTTGAATATACTTTTACTGAATCGCATGGTGACATAGACGTATATGTATCTCAGCAACTATTAAATCGTATCCAGGGCTCAATTTTATTAATTTCTGATAGGAAGAAAGCTTTTACAGTGGGTGATAAATGACAACGTGCGTCAAGATAGCTATTTTTGTTTACCTTCCAAATTATCTAAAGAAGTAAAAACTTCACTAGGATTCTCGGCAACGACTTTCGCCTTTCTTTATTAGATCTCGTTCAATTACCACTAGCTTATCTTATTGTATACTGTCAATTTTTCATTTTTTAAATTGTCATTAGATGTTAGGCTACAATTTACAAACAAGTCATTCAAAAAATATTCCTTTAAAATAAGAAGGTACATTTTTGTGGTATTGTATTTTTGCGAAAGTGTTGCCCTCCAGTCAACAACTGACGTAATTGTTCAGCATTATGTTAACTCGTTAATTTCTTTAAAATCTTTTATTTTTACATTTAGGTGTCTAGTTTAATTAATAATTTTTAAAAAATAGATGCCTAAAGCAACTATAATAGAGATGTGGTTTGAATTACAATTTAAGGAAGATTCTATACTGCAATGAACACCTAGTAGTCTTTTTATAGTTGCAAAACATAAAAAGTCCGTCAATTTGTTTCTGTCGGTCGGTCAAACTTTGAAAAGATTTTTATTTTTAAGTGTGATAATTCTCGCTATCTGTGAGAATTAAATAATGACAGTAAAACTGACTACTCCTTGTGGAAAACCACTAAACGCCTAAAACGACCTACTCTTCAAAACCCACCAATCAGAAGGGCAGATGGAAGTTGGGCCCGGAATAACCTACAAAAAGCAACTAGATTTGCAGAACACTTGGAACAGATCTTCCAAGCAAATGCAGGAGAAGACCCCCAAGATTGGACTGAAACAAGACAAGAGGATACCGAGATTCCACTCACCACTCCAAAAGAAGTTTTGGAAGAAATCAAAACGAATATTAACCCAAAGAAGGCACCCGGATTTGATCAAATCACAGGAGAAATTTTTAAACAGCTTTCAAAGAAAGCAATAGTAAAATTGACTTATCTTATTAACGCTACATTTAAATTAAGATATGTTCCAACGATGTGGAAAGTAGCGGAGGTAATAATGATTCCCAAACCAGCAAAGTCACCGCAAGAACTGTCGTCATACAGGCCTATTTCCTTGGTGCCGGTTACTTCGAAACTATTTGAAAAGTTACTTCTTAAAAGATTCAAACCGATAATAGAGGAAAAGAACCTAATCCCTCGCATCAGTTTGGGTTCAGAGAACGCCATACTACAATAGATCAGGTACACAGAATTATAGATGTTATCGAAAAGTCTTTAGAGGAAAAGAAAGTCTGCTCGGCAATATTCCTAGATGTTGCCCAGGCTTTCGATAAAGTCTGGCACGAAGGCTTATTCCATAAATTGAACAAAACTTTGCCATGACAACACTCTCAATTGTTAAAATCATATCTTTCAGGAAGATATTTTAGAATAAAGCAGGAAGAGGCCTATTCTGAATTAAGACAAATTAAGGCTGGAGTGCCGCAAGGTAGTGTACTAGTTCCAGTTTTCTACCTGCTATACAATAGCGACATTCCTGACCTTGAACAGAACACCATTGCAACGTTTGCAGATGATACAGCCATTATGGCACTAGGAAAAAATCATAAAGAGGTTGCTAAAAAGCTACAATCCTCCATGGATAGAATAAACACCTGGACCAGAACTTGGCGTATCAAGCTCAACGAGAGCAAGTCCGTACATGTAGACTTCACCAATAAATTAAAGCAGCACATACCCATTAGAATCAACGATGCCCATATTCCACACGCTGATTCGGCGAAATACTTGGGCATGACCTTAGATGCAAAGCTACGCTGGAAAGCCCACGTGAAAAAGAAAAAAGAAGAATTTAACCTAAAATATAGAAAAATGTATTGGTTACTAGGAAGGAACTCCAAGTTATCCATTCACAATAAATTGCTTCTTTATAAGCAAGTTCTAAAACCAGTATGGACATATGGCCTACAACTTTGGGGCTGTGCTAGCAAAAGCAATATCCAAATCATTCAACGACTACAAAACAAAGTACTGAGAGACATGGTCGATGCACCTTGGTACTTCCGCAACTGTGACCTCCATAAGGACCTTGAAATAGAGATAGTTAATCAAACCATTTCCAAAATTCCAAGACGTCACGAACAACGACTTCTCCAATACGTGAATGCTGAGGCACTCCAGCTCCTCGATAACACCAACCTGACAAGAAGACTGAAGAGGACTAAACCCTTCGAACTAGTATAATGAAATGAGTGAAAAGCAGAGTACTTGTGCGGTAGTTACACGTTAAAATTAGTGTAGTTTAATTATCAGAACCTGAGGTGAACTAGTGAGCAGATCCTTATTTAAGTTTCAACCTGTAGCAATTAAGTTAGAAACAAATTATTCATTGATCAATGTTATGATTAGATTATAATGTCAAAAATGTCCAGGAAAAAGACATTTAATAAAAAAAGTGTGATAAAGTTTTAGCCCCAGGTGTGTTTTATATTCGTCTCCTGTCGCAATAAAATGAGATCCGAATGAATTTAAAAATTTTTTATATTCTTCAATAAAAATAACTTCACATATGGAGTACAAACTGCTCCTATAGCAATAGTAGTAGTTTAAAAATAATGTAGTGATGGATTCTAGTTTTAATATAGTACATTGTAATGAATAGTTCTAGTATACAAGTACTAACTCAGGTTGTTCTTAATAATAATTGTTGATCCGTCATAGATGGAATAATTTGAAATCTTAACAACAGCCCTTTCTGATCAACAATATTTGCTAAATAATTTCTTGTCTTAATTTTTTCTTCATGACCTATAACATATTTTAAACTGCTATTGTTTTACCTTAGCTTTAAAATTACCAATTACTATATTAGAAATAACTCCCGCTCTCGCCAATTCGATCGCTGGCATTTTTACGGCCCAGCTCGACTCAGGGTGCAATAAATGAGTACCTGGAGGTCAAACTATGGGGTAATAATAGGCGGTCGGTAGCGCTAGCCACTTTACTACCCTTGTGTGCCCTAGGGTCTAGATTGTAGCAGATGTATCCTGTTACGACCCCAAAGGGCCTTCAAGGCCTGTTACGGGGAACTCTTATATTACAAATTATATTAGAAATAACAAACAAAAATATACCAATATCAACAAATATTTAAAATTAATTATTAAAAGGTGCAACAATAAATGAAATGAATTAAAACTTACTGAACGTTACAAACAGTATATACTAGTAAATAATCAGTAGTATGAAAATCAAGCAAATAACATATATCTCATAAAAACTTACAAACCCTACACAATAAAGGAGAAATAAAGGAGATTAAACAAAAATAAAAATTTACTTAAATTTATGTAAGGATACTATGTAAATAAAATCATGTATGTATATTATTAAAAAAAGCCCTACAAACTAAAATATGTATTTGGAAAAGGGTGAAGAAAAAAGATCAAAAACGGCAATTAAAAATAAAAATCTAACAAATGCTACGAATTGAAAAAAATAATTATAAAACTAATAAAAGAAAACTAATTATCAATTCCTACTAAAACATTTAAATTATAAAAATAAAGTTAAGTAAAAAACGACAAAAATATTTTTAAACTAACTTTATAACGCTTTTATACTGTATTACTATAAACATTTTAACGCATAGGTACTTCAATTATCATATCTGATCTGCACGGAAAATACCGAGCTAATATCAATAAAGTATTTTCATTAAGAGATGTTATTTTAAATTATAAAAAAACGTTGTTTTTGAGATATTTTATTTAAACGCAGAACGCCAAGTCTGTTATTAGTTATAGAATACAATATCTTCCAAGAGGCAGCACTGACTTTTTTTTACAAGATGCTATTCATTTGAGGTAACTTTTTATAATGTTTTTGCACAAATGAGGCTCGATTTGGCTAATTACCTTACCTTTGACTCAGCCTTAAAGAAACAAATCTAATGGTACCAGAAAATTTCTCGCGCAATAACGCAATTGTTTGGCGAGTTATATGACATACAGCACCGTCCTGTTGAAAATAATAGTCGTCCTCCTCTATAGCATCAATTTCTGGCTAAAAAAAAATTGTCAACATTTTACAACAATACACTCCAATTATTGAAAATTTAGCTAGCCAAGCACGCATTGGATTCTTTATATCCGAAACTTGATCAAAAAACTCAAATATTTCGATTAGTTTCACAATTTCTCTGCAACAAGGCGCTTGATTGTATGTTAACAATTTTAATACGTGTATGGTTCAATTTTTGTCAACCACATAGCTTTTACCATTGACATGTTGCTAAATAACAGTTCTAACATCAACTGACTGAAAATAATGCAAAATTTAAACTAATGCCTCTAAATAAAACCCTATATACTGAAAATAATTTGCACGGCTGTTATGTAACCTAGCAGCTAATAAGAGTAAATTGTAATGTGTATGCGTGAATGAGACCAACTTTATCGGCCGTGCTAGTTTGGAGCATACGTAGTTTGTGATCATCACACTTTAAAACACTAAACGGTGTGAAATTTTGGAGAAAATACTAAACTTGTCGCAGAAAAATTTAATTTTATTTTACTTTTAGCAGAGCAAAAGTTCATTGTACTACAATCGCTAATAACTTGCACTTATTTGCGATTTTACACGATTTCTTACTTTAAAGAAAACTGGAAATAGCTACGTATTACTTGTACTAAATATATAATTTCTTGTTATTGTAATTTTTTATATGATTTGACTCCATATCTTTCAGAACAGACCAAGTATGCATCTATTAGATATACAATTAATTCTGAATGTTTACTTATAATTTCAACAAATAAGACAAGTATTGATGCTCTTCATTGTTAGTAATGATCTTCTGACCTTTCCCCCAGGTACTTTAACGATAAGTCGCTAATCTTTTTTCAAATCTTTTACGGCTTAAATCATGTTACATTATTTGAGACGGTAATTTGAAAAACTACATTATATACTTAAAGAGTAAGCAAGTAACGTACAATGAATATGAGCTTCTGCATTTCAATAGATAGAAGTCATCGTACGTTATACAAAATGTGTTTGACTTTCCTTACTAGTAACATGACACTTCGGTTGCTAAGTTATTGTTGATAACAACCTGCTTTGACTGTTTTATTCAGTTTGAACAGTTCATAATACAATACTTGTACTTTTTAAATTAATTTTTTTAATTTTTTGGTTAATAGGCTTAAATTTTATAAATAAAATTGATTTCAAATGCTATATTTTCTTTCTATAATTAATACCAATTGGCCTGATTTCAAAGTAAGGATGTACGACATAAATAAGGCATGATGCTGTTTATTACCTTCGCTTGCCCTTTTGGAGCTACAAACAGCTATGAAACTTGCAAGATATTAAAACGCGGAAAAGTCTGTTTATGGCAAAAAGGCGCTTCCGACAAATTCTAATGCAAATTGTAAGAACAAATAATGTGCAAAATAAGGAAATAAATTCAAAAACCAAGACTGCAGCGGATATAAATGGCAATGCACGTAAAAGGCATAAAAAGGGCAGAAGGACGGAAATTAACACCCAGCTTTTATCTGCAGACTTCCATCGCAAAAATGGAAGAAGGCCGCAAAGAAATGCTCAAACAGGTTCTAATGACTCGAACGTTTCACGACCAGCTTCACAAAGCATTCCAATCATATCGGCCGCTAATAGCGGACTTTACTTCTGGTTATTTTTAAACCAGCTGTTAATGCCTAAACGATCATTTCTGATTTGCAATCAGTACATGGCTTTTATTCAAATTACCTGCACAGGCGATCGTGTAATTTGAGATCTAAATGTTTTATTCAACCAAGCTATTAAGTATTGTAATGACATTTATTTGCAACAAAAGACATTGCAGATAAAGACGACAAGTAAAATGAATTAAACAATAACCTTACTTAAAATGTAATAAAAAGACAAATACACAAGACTTTTTAAAACAACAAATGCTAAAGTGTAAAGTACACTAGCGTCAAATGTTAGTTTGCATTACATTATTCTTATGTCATTATAATTGCCTTTTGCTCAACTACTAATTTACATTAAATATGATTACTTTTAGTTTGTGAAATTTCACCTGCTTAGTCTAATAGTTTACTAATAACTAAATAATATCAGCTTTAATGTATGGGATGTGTAAAAGTTTACACATAGAGAAGAATTTAGCACATTACGTACAGATTATATAAGCATTATCAATGTGTGTTAAAGCTAGCAAAATCAATACTTTAAATAAAAAATAAATATCTTAACTGAATAATACTAAATATTAAAATTTAAATTGCTTACGTAAAGTTTAACACACCCCAGAATTGTCTAGAATTATTAATTATTATTTAAAATTTGAATATAGCTTTATCACATATGTAAGACATTTCTGTTATTTAAATATTTATGGTTTCTTAACTACAAATAATGTAAATTTCTCTTACTACATATTTTTTATATTTTCTTACATTTAATACTTACATAAATGTATTTTATGTGCCCGAAAATGTAATAGCAGAAAGCTATTTTAGCTCTTTATTACAGTTAAAAATTATTTTAAGTATTTCGGTATTACTATTGAATCTACCCAAAGATTTTGATTATTTCTCTGCATAAGTACGGAAGTTTTCATTACGCTGACATTATAATTGCATTGCACATATTTAACTTTAGGTTGCATTTATATAAGTTTTGCTCTTAATATAACTCTTCTCTCTATTTGTAATTTAATTTCTATATTGTGTAAATCTGCTATTAACCTTTAGTAAGTAATAGATTTGCGTATCAACAGTTGATACAAAGTAATTACTCTAGAATATAAACTTTATAAAAAATTATTAAATTTACGATGTCAAAAGTATGCAAAGTAAGTGTAAGTTTTGTGTCTTCGTACCTTAATTTTCATAAAAACAATTTTTTGGTTATAATTGGTTTTAAGTACATGTTACTAATTTATACCTTACGACAATCTGTTTGTTGAGTCTAATTAATATACTTTAATTTAAAAATAATTGACTGAAAGACTTAGAAGAAGTAACATAACAAATTACGATAGTTGTGACGAAAACGCTTCCTTTGTTTCAATAAACTAAATATTTTAAAGCTGTAATACTACACTATCTCATTAAAACAGAATGATGTAACCTTTTTGAAACAGCAACAAAAAGAACAACATAGATTTCGCTCAATGTTTTATTATGTTTTACGTTTGATTTTTGAAAAATAAGCACACACTTGCTACACTATGTTATCTTTGAAAGTGGAGTCCAACTGCCGTGCTATCAGTTTGATTAAAAATTTACCCAAACATTTATATATTGTATATATAATTAGTTAAGTATATTATACCAAATCTCAACAAGCCGTAACTTATGTTCCCCACAAGACGGGACTTCGATCCCGGACCGCCGACTCTACCAAAACGAGCTTCCCCAGCAAATTACGGATTTACGTTTAGTTTTCCCAACACTCAAGTACACACATAAACATCATCTCATCAATCATAGGCATTTGTTATCAAGTACAGATAACTGGTCAAATTCACGAACCAAATCACCCAACAAATAACAGTGGTATTTATTTGTCCTCAAAAAATGTCTATACACAACCACAGTTACAAAATCAATCATTACACCAACAACCACTTTTGCAAATCAAATGTAATATGGACAGCAGTTCAATGCTTAGCTACGAGTATAGAGAAGAAAAAATAACTACAAAATTACTATAGCACAACACAGTGAATGGCAGCAGATCATAGGGAATAAAGGGAAAAAGCAAAGAGTAAATCTGCAAACATCAAATCAATTTGAAACCCGAATCCCACAACAAAACAGATACGCAATTTTAGCACACTTGCACTGATTTACCCAATAACTTAATAGAACCAACTCAACTCCCCAAGCCTCTCAAAATATTCGTTCACGGAGTGAGTGGTTATACAATTATATCACATTAAAACAATGGCAAACAACATATTTAAAATTAATGCGACAACATCTGAAACCAATAGAAAACTAATAACTTGCATGAAAGACTCCAATATTGTCCAACACACATAACACATGAAAGAACAGATTAGACATTAAAGAAGCACTTACCAAATCTGGCTTCAAAGTCAGAAATATAACAAATAGCAAACATAGAACAACAACATTATCATTTTCACTGTTCTTCGTAGGCCTCCAGCAGGAGAATAATAAAGACATCTTTAAACTAAAAGCTACAAACAATCAAGTAATAAAAATAGTCTCAGAAAAAACATTTTATTGTACAATGCACAAGGTGCCAACAATATAACCACATCAAAACGTATTGTAATCTCTCCTACAGATGTGTCAAATGTGGGGGTCGCATGACACAAAAACATGCAAACAAAAATAAAGATATTGCTAATTGTCGTGGGTGCATAGGTCATAAAAAACTACAAAATAATATGAGATAAGCTACAAAAATATCCAAAATAACTGTACAGCATAAACCCACACAAACTAACAATATATAAATATTATAAAAATAAATATAAAAACTTACTCAAGTAATTTATCCAGAGCGGGTCGCACTATATGAAAAGTAAGCAAAAAAAGCAAGCAACCCCAAACAACATATTCACTTATAAAGAAATCACCAACTGAATGATCTAGATTAGACAATAAAAAAAGTAGAAGTATTTGCCCGGCATCTTACAACTGTATTTACCCCTCATTTAAATGTTCCGGGTGTTGATATCGAAAACTTTTTATAAAAACCTCTACAGATGTTACTGTCGATAAAAAAAATTACCGTAACTGAAATCAGGAATTAAATTAAAATACTGAACAAAAAAAATCTCCTGGGTATGATTTGATTAATGCTAAAGTGCTCTCCGAACTCCCGAACACAGGAATTCAGTTTCTGAGACTTTTGCTCAGATAATTGTAGTCCCAAAATTAAGAAAACCCCTGCATGAATTTGCTTCATATCATCCAATCAGTCTACTACCGCAAATATCCAAACTCCTAAAAAAATTGCTAATAAAAAAATCAATGAAAGCGACATCTTTAAAAGACATTCTCCCCAACCACTAATTTGGTTTCCGTAGATACCATTCTACAATACAATAATGCCATCGAGCGATCACCTTAATAAATCAAACACTTGAAAAAATACTGCCCCTGTTTCTGGACATACAATGTGCATTCGATAAAGTATAGCACCAAGAACTACTACACAATCTCAAACCACTATTGCTGAGTGAATACTACTTATTATTGAAGTCGTACCCTGTCTGAGAGGTACTTTCAAATTAAACATAGACAGGCGTATTCAGACATCTATGCGATTAAGTATCCTTAGTCTCCTATTATACCTCTTATATACTGCAGACATATCAACCACTCCAGAAACCTATATTGGCACATTTGCAGATGATACTGCAATAATTGCTACACATCCTAATCCTCTGCATACTATCACGCACCTTCAAGATCATCTAAACCTCATTCAAATGTGGTCATACAAATGGAGAACAAAATTCAACGAAGCAAAAAGTTTCTATGTAACATATACACTTAAACGTTCTGAATGTCCTCCTGTTACCTTACATGACGTACAAATTTCCCTAAATCTTGGACTACATATGAATACATACAAACAGATATGAAAAGTGCACATCATCAAGTAATAGATCTCACGATCAGGAAAATCGTGCTGGTTGCTAGGTAAACGTTTATGCCTCCCGCTTGAGAACAAGCTACTGCTCTATAAAACAATTATAAACCCAATATGGACGTATGGCATTAAACAGTTGGAATTTGAAACTTGAATATAATAAAAAAAATGTAATTTGAATTTATTAATACTATGTACCCGTAAGGCACTTTGTTAAACTATAATTTTGATGGATGGTAAAACGCTCTGTTATTTATGGTTTGATATCTCTAATTAAAAACAGAATATTTATACTACTCTTAATTCTCTATCATATAAGGACGCAAAAAATAACTGCGCGAGGCTATGCACCCCAATGAAACTATCTATCAATAGCAAACGATTATTAATTTTTGAAAGTTATTGCAATTTTTATTTTAGTTTTATGCCTTTGCATTGAAAAATATTTTGTATGTCTTCAACAGAATATTAAAATGATATATCAAACAACATTGTTTTGACAGACTATAAAAGGCTCAAATAAACAGAATATATTTGTCACAGCAATTTTATATATTATTAAAAGCGTGATTTGAGTATTAAGTACCCCATTTGTCCAACAAAAAAAAATATTAAATGTATGAAACTATCAAAAGATAATTTGTAGCCATGAATAAGACGCAAATCTACCACCAGAGGCAGGGGTAAAAAATATAATCAAAAAGGTAAATTAAATATAACAACCATTTAAATGGATGCTAAGTTAATGTTGTTAATTATCTTAAAACAACAAAATAATTTGCTTTTTAATTACCTATAAAAGAGAAAAACCATTAATAATCAATATTACATAACGTACTTGGACAATATAAAGACTGTAATTAACAATGAGCATTATAAAATGTCTATAAAACATGCTGTTTTACTAAAACAATATACACACCCACTCAAATACTATCAAGCAGCAAATTGTTTGTTTAATTGGTCTTCTACATTTATCTATTCCTACAATTTCCTTTTTGTAGAGGCTACACTGAAATAAAAATACTAACAAATTTAAACGACTATTTTTAATAATTTCAATAGGAAATTTAAATATAGAAATTTCATTGCTGTTTTGGAAATGTTATACTCTAGTAATTTACTTACAATTCTAATATATTTTCTTAAAACATACTAAAACGCATTGAAAATTGAAAAACTTTTGCATCTATATAAAAAAATTAAATAATCTTTTAACATATCAAAATATTTTAAACAAACACATTAAAAAATGTATTAATTTTTGTACGTCTTAAATTTATCACACGTTTCTTGTTTTTTAGTACTTAACTAATTATTGTACTTATTTGTTGGATAGTGATATATTAAGTATAACCACGTTTATATCCTTTTTATACTTCATAAGTCATTAATAAAATCACACGGTAAAAAGGTTGCATTACCACCTCTATCGACGTAGAAAGATTTCCAACTATGCCAAAAAATTAATGTTTGGGTGCGACTGCCAATCAATTTCAACGCGAAACGAATCGAAGTAATTAAATGTACAGCATTTTATTGTTAACACTGAAAAGGGTTTATTACTCCGCGGTGAAACGCATGGCTGGTAATAGGTTATTAACCACCTGAGCTCAATAAGACTATAAAATTTAGAATACCATTACATTCCTTTCATGAATTTATTTTATCTAAATATTGATAGTAATTTGATACTGAAAGGTTTTTGAAATTTTTAGATTATAATTTTTACATACAAAATTTTTTAATGTCATCTATAAACTTATAATTTATGTCAAAAGATACGTCACATAGATACAAAAATATTTACAAAATTTTGTAAAATAACATGGACCTCTGCATATTAAAATGTCAACCAACAGATGATCCACTTATCATCACCGCCATGAATGTAGTAAATAATGTGTCACATCAAATTAAGAAATACAGCACAGTGTCTATCAGTGACATGCGATAAAATTTTGTATTAAACTCAAAAAATTTGCAATCGAGACACCTGCTGTGATAAAAAAAACTAAGGGTGGCATGTTTTATCGAAATCACAAATGTTTAATTGGCACAAAGAGTTCAGAGAACAAAGAGAGAACGTCAAGGATAAGTAATGCACAGGGCCCAATCGATGTCTCACGCTGCAATGTGACTAAGGTGACTAAGGGTTTCGACTATGACCTACGTTTGTACGTTAGACTCATAGCAGATGAAGTGGGACTTCCAAAATCCATTGTGTACGAAATCATCATGACGGAATTGCAGATGCAGAAAATTTGTGCTACATTGGTTTTGAGCTAAGAACAAAAGAAAAATCGTGCGTCGATTTCTAGTGAGCTAAAATCCGGCTTGAAAGGACTATTAAAAATGCGCAGCTACTATAATGAGTCCTCTGAGCGAGATTCCAATTTGTGGCAGAACGACTGACAATGGTGTATTGATACTCAGGGATGTTATTTTCAAGAATATTAAGTTTATTTAAATAGTACTTTAATACAAATTTTCTGAAATCAGTTTCATTCTTTTTATGTATTTTGGGATACTTTGGGGAATTAACCTAAAATGTATTTAACATAATTGCAAACATCTATAATATTGTGGTCAAATACACTGTTATTAAAAAACAAAATAATAAAAAAATCAAATTAATCTAGAATGGAGTGCTCTTGAAACAAATAAAAACAAAAAATAAGTTTTAACTATATGATTAGTACATAACAAAAAGATAGAACTATTAAAAGAAATATATAGATAAACAGATTTAAAAAAACCACTAGATCTCATCTAGTGTCGATGTTAGTGGCTAGGCGACCAAGTAGCCGCCTTGAAGCGCAACATTTTTGAAATTTTCCCAATCCATATGTGGTTGTGGTTGTGAAAAACTTGTGTAAAGAAATTGTGTGACTACTTTCAACAGTTATATTGGTAACTCGTAATTTAGTTTTGTTTTCTTTGGAAGCAGAAACATAAAAATAAAATACAACATTAAATTGCCTTTTTGTATTTATTTTTCTTCTTTTCCTTTTTCTTGATTATCTACTACATTGGGGAGATAAATTGCAAATAAAAAATATTAACGTTTAAGAGCCTCGAGTATCTTAATTTCAATTTCTGTAACTTCAATAAATTATAGTTACAATTATTATACATACATAATTATACATAAATAATACATTTTTGTCCATTCCTCTCTATTTTGGGCTGGCCAAATCCAGTTTCCAGCTATTCTTTTGATATCATTCGTCCATCGTAAGGGCGGTCTTCCTCTCCTCCTTCTGTCGGCTCTCGGCCTCTACTCAAGCAGCTTATTCATCCATCTCCCGTCCGTTATTTCGGCCACATGTCCGACCCAGAACTATCTGAGTGATTACATCAGTCACAGCTGTAGTTAGATGCAAGTTTTCGTTCCTAATATGATCTCTTAAGAACCCGCCAAGAATCGCTCTTTTTATTTTTCGCTGTGTTGTTCTAAACTTTGACCAAGGTGCAAGCCTAGATGTTTAGTTTTAGTTTTAACAAGTACTAACACATTATTTATAGTAATAAGAATGCAAACATTAAATCGTGTAATAAACATCACTTGTTCCAACTTAATTTGATTGATTTTAATGCACCATTTACAAAAGCACTTGTTGAGGAAGATAAGGTGGCGTCAAATGTTTTCAAATAAAATTTTGATTCGATAAACAGTGGTGTAGATAAGGTAAAGAAAGGAACTAAGAACACTACCTTGTGGGACGTCAAATAAGATAGGATTATAGTTTGATATTATATTAGAAGCACATCTATGCAATACTTTTTTATTCGAGGCTTTGTACTATTTGGGTTACTATCCTATGTATTTGTTGTGTTGTGGAATGATGCTCTCTAAACTCAAAATGATGAATTGTCAGATATGTGAAGGTATTTGTATCAGCAAGTAGTCTTTTGAAGAAAAGTTTTTCAAACACTACCAAGTAAGGGTGATAGGAAATTATCTGTTTTGGTGTTTTCCAATATTGAGAACTATTATTATGCGTGCTTATTTCCGTAAAACAAAGTAATACGAGATACTCAGCATACAATTATAAATTGTTGTTAAAGGAACAGTAACTTTTTTGGTAGTATCGTCAGTAGCTTCTTATTTACAAGATCACAAGCCTAGACATTATATGTGTTTAATTGCTTAAAACGTGGCACGGTAGGCGGAACAAATTTGATAGGAAGGCCCATCTGGCGTGCAATATCTAGGAACATCTTAATAATCTCATTTGACACGAGTGAGTCGTAGTGTTAGAATGCCAAACTACCACTGGGGTTCTGTAGGGAAGGTTGATAACTTGAGGTTTTAAAGTTTAAAATTTATCAACGAACATTTTTATGTAGAGTATGTGGAAGTTATAGGTTTTGTTGCATACAGTTGATTTGACAAGGAGTAGCTTTCTACGCTGCTTCTTGAATAAAAGTTACAAGTTAGTGGACAGTTTGATCTAACCCTTTAGGTTCGTTTATGCGTAATTGAAGATATAATTTGGTTTCAATGTATTGATTGAATTTATTCCAATCAGTTCTTTTATTTATAAGATAGGAATAATAGTTCTAGTAATCATAGTTGAATGCAATCATGGTTGCATTTGCAGCTATGCTATGTAATATTTTGATTATTTAATATAATGTTATTTAATTTGTTAAGAAAACAATAATAACTGGCACGCGAATCAGTTACTAGATTGCTTTGGTCTTTTGCAAACTTTATCAATCCTTGATAGACAAAACATCCCTTGTAATTCCTAAGGCGATTGTCTTCCTATAGAGCGCACTTAGCTGGTGAAAATTTTTACTTTGTACTGGTTCTTGTATCATTCTAGCTTCCACATTTGACTGCATAGGTATTGTGTAATACAATAAATGCTTAAGTGCCCGTAGGTCTGACGTCGACTACGTTGAATGATCCCTCCCTTTCCACTGTTGCATAAAACTTCCACATCTAATGATCACTCGATAAGATCATTCGCCTTTGGTGGTGTACAATCTTTTTATCTCTTAAATAGCTTTAATATGATGGTAAAGATCCGATGTGTATGCGTTAAGTTTTAGTGTTATCTCCTAATATTTTGGTATAATTTTTACTTGCACCATGTCGCTGTAATTTGTAGTACCGTATATGTATGTATATTGGCGGCGCTTTTGTCAATTTTGTAAAAAATGTTATCACTATTTGTTTAGATTTCATTCATTTTATCGTCCCAGATATTAGATATATAGAATGCAAGCAATACATTGACAGAAATTGTAAGGTTGCTCATTGTTATAGGCTATAGAATTTAAAGAAATCAGTTGGAAATGCCAACTCATTTAATCATACGTAACAATTTTTTGTGGTCATTCAGCCTATAAAATCAAAGTACAAAAAAGTGTGTAAAAGATCCCTTCAACCAAAGGTGATAATCCCAGAGTAAGTAGCATCGTCAAATTCTATTGAATTTGTTTTAGTTTAAGCTTGTATTTACTCACTATCGGTTGGGTTTCAACCGTTTGAATTTCCATGACCCAACATGTAGTAAAAAGAGAAATCGTGTTTATTTGAGGTACGGCTACATTTTATAACTCTGGGATCTTAATACGTTTTATATTAAGAGATTAATTTTACTAATTTATAAATAAAACTGTTTACGTTACTATAGAACTAATGGTTGCAAATTCCTAGAACAATATAGCTTCTGAAACAGGTATCAGTTAACTTGATTGCTCACGCAATACCAAAACCAAATACCATCGTATTCGGATATAACATTGCAACAAACTAATCAAATGACGAAACCTGATTTGCATTTACCTGTAAGAAGATTAAAATTTAAGACATGTGCTTATACTTTCATTATTCTTTGGCATCTTAGTTACATAAAACACCTCAATCCAATGTTTTGTAAGTTTCTATCTAAATATTTGGATGGAATTCGGAGCACAAATTGGCTCTTTATTTACAAATTGTGTTTTTGACAAGGAAAGAGGTTTCAAACTTCTTAACATTTCTGCGTTATTTTAGCTAATGTAACTTTAGAAGTTTATGACTTGACATAGCATAAATTTTGTTTGGCCTACACTTTCCATGAAAAATTAAAAAATATTTAAAAATAAATATTTCGAAAAATATTAATAGCCGTCTTTTATATAATAATTAAACATAAGTTAAATTACATCAGAAATAAATTACAACTTCCTATAGAATTTTTTTCTTTTTAGTAATAATTTTGTTTAAAAGATGTTTTCCCTCTATTTCTTACACTTTTCAACATGTCTTTAATGAATAAAAATTGTATTACAATTGTTTTTATTATTTTTTATTAATTGTACCCTTTTGATTAATACATAAAATTTTCGCTTAAATTAATGAACTTCTTTTTCAAAAATATAAGTAAAAATAAAAGAAAACGACAAAGATAAAGGTAGGTGACAAAATCAAAATTTGTTTATTTACAGAAAGAATTAAATGTTTAAAAACCAACCAAGGTACATTAATGCTTATAGATTTAATTAAATTCTAAAGCAATCATGATGTTTAAAATTTACTTAACTATAAGCATTGTTAAATCGATAAGCTGTTTACGATATTCAACTTCAGAACGATTAAAAGCTTTTGGTGTTTAATAATAAAGAAAGATTTTTGGATATAAAATATACATAAACGATGACAAATATAAAAATGCCTAGTAGTTTTAAATATACAAAATGAATTGCATAACGTGCCTATTAAGTACTTACAGCATGTAAAGTAATTTTTATTTGCCTACACATATAAACAAGAACCACTTATACTGTGTACATATGTATGTATGTATGTAGAGTACGCATATTTACTAATTTATATTTGCTTTGTCATAAGCCTTCTGTTTCAATTTAAAAACTAGCACTCTAACCTGCTGCGCACTCAGTTTTCTGATTTAAAAAGAAATTTTTTTCTTTTCTATTTATAAGTTTGTTCTCGTTTGATATAAAACTCCCGTGCATCGAAGAGCGCGATTTCACTAAAGCACTTTGTATCATCTAATGAATTTTGAAGAGCCGTTCGTTTATGTAAATAATTTTGAAGCATGCAACAATTATCCCAACAATGTTAACGATATTTGTACTTTCATATTTAGTATTTACATTAAACACGCGGGTCAAAGCTTAGAAAGTAATTGCTGTTAAATAGAATGAGGAAATGCTACTATACCTTCAATTTACATTCTTAGACAATGTATTGTATAAGTTAGACACGAAAGCATCCCACATTATTTTAAAAATGACAGCACTGTGTATGATGCAATTTAATGAATGCCATCAATCAAATTTTTTATTGCACTGTAATGTTTACCTGGCAATCTGCGTCACATTATTGAATAAAAATTGATATGTATACACAATGTAAAAAAATTAGGCAAGACTTGAAATTACATTTTTTATTTAACAAAATAAACACCAACAAGTCGCAATTTTATTTGTAATTACTGATACAGAGAAAAAACACGTTTAGGGCTAATTCAAAAATTTGTGCGTAGTTCGTTATGCAAGGGAAATTGCTGTTACTTTCTAATAGTCTAAGCGTATTAGTAATAGTTCAATATTTACTTTGTACTAATAAGAGTGTATGACTAGACCTATAAGTGTAAACAAAATTAAAATAATTTTTTGTAGATTACAAACATTTACTGCAATTGTAATTAGGTATAAGCAAAATTTACGAGTGAATTATTTAATTTTCTTTGTCATTAAATACTTACGTTTTTTTAATTGTCATCCTAGCATCTATTGAAAATGTTTGTTTCTGCATATAAACAATTAATATCTTACTTTTTTATTTTATATATTTTTTATCTACTTTCGTATTATTTATTTTTAACCATAAAACCAAAATATATCCGTTTGAAAACTACTTTGCTTTTTATTTATAAACTAACAACTTAATCCAAATTTGTGCTTAAAGCACTTTTTTATTCAAATATTGAAGCCTAGTTTGCCTGCTTTGCATTTTACTGCCACTCTGAAATTTAAATTTTGGTTTTTATACCGCCTACTAATTTATTACGTAAAGTTAGTTCACATATGAAAAATTGATTTAAAAAGATTTTCATCAATTCACTTTCTTCGCATACTTTTTATTTGAAAGTGAGACGAAAGCTACAATTCGCTACTAGTACACACTTTATTTGATTATAAAGAGGTCCTAGTTACTTAACCTTGAAATACTTGGACGTGTGATGTGAATATATTTGGCAACGTAAACTATCTAAAATATTCTTGCATTATCTTGTTGCGACTGATTAAACCTTTTTTTCCTAATGGGTTTTGAAAGATTACTTGCTTTAATAATATAGTCCGCTGCATATTATCTAAATTTTATCGCTTGGAAATTTCTCTAATTAGGATGACATTAAATTTACAACCCATCCAAAAATTTTCCGAACTTTCACCACCTCAGCAACATTTTTGTAGAATTATCGTCCTATGCCTCTTTCGATGATAATAGAAAAATCAAGACAAATATTTTCCAACACTTTGTGAGTTTTATAAATAGTAAGGATTATTACTAGAAGCTTCAACAAAAAATTGACGAGAGTTATATTTTTTTGCAATACTAATGTTGATCACCTTCTATCTCAAAAAAGATCCTTTTGCGCCAAATAGAAGCAAATGCAAAGCAAATAATTTTCCCACAGTAACAATTAGTATTATACGCTAAAAACCTAGTTAATTATAAGTCTGTTTCAGGAGACGTGAAATTGGTTTTAAATTTGCACTAAAAAGTTTGAAATTAAAAAAATTCGCATCGTTATATAAAAATTTTTGGTGTATAGTTACTAGATATGGTAGAAGCAAATCAAGTATTTTGGAGTCATCGAGCACTGCACTTTTGTTCCCGAGTTGTAGTATGCAAGTTACATTTCTATAATTGTTATAATTGACATTCAATGTTAAAGGCAGATGAAAAAGACTTGTCATTTGTTGTAATTCAACAGTTATGAGCATCGTGCAACAGACTGAAATCTTGCTCACTCTACATACTAATTAAAAATATAAAACCCCTGCTTTATATAAAACACTTATACATACTCTTCTCTCACAAATAATTAGTTTTATTAATAATTTCTTTGCAACATGGTTAATATTGATATTAGGAACAATGTTTGATTATTTTTCATATATATGTATATCATTACGCAGAAGCGTTATGTCAATTGTGTATAAATCAGTCGAAAGATAAACAGTACTTGTAGATTGCCTAGCGTTAGTAAACAATCGAAGCAGCCGTTTAACAAGTTTGCATTTATCAAATCTACTATTCTAATTTCTAAAATGTCTAATTAAAATCTCTTTCTACATTCTGGAATCAATAACCAAGTCTTCTATGCTCTACTTAAAAATACTAGTCTCTGCGGTAAACTAATGAGCTCTACTTGTAGTAGCGACATAGTTTGAATGATAAAAATTTCTATGCTAGGCGCAAAGAATGTGATCAAATAAACATAAAAAAGTATTTAGTTGGTCTACTAAAACTATTTCTAACCCGTAGTGTTTCTTATAAATCCTCTATTTATTTTTTGCAAATGCAGACTTTGGGTTTTTTGCAACTTTTATATTTCAGAACCCGTTGATAAAAAACTTCAGAACTAATGAAGACTAAAATATTAAAATGTTTTCATAATTTAAAAATATTCTTATGATAAAGTAACACTTTTTAAGTCTAATGAGTCGTACATTAAACTATTACTGATAAAAAATAGTTCTACACCATCGATATTTTTTTCTTTAACCTAAGTGTAATTTTTGTTTTTTCTATTATGTCTTGAAAATTTAACATATGGTATTATTGGTATAAAACTCGTAGAATAAGAGCATCGTTTTCTTTCGTTAATTTTTTTAACTTTAAGATTGTTCCTAATACATAAATAGGTACACTATCCTTCCCCAATTCTCTTAAAGTTTAATTGAAGTGACAAAAATAAACCAAAACCTTTGAATCATTTACTTTAAAAGCATATAACAAAAGTATACCAGATTTAACAAAATTTATTTTACAACAATGTTTTGAATTAGTTGAACATATTTGATTACACATTATCCACATGGACTCCATGCATGTTATATGTTTATATTCTAAAACTAAATACGAAATTTTATTATACTCATTTTTGTTTCTGTGCTTTTTTTATATTTTTTATTACTGTTTGTACTTTTTAACTTTTAAAGTTCCTATATTACTATGCTATTTTAATACCGTTTGTATTTATATATTATTTAGTATTTTCTTTTTTATTTTTAAGAATTTGTGTATTCATATAAGAATAATAGCAACGCATCACATGGGTGAACATGACTTATGAACTGATAAGTAAAATTCTTCTGTGTTCGCCGCGCACTACTCTGATATGAGACAATGTAACAATGACCGCATTATTACCTCTCTTCGGCAGCAAACGCAGAAAGTTTTCATTATTTTTAGTGACTGGGTAGACCAGCCGTCAAACATCTGAGCCCAGGATTGAACCCGAGCCTGTATTTGGATATAACTGTGTTGAAATTAAATTAACATTTTAATTATTTGAAGTTAAATTTAAAATATTTTTTATTTTAAAATTTAATTCATGTTAATTAAAAAAATAAAATTTAAATTTGCAATTTAAATTACCTTGTAAGAAAGAGGAAAACATTTGCACGCACGATACAGCTTTTCAAGAGAAATTTTTTTTGCTGTGGAAAAATGTTTGCTGGTGACTTAAAAACCAAAATATTATTACTAATATAAAAATAAGTTTCCACCTTCCTTGTTTTCGATGCGGCACTTTTAACACATTAATACAATAAAGGAGTAAAAAATAAATAAAACGTACCTATTGGTCTACGGACCTAAACAAATTGCCAGCTCTGGTTCATATCTACATAATAAAAGGCATTCCTCCACATTTTGCTAATATAAAATTTTGCTTTAAATATTCTTCAGACAATTCTTCTATCTTGATCACTCTTACCACTAAAGCTTATAATAAATAAATAACTTCTAATCTAAGCAATAGACATATAAACTAAGATACCTTTGAATACCTAGTGAATAAAACACTAACCTTGAATATTCCTCTCAAGTCTCCACAAGATATGAAGCTGCCTTCATCTAATTTAACAAAGTTATCCAGGCTTCAATGAACCCCAAGAAGAACACCTCACTTAAACACTACCGTACCGACTCGAACCGCTTGCAAAATTATTTAAAGCCACTGAAGTTTGCAAAGTTATTAATACCATAAATTCTCATAAGGTGCCGGGTGATGACCTAACTATCGGTAAAATTCTTAAAGAGCTACTGGTATAAAATATCTTAACCTAACTATTCAATGCAGTTTCACACACTGGAAGTGACTCAAATGACAGTTATCCTAAAACTAGATAAACTTTCCAATAAACTGAAATATTATCGGGCAATAAGCCTTTCATATACCTATAGTGGGTAAAGTTTTTAAAAATTATTCTATTTATTGACCACCACAACTTAACATCAGCTCATCGGTTTAGCAAACAGTTGGAACTAACTGTATGCAAGATTACTAGGATGTAAATCTAAGAGAACAAACTCCAACATTAAAATTCCAGAACGCCACCAATCTAATGTGTTGTGTATAACGCGGTTATCCGTAATGATCTACAAATATTAACAGTGAAAGGATAAATCACCTATTACAGTATTAGATATAGTGACCGTCTTAGAGCACATCCCAACATTTTAACAATGGGCCTCATAGTTCTTCCAAATCAAAGTAGAAGACTCCAAATATATGTGTCAATTGATTCCTCTGATAAATTCCTTATTTAAATAATATTAAATTTAGCTTTACTTTTATTTTTAGTTATTTAAGGTTTAGTTTGTAAGGAGAATGTATAATTTTGACCAAAATTGGTCTAAAGAGATCACAGCGCGAGTTTTTATCCTAGATAGAGTGGACCAAGAGGAGTTTATCGGTGCTTATCTTAAAGTTATCTTAAAATTATTTAAAATTGACTGAAGAATACACGTTTTTTTCAATTTTAGCTATTTTAAACAAAACTCCCCAGGTTTTTGAGTTTACTATAATTATGTGCATACCAAGACCTACCCAGGTCTAAGATAATACATTTAAAACTAATACGTAAATAACTTTTAAATCGTATCTTGATTTATAGTAATATTTTATTTGACTTAGTCTAGTAATTGCTTTTATTTTTATTATAACTAAATCTACAATAAAATTTTGTACTATGACAAGTAAACACTTCTTTTAGCTTCCTTTTCTTATTTAAAGTTAACTTTCTCTTAAAACCTTCGCTACTTTTTGATAAAAAATAACTGTTTATTTCCTTACAAACACTTTCTTCTTTCAATGAGGTCACACATTTTCTAGTTTACATTTTTTAATAAAATTTACTTTTTAACATCTACACCAAATACATAGATTAGCATAACTAATACAAGCGTAACTATAGTAAATTATGTGCATATATGTCGATCTCGCACAACAGTCTAGTTGTTTAAATTTTAGAAATTGTAATTTTTTTCTGTAACAAACATCCTTAAATTATTAGCTAACTGTTACAAAATTATCTTAATAACTAAATTAATTATTAATAAAACATGCAACCTAATGTTTGTCCTTAATTAATTAGCGAAAAATGTGAATAACACCGGTCAACAATGATTTTGGTTCTTAAAAACAATTAGCTGGCCTAGAAGAATTTTTTACTCTGAATTCAGAAATGTAGTTCATATTTCACTATCACGTACAGATCGATAAATATTTTCAAAAATTTATTATTGAATATTAGGTGCTTTGTGAGTAGGGACAGGTTTATCACTCTGTTCATAAGTTGTCACCCTGTCTAGTGTAGTTTTACCCCATAAAGTTGTCAGCAGTGTATTATTTAACAAATGTTAACAGTTGAAAGCAAATACGTAACATTATTGGCTTTCTTTCAGTAATGTGAACTGTATATTGTACGTATTTTTTCAGTGATTGTCGTTCAGTTGTGCTCATAGTGTACGTTCAAGCTGATCTCTACTCCATGATGCATGTATAATAAATCCATGAATGAACAGATAACCTAGTAAAATGTCATGTAAATGTACTAATGCCCCAGTCATTTTCTTTTACATATATACCAAATTCACTGCGAAGTATCAAAGAAGATGCGTTAATTCCCTTACGAAAACAGCTTATCACGTATTTTGGGTGCGGTGTTTGTGATCAAGACAAGAAATGGGCACCTCATATTTGCTGTTTTGTGTGCAAACAAGTTGAGCCAGTGTCTTAGACGTTCTCGTTAAACTATGCCTTTGCTATACCTATGGTTTGGAGGGAACAACAGAATCATTTAAAGGATTGTTATTTCTGTGTTGCCAAAATAGGAAGAAATTAATCGTTTATACTAATTTACCTTCTGCTATGTGGTTTGTTGCACATGGTTTAGGTTTTCCTGTTTCTGTTCCCCCCGAACCATATGTTTTAGAACATGATGACAAACAAGAAGAAGAAGAGGCACATTGTGCAGACAAAGATAATAATTTCAATCCCTATAACGACAATAAATTCCATATGATCTTACAAGAGGAATTAAACAACCTGGTTAGAGATCTTAATCTATTCGAAAATCAAGCTGAGCTGCTGGGATCACGATTACAGCAATTTAATGTACTGGGCAAGGAGACAAGGATCAGCAACATCGTATAAACGAAAGAGAGCCAAGTGTAGTAGTAGATTACTTTTTCCGCAATTTCCCAAATTTGATAAATGATAAACTTGCTGATTTCTCAAACACTATACGTGATAGAAAAAACTGAGAGATGTCTGGATTCAGCATGCAATTTTTCGTCAGAATTACTTACTTTCATCCAGGAATCAGAAAAAAAGTTCAAAATTATTGTGGAATTAAAAATTTTAATATAGCAATTTACTTTGTTGTATACAAAAAAATTAGATTCGGTGGCATTGCAAAAATCTTATCGTTAAAAAGTTTAATTTTTTTTAATTTGTAGATATCGCTTTGTTACATTTTTAAATTTATAGACTTATTTTTAGTTAATTTTTTTTATGATTTTACCCTGCAATAAAAACAAACTTTTATTTCCATTGTTCCATAAATAAAAAAATTTAACATGAATAATTTAGTCACAGAATAATGGTCTAAGAAATTGTGGGACTGTACATTCCTTATCCAAACACTATAATTCTAAAACTTGCTAAATAAAAAAATTTAGCCTTCAATATTCATATGTTAACTTACCAAGGTTGCAGTAAATAGTACCAAAAGGTGCTAACAAACCATAAATTTAATAACGCTTTGGGTTTACAACTTGTTGTAGCTAATATTATAAAACAAACTTGAAAACGTTAGCGAACGGTATATCATTTTTAGCATATGAAAAACATAAAAAGAAAAATCTTCTATTAAAATTTGAATACATTCAGACAAATTTTGACAATATCCAGTATATTATTACACACAACATTTAAAATAAGCATTGTAATAGAGATAAACATACTAAAAGGCCATATACTTATGTCTTGTTATATCTAATGAAAATAGAACGTTTAATAAAAATAGGCATGTGTTTTACAATACAATTAACGAAGCTTTACAAACCAACTAAAACAATATTATGATAAATGATTAAAATGATATGACGTAAGGCTATCAGAAATTATAAGAATATAACGATATCAGAGAATTTAAACAACGTAATAAACAATTAAGATAATAATTTAGGCATTATATTATCAATTTTTTTTTAAAATTTATTTGACCAGATCAGCAACGTTGTGCTATACATGGTTTTGTTAACTATTGATTACATGTAACACTATTGTCGCTTAGGGATTGCCTATTGACTTACCAATTCACTGTTTAGTTTTATTATTGTATTATTTTGGTTTTGTCACTACTCTATACTTCATTATCACTACTATTATCGGTTGAGAGGAGATCTTGCGTCAGTTTGCGTTTCAAGTGTTGATGTATGTATCTCATTCCTAGTGCGTAATGGGCTGCTCCTGCACAGTTGTTTCAATTTTTAAAGAAGGTTGTCGCTAATTTTTTAATGTGTTCTTCTATGGTTGGGATATTTAGTTCAGCGTGTAGTTGGTGGTTCCTTATATACCACGGAGAATTTGTGGCTATTCGAAGAATCTTATTTTGTAGTGTTTGTATTTTGTGGATGTGTGTCGGTGAAGCAGATCCCCATACACAGCATGCATACATTACCACTGGTCTAATTATTAATTTATAGATTAACATTGTACAGTCTATGTGTAGAGAACTTTTTCTGTTTATCAGTGGGTATAGTAGGGCTAATCTAGCATAGCTTTCATTCAATTTTTGGTTAATATGGAAACCCCAGGTTAGTCGTTGGTCTAAGTATACCCCTAGATACTTAACTGGGCTGTTTTGCGTGTTCCATGGAATTTCTTCATTATTTATTTGAATGTTGGGTATATCTCTGAGGCGTCGTAAGGTAAACACTTGGGCTTGACATTTGGTTGAGTTAAGGTTTATGTCCATGCCATTTTCCCATCCAGCTTGATATTGTATTTAAGCTGGATTGTAGTTCATTTGATGCTTCCAATAGTTCGTTGCTCTGGGTAAGTAGCGCAGTATCATCTGCGTACATAGCAATGGCTGCATTGTCTGTTTGAGGTATATCATGGACGTAGATGTTAAATAGTGTTGAGCCCAATATGGATCCCTGTGGGACGCCAGCATGGATAGGTCTAACTGTTGAGTATGTGGAATTGATTCTAACGGAGAAGGTGCGGTGTGTGAGAAATGATCGAATAATATGTATCAAGTAATCTGGTATGTAGAGGCGCTGTAGTTTATAAAGTAGACCTTCTACCCAGACCCTGTCGAAAGCCTTTGCTATATCCAGGAATGCTGCTGTAGTATAATTTCAAATTAAAATGCTTGATTATTATACATGTACATTGTCAGGAACTTTTTATTACAAGACAGCAGTTAATAGAGAACTTCATATTTCTTAATGAACATATGCGGCATAGTGGACGAAACAAGCTCAAAAATTATATGTCTCAACTTAGGTGATAGTTGTGGTGGTATAGACACCAAATATTTTAAAACGATCAAAGAAAAACCATTGTATCGGTAAGAAAGACTATTTTAAAAATAGAAAATAAGTTTATTCGACCATTTTAGGAGCTCATAAATAAGAAGAGAATATTTACTAGTTTGTGGTCCGTTCTGCTCCTCAATAAAAAAGTTATTTCTGATTTCTTAAAACAAACTACATAACCCATAAACTTGCTGTCCGCTTAACTATAACTATCAAATTGCATTTTGCAGGAGAGTTTCTTTTGGCACATAAAACTAAAAATTCGTAGCTTCTTGTTCTTAGCATATACGATATGATTGTCTAGTTAGTTACACAATTATATAAACTTAAATCTTAAATATTCTTTTGTGTGTATACCCACTATAACCATCAGTAACAGCCTCTCTCAAATTAATTTACAATTATTAGGAAAGCCTAATAGGTCAGAAATAGTTATCTCGCAAGATTTCAATCTCACCACCTAATGAAAGATAGAGCAAAAACATTTTAACGTCAAATAATTTCAAATTTAGATTTAAATTAGGAATGAATTAATGGATTATTTATATGATAACATTTGCTCCAAAAAGTGTATTAAAGAAATATCAGATTATTTAATAATAATAAACTAAATTAATAAAATATTATAATAAAAATATGATAAAAAGTCATTGTCTTCAGAAAATATAGTTCTAGACATCAATGTAGAAGAAAATTTTGTGTCAGGTTGAAGTCCAAGAGGATCATCCTAGGAGCTGTTTATATTTTACCCATAGCTGCAACTGAATACCACAAGAGCACTGTTTCAGGGTAGTTAGTCTGCATGAAAAGTTCGTATCAAGTGAGTTTATTATTTGTGGTGATTACAATTTGGCAACCATTAATTGATACATTTATGATCTCGGTATTGTAAATATTACAGATTTTGGTAAAACAGTCCGTATTGCAATTGATAAATTTGCATTTCTAATTTAATAAGGTAAATAATAATAGTCATGTAACTTTCAATTTGTTTTTACTTCATCTGCGATAGTAAGCTTTAGTTTAGCTAGTAATATACTATTAAAATGTGATGCACCACACTCATCACTATCATCTAACCTTGGAAAATTATAGATAGTCTAAACTGTGATTACTATTATTATGATTTAAAAAATGCAGACTTTATATCTATTAATGAACATTTGGCAAAAATAGATTGAAAGTTCTTGTTCGAAAACATGATTTAAATCATTGTGTAACTCTTTTTAATGATATGTATCTATCTCTTTTTGATGTGTATGTACTTAAAGGCAGGTTCACAACCCCTAAATTTCCAAATTTTTTTACACAAAAACTTAAAAATCTTAATCATCTAGAAAAAATAATACATAAGAGATATAAAAAAACTAAAGATTCTGCTGACGACTTAGAATTTTTGTTTTTGCAGAAGCAACAAATGCAAATACAAATCCAAACTTCAGTTACCTTGCAAAAATTCAAATCGGAATTACTAAAATTTTTGTCTTTTATAAATAAAAATAAAGAGAACAATTTACTTTTCTTTCCTCTATTATGAAGGTGAAACTAGTAATAATGCTCTAACTACTGCAAACTTCTTCGCTGACTATTTTGGATCTGTTTACACAAAATCGAATGTTACTGTGTTTTTAATATCAAATAATATAAATAAATACACTTAAACAATATTTTTGTTTTTGAAACTCAAATTTTGGAATCACTTCAACAATTGAAACCGAATAAAACCAAAGGTGCTGATGTTATACCCGCAATTTAAAAAGTGCAAGTGTTGGCCGCGCGATAACCAGCGAAATCGGGCTTTGTTTATTGCTACACATATTTCTAAATTTTAAATTTAACGCTGCATGTTAAATTAATCCTATATAACTGAACGAAGCCGCAACAAAGAGGCCTTTATGGCCTACTACCAGCCTCCGGAAGGGGTGCAAACCCCAAATACCACCACTAATGCAACCATTAGTATTGACACCGGACCAAACCCAGATCGTCTACAGCCAATTCCATCAAACACCAGCTAATTTTCCACTTCAAACGCAACAAACTCAAAGATTTTATCCCCAAACCTCTTATCAAACCCAACTAAACACTCATTCCAACACATCCCCGCAACTATCAAAAAACACTAATAACTGGACCACAGTCTCCTATATAAGAAATAGAAATCTAGATGAAGTGGAAATCAAAAATAAACACCCTAAAGACAGCGAATAAACGCTGATAACACTAACGAGAAAATCTCAAAACCTCCCCCATTTTTGTAAATCGTGTACTAACTATTGCACCGCTAATACAACTGCTAGAAGAAAAGACCAAACAACAATATGACGTTAAAGCTCTAGCCAATAATCAAGTAAAAATTCAGCCCAAAACACCTAAATATTACAGAACAATAACAAAACCTCTGACTGAAAATTTCACACTTATAAACTAAAAGAAGAGAGAAATTATAAAGTGGTGCTAAAATATCTACACCATTCCATCGACTGTAAAGATATCAAAAATGAAATTGAAAAATTAGGGCACGAGGTCACAAACATTTGTAATATAAAGCAATTTAAAACTAAATTGCCTCTCCCAATGTTTTATGTCAAGCTTAAACCAGTCCCTAACAATAAAAGCATTTTTGAGCTAGAATACTTACAGCAATGCAAAATCAAGTTTGAAACCTCAAGGGCAAAAAGAATTATTCCACAGTGTGTACGCTGTCAGCATTACGGACATACAAAGAACTTCTGCCGTGTAGTGTAAAATGTGTAAAAATGTGCAGGCGTTCACATCACGGAACAATGTCAAAGAAAAGAAAAATCCCGCGATGTCCGCTGAGTCCTGTGTAAAGGAAACAATCCTGCGAATTACAATGGATGTACTATATATAAACAGTTACAAAGTAAACATTTTCCAACCCTTCGACAAAAACAGTACATACCACCCCCACAAATTAGACAATACCAACAAATACAACCGGGACTATCGTATTCATAAATAGCTTCAGTACAACAACAAAACTCTGAACCTGCTGTAAATCTCCCACAAACAACAAATACTAGCCATCCAAACCAACAAGAAAACGACATACAAGAATTAAAAACATAATGTTAAAGCTATCAGAACAAATAGGAACAGTATTAAACCTATTAACAGCAGTCTTTGCAAAAATTAAATAATGGACAGACACTTACAGCTTGCCCAATGGAACGCCAACGGCGTATCACAGCACCTTGAAGAATTAAAACTATTTATTACTAGTCACAACATTGATGTGTTACTTATTTCGGAAACACATCTTACTGATCGGAGCTTTATCAAAATCCCAAATTATGCGGTTTATACCACGAACCATCCGGCGGGAACAGCTCGTGGCGGGTCTGCCATAATAATCAGAAACACAATCAAGCACCATCAACTAGAAAGCCACAGTAGCGATTTTCTCCAAGCAACAAGTGTGTCAATTGAGGATCTAATAGGACCCCTCAACCTCTCGGCGGCGTATTTCCCCCCTAAACATGCTGTTAAAGAAGAACAATTTACAAACTATTTCAAAACCCTTGGACAACGATTCATTTCGGGCGCCGATTACAATGCCAAGCACACTGACTGGGGTTCCATAATTACAACGACAAGGGGACGCGAACTAAACAAAACTCTTGAACACAATAACTTGCGGCAACTATCCACGGGAGAACCCACATATTGGCCCACGGACCCAAACAAATTTCCTGATTTGGTGGACTTCTGCATAACAAAAGGAATTCATCAAAGTCATGCCAATATAAAATCCTGCTTCGAACTTTCCTCTGACCATTCCCCAATCCTGACCATCCTTACCACTAAACCCTTCAAAAAAGAAACAACCTCTAAATTAAGCAATAACCATACAAATTGGAACACCTTTCGGTACGTCGCAAATGTTGAACTAACCTTAAATATTCCACTGAAATCTCCCGAAAACATAGAGGCTGCAGTCAAATTATTCAATGATGTCATTCAGCGGGCATGTTGGAAGGCCACGCCAATTATACTCGATACAGTCACAATTCCTGATTGTCCCTCAATTATTAAACAAAAAATTCTAGATAAAAGGAGACTTCGAAGAAACTGGCAAACGCTGCGTACACCTGAAAGCAAACTACTACTCAACAGAGCAACTCGAGAGCTACAAGATCTCCTTAATAAAAACAAAAGTGATTGCATCGAAACATTCCTTAAAGATTTATCACCCACGGAAGCGACGGATTTTTCCCTGTGGAAGACATCAAAAAAACTGAAACAACTAAAAAGATTCTCTCCGCCCATCCGTAACCTCCAGGGCAGCTGGGCAAGAAGCGATAAGGAGAAGGCAAACGTATTTGCTGTACACTTAACATCTGTGTTTCAGCCACATCCTTCAGAAAGTCTCCCCCAAGAAGAAGACAACCTCACTCAAACACTGTTTCACCGTACCAACTTGAACCGCCTATTAAAAAATTCAAAGCTGCTGAAGTTCATGAAGTCATTAGCACACTCAACCCTAAAAAGGCTCCGGGGTATGATTTAATAAATAGTAAAATACTCAAAGAGCTACCTGCCATCGGTACACAGTACTTAACTCAGTTATATAATGCAGTCCTTCAGAATGGTTATTTTTCATCCCAATGAAAAGTAGCACAGAATAAACCCCCCGACGACCCAAAGTCCTATTGACCGATAAGCCTTCTGTCTATAGTAGCTAAAGTTTTCGAAAAGCTCTTAGTACAAAGACTAATCCCAATTATTGATGACAAAGAGCTATTACCATCCCACCAGTTTGGTTTCCGAAAGTTGCACTCAACAACTGAACAAATACATCGGGTAGTTCAAACAATAAATCAAGCCTTTGAAGACAAGCGCTACTGCTCTGCTGCGTTCCTAGATATATCACAGGCATTTGATAAAGTGTGGCATACGGGACTCCTATGCAAACTAAGAACACTGCTCCCCTTAAACTATTTCCTAATCCTGCAATCCTATCTCCTTAATCGGTACTTTCTGGTTAAATACGAAACTGCAACCACAAATCTTCTTCCGATCAACGCTGGTGTACCCCAAGGCAGTGTTCTCGGACCACTGCTCTATCTCTTATACACAGCAGACCTCCCGACATCACCAGAAATCACAACAGCTACATTTGCGGATGACACCGCGGTTCTGGCTACTGACAGAGACCCAGTCGCTGCCTCACAAAAACTTCAAGCCAATTTAACTGCAATTGACAAATTGTTAACAAGCTGAAGAATCAAAATAAACCAGTCTAAGTCAACTCAAGTAACCTTTACTCTGCGCAGAGATACGTGTCCCCCGGTTCAGATAAAGAACAATCTTTTACCGCAAAAAGAAGAAGTAAAGTACCTTGGGTTACATCTTGACAGAAGGCTAACATGGCGCAAGCATATCTTCAGTAAGCGTAAGCAGCTGGGATTAATTTTACATTTTACAAGATGTACTGGCTACTGGGACGTAAGTCGAAGTTATCATTAAGCAATAAACTCCTTTTATACAAGGTATTTCTCAAACCCGTATGGAGCTACGGGATTCAAGTTTGGGGAACATCTGCCAACTCTAACTTAGAAATCCTAGAACGCTTCCAATCTAAAGTGCTGCGCATGATTGTGAACACGCCCTGGTTTGTGTCAAACACGGCTATCCGCAACGATCTTCAGATGCCTTCAGTGAAAGAAGAAGTCAGCCGTTTCAGTGCTAAATACAGAGACCGTCTTAGTACACACCCCAACACATTAGTAATGGATCTTATAGTTCCCCAAAATCGCAATCGAAGACTCCTAAAATATATACCAAATCACTTGCCTACTAGATTCCCTACTTAATTAATATTAAGTACTGCGTTAGTTTTATTATAGTTTTAAGATCTAGTTTATAAGTTTACATTGATACCCAAAAACTCAAAACTCATCTAGATGACAATTGTACAGAAGCATCCTAATGGGAATGCTTCTACATGTCCAAATAATCGATCACAGAATTTACTAAATGCAACTTGTGCAGATTGTAAATAAATTGGGATTTCAATAAAAAAAATATCTGCAATTTTTCTCAATATACTCATAAAATTACATCATCTATTGTTTAATGCTTCATTTAATTTAGACACTTTTTCCAGTACATGAAAATCTAGTTTTGTAATACCCATCTACAGAAAAGGAAATAAAAATGACCCAAAAAATCATCGCCCCATCCCAAATGTCAGAAATTATTTGAAAAAATTTTGTACTCGATTATTTCACCATCTTCCAAAAATGTAATTATTAATGATGACCAACATTTTTATACTAGTTTTTTGCAGCTCTTATAATCGTCATCAGTGTTTCCATATTTGCCATAGCTTTCTATAGTACGTTTATAGATACCGTGTCAAATGAATGTCTTTATTTTTCATTCTTTTTTTCTGGCAGTTGTTATAGAGTGTAAATGTGGTCTATACAGGATTTATCTGCTGTAAACCCGGGTTGTTCTTCTTCTTATTTTTCCAATTTATCTCTTATTATTCTGTTGTAAATCCGTCCTACTGTTGTAATTACACTGATTTCTCTATAGTTTCAAATTTTTTTTCTTTTTCAAAATAAATGTCAAATATGCTTTCTTTCATTCTTTTTGTGCGTTTTTACTTTTTCAAATAGTTGACAAAACATGCTTCGCAATTTCTCTAAGCCGTGCTTGATAATTTTTGGCGCGATATTTCCTGAACCGCGGATTTGTTGTTTTTCGTTTACATTATTGCATTGCGTTTTTTATATGTGGTTTCTAATATTTAATCTACTATGTATATTATTTTTTCTTTGAACTCTGGCCTTTGTACTGTTAGCAAGTTTTTGTAGCGTTTTATCAATTCTTGGTCATCTATATATGATATGTTATATTTTGTACTTTTTCACTCCTATTTGTTCTCAATCATTTTAATATTCTCCAAGATTTAGACTTCTTGTTTCTTCAAGGTACTGGTTTGTGCATCCATGTTCCCATAATTCATTCTTTTCTTTGCATATTAGTTTTCTAACCTTTTTATTTTTATCCTTATAATTTTGGAAGTCACTCTCGTTTTAAGTGTTTAGCTATTTAAGATGTATTTCTTATTCTTTAACTCTTCTAGAATTTTTTCAAAACGTTTTCATTTATGCGCTCAATGCTTTTTCTTTATCTCTCCAAGTGCTTTTTACCCAGCTTGCTTTATACATTCTTTAATGTATTTGTATACTTTAATTCACATGACCGTTGTAGTTAAATTCCTTTAATTTTTGATTAAGTCTTTTCTTATATAAATCTCATCGATTCATCCTGTAATAAATGGATTTTTAATTTCTTTTTATTATTTCCATTCTCTGTTGCTTCTCAGTCTGTGTTTTCATAGGAATTCAATTTTTGCTACTAACTATTTATGGTCACTTTTACATTCCGTCTCTAGTTTTACTCTCACATCCCTAAGTTTGATTTTGTTTGTTTTTTTATTATCAATTAATTGATTATAGATTTTAGATTTCTTTTCACTTGTGTCTATATGCATTTGTAAATGTCTTTGTGCTGATAAAAACCATTTGTAATTCTTAGGTTAAATAACTGACGAAATTCTATCGTTCTGTCTCCATTTTTGTTCACTATTTCTTCGGCGTATGTTCCTACTGTCGTCTTTCTTTATGTCCTGTTCTTCAATTTATACTTTCAGTAAGAATTTCTTATTTTAGTGCACTTTTCTGACTTTGTCTTGCAACTTATTCAAGAACCTTTTCTTATCTATTATGGAATTGTTTTTCGTTGGTCCATATACGCCTAGTATGATTACCTTCCTTTCATACATTGTTAGGTTAATTTATATCATTCGTTTATTATCGGTTCCTACACCTTAATGTTTCTTTTACATTTCTTCTTTATTAGAATATCTTAACTGCCTTTGGCTCATTCCTTTTTCTTAACACCACTCCAAACATGTAGGTTATCACCAATGTTTTCAGTTTCATTTCCCTTTTTTTTCTTCTCATATATAATCAGTATATCAAGGTCTATCTTCTTGGATAGTTCTATAACTTCTTTATTCTTATTTTTTTAACCTTGTGTATTCCACGTAGCTAACTTAAGTTTTATATGTTTTTTTCTTTATCCTCTTTTTTTTCTGGTTAATTTTTACGACTGATTTTTGAAAGCTGTTAGCAGAACTGCACCCCCTTCGTATCCATAGGAGTTCTTCTTGTAAAAGTGTGGATTACCACTCGCCGATAAATATTTAATTTTTTTATTCTGCCATTTATCTGCAAAAACTTCGTTTTTTACGTGAGTTGGGATGTTTTTGTCTAATGTCATGGCCTCTTTAGACGGGGTTATAATTTGCCTCTTACTCCCTATATCTGAAAGACATTTCTCGATTCGCCACTTGGAGACACCCCTGAGGGTTCTCATAAATAATATGTTATTAAAAATAAAGAAAATGCACATTTTATTAAAGGTATTTTGCTTGCACTTTTACCGTCGCTCCAACAGATTTCGTGAAGCTGCTACAAGCCATTCGTTGGATGTAGCACGGATTATGGACAACCCATTGAAGCTTCTTATCACTCACTGCCTTTTTATTGCATCAAGTAAACTTACTCTTTCGACGGAATTTAAAGAATATGGGACCTAAAATAGCACGGTCTGCTCCAAAGCCAGTCTCCATAGTGGCGTTGCTAAATATGTCGGCGAAGTCGCTTCAGTAACTCACATTACTTCTTACTAACAATACCCTCACGAAGGGATGCTCGATCCATTAGCAGAATTTCCCTTGATTTTAAAATACAATCCATATTTATTTGCTATTATATATATGCAAACTATTCTGGGCATGTTTTTGTGCGCTAAGGTTTCTAATATACTACCATTCCATAAATTGACCGTTAGAACCGCGATTTATCTGGCGCGACCAGACACTCAAAGAAAGTCTCCAGATCTAGGCTATATAGTTGTAGCAACTATTGGCATACCTCTACACGATTTTGTTTTTTGCTTAACGGTAACAGTATGAGAGACTCATTGTGTACAGACCTTTATCATCTCCAACTTCTCAGAGTACGATGGCATGTAAAGTTCTGCGAGACAGACACGTCACATCCCTTAGTACATTGAATGTAATTTGCCTGTTTGCCATTATAAAGTTGCAGACACGTTGGACAATTTGTAGCTTGTGCGTATTTGTCGGACGCCCATTTTTGCTTTTTTCAGCAGAATCCGCACTTTCTTTGAACTCCCATATTTATCGCTACTTATGATGGTCTATGAGCTTTCGCTTTCTTTTCGTACGTTCCAGAAACACTATCTGGTAACGTCGCATAGCACTAGAGTCTATCTTTACACACGTACTGAGTGTGCATTTCAGTATGCGACACTAACATCCTAAATATATTTTGATAAATCTAATTTAAGGATCATCACTATTGTTTCTACCGAAATGGGTCTATTATTTCATTATTAATACTATCTTTTTAATATGTAATTATATCTACCTGCGTTTTGTGATTTAATGTAGTTATAATAAGTGTATAAATAACTTCTCAGCTTTTTTGTGCAAAATTAAAGTTGTATTTAAAAACAAACAAAAAAAGCTTAAGTATCAAAGTATTCTCCGTTGATATCGATGACCTTTTGCCATATTTCGGGTAGCTTGCGAATTTCCTGGTGATAGAAACTCACCGGCGATAAAGTTATCGATGCATTTTCGGACTTCTTCTGTTTTGAAGGGGCCATGTCTGGGCTATACGCCGCATGTGGGAGAAGTTCCCAGCCTAACGAGTCTGCAGCTCATCCGTGTCAAATATTTGAGGGCGTCCAGCACGTGGTTGATCTTCAAGACTAAACTCACCTCCGCGAAAACTTTGGTACCACTTTTTGCACGTTGCATGACTTACAGCATTCTCACCATATGCAGCACAAATCATTTCGGTGGTTTCAGCAGCGTTTCTTAAGATGAAACGCGAAGTGGATAGAAAATCGAATATGCTCTTTTGTAATTGTCATCGTGAACACAGCTGATTATTGAAATTATGTGCATCAAACGCCAAATCGCATGATGTTTCGAAAGACCAAATGTCATTGCTTTAAAACCGCAAGAGGGCGGATTAATACGTTACATGTAAACGGTGATTTGCGTCCTGTGAAATCTAAAGCTGAGAACTTATTTATACACCTATTAAAAGCCAAACATAAATTTTCTGCGCTCATAACTAACAAAAGGATTGGCCTGCTTATTACCTTCCGTAAAAGGATCTTGATCTCGACCATAGCACATACAACTAGCCTCAAAACCACCTGACTATTTATAGTAAGACAATATAGTTCTATGAAATTTACTATAAATTTGCATGAAGTTTTAGTGAGACGCTTAAATAACTTTCACTGAATTTCTTGGCTTCAAACATTAATGAATTTGATATAATTTTTCTTTAAAAATGCATAATTAGTTAGTTATTCAACAGATTTTCTTTAAGGTATTTTCAGCTGTTAAACTATCTAATTTAAGTTAATGGACTGCTTCTTCTTCCGTATATGTAAGTGATAACATATTGCTATAATTCTTAAATATTTATTGCATGCCTCTTATTTTATTTAACAATGCCATATTAACTTTTTAGATAACACACAATTTTAGCATTTTATTAAGTGTACTAAATCACCTCTTTTTGCATATTTTATGTTCACTATTTAAATTTTTTCTAAAATATAGCTTTATTGTAATTTATGTTAATTTAAGTGCACAGAAACGTACAACGCACTCGAACAAGGAACCAGTTCAAATACGTGGCGAGAACAGGTGGTTAGGCAACGACACATTGACATGTAAGAGTACAAGAAATGTCTCAATTGGTAATCTTCCGGAGTGTTGCGATTTTGCCGCGCGTACGCATGTCGTTGCCGCTTACGTTACATAACGTCTGCTTGAGAACAGGTACTGCACCTACAGCAGACATTATTACTGCCCACTTATAAAACAGTTCGAAATTCGCTTGGTCACTGTCGGTTTTCTACTGCCCCATTTGCCACATTCGACGTGCTCTTCTACGCCAACAAAACGCAGTTGTTTACAGCGAGTCGCCAATGTCGCTGAAAGACGGCTTGCTGCCAATAATGATTTCATCGCCTTTTATGAAACCTCTACAATTTTTGCTCACAGCAGTTTTGCGAATTTAATGCTAATCGTTCAGCACGACAGGAACGCATAAATTAATTTTGAATCTCAGTTTCAAGGTTAAATTTTCAATTAGCAGTGTCGTTTTTACTAACTCCGTCTCAGTAAATGCCACCGGCGTGGCCGTTGGAAGTTAGCAGAAATCAGATCTACCTCACGGTCTATTTTTCAATAGTACATTTTTTATTCAGCTACTTACTTAGTAACCTGTTTTCAACAATATACTTATATAATAATTACACCTTTGAAGGTAACCCCTTTTTCAAATTAGTTAAAGGTATTATATTACATTTTTGAATAATATTAATTAATTAGATCGTAAGGATAGAGTCGAAAAATACTCAGAGGAAGCAAAGATATTTGGTTTTTGTAATATTCTATTAATTAGCAATAGGAACTACGTACTACAGCACGGCCAAACGTTTTGAAACCTTGAGTGAACGTATATGGTGAAGTTTCAAGTTTATGTGTCACAGTCAATAGTACAAAAGAATTTTGGAGGTAAATTTAAAAACATTTTTTTTACAAATTTCTTTCAAGACATTATTTCAGGATTAAGTATTAGGCTAAGGAAATTATCAATACCACAAAATGTAATAAAATTTTACCATATGTAAAAAATATATTATTATTTGACACATTTTACTTACACTAGTCTCAAAATAAATAAAAACTAATAAAGTTTATTATAGATGCATCAGAAATTATTTTCAAAATTTGTAAAATTTATTCAAAATATTGTTTGATGTAAAACTTTTGCACAGAACGCACAATATAACTACAAAATAGTAATTGTTTAGTATTACATACAAGGGTTTAGGAAACAAAACTGACTTCTGTTGCATGTGAACCTGTACTAGTGAGTTGGAATGAACTGCTCTTCATTAGTTCAACTTTCAATGTTATATTTCTACCCGTCACCTCCTTTATCTAAACATTCTGTATTTGCTATAAAATTTATGTTTAAATATATATCATTACTTAAACCATCTGTTGTTCACATATCTTGGTATAAGATTTTGACGTAGTTACAAACGCTTTTCCAATTTTCTTCTGTAGTGTCTGTAAATGCTTCACTCGGAAACTTCTCGATATTTCTCACAAACTGTAACATGTTATTTTTATCAATTTTCCTCTTTATCATTTCTAAATATATTTTATCGAGTTTGAACCGCAGTTACATGAAGGCAAGCAAAGAATAATGTGTCTATGTTTTTCTTAATAATTTCGTCAATATAATACATTCTATTCATTGGACATATTTTTGTTAGCATTGAAAATTCCGTTTTTCACATATCAGTTGTTATTGGAATACTATTTTCTTGTAGCTACAAACATATTACTTTTGCAATTATATAGTGTTGGAGGTTTGTTGATTTGAACACTGTAATATGGTGCATTATCCATAATAATTATTCTACTTGGAAGTGGGTTAGGAATTAACTAGGCTTGCTTTCTGATTTAAAAATTAACATTGCTTTTTTTATAAAACCGCACGAGCCACAAACATAAACTATAATGTTCTTCTGACTTACATATGTAAACACCATGTTCTGTGTCGTACTGCCAACATTTTAAAACTATATGTAGAATAAATATATGTAAGTTTCAAATCTTCTTAAATACTGACTCCGCCATACTACAGTATTATGTATTTTAATTAATAACTTTTGCTTATTATGACACAAGTTTTATTAAATGTTTTCTTAACCTTTCTTTTTCATTTATATAACCAGTATTTTTACATTTTAACCTGATACACTGGTTTCCTTCGTACACCCTGGTCAAAATCATCCAATTTAATTTTGTTGACAGGTATCGGACGTTGAGATTTACTTGCGCCAGTTACTGCTGAAGTGGATTCTCTTCGCATCTTTTTAAGAAAATTAAGAAACTTCTCTGTTGTTGTGGCCGCAACTGACTTGTTTATCAAAGAATTCAACAGCTTTTTTAACGATGTTTTGCGCTTCAACACTAAGCTTTTTCTTAATTTATTCCAAAATATTTCTGAAACAATAAAAAAATTAGGTACTGTAAAGATGACTTTAAATTTATCACATACGACAGTAAATGTTGGTAATCATATCCTACTTCAAAATAAACTTATCTTATTTTAGTAGTTTTAGAGGAAATCTACTCGCCTCGTATACTGTAATGGAAATTAATGGTTTCAAAAATGAAACTATAAGAATACTTAACGAAAACCAAAGCACTACGAAAATAATGCAAACGATTTTAAGGTGGCCTTACTATTCAAATTGTTTGAAATTCATTAGTTTGCAGCAATTTTACATTTCACTCTTGTGATTTTAGTTGCAATATTTTACAGGGTGACGTAAACACTGTCGTGTCAGAGCTAAGAGTGCCCCCTCGGTAACTTGAGACGCCGTTAAAGCTATTGTTAAGCAATACACTAGCATCGAAGGGTCTCACTCCTGTCATTAAGGTGAATCTCCTTGCTGCTACCATCCTGTGGCTAATTATCAGCAGAGCCCAGCTTATGACTTCGTCCGGCCGTCGGATTACCCGGATTATTTTTATTGGTCGAGTAGGAGTTTGAAATTGCAAATTGTTCGTAGATCTAATTAATAAAAAATATATTTTATAATTGTCTCCTCGTTCGAGTAAATAGTTAAAAATGTTTAGAATGTCCAACTAAAATAGCTTATTCACAAATTTAACGAATGATTTCAATTTGTCAAATAGATAACTGGAACAATTTAACTGCAAAAATTTCTAATTTAAAAATAACTAAGACAGAGGTAAAAACATAAAATAATTAGTCAACTTAAAGTAGAAACGTAACCTGCTACAATATAAATTAGTAAAAGACAAGAACCTTACAACTATTATAAATAAATGTCAAATACCTTAATACTGTATTAACATCAAATCTATTAAACGCAAAACAACAATAACAACTAAATGATTTTCGTAAAACATAACAGGAAAAAATTACGTGTAATTAAATGATCTAGTAAAATTAACAAACAATTAGAAACATATAAAGCTTTTACAAATTCAAGAGAATTAAAATTACCTTTTAAGTAAAGTCTCAAAACTTTAAGTCAATAAATAAAATTTTACAAGAAAACAGCACAAAAATCTATGCAGGTAAAAACAATATCATGATCTATAATATTCGAAATACAAACACAAAACTAAAATTAGATTCAATAACCACATTGTAGAATCAGAGCACAGCATTATATTTTTTAAATCCATATAAATAGAAGACAATTAAAAAGAAATATACACTAAAAGAGAAACTAGCTTATCATAACTCATCAAATATTACTATTGTATCCATTGCTTAAATCATAAAGTATAAGTAAAAATAAATAACATAACGCATCTCTTCTTTGTATAGGGAGGTCTAAATTGATTTTTAATATTTGAATTGAGCACCTTTTGCATTCTGTAAACATTTTCAAGTTTGCATTTGTACAATTCGTATCTAAACAGGAAGTAAAATCGCCGTGGTAACAACGCTTCAATATAAATCAAGTTTATTATAAAAATAGGCGATCAGTTAGGTTACGTGAAGAAAACTTCGAATATTGTTTGGAAGCCAAAGTGTGCCAAATGCATGTGCAATTTGTAATCTGATGTAAAAGTTTGAAACAAGGGGTATGCTTATTAACAAAACAACTCAACGGTCGTTCAGGTGACAATATTGATCGAGTAAGTGATAGTGTAATAGAAGAACCAAGCACGTCAATTCGTTGCTCTTCACAGGAACTGAATTCTTTATACGGCACTATGTAACACATTTTAACAAAAGATCTGCAAATGCATATAAATATATGGGAATTAAATTCAATTGATTCGGAAACATAAAGAAGTGAATTACCAGATACGCAGAACATTTATGAAGTGTGTTTTAGAGAACACAGCAGTTGACGCTGATTTTGTAAAAAAAAATTATATTAAACGATAAAGCTCATTTTTCTTTAAATGGCCTTATGAATCATCAAAATCCACGTGCCATTCACAAAATAGCGATTGCGGGGTAGAAGAATCATTGCCCCATTTTCTTTTTGAAGACAAAATTAGCAACACTGTTACTATCAATGATGTACGCTATCGGGACTTTTTTTTAATGAAATCAACGAATTGAACCTGTCATTTTCCGAACAAGGTGGTTGAAATTTTATAATCCAAAAACACCAAAATATATGTACTCTAATAACAGGTTACGCTCGTTGAATACAAGAAAAATATTTTATAAACTTTTCTGCAACGTGGGGTAATTCAAAATTATAGACTTAAATACATATCCTAAAGTTTTATCGCTAGGGCGCTTGCAGCATTAAACCCCCAAAGAAGAAGAACGTTTGTCGTTATAATTATCAATTTAATTAAACTGGATGTTTGTATGAAGGTAAGAGCACGGGCCGATTGCGTGTACCAAAGAAGAATGTGCGACGAATTTGAAAAAGTTTAGAGTGTAGCCCAATGAAGTGAACCCGTAGAGTGAGCATAGAACCTAAACTTCACAAACTGTGTATTGAGGAACCGCTTACTGTTAAAACCATACCTCCTGCAACTGGTAAACTTGTAGAATTTTTGAATGGTATGCTCAAAAACATGGAAGATGACGCTTTTCTGCTACGTTTAATTTTTAGTAACAGGGGAACACTTCACCTAAGTGGAAAGTGAACAGACATAAATGTCGGATGTGCGTTCTATGCCATATCTAGGAATTTATAGAACTTTCTTTTAATGGTAACACGAGTTACTGGGGTAACGTATCTCGCGATGTTGCAAAACTTCATTTTTAACAGGACGGAAACTCTAACCTGTTGGCAGCCGTGTGTTCGTTTTGTGAACGAATCTTTACCTCAACGATGGATAGGTCACATGGGTAATAAAGACTTAGCACTTATGCTCTAGTCTCCGAGATCTCCTGATCTCACACCTTGTAAATTTTTTTGTGGGAGTTTGTAAATAAGCAGTTTATACACCACCTCTATCAAGAACTTTGGACGATCTAAGAAATCATACCAGTTTTTTAGTAATTTTTTAGTAATGCAATAGATATGCAGCCCGAGGTAGCCATATTAAACATTTATAAACTAATATAAATACAGTCAAATTTAATTTGCATTATATTTGGAACTAATCTTATTTTTGATTCGTGGAATATTTTAAATCACTCTGTATATACATTTACTTAGTTTGTTCAGATAATTATTGATGTTAATAAATGTTTTATTCCTAAAAAATCATATTTATATCATCTTATAAACATATGGATTATTTGCATTAACTTTGTTTATTCAATTTAAAAGAAACGCAAGAGTTTTATTCCTTATTTTTGCGATTTTCATAGTTATATATTAAGTAAACTACGATATTTTTTGTTGCAATAACAACTCATGGTTGGTGTGCTACAGCACTGGTATAAAATTATTATAAACTTATTCTTCTAAACTTTAGTGTCAGTTATTATTTTAAGATATTTATCTAATATTTACACAAATGATCATTTTTAGAAAAAAATATTTACCATCCGTATAATTTTGTCTTAGTAATTCGTTTAAAGAGAATGCTAATTAAATTTACTTCAAATCACATCCCCATAAAATACATTGCATACTAGCTTAATATCAAATGTCACTATTGTTGCAAAAAATACTGTTGTACAGAACCATTTATACTATCACTTGACTCCAATATTATACCATTCATAGAAGATTTTTGTTGTTTATCCCTAACTCCAAAAAAGATCTGATTAAAACTATCCCTATACTTATCTCTAACTCGTAAAATAACATCGAATATAACCTGGCCAACAAATATAAAAGTGGCATATTATACGTTGTTTAGTGGTAAGTAATATGAGCGTTGTACGAGTAAGAAATCGATCAGACACTTCTTAAGTTGCATAAACCAACTATTAATTATGTGATTGTAAAATGAAAACGTAGAATCACAACTACAGTAAAACGATAATCAAATTGCTAATTATCATGTAGCTCCTCCGCTAACACAATAAATGTACATCAAAAATTGAAACAAACGGATTTTCGTTGTTAAACAGCCACATACAAACTTAAAATTACTGCTGTAAACGCTAAAAATTGCCTGCAGTGGTTTAAAAAACGATTCTACTGTACTTTGGAATGTCACATTACATTTTACAGTGCTCTTTATAGAATGAAATGAACCCTCTCCTAAAATTAAGTAGAAATCTAAATGAGAAATTATACAAAATTAATAACCACTTTTGTCCTGCCTACACAAAAAAAAATAATTTGATAATAATAGTTAACATAAGAATGGATTCTGCCATAAATCAAGACTTGTCAAAAAATATTGATCTACTTACAAGGGACCGGCCAGGGTGTAAAACGGCCCTTTCAGGATGAAAGTCGTACTATAGATAGCTATGGCCCAAATAACATATATTCAACAGTGATGAGTTTACGTGCTAAGATCTACACACCACTCCTTCAACGCCCTGACTCTTGCCCACTGTAAGCGTCGACATCGTAGTATAGGAGATAGGGAGTTGGGATGGAGAGTGGTGTAACGAGGGTTTGACTCTGCTGGCGGTGATTTTATTTTTGCCGTGTTCTCAAAGCATAATTTACATATTTATTCAAAAACTTTAAGTATAAATATAGTATACAGTTATTTAAAGTTGTTGACAAAAAAATACTAGAGACGTTATTATATTCACACGAACTACTTATCCGCCTTCGGCAATGACCCCCTCTTGGAATCGTATTTTTCCATTTTTTATTGAAAAAGAGACTGCTTATCTTTCAATCCTCTCATTAGTTATCTTTTTGCCATCTCAAGTCACTATCCCCTGCACCACGCTGCCGATGATTACAGTGAGCAATAGACCGGTTGTTGAATGAGTGGCGTGCGTATCCCCCTTTCCAGAGGATTTTGGCACATAAACTTATCACCGTTAAATATCTTACAATAACTATTTATAGCACAAGCTTAATGATGACTGGTGCTTTCACGCCCTAACTGGTTCCTTAATAAGCTCTTAAATATTTTTTAGACAAATTAGAATGACGTCTGCGTTTCAGACCCCAATAACTAACTTTGCAAAATACTCTAGCTACAGCTTTTCATAAACAGTAGACTTCCATTTCTAAAGAAATGTTCCGATAGCTGATCGAAGAATTGGTTTACTTATTTTATAGAGTGGGCCACGAGGACGTTACAAGACTTCGTGTATAAGTTCTTTGAAACATTTTAAGCACGGTTTGAACTCTCAACCGTTTTTGAGATATCGATAAAGCATTTTATTTTTTTCCCAAGTATTATCATTGTGACTTTTTTCCAAGGAAGTGAGATGTAGACAAGGATGATATGTATTTAAAAGATTAGTTTTTAGTGACATTGCTATTGCCGCTGAAAAATGATAATTTTGTAACAAAATAAATTCGCATTTATTAAACAATCTCGCTCAAAATGGTCTCTTTCAAATTCTGAACATAAAGCAATGTGATGTTAATGTTTTCCATCGATTCACAAATCGTATCAAAAGCTTCCCGAATTTTTGCAATAATAAGTATTGTCCTTAAATCAGGCTTGCTTCTATATTACACAAATGATTTCACACGACTCCAAAAGAAGAACAAATTAATTCAAAGAACTCAAGTTCCATTGTTCTTTTCTATCACATCTGTCATTTCAATGGTAATAGACAATGTTTTGACAATCAAAACTAAATATCCTTTTTATATATATATATATATATATATATATATATATATATATATATATATATATATATATATATATATATATATATATATATATATAATATATATATATATATATATATATATTAATTGTATAATGATGACCGATCACAAAGAAGAATAAAATGTTAGAACGACCAAGCACCCCATGTTTATAGGAACTTTTTTGCTTAAAATGTTTTAAAAAACCTATTCACTAAGTCTTCGAACATCCTCGTGGGACTGGAAATTATGGCATAATGTAAATCTAATAATAGTTTTGGGTAAGCGTCCGAATACTTTTGATTAATTAGAATACCTCATATTTTAAATATTACGAGTAGAACTCATATTTTAGTAGTCCCTAATCTTCAGAAAAACATGTTTTAACAAAAAAACACTACTAGAAGTGCTTTTAATAAAATTAACGATTTTCTATTAATTTTTACTGTCATTGGTTTTTATTTTCTTAAGTATGTGTGTGACTTTTGGTTTAATTATACTTATAGTAATAATTTTAAATCATGTTCAAAATAAGGTCTCTTTGGCAGTTTTACTACTTATAAATGCCGAATAAAATGATTGTCATGTTATATAATAGTTATTTTACCACTAACATTTACTTTAAATTAAGTATGCTATATCTTAGATTAACAAAATACTGCTGTGGTCCATAATCGGGTACCATTCATTATATCAAAGGCTAACTTTACTATAAATCTAATCAATTTTTATGATAATAGTGCTAATATTTATACTTTATGTGTAGACTTATCTTTAATACCTTTTATGGTTACTATACCTTGTTCCAATAAGATTTAAAATTTTTATAACTCTGAGATTGTTAGACGTCTTTCTAATTGAGGTTATTAGAAAAAATGCGGGCATTGTCTTTACTTCGAAAGTGATTTTGAGAGTTAGTTCTAATGAGTAGATAAATTATTTTAGTAATTACAATTTTTTATTATATTTAACAATTTTAGTATTGTTGCAAAACGTGCATTATACTACTAACGAAATAGCTTTATATGACTATTCGTGACTTTTCTCGTAGTTTTATAAACTCTGTTTGGTAACAAGATTATGGATTTTTCCGTTAATACCTGTTCTTGAATTTCTTAAGTAGCTGTGAGCCCCAATGTATCCACAACTTCCTCTATTTAGATATTTCATTCCAAGGCACCAAAATACAATACATTTATTTTCGTATATGTAAAATAAAAGCTATTTAATGATACATTTGTGTATTTTATATATATGAATTTATATTACATGTAAGTACACTTAACAATCTTTGTAAAATTACAAGTACATTAAAAAATCATTTTCAATGCAGCTGCATCAGCGTCCACTATATTCATCTGCGTAGAGTATGTAAGTACTTATAACCTTGTCACATATGTATAATTACTCCCAGGATTGAGACCCTTAGCTATATATCGTCTTTATTAATTCAGCTCTCATTGGCCTTCGCCTACGACCATTTGCCCACAAGTAGGTAGTAGAGAGCAACTAGTCAAGAAATGACCAGTAAACAATGTAAATAATATTAATATGCAAGAAAAATGAAATTTATTTACATGAAATTTAGCACAACTAAAGTAAATAGTGTTAAAAAGAATATTTTTCAATGCAGCCTCCATCAGCGGCCACAATCTTCTCGAGTTTAGACCTAAACCTTGTCCGTATGTGTAATTACTCCCAGGATTGAGACCCTTAAGCTATTATTAGTCTTATAATTCCTCTCATTGGCCTTCGCCTCGACCACGCCCCACAAGTAGTAGTAGAGAGAACTAGTCAGGTGACCAGTAGCAATTCAAATTGTTTTATAACCGTGCATGGGTATTCATTGCCTTTGTAGACTGGTACGAAGTCTTTCTGGTACGCACATCTTCTATCTAGGACTTAATAAGTGTCTCCAGCATGTTGATATAGCTGTCAACGGTCATCTTCGAGTGTTTCTGAAAAGATTGGGGCCCGACGTTATTCCCTTCGTTGATCACACACACCAGCACCATCACAGAGGAAGGTGGAACTTGGTAAATCCGTCAGTTATTTTGACGAATCACCTGTCTGCCCTGGGAGAAGTTCTTTTGTATTCGAAAAGAATCCAACCCTGTCGTGCTGGATGTCGTGCAGTGCTTGAGCCTTTAATTTCCCGTTTTGGTCAACAGTTGATGGTTCCTCAGAACGAAGGACTTTAGTGTAGATCCTGATAGTAACCGTTGACCTCGCCACGACCATTTGTTTTGTCAGCTCAGTCATGCTCGCCTATGATCCATATCGATCATCTCTTTCAATTCGGGGACGAATTAATCAGTTCTCTTGCTATTATATCGCATGCTGTCAGCAGTTACCTCCTTCTGGCACTCATATTCTCAATACCTCTTGGCTACGTCGTTAACTTAGGTATTTTGTAGGCAAAGCACGTAATAATTTCTGTCGGCGATTTTTCGGTGCGAAGAGATTATGCGATAGCAGCTTTTGCGGCCGCAACTTCGACTCATTTTGTCAACTATCGTAGATTGTTAATTATGTGAAGTTGACTTGTGTTACCTAATAGAGGATTACGTATACGCATAGACGGCCTTTTAGAGTTGCAGTAATACAATCTAAAAAAATTCAGAATTTATCTCGACAGCTCTGTACCCAAAAACGTAACTATTCACTATGTTGCATTAAAGCATTTCTTTCATTAAATAATAAAGAATATACTTATATGCCGGAATTACAAAAATTACATTTTACATTTGTATGGATATTTTACCTTTTCTTGAAATAAATTTGTAAATAAAAATATCAATTTCTATCTAAATGCTCTATAATAATATTAAAAAGTTATAAAAACTTTTGTTTCCTTTACAAAATATTTTTTGTCATTTGCCTTTTATTTAACGTTAAAGCTATAATTTTATTTTATATCTTAGGTTTTTGTTTCCAACTCTTAATGCAATATTCTAAAATCACTGTATTTGTTTTTCTCGGCAGGTTACTAAATTTCTTGTGTATTAGATCATCAGTAAGTATACCGTGATTGTTATTGTTTGCTAATGTGTGTTCTATGTTAATCTTGTTCAAACTGAATTTTAAAATAGTTTTGACATCGTATACTCGAAAATATTAAATCATCGTATTGTTTTAATTGGCTAATTTAGAGAGCCATAATTTAATTATGTTCTTTATAATTTTATAGCTAGACGTAGTTTAAATGAATGTAAATTGGTTAGCAAAGTTTGCAACGCATCTCGATAAAGCAACAGGTGTATAGTTCGTGCAAACATTGTAGGATAGCCAAAATTTTTCTTTGTTTTACTGTGCATACATTTTATAAAATATTGCTTTAAACAGTTTTATACTCTTTTTATTGGTATAATTGTATGTATTATATTAACAGTTTTATATTTAATATACAACCACTAAAAGTTCTACAGGATATTATTTGTAAATTGTATAAATATAAATATAAATCTATTTGATTTTTTTATTTGGCAATTTGCAAATTTACAATATAACATAAAAAACTAACGTTTTTATTTATTACGTATTACTTCTTGGTTATATTAGGCCAGGTACTGAATAGTCTTCTTACATTAAGACCATTATCATATAACTGTTGTATCAAATCATTTTCATGGTTTGTCACTTGATTTTGGAATTTTATAGCAATTTATTGTATTTGATCCGTGATGATGGGAATGTTTAGGTCATTGTGAAGCATCTACTATTGCTCTAAGTTCATAGGTTCACGTAAATTATTACTTAACGAAAATTTTGATTTACGGCCAATAAGCTAACACATTTGATGGAACTTGAGGTCTATCTATTTGCATTTTGTGTATTAGGAAAAAGAGTGGATAGGAATTCATTGTATCTCATTGAAAAGATTCTGTTGGTTATGTAGGATAAAAGAAGAGATAGAAATCACTGGATTGTGTGTTTTTTAACTTGAAGAGAAGACCAGGATACCACACTTTATCCAATGTCTGGTAAATGTCGAGGAATTCTGCATTACAGTTTTTTCTCTGTTATGGACTCCTGGGGATCGTATTGACTGTTGGATTGTTGAATACTGCTCTCAAAGTTTAAAATACTGATATGGAAAAATATGGTAGATAATCATGTCATTCGTAAATTCTTTTTAGTAAAATTATTTTGAACACTTTCTTGTTATAGATAGAAGTCTATAGGGCGATGAACATTGTTCTATGTGGAGGTGCATCTGGTTTTTACATTATGATGATTTCCATATAATGGAGTAGTAAGTTAGACTTAACATTCGATTGTACATGATTGTTAACAGAGCAAACATTTCGGGGATTTTGAGTTATGCGTCCACTAATAAAAAGACTTTATTGGCATGGATAAAGTTTTCTTTGTTGTTTATACCTCCAGCCTCAGGTTTAAGTATTCTTCTGAGGTTTTTTTAAGATTTGTTTATAATTCTCTAAACAGTCAATTGTGATAGTATTGATCGATTATATTTTTTCATCTTTGCAATGCATTTTTAATCAATTAGATGTTAGATACGTAACATTATAATCTCGATATTAGTTGTTGTTATATTAACTTGGGGAATGCAATGTGTCTTGCACTATTTCAATAAAATATTGTGCTGCTTCGTCCAGATCGTCATAAGATTTCAGCTGTAGCCTAAAGTTTATATTTACTTTTAGGTAGTTTTGGAATAAAATTCACTCAGTACTTTTTAAAGTTAACTTGGAAGAAAAATGTACTGGTAACCACAATACTCATGCTGACGAGAACCGGTGTATGATCACATAATAGATTAAAGTTTGACTGTACTGTGTAATCATTTCGCTTGTTATAAAAATATTTCAGATCAGGAAACTTTGGATCGATTGTTAATTGTAATTGTAATTGTTTTCAATTATAGTACGCAGGAAATTTTGAGTATGTAATAATTATTGAGCTTCATTGGATGTATTTGGAATTCTCCTTAGTATAAATTTGTTGCTAAGGGTTAAAAAAAAATATTTGTCCACTGATATAAGCAAAACATAAAATTTATTTGAATTTAAAGATGGTTTTGGATTTTGAATATTTGCATGGTGAATGTTGGGAGTGACTGGGTCATTGTTTTGTTTTTTGCTTTCGCCTTTCTTTACAGTCAGCGATGAATGTCTTATCTTTATCAGTTTAGAATTTTCCATCGCTAGTTAATACTTCTATGTATGAATTGGAGATTGTTGATTTCGTTATGTATTGTTTTGAAATGTGTAATTATGGATTGGTTGTAGGGTTAATACAGTGATAAGCAGTTGGTGGGTTAGGAAAAAATTGTGATTAAGATGGTGGCTGAAGTTGTGAAAAATTGTACCGCTTCCTGTTTTTATTGTTGCGATACGGGAAACATGTCTCCTGTATCTATTTAACTTAAATCTAAATGCATACTTGATATCATGTATTGGTGCATTTGTAAGTTGAGAGTCGTTAAAAATATTTAAATAAATAAATATCATGACTTCGCGTGTATCGCGCGATAGCGCTATCACTAAACTTTCTTATTTTCGGAACAGCGATTAGCACTTCCTTGCGCTACGAAAGTCAAATGAGAACTTCATTATTTCGTCTAACTTATTCCACGCAGGTCTTTTGAAATAAAATATAAAGCTACACTGACTATTTTCTTAATTCTTCAATGCATCGATTTTTTTGGACTTTAAAATTTTACGGCATAGTTTAAAAGAGTATTTAGGGTTATTATTTGCTTAAACAACTAAACTGAATTAGTTTAAACGTATATTGTTTTATATATTACTCCAGAAACATTGTACATTCTTTTAATAAAAATTTCTTCAATGTGCATTTAAGTGTACATTCGCGCAAACTTGGCTTTATGTTTTGTAAAGTTTTAGTTAGCTAATATTTACTAACATCTTTCTTGCTATGCACGCACAGATACCCCTGCAGTTAATACAAGTAAAAATGTACGAAAAAAACAAGTAAGAAAGTGAAAATAAAACACCTGTATGTGAGTGGAAAGCGAACTTGTTGATCTTTATTTATATTAAAATAAACGCAGCTTACATCTCTAAACTAAATTGTTTTTTATAGATTTTTGTCAATTTATTATTGCTTTAAATATGAAATGTGGGTCAACCATGATTATATGTATAAAGATATCATTCGATTACGAAGCAGATAACTGAAGCAATCAGTCTGGTACTATAAGCTTAAATAGCACATGAGAAAACAATGATGTCCTTCAAAAATAATTGTATTTGCTGAAGATTACCTTAACACTCGATTCTTTTGTATCTTGCAAAACTTAAAAACACCGCAGTAAAATGCCAGTATGTTAAACATAACAACCGTATTTATAGTAAACTACTTACGGTTACACAAACAAAATAAATTTTACCATGTGCGACATTTACTGCGAGTTCAATATAATTTGCTTAAATTACAGTCATATACATAACACCTGTGATATTAAAATAAAAATTGAGACTACCCATAGAATGTTCATAACATTCAATTATATCTGTTGTGCTTTAATACAAATAACCCATACTACGTCATATAGAACTAAGGCATCTATATGTGTTACGTTTGCAATTCTGGTGAGGATAAGTTTTTCGAAAATTTTGGACATTACAGGAAGGAGGCTTATTGGCCTATAGGAAGTGGCATCAGTTGGAGGTTTTCCTGGCTTCAGTATCATGATTATTATTGCATACTTCCATAGTATCGGATAGTAGCACAGGCGTAGTATGCTGTTATATATGGTTGTGAGTAATACAATAGCTTTTCTAGGCAGTTTTCAGTACTTCAGCCTGTAATGAGATCATATCCAGGAGCTTTATGAGGATTTAAGAGACTTATTTCTTTTTTGACTTCTGCAGGTGAAATAGGCTTGGGTGGAAGAGACATCTGACAGGGGGCGTTTAAGAATGTTTGTATTTCGACATCATCTTCATCATAGTTGCGGATATCAGTAGCGGAAAATACATTAGCAAGGTGTTCTGCGAATCTGTTGGATTTTTCAATATTCGTCCGCGCCCATCAGCTTTTTGTAGAGGTGGAATAGATACTATGGGTCTTTTGAACTTCTTTGTCGCGTTCCACAGGGAGTGATCATCAGTAGATAGAATGACGATGTAGTGTTCGAAGGATTCGTTTTTTGCTTCTTGGATAGCATTGTGGATTTAAATAAGTTTTGTCAAGTGGATTCCTGGTAGTCTGCCACCTGTGCCGAGCCCTGCGCTTTGCGATGACCAATTCTCTAATATGAAGTGGAATGTTCTGACTGTTGCGAGTAAGACCATGGGGTTCTGGAGTACAGGTCCAGGAAGCGCTTTGTATTAACGTAGTTAGGTACTGCACAGCTTCATCTATGTCCTCCTTATCTTTTAAGCGGATATTTAGTGATATATTATCTTTGATATGTTGACGGAATAAGTTCCAATCAGTCTTTTTGGAAGACATTCTCTGTTGTGGCTTTTTCCATATAATACTGGTGCTTAGAGTTATTATTACAGGACTGTGGTCAGAGTGCAGATCTAAATTGGATTCGATATCACTATGTAGGTCTGAGATTCCCTTAGTTATGGCAAAGTCTAACAGGGATTTTATTTCGATCGGTCGCCCAATAAGTTGGCTCTCCAGTCGACAAATAGTTGAAATTATTTAGTTCTAAAACTCTCAATAATGTTCTGCCTTTAGGAGTAATCAGCCTAGATCCCCAGGCTGTATTTTTAGCATTCCAGTCTCCGGCAACTAAAAAGTGTGAGCCAATTCGGGTTCAGACCCAATCACTCCACTATCCAACAGTGCCATAGAATCGTTAATAAACTCAAAGAAAGCTTAGAAGCAAAACAAATGTGTACATCAGCATTTTTAGACGTAAAACAGGCGTTTGACAGGGTGTGGCATGCAGGCTTACTTTCCAAACTTAAACAACACTTACCAAATCAATTGTTAAATCATACATGTCCAACCGTTACTTCCAAGTTAAATTCGAAGACTCATTATCTGACTACCAGACTATCAACTCTGGTGTGCCCCAAGGAAGTGTTCTGGGACCTTTCTTGTACTTACTGTTTACCGCTGATATACCAGCCAGCGAGGATACACTACCAGCAACGTTCGCTGATAATACAGCCATCCTTTATACAGATCTCGATCGAGCTTCTGCAAAATTGCAAGCTTATCTTGATCAACTCCAAATTTGGCTTACGCACTGGAAAATTAATCTAAACGTTGATAAGTCGTGTCAAGTCACGTTCACAACACGAAGGGCAGAATGTCCTCCTCTTACCTTCAATAACACTCCCATTCCTGTCAAAGAAGAAGTTAAATACCTCGGCCTTCACCTTGACGCAAAACTAACTTAGAGAACACACATTAAGGCAAAAAGACGTCAATTAGATTTAAAAGTGAGGAACATGTCTTGGTTACTAAATCGTAGATCTCAGCTCTCACTACAGAACAAACTCCTCATATACAAAACCATTCTTAGGCCTATTTGGACATATGGTGTCGAATTATGGGGCTGCAGCAAACCATCTAATACAAAAATTTTACAAACCTTTCAATCTAAAACCCTCAGAATGTTACTAAATGCACCTTGGTATGTCTCCAACAATACCATACACGACGACCTCAAAATACCGTTTATACACGACGTCATCAGTGCTTACTCTGTTAAACCAAAAATCGAAGCATAACCCACAGCAACGAGCTAATCAATGAACTGTTCAGACAATCAATGGAAAATAGAAGACTTAACAGAACATGACCAGAAGACCTAGCTAGGTGAATCCAGAGAGCCGTCGATGGATGGCCCCTGACTCAAGTGAACTTCTTTTAACCTATTTACTTATTACTTTATTAAGTAGATTGTAAATTTGCATTAATCCGATAAAAAAAATATATATATATAGAACTAAACTATAAATATAAAAGTAAAATAAATATAAATCTACAATAATACATTTCAACATAATTACTAATTATTACAAAGTTATAAAAAAAATTTAATCAGTTTTTAGCAGCAGTTTTACTTAAATCAGTAGTAAGGATTTTACATTGCTATTTCTAAAATAATTAACTTTGTTTTTAATAATTCCAAGATACTTACCTTTAGAAAAGAACTCTTACTTTAAAACGTAACTTAAGCTGACCTGTGTTCTCAAATGTATTAATTATATACACAAAATAACGCAAAAATTATGTAATCTAGTTTAATAGGAATTATTTCATGTTAATATTAAACAAAGTATGAACAGAGAATTTCTCCCAAAATTTAGGAAATGTCTTTCAGAAACTAATAGTTTGGCAAGGGACGCTTATTTTAAATCATTTCTGTCCTATTCAACTATTTGAATACCCAAAAAAAATAAAGTAAAAAAAATACATCATATAAAAAATCATATTATTTAGTGTAGCCCCCATCAGCGGCCTCGAACCTCTGTCCATATTCCAGACATAATAGTCTGGGGACAGTAGTAGCACAAATTGTTGTATAGCCATGCCTGCGTCTTCCCTGCCTTGTCGGCTGGAGCGAAGTCTTACCGGAACACATTCTCCAGTCCAACGAAGACATTTTCTATCCAGGGCTTGATAAGGGTCTGATATATCTGTCGACGTTCACCATCAGGCCTTCCTCAAAGAAATGGAGCACTATGACCTTCGCTGTTTAAAAGCTCCAGCACCATCACAGAGACGGAAGACTTTCTTTGCAGCTGAAAAGATTCTCAGGAAACCAACGCTATCGTGATTGATATCATTTATCAGTGCTTGGGACTTTAACTTCCTGTCCATCTTATTTGTCTCAGTTAACAGTTGACGATTCTTCAGAGCAGGTCCTGGTGTACTGCTAAACTGACCGTCTACCTCGCCACGCCCATTTCTTTGCTCCGCCCAGGATCCCAACCGATCTATTTTTTGAATTCGCAGCCAAATTTAACACATATCTTGCTATCAGATCGTTCGCTGTGAATTGCCTTCTCAACAATTATTTTCTTCTGGTAGTCAAATTCTCTGTATTCATTAGGTACATCGTAAAATGGGTCTTTTGTAACCAAGCCACAAAATAATTTTTGTCAGCGGCACGAACGTATTGAGTATAGCAGCTCTGTGGTCATATTCTTTACTCATTTTGCCAACAATCGTAGATTATTGATTAAGAGAAGCTAACTTATTTTGTTACCTATTAGAGGATTGCGCATGCTCTTAAGACAACTCTTCGGCTTTTCCGCAAACAACCTGAAAAAAATAATATTTTTCATTATAGCTTAAAAATATACCTCACCACAAAAAGATTCGCAATTTATCAAAAATCAAGAAATTTCAGATAAACTAAAAATTAAGAGTTTATAAACACTCTCTTAAAAAATCTGAATCAGATCTTTCAAAATCGTCAAAAACAAAGAAATAAAATAATGCTTCAATTACATAATTTTTGACTATAACTACTATCTAATTATTGTAAAAAAACTTTTTAAATTAATCAAAACTCTAAAGCAACAATTACTTGTCAAACAATTTTCCCAGAGAAAATACAGTCATCTAACCAACTAATTAAATCTTCTAATTTTGATTGTCAAGAGTTCATCCCACACAAAATCTAAATTTATAAGTGTTCTAACAGTAAGATTGCCTAAAAGGTTACTTACTTTATTTCTAATTTGAATTTAAATTTGTTGCATCTAACAGCAGCCGTTTTTAACTTTTCAGACAATTCAAACTGCACGTTGGATACAATGGAAAATATGTTAGGTAAGAATTCTTTACACATGCGGTATTATGAAATAAAAATTTAGAAATCAGCCCAGCAATGTTATTCTACATACACATATTTCGTACTTAAATTACAAATTGAATATTTTATACCGTTTGCTAATGCGCCGAAATTACTAGCGCCTTGTTATTTGTACGTCTAGTATTATACCACTCTTATCAACCACAACCTACAGACAAAGCAGAGTGGGTTATTATTATATTAAACCTGAATTAAAGGCTTCGAGGACATCAATCAGGCCAATTGGAGCTATTCTTATGCCTGAACCTTCTAGAAACTTCGGGTGTCTGATATTAGTATTGAATAAATTTCAAAAAAAATCTGTTGCACTAGAGTTTTCGATTAGTACACTTCATACTGATAAAAATCCCAGTTGCTTCACCATAAATTTACTATTTATGATTATAAAAGGCGTTCAAAAGTTATGTCTTTTAATAAATTTTATAATTTATTGTGCAACTGTGTTGAAAAAAGCTTTCAAAATAAAATTTATTAAATCTGCATGACATTCAAAGCCATTAAGAAAATTCAATTAAGAAATAGTTCATACAAAACTTCAAAAGTAATCAGTTACTTACATATTATAAAAAATGTACTAAATAAGCAAATATAAAAGCTTAGAAAAAAAAACATTCAATTTAAAATTAGATTGGATCCTATACTATTCTGGAAGCAAAAAGACTTTTAAAAAAATATCAGTCAGTCCTTTGATTTTTTTTAAGGTGTGATACCCCAGCCATAAATGAATCTAATATAACTAATCTAATTACGAGGTGCATTCAAGTTCTAATGTTACTAATTTTTTTCTCAGCAGCGAAAGTAAGTAGGAAATGCGGTTAGTTTTGAAAGAGGCAGGAAATATTTTTATTTATTTTGTGCACTTATAATGGCGGCTTTTAGTATTCAAAAACAACCTGTAATCATTCGTTTTCTCCTTTTGCGTGGTGAAACGCCCATCTAAATATATCGTCAATTAAGTGAGACATGCGGTGAAAATGCGTTATGAATATTAAAAGGGTGCTTTTGTGGGTGCGAACCGAAGCAGCCTCGACCACGAACCAGCCGAACCGAAACCATGGTTGCGCTAGTGGAGTTATTATGAAAGACCGTCGGTTAGATGTGCATAATATCGCCTCTAAACTTGGCGTTTCCGTGGAATCTGTAGAGTTCATTTTGCATGATGACCTAAAAATGCAAAAGTTCTTTCAAAGTAGGTCCCAAGAATGCTGACGAATACAAGGCTGCGCGAGCAGCAATATCTCAGCACATATTAATACGTTATGCTGCCATGAATTTTTGACCATGAAGGACACACTCTGTAGCCGCTCATTCCCCAATAGAGCCGCTGTTGCATCAGCGATTTTTCAGTGGGCAAGAAATATTCTCATCATAGCGACGACGTTGTGAAGAATGTGTACGTCTAGACAGAGATTACGTTGAGGAGCAACAGAAGTTTCAATTTTTGGGTAAGTACTTTAAAAAAAGTTTAAAACTCTTAGAATATAAACTTATTTGCTTTAGAATCCAAAAATATTATTTTACCAAACGTTTGAGAATTTTAAAAGTTTTATCATATCAAACAAGAGAGAAGAGGTTGTTAATTTTTAAAATTTCTTTTAAAATGTCTAAATTTATATAAATTACCGTGCTCTGTATAGACTGAAGCATTGTCGATAGCTTCAAGTTTTCTTTACCAAATAGTGTATCATCTCCTATTTAAAAAAAAAACAAGGGTTTTAAAGCATTATCTCATTGGCAAGGCATAAGTAATACCAACAATCTTCAAAGCTTTGAATATTGTTGATCCAACATTTCTCTTATTGAATTGATTAATTTTTCCTCTGCATAGTCGCTGACATACATTCAACATTATATTAGTCAAAATTTGAAAGTAACCATTTGCAGAATAATATTGTACACCGTAATATATCCAAAAATTACAACAATTTTTTACAATCCATATTAAATGCAGAATTATCTACTTATGAAGTTCTTCGTAATATTTTCCTGAAATTATAATGAGGTAAGTGAATAGTAAATAGAATAATAAATATAAAAATAAATACTTTTACATTCAATAGTCTTATAGTAACTAGTAATGGAGATAATTAATATTTCACTTTAAAGTGCTGGCATGCGTGCGAGCATTTTTAGGAAGCATATAACAACCATATCATATCTTATCGACCACACATTTTTTATCAGATAGGGTCCTCTATTTTCACCATTTATGAAAATGTGGCAAACGAAACTCGACAGCCGTATTACCAATATCAAATAAAAAATTAAAATCCTATAACGTCTTGCAGAGCAATCTTCATCTTTTATCAAGAATTTCTATCAATTCCTAGAAGGCGGTCTTTTTGCTTGCCAACATTCCATTTCTTAAGACACTACGCTTATTAAAACCAACTTACAACATAGAAAACGATTCGCTTCTTAATTAACCATTTTTAGCCAACACATATTTTATCTTTTAAAATACATTTTACCAACAAACAAACGGTGCTGCTATGAACTCTTTATATGATATAGTAAACCTTTCATAATCAATTTTGAAACAAAAGCAGTTTCTTTCTCTCACCTTAAATCTACCTACAGAATATGACGTATTAATGATACCTTTATTATCTAGTCCCATGCACAAGGTACGCTTCCCGAATTACTTTTGTATTTAAACCAAATTTACTTTAGTATCAAATTTACTATGGAAACAAAACGAATCAATTTCTTTCCTTCTTAAACAGTCTTATAACAAACAGTTTTTACAGTTTTTATCACTGTCTAGAGAAAACCTACTTACACCAACCGCTACCTAAATACTAAATTGTACAATCAGCTTGTTCAAATCCATTTATTTTCAAAACCCTCATCGCCAGATCTGACAAAAAAACGGATAGTAGACTTAAAGCTACTACCACAACTCTACTATAAAACCAATAATTCGACTAATTTCTAAACCCAAGATCTTCTCGACCCACAAAAAATGTTCTTGCCTTACGTTGAAAGCATTACCGATAAAATAAACCCCTTATTAATGAGTCAAAACATATGCGGTCTCTATGACCAACAATAAAATAGCTTATTTTATTCACTCAGTCAAATTCACTGCTCTTGCAGATTATATGAAATGTATGAAACACTTCACGGAGACTGCAGAAAAAGTCATATAAATCAAACAAATAGGCAAATATTAAGTCGGATATACATATATAAACATATTCTGGCTGTATGGAAACGGGATAATTGTTCGGCTCTAACCAAATACGATAAAGAAACGAGCTTAAAATTAATTTCTTTAATTGAAAACAATTGAAATAGAGAAACGCTTTCAATATCTAAATCTAAAAATACTACCTAATATTTATCTATAGTTTAGTCAATTAACACTTCCAAATCAATACACTTTCTCTAATCCACCATCTTCTACCAAACATTCACTTTTAATCTTTAAATGATGAACATACAAAAGATCAGTCTTTTTAACTACTCATAGCATTGACTAATGGTGGTGAGCATGACCTGCGAACTGAGAGGTTGAGGCTCTCATATGTCTATCCTCACTGCCCAGTCGTCGCGCACCATCTCTGATATGTGGCAATGTGGCATGCCCCACGCCTTGGACAACTCCATTATCACTCTTTGTTCAACAAGTTCTAATAGTTAATTATTTAAAGAAATTAAAAATAACTTCCCAAGAGCGGCCAATCTGATATATTAATTAGATTCTAATGTTTTGAATACTATTTGTCTCTAAATGTAAATAAATGTAGAATTGTTACTTTTAATTACTATTCTAATAAAACTCTTCACTCATATTATATCAACGGCAATTAGTTATAAGCATAAATGCAATTACAGAACTGGTTTAGTATAATCACCACCTATTTAAAAATATGTTTAAATTTGTAGTACGTCGTATAGTACGTCTGTCTCAATATCTCTTTCTTACTCCTTACTCGTAGATTTATCAAATCACTGTCACTCGGTGTACCTGCCCTAAGTTGTTGTCAAGCCGGAGCCGCAAGAATGGTAGTAACTATCGGAATTACTTTCATTAAATTAATCAATTACGACTTTTTATAACCAACCTTAACACTTGAGGAGTAAAATGAAAGCAACACAATTCTGCTCTATTAGGGTGGTTTACTTAAAATATAAAATAGAAATAATGGGTGTCTCAAAATTCACGCAAGATTTGAATTTCGCGCCATTGGTGCGGTAAAGTGTTGCCAACGAAAAAAAAAAGACAGCGTGACAGCCGAAAGTTGAGAGTTATTAGAAATTGAGCGCTACACGAAAGAACAATGCGTTTTCATTGTTAAGCAATATTTTAAAAATAATTAAAATTTGGCAGCTACAGTTTGCAATTTTCGTACAAAATATGCTCAGAATATTAATTTAAATTCATCAACTGTGCAGAGATGTATTAAAAAATTCCGTGAGACTTGATCAATCATTGACAACAAACACTCACTTTCGACAAGTCGTTCAACAAAAAACATCGAAGCAGTTTCTTGAGAGTGTTGGTGAGAGTCCAGGAACATCAATTCGGCAACCGTGGTTATAGAATTTGACCGCGTATTCTCACGAAAGATTTGCATCTTCATGCTTACAAAGTTCCATTGACTCAATAACTGAAACCTACTGACCACGCACAGTGAAGAGACTTCATTGAATGGATTATGGAACAACAAGTAGACGCTGATTTTTCGGACAAAATCATTTTCAGCGATGAGGCTCATTTTTATCTTGAGGGCTTTGTTAATTGTCAAAATTTTTGCATTTTGGGTTCAGAAAATCCACAAGTGATTATTGCGCAACACATGCATCTGCAACGTGTCACTGTTTGGTGCGCATTTTGGACTGAAGGCATCATTTTGTGCCTAAATTGCAAGATATGGATGTAGACGACATGTGGTTTCAACATGACGGTGTCATATACCATATAACCCACGAAACAATTCAATTACTGCATCAGTCATTTCCTGGTCCTGTAATTTCCTGTTGTAGTGATCAGAATTGGCCACCTAGATCGTGCCATTTAACGCCGTTGGACTTCTTTCTTTGGGTTTTTTTGAAGTCTAAGGTTTATGTCAACAAGCCCCGACCACCCACGCCTTCAAGGAGCAAATTAAGCGCTATATCAATGATATTAAGCCACATTTATGCAAAACGGTTATGGAAAATTTTAAAAAAGGAGTGCTCATGTGCCAGCAAAGCCACTCAATCGATATACTGTATACTTTCTTCTTCTTCTAGTACCAATCCTTAACGGATGTTGGCGATCAATTTGGCTTAGAGCCATTAATGTACCTGAGATATCTATATAGATCTTTAATGTAGTTGTTTCTCCTTGCCTACTACATCTTTATGCCGTTGACTATTATTAAGTTCATCCGCCTTTAGGACCTATTTCTCAGTCCTAGGACAAAAGAGTGCCTTACCTCCTTTGACTCCTCCACCCGAAACTGTTGGCCAGGTGAGGGGAATCGCTTATACCGGCGATTACTCGGTGTTGCTGTTTGGTCGGGGACTGCTTATTCGTTTAATAAAATATCTCAGCTTATTCGCAGCTTAGCTTTATATCTAAAGGTATATCACTATCCGCCACCTGTGACCCCGCTAGTAGCCTACAGTTCAGCTCTAGCACTGTATACTTTATGAATAAATAAAAAATTACAGTTTTTAATTAAAAATCCTTGTATTCTATCAAAATTACTTTTTGCGTGAATTTTATTTATGTTTATTTATGTTTTATTTATATTAACAACAATATTTTAATACCTTAAAACAAATTTTTAATATTAGTGTAAAATGCCCGGGTACTATATTAAAGCTTTCCTTGATATACTACATCTTCTTGTTTGTGATTTAGTCCCGTGTACATATATACATTAAAGCACAATAAATTTTTATAAAACTCATAACTACCTTTGCAGTAGATCAAACATTTTTTACGTTACTTAAAGAACTAAAATCACAAATAATTATCAAAATACGTACAAGTTAACGTACAAGGATTTTGAAAACATCTTGAAGCCTGCACGTCAAGGACCTATTATACGGTATCTAAATTAAATCGCTACTCCCCCAGCATTCCATCGCTACAGCTTCGGTATTGTAAGTCGAATCGAATTGATAACATTAATAACAACAATAATCTTATTTATAGCCTGTAATTACTGCAGCACAATAAAATATTAAGTATGACTTATATTTATTCTTCGTCAGTGTGTCGAGAAGGTTTTCAATAACATGTGCTATTAATAGGCGTGCATGTGCGCATAATTCTTTGAATATTTTCGCTACAACTAGTAGTATAAAATAAAGAAATCTTACGACTACATTTTTCATTTGTTTCCTCTTTCTTTATTATTTTTGCAGCACTGTATTTCGTAAACTTTTAAAATTTATTATATATTTACCATTTCCAACAAGTTATTTCTTAAATCTTTTCCTGTCCCTACTCATGAAAATTGCCCAAAATAACCAAGATTCCTATCAGGAATTTTTCCTGTAATGCTATTGGTTTTGGTTTCTATAACTATTATATCTGCGATAGTAATTCAATTTGGATCTTTTACTAAAGTGTATGCATTGGTGAGCAACCAAATTGGTTTGGCAAGATAATACTCTACCACATTATCCTTTAGTTATAGAATGCTGACTCAAGAAGATCTGTCTCAATAGAAAAATTGGTTGTAAATGATACGCATTAATCCGATTGTGGCTTCTAGTTTTATTTGAAGTCGCAAATATACCAAATAAAGATTCGTGGTACAGCTATGAACAAGAATTGAAAAAAAGTGCCGTAACAATAAACCAAGCACGTTACACTCTTTTTAAATAATCTGAAGCTTGTTTTATGGAAATCTTTGGACTGTATCGTCACTACCGCTGCAATATTTATTTCAAACCGCCTAGAGTTCCTTTGAAAAAAACCTGGATTAGTGATTTGTCGTTATCTTGAAGGAGAGTTATTTTTAGAATCCTTTGTGTTTGCTTGCAAGTACACAGATTTGACGTTTATACGTAACGGCTTATTATAATATTATATATTTTATTCTCTGAATGCAAAAAGCACTCCTTTACTTTCTACAAGGTGGTACATAAAACCTCCAAATAAGGCCACTGTTGCCCTGCCCATTTAAAACGTTGTAATGACCTTTCACAAAGTTTCTAACCCCTAATTTGTTTTGAGGAAAGTCAATAATTTTGATATGCACTAAAAATACGCTAAACATCTAGCACTGGTACTTTTTCGGACACAGCTTTAAAACTACAAATAAACATTTTTCTCGATAAATTAGACCTTACCGATTTATTTCGTACCTTAGTCTCATTGGAAATAAAACGAAGATATAAAGTTCTAAGATGAGAGAATAAAAGTGTTAAAATGACTTATTCAAGTCAGCGATGTAAACATTTTTCATAGAAAAGTAATTTTACTTTCACCGATCTCTCTAAAACGATTGGGATTTTCAGTGCAATTTGAATGAATGAGTGACTCAAAAAGCTTAAATTGTATTTTATTATATGATAAATTTCAGCACTCATCTTATCCCTTTGCCTTTTTATGGGTCTCAAGAAAAATACGACACCATAAATAACAAATAAAATACCATTATTGTCGTTAGGAAAACCTTTGGAGGTGCATTACATCAAACTTGTCTTACTTTATTGTTTTAACTGCATATAAATTTAACCATTTCTATGGATCTTTTTTAAGCACAAAATAAAAGTCTTCAAAGAACAACAGTAAATTTATTTGTTTTTAAGGCCAAACATGGCGGAGAAATACCATACATCAAATATTGAATTGTTCAGTTTGACATATTTTTGGGAATACAAAATTTGCTTGATCTGTTTAATATTCAGTTGAGATCGTTTCAAAAACCTTTTAAATTATTGATTTTTAAATTAGTTAGTAATTTATATTACACATTATACTTTAGCCCTATCTCCTTCAGCGTTTTTATTAGTTTATTTCATTCATTACTTAAAATGAAATGGTGGTTACATTTTTATTTGAAACCCTAAAATCAAACTTTTAAACTTTTTATTACATCGAAGCTTCGTGCACTTATTGGAATGTGCAGTTATTAGGTAGTAAACCAATTATTTATTTAATCTTTAGTTGTTTTCTTCGAAATAGTCTTCTAAATTTTCCTATTAAAATAACCTGTCTAAAACACTATTTTTCAGCAAAATCTTACCAAAAGAATCATATTTTGAATCTTTATAGTACTACGCTCCCAAATAAAAGATAAATAAGTAGTTATTTATTGATCTGAAGCTGCACTATTTTAGGTATTAAAATTTACTTTAAATAACAACCTAAAGTGACATGATATTATAACCACGTTAATATAAATAATTTTTTATATGTTTTTTCTTTTAACTTTGATGTTTAGGCACAACACAGTTTATAATTTTTCTTATTAAATATTTTCGAAGCTTTGTAAAGAGCATAAGGATCATGAAGAAGAAGAAAAAGTTATTAAATACATAATAATTACTTTTTTAATAGAGTTTGTACTTGCCCAACAATATATATTGTTATACAAAGTATTTCTAACAATTAGTACATTACAAACTAAAATAACGTGAATGGTAATTAATTTTGAAACTAAAGTTGTTTGTCGCTTAGATTTACCATTTGGTCACTAGAATTATATGAAAGTTAATTTGGCGCTTAGTAATCATCACTATCACTCACGCATATGTCTTGGGGTAGCTAGCGTTTTAAGAGGGTATGGATACTTCTGTTACCTAATCTGGCACCGATGTAGTTGATAAGATCTTTGTAAACGGCTTTAGTCAACAATGTATTTTTTAATTATACGTATGCCTAGTTACTAGTCATGAACCAAGGACAGTCATTTGAAAGATTCTATTTTGTAGAATCTGAACTCGGTTTAGATTGGTTTTTGAATTGTTGGTTTATATCACGCACCCCTAAAGAATCAAAGAATGTATGAGTGATTTGTATAGTATAATTAAGCATTGGGCTTTTTTGAGGGACTTTCTGTTTATGATTTATATCCCTCATTCAGTTTCTTCAGTATATGATATTTCCATGTAAACGGAGTATCAAGGTAAAAATGATTATAGGCATTTCACTGGATAGGATAACCGTTAATTGTAATAAAAATGGACTTTTAATATTTCTAAGTGAAAATACTTTTGTGCCACATTTGTAATGATTAATTGATAAGTTCCATTGTTTGAACCGTCTACTTAGGATACCGGTGGTAACTTAAAGTTTAGCTATAGCAAATTTCTTAAGGTCTGCGTTGGAGATAGGAAAGTCAAATATGAAGATGTTGAATAATATGGGGCCCACTATACTCACTTGTGGAACCTCTACGTGTGTAGTTCTAGTAGTAGATCAACTTGTATGTACTTTGATGGCAAATGACATTTTCGAAAAACTTTATGGTGGTTGTTAATAAACTAATAAGACGATAGCTGGAAATATTTTTCTTGTCTTCGTTTGGTTTGAAAACCATTAGAATTATTGCATTTTTGCATACATTCGAAAAGTAACCAGTTCTTAGAAAGGCATTAAAAGTTGATGTTAGATATGCTAATACTTTTTGGGAGCTTCTTTAGTATGATATTGATTATTTTATCATACCTAGGCGACTTATTTATCGAGAGCATTTTAATTATAAAAGCATGCTCTCTGAGTGATGTTTAAAGTGTACTTCTGCGTTTGACTGGTGTGTTTCTACATGAATTGTTGCTATATTTCTAAATATTGGTTCTGCGTAGTTGTCGGAAGTTAACATTTGTTCCAAATGGTCTGCAAAATCTTCTTTTTTTATCAGTGTAATATATTTGTGGTCCTGAAAAGCTCGTGCGTTGTCTTCCATAGACCCAGATCGCCTGACTCGAGGTTGCTGAAAATGTTTTTGGGATGGCTCTAATCATTAAGCGCCTAAATTCTTTTTTATACGATGTGGCAGATTATTCACCAAATTTTTGATTGAGGAGTTCCTAGTTCTTTGTCATTTCTTCCGCAATGTGCTTTTTGCTTAATTAGGTTTACTACATGTTTGGGTGAATAATGATCAACGTTTATATTTTGTTTATGCGTGGTTGTGGTCACTACTCTCAGAGATTGTTGGATCTATTTGGTTTGGGATCTGAAGATCATTAGGATATTTAAGCGTTTGGTGGATTAAAGTATAAAAGATTTTCCAATCAACTAGTCTATTGACTAACCTCAGCTCAGGAATTTGTTTTGTTGTTGTATATCGAGTTCAATGAGCATTTGTTGAAAGATTAGTTTGTTGAAATTCTTGTGGGCAACTATGTCTATTATATCTGATTTGTGGTCGTTTCTATACAGGTTAGGTCATAAAATTTGTTTCTGGTCGGGTTCGTTGTTCTATATTTCCATATGGTATTTTTGAGTTCATATCTCCTACAAGAAACGTGGGTTCTCTGGTAATAAATATTGTGAAGATGTCTTTATCAAAAAGTTATTTCTTGGGTTGTTTATACACATACTATGGTTACAGTAGAATCATGACTTAGTTTGATTGTAGTTCCAACTGTTTCGAAGTCGATAGTCTTAAGTTTTTACATTAATAATGAATTATAGTGCATTTTATGGTAATGGCTGTACCTCCTGGTGCAATTTTAACCTCTCGATCTGTGGGGTGGATCTGATATTCAGCAATTTTAACTTTGTCTGAATTGTTTAAGTGAGTTCCAGAGGCGCATGTTATCGATATCTCACACGAAATGATTTAAATAATGTTAATTGTGTTTGGTGCCGTTGGCATATCAATTAGGGAATGTTAAATGAATTAAGGTTTTAATTGTGTGATACATTAAAAAGGGAAGAAAAGAGATTTGATAATATGAATTGCCTGATTTGTTCCATAAAGGATTGAGTGTAGGTGTAAAAAAAAACGATGGGATAGTGTTGAGTATGGGTGAGGTTTCGGGTGATGAAAAACTAGTTTTTAAAAACCAAGATGAGTTATCTAGAGAAATGTTTGTATTGTTTAAAAGAGGAGAAAAGTTTATCACAGCGTTAGCAGGTGCAAACTTATCCGGTTTAATTTTTGATGCAAGGAAATATTTGCACCGCTTAAAGTTAGCGAAGTGATTTTCTCCACAATTGGTGCATACTGGAACATCAATTCGGGGTTTGTTATAGATATTATACAAATGATTTCCTTGACATCTTATGTACCTTGGTTCTAGTCGGCAGTAGTTTTTTGTACGCTCGTTGTGCTGGCATCTTACGATTTATTTTGCGTAGTCTACAATATCTATTGAGTGGAATATCTTTTTGATATGAAAATTCCATGGTATTTTTCATTTGCTATAACAAGTATTTCATGAGGGCAACGGATTTTGTTTTTAAATTGATGAAAAGGTTTTCACGGCCGGTGTTATAGTGTATCGGGTAGTTGGTTTTCGCATTATAAGGCCGTGTCAAAATTCAGAAACTCTTGACGTTTCGTCTACATCTGCAGCGGACATCTTCAGAAGGAAAATCTTCTAAAGATTTTTAAAACACGATGCAGCATTTTGTTTTTGTTTAAAATCCTTTCAATTTGTGTTATAGGAAGGTCATAACCTGCAAGTTTTTCGTGTACATCTTTTTCGGTTAAGGAGGGAGGGACGTTCTTAACAATTACTAAAAGGGGTTTGTTGTTACTGTTTTCGTATGTGGATAACTCGATTTTATTCGTCAAGTAATATGCTTAGCTAAGTTTATGTAGTCCTTTTTGTTTGATAAAGTGATTTTCAATAATGATGAGCTAAGAGTGCTGGAAAACTCTCCCTCGACGGTGGTTTTCATATAATTTACAACTTCTGTAATAGTTGACTAGTTGACTCATTGGCCTCTACTTCACTTGAAAAACATGGCTCGTAGTGTTCAGGTAAATAATATTTAGTTCCCTCTAGTAGCGATTTAGCTTTCCACGGGTATTTCTTTTATAAATCAGTGATAGGTGTAAATAAGTGATCAAATTTTCTTTCAAAAAGATACATGATAAAACGTACAATTCACCCCCGTTTGTGAGATGATGATTAATGGTCACAGATATTACATTGCTGAAATTAATTATCACAGGCATCCAGTCGCGCAATAAACGTACATACGTCCTTTGGGTTCGAAAGTAAAACGAGAACTAATTACTTTCCTTTAATCTATAATTTCTTTAATACTTTTTTTGCATAATATAACCTTGGTCCGAAAACTTCTAGAACTGCTTTTTAATTATTTATCTGTGATATTGAAAAACATAAATCTTGAAAATATTTCCAGGGTTGTACTCAGCAACCCACTGTTTGTCTTAGATCATTTAGTTGAAAGTCACAGGAGGAACGTAATGGTTGCAGTTCTAAGAATAGAATTAAGTTCTGCGTTAATTTCGGGAAAACCTTAAGTGAAACATGTAATATGATACAGCTAACACAAAACGTATTGGGATGGCAGAAATTTCGTACAAGAGGATTTCAGAATCGCCTTTCCGTCAACATCACACACTGCTGCAAATGTGGAACGTATGAAGCATGTACTGCAAGATTATTATTGTGTTGCTATGCGCAGAAGTGTGTCGCCTAATTTTAGGCAACGATTAAGGGAAACAGAAACTTGATCCAAAAATAGTCCCTCACATACTAACAGAGAATCAGAAAAACGCCAGACTAGAATCTAAACGGATGAAACAGCGCTGGATAGCATATCAGATAAAGCTTTCGTTCCTTGTTTTCATGACCTCCAGAAACAGAGACAGGTGTACATGAATAGCCGCCGAAGGGATTACTTTGATGAAACCCAGGACCATTAGTTGGTAAGTTCAATAAATTATTTTTCACTAGCCCCTTCCTGGAACATTTATAACAAGGATTATATTTTAACTTTTGTTTTTACTTTATTTTTATTCTTATATTTATTTTTATTTTTATTTTTGTGTAAGGAAGTACACTCAAATAATTGCTAAATCCGAAAAACTTTCTAATTAGCTTACATCCTATAGACCAATAAGTCTCCTACTCCTAACGTCTAAAATATTTGAAAAATTACTACTAAAGAATTTAAAAACAACAGACCTTGATCAAATAATCCCATCCCACTATTTTACTATACAACAAGACCACCGGATTATTTTTCAAATCATGGTAAAATTCGAAAAAAGAAACGTATGACTTGTTTTATTTTTAGGCAGCATTTGATAAGATCTAGCACACGAGCTTATTATAAAAAATCAAATTAAGCTTCCCAAGGTAGCTATATCTAGTATTAAAATGTTATAACACTGAATGGACATTACAAGTTAAAATGAGCAACATTTTTAATTAATTCTGGGGTACCCAAGGCAACGTGCTAAGCTCCAGTATTCCATCTACAAAAAGCATTAGAAGACCATATTTTCAAACGACATCATCAATCAAAAATACAGCATAAGCTGCAGAAGAATCTCTTCAAAGTCATCTGAACAACTTTTAGAAGACTGATTTAATAAGTAGAGGATACCACTAAATACAAAAAATCCGCACGTCGCATTTACTAACAAATGAACAATTTGCTCACAAATGACAACGAACAACGCACCAATTCCAATGCAATTTTATTACATTACCAAATGACCTAAAGAACTCATATTGTAGGCAAATGTAAACAAATATGAAACAAATGAGTTGGTTTCTTAGAAAATGATCCCAACTGCCATTTTCAAGTAAACTTCTGCTCTATAAAACAATAATGAAGCCCGTACGGACTTACGAAGTTCAAATTGGGAGTTATGCTGAAACATCCCACACTAAGATTATCCCAAGTTTTCAGTCCAAGACACTTCGTATTTATAACGGACGCACCTTGGTATGCCACAAATTAAGTTTACAATATTTATTGTGAAATAGCAGTGGCTAAATCCCTCTCTCGTGTCAAATTTCTTTATTTAATTTACTCATTACTTGCATTGGAATAGATCGTAAATCTGCAATATACAAATAAAAAGAAAATTCTTAATAATATAATTTTATTTTATAATACTTTATTTTATCGTAGCTTTGGTAACAGGTCAATTATAATTTTCTTCCATTTCCACTATCTTAATTTAGGACGAATTTATATAAAAAATGCAAAAACTATATGACATAACAGATTTATAGTTCTTAATTATGCAAATAATATAAATCTATACAAATAAATTAAGAATCACAACGTAAAGTGCTTTCGTCAATTTAGATCAAGGAAAAAAGATCGAGAACTCCAGCCACCACAAAGAAACGAAAAGTAAGGTCACAATTTAAAATCCCAAAATAATGAAATTTGCTAATCAAAGATCAAATTTTAAATAATTCTAAGTATCAGATATGTACGTCGGGGTGACCAAAGACTCGTTTCAAAGTTTTTTTTTGAATTAAATTATCGTCATTTTTATAGTACTTTTACCAAGAACTTTTCTATGCTGACAATAAATTAGACTTTTGGGATACACATATCATCAATTTATCTACAAAAGGTCTAAAATCGTTGAAATTATGAAGAGCGTAGTATTATGTTGTGAGATTTATTTTTAGAAATGATCAATTGATACAAATGTGCTTAAAAGAGAACCTATCTAAATGCAATAAAATTTTTATATAACGTAGGATGTGTTGGTACTTTTCAAAACATTTAAAATAAAATAATAAAAATGTTCATCAGTTTTTTGCTAAATAAACACTTCTTTGAACGAGTATTGTAAGAATGCTTAAATACGATTTTATATGTTTTACTTAAAAAGTGCTATTATATAACTTCTATATTCTTTGAATTTTAGATTTCTAACAAAAACATTTTATAAAGCCAAAGTCTGCAAGATCGTTTCAAAGATTTCTATTGAAATCTATTGAAATAAAATGTTGTCGCACCAGTAATTTAAATGTTATAGAAAAGTAATAAACAATTAATTTTTTAATGACATTCAATCCTAAATAATCACAAATATCTTACTTTAAGTACAACACTCAACTGGAATGTTGCGTAAATCGGTACAAACCTGATAAACGTTGGGAAACCGCTTATGATATATTAGCGCCTTAATGCGAATACGTAAATGCACACCGCTGATTCTCTACAGGCCAATTAGCCTTCGCGACAAACAAGCACCAGGTGTTTCATTTTGACGCAAGTGTTCGCTAGAAACGCCGCGGTCGAAAAAAGTTGTTGCCAGAGGCTCGAATTTATTAGTCAGCCGTACAAGTTATGTAAAGTTTCGTCTTGGACTAAAAAACCGCTTTGCATATCGCGCATCGCTCTCCAATCGAGACAGAAAAGTTTTACCAACATGGGGCGAATCGAATGCTCAAACTTTTATTTTGGGTGCCATTAATCGAATTGTATAAGACGCACAACGAGCTTTATTGCGGTCATTTTCCATATCAGGTCCTCGAGCGGAATCTTAAATACTTGTTTTGCAGCAGCTCAATAATAATTATACCTCTAAACATTAACCCAATTTTTCAATTGTACGATCCTTGGTCGTTTGATTATTGCTAAAAGCTTGCCTCGGTGTCCTGTGTGATTATGGATAATAATTCTTAGAATAAATTTATTAAAAATAACGTAATATTTTTGTAGCGCGACCCGGGGAATCGTGTCAACTATAAAAACCTTGTAGGGGAATAACCGAATACATTAATTAACCTGTTGCAATTTAGGACAACCGAAAGTGCAATTTATAAAAATTACAACCATAAAATTGGTAAAACAAAATTACTTAGTCTAGTCATAAATATTGTTAAAAATCTGACGCACTTCTAAACTAGCTATTTATATATTGATATTTACAGTTTGCCCGTTATAAACGTGTAACGCTTGATCAAATGCTATAGACAGTAATCAGCGAATTGGGTAATAAAGAAAACCGCATCACAAAACTGATATGGAGCAAGGCAATGTTTTCAAAACATTACAAAAAATTGGAATAAGAATTTTTGTTTGTCGTACTATTAATGGTTTCAAGGAAACGTGCGCAAATGACAAGTAAATTTCTGGTCCGCCACGTACAATTTGAACTCAGCAGCCATCAAAGCAGTGCGTCAGAGAATTTGCAAGAACCCGCATCGAAAACAAATAATTATACCAAGACAAATAAATACAATGCTATGATGTATGTTTCTGCTGATCAGAAGAGTCAGAATTAAAGACATATTAGAAAAATATAAATTAAAAAAAGCTACTCCAGTGTCATACTTTTTACAGATAAAAATTTTCACCGTTGAAGAAAATTGTAATGATCAAAATAATATAACAGGGGGTCGTCAATTTTTTTAGGTTGTATTACGGCAAAGCCCAAAGGCCGTCTTCGCACGTACGCAATCCTTTGATACGTGCCAACAAGTTCACATTACAACAATCTACGATTATCGATAAAATGAGCCGAGAATACGACCGCGAGCGGCTATATTCGTATCTCTTCGCGCCAGAAAATCACCGCCCGAAATAACTGCGTGGTTTGGCTACAAAACACCCAAGTTTATGATGTAGCCGAGAAGTACAGCGAGTATGACCACCAAGACAACTGACAAGGCAACTCACATCAAGTGATCTCATTGCAAGAGAACTAATGATTTCGTCCACGAATTGAAAGAGAAGATCGATCAGGATCCTGGGTGAAGCATAACTGATCTGTCAAAAGAAATGTGCGTGGCGAGGTCAACGCGGAGTCTAGACCTGCACTACAAGTTTTGCGTCCTGAGGAACCGCTAACTGTTGACAGAAAAACAAAATGGACAGGAAGTTGAAACCCAAGCACGAAAAAAACTTCGTCCAGGATTGGAAGGTAAACTGCCAAAATAAATCTGCCATGATGTTTTTGAAGTATTTACCGTAATATGCATATAAAGTTTTTCCCCTCTCTGATGATGCTGCGGCTTGTGTGCAACTAAGATGTCATAGCGTCCAACTTCTTTAGGAAAAACCTAAAGGTGACCTTCTTCTTCTTCAACCGTTCTCTATCTTTTCGATATAGGCCTTTCTTATTTTTGCCCATTTTCTGTATCTTGAGCTACTTGGTACCAATTTAGACCAGCTGTTTTTTTAAGTCGTCGTACCATCGTTGTTGCGGTCTTCCGTTGCTTCTTCTTTTTCCCCAGCTTGTGGTGGTTCCACTCCACTTTTTTTATGTCTGGCAACATTTCCGGCCCAGTTCCATTTCAGAGTGTAAATTCTCTTTGTTATATTCTCAGCTTGCATTCTATCTCTTATCCATTTATTTATTTTCCGATATTTTAATGTTATTCCTAATAGTTTTCTCTCTATTGATCTTTAGTGGATTTGAAGCTTCTTTACTGGTTTTATGGTTAATACCCATGTCTTCGATCCATATATTGTAACTGGTAATATACATTTGGTGTAGATTATTATTTTTATTCGTATTGGTATTTTCATGTTCAGAATGTATTTTAGTTTTTTTTTATTTAGCTTCCCCGCTGTGATAGCCTGCCCCAAGTATATGTATGTCTCTACCTTTTCTATGTCTTGTTCGTCGATAGTTATTGATTCTTTATTATTATGTTGGTTTGTCATATACCTAGTTTTAAACATGTTCATTTGCAGTCCTATCTTCCTTGCTTTTATTTGTAGTTCTTTTATCATTTCTTTCAGTTCTTGCTCTTTTTGTGCGAATAATACAATGTCGTCAGTAAATCTTAAGCTATTAGGTCTTTCGCCTGTTATATTTATCCTTTTATTTCCCCATCTTAGCCTTTTGAAAACATCTTCTAGCACTAATGTGAACAACTTTGGTGATATGACGTCCCCTTGTCTCACTCCTCTCTGTATTCCACTTTATTTGTTAACTCGTGTAATTGTATTTTCAAGGTGGCTTTACTATAAATTTTTTCTTGCGTTTCTCATTACTAATATCAATGTACTTATTTCCACTGTATAAAACGCTTTGCTGAAGTGTATAAATGCCATCCATAATGGTAAGTTATATTCAGTTGTTATTTCGATTACTATTCTTGCTGTTTGTAAATGTTCTATTGTACTGTATTTTCTCCTTAACTATGCTTGTTCTTTTGATTGATAAAACTCGAATTTTTTTTCTAACCTATTATAATTCTCATGAATAATTTGTATACCTGGGATAATAAGTTTACGGGCCTGTAATTTTCCATTTCTCCATTCGTCTGGGATGTTGCCTTCAGTCAAGCATTTATTAAATAGTGTTGCAAGTTTTTGTTTTAATCCATCTGTGCTTTCTTTTAACATTTCGGGTAGGATATCGTCTTCTCCCGCCGATTTGTTATTTTTCATTTGGTTTAATGCGTATTCAATTTCTAGTATATCGATATCGGGCGTCTCTTCTGAATTTACATACAATATTTGTATTTTTTGTTCTTTGCTCTGTTTTTCTTCTTATGGGGCATTTTTGCTTTATTGTGACATGTATAAATCTTTGTAGAAATCTTCTGCTAGTTTTAATATCTCTTTTTTGTTGCTGTTGTTCTTTTTCGGAACACTTTTGGGCCTTTTTTTTATTATGTTTTCCACTAGTCTCGTGTTATATTCTAGTATGCCTTGTTTTACCCTTTTCCTTATTTTTATTTAGTTCTACATATTTATCTGTGTTTCTTTTGCCATTGTTTATAAGTTTGCGTCTCTCTTCTAGGTGTTGTTTTGTTGTTGTTGAGAGCTTTTTCCTTTTCCTTCTTTTATTTGTTGTGATTTTACTTGCTGTCCTTTTCGTTATTGTTCTTATTTTGTCATTTTCCTTATTTAAGCTGCTGCTCTCTCTTTTGGGTCTTATTTGCTCGGCATATGTTTTACTCTTTTTTACTCTTTTTGAGTGTTTTATTTTTCTCTCCAATTTTTCATCAATTTGGATTCTGCCTCTCAACATTGTGTGATCACTCCCAGTTGAGAATTGATCCAATACATCTACATCTTGGAATATTATTTCTTGTTTGTAAGCAAGAAGTCAATTTCATTTTTGTCACGTCTATTTGGACTTATCCATCTCCATTTTCTAGCAGGTCTTTTTTTATAAGCCGTATTTATTATATATAACCTTTCTTCTTCTGCAAAGTTAGCTAGTATATCACCTCTTTTATTTCTGTTGTCTATTCTCTTTGCGTTAGTCTCCTCCGATTATGGTGATGTTAGCTTTATCTTTTGCTATGCCTCTCGAGATTTCTTCGTATAATACTTTTACTTCGTCGTCTTGGTGTTGTTTTGTTGGGACATACACTTGTATGAATTTCAGCGTTATATTTTTATATATATATATATATATATATATATATATATATATATATATATATATATATATATATATATATAACCTTGTTCAAAATGCATTTAACTGTTTTTACTTGCCTTTTCAGTCTTTTATATATAATTATCCCTGTTCCTCCAATATTTTGTTTGTTTCCTTTCCAAACTAACTTGTGTCCTGTTTATAGGGTAACATAGTCTTCGCCCTTTCGCCTCATTTCCGAAATTCCAACTATATCCCATTTTATTTTCTCTAAATCATATTGAAACTCTTCTAATCTATTTTCGCTTGCCATTGATCTTCCGTTATATGTAGTTACGTAGAGTTGGCCTGTTTTTACCCAGAGATTCTTAGCACCCCTTGTTCTTAAACTTGTCTGGCCGTTGCCTTGGCCAGGGTTGTTCGAACCTCTGAAGACTAGGGGCTTTTTAGTTTGTTGTACTTGCATTTTGTATTTTGAGAAGAATTAGCCAGTACTACAGTCTCCTTGACTACTACGTGCTACTGGTTAATGAGAGGTATCATTAGACAAAGGATCAAATTTAAAAACCTCCATCATGAAAGTAATAACACATATACACAAAGAGGAAGCTGTGCTGGCCTGCAGGAGGTTTAGGCTCCGGCTCGAAAAGGTCGTGACCGCTGATGGGGGCTGCATTGAATAATATAAGTTTTATGTAAATAAATTTAATTTCTCTTACATTTTAATGTTATTTTTTGTCTTTATTTATTTTACGTGTTTACCTCGACGACCTTGTAGAGTATATGCTAAGAACGTCAAATAAACGTCACGGATTTTCAACAAGGTTCAAAGAAGTCATCATTTCGACTCAATCATAATTGTAAGGAGTCGGTTATGACAATTTAACGGAACTTTCTGATCCGAGTTAAGTAAGTAAAATAACAGGCTTGGAATACTGCGTAAATTGTTTGAATGCGACAGTGTTTGAAAATCAGTGTTGAAGCCTTTAACAGGACTCTACTCGAAGTCACAAAGGCAAAGCTATTTAAAAAGTTCCCGATTTTATACTAGCCTAAAACTGGACTTTGGTAAATCCAGATCTTAATCCGTTGGATTATATGTTATCTTAGGCTTATGGCTTGTTTCCATAGACATTCAAGTATTGAGCCCTTAAAACGGTCACTAATTCAAAAATAAACCAATTTTTCGATAAATGTCATGCGTGCTGCAATAAGATGACTAGTCAGATATTTTAAAAGCGCTTACAATTTTTAACCCGCTAAAAATACATAATGAATTTATCTAGAAACGTGCGACACTTGACTTTATGCAAGTTGGCTTTCGTTTTTATTTAAAAATCAGTACAGAGAGCAAGCCTATTTCCATTCTGTTGATATGCAAGCCTTGTCGATCAAGTTGAAGTAAATTCTGAATTCGAAAAACCAGAACGGTTACAAAAAAAGTTTGTGTACGTATGCAGCATAACTGAAACCTTAGTTACAAAACTAAAGTAGAAATCGTTCGATAACATTAAAAAGGCTGTTTAAATGTTCAACTCCGAAACGGTCAAAATTATTTGAAATATAATAATTTATTTAAAAATATTATCTTAAAAGTACGGGAATAATGTTTTCTTTTATTAATTTAATCTTGTCTGCTAGTTTATTAATAGTACTGCTTTAAACTATTATACTTATAAAAACTTAGAAATTTCTTTTTTAAATTTTGAAAAGGTTTTTAACCCCAATATACCAATAAAAAGTTTTGAGTTTGAAATGTTTTTTTAGACTTTAAGAATTAATTAGAGTACTATAAGTAATGCCCTATGTCCCACTGGAAAATAATGGGATTTACTACTACTACTACTATAAGTTATAACAATAATTATATAAAAAAAATACAACCAATTTTTGCATAAAATACTTTATTGGGCACTTATTTAAAAAATATTTAACATTATGAAGCTCATAAATAAAGTTTCCCTCTAAATTGGGCATTTGTTTTTCGGTTCTTTTCCACTTGATTTGTCATTGGCGTTTCATCCGTGGCATAAAACCACAGGTGCGTTCGGTTTTGGTTGCGGTTACTAATAATTTTAATCAAATTGCTTTAAGTGACTGCAGATGTTGCCAAAATTAAAGTAAAGAAACCACAACCAAAATAGCAACCTAATTTATCTTAACTGATTTAATTTCGTTTGAGTTATAGTAATTACATGGCGTGTTCAAAAATGACTGGAACTACATTTGTTTTCTCCTCACTAATATATTAATGGGAAAAAGTGAATACACATTTCAATAGAAGTATTCTCACTATCTATGCACATTTTTTAGTGTAGTACGTCACCACTTGTAAACAGCTAACTAAAGCTCTTGGCGGTGTGGCAACTCGCATGTAACTACGTATTGACATATTAAAGAAACGTACCGCTATAAAAGTTTCTTTATTTTTTGAGACAAAGGCTACTATTCTATAAACTGGTGTTTCTTTTCCGACATCTCGCGTTAGACGCACAATTCGTCTGGTGTGATCAGATGCTTAAAGAACATCTCCGTATCAAAAAGATGCAGCTACAACAAGTGCTCGCAAAGCTCTGCACGGTTCTCCTGCGCAGTGTCAGTATGAGAAACCCATTGTGCACAATCCTTTATCATCTTTGAGTCCTCATGGATGATATGTAAAGTTCCGCCAATGCATTTAATGTGATTATTGTTGGCTTGTTTATCATTATAAAATCGAACACATAATGAATAATGTGTGGCTTGTGCGCTTTTATCGCTTTTGACTAATTCAGCACAGTCTTTGGCATCTTCGAATTCCGATATCTAGCGAAACACAATTCTGTAACTGCATGTATATACGGCTACTTGTATACATATGCCCGAAGCAGTCCCACCCTCCCTTCTCGCCAGCGTTTGCTTTCACGGCTTATTGCTCACTCTTTCTCTGTGTTAAACGTCATCTGATGACATCACGCATTCTAATTTTCACACACGCCCTGAAGGCGGATTTCAGTTTGCGACACAGCAGGATTTGTAAGGGGAGTGCCAAGCGTTTTTGAACGCTTTAAATACAACTTATTACTATTAAAAATAATATTGTTATTGTAAACCAAGCATTATTATTTATTACTTTACTCTTTCAATTAACAATAATGCATTGTCCTACATACATCAAGCATTTCAAATTAATTAAAAAGCAACAATTACAATTGCACAGTAAATTTAATAAATTTATGTCTCAAAACTTTCGTAACCAATTTTATAAAAGAAATAACCAGTATGACATTAATACAATAATACGGTTTATCTGAATTTTAACTATAGTAAAGTAAATTTAGAATTATTTGCAACACTTTCTCCTTTGGGGCGGCTGTAAAGTCAAATTATTATTAAAATAATCGATAGTAAGTTTATATCTTACACTATATGAGAACTAATTTACTATAAGCTAAAAATATGTTATTTCAATTTGTTTCATATTTCACAAAACTTTTTTCATAAATGATTAGCAAATATTTTTTAGGTTTTATTATAAAATGCTTAATTGTTATAATTGTCGATTAGAAAATTTTTTATATTTACTTACTCAGTAGGTTATTAGGTAAAATATCTTTATAATTAAGTTTATATAAATAATAAAATATATAAAAGGAGTTCAAATAAGCTCCGCCGTTTGACAAAAATGGACTCACCAGTAAGTTATTGTCATATCGTAAAGTTGGACATCTGGCAACACCATAACTTTAAAATGTTAACGATTTTATATCAGCATCACGTAATTTTATTAGGGCGAAAATGTCGAGTTTTGAGCCAAGCGTCATTTGCAGGAACTTTTGATTTACTTCTTTAATTTGAAGGAATATGCAGTTGAGGTGCATAGATTGCTTGTAGAAGCATATGGTGAGGCTGCTTAAGTGAGAGAGGTTGTCGCGAGTGCCTTCATAAAATTAAGAACGGTGAGTTTAACGTTGAAGACAAAGAACGTAGCGGGAGGCCGAAAGTGTACGAAGACGCAGAATTGAAAGCATTATTGGAGAAAGATTCCTGCCAGACGCAAGAAGAACTTGCACTTACAATAGAAATGACTCAAAAAGCAATTTAACGATGTTTAGAATCGTTGAAAATGATGCAAAGCAAGGAAATTGGGTTTCATATAAACTGAAGCCGAGAAACGTTGAACGCCGATTTTGCACATGTAAAATCCTGATTGCCAAGCATAAACGAAAGGGTTTTTTGCATCGTATAGTCACTGGTGATGAAAAATAGATCCACTACAATAACACAAACAAAAGGAAATAATGAGGACCACGTGGTCATGGTTCAACAATGACAGCCAAGCCGAATATTGATGGAAAAAAACTTATGTTGTGTATTTAGTGGGATCAACTTGGTGTCATGTATTATGAGTTGCTCAAACCAAACGAAACTATTAGTGGGGTTCTCTACTGAACACAATTGATAAGATTGAGCTGAGCACTCAAGGAAAAACGCTCCCACTACTGCTCCAGCCACGACAAAATTATTCTTCTCCATGATAATGCTCGTCCACATGTTGCGGCGCCAGTCAAAACCTACTTGGAAACACTCAATTGAGAAGTCATACTCCACTCACTGTATTCAACAGACATCGCTCCTTTAGATTATCACTTGTTCCGAACGATGGCACATGGCCTGTTTGAGCAGCACTTCACATCATATAAAGATACCAAAAATTGGGTCAATTCGTGGATAGCCTCAAAAGATAAAGAGTTCTTCCGACGCGGTATTTGTATGCTGCCAGAAAGATGGGAAAAAGTAGTGGCTAACGATGCACAATACTTTGAATAAAACATAAGGTTCCGTTCTTTCATAATAAATGCTTAATTTTTGATAAAAAAAAACAGCGGCGACTCATTTGTAATTCCTTTACTATATAATATATATATATATATATATATATATATATATATATATATATATATATATATATATATATATATAATACAATTTAGCTTTATGTAAAAACAAAACAAAGTGATATACAGTATTATAAACATTGTAAATATAACACAAATCTAATAAAACAATATTACTAGAAAACTAGAGTTTTTTAAACTACCTTCTTCCTTTTCTGGTAGCAATTTTTTTAGGCAGTGGTTTAAAAGAGTTCAGATGTATTACAAAACTTACTACCTGTTTATAAAGAAACCTTTGAAGAAAGCGGAAGGTATACTTATTTAGAATGCCACTTTGAACTGCCCGTGAATCACCAACAATTTAAATGATTTATTTCTAAACTGGTTGAATAAAGTTCATTTAAGATTTCACATAAAAATAATTTCTTTAGTAACACACCCACACAAAAAAAATTTGTTCTGACCTGGGCATCTGACCATGTTTACTATATGTTTTTGGGGTTGCTGAATCCTAATACGAGGCCTATTTAGCCCCATCAGATCATAATTCTGCCATAATCTTAAAACCCCCATAATCTAAGACATTAAACGCACATAACTTTAAAAATGAAGTTGAAATATGAAAATCCAAGCTCCTAAACCCCATGCCCCGAATAATACACAAGTCTAATAAGCACGAATGTTTGATATTTAACTTGATATCTACGCTATTTTAATAATAACGGCATAACTCTGATCATTGTACTTTGTATCACACAATTCCTGTCTTGGCTCAAGTACCCCAAGAAAGCTGTTGTATTTTACTATCCGAAACTGCGTATGTCTGCATCCAGGGCACCTCGGAGCTATTCCGTGATCCGGCAAAGTCCCTGTAATACGGCGTTCATGTCGTCATGGCAGACATACGTAGGAAACGTGTTACGATGCAGGGACTCGGAACGCCAGTATCGGCGGCTGGTTAGGGTGCAAAAGTGGGCCCGCAGGCGTTTTAATAATAATTTATTCTTATCTTAATGCGCCACTGTAGCTGTCGCTACCAATACATGCATTCACTATTAATGAAAGTGAAGCTGTAATTAATAATTTCCTTACAAAAAAATACCATCGATTACAATTTTATAACAAGATATGCATTAAAGGAACCATCCAAGAAAGAACTAATTACGAGGGTGAATCAAATATAAAAGAGACTAAGTTTTTAAAACATATTTTATTTGAACTTGAAACAAAACATTTTTCCCAACGTGTAGCTAATTTTGAAATGCCTTCCTCGTAGAATGAAGTTGGTCGTGTTTCCAGCCAATTGCGCACATCTATGCCCTCCCATGGCTTCCTTGAGAGGACTGAATAGATGATAGTCGCAGGGCGATAAGTCAGGGCTGTAGGGAGGGTGTTCAACTGTCTTCCAGCCCAATTTCTCCAATTTTTCTCTTGCAATTTCTGCTCAGTTGTAAGAAGGCGAGGCACCCACCTTGAGCACACCTTACGAAACCCTAGCTCCTCTGTGGTGATCGAAAAAGTGCTACTATAACTTATTCCAATCTCAGATGCAATCTCATCGATGGTCAGACGCCTGTTACGCTCGATAAATTGTTGAACGCGGACGATGTTTTCGTTGGTGATGCTGGTGCGAGGTCGGCGATCATGGCTCTCATTTTCAACATTCTCACGACCCTCCACGAACTTTTTGTGCCATGCGAACACTCTAGCTCGTCACAGTGTCTCTTCCTTGAACTGCGCATTCAATCTCCTTAGGATTTCAGCCGGTTTTACACCTTCCGTGGCGAGAAATTTAATGATAATACGCTGCGCAATTGACGACGGCACCTCCTGCTCAGACATTGTCACGACGGGTACTGACAGGAACGAACGAAATCACCCACCTGCTTCCCCCACTCCTGACATCCCTACCCAACACCTGACGAAGCGAGAGCTCTCCCTCGTTAATATTTCGCGCCCGAAATCAAAAGTCTCATTTATATTTGATTCACCCTCGTGTGTATGCAAATATAAATAATACCCGGCAAACCAATTGACAAAGCTAGTTTATACATACCTATAAATCATTGGCCATTTTTCTCCGAAAAACTGTTAATTAGAAGACTTGTGTCTGGTCTAACAAGTGAACCAAATATACCAAATTTTCTATTTGGTTTTAGGTAACACTATTCCATAGCAGAAGGAGTCCACCGTGTTATAGATTTCGTAAATAATACTTTTAAAGAAGAAAATATTGTACAGTTGTCTTTATTGACTACGGTTTTTGCACAAGCTAAAACGGCACCGTATAATTATAACCACTAAAATTATACTTATTTAAAAGACATTTATTTATTTAGTACGAAGAAAAACTAACCAATCTATTCTCAAAAAAATCAGTCGTACCGCAAGACAACGTCTTAAGACCAGTGCTATACTTTCTTTTTACAGCTGATCTGCCAATTACGAAAGAGGCCAGTATAGCCATATTTACTAAAGATGATTCAGGTTTGATTAAAAAGAGGAAATTGAGGAACAAACGATAGTTTTCAATAAACGCCATACAATGAACATTTATTATCTATCAAAGGTGGATATCCCGCTTTCAATAACAGTATATAAAGGAAACATGAATTATAAAACAAAGATGTAAATGTGTTTGTGTTTCAGGGAAAACGATCAGGATCGATACGAAAATATCTCTTTGCTGCTAATGCTAGATGATTTGATAAGCTTATTAAGCTCAATTTCCTTTTACTAAGAAGGAAATCAAGACTTGCTCAGAAAAACCCAGAAAAACTGTCACACACAATCACTAATTTCGTTATCTTTGCTTCAGCCTACAAAAATAAAATACCTAGCGAGTGTGAATATTAAAGCATAAGTGTTCTATATGTATATAAAGCCTAGGGTGCTTTATGCAATGAAACAATCCAAGATAATTTGAAATAATATGCAGCTAAATTGTACAAATTTAATCACTGGTAAATAAGATAAATCAACCGTGTTCTGCAAGCAAAAAGATGTTAATTGAAAAAAGAGTCATAATGGTCTAATCTACCTCACCGATCTTCTATTACTCTTATGTTTTGTTCAGTTCCTTTTATTGTTTGCTTTCCAAGTCACAAATGCCCAATTTTAGTAGCAACAACAAATTAAGCCGAGCACAGGATAACGATCTCTGTAGCATTTAACTGTTGAACGACAACCATTTTGTATAGATGACAGCCATGGATTGGATATTTGCAAAACTCTGATACGTGTCCCGACTGAACAGCATGAATTTTGTTGGACTGCTATTATCAGAATTTTCAAGGCCGAGGAATAGTTCTTTGTGTCGCAGCTACAGAATCGCCGTTAAAAAATACGTTTCATTTACAAAACCACGATATATCCCAGTCCACTGCTCCATGGCTACTAAAACGGGAGCGGATTTGTTAACTTTCTATTATCAACTTTACGACATTAACTGCTGCAGATAAACACTACTTGAAATTTGTCAAATTTATTTGCCCAATTCTTTGTTATTAACATACCTGCTATTTTCCAAAATGTTACTATAAATTAAATTAGAACTAACAGAAACACGTGATTTGGCGATTTATTAACAAAATAATTTTTAAATGGAATTAAAACAATATTTGGATGAGTACTGAAATGTAAGGTGACTCAAATATAATTATAGGATTTGTGAACATCAAAACACATGTTAAAATTATAATGACAACCTATATATGCAGCCACTCATTTATATTAAATTTTATTGTGAAAACAGGTGATCTTTTACCATTCTGCGAAGGAAAGTTTGACCATATTTAGACGTAATAATACGCCAAGCGGGCGCGCAATTTAAAATGTAGTACAAAAGTTTGAAACAAATTTGTGATGGTTTACAACAACGCGACCCTTTTAACAGAGGATCTCTATTTACAATTGTATAAAATGCAATTTATTCAAGAACTTAAAAAACAAAACCCCTGAAACGCCGTACATTTACCCTTATTTTTTTTAGAACACAATTGGCAATGTTGATACTGTGAGTGGTATACGCTCTCGGGAGATGCTATTTAACTTGTTTTTCAATGAAATCAACGGTTTGAACTTAAATTAAATGTGGTTTCAACAAGATGGAACTACATGTCATAGAACACACAAAACACTCACTTTTCCAAATCTGTTAATCCTGTCATCTCGCAGAAGAGTAACATCGACTGGCCACCGTGGTGCTGCGATCTAACTCCATTAGATTTCTTTATCTGGAGCTATTAGAAGGAAACGATTTATGTCAATAAACCTGCTAAGATTTCAAGACTAAAAGAAAATATCAGACCTGTAATTGCTGTAATAGAACCGCATTTATGGAAAAGAATTATAGAAAACGTCGGTAAAAGAATGATTGCATATCAGCAGAATCATGTAGGGCATTTACTCGACATAATATTTTATTCTATTATTATTAATCTAAATGTTAGCCTGGAAAACACACATCAACTAATATAGTATAGAAATGAAGTAAAATATTCCCTTCACTATTTATACCTAATAAAGTATCTATTGAAATTTTAATTTAAAATTTCATTACATATTTAATAGTAAAAAATAAACTTGCAATGCTCAAGTAAATAATTACATATAAATTATATTGTTATAAAGACATTTAAGTATAATCATTTTTATTAATAACCTTATCTATATTTTCCTGATATCTAAATGTAGAAATATTATCAAATAAATATTCTTTTAAACTTACGTAAAATATCAAATACATATTATCTACAAAACCTGCTAACATTAAGTTTAAATCAATTATCTCGATATAAAAATAGCAACCCAGCTGAACAAAGGCGGAAAACGTTAATTAAATATTATTAAGAAATCTTCTTAAAAAGTGGTTTTATTCTTGTTACATAAAAATCACATTTACAGATGGTATCACAAATTTGATGCCATTTTTACTTTTAGTTTTGTTGTTATTTAAAAAATTACACGATAGTTGGCCGCGTTTCCTGTGACTTAAAAAAGCATCAACTTGTTTGTAATAATTAAACAATTTAGGCCAGTCGCACTTTTTGAAATGTCAAATATGTAGAGCATTTAAACTGTCTTGAGAACTTTTATTATAAGAATTCCAATTAGATCATAAAGCGAGAATAGTGCAAAGAAAATTTGCACTGCTAAAAGGAATGACATCAAAAATTACAATACTGTTAAAAAAGTCCAAAAACTTAAACAACCTCCAAAATCAACTTCACCTGGAGAGACTTAAGACGCTAACCTTAAAAGCCACATTTGTAGGTACTCAAGTTAACCTGACCACAAACACATGTAAATTATTATATTAAGTGAATATTTCAAAACCATCTGTCATCTCATTGCATTTAAGAAGATGAAAACAGTTAAATAATTATACTGTATGGTTTGACTCGAGCGTTTGTCAAGAAAAGACTTGAGGTTGAGCCCGAATTTCTTACAAATCTCGGTAATGGTCACTTTATCACCCAAAAAGTGGGTCTCATTCTATAATCAGAATTAACGACTGCAACCCGTTTATAAACTTAACACATTGAAGGTCATTTTGTTCAACTTAATTCTACCTATATTGCAAATAAAACGCTACAACAGGACAACGTTCTTCTTACACAACCCAAATATCAAAATCCGAAAATTTGGTACAACTGCCTTATAGCCCTGATCTGCTACTACTTATTTTATTCTGTAGACAAGGTAGTGGACAAAAATTTGTTTCGTTTAACGAAGACTTTCTGATCTTTTACAATTCTTGATATCCCCAATCTCTTTAAACATTTATATACTACTAATGCTTGTAGAGTTTTAAAGTGACACATTTTCTGTTTCACTCACAACGCCATGACAGCAATATGGGTCTCTTTATCACCCCATTACACATTATATGTATCTTAATATAATATGCAATCAACGTTACAGAATTTTAGTTGTGCTTTTCACATTACTGAAAATGTTTTATAAAATATTAATCAAATTATTATTACAAGTGGCTATATATCAGTGACCATTATAATAATAATAATATAAGCTGCACCTCTTCTGCTGTTAAGTGTAGAGGGATAAATATCCATTTTTTTATATTTTTAAAGTACTTAAAATAGCTCTTGTAATAAAAATAGCCTTCGAAAACTTTAAACTTTTTCAATACGTACTGTACTGATGATTAAATATTTATTTTAGAATTTCATGAATTTAGTAAGTAACGACTAAATATAACTAAAGTCAGAAACATTTTTGATGCATTCATTACGTTTAAAATCTTAAAAAATTGTATTTTGACTCAAAGCTACTTTGTTGATAGAACATATAAAAAGGAACTAAACTTTATTATGCCTTATTGATCAACCTCTATACATTAGACTTAATAAATTGTGACGGTTTAAACATAACTTGGAAAATTTTCTCCGTTTAAAGTTTTTAAAATAAAGCCTTTAATATTGCATAACATTTTTTAGAAAAAACGCAATTTTCAATATATCTGTAAAAACTTTAAAAAACATTTAAGCACGTAGCAACGTCCCACTCAACACATATGGTTTATTTCTTGATATGATAAATCCAGAATTTTTTAGGTTGTATTGCGGAAAAGACAAAAGGAAGCTTTATAAGCATACCCAACCCTCTGTTAGGTAACACAACAAGTTATTGCTACATAGTCAACAACTTACGCTAGTCAATAAAATTAACAAATCCAAGTTTATGACATAGCCAAAAAATACAGTAAATCTTACCGCCAGACAGTTACCTTCTAGAGCAACTCGCAGCAAGCGATCTGTTCGCAAGAAAAGTGATGAATACGTCTGCGAATTTAAAGAGAAGGCCGATCAGGATCCTGGGAAAAGCATAATGACCTGACAAAAGAAATTCGTGCGGTAAGGTCGAAAATCGGTCTAGCCGTCCACCGAAACCTGGATCACAATTGACTCGAGCCACAAGAAAATTAAAACCCAACACATTTCACCGCTTCGCAAGGATGATGGAACATGGGCAAGAAGTTCTACTGAAAAAGCGACAATATTTGCAAAACATCTGAAAAGTATTCCAGCCACACTTCAGAAGCTACCCCTGAAGAAGAAAGTAAAAGGCTTATTATTCCAAATCAAAAATGTATTACCATCAGATCTTTATCAAATAGTGAAGACATAATTAACTAACAGACACTTTCTATTCCAAGTATGAGACGAGTTGTCCACCTTATTTCGAGTCAATTCTGGAGTGACCCAATAAAGCGTTCTGGGAACGTTGTTATACTTGATCATACGGCAGACCTACCCACAACCAGACTAACAATCGCTACTTATGCTGTTGACACAACCATCTTGTCATTCTATTAAGATCCCATTGTAGCATCTTACCAATTGCAAACTCACCTCAACAAACTGCAAACAATGAAACGAAATCAACCTTCACGTTGAAGCGAGAAACTCCCTCCAGTAATTCTGAACAGACAACAACTTTCCCAACAAGACACAGCTAAGTAACTAGGCATGCTCTTAGACAGACGTCTCACTTGGAAGCAACATATTTGGGCCAAACGTAAACAATTAGGACTTAAATATAGGAAGTTGTGTTGGTTGCTAGGTAGAAGTTTACAGTTATCAACAGTTAACAAATTACTTCTTCACAAAACAATTCTACGACCAATCTGGACAATCAGCAGTCAACTCTTCCTTAGACATAATCAGAAGATTTCAAGCTAAAGTGCTACGTCAAATAGTGAATGCCCAGTGGTATGTTCCAAACTAGGTTATAAGTTGCAATCTTGGAATAAGTTCCATCCGTGAAATAATTACGAAGTTGAGTGGAAATTATCGTGTCCGGCTTACAATCAGTGTACATCCAAATATTTAGCCAGTGACGCGTTAAATGTTCGTGTACTGCGACGACTTAAGAGGTTTAAACCCTTGGACTTGTCAAAGAGATTTGCCTAAATACTTCCAATTAGTGATTAAAGTTAAATCAAGCCATCTAGTTTTAGTTTTAGCTAATTAAATTATTTTTATTATATAGGTATGCAGTAACCAAACGCCTAACGACTTTAGGGTAATTAAGAGAAATTGCTAACTAAGTAATAGCCCACAAAACATTAACAATATCATGAAATTTACTGAATGCCTGTAAACTGGAAGGCAGATTGTAAATAAAGAAAAAAAAACAATTGACTGACAAAACAAGATAGATAGGAAGTTAAAGGCCCAAGCACGGCGGAATAACATCAAACACGACAGCGCTGCTTTCCTGAGTTTTCCGCTTCTGTGATCGTGCTAGGGCTTATAAGCAGCAAAAGGGATGCCATAGCAGCTTATATCTGAAGGTGAACGCCAACACCTATATCAACGTACTGGCGACAATTGTCATATCCCTGGATGGGGGGGGCAAAACCCAAAAATAGCTATATACAAGAATTAATTTTTCTTGTATTCAAATGTTATTTTAATTTAATTTTTTTTTCATTTACCTTGAAGATCCTGTATACAACGATTAACATTTTTTATTGACAAAAATAGATTAAAAATTAAAACATACAAGTAACAAGACTTCATTTACAAAGAAAATACTGTTTTAAAATACATTCTTTCTGGGTCTCTTACTTTTTTTTTATATGGTAACCATCACAATAGTTTTATACAAATTTTCTAAAATAATCATCACTTCTTCTTCTTTCTCCTTTCACTCCTATGGAGCATAGGGCATCCATTTGGGATGTTTCAGAAGCTAGTAGGTTGTTGATAGCAAGGTCGCTACTCCTGCGTATAATCATCACTAGTAACTTCTTATATCACTTGTAATAAACAGGAATTACTAAATATTTCTTTTTAATTAGTTCTACTTCGTCGCGTTTTTTTAATGCAAATATGTATTTTTATAAGTAGATATTCTTCTTCTACTTATCAACAAAGTATTACTAGTCCAACAATTTTTTCACAAATTTTGTACTTATGTTTTATGCTTCTCATTCTATATAAATTATATTTATATCATAAACAAAACCGTTTAGTTAGTACATTTCATTGATTTAAAGAATTGAGGCCACATTTGAAAAAACTACTTTTATGTTTACTCATTATCCTAGACATCAATATTATAAGAATTTGTTAGACAAAATACACATTGCTTTCTCTAGTATAGCAACCGTACAAATATTAGTTTTCGTAACTTTAATCGTCAGTGTAATAAAAATTTGACATTTTGATAAATTAAATATTACAAACTAAGTGTTTGCCTTTGTACAATTGGCGAAGTATAGTAGAAAGAAATGAAGATAAATAGCACAACAAGTACTTGTCAGACAAGACAAATTTTCAAAAGCCATCTCTTTTTGTCGTGCGCAATTCTTTGATAATCCTACTGCTACTGGGATGCGTAATATTGGTCAATTCTTCTGGTTAATAAAAGTATTATTTAAACTCCATAAACAAAAAGTGATAAGCAAAGCATACCATGAACGTCATAATTATCTATATCTCACGATTATTGATATCAGTAACCGTTTTGAGTACAATACTTAAATACAGAGATGAAATATACCGGCAAAAAGTATTCCACCTGTTAAGAAATAGAATGTTGAAGGGTAACATATTTCCCTAGCAGTATTAAGTGTGCAAATAATTAGCACTCCGAAGAAAATTTAAATAAATCCGTAGAAACTTCTTTAGCATCTGCTTTGCCACCATCCCTGTTTATATTTAAAAACAAATAAAAATCTTCTGTCTGGGGAGTTGAGAGTGTTATGAGAGACACTGTATGCAAAGAGGGTAAAAAAATATAGAGGTGGGGAGCAATATTTACATAACCAGAAAAATTTTCAATCTTTAACTCTTGTAGAACAGATTGTTCTTTATCTATGTTGGATATCAAATCACTACTTTAGAATAGTTATTTACCGTATTGTTTCCATGAAACATTGCACCTAATATTGTAATTTAAAAATCCCTTATAAATTAGGAAGAACTAACATCAGAACTGTACGGACTACATTCAGAAAACTATCACAACTAGAACAGTACAACATTTTTTAACAATTTTTCTGTTATAATATATTTCAATCTTAATTTAACCATAACCAATTTAAATTTTATAATTCTATAAATTAACTTGTATAAGTGTTTAAGTGTACATCTATTACAATTGTAATACGATACCTTTTACCACTTCTTTTCATCAAAAGCTATAACAAAACTAACGAAATTATGTAATATTTTTATATTTGAGCTTGAACATACAACAAAAGTAAACTGAGTTACACCCTAAGAACTATAAAATACTTTTTTATTGTTCAGTAAATTGGCAATAAGAATACATAAGATCCTATAAGCTAATATTATAAATGTGGTACTGGCGTTGTGAAGGCTCATCCAGTGAGGGGTCCTCTTTGTGGGGAGCATTGTTAACGTGGTGAAGGCCTATCCAGGGAGGGGTTCTCTTCAATGAAGGTCGGTAGGCCAACGACGCTTGAGTCTTCTGATGACTTGGCGGCGCGAAAGTTTATGCACAAGAGGATTGTCATTAATAGAGAGTTTGTCGAGATGTTTCGTAGTTCTGACGTGTATTACTGTGTTGAGGAACGGGATGCCAAAGTCGTCGTGTACCATCTGGCTGGTGATGTACCATGGTGCATCGGTAATGTATCGTAGAATTTTAGATTGGCAGCGTTGCATAATACTGAGGTTTGATTTGCTAGCACAGCCCAAAAGTTCAAATCCATAGGACCAGTAACCAGTGAAGGGTTTTGATTCGAAATTCAATGTGTTTATTTTTTTTAATTATGTGTTCCCTTCAAGTGAGCTTGTTATCAAGGTACTTTATTGTTGAAGATTGTGATATCCTAATGTTGTTCAAGTAAAGTGGTATAGCCTTTTGCGTAAAGTAAAAGTCACCTGGGTTGATTTAGACTCGCTAACCTTTATTTTCCAGCTCTTGAGCCATTCTTCAAGGTCTTGATTAAAGTAAGTATGGACGCGTTCGAATGCGGTGTTTAAGTCTGTATCCATCGCAAAGATGATTGTGTCGTCAGCGTATGCGCCTACAGTTGTAATTATGTGGAATAGCGTACAGAGGAAAGGTCCCAGGACGCTTTCCTGTGGTACTCCAGATTGAATTGAATACACTGCTGAGACTTCATTGTTAACTCGTCTTAGAAATTGTCTGTCTGTTAGGTAGGTTTTCAGGAGGTTGTAAAATTGAGAAGGTACGATTTGGTGCATTTTATGTTTTAGTCTTTTGTGCCAAACTTTGTCGAACTCCTGGCGAATATCCGGAAGGACCGCTATGCAGTAGGCTGATTGCTCGGACGCCGCATTAATCTTATGAGTGACGCGGTGGCACTGTTGTATAGTTAAGTGAAATCGACGGAAGCCAAATTGGTAATCCAGGATCCAGTTAGTTGCCATGAATTTAGGATCGAGGATTCGTAGCACAAGAGGAGCTTGGATGTCACTGACAGTAAACTTATAGGGCGGTAGGATGTCGCATAGCTGGGATCTATGCTAGGCTTAGGGATACATATTATCTCCGCTTTCTTGAATTTCTTTGGCCCATATTGAAGTCAGAGTATAGCGTTAAATATGTATGTTAGAACCATTCTTTTTTTGGGGGAGCTTTCAGAACAGTTTAGGTGTAATTTAGTCCGATCCCGGTGCTTTCTTGAGACTTAATTGCTAGATTTCAAATTTAGTTGTCTTCGGTGTGAGTAGTGAAATGGGAGGGGGGAGTAGTTCAGGTGGTGGTTGAAGGCCAGGAAGTTCAACACCGGGTAGATCATCGTGTGGTTGAAATATTCCGGATAAGTAGAGTGCAAACAATTTTGCCTTTTCTTTCGCTCTTGGTCCATCCAAGTGCTGGAGGGAGTTTCCGTATTGGTAGGGATGGAGTTTGGGGTTTTAGAAAAGATTTGATAAGTCTCCACATTGAATTGCCGTATCTGTTTCAGGTTGAGATATAGCTATTAAATGAGCCATCCCTCAGGGTTTTGAGTTTTGCCTTCAGCTAATTACCGAGGTTGTTGAGTTTCGTTTTATCTGATGGATCATGGTTCTTTTGATATTGAGCTCTGACTTTCCTCTTTTGAGCAACTATGAGTTTAACTTCAAGGAGAATATTGGTAAATGTTCCGAGTTTCCTCTGTACGTTGAAGGGCTGACTCTGCCGCTGATGTTAGCAGAGTATTAAAGTTGTTTGCGGCAGCTTCTACTTCGAATGGATATTTTAGGCTAACTTTCAGGTCAATACTTTCATGGAGAATTTGGCGATATTTGTGAATGCAAAGTATTTAACTAGATTATCAAATATTATTGGAAAAGAAACGTTGAAGCCGGCTATTTCAAAAATGCTATTATTATTTGCCGAGTTCAACAGTACTTTTGTATTCTAAATTGATTAAAGCATAAAATAAAATTCCACTTACAAAACTTCTATAGATTCTAAATTAAACTTTTGTTGTACAATTAATTTATTATTTATTAACAGTTACGTGAGCCGTAATAGACAAAACAAAAAATATAGTGCACCCTAAGAAGAAGTTTCGTTTGCTGGTAATAAAAAATTTATGGTTCGTCCAATAGTACATTCAATTTTGTTCTATTTTTCATTGTTTATTAATTTTTTTTTTATTCACTACTTTGTTATATTCCATAAATGACTTTTATAGAAATTACTACTAATTATTTTTAAATTTTAAAAAATGTTTATTTTTAATTTACCCCATATATTGATTTTATTATTTAATTAACTATAATTGTTCAAAATTTATACTATAGACTTGCCAATTCTGCAACAATTAGAAAATTGTTTTTGATAGAATAAAACGGTTTATTTATATATTTTATATATTTATTTTCGTCACAGAACTCTGTTCGCTATAGTTTTCACACGTCTCAAAAAAAGGTAATTAACTGTTAACACAAAGTAAACATAATAATCAAACAAACTTTACTTACACCTTTCAACCCAACGGTAACTTACAGAAAAACGGGAAGTACGTAATCTCCTGTATCCATAAATATATATAGTCTGTTCTTAAAAACATGCTTTCACTGAACTTGACAGTTTTTTTTTTATAAATAATCAAATAATTATAATTGTATAAATAATTAATTTTTATAAATAATATTGTGCTCCCGCATTATGAATAATTGGCCAATTTTAAAAGTAACATATGAAATATTTATTGAGATTTTTAGAATAAAATTTTATGGCTATGGACTTTATATATACAATATAATTTTCCATTATTTCTCAATTCTAATACAAATATTTGGACAAAAATCACCATTAAACAAGCAAAGGGACCTGATGAACCTAAAATGCTAAGATTTGGAAGGCCCAAAATTTTGAGATGGGTAAACGAAAAAGTAAGCTCAATCAGAGAAACTTTAAATAGGTTATAACTATTCAACTTTAAAATCATACATTTATCATTCATTGAAGTATAATAAATTTTTGTAACAATATTTATACTGCAACAGAGATAATATCACAAAGAAAGTATTCAAGAACTTTCCAGGATGATCGATCACCGTCTGCTCCATTTCTAGCGGCGCCCTTGAGTTCAAATTCCAGAACCTTGTGATTCGTTCTAGATCCGCGCGTTTGAATAAAAAATAAAGTAGATGAGCATTCGCGGCAGTCATATAAGAGAACTCATGCAGCAAACAACAGTAGTCGAAATAAATTGATTCATTATTCATCATTGCGTTAATAGTTTTATAGTTCAAACTTATTATGCAACAGTGCGGCTCCTGTGAATTAAGTTTATTGTTAAATTAAATCTTCATTTAATTTACATTTTCTTTGTGAGAAAATCTAAACAATGAGTGCCAAAGACGGTAAAAATTTGTTAAAAAACCAAGTGGAGCAGAAAACATTTTCAAGAACATCTTGAACGCCAGGATGCTGTGATCAAGAAAATATCAAGAAAAGTCACTTTTTTTTCTCGCGTAGCGTGCAGCAATCACAATCGTTGCCATTGATTTCAGTAACTTTACACCTAAATTGTAGAACATAAAATGTGCAAGAAGCTTCGAATTCATAGAGCTCTGAAAATACTCTCAAAAAAGTAGACCCAATTATATCACTCAAAGACCCGGCATTGTGGTACATAAATAATAAACTTTATAAGTTGGTAGCTTACAATGGCATTATACAAAACGATGACTCTAACTTTAAAAAATCTGAAAGACAATATGCAACTCAAAAAGATTTTGTGCCATTTTGTTGTTTATCCAAAATCAACCAGACACGTATTTTGTGAGCGGTGCAAACTTTATGGAAAAATGACATTTCTAGCAACTAAGAGATTTGATGACTGGAATAATGACTTTATAATAAACAATTATGACAACAATTTTAAACACAGAGTGCATTTCAAAATTTGTAGAAATCGACTGAAAATACCCAAGTAGTACAAGGAAGAAGGTTTGTATTGGTGGAATGTTCTCTTAAAAGTTGTTGAAGTTGTAAAGTTTTAACTTTTCGTGCACTGACAATTCGTAGCAATAATGAAATGTTATGCTCTGTAAGGAATTCTTGGCTCTGTAGAACTGATTTTAAGATTCGATACTTTTATGGTCTAACATGTTGCAAAATTTGGAAATAAAGAAACAGGTGTTTTGTCATGCTTACCATGTACAGATGTCTAAGAGATTGTAAATGCCAACTATTAATCTATAATTGTGAACTCAAGGCAAGATGTGTCAAACACAGGACAACTACCTTTTACACTATACTATGCACCTATTGGAACTCCTATTTAACAATTTTTAACGTTTTTAACTGTAGCTATAAATGTGAAAAGATGTCAAATCTTGTAATATCGATTGTAGATTATCTAGGTTTTGATCTAAATAACTGTAGGAAACAAAGCTACGACAATGTCAGCAACATATCTAATTACTACAAAGGTCTTTAAGAAGTAACTCCTCTGGCCACATTCTTCCCTTGGGAGGGCCACTTTGTGTTGCAATTGCGAAGAGTATCAAGTACATTATTAATTTTTTTTCCTTTAAAACAACAACCCAATGGTGTGCCCGTGCTGATGCCAGTCGAGCATTATACAAATGGTACCAATACGTTGTTGATGATTTAACACATATTACTCGCGATAGTAATCAGACTAAGGACTTGCAGTATTTCGCGGACTTATACATATGTGTGCGGTGCAAATTATTAGGCATTTAGGCGGCATAGTTTTGAAACTTAAAGCAGTTTATATCTGGGTAGGAGTACCAAAAATACAAAAACGTACTAGCTTTTAAATTAGCATATAAGCAGGCGTGTGAAAAATATATAAATCATCACTTAGGCTAAGTAGTGAAACGGGACCAATAAAATAAGAATGTAACGGTGGCAGTTAGTCTTGGAGATCCTCTGCTTGAAATCAGGACGGAGTACATGACCTCAAAATTATGTGACGACACTCTATTTGAGGTGATCATGCAGGATCGAGATAGAAGCGAGACTTTTAGTCAGGCAATTTCACCTGGTAGCCTAATCTGGTACACAGATGGTTCTAAAATCGAGATGGGTATCGGAGCTGGAATATGTGCTGAGGCTTCCAGGGTAGAGCTAAGCTTTCTCCTGGGCCAGCACGCTTCTGTCTTTTAGACAGAAATATGTGCCATACTACAGTGTGTGCAAGAAAATGGTAAGCGGGCTTACAGAATCAAGCGGATCTATATTATATCAGACAGCCAGGCAGCTTTAAAGGCTTTAACAAGCACAAAAGCATCATCTAGACTAGTATAGAAATGCATCAACGAACTCAATGCACTGTCAGAACATAACACAATGAAACTGTTATGGGTACCTGGGCATTGTGGTATCTACGGCAATGAGAAAGATGATGAATTGGCCAGGCAGAGATCTAGTGAGGTTTATATCAGCCCAGAACCTGCTTTGGGAATTTCACAAAGTGCTGCCCAAAGCTTTATTCAGGAGAGGGCACGCACTCATCATCGAATGTACTGGAAGAACAGACCAGGACATTATTTCAGCAAAACCTTCAGTAAGGGACCTTGCCAAAAGAGAGCTGCAGAACTCCTTAACCTAAGTAGGCTACAGTTAAAGATAACCATAGGGTTTCTTACAGGACATGCGACTGTAAAAGAACACCTCTGGAAAATTGATAAATTCAATGGTGACCTTGGATACAGACTTTGTAGCAAGGAACCAGAAACAGCCTTACACATCCTATGCAAATGCGATGCTCTATGCAGAAAAAGGCAACATATATTCGGAAAGTAATCTTGGAACCCGAAGATTTCCAGCCACACAGTAAAGGACCTGTATCTGCTGATTTAGGGGACATCAGTTACAGATTGGTTGTAAATTTGTTTTATTAGGGTACTCACAATAAGCCATAGGCTGTGGTGAGCATGGATCCATTAAGGAAGACATACCCTAAACGCAAAAAAACAGTAGCATTGGTGCTAAAATATATAAACTTGTACCACTAAGTTTAGTTTGAATTAGAAATAAGTTGAGTAATTCGTTTCATATTGTGAATCGGGAGAGATTCTGCAACCCTAGATAACACGTACTGAGTCTAATCTAAGTTAGCTTGTAATCAGAAGTAACCCCATAGAGGCTGTTATCCAAATAGAGCAAATGTCAGGATACTGCTGCAAGGTGGAGGACTAACTGTTACAACAGCTTCAATAAATAAATAGTAAATATGAAGCAAATGTGATATTGTAAGAACATTGTGAGAAACATTGAACAATGTTTTTATAAAATCTCGAAAACTAATTGAAAGACTTCAAGGAGAAAATACAGATATTACTCTATACAGTACTCTAAAGCATTTATAAATACACTTCGTAATGAAGATAAGTTTTCAAGGCTAAAAAACAAAATTGATGTATGAAAGAATAAAGAGAAAACCAAAAGTTCTTTTTGATGAAAACAAAAATGGGAATTACGAGTTTTTTGGACTACAGTCTTTTGTGATATAAAATATATTAGCAAAGAAGATAGGAATACCAAATCAAAAACACAATTAGAACCACAAGAACTTTTAGCATTATTAAAGTTATAGGACGTAAGATCTACTTTTCTCAATATTGCCATCGTTCTAAGAATTTTTTAAGTATGGCAGTTACTAACTACACTAGAGAAAGATCCTTTTCTCTTAAGAGAGCGACAACTTTTTGAGATCAACATAAAAACAAAAAAAAAATGTTGGGCTGTGTGTGCAATTTTATTTACTAAGAGCGAGTTTCTACAGTCTTTCTTTTGATGACATAGAGCTTTGCTAATTCTGAAGCCAGGCAATGATATGTTTTTTAAATACATGTTTTTAGATAAAATACACATTTGCTTATATTTTTTCTGATTAATGTGTAAATGTATGTAAAAATTATAATTCATAAAACATACCTTAGCTGTTATCTTTTTGTATTATTAATCTTTTTCTTGATGTTTTTTAATTCACAAATTATTAGATATTTTAAATCTCGCAGTTTACCCCTATTGCTAAAAAGTTACAAACAAAATGTTAATCTTCCCTTTCTAACGGATATAATGGAAGTAAATAACAAGATAATAACAACGTGATGACCTTTCTCATCAAATTGCTAACCTACGAATACCGCACCCAGAATAAACATGATCTTTGCATCTAGAAGTTTTTAGTATAAACAAATTGAAGCAATAAAATGTTTTTTTTTTGCACCATAGCCTAATTTTATATTTACGTAGCTGAATATAAATATCCACTTTAATAATAAAAAATTAAATTATTTTTTTACATTTAATTATTTTAAAAAGTAACAAAGTATAAAATGTTTGCTTGTAAATAATACCATTTTATAGGTGTATGTATGAGTTTTCATTGACAGCTTCGAAATTTCTGTTTTTGTCTGCCGATTATAATTCAATGTATTTGCAGGTCGTGTGGTTTATAAGGCTTTATTTTCAAAATTTTGCAATTCGTGTGTTATGAATGGTGAGAAACAACAGCGTGTGGATAGCAATCTGGGCTAGTAGCGAATTTAAAACTCCGTCGGCAGTCTTCACACCTCAACCTGCAGCAGCAGAAGTAGGGATAAACAGTCTTAGAAAGTTGCCCCCCCTCATGGTTAACTCTAACCATTCTAGAGCCATGCACTCGCGGTGGGTTGCATTAACCTTCTATACCTCTTGAATTGAGCTGTAATACAGCCGTTCAAGCAGAACCTGCTGCAAGTGATCGGCATTACAACGCCCAAAAGTCGCCTGGGCACTTGCAGCCTAACCTACCGTTGACCCACAACTACCTTGTCTGCAGTCGCAACCACTGAAAGTAAGCGAAGCGGCCAACTCCTGCGGCACTCGACTCCTCGCGCTCTTGAGGACAGCGTCTGGTGTCTCGGAAACTGGCAAGGAGCTGCGACCCTCGGTGGAGCACCCGTGAACGTGCCGGTCCAAGTGATAAGAGAGCGCGTGCTTATCTTCGGTTTCGCAGTGACAGTTGTTTAGTGCATATCGGAAGAAGCTAATAGTTGAAGTTTATAATGCGTTCGCGCCAGATATGTTGTTGACATTCGTAGACAACGAGTGTTATCTCTGATTCGTTTCGTTTGTTTGTTTACAAAGGCACCGGTGCTGCCGTGCCATTAAACACAGAGCTCATTTTGCAATAAGTGTCGGTGGCAATAATTTTTAATGACAGTTGTCTTGTCTAGCTCGGTTAAGCGTGGAGCGCCAAACTATCGGTTCCTTTCAGTGCGCGTCTATGCACCGGTCCAGTTGGACAACTGAAACTAATCCCCGTGAAAAACTGCAGTGTTGCGACAGCACCACTGCCACTGTCATTATCGGCAATAACTTCGGCAAACGGAAGATATTTTTGTGCAGTGAATGACAACTGCCTCCTGCTGATTGTGCTAATTCGTGGGGAGTGTTTTGAAATCTCGCGGTTAACGGGACCGCATATCTGCGAAGATGTTGAACTGCACCGATCTGGAGTGCATCCTGCACCACCACCACTACTACGCTCATCTGCACCACCTCAAACACGGCACTCACGTCAAAGATGAAAGCGGTAAGTCGCTTATCCTTGATGACCACCGTTCGTGCATCACCTTGAGCGGAAGGCGATTTGCAGACTCGTTATGCTAATTTCGCGAAATCCACAATGCGTGGACGGCGACAACCGCTCGCGATGGTCCCTGCTGGGTGCATCGCGTTGCATCACCGAGATGTTAAAGGTCCCGTGATAATCAATTCCACTCATAGGCTATCGCTTATCGGTCATAAATTCCGTAGCGTATTTTAACGGCTATTTCAGGGAAACAATACTTATCTTACTTTATCGGAACGGAATTTCATGTTATTGCTTTCAATTCGAAAGCGATTCGCGTTGTGACGCATCTTCTGCTCGAAGGACGGCGCTGAAATTTACATCTGTGTACTAATTTGTAGATATAAAAGTGGGTTAAAACAAAACAAAAGCACCTAATTGAGTTTGCTTTGTTAATTCGGATTGTTCCCTACTTTTGTTAACCAAATTAATGCAAAAAGCCGAGGATCGGTGATATTTAGGTGAAATGTAACCTACAAAACAGCCGCGGCAATTAAAATCAGCCTTAACTGTCGTTATTAAAATAAATTTATACCGCTTACGAAAAGTAGCGAACAAGATATAGCAGATAGGGCTATCGATACTGTATTGAGGGTATAATTAAGCGGCGAGAGCTAGTGCAGCAAGAGAAATAAAATAATTTACTGTATAAAGTGCAGTTAGCAGTAAGCACCGTGACGTCTGGCTGAATTTGGAGCAATTGAAAGCAAAACCATTTAAAAGCGCGGAATTTTTAAATCGGGTCAAATTAGTGCCTTGTTAAGCGTTTCATATTAACAAGCTGCATAATTGCTTTTTCGAAAGAAATCCGTTTAAGAATGAGCGACTTGTTTACATACCAATGCACAAGCAATTATTGAATTAGTGTTGTCCTTACTATTTCGTCGCTTTTAATGTTATTGTAGTCGTAGTAACACGTATAATGACACTACAGATGATATTAGATGGGTCCGAAGCGGAAACGACCAGCTAGGCAATAAACATGACACATTTGAGTCACACAGTCTTCAAGAATTCCAACAGCGTCTGAAAACGGTACTTTGGCTTTTCTAGTCTGTTTTGAACCGGCCACAGCCGGTTCGGTTTGTTTTGGTTTTCTGCTTGCCAGGGAGTATAGTAATGGATATGTTAGCGGCCGAAAAGCAATCAGTTCCGCGGAGGTGATTGCCTTCTGTTTATGGAACAGACCATGAGCACCATTGCAACTTGAATGTCACCTGAACTTTAAACAATTTCATTCCAGATACATTCGGTAAAAGTGAATAATGTGTGAAAAAGGCGACGCTATAAAGCAGATTTGTTCTTACGGCTCCTTCATACTCTGTTCGCAAGAGTAGACGACGCCAATGCCGCGACAAAATAAACCGTAACATTAAACAATAAAGTGACCTCCGGTAGTTACACAGAAGGTTAGAGATTAGTTACGTTAAGCATAATAATAATTCTTCGGCCGGTTTTGCTGGCTGGGGATACGTGTGTTAATATAACGGTACCCAACATGAATTGTTACTGCCAATATTACGACACAATGGCTTTGTGCTTAGCTTTTAGTGGTTTGTGGCGAATTAAACTTTTTTGCAAAGGACTGTGAAGGATTACAGAAAGCTCCTTGCAGCAAGTTTCATCAAATTAGCCAGCTATTACGGGTGACCAGGTCATGTGCAAAACATTTTTTTACGTTATATTTCAATTTCCATTATTGTATTATTAAAATTTTAATTTTTTGTTTATGAACCATCCAGCATACACTTATTATTTGTACAATCCATTGCCGATTAGCATACACAATTTTACTTTTTGCTTGTTTACCTTCAACGACAGATTTATAGCAATAGGTTTGTATTTTATTTTGTAACTGTAACTGCTATACACCTGCTAAAAATTAATTACCATTATTATACATTTTTGTTTTAATGAAATTATTGAAATAAGATAATTAGGAGCGGACGCTTGCCTTGATCTAAATATTTGCAGTTCTTATAATTTAAAACATTGAATTTCCAGCATTACGTTGCATGTTTATACCTAAGTGTTTGCAATATGTTCCAAATAGTAAACTAAACGAAATATCAACTGAAAGTAGTGAGAATGTTTAAAATACAAATATAATCATCCACCTAGAGAGCAGCTATCGCCCTTTCGAGTACATCTTTGTAAAATCAAATTTGGCCTTATCTGCTTGCGTTGTAACTTATTTAAAAATAGCAACTCTAGCAAATTTGTACGTTTTATAAGGTCGTTAAGTTATAAAACAATTTCATCATTATGCATCTCAATTCCTTCCCTACAACTTTAAATTAAAGCATTTAAGCTGGACTCGTGTTTTCTATATTTAGTGTTAAATTGAAAATCAAAAATTAAGAAACTATCCAGAATTACTCCATTCCTTTTGTAAAATCTACTGTAATCAAAGAAAGAACATAAGCCACAAATTTCAGAAAGATGGTCTGATGAAATCTTTAAGGAGAACCAAAATTGAAGAAAAATATTTTTTAACTTTTCGCGACGAATGAAACTCAGTGACTAATTCTACTAAGCGTTATATCCGAAATCGTTTAACGCTTTAGAGATCTAGTTTTTAGAGTTTCTTATTAATAGTTACATGGCCAAAAGTTTTAAAACTAGAAAATATCCTACAAAAAATATATTGTAAATGCGTATAAAGAAAAAATCATACATTTGATTTTACCGTACGCTTATATCAAATACCACCTTCAATTGCTTTCCTTTCTTCTTTAGACGAAATGGTAGGAAATATTGATATAAATTCTATAAACAAAGTTTTCTGAAGAGATTTGTGAATCTAAACTTAAACACAGTTTTTTGTTTTGTTAATTTTAAATGAAACTGTGTTATTACAGTTACACAATTATCTATGACATATTCTAATAGAGTACAAAAGAACTAAACATTCTCTGTAAGCTTTTAGGTCTCGAAAAGCTGACTATAGAGAGATAAGATGTAGTGTGCAAGTCCAAAATGACTTGTCTACTTTTTACATTACTAAGTCACCTACAACGTTTAAAAATCTTGTGTAACTCTAGAAACGACGGTTGTAAAAATTGAACACACCGTTAATAATAGGTGTATAAATAAGTTCTCAGCTTTAGATTTCACAGAACGCAAATCACCGTTTACTTGTAATGTATTAGTCCGCCCTTTTGCGGTTTTAAAGCAATGACATTTGGTCTTTCGAAACATCATGCGATTTGTCGTTTGATGCACATAACTTCAATAATCAGCTGTGTTCACGATGGCATCAAAAAAGAGCATATCCGATTTTCTATCCACTTCGCGTTTCATCTTAAGAAAAACGCTGCTGAAGCCACCGAAATGATTTGTGCTGCATATGGTGAGAATGCTGTAAGTCATGCAACGTGCAAAAAGTGGTACCAAAGATTTCGCGGGGGAGAGTTTAGTCTTGAAGATCAACTACGCGCTGGACGCCCTCAAAAATTTGACACGGATGAGCTGCAGACGCGTTAGGCTTCGGACTTCTCCCACATGCGGCGTATAGCCCAGACATGGCCCCTTCCGATTATCGTTTATTCCGGTCACTTGGCTGATGCGCACTTCAAAACAGAAGAAGAAATCCGAAAATGCATCGATAACTTTATCGTCTCGAAGCCGGTGAGCTTCTATCACCAGGGAATTGGCAAGGTACCCGAAAGATGGCAAAAGGTCATCGATGCCATCGGAAAATACTTTGATACTTAAGCTTTTTTTGTTTGTTTTTAAATAAAACTTTAATTTTGCAGAAGAAAAAAGCTGAGAACTTATTTATACACCTATTACTAAAAAAATTAAGACAAATGTAAATCAAACTTAAATATTTTTATCAGTCCATATATGTTCAAAAAGTTTCCCAATTTTTTTGATGGAATCCCAAAAGGATTTCCATGTTACACTTTTTTCTGAACTATTAAAGTTAGATTGTATAAAATTTTTATTCAACAACTTCTTACAGATGCATTTGAACTTAAACAAAGTTTGACTAAAAATTATCTCTGGATGTAATATTCTTTGCAACACCAAAAGCGAAAGGAGGTTTACCAACTTGTAACTGAACGACCTATATAAATACCCAAAAGACCCATATAATTTAAGACGTTTAAGGTAGACTATACAACTAGCTTCCCGTCCCTAAAATATTTAAGGACATTGATATTGCTATATAACACAATAAAATAGACTAGAAATACCTAGTGAGGGCTTATTTTGGTGGTCAGGACTTGTCAAAATGCCATAAACATATATTGTTTGCTAATTTGTATACCGATTTTTTTATAATTATAAATCTCTTATTTATAATTCTCCAAGACACTTTTACTGCAGAAAAAAATTTGCTCAATAATCAACAGATTTAGTTATTTCTTTTTTTAAATTAAGTTTTTTGGCGATATATTGTATTATCTGTAATATTTGTTTTTATAATAATATAAAGTACATAGAGAAAACCAAAAAATTGGATGAAATAGTAATAAATAGAAATTTTTAGGCCCAGTATCTTGTAAGTACAGGAATACTACTGCCATAAGTATATTTTAATAATATAAGGTAAAATAAGATTTCAAAGCCCCCGACACTGAAAATGGCAACGAGGCCAAACAAACTAAAAAGAAGAAGAAGAAGAGATTTCAAAGTTTTTATATTAGAACTTTTGCGATCAGCTACATTAAATTCCTTTGTAAGCAAAAATAATATAATTAAAAATGTTTGCATTACTTAATTTTAGGAGTTCAAAATGCAATAAGAAATTTACAGATATATTAATAAAACCCACTAATGCGTTTCCAATATTATGTTACGACTTCTAAAAATTTTCTATAGTTTTGTTTCATACCTCCCAGTCCTCAAAACCATCCCTGCCAAAAAAATCCAAGATTGCTCTCGTAAAAATAGTTTATTAAACTTAGCAACTAATGATCTTTGGTGTTATCGAATCCTTTCCTTAGGCTATCTGTGCACAGCTGCAACCGTTTTTGGAGGTCATGGAAGCAAGCAGAGAAAGCTTCATCCGAAATGCTTCCCGGCACATCTGCTACAGCCATTTGGATTGATGCAATATCTCCATAATGCTGCCATTTCAGCGGCATTTCTGTTCGAAATCTGCATTCACTACGTGCAGCCGGCAATCTGATCAGTAGATTGTTATACACCCCCCCGGCCACTTGAATTCAAAATAAAAACACTCTGGAGTCGTGTCTATCCGGAAAACATATCATGTGAATGAAACCTATTTTTTGTGTTTAAATGTCATATTAAAAAATTAGAAAATTAGTTTGACAAGGGTTGTATATATTGGAGATATAACGGGATCTTATAAGCGAGATAGCTGTCTTAATTCTTTTCGGATAAGTAAAATTTTGAATAAACATTTAATGAACAATAACTCGGTTCAATTTGTTAATAAGCAAAATTGATTTAATATTTGTAAATTTTTTATAACTTCCACAGTTTGAGATATGATTATAAATATAGATATTGAATTCTGGTTGATTTATATCAAAACAAAATCTTTCGGCTTGATGACCATGCCACAAGGGGCTATTATTTTTTTTAATAACAATAGCTTGCATACTCCCTTTAACAATTCCCGCTTTAGAAATAGGAACACTAAGACAGATTACTTCTCTAAAAAAAATAAATAAAGAAATGTAAGAGTTTCACAAAAGGCAACGACCATATTTTTGTGCATTATAAGATTATTTTTTATTGCTATTTTTTTGGCATGGTTATGCGTTTAAAATATATTTTTATTTATTACGCTACTACATTTATCCTCTATTAATTTGTTGTTGCGTTAATCCATTCAATAACATGTAATTTATGATTAAAAACTAAATTAAATTAAGGGTAGGCTCGCCACAAATCAGATTTTCTTTTCTTCTTGTAATCAACTCTTATAAGAAATATTTTATGTAAGAACTGTATTTTTTATTGCCTTTATTTTATTCCAATTAAATATCTTAATAATAACGTTTTATTTCTCTTTTTTTGGACTTCTGTCTGGGGTATTCCTTAATTTTCGTTAGAATATTTTGTGAGTTTTTACTTTATTAATCAACTATCCTCTATTACCTTATTTTACCATGTGGTTTTCGGTCTCTCTCTCTATCTCTTGATTCTGTAAGTTTAAATTTCGTTAATATGCTTTTTGCTCTTTACTTCTGATAAAATGCACCAGAAATTGTCTTGTTTGAGCCTTTGTTACTTTTTTTATGTCTTCTGCTGTTTCTTTTAGCATTTTTATATTTTATTTTAGCTCTGTATTTTCGCAACCAACCTTATTAAACGTTTTGTTCTTTTTCATATTTTTTTGTATCTTAATATCGTTTTATTTCTATAACATTTATTTCCTTAATTTCAATGTTCTTATAAATTTTATTATTCACATATATTTCCAGATTACTGAAATTTCATATGTAAGTTTATCTATTCTTATACCGTTTTCATTTACCACCAAACTTTAATTACTGCGCTTCATTCAGTTTTCTTTTACTCTTTGTTAGTTTTGTAGGTCGTCACCATATGCAAATAGTTTCTTCTAATTGATTGTCCATTTTGCATCTATTTTTCTTACTAATTTCTATTACTAACAGGGATAATGCATCATCTTATGATAATATAGTGGATAAATATTTGGTCCATTGAACAATGAAGAAGTTAGACAAAAATTAGAATTTAAAACAGATAATACCAATAAAGAAAAGTAAATATGTAATACAACTATTAAGAAGTAACTACAACAGAAAAATGAATTAAATTAAAATAATATCTCTAATTAGAAAAATTGGAAAGAAACTATTAATATATGAAAAGATAAAAGAGAAAAGTAAAAATAATTTTAATATAGCATTCGTTCGTTTTGACAAATGTATTTTGTACCTCAATGTTGCAATAGAAATAAAATAAATATTAAGGAACTGTTTGGCTACTTCTATCGTTACTATCATCAAACATAAAAGTAATAATCGTAATATATTCTTCGAAAACTGTGTGAATTTTTTACTGTATTTGCAAATTCGTCACATTGACTAATAACGCCCCACGCCCTTGTAATAAATTCTAACGCGATTTTTTCCAAGCTAACGCCGATTGAGTTTTATTGTGTTTCTCGTAAATATTAAAAAAGGTCGGAACAATCACAGTTAAACGGCCCTGTGCTGTGATTCATTAATTAGTCATCGTCGTGCTTATGTGTGCCGATAAATTTTCCAATAAGGCTGAAATCATTGGGTGTGCTCAACTATCGTGCGATCAGGGCTATTTCGGCCGTTAAGTGGGCTGCCGATTTCTCAGGGCAGCTCGCGAACTCCGAGCCGCTTCGCAGAAGACAATTTCAGCCCCTTGCATGCAGTTAATTTTAGCAACGTGAAATAACAAGATAACAGCCGCTCTTCTTAACTTAAAAAGCAGCCGCTCATTGGATGATTGGCACGCCAATTTGGCGTAATGTAACGTATCCTCATTGCCATCACAAATTGTCCGAAACGTTAACCTTCAACGCACAATCTCTTGTTTGTTCATACTTCGGGCTGCGGTGTCGCTTCCGGAACGTTGTTTACAAGGAGCGCTCAGACATGTATTAATTGAAGATTACCGAGCCGCTGAGGACTCGCCGGCTTATAAGATTATGTTGTTTTTCCTAATCTTCGGTTGCAAAATCTGCGCGAGTTGCACAACGCTAGGCGACTGCGAGGAGTCGCTAACTCCGGTTGCGTAACCTTTCGATCTGGAACGTTTTACCCTTTCACGTTTTGTTTATGAAATCGAAATTAAAAGTGCATGCACGACATCGGTGCATCCATGTTGCAGAGAGAAGATCCACGATACCATTCAACGTTAGTGTAATGAATAAAACGAATTCAATGAATTCTGGAAAAATGATAAACAAGCGAAATCAGTGATATTTGATATGACCTCTTTCATAAATCCATGGAAGGAAAAGTTGAATGAATAAAACTACTTTTGTTTTTCTTATTTATTTTTTATGTTTAGTAATCATAATTGCAAGTGAACGGTTTTCCAATAAGAATGATATGATTTTTAAATGAAATGTCAACTAGTCATTTGTGTTTAGTATACTCTAACAATTCATTACGACGAAATACACGCTTCAAGAACGTTTTTTTATTGTCCAAAAATTCTATGAAAATAGACGTTCTTTTGGGAACACAACGTGCTCTTTGCAAAACCTATGGCTCACACAATAGCCCTTTAGTGCTTGCTATTTGTCGAATCGTTGAAAAATTTGAAAGGGATTCTACTCTTCACGATGTGAAATGCAAGACATAGAGAACATTACTAGTGTAAGCGATAACGTTGCAGAAGCTCTAAATTTATCGATTCTTTGTCGTGCTCATGAGTTAGGACTTAGAAAAACGACAACTCGGCGTATTTTCCGAAAATATTTGGGTTTACACCCGCATAAAATTATGTTGGCCCAAGAACTGAAGCCACTGGACCATCATAAGCGCCGTAACTTTGCTGCTTGTGCCTTAGACCAACTTTAAACGAATCCTCATTTTAGGCAAAAAATTATCCTTTCAATATGAAGCTCATTTCTGGTTAAGTGAATATATTCACGAATCAAATTGTCGTTTTTGGTGTAAAAACAGTCCTCAAGAGATTCACGAGAAGCTCTTGCATCCGCAAAAGATCACTGTTTGGTGTGGTTTATGGCATAGTGGCATCATCAGACCATTCTTTTTCCAAAACGAGGTAGGAGATACGGTTGCAGTGACTGGTGAGCAGTACCCATTGATGTTAACAGATTTTTCGTGGCCAAATTTAGATGAAATTGATTTGGAGGACATGTGGTTACAACAAGACGGTGCCACATGGCACCCTGCTAATACCGCTGTTGACGTATTGCAAGAAAAATTTGGTGAAAAGATAATTTAATCTCATAGTTTAAGCAAACAAATCACGAACTCTTGGTGCATTAAGATTAAACATCAAACAAATGCGAGACATTAAACCCGAGTTAGTGCACAAAGTCATCAAAATGAAGTTAATCAATTTTGCTCGTGTGCACAAGTCTTTAGTAAGTAGTTATTAGTTATTAAATCTTTTGTCACGTTTGTGAGTAATAAAAAACACATGCAACTCGAATTATTATAAAGCCTAATAGCCCACTGTTAAGATTTACGCAATAATATCAACGAGGAACAAATTCTTTGTTATTGTTACAATTTAATTTCAGTCAGAAAACAGGCGAAAACAACATTTTTAAAGTGTACTGCGAAAGGTGCAAATTTGAAAGGAAACGGACAACGGCAGATAACGTAGCGTCAAAATATTCTATGGCACCAAGCAGTTTATCGACGATTTTAATAGATAACGAACGGATCCTATTATACAGTAATGTAGACTCAAAACAAAAACAGGAAAAATTGTGTACATTTAAAAACCTGGATGCTATGCTACAATGGGTACAATTGAGTCGCGAAATAAATTTGCTGCTATCTGATATAACAATAATATGAGAAAAGGTCCAAAAAATTTCTAAGTTATTTGAATACGACGTTTTGTCAATGCAAATACTGGTTAGCTGGATACATATGAAGCCAATCATAAAATGTTGCAAAAAAGAAACAAAGAAAACAATATATTTAAGATTTCGTAGAAATACTAACTATTAGAGTCGTCCACCAAGTCACGACTTTCAGAAATATTCACTATGGTTTTTCATTTTATGTCTTTAGACTTTAATATTACCTCACCCACAGTTCAAATCACAGTTATACCCAGATTAGACTAAATGAAACATACATACTTTAGCTATATACTTAGGTACAGTCCAAAAATAAAGGAGAAGAGATTGATTTATATAAAAACAAAGTGTATCTGCATCTTATTACAAATAATGTCTTTTAGTTCTTCAGGAATTTTAACGTAAGAATCTGTTTTAAGTATTTCCAGATAAACCATTCAAAGTTAATAAATGCTTTAGGGACAAATACAGCCAAACACAAATGACCTTCTTGGTAAAACCAAGTGTAAACAAAAGTAAAAAAAATGAATCTGCTGATTATAGAAAAGGGTAAAACACGAAGATGTTCCTCATGGACAGAATCTTTAAAGTCCACCATGACATTAGCAAAAAATTTAAAATGCAAAATTGCTCTCTTTGTTAATATATGTCGAGATAATCCACAATCATACAAATTAAATTACAAAATATAAAATTTGTTTTTCCACACAAACATGCAACCGATTGACTAAACGGTACAAATTTTATCTATATTAGAAAATAATCTGGCACTAAAGGGTTTGACCTGATTTTACTTCTAGATATGAGGTTTCTCCAGACACCACCCAAAATTGCTTTTGAAAAGCTAGCTTTATGTCAGAACCTGATAATTGGAATGAAAGAAACGATATTATTCTAAGTGATTTAAAACTAAAATAGAAAGAATTAAAAAAATCAGAGTTATGATTTACTAACAGAAGTAGTGAATGAAAAAGTGCAGAACATGAATAAGGTGAATAAGAAAACGACAACATAAAAAATAAAAAGCTTTTAGACAAGACACTATTCTAAACAATGACACGCATTAAGTAACTTCAAGAAAAGAACTTTATTTAAGTATAATAATCCAAAAAATAAAATTTTTAGACACATATTGGACGCCAGCAATTTTTTTCTTCAACTATTTAAGTACTTTTACATAAAATGCAGTGTTCAGCATCTGTCCTAGTAGTACAAACTCTTTAGGCAGAAAGACAATGACCATTCCTCCCTACCTTTACTTGGTTATTCAAGTCTCTTTTGGTTGAGGAGACTCGGTAATGCGCCACCAAAAATCAGGTTCACTTCTCACATCAAAATCAAAGAAAGTCTCGAAGAGAAGAAGATGTGTGCTGCGGTGTTCCTTGACGTACAGCAGGCCTTTGATAAGGTTTGGACCAACGGATTATTATATAAATTAAAAAGGCATTTTCCCAGTCCCATATACCTACTCCTAAAATCTTACCTTAATGAAAGATCCTACCAAATAAAGTAAACAACTCACTCTCGACTACCCCAATTAAATCTGAGTGCCGCAAGGCAGCGTCCTTGACTACTCTACTAATATACACTGCTGACATTTCCGTCACAGAGAGCACTATGATGGCCACATTTGCTGACGACACAGCAATCTTGTCGTCCGATATCGATCCAGCAAGAGCTTCTAATAAACTGCAAGATCACCTAAACGAACTACAAGACTGGCTAAAACGATGGAAGATCCAGGTCAACACCGAAAAGTCCGCCCAGATCACGTTCACCAAAAACGAAGCAACTGTCCACAAGTTAACAAAATAACACTCTGATCCCACAGAAAGCCACAGTCAAATATTTGGGCCTACATTTAGACCAGAGACTCACATGGAAAGAGCACATTAAGGCAAAAGGACACAATTGGACCTAAAAGTGAAGAAAATGAACTGGTACTGCAGGAAATCTAACTATCTCTGGAGAAAAACTGATCATCTACAAAATAATTCTAACACCAGTCTGGACCTACGGTATCGAACTGTGGGGATGCAGTAAGCCCTCCAACACAAAAATCCTACAAACCTTTCAATCGAAGGCACTTCGCATGATGGCCGACGCTCCCTGGTACGTGTCCAATCAAACCCTCCACGATTTTGGAATATCCTTTATAAAAGAAGTGATCAACCACCACGCCAACAAATCCAAACAACGCAGCACCAACCACACCAACCAACTCATAAGTGAACTATACACCCAACCACAAATTGAAAGAAGACTTAAAAGACAATGGCCAGAAGACCTAGTTAACTAGGAGAAAGTGGAGAACCGTCAAGGGACGGTACCCAACGCTTGCCATGAACCTTGCCTCATGTTTACTCATTATTCTGTTAGTTATAGGAGTAGATTGTAAATTAGCAAATGAGTAAATAAAAAAAAAAAAAAACTTCTCACATCGTCCAAAGCTTATGAAAAATTGACACGTGATTTTTAATCTCGAGTACTAATTCACCACAATCTTTCCATATCTGCAATTCCATCTTGACAACTTCATGTACAATGGATTTTGAAAGTCTCGCTTCCTCTGCTATCAAACTAAACTTAGACGTCAATGAATTCCAAAACTGGAACGTGAGATGTTAATGGGTGGGTGTCTTACGCGTTGCCAATTCTCAATGTTCTCTCTTCCTTCTCTGGGCGCTTTGTGCCATCTAAATACTTGTCCCTTCAATAAAGCATTTTTCTTGTAGACTTTTTGTATCATAGTGAGCATCTCGGTTACAAAATTTTTTAGTTTAACGTAAAACTTTATAGCGGATCACAACAATAAAACAATAAAAGCTTTCCACTTCTCAAGCTACCTGCACCCTATAAAAATTGAAAGACAGATAAGTTGGTTGGAATGTTAACTCACCTATAAACCGTCAGGCTTAAAGACTCTCTCAATTCTTCCGGTTGCACCAAAAAAAATCAATATAATTACTTTTGGATGTACCTTCTACATATGTAGATATGTAAAATGCATATGTTATGCTAAATATGTTGCTAAAAAACTGTTTCTCCATATTAATATAAGACGTATTTACAAAAAAAAATTTTACAATCTTGTTCGCGGACTTATGAACTTCGTTAACTAGAACTTCCTCTGTATACTTACAACTCTCTAAAATAAAAGTGAAAATTTAGCACAAAAACCTTCAAACTTAGAAAACTTTCCTAAATTTGCAACTTGTTGAATTATTGCCTATTGCAATGATTTTAATGTTGTACGTTATTCTTTGGTTATTAAATGACCAAATTACTAATGTTATGTTACACTATACATTTTCTTTTTTGTATTGTATAAAGTACTTTCCCATAATGTTATACATAATAAAAACAAGTTTAAGTGACAAAGGTAAATTATTTCAAAAACTATTTTATTGTTATCATAGCCAAAGTTCTTTAACATCCATTTCAATAAAGTTTTTCTTTTTGAAAGCTCTGAATTATGAATCCCAAAATTTTAAATAACAGCACATTGTTGACACAGATATTTTAATCGATTGCCATTATTCTCTGAACCTACAGTCTCCTTGCATTTTCATATTCTTTCTTTCCTGCAAACCTTAAAATCTACGTTCTCAGTTTCGGTCTAAAAATCCCAAAGAGATGGATTAGGGTCTGTGTCATCTTCAAAGAAGTGAAAAATTAAAATAGAAATTAATTATTCATATTTTTTAATTAAAAATAATGTTTGTTTGATATATAGAGGATTCAAAATGATGGACTCATTTTTTTAAGTCTGCAATTCAAAATTTTGACCAGTGACAAATAATATGTGAATTACATTTGATTGTACTCACATTCAAGTTTATAAATGTTTAGTGTGCCCCTCCGGGTGCATGGATAACATCTAGACGGTAGCAGAATTCATCACACATACGATAAAAAATGTCTCACATTACTGAGTTTACCGCAGCTTGTGATAAGGTTCTTAGGTCGTCCAAAGTTGTAGGTGGAGGTAGATAGAGCTTCTTTGCGAATTCCTGCAAAAACTCACAAGATGACAACTTAAAAGAATTCAGGAGGGCTAAAACATATGTGCAAAGTCTTCATTCTTTATCCATCGTTGAGGTAGAGATTCATTCAGAAAATATCAAACACCTTGATGCCAATGGAATGGAGCTCATCCTGTTGGAAATTTAAGTTTTCTAAATTTCGCAACATCGCAAGATGTTACCTCAGTATTATTCATTTTATACTTGTTTTATCCCTTTCTGCATTGAAAAGTTTTAATTTTCAAAATAGAAATGTAATGATCGATCAGTTAAATTTTTAATACTATATTTATTTATTTTTTTAATTCGCCTTAGTTAAAGGTTTGTTCTCTATATAAAAAACTAAAATTGTAAATATATCTAAACTTAACTTTTTTAAGATACCGATTTCGAAATTACAAATTTTTATTTATCTTATAAAAAATAACTTTATATTATATTGTGAACAAAACTTTTTCTTTCCTTAACACATTCACTACTAAAGATGCGCAAATGCAGCGTCAGAGATGGTGTGCATGTGCGATTAAAGCACTAATACAGCATACATATGACCACATTGCGTTTTCCAGCATCAGTTTACCATTCAGATATAAAGTGTTTGTCTGCTTAGCATTATCTTAAAGGCAAAAATAGAAACATTTTTCTAACACATACTGCTTTAAAGCAACAGAGTTTAACATAATAATGTAAGGACAGAATTATTTTTTCCGATGTTTTAATCAGGGATATAAAAAAACGTACATTCCTAAACGCTTTGGCTATAAAATATATTTAAACTGCTTAAAGCACCAACAACATTTTACATAATCGTATTTTTTTCTATTGAGCAAAAGCAGATAAATCAGTTTCTCCAAGACACTAGTTTTACACCTGTTGCTTACTGTTAACGAAGCATTCAAAGCGAACGGCGAAAGCATCCGCAAACTATCAAGCCGATTACGCTTAATGTTGTGGCAGAAAGAGTTTAGTTAGTTGTTTCCGCATGCTAGCCGGATGCAATATTACAGCGGCAAATCACGATAATGAGACACTTCCGCTAAGATTCTCCGGAGCAATTAATTAATATTCTGCTGCGCGAATTAAAGTTTGCACTTTGGCTACCTGCTTTTTGTTTGTGCATTCTACCACTTCGGCGGTGTTGCAATGGAATCCGTTTAATATTCGTCAGGCAGGCAGAGCTCCATAAGGAAATGGCACCTTCTTATTAACTGCAATGTCCCTTTAAATAGCATCGTCATTGTCACGGCGATTGTAAGGTTAGACCATAGAAGGCCCAACGCACGAACATTTTCTTTATTGTACTGAACCTCAGACGAAACGTTTATTACCATTAATAACATTCGCTGCTACAGCTTCGCCTTCATTATACAGCACCAGCATATAAAACGTCTAACACAATTGGATAATAGATGTTTCCATTCGATAACGAAATCAAATCGGGAATAAATGGTTTATATTAAAGGCATGCAATCGATTAAAACAATAATTATGACCGGAAACCACAGGAAGGACTTAAAGCCATCACAAACAGTTAAACGTCCGCAATTTAGAGAAGACAAGGTTAATTAAAAGGTGAACTCCCACGTAATTCATTGCAATGTCCGGTCAGGAATCAACGCACCGGCCATAAGTCATTCTTCGAAAGGCCAACTTAAAGCAATTTTCAGTCCGTTAGCAGAACCGATTGCCACGCAGTTACGAATTGCTAGTCGGGTTTAGTACAAGCGTGGCTCATGAATTGACTAAAAACGTTCCTGCATATTGCAACGAACAATTATGGTTATATATATATATTTATTGCCTGTCGCTCTCGAACTTTACAGAAATGGTAATCTTCCCATTAAGGAAACTTTGTTTAACGTTATTCCCAAGCGCTTGCACATCTGTTACGTGAATGAGTAATATTGTTTCTTGTAGGGAGGCTTTTAATTTAAGAAAAGAAAGTGCAGTTGCACAAGCTGATAGCCGCGTTTTCTTTTTGTACTTGCATTGTAACGCTTTAATGGATTGTCTGTGTATTCCAATTTACAGTTGAACATCCATTAAGTTCCTTTTATTTGCTCGCTGGTTTTAGCACGTTGCACTTGCTGTGTATATCCATATATATGAGAAGATAGCGGTTTTAAACTGATACTACTACAAAAAGCAAATAGAAAAACTAATATATTTTTTTTCTTTTTCTGACATATAAAACCAAACAGCTAAAATTTAAACAAATTTAATTATTAAAATGTATAACGTAGAGCAGACATTACTTAACATGTTGCTGAACATAGACAAGGAAATTTGATGCAGATTCCCTGCTCTGTTCGCTCAATTATTTCAAATACGACGAGCACACCCTACATCTGCTCACTCGGCAGCATCTAACTCCCACCTAACCCGACTAATAAAATCATCCTTATTCACAGTCTACTATTATTGGCAACCGGGTTCTATTGCGGCAGCGCAAACTGTTTTTATTATACGCTCCGCGTAACACGAATTCAGTCAGTAGATTCTTGTTTAACTTTCAACAAATTCTAATACAATTAATTTATGAAACTAGTGCAGTGGATTTCCAAGGATATTGTTTATTAAATAATATTATTTTGCAGTAATTGCTTTTATTATATGGCACCTAACATAAATACTGTGTACGTAGGAATGGTTGCACCCTTTGGATATAATCAGTGCACAGTTTTAATGCAACAAACGCAAAACCGTGACAAGCAACGCAAATTCAAAACGTCGTGAGTTATACAGTAGAGTATACAGAATGGGATGGCAAAAGTGTTTAATAGATGAGAAAATTAGAAAAATTCAGGCGCTTCATAAAGAAGAATATTGTTCTTGCTCTTGCAAGTATAATAGATCTCTTGCACCAAACTGTAAGTAGTTTAATCAAAGAGCCTAAAAATTCGTTGCAACTGTGAGAGAAAATTGCAAATAACGAAGGAATAATAGCATCAGTAGAAACTGTTCAAAAGCTGCTTAAGAGGGGTCCACTTCAATTCCAAAACGATCTGCTTTAAAGAGATTGCATTGTATTGCACGTCTCCGATTTTCTCATGCAAAAAAGGATTGGATGCAAAAGTGACAAAATGTTATTTTTAGTAACGAAAAGTCAATTTAAAAAGCCCAAGTTGATTTATAATACTCACACTCAGGCGAAGTACGAAAAAGTATATGCAGCTTCTACAACAGACGAAAGACTAATTTTGATATGCTATGACAGGCCAAGCATACCTCTTCCAACAAGACAAAGACTTATAGAAAACCTTTGGGGATGGTTGTCACACAAACTTTATTCAAATGCAAAGTTGTTCTCGAAAACTACAACAGACACTTAAACAAATTTGTTTTGAGCTTATCACCGATTTTTTGATTATTTGTATAATTCAATTATATTCTGAATAGTTGAGGTTATACAGGGTGGTATCCAAAAGTAGTAGGAATGATTTTAAAAAAAAATTTATTGAACATTTTGGTACATCGACTTAATACTCTTCAAAATAGGCCCCTTGGGCATCCACACACTTCTGGTAGCGAACCTTCCAGGTCGCGAAGGCCTTCTGGAAGTCGCCCTCCGGGATGCGGTTCAGCGCCCTCGTCGTTGCCGCTTGGACTGCTTCCACCGAGTCGAAACGATGCCCCTTGAGCTGACTCTTGATCCGGGGGAACAAGAAGAAATCCGGCGGTGCCACATCAGGGCTGTATGGGGGGGGGGGTGAGGCAACGTGGAAACGTCGAATTTGGCCAGAAGATCCCTCACAATCCACGCGCCGTGGCATGGCGCGTTGTCATGGTGGAGCTTCCACTTCCCCACCAGGTCTGGTCGCACGCGTGTGATCCGATTTCTCAGCTGTGTGAGCACTTCCACGTAAAATCTTGTATTTACAGTCTGTCGAGGAGGTACAAACTCTTTATGGACAATGCCCCGACGGCCAAAAAATGCAATCAACATCGATTTCACTTTCGATTTCGACATTCTGACCTTCTTTTTACGGGGTGATTGTGCGGTGTGCCCGTCTTCGCTCTGACGTTTTGTTTCCGGGTCGTATTTGTAACAAAACTTGATGGCGTACCGCTGCTCCAAATTTCGCTCCATCGCAACTGACGACGAGGCGTCACAACAGGAGGTCACTAAAACAGTGGTCCACACTCAACTAACGCACGCAGGCGACTGCCGCAGGTCGAAACCTGTTCCCAAGGCTCCCCTTCATAACATGCGGCCTTGCAGACCCCCCTCCATCGCTCCGCGCGCGCGAAGAAAAAACAGTCCTACTACTTCTGGATACAACCTTGTATGATGAAGCAATGTAAAATTTCCATTATGTACCTAGTCCTATTTATGTTGCACGGAGTATATTAACATTGGCTCAGTATTTTCGGAACAGACCACATACCTAAAAAACCACAGCATAGGGTTAATCATTTACTGACTAAAAATTGCATACGGAACGCCGAAACTAAATGCTAAACGATTTACATTAAATATATGTGATTGGATTGCTATTTAAATTTCTCTCTTCAAAATATCTACTTTAATTTGTCAAGAAAATATTGCTATTTTTTTTTTAATTTAGTACATTTAAAAGTTGCTTTCAGCACTTTCATAATTAATATGGAAATTTATTATGCTTCTGCAAAATTGACATTTTTACGGTATTTCTGTGTGGTGTACGGTTTGGTAATGGCTTAGAACTAAGTTAAAACGAAGTTTCAGATTATTTTACGCGTAAATAATAATTTATTTATATGCATGGGTATTACATTACTTTTCTGTATCAAATTACTTAAAAAATAGAGCTAATAGTGATAAATTAATGATATGAAATCTCAAAAAAAGAATAACGCGTACCTTCAAAGACCCAACGCAAATTATTTTTAAACTGTCGATAGCACTAGAATTATCAGCGAATACGAAAGAAAGAAATTCAAATCTTTTATAGCAATTATCAGCGAACGTGTTTTTTGCTTAAATTCCAATGTATTAGCAGATAATATTAAACAATGAAGGGTCGAGACTTGATATACAAATTAAAAAACAATGTGATTTAATTTTTTAAATGTTTACAAATAGTCCTTGATTATCAGCAGCAAGCATTTAGGAAAAACAGAAATGATTTAACTTTCTATACATTCGATATCTGCACATGTGTGTAATCAAATCCGTAAATTCAAATATAAATCAAAAAGAATTTTAATTATCAAAACTTTTTAATAATCATTTTGTAATTATATTGTAATGATTTATTTTCTAGCGTAAAAATTCACAAATGATCCGACATTTCTTCACATTTGGTCACAATTACTTAGCGTAGAAGATATCACAAAACATTACGCTAAGCAGAATGTAATAACTTTTTTTTTTATTCATAATCAATAATTTTATTTATCCAGTAGGCATTAAAACACTTTAGTCATCGTTCAATCTATATAGCCAGTTACCACTTATAAATAAATCTTATCCATTCTTTATTATTTCTTGCCATTCTTATCTCTTCATTCCATTTTACTCCTTTTTTGTTTAGATTTTCCACTATCACATCGTTCCATATTTTTCTTGGTTTTCCTCTGCGTCTCTTCTGTATTGTTTTTGCTAACCACACGCTTTTTGCGTACTATATGTCTAAACCACCTTTATTGTTGTATCTCAATGGATTCTAAATATGATGTATGTTTAGTTCTTGTCTTCTCAGTTTATTTCTTATTTCTTTGTTTAACTCCTTTCACCGACCTCAAATATTTTATTTTTATAGCTTATATTTTGCTTTTCGTCTGGTTATTTAGAGTCCAACATTTTGTATATTACATAGTTTGGAAGCTGGAAATGTATAGAACTTTAATAACAAAATTTAATTATGTCTTATAGTGACTGATTTTTGGACAGAATGTTTTGAAAAGCTTCCTATCAGGTAACACAACAAGTTAGCTTCACATAAACAACAAACTACGATTATCGAGCCGAGAATATGACGGCAGAGCTGTTATACTCAAATTCCTTTGTGCAGGAAAATTTTCGACGTAGTTAAAAACTACAGAATATCTAAGTACCAAGTGAGGTAACTGCTGACAGAACAACTCACAACAAGCGTTGTGCTCTCAAGAGAAGTGTTGAATTTAAATCACGATTCTGGGCACAGCATGACTTACTTGGCAAAAGAAATGAGCGTAGCGCGGTCGACGGTCAATTTAGCGGTGAACGAAGATCTGCACTACAACTATTTTGTCCTAAGGAACCGTCAACTGTTGACTGGCTCACGCACTGCTGAACTACACCAAGCGCTACAGCGCTCCGAGATTCTTTTCGAGCGAAAAGAACAACATCTAGGACAGGAACATAAATCGCCAAAATGACCGTTGGATCTGCCAAGATACTTCTGAAGTACCAATCGTCACATATACAAAATTTCTCATCTCTATGATGGTGCTGCGACTTGTGAGCAGCGAAGGCGATGTGATGGAGACCCAATTTTTTCAGAAAGATCGAGAGTGATAGCCAACAGCTATATCAACGTGCTGAAGATAACTGTCAAGCCCTGAAAAGAGAGGGTAGCCGCTAGGTCGGGAAGACTCTACTCCAGCTCATAAGACAAAGCAGGCCCAAGCATGGCAATACAAGAATTTCTATTACCACCAGTCCCCCAACTAATTTGCCACTTCCCATCCCCGACTATAATTCCCCTTACTACTACGTGTGAGGCATGGTCGAGGCAAAAGTCACCAAGGAGCACAAGGAAGTTATGTTTAAGTCCCGATTCGGAAATATCATAGCTTCTAACTGGGGGTACATTAAATAGTGTGAATCTAAATACTATTTAATAGGTGTATAAATAAGTTCTCAGCTTTTTTCTCCACAATTAAAGTTTTATTTAAAAACAAACAAAAAAGCTTAAGTATCAAAGTATTCTCCGTTGGCATCGATGACCTTTTACCATCTTTCGGGTACCTTGCGAATTCCCTGTTGATAGAAGCTCACCGGCTTCGAGACGATAAAGTTATCGATGCATTTTCGGACATCTTCTGTTTTGAAGTGCGTATCAGCCAAGTGATGCTGTAACGACCGGAATAAATGATAATCGGAAGGGGCCATAACTGGGCTATACGTCGCATGTGGGAGAAATTCCCAGCCTAACGCATCTGCAGCTCATCCGTGTCAAATTTTTGAGGGCGTCCAGCGCGTCGTTGATCTTCAAGACTAAACTCTCCCCCGCGAAATCTGTGGTACCACTTTTTGCACGTTGCATGACTTACAGCATTCTCACCATATGCAGCACAAATCATTTCGGTGACTACAGCAGCGTTTTTCTTAAGATGAAACGCGAAGTGGATAAAAAATCGAATATGCTCTTTTGTGATTGCCATCGTGAACACAGCTGATTATTGAAGTTATGTGCATCAAACGCCAAATCGCATGATGCTTCGAAAGACCAAATGTCATTGCTTTAAAACTGCAAGAGGGCGGACTAATACGTTACATGTAAACAGTGATTTGCGTCCTGTGAAATCTAAAGCTGAGAACTTATTTATACACCTATTACTTCATGTAAATTAATTTTATTTTCTTGTATTTTAATGTTATTTTTATTATTTATTTATTTCTTGGCTTTATATTCAACGACCCTATATATACATTTTAGTTGATAATTTAATGTTTTCAATTTGTTAGAAAACAGTATATGCCATAATTTTATAACTTACATTTGCCAATGCAAGCTTTAATATAACTTTTTCATCAGCCACGAATAATGTATTTATAGAATTGTCTACTAAATTATTTGGCACGCGTACCACCCTTTTCACATATAAATATTGCATTTGCGGTAGTATTTATAATATAAAATGTTATCTTGAATATATTTATAATCTTCTGATAATGCAAAACAAAAAAGGCAAACTAATATTTGACCAATGCATTATTGTAATTACTATTCGTCGAATTTTTCAAGTCGCCTGATAACCTTGGAAACAACACGTCTAAAAGTAACTCAGTACAATTTCGTAATATGTCATTATTGCATTTATTAACAATTTTATGACTTATTAATGTTTTATGGATGGATTTTACAGACAAGAAGTTGTTTTGCCATTTGTTAAATTACTGCTGCAGAAGCATGTCTTAAACACGATACTAAATTATTTCCGCATTTTTTAATTTTTTGGCATACTTAAAGTGGATATTTTGTTGAAATACTCTAGATAAAAAATAAAGCAAATGTTCGTAAATCGTCTCGTTTGTGACATTCAAATTAAAATTATACCGGCAGTAGAGTCAATTACAGGTATAACTTACAGCGATGCTTATTTTAATATTAAGATATCAAACTTGAAACTACGCTTAGAAAGTTGTTTAACTAATTAGAAATCAGGTTTGCTCAAATTTGAAATAAACAAAGTAGTAAAATATAGAAATAAGCATATTTGCCACCACAGAACTAAATAATTGGTCTGGACGCGCAGGAAATTATTTTATATCTAAGTAACGAAAATCGTGAAAATGAATCATGGATTCTCAAGCTTATTGTTTATTTCTCCGTGACTCCGTTAAGCTAATTTGCAATTCAGCGGTTTCAGCGAAGAAAGCTAAAATTAGAAGTTTGTTAACTTCTAAAAACACACATCAAGTCAAAGTCAGCTGCGGCAGAATGGCTTCCACATAGCAACAAACCTTGAAGAATGACCGGTTTAATTATGTAACAATTAAAACATTATTGGTCGCTTTTCGGGCGAATTCCTATTGGTCGCTCTCCTAGGTACGAATTCATACCGCAATCAAAACAACCTTTGAAAAACGCTGGCAAAAAGTTGCTTGGAACTGAACTGGATTGAAATGTTGCGGCAATCACTCTCTTTGACGGCGTTTTCCTTTCGGCAAGGTTATAGATCAAAAACATTGCGAAATTCGTTAATAGCTGTACAATATTTTCCACGGTATGGCGGAGACTTAGTTTAACAAAAAGCTTCGCTTGTCCGCATAAAACAATAATTATGCATTTATAAATAATTACCATATATACAAAATTTTCGGACTTTGCACATTTAATGATGTAAAATTAAACATTACCCGGAAACTCTACTCTTGTTTACCTCAATAAAACTTAAATAAAATTGAAATTAATTTTTACTTTGCTGCCCATACCACTAAAAACTTTCACATCCATCTTAATTTCCTTATTTTATCCTTTACAACTACTGATCTGATATATTTATGCTTTATTTTTTAACTTTTAATTGTTAGATTACTTGCTAAAATATTTAATAAGAAGTACTACAATTAAATTTTCTTAATTTAATTTATATGAAAAAATTTGAAATGTATTTTATTTGAGAAAATTTAGATAGTAGTACGTATTGTAATTGTGCTATCTAATTTTTGAAATTATGTAAAACAGTTTATGTAACATTTTCTATTTTATCAAAATAATTGCTTTCATCTAAAATTAAATAAATTCTCAACTACAAAATAACATTTTGAGTGGGTTTCAAATATACGTGGTCTAACTAGAAAAAAACCAAACTAATCTTAGTTAACTATTCTACGCGTGCGTGAATGAGGTCGAGTTAGTTAAGAGTTAGATGTCAATGAGCACATTTATAATGTCTGAGCGAGTAAAGCAGCGCATTTACATAAAATTTTCTGCAGAACTAAAACATGCGCTTGGGGAAACTATTCGGGAAATTTAAAAAGCTTTCAGGAACAATGCAACACAGGACAGAATATTTTGAACAAACGCTGGGAGAATTGAGTGAATTTGCAAGGACTTTGAAAGAAATTGTAACAGTGTAAAATATTTCTTGCATCTTCAACTGTTTTGAAAAATATCGAGCTTCGTGGTTATGTGAGTGGGTGAATAAATTTAAGTATTGTTAAATAATATACTAATCTTACAGTCAGTTAAGTAAAAGCATGTTCGGCATAATTAGCAGTTGGTAAACGGTATCGCCCTAATTATTTCGTGGGTCGATAGAGGGAACCTTTGGCTTTGATTCTTTGTTGTAAAAGATTTAGTTGGCATTGAATTCTTGCTAGAAAAATGCGTAAAGCACCATGAGTACCGCGTATGCGTTGCGCTACAAGACTGTGTTTCTCTGTACCTACCTAAAAGGTCTGAAAATATCTCATGCAACGGCTGCTAAGTACACGAAGTCAAAAACATTCATTGGCAAATGGGTGCAGCAATATAAGGAAACAGAAATGGTCGATAGGCAGTGTCCCCTAAAGTCGAAAAACAGATCGCAAACTTGTTTTCGCGGAACCGAGGCTTAACATTGCACATAATGTTGAAAGCAGTAGTTCAGTGAAGAAACCTTTGTTAATTGAAAATCATGTGACGAAGCGACTCGCTTGGGCAAAAGACAATATCGACCGAGAATGAAGCAATGTAATTTTAGGGATATATTATCGTCCTACGAGCCTAGTCAACCTCAATGAACAGGTTGTTACAGCGTACCGTGAAACACCCTGTAAAAGTGCATCTTTGGGGCTGCTTCTCTAAACTTAGTTTCGGAACGTTGCCTCTGTTTACGTATAATCTAAATGCTTCTAAAATGCTCGAGATTTATAAGAAATATTTCTTACCGACTGCCGAACGTTCGATCATTAAAACTGGATCCTGCAGGAAAACAAATAATTCAAAGACCGCAGCAAACTTTCCATTAAGTGGAAGAAGCGGTCTCTCAATCCGATTGAGAATATATGAACATACATCAAGCACAAGCTTCGTGGAAGAAAGTGCTTATTTTGAAGCGATTAATATCATCCTTACCGGATGAATACGCCATCAATTTGATCGAAAGCATGCCTCGAAGATGCCAAGCAATTATTGATCCCGGTGGTGACTAGACACATTATATATACAATAGCATATTTGTTCTGATAAAGTACAACGTATCTATGTATTTAAAAATGTTTTAAATATTTTTTTCTCCAAATTAACACGAACATTCTTATTTAACTCTTCAACTGAACATCAGAAAGATAAGGGACGTATAAAAAGTAGAAGAAAACGGTAGGAAGAAAATCAAAGTTAAGAACATTCCCAAATACAGATAGAGGTGTTAAATCTGTCCTCTATCTATTTTAACTTGGTACACATGGCAGTAATGTAACTTACTCAGAATCCGCAAATGTCAGAATGTAACGTCACATTCGATGTTTGCGACATGCATTACTTAACACTCCTCTGGCGAGTTTTGAAGCAAAACACGGTGTTGCTCTGGCCAAATTAACGCAGATCTAATTAAATTACAGACGAACGTCTAATTTTTGTCACGGTTCTGCATGTTTACGCGAAGTCTTGCCGCAAAGGTTGTCGTAAATGATTAACACCGTTTAGCGGCCTGGTTCGCGACTCGGCCGAAACCCGAAAGTGTTACATTTAAAATTTCAGTTTGCCCATTCGTTCAGGCGCATTATCGCTCATTAAGGTTCGTTACAGTTTTTAGCGCTAATTTAGCGATGCGATTTTGCTAGTCACATCTGGCGACCTTTTTCACCCGCCATAATTCGGTTTGAGTTACGTATTGTGACTTGTTCAGACCATTAGCGCCGTATTTTAAATTACACTAGATTGTCTTATGCAAAACTTAAAAAACATGACTTATACAGACGAAAGAGGTTTTCAATATCGCAAAACTCTTTGAAGTCTAAGTCCATCTGAAGCAAATGACAATTTTGTCATTTAAATATTTGGAGATTTTATATCCATCCATCTACCTATATATATATTAAAATTCTGCGGTGATAAATTATACACCTGAACTTAAAAGTGTACATGACATTGTATATCAAAATAAGCAAGATAACATCGGGATGTTCGCTTTTAAGTTTAAAAGTATCTAAATAACTATGAAGTTTAATAAGTCTACAAAAATGAAAAAGGTAGCATATGAACACCATTTCAGGGAAATTTAATCAATGAACTGGCAGAACAAGACCAAAACAAACGCGATAACCAAAAATATACATTTAAGAGACTATTCAATTCAAAAAATAATATTTCTGTAATTTTATTAGTATTTAAAAAGTAAGAGACATGTATTTTCTGAAAAAATCATCATTTCCAAGAAAAAAATTAAAAAGTCGTTTTCCGCCTAAAGCGACGTAATAGAATTAAGAGCTATATAAGTGTACAAATAGTGGAGTCAAATTAGATTTTCACTTCGGAACAATTCCTGTTTCGCTGATTATTCGTAAAGATGTACAGAATAACATATCAAAATGTTGCCACATGAAACCTTGTGCAAAATTTTTTATTTAATAATTAAGTTGCAAAAATACGGGTTTTCGCAATTATCTTGTTCAATTCAATTTGTAGCAAAAAACTAATAGCACCAATCGAAAGAACGGAAAATTTTACGAAACAAACATATGTAACATTTGATACAATGGGTAAAATTGAGGAAGCAGTAAATTGTTAACTAACGCACTAAGTGACACTGTATCGACTGTCTGCTAACGCGAAGAGCAGTCCCACCCGAGCGCACGCGCTGTTCGCAACTCACTGTAACTTTTGATTGACAAAAGCAATAGATATAAAACCAATTGGACATTAAAAAGTAAGTATTCCTTGAAGTATTACGTATGTTTAAACCCTTTTTTAAATTTTTTTAAGTCTTCATATTCAAGTTTGAAGTTGAGCGTTGCGCTAATTCTCTATAATTTCTTTAAATTCGTCATAAACTAAGTAAAAGGAACAAAAAAAATAATCGAATAGGTGGATAGTATACCTAATGTGATTGTTTAAAATACGTTATCGGACAAAAAAATTAGAAAAATTTATTTTGCCAAATTCCGACCTTTGATATACGCTAATTTTCAAAAATTGCGTTACTCAGCTTTGAGTTTCCAACTTTGATCATTGATACTGAAATCTTACATAATGATATTTATGCTTTACAGCTGATCAATTTTAAGCTTATAATCTGTGCTTTAAGTTGATATACTTTATTTTATAATAATTATAATATATCATGCCACTTTTTACGAATATAGATGAAAAAACAATATCCGACCTCAAAAGATTTATTTTTTGTGAAATAGTCCATTGTATATTTAAACAAGTTATCTAAATTTGAGTTTTTATTTTTAATATTAAAAGTTTCAAAATTTATTACAATTAATGTATACGTTGATTTATTAAGTGGCGAAGGGAAGCGGAGTCACTTACTAACTTCATGTTGTCCGTCTGTCCGACCGTCCGTCCGAGCAATAACTCAAGAACGGCTGCGAATTTCCAAATTCTGTTTTCACCAATCGACAGGTGACCAAAAAGGCTTGTTTGCTAGTTATTTTGAAACTAATTGGTCAAAGGTCAGCATTAGTTTGAGAGATTGCTTCGCCGCTTCGCTATGCGTTGCAAGCTTTGCAGATTTATTGTTGATGTTTCTATTTACTGAGTTTACTGAAACACTAATAGTCAGTATTTGACCAATTGAAATCTTCTGTCATATATTTGAAAGCGTTTAATCCATCCAATAAGTAATTTTTATAATTTGCCAACTCTGGGTGTAATTTTAAATTTATTATCATATATGAAACGAAGCATTCTATTAGTGAAATTTCCCGAATTAGTTATATAATATGAATCTCTGAATGTTATCAACTCAAATAAAATTATTTTATAGAGTCCTATTCGTCAGACGCTCTTTATGGCTTTTTATATTTGTATTTGCTATAACAGCCTAAATGTTAATTATTTATACTGCCTTTGACTTGTTTTTTGATAAAGTGGAATTAACTTTTCCAAGATATTTAGCTGTATTTAACGCCAAATATAGTTTTAGGAAGCAAACTGAAGAATAGAGGAAAAATAGAAGAAGAAAATGGATTTAAGTTCTTGCTAATACTATTCAACATCACAACAGTTTTTCCTGGATGCTCCGAATTCTCTTTGAGTTCCAACATTTACTATCTATTTGGAGTAAATAGAGGGTTTTGAAAAACCAGAATTTGTAAATTTCAGAAATAGATGTTTATCTACAGGATACAGAACTTCAGAATGATTGACTTTTAGATAGGACAAATTGTTATATGTTTAATGAACAAAAAAAAAATAAAAAGTAAACTTACAGTCTATTACCAAATTTAAAATTATAGAGCATGATTGAATTTTACTTTTCAATTTCTTTGCTTCCCTACGATTTTCTTCAACGTCATCAACTATTCTCAATGGCATTAGCTTCCAGCTCCCAACTCGATCTAAATTGCTAAACTAATTGTTCAATTTTAAAACAGATAACTTAGATCATGAGTTTGATCCGCAGTTTAACTCTAAATTTATTTATCTAAGGTCTAAAAATAGTATTTTCGTTGCGCTTTATTTTTTTGATAAACTTATTGGAACGCAATGTTCTAAAGTTTTTAGCTATAAGAATACTTCAAACTTAAAACGATGACACTTCTTTATTTCTAATTTACTTATATTTCTTTCTTTATATCACTAATATTTTGATTTTTTTAATATAAATCTGATATAAATACGTTTCTCAACCGTATCATTTATTCCATTCTTGATAATAATATTTTGATTTATTAATACTAATAAATAAGCCAGCGTGGTCCCGTGGTTGAGGGACGGACCCGAGTTCAATTCCCGGTGTTCTCTGATGCCTGGCGGGTGGCCTACTCAGTCACTAAAAATAATTGAGTACCTGCATTCATTCGAACAAGGGGTAATAATGGCGGTCGTCTTAGGCACGGTGCTTGCCACATCGCCCCGCATCAGAGATGGTGCGGGACGACCGGGCAGTAAAGTCGAACATATGAGAGTCTTAACCTCTCAGTTCGCAGGCCGTGCTCCCACGCGGGGCGTAGGGCCTTACCATAATAATAATACTAATAAATACAAATACAAATACTAAAAAAATTGCATGGTATGAAACTTTAGTTGGCACCTTTTTGATTCATTGGTATCTTTTGCGTCTGCTTGGTTTTTCAAATAGTCCTTTAAAAAGTCCACTTTTAGATTGTAAGATCACTTGCTAGTTCAAATACTTCTGATAACATTTTCTTCAATTTAATAAATACTAACTATGGAATAATTAACAAAATAGATCTTGACAATGCACAAGCATTGTAATACGTCCTCTCTTTATTGTAGCAGGTATGTTAAATTAATTACTGCGAACCTCATGTCTAAAGAAATATTTACGGGTTTTTCTCTTCTCTCATGTTTACTGAATAAAGCATACTATGAATACAAACAAATAATCTAATTGTTATTTTGTCAAAATTACGTGATATGCATTCAATTAATGATATTTCATTTGACATCATCCTACAATCGCAAATAAATCTTATATTTGCTAGCTTATTGTAATTGTGCTATAACAATTTTTCAAATTTTGAATTATTGTCTGCTTGATTCTATAAATTTTTAACTTTAGAAACACTGAACTAACTTTGTTAAAAAGTCTAGTCGTTACTTTTAGAATAAACTTTTTTTATTCATACTCTCGTTTGTATCCAACAACGTTGCTCCTTCATCCCATACAATTTTAAGTTTCTACAAATAAACCTTCTTGCAGATATCTCGTAAATTCACTTTTCTGCATGTAATGCGGCTAGGAGTTCGTTAACCTCTAGCGACATTATACAACTCCATCTCTTCATTTGCATTCCTTACAAGAACTAGATCTGAACTAGACGAATTTAATTCTTCGAAAACGAATTGCATCGATTCCAATGTAGTGTTATGCTTTCACTTGTCTATCTATGTCCGCTCTTGCTTCTTTAAGTACCATTTATTTTTCTAATATTATGCAACAAAAATATATGCACATTAAAAGACTAGGGATATTTGTTCGTGGCTGAGTTTTAGAAATCAAAACAGAATTCCTTGAATAGCCTTTGCTGCATGTTTTATATAACTTTTTTATGTAACTTTTATTTTATAAAACAATATAAACGTCAGTTAAAAGTTAAACTTTTAACTTTTACCATAACTAAGACGCTCTTCATTTTTAGTATATTAAATTATTTGTAAATAAGTAGTATACAAAAGTGTATTATTGTCATATAATGATGCTAACAACTACTTACGATTGAAACTTATTTTTTAAAATATTATAGCACAAGTGGCCTTTTAAACAGTAAAGTTATAAAATTATATTACTCGCAGCAAATTAATACATAAGAGAACGAACTGTTATTGAAGCCATAAACGCATTAGCTCTAGGATAAGGAAGTACTAGACTAGAATTATCAGTACTCGATCGTAAACAGCTTTGCATAAGAATTGTACATTCACTTGAAACTGAAAATGACTTTGAACTGTAGATACCCTATGAACCTTGTGCGATTACATGTAACCTTTACTGGCTCTACTTAAACGTTTTTACTGAAACACAGCCGATTTTCGGCTTAATTTAAATTAATGACTGCTATTTCTCATTACCTTTGCTAACTAGCAAAACTAGAAGCATTTTAAATTTTCTGTTTGAATAACATTAGATATTGATTAAATTAATGCCTCATTTATTAACTTTATTATATTATTCTGCTTAAGCAAACGCTTGGCGTTCACCTTGCATTTATCTGTATATGTAAACAATTACAATGCTTAATTAACTAAACAAAACGTTAAAAACGAATGCGCATTGGTTTCAATGCCTCACCAGCCAACCTTTAGGAGTCTTCGTCCTTTACCCATCAAATTAATTATCACTCTCATAAATTTACTCCACAAGTGAAAAAGCAAAACTTATCACTTTTTCTATAACCCATTTCTGTGATAGTAACACACGTTAGTTAAGTTCAAAAAACACCTCGCAGATTGAACCGCAGCACTTCTGGGAAGTATGCAACCACCTTTGATTAAATTTTTTGTAATTACATGCAAATTACTTTTATACCTGGAAGAAATTATGCAATTTTGCAGCTGGGAGTATCATTAAATTGCATATTATTAGCAGAGCAGCGTAATGCGATTAATTTGATCGAATCATCTCGAAGAACCGTTTTGTGAGAGATGTGATCACTACCAAGATTAGGTGATCCTATACTGACTCACTACCTGCCGCGCAAGTTCCACGTCCAGGTAGAACAATTTCAATGTTAATTAGTTTATGTACGCATAAAGATAAACGGGCCACCTAGTTTTATTAGCTTATAAAAATTTCCACGTAGATAACCTAACGATTAGAAATTCCCAGTTAAAAAACAAGCTTATAAAAAGTTGGGAAATACGAATAGGCAAACATGAAACACCCATAAAATTTCTAAAGGAGTTATATACAAGGTCAGATTGGTAAATAATGCAACTGCATTGATATGAATGACCAAGTGAAAGCTAAGTCAAAATCAAAATATAACTCGAGCATAAAAATAAAACTAAAATGCCAATTAATGTTTTGTATGACTAGTTATTACAAAATACGACGCATTCACATTGTAAAAATAATATTATATTAAAAAAAAATAATTTAGGCTAAATGAGAAGTTATATTTACAATATCAGAACTACACAAAAATATTGCAAAGCTTTGCTGACATATTTTATATTTTGAATTCCCATCTACACACTCTCCAGCTCTCAAATAAAACAAAGCAATACTACATTGACAAAGAAACTTAGATTTTCTACTAAATTCTTACTCCAAACCGTTTATCACGCTACAAAAGAACCTTGGACTAACTATAGTTAGATATAGATTTTTAAAATTTTAAAAGTTTGACACCGGTTACGTTATTCAAAATTTCCTCATTATACAAAATTTGGTAGTCGAGGTCACTTTGTCAATTTCCAGTCATTAAAGCGTGTTGTTTTGTCACAATTTTCAAAGCCTGGTAATCCTCAAGTGAAAACCCATTCCTTCTTCCAACGTTAATGTCGCTCAGGTTTACCTACCCGTCTTGAAATTTATTTGCGTCGGGTTATTCCAGGCTCTTACAAGTGTATCGGAAAAGTCCTTGAAGTTGACTTTCCTGGGAAGCCACATAAGCTAGAGTAACTTTGTTATAATGAAAGATAAAACTAACTTTAAAGTCATCGTCTGCGGCATTCACAATTTTAACTGGAGAACGTGTTGTAACGCTATCAATGATTTTTCTTTCTACTTTGCGGTGTTTCATTGCACTTGGTGCAAATTAATTCACATGCCAGTCTATGAAAATTTATATCGTGGTTTATAACAAACGGCTAAATACTTTATATTTCCATAGCTTCAATCTTAGGTAATCTTAGGTGGTCGAATTATAGCTTACCAAAATAATGCTCATTACTATGTATCACATAGTTCTAAATATTCCCCAAATGTTTATTAAAATCTCTGATTGATGGTGTTTTTTTAATGAGGTCCGCTGTACAAAAAAGAATCAACACTTTCAGAAACATTTAATTGCTCAAATACCTAGAACAAACTGCATCCAAGAACATGACATTGGTAAATTAATCGTGTCTTGCTCTTAGAAATTACGTAAGAAAATACTTGAGGCATGCATATGATGTGTATCGGATGATGCAAATTACACGGGCCTGCAAAAAAATACTTTTTAAAAATTCATCATTTATTTTTGTGTTTTTCAGTGCTGAACTCAAAAATGAAAACCGTTTTTTTTTCTATCACGTAAGCCAAATACAAAAAATTCTGGAATGTATATTTTATTTTACATTTTATTAAAGTCATAAGTAACCAAACATTTTCATAAAAACAACACAAAATTAGTAAAACTGAATGATCTTCTTGTTTAATAGTCCTTGTAGTATCGTTTTTGCTTCCCATCAAAACTTCGTTTTGTGCTTCTTCTGCTGTAGGATCGCTGGGGATCGTCTCTTTTCAACATCCAGCAGTAGTCAGTCCACTATTATGTTAACATTCCACCTTACTTGATATCCACTTTTCTTTGCATCTTGGTAAAATCTTTCACCTTGTTCCTGGCTGACAAAACCAAGATTGTCTGAAAATAGTCTAGGTGTGAGTGAAGAAAATGTACTTTTAGACTCATGTTACAGCCTAAATTCTTGAAGCTTTCTAACATTTCAGTTACAATGGCCTTGTAGTCAGGATCCTTTTCGTTTTCAAGATATCTGGTTACAACAAGTTTAAAAGACACCCATGCTACTTTTTTGGGGCCATTTTTTTCTCAAAGTTGTCATCCGTCATAAGTTTTCCGACAAATAGTCTTTCTTTCAAATTCGCCTCAGGTAAACCAGGAAACTGCTGATAAATATATCGAACGCATTCTCCTTCCTTTGATAAGGCCTTAACAATTTGCTTCGTCATACCCAATTTGATATGAAGTGGAGGAAGCAAAACTTTTTTTGAATATAAAAGACTCATCCTCTCAATATTTTTTGTACCGACCTCTATGGTTTTTCTGACTAACCACTCTTTCTCAATGTAATGTTGTTTTCTGTCACAGCTATCCTATTCACAAAGAAAACATGAATACTTTGGGTATCCACTCTGTTGACCAAGCAACAGTGATATGACTTTTAAATCGCCACAAATAGTGGCTTGAATATGGTTTGAATAGCTAAGTTTGTTGAAGACCACTTTAAGATTTTGGTATGTTTTCTTTAAGTGAACCGAATGACCAACAAAATCAACAAAAATAAAAACGCACATAAATACAGTACAAGTCAAGAGACACACTGTATAAAGAAAGCAAACAAAGGTTTGACAGCTACTCAGTGTTGCCACCCGACTAAACTTTGCGTAATGGAATTTTTTTATTATTTTTTCCGTAATCAACGTACAAAAAGCTATAAAAATCACTGATTATATTTTTAACAATTTTTCCATCGCAGGCCTGTGTTATCAATCGCTTCCAAATTGTGAACTCACACCCAGTCTGAAATTACGCAACTTTATTTCATCCTTATTCATGTAAAGTAAAAATAGTTAAGTAATTATTTCAAACAAAGATATGTTCTCAGGTGATCGTTAGTATGTGAGTGGCACCCTATTTGTATGTGCGTAATATGTACCAAATAAGAATTCAATTGATAAGTAAGTACACTCACGAATATTTTAACGATAACCGCCCTAATTCAGTTGCAAATGTAATTAGAGCCTACATGACGTGTTATATTATCTATCCGATAGATTATATTACGTTGTATACATTGATCTTGCTTGCAATTATTTGAAAATCATTAATTTGTGGAAAATACACATTCTTATAACTTGTTTACAATAAAAGATAAGTTAGGGTTTTTATGTACAATAATTATTAACTTTATTTACTCCATTTAATGCAAGTATGTTCAACCTCGTCATTTATTCGCCTAAAATCTCCAAAATTGCGCTTGGTCCTTTTATATTACAATAAGTTGTTCTTTTTTTCCTTCAAGTTGCCTACAGCCGATGTCCTACCTATACGTTGGTATTTCCAAATCTCTAAAAGTTGTTTTTTTACCAGATCATGCCGAAGTCATTTCAATTTACAAAACACAAATAAAAAAACAGACCTGTACAAAATAGAGCAACAACCCACAAAATTCATAAACTACAGCACACAACTGATAATCTTATTGTCCCCGCCGTTGTCCCAGACGCTGTTTGAAGTCGCCGAAATAAAGACAAGAATAATGAGCAGACTTGCATATTACCCCTTTACATTTCACTCGTCCGCAATACCTGAAACGCGTGATTGAATCAAAGGAATAAGAACAAAATGGGCATTGTTAAATAGAAGCGAAGGCTTTTGCGGCCCCTGCTATGGTGCATCGTGTGGTTGGTTATCCTATTGTTAAGCCGTGGTCGGAATTTAGAAACTCTTGACATCTTCAGAAAAAAATCTTTTAAAAATTTTTAGATTTTAAATATTTATTTTAAAAAAATATGTGCCTTGGTGCCAAGAAAAAGATATCACACCCGTTTTAGAACATACCTATAGAATGATTTTTTCTACACAATAGAATATTGGTTTCAAGTTAACCAAATCTGATACATGCAAGATGTGTGACGAGATTAATATTAAAATAGAAACTGCAAAATTAGCAAATAATGAACTTGAAGCGACAAGACTGACAACAGAACTCAACTGGCATAAAGCTAAAGCTAGAGAAATGCAAGACTTTCTCAATCAAGAAAGAGATCGTCCTAAAAACGATAATTTAAGTTGTGTGATTTCTTTCAATTTCCAACATGCCTATTCCGAAGCTGACCACTGGACCCGCGTTTTATTGCCGAAAGTTATGGATGTACAATCTTGGTGCACATGATTACACTGAAGCGAGGGGACATATGTTTGTATGGACGGAGGACGTTGCAAAAAGAAGCGGTGATGAAGTAGCCTCCATCCTTCTGAAATTTTTGTATAAAAAGTCTGGAGTCGAAAATTTAGTTATATTGAAGGACAACTGTCCTGTCCAAAAATAAAAACTGGCTTTTTATATCTCTGTGGCTGCAACTTGTTAAAGAAAAAAATCAGTACCATAACAGATCATTTTCTTGTCAGCGGGCATACTCATCTGCTTTCAGATGGAGATTTGCTCAAATTGAAAAGCGTCAAAGAAAGTATGCCCCAATTATATATTCTCCTAGTGATTGGCACCAAGTCATAAGGGAATTAAATAAAAACAGCCCATTAGCTTGACTATTATGAATCACAGTAATTTCCTAAAATTTAAACCTATCCTAAGCAACATAAAGAAGAATCTGCGCACAGAAAACTTTATTTGTATTCTGCATTTTCTTGTCATTTTAAATCTGATAACACTAAAATAATTTACGTGAAATATGCTGTCAATAACGAGTACAGAACAATCACCATCACTAAAAAAGGACGTCCTAGCCAGGCACTTCTTCCTGGACTACGTCCAAAATACTTGGAATCAATAGAAATATTCAAAAAGAAACTAGATAATGTAAAATTGCTACTACCCTATGTGCCTCTTGTTCATCATGCTTTTTTTCTGGCTTCCAACACTCGCCTAATAAAAACCCTGAAATCCAAGACAAAGTTTAAATCATTGAATGACCAATATTATTATATTAGATATTTTCTTGTTTCGTTTTAATGCAATAATATGACAAACCTCATTTTTCTAACAAATTTTTTTTCTGCACCCATTTAATTGTTTTTATTCTCTGGATTAGCACACTTTGGGTAGCTCTACATCTCTTGACAAAATATATAAAATTCATTAACAAACCAGCACTAATTAATTTTTAATATTTTTTCAAAACTTTAAATTTGTTTTTTCAATAACTAAGCTTATGTGGCCTTATTATTATTTTACATTAAGGCCTTCAATTATATTAATTTTCTCGCTCAAAACAGCTTTATTATGCCTAAAAATTTGAAAACGAAAAAGTGAGAAGTTTAAAGTAGAAATGTAACTTCTGGAAAAACAAAAACTAAAGTTTAGAATAAGTTACGAAACATTACATATAGAATATGCCAAAGGTAGAACATTGTGAAATTTGCACGATCTTTTTCAAATGTCAATACTTTTGGAATTAATTGATCATTAACATTAGATCTTTAAAATGTGTTTAAGAAATTATTGAAAAAAGAAGGAAGACGCGCATATGTCCTTAGAAAATATATAAAAAGCCATGGCTAACCAGTTCGTTGTTAATATCATTTATTTACTACTCTTAAAGTGGGTTTTTCAATTTATTTTGTAAATCCCAAGAAACTGTTGAATAAATAGCAATATTGAACAAGAACAAGAAGCTTTGTTATATTTTAAAATTATTTTTGCTCTTACAAGAAATAAAAATACAATTTAAAATATTGGAAAAAACATTTTTTGTAGAATAATTTACTTAAATTTCCTAATCTGCAGGTGCCAAATGGACAGAATAAAAAATCAAATGCTTGCAGACATAAAGCCACCTTAAATGAGGGGCAAACGTGCACCAATTTTGAGATTCAGGTTGAAAAATAATCTCAAGATGTTACCTACATTTTGAAAAGCAAACTATGAAGACAAGAAACGTATACTGATTTTTGTTAATGTTCTGATATAAAAAATATTAACAATTAGTCTGATGCACGTTAATAATGCTTGAACACACGCATAACTTTGAAAATACAATTTAAGTGGCTTAAATTATATAATAATAAGGTAATAAATCAACTGAGATTTAAGCTCTTTATGTCTTCTGATTGCGCACCATCTCTGCTTAAATAAGACGACCGCCATTATTACGTCTATGAACGCTACTAATTATTTAGTGACTAGTAGGCAGTCAGGCATCACAGAGCACCGGGAATTGAATCCAGGTCCGTCAGCATCGCAGCCCGCCCCTAACCACGGGACCACGCTGGCTTTTAAATTATATATCCCAATAAAAATAAAAAACAATTTAAGTTATTTCTGAATACCTAATTACTCTTAAAAAATAACCCTACGATTACTTAATGTAGCTAAAAAGATTTTTAATTATGATTTATTTATCACCCGTTATTGTCAGCATTATATAGTTTAGAACTTAATCTAAAATAGTTTTTTAAACTATTAAAAAGTTTCATTAAAAATGGTAATTTATGAGTTTGGTTCAACCACAACATTAAAGAAAGTGAGCACGGAATAGTATTAAAAAATATAAGAAAATAAGCTGATTACCACTAGTTAAAGCTTAAAAGAACCTCAACACTACATAACCTCTTCAGCGCCTAAAATACACACAAAACTGAATGGGAGCCCAAATCTGGTTGCCTGGCATTGAGCATTTCCGAGCTTACAACCGGGCTGCAGGTGCACCCATCTCATTAATATTAAACACAATTCGCATAACTTTTATTTTTAGTCTGTTTTGTTATTTTTGCGTCTGCCGGTATTTATATAAAGAAGCATTTTTATTTTCGCCATCAAAATGCTACGCTACCTTGAACTTCGCCGTAGGATCCCTTATTCATTCCAGTTGATTTCTGCTCCCCGCTACAACGGGCCCCTGGGTGAATAAAATTTAGAACCGTTAAATTAAAAAAAAATATTATTAATGGGAGGAACGGGCAGAGACACGACAATAATTAAGAAATTGTCCCGTGAATAGCAGAGGAACAAAAAATAGGAAATTGGCATTCAGTTATGTGCCTGACAACCGGTTTTTCCAATTTGTGTGTAATGAACATTAATCATAACAGGTTAGCTGTCAAAATTAGGAATTAATTAGATACTAAAGATACTGTTTTTAAATGTAGCTTAACGGCATGAACTTTAATCAGGTAATAATTACATAATCCCATCGTTAAATATTATATTGATGTTTCCATACAAAATTTTAGATAAAACAGGAATTTGGAATAATCCTGATGAGAAAATACGGCGCTTTTAGATAGTGATAAAACATGATATTTAATTTTAAAAATGTATATTTTAGTTATTTACCATAAATAATGTAGTCACACTTTAAATTAATCGCTTATCATATTTTTCTTTTTATTCCAAAAATTAAATGTTTTAGTTATTTTTTGGCTACTAAACTCAATATGCCTAATATGCCTATAAATAGTGGTATACATCAATTAAAACTACAAAATCAAAAACTATTAACTGGTTTTGCATAATACATTCAGGATTTATTAAAATGGTTATTGCTAAGTATAATTACGATGGATTTATTCGAAATTGTCACACTTACCTCTACAGAAGGTTTAAGACATCCTGGCCATTCGTCTATGGGAGCACGCACTACAGCCTTTGGAAAAGTTTTGATTTCAGCCGCCAGGACTCACTTCAAAGAATTATAATTGGGGTCTTTTTGAGAAAACTACGCCTTCCAAAACTGTCCATAATTTGTAATCTAATGAATTGAGATTTGGACTACGAGAAGGCCAATCCTCTATAGTTAGAAAATGAGGCACATTGTTGGGCAGGTGCGGAGTCTTGCTGAAAGATCTGAGGCGCACCATGAAAAAGCGTGTGACCCAGAGATTTCACTACATCTTCCAAAACATTCTATTGACACACAGTGGCCGAAGTTTTGACTTCCTTTTCACAAAAATGAATATCGATTACTTCATCAAAACAATTTTATATTCTGATACACAAACATACGGCTAATTCCGAGAGGATGCAAATTTTTTACACTTTTTTATTTCCCACTTATGTAATGCTATTACAAAATGTTGAGTTTTTTAACCTACTTTAACCGAGCTTGACAAGAAAAATATAAATTACAACTATAAGACTTGACAATTGGAACTGTATGTTAACTTCACAGATATTTTAAAGCTGTGTAAAGTAAGGGTAATTTTTATTTTGTAACTACATTTATATAATGATATATAAGATAAATTTAGTATTGTACTTATACCGAATAAAGTTGCATAACAAACACCTCTAAATTGAAAACATTACACGCAAAATAATTTACCGAAAAATAATTTTTGTGCATTACGAAGAACAATCATTTTAAAAATCAGGTGGGTATTTGATTTTATGAATAATACATTACTGTCTATAATTCTATAACCTCTTAATAGGTCGATTGAATAATTACGCTCGACATTTTTTGCAGTGCTAATTTTCATCAATTTCCATCTGTCATTGTTCTTAGTCATCCACTTAACATATTAGAATTCCGACTCGCAGAATCACCTAAAGTGGTCAAAGGTTCCAACAGGCGTCACGCAGTAAATAGGCATTATTAAAGCAATTAATAATTTAGTGGCAGCTTTCTGAGATAACTATCTTAAAATATTGAATTAATTTAATGTCCTGCAAATCTGACTGGCCATTATTTTATTAAAAATTTTCGCCACAGAATTTTGCTGATGTAATATTTTTATGCCATCTCGTGTAATCATCAGTAATGGGGTTATTTAATTTTTTAATATAAACTATACTAAATTATAAAAAAGAGTTTTAGCTGCTACGATATGTCCAGTGCAGCATTTATTATGGGTCTTTTTCTTCTCAAGACTTTTTTGTTTTAGTTTATCCAGAGATTATAATCAAAGTGGTGCATTTGCTGTGTTGCTTAAAGTTATTACAATTTTTGAAAATAAACAAATTTTCTCTAGATGAGCGTACAAGTCATATTACTCAGTGTTCCAGTAATTTAGATCAGCAACGGACAACAAATACAGTCTGTTTAATAATAATGTAACCGCTATAATCTTAAAAATAAAAATAAACTAGTAATTTTCCTTTCCATTACTGATTATAGCTTCAAACGTTTTTCCATGTTTTTGAAGAGGTTTTCTGCATCACGTTCACCACAAAACGAAGCAACTGTCCACAAGTTAACATAAATAACACTCTGATCCCACAGAAAGCCACAGTCAAATATTTGGGCTTACATTTAGACCAGAGATTCACATGGAAAGAGCACATTATGGCAAAAAGGACACAATTGGACCTAAAAGTGAAGAAAATGAACTGGCTACTAGGCAGGAAATGTCAACTATCTCTGGAGAACAAACTGATCACCTACAAATAATTCTAACACCAGTCTGGACCTGCGGTATCAAACTGTGGGGATGCAGTAAGCCCTCCAACACAAAAATTCTTCAAACCTTTCAGTCGAAGACACTTCGCATGATGGCCGACGCTCCCTGGTACGTGTCCAATCAAACCCTCCACAACGATTTTGGAATATCCTTTATAAAAGAAGTGATCAACCACCACGCCAACAAATCCAAACAACGCAGCACCAACCACAGCAACCAACTCATAAGTGAACTATACTTTCTTCTTCTTCTTCTTCTTAAGTGCCATCTCCTCTTAGAAGATTGGCTATTATTATGGCTGTTTGTATTCTCGACGTTGCTGCTCTGAACAATTCAATAGAACTGCAATTGTACCATTGTCTCAGGTTACTCAACCAGAGATGCGTCTTCTTCCTCTATTCCTATTACCCTGTATCTTCCCTTGCATGATGTTTTGTAGGATTTCATATCTTTCTCCCCGCATCACATGCCCCAGATACTGTAATTTCCGTATCTTTCCCCTGAACTTGGCCACCTGGTTTCACTCAGTTCCATTATGTTAACCTTAAGACGTTCCATTTTTTTAAGCACGTTGTGGATTTTTCCTGCTTCATATATATGTAGCTATCTTCATCTCTTTCTTCTTTCTTGCAGCTTTATTCAAAACCGTTCCCCCCGGAGATCCGAACGGGGAACTAGAGACTCCGGAACATTTTGCTCTGAATTCAGCCATATTGATTTTACTAGGGATGCCCAAATGGGCCTTTAATACAGTGGTTTCCCGTTGCCTTCTGTATCCTTATGCCGTTGACCACCCTCGTAGTTCTTCCGCCTTTAGGACCGTTCTCGATCCCAGGGCAAAAGAGTGTCCTATTTGTAGCCGCCCAATCTGAGTCAGACGCTACTGCTAGTTTTGGTCCGCCCCGGGTATTTTATTTCCCCGGTACCCGCCATATCTGACGGGCGTTCCCCTATCCGCCACCTGGGGAGGCGCCCAGTTGGGGATCTAGCAACCCCGCTGGGGTTGAACTATACACCCAACCACAAATTGAAAGAAGACTTAAAAGACAATGGCCAGAAGACCTAGTTAACTAGGAGAAAGTGGAGAACCGTCAAGGGACGGTACCCAACGCTTGCCATGAACCTTGCCTCATATTTACTCATTACTCTGTTAGTTATAGGAGTAGATTGTAAATTAGCAAATGAGTAAATAAAAAAAAAATATTATTTGGCAAAGATTGCAGTATCTTCTTAATTTGAAACGATTGCTTCACTGTGTACACTGACATTCCTTTGAGCTTCGTTTTCTTGAACGGCTACACATTTTCAATAAGATCAAGATCTGAGGACATTGCCGGCTATTCCATCGGAATGACGTTATTTTGTAGTTTTCACACACTGCACACTTTTTTCTAAGATGTTTAGGGATATTATCTTCTTGCAGCGGTCAACTCGTTTTGTCAGACCAAAACGGTGTTCACCAGTCTTCAGCAAGCATTATTGGTAGATGGTGCACATTTTCTCAGCGTTTATAATTTATTTATTATTGCGTTTACAGAAGCATCTCCAAACATGCACTTTTACAGGATGTTTTACTGTGCGCTGAAGAATCCTATTGCTCTTCGCTGTCCATGTTTCAGATAAGGAAGACCACGCGCAGAAAGGAGATTCGCCCGTGAAGATAACATTGTCTTAATTTTGATCCAAATTTTCCTTTGCACACGCCAGTCGTTTTTCCGCGTGCTTTTCTAATAAAGTTGATCGAATAGAATTTTTTACGCAGACGATTTCTAATCTTTCTTTGTTGTTGTGACGCGGGCGAGTCTTCTCTGGCAATCTTTATATTTAAATTATCAAAAAACCAATGCAGTAACTCACTGATCCTCTCAAAATAAATCGCCAATTCAATGTCTTTTAGACGTCTCTTTCTCAGACATAAAAAACCTCATACATTAGTAAAAATCGCAATTTTTCTTCAAAGTTTTAACAGTGATATATGCTTCTAAATAATAATAATGAATTATTTAAAAGTAAATGATCGTCCAGCGTACACTGCAATAAATTTGTTTACTTTCGATATATGCAATTGAAATGTGGTAACTTTATTTTAATTCGAAATGCACACGCCATCGCCAAACTAATAAATTGATAATAAATTTTATAACACCATTATGTGCCCATCGCATTATTTTAAAAAATAATCCTCAGATATAAATGACAAATCTGGCAGCATTGCGCAACGCAAGTGGGCATGCAAAGAATTAATTTAACAGGTACAGGAATAAAACTGAAATTGATGTGTTATATAACCATCGCAATCACATCTGAAGCTCGGTCAAAATAATTCATTTTAGGTGCGTATTGTTCAACTAACTGCAGCATTCTGTATGCGCCAGTATAAAAGTACACCATTGCAATATGCTGCACTAGTATTTGCTATTAGTTTTTGACACGCTGAAAGTTGGGAATTAGACCTTGACAATCCTTAAAAACTGTCGCTAGAATTTATTTAATAAATTCGTCTGAAGCCAATACTAAATTGTTTTCTTTTTAATTCAAATAAGGTCAGCATTCCCTTCTTTGATAGTTTTTCTGATTTTATATCGTTGCTTGTTGAAATCGGTTCGTTGTACCTAAAATTGAATGCACTTTTGAAGGCAAACAGTGGTAGCATTTCTCTGACAGCGAGCCAGCATCATCAAAAACTATAACAATGAATCACGTATTTCAAGGTTGATGCGAACTGAATGTGGGACAGTCATGCTTACAGAAAATTGACAATAACTATTTTAATTAGTTACTGCGCCATTTTAGACAACTGTTACATAAAAGCACGTAAGAGCAATAAAAAGTGTGATAATTCTGATGAACCAGAAACGCTCAACCATACGTGCTATCTCTTTAATTTTCTCTGTTTGAAGACAAAATATAGCAACGTATTTTTTATATGTGTGGAATCATAAATTTAAAATTACAAAAATATTAAATATCCATATTCTCTGCTTGTTTAATTCTCGGTCGCTTTAGCCTGTTCTATTTGTTTTCATTTTTTGATTGACATAATTATAATTTATATCTTGAACCAGACATGTAATGGGATTATATATCTTTGCTACGCCCATTCATTTACAAGTTCCATAACCATGCCATTAGCAATCTACGAACTGAACTACTCTTGCGTAATTTCTAGTTTCTCTCTGCATACATAACTCGGTGTATCGCACTGGAATAATCACACAGTTTGCGAAAATATGCAGACGCTTCAATTGCTCCGACTGTTGAAATAATTCAAAACACGAGCGAAGTCCAAAACTGTAAGCGGCCTTGAAGTTTGCCAGTACAAAAGCGAACCGACGCCTGCGTTTAATGGACATGCTAGGCGTTCCAGTGGATAATTTCCTAAAGTAGTTTTTGCTGGGTTCGTATGGGAACGGGGTATTAAGTTGAGACGATGACTGGAAGGCTTGAAAGGCGGCGATCTAAGGTTTCCTTTTGCAACCGGTCGTTAGCGTATCGCTTTGACATCTCGCCGAACAGGAGAGCGAACCGCAATTACTTACTGACACAGATGCTCGCTCGTTCGATTATACTCTTAAATGTCGAGTAATTTTTTACTTTTTTAACTAGAGGTTTTCTACATGCTATTAACCATTATATTTAGTCATATAAATCAAATTTTATTTAATTACTAATTAGGTAAAGAATATAAAAACTGAGAAATGCTCTGCTGCACAGTCTACTAAATAATAAAGAGGTCACTCTAATCTTGAAAAAATAACAATACAGTTCTTTTATTGAAGTATACATTATACGCTAGTGCGCGATCACCTAATATCAAAACCAATCACCTCCGTAACTGATTATAGTTTCGTTGTTTTTCCCCATACTTTCGACGAGGTTATCTGCATTATTATTTGGGAAAAATCGCCATATCTTTTTAGTTTGAAATGGCAGCTGCTTTGCCGTGTACACCGGCATTCCATCATAATGATGTTATTTTATTTTCACGCACGGCACGGTTTGCACCAATATTTAGGGTTATTGTCTTCTTCTAGCACCCAACTCGTTCTGTCGAAACCAAAACACTTTTCAGCAAACTTTAGCAAGCCATTCTGGTAATTAGTGCACATTTTTTCGGCGATTAAATTGTTTGTTAACAGAAAGAGCAACTTAAACCGCATTTATAGAAGCATTTCCAAAAAATGCACTTTTACAGGGCGTTCTACTGTGCTCTAAAGAATTCTGTTGCTCTTCGCTGACCACGTTTTCGATAAAGAAGACTATGTTCAAAAAAAGATTTGTCGGTGGAGAGAACATTGTCTCAATCTCCATCAAAATGCTTTTCTGATACTAAAGATTTTTTCAATTTCGATTAAAAAGAAACGTTTTATTTCACGCAGACGACCTCAGATCTTAATTAATTTTTCAGAGTTTTATTTAGACACAGCGAACGAAAGACCCGGCTTTTCTTCGAAGAGTCGCAAAATCGCTTTCTTTCTTCGTTGTGACACGAGCTATTTTCCTCTCCCGACCTCCAAATATCACTTTACCCACTTCTTAACAAATACCTCTAACTTTCGTACACATTTTGTAGTTGCTTTATACGTCAGTTTTGGCCCCTTTGCACGATTCACTTAAAACACTCGGTCGTATTGCTTCAGGAAGTTTACATTCATTCTAAAAAGAAATTTACGGCCATCAACAACACAATGTACCGGCAAACCATATGCGTCGTGAAAGAGCACGAAACAAAGACTCAAACGAATTAACATAAATGGCGCTGCGATATCTCCTTACCAAATAACAACGGTCATTCTCTTGTCGTACATATTGTAATTCACATTTTTAACTAAATTCGTCTCGCCACTTTTGAATCTTTAGTTTTTAAAAGTACATTAGTTGTATAACACAAATGATTATTTATAACAAAAGGTGGGCTTTACTTAAATAGCATATCAGATAATCTTTATTTAATTAAACGTTTTCATAAGGACCACTAACTTATATTTTGTGTTTATTTGTTACTTAAATTTTAATATTTCCGAATCTGTAGAAATTCTAAGCACAATTTCAATTATTTTTAGTGAAAATAATTGAGATGTTAAAAGTACTTTTTTTAAACATAAGTATAATTAAAAATGAAATTAATTTTGTAAAACAGCCTGCTAGAAGAGATCACTCATTTCGCTAATTTAGGTTATTTACTTTGGTTTTTGAATTGTTTAAGACGCCCCCACATGCTAAATAGTGTGAATTTTATGCATTACCAGAAATGGAAACCATTCTCGTTCGTGCACACATTCATTTAATTTATTACTTTACTTATACAGGCTAACACATCTAGAACTCTATTGTAATATCACGCAGCGTGTTTACATTCGGATTATTAAGAACATGCGAAATGGCTTGCCATCATGTGATGCTTGAATGTTTACGTCTACGACAAGCTGTAGTGTCACAGTTTAAAGAAAAAAATCTGTTATGTGTTTATCTGTACTCTGTCTTAACAAGTCTATACCAGAAAGCAATATGTAATTAACAAGACAACACTCAAAAACACCTAAACACCCTAAAAGTTATATTAAATCTAATTTTAATTTACTAAAAAATCACCATTGCCTAACTTTAATAACTTAAGTGTTCTATAATCGCTTACCAGAACAAATTACTTGAATTTATTCACTGATGCAAAGCAAGGAAAGGAGGAAAGGATGACAAAGGGAAAACTGCTATTAAGTAATTAGATGGCACTTTATAAATAGAACAACGCTTGCTTGTTGCGAAATAATTTACTAAAAATAAAACCAACTACTTGACACAATATTTGTGTCCTTGGCTTCTAAAACATTTCACATTAATGTTCTTAAACTTTTATGCATATAGAATACGGGTAAATTTATTTTTTTGATATTTGCTAATAACTATAGAAACATCCGCGCTGTAATCTTATCGAGCAGTAAACCCTTGTAATACGTACAATATATCATATTACAGAAGGTATTCTCTAAAACAGTATAATGAGTTTACCCACTTCAACAAAGCGCTTGTGTAGCTGCGCAATTGAGGTGCTTGGCTGCGGGTTCAATCTTGGAATCAGATGCCTTGAGCGTCTCCTACTCAGTCAGAATAGTTGAGTACTTGGGTTCATTTCAAACAAAGAGTGAACATACGAGAGCCCTAGCTTCTCAGTTTGCAGACCATAACCCCACACCGGGCGTAGAGCCCCGCTTTTAAGAAAAGTGCAGCATGCGCAAATTTTAGGAAATACCTTTTGGATTGGTTATTCTAATATACTCTAGGGTGTCGGGATGAAATATGAGAATATAAAATAATTTTAATGTACATATACGAAAAGAAACAAATAGTACCCTGCACCATTATATTAAATCATCGATATTTTAAAGTCTGCTAAAGTAATTTATCATTCATTTAATTAGACAAACACCTACACACCCAAGTTCGATCGTTGTTATTAAATTGACAATATCAATTTATATCAAAAAAAATTGTGGACTGCTAAAGGTCATTCGATTGTGTCCGAAGAGTGTCGACAAAGATTTTTAGCAACACGTTTGTACAGCCGCACGCTATGCAAATAGTGCAAAATTCTCTTAACACTCCACCTTTTATTCCTTCCGAGAGTTATAGGAGGCCATATATTGACAGTACTGATCGTGTATTGTTTTTCTTGTGTATCATCTAGGTTTTTAAAAACAGGTAAGCGAAACATACTCCAAGCAATTCTAACCTGTCCGAAAATATTTAAAAATACTAGTTATCATTTGAAGAAACTTTCAAAAACGGAATTAAAGATACTATTGCTACTTTGAGCAAAGTTTATTCTATTTAATAATTTGCTACGAAATGATTTGGCATCATGTCACAAAACTGAACCAAGGCAAAAGACGTCATGCACGTAAAAAAGAAAAATTATTTAAATATTTTGGTAATGTTGATATAAAAAGAAACAAAAGGCATTATATAAAAATAAATTGCTGAAGTGGCTTTGTTGTCATTTATATGAAACTCGCTAAGTCACCATACAACAAAAGTACCCTGAAAAATAGCTTCAACAGAGTCAACACATTTTTTAACCTTTTGGAAGCATCAGAATGCCCTTTCCAAAAAAGGCTTTTGGTTGGGGGCGTGTCCACTCCCGAACAGTCTAGATGACAGCGTCGCTGCTCGCTCTCTACCTGTCTTCCGCTTGAATCGATACTTTTTCTTCACGTCTGTTGTCAGGAGATCCGAGTAATAAGCTGCTTTGACTATTCTCGCATCCTTCAGAAAGTCTACATGGATAACCCCTTGCCAGTCCCAGAAGAACGTTGCCATCACTTTTCCTGCCAAACAGCTCCTCCGCGCTTTCTTGGGTTTGGGAGAACTGGTATGCCACCAGTCGCGTGATGACTGCTGCGACTCGGGAATGAAGTAATATAGACTTCAAAAATGCATCGCCTTCGTCTTCAAGCTGCTGTAGGAGACGACTGGACATGGGAACCATTTGTTCACGCCCGTCAAAGTGCGGGGTACCCACCGTGCATTCACCCTGGCGATAGTACAAGTGCTTTTTTACGATTCTAGACCACCAACACTTATGGACAGCATTGCTTCAAGTTCCTTGATAGTGCTAGACATATTCTCACTAATAAGCACGTCTACACGATCAATGTTTGGCTCGGTGACGAATGTTTGCGGCCGACGATCATGTGGTTCATTCTCCACGCGCTCTCTGTCTTCTCTGAAGCTCTTACACCACTCAAACATACGGGTCCGTAAGAGACACTCATCCCCATACTATTGTTGGAGTCTGTGGTGAATTTCAGCAGACGGGACGTTTTCTCCAACGAGAAATTTGATCACTCTAGCAACTCCCAAACAGGATATCATCTAATATTAATATCTGCTTCACTCTCTCACAAATATTTCTCTATTTTAATAAAACCCATATTTTAACTCACCGATTCTAACTTCTGGAAAACTACATTAATTTCCTTATCTTACTATCCTTAGTTATCATCCACTTCCGATTTTCTATTATCCTAGAATTCCCACTTGATCATACACTCTTTACATCTATAACGTTTAGTTATATAATCTTTTTTCTTGGTTTAATGTGTATTATAAAATTAGTTGTTCCTGCCACGATCTTCGAAACCTGATATTTTGTCCTCAATTCGAACCTCAGATTGTTTGCTTAAGCAAAATGAATTTCATTTCTTATTACTACATTTTCACAATTCTATATTAAAGTAAATAAGATCATTAACAAAAAACATTTAACCTAGCTGATAATTATAAGCCGTTGTAAACACAATAACCACAAACTTATGCGTATTTCAATCAGACTTCTACTCATTTTGCCGGCGCTCACTCGAAAAGTGCAAAATGCCACAGTAACGATTTGTAATTATAATTAAACTGCCATTTATATTAATAGTCGGGCTGTTATTAATATTTATAAAATTAGTAAGCATATAGCTAATTTAAATAATAACATATATCACAATCAAGCAACAATATCCAAAAATGTATAAAACTAGTTTGCACGAGGCTGACAAACACATAGAATGTTAAGGAATTCATGTTCCTACAAAAATAACTTAACAATAAAACTGATAATAGTGGTAAGAAAGCAGATAAGTTTTTAAGGTTATATAGGTATATGCAAACTTAGGTGCAAGGCAATATTAAAAAATTTTACCTTTTAAAGGCAAATTATTTAAACTTATGTTTTAATTCCACGTAGTCAAATATGAAACTGACAATAATTTATATAAATCACTTGAAGAAAATTTAGAAGACAACAAAAACATCCTTTCGTTTGAATTATTTGAAAATTATTTTCATAAGTGTGTTATTAACTGGAATTCAAAAGCAACAAGCAACTTAACTGTCATATCATCATAAAGTTGATGCATCTTTACTAAAGGTTGCGTTTTTAAAACTTTACATGATCAGATTTCTTTTTCCAAAATTTAATTGTGGATAATTTAAAAAAGAACAGTTGGATTACATATTTCACCAAGTATCAAAGCTAAAAATAAATTCACTTGATTTTAGATGCAGAGTGAGACACTAGTCTACTGCAGTCGTAAAATTAATGTAATAACTACATTTTATAGAGAAGAAATTGCAGCAATTTTAGAGAACCACAAAATACGAAAATATCCATATTTTGTATTTTTGTACATGAGAATTAAAAAACATATTGTAGCGTTAAAATAAATAACTAAAATTACGGCTACAAAATATTTATAATTACCACTGTATATTATCGTATGACTGTACGGATTTAATCGCTTGTTTTAATAAATTTATATTTTTTAACTTGTTCTTGGTTTTAAGCAGGGCCTGATTACGTTTTTTTGGCGCCCTAGGCTGGCAGTGACAAAAATAACTATACTTTCTAGCCTTAAAACTCATCTTCGTTTTCGAAGAATGTTTATGAAAGCTTCTAAAGTACGGTGTAATGACCTTTGCTGTGTCTATACATTCTCCTTGAAGCTTTTCACTTACTTATCGAAACCTTACAGGAACATTGTTCCAAATACATAACATTAATACTATTTTAAGACTCTTAAGTTTTCTCAATATTACATTTACTTTATACTGTGCGTTCTTAATCTGATTACTGTCATGGGTAATGTTTGTCAAAGCATCAAAAACTTACTGGTATGATTGTGTAATGCTTAACTAGCATCAGCAAGGATCTCCATCAAGTTGTCAACAGAATTTTTAAAAATAAGGAACCCTTTCTAAGGTAAGACTGCAATATCTCCCATCTTTTGTTAAGCTACTAAAAATAATTATAGATTTGGTGTTTTAAAGAAAATTTACTTTTTTATTCTAGCCTGAAGACCTATGTCGCACACAAACATATTGGTATGGTTGTCGTAATTCTGTCTCTTATAGTTATTTAGATCAAAACCTACAAAATATACGATCGTCATTATAGCATATGCCAACTCTTCGTTTTATTCACAGTTAAGAATAAACGTCAAAAATAGTTCAGCATTAGTCCCTGCAAGACACCACAAAAGCTAGTTGATCTGTGAGCGACACATCTGGTGTTGAGTTTACAATTGTAGAATAATAGTTCAACAACTAAGTGATACAAAATACTGTCTTTCAGATTTTTAAAGTCAGAGCCATCGTTTTGTTGGATACCAGTGTAGGCCACCAAATCACGAAGTTCATCATTTACATCAAGTGATATAATTCGGTTTACCCCTTCGAAAGCATTTCCAGAGCTCTGTGAGCTCAAAGCAATTTTGCAAATGCAGGCTTAAAGTACTGATTGTTGCAGTCGGCGATTGCTTTGCTGCGTGGAAAAAAGGTATTTAATTTTGGTATTTTTGTGATCACAGCATCCTACTGTTCAAGTTGCTTTTGGAGCCTTTTCTGAATTTTGCTCCCCATGTTTTTTTCAACAAATCTCGACGACATTTGCCACTGATTTTTTAGGTTTTATGGTAAATGAAATCTGAATTGAACGACGATATAATTCAAAACTAAACTTTATTTACAAGTGCTGCACTGTTGCACAATAGTTATAAACACAACGGTCAACTGTTACTACAACAACACTAATTTATTTGCACTGTTGTTCGGTGTATGACTTCTCCTATTCGACTGACGCGAATGACCATCTGCTCCGCCTCGCAGTTAATGATATGGTTCTAGAATGAATCCGAATGTTCTGGAATTTGAACTCAACGGCAGGCGATGATAATTATGGAAAGTTTCTGGATAATTGTTGTTATTTCTGTCACAATATAAATGTTTTTAAAAGTTTATTATACCTCGATGAAAGATGAATGTACGATTTTATAGTTTAATACTTCTAATCTATTCGCAGTTTCTCTGATTGAGCTTACTTTTTCATTTACTCAACTCAAAATTTTACGCCTCATAAATCCGGGCATCCTAGGCTGCAATTTACTCAGCCTATGGGGCAATCGGGCCCTGGCGGCAAGAAGCTATGCATCCAAGAAACAAGACTACCGAAAGCTTTCACGCGAGTTTTTGTTTTACAATCTAATGCTAAACAGCGTGCGATTAGCGTTGCGTTGTATAATAGGAAACTGGCGCGTAATTAAATATTCAAATTTCAAACATCCTCGCGTGTGAGCATTTCTTTGTAAAGTTCACTTTGTCTTGTCTTGTATCTTCCATATTTTACTCACAATCATAGCAACGCTGTACAAATTAGCACTACATATGTGTAGAAGGGTAACATAATCTCTCTCAAAAGTATAATATAAATAAAAAAGCTGCCACGCATTTTTTGTTTTACGACGTGCCATTAAAGGCGCGCTATTAAACACTTTTAATGCACGCCAATTTCTAAATATTTTTGCTTCCCTCGTTTGCAAATAATTGGCACTATCAGGCAATGCGCCTCAATGTCGGCCGGCCTTATCATTCCCAACTGCATTAATGCGCACTACGTGAATAGCAACAGGTTGCTAGAACGAACTTAACAATATATGTCAGTGTAACAAAGGAAAATGTGTCTAAATCCGGTTAAAACTGTGCTTATCAATGACGTAACCTGCCAAGCGCGCAGATTTTAATTAGTATAGTTAATTTAATGTATTTCGTTATTCTCATCGAACCGTAGTAGCATATTAACACACAATCCTGAGATATATTCGCTATTTATAGTATTTCATTGGGACCCAGTGAGTTTTCTACGACTGCTACATATCAAACTGCTTATGTAAAGGTTCCGGGCCAAATCTTCTGAAAGTGAATCTTGAATCTTTATTTTACGCAATTTATTGTTGATCTTTAATTTGATAACAAACTTTTTAAGACATGATTATTATATAACAGTTTTCTAAAGGTAACTTTTTTATTATAACAAAAGTATTACATATTTCATATGCCTTAACAGAATAGATCGAATTAGTTAGAAAAAAAAGATTTGCCGTTTTGTAGCAGTATAATAATGAAACGCAGGTAATGTTTGTTTTAAATTAAATTTACCCTTTTGTTTAGCTTTCCAATATAATGATCGGCTTTATGTTAGTATAACATAAAACGTCAACGTCGCTTTCGAAGCCTTGTTGTTACGTTTACACACATATATGGTAACAAAACGTGGTGTTTGCAGATATTTACAGGAAAAACGTTGTTGAGAAATTGTAGTCACGCTAAAGGTTGCACGACAAACTACATAAACAAAAACATGTAAAGAATTTTAGAACTGCATAATAAATATTTAAAATGATTATAAATCACAGAAATTTCAAATTAACCTATTTATATACCATAAAACAAAAATGATTAACAAAATTTTACAATCATAGTTAAGTACAGAAAGAAACCTTCTATACATAAGAAAACGACTAAAGTGTTTCGGACAGGACGGCGGAGCCTTACACACTATCAAGAAAAATATAAAATTTTATTGCTCACTCGTAAACAAACCTTTACTTTTTTAATTTTATAGTTTTTATAACAATACATCTGCGCACTAGCTATAAATCTTTGCCCATGTTGTTCACGATGAGTTAAAAATTGACGATGTTTTGTACTAAACGTTTGTTACTTTTCATCTGTAATCAGTCGGAGTTGTTACAGTGTTTTATTATGTTACATAAGGCCAGCCTTTTTGCGATTTTTGTAGTGTTTAAATGTGTTGCTTTATTTTTAATTTGTGATACCAAACGTAATTTTCCCTGCTTTTGTAAATTATGCATATATGTCAAGCATTGCAGGTGTTGCTTTGCCTTTTAACCACCTGTGATTATCCAAGAAAAGATGAAAAAGTTTTGGCAAAATTACGATTTCTAATTCGACACCTTTGCATTAATTAAAATGGCCAATTTGAATATGTATTGATCATTAAGTCATCAATTTATGACACCAGCAAGATTATAAAAGCGCGCGCCGCTTTGTCTCGGAATTTGGCGGGCCCATTAGACATCTAATTACCACGCGTCTAATTTGGCCGCGGTATCAGCATGGGTTGATATGTAAACGGTGACCTCGCGGATGATACGCGACTGCGCTGCTCACCTGTGCAGGTACTCTAACTGCCCAGCATTCGTATATTACCGGCCGCGGAGGTGGTCCACCTACCTTTGGTTCTTGCTCCATTAACATCGTAGTTTGCTGCAATTCACGGAACTGCACCCGGTGCGGAGCCTAAAAATTGACCGACCATCTCTAGCAGGACCGCGTGCGCGTGTGCCCGGTGAACTCGGTGAATCGTTTCCAAAGCCAAAGTTGCAGACACTCGGCAAATCGAAAATTGGTCATCACCAAGCAGCCCCGCAGCAATTGCGATCTGTAGCAACCGAGCACGTCAACGCGGAAACCCTCCGCCCTGTTTCCTGTTATCAACAAAGCGGCCCAAAATCGGCATTGTGCTGCCAAGGCGAACGTATTTCCGCGGCTCGAAAAAATGATCGCCCAAAAAAGTGGCATGCAAACGAAAGTGTGCGTTGTCGGTGCAATTAATTAGTGATTTTTGCGAAGTCCCGGTCTGTTGGTTTTGTTTCAAGGACCGTGCGCTCTGGTTCAATTTGCGACGATTAAAAAATTGCTAGGCTCAAACTATGCGTTACGGGAGATTCGGCGTCCGCAAAATAAAACATCGAGTGCATGGAAATTGTGTGACGTGAGCGTGAACAAAATCTGGCAAGATGTGTACCAGCTGCCCGATAAAGGATTGCAAGGAACAAGTAGACTTTATTACAACAGCTACCAGCCGTGGTGAGTTAACGCGATTTTATAAGCATAACTAAACCGACACCGGCTTTCCCAAATCAAAACCATCAATGTCAATTTGCGTAAAATAAGTGGCCTTGCTTCAAAAGATATAGTTATGTAAAGAAATAAACAGTGGACTGCACTATCATTAATTCATATATTCAAATCGTGCGCGAGCTTGTTTTTCAATAACTTTATTGTTTATCGTTTGCATTTAGCCTGGCTGTACTTGGCTAATTTAGCTTATCTGTCGTGTTATAAATAGAAAAACCATCGAGTAAAATCAAGAGTAGATTCTAGAGTCGTGCCTGCAAACATCTCGCCATCATTTACTTAAGCCTGTTAATTCTCACCTACAAATCAAGCTGATAAGATAATGTAGACGCGCGTGTTGTCAAGTCGCATTTGCTTACTATACGCCAATTTTTTCACTAAATTCTGCTGTAGCAAGGCTCATCTAACAACGCCGGCAAAGCATAAAATTACGGAGAAACTTAAAGTATCGGGGTTTACCGTTGAAGCAAACGAGTTATCGGGTAATTAAAATAAAAAACCGCAGTATCTTAAATAGGCAGCACAGAAAAATAAGTTCCAAGGAATAGCGCAAAAGATAACGTTGTTTGTCTTTTACAGCACGCTGTAGGACAATAAAGCATTTAGGAGACTGCTAGTGAAACATATAAATAAAATCGCAAGACAATAATTCGCACTAAAATTAATCTTGATAGTCTGGCTGCAAAATGTAGTTGATCCTTGACTTTTTATTACAACAGCTTTTTAGCGTATTTGTCACTAATATATGGTTATGGTGCTATTTCTGTTTATTTATACAAACGCATATGCAAATACCAAAACTGTTCTAAAATTAAACCAAAAGTTCATTCTCACTACGCCACATTAAAAACTATCATGCAGTTTAATTGTAACCAGTAACGTTTAAACAGAAACATTTTTAACTCTCATACATTTAAATGTTTTTATTATTTTTCCAATTTAATTTTTCACAAAACTTATTTGGAATATTATTAGCTAAATTCTCTAATACAACACCAGTAACATTTTCAAAATTATATCTTACGTGGTAAACATCAAAAATTTCCGGCCTAACTATTTAAACAAAATGGCAGTAGTGTCGCATAGCGCAGTATTTGGTTGAACGTTCGTAAAAATTTCAGCAGTCGATTTGTCTCAGTCACTTGGTACGGCCTTCAAGTTCGACTGTAAAGGAACGGGCAAAACAATTTCGTTTGGGCCGAGAAAGCATCAAAGAGGAACCACGTGCATGTCGGCCACTTAAAGTTATTTTAGAAGAAAACTTCGCCCTCGTCGAGTGTGAGGTGCTACAAGATATGAGTTTTATCAGCAAGCCTAGGGATTTCCGATACGATGAGCACTTCCATATGAATAAGATTAGTACCAGATGAGTACCCCGACTTTTGTTAGCCGTTCAAAAACAACATATGTGACTTGTTGCAGGAGGTGAAAACGTGATTCTGTAATATGATCCCCTAACAAAAAGAGACAATTTTATTAACTAATTTTAATGAGCACAGTGGTAACCACAAAGTATTACGCAGGCTTACTGCATAAACTGCTCGACATTATTAAGGAAAAGATAAATGGCATGCTAAGACTAACTGTCCGCCTTCTGTACAACAACGTTCCTGCTCATAAACTTAAAGTCGTTAGTTACTACTGTCTATTTTCAAATCTGAAAAAAAACTTTTCAGGTGGAAAATTTAACAACCGTAAATAGCTGCAGGAGGCTGTCTTTCAGCATTTTGCAGATAAAACTTTAGAAAAACTTTCCAGGCGTATTAAAATGTTAATTTTGAGATGTAATAAATGTATTTAAATACACGAAGATTATATTTAAAAATAACTATATTGTCTTATTTCTATCACTATCACTTACTTGTACTTTACTTCCATTCAGTTTTTTCTACAATTTTAACTGGGTACTGAAACATCGTGTAAACATAAACTATCTAAAAACACTGTTTCCTTAAATTGTATACGTATACAACAAAAATTTTGCTTATAAATATGGTTTAGTTTCATGTGAATTTGATTATGTGTTAATAATTACGTCTTTAAATAACAACTCTATGAATAGACAAATTAAAGAGAACAATAAAACATATTTTCTAACAGCTTGCTTGCTTCGCCAGGAAAACCCGATTTGCAATAAAAAAAGCTCGATTGGATGCTTGTTTTAGCGGTTAATGATTCGCGGCAGCGAAACAATAAATTTTTTAATAATGCTGCTGTATTTGTGGGTTTACATTATAATGCATATTTAAAAGCTCGTTCTATGGAATCTTTGAATTAATTAACAATACTCATCAGTTTTGGTTGTTACTTAAGAGCTGCCTCGGCCAACTCTGGCATCTTTTCTGTTAAGAATTAGTAGTGTGTTTCTAACAAGTTAACGTAGTCATATTATTGTGTGTAAATTGGAAAATATAACAAAGAAGTAATAACAAAAGTTTACACAAATCATATTGTACTCATTCAATTTTTTATTTTGTAGTTCACAAATATTGTTTAACCAAAATTGGTAGACTATTTTTCTTCTTTAATCAGTATCCAGATCACGTACGAATTGCTTACTAGTTAAAATCTTTCTACATACAACGTTTGCACTTAAAAATGTAAATTTTTCGTGTGTAACTGTGCAAGTTCACGAATTTCAAGATACTTGTAAAATCCGAGTTGTATTTAATATGTTCTGCTGTCATTACTATTTTATTATTTTATTCTTACTGCAGAAATAGATTTTCTTATTTATATAATAGTTTATGGACACTGTAATATATTGTTACTGAGATTTTGTGTTTGAAAATTAGTATTAATTGTAGTATAATTTTTAAAATTAACCGATTTAAAAATTAGAATCTGTTTTAACAATTTTAAATCTTATCAATACAAAAGAACACTGAAATGATTTGCAACAAATTGAAGAAACAACTGAGTCAGTTTAGTATATGTATGACAAGAAAGTGACCATCATAATTCGGTAAGGAGGCGCCGCGGCGCCATCTATTTTAATTTGTTTGAATCTTTATTTCGACTATAGTTGTCCACATGGTATTCGTTATCGTTACAATGAGTGCGAAATTCCTGAAATGGTACAAGGCAGTGTATTTAATTAATCAAGCGAAAGAACCGAAACTGCCGTATAAAGCGGCTGCGAAATATGCACAGGAGTCGGACGCATTTGTTAGGAAATGGGTAAAGCGGTATCTAAAGCCTGGGGATGTAGATGATTTGCCGGAGAATGATAAAGAGATTTCACGTTTTTTTGAAGACAAACCAAACCTTTTGCTGTGCTGTGTCTAAATGAAATTCGGCGAAAAAGAAATTTATGTCTATCTAAATCCATGGAAAAATGTTTCTTTTCAACTTTGAAGAAACCGTTATCAGAAAAGCCGGAAAAAGCACTGGCGTCTATTGAGGTTTAAAAAAATGCTTGGTTCTGACAGAACAAGTTGGGTGCTACAGGAAAACATCGCAATAAATCTGTGCAATACGTAGAATACGTCACTAGAAATGTCCCCAGACGTTAATCCAGTAAAAATGTGTGGTCATACATGAAAGTGAAGCTCAACAAAAATGTAGTGTACAAGGTTAAGTAGTTATCATTTCAAATTAAACAGGTATGAAGATTTTTGCCAGATGATTATGAAGGAAACCTTGTCGAAAGCATGGAAAAATGTGTAAAGCTATAATCAGTAATGGAGGTGATATTATCAGATATTAGGTTATTGCGCAATAGTTCATATTTCATATTTCAATTTAAAAAAAAGTTTATCTAGTTTTTCAAGATTACAGCGGTCACTTTATTGTTGAACAAACTACTGAAAAAAACTGTAAATAATTTATAAAAAAATAAGGTCTTAACATCTAAGTCCATCAACTAATCAAGCTTATCAATTCTTGGTTCCTTTCAAAACAATTTGAAATACCTTCAAGAATATCTTCATTTGAAAAGTGTTGTTCACAAACAAATCAGTGCATATTAAGAATAGGAAAGACGCTCTACTGCTTAAAAATGCTCAGTTTAGCGTACTTCAATAGTATTGAACCAGCACTTTTGAATGATACTATGAAGGCAGCTCGTTATGCTAGACTTTTAGAAGAATTTATTCCTCTTATTCAAGGGCTCTGATAATTTCAATAACTTATTTTTTGTACTAAGATAGAACTGACTATGTTGTTTGTTACCCGTCATTTCAATAACGTGATTTCCATTTCTTACGCAGGCAGCAAATACAGAAATCTTTTTTTTTTGAAACTATAACAAACACTTTTTTATAAGTGCATATTGCAATGTATTTAGTTCATTTATATTAAACAAACAAGTTTATTTATGAAGTCTTATAGATTGAAGTCCAGATCGTTTGAATAAAACTGATTGATGTTGTTTTACGTAATAGAAGGTTTGCTAGTGTGTGGTTGTGGTTTTTTCCAGACTTGTTAGTAAAAAAAGAAACACGTTAAGACGCCAGTCCTTTTGATTACCGGACACTCCTTAATAACCCCACACAAGAAAAACGATCTTGTTTCTCATGGAAAGTTTCGTAAAACCATCTCGTCGCTTTAAAATCAGCTTAGGGCAGCTTCAGATGTTTTGAATGCGTTGACAGCTACGAATTGTCCAGCAAAATAAATTTAATCTGTTCTGCTCTTGTTTTTTGTGGCAGTTTTTAATATATTTGGTAGATATTTCTGTTAGAGTACTGATATCATGTCTTGGTTTTATTCTTTGAGCGGCTTTTTATTCCAGATCAAATTACTGTTTTAATTATTTTTACGTAACAGTGTGATACTAGTGTTCATTAAATTTGTGTATTCCGCTTTTATTTTATAATTACACAAAATATTTTACATTATATATTTTAGAGACAACTGTTTTGATTAAATAAGTCATAGCAGCCCTACATATGTTGCGGAGAACCATTATATCGGCTTACAAATAATGAATTTCATTCTTTAGGAACCATGAAACCTATTCTGCTACATCTACGCAACAGGAACGCAGATTAAGACACAACAATGCCTGTAGGAAAACTTCGCAATAATCTCAATGTCAAGGCAGTTATTAATGTGTGACTAATTTGCTTATTGTTTTATCTCAGACCTGCAGATGCGGTTTCTTGCTGTTTGGTCTCTTTTTAAAGAACAGCCGGTCGTTTATCGAACGGATGGCAGAACAATTATTTTCTTTCAGTAAAATACTGTGGACGAATGTGTAAATGATAAAACTGAATTATTCTAAAATGCATTTCCGAAAAGAAATATTGCTATTCCGCTGCTTACAGCACGGAAATTAATTACTCGATTTGCATACTCCACATTCTGAGTGAAACATACTTCGGCTACTCACTTAGTGCCCCCAGCTCCTTTGCAAGTGCGTAGTATTTATTTTTTATCCTTTTCACTTGTGCAACCTGTTCCAGAATACCGACGTTCACTGCACTGAAAGGATCTGGCACGTGATGAAAGCATGGGGAATACCTGTTCAGGTTATGTTGACGTCATGTGCGATCGTTGGTTCTGTGTGCACAACTTTCCTCATTAGCTGCACCGATATTTGCTAAATGTTTTGATTGGAATTCAACGCTGCACCTGAGCGACGTCCTGAAAATGCCATCTTGTTATTTATGTTCTTTAATTATTTACATTATACAACTGAAGGTCAATAACAATTTTGTTATAGGCCTTGTTTGGTATAACTGTACCATTTAATTAATGCAGACTGTACAACATCTACATTGATTAAACAGTCGATTAATTTGAAGCACTGGCTATGTAAAACAGGCAACTTGCTCTTGATGGGTATAATTATGCAAGGCAACTTTCTAACCGTAAAAACAAATATGTGGAAATTCTCTGGATCCTTAAAATATTTAACAAATTTAATATAAAAACCTCCTATCTTTTCCATTTAATAACTCATACAATACAATGCAATAGACCTAAAAATTGCTAAATCAAGTTTACTACTAAACAAACCCACGTGCATCTTAAACGGTCTAGACTTGAATCGAGACCGCAATTACGTCAAAATTGGACATACTTAAATGTTGCCATTTAATTGAGATTTGCTGAACTGATTAAGTCAAATTAAATGAACTGAAACAAAGTTAGCAGTTAGCCTTTCTGAGCTCATCTAATGATATATATGATCAAAACAATACCTCATATTTCCATTACAGGTACTTCGCGGAGTTTTTAGTAATGCGACTAATCGTTGAAGTACTAAGTTAGCATAAACTTGAAATTATGATTACTTATTTTACAGTTTAAAAACAGTTATACAATCCGACATGGCGATCAGAAAACAATTTTTTATTTATTGTGTTTAATCCAACTTTAAGCATAAGATAACTAATGAATAACATAACTACTAAAAATTTAAAAATAAAATTATGATTTTTAAAATATTTCTAACAACAGTATGAAAAATATATAAATATGTTGCAGAAGTTATACTTCATATTTATTCCAACTAAAAATAATGATAGCATTCAATTTTAATCACGGATAGAGTTCTAAAAAAACACTAAACTAATTACAATGAATGAATGTTTGTACTCAGATTTTTAAATAAAATCTAATATAACCTTTGTTTCGATATACTGTGTAAAACTGTAGAAGCAACACAGTATCTATACCATCACATAGAAACTGTTTTAGATGGCTATATATAATGTAAACGTGACATTGCGTCCTCTTTAATCTTGAAAAAATGTTAAAATTATTGTTATTTTAGTAAATAAATTTTGGCAACAAATACCTTACAACACAATATCCATCTGAAAAATTACTTACATTAAGGTTGAAATGGTTTTATAATAATAATAATTATTATTATAGAAACACAACAATTAAACAAAAAATGTATTTTTAAACAATATAACTATATCATTTATATCATACAAATTGCTTTATATAAAATTACAATAGGAAAAAGGGCTATTGGTATCACTTATATCAAAAATGTATTAGTTATTTCAGATGTTACATGAAAAATATATTACATTGAATATTTCTGTTATATCTCTAATGATGCAAATTGGACTTCAAACAGATTTTTTCTGAATGAAATACAAAACATTGGGACAACTCAAATTTTATTTCTATCAGCTGAAAGTATAGACTTAACACTTATGCGTGAAATATGATGTTGGCCAAATGCGACACGCGATTATTTTTTTAGGGAAGTTTTCAACGATGCTCATAAATGCGTCTCTATTTCAGCAATTACACGTCTGATGTTCTATTTTAGATAAGGAATTGTAGCATTTTTTAAATAGCCTTAGTTTCAAGACCGTGGTGGCTACTCGATATCATGCTCTGCGAGATAATATAACCAAGAAAATTTAGTTTAAAGCAAAGCGAGTCCTTCCCGTGCTGTATGACATGTGACTCCACGATGTCCACATGTCATTTCAGTTCAACTAGTTGATTTCATTGAAAAAGTTGTTAAGCATCTCACGATAACGTACACAATTGCCAGTTGTAGCCTCAAAAAAGTAAGAGACAATGATTCCTGCAACTCATCACGACACCAAACAATAAATTTTTGAGTATACCACTTGGATTTCCATTACCTTATATGTAAATATTGATATAAATAAATATGAAATAAACAAAAAATGCACAAGAAAAACTAAGATTATTTACATTAAAATTAGCACAATTAAAGTATTAAGAATCATATTATGCATGCAGCTCTCATCAGCAGTCACGACTTTCTCGAGATAGTGTCTAAACTTGGTGCAGGTCAACACAACTTTTAATTATCGATATGTGTCATTACCTCTATGATTAAGGTGTCCTTAGTGTTATACTAACTCTCATTGATCTTCGCTTCGCATACCCCACACGTAGTAGTCAAGCGAACTGAGTCGATAGTAATCTTCAGATTTTCCTTGAAAAATTAAGACGTCATGACATAACTTTTGCTACTCACAAGCTCCAGCACCCTCCCAGAGACAGAAAATTATATACGCGTGATTTTAGAGAGATTTTGGCAGATGCAACAGTCATTTTCGCGATCCAATTTCCAGTCCTGTGTTTTTGCCCAAAAACAATCTCATTTAACAGTCCTTGGGCCTGTTTATCTTGTTCTTCTCAGTTAATAATTGGCGGTTCCTCAGGACAAAGACTTGTAGTACAGGTCCCAGTGCACTGCTAGACTGGCCGTCAAGCTCGTCACGCCTATTTTTTTCCCGGATCGGTCATGCTCCGCCCCAGATCCTGATCGATATTCTCTTTCAATTTGCAGGCGAATGTACCACTTGTTTTCTGTTCAGATCGCTTGTTGCGCCTTTACATATCAGCAGTTACTTCTTCCTGGAGCTCAGATTCCTGGATATGCAAGTTCGATGTGCTGTGCAAGAAAAGGCAATATATATTCGGGAAACCAATCCTGAAACCAAAAGATTTCCAGACACACCCTGTAAAGGACCTGTATTTGCTGATTCAGGGGACGTCAGTTACAGATACGTTGTGAATTCATCTTATTAGGTAATCACAATAAACCACAGGCTGCAGTGAACATCGATCCATTAAGGAAGACATACCCTAGCGCAAAAAAAATCTAAAAACCCTACATATTAAACTAAACATTTAGTTATCGTCTAGATTATTGTTCTATGCCTTTAACCAATCGTAAGCCGTAAAAATTATACATATCAAATACAACATAAAAAAGGAAAGCGAAACAAATCTCACCATTAAAACCTTACAACTGAATACAGTATATATATATTTTTTAAAATTAAAGACATAAATGATTCATCCACCTTATTTCAAAAATTATAAATTTTTTAACTTTCTGCGTACTTTGGAACAATGAGCGATAAGTTACTTTACTGATTTTATATTGGGTATCTATTTGTTTCATTCTATTTGTAATATATTAATCATACAAAAATTAAGTACAAAAGTAAATTAACGGACAACATTTTCAGGACCCTGTATGTTTTAACATAGCGTGGCACTATCCGCCTATTATGATCAGGTACATCAAAAATATTTTCATTATACATACTAAAATTTTCTTAAAATGAAATTACGAAAAATCCATCTTACGAGATATTTAAAGCTGTAATTAGTAAAAAATGTTCCCTAACAAGGTCCTTTACTGTGGAGGAACCATCAAATGATGGATGTCATAGCCTTGCTTGAATAACGATAACACATTAAAGTTTCATTTATACAATAAAAGCGTGCACTAAATCCTGTAGGAGACAGTCAACAATCTTAGAAATACTTTTTTATCATTAAGACTGAAGTTTTTAGGGTACAGCGTCTCAAAGCGAATGCACCAGACTCCGTTTCTCTTTCCTAATGGTCACCCCTAGGTTTTTAACCCCAATTCTGTGTATTACAAATTGTTTTCTATATTATTTTGATGTGATCTACAACTAAAGGCTTTTTATTTCACCAATTATGAATTGAAAATGACGAGTTCTGGCACAATGAATGCATTATGTAATATAACTGATGATAGGCAAAACTGAAAATTACATAACCCTGCACTATCTTTTCTCGTTTCACTAATTTTACTAAAAACAGCAATTCGTTTCTTTTTATAAAATATGTTGTCTTAATTAGAACTTGTATTCAGTTTTTTTATGAAGTCTATTCTATTAATTTTGACTTCTGCTTTCTTTAAAAAAAATGTTCGTGTATCTGTTGCATTTTTGTTGTTGCTCGGTTTGTCATTTGACTTTAAAGTTGTGCTTTTTTATTATGTCCACTTTTTGTTCTACATTGTCGTTCAATATTGTAGCTATTAGAATATCTTAGAAAGCACAGTTTGGATCTGTGATTTTTATTTTTGTTTTGCTTCTCTAATTTTGAGGAATACTTTACAACTAGGTGTATTTTAAACTATTGTTATAGCTAAAATCTATATTTATAAGTATTTAAAAATACTGACACAAATGTGCAATAGTAGATAATATTAAATATTTTCGAGAGACAAATATGCAGTTTTCATACTTTACTAGATTCACCATAACTGTACAAAAGCAAATTAATGCAAGAGAGATAAGTATTTCTTTTTGAATCGATCTTTTTAGAACTAACTTAATATGTTAACAGTTGTGTGTTTAGGTGCATAGGTATCCTTTTACGATATTAATTATCTTTGCTGTAAGTCCACATATAGTCGTGTAAATAAATAGATTACTCAGTATCAACAGGGTTAACAGTTTTATCTGAAACCAATTCGATTATTTTATCTAATTAATTTAACATTCTTGACACAGAAAATAAACCCAAATAAGCAGTGTACATTGAAAACACACATTATTTTGCACTTACTCTTCTGCACGTTTAAATGCAACTACATTAATAGAAGATATACTGACATTGCTTCCCAGCTTTGAATACAGCTTTGAAGCTCGGCGCATCTAACACAAGCATGGCATATTGAATAGTTACTATTACATTTTTATACACAATAATAAAAAGGTCCAGTAATTTTAGAAATAAAAATTAAAATAGTGTCCGCCATTGGCAAATAACACACTTTTTTATCTTGCCATAGTCGTACTACGTGCTTATATGAAAAACAATTATATGTAATTAAAAATATATTTTTTGCGGAATTCTTTGCCCGTCCTCTATTTGAATATTGATACATGCATTATTTATCGAAGCAGACACGATCTTAAAAACACCACAATGACTCGATGTAAATATTTCAAATAGCTGATTGTCTCTGGTTACTAAAACACAAGCACCAGCGCTTGTAGTTTAGGAATTCGATACATTACGTATACTGCTTACTGATAAGGAGCGACAATAATTTCCGATAAAGCCAATTCGGCCTCGCATACCGTTCTGGATTATTGGCGGCTTCCTTTTCAAACCTGATGACGCTTGTGCGTGCTGTTTGCGCTTGTTCACTCAAACTTGTTATTATAGAGTGTAATAGTCGCATCCGAAGTTACGCGTTTTAATTATACACTATGTCACCTACATGTTTTTGACGCAACTATTTTTAAATATATTTAAATTCATTTCATTAACAAGCAAATACTGTAATTGTAATTTTATAGTTATATATTACTAATGCATGTATTTTTAAATTTTTGTATTCGTGATATGGATTGATGATGCATTTTTATTGGAATTTAATGTGCACCAGATAATTCCTCTTAAAAATAATAACCGGTATACGTTTTGAACTCAACTACACAGTGTATAGCAATAAAAAGTGGTGTGTTATACTTTGTATCACGAGATCAAAGCAACTTTTTTAAATAAGAAGCAGAGCCTGACTGGCATGCTACGTTATTATTAATTCTGTACCCCAAATGTAAAGCATCATGGCTGCACTTCACAATATTTTACAAAAAAGGCGTTATAGAACGTTAAAACTACAGTTATAGACTACAGTTAAATTTATTTTTTAATTCTTGTATTTACTATTGTTAAAAGTTCACCGAATAAAGATAATGAGATAATGATGGAAGTACTCTAGTACCCTTTTTAAAAGTGTCTACATGTCTCATTGTCTGGGAAAAGCTTTCAGCCTAGCTTGCTACTTGTCTTGTGTCCCTCTTTATTGGCTACCATTTTAAAGGTTCTATCAGAAAAAGAAGTCTTTTAATAGAAAATTTCCTCTCCTCTTCTCAGTTACAGCTGTACTACCTCACTGAGTTTAAAGTATTCTTGCTATGTATTCTTTTTTCGATTAATTAAGTAAATTTCCCCTTTCATACAAAAAAATCCCTGGAATTTACACTAATGGATGAATTTCTGCCAATCCTAGGGGTCGTCGTGGTGGTCGAATCCTCTATTCTCTTTTTTGCACTCTCATTCACCGAGTAAACTCCATTTACCTCCATATGGGTGTGCTCTCTGAAAAGAAAATTATTGTTGGTTATTTTTAATAAAGGTAGTATTCCCAGTAACCAAAGGAAGTTCGCCACGCTAGTAAAATTTTTGTTTTGTTCCCCACAATTATCTAACTAGATAGTCTGCTCTACGGTGCCACTTGTTATGTAGTTTAGTATCCACTTCAAAACACCTCGTGCTCCGACCGTTTCATTCTATATGGAGCAGTGGTGCATTTTCTTTTCTATGCAAACTTTAATGTACAACTACTATAATGGCTTTTGACGGCTGGGAAACTTTTTATAGGTTTAGGAATATCTTCTGGTATTTTATTTGCTTGCTGCTTTCTTCCTCTCTAATTAGACAGTATTAAGCCCCCTTTAACTTTTTTACCGATGCCTAGTGTATTTAAAAAAAGTTTTAAACATTTATATCTCACTAATACTTCTAATGACAAAGATCTGCATGGCACTCAGAGCCAGTTTAGCCCTAAACTAGTTGCCAAAATTATGGAGACTTACCAAAGTGGTATTTATACCAAAGCCTGGTCGGGCCCACCATTTACAGGCAAAGTGTTACAGACCAATTAGTCTTATGTCTCTTTTGCTTAAGACGTTGTAAAAACTGCTTGATAAGCACATTAGGAGAGGTATATTGGCACACCAGGCACTATATGAGAACCAATTTGCCTATCAAGCTGATCTCTCAACTGAAACAGCACTTCACTACCTCACCTGGAGGGTAGAGAAAATGCTAGACAACAAAGAGATCCTTCTATGTGCCTTTTTGGACATAGAAGGGGCCTTTGACAATACGTCTTTCAACTCCATAACCTCAGTCCTGAGATGGCGTGGCCTGGAGGAGACCTGCTGCAAGTGGATAGACTGCATGCTCAAAGGAAGGATGGTCCAGGTAGCGGGGGGTGTCCTCAGGAAAGAGTTCTCTCCCCCATGCTATAGAACCTGGTAATGGATAGACTTTTAAAGAACTTAAAAGACAAAGAATTCTCTTCTGTAGGTTACGCCGATGACCTAGTTGTCTTGATGGAAGGGAATTTTGTAGGCACGATCAGAGAACGTATGCAGAGGGCTCTGAACGTGGTAACTAAATGGACTGAATAGGAACGCCTCAAGGTTAGTCCAGTAAAAACCAAAATTATACTCTTTATGCAAAGAAAAAAATTAGAGGCGCTTACACCTCTTTCCCTTGGCAAAATGAAATCACCATATATAGGAGTCGTTTTCGATTCTAAACTTATTTGGAACCGTCATATTGAGAAAGTGGTCGACAAATCGGTAACAACTCTAGCAGTTGTCAGACGGATGTACGACAAGTCGTGGGTTCTAAAACCAGGAATGGTGCACTGGTTGTACACCAGAGTGGTTAGACCTTCTCTTACATACCCAACTTTGATCTGGTGGCTTAAAGTCAGACAAGAAACCACCAAACTAAAACTAAGCAAGATACAAAGACTTGTCTGTTTGGGCATTACAGGGGCGATGAGAACCACGCCCACTGCTGTAATGGAGACTCTTCTAGACCTCCCACCTCTGTACATAATAATTAGGAGAAGGCAATATTGAGTCGCTACAGGCTGTATCATTCACTGTACAAGACACACACGAGTACAGGTCATACAAGAATAATTGATAATCTGGGGGGCCCTCTGTTTGAAATGAGGACGGACCACATGACCTCAGAAATATGTGACGACACTCTATTCGAGACGATCATGCAGGATCGAGATAGGAGCAAGACTTTTAGACAGGCAATTGCACCTGGTAGCCTAATCCGGTACGCAGATGGTTCTAAAGCCGAGCTGGGTACCGGAGATATATGCTGAGGCTCCCAGGGTAGAGCTAAGCTTTCCCCTGGGTCAGCACACTTCTGTCTTTCAGACTGAAATATACGTTATGCTATAGTGTGTGCGCGAAAACGGTAAGAGGGCTTACAGGAGCAAGCGGATCTATATTATATCAGACAGCCAGGCAGCTTTAAAGGCTTTATCAAGCACAAAAGCATCATCTAGATGGCAGAACACTGGCAGGCAGAACACAACACGCTGAAACTGTTATGGGCACCTGGGCATTGCGGTACCTACGGCAATGAGAAAGTCGATGAATTGACCAGGCAGGGATCTAGTGAGGCTTATATAGCCCAGAACCTGCTTTAGGAATTTCACAAAGTGCTGCCCAAAGCTTTATTAAGGAGAAGATACGCACTCATCATCAAATGTACTGGAAGAACCAACCAGGACATTATTTTAGCAAAACCTTCAATAAGGGACCTTGCCAAAAGAGAGCTGCAGAACTCCTTAACCTAAGTAGACCACAGATAAGATAACCATAGGGTTTCTTACAGGACATGCGACTGTAAAAGAATACCTCTGGAAAATTGGCAAATTCAATGGTGACCTTGCATACAGACTTTGTAGCAAGGAACCAGAAACAGCCTTACATATCCTATGCAAGTTCGATACGCTGTGCAGGAAAAGGCAACATATATTCGGGAAACCAATCCTGGAACCGGAATATTTCCAGACACACCCTGTAAAGAACCTGTATCTGCTGATTGAGGGGACATCAATTACGGATTGGTTGTAAATTTACTTTATTAGGACAATCACAATAAGCCAAAGGCTGCAGTGGACATGGATCCATTAAGGAAGACATACCCTAAGCGCAAAAAAAAATCTTACCCCGTGCACTTTTTAAAACGCAGAAAGCTAACTAACGTTTATAATAGTTACCGTTTCTCTATGAAAATTATTAAAGATATTGTGCCTGGCACTTGCATCGGTATTCTCTGTGCGCTTCTGGGTACATGATAGGTTGTGAGCCGACACAAGAACTTCTTGAGAACACCATAGCCGTGAGGTAAAGGCCTTGATCTGCCACACTGGCGCGCGTCGGTCCTGGATTCAACTTCCAGATCAATAACGGTAGCATATTCTCCGGCCATCATACAAAAAAATTTTAGCGGTCGTGAAGTACATTCTCCTGAATGAGCGAGTTAGAGTAGCCACCTACTTTAGAAACAAGCTAGTCTACATAAAAGAAAAAGAAGAATTTCTTTTAGTTTGGTATTCCTTTCCTGCTTCTTTATTTTCCTTCCAAAGCTTTATATTAAATTTTCTGTTTTATCTCCTCATAGTTTCAATGTCATTATTGTTATTTGGATCGGAGACTTACAAGCACTAGACTTTGCGTTCCATGTAGTGTGCTACCAGCAGGTTCTTCTTGTTCGGTAGTGCTCACAGTTTTCGAAGTATCAGGATTCTGATCTGAATCATACTCAGATATATCATCATTACTTTGTTTTAAAAAGGTTAAAAATTTAGAAACTATTACTAGTATATGGAATGCTTACATCTGTTGCAGAAACTATTAAGATTCTAGTAGAACAGGGACCAGAAACTAGATCTTGGAAAACATCCATAATGTACTTTTATTATTTCTTATTCTGTGGTATTCGGGGTTTTAGAAAAATTATTTTGTTCTAGGATAATTGCATTAATCTCGAGACAATAAAAATTATAACAAACCAGTACATAATATTATAATATAAACATAGATTTAGAAATACTTCCCTCTCTCTGGTGCAGCGGATAAAAACAAAGTAACTACTAATTTACTTCTTAAACTCATTATTCCTTTTTTTTCATTAATTGTAGTAATCATGAGATAATAATTAAAGAACACGGTTTTATTACTTATCGTACAAACAAAATATAACCTACTCAGTACAACTTTACTTTCCTAGTGTTGCTAAGAGGCAAATATGTCGTAAGTGCGAGCATTTCTGACTGAAGTGGGAGGTAAACAATCGTTAACAATGTTAAGATTGTTTACCTTCCAAGTAGCTAGCAATATGACTGTTTAAAGTCATCGTTTTTAACCTTTCTTTCATACCTAAGTATGCTATTTACAAGTAGAATATATAATCTTCGAGTTAGCTGCTACACTAACACAAAAATCACTAGTGTGATAATTGCGACACACACACAATTATCTCCTGGGCGCAGAACTTAAACTTTTTATGCTAATTAAAAATAAGACTGTGATGCAAATAACAAAACTTTAGAACCGTGCTTTGTGTATGAATACGAAATATTGTTTTTGCCTACAAAAGAAGCTTATTGATTGCTTCTGGAAGAATATATGCGCCTTTTGACTATATTTTAATTAATCACCAATTAGCTGAAGTAGAAATTACCAAAGTATTATTCAGAAAACTGATGAAAGCGTCCTTGCAATACCTCTTCGGCTAATTATAAATTCAACAAACACGAAAGTGGTGCCGGAATTTCTCTTAGCGTATTTGTTAGAAAACCGCAACTTACTCAATTATCTTATATTTTCTATCATGTAAGCATAATACGCTGCATACTATTGCCTTTAAAATTTACATATAACTTAGAAAGATAACGCTCTACCATTGTTTGCTTTTTGATCCGTATTAATGAAAACAGCTCTACCGCAAGATAAGATAATAAAACTGCACTTCTCTTAAAAACAATTAAGTAGCAGAACAAAAATATAGAAATATAATTGCATTTTAGTAAATTGAAAACTTTATTACTGCACACCATACAAGTGCAATCTAAATCTACTAATCTAATAAATTAGAACAGAAACGTCTAAAAATGAATAGAAAGACCCTTACGAAGCTACGCCTTGGACATATAATGTATCCACAAGCGAATTCTCTTCATCGCCATCGTCTGCATTTGCGTGCCTTGACATGCTTTTACCGCAACCAGGAGAATGCATCGCTGCGTACCTTTTTTTCAGAATCTCGTATAAATCGTTCCTAACGTCTGCAGCCCTAGATTGCTGCTTACCTTTCTTGGAAATCGGCGTTTTTCTGACAGGTCGCAATTTTACATTCGTGAGATCTTTGAAAACGGAACTCATGTCAGGCTTGATGTCAACAGGAGGTGCACATTTATTTGTGGTAAAAGTCGCACATAAATGGGCCGGCAGGGGCGGTGGCGGGGGAACCGCGAGAGATGGGGCCGGAGCTTCTGCGGCAGCGCTCCTTTCTCCTTTTGCCGACCTTACCAGCTCGGTGATCTGCTCCCTCAGCATTCGCAGTTCCTCCCGCAGCGACTGCAGCTGGCCGTCGGGCGTGGAGTGGCGGCGGCGGCGGCGGCGCGCCGTCTTCGGAGTTATGCACCGAGATCTCCTCGGCGAAGTGGAGGCAGCCTCGGAGCAGTCGTCGAACGTGCGGCTCGAGTCCAGACTGAAATCGAGGGCAGAATCCCAGTCATCCGAGGAATTCGCCATTTCTTGCCGCAGCTTCAGCACGGCCTGATTCACAGCGATTCTTCGCGTAGGTCCGAAAAACCAGTCCGGCATTCTGTTCAATAAGGCGCACACCGTCTGGCGCGATGTTGTCTTCCCCAAGTAGCTCCCCATCGCCGCTTTTGACAAGATTTGGGGCGGACAGTCTGCACGTAAATGTTTTGACAGACGTTTGTTTCCTGGCAGAGTTGACCTTAGAGGTTTCATTGAATGTTAGCTTTATATAGTGGCCTTAAAATGAAGTAGACGATTCTACAAAGAATTAAATATGAGCTGCTCTCCCTGAGCAAGTCTAGGTATCCATTACAGAAGTGCCTCAGTTAATTATACAATTAACAAAAATTAATTGTGACCATGGAAGAATTATTTATACTCCATTAAACTAGTTAATTGAAAATAACTTTAATCGTATTTGCGATAATTTAGACTGAAAGTGTTCGTATTACTAATATCATCATTCTACAATACTAAAGGTTTAAAATTTGCATATTCAAATTGAAGTAGATCATCAATACAACAAACGGCATATCATTCAAAGCATTCATAACACCATTTCTATCAAGAGTGTTACATAGTAAATTAATGAATCTTTGCATCTGTTTATGAAAATCTTGTATAATACAAAGTACACAACAGCTTGGTGTAACACCAATATGAAATATGCCGTCCTTTATATTCGTTGACCTCCGAACACGTTTCGACATTGACTACCAGTTTAGAACAAACGTTTTTACTTCACCGCCATAAAGTCAAGCTCTATTATATTAGACACTTTAGGCATTTTAATTTTGACCTCGATGATTCAAAACTATTTTTAATCAAGTGAAGCTTACCTTGGTCGCTTTAAAAATTTTAGCAATTCATCCATAAAATTAGTACTACTGCTTTTAACAATGAAAGCTATAAAAAAATGGAGCTATTATTTTATTTAAATTGTACTATTAGCGTGACAAATGCAAATACCGATAAATTTGCTGAAACTATTTCAGAATCAAAAGTGTTAATTGAATTAAACTTATGCGGCCGATAGCGTCAGGAAATATGTTATTGTTACGACAATGATAGTATAACATTAAGGCATTATGTTAATTTCTTGTTTCTGTTCTCACATACCTCTCGCGTTTTAGAACAATGCGGGATGCTTTTATTGCAATAAAATGAAAATTAAATTAACCAAAGGCATTTATGGTGACTGAAAACAATTAAAGCGCTCTTTGGTTGCCTTTTTTGTTAGTTTACAGTAGCGCCGCTATGTTTAAATTTTTTATTAAATAATTTAAGGGTAGCACAAAATTCTGAAATTAAAATTGAAGTTTTATAAGGTGATCCAAATTGAACTTTAGGAAGTTTTTCCTGAATAAAACACAAAATATTGGAACAATCCGAATTTTATGATGTCGGCCAAATACCCGCCAGGACTCCGCTAACATTCAACAATTCTTTTAGCAAAGCTTTCTATAATACTTTCTCTTTAACTCTGGCACCGAGACAGGTTTTTTGGCATAAACCTTGTCCTTTAAAAGCCCCGGAAGGATAAGTATAATGGGATTAGATCGCAAGAGCGTGGTGGCCAATCGATGACAACCCTGTGTGAGATAACACGATCAGGAAAATTGATTTGGAGTAAAGTGAGTGTTTCACGTGCTGCTCGACATGTGGTCGCAGCTTGTTGAAACCGCTTATCAAGTTATTGGTTTCATTTAAAAAAAAGGTATTTAGCATCTGCCGATAAAGTACACCATTGACACTAACAGCGTTACCAACTTCATCCCTAAAAGCTACAGCCTACAATGCATTTTGTGGAAGCATTAATTTTTCGTGCCATTTAAAGAAAATGATCTTTATTGCTTAATAAAAATAAGATGAGATGACACATTATTGCTTTTTTACAATGATGCGTTGCTGCACAACACCGTGATAACCTTTCCATCTGTTTCGATACCAATTGTACAAATGCAAACTTCCAACGTTCACATAACGCAAACGGCGTGCAATTCTAATCCTAAAACTTAATTTTTATTACCCTACATTTCTGCTGGCCACTTTCTGTGTTTTTAACTTTATTTCAGATATTTGCATTAACATATTTACATTACTCCTCTTACGTTTTTTTATCACTTTATTTAAAGAAGCTTCTTAGAGCATTTTAATAATATCTCAGCTGGCAATGTTAATTACGAAGGTTTTTTGAAAAAAAAAAACTGATAACTTTATTAGTAGAAAAACACACCAATTTATATTTCTTATAAGCTTGAAATGTCCTGTTCCAAGCGGTATATTGTCATATTTGTACATACACGCACCAACGTTAGACAATATTCTTCTTCTTCCCGTTCGAGAAGAAGTCCAGGGTCAAGTTTTTTTCACATTTTTTCTTACCGTTTACTATACTGACATCTCTACAGGCTTTGTCATAAGCAGTATTTATTAATCAAGGAATATCAATATGCACGCATTCTTCAGTCATTAGGAACTTTATAAAATCGAATTACTCCGACCAAATAGCCGTGCCACTTGTCATATTAGTCATTACAGTAGAGCCACTTGATATATCAAGGAAACGTTACACGGTATCCCGATAGTAAATACAGTGCGACTAAGCGTTCTGAAGCCCTGGGCATTTATGATAGCGTTGTAAGTCTACGTAGTACAGTCAGAATCAAAAGCATTTAGACGATAAATTTAAAAACATCAATTTTTTTCATGAAATTATTCCAAAACTAAGTATATAGACTGCGAAAAACTCACTAATATCACAAAGATATAAAAAACAGGCCATCATTAGACATATTTTATTTACAGTGCCCTCAAATTGAATAAAATTTGTAAAGTTTTTTATAGATCAGAAATTATTTTCAAAACTAACAGTGTATCTACATTTTTTTAATAATTGATCGACATAATGTATTTTATTTACTAAGTATCTTTTCATTGGCATTAAAGTTCTGCCTTTCTGATATCACTTGTTATTGGTATAATATTCACTTATAGCGACAAACATATTACTTCCTTATGACTATTTGGTGTTGGAGGTTTGTTGATTTGAACACTATGATATGATGTATTATCCATAAGAGGTGTCATAACAAACGAAAATTATTCATTGAAAGAACTAATATCGTAGCACGGCACAGAAATTATTTAAGTGGATGGAAAGTAAATATAGCTCTGAATGACAACAAAAAGCCAATAACGTATTTAGATGATATTTACATTTATCGTACGTGTAGTGTTAATAAAAATGGCAATCTGACACAGAACAACTGAAGGAATTGGTGAAAAACACACTATAGTTCGTATGACTTTGTGAAGAATCCAAAATTAATTTATAAATCAAAAAGTGATTACCATGATAACATGATTGACATTATTTTTGTGCAGTAGCTAGAAGTTAATTTTCATCCTAGCTTAAAATAAAATAATTATCATAACGAACCCCAAGTTTTAATAAATGGGTTGTTAACGTTTCTTTTCCACCTGCGTAACCAGTACTTTCTTTCATGTAGAGACCTTGTGTTCTGCATTACAAATCTGACGCATTGTCCTCCTTCATACACTCTGGTCAAATCATTCGATACAATGATGGTAGATACGGGACGTTGAGATTTATTTGAACATACTGTACCAGTTATTGCTGATGTGAATTCTCTTTGAATTTTTTTTTTTTATAAAAGTAACAAACTTCGCCATTGCTGTGGCAGCTAATTCTGCGGCTTTCTCTGGAAAACACCCACTGACCAACTCACTTTTGTTTACTGAGAAAGTCAACGACTTAAGAATGTCTTGTGCTTCAGATCGAGCTTTCGTTTTGAATCATTGCATAAGATTTCTGAAACAATAAGATTATTTATTTAGTTTCCTTCCATACTTTAATAATAACTAAAACATTAATTTATTTAAATACAACCGTTCTAGTAGTTTTACAAAAAAATTACTCGCCTCTTACAGTATAACAAAAATCAATGTTTCGAAAAGAACGATTTCCTATAATACAAACGCAAAAGTAGTACTCAATACAGGACAAACGAAGAAACAACAACTCAGTGACAACCAAAACCACGAAAATAATCTGCACGATTTGAAAGGAGCTGTACTCTTCAAATTATTCAAATTTATTGGCTTACAGCTCACACCTTGTGATTTTAGTTCATAATTTTCCTAACCTATCGGTTAACAGACAAGAGTTTTTTACAAAAGAAACTCTTTTGTCATTACAAAAACTGGGATAAGATTATAAAAAGCCATAAAAACTTGCTTAATAAAAGTACATATGTGTTTACTACAAACATATGTTCTAATTATTGTTCAAAAGCTAGTCCAATAATTCACTATGATAATGCTGTGCGGCATAGCAAATCTTACGTAACATAAGACGCACGTGTGAGCATATTTTTATAAACAACAGTTGCTTTGTAAAGCCCCGCTTGCAAAATGGGCTATAACTTTTAGTTATTATGAGCGTTATTTCGTCTTAATTGTCCGTAAGCGTACATTTGCATTCTTTCGCCTTTAAACCACAAAATATAGTAAAATTGCAATCACTTGTCACTTATACCTCTAGTTACAAAACCATTAATTTGTGAACTGGAGATATTAGATAAGGGTAAGTAATAAAATCTGCTGAAGGTAACATTCATATGCAAATATTAGCCACACAAATTACTAAAAATATATTAATGTTAAGGGAACAAACGTAGTGTTGAAACCGGCTACAAATCATTTCACACATCTGAAATTCAAAGCAGATGATTTTCAGTTAAACAATAATTTAAGTGATGACTTTTCCGGGTTGTAATTTTAGTTTCCAATGTACTACAAATCTCTACAGCTAAATATCATTTCTTCTAAGCTTTACTGACAAAGTTCTGATAATGAGACCGGTTTTGTTTCCTTCCTCATTTTTACAGCAACTATGTGTTTGCCAGTTAAGCAATCGTTCGCCGTTCTTTCTTCAGAACACCGGCAACCGTGCGTAAATCGCAAATATATGACTGCTCAAGGCTGAGAGCGATTGCATTTTCTCACCTCTAATATAAACTATCACTTGACGATTAAAAGGTATTTCATGCCGTCTAGGTCAATCATTTAAATAATTCAACGCCGTTAGATTCCTTTACCCAAACTGGATATGCAAGATTTATTTTTCCTGACAAACACCAAAGTGCTGAACGTTTGTTTGCCTTTCCGCTTCTATTGGTTCGGAAAGGCATTAAGAATTGCTAAGTGTATCATTAAATTTCTTGGCGGAAACCTCGAGGATTGCAAGTCTTGCCGGTAATAACCACTGATATCCATCAATATGCGACTACTTCCGGCGACCAATTATTTTCCAATTCGTTACTTATTTATATACTTTGTACCGACATTAGTGGACTAATGCACGTAATCCATCTATTTGCATCGTCGCGCTGGAAAGTCCGAGCGCAAAACGAAGTCCAAGGCGTCCAGAAGCATACTCGCGACCGAAGGGATTCACAGATTTTGCCTTGGGTAAATAAGCGTGGTTGTAGTACCGATCCGGCGAGATGCGGTTTTGGCCGGAATATTTTAGCATATAATTAACACCAAACCTGTCCTGTGTAGCCGATATTAATCAAATGGATCAGTAATCCGAGCCGCTCGAGTACGAAGTAAGGCGGCGGAAAGCGGTGGGAAATTCTTAAGGTTACGGTACGCAACGTGCTGTCATGAACAAGCGATAATCCTTGCAGTCTAATGGTGAACCACGGGCCTAAGTAAACAATTTCATAAACAAGGTGGCATACTAATTCGGACCGAATTTGCATGTTGTGTTAAGGCAGTGACAAAAAAGGTTAATAGTCCAATTATTACTACATTATTCATGTGTGACTTAGTCATCACATAAACAGCCAAACTTAATGTATAGTCTAAAAGTACAGCTACATATATTAGAACTGGAAAATGTATTTCACAATACAAAATTTTTATTTGTAATTTTTGTTTCAATATTCACTAAATTTTTATTACTATTTTGTAATATAAAATTTTTTTGTTATAGATTCTTTTTGAGATATACTAATTTAAATAGTTGCTGAAAACAGTATTTTAGCTAAATCAAATTGAGGAACAAAATGACAAATCTTTTAAACTTCTTGCCTAAAAAATACTTCATGCATGGAAACAAATCATTAATAGAGAATATATTTGAATTATTTTGATACAAACCTATAAAATACACGGCCGGCTTTCTAATTGCCTACGTTTCCCACTTTTATGCTAGATTTTTAAGCATGTATTCGGTATCGTATGTAATACTCCAGATCGCAGAAACCAGTTCCACGGCAAGAAAGCGGTTGAGGTAATAAATCTAAGCACTGCTGCCAACCGCTCTGATGAAACGATTTTTCGTAACAGGTCAGATACAGTTAATTGCTACCAATTTGAGTAATTGGGACTTTCTCTAAAAACGTAGTTTTTTTTGTATTTCATTCTTGTGCGTTTATTTAAAACATTAAAAGTTGCATGGGTTTCAATTTGCACTTTAAGATTTGCATTGAAACATAATTTAGGGCAACAAACATTAGAAGTGCAATTATATTTTATTAATTACAGTACAGTTATTTGCTAAAGCTTTAATTTTATTGAAATGTGCCGTAAAAGAAAAATAATATAATAAATAAGAGAACGTTATACGCAGCAACAAAGTTTATTAAACATAAAGAACAGTAATAATAAAAATGTAACATAAAACAATCGTCGTTAAGAGAACTATTTAAATTTTATGATAAAACGATAATAAGCATTACGCACATAAACTAAAACGTGTACTGCATAATGCACTACTGTATACATCATGTAATAAAATCTGGGATTTTCAGCTATTACGTAGATAATATGTATTTGAATCAAGGATGTTAGCTCTAAGGAATAAGTAATTTAATTTAGTACTCAGAAACATTGCACAAAATACCAAGTATTGAATTGTACATTTTACAATATTCATACAAATATATAAACGCTTTTTTATTTATATGAATGTTATTATTTACAACCTCTATTACATGCTATATATTATTTTATATTTCATAACAATTAGAGACATTAAAACCTGTATAGTAAATCTAGAGGTTTAAATCGTTTAACCCTTCATGACAAAAAAAATTCACCTGATAAAATACATTCAAAAACATTAAAAGAACTTTATTGGCGATTTTCTGATTTTAATAAAGACTTGTTTAGGTATCATACATGACATATCAAGGATATTGTCAGCTTTTACATTATATGGATATGATTCACATATGATACAACATGTTTCTCGACAACTCTTCAATGGCGCACATATGATAACTTTGAGGAGACTTAGAAAAATCCTTACCTCCTTCAAGGGCGTCAAAAATTTTAGTAATAGTACAAGAGACTGAAGTACTAGAAAATAGTCTGTATTTAAGAATTACAAATTAGCAAACAAGAACCTTTTTTATAAGTTTCATCTTCTAATTTATCGGAAATTTAAAGAGAGCTTGGGCCCCTCTCTACTTGCGCACCCATGCAACCTCTATGTTGCACGGAATCAAACAAAACATTTTTTGTTTTTGTAGAGACACAATGGTATTCCACATTTTGTACGATGCACATAAGTTAGACTTTTACATTGGAGCATTTTGCAGCGTTGTCGCGTTTGGTTTCCAATCTGGCCGGTGGCAAATTATCCAGGGCGCATTTTTGACCGACACATGTAAAGCTAATCCTCATTCCTTCTTCATTTGTATTTGCAGTTCAGTGTTATTAGGTCTTCCTCTCCTAGCAACATTTTTATGCTCCATTTTGCACAGTTTCAGCCACCTATTTTCTGAAATCTGACAGTCTGATTTTGTTCTTCTATACAACCACTATACATTTAGCGACAGCAGTCACATTCAACAAGAGGTAAAAGATTTACAGGTACCACTTCTTTTCTTGCGTCTTCCAAACAAGCTATCAAGCATATCAACACCACCAATGTGTTGGTTGTAGTGCTTGACAACATAAGAGCATTTTATTGGCACGTTCTTTCTCACTTTCTTATCGAATCTGTCTGTTTTAGAGATGGTAATTTCTCTACTAACAATTTACAGGAACAAAACTACTTTGTTATCTTTTTATGCCACATATGAAACATTAACTCCTTCAACAATTGTAACTATTTTAGCTTATGCACCTCTTCCTTTCTTATTTCTCTCTCTCTCTCTCTCTCTCTCTCTCTCTCTCTCTCTCTCTCTCTCTCTCTCTCTCTCTCTTAGGAATATCATACCCTGCTTGGCTAAGTGCACAAATAAGTCAATAGATGTGTAATAATTCCAGTTTTTTGTGATCCCCCTGCTTAGACAAAGAACAACATTACCAAAAGCTCCCAGGTCTAATTCATCCGACAGCCTCTGTGTGGGATCATTTTTCAGACCAGTGCAGATCTCAAATTTATAAGAGTACTCAGATACTCGACACAACACAAAGTTTATAGCCCCATTTGTGTGACTTTGATAGAAGGTATTGTTTCAAATACTTTCTTTGCTCATAAAGTGAGAGACAACTATGACCTGCTTCCTTCTCTGAGACACTACATTTTCATTTTTTGCAGAATGTATGTATTTCCTAATTTTTTCAAAATGGTTAACTGATGGACCAACTTGTTTCCAAATGATGGTCTCTAGTGGTCCCTGCAACTTGAAATGCATTTGCAAATGTATGTGTTTTTTTATGATAATATCCTAGATAATTTCTTATGCTTTGGCTGGATTCAATTGAACGCTGTACCGACTTGCTTTCTGAACAATATTTAAAATAAAGAAATATGTGTTGGAATCTGATTATTTCCTAAAAATTTAGATTGATAGTTGCTTTATTTCTCCCTTGGACTCTTTTTTGGTTGCTTACTCAAGTGGTGTCTTCTTATCCTATAAGTGACGATAATGTCTTATTTTGAATGTTGGTCTCTTCTCTAGGAAAAGATGAGTAGTCATTGCTGAGAACAAGTACATGCGATTTATTTTCAGTTATTTTGTTCTTAACGCCTTTGCCTCGACTGTTTGTTGACATCATGGGATCTGAATAAAAGAATAAATAGGACATAACTATAAATTAGCTTGCAGCCGCACTGAATAAACACTGAATTACACATTTTGCAAAAAAATTTGTCATGAGTTTCAATAGTTACATTGCATCTATCTGCAAATAATGACTGCATTCAAGTATATAAAAACAATTTACCAATCAGTGCTTGAAAATGGGAAAACATTTTGAACAAAACTACAATCTTTATGTTAAATGTTTGAGGCCCAGTTTTGTGTATGCTACTTTATTTTCTTACCATCTTTATACTTTTTCCTTGGTATAGTATGTTTGTTGTCGTTGCCTGATAGTCACTTGAAGAATATGAAAGTGAAGGATCAGAACATTTTCATCATCAAAAATATCCACATCATCTTCAATGTCAGATTCTATAATGGGTGAGGTTACGGGTTCTTTCGACAGCTTACGAGAACTCATCTTTCTGAAAACAAGAATTATTAGTTTCAATCAAAGTATATTATTTTCCTAAAGTGACAATGTTCTCGCCTTATAAATACAAAAAAGGCAGTATTATCACTTCTAATATGTAATTACTTATTTTCAAATTATAAGTAAAATATGCAGCATAAAGAAAAAACTACGAGTGTGTTACTGTACTCATAAAAAAAAAGCATATCGACCAAAAAAGTTTGGATCATATATGATAAATGTACATTTTTCTGCATACCGCTACTACGTGTGAATATTTATAGACGAATTAGTGTTTAGATGTTGCTTGAGTCTTTTAGAACAGCAAAATATTATATCAAGATACAGGTCTATTATTTATTACTCATATTTAACTTGGAACTACTTTTCTTCGAATAATAATCTAAGGATAACAAAGTAACAGTGAGGTATTAATCTTTTCAACTTGTATAAAAGCCCATCATCCCACACGCTTTCGAAGGCGTAGCTGTTATCTAAAAATGTTGCTGAACAATATTCTTTTTCAAATTTGATTGATGGTGTCTACTACCCTGTGTACCTGTTCTAATGTTGGGTGTCCTTTTCTAGATTTTGAATTGGTGATCCGGGATTAATTTCAATCCTGTGATAATTAACTTCAAATTTTTTGCAAGCTTTTTTAATGGTTTCATTGTAATAATAGACTTATAAAGCTGCAGGAAGAAACCTCATTTTGTGGTTTGAAGGGCTTTCTTTGGAATCACTTGCGAAATCTTTTATAGAGCCCGAAAATACATTAACTTTAGCACTGCGTTGTATTTTATCGTTAACATTACTAAAAACTTGCGGATTTTTTTGATCAATTATCCAATGACACCGTCAAAATTTAAGCTTTTTGAAATTCAATTTCCATTTAATAGTTTCCCTAACTGTGAATACGTCAAAAAGAGGAACGAAGCATATAAGGATTCTTCTAAAAGAAGTAATGTTAATGGCAACGGTAAACATGTTGTGTCAAGTGAAGCAGTGAAAAGTTTAGCTTTTTGGTCTAATCTCGCCCAAAAGCCGTCTTCTTTTTCGATAAAAGAAATAAATTGGTTCTGCCGTTTGATGTGTATAGTTACTTTCCACAGTGTGTAGTCTGAGTTTGCTGTAGTATCCAGGTCTACAAGGTAGTCTTAAAACGATTCGTACTTTAGTCTTAATTATTTTAAAATTTTATTATTGCGTCTTTTGTCTGAATAATATCGTGTAAGGACTAAACGAGCAATAAACTTTTCAAAAAATTACGGTTTTTGACTTTAGAAACTTCAAAACAATATTTTCAGCTCTTGCATACACCAGACCACTTTGATGTGGCAATTTGGGCAAATCATCAAGCTTATGATGATTTGGAAAACCGTCTACTTTAAGTTTATAAATTTTTCGCAACAACTATTCTAAATATAATTTCTGCAAATATTAGCTTTTTCAATACTGATTCGCTTCTTAATTGACAGCTCTTGTTAAACAATAGTTACAATTACAAATCAACGTTTAACTGATGCGATCAATGCCTGTTATTAAAAAAAAATAATTTTACTTTAAAGTTTAGCAAAAAATGAAATGTGTCCATTTAGTAAAATGAACAGCCCTTATACTAGGAGAATGTTATTCTTTGTTACCACTGGACATTGTTCTTTTATTCTTTTGCTTGGAATTTCTGTATTAGTTTTCCAACTGGATTTCTGAATTGATTTAGTAAAGTATGATGCAATAAACTCTAAATCATCTATTATTTTTAGAAAGATCTTCAAGGGTAATTGATTATTCAGTGGTGCTCTATAGTAATTTCTGGCTGGGTTTTTATTGCATAATTTAGCTGTAAGGCTTTTTACAATAACAAAAGTATTCATTGTAGCTATGACTATTTATGGATATATGTGGAAGTCCCAATACAGTATCCAAGCCAATAAATCCGCTGAATTAGTAGGTTCGTATATTGACAGGTGGCAAGCTAAATCGCTGTAGTGCATTATACAAAACTTTTCCTCTATCGTGTGGGGAAAGCCGTGACCTCCACAGTGTGTTTTACATTATAATTTGCTCCTGCCATAAATCTGGTACTCAAAGAACAGATATATCTAATGAAGCCCGTTTTGTTTGTGAACTAGTTTGCAATAGAGCAGTAGGCAACTGAGACTGTCGATGCTCCGTGTCACAATACTATCACAATACTCGTAGCTTGTAAAAAGTCATCTTTGAAACCTGGTGATTGATTTATTTAATTTTGTTCTGATTAGAGTGGCTAAAACTTTTCTGGAATATCCTTATACGTCAGAGAAACACTAAATGTAGCTACTGAATACTTTGTTATGAACAGAATTTACAGAAAGGTCGACTACAGCACACATTATAAAATTTAATTTAAAATATCATAGCAAATTTTAAATTAATAAAAGTAATACTTAAACTACAACAATAACAAAAAAATCTGGTGTGAACATCACACGACTTTCCTTATCCTATTATTTGTATCTTCAACCGTTTAGATTCGCGACAGCTTTGCGATAAGGAAAGTAAAAAAGTAAACTTTATTAAAAGTACATGAATAAACTCTGACTATTAGAACGTGGATACAAAGAAAATACCTTTTTTTTTCGTTAATATCTATGTATTTTAACTCAACAATTACTCAATTGATGAAAATAGAAGCAGAGTCTCATGAATTTTTCCAGTATCCTCGTTTCTTGTACCAGCATGTACAAGGTCCTTACTGAATAATTGCTGTATTCTTCTGGGTCCATTATTGGTTTTTCATAAATAGCTCGCCTCTTGTAAACTAGAACATTACAATCGCACAAGATGTGGATGGCTATTTCTGATTTTTTTCGCCATTATACAATTCTATTTGTTAAGGTTGTACTAACAGTCCTTCATTTCTTTTAGGGGGTGGTTCTTTCAAGAAGGTTTTTACATATCCCTGTCCCAGCACATTTTCAGAGTTTTTTTATGTTGTTTTCTGACCTATTCTCTCACCTGGTAGGTTCGGAGCCTATATATGGAGTTGATAACCCTTCTTATGCTACCTCATCAATTTTCGCCTTAGTACGTACAACAGAGTTAACTTATTGTAGTCTGCCAGAACCTTAAGAGTTCTTTGTGGTATTACCTTTAGATTCTTTAATTTTTCCAGAAATGCCTGACCGTACGTCAATTTGTTGATTCGTTTGTTTTAATAAGCTCTCAAATTGTTACGTCTATATAACAAATATCTCCGCTTAAAATACAAAATATATTTTCCTCTTGAAAACTCTAACAGCAAGCTTCTCTATTCACAGTACGTATGCCTACCCCCTTCCAGACTCGGTCTTCGATCTATCTATATACCAGATGATTTTTCCGAGTCTGTTCTTGTTGTGTATTTCGTTTGCACATTCTTTTCATTTCACAATATAAATCTCGATTTTATGTTCAATATACATTTTGGCGTTATATGGCCTGTTCTTATACCCAATATACCCAATTTTCAGATACTTTTTCTGTGGATGGATGCATTACGCAGTCTATAATGAGTTACCCCTGCCTCTCCTATAATTTAAAAATGAAAAAAGTGAGATCCAGCAAGGTCTTCATTGCCGCTGTTGGTGTTGTTTTTATGTCGCTCATTATTCCTAAACAAGAAAGTTTTTGTATCATACTATTTATAGCGGTTATTTTCGTCATCTTTGTTCACCATATCAAAGCTGCCTATGTTATCATAAGTTTGACCACTGCGGTATATCCAATACATTACTTTTCGCCTTCTTTTTTACTTTTTTGATATGTTGATTCCAGGTGAGTTTTGAGTTTAAAATCACTCCGAGATATATAACTAACCTGATAACTTTATTACTATAGCTCGAAGACTAAGAAGTCTCAATCCCTCTAAGTTTCTGCTTCTTGTAAATGCTACTGTGGTAGATTTGGAATCTTTCTACATCTGTCCAGCTCTTTGCATATGCTCACTAATTATATTATTAAATCTTCCCTGGGATAATATGACCAATTTGTCTGTATATTCCAGTACTCTGAATGTGTTTTCTTCAAGTGTTCTTAACTTGTCTTTAGCTTATCCATTACAACGTTTTTCAACAGAGAAGACAAAGCTCCTCCTTGCGGACATCCCCTTTTAACCCGAGCCGTCATTGTTCCATCCATCAGGAATACATGTACTAATCTTTCTTTAAACAAACAGTCTATCCACCTGCAGCTTGTTTCGTTGAGTCCTTTGCTCCTGAGTGCTCTAATAATTAAATCTAAAAATGTATTACCATGCCATACCCAAAAAGGCAACTAAAAGTACCTTTTTGTTTTTCTGCAGAAATCTCTACTCTGGTAACAAGTAGATGCAATGCTGTTTCTGTAAATACTCCTGCCTTGTATGCGTACTGATTTTGACGTAGAACTCGAGTGACTAATACACCATCCCTCATGTTCCTGTCAAGTAGTTTTTCTAACTAAATAAAAATTCAAACTAAATATTTTTAGAACCTTAGTCTCATTTTGTCTTATTTTCCCAGGTTTTGGCATAAATGTAACTCTAATTAGTTTCCAGGATCTCGGTATGTATCCCAAACGAAAAAGTACCCTAAATAATCTTACATCTTGTGGTATAAATCACTTCCTTTCTGCAACAGAATAAGATACATGCCACCAGATCCCGGCGACTTATAAGGTTGGAATGAGTCAATTTCCCACTTTATTTTGTTTACATCTATCACTTTCTTTGCGTCCTGCCGATTCTCCCTAGATGCCCACTTTGGGAATTCCTGTTCTAAATTTTGCCAGTCACTCGGTAATATATTACCAATCAAGTCTGAGTCTGAAAGTTCTTTGGAAATATTTTGTGGGACCTTATTGAGTGGTTTCCGCCTCCTAACAGTTAGGGCCTTTTTATGATTGTCCCATTCTCCTAAATTCTTTGTTGCATTGAATTATTTTCTTACCTGCTTTTTCATTCGCTCCACCAGAACATATTCCTGTTGGAATCCCTTTTTATCTGAAAATAATTATCTTCATACACTAAGATCACAGCATCTTTCCATTGTCTTGCTGCAATCTTCAGCTCTGTGTCTGCCTGGCTGCTGGGACTTATTCGCTTGATTGAAGATCTGAATTATTTTAAACAAATAATACGAATATATAACAATGTTAACACCACATGCAGGTAGCAAACAATAGATTTTAACAATAATTAATAACAATCTTACTTGACTAATTTTTGTGGCCTATTAAGTCAATACTAACCCCCGAGTAGCTTTTAACTGTCCCTAATTAGAGTTGCAGAGTTTGTAAGTTGTAGATAACAAAGCTGGACAATTCATCATTTCAAATTGACAAGATCTGGAGATAAACTCCGTTAAATTCATATTTTATGGCTGTCCTATTGACCCAGAACAGTCGCGCGTTTGTCTCCGCGCGCTTGCAACCGCGGGGCTGCTGAAAACCGCGACACGCTGAAAAATGCTCTGGCGATAATGATATGCGGCGTGTGGCTTATAGAAAGTAAAAGTCTTTGATTTCTACCGTGTCATTTGCCGGGTTCAGCGGCGTTAACGGGGACTTTCTAAATATTCCACATGACAAATATTAAATAATTTGCTGGCCACGCGCCGCTCGGCTGAGGTGGCAATTGCGGGCGGAAACAATTTTCACCGTTGCGTTCTACGGCGCAAGCACCGCCGACGTATTATTCAAGAGCCCCACAACCTTGCCTGCAGTCAGAAGACGCCCAGTTTCTAACTATTAGTTGCCATAAAGATGCAAGGAATGCAACACAATAGTTTTGCCAATTAAAATTCCTGCGGGCATGCAGATTACAACAGCGTGGAACAGTAACGTTTACTGGCATGCATTACAAAACGCGCGTCCGGCAGAGCGGCAGCATGAAGCCAAGAATCTCTGACATTTAAAAATGCTGCGCGGGCCTTTGAAGACGCGGCCAGCAGTTAAAGGCGCGTAAAATTTAATTCGGCAATCGCGGTTGCCATTTTTGTAGCCGCTGCGCGGTGCAGAGGATGGTCTCGGTTGAAGCAAATGGTCGTTGCGTAATGAAAAGGACATGGTAACATCAATACCATTTATTTCCCCACACTTCAGCGACCGAATTTACTTTTATTAGTTACTTTAATTTATAGCCAGCTTTATTATTTAGCGTTAGCGTCAAGGAATTGCAATTTAATTGTCTTGATGTAATAAAGCGAATAAGATGCGCGCCAGTGATATAAAAATGAATTGCTTTGGAACTTATCATGGAAAATATAAAAATTATTTCCAAAAAAAATGTGATCAAAAATAATTTTTAAAATAGGTTTTATTTTTACGGTCCAACCACAATATTTGATTAAATCAACAATAAATAAGTAATATAATTTTATTAAAACAAATCACAAGGTAGTGTCCGTTGTCTCTAAATAACAGCACAACTTAATTATTTCTTTAACAGTGTGTAATATTCTGTGTTGTAAATTGCCATCATATTAAAAATGTTCTTGCTAATTTTAATATTTAAAAATATTTTTAAAGAAAAAGCACAATCTTTATAGTTTCTTGAAATAATTGGATCAAAGCCATTTAATTAACTGGAAACTCACTGCAATTGTATGAATTCCGATAAGTTTTAAATTCGAATTTTCTTAGGACCACTCAAACCATTCAGATAAAACGATTAACCCTCGTAATAAAAACACTGATTTATTATATAACCCATGTGCCCTACGTATTGCGTTATGCATATATCACATTCATGCGGTCCGATCCCTTTAACAAACGTATCTCCAGGGTAATCGGAAACCGCAAATTGCAAAACGTTCCACTGAAATGGTAACAGTTGGTTACGTACTTCCTGCAACCGCACCGAAGCCATGCGAGCCTCAAAAATTACACGAATGTAATTTCGCCGGTGTAAACAAAGATCCAATGAACTTTGGTGGTCGATGGCTCGAAACAGCGGGTGAAAGTGCAATTTGCATCTGAAATGTGCTTTGTGCGCTCTTACCGAACCTTACGGTGCGCAGCCGTTCACATGGAGACTGCGTATTGCATTATGTATCCATATTAGCTAGGGCTCTCTTTTAACCTTGCGTGCCGCCGATTTCACCTTGACATTAACTGTTTCTGCACGGTAGAATAGTTTTCTCCGGGCGATAGAAATTTATCCGCGTCTTGGTGGTTATTTTTCGAAGTCCTGTTCCTTTTCAAAATTGCTCGACTACCAAAGCAAGTAAAATATTTGTACGTCGGTTCAGGTTTGCTGATGGCTCACCCATTAAAAAGTTTAAGTGCCTGCGCGACTGCCCACCTAACCCTTCCAGCTGGAAGAGGCAATGTATGTGAAACATTAATGCATTGGTTCAATATCAATACTTAAATTATAAAATTAGTGTGTATACATGTCTTGCATCATATTGAATTGCAGAAAATAAAAAGAAAATATCAATTTATTACTATCTTTACTTGTGGCCTTAATGGACTTTGTGTTGTAATTAAAAGCTCGCTCTACTTAAACTCATCATTTAAGTTCTGCGATAGATGGAAAATTCTGTCGCATACATAATACTCTCTACATTTAGAAAGTTGTAAACTTCCTATTTGTATTTCCTCGCAGTGTTTTCTCAGAATCGCCGATTTGGGATACATTTACATGCTTAGCTTCAACGCCTTTCCATAACACATTGACATGTTTCGAAAATTACAATCGCGAAGCAACAGCTAATAATGTTAGAAAGTGAATCACTACATTTTATAGAAAGCTGCGAACTCAATCACGCTATCAGAGTTAAATAAGAATGCAGCGTGCAGGTGAACGTTTCTTAGTCATTGCCATGGAACTAATTCTGGACTCTGTTCAATTACTTCATTGCCAAACTACTACAAACTACGTATGCTATCAGTACACAATGAATGGGAAATTTCACAACGCATTTTCAAATGTAGACCAATTAGTGAGTTGAATTTGAACTGCACCACTGGACTTAAACACCTAAATTGGGTTAGACATTACTATTAACTGCAAATGCTTCACTAGAATTGTATTTAAATTAAAATATTATTAGCATGATACATTTCGCACTTAGTAATAAAGTTAACGAAATGGCTATCGAATCAGATCATCATCTGACACGGAAGTGCCAGCTCATAACTCTACACCTACATTATTTTCACGAACTTTTGGCTCAATTTTCGTTATTCATGAAATGGCCATTAGTGACCACAAGTCTACAGAAAAACCGCCTCGTATTAATTTAACAAATTCGCTTCCGCGACTGCTCCCAGCACAGATGCTAAAAAACGAAAAATTACTTTTGAAGTTACGTTCACTGCTGGGCTTACCAGCGCTCCTTGAAACAATTTAGCTGTTTCCAAATTAGCGGCTAGTTAATTAGGTCCTTTGTATTTCCGTTTATTTAAATTCGGACAAACTTCCGCGCAACTGGTGGCGTAAGATACAAAAATGTTAAAATAGCCTTCATAACTGTCTACATAACCAAACTTCAGATTTGACTTTACATATGTCCCTAAACATCTGTCAAATTACAAAAATATGAAGATAAACGTTGCAATAAAAAGTAAAATTTCATAATTATTGTGCCAAAAAAATCACCAAAATTTAGTTATTGTAAATTAATAAACCAACAATTAAATTAATTAATTTATTTGTGTACGTAGAACTTTTAATTACGTTTAATATAATTAAGTAGGCAAACGTGATGTAACTTTTTCTCTAAAAGATGAAGTGATATGTACATAGGTAGTAGTCTAAAGCATATACAGCCTGTATTGCAAGAAACTGTTCGCCCTCATTTGGTAAGGAGACACCGCAGCGCCATATATTTTAATTCGTTTGAATCTTTATTTCGTGTATATAATTTGGCAGTACATTGTGTGGTTAACGTCAGTGAATTCGTTAATTTTTACAAGTAGTGCAAAATTCCTGATGTAATACCAAGCAGTGTTTTTAATGAATCGTGCGAAAGGGCTGAAACTGATATGTAAAGCGGTTGCAAAATAGATGCGGAAGTCGGAAACGTTCGTTAAGACGTGGGTAAAGCAATATTTGGAAGTTAGGAATGGCACGCGCCACAGCAACGAAGGAGAATAAAACGATCTTTCGCCCCTTTGAAGACAAGCCAGACCTTTCGCTGCGCTGTGCCAAAATAAAACTCTCCAAGAAAGAAATTCCCCTTCTTCTTCTTTCACCTTTTCGGATGTCGAATTTCTGTTAGGTTCTTTTTGTCCATCCGTCCGTTTCTTCCACAAATTTCTATTTAATGTCATATTTTTATCTCTTCTATTGTTTCGCCTCTTTCAGTTCCCATATATACCATTTGTTGTAACCATGTTTTTTTGACATTTCTCCTTTCTTTTTTGTGATTTTTTACTCCCTAATTCTGGTTAATGCCAGTTTAGTTGCCTTCTTTGTATTTTGCTCATTATTGGTTCTTTGTTTAGTCATCTCTCTGATTGCTTTGTTAGTAAGTCTAACCATTTTATTTTTTCCGCAATTTTGCTTTAGTTTCATTTCCATTCCATAAAACTTTCCTACGTGTTTTTTCTGTAAAATCCAGTTTTCGTCTGCGTACAGTGTTAGGATGATTAGGACATTATGAATACTTAGTTTTGTTTCTCGTTTCAATTGCGTTTTCCCTATAATGCATTTAATGCATAGTAGAGTTTATTTGATTTTCTCGCCGTGTTTATTATTTCTATTGATGTTCCCATCATTTGTTACAAGGTATTTATAGGTTTTCTGCGTACATTAATAAGTCACTTTATTATAAGTGCTTCGTACTATTTGTATGCGTATTTTTAGGATATTAATTTCTTTTCTATTGAGTCGAACGCTGCTTTGAGGTCTGTGAACCCCAAAATAACTTTTTCTCTAATCTGGTCTCTATTAGGTTTTTTGTTATAAAAATACTATCTTTCATCTGTAGTCCCGGCATGAATGCTGATTGTTTTTCTTTAATTTCCTTTTACTCTTTTTTAGATTATTTTTTTATAGATCTTAAAGCTTATCGATGACAGACATGTAGTTCTAAAGAAATAAATTCAGGTCTTGTGAAATCGTTTGTGTTCTTTTCTGTCAACTTTAAAGAAATCTTTATCATTAGAAAAATACACGAAAAAACGACTAGCGTAAGCAGGCGTCTTTCTAAGAATGGCATTTCTTATCAAAAGCGTGGTCAGCGAAGAATAATAAGATTCTACAGCGCACAATAAACCCCATGTCAAAGTGCATGATTGGGGATGCTTCGGTAAACGCAGTTTTGGTTGCCTCCTTTCGTTTACGGACAATTTAAACGCCGAGAAAATGTGCACCAACTACAGAAATTCCTGCTGAAGTATGCTGAAAAGTTTTTTGGTTTTGACAGAAGTTGAGTGCTGCAGGAAGAAAATGCTCCTGAACACCGCAGCAAACTGTGCAGTACGTGCAAACAATAAAATAACTCCACTACGCTGAAATGGCCAACAATGTTCCCAAAAGTTAGTCCCACTGAAAAAATGTAGTGCATAAAATGAAGCTCATAGAAAATCCATGATATACGGTGAAGCGACTGCCATTTCAAATTAAGAACGTATAGCGATCTTTGCCAAATTATAATGCAGAAAAAAGATGTATAGCTATAATCAGTAATGGAGGTGATTGGAACAAATATTAGATACAATACCCCAGAATGTGTATTTATCGACATTTTTATTTTTTGAAGATTAGTCACTTTATTATCGAACAAACTGTAACACATAAAATTCTATTAAGATTGGTTGGATATTTTCGGGAGAAATTTTCTATATGTTTGTCTTTTTACCCATTCTCAAATTTTTCTTTTAAATAACTGTTAAATTATTTATAAGCCAGTATCGTGCACTTCAATGCAACTACATAATTTTGTGCTAAATTCCTGCATTCAGATGTTGAAATGCATTAGAAACCTACGTCAGGAGCGGGTTTGCAAATTGTTCATCAGTTTGTGACAATCCGTGTCGCAAACATCCACAGTCTGCATTTGGAGGTCGTTTGAAGCTGTATTAGCTCATAACATCAATACAACACATTAGCATCATTAAACCAGTGTTCTTGACAACCATTTTAATTCTTCTCGCATCAGATAAGCCACATTCTGCATACGGATGCAAAGCCGGACGTTCAATATTTGCCGAATGGAGAAATTTTAGACCCGTTTTACATGCATTTAGATAAGTCGCCCTCGCAACCGCGAAGACTGGTGTTCGCGCTGAAATGGCGCACTCAAAACGAAAGAGGAGAATGTGATCATTTAACCTTGTTTGCAATGCACTTGATCTGATTTCTAGCTTGCGCATGCACATTTCCGCGTGCTGCAAGTAACCTTAATTTCTTTTGCGCGCGTTTGGTATGAAAGTTGTTTGATGAACACACTGAAGCACATCATAGCTCTTTAATATACAATTGCATTCAACACTGACACTAACATGTTCTTCCATGGGAATTTTAATTTTAAGTCAATAATTACAGTTCATTCCGAATCATTATTACGCACATGCTCGTGGCTATATGCTTCTAAGAAAAATCAGAAAAACAACTCGGCTCTTATTATTACAGCCCAGCCCGTCTTGAAAGCAGCAGCGCTGCGGGCGCACTGCAGAGAATCAAGTACAAGCAATAAATACCGATTTTTAGTGCCAACATGTACCATGATTTAACTGCGGTGCGAGTCTTTTTACATAAATACCTGGGAGAGCTAAGAACTAATTAAGCGACTCAATAATTATGCAGGAATTTTTTTGCGGGTTTAGTCGTACGGGTACATGTCCGGCTCAGTTATTTTGAACATTAAGAAAATCCACAAGTAATCGCCTTCTGATGATTGCCTTTAAAATTTACTTCATTTATAGTGTTTTGTGTCTGTACAATTAATTATGTATTAGTCTTAAATTACTATTAAGCAATGTATTTGCTTCTTTCTTTAATTAATGGTTCCTTATTAATTCACTATGCATACTTGCCCATTGTTATGTTTTTGGGATCAACATTTCGACCTAACCTGCTAATTAAATTTGCTAACAGAATCTTCCATTGGTAAATTGTTAAAGCAATGAAAAAATACTGGATAATTATACTCTCTGCATGGTAATACTGAAAGTAACCAATTGGTTTACAACGAAAAGTCCCTGAAAGCTTCCGGCTATTACTTGCGCTTTCTGAGCAAGAAAACGCACTATAAATTTCGAATACTCCTGATAACAATTGTTGTTCCACTAATTGCAATGCTTTATGTGAAGCTAACATAAAGCAGCTTTTATGGGTGTAATTACGTTTAATTATTGCACCGTGCGCGAACAGCGTAATTAGTTTAATTTAATGCTGTAACCTCCAATGGTTCTGGCTTTAAGATTTTTTGCAATTTATAACCATTTTATCTATTTTTTTAAAGCAGCCAAATTCATAAAAAATACAACGGTACACAACTTGGTATGTTTATTCATTATTAGCTAAATTTTTTCTATGCATACCACCTATACCAACACCACATTCTCCTGTATCGGCTACCATAAGATGTAGTGTTTTAGTCAACATTAATAAGGAGCTTCTTTGGCTAGCTACTAAATTCCTAACAATGCATCCATTAAACTATCAGTCATTTGCTCGGGCAGGAAGTCTAAGCTCATTAATGTAAAATTAGGCAAAGCCATTAAAAAGCCATTGTTTGGTGAGCGACTAATTTGAGAAGGTGTCACTGACAGGCGTTCGCCTTTTCAGACAAACAACTCAAGGATGCGGCTAAAGAAGAGAAAAGTTGCGGCGTACGGATCTGATAAATACCCACAATGTGATGGTTCAGCGAGCACCTCGCTTCCTTGTTTGTCGAAGGCAGCTTCTGCTGGCAAAACCTTGAAATCACTGGGCGCACATGGAAATGAGCGAGGGCAATTGAATTACTTATTTAATGACGGATTTTATAAATCACGTGGTTTTCATAAAAATCGCATCGTACACGACATTCGAACTCTGTCATAACAATCAGAACCTACGATGTTATAGCTGCTACGCATTCGCTTAGAGGGCGCAGAAGCATAAGATAGTAAACCTGAATTTTGTCATCTCCATACAACTGTGTTTGGTTCGGTAGTGATTAACACTTAACTGCTTGCGGAGGTCAAGAAACTAATTACTATTTCTATGTTGTAATAATTTGGGGTATTTTTTGTGTTTTGGTTTTATCAAAACTTTAAATAAATGTTTACGGTAGATTTTGGAATCATTACGCACCTACCGTAAACGCACAAGAAAATAATTGGTTTTTGCGCTTTATCAGTAAATTAAATTACATGGCGGTTTTCATGCTTTGTCAAGAAATGTAATTAAGCAAAATTCTAGCAATTAATAACTCAGTAACTTGGCCATCGGCGCATATCAAAGAATTATAATATTTTTTCATATATTTGTTTCAAGCAATTTAAAAATCTTCTTAATCAACTTCTATTGTTATTTAATTTAGTGCTAAGATGGTAAAATAAATGTAAACCACAATAAAACAGATTTTAGTATTTAAGAGATTAAAAATTAGATCTCAACTGTTAAATTCTGAACAAAAGCTATGAAGTATAGGGTGACCTAAATTGAACATTTGGATATTTTTCCTGAATAAAACATAAAACATTACAAGAATCCGAATTTTATTGTTATCAGTGTAAAGTACAGGGTCGGCAGTTACGTATGAAATACGATGTCGGCTAAATATCCTCCACAAATCATTCTATCAACGAAGTTTACTTTACCATAAATGCGGTCCTATTGCACGTTTGATGTTCTTTTTTATCTCTGGAATTCCTTTCAAATAGCCTCCAATGGGGTTAGATCTCAAAAGCGCGGTAGATAATTGATGTCACCTCTTACTGAGATAACACGACCAGTAAATTCAGTTTGAAGTAAAATGAATGTTTCAAATGATGTGCGATATATAGCTCCATCTTGTTGAAACAACATTTTATTTAAATTCACATGGTTGGTTTCATTTAAAAAAAGTTGTTTAGCATCTCCCGATAATACTATTGTGCAGTAACAGCGTTTTCAGCTTCGTCTCTGAAAGTATGAGCCCAACAGTTCTAACGATTCACAAAGCCATTTAAAAAAAATAAGCATCAACTGCTGCGTTCTTTAAAACACAGTTCACAAATATAAGGCGTTTCTGGTGATTTGTTTCGTGAGTCAATTGAATTTTGTACGCCTATAGATAAAGAGATTTTGTTAAAATGCTTCCGTAGTGTCGTATGAAACATTTAATTGCTCTGGGCGGCGAGGAATTAGTACTACTTGCACACTATAACATACTAAAGCAATATTGCCACCTAAACGACCGTTGCATTAATAGCCAACCCTTGCTTTGTCAATAAGCGCATCACTTGCTTTAAACTTTTGCACTACATCATGAACATTAATACGTCCAAACAATGGTCAAAGTTTTCCTCGCGTAATCGTTATAATTGCCTGTTTTTATAATAAACTTAAGTGATATTGATGCATTCCTGCACAGTATAGGTCGTCATGATGACTTTACCAAATATTTAGATACTAAATGCACAAATGCAAACAACAAGTTCAATTTGAATCACCCTACATATTTAATTTTGGGATAGCGAGCAATGTCAAAACCGCGCATATCTTATTTGCCATATAGTTCAGAATTCTAGTTCAGGTAAATTATTAAATTCACACCTAAAGCTAAATTTAAAAAATTGCAGTAAAAAATCTGTATTTTTTATTTTTTATTGTATTACACGTTGTCGAGCTTCGGCCTTAAATAACTGTTATTTAAAAAAGTTTATTTACCTTTAGCGTGCAAAAGAACGTATCGTGATTTTGTTTATTCCTGCAGTCACTAACATTCCCGCATTTAGTTAGTCTTATGGCAACCCGACGTTGAAACGTGCATGGCAGGTTGCTGCCAGATACCTGGTGTTATTACTGTAAGTTACAATAAACATTTTTGTTATAGCGACGCGGTGTTCGGAATCTAATAATTTTAAACATGTGCAAATATTTACAACAATTTAATAACAACGTTGAGAACACGTGTTGGCTTATCGTTGCATGATCAAATCAAGCGTTTGTTATTTCGTGTTTACCATTTCAAAAGAGAAAACTAACAAGCGAAATTAAACAAATCTATAGAAGCTGAAAATTATTTTATAAATGTTTTTACAGCTTCTATGTAATTTTGTAATATAGAACAGATGGAGCGGATTTTCTCAGATTGTGGATGTAATTTATCAGCACGAAAACAAAATTGACTGAATGTTACCATTTATTTAAGATTATTATTTCATCTATGTGTGGGCTTCCTGAAACAATGCATCACTCTAAATTGAACTTGTGTGGGTCACAGTGACCATAAAATACCTACTTAGAAAGGCCTTTCAGCGTACCACTTTAGCGATGTTTATAAATCTTACAAATGCAAGTGCTTTGTCTAGTACACAAATATTTTAAACAGCTCCATTGTGGTGAGCGTACGCCTGTGCATGTTTTCGATACATTTTGCCTACACGTCGGCGGCACGGTCAAGCACCTGTGGAGTTTTAAGATAAACACTATTGTTGTAGCTATTCGTTACGCTGTTTCCTCATTCGAATTGCAAATGTTTTATTAATCTGGGCCCCGATATTGCATATTATCGTATTTGTTGATTCCGGCCACTGAGGAGCGAAGCTCCGATAACGACTAACGTGCCAATTTTTACACAACGACTGCAAACAATAACAAATAGATGGCCTTACTCCTCTCAATAAAGGCTAATAACCTTACAGTTAATCACAGTCGTAAAATTAAACTTTTAGGCAGTGATAGAGCTATTGATAGATTAGACTATGTAAATAGTGGGGTATATAAAAACACTAGCTATTACATGGATTTTGTCACAATTTTTCCACTTAGGTTTTGATTAGAAATGCAAAACATTTTCTTATCTTATTATTGAAAAAATGAATAATGGCCATAGTTTTTTTTAGAATTCGGTTAATCTCCCGAATGCATATAATGCAACATAAATCATTAGCTTTTATGTATTTTAGTATATACCAGCACAAATCATTTCTTTGTGTATTATTCTACAGTAGCTCTGGATAAGATTAACTTAGGAAGAGTATTTAATACATATCTGAGTTAAATCGTTCAAGAAGCTATGAACAAATTAACTCGTTAAATACATCTTTCTATGGCAAATCATTCCTATTAAGAACTACATTATTACTATGCATTTTTATATTTTATTAATCTTTCAATTCTTGTGCAGTATTTTAATATTGCTACATTACACTAAACTAATAGGAAATGATGTAGCTTTGAGAAACGCAAAACAAAAATATTGCAGAAAAATTAAAACCTTTATTTATGGGTTCCTCGGGCCAGCGTGATCCCGTCGTTACCGACAAACCCGGGATTATTCCCGGAGCTCTCTGGTGCCTGGCGGGTGACCTACTCAGGCACTAAAAATATTTGAGTACCTGCGTTCATTCGAAGGGGTAATATTGACGGTCGTCTAAGGCGCGGTGCTTGCCACATCGTCCTGCATCAGAGATGGTGCGCGACGACCGGGCAGAAAGAGCAAACGTATGAGAGCCTTAACCTCTCAGTTTTCAAGCCGTGTTTTCACGCGGGGCGTTATTATTTATGGGTTCCTCACTCGCAGTTGATAGTCCAACACCATATCATAAATTATGGCACAGGTAAATATGGCAAAGCGAGTTCCCACTGGAGGTTTAGAAGCAAAACGAAAACGGTAAAATTAAGTGAAAGTAAAAGTAAAATGCAAACAAAATACTTACTTTTAATATGAAACAGCTTTTCTTATGCATGGTTAAAGTGGGTAGTGTTGCTTTAGCAAACTTGTAAAGCTTTCGAAAGATAAGTAAATGAGTCTAAAGACTCAGGAACAAATAATGGACAACGAAGAAAGAGAGAGAAAGAATTTCTTGGATAGCACGGCAAATTTGCTTGTCAATTGTTGCGATTACAAGTGCAAAATTAAAGAAAACTACAGAAGTTCAAGAATACACCAAATTCGGCAAATTTGTTGCTTCTCTGTGTATTGCAAAAAATTAACAAAAACAAATGTTTAATAAATGTTAGACACTTTTTATTGTTTTTCAACATATTTTTCTGGCGGTCTATACATTGTTGCGTACGCTGGAACCAATTTTTATAGCATTTTTTCATAGAGACAGGTATTTCCGAAACATGGGCGCACCAACCGCCTATTCCGGCGCCGAAAATCGTTGTCTATACTATTTTTTCTTTACATATGGAGACAAAAAAAATTGTTAGGAGCCAAATCAGACTATACGGCGGATTTCCCATCAACTTAGAGCTTTCAATGCTCAAAAAACCAGTTGTTTGCGTCGCAGTGTGTCAGATCGCATTGTCATGGTGGAGATGATGCGGTGCGTTGGTTTTTCTTATTCCTCAGAAGACTTCCGGCAAGCAAATTGTTGTGTACCATTCAAATTTAATCGTTTTACGATCCTTTAAACCCACGGTTACGACCTCTCCAGTTTTTCCAAAAAAAAACAAGCAACTTTTTTGCTAACCTTCGAAAACCCGTACAGTTAACTGCAGTTTACTTTTGGGCTCATACGCATAAATTCAAAATTTGCCATCTGTGACTGTTGTAAACGGTTTCTGAATCACCGCGATCATATTTCTTGGCCATTTCTTTCCACCAATTGACAGGAGCCGTTTTTGAGCGGTCATTAACTTATACGAGATTCAACATGCACACAGCTTTTTTTCGGTTAAATAATCATACAATATCGAATTATGCTAGTAATACTAATACCTAAGGATGCCTGAATTTTACGATAAGGCACATGACGATCTTTCTTTATCAGTTCGCGCACGGCATCGCTTTTGCTGGCACCACAGGCGATTTTGGACGGCTTTCTTTAAATTTACCCGCCAGCGAACTACGACCACAATCAAATACATTAAACCAACGATATACAGCGGCTCTGTGTGGGCCTTTATCACTAAAATTCAAGGAATCTGAGAATGAAGCCATGAGCTTTAGTCTCTTTAATCAAATTTATTATGTCAATTTTTATTTATATATTTACAGAAGCATTCAAAAATAGAAATTGAAGCTAAAATATCAATACATAAAGCAATTTTCCAAAAGAAATAGAAAGGTGGGTTCCTTTCAAAAAGTACGAAAGAAGAAACTAAAGTTATTGTTCTAATGAAAATGTAATCCAATCTTATGGGCATTAGAAATGATGATTAAGCTTAATATTATCGGCCCTTGACAACTACAGACAAACACATCAAGAGTGTGTATATAAGCTGATTTGTGATAATTGCCCTGTGATGCAGAAAGAATTGCTGAGTTTTCACTTCCAACAGTATGGACAGTAATTGTGATTTTATAGAAAAATAATGACACCCCTTAATAAAGAAATATTCCAATCTTAGACATTATTAATAAACCTAACGTAGAAGTAACAAGGCATTTTAAAACACCCTCGAACAAACTATTTTCTATTTTAATAATAGTGTCAAGTAGTTTTTTGTATTAGTTTATTTTTGTTATAAAACAACGAATTAAAATGATTTACTATAAACAAAAATGATAATTACAATACAGATTTTTTAATTAAAATCACAATATTAGTTCACTTTCTCAGTTAAAGTAATAAATAAGATAAAACGAGCAAGTGGCACACATATTTTGTCGTTAGATATATGTATGTTTATCTGGTAGTAGACTGCAAAACAATATTTTCCTTAATATTCAAGGTAAAATAAATGAAAGCGTTTGCACGCGTACTAAATGCATCTACTTGTATTGAAAAATATAAAGTACTTTGATTAATAGAAGTGCATTTTTTGTGTGCTACTAGAATATTTCCTTTTGTATGAAAAATGTATTGTATTTTCTTGCATATATTTTACAACAAAAGTTTTTTGTATTGAACAGCAGCTATTTATTTAAAAATATGCGTTACAATATTCTAAAATGAAAGAGAAAAGACAAAAAGCATTTATTCTCTAATTTACAATGACGAGATAATAAATAATGTTAACTGGCACTCAAAGATCGCACTGATAAATATTGATTAAATATATAATATTTAACTTCAATGGTCATTAAAAATGAAGTTTATGTATGAAACTCATGAACCTATATAAAGTGTTCCAAAACAACGGAAAGAAATTTACAGAGGATGTAGTACCGTCAAAAACCAATTGAAAAGTCTTAAAGTACTCTTAATTACTCAGAGATAAAACATTCCGGAAAACTAAATAACAAATTAAGGATTGTATTAATATAGAGTATGTGTTTACTTTAAATCGTAAATTTTGCACGTGTACTTATAGACAAACTTATTTTGTCCTTGGACAAAGTTTGCTTTTAATTACATATCTTAAGTTACTTACTTCCTCTTTGACATTTGACAGTACTTAAACACACCTTGAGTTAAGACAACTTAATTTGAAATGTCGCCCTTCTTCTTAAAGTCCTTCTCCTATCGGAGGCTGGAAATCATCATTGATATGCGAACCTTATTTGCAGCTGCTCGGAACAGTTCGATACTGCTGCAGCCAAACCAATCCCTCAAGTTTTTCAACCAAGATATTCGTCTACGTCCGACACTCCGGTTTCCTTTAATTTTTCCCTGCATTATTATTTGCAGCATGGCGTATTTAGTTCCTCTTGTTATGTGGCCTAGATATTCAAGTTTTCTCCTTTTTATTGAATTTATTACTTCACATTCTTTATTCATTTTTCCAAGGACTTCTCTGTTGGTGATCCTATCCTTCGGTAGCACCACATTTCGAAAGCTCGTAGTTTGTCTAAGTGTTTCTTTTTTACTGTCCACGCTTCTACTCCGTACAACAATACAGGGAACACATAACAGTGGAGCATCCGCATCCTGAGCTCTATGCTTATATTTCGGCTGCATAGTAATTTCTTTAGTGATACAAACGATGCTCTGGCAATTTCAATTCTTGTTCTGATTTCTGGTGTCTGATCCCCTGTTTGATCTATCTATTGCCGTATTTGTAATGTTTAAATTTATTTGGTTTGGTGGGGATTTTGTGATTTGCATCCATTTAGTTTTGTTAAGATTTATTCTTAATCCATATTAATTACAACTGTTATTTACCTTTTCTAACAGATATTGTAGATCATTTAAATTACTTGCCAGTAGTATTGTGTCGTCTGCATATCTAATATTATTGATTACCTCGCCATTTACTATCATACCTTTTTCCTCATCTTCAAGGGCTTCGTTAAATATAGCTTCACTATATATGTTAAAGAGCAGTGGGGACAGGATACAGCCCTGTCTCACTCCTCGACGTATCATAATGTCTTCAGTTAGCGCATTTTCTACCCTTATATTGGCTCTCTGTCCCCAGTATAAGTTGTTAATAATTCTTATGTCCCTCATGTCCATTTTTTTCTTTAAGAGTATTTCCAGGAGTTTATCGTGTCTAACCTTGTCAAATGCCTTTTCAAAATCAATGAAACAGACATACATGTCTTGGTTTATGTCTAGGCATCGTTGACTGAGGACATTAACTGCGAAAAGGACTTCTCGTGTTCCGAGGCCTGCTCTGAAACCAAATTGTGCATCACTTATATCGTCCTCTAATTTTGCATATATTCTTTGGTGGATTATCTTTAAGAATAATTTCAGAACATGGTTCATAAGTGCAATGGTTCTATAATCAGTACACTCTTTTGCACTAGTTTTCTTCGGTATTAATACGAATATGGATGTTAGCCATTGCTCAGGAATTATACCTGTTTCATAGATTTTGTTAAAGAGATTGAGTATGATATCAATTACGTCGTTATTGAAAAGTTTGAAGAGTTCAATAGGTATTTGATCTGAACCGGTAGTTTTTCCAGATTTCACGTTATTAAGAGCATGTATTAATTCCGATTTCAATATTTTTATGTTTTCCTCATTTACTGTCAGTTCAGTTTTATTTGCTCTTTCATCATTGAATAGTTCCTCAATGTAGGTCGTCCATCTATGCAGTTTATCTTTTAATTCTACCAGTACCTGTCCATTTTGATCTTTTAAGACATTGTTGCCCTGTTTGTTCATTTTGTGACCTGTTACTTCTCTTATTTTCTTGTGCATGTGAAAATTGTCATGTTTCTTATTTAGCTGTTCTATTTCTTCACATTGTTCTTCAAGATGTGCTTCTTTTGCTATCTTTATTTTTCTTTGTATTACTTTATGCAGTTCTTTATATTTGTTGGTATTTTTCTTGTTTATTCGTCTTTCGTCCATAAGATCTAATATCTCTTCAGTCATCCAAGGTTTTTTCTTTGTCCGCTTTTTCTTTAGTTGCGTTTCAGCTGTTTTTAACAGCACTTCTTGAATTCGTTTCCATATTTCATCTGCACTGATTTCTGCTTGAATATCTGTATTTTTAATTTGTTGATTTATTATTTGTTGTGTTTTATCTTGTATTTTCGAATATTTTAAGAGTGTTATGTCTGTGTTATTGTCTTGTCGTTTTACAATCTTTTTCAATCTTACATTTATTCTAGCTACTACTGGGACATGATCAGAATATATATCAGCACCAGGGTATGTTTTTGTTGATTTAATGGCGTTTTTATATCTGTTGTTAACTAGTAAGTAGTCTGTCTGGTTGCGTACTATTTTTCCGGTTTGTCTGCTGGAGACTTCCATGTGTGTAGTCGTCTTTCTGGGAGTTTAAAAAGCGTGTTTGCAATCACCAACCCTTTATCTTGGCAAAACTGTATTAAGCGATCTCCTCTGTCATTTCGTTGTCCCAGGCCAAAGCTACCCGTACATCCCTTGACTTTAATGTTGCCAACTTTGGCATTGAAGTCTCCGATCACTATTGTCATATCTTTGTGTTTGATGCTTTGGTATACTTCTTCTAACTGCGAGTAAAATTCTTCTATTTCTTCGTTGTCTTTGTCTGCAGTTGGTGCATATATCTGTATAATGTTCATTGTACCTGTATTTGTCTTCATCTGCAGCATCGTAATCCTGTCCGAGTATGGTGTAAAGCTCGCAATTGTCGGTGCTATTGTTTTATTTACTATAATTCCAACTCTGTATCTATGTTCTCGGTCATTGTTGCCCGAGTAGTACATGGTATTGTTGTCTGTTATGCACTTCCCATTTCCTGGCCATCTTGTATCGCTAACACCTAAAATGCTTATCTTTAACCTTTTTATTTCCAATTCTATATTGTTCAGTTTGCCCGCCCTGTACAAACTATTTGCATTCCAGGTTCCAATTTTTAATTCATTTATTGATATTCTTTTGGCTTGGTTCACAACTGTTCCCCCGGGGATCCGATCGGGGACCTTACTCCGGACTTTATTTTGGTTCTGAACTTTGCCATATTGATGATGATTTATTATTACTAGGGATATCCATGTGGATCTTCAATGCAGTGGTTTCCCGTTGCCTTCTGCATCTTCGTGCCGTTGACCTATTTGGTTCATCCGCCTTTTGGATCAATTTCTTGTTCCAAGGACAAGAAGGTGCCCTACTTCCTGTCAGCTCATCCACCCAAAGCTGTTGGCCGATAAGAAGGGGGATTGCTTATACCGGCAATCACTCGGTTTGCTGCTTGGTCGGGGACTACTTATTCGTCTAAGAACTGGCTGTTCTTAGCTTATCTCGTAGCTAACCTTTATATCTAAAGGCCGTTCACTATCCGCCACCTGTGACCCCGCTAGTAGCCTGCAGCTAGCCCTAGCAAAATGTCGCCCGAATAGTACATTTTTTACCAATTACAATGGTTAAGAATCCAAATGCTGAAATAGCCGATATAGTGTGAATGTATGGTCGTGCTAATGGGAATGCTTTGAATATACGTCTTCTTTATGCTGGAGTATTTCCAATGGGCAACTACCTTCAATGACTAAGAGAACTGGTTTTGTTACAAGAAAGGACTTATGATACAGCACAGCAAAGATCAGCATACAAATTGAAAGCAGAAGAACAAATTTTTGAATACTGTTGATGAAAACCTCAATACAAGAATAATCTTGTTTCACTTAGGTATAAGCAGTCGTGCTGTTTGGAGAACTCTTCACATTCAACCGTATCATTTGAATTATCAAGCGAGAATGATAACCTATTAATTATTTTTACGGCTGAATATCTAAACTTTATTGCTAATTTCCTGTTTACTAAAAATGGAATTTTTAATTTCTATAATATCACGCTTGGTCTGACAAGAATCCTGAATCAAAGCGTCAATAGCGTTTCAGTCCAAATATCTGGTAAGCCATGGCAGGGAATAAGTTGTAAGGGCTAGTTGTTTTGTCAAAAATCGTAACAGGTCCTCCATGCGTTGATTTATAGAAAAATAATATTTCTGAACTTTTGGGAAATTGACCTTCAAATCAAAAACCAAATCTCTGGTGTATGTAAGATGAAGCATTTTACGTTTGGTCTTAGGAAACATCTTAACGACACCATAGCGTGGCCTTTAAGATCTTCCAATTTAACTCCTTTAGACTTTGGTATTTGTAGTTATTTCAAAAATGTAGTTTAGGCAACATTGTGAAAAAACCTTCAAAATTTGCACCAGCGAATAAAATAGTGTTTTATCGGCAAATAATATCTACATTCTGTGAGGATGTCCTTTTTATGTAAACAGTTGTAAACAGTCTCAACATCAGAATTGTTTAACAAAATTTATGAAGTAGTAGAAATAGTCCTTGGATATAACAAAGGAATTAGATGGGAAAAAGTTGTTTACTAGATGATTTCCGCGTTCGCTGTTTTCAGAAAATAAAGCACAATAGAAATTAACTTTTTCAAGCTGATTTATATAAGTGTAACAAAAGCCTTCTTGTCTTTTATACATCATTTGTAAACGAAAATAAAATTTCCGAATGGAAAAATATTTGTAAACGGATAACGACGCCCACATACAAATAATTTGAATTTTAATCAAGTGTCTTCATTTAAGAGATGTAGAAAAATGAAGATACAATTTTACTTAAAATATTTTTTGCAACTCGCAGTACTTATTATGTCACTCTTATAATTCCCTAAATTTTCAATGAACTTACTGTTAATCTAAACATTTCTTCATCCGTTTAATTATTTTATTGAAGTACAGTTACCTTGTTGTATTATTACAGAAATGCCCATAAATCCTGTTTTTCTATGTAATTATAAATTATAATTGTTAATTGCAATATTTGTAATAAGTTAAATTTCCCTTAATGAGCCTGCAGTACATATTAAACATATCTGATTTTCCTAGTTTGTATGGCAATTGAAAAGCAGGAAACGTACAAAACCTAAATTCACCTGTGCCGACTGCTAAATACGCAGGGTTCACCTTGCTACGCATGTCGGCGCATAATGCAACAAAACCTTGTTACTTTTTTAATGGCGGCAATTGCGCTGCATAATAAACCCTGTAATTGATCGAACTGTAATCATTGAACTTCTTTGCAACAACGGCCGCAATTAACGTGGCTTTAATATTCATCGGCGACGTTGAGAAATCCAATTTTTCCGCGAGCCGACATGCCTTATAAGAATCAAATGGATGCTGTTCAATTTAGTAGCAATAAAGCCGGCACTGAAACCGCAAACTGAATTTCAATTAGGCGTTAGAGCTCAACTGGGCTCCACATTTGGCGTCGCGCGAAAATAGACAGGAAAAATGTGAGGTGATAAACAAGAACGGTGTATTTCTGTTGCTGTTTGCATAACGGTCCGAATTGTTTACGCCCAGGTTTGTCGCAATATTGTTTAAATTTAAATTCGCCGAACTGTTTTAGTTCACTTTAAATGAATTTAAAAATATTTGCTACTTGTGCTACACTATTTTAAATGCGTTTAATGTTATCGTTAGTGGAGCTAGTTTACCTTAATGCAGGGAGAGAAATATCGCCAATTGTGCCGGCTTTAATAGGACGAGACAAACATGCAAACCTACACCCACACCACAAAAACGGCCACGCTATTTCGAATCCCGAGGCGTCTTTGGCGCTATTTTCGGTTGCACATTAGGCGATTTTGAATTTGCGCCAGAAGGCATGCCCAGGTTACCTTGAAACCCCCTCGGCTTATTTCTGATCGCAACTTCAATAATGCAGCCACTTCAGCCTCATTAGCGGAAAAGTCGCTTGCGGGCCTGCCCCAGCTTACACTCCATAATGGAGCCCACTTAATATCCCATGACTTTATATAATTACCCCAGGCCCAGGCGAGTCGGTCGATTGCGAAACCGATAAAGCACCACACGAGATTACATTATCCTACCCGCAATTTGGGAAGATAGAAAGGACTGCATGTTTGTAGTCCCACATTCGATGACTCGGCGAACTGGGGGCCAAAAACGAAATTATGGGAAGTAAATTGGCGTTTCTAATCTCTCCAATGCGCGTTTGCATAACCAGCTTCCGACTTTTCGGCATTATAAAGAACCGCCTCTGATTATTGACAGGATCTCCCGAAACTTTCTCGCAATTCAGCGAAAGAACTTTTATTTGTTCGTGAAGCTGTCTACAGCATAATTTTCCCTGCATCCTACATCTGCTTTGTTTATAGATAGAAATGTTTTACGCGTACATTTGTGGAATTTAATTAATGATTCCGTAGTTTATGAATAACAAATACATAGGCCCTTTTAGCATAAAGTTGCGTAAAGTAACAGAATAATCTTATTTATTTATATTAATTCAGTTACAACAGTAACTATGTTAAAGTGGAAACAAATATAAATATAATTAAGATAGAACTGTACTGCTGTACAATTTAAATAAATTATAATTTGGTAATGCTCTGCAATTAAAAGCTGCTTATAAAAATCTAGAAAATTATTTGATTTACATATTTGTATCGGGACTGTTATTAAAGATATTAATTAATTGGCTAGCAAATTTTTCAATATCAAAAATCAAATTTAATTTGATCATAGAATCAGCAAAAACGCCGTACACTTGTGTATTGGGTTTTGGAGAACGCAGATGCTGACTTTTGCAAAAGAAGAAAAACTCCTATTAAATAATGAAACTCACTTTTCTTTAAATGATTTGAGAATCATTAACATTGTAGTATCTAGTATAGTACAAATTCAAGTGCTTTCACGAAAATGCACTGTTTGGTGTACATTGTGGGCCGAAGGAATTTTTTGAAGACGAAACTTTTTTGAAGCCGAATTTTTGAAGCTAAACGGTTTTTTAATAAAAGCATTCAATAAAATCAATTATTTGAAATTAAATGACACGTGTTTTCGACAAAATGAAGCCACGTGTTACACGGCACTTGAAAGGTTCGCATTACTTTAAACCAAATTTTCTGGTCATGTTATCTCGCAGAGGGATAACATCAATGATATCGCGGACCTGCGATCTAACCCTCTTGGATTTTTTCTTTGGAGCCATTTGAAGGAAAGGATTTATGTCGATAAACCTGCCACGATTACAAGCTTAAAAACGAACATCAGACGTGTAATTGCTGAAATAGAGCCGCATTCATGGGACAGCATTGCGGAAAAAATTGGTAAAAGCATGGTTGCATGCTAGCGGAGTCGTGAACGGCATTGGGCCGACATCATATTTCATACGTAACTGGTAAATCTTTACTTGGCAGTGATAACAATAAAATTCGGGTTATTCCAAACTTCCTGAAGTTCAATTTAGATCACCCTACATAAAAAAATACAAATATTTACTAGGAAAAATTTGGCTCTTATACAGAAACTCTTGTCTTTGAAACCAAACAAAAAATTGTAATTACATGGTCTTATTGGAAACATTTGTGTTTAGTTTTGAGACTAAAATCAACCAAAAATGAACTATCAAGTGGGGCGAATTTTATTCAATTTAGTTTTGCTTTATTAAACTTAACAGATCGTTTTATAGATAAGCCTTTTATTACGTCATTGTAAAAATGCGACCAGAAGTAAATATGAGCTTGATATCTTATAATATAATTGTCTTATCTCCCTAACTTTCTTTCTTTCTAAACTTATAATTCTATCTCCTCCTAGATGCTTCAACCGATTCAACCTTGAAACTTGCACACCACATTCACAACTATATTTTCTAATTCGGCTCAAAAAATCAGCCTTCTAACGTTAACCGTTTTTGAATTATTTAAATATTTTGATTATTGTATTGTATAGATGTCACACCTGTGACAGATAAAAACATTTTTTTTTTTGAAAAACAACGCCATCTGTTGGCGTAAAAGCAAAGCCACAACAACGCGTGGCCGGGTACAGCTATTTTAGAATAAAAACAAACATTCTGTTGCCAACATTAATTTAGCGAAAAATTAAAAATTACTGCAAATGAACGTAAAACGTAAAAATTACGGGAGTGCATTATGAACGAGCGCGTAAGCTTTGCATTAATTCAACTTTACGTATTACGTATTTCCTATGGGCGGCTTATGCTTACGTTCAGCATGAATGGGCGTTAAATTGTTCCATGTTTCTGATCCAGAGAAAAAGCCGGTCTAATTAAAAAATTATACGTTCGCACCTTGCAAAAATTTGAGGAAAGGCGGGTGAAAAATTGTCAGTCTAGGACGCCAAAAATATTTTTTGGCGGGCAACTCCTAGTTTAACATATTTCTGTAAACTCTCCAATTTTCAATGATCTCCTTGGTAGAATTCGCGTTAGTTAGAAATTTAGATGATCCAAACAGAAACTCGAAAATTGACTATTATGATGATATCAAGCCAAATAATTTTTGCGGAAATTCTTGGCTTCGTTTAAAGTACCTGGGTAAAGTGTGTCTGAAAGTCCCAAATCTTTTCTTTGAGATTCTGTATATTTAAATACACTTGGTTCTTTAGAACAACCGTACATACTAAAAAATTTCTTTTACACTTTTATTTTGGATTCTGTTACTATGATGATGGAATTTTTCTTCTGCAGTAACGTTCTAAAGTTAAAACTGGTAAATGACATGAAACGAATTCGTCTCATTTCGTATAAATATTCCTATAAAAACTTTTGGTTAAAGTTTTTTTTGTAATGTCTTAACTATTTTTGTTTTTTTGGTTGGTTTCTTTAGTGTAGAAAGTAATTTCGCCATATCCGCTTCCTTGTCCGGACCAAGGTGCTGCGGTTCGAAGCTTTCTGCTTTTTTACCTTCCGTAAAGGAAAAACTTCGGGTGCAAAAATTCTTAAATATTTTTTTAATTAATAGCACGCGGTTGTACTTTGCGTTATTTATATTAGAGTGATGCAAGTCTTTTCGTTTTTGAATATAAAATATTTAGAATTCGTTAAATATTAACATTCGGTAAATTATTTGAGTTAGTATATGACATGAGAAGTAATACGAACTTTTAGCCCAAGTTAGAATCTTTTGTTTTGGTAAGGCGCCTATTTAAGTGGATTTGTAGGTATTTTACAGTAATTTTTTGGGGTATCGGACTGATATTCAATAATAAACTGATGGCCAGGTTTCCTTCCGAAGATCAAAAGTTACTTAAACCGAGTTCGTTTCATTCGCATATATCTACTATAGCTTGAACCATTCTTCGATTTTTTGAGATCGGTGCCAATAATGCTGTTTGTCAATTGCTGTGTGATGTTATCTGTATATGCGGCCACTAACGGTTGGAGAGCACCTGTTTGGATTGTCCAATTGATAATTATGTATATTTAAATTTAGCATTCCGTAGTGCTCTATTCGTAGAGCTTTCTTAATTTTATATAGAAACCCGGTATACCAGACCTTACCAAAGGCCTGGCTAATATTTAAGGATACTGAAGAATAGTACCCTTTTAGATGTACGTCGTGGTTAATTTTTGTGACTGCTCTAGCAATTATTTTATCATACCATGACCTTCACAAAAACCACATTAGTGTTTTGGTATGATGTTTCGTTGTTAGAAAATTGGCTTTTAACTTGTGTAACAATATCTTTTCAAATATTCTAAATAAAACGGGTAGCAAGATGATGGACTTTCTTTGATTTTTTCCAGGCTTCAGTGTTATCACAATTTGTGCAGCTTCATTGTTCTGGAAACGTTCGTAATATAGAAGACACACAACTCTAACTTATTTTAAAGAAATTATTAATTTTAAAATCAAAAGATACACCACGTGCATTCTTGATTCAAGTTTTTAATAACTCTTTGGTAATAAAAGAACTGAGGGGACTTCCCGTTTGGAACAGATGGTAAACCGATGATACCAATTTAGTACTATAAGCGATGTGGGGTAACGGTTTGATTCCATCTGCATCAACACTCGTCTTTAATTGACCATACCAGGCTATTTATTGTATTACTCCAAAATAGCATACTTGGCCTCTGTTTAACCATTGATTTTATTTATTTAAAATGTTAATTTTCGTCAGTGGTAACATATCCTTAAAAATTGCACACGCATTGCAAATTTCTGCAATGTTTAGAGTAATTGCCTTCTTGCATCACCCAACTTGTTCAAACCCAACAAACTTTTCCTCAGACCTCAGCCAACATTTCTGATAGATGGTATTCATTTTCTAAGAATTTAAATTATCCGTAAACAGAAAGAGGCAACGAAAACCTCATCCCCAAACATGCACTTTTGCATGGTGTGTTACTGTGCGCTAAAGAAGCTTATTAATGTTTGCTGACCACGCTTTCGATAAGAAAAAGTAATCTCAAAAGGAAGATAACATTGGTCTTATCTCGATCCAAATTTTCCTCTGCCTACGCCAGTCGTTTTTCCACATACTTTCCTGATAAGAAAGATTTCTTTAAATTTGATTAAAAGAAACGTTTTTTCATGGAGGCGACTTCCAACTGTTTAAAAAAACCAAATTTCTTTTTTGAGGAGCTTCACTTGGGTGCAGCCCAGCTGTCTTCAAAGACACACAACATCGCTTTATCTTTTTTCGTTGTTGTGACGCGGCAGATCGTTTACATTCCCAACCTCTGAATATCGCTCCTACCCACTTCTTAACGAATGTGTCCGACTTCTGCACATATTTTGCAGGCGCTTTATACATCAGTAAAATTATATTTCAGTAAAAGCACTGTCTCGTATCGCTTTAGGAATTTTGCACTTGTAAAGATAATGGATTCACTGATATGCACAACAAAATGTGCCGACAAAATAAAGATCCCAACGAATCATAGGTAGCGGTGTGGTGCCTCCTTATCAAATGACGACGGTCACTTGCTTATCACGGAGACTGTACTTAATAGATAGTAAATTATTTTACAACGCTTGGCATTGAACCCAAAATTTTCGATTTTCCTTATTTAATGAATTCCTAATTATTACCATTTTATGATTTTCTTATGGATTTGTGGGGAAAAACTAAAAATGCCTAACAGTTTATCTACACATCAGTACAATTTTTTGCTGAAGTTCTCCAAAACATTGTACTCTCAAGGATAGAAGCTTTGAAGACCGCTCTGTAGCACTAACTCTCTTCTCGATATAGTTTGTAATTTCTATAATTTTTTAAATTCATTAATCACTGTGCAGTGCTATAAAATCATTTTTGTCATTATTGCTTTACGTCCCGTGAGAAATAAATAAAAATCATTAAGATAATATGCTACTTACCCGTATCAGCAACAAAAGCGATGACTTGCGAAGATGGCAACTTACTAGCTCAACCCGAGACCAAGACCTACATTCTGAAAACTGAAAGTTAGATAAAACGCGGTCGGGACTTTTACTCTAATCTTGCTTGATGGAATGCTGTTCTAATCTTTTTAGATAAATTATTCTATTGTCTACAGTTATCAAATTTGCATTACTTAATTAAATAAATTTCTTTTAGAGATTAGAAAGAAAATAATTGAATTCAAGAATTTTTAACAAAACAGTACACAATTATTAAATTAGTATTTGCACATTAAAATTTAAAATAATTCTGAGGAGTTTTTACGTTCAATTCATAAAACTTTGCCTCTTTGCCATTTGATTGTAATCGAGTTGTTTTTAAATTTGATTATAGCGAAGATGCATTAATAACCAACTAGAATTAAGCTATCCTTGGGTGCTTTTATAATTCTATAATAAGAAAAATATATTACGCATTCATCTTTCTCGAGGGAGACATTGAAGGCGTATATTTATAATGTCTTTATTCCCCACACATTTAGCTCTTGCCTTGTTGCCGCATTACTTTATAAAATATAATCTGGTAGTTGTCATGCACATGTGCGTTTTATTATATTTCATGAGATTATTATCTTCCTGGCACGCTACTTTATCGCTCTAGATATTGTTATTGCATCAACATAACTTACAATAAAGGCTCTAATGTGTTTCAATGTTAATAGTAAAAGTTGCAAAATACTGGAATGTAAATGCTTATATGGAAATATAAATTCAATATCTACACCTCAACATATGAATCAGGTCATTACGTAAAATTTACAAAAAATGGGATTCGGCTCTTTAACGATCTCACCTCGTTTCATCACTTTTCTAAGAATTTCCAGAAATAGACTAACGGCTTTATCTCACATTAGAGCTGTTACCGTTATCTTCTCGATCATTTTACGTCAATTTGTTGTTATCTAGCTAATAAGCAAGCTAATTATCACGCTGCAGTCAGTCCTGGTTCCAACTTTAGTGCAGTGCTTTTCGACGTTTCCCGTGAGCATCTCAGGTGGGCTACTTTTAAAATACCACATGGTTTGCCAAAACTTGAGTCTGCTCTCTGGCATGATTTCTACAAAAGATTAGCTCAAGAACAAACAAACTAAAAGCGCTTGCAAGCGCGTGAAAAATGTAGACTTCTGTCACCTTTGCTTCGGATCCAAAATTTAAATTGGCTCGCGTGACGATTCCCCGCAATAAACAATGATAAAAGTGTCTGTCTTAGTGAAGGCCCGTTTTAAATAAAGGATCATTTTTATATTAACTTATTAACTTTGATTTGTATGTATTCGACATTAATTGATCTTCAATTTTGGCGATACTGGAAGGTACTCGAGATTACAGATCGAGCGGCTCAGATTAGCTCTTACCTGCTTGAAAACAATCTCGGTCTTCGACTTTTGACAGTCTATGATGATTAGTAGTTTGTTAACGTTGGGTGATCGGTGGTTCAAAATAGGGCGTCATGCCAGGGAAAGGTAGGCCTTCTAATTTGTACCGAACGGGCGAGGATTTCTAGGTGCGAACCAGCTTTCAACACGCGTTTAGGAACGGTCCATTTATTTACCGACTAACGCTGTTGGTATGTTTGAGGCAAATGCCACATAATTACAGAAACATGCAGAACGTGTCGTACACACGCGCCGCCGTCGATAATTAATTGGATCGCCTGTGCCTATTGCTAAACCAGATTTGCTTAATTCCAGCCTTAAGGCAAATTTATGCCAGCCTCTGATTTCCTCATTTTACCTATTTACTGGCCATGATCGCTGCTAATGGGCACCCTTAACCAGCCGAAGAGAAATGCCTAATTGGCTCGTTAGCACCGTTGGCCATTTTAGCACCCTTGAAACGTTGCCTATGCTTAACGTCAACGCGGAAGCGTATGTGATCTGGATTGTTGGCTTGATCTATGAGATTTCTTCCCGTTCGGAATCTCACAGGCGAAAAGCAAGGTCACTAAATTTAGAAAGTGATTTTTAATGCCTTTTAATACATTCTTTACAGGCACTTTAACTTTAACGTTCGATTGATTGTAGCATTAAGCAGACTATACAATTTCACATAAAAGATGACAATCAAAAACAGCACGTCACTGTATAAAGAAAACATGTTTATATTTAAACAATAAAAAGCTTTAACATGTCGAAGCTTATTTAATTAGTAACAAATAATTTGCAATTAAAAGTTGTAAAAATATTTCGAGAACCCGTTGCTGCTTCACATCACATTTTTAACGCAACAAATCAAACTGAAATGTATGCCAGCTCGAATTAATTATCACTAGAGTAATTATCTTCAAACAAAATTGGCGTTTCCTAAAGAAAGGAGGAAACTGGAAGTATGTATTTATTCGGTAACGCCATAACGCATTTATGAGTCACGCCTCACTCGTTTAATTAGCCTACTAAGAAACGAAATAATTCCATGCAAAATTGCTAGAATTAAACCTTCAACCACGTTTCCTTCTCTTTTTTGCTCTGCATTTTTCGGGGCAAACGCTCGCATGCCTGTCGAGTGCTAATCGCTCAAATTAAGAATTGAGCCCAAAATTTGGCTCGCACTGAAATTAATTGCAGTTTTGTACTTTCAGCAATGTCGACAGAATCTGACGGGGGTGACGACTCCATCCAGCGGCTACTCAATGACACTGGCGAGTTCTTATTCAATTTATTTCAATTTAATGGGGAAGTTAGAAAAAAGTGAATCGTCGAAAAGTAGCCACATCGACTACAAAAACGTTATTGGTGTTACTTTTGTCAACCCTTAAGCATAGTTTTGTTGCTAGGAAAATACCATTATACCATATTTACAAATTCGTTTTCATTCTCCAAAACTTGCATTCGTGGCTCTTTTAACCTGCTACTTACAGGCTACTTCCTATCAATTTGCTTTTTTCTAACAATTTCATTAGAATAACAATTCGATTTAACTTTACTTAACCTGGAAAATTCAAATAAAACCGCCACATATAGTACTATCTAGGAATTATCTTAAGTACTAGTAACCGTAACTAACAAAGCAGAAAACTCTTTAGCGCATTCCTGGAAATAATACTGTTTTCGTCTTTACTGTAACATAATAATTCGTGTATGCGACTAAAGATGGCGCATCAATGATGCTATTTGTTCTGTAATAACCTAAAGCTAAATGGTATGTAGTAAGCAACTGATGCTACCTCTCAACTCTAGATGGCGCTGTAACGTATACGTTAAATTTTATAGTTAATAATATTATTATAGATGTCGCAAAGCGTGATAATTCACATACGCCAACATATGCAACCGCTTTCTCATATTAATGCGGCCGCCATAAATCAGCATTATTGTTCTTTGTTCTAGCGCGTTGTTAATTCAAGTTAATTCGTTGCACAAAGCTAGCACGTGAAGTACACAGAACATGTACTTTATCCTTGCGGTTAGAAAAATGGAAAGCGTGCGTTGCTCGTGGCCCACACAAATATTAAAAATTGACTTGAATATTTGGCTCTACAATTTAGATAGTTAAAACCTCAAGTCAAGTGGTGCCTCTTTCTTCGAAAAAAGGGGAAATAACGGTTGCGTGCGGTTTTTACCGAGCGAACTTTCCATCTGGTTTTCGGTTTATGTAAGGCGATTACGGATTTATGCCGCGGCCGTTCGAGACTCCTACTTTCTCTGTTCCCCGATTAAACCACTTATCTGAATTTCCTCGTCGAGTGAAATACGCGACGTAAAAGAAGCGTTGAGGAGGACGGTTGCGACGAGTGCACGCCGCTTTACTGTCCAATAAAATTTCTCATTGCTTTATTGCGAAGAAACCAGCCGCGATTTATAGACAACGATAAATTACCCAGTTCTGCGGCCTTGTTTAAAGCTGCGGCCGTAAAATAGCGAAAGCATTGCTTTGGGTTTGAAAGTCGGAAAACCATAGCGGGAAGATTGCTTTTTAGTGCCGCTAGTAAATCATCTTTAGTAGCACGAAAGAAGTTGCTAACAACATCAACAAATGAAATAGATGACACAGTGATGTTAACTAGAAATTTTCTCAGTAGTTAGAAAATTATAACGTAACAGATGTCATCATTTGTCAGACCCAAATAAAGCATAAAATAAGCAAAATTAGTTTAGCTTAAATATTTCTAGAAAATGGACGGTTTGTCAGGATAATTAATGTTGAAATAAAAAATCAGAAAGATCAAATTTCTCCTTCTCCTTCATGCTTTGGATTTATATTTTATCAAAAGCTTTTACGTAATTTACAAATGTTTTTGTCTCCTTTCTTAAAAATCGCTTGTCTTCCATGGGTGTGGTGTAGTTCAGGTTTACCAGTATTTGTAGGTTAGTCTAAAAAATCGTATTATTACATCTTTCCGAAAATATTTTATTAATTCCCTTTTAATATTTTGTTTATTTCAACTGCTTTACAATTTCTAAATGTTTTAACGCAGAAAGTCTTTTATTTCGATAGGATATATATCAAAGTTTTCTATTTGTTCCGCGTGCCAACAGTTTTTGTAATATTCTAACCTTATTTCAGATGATACCACATTTATGCAGGCTGTATCTTTTTCATCTTTGTTTAAATATTCTATAATACACTATTTTCCACGTTTATTGTTTTCTGCTTTATTCAGCTGTCTGTTTTTCTTAATTTTTGCTATTCATCTTTATTATCTTTAGTTATATTATTTAGCCCTTTGAGATGAGCTGCATTTTTTGTTTCATCGCCTGTGCTTGTTGTTCCGACCAAAGAAGTGATTTTCTTATAGTTCTTTAATTATCCGATAGCCTCTATTGCTGCTTCTCTATTTTACGTTTTTTCTTTTTCCATTTATCATTAATATTGTCTGCTATATTAACTTTTTACTTTCCTTATCCTATAAGGAAAGTAATGTAATCGGCGGAAATTTGAGCTACCCAGTTTTTCACATTTCTGGACGAATTATAGCCGCAGGACACCAAAAAAGTTGGTTTTAGCCATTGGTTCGTGTGTGTGTGTGTGTCTGTCTGTCAGTAAACAAGATATCTCGAGAACCGTAAGAGCTAAAGACTTGAAATTTGGTATGCAAGTTACTTGTAGGTAGGGGGCGCAGTGCGAAGCTTTTGGTAAAAATCGGCCGTGCCGTTTGGTCACAAGGTCGCAAAATCGGTCTCAAAGCGGTCGCGCATCTAAACGGTTGAAGATACAAAAAATTTCTGAGAATAAAAATGATTTATTATCATGAGATAAACATGAATTTAAAATAAAAGTTGGTAAAATAGAAACTCGAAAAAATTGAAACCAGGATTTTTAACATATCGGGTGTTCATAAAATATTTCGGGAAATTTATATTACTGGATAGATCAAACCGAGACGAACAAAAAATTAAAATGAAATTTTTTGATTCGAGGTCAAATAAATAAGTTGTAGCCGATTAAAAATTAATTAAACGGACCAATCACAGCGCGCTCGGAGAGCTACCGGGCCGACTTCGGGAGGACGGGGGGGGAGCGCTGGGCCGCTAGGAGGGAGCACGCAGGCTGTGCGACCGAGCTCGCACGGTTACCTTCAGTGACGTAGCAAAATTGTAAGTACGAGTCAATTATTGTCTTGTACTGTTTATTTTAATCCGCTTTCGAGTGTTGGACTCGCGCCTCGTCCTTTTTTAAAATAACAAGTTCTGGGACGAGAGCAGCGCAGGGCCGATATATATATATATATATATATATATATATATATATATATATATATATATATATATATATATAATAGGATAAGGAAAGTCGTGTGATGTTCACACCAGATTTTTATTATGCAATCTTAATCGGTTTATTTTTTTTTAACTTTTTATCCATTTTATAAATACTTTTATATATGCTTCTAATAGGGTAGTAGTCAAAGTTTACATTTATTCATCTGTGTACTCTAACATCATTAAAATGTTTTGCTGGGTTTTTGGTTTGTTAATCTTTGGCCTTTTACTTCCCTTGTAAAATGTGCAGTGTTTTGTTTAAAAAAGATTAATGCCCGTATTATATCTCTGATGTCTTCGCATTTTAATTTAAGATATCTTCTCCGTTTCTATCTATTCTCAAATATTTCTCTACTTGTGTTTTCACTGAAATCTCCACCAATTATTATGTGATCATGTTTATTAACTTACTTTCGGTAATACGTTCTGTAGCTTGGAGTTTATTCCCAATTTCTTGTCCTTTTTCGTTTGCGGTTGCCGTTTGTATCCGTCTTATCTTATTCAAAACATTTAATTTGTATGACCATGGCAAGAGGAAATTTTTCGTTTGTCTATTTCAAAATACTTTGTCTTGTGGTGGTGACAGTAATAAAGTGAGTCGATTTTTCCCTGAGTAGGTGACCCGTCTACTCGGGTCTGCCGTTCTCATCGGTTTCCGACCTTCTTTCCCGTTGGGGTTGGTTAATCTAATCTTCCACAAGGTTACTCGGATTTTCAGAGCCTACCACTTGACGGTGAGTATCCGTATTTGGGTACGAGTGGCTAAGTGGCAGTAGCAGAACATCTACCATGATTTGCTTGCGATTCAGAACCTTTCGGTCCCAAGACCAAATTTCAAGTTTTATTCATAAATTTGCATGCAAGCTTCCATGTGTAGTAAAATATTTCGTTATTGTAGTTGCGTTGGCTCAAATGTCACAAATTCTTTAAAACAGCAGTTGAATCAAAATCAGCTTATGTAAGTCGCTGACATTGACAGCACGTGTGCGGGCTTTTCCTTTCATTAGCAACTATGTTTTGTTCCACTTTTACCAGTATGTCCTGCTTGCTTCGTGGTTTCGCAAGTTACGCCAACGCCAAAGTGTTAATTTGCACTCATTTCCGAATTCGCGCCTCCCGACAAATTTACAGTTCGATTTCATTCACTTCTCGGGTTGGGCAATTTTGAAGACTGCACCAGTGGAGCGAAGCTCATTGAAATCTAGCCCGTGGTTGTTAAGTAATTGGATTCCCATTAAGTAATAAAAAGCTGCTGCCGGTGCTTCGCCTGGTCTAGACAGTGCGTTGTTATGCACGTGCCAAAATTAGCTGTCGCAAGTATATGCGAGATGCAATTCTGCAGTTCTAAATTTGTACAGCGCTTTTGCAATCTGCAATGCGACGATTACGTGTGCCGCATGCACGACAAAATTTTTTCCTTGCATTTCCTACATTAAGTCGAACGGTCCACTTATTTGGTATGACAAGGTGGTGTCTTACAAATATTTAAATATTTTGTGTTTAAAATTTCGCATAAAATTATTTTAAACAAAAACAACGCGGTTTATCGGAATGCCCGCAGTAATGTTCGTTCAATTTGGTGCATTTACTCTTCATATTTACTAAGATGGAAAAGCCAACAGTCTTAATGTTAGCTTTGTACTTCCCAAAATTGTTTGCAAAATAAAAAAATACACGATATTCTTAGAATAGAAAATACCACGTGTGGTCAAAATAGAAATTCGTTAATATTATATGTGTAGTATTTAATTTCATCTTTGATCATTTTATTCCATTATTTTTTATATGAAGCATTTAGGTCATGTTTTGAGCCTTAATTATCAATCTCCATTAGTCCGTGGCTATACAGTTTCGTAGAAAAACCCGTTGTGAGGTCTACAAGTTACGTGCGAATAATTACTTCTTGAATTTTTGCTTCAGGCATGCATGATGCTTTCAGTATCACGTGTTATCTCAAGGTTCACTTTAACCTTGAACCGTTGTTTCTGCTTCATACTACAAAGTGTTTGTTGTGATTGATATATAGGTATAGAGACAAGGTTTTTTTGTATTAGTAAAATTAGTGGCGATCAATTATTTGACTAATATTCTCCTTTACACTTTAAATTGGTAGTTATACAAAATTCTGCTTTGACCCTTCTGTCAAATTTATAATTGCTTGCCTATTTTCTAAATCGTGCTATGTACTCAACTATATTTTAGTCTTGTACGAGAAACAGCTTTGGACATTAACATAAATTATCCAAACATCCGAATCTGTTCCCTAATGAGATCTAAGTTATTTCCGTATGTAACCATGCGACATGGCGACGTCTCTACGAATTCAAAATCCAAAATTAGCTTGTAGGTCGTGCATGCCGTGATCTTTCGTTTTTAGCGGCAAAGGCCCATAAATCCGCTTCGAGGCTGCTGCAGCCGCCGACAATTTCGTAATAAAGCGGACGTTACGCCCCAATTTGTAATGTAAGGACCCAGCATTTAAATTCAAACGAGATGCTTAAATTCAATGTGAACACTTACGCCACAACGCGGAAATGGCGGCAAGGTGTGACTGCTGGCCATGAAACGGTTCGAGCTGGTCTATGAAGATCAAAGTGCGTGAGTTAATGTCTAGGAAACTTTAAAATACGGCTTTAAATTGTTGGGAATTTCTGAATTATGACGATCTTTTATTGATGCATTCTCATATCCTTCTCTTGTTGGTCTGGCGCAAGTTAAAAGTAAATATCGTGATTAGTCTGTAATGCAGTTTGCCGATAAATATAAAAACATGCAAGCAAAAACAATGTCGACGTCTTCAATGAACTGTTTACCGAGCCGCGCAATTCGCGAAAGGACTTGATAAACGATAAGCGGATATATTGAGGCGCATAAAAAAATAAAGTAAGCCGGCCTGAAGTCATATTTATTAGTATTGATAACACAGTTTAATTATCGCTATTTCATTTCAAAACAACACGTGCAAATTAAGCGTTTGGGCAAACAGCTCGTTGTTTGGCTTCTTCGCCCCCCATTTCGTTTTCCCCGCACAGGCACGTGCGAAGCTAGTGCGTTTGTTTGCGTTTTGCCAGCGCTCGACTTCTCACTGCGTCGGTCTAGAGTACCGTTGTGCTGGCGAAGACCAGACGACCCGAATATTCGCGTTTCGAGCTATTCTGGGGAGCAGTCAGAATCACATGAAGGTTAATGTTGGCCAGAGCTTGGCTGGATTGGTTCCATTTGCTGTGGGAAATCGGGCCGAGCCGACTTGCGACGCTTTTGGATCAGGTGCGGGCCAAACATCAACGACGTCACTCCCGCAAACAAACGCTGCAAAAATGAGGCGTTCGGGGAAAAGTCGACGATACTTCTGATCATGAACGTTTGCCAATAACGTAAAACTGCTAGACTTTGGCACGTCTCGCCGCTTGGTTGTGCTTTAATGCCGTTCGGTTTTCTGGAAAAACGTCTGAACAATGAGCATGGAACCCTCGTGCTTATTATAGAAACTACGAAGGAAACGCATGTTTACGGCTATGCAAAAATATTTGTTTATGTGATTCAACAGGTATTTGTCTCTCTAATTTAAATTTAGTAAATCTTACCATCTACTATACTGGATTTTAAGAAATTGTTAACTTGTATCTCACCTTATGAGTATTCTTAGTTAGCCTTAAACCCTTTACATTGTGAGGGCGTAGAAAATTATAATTAATCTAAATCATCAAATGTTTTGGACAAATTTTAGGTATTACAAATCTTGTATAAAATATACTATATTCTATTGTAGAATAATATATGGTAATTCAAATTGATCTTCACGATTTGAATTGCGAGCATGTGGGTTCTGTGAACGTTGGAAAGTTTGCATTTGTACAGTTGGTATCTAAACATATAGCAAAGTTGATCAAAGACCCCAGAAATTTGTGAACTGAGTTTTAGAGAACATAACAATTAACAGTATTTTATTGCAAAAAACTCATTGAACGAAGAAGCTCACTTTTCTTTAATTGTAAAATGTAAAAATTTATAAAATCCACAAAAAAACAATCCGCCCACTGTTTGGTGTGCATTGTAGGCGAATACTTTTTGACAACGATGTTGTTGTCAAAGATATACGTTCATCATCAGAAGATGTTCAATGAAACCAACAATTAGACTTTGAATGACATATGGATTCAACAAGATGAATGTACATGTCACACAGCACGTAAAACACTAAATCTAGCCAAATTTCCTGTTAGTGTTATCTCGCTAAGGGGTGGTGTCGATTGGCCATCGTAATTTTACGATCTAACTCCATCAGAGTGTTTCCTGTGAGACTATTTGAGGGAAAAGATTCGTAACAACAAACATGCTACGTTTCCAGGGCTAAAACAGAACATCAGACATGCAATTTCCGAAATAGAACCGCATTTATGGGAAAGCATGTCAGCGGAGTTGTAGAAGGCATTTGGCCGACATCATATTTCATACTAGGTCTGTACTTTACACTGATAGCAATAAATTACGCATTGTTCCAATATTTTATGATTTATTGAGTAAAAACATCTTGAAGTTCAATTTGGACCACTGTATATTTGTGCTAATAATTTACGCAATAGGAAAAATAATATTGAGATGGAAAACTTCTCGATGGGAGTAAGGATATTTTTGAATCAACTCAAACATCCAGGTATCCTCGAAAAATATAGTGAAAATTATATAGCATCATGAGCTGCTTAAATAGCAGACCGAGAAAGAATTACTAAAAATCTTTACTTTCATTAACTTGAAATAATCTAATAAAAAAGGTTAAACATTTGTAACAAGAAGAATAAATAAATGGTTACCTCAATATGTAAAAGATTGGTATGATTATATGAACATAAAATAACTAACAAAATACATACTAAGGGCTAACAAGTAACATAGAAAAAAATTAATAATGAACTAACAAGCGGAGTGTATGAAAAGAAGGTTAAAATTACAGAAAAAATTAAATTATCGTTTAAATTAAATATGCTAATAAAAAAATTAATTTTTTTATTCTGCATAGATTAGGTACTTTAATTTATTTATATATATTTTCTGCCTTTCTAGTATTTTTCTTCAACTTTTATTTAATACTTAAGATTGTTTTCGAGAGTCCAATATTCTTATTTGAATATTTTATTGTCACAGTATATATGCATATTTTATATTTCGTAGTTTGACTTTCTTGTAGCTTTTCAAATATTAGCAAATCACTCTAAGAAAAAGCAAATAAATTTTTAAGGTAATTAATAAAAATAACAGCGACACTAAAATATGTAGCGTAAGAATATCTAAATATATACATAAAGCTTATAATGATTACTCAGTTTTACTGTTATTACTGATCCTATAACTGATGTTAAAAATGAATAAACAAAGTTAAACTATTTTCTGCGGCCGCACGATTCACACGCTTGGTTCTGATGAAGACGAACTCAGATTTAATCCTGGGCTCAGATGCTTGGCGGGTGGCCTACTCAGTCACTAAAAATAATTGAGTACCTGCGTTCACTTCGAACAAAAAGTAATAATGAAGTCGTCCAAGGCTCGGTGTTTGTCACATCACCCTGTATATATTAGGGAGGGCAATCACATGGGAGCCTTAACTTCTCAATATGCAGGCCTTAATTCTACGTAGGGGGAATGTGTCATTATTATTTTTTTAATTTCTTTTATATTAACAATTTGTTGCTAAAATTTTAGATTATTGAGTACAGACGTCAATAAAGTATCTTTCGACCAAAAATTAATATGAAAAATAATTATCCGGAAAAAAAATTGTACAATCCAAAATTTTTCCTAATTGGAATTAATTTGCTTTTAAATTAAAATGGTAGTATGTGGCTGTAAATAAATTTAAAATATTTTGTCACATACATCGGTACTCAGTATAAACGAGAAGCGGGTAGAGAGAAAGTTTTCATACAGATGTTAGACTGAAGGTATTGAGTCTTCTGTTTGACCAAAAACTGCAATGATTAGTGGTGGTCGAGTTTAGAAAAATACAGCTGTAGTGCACTGTTTTGGTTAAATAATAATGAAATAGAATTTATTAAAACACCGTGGTCCAATTGACTGCCATAATGTCACCATAGTGAGGTCTTACAAGATTATCTTAGTGATTATATTATTTTTTCTTTTACTAAATTTATTAGCTGTATTATTTACAAGATACGCTGTAACAGTAAATGGTGTATGTTGATCCAAATCTATTAATAAAAAAAAGGAAAATATTGTTAACAATGTTGCATTTTTTTAATGTATATTTTACAATATTTCCAATATAATGATACGCCATAAATAATATAGATATTACAAACAAATTAGGAGACTATAGTACAAATTAATATATATGCAAACGTAACTAATAGGCAAAATTTAGAAATATTGGGTAATATATATATTCCATATTTGTCTGGCTTGTTTAGAATGTACATTTTGAATTTGCCTTTGCTGCAAAATGGTACGGGCATTTGATCACCCTCCGGGCTATTCACAATAAACGCATTAAATATTTTAGAAGTTGATGCTATTTGGCGGTTTTGCCGCCTAAGATGTTAATAAAAATGCAAGTCAATTTGTACTCACTACGTAACGAAATATTTTCCGACCTTTTCTATCTGTGGTAAAAATTCGTTCACTTTTTTCTTCTTCTTCTTCCCTATTTCCTGTAGCCTGTCCGGGTGTCGAGTTCTTCATTGATGATTCAGCAATCCATCTCTTCCATTCCTACCAGTCTCTGGTCGGGTTCTTCATTTCGTTAATCGCCCTTCCTCTTCGTAATCCAATTTCTACTATTTGATTTCTCCATGTTTTCCTCGGTCTTCATCTTCTCCGTCACTTTTCCATGCTTCGAATTGAAGGATGTTGCATCGTGTTTTGATTTTTTCTTATTTTTATGCTTCGATCTCTCGGTTTGTATTTTATCTTTTATAAAAAATCTTTTCAAAAGTCCAGAATACTAGTCCATATCAGTATGGCAGCACAAACAACAGCACGTGAAAATGAGACACCTATGCAAACAACGCAGATTGCAAGACATTTTAAATTCACTATCTCACAGTAAACGATTTTATCTTAATCAAATTTTAGAATTATGCAACTAAAACTAAACATCAAAATAGGGGAAAATTCTGTAATAATTATAAACCGTCGCGGTCCCCTGTACCGCACTACCATGTTTAAGGGTTCAACGAGCTGAATAAATATTAAACAAATTTTTAATTTTTAATTTATTAGTATTTGATGGTTACGAAATACAAAAACAAATTTAAGAGAATTTAAAGTATACACTAGAGCAGTGGTTGCCAAACCTTTCTAAAGCGGGATTCTTATTGACAAGAATTTTAATAGCGACCTCTTCCCCCACATTGTGCCTTACTCAATTTCCTTTATAATAAAACATCTACTGCACGGCCAAATGACCGGTAAATGACTGTTACCAAGTAGCTCAATTTGCTTCTTTCCAATTTTTGTGTCATGTCTCATCAAGTAACTCAATTTGTGTTTCCGGAACTCCCTGCTGTATTGGACAAAGTGCAGATAACGCCGGAGCTTTATGTTAATTTCAGTTTGGTTTTATATAAGCAGCGAAGCACAATAAGACGTCATTTACAACTTCTGACCGAGTGCAATATCGAATATTTTTACAAGAAGTTAAGAGTTACACTCATTATTTTGTTAAATACTGATGAATTTTTAAGAAGATTATTAGAATCGTGTACGTCTGGAAGCGACAAGAATAAAATAAAGTAAAAAGATCGTACAGCCGTGACTATCTTAAATATGGTTTTACTGTCATTTCAAATAAATTGCAGTGTGTTGTTTGGTGAAAAATCTTGCACAAAGAAATTTTCAAAGCTAATTTGACATTTAAATAGCAGATATTAAAAAAAAAGACAAACCTGCGCAATTTCTTAAAGAGAAGTTGAACTACCCAGTTACTTTTACATTAGTAACCAGTACTAATGAAAAACCACTACCAGTAAGTTGTAGGGTTGCATTTTTCGTTACAAAAATAGTGCAAATAATAGTGGTTAAAACGGACTGCAAAGTTAAAAATACTTTTCTCCGATACTGATACTGTCAAAAAAAAAAGAATAAGTTGCATGGAAGAAGATCTTCTAACACAACTTGTTGAAAATATTAAGAAATGCAAGTACTTCTTAGTGAAAATGGACGGATCCACAAATATTTCTAAGTGTAAGATACGATAGGAGAAATTGTATTGCTGACGATATTTTATTTTGTAATCCATTAGAAGCCTATACAATCGGGAAATGTTTATTCCACCATTTTATCTTATCAAATTATATGAAACAATGGCAAATGTTAGATGACTACACTTTTTGTTTAAACCGAGAAGCTCCTGCGTCATAATTTTTATCTGCTAAAATGGATTTCATTATGAAAAGTATCATAGTTGTAAATCATATTATTGAGAAAATTTGAAAAGATACGGGCTCCTTATATGTAAATTTTCTTAAATTTATTCAATTATCATTTTTCCCAGAATACAAATCAGCTTTGAATCAAGGGCGTGCAAGCGTTTGGTTCTATTTGTGATATAATATTTATGTGAGGTAAATATCTCGTTTATGATTGCCATCAAAATATAAACAAAAAAGCCACGAACTTGCTATTGTGCGAGTATCGAATACACAGCCCAGATTGAAGAAGCTTATGAGAAAAAGTTTCTAAAAACCTGCACGTGTGCCACATTTTTTTTATATTATTATCTGTTTTTTATGTCTCTTAAGGTTGTTAATGTATTTATTTATGTTCCATAAGTTGGAAGGCCAGTCACGTTTAGGTTTCTAAATTTAAAAAATATGTGTTCAGTAATTAAGGCGATATTTTTGTTGGGCATATTTTTATTTACGTTACGAAGGATAAAAATAAAAAGTTTAATAAAGCTTTAATGATGTAACCCCCTAGTAGATCGCGATCGACACTTTAGGAAGCACGTCACTAGTGTTAGGATAACATAGAGAAATTCAAAAACCATATTTTATGAATACGACACTTCCTCAAATATTCAATTAACTCATACGATTAATACTTAGCTGATACGTCTTTACTGTTATAAAATGATTTTAGTCAATTAAATGGTATATCGTTTGCTGAGGTACTTTCTGTCATTCTCATGTTACTGATGTTATTAATTCGTCTTTGTTGTTAACCTTTTGTGGTCTTTTGGCTATATTTTGTTGGATAGTGTGCCACAGGTTCTTGGATCGTAAATCTTTATAAAAGTGGCATTTTTGTTAATAAAAATATTATTACTGAAAATCGTTCACACAAAATTATATTTGACAGTCTGGTAAAAGAATTTATCACCCAATTGATTGATTTGACCATTATAACTGCATTGACAATATCAGCTTTAGCCAGAAAAATGACGGACCACTAAACACCATCAGATCTAAAACGCATTTGTGGTATCCAATTCTTTGATGCTTTTTTTGGAAGCGTGTCAGTAACGGTTGCTTCTTGACAACGCAAACGTACAACCTCACATTAGCCATTTAATGGTGCTACTGAACTGTTGTAGACTACAATATGGCGGCGATTGAAATCGTTAAGATATTTGCATCCATGTAAGCGTAACTAGTTTCAAACAATACTAAACTGTCCGCATTTGTTTAAGAATCCTATGTATCTGCGAATAGTTCGGGCTTTTTTGAAAAATTTACTTTACTAATTTGAATTACCAACTTCCACTTAGTATATATCTTATTCTGACAATCTAGTAGTTTTTAAATACACCGAAATCAATTCTGTCACTCCCACAGGCAGTTAGTAACGACGAAATAAGATGGGATAATAAAATATTTTAGAGAAACTATAAAAATATGTAAATAAAGTTACATAAAATTTATCTATAAAATATTTTCAAAGCATAAAGGTGTGTTTAAGAAAGAAAGAAACATAAAATTTTAATTTCCTTCGGAAACAATAGTTTTGCAAACTCGTTAGTGTGACATTGTTTTTTCGCTAACAATTGTATATAAGGCTAAAACTTTTGGGAATAATTAAATAATCCTAATGTATCATAAAACCTGCTCAGAATAATCTAATTTATTAGACTTGATTTCAAGCTGTTTTTAAGAGACAATGTCTCATGCAGGTGGTTTGCATGACGGAAAAATTTTGCCTTCAACTCCTTTTTTATTTGCAAAGCAAACGACTGTATTATTAAAATTCTTGGAACTTCTCACAAACGGCATGTAAACCAAATATTTACTGTTGCATTGAAATTGCTGGCTTTATTTCAACATACAGAGCTATGAATGTCATATTCATTGCACGATATTTATTTTTAAGGTTCCTTTTAATATACAAGCACGCATGTTGTTGTTATTAAGTAGGTTATAGTGTTTAGTAATGGTGAGTCATGCAAATATAATTCTATTAATTTGGCCCCTAATATTTAGACGACATTGTGATGGTCAAACATGTGCATATAAGCCCCCGATTTTATAGCTTTGGAAGTTGAATGCCACTTAGACAATTTTAACTGCATCTGGTCCTTCTGTGTGCTTACCTGTTTATAGATTCGCGTTGGGGCTGTAATAAATGCACTTTATTGTCTTGGCAGCGCTTGCATATCTACAGAATTTATTTTGTCCGCCTATTTTTGGCGAGTTCAAAGCGGGAACTGTAGGGGAATTTTGTTGGCTGCATTCTGCGCCGTATATTTTTCAAGTGCATTAAGTATTTTTTATAGTCTTACCATCGAAAAGCAAATCACTCTATCACTTCTTTATAGATAAGTGTGCAAACCGATCCTAATTTCAAAAAATAAGAAATGCAGCTTAAAAAGTGATAAATAACTGCAAAGAGAGATAGAATTTTCGATAACTATCGTTAACTAATATTAACATCAAAGTATAATAATTTAAAAGTAAATAATAAACAAAACAAAATGCCTCGAATTGATTTATTTGCGCTAAATGCAGATTAAAGCTTAGTTTCATAATAACGCCTTCGTTGCATAACATCATACTTATAGTAATTTCTTTTTCAGATTCAGAACTATCCGGTCTGTCTCATCTCGGTGAGTATTACATTTTTGTTTCCTTCTGCAAAACATTTTTATGTTAATCCTGAACTACACTTGTGTAATAAGTAAGATTAATGCATAATTTCATTTGTTGAACTGAAATTAGACAGAAAATTAAAATAATAAGAATTTGTTTGCTGTCGACAGCTGTTTCTTAAGTAACGTCATTACTAATTTTACACGCCTTCGATTGACTTGCAACGATTTTCAATTTCCCCGCTGACTACACTTCTGACCCGCCCTGCGTAAATCACTACAAGAATGAAGTGTCACTGCTTGTTAGCGACCAGTACGAAGTGCAGCCCTCAATTCGAATGAATTATAAATCCAATTGCAACGCGCGGTGCAATGGGGCCGCCTAATCACACTTTCGTAAAGGCAACCTCCAAAACAGTTTGAGAATAAAAGCGAATGTGAGTCACGAAGCACGATTGTAATTAACGACCGACCCAGCGTTCGGATCTTACATGGGTGTATCTGGAAATTTTGATTTGGATAGGCATTGAGAAGTCACATCCCAAAGGTCAATGATAGAGGGATGACTAATAACAATAGCTGACTATCATGTTGCAAGTATTAAAAATCTGCCAGTGCAACTGCTGCAGATTAATTTTGCAGACATTATCGCTCTATTAACCTCTTAGTCGTGCTTAGTGTGTCGCAAAAATGGTAAGTACATTGGGTTAGCATGCGGGCTGTCCAGTTAGAGCTGAAAGAATAATTGTAGATTGCATTAATTGATTTCGTAAACTTAATTGAATTTAATAAACGGACGATTTAAAGCTGCCCAACACACACGTGTATGCAAGAGAGCTTTCGTTGCAAAACAATTGCAGGCAAATAACGCAACTTATAAAGGCAGTTGTTGCACATTTATTTCCTTCGTTTCAAAACCGATCGCTAAGTAATTACCTATAATTGAGTTTACGCCCAGGCAAGTTCATTATGCAGTCGGAGCCTCAAGGCCAGGGCCGTTTCAAAATTGTTTTGATCGATGTTATTGAATCTGTAAGCTGTAACTTTATTGAACTTTATATTTACTATAAAACATCTTAAGTGGCGTTTTGACTTTGGGAACTAAAAAAAAGTTTAAATTACACTGTAGCTTTAATGGCTTTTAAATCGCAACGACTTCATCGTAGCGCTATCGTCGTTATAACCTGGATTTTTGCGCTGGCACGTGATAAAGTTAACGGCTTGCATCAACGATCCGTCCGTAATCGCTTTAATGAGCGTAGGTCTCCGTGATGCCGTAAAAATAATGCACATTAACATCTGAAGGCTGTTCAATTTCTCTAGCAGCTCTGGAGGTGCTTATTTTCGCAAAGCTAAATATAGCAGCGCCGTCTTGGAGTATCTTTCCATGTTGGGGAGGCGCCACGGTTCTGTTTTAACTAGTTCTTTCCTCTATAAAACCATACAAGTCCAATTGCTCGCAGCCGGCCTCAGGTCATCCGCTAATTAGCTCCTCGCTGGCGCAGCTTTTGCTCAAGAAAGCAGGCTGGAGCTTTTAAACTTGTTAAACACACGCACATATGCCGCTTCCGGGTTGAAAAAGCCCGGTTTCGTTATTTCAGAAATACAGTCGGTTTGCTGCTACATCTTGAAAAGTCACACCACCAAACCGCACTTATTGAAGGCCCTACCGAGAGCTAATCAGTTTGTGTTTGCTATTACGCCAGCTGTAATAGCCTCCGTTTAAAAATAATCAAGGTAGGTACGGGTAGGTGTTTATTTGAAGTGGCTATTTTTGCATGTCTGTTTGTATTTAAGGCCGTCACGCTCTCGCGGAAAAATCGTCCGCGTTTAGGCGCAGCGCGCCAAAGAAACGGCGAACGACCAATTTTTCAAACCGCCATTCACTGCGTCTGAACAGTGAATAAATTCACGGCCACTCTTATTAAGATTGCATGAACAGCAATAATCGACTATGGAACGGGAGACTATTTACCAATTTAAACTAATTTTGAACTTTTAAAACGGACATCATGGTATAAAAGAATTGTTCAACTATAATTGTGTTTTTTTTTGCGAGGACAAAATTATTTCTGTTCTAACATTAAAATCACTCAATGGTATTTGGTATTATTTTTTTCTCAATCAATTTGTTTGAGTAGGATAAAAAGATATCGCTTACGTGTATTACGAGGGTAATTCCAACAATAAGACCTCCAAAGCGCTAGGGCCGCAGGGAAAATTTCGTGAGGCTGTTGGCCACAGTGTCGTGTTTGCTTCTTCCCCCACTCTCAAGCAAACCATCATTTAGCTTGCGGGCACGCTTGGTTTTGGCTCGGCAGACGTTCGTAATTTGGCTCCCCTTTCCGTTACCGTCAGGTGCAAAATTCGCGCAGTTATTCGATTTTTGAACGGAAAACCCAATTGAAATACATCGTCAATAGACGAAGGTGTATGGAGAAGGGTGATCAAAAACGTCCCCAAGTGTTGTAGGGAGTTTACAAGTGGTCGTATGGAAATTCACGGCGAATAAAAAAGCGGGAGATCGTCAATTCCCTACGAGACAGTCGCGAAGGTTGAACAAATCATGCTTAAAAATCGGGGGATCACTCTCGATGATCTCTGCATTTTGGTTCCTGGGATTTCTCAAAGCACCATTCATAGGAGTTTGACTGAAACATCTCGCAGGTGTGTGCAAGATGGGACCCGCGAATACTTACAGAAAATCACCAACGGCAACGCGTTAACTCTTTCCACGAATTTCTCCGACGCTATGCAGACGAAAAGGAGAACTTTCTTTATTCTATTGTCAAGGCTGACCAAACCTAGGCATTCCACTTTACTCCTGAGATCAAACAGCACTCATCGTCCAAGCCGCGAAAAATCAAACAGGTACAGTCTGCCGGCAAAGTTATGGCAACTGTGTTTTTGGATCAAAATGGGACATTGTTGGTCGACTTCATGGCTCGGGGAATCACAATAAACACTAGCAGGTATTGTGAGACATTCAAAAAACTGAAACGGGCGATTCAGAACCGGAGCAGAGGAACATTGAGCAAGGGCGTATGCTTTCCCCATGACAACGTTCGCCCCCAAGTAGCCCGTACAACCGTCGCTATCCTGCAACAATTTGGATGGGACATAATCACCTACCTACCCTATATATAGTCCGGACTTGGCACCTACTGACTAGCACTTGTTCTCTAAGTTGAAAGAACATTTGGTCGGAATACGCTTCAGCGATGATGACGAGATAAAAAAAACGCTCCAACGCTTCCTCAACGATATGGCGGCGTACTAGTATGACATAGGCACACAAAAACTGCCACAACGCCTACAAAAATGCATCGACTGAAATGGCGATTATATAGAAAATTAGAAAATTATTCAACCTTTAAAATGATGTATCAATTATTAAAAACTAGAAAATGATAATAATATAATTATGGATACAAAACAATACAACTATAGTTTTACCAGAACTATTCATGTGTACATACAATTCTAGTTGATTTATCAGATGAACAGCATTATTATTAAAGTAATAACTGATAGTGGAATATTCTAAAACAGTCTCCTTTTAGTATTTGCTACCAATAGTTTACAGAAAAGGAATTGCCCTAGAAATTCGAAAACGTATTGTTAAAGACCGAAAAGTGGGTGAAAGTTAGGAACAATTAGAAAAAAAAATAAGGTTTTAAAAAACACTGTCGTTTGCATTTATAAGTTTGCAGCTACTAATAATGTACAAAATATTGCGGGTCAAGGACGAAAAAGAAAATTGTGGCCAAGGCACGATGCGCGAATTGTGCGGTAAGCCAGAAAAAATCTTGGTGCAAGTGCGCGCCCAGTGAGGGAAAGGATTTAATACAAACGTTGAATCAAAAACAATTGTGAGAAGAATTAAAGAAGCTGGCCTTCAAAGTTTAAAAAACATCTATTTGTGAAGAAAAAAGAAAAACAATTAGCGTTTGCAAAAGATTATGTTAATAAATCCTCGGCCTTTTGGAAAAAGAGGATGTGGTTAGATGAAGGCAAATTTGAAATTTTTGGATCAAAACAAAGAAGTAGTGTGCAGGCGACCGGAGAAGCCTTTAATGCCAAAATGATCGAGGCTACAGTTAAACACAAAGGCGGTAATGTTCTCATATGGGGTTGCTTTAGCAAAAAATGGGGTAGGTAATCTAGTTAGAATGATGATAGGAATATCGTACCTACAAATTTTAGAAGAGAATTTGTAAACTTAGAAAATGGAGCTTTGCGATTTCATATTCCAACAAGATATTAATCCTAAGCATACTTCGCGAGTTGCTAAAATTTACTTCCAGGAAAGAATATTGAAGTCCTCGAGTGGCCAGCCCGAAGTCTGGACTTACACTCGATTAAAAACTTGTTGGCTTACTGAGACGGGAACATTTCGCAAGAAGCAGTAGCAAGTTACACATTTTACTTTAAGAAAATGACCTCTGCCTGGGAAAAACTCTAGCAAGCAAAATAACAAATTTAATTAAGAATATACTGCAGTGTCTTACACTAATCAAAGTTTCTTCTCTACACCCAAATTTTTGTTTCTGACTAATAATTTTCTATTCACATTTTTAAATATATTCATTATGGAATAAAGGCATATTTTACTATTAGCTGATATTTATTAACACTATGAAATGTTTGTCCTATGTTGGTACATTAAAAATAAGTTTTAATAAATTGAATCGCTCAAAGGAATCGGAGAAACGGTCTCCAAATATTTTTGCGTTTTTGTAACTTCCACGGTTATTGCCAGATTTAGATCAAATTTGGCACATGTTACTTATGTATATAGAAGAAGTCGAATATGAAACAAGCAGATATTCCTCTTTGAGTGCCTTCTCTAAATTAGAGGTTGGCTACCACCATTCTAAATTCGCCTCTATTTTTTGCAACATGGAACAGTTATTCAGTATTTTGTTCAGTCGCAAATTCTTTTTAAACATTATTTTTCTTTTGTGTTTTGTATTTTTGCTTTTTTGAACCTGGAGGTTCTTAGCTCCCCTATTCCATTTAAGGAATGCAAGGGACGCGAAACCTTCACATACAGTCAGTTAAGTAAAAGCGTGTTCGGGTTAATGTGGAGAAAAAATTATTTAAAAACATTTTCAAATACAGGTTGTACTCCATCAGAACAAAAATGCTATTGTATCAATAAGGTGTCCAGTCACCACTGGCGTCGATAATTGCGTGGCACCTTCAAGGCATGCCTTCGACCAAATTGATGGAGTATTCATCCGGTAAGGACTTCCAAATGTGATGAATTTTTCGTGTTAATTGCTTCAAATTGAACACTACTTTTACAATTTTTCCGGTTGTGCTTAATGTGTGCCCACACATTTTCAATCGGATTTGCATTGGCCGACTCCGACGGCCAATCAAGTGTACCGATGCCAGACTGCTCGTACCACTCGATGCAAAGCTTGCTGCTGTGTTTGAAGTCGTTGCCATCTTGCAGGACCCAATCCTCGTTTTTCTTGATGAACCAACATTTGGCAATCGGTGACAAATATTTCTTACAAATCTCTAACGTTTCCGAAGCATTTAGGTTGTACCTAAACAGATACAACGTTCTGAAACCCAGTTTTGAAAAGCATCCCCAAAAATGGACTTTTAGTGGGTGTTTAACGGTCCGTTGTATTAACGTGTTATTCTAGGTTGACTCGTGAGACAATAACATATCCCCAAACCGAAGCTTTGCCCGTAAAAATTACATTGCTCTAATCTCGGTCGATATTGTCCTTTGCCCAAGCCAATAGTTTTGTCACATGATTTTCATTTAACAAAGGTTTCTTCACTGAACTAAGAAATTTATCATGCACACGGAGACGGGTTTGGGTAGCTACGTATGATATATCTACACCTTTTTGTTTCAATTTTGCTGCTGCTTAACGCAATGTTAAGCCAGGATTCCACGAAAACAAGTTCACGATCTATTTTTCAACTTTATAGGACACTTTGCCTATGAAGCTACATTCCAGCAAGTTATCGACCATTTTTGTCTCCTTATATCGCTGCACCCACTTTCTGACGAATGGTTTCGACTTGTTCATGTACTTAGCAGCCGTTGCATGAGACAATTTCGGACCTTTCAGGTGGGTCTAGACGAACACAGCCCGTAGCGCGACGCATACAAGTCATCCGTGGTGCTTTACGCATTTCTCTAACAAGAGTTCAATGCCAACTGCATCTTTTGTATCAAAGCATCAAGGGCGAAGGTTTCCTCTATCGACTCACGAAAGAATTAGGGCGATACCTTTTACCAACTGCTAATTATACCGAACACACTCTTACTTAACTGTATGTTTATTGATTTGTGGTGATTATTCTTGGAAAAATAGTTCAGTGGCTTCCCCATGCCTTCTGCATCGCAGCACTCCAGCCTTTCCGTTATTATAACTTTCCCCGAAGCAATGTATCAAGAAGCCCTACCGACGTTTTATCCTCGCCATCTTTGCAGTACTAGTAAGTACTCTACCAGATCTGTTGGCCTTTTTAATATTAGGCAGATGTAACAAGAAAAGCATTACAGCTCCTTACAGTCTATACATATAAATCCGTACTTTAAATATTCATTTAGAAAACTCTAGATGTCTTTCATTGACAAAAATTAATATTTAATTACAAAATATATAATAATTTAATTTAAGAACAATAAGTCCATATGGCTTATAATCTTTTTATCAAAATCTTTAATCTTTTCTAGCAACAAAGATCGTATGCGCAGTATTAAATTCCACTTCTCCTTGTTTTTATCTATGTGATATAATTACTTATTCTAAAGTGATAATTTAATTATTCACAATCTTATCATAATTGACTCACTGGAGCTTAATATTTAAAGTAATATTTCTTTAAATAAAAGTGAGTCAGTTAAACAATAATTGTTATTTAGTTTATTTTTTGTTATAATTTAATGTGATTTTAAGATCTTTTACATTAAGTTTTTTTTATTCGAATAAAACACAAAATATTGAAGTTTTATTGCTATCTGTGTAAAGTAAAAACTTAACAGTTACATATGAAATTATTTCGGCCAAATGGCCTCCACGACTACGCTGACATGCGCTTTTAGCGAAGTTTTCCACAACAGTTTCCATATGAGACTCCACTTCAGCAGTTGCACGTCTGATGCCCTCTTTTAGTCGTCAAATCGTAGCAGGTTCCTTTTCCTTCAAATGCCCCAGAAAAAGTGCAATGAGGTTATATCGCAGAAGTGCGGTAGCCAGTCGATGTCACCTCTTTGTGAGACAACATGAACAGGAAATTTGGTTTGAAGTAAAGTTAATCTTACACGTACTATATGGCATGTGGTTCCATCTTGTTCAAACTACTTGTTATTTAAGTTCAAATTGTTAGTTTTATATAAAAACAAATGTTTTGCATCCCCGATAGTCTTTCGGCAAAAAAAAAATACGGACCAATGATTCCTTCAGCCCATAATGCACAACAAACAATGCATTTTTGAATAACACTTGGATTTTCATTGCCCTAGATGCGACAGTTTTGACTATTTAAAAAGCCATTTCAAGAAAAATGGGCTTTATCGTTCAATATGAGTTTTTTGCAAAAATCAGCATCAACTGCTAAGTTCTCTTAAACCAAGTTCATAACTATAGGGCGTTTTAGTAAATTTCGCCATATGTTTAGATAATAACTGTACAAATGCAAACTTACAACTTTCAGAACACAATTGAAATCCTAAAGTTCCATTTAGATTACCCTATCTATTAGATTCAGATTTACGGATCGTATCTAATATAATTAATGCCGACACTCTATATGAGTCGCCTTATCATAACTTGCAAGGTCACCTAACTAGCTTTACTTTTCATTATCATTTTTGTTACTAGTCCCATTAAAAATGTAATCTGTTCTATTTTTACTGTAATCAATTTATTGCAATATCATAGACGTTTATCGCACATAAAACTGATAATAAAAGGCAATAAAGCTATCTGCAAACCCATTTTTGTTAGTTTTTTTCTCGTTTGATACAGAGAAAAAGAAAAAGCGATTACTCAAGTGAAAGTTAACGCAACAATAATAACAATTACTAAAAAAAATAACAAACATTTCTATCAGAATAAATTGTAACAATTTTACCTCAATAAACAGGATGAACGTTTTATCAAGTCTTGTAACCAATATAACAATCATGGAAAGTCCAAGAGGAAGTAAATCATTTTCATACGGTTAAATAAAAGTAAGATAATATTAAAATTTTTATCAGCTCTGCTAACCGTAAAATGGTTACTGGAGAAGGAAAATTTTTTATTTTTAAGTTGTATTACAATACAACCCTTTCCAAATAAACGTGTTGTAGCTGCTTTATATTTAATTTCTATTGATATTAACAGGTACAGGGCACATCTAAATAGTCTTAATTTCTTCAATTTTTAACGATATTTTAAGAGATGATATATTACGAATTTAACACCCGTCTCTAGATAAATTAGTTTTATTGTTATCTCGGGACGTCGCTTACGAAATCTAAACAATAATAAATTAATAATAACGTACCTTAAGATTTATTATTACAACTTTAATTGAATTATTAATGCGTTGTGCACATGACATATAAATTATAAACTCGTTTACATTACATAAACTTTGTCTTCGAGTTATTTTTAAAAATACTTCATTTCAGTCGAATGCTCTCCTTAGCTTACTGATTAATCTTTATAATAATATTTGCAAGACACGTCGCAGATAGGGCGTTAATTGTCGTTTGTAATCTAATTTATTTGCTCATATAAGTAAATTTGCGTTAGTAAGTTGATTTTCTGCGCACATTTTTATTTTGGTTATGCTGCAGCAACAATTCAGTTCAACTCTCTCTGTTTATCTAGCTCTCTATCAAAGTTTTCTAAAGGAATAAAGGAAAGCACCGCAAAGGAGGTTATTAGCGTGGCAGTGTAAATTATGTTAACACATTTTGCAATCCATTTGAAAGAAACCAAGCATATGCGATTGTTTCGTGGATGTTAAACCATCACGGTCGCTATTTTGCCAACTATAATTACATTCGAAGAATGTCGATAAATTTACTATTTTGTTGCTAAGTTACAGCAAACAGCATTATCAAAATAATACATATTTTTTGCAACATCGGGTTTGCTAATTTGATCTCTCTGTTTTAATTTGGAACCAGTTTTTACGAAGCGCGTGATCGCAGGTACCTACTATGCATCATCATGATTTTATTTTTTATCGGCTGGTGACCAAGAAACATACTTTTCTAGCTGGCCGATTAACATTTTTAATTTGCGTAATTTCGTTTTGAAGTACGAGGTCCTACACCAAAGTAATCATATTCGTTACGTATAGATTATATTCAGGTAGTACAAACTGAGATTCTATAAAATCTGTAAAGCAACATAACTGTTAGTTCTATAAAAAAACTGACCATGATTTTGGTTTGAACTGTTAAAATAAATAACAAGCAGGAAAAGTGAAAAATTCCATGATAATAATATTCTTGTAGATTTTATGTTCCCAATAATGGTCAAAATTTTCGTTTTTGGTCTTTGCAAAATGCTGTATGTATGCCATTTGGTCGTTGGGGTTAGAATTAATAGCTGCATAATATTTAAATTGAAATGAGAACCATTATTTAGCGTTTTAAAATACCAAGTTCAAGTATGTTATATAACCGACTAATCACGTTCGGCGGCCCTGATATTTGAGCCCGAAGTTTAACCGACACTGTTTTACGCCTTACATCATCATACATTGTGGCAATTTACACATTACTTCTACGTAGTACTGGACGCACATTTATGGAGATGCAATATCACTTTATGTGTACTGTAGGAGATACAGCCGCCCGAGAAGCCGAGCCACCACATAAAACGGCCCTCAAGGTTCCTCCGCAACGTTCTTGAACGGTGACTACACGTATGAAAATGAAAAGTAATGAAATTCTATATTCCACTCAGAATATCAGCCGCAGCTTCCCCCGTTTGTTAGAATCCTTCACCCAAATGCTTGGAATACTTGCAAGGCGAGCTGCAGGCACCCTTTGCATCCACATGTGCGCTGAAAAGTCAAGATAATGGGGACCTTTCACTTCGTGGCGCCGGCACACAGTCGACATATAAATTAAGCATCGCGCTAAAGCCTTTATGTGACGCGAAATTCGTTTAATGTGCCATTGCGTGTTGTCAGCGGCGAGCCTAATGTGACTGAAATAATAGGCGGATAAATTGGGCCATTGCTGCGGCCTTATTTGCCCAACGGCCTGCCGAAATCTTATTACATCAGTTAATGATCGCTGGAAGTCTAGTTTTGCAATTTGTCGAAAGTCTTGCCATTGTGGCCGATTATTTAATGAAGTAATTAAGCCATTGTTGCCGTCATGTGCCTTGCAGAAGTGGGTCAAGCAGATGCTTGTCCCAAATACCTAGATGAATTGCATGGGTATTTGTTTCCCAGGGACACGAATAACATCAAGCATATGTTCCCCAACTAATTTGTAACACCAGTGCAAGGGTAAAAATGTTGGAAAAGACGATGGAACGAAGCGGCAGCATCGTGATGAAATAAGAATACCTAGATCTCTCCTGGTGATTTCAATTCAAATAGTAGGTAAAGATACAAGAAACATTGCTTTAGTAGATAGTGAGCGTTATTATTAATTTTTAAGTTAAAATATGTTATTTAGTGCTACGTATTTCAGAACGGTTACTCTAATGACATAATTTCTAGAAGTGGTAACATCAATTGGCTATATATGATTTAGTATTGTTAGACCTTATTGGGGATTTTTTGAAAAACAATGTTTCGGACAAGTAATCACGTGACAGCGAGTTGCCAAATAATTACAAAGGTGGTAAAAAATTCCTGTAACACCAGCCAGGTTCATGAAAAAATAACCGAGTGTGTTACTCGAATAATTTTAAGTTTTAAAATTAATGTCATAAATGAGACTTAAATAGGTGGGGAAAATGGCGAAATCTAAAACCAATATATATATAGGCCCAACAGAAGGATCTCCCCTTTTTGAATTGACGGCGCTCAAGTGTAATCTTTGGCAGCACAAGGCATGCCATTTTCGTGCCCATCATAGAATGGAGTGCTAAACACCTTGCGTTTGTGTTGGAAACACAATTGTTGTGGGGACACAATTTTCGACAAACTGATTCAGCATTAAAACGGAAATCACACAGTCGACCTCGTAGCGTTTGGACACTCGAGAATATTGCAGTAGTGAGGCAAGCTGTTGTCACCTCGTCACTAATGTTCCGCCATTAAGCATGCTCTCGCCTTGAGTGTGGAGAATTCTACACTGCGATCATATGTTCTATCCATACAAGCTGATGGCGGTCTAAGAACTTAAATAAACCTGCAAAGCTTGCAATGCATAGCGAAGTGGCGAAGCAGTCTCCCAAATTTGATATCCGTTTGGCCAATCAGTTTCAAAATCACTAGCAAACAAGCCTTTTTGGTCACCTGTCGATTGGTAAAAACAGAATTTGGAAATTAAACGGACAGACAGACAACATGAAGTTAGTAGGTGACTCCGCTTCGCTTCGCCGACTTAATAATGTGACTGGTACGACCGCCAGGCTGCTTACGAGGACATTTTGGCAAATGTTCCAATCGAATCTGTTGTGTTCAGTAGTGACGAAGTTCATTTTCATTTACCAGGCCGCATGAATAAGCAAAATTTTCGGTACTGAGTACCACAAAATCCTCATCAACTCCACAGTCAGCGTGTAATTGTTTGGTATGCTGTTACGGAATTTGGCATTATAGGCCATATTTTTCGAAGGTGCAGAACGCGCGGTGAATGTCCGACGAACATTGAAAAGCATCACTATTGTTCCAACAAGATGGCGTTACCGCACACACAATTTCTCAAGAAGTTCTGTTTTAAGGCCATCTCATCTCATTACATCAGTCGTGGTTTAACTTTCTTAGCGTAGAGTACTGTGTTCCTATAAAAGCGAGTTATCAGTGAAGTGATAAGGTGCAGCCACAGGCCGTAGGTTGACCAGACACTATTCATTTCATTGTTCGCTAATGTTTGAAGCAGGGAACGACATACGATATGTCCTACGGACCGAGTGCCGCTAGCGCACAATACACGCAGCCATGTAACGTACCTTTATACGATCAAAATTTTCTAATATCACAGAAAATACCTACCTACATTCAACACCCGCAACAAAATATGTTTTACACTCAACAACCACATCAGAATCCACCCTCTTAGCCTGAAACGTATTATAATAATTGTAGTCAAGCAGACCCATTACCTATAAGCCAAAAGCAATTTCAAGGTACCCTCGAATTATCATCCCAGTCACCGAGCTATCACACTCAGCAAATTACGATGCCGTTAACAAATATCCCAATTTATCAGCAAAAACCATACAGTGGAAGTAATATGTTCTCGAAAAATATCACGCAAAAAATACAATTAATCACAAAACAAACACAGAGGAAAATTACGGCTCTGACGATGAACCGTTTGAACCAAACGAGTTTCAAAAAATAGAAAACGAAAAAGAGATAAAAATAGCCCCCAAATTCAAGCACAAGCAGCTACGATACGAGCTGAATCAAACCAAACCAAAACAAAAAATCGGTTTGAAGCACTATCTGGGACGAACGATGATCGATCATCGTCAAAATTAGCTCCAAAAAATGCTCCAGCTAGTACAAAAAATCCTCCATTCATTCTCTATGGGCTAACCAAAGAAGTCCCCACTTTAGTAGAGCTAATTAAAACTGCAGATAAAAAAATGAAAGTACAACCAAATAACGTAGAAAGCTACAAACAAATCAAAAAGGTGCTAAACGAGCAAAAAATTGTAAGACACACGTACAAACTACCAAAAGAGAAACTCTGTAGAGTAGTCTTAAGAAACATTCATTACAGCACGAACCCAGATACAATAATAGAGGCATTATTAGAAAAGGAGACTAGGTAAAACAAATAATGAATGTACGAAATAGAGAAACTAAACAACAAAAAAACTTATTCTTTATAGATATTGAAAGAAACACAAATAATGGAGATATTTACAAAATAACTACCTTTCTGAATGCAATTGTTAGATTCGAAACGCCAAACAAAAAGCAACCACTCGTGCAATGCAAAAGGTGTCAAAACTATGACACACAAGAAACCAATGTACGCAACAATACCGTTGTGTAAAATGTGTAGGCCGGCATGACCACCGAACATGCGAAAAGAAAAAAGAGGATGGAAAACCCGCAAAATGTTCACTTTGCGGTGGCGCACACCCTGCAAATTACAAAGGATGTCAAGTATATCTAGACATTATAAAAAGAAGATTCCCTTCCAAAGACACGGCAGTCCCTCAAGCAAAAACATCCGTGCAAAAAACGCAAATTACGTTGCCACTGCAAAGAACAGAAATTTAACAAAGTGTACCAACCACATTAGAAACAAGAACATATGCTCAAGCAGCAGCTAGGCGACCACAACAAAACCACAACATAAATTCATAGCAACAAAATCAACAATTTGCAAATTTCTCCATTATAACATATCTGCAACAACAGAATACTTTCGTGCAACAGCAAAACACACAACTTCAACAACAAATCGAAAACCAACAACTCGCAATTAACCAGTTAACACAAAAAATCAAACAACTAAGGGAAGACATGACCAATAATTCCAAAAAATAATGGCCCAATTGTACAAAATAGCTTTGTGGAATGCCAATGGTATCTTAAACCATAAGCATGAAATTAAAACATTTTTAGCAATCAACAACATTGACATTCTGCTAATATCAGAATCACATTTAACTTCGAATACTAGTTTCAAAATACCACACTACGTAGTCTATAATGCAGCCCACCCGGATACAGAAAGGAGAGCCAGAGCTGGAGCGGTAATCATTATACGACATGGCATTATACATCATATGCTACATAAAATCGAGAAACCATACCTTCAAGCAGCAAGTATTGCCGTAGAAGATTGGCGTGGACCGATTTCAATATCCGCGGCATACTGTCTACCTAATTATCCAGCAAATAAAGAAGCGTTTGTAGACTATTTTAATCAACTGGGGGACAGGTTTCTTGCAGGAGACGACTACAACGCAAAGCATACTAGTTGGGAAGTCCTCTACGAAGTAATGGAGGAACTCCACTTGGGTCACTTATCCACGTATAAACCGACATATTGGCCGGTGGATTTAAATAAGTTACCAGATTGCTTGGATTTCTTTGTAATAAAGGGCATTGCTAACGGATACCTAGGCATTGAATCGAATGAGGACATTGCTTCGGATCATACTCCCGTAATAGCGACTATTTTCTTGGCATTACAACAGAAAGAACAACCCATAAAATTATATAACCGTAAAACAGACTGGGGACTCTTTAAAGAAATAGTAGAGGGTAACATTAACACTAAGGTATCATTAAAAACAAGGGAAGGACTTGAATTAGAAATAAAAACCTTTATCACAATAATTCAAGAAGCTGCATTGGAAGCAACACGAACGCAAACTCGAAAACAGAAAGAGACAAATTACCCGGTAAACATTCGTGAGCTTAGGAAAATTTGGCAACAAACAAGATGAAACGAATTCCAACAGGGCAACAAGACAACTAAAACAACTATTAATAGATCTCAAAAATCAATCATTTAAAGAATACCTGGAAAATATGACACCAACGGCTTTATCCGATTATGCGTTATGGAAAGTTACAAAAACAACCACGCGAACATATTCCACCCATAAGAAAGCCAAATGGCGAATGGGCAAAAACTGATCGGAGCAAAGCAATAACCTTTACGGAACATTTAAAAAGAGTCTTCGAACCATTGCCCTCAAGTAATATACAGATGGACGAAGAAATCAACGAATACCTGGACAGACCAGAACAACCTAGCGAACCGGTAGCACATATCACAATAAAAGAGGTGAGATACACAATTGAAAAAGAACTAAATGCAAAAAAAGCACCTGGTTATGACCTGAACACTGGCCAAGTAATAAAAGAGCTACCACACAAAGGAATAGTTATGATGACTCAACTCTTCAACGCAGTACTACGACTAAAATACTTCCCTGTACAATGGAAGGCAGCGGAAGTAATAACCATTCAGAAGCCAGGAAAACCACCTAACGACTCTACCTCGTATCAACCAATTAGTCTCTTGCCAATAATGTCGAAACTTTTGGAAAAACTACTGGCAAAAAGATTGATGAAAGTCGTCTCCGAAAAGAACCTTATTCCAGAGCACCAATTCGGTTTCCGAAAGAAACACTCCACGATAGAACAAGTGCACCGGGTTGTAGATATAATAAACAAAACCTAAGAAGAAAAAGGCTATTGCGCAGCTGTATTCCTCGATGTCAACCAAGCCTTCGACAAGGTTTGGCATCAAAGATTACTATATAAATTAAAGCAGAATTTACCAAAAGCCATGTAGAACTTTCTCAAATCCTACTTGCAAGAAAGGCTGTTCCGGGTGAGATACGAAAATGAACTAACAACGTTGTACCCAACAACAGCGGGGGTACCACAGGCCAGCGTTTTGGGGCCAATACTCTTATATACTGCAGATCTCCCGACAGAAACAAGTGTCACGACCTCAACATTTGAAGATGACACTGCAATATTAGCAACTAGCCCTGATCCGGTAGAAGCGCATAGGCTGTTACAAATATAAATAACTTAAATCAAATAGAATCATAGACAAAGAAATGGCGCATTAAAATTAACGAAACAAAGTCAACACACATTGTATTTACGAAATGCTATGGACAAGCAACCCCGGTAACGATATGTAATTAAATAGTGCCCACGGCAAACGACGTAACATATCTAGGTATGCACCTAGATAAGGGTTTGACGTGGAAAACCCACATATGGAAAATTTTGCAAGCATTGCTGGCTCCTTGGACGTAAGTCACAATTACCTTTACGCAACAAATTATTAGCGTATAACTCAATCTTCAAACCAATATGCACCTACGGGTTACAGCTTTGGGGGACAGCTTCAAACTCTAATACTGCCATCATAGAGAGATTTCAATCGAAAGTTCTTCGTGCCATAACAGACGCGCCCTGGTTTGTGACCAATAAAGACATTTACCACGATTTAGAAGTGCTTTCCGTGGGTGAGGTGATTACAAAGTGTAGTGTAAGATACTTACAGCGTCTCGAAGTGCATCCAAACCCACTAGCGATAAGTCTATTAGACAACAGTCAGCAGACTAGAAGGTTAAAAAGAAAAACGCCATTAGACCTGGTACACGATTAGTGAGATCATTCATAAGTAATCTAAGTTTCAAGCTTCATAAAAATAGACACTCTCATACCCACTGTTATTAGTGTAAAACCATTGTTAAGTAAAATAACACCATCATTCATTCCATTTAAATTTTATTAGAAAATACGTACTTAAAAAATGTATAATTAATATATAGAGTTTGTGATCATTGGAACACATCTCTACCATGCTCTGTACCGATTATCATCTATGCTTATTGTTTTTGTGTATTAACAGATTGCATAATAAACGTAACACAAAAAATCCGGCTAGGTCACCAGACCATGCCCCTTGCGATTTTTTTCTGTGGACACACCTGAAGTCTGAAATCTTTTTGGGAAGCTGCGTACTATGGAAGAATAAAAAGATGTTATTTGCGATCGTAGCAGTACCAGTGGAAATAAATCGGTAAGCAATACGGAACTTTTTGGTGAGGTTGCAAGAATGCAGGCAAACATTTAGCCTGCACCAGCTTCAAAATTGTTCTGGGTGATGGTACAATGAAACATTGTACAGAATCTTTTTATTGCCGTTTCGAAAAAGGGAGATCATTCTACTGGACCTTGTATTTCAATTTTAGTTTTTTAATCTTTATATTATTAGATGCTTTCTTACATAATGAATATATTTACAACTTTTTTGCATGCATCTGGCTGACATTTACTTGTACTTTCAGTTATTCCGCTTATAAATAATAAAGTAATATTCTACAGTTTAATGTGGAGACCTCCAGACTCCGACTCAAACTTGAAGCAACCATAAAGTTTGAACTTACAATTGCTCGAAGTCCTTGCACTCGACGGTATTTGGCTTTTCTTTTTTGGGCTTGTTTACATCTGTTTAGACGGCAATAACAATTAAATAAGAATACATTTGCGCAATTAAATTGTTTTGCAGGTTGCTTGAATAATCGATGAACATGTTTTTATTGCGCAAATGTAGACGAACACCAGAGATAGGGCAAATATTATTGTTGAAATTATAAAACAAAACAGACCTCAAATACTTGCACAGTTAATTACCTACGATAATTGTCTATTTTAAATATTGCATTGCTAAAAGCGCATTATATAAAGAAATCATTTTTGGTGATAAATTCATGAGTTTTTTTTGTTATTCTGTCCAAGGGCATTTACAAAATTTCTGGCGACGTAAAAAAGTAAAACCTAAAAATCCCAAAAACAGTAACACAACCGTATTTCAGATATTTCAGTATTTTGATCTCCTATTATATTTTATATTTAAATTTGAGTATTCGCCCATCTCTAACAGAAACGTATGCAGTTTACGATAATGGCTTCAAGGTAAAGTAGATTATTATTTTTGTATAATTGAAACCGCTAGTTAGGTTATTAGGTTTATTTGCTAATCTATTTATTAACTCTAACATTTTATTTTTTAAATAAAAATTTAAACAAATATTTAAAAACTTTATCTTTGGTTGTACCGCATTTAATAAAATGGAAATGACATGGGATCTGTTTCACATTTAAGTCAAGAATATCGAAAGTTGTAAAAAATAACATCTCATATTTGAAAAACACGCAAAATATCTTATCTATTTTAAGATTTTAATGTTTACAATTATCTAAACTAACAGCCATTACATAAATGAAAATTTTTTGCGGTTAAATATGGCAAAAGCAGAGAAAATCAAGCTACTCAGATTATTTCTGCTTGCAGTTATTTCTATAATCTCTATAATCGTTCTTCTTACATTCTCATCATTCTGTAAAATACATAATAAGTAAATTATTTATGCCAATTCCAGCTTAAATGATTTTAATAACATAAATATTCAAACATCCTAGTTTGTTTAGTTTGCTTCGAAAGACGCCTGCCATATCAGCATTGCAAATTTCAAATTAAACTAACTTTCATTCTGTTTAAACGAAAACCAAATATTATCACGCAACCGGCTGAAATAGCCGCACAGACTCATCAGTCATGAGTACAGCCAATGCATTCCAGATTTTATGTACCATACCGGTGATGTAGTGGCAAACAATAAAACAAACCATTCTACCTGTTTCAAAAATTATACGTATGGTCTGGCACTTTTTAGAGCACCATTAATAGCTCTAGTCAGACGACGAGCGACTGGATTAGATAATTAGCAGCGGTTTGCAGCAAACAATCCCAGCTTGCTTATTTCAGTCCTGGAGCAGGAAGTGCAGCGCTGCAGATGCCTGGTGTATTAATATTTCCAAAAATCAGGTCAGAAGTGACGTGCAAGGTGACGTATTTCAGTGAAATGCGAGACGAATTTCGAAATTGTCGCGCCACGTGTTAACCCCGCTTTTATAATTTTGGCAACTGCATTTAGTGCGTCTCTAGAAACCTCGCCGTTTGAACAAACGCACCTGTGGAAATTTCGGCGCCGTGGTTTGGCTCAGTCTAAAGTAGAATAGTCACGCGTCTGACTATTCAGTGAAAGCTTTCACGAGCAAACGCTTTGAAGTTTATTATGGCACACTGGCTATTGACCATTATCGAGCGACTAAAAATAGTGCGCTTGCAATCGCCCCTGATTTCAGCCTGCCCAATTTGCGACGTCATGCAGTCCCTTTTGGAAGCCCTCACCTTCTCATGATGTCATGCCACAGCGGGCTTCATTGAAAATAATCCAAATAGCATCTAAATGTTAACGCTCTTTGAACACCCACATTGAACTAATCAACAGGCTGCGATGCACCAAATCAATTATCCTGTGCTCTTGCATGGAAATGAATTATAATGCTTTAGACAAACAAAAGTGTTTTGGCAGCATTTACTATTTTTTAACTATTGCAAAATAGTAATGTAAACACGAAATAGGAAAGTTGAACTAATTGTGGAAATTTTCCTTTATTTTTTGTAAAATAATTGTTTAAGTAGATAATTAAATTGTATCTCATTATTATCGACAATTGGGGGTGCTAACAAGCCTAAATTGTATACTAAGCAACGTAAGTAGAGATACGTATACAAAGCGTATTAAGTAACTAAGTTTAATTGACAATATTAACGTAAATATAAATTAGTGAAATATTAATAGTGCGATTTATAATGCAAACTAAACAATTTAACATCTTCCAATGGATCATTCCACTCAAAAATTTAAATTTCTGCATTAGACAGGTTTTTAAAGTATTTTTGCATTTTTAGGAAAAAACCTGCTTAAACTGAGGTAACAGGATAAAGAGCTATACGCCCTATAAGTGAAAAAAGGAAAGCAGTACTAATAGAAAGATTGACAAACAGATGCAACCATGCTCTTATCCTATTGCATCATTAGCAAAATTCGAATTGTAAACTTTTTTCTGTTTGATTTGTGCCAATTTACTTAAATGCCGACCTATATTTAAAAGCTCTTATCTCCTTTTTTTAGTGGAACCGTCAATTACTTGAATAAATATTTAAAACATTATTCAAATTGTAAAACTCAAAAGAATTAATCCGTGGAGCCCAATGATATCATTAAAGTTATTAAGTTATCCTTGGGTATGTTATTATTACTTTTAAGTATTTTTAGTCTGAGTACATTTTGACATGCAGCAATAAAGCCAATATCTGGGTTGTTTGTTCAAAAACATTGTAGATAGGGCGATGGGAAAGCAGTAAATAATTCCATAAAAATTATTTTTATTGGTGTTGCTTAATAATTGCTGGTTACTTATGGTTAACGATAAAAAAGGTACAGCGTGAAGCAAACATTACTCATAATTTAGGTGATGTATGATATTTGTGGAATATTTTCCTGGCTAAAGGTGACGAAGCTTCGATATTGAATAACATGATTGTAATAATACACAATAATATGGTTTCAAAATACAGATAAACTTCATTTTTATTAATATAATAAAAAGAACTACATATATGTTATTTATAATTACCTATTGTAACTAGTGTTTTGCTTTTGTGTTACTAATTTTCTTTAAAAACATTTTAGTCTTACGTGTACTTCTGTAAGCTTCAGCATACTTTTTATATATCTACAGTCACAATTGTTTTAGTAATGCAAAGGTGTCGAAGACAAACAGTTTGCAAGTGTACTATTCGCTAAATCAAATGATTGCATATAATTCTTATATTATACTTTTGTGAGCATAAAGTCTAATAAATTTATAAAAAAATATAACTTTTTAGTTACCTATAATTAGATATGTGGGCTTTTATAATATTGTTTTCGTAAATTAGACAAAAGCAAGTCAAACTGACATTTTTCTGCAAGAAATAATTTAGATCCACAAATAAAGGTAAATCACAAACCTGTCATCATAATGGTGTGGTGTCAGTCTTGGACTAATAAATTGCATATACTAAATGCACCAGAAAATTACCTTAATTACAATAAGGACATTTTGATACCGTATCATGGTTTGTGTATGATTGAATTATGAAACAAGCATGAACGCAGCCCCTTTCAGTACCACTGTGTGCCATCCTGCAATTAGCCGTGGTGCGATGCAATTGTTTGGAGGCTTTAAGGTCTAATTTATGACGGTCATTACTGCCATTAATAATCGGTTATTAAAACTTTATTGCATATCTTGGGAATGACAGCGCGGCTGCATTTTCTGCGTGCATAATGAGCGCGGTCTCCTTGTTCTGTAACTGGAAAATTGGCCGAATGCGATGCAGCCGCGACTCTTCTGTCGGAGGCCGCGCTGCCTCTGCTTGCTGTAATGAGTCGAACCACTGAATTACATCCAGTTGACCTCCAGGCACATCGTGGATGGATGCTCGCGGCAATCGAAAGGTCAGATCGTTCACGCAAGATCATTACGTTTCTCAATTGCCGGCACGATTGCTGTTCGCTCTTTGAAAATTTCCAGAGATAAGAATCCGAATTGTGGGAGGGTGCGCTCGGAGTTACACTCCTCTTGCGATAAGAGCAACGTGTTGTTGAACTTAGATAAGACCGACCCAGTGAACTGAAGAAAACCCTGGTATCCAGGGAATCCAAAAATATTTTCCTATACTTACTCCACCTTCAATCAAATGAAACCTGCACCTAAAAATGTCACTAGGATTTATTAAGTGTTTTTTTTAATTGATTTATTTAAAAATAGAATTATTTTCAACTGCCAAATTAGCAAATCGAAAATGTTAAACTGGCAAATAAGATACTAAGGCACAATTGTAGATATTAATTGTTTGCTGCTAAGCGAATTAAGTATAAGGCAAATCTATCACTGCTGGCGGTTGTTTATGAAGTCGGTGTAATAAACAAATTACATTTTATCTCTTCGGTTTTGCCACTATATCAGTGAAACTTCTGGAAAGTCACGGTTACTTTTATTTTTGGAGTAGAGACTGGCACAATCATTTAAATATTTATCAGCGAGCAAGAACTTGAAACGTTAACGATAGAAATATCTGCTTGCTTCTAATTTTAAGTCGCTTATCACGTCTGATGAAAGCTTCTAATTAGTTGCTAAATCACAGTAGCGTCGGATGACAAGTGTTTCTTAACAGGTGCAAGTATATTGCGTTGATATTAAAAACAATTTAAATTAGTTTCAGAGGTTACAAACAATTTGTGTAACATTCCTTGCCTCGGTATTGTAGTAATAATAATTAAGATAATATTTACTGCAGTTTATACTTTTCTCAACGAAAAAGCTTGCAGCTAAAGTAATGGATAGCTATTTTCATCTTTTTACATTATGATAAGTACATTTCTGTTAAACCATTAATTTATCATACAAAAATTGTGCTTACGTGCTACGTAAGGAATAAAAGAATGATCATCCAGCTACAAAGGTAACCGAATGCACTAATTTGATCCTTCCATTTTTATATCTGTTAATACATCTAATCGAAGCTTGCAATTTACCAGACAATTTAATTATAAATACAGTTAAAGAGTGATGTTTAATATCAAAGTTTCTTCTATTAATGGGTAAATTTTAATTATAGACTGTTGACCCGGAAGCAGAGTTAATTTTTATGGTTATTGAATTAAAGTAGGCGTTTAGTTTACAATTAAATACTTTTTTTAATATTGGTTTGATCAAATAGTTAGTTTACAATTTGGTATTATTTATAGAATCATTAACCGAGCTTTGTTATTGCCTATACAATTATTAATAAACTTAGATAGCCATTTACTATTATTTCAATATGGCCAATAACGACGTCGTACTGAAATGTTATTTTTACTGCAGTAAGAGTATAAAGATCGATCTTAATTTTTTATATATCCCACATTTGCGCTTGGCAACTCTGCTGGCAATCACTTCAAAAGAACCTTGAACGTTAAGTGTGGAACAGCAGTATCCAGACCTCGGTGGACTGCTGCGTTTTATCCGGTCGTTATTACGGCATAAACTAACATATTGTAATGATGAAAGCTCATTACATAATCGAGGCGTGACACCTAGACACTTTTAGATTGATACATAAAACACGGATTTGCCTGTGGCAACATAATGCCGCATCTTTGTGTGGAAAATGAATAATTTTAATTCATGATTAAATATTGCCGCATTCGCTCAATTTTAATATCAATCCGAAGTTCTATTTAATATTAATGAACTGCTGAATTTTTTAAATAATTTTTTTAAATGACTAATTCTTGAACAATATAGCCAGCGCCTAAATAAGGTTCTTGGCGCCCTAGGCTGACAATTTTTTACCCTCCTTCCCTCAAATTTTTGCACACTTGGGACGTCACCAAAAAATTACAAAGAAATTGATTATTTAGACAAAGCATTTATTTAATTTTTTCAATTTTCGTTACATAAATACACTTTAATACAATATTTACAATCATTCACACATCAATGAGGAAAAATCTAAACACATGTCCATTTGATTAAAAAAATTTAAACATTTCTTGTCCTGGCTTTAGAATTAGTAAACCTGTGGACTGTAAAAACTTACGCTTAAGAAATAAAAATGCAAAGTCCGTCATTTTTTATTGTTTTAACGTTGATGTCGAAAAGGTTTTTACTCTTTTAAGAGCTGAAAAGGATCATTCTTTAGTGCAGTTAGTATCTGCCATACTTACAAAAATTAAAACTTCAATAATGCTAGAAGTCTTTCTTGATCTAATTCTGTTTTTGCTTTAGTGTTCTTACCTTCTTTGTCAATTTTTAATATTTATCATTTGAGTGATTTCCGATAGAAATCTGAAATACTTATGAATTTCTGTATAGTTTTATTTAGATCTTCAGAGAATCAGTTGCAAAATAATAAGTTCCTATCACCAAAAACAACTTTTAGCTTCCTCTTTCTTGTACTATCTGTTTTGTAGATTTCAGTTTCACTCATCCATTTTATTTTATCTACATATCGAAAAGTGTCTATAAAAGCTCTTAAAGTACTGTATATTGTGTATGTACTGTCTCATTGAAGACTCACTTACTGCTCAGACATTGTTTCAGTAGTTGCTTCAAGACTCTTAAGTTTTTTCAACATCATATTTGCTTCGTACTGTGCATCATTACTCTGAACACTATTACGGGTGAAAAGTGTCAGAAGAATCAACCAGTAACATCATGGTATGTTTTGTGTAAAGCTGAATGACAACGCGGGGTATTTAAAGTCCTTTTTAAGGTGAGATTTCAAGATATCCCATCTTTGGATTGAAGAACTAAAGCAGTTATAGAGTTGTTGTCTTAAAGAAAAAAATTCAACAGAGTACTTGCTTCTCTGCGCAGCTGCAGAGCTACCTAGTTTTAGAGGCTCATTAAATGCATGTATGCGGATAAAGAATTTGCTTTATTTTATTCTAACCTGAAGACATTTGTAGCAAACAGACATTGTCGTAGCTCCGACCTTTATAGTTATTTAGATCGATACCTACAAAATATATGGTCAATGTTGTATCATTTACCATCTCTTCACCTTTATAGCCAGTCTAGAATAAAAATTAAAAATTGTTCAACAGGAATTTCCGTAGGTAGCACGTAGTGGACCACAAAAGCTAATTGGTGCTGTTGAGTCGACAATTATGAAATAATACTTAGTATTTACAATCTCTAGTTTTAATATTTTCTTGGTCACAACATCCCTCCATTCAAGACGATCTATAGAACGTTTTTTGATTTTTGCTCCACTTGATTTTTAAGCAAATTTCGACTATTTGTTCAGGCTTTATGATAAAAGAAATGTGAAATGAATTACGATGTAATTAAAAACTATACTTTATTCGCAAGGGCTGCACTGTTGCACAATAATTAGAAGTTATAGTACTATTAACCCAACGGTCATCGGTTACTATAACAATATTAATTTGTTTGCACCGCTGTTATTTGGTGTATGATTTCCTATTCGACTGCCACGATTGTCCGTTTGGTCCACCTTATATTCATACAGGTAGTTTTAGAACGAATCAGAAGCCTCCGCAAATTGAATTCAAGGGAGCGGACTGTGATCGATCATTCTGGAAAGTTCCTGAGTAATTTATTTCTGTTACAATATAAATGTTGTTATAATATTATTATACGTCGATCAACGATGAAGTTATACCCTCGCCAGCGTGGTCCCGTGGCTGAGGAACGGGCTGTGGTACTGACGGCCCGGGTTCATTTCCGGGAGCTCTCTGATGCCTAGCGGGTGGCCTACTCAGTCAGTGAAAATAATTGAGTACCTGCCTTCACTCGAACAAGGGGTAATAATGGCGGTCGTCTAAGGCGCGGTGCTTGCCACATCGCTCCGCATCAGTGACGGACATATGAGAGCCTTAACCTCTCTATTCGCAAGCCCTACTCCCACGCGGGGCGTTAGAGCCATTAATTATACCCTACTCAAAGTTTCTCTGATTGAGCTCGCTTTTTCGTTAACTCAACCCAAAATTTTGCCCCTCTCCCAAATCCTGGGGACTTAATCAGGCTTTGGATCTGATTATTAGCTTTGAACCATGGTAATATATTTTTTGAAACTTACATATGTAAAGGATCCAATTTTCCATATTCTTGAAGTTACAATTCCACATTATAATTATTTCTTTATTATTATAATAAAATTGAATTCACCTGAAAATAATATTTTGACTATTATTTTTATTATTATTGTTTTTACGTGAATTGTTTTAATTGATGATTACAAGAGATAAGAGTATAACATATAAGGTTAGTGCATTTTTGTAATTATGCTATCAATGCCACGTGCATTTACTATCTTACATTTGAAATCAACTAATATTTATGAGATAGCGATATTGGCGACTGACATTTGTCCAATATCACCTCCGAATTGTTGCTATGTGTATTTCTGCCGCAACTTCCTAGCGCTCTATTTATAGCTCCTCTGACGAATAATTTTTAACTGCTAACCGATTCCGAGTTATCTGAGATCACGTGCGAGCCTCTCCATCGAACCGGCGCCTTCCCTTTAACGTGTACAAGCGCCAAATCGCCGAGGAAACGAACGTGCGGCGATCACCTGTTCGAACAGCGGAATGATCGATGCAATGTTAACTCTACATGCACCCGTGGCGCGGAGCCAACTCTCGGCAGAGTCGTAAACAGTCTGAATTTCGCCGAAAAGCTCCCCTTAATTGCGATTTATAAATGTTGCAGTCTAGACGGTATAAATATCTCGACGTTGGAGGGCTTTGGGCGCGCTCGCAGCTTTTTTCGTTGCATTACTCCGCAAGGCGGGCTATTTTCGGCGCGCTTTATTCGCAAGCTTTATTTGGAATGGACGGCCGTACATCATTTTGCGTGATAACTTCGAATTGTAATGCAAAAGGAATCGGTAGAATAACTAATCGGCTATATGCCCAAATGTCAATGTGGTACCCACATACGATACATGTGCGAAGTGTTTATGTACAATTAAACTTCAAAAGCATTTCCTCGTTTCCCGACAGACATCGGCAAAACCATAATCGCTGTCATCGGTTTAATTATAGCAGTAATTTCCCTCTAAACGTAAAGTACAGACATTCTGCTTCCTACGGCGTCTCGTATATAAACCTAATAAAACATGAAAATTTTCAATTAAATGCTCATTAGCCAAATATAGCTAAATTTTAATGTGCAAAGCAAACGACGCTCACATTACTTTCGAAATCATCCATCGGCACTTATCTTTAGCGCCGCAAACGTTTCCTTTTAATTTCAACCAAGCTTGTAATAAACCGTACAGATTGCTTATCTATATGGGCTATACAAACTTTCCCATTAGAATTTTATAGGGTTTTAATGTGTCACAGAGTTTACTGCTGTACACTCCAATACTGTCCATTAAAACTATACTCGAATAGCGATTAACTATGATTTCTTGTTTGATATAAACATTTAAAATATGTATATATAATTACATTAAGAATGACACTAAAAAATATAAAGAACTAAAGAAATTTATTGGGAAAAGTATTTATATTAGCTGAATGTGTCAAAAAATAGAATGTACTCTTTTCACGTTTACAAGAATCTAGAGGAACTCGCGGATAACAAACATTTAAGAGGGCAAATACCCATAGATCTGCTACTAAACTTATTTAACATTATATTCAACACCCGGATAATACCTAGTCTATCTATTTGAGCAGGAAGAGGACAGGAACACGAGAAGTTATCTCTTTTATCTAGGTCTTGTCGTAAAGAGGTAGAGATATAAAGATCTGCTTTATAAAGTTGGAGAGAATGCTAGATCGAGTATGGTATAAAACACTACTTGAAATAATAAACCATCGGACGCTCCAAAGGGCGTAAAGGATTAGAGAAGAAGAAGAAGAAGAAGAAGAAATAGTAAACATAGAAATTGACAAGCAAGATATAGCAAACATGTACTGGCACCAAACAGCTATAATCATTAATGAGTCAAAAAGCATAACAATCAAAAACGGTGTTAAACATGACTGTGTTTTCAACGTCTATTCGGGAATCATTTTCCTGAATGAATTAGTTCGCAGCTCAGAGGGGATAAGGATTAAAGAGTAAATAGTAAATGGCTGATACTGTCATAATAGCAGATTCAAATTACGGTACCCAGTCGTTATTATGCAAAGTTTAGCTTACTGCAAAAAAATGGAAATGAAAATCAATACAAAAGTAATGAAAATATCCATACGCTGAAACGTTTTCATATCGGTCTCAGATATGAGATAAATTTTCAGATGGATTAACAAGGAATTAAAACATGGTTTATTCAACTAAAAAATTAGCTTTGGTATAATAACTTACTCTTAAGACTTCGATGCCAGCTGTTGCATTGTTTCGTTTGGATAATACTTATATATGTAGCAGAAACTTTAATTCTTAATACACCCGTTACCAACAAGTTAGAAGTGTTTGGGCTCAGGTTATATCGAAGGATTATGAAAATATTGTGTACAGCACTAAAGAAGTGCTCAATTCAATTTGTAATGTTAGAGTGATTTCGCTAAAGGAATAAGCTTGAACCAAAATTCTTATTTTTATTCTTTCTAAAAATATTTTGATTTAACCTCGTAATGTACCATCTTTCGCCACTCTTTGGTGCTTTTCTAACCTTGAATTTTTAATTCTCTTTTTACGGCTCTTGCTATTTGCAGTATCGATTAATTCGTTCAAGGTTTATTATACTTTTAGCATTACTTATTATTTTTTTATGTTATATACAATTTTGAAATCAACACCGATTTTCTAGGTAGCCTTTCCTTTTTTTATTTCAATGGATCTGAGAGAATTTGATGTGTGACGCGGATATGTTATAGCATAATTGTTTACAAAATTCCAAGCATCAATAGACGTGTAGGTCTACTCTTTACCATACTAAACTTGCAGTTTAGATGGTTGATGGTGACCAACAGGTGGCCGAATATAAGATTGTATCAGATCTCGCACTAACATTTCAGGCCTTTGCTTAATTGATGAAATCATATCACTGGCCATTCAACAATGCCTCTTAATGCACTTTGAATGATTTTTGTACTTATCAAAGATATCGAATACATCAGTATGGTGATTACGTTAAATATTCAAAGCATTTTTAGTAACATTTTATAAACTTGCGCGATGCAGGAGTTAAAACCCTCTTCACAGTAAATATTTTTTTCATCTATCTTCACTTTTTGTGAAAGTAGAGGTTTTTATAGTTTTCTAGCAATTTTATTTTGCTGTCGTTCTTCAGTCCTGGGTAATTTTTTAGCATGTAAGGTATGAACATATGGGATACGCTTAATTAACTGTTATCACTGATTGTTTTCGTATAGCATTTCGCTTGGATCTTTTATAGTTTCACCGTCAAGAAATTGTTGAGTATTACTGTATAGGAACTTCATGAAATTTTTAAATGCTTTTGGGTTTATAAATTTTGCCTATTAAATTTGTACCATCATCATTTACCTATTCATCATTGGTCTCTGTTTTGCGCTTTCTGCAACCAATTATAATCAGGTGTTCTTTTTGTGATATCTATCCGTCTGATTTGGGGAATTTTGTTCCATTCTCGGTCTTTATTTTCTTGGTCTGTTTAATATTTTCTGTTCTTGCAATGCGCCCACCACACAAGCATTTTAGTTAGGTGGTTTTTCATATTCATCTTTTACTTTTCTCTTTTGCCTTATTTGTATGTTTGTTATTTTATCTTTTAAAGTTATTCTCAAAATTTTACACTCCAATGATCTTTGTGTTATTCTCAAGTTTTGCTTTTTTTTGTTTTAATTTCAGCAACATTTTCTAAATTTATATTTGTTACTTTTCGTTCTATGTTTTTGATATTTGTACGTGTCCTTACCCTGTAGAGTTCTTTTTTCTTTTCTTTTTTTAAATTATAATCAAGGAACTGTTTTCATCCTTTTTTTTATTTTGCCACTGTTTTGTCTTTCCTCCATTTTCAATTGCTTCTTCGATTTTATCCTATGCCACTTTTCTGTATCTCTTTTCATTTCTTTTTTTATTGGTTTATTAAGGTCTCTAAAAGTTTTTAGATTTTCTTTATTGTTATTGGTAAGTTTTCTTTTTTCTTTCATTAGTCTCTTTGTATTATAGGAAATCTTGATATCTCTGTTTGTCCTGATACTTTAAATGTGACGCCTTTTTTTGTTCCGTTGTTCCAGGTTATATCTTTTATTAATTACTACTTCTATTAGCATTTTACTTAAATTCACTTCGTATTCTTTCTTGGTTGTTATTATCTGTTCATTTGTACCATGGAACTAACAACTCAACAATTCTTGTCCTCGAGAAATTTAGAGTCGTATGTACTATCTTTTTAATTGATTAAATTGTTTTCTGATTATTATTACTAACAATCTTTAATTACTAGTTCGGTTATTGTGTTCAGTCAAAATCTTTTTCGACTTTTTCTTGTAATGTTTGGCGAAATCCAGTTTACCGTGCACATCGTGGCTTTCTCCCAGAAATTTCTCTTTGATTGGGTTTTTTAAACAATTGTTTAAAACTCTCTCCTATTAAAAATTTAGCGGGCAGTTTTTGTTAAAGAGCGATAATATCATCATTCTGGAAGCCATTGCTCTAATTCTTATTACTAACAAAAGGGCTATTCTGTTGTTTTAACTCTTTTTTAGTAATAGTAACCCAGGACATATAAACTTTAAAACTACTTTGCAATGTAGGTCGTTCGAAAAACGTGCCTGTAAGGATTTCAAGGATTTCAGCTTTTCTATTTATAGTTTTCCAAATCTATTACATGCATTTATTTTTCCCAACTACTAAAACTATAAATCTAAGTTTTTAGTCATTTTCTATATTTTTGTAGTAGATGCACCTAACTTTGTTTTACCTTTATTAACTTTATATTCTTCTTTACAGTTGTTAGAACGTTATTAATTTCTTTATTCTATTTGAAACCCAGAAAATATTTTATTAATCCGTGTTCTTTATCACTATAAAATGTTTTAATATGCCTCTACCACGTTTTTTTCATATACACTAACAGTAGAAATAAATGACAGTGATTTAAGTATATTAACTTCTTACACTTGTATAATTTAGTAACTACTGAACTGAAAGTTGGTTAATAATCGCATTATTCATTACATAAATTACAAAAAGCTTTGTTGGTTGCTATCATAACATAAACTTATTAAACACATAAACAATACAAATTATGTTATACAGGATGGGCGATTTACGAACAAAAAAACAACTCGCAGAAATAAATTAGATCACTTCACTCCCCATGAGCACCAAATTGTAAATAAAAGATTTATTGTGTTAATTTTATTCTCTCTGCTAACTTTCCGATAGCACCAATTTCAGTTACATAACGTATTTAATTAAGTGTTGAATATGCACTTCTTGGTTAATAAATTACAAGAGAAAGTGAACTTTTCTAATTAATAATTCAATTATATAGTTGTGCGTTTTGTTTGTGTTAACGAAACATTTAAGTGCCGTTGGTGCAACGAATAAAAAATGTGCTAAATTGCGGGTTAGCTGCGCAACAACCTCCGAATAATCCAAAATAGCCAGATTAACCGTTCGGAGAGCACTATATTCTGAAAGAAGGTCGAACGGAAATAACCTGAATGCTCGTACAGGACCGTAACCGAATTTAGCATGCAGATTGTGATTAATTAGCCGCGGACCACTGGGGCACCACAATTATTCACCCGCCAGTCTAGCGGCACGTGCTTTAACGGCGGCGGCGCAAGAAGAACAAAGCCGTTGACCCAAACACGGAGGACGAGAGAAGAACGACCTCGTCGAATCCAAGCCAAGCAAAGACCCGAGACGGTGGCGTTGGATTTCGAGGTCGCAAACCTTCTCGTGTATCATGTCGGGCGTCTTTTTGCACATGCAGGTCTGCTTCTATATAGGTGGATGAACCTGGGACATTCGTTTTGCGGCTGGCAGGGTTTGGGCGGTAGGACCGCACTGGAGGCAGCCTGAAGTATTTCAGGCACTTCCGTAGGCCGGTGCGCTGCGATGAGCTTGGAGCCAGACGATTTTGGTCCCAACAGTTTGAGGTAGACAATAAGTGAACCTCCCGGGGCTCCACACCTGCATGTGTCATGCATTCTGTTGTGTAACTTACGGTGTGCTTCACGGTTTAATAAGTTTTAAAAAATCGTTTCCTGCTGCCCTCTCACGATCCCACGCATATAACTTCCAGTATTTGTATTTCTTGCACATAATGTACTTCAACCTTGATACGCAGAATCGTAGTTCTATTTATTATTCTAACGATAAAACCACTAATTGGGGCAGATGGACTCGAACCAGGCTAACAAAAAAGGTTGTTGAGCGCGTGATATCGAGTCCCTGAATGCGAAAAACCCCATTAATAATGGCATTGTTCTGTACAAAGAAAGACCATCTAACCTTAGAATGAACATTAATTACAAGCGCGGCTGCTGATAAAATGACAATAAATTTGTTCGCTAAAACTGCTAGGGATGAATAAACTTGCACTAAATATCTAGAACCTCTGACAGGTCGACATCCATCAGACATTCAGGGATTAGAACTTCAAATGCGCCCAATTCGTTGTTTTTGCGAATTAACCTTCATACCAGCCACACATTGCGGCGGGTTCATTGCTTCGTGCCCAGCCGCGGGACACAAATGGCGGCAAGTTGGCAGTTTCCCGTCTTAGGAGCGTAAGTAGTTTTTTGACCAACTACAGTTCTTTGCCCTACTAAGGTGGTCTAACCGAATTTCCGGTTTAAAATACCCATCTGCATATTTATTTTGACTTAATGTAAGCAGCACGCTTTCAATTTTGGTTGCTAATGGACGGTTCTACGAAAACTTCTGAGCAGAATAGCCTCAGAAGATTCGAAAATATTTAATGTTATGAAAACGTTAAGCAACCGCGAAAACAGCTATAGAATTGGTGACGTACTGCTGGGCCATAAAAACGTTTATTGTATGTGTAAAATCACGGCGATGCAAAACAGACCCGATTATTTCTACGTAGCCCGAGACTTAATCAGTTCTGGAATAATGCAACCAAAACAAATAGCAGAAGATTAATATATCGCGTCAAGTAGGTTGAAGTCTTTGGTTAACATTTACGTCAAACTTGAATAAATTTGAAGTACATTAAAAATGCGTAAAATAAATATTATGACATCCAGCTGATTAAAATGTTTTTCACTTAACTTCAACATTAAAGTTAGATACGCTATAAAGTTGTACATGAATCTTTATTAAAAGCCATTTACTAATAACTGTAATGCCCTTTACAAAAAAATTCAGTAAAAATATTAATTTGTAATTTACTATGCGCGTGTGCATGTATGTATAATTGTATATATCATAATATATATATAATATATAATAATTCTAAGATAAAATGTAATCACAAACGCAAGAATTTTAATAAAAACTAAGCGTTAGAAAAAATTTTAAAATTTCCTTATTGAGAGTTAGTTTTCCTAAATCTCTATAAAAATCTACTAAACCAACATTTGACTGAACACTATTGTGTCTGGTTAAAAGTTGTCGATAGCAAATAAGAAAAATACTTTTCTTTACTTCACACTTTTCGAAGTAAAACTAGAAATCAAAACATGAAACTGCGAAAAGGACTGTATAATTAAAATATGAAAGTAGAACTTAAATTATGTTCATATACTGCAACCGAGTCGAGGGGGAGGAGGAGAAGGGGTAGGATTTCAATTTATTAATTAAAATGCTATTTTTTGAATAAAGCCCCAGAAATCTGTCATTCGATTTTTGCAAAATTCAAAAAATTAATTAATATTAGTATGTACACAGAAGAAAAAACAGTCTGATCTGACAATCGAGCTGAAATAGGTGGCCTATTCTGAAAATAACCAGCCATATAATACAATATATATATATATATATATATATAATTACAATAACAAATAATTTGTGATTAGTAAAAATGGTACGGGTTAGTAGAAACATTATGCATAATCTCAGTCTCCTTTAAAATAAACACCTGAGGATTCCACATATTTCTTCGGACGTAGGGTCTTCTAGTGAGACGATCGTAGCCGTAGGCCCACGTTTCATCTTGGCTTATGAGGAAATCTGATTCATTGTAGCAATCTGAAACAAATCAGTAGCATTTGTAGGGAACATGACGTTCTTTCTGCTCTAGTACCATTAGACGTTAGATATTTTTGGAACAGCCTTCACACTGTTTAAAATATTCTGAAAAATTCTGTGTTGCAATGATGAACAACTGCTTTGTCGTATTGGTCTGCATCTTTTGGTCTGGAATCTCTTCTCTTCAAATAAGATTTAAGTTTTGGGAACAGCCAAAAGTTGCAGGATGATAAATACCTATAGTCTAGTTCTCGGACTGTCAATCGCCGATCCTTGTTCAATCTCGGCCATACATGTTCAACATTTAATAGATTCCCTACCATCTCCGAATAGTTTGTGTCAAGCCTTTTTTGTGCTACGCTCATTGAGTAATTTCCAAAGACCTGAACCATTCACATAGTTTCTGCGACCGAGATCTACTTTCTATTTACTCGGTTACTGCAATATGAAAATCATGGGCTCACTCACCAGCGTCCAACTCCCCAGTGCCTGAGCTAATGAAGTCACGCATGCGAATCACAGTTTACTCTCATTAGCTGCCCGATTACATCGCAATACTATTGGCTGAATATTTTTTCGATGATAATTTACATTGAAATTTGAAAAAGCCACTTTGATTTCTAGTGTAGCATTACGTAAGAATTGTATGATATTAATAACTCCTAATCAATATTTTAGGGGTCCGGTAAAAATCTTTTTCCTGGATCAAGTGTTGGTTCTCGACGCTCCTGACTGCAACTCTTCTTTTGCTAAAAATGTAAGAAAGTATTAAGTGTTTTTAGAATCAGACCTATAATATTAATTCTGGTTTTTCTGTTTTTAATAAGGAATGTAACGGGCAATAACAGTACAGAACATTTGAAATAATTTAAATAACAACGAAACAACAAGGAAAAAAATATTTAATTGCAAAAAATTGTAGAAACCTCGTAAATAATACATCCTAGACCTCTCACCACATATACATAATAGATCTTAGAAAAATTCCAGAATTTACCAGAACCAGTGTTTGTTGGCCTTCTGACTTTCAATACAACATGGTGTTTTAGAGAAAAAAATGCTAGGATTAACAAATTATAAGTGCAAATGGTCCGATTGAAAAAGAAATAACTAATAAGGAGGAAAGAAACAAATAAATATATCAAACAATGATTTAGAAACTTCATAGGGGGTACTTAAAATTCATAGTAGAAGGCTGCCTTAGCGGATGTTTAAACGCTACTAACATTCAAACATCATTTTGAGGGTTTGGCCTCAGTTAGTTGCATTCTCATTAACTGCGGCCAAACGCGACACTGCGATTAATATAATATAAAGATAGGCAATTAACGGCGCACGTCCTTTTGCGTGTGCTAAGCGTAAACTATGCTCGAACACGCACAACCGACCGAAGGATAGACTCTATGTTCACTGAAGTTGATACAAGAGAATTATCAACAAAAAGATAAATATTTGTGGCAAATAGCATTAAAATTGATTATACAACATTTTTATGCTAATTTCGGCAATTTCCGCAAAGGCCCAAGTCGGGTCGAAAATTCCCTGGTTCTTTGAACGTTTGATACCTGTTTGGCGCCGAGGTCGCTGGCAAGGCCATTCATCCGGTGCCAATTTCGCGTGACAAACAATAACGCCATTAAAATGGAGCATACAAGTTTTGCTTTTATAATAACCGACTGTCTGTTGTCGAAGGCTTGTATCCGTCACTGGTGTTAGCCTCCCGAAATGAAGGCTGGCGCCTTTCTTCTTCATCCTAGAAGGCATTCGACACTAACTTCCTGGGAATGGCTCGTCATAGTTTGGTTAAAGTAAATAGATATAGAGGATGTAACCGCTCCTCGATGTGTTACAAGGTTCGCGTGTGGAAACCATGTTCTGTAATTGCCTCAGAGAGAAATTTTATACTGTAAGAGTTTATAACTGGGCAACCATTAAATTTACGTTATAGTGGATGTACGTTAGTCTAATATATTGTTACAATACTATAAATAAAACAGAATTCTAAGTGAAAGAGTTACAAGATGTATTAACGACAAAACTGAGATAAAAATAGATTCAAAAGCATGTCAGTGAAAATAAAGATCTACATATTGTAATAAAACTTAAAACTGAATCTAATGTTAGCTGTCTCACTTGATAGAATAATTGTTAAAGATTAAAATAATTAGAGAGTACATTATTTGTCCTTTTTTTATTATATATCGTTTGTTTCAAACAAACAATAATATCTAGTCAAAATATAAAAAAATTCTAGGATCTAAAGTAATCCACAAATAGCACATAAAAGCTAAAAACGAATAAATGGTATTGTGTTCGAAGCAAAAGTAACGATGTTTTTATGGGTTACAATCTAAGGTCATATTGCCGACGTTGCGCTAGGTAAACCCGATACAGTGTAGAAAGTGAAAACTGAAAATACCATCCTTGTGCTGAATGTCACCCAGCCTTCCTTCTTGCCGTGGCTGAGTTACGTAAGTGCATAGCAAATGAAACATTACATTCTGCTGTTTTTAAGCTATTTTTATGCAGATTTCGAATATAACAATTCAAGATGACAGGTGACGTGCAATTTTCAATTATAAAGATTATGCGGGAGAAATCTACCCGTTCGTTCGTGCATTAGTGTTTATTTGCCCTTTATGAACATCACTTTGGGGCCTTTAATTATTCAATGTGTTCCTGTACAGTTGCCTTGCTTATTCTAGGAACCGCTTGTTGGAGATTTATGTTCGGATATAACGACTTTGCTAAAAGCACGCCAGCGTGTGACGCACGAGGCACGATTTGACGATTTAATTGAACCAAATCTTCGTTGCTATATCTTCATGCAGCAAGAGACGGTTAGGAAACTGCTCCGGCATTTGCAAACTAAAATTTGATATTCGGAGCGCCTGGCCGTGACTCGTGGTCCCAAGGTTTACTACCTGTCCTTTGTGTAGAGGAAACCCCGGATTGTCGACCGGTGAACCAATTAGGAGAGAAGGATGGCAGCTGACAGGTAGACGTTTATTGTTGGCTCATCGCAGAGTTTTCGGTACGTGTGATCCGGCTTCCTTTACAAAATCGCAGCTTTACTTTGTAGTTAAAATTTACAGTCAGCTAAATTTTATGATTTAAAATCATGTTCTCTGGATATTACTTGCTGAAATGCCAAACACCGTTCAGCTATTAAAGGGGGTTAAAGTACTGTTTTAAGATCTTTGAAAAAACATAAAAAACAACGACTGTTAGTTATAATGATAATAAATGAACAGTAAGTGCGATCTGCGAACTAGAAGGCTAAAGTTTTCATAAATTCGACCTCATTATCTGACTGTCGCGCATTATCTGCATACGGAGAGATCTGACAAACATCACCACTCAAACAACTATATTATTACCCCTTGTTTAAATAGAACGCAGGTATTCAATTATTTTTGGTGTTTGAGCAGGCTGTTCGCACCGAAGCAAAGTACCTTATCAGTTCGCCTGCGAACTGGGGTTGATCGGTTATATTTATATTTTGTGGTTGGGTCGGTTCAAGATACCAATTCTAACGATTTTACATCCTTTTTAAATAACACCATAAAAGTAGGAATAGGTAAGTAGGCAAAAATGGGTTTGTATATAAGTGATCCTTCACAATGCTTTCCTTCTAACTAATCAAATGAATATTGTTTTCCTAAATGCAATAAACTGGACAAGTATTGCAGAGGTACCCATCTAGAGCATCTTAGCAAAATCAAAATTTTATTTATATCGTTAACCATAAGTTTTAATTAAAGGTGCATTTAGCGATCATCCTCCTTAATAGTATCAGATGACTTGGGTTTTAGGTGCCAACATTGTTCACCAATAAACACAAACATAAATAGTTTGAAGTGGGTTTGCTTTTCTTATACGACATAGTTAGCAAGGTAGTCATATTTGCTCTATTCTTGCAACAGAAGCGTTTCCTTAGTGGTGAAGAAAATATGATTTTCATAAATCCAATATCGATCTTTTGAAGATTTTTCTACATGAATCTTGTATATTAAAACACTATATAGATTTAGTTTTAAGTGCCCTTCAAATTAAATATTAAATAAAACACCAAATACACTTGACTATACACTTGGCAATAAAATTAGCGCCACCCCTTAGCTTTAGGGGGTTTTACATTTATAAACGGACCACCCAGAAATGAAACAGGTAAACATTTAGAATTTTTCTAATATTTATTACAGGTCTTAGAATAAAATTATCAATTTTAGTCGGTACTCTCTTGGTTTTAGTATGATAATTTATTCTTTTAAATGCAGAAATTTCCACAATTTTGAACTTGAGTCCCAAGTTTTCTTTTAATGTGACTACGATGTGGTTGGGTGATTGATAGACAATGCTTTTCTCAGTGCTTCAGACATTTTTAATCTGGTTTAGATTGGGCGAACTGCCGAGTCAATGAAGTAGTGATATCTTTTGTCTGGCAAAGAACATTTTAACGTCATTACTTTGCCGTAAGTGTTCCATATTTCATAAAGGTGTGTCAACGTGAAGTTACAACCAAAAGTGCTAAAAAGAGCAATAATTTCTATTCTATCACACTTTTCTATTGACATTAGTTTGTTATGCCGTCTGGGAAATGAAGATATACTATTATTCCTGGTGATATACTAGATCAGATCATAACGACGGGCTAAATATTTGCCCGTGGTAAAGTTTTTGGGAAGGTTTCCTTCTTACGTAACATTCTTACGTACATTTTTTATTAATCATTAATAGACCTAAAAAGATAAAACTTTGATAATTTAAAAATCCGATGATTATCATGTTATTGCTGTGGCGCAGAAATAGTGTATGTTTCTAAACATCCACTTTAAAACAATAAATGGAAAATTTATTACTCGAAATGAAAACCACTACAATCTATACATTTTTCCAAATGAGAATCCAATTTGTTTATTGCAGTAACATAAAATTCCGGGTTGCCGCAGTTCTGGTTTCGGAAGCATTTCTTTTGTAGGAAGTTGTCCTGATGTTTGAAGAAGTGAAAGTCACTTAGAGAGAAGTCCGTGAGCATGGTAAGTGAGGTAAAGTTTCGTAGGGTAATTGGTTGAGCTTCATGCATTATGAGAGCTGGCGTTAGCATACAAGAAGATTGGAGCCTTTCTGTTGCCCAATGTAGGACGAATACGTTGCAATTTTCGGTGTACTTTATCGATTTCTTAAAAATATTCTTCTGCTCTGATGATTTCGGTTTGGATCAGAATATTGTAGTGAATGATGCTAGCACTATACCAGCGTATACTCACCATCACTTTCTTTTACTTAATAATTACGCTCACCCATTAAGCAGAACGCTTTCTGGGGTCATAAAAAATTAATTTTTTATTGCATAGTATAATACTATCCAGTAATGGGTCGTTTCTGTTGCGTAAAAGGAGCGAGAAATAGATCTTATAACGGCGATTTCTTTGGTTATCATTCAGTTCTTGAGGCACTCGCATGTCGGGCTTCTTCACCGTTTCAATTTGGTGCAAGTGGCGAACAATTTGGAACAATCAACGCCGAGTTCTTTTGTGACTTCCCGGATAGCTTCAAGGATGATGACTTTCAAATATCATTATTAACACCAATGGAACCAGTCAACGAGGTCGAAATTATCACGTCTAATTTTTTTCATTTACGCTTGTCTAACCTTAAACTTGGTTAATATTTCTAAAGCTAGAAAAGATACTATATAATTAGTTTTAAAGTGGTATTTAACATTTAGTGTGATAAAGTATGATAAAGATTTTCTTTTACATACCTAAAATATTTTTCCTATTAATAGTGGTGGTTTTGTAGCACGGTAACATTTTCTACCAGCATCATACAATTGTAGCTTTCTATTTAATGTTGTTTTATCTGTTGTTTTTTGGTTCCCCTGATGAATTTAATAAGAGCAAATTTTGTATTACAATTTACCCTCTCTCCCTACAGTAAGAACATTTTTCATCTTGAAAATATATATTCTTACGCAGCAATATCTCTATTCCGATCTTATTTTCTAAAATTTCTAAATTTCTTAGAAATGCAAACTCTAAAACAATCTTAAATAAAAAATGCGATTATCTTCGTGCTCTGTCTAAATAAAAGCAAAAGGTAGATCTAATGCAACTCAACTACCAACAATCGCCCCAAATTAAATAAACGATGCGTCTATTACTGTTAGCCTGATAAATATTGTTTTTTTTTAAAATAAATTTAGAAAATAATATATGCTGACTAAATCAAAGTTACCAAAGTTATTTTATTTAAAAAAAAGGTGGGCTGCACTAATTCGATTTCCAGGTACTGTACGTTACTAAGACGTTATAAAATGGTTATGTGTTTTTTAAACAAAACTGTATCTATTTTTAAATTTTCGGCAAATATATGCATTTACACATTCGAAGAAGCCCTGACACTAAAAACTTATTTCAGATATATATCGAGATCACATGTTTTATGTATTAATAAATCGTTTTCAGTCATGGGTTTTCCTTCTGCGTTACCTATATATTTGTTAAATTGGCGCTTCACGCAAGTGCTCGCTTAACTCATTTGTAATTATCCGCAGTATTTTATGTATTTATCGATATCAGTACACGAATTCTTTGCAGGGGAATTCTCCATAGCGAAGTTTTGTTTCATTATACCCGCAAACGGGGAGATTAGATATTGCCGATAGTTTATTGCTGCGCAATTTTAACGAAAGTGTTGCGGTATATCGTTTCTGAGAAAACTTGCAGGCGCCGTGCAAAACTGTAAAAGCGTGATCGTGATCGATGACGTTAAATTACCGCTAATCAATTAGGAATAAAACATGTTTATAAAAATCTGAAGTGTAATCAGTATGAAGATATTAAACGCTTCAACTAAAGAAATAAAAAGCTGCTGTCGCAATTTTTTTGAGGTTCCCACCATTGCTTATAACTTTCGAGATTCTTCAACATTCATATTTATTTATTTTTTTGTTTCTTTTACTGTTTATATGTTATTAAGCATTTTAACATCACTATTAGTACTCGAAATGGTTATCCGCTCTTGGTTAATTGATAAAGTGACTTCTCTTAACATCTTCTCTCCTCACCAGGTTCAGCTTCAGGAGAACTTACTCTACTTACTACCCACCAGCTTCAGAGAATAATCGAAATAATAGAGACTAGACTCGAAAATAAACAATACACCGCTGCTTAATCTGAGTATAGCTAACTATTTCAAAGCAACATTATCTTACCTAGAGAACAGACCTTTATTATAAAAATAAATACCGAAGTCTTGGAAAATAAACGCATACGAGCCGGAGTCCCGCAAGGTAGTACAATAGAACCACTTTTATCTCAAATATTCAAAAAATAGACTCTACTTAGCACTACCAAATTAATTATCAAACAGAAGCAGTTCTCCTACTACAGGATGCAACTAACGAAGTGGTTCACCAATTGGAATATCAAACACAATCCAACCAGTATGCACATTAAATACAAACTAGAGTTATGCAAGACTAACACAACTGTACCAATTGATAAATAAGAAACCTAATTTAAAACCAAATGTGCAAACATGATATACAAATCACTCATCAGGCCACGGAGTGCCACCTGCGTTTGGCAAGTAAATGTATTGCGGTATATTAGAAACACCCATTAGAGCAAAAAGAAAAAATCCTTAAATAACTGAAATGTGAAAAGGCAACCCATTATAACCTCGACAGACGTAACATCCGCTTCCGACTAAAACGCAGACTCCTCCAAGATCTACGTACGAAGACGAATAATTACACGCCGTTGATAGAGCAACCAAGACACCTCATGAGTAAGTACAGTCAATTATTGTATATATTAACAAAGCCATGTATAACACAAACCTAAAAAATAAATATTTTAAGAAAATGTTATATGTTGCTAAGAAAATCTTTGTGAACTAAATATAGAACAAAATAACTTATTATACGTTACACATGTACAGTATTATAAAATTTGTAAATTAAAATCAAGCTTACAACTTTACAGAAATAAATAAAGCTTTTTGTCACAAAAGTAAGCAATGGTGCAGTTTAAAATAATTCCAAGAAACTCAATTTGATTTATACCTTATATTATGCAACATAAAGGATATATGATAGGGAAGGCCTACATCTAGCAAGTACACATACCTGTCCAAGAATCTTCTAATCCAGGAAAACCAAATGAACAGTTAAAATTAGAGAGTTTACTTTCTTTTCATTATTTATATCAAAACAAAAGGAAAGTACGAAGGAGGACGACCAAATTAGAGTTCAAACTGTTTTATTTCCGTTTGTAATAATTAGTTTAAATATTCTTTACTAATTGGAGCCCACACTTTCCTTTGCAAATATGGCCAATCCGGCAGGATCCTAACAATTGCCTTATTTGCCTATATGTTTAAACTCTTAAATATCAATTTCTCAGAATCAAACTTCAATATTTATTTTAGTAATTACAACGTATAACTCTTATATAATAATGCGCTATTAGTGTACGAGATAAGTTATCACCAATTATAAATAATTATGAAATAATCAGATCAAATGAAAACAATGGATTCTGATAAGGTTTTTATCATTTCTTGTCACAAGCACAGCTCTTCATACAAAAGTAAATGATTACAGGCACATTATTAATACTTCAATTACAGGACTTGATTAACCCACGGGCTGAGTAAACTGCAGCCTAGGGCGCCAGGATTTTGAGTGAGTAAAAAAAAAGTGAGCTCAATCAGAGAAATTCTGAATAGGTTGTAACTATTGCACTATGAAGTCGCACATTCATCGTTCATCGGATGCCAGCGTGGTCCTGTGGTTGAGGACGGGCTGTATTGCTGACGCACCCAAGTTCATTCCCTGGTGCTCTCTGATGCCTGGCGGGTGGTCTACTCAGTCACTAAAAATAGTTGAGTACCCACTCGAACAAGGGGTAATGGTGACGGTCGTCTAAGTGCGGTGCTTGCCCTCCACCAGAGATGGTGCGCGACAACCGGGCAGAGAGAATGAACATATCAGAGCCTTAACCTCTCAGTTTGTAGGGCGTGCTCTCGCGTGGGGAGTTAGAGCCGTATCATTATCATCGTTTATCGACATCAGCAACGTTCACCAACGTTCACCAACGCCATTTAGTTCAAATTCCAGAACCATTTGATACGTTCTATAACCGCATGCTTGCATATAAGGCAGAGCAGATGGATAACCGCAGCAGCCGAATAGAAGTCATACAGCGAACAACAGTGGTGCAAATAAATTAATTTGCGTTAATAATATTATATTTTATTGTTATTCCGCAGTCATTGTGAATAAAGTTTAGTTTTTAATTAATTCTCATTCAATTCATATTTCACGTATCATAAAGATTGAATAATAAATGGCAGAGTTGGTCGGGAATTGTTAAAAAACAAAGTGAAGCAGCATTCAGAAAACGCTTCAAAGAGTGTCTTGAACAGCAGCGGGAGTAGTGCATCAAATGTACAGTGGTAAGAAGCTTCGATCTCACAGAGCTCAGCAAATACTTTCACACTCTGACTTTAAAAGAACTGAAAAACAACATGCTACTCAAAAAAGGTTTTGTGCCAATCATTTGGTTTATAACAAGTTAATGAATGGAGAACGCATCAAGCGAAATTGATTGGTTTACTTAACGTCAACCGGACCAGCATCTTGTGCGTCGTGCAAACTCTATGGAGGAACGATATCCCGGCAACTCAAGAGTTTGATGATGAGAAAAATAATTACATAACAAAACATTCTTGGCAACAATTGTGAACACAGAGGGTACATTCCAAAATTTATTAGTAGAATTTGAGTTTCAGAAAGAGGGAATTGTACAAGAGCAAGCCAGTGCAAGGAAGAACCTTTGTATTAACAACATGTTCTCTTAAAAGTTGTTGAGGTTGTGAAATTATAGCTTCTCGTGGACCGCCAATTCATGCCGATAATGAAATATTAGGCTTTGTAAGAAAGGGTAACTTCGGTGGGTGCGTAGAACTGATTTCAAAATTTGATCCTTTTATGAACGAAAGGATACGGTGTTTTCTCATATTTCGAGTACAACTATCAATCAGTGGATCATGTTAAGGCAAGATATTGTAAATGCCAAGTATTATTCCATAATCTGCAATTCTTTTAGTTCTTCAACCAGAAGATGTGATATCTTACAATTTTACCTTAAAAATGACTCTTTATCTTTAAAAACTTTGTCGCCAACCCGATGGAGTGCTCGTGCTGATGCAGTCAGACATTATACAAATCGTACCAGTTGATTTTGAGGAAACGTGATTCATGATAGAGATCAGACTAAGGACACATAGTATGAAGCAAATGTGATATTGGAAGAAATTAATAGTCCTGAAATACCATTAATGATATTTTTCTAGAACAATGTTCTTGTAAAGCCTCGAGAAGTAAGTGAAAGGCTTTAAGGAGAAAGTATAGACATAATAAAGGTCATCACTTTATACAATACTTTAGTAGCATTTATAAATTCTCTTTGAAACGAATATAAGTAGAAAACAAAGCAAAATCAATGTGTGAAACTAACTTCTACAAAACAGACATTACAAGGAAGAGGAAGCCGAAATTTTTTTGGATTTCTATAGGAAATCATTCAAATGGATAACGACAGAATACAGCAGAGGGCATTTCAGCTATTGGAAAAGTATGTTTCTGATTTAGATAAAACATTCCCTGAGAAATGTGTGCATTTAGCTGCATTTATAAGAATTAATAAAATTATTAACACAGGAGGTAAGTATACCAAATCAGAAACACAATTAGAACCCCAAAGGCCCCTAGTGTTATTGGACGTAGTAAACTTTTCCCAAAACTGCCATTGTTCTAAGAATTTTTCTAAGTATGGTAGTTACCAGTTGCACTGGAAAACGATTCTTTTCATCTCTTAAAGAGTAAAAAAAATTTTGAGATCGACGTTAAAACAAGAAAAAATGTTGGGCATTTTTACTTATTGAGTTAAGTTTCTACAGAATCTTGAGGGAAGATGAGTGAAAAATTGTTAGTCTATAGCACCAAAAAACTTAATTAGACCCTGTTCATTCAATTATGATGAAAAACTTGAGATTCAAAGTTTCTAAAATACTAACACGCAGAACCACTATCTAAGAAGGCAGCCGCCGTTTCATTACTGCGTCGTATTCCCGGCTCTTTGCACCTATTTTTACCTTCCGATATGCCCGTATATTTTGGTTTTGGTACGTCGACCCTTCAAGATCTATTTTCAGAAACTTTTAGGCTCAAATTAGAAGCACTCAGCAGTTTCGGTCGTGAACCAAACGGCTTCGGAAAAAGTGCCTTGCCGGTGTTGGCATGGCTTCACAAAATTTCCACCCTGCGCTGCGGTGTATTGACTCGATCGATGATCCGGCCGGCTCTAACGCCGAAAAGGTCGAATACCAGACGGGCGACAAAAAGTGCCGTCTTATAAATCTTTAGCTAAGGTCAGGCTTAATTTTTCTTTGGATTTCGGTCTCTCGCTCTCACGAGAATGCCACAGAAACTGGGAAAGGTCAGTATTGTTTTGGCAGAGGCAGGCTGGGACTTTACAACCGGTTACGAAGTGTAGTGTTACTGCAAAAATTCGGTCTTTACCGAATATTTGTATAAAATCATGTTCTGTTTTCCATAAAAGTTCACTTCGCGTGCGACGCACCACGAAAATATTTACTTCACACCATACGTTATCTCTTCGCTCACTGAGGCTCGGGTTGAATAACACAGCTATTCCTACACAATATTTGCTAATTGTATTTTATTAATCTATTTACTCGCTGCTGACAAGTTCGCAAGGAAATCGCAAACATCCAACAATTGTCCCCTGCAAAGATTCAGTACTTGAAACGCAGCAAATGAATTGGCAATATTGTTTATTATCAACAAGTTGGGTAATTAAGCTCTTGTTTTTGTTTCTAGTTTCAGAATGATTGTATGAACAATAATATTATTTTATAATTTAAAGCCGAAGATGTTTGCTTTTTGTATGTATGTGCTGTTAGAAGTATTAAGATTATTGGAATAATAAAGTTGTTTTTGTCTTGTGTGTAGGTTTATTTATAATAAAAATTAAAGTAGAATGCAAATAATTGCAGTTTTAACAATCTTATAATACAGTAATAACCCGTTATTTGATAAAATGTGATACAAAATATTTATTTTTTATCTCTTACAGTAAAAAGCGCCGATCTTAAAAAATTATGTCTTCGGCACAAATTATCCATTAATTCGTATTATAATGCTATCGGGAATATTAATTTTTTGAAGAGGGGTGTACATCAAAGTTCATGATTTTAACTGTGCTGAAGATTAAGCGCTGTGTAAATTTGCAGATAAAATTCTACGTTTCATGCCATACGTGTTGAGCAATGAACTGTTATAATAATGCTAAATGCTAAATGTTGCTAGGCTCCTTTGCGCGATAACCAAACGAGCTTTATCAAATTTCGCCTATAATTCAATTAGTGCATTACAAATAATTGAGCTTAATCATAATCATATGTTTTTAGAAAAGACACTAAATGTTTAGTCAGAAATTGAATGAACGAATAAATGTGGTATTTTTTAAGGATTCTTGTGTAATTTTTATTTTTCCAACTTTTTTGTGAGATGTGGAATTAAGTAAAAGGTAAAGTCGACAGGATTTGTGGCACGCCTTATAAATTATTAAGAGTAAGTAACGAGGAAATGCAGTGTCACAAACGAAATATTTTAATCTTTAAAAATACATGTAAATATTTAATGAAAATTTGTTGTTAAGAAAATTTTTTTACAATATTTCATAACAATGTTTGAAGATTACATAGCTGACATGATAAAATACACGTTTCTACTCAATGATACATGAGTTTGGCAACTCATTGTGATTTGTTTTTTATTGAATGTAGTGTCTGAATTTTGAAAGTAATTGTGTTATTACTTCTGACAGCACTGATCAGATGATTCAGGGCAAATGTAATGCTGTTCTTAATTGTAGAAATAGCCATATTTTTCCTGTTAATGAAAACAGACGCTTGGATTTAGAAGCTGAAGGTGCACAATGAATTTACGTCTTTGAACTCAAAGTGCAGCATTGTTCAAGCGCATGCTTTAATTGCGTGCAATCTATGCAGCTCTAAACGAGGATTAATTGGTTTGCTCCTTATCAACCACTGTAGAAAAACAATAAATCTTTTAGTTCGTCAGCGCCGCCTGCTTAAAGCCTACATTTAGGAAGTGACGTACGAGCGGAGCTCATAATTAATACAGGGCTGCATGGGCCGTTAGATCGATTTATTTACGCCATTACACTTGACATTGAACTTGTTGTCAGCTTTGTTGTCCTAGTAACAACCTATTTCTTGTTCTAAGTTTCTGAATGTAATCCTAAAACCTAAAACAGGATTTTTGTTTGTTGGGTTTTGTTTTATGCTACGATCAATTAATTGTTATTGTTAATACTATTGCAATATATGAATATTAAAAACTGCAATATAATTGATTTTTATTTTAAAATATAAGCATTACTGAATAATGCTTGAGATTGCCCAATAACCAGCAAAGGACAAATTTATAAAGTTGCTAGTGCAACAAAGTGACGATAAAAATCATAAATTTAGAAGCGACCCCTCGAAACGAGGATTGAGGTTACTAGTTCTCGCGAACGAGGACGGAAAATAACGCAATCGCAATTCATTAACACCTTGCGGTCCTTTGAAGTTCCATTAGCAGCCCATTTGCCGGGAACGACCGGATGCGTTTTCATTCAACTTTTCTTGCTGTTTCAGATGCACCAAACGAGAGCCTGTACATGATTGGAGGCGTGTTGATTGCCATGTTCCTGGTTGGAGTCATCATCGTCCTGCTGGCCGTCACTATCAGGTAATTTTCAAAACGCACGAGCAGCGACGCTCGAAAAAGTTTCGGCGCAGCAAGCTTAAGGCACATTTGTGTGTTTTTGGTAATGATACCTACCTCCTCATTTTTTATTATCTCATATGGATTAACGACGTTGTTTTCATGTGGCGCCCATTTCGTCTTCTGAAGGTTGGATAAATATTAGCTCAACTTTCGAAATTTATACTCGTGGAACTGTATAAGAAGACAAGAAAGCAACACCAATTTAGTGAGTTTATTCTTCAGTGTTTAAACTTCAACACAACTAAAGAGAAAACTAAATATATAAAGTACATTAATATATTTTTTAACTTGTGAATTTAAGTTTATATTTGGAAAAATCTGGACTTTAACAATTAAACGGGCTCGGTGACGCTTCATCACTTTGAGGCACTAAAGTTCACGAATTTTGTACCAGCTTAGAGAGCGAAGTTTTAATTCAAGGTATGACCTTTAAATTGCCTCAAAATAAGAGCATATTTGCATTACTGCCCGAAAAAAGCAGGATACTTGAAGTGGAAAGTAAAAACTTTTTTATGATTTAATTTTTGATCGCTAGCTGGAGACATGCCTTTCATTTCGACTGCCGTGTGGGAGCAACATGATGAGTTCGTGAGGGACCTACTTCTCGCTGTGTGTGCAGGTATATTAGAAAAGCAAATTGATTAGCAGCCTTGCACACACATTGTCGCGCCGTGTAGACACGAGTCAGTCGATTCCCAGTAGAAAGCAGTCACAGCCGTATCACGTGTTGGAAATGTGGGTTTTGGTTCGGAGGCTTTTCGACGCTAACGGCGCTTATCGTAAGATACGTTCGCTAATTCGATTCCTGCCTTTCGAATTATCGCTGCAGGCGTGGCAGAAATTTCAAATATAAATCGGTCTCTTCCGATTTCGGCGCCCAGCTCCCGCGTGGCGGGTCATGGAGTGATGCCGTGTGGGTCTGGTGAGGATTACTGTTTGATAAACACGTTGCATAACTTGTGTCCTCTCCACTCACGGGGATGACTAAGGGCAGGTATTATTCCGAAGCAAACGGAAACTTATCTGAATAACCAGGAAATGCTCCTGTCACGCGCCAGACGCGGCGTCAGTATTTCATAGAATCTGTCCATGAAACAGTTCATGCATACAACTTTTTAGGCGACCGTAAAAATACAAGTCGTTTAAATGTACAAACATCCGTATATAACTGGAAATGGTTGATTTCATTTACTCCCACCACCCAAATGTAACAAAAATTAAGATAAACAAAAATTTTCCTGGGATATTTCGATTGACAAACAGAAGTTGTGTTACCATCTACATCGTTAACAGAGACCGTTACATCCTCTTAGCATGTAGACCGAAGCCTAATAAAATCAGGGAATTTTATTTTCTGGTATTCTGAAAAACACTAATTTGATGTAGCGGATTTGTAGAGAATAATAGGAAAAGTAATAACACATAGAAACGCGATTAATAATAATAGTAAGTCTGCGAATTGGGAGGTTGAGGTTCTCATATGTCTATCCTGTGGCAAGCCATTGTTGCCTCTTGTTCGAGTGAATTCTGGTACTCAATTATTTTTAGTGACTAATACAAGACTATATTTAATAAAAACAATTATTTGAAAAATGTATCAATATAGAAAGACATAAATAAAGCCAAGAAAATAGTAAAAGAAGTACTATGAAGATTATTTTAAAAAATGTATATATGTATATCTAGGTGTCTTAAATGTTTTTATTCCATAAATGACAATACATACAATGCTTATTGACTTGAAAACAATTTTGTGAATGGTACCTGGGCGAATGCGTGAAAGGTGCAGCGTTTCCATATAAAATCGTCTTGAAGGATGAAGCTACCTTTAAGTTAGGTACTTCAATTAATTGACACCGTTGGACTTAGAGAATTATTCAAAATTTGCATGTGACTAGAGAACACAATTAAGACTTACTGGGGATTACAATGTGATGTGGGGTACTAACTATCATTAGTGATGTAAACTAAACGTACTGCAAAATTCGTCGGTCCACGCGTTGAAGAGTTTGATGACGAAGAGATTTTCTTCCAGCAAGATGGAGCACCTCTCCACTATCATCGTGCTGTAAGGGACCTATCTCGACGCAACTTTTCAGAACAAAAGGATTGGTCGAAAATGTGCTGTTGAATTCCTCAAAGAGATATTTAAAAACAGTATCCTGCTGTTCCTAATGAAATACTTTGAGGTGTCTATTAGTTTGAATATTTGTAAACATTCATTTGATTTCATTCACTGTAATTTAAAGAGTGAGTGCATTTTTTGGGACACTCCGTATATGAAGTGATTGAATTAAAAACGGATGTTGAAAAGCAAACACGTATACGTATTCAGTACATGATAGGAAAAAGTGTAAATTAAATGCAGAAGATTGGAACAGAAAATACGCACATTAGCCGGCTGTTCACTATAGTGTGCGCTAAACAAAGTTTTCAATATGGCACCTTGGTTGGAACCGATTTTTGATATCAATATATTTTAAATTTCATTTAAATGAGTTTTATAATCTCTGTTTCAACTATAAACATGTATAGATCAAATAATATTTCAAAATTTATTAAACATTCTTAAGGGTTTTTGATAGTTTTACTACTATACGTGTTTAATGGACGAAATGAATTTCAAAACCGAAATATTTTAAGCCAAGATTTATTATAAATTCACTAAAAGTCGAAAACAGCACGAAAATAAAAATAAAACATTAAAATTTTTGAAATTAAAATGCGCCCTATTAAATTGATCTGTTTGAGGTGAAATATCTCTAAAAATGGAATACAAGGTATAACATTTATTCCGCTTGTAATTTAAACGAAACTTTTACAAATTTTTTTCAGCCGTTTAAAAGCATACTTCAGATCAGAAGCGTTTAAATCATCACTATAAAAGCTAAAAATGTTCTATTGGATAAGTAAATTTGAATCATAATTTAGACTAAACGCACTCGGACGATAAGTCAGTCCACTATCCTATCGCTCTCAACAGACCAATAAGACTATACGGAGGTACACATATAACAGTAACGCAACAGCACGACTTCCGACAAACACTCAGAATTTTTCTGTTGCCGACTGTTGCTGATGTGTATAAATGTATGACACACCACACCTCACACGTAAAACAACTATCGTTAGAAGCCTATGCGAGACTTGCCTACCACTTCATTATTCTGCATGATCATGGATGTTAAAATTGCTGCAATGTACTTGCGATTCTATTTAAAAAGGAAAAAGAAGAAACTGTTAGGCTTAATGTAAAGCGCTTTGTTTTCCAATTTCGTTGTTCCTCTCCCATATAGTAGTCGCTTATTTTTATATTGAAAAAGTATGATGTTGCGCTTCTTAATTGGGAAAGGCTTGTAGATTTTTATTAGGCGCGCACGTAGGCTGGCCGATTCGTCTACAGATGCAATAACCTTTAAGTTTATAACAATTTGAACAAATATTTATGAAATCTCAATCTTTAAAACTCACCAACAAAATAATTTTATCCAAAACAATGTATTTTTTGGTTGTGATAGGGCTATTGATTGGTTTCTGTACACCATAAAATATTACGGTCGGGTGTTATGGTGCTTAGCGTGGTTGGTTCTTGAGTTGCTAGGCCGTGGTCGGAGTGTGGAAACTTTTTACGTCCACAACTGCGGCAGACGTCTTCAGAAAAACATCTTCCGATTATCAAACCCAAAAACCAACCATTCTATGCACCATAAAATATTATTAGATAAAACGTAAGTAACAGAAATAAACATTATTATATATGTAATAAACCAAAAACTTTTAGAAAGTTATGAGATCATAAAGTATCAGTCTCAACTACTGGTCGCATTTTAGAAAGTTTTAAAAATAGTGCTGCAGAATATTATAAATTTGAGTGTATATTAAGACTAGAGCACCGGTAATAAACAGTTTTCGATCAGTAACCACAGAAGATAAAAAAATCTTAGAGATGCGAAACAACATACTTTGTAGTCAACCAGGTCCCATAATTATGCTAACAAATATAAAAAAAATAAACAATGAAAAGAACATTAAGATATAAGAAAAATTAAATTTATTTACATGACATTTAACATGATTAAAGTAAATAGTATTGAAAATCATATTACTCAATGTAGCCCCTATCAGCAGCCACGACCTCATCGAGCCGGAACCTAAACTCAACTTTCTTCTTATCCATATATTATTACCCCCATAATGGAGCTGTCCTTAGTATTATAATGCCTCTCATTGACTTTCAACTCGATCACGCCTCACACGTAGTAGTGAAGGGGAGTGTAGTCGGATAGTTGGGGGATTAGTAGTAATACAAACTGTTGTACAGACATGCCTGGATCTTCCTTGCCTTGTGAACTGGAGCAGAGTCTTATTGGAACACATAGTCCCGCCCAACGCCTATCTCTTCCATCCAAGGCTCGACAACTGCCTTCGGCACGTTAATACAGCTGTCGGCGGTCACCTCTGTTGGGGTCCCGGAACATCCATTTCGCCGACCATCTGAACACCATCGCAAAGGCGGGAAACTTTGTACGCATGGTGGTAGGCACTTTAATAAAGGCATTCTGACAATTCAACTTCCTGTCTAGGATGAAGTTCTTTTCGTCCGATATCGTGCTTAATGTCGTTCAGCCTTTACCTTCCTGTCCACCTTGTTTTCTTTATATAACAGTTCCTCAGCGGTTCCTCAGGACGAAAGATTTGTAGTTCGGGCCCTGGTCCACTACTAGACTGACCGCGGACCTTGCCATCTCTTTGGCCAGGTCAGTTATGCGAAGATCCTCCCAGGATCCTGATCGATTTTCTCTTTCAATTCACAATCAGACCGCTTGCTGTGAGTTGCCCTGTCAACAGTTACCTTCCCCTAGTCAGATTCTCTGCACTTCTTGGCTACGTCGTAAAAGAGGATGGATGAAACCTTATGGACGCTGCCCCCCCCCCCCCCCCCCCTTCTCCCGCGTAAAAAAGCTGACTGTCCTCTATCGTTAGACACCAAAATCACCTACATACGTCTTTTCTAGCCGGCATTATGACCTTTTTTTTCCTCTAAAGCCTATATCTCAGATCGCTTTCTTAGTATCCTCTGAAACTCACTGAATTTGGTTTCGCGAGTTTCTAGGCTCTTGTTTAAATCCTCATTTGTATCGTGCGCACTCCGTAGTCCCACTATGTCAGGTTAAGTTCTAAGACCAATAGCTAAGGCCCAATTCAGTTTTAGGTTGTGATCGCGATAAATCCTATTAGAGCAGACTGTCCCCTATCATTAGACACCGAAATCATTTTTGTACGACTCTCCATACCGGCGCTATGGCCTATTTTTTATAAGTTCTAAGGCCTATATCTTTGTTCAGAGAAATCGTGCCGGGTTGGTTCCTTAGACAATATTGCTCAGGACACTTGGGCTTTCGATTGACATAGGTTTCGTTTGGTTACCCGAATTTTCAATTTATAGGCCCAATCTGCCCATCCTACTTTGGGACTTTTGTGGCCAAACCAGGCAATAATTTCTGCCGTCGATTTATATTTATAGCAGCTGTGCTGTTTCTTATCTCTTTTTGGCGACAATCGTTGAATGTTGATTAATAATATAATTAATAGATTACATATGCGTTTTTTGCTTTACCGCAAAACAACAAAGAATTCCTGATTTACCTTGACCACCCTGTAGAGACCAACAATTCTTCAAGGATATTTTAAACAATTTTTTATGTATAAACAACAAAAGCTGGCTGTTATTATGACTCAAATTTTATTTTGCGAATTTGGCGTGCAATGACCCCAGAGGTGTTCTTGAAATTCCATTGTTGTGTTTCTGGTAAATGTCTATGACAAATTTCCAGTGCATTGCAAATCAAAACAATTTATTATGCAGGCACGGATTCTATTCATTCCTACTATTTCCTGTTCCAAGATGCGACAGCGACTGTTATGGTTGCTTATCGTAATTCCCAAGACCTGGTAAAAAACGCTTATCGTACCAACATCCAGCTGGGGCCCGACTCGATTAGTGCTCCGCGCTGGTAGTAATTCCGCGAATGATAAATTCATGTAACGAGCGTTGCTCAGCCTGGCAAATTAGATGATGTAATCGTGCCGCATGATCGTTCAAAAAGCCGAATTGGAAAATTGTGTTGGGTCTCGGGCGAGCTCTAATTGGCATACCTCGGGCATGTGGGAATTGTAGTACGCTCTTAAAGTAATTTTTTTGTGCAGACGTTTGTCATCGCTAATTACATTTATTTGTTTGAAACGGTGCTCAGTTTGTTTGGAGACGCCAGGCGTTGCACATAGTTGTTGCCTGTTGATCCTCATGTCCGACAAGGCGGTAGAAGAATGCCTGAAATTCACGTAAGTGAGAGCAACGACCGTTAATAAAGCAAATTTTGATAAAAATTACTGCATAAACAAATACAAAGCACGTAGCTAATTTGTATGTCGACCACGTTTAATGTTTATTATGATAGGGCATTCGCATTTCTGCTTTTATATATATACATGAAACTATACAAACTTACCACCATTGTTTCAAATCTAGTGGTTAAACAATTTTAATTAGGGTTTAATTTTTGAAAAAATGCAGGGTAGCTTTGATCGAGTTAGCTTTGTTTACTAATAGCCTTTGCTCTCCTATGCTTTGTTAACCAAATTCACGGAAACGGAAAGTCTTGAATAATGTGCGATTTTGAAATTCCCTTGAAAACCGCCTGTTAAAATCAACGTCTGTCTGTAAAAACGACAGGTATGTAATAACATTTTAGATTTAGACACTAATAACTTCAGTATTGATTCAGGCTTAGCTTATTGTTAGTATTGTTTATAAAATGAACACACTCGAGTGTTTTCTTTTTCGCCAAAGCTATAACTGCCGTAACTAATCTTGCAGCTTCAGCAAATTTGTTTATTTATTTAATGTATTATAGAAACGTAGGTAAATTACGTTTCAAAGATTTTCTAGCCCTTCGTCTTTGCAGCAAACTAAACAGAAACGTTAACTATGTAGTCACTTCCTAATTAAAAGACGCTTAATTGTATGACTGAAAAAGTGACGAAAGGAAGTCGGAACAATATATTTAGTTATGACGCGGCCGTTACAGTTTCTAACGATCACGTGGTGCTGTAGCTGATGAAATACCAGGAATTAGATAGTTAAAAGCCCAACAAAAACATGCAGGGACTGACTATTTCAAGTTGCTACTGTTTTGATAAAATTAATGCTTTCTAGTACAACAAATACAGCCCACCGTTCGACTTTCAAGAAGCGTTGTATTTTCATTATTAAACTGACGTCAAATGGAGGCAAGCCTCGCAAAGTGCAGGTACGTGGCTGCGAAAAAGTGAAACTTGATGTAGCGGTCCGACTCGCCCTTCTATTACATAACCTCAGCTAGGATCTAAATTTACCCCGAGTGTGCATTCTCCTTCGGCCAAACAATTTGCAGTGTCACTTGTTTGGGTGCTCATCGGTGGGCGCCTGCCAAAACTTCGCCCGGCTTGCCTTACACCTAACGCACGGATTTAACGCGGCAGGTGCTAGAGGAACTTGGGACCGCCCGGTGCCCTTTTTTCGTTATTTGGACGCCGCGCCGGTCTATCGCAATCGCAAATGGGCATTGCCTTCGAAGTCGCACGAGTGGAACTTTGAAGGCCGCGTGCAGGCTGCGGAGAAAACACCGCAATGAAATTGATTGGATTCGCGTAGACGTCATGGTTAGACAATGACAGCGGAGGTGAGGCACAGCTTGTAGGAAGCGCCTTAATTCCCCGGAATGGTCTCCCGAGCTAGGAGCCCGGCGGCAACTTCTTCAAGGGAAATATTTTTGATGCAGATGGCGCTCATCGAAACCGCGCTTCCTCAGCCGGAGCGATAACATGCCCTTCTAGAAAATGTAGTTCAGATATAACAATGGTCTTTGTGTTCAAATGAGTATCAAATTATTTTGCTCCTTTCAATTAGAGGAATTTACAAAACGCCGATGTTTTGACCTTTGCATCTCGAAAGTTCGTCAAAATTAGAGACCAACCTCCGTTATTCGATCCTGCAGCAGGTGGGTTACATCTACCTACTTGATTGGAAACTTTCCTTATGGAGGTTTATTGAACAGTTCAGCTTGGGATAATTCTTAAACAAATTTATATCAATGCTGCTAAAAGTGATAAACGAAAAGAACAAACGAGAATTTGCAACTACCGAAAGCTGTAACTAACACGATGGAAAAAATTGCCCGAATTGTCTGAAAATCGAACTCATGCTTGGTTTGGTCTGAAGTACTTGTGTACCAAATTTGGTGTCAATTAGAGCTTTGGTTTTTGGGTTATCGTGATGATAGACACACACACACGGACGGGATTGTAATCTCATTAACTACCTCTTAAGCGTCAGCACGTTCTTGGTAATTAATAAATGAATGAAGTGAAAGTTACAAGTTTACAAATTTAGAGAATTATCAGGAAGATATATGTCGCATTTTAAAAGTACCAATTTTTAAAAACATTCTATGATAAAGTTTAAAATTGGATAGTTTCATTGTTGGAAAAGATGCAAAAAATTGATTTCGCTGTTGATTGTTTCCTCTTATAAATCGTAGCGAAAATTAGCATCCAATGTACCACGAAACAGACAATGATCTACAGCACTTTGTTTTGGAACGTTTGAGTCGGCTAACATTTGCTGACTTAGCGTACCTCTACAGCTGGTTCATAAGCAATACATTGCTGTAGGGGGGAAGAATAGATTTCTTTCTGATAAGCCAATATGACTTTTCGTATTCCATTTGAGCTTCGCACCTAATGTCATTCTTAGCCAGAATGATTTGGTTGTTAATTGTTACTGGAACGTATGGCTCTCATTAGATTTATTGGGCCAGTGAAATTCATCGCTGTATTTTTAGGCAACTTTTATGATACTCACAAATTTTGCCAGAATCTGGTGAAGCCGGTTGGGAATCGAATCTCTTTAATCCTTTAAGATACTCTGCCGACTGCTAGTGAAACAGTTCCAGTTTCTTTTTTTTTTGTGAAGTTGACATGATTAGACTTTGTTTCATTAAGTTTAACCTGCTACTTTTTAGCCCAGACATCTACACTGTCTAGAGCTTTTTATACTTTTTTAGTCGCACTATTCACATGTGAGTCTATCGTCCATAAAATTTCATCTGGTTTTGCCAAGTAAATGTACCGTCCCTAACTGACACTAACTTGTTTGCCATTTTGTTTTAAGCGAAAAAATTGCTCAGGCAGATACGAGTGGATGACTGTATTCGGCCGTTAGGAGTTTGTCCATCTTGAAGAATAGACCATCATATTAAATAGTATCAACCACTTGCCCCAGCCGGGAACATACTTTTTTCCTTAAACGATTGTTCGATTACGTCTGTAATTCAGTGCATTGCATTGACTGTAGAATTTTCCGAAATTAGTTGTTTGGTATAAACGATTGATTTAAGCCTATCGAGTACTAGTTTTTCAAATAGTTTTGATAGCACTAGCGAGAAAAAATGAGTCTACATCCTTGCAGTTCGTTAGGGTCTGGTTCCGAAATCTCGATTGTTTTTGCCCATTTCCATGCTTTGGGCACGTGTTTTAGTCTGAGAGCGCTTAATCATGATGTTTTTGCTATCGCTTTCCGATGTAATGTCTTTAACATCTCACCATTAATTAGGTTAAAACCATGGACGTTGTTGGAACTGATGTTGGGCTGAATAGGTTCTTTGTTGTTCTCAATCTACTTGTAGATTTTGGTTTGATTGTTTTTAAATGTTCTGCGATAACATTGGATTTTTCCTGTTTGTTTCGTACCCAGATTCTTCCTTTACGAATTGGTAGCATCTAGGCGATGGGTCCTTTTATGTTCTTAGTGTTTAGGGGGATTGAAACATATATTAGAGAGTAAAGAAAAAAGATTTAAGATACACATGAAGATAAAACTATTAAACCAATGTGTAATACCGGTCTTGCTATACGGAGTTGAAACATGGGCAATGACAAAGAAGACCATGAGTAAGATGCAAACTACCCAACGACACATGGAAAGAGCTATCCTCAACATAAAACTGATAGACAAAAAGTCGATAAAATGGATTAGAGAACGAACCAAATGGAAGATGTCAAACAATAATACAAGCAAAGTGGAGATGGGCAGGACATATAGCGAGGATGGAGAAGAAGAAATGGACAAGAAAACGACTGAATGAAACCATGGGGAGAAACGAAACCCAGGAAGGCCCATACTAAGATGATGATGACATCAGGAAAGTGGCAGGAAGGATGGATGAACGTAGCACAGGATAGAAATAAATGGAGGGAAATGGAGGAGGCGTATGTTCACTTATGGACATTAAACGCTGGATAGAGAGAGAGAGAGAGGGGGAGTGATCTGTTGTCAAGTCATTAGTAAGTTCTTTTAAAAAGTTTTGTTAATTCTTAGTTTGATCATAACTGGCAATCTATTTAAAATGGTCTGATTGCTCAGATTTCTAGTGTATTGCCATTTCTTTCTAACTTTCTTGCTGTTGCTCAATTTCTTTGCTTTTAAATCTTTTGGCAGATGTATAGTTGCTTCTTGTCACTTCTTTGGCGACATTTTCTACCCTACCTCCAGTTCTTTGCAGGCTTTGAGAGAGACATTTAACTGGCTATTTTTTCTGAATGCAAGTGGATCTTTTCATTTAGTGCCTATGTTGGTCAAAATTGGATTTCCTTCTTTTTTAATGATATTTTCGCTGACTCTCAAAACCATAATTGGACATGTTTTTGCCACGCTACTTTGTCAAGGAAATTATATGCATCTTTTATTATTATTAATTTTAGGAATATTAATAATAGGTAAGTCTGATTGATGGAAAAATTATTTGAAGTGTAAATTGTATTTATTGTCATGTTGGCTTAGACGGTATAGGGTAATACATTTTATTTTTAATTTAATTATTTCTGGTATTGTCTATATCACTAATCAAACATTTATCACTAGAAGGTTGTTCATTATCTCTTTGATAATAATTATATTTGTTAAGCCATATTGACGTGGACTTAAAACGATAAGAAATTACGTGAAGGTTTATTTTGGTTACACATGCAAAGGGAACTAAAAGACCACATGATCCGGTGACAAAATATATTAAGATGTCGAAGTCTCTAGTGAAATTGTGTAAAGATAGCACCGTGAATGATTTACCTGGGGGGTTAAAAACAATCAATTGCTTAATTAAGAAATTACATCAAGTGAAAACGAGGTTATCAACAAAAATGTAAACGCAGTTCTCAACACATTTCGAAGAGTAGAGGGACACGCTAACAAAATCGATTCACGCCCATGAATTTTTGCTTGCAGAAGAACAAAAGTATAAATTGGACAACAGGAGATGTGCTTTTACTATAACTACTCGTAGAATGTGAGTGTGCAGATATTTATTGGATAGACTAATAAACATGGATGTTTCTTTAGTTATCATTTCTTTTTTCTACATTCTCTTGTGGCAGCGATATAAAAAAGTAGTTGACGAGAGAAAAAGTACCTAATGCTTTTGGTTTGTTACATCTATTCTCTCGATTTTTCTAGATGTTGGCGTAAGAATATACGCTAAAACTTAATTAAGCAATTAAAACCATGATATTGCAATTTACCTTGAATTTTAAATATACGGCGCCTTTTAGACTTTATAGGGAAGTACTAAGCTCAACGTCTGTTTTCTACTAAAACACATTATTTCAATTAATTTTGACCTTTAATGGTTGTTGTATTTAAAATAATACAATCAATTCCACATCACTTTTAAATTATAAATTAAGCACATTAATTGTGTTGTTAATATAGCGTTGTGTAAGAGTTTAATAACTGCATATTCTATAACGAAGGTGAATAAAGGAGTTACAGTGTTGTTACAATATTTTAATAAAATCAGTTACGCAATGGTATGCCGGCTGTTACATAAGTAGAAAGATTTTTAATTGAAATATAGTTATTTACGATATGATTTATTTGCGTCATTGGCTTACGTAGGGAAATTTATCGGGTGCTTTTTGCCCATTGAGTTTGTGGTGGCAAAACATATTTTCGTCTGGCTGATGAAGTAATTGAGACATTTTCATACACCCAGCAACTATACCAAAACAGCAAACAGTTGCATTATCGTTATTATTCGGAGCCGCAGTTATTTTTACGCATGCTGTAAAAACAAATTAATTAACACCCCGCAATATTGTTTCGAAATCTGCAGGTGCCTGGCACGAAAAATATGCCGAATTATTAATTTAATAAGACAGCTCTTTAAGTGATGTTAGGCATGTATTTGCTCTGCTTTATTAACGAATCGTGTTCGCTAACAGACCAATATTTGAGGCCGAACGTTAATCAATAGGCAAAATAGCGAAATTAATGTGCTACTTGTGTCATTTGTGTTTAGTAAGCGTTCTGTTTGGCCTCATCAGCTCAATAAATTAACAACTTTTCTCATTTCGCGAACTTAGCACGTTGGTTTTTATTTAATTATCAAAAGTCTTCTTACGTTTTTAAATTGCAGGTCCTTGAATTAGATATAGCAGACATTACTTTTGTTTCCAACTGAAAGAATAGTTTTGATAAGCAGTTGGATTTTACTCTTTACGCGCGAAATAATAAGCTTTGTTGTAAGTGGAAATATAAAAAAGCAAAATGTTGAATACATGAAGGCCATGATAATAATACAATGTCAACGCCATCGCTCGTTATGTAATCGGTATTAGGAATGCTGTTCGTTACTAAGTATTACACGACAAGGTAGTGTGGAAAAAACATTAGCGTAGTAGGACGAATTCATGAATCATTTTCAAATTAGCGTATGCATGCTGCTCACTCAACATCTGAATGGGGTTCTCAGGGGATTGCGCCTGTCATGCCTGTACATTAATTGTGCATTGTGCGATTGCCAAAAAGGGCAACACTAATTTTTAACTGAGAGCTTCATCCGGATTCGGCCAAAATTAGAATGTAATCTCCCAACCAGGTTAGGTGTGTCGCTTGGTAATTAGCATTTTTCATCTGAAACACCTTTTGTTCTCGCGTTGAGTAATTTTCCCGTAGAAAAGTGCGATGAAAACTTCACTTGTGGTTTTATAGCTTTACAGAGAATAACCGAACCGTCATATATAATAAAAGCCTTGCATTCGCTATCTTTAGACTATTACTCAAAGGCTGGTTTTCGCTTATTTTTCAAATATATATTTTCTGATGAATGTCGCCTCTCGAAGTTTGCTCGAGTAGCATATTATGCTTTTTGTATAATACCTTCTAAATTTTAAAGTGATTGTGCAGATTTTGTCAAACTTAGAGTGAACTTTCTAAAAGCATTGTTGTCGCTTCATTTATTATGATGATTAGTTTATGGGCTTTACGAAGAGAAACTTATACAATGCGATTTTACTAGATTTTGCTGAACGATAATTGTCCCTGAAAGATAGGCGTATTTATGACAATATTTATTTTGTTTATCGTTTCCGTTGGAGGTTGTACAATCGATTCGCAATTCTCGTTGTTGTTTTTTCTTGTCACTGTAGCTGCGTTTAGCGTCGATGTGAGAATTGTGTAAGCTATCGATTTAAATGATACGATGTTTATTATACTCACATTTTACAAAAATGCGATAGTCTGGGGTATACTTCCCTAAAACTGCTGAAATTAGGCGTAAATTGTCTTATATTCTATTTTCACTCAATGATATTTTTTTATAATAGCTGATAACTGAGATCAGAAGTCAATGATATCTATTTTTAGCTTTCCTTTTATATTTCCAGGTTTCTCCCATCCCACTTCTAATAACACTACCATGTTGGCATAATAGTGCGACTAATTACGTCAAAAATATACGCCATGAATACGTTAGGAAATTTCTTGACGCCGATAAGGCTTTGGCGTATTTAAATGACGCAAGTGCTTTCCATGTTGTAAACAAAATCTGGCATCTAATTAAAACCGATTCTTGCAGGAGACAGCTTCATTGAATTATTAACAGATTCTGGAATTCTCGTATTGATCTGTTGTCAAGGTTTTGAGGTTCAAGTTCAAGACGGACATCCGTCACGTTAAAATTAGATCCCGAGACTGATTGGTTTACCGGCACCCACCTTCTAGAACGCCGAATTGCTAGCCTTCGCGCATTCGCAATTGTAAAGCAAGGAGAAATTATGGCTATTTTTGCAATCGAGGAAAATTACAGGTTTGCGTGACAACCGTGAAAACTAGATTTGCACAATTTGGAGCTAATTTATAATTCCATCCTGCGCACCTGTCGTCGCTTATGGAAACAGGCCAATAAATAATTTCTAGGGCTATATCTAGTATAATTGTTGTTGCATGTTTACAATACCACTTTGTGGCTGCTAGAGGTGGCTTTAATGTATTTCTTCGTTGTTTGTATTTGTCAATGTTAACGATTTGACAGCTTATGAGATTATACTAATAACTTTGTTGTTTGACTGGCGCAGATATCAGGACTTTTCTGGAAACCCGGATACTATTTACACTGCAAGTGTGACTTTTAAACACTAGCTAACAAAATAAACAAATAAAATGAGCAACATTCTAATCGCTTTACGCATTATTTAAATATTTTGTCCTGCGAATCATTAATCTTCCACGCATTTACATAATTCGAAACATACTTTAAAGGTGAGATGTAACTGACAAAAAATTCGCTAAAACATTTTATGTAAATATCACTACTAAGAGTTACATGCAGACTGTTTACTTTTAATTATAAAATAAGTCGTTGGAGTAGTGCTCTTCAAACATGTGAAAAAGTAACACAAGGTTTGTGTTATACAACGACTCATCGTATTATCGAAATGATCATTCAGATTCACAGTAGCTGCAAGTGAAGATATACTTGCGCCGATCGCATTTAAAATTTCCATTTCGTGCCAGATAAATTTCTTGCTCATTTACAAACCTGTGTTGCTTGAAGTCGTCTAATAGCAATGTCGTTTATTAGGATGCAAACGATTTACAGTGACGTATCGCCGGCTCGACAGAAAGATCCTAGTTGTAGAATTAATTAGGCGGAATTTTTCTCGGCGCCAGTTAGAACGTCTGGCTGTTTGGCATTTCGAGATTCAAGTAAAGGACTGTCGGGATTTCAGATCGTTTAATATCTGCGGTATGAGAAACATACCTTACCGGAATCAAACAGCGACTTGACTTTTCGTAATTCAAATGAACATGCCGAAATTCCCATTGCTTCGAAGGATGTAGTTTTTGACGCGTTAGTCTGTAGGATCTTTTTCTTTTGATCTCCTCCACCTTCACATCAATTATTTCTTGGTATGAAGAGGTAGGTAAAGGTGAATTATCGTAACTATAGTTACTTACAATTTTCTTGAGATGTAATGCAGGATAGTTGTAGTTGTCGAATTCATTAGTATAAGAGACTAAACTCTCTTTTATTACAACTATAAAAAAACTCATGCAGTTTGTTGCTTTTTGATTCAATGTAAATGTTTGAAAATTAGAAAATCTTTTGACTTACATAAACAATTCGCATACAGAATTAGAAGCTGCCAACAGGCTAATAATAAGCAGGTTTGCTAATCACTACTTTATGAGAAAAGCTAAATAAATGCCTCGTGTAATTAAAAATGTCTGAATGTGAACGAGTTCAGTGATGATGCAGTAAATCCAGTTACATCTAGAACATCTTCAGAATAATAGATATAAAAATTTATCAGTGCGCCACTTGTGAAGAAAACCTAACGATATTTCATGAATGCTTTTCACGAAAACTTTAAAATCGGTGCTTGCTTGCATGCAATAATAATTATCGTTCATACAGACAAAATTATTGTCCGTTGCGTATCTAAAACTCTTCTGTTCGCTGCCGCAGTATATTACTAATAATAATTAAATTTTCAAAATTACTTTATTTTTACGGCGTAAGGTGAATGGAATGGTAACGTCGCGTAAAGATAAATTTTCTTTGTCAGTTGGGTGTTCGCTTCCAAAAACAATGTCTATTTATACTTGATTTGCGGGATTGTTTACTGGTATTTTCTCGGTACCGGCTTGCTTTCCACACCTTTGTGGTTGAGAGTTAGCGGCCCAACGCCATTTTATTTTTTATTGGGGAAACCTTCAAGACAGTTTTGTAAAGATTTTCGGGTTTTCACGGCTCGTGATTTTTTTTGAACGGTTGCTTCTAGGGGTAAGTGCTGCTTGTATTCCATACTTTTGTGAGTTGGTACGCCCTAGCTTTACAAAACCACAGAAGCCTTCGAGTTGTTTTCATAAACGCATTTAGATTTTCACGGAATTGTGATTGCAGTCGCTAGCCTTGTGGTGGTCCAACAGCAGTGTCCTTTCGTTATTAGTGATAATCAAATTCAAAAGGCTAAAATGTCTCTACATTTCATTAGCAGTATTCTTAGTGTGCTTCCTGTGCATTTTCAAGGTTTTAAGTGCAAAATTACTGGCTAAAATTAAAATAAAATTAAGTGCTGCTTATATGCATCTAATTTGTTGTTATTTAGATTTCCTTGGCTTGTGATAATGCCACACTTAAGTTTCTAAATTTTTAAATTTGCCAAATTATATTACCACTTTCTTTTTATCGAAAAGGGAGATTTGGTTATGTTAAAGAGTTTTCTACAAAATTAGGTTTGTTTTAATTTACATTGTATTGCTGTTAAGATTATTCATCTTTGTGTTTTGGTTGCGAAATAAACTTCTGTTTTTTACATTCTCCAAGTTAGTTTTGATTATCATTGTGCTTTACTTAAATAGACTTGCGTCTTTGCTGCAGCACAAATTATTTTATGTTTATTATAAAGTAAAAATTACATTCTGCTGTTTAATGTACAGAAACGTTCTGATCGTTCTATCTACAAGGTTTTTACGTTTCTACGGTTTTATAGCCCACGAAATTTAGATGTTTTTGATTATAACGACTACATCTCTTTCAATTCATCAAAAAAAAATCCTATTCATATTTTACTTAAAGGAATAATCCAACCACCGGCTGAGTAATGGGGAAATTTTAAATGTGATTTTTTGCAAGCCAAATAAATAAAAATTTATAATGTCTATTACGAACATTAAAAATTATTTTTTAAATATAAAAAACTTGTTAACTATTACAGCTATTTGGTTAAAACCCGTCTTAGACTGGTATGTGAACGCCAATGGGATATTCTGCGTTTTCCGTTTATATTTGCATACATTTGCGTCGGTTGTAAGTATTTAAAACCTAATAATTTTGTTTTAAGATTTCTATTGTGGTTTTTCCCGAGTTAGACAAGCAGAAAGTTTTTATGTGGCAAAATCAATCGCAAGTACCGAAATTGCATATATAACTAAAATAACACTACATAAGTGAATGTCTGTACGGGTGGTCTAATAATTCATACAAAAGCGGAGGAATGCAGGAAGAAGTTAAAAGGCGGTGAAAATGAATTTATTTGGAGCGTAAGTTAGATGAAGCGTTTTAAAGAGCGCCAAAACGTATGCAGTGGAAAAATTGTTTGTGAAGCAGTGACAGGCGGGGTAAATAATAAGGACTCCGGCGTTAAATTTGTTTTAGGGGCAATGACATGGTTAGTGGAGGCAAGACGGGCTATTTTTTAAATTCAACTTGAAGCTGAAATTGACCAAAATTTAAATAGCCGCTTTCGGCTATAATAATAGATCAGATACAGAATAGCAAAATTGTTAGTAATCAAATAAAAGAGGCGTATTTTGGTATTTTTCTGAAAGAATGATGATTATCAAGAAAAAATAAGAAAGCGGATTTTCGCCTAATTGACGTAATGGGATAACGAGCTAGACGCGCTACAAGTGGGAAAATGAAAGCAATATTAATGAAAAATCCAATAATACATGCTGTTATCTTATTACTAGTAAAATTCAAACTATAAATATAAATTAAATAAATAATACTGGTTTTTGTCTGTTTGATTTGTGCCATTTTACATAATTACCTATGAACTTTTAAGTCAGTTCATTGGTAAGTGTTATTTTAGAGATTTAATATGGATGAATTTTGAGATGAATTGAATAAATAAGATATTGATTTATAAGGAAAAAATGCATTTTGTTGATAACTGCATTATGTAAGAATACATTGATTTGTCACTTTTATCTGTGAACACGACGCTAGGTTGTGCTATTTAAAGTTTGATGTGAGATAATTTGAAAATTCGGTAGAATTGCCCCAAAAAGTTTCATTTCGTTGTGTTGGCAAATGCTGTCGCATAAGAATCAACAAACAAAAAATCATTCAAATATATTTCGACTCGTGGATAGAATCAAAATTCTTTTATGCAGGGGAAACAATTATTAAAGAAATCAAATTAATTTTACGCTATATTTTAGGCGTGTAGCCCCACTTACCAATAAATTTAAGAAACTGTTAGTAAAAATATGACGCGCCTTTGGCAGACATCCGGGCAAAGAAATCCGAGGAAAAAGACGTTGGTCCATCGATGAGACTGTCGAAATAATGACCAGCTGTTGAAAATCTCTTTAAGAAGAAATTAAGATGTTGAAAAACCTCTAGCAAAATTTGTTGATTCTCGGACTGTTATGTTGAAGTATAATTTGAATTAGAATTATTTTGATAATCTGATGAGTGAATGTTTCTTATGTCTCTTCTTGGATATTCTTTTAGCTGTTTCCTTCTTCGATTCAAAAGTGTTGTGTTATTTTGTAACAATTTTTTCCTAAGCTAAACTTTTTCGACATCACAACACAATTGCCTTCCGATCCATTGGAGTGGTCCTGCATTTTTGATTCTGCTGTGTATTAGTGAATTCGCAGTGATTTGTGATTGTAAATACCCGTTGGACTTCTTTACAAGTAGTTTATTCTGCAAAATATGAATTACTCATTCTCGAGTTCCATGCAGCCTTATCAGTGTTTTCCTTCAGTTTGATTTGGCGGTTTATGTTTTTGATCATCTTATAGTTTATCGTTCCCGTATATCAAGGATTCTTAAATTCGGTTACTGAAAAATATATGATAAGAAAATTTTGATATATTCGTTTGGCGTCTTTTGTTGATTTAGGGGAAGGAATTGTTTACATGCTTTGGAAAACATTTAAACATATATTGTAATTTCATAGAAATTACGTAACTAATATGCCTCATTTTTTTATTTTAGGTATAACAATATCATATCAGTATAACAAACTTCCATTTTATTTTTCGTAGATGTTTTACATGCGCAGCTACGTTAAATAAAAGATGTATTCAGATTACAAAAATGACAGAGTTTGGCTAGTAGTAATTACTAATTTTATGAATGTAAAATGTCGCAACGTTTTGTGTGCTTAAAAACAGGAAAACCTGATATAAACCCTTTTCTCGGATATTGCAAATAGATAAACGATCGAGCTGCAAATCTATCCCCAACCACTTACTTATTTCCGAGTCATTTAAGATGTTATCGTTATATGGGAAGGATTTTTAAGTGTTTGCGGTATTTTACTCGACTTTATAGAAAACAAATTGCGCTCATATCAGTTTAATGAGCACCGATTATAATAATAATAATTATAACCGTAGAAATTCTAAAGCACATGTTATACAACTAAAAATTGGTATTCCTAAAAGTTCATCCGATCACAGATGGCTGGGTTTTGTTGGCGTGGTTGATTTCTTGCGGTTGCAGCGTAGCCGCTGTCGTTTCCGAGGGTGGTTCTGTCTTCTTGCTTGTAACATCGGCTGTCTAGAGATATTGTCGCTGCAACTGACTGATCCCGAGGTATGCCCGGTACCAATGCGGGTTTTCTGGGTGGTGCAACACCACCCTCAGGTCGGTGGTCGAGCATTGGTTTGCTCTGAAATCGGGGCTGCGTTACGGAAACGCGCATGATATGGGTGTGCTTCCCAAAAAACATCACTATCATTGTAATTTCCAGTTATGCATGTGGGTTCCCGCGTTCTCAGCTGTTCATGTGAGCGCCACGAACGCGGCGGTCGATCCCCCGCCCCCCACGTCTCATCGCGCTCCATGCGCCAGGCCGACGTCACCAACTCTCTATATAAGTGCCGCTGAGGACGGGAAACGTTTCAGACTAGCGTAGCAGTTATTGAGGCCTGAGACAAGTAGCCTGTGATTGAACTCGTGCTATACGTACGCGTTTTTATCGCCAAGCCTTTGCAATTGAGCTTCTGGTGAGCAGCTGAACCGTGCCTGTGCGTCGAAGAGTGTGACGAGGTCGTCTTCAGACCGAATCTTGGATTACCCACTTCTTGTGCTTCGTTAGTGACCGGCGGTTCGCCACGGCCCCTTCTTCACCACCAGTCCTCGAACGGCCTCAAGCTGGCTATCTTTAGTTTTTCGTCGCGAAACGCCAAAAATAAAATGGTCGGCAGTAACGGCACCATGATAGCAATCCGTCTTGTCCGCAGCAAGTTGAGGAAGCGCGAGGAGCACAGCAACAGCGTGCACCCCGCGGACGTCGTCCTGCAGACGGCTCCCGCCGCCGCGCCACCGGCCCCGCAACCCCCGGCCGCCGTCCTGCCGCCTTCGGATCCTCTGCCGTACCGTGGGCAGTTCCTGTGGCAGTACCCCCCGCAGCCACAGCAATACCTGTACAGCAATAACAACCAGGTAGGTGTTACGGTTTTAGCGTTGTTTTGTTTTGCAGCAGCAAAACCAAACCGACTATTTCCTTTCGAATTGAAGCTCACGTATGCTAGAATAGGGGCAACCACGTTTCCTTCTATATTAACATGCCATATGTGAGATTTGGTTCAATTGAGCATTCGCACGCGAGCGTTCAAATCCCCCATCCCTCCCATGCTGGCTCTCAACTCTCAAATGAGTGGTAACGGGATCTAAATATCTGCAAATATCACTGCGAGTAGCGGAAGGTGATGTTGCAAACGGGCAATTTCACATGGTGGAAACTAGTTGCGCGCGAGGTAACCCACTTAGCTGCTCGAGAATAACCAACATTCTTATCGTTAGTTTTATGTAATTCGCGCACCCGGTCGGCGGACCCATTGGGTAACCTTTCCTCGAGATTGCTGGGAACAATAGTCTGGGAGTGCCTGGCCCTTTGTAGCGAGTACCGGAGCAACCGCACCACTTCTTGCATAACCCGGATTTCGTTCTCTTTCTGGGCTCGCTCCCCTGCGAGATGCTAATGGAAAGGAACTCGAAAGTATCCGCAGAGAAAGCGAGGTACCTGGCCAGGCCGGGCGCGAACTCGCAGGGTTACGCCGAAGTTGAAGGCCTTGCGGGAACGCAAAGGACGGTTCCGATAGAATACAACGGCCAGATGCAGGCTAACGAACCTCGTCTGCCCGTCTGCAAAACCGTCGTCTCTGCCGTCTCTCTCTAACGGCGTCCCCTTGAGCAACAGCCCAGACAAAACCACGCTCTACGTTCGAGTTCGGGTCTCTGCTAATAATTTCACGACTAATTGTTTTTACTGCCCTATCCTTCAGCGGCGAGCGTGAGGGATTTTCCGGTTCTAATTTTGCGGAGGGAACCGCAGCAAGTTCGTTGACATTGCTAATATTGATTTTCGTACACTCTTAAGAAAGCCCTCCTCTTGCGTGTACATTCCACGTGCGCTTCCATGTAGGTCTTGAGAACCAGGCAAAATAACCGTTACCACTTATCTGCGGAAGTTGTTTGACCGAAAACCGCAACGCCCCGCTCGACAACGAGTTTTAATGCGACCTTTGCTTGCAGGAAACGCTTGTACAAAACATACCCACAGAACGGCCCGGATTCGTCCAGGGATTTCGCAAGAACCTAGGCGGTCGCTGGAGGCGCCTTGTTAAGAGGAAACCCACCCCAGAGGTCTATACGATACCGCCCGAGCTGCGGCCCCAACTGAAGACCATCTACGTATACTAACAGCCGTCGTCTTGACCGCCGATAGATCTGCAGCCATGCATGTGGAACGAACGAATTCACCGAAATGTGCTCAGCAACGGCTTGTGGCCTCAAGACTCTCCACGGCTTTCCTTCATTCTCAATAAGACTGATTATCCATTCGCTATTTTATTACTGTATCTTCATTGTCGTGAATCTGCCGACAATGAGTTGTTCTATTAGTGTATATACCTTAGGAGTAATTATGAATAATTTGTAGGTTGTATTATAGGCTTATTCTAATTTTATCAGACACTTCTAAGACAATGTGATTTTATGAATAACTGCACAGTTAGAAAAATTGGACATCTTTGATATTTTTATGTATTTGTAATTGAAAAGCGCTTACTGTAGTTAATTTAGTTTAGTCGTTAGCTTACCCTTTTGGCTCATATTGAGCTTTGTCACTAACGTTGTGATCATGCAATTTTCATGCGCACACTGTCAAATCTTTTAATTTTGACCAAATGCTCTGTGTAAGTTATTAGGATGTGAGCGCAGCATGGGCTGTACTCTGCACTAGTCATGGTTTTCTGAACAATTGCTGCACAAAATTTTGCGACTCGAGATTTTCGATCATTGTGAACTTGTTTTCAGTATTAATTAATTAATTTATTTCAATATTTATGGAATTGCCGTAGCAGACGGATATCAAGCGTTAACCTCTAAAACGATAAAATAGTTACCTATGTATTAATGCCAATGTGTTAGTAATCCGTAGAAAACGCCTTCTCAGTTAAAATAAAATTATTTTTTAAAGAACGTTGCTTTTCAATCGTGCGTCCACCACGGCAGCCTATTCTTTTTTCGTGTTGACCGAAAAAACTAATAGGCATGTTGCATTGTAGGCGTTTGCCCTAAAATTAGCCTTTCTGGAGTCGATTGCAAAATAAATCAAATTTTAACCGCATCTCTTGCTTTGGCTTTGCTTTTGAAACCTTTATTTGATAACAATGTCGCTTTCTTTATTTAGTCGATTGCTAAAAAGCAATTAAATTCACTGCTAATTACACAGGTCTGCATGCCGAGCAGCCGAAAGCAATGTTGCCGTAGAAAGGAAAGCAAGTAACGCAACCAACGCAACTGGCAGATGCAACGGAATGCTCTGAATACCAGCCAGGGTTTCATAAGCGTTTATTTAGAGACGGAATTTTTATTTGTGCACTTTATTACATTTTACGGTTTATTCTTCTTTCACCTGTTACATTACATTTGGTTTAACGCGACCGGAAGGTAAAAAATATAGAAACTTTAGTCAAGAAATATTCAATTTTTAAATTAGTAGTGTGAAAATTCATTACACCAGCTTTAGTTAAAGTTAAAGTTTTAAGTTAACTCAACACGAATGACCTCTTGTCCAAGCGATTTATTAGTTTGGTTGTTGTGTAGTCCTCGCTACAAAAGTATTTATAGCAATAGTTTATAACTCGATCTTCTTCAAGATCATGCTAATGAAGTCCAACTTTTCTTTCACCGCCTAGTCCTACCAGCAATGCTTATTTGAAGTGTCTTGCAAAAACTGTTTGATATATATTTGAAAGTACAAACATGCCAGTACAAGATTTCAATCTTAAAAAACCTAACATTAAGCTTCTGAACTGTTTCTTGTATTTAAACCTGTTTTTCTTTGTGAAGGCATTTACAAAAATAATTTGGAGAACCTCCAGTTTTGAACATTGTCGTGTCTATAATGCACATGTAGCTGGTGAATAAAAGGACGCTAGCTGTATTAAGAAACGATAATTGGAAGTGGAAAACAGATTATAATGTAAATATTCTTAACAATCCTTTTCAGTTGAAAAATATAAATGCAGGCCATATTTAGAACAATATACTTAAGTCTATTTAAAAAGATGTACATGCAAGAAATCAATAATTGTGTATATTTTTGGAATAAACAGATAAGTAAAATAGTTATCGTTTTGTATGACGCGAATTGCAAAATTCCTTTGTTAAGTTTCGTTTTAGCTGAGGTCTTAGAATAATAAAATTAAGCAAGGTAAGAATAATTATTAAAGTAAGTACAAAAATTGATTTTTGTTTTTTCAGGTCTATCAGTCTATTCAAATAGAAGAATAGAATTTGAGATAAAAATAATTAGATGTTTACAGAAAAGTCGATTAACTGAACCAGGCATTTTAGTTTTTATAACAGGAATGTATGCATCAAAACAGGAATTGATTGGAAAGAGCAAACTACTGATCTACTGTTAAGTATGAAAATAACTTTGTAATTTGATAAAATATTAATAGATGTGTTTGACAAAGTCGTTAACATAGGTGTTCGAACTCGTGCATTCAAGTATTTGTTACAATGAATGCTTAATATTCAAATTACAAGCACACCACTCCGAAAAAATGCTAAGGATAATCCGACAACGCTAAGCTATGGAACGAGGTCTCAAAATTGTCAGTAAGCGCCAGCTCGTTCCTTAATTTTGAGAATTACCTTTTATCAAAGGTAAAACTGCTTTCTTTTTTGTTTTTAGTATCTATACTTTTGGGTTAGGGAACCAATTCATCTTTTCTATATTACAAATTGCATCAAAGAGACACCTTACTGGCTTTTCACTTGACTGCTGTTAAAATATGTCATATCGACCCCACTTTCTTTTGTTTGCTTCTTTTAGCTTCTTGATAAAAATTCCTTATTTCGTGTGTTTCTGTGATGTTCCTCTACTGCTTGTAGCTTCTTGTCTAGTGCTTTCCTTTTTTTCTTATACATATTCTCTTGCCTCTCCTCTGTTTCTTCCTTCAGCGCAACTATTCTAGCTTTGTTTCTTTCCTCACAACTTTTCTTACAGTCGTTGCCTTACCAATCTTCTCCATTTGTTCTTTTAGGTTTTTAGCGGCTGCTGTGCTGTCTGCCAAGGTTTTTCCGCTACTTCCGTTTTTTTTCTATTTCTTGTGGTGGTTTTCCTCTAATTTTTTGGAACTTCTACTTCAAATCTTTTTTATCTTGATTTTATTGATTCTTTTTATGCTATTGATTTTTCTTTTAGGTTCACTTGGTAATTCTTGAATTAACTTTGTAAATACAAAAAAGTGGTCCGTGTCTGCACCTGCCTCACGGTAGCTTCTGCAATCTGTGGACTTTGCGTGTTTAGACTCTATCAACACATGGTCTATTGGGTTCTTAGTGTTTCCATTCAGAGATCGCCACTTAGCGCCGTGGGTATTTTTGTGAAGGAACTGTGGGCTCATAATCTTCATTTGGTTCTCCATTGGAAACTGTTAGTTTTTTCCATTTTCATTTGTTTCTTCATTCAAACTATTAATTCCTATAATATTTCTATAGCACTCCTTTTTTCCTATATTCTTCGATAACAATTATCAGGTCATATTTGGGTATTTTGCTTTTAGTCCTGCTTAGCTCTTCATAAAATTTATCTTTTCTTCTATGTCTTTCTCTTCAGTTGGTGCATGGCCATTTAGTAGTTATTTTACGATAGTCACCTCAACCATACTAGGTTCGTTCTATTGGAGACAAATTTAAAATTGATAACTCTTTTTGCCCACTTTTTACTTACTATAAAACCTATATATATATATATATATAAATTTCAAGAAGATCTCTACAGCGTATACTCACTAAAGATCTGTGTCTCTATGCTTACAAAATTCAATTAACACAACAATTGAAGCTTAATGACCATGCACAGCGAAGATAGTTTGTTGAATGGATTATTGAGCATCAACAAATGGATGCTGATTTTTCGAGCAAAATCATCCTAAGCGACGAAGCACATTTTCACCTTGATGGGTTTGTTAATCGCCAAAATTGCCGCTTTCTGGGTTCTGAGAACCCATATGTGATTGTCGAAAAACAAATGTATCTACAACGTGTCACTGTTTGGTGTGGATTTTGGGCTGGAGGCATAATTGGACCATACTTTTTTGAAAATGAGGCTGGTCAAGCAGTGACTGTTACTGGAGCTCGATATCGCGACATGATAACACAGTTCTTTTTGCCGAAATTGGATGATATTGATGTGGCCAATATGTGGTTCCAACAAGACGGTGCCACGTGCCATACAGCCCGTGAAACACTTCAATTACTGCATGAGACATTTCCAGGTCGTGTACTCTCTCGTTTCGGTGATCAGAATTGGCCCCCTAGTTCGTGCGATTTAACTCCATTAGATTTCTTCTTATGGGGTTATTTAAAATCACAGGTCTATGTCAACAAGCCCACAACCACGCGTGCATTAAAGGAGGAGATTCAACGTTGCATCAACGAAATTCAGCCACATTTATGCAGAATGGTCATGGAAAATTTCGACAAACGAGTGCGTATGTGTATGCAAAGCCGTGGAGGCCATTTGCCTGATGTGTTATTCCATAAATAACCCTATCCTATGTACTTTATGATTCAATAAAAAAATTACAATCAAAAGACTAAAAACAGTGTTTTCTATTTAATTAAATTATATATATATATATATAAAATAATTTCTATACCCTTTAGTTTTGTTTCTTGTAATGCTAATATTTGTACACTATACTTTTCCTTAATGTTCATTAAATTCCTCACTGTACGTTGCTCATAGCAGCTTCTCACATTCCAAGTACCGATTCTCACGGATTGTTTTTTTTTTTTTTTCCTCATAATTCTTTCGTTGTCGTTGTAGTCATATGTTCTTACTACCGTTTATTAACTGTTTTTGTTGGTTTTTTGGCTTGTAAGTACTACTTTCCATGACTTTCAGCCTTTCTGTATTCATGTTCCACTTCCACCAGCTATTATTCATAAAGATTTTTTGGTACCCCACTTTGGTTTTTCTTCCTTTTCCTCTTTCTAATTTTGCTAAGTCCCTTAAATATATTTATATTTTTGCTTCAGTTTGTGTTAGATCATTGTCTACAAAATATTGTGTTACCTTTAGTTTTTCTTTGTTTTTCATAATTGCTTCCTTCTCTTCCCAGCTATCCACTTTAACTATTGCGGTTTGTAATTTTCCTTGTTTAACTTTTAATTTTCCTGCGCCTATCTTTTATTTTTAGATTTACTTCCAAATTTTTAGATAGAAATTTAGCAACTTCAGGTACTCCATCCTTGTCTTTGAATTCATATCCCTTGATTAATATGTTCTTTTTCTTCTATTGTCTTTCCATGTCTTCGATTTTCCTCTCTAAATCGTTTATTTTTCCTTTCATCATTGCATTCTCTTTTTTAATTTAGTTATTTCCTCCTGGCATTCTTTTTGATCTTTTCTTATTCCCTTTCATCATGTCCTTCATCTCTTCAAGGATACTCTCCTCTTTTCTTTCACTGGCATTCTTCCTGTTTTTTTGCTTTTTTTTTGAAACATTGCTATCGTCCTTCTCATTCCATATTTTCCTTTTGCTGTCTTCTGTGGATGATTCTTCGCTTTCATACTTTCTTGGAGTCTTGACCTTTCTGGTTTACTTAAGGTTGGCCCTCGTTCTTCTTTATTTTTCCTTAGCGTGTTGTCACTATTGCTATTTATCAATTCCGCATCTATCTTTGATTTGTCATTTGAGGTACCGCAGGTGGCAATATATTTTTTCATGTATTTGTTACTGTGAATATTTACAATCTGTTAATTAAATTAACATTCAGTAAATTATTTGAATTTTTACATAACATGGAGAAGTAATAACCTTGATATTACTTCTTCATCTTATAATAAATTATGTTTGCAGGTGGCAATATTACATTTTATCAATGGGCCTGGGCTTAATCACGAGAACGTGTTAAAAGCCTGTTTTTTGCTTTTATATTCGACTTCCTAGTAGGATTACTAATTCGCAACGGCTATGAATTCACGATTTTGTTTGTTTATTCCTAAAAATGGCAATTTATAATTCAACAAAACAACCAAAGACGAATAAAAACTGGAATTTGAAGTGAGAGTCAATATACGAGGTGCATTCAAGTTATAACACTGTCTCACTTCTCGACGTAATCTTCCTGCAGTCGTAAACATTTTCACAACGTCGACGCCATGATTCCATGGCCGCTGTGAACGCTTCTTTAGCAGTCTTCTTTGACAATGGAAAATCGCCGTTGCAATAGCGACACGGCTAGTGAATTTGCAATCATGGACAGTGTCTTTTATCGTTGGAAACAACCAAAAGTCGCTAGGAGCCAGGTCCGGTAAGCAAGGAGCATGAGAAATCAGTTCAAAGTTGTTAGCATTTGTGACACCCACCTGGAGGACACTTTTAGCACTTTCAGGTCTTCATGCAGGATTGTGTGCACAGATCCCACGGAAATGCTAACTTTGGAGGCGATGTGTTCCACACTAGTTCGGTGATCCTCCAAAGTAAGTTTCTCTACTTGTTTGATCATGTCGTCAGACCGCCTGGTGCGAGGCTGAGATTATCTTGTTTTGTTGTCATACGACGTTCTGCATTCTTTAAACTGTCACACCCACAAACACACATTAGACACATCCATAACACCAGCATCACATGTGGCACTCAATTGGCGATGAATTTCAATCGGTGTCACTCCATGCATATGAAGAAAACGAACGATTACACGCTATTCTTGTAATGAAAACATCGCCATTTTAAGTATTAAAAACAGTCCTCACTCTTGCCGCTGCCGCTAGAGTCCTGTGTGCAGTGCTGCCATCTCTGTCACGCATTCACAAAGAGTGCGCGTATTTTGAAATAAACCGCATGTTGCTATCTGTTTCCAGCCTCGAGAAAAAATTCGGAGGTGTTATAACTTGAATGCATATCGTAATATAAGCACTCCCATATTTCCCTTCCTTCGATTATTGCCATCTTTTGGCGCATTTTTGAGAAGTGCAATAGTTTATAATTGTTGTAGTAATATATATTTTTTTAAATTATTGTAGGTGGTGAGATGCAAGGATGGTTAGTCTGACAGGAAAGTTTCACGCTAGGTCAACATCGGCACAACCCGAGAAACATATTGCAATGAAAGTCGAGTTACAAGTCATTTTTTAGAATAAAATCTGTGGATATAGTTAATGTCGAAAAACAACCTGGAAATCCAGGATAAATCTATAGGTGAGGAGATAAAAGTTATGACAAAGATAAAAAGGTATGCTATTTCCGTAAAAGTATTATAGTTTAGTATTAGATATCTGAAGCAGATTTTAAAAGTGCTTTGCGTTTTCGTCTCCATCCAAGTTAAATATCAAGTTATATTATTTCAACACTTGGATAGTTAGAATTGGAATCGAACAAAGAATACTTTTTATACAAATAACAAGCTTGTATATGAGCAAGATATATATCTTATTAACAAACTGTTGACCATTTTTCGGCGGTTTCATTAAATTCGTGACCTTAATTAATGTGATACTGGGATTCCTCGAATGACTTGTAAAAACGGATGGGTAAGTAACAAACTTGGCATTATACACAATGGGTTCAATAATAGTAGCGCACAGGTTATTGCCCACAATTTTATTTATCTTTGTCTAGTACAAATAAAAAATAATCTTGATACAAAATATTTTTTTAATTAAGATTTTTATATCAAATTCTCTGAACCTACATGTTGTATTGTTAGTTGCCTAATCTTAAACATTCTCCTTTCTCAGGTTTTTGTTTTTAATTGTATTTATTATTTTTTATAGTTGTTACATAATAAAATATTTTAAATATTTTGGCTGCTTCGTGAATCTTGAACTTTTCTTTCATCCAAACTGGAAGCCTTTTTATTTATTTTTTTTTTGTTGGTGTCGGTTCCGTTGGCTGTTTCTGCTGGTTCTTTCGATAGGTCTCATGATGATGACTTGGAATGATCTAAGGTATATAGAAATATTTACTTTTTTGTACGATTTGTTTGTTGATCTCCAACATTGTTTCGAAGGTTCCATTACTATACCTTACTTCTGTATACCAGTACTGTTTCTTCTGCTATACGTGGAAGAAGTATATGTTTGATATAGTTTATTGGAACACTTGTTTGTTTCTATTGATTTTAAAATGTTGCTATACAGTAATAATGATTAGGTAATATTAAGTGCAAATATTTCTTAGTTGCAGGAAGTACATTTCTCAAATTTCGGCCTATTAGTAATTTCGTTGGTAATTCACCGCAGCTTAGGGGTATATTATAATAAGCTAACATGTCTAAAAGTGGGTTTTGATTTTTTGACAATTTTTGCACGGTACGTTGAGCTGTTCCATTTGCCTGTGTAGATTTTGGACTACTGGGCATGTCTTAAATAAATATACTTTTTAAATTTTTAATACCTTTACCTTGAAATCGAGGATTATTGTAGAAGAAAAATACTATGCTTAGAAAAGATATGTTTGAGTTTATGAACTGTCTTTGAATCTATCTTCTTTAATTGACATATCCCTGGGTATTTTAAATAATATTTAATAAAAACTTGTCGTCATTTTGGCCCATGGTGTACATAGGGTTCTGCTTTAGTATACTAATGATTTTTATGTTTCAAGCTTTATTCACAATTTTTTAAAAGTTCTGTAATTTGTTGAGTTATATATGGCTATCAATGTTCATGGCTCGATCTATTGAATCTGCAATATTTTGATGTTTTAAATGAATTCCATGAAGATACCGTTTCTGATATGATTATATGGTTTTAAAAGCACAATAGTTTTTCGATTATACCAATTTTGTTTCGGTTTTGTATACTATATTTGTATATGAAATGTCTACTTTTTGTAAAATTACATTTTGCAAATCTTGTCCTTATAATGGGGTTTTGAATAAAGCATCTGGAATATGAAATTTTTTCTGGCTAGTTAGATCTAATTAAAGGCATTCTAATTCCTTCAAGTCCAACAGTTAAATTATTGAGCTCTTTGGTTTTAAATATTCTAACTGAGGTTTATTTTGATTAAATACTGGATCGGTCTCTGAAGTTCTATTTCTCTACCTGAGCATAACGTTAATTTATCTGAGTAAATGTTTAAAAGAAATAAAAACTGATTTATAGTTACCATCTTGCAATTTTTGTTTTAATAAACCCTTTATTCTATAAAAATTTGCAAATAACTGTGTTTTTTAATTTAAATCATAAGGTTGGAGTTCTTATTAGCTTTTAATTCTTCAAAACAAATAGTCCAAATAGAGTAATAATTAGTAGATATATTAATTTTACAGATTTTTGAGTTAGCTTAAGTTGTTAAAATCCTGAATAAAGGTTCAGTTTGGAAAACATCCTTGCCTTTTCAAGTCTCAAGTTTCATCGCTTGATGAAAGTTGGTATTGTCAGTATCAAACGTGTTTAGTTCTGTGAAGTCTGTATAAATTGACTTGACCATTTCTCTTGGATGTACATCATTTTGTAGGTTTATTAATTTGACTTATTACTTCGCCGTTAATCAAATTGTTTAGTTCACGTTTTACTTTGTTTAGTAATGATATCGGTATCTTTCGTGGCGCTGAAACTGCATTTATTCATTATCTTTTTTTTGTTGATATTTCTGATTTGTTATTGTTTTTATTGTCTCATTTAACAATATTCAATATTATCAAAACTGAACTACTTAATGAATTTTCTTGGGTTTCAACGAAGAAAATGTTGCATGTAAATGTACTGGTATTCTTACACGATCTTTAACATTGAATTTGTTGGATTATTTCCCTGGTGCACACAATGTTTTGCTTGTTGGTTGTAAAATTGGCAGTGTTGTTTTAACATTTTATATTAGTCTGTGCTTAATATGAATCTATTGGCTTTTGAAATTTCCTTTTCTATTTGCCATACATGCGCCACATCGACAAATGACGATTAAGTGGATATCATGTATGAAGACATTGAAAAAGCTCCATCAAAAGGCAAATGTAACCATACTTTGATAATTGGCAGCTTTAATGCAGTTATAGGAAGAAAGTTATCAGAAGACGAGCTATGCATTGGGGATCATGGATCAGGAGAAAGAAATCAAAAGAGCACAGATTATGTAATTTTTGGAAACCAAACAATGTATGCAATGAATATCTATTTTGTAAAACAACCTCAAAGAAAGTGGACCTGGATGAGCCCGGACCAGAAATGAAATAGATTGCATCATTTAATCCATCAAAAGGATCGTAAAAAATGTATCAGTTCTTAATTCATTTAATACCGGAAGCGACCACCGATTTGTAAAAGCTAAAGTAGAAATAGAAAAAGCCAAGAACATATACAAGAAAAAGAAATCTAAACAAAATAAATAAATATGTTCGTAAAGAAAAGAAAGATGAATATTGCAACGATCTGGAGAAAAAACTGAAAGAGGTCAATGAATTTTGCAAAAAATTGACCGAAAAACTTAAAGAAACCAGCTAAAATAGCAAAAAATATCCATAGATAAAGGAGAAAACTATCCCAAGAAACAAAACAAAGGATAGAAAAAAGAAGACGGCTATATAGAGAAAACAGAGTACAGCAGAATACCGGGAAGTCAGAAAAGAGACAAGAAGAATGATACGTAAAGATATAGACACAAATTACGAACTAGAAATAGAAAATAACAAAAACATTAGACGCTTAAGAAAAACTGAAGGAAGAAGAGAAATATTGAGACAAAATCTTAAACATAACAAGAATTCTACAAAAGCTTATGTAACTACCAGATGCAACAACCTCCAGGAATACAGGAAATAAGAACAGTAATAAATGTTGGATCGGAAGATTTTCTGGAAATAATTGAAAAAGAAATAATACACGCTTTAAGTAAAATAAAAATAATAAAGCTCCGGGAAGTGACAAGACAATAACTGGGATGATTAAAGGAGTAGCAGACATAATCGTTCCTAAGCTGAAAATGCTTTTTAACAGATGCATAGAACAAGGAAACATGCCAGAAAATAGAACGATTCTGTTATCATAGTACTTTTTAAAAATAGAGCCCCAACTCTTTTGCAGAATTATAGACCGATCAGCCTATTACAACAAACTTTTAATTTAAAATTGTTCACAAGAGTAATTGCAAACAGGATAAATAAAAACCTTGAAATCTACCCAACCTGTAGAATAGGCGGAATTTCGTAAAGGGTTCAGTACTTGTGATCACCTTCTGAGTGTAAAAAATTTAATAGAGAAGAATTAGAATATAATTTGCCCTTAAATGTAGCCTTTAGTGGTTACCACAAGGCATCTGGCTCGGTCGAAGACTAGGTCATACTATACGTATTAGCGAGAGCCCTTATGAATCATAGATATGCAAACATAATAAAAACCATATACAAGAATGATAAAGTTCAATAAAAACCCATAACACGACGAGTTCTTTGAGATGCGGAGAGGAACAAGACAAGGTGATAAAATATCTCCGCAACTGTTTACCCTAGCATTAGAAGCAGTGTTTAAGAGGTTAAATTGAGAGAACCGAGGAATACACGTAAATGGAGAAACTAAGATTCGCCGACGACATAATCTTGTTCGCAGAAAATGGTCACTATTTGAAGTAAATGATAATAGAATTAGAAGAAGAATCAATAAAGGCAGGCCTAAAAATAAACAAAAATATAACCAAAACTCTGTGCCTAGAAGACCCAAAAATAGAAATAAATAAGGAGAAATTAGAAAACGCAAGAAACTATACATACTTAGAGCGATTCGAAGCATAGAAAACAAGGATACTGAAATCGAAAGATGAGTAAGGTTCATATGGGCAGCTTTCACAAAATTAAAGTAAAATTCTAACAAACAAAAAGATATCCTTACAATTGAGAACAATGTTATATGACCAGTGTATTCTGCCAGTAATAATATATTACGAATAAACTTGGATATTTACCAAATAAATGGCAAATAAATTTATAACATCTTAGGGAGCTACGGAAAGGAGGATGCTAAGTCTATCATTGTGAGAAAGAAAGAGAAACAAATATATAAGAAGTAAGAGCAAAGTAATAGACACAGTAGGCAAGGTCAAGTGGGACTATGCAGGATACATTGATCGGCTGGAAAACGAGACCGTGGACTGAAAGGCGATCGAAAGGAAGAGCGAAAACACGTTGGTATGATAATATTAAGAAGTGTGATTAACCTGGACTATTTGGACGCATTAAAGGTTAAACAAGAAGAAGAAGATTTATTGCTACAAGTGTTACTCTTTATGTCCGTTTATGGTGGTATATCAATTTGCTGATAATATTAAATTAATTGGAGTTGTAATCTGTCTCAGAATTTACTCTCTTTGCTGTTGTAAATTCTGCCAATTTTTTTGCTTGACATGATGTGGACCGTTCCTGGATTTTACTCACCTGATTTTTTTCGATTGTGTAACTTTTGTAACGTTTGATATGTGATACCTACATCTAATTTGTCTCTGATCAATTCAATTGTGAGCTCTCTTTAATTAGATGTTATGAGCATTTTAACGAGATCTGCGTTGAATTCGTAAACCGATCCATTCTTTCTTTTATTTGTTGGTAAAGTTTGTAAATTAAATTTTTTTCCATACCTCCATGTCAAATGCTTCTTCAGCATAAGTTATGAAATCTTCTTTTTTCTTTTGTAATGAGTTTGTTTTACAGTTCGTGTGACAATAGTAAATTGCTAATATTTCAGTGGATAATTTAAGTTTAATCTTGTGATCCTGTATATTTGTAGTGGGCAGTTTAATGATTTTAATATTTAAAAAAAATGGTTTTGGTTATTTGTTTTGTAGATCATTTGCAATTAAATGTCTTGAGGTCGTTGATCTTGATTGGTGTTTGGGTTGCGGATTTTTGCACCGCAATATAATTCTTCAAAGTTTTAGCTTTTATTCTCGGCTTTCATTTTTCTTTTACAGTTGTGTAAGCTGTTCTTGGACACAATTTTATTATTTTCTTGGCTTTTCATATTGTTTACGCTAAAAATCACTAACCTAATACCATGTTAGTCTATTAATCTGTCACTATAGCAATTATACTACTATAGTATGAATCCATAAAATCAAAATATTAAGAAGTTTTGTCAGCTTTGCTAGTTGTAATTCTTGGAATTCTTATGATGGTCGCATGACATTCTAAGAACCTTATGGTACACACTAAATCATTCAGTTTGTGCTCTTTGGTAGTTTAGTGTATTTGGGGCTATCCAACCTATATGCTGAACAAAAGCAAATTATTCGTGTGTTTATTTTACAGTTTTAAACTTGGTTTCAATGCATTGGAAACTTGTGGAGAGATTGGTATAGCATTGGAAGAAGAAGCAGAAAATTTGATTTTAATAATTTGCCTCGCGCTGGGACACTACGATGTACTTTGATAGAAAAGAATTTTTTGAATGATAAGGATTTAAAGCTGGTAGCTACCTAAAATCGGATTGTATTCCGCAGTTTTTGGAGTCTAGATAAGTCATTCTTACGATGTATTACTAAGCGCACGACTTTATTAGGCTTCTTCAACAAAGTACGTTGGTAATGAAAAAAGTATAGACGCACGAGAAAAAGGATAGAAATTATAGGTAGTAATATGTAAGAACGTTGTTAAATTTAAACACTTACTTCTTTAATAAATTATTAATATGATCGTTGGCGAGTCTTCAAATCCTTTTAAAAATTAAGAACACAATATCTATAATACTAAAAGTGTTCACTAGTTGCGTTCACTAAAAGTTCTACTTTAAGTAATTTGAAAATGTGAATTCTTAAAAATGAGATTGGTAAAATTTAATATTAAATATTGACTAATTAAGGGATTACATTTCAAAATCCATAAAAATATTAATTTTATTTGGATAAATTGGGAGACTCCTCTGTATTCTTCATTAAATTTGTATATTAGGGAAAGCGAAACAATCCCATTTTTAAGAGAAAATTCTTAATCATACCTGGAAAATCTTGAAATGTAACAAATAATTTGTAACTAAAATTATAATTAATGCTACTTATTGGTTTTAAGAATATTACTGCTAGCTGGGGGTCATAAAATGTGAATGTGAAAAGCTAAAAACTTTTTTATTATAAACATATACTTGTATATTTTTGTTTATAAATTACTTACTTACTTACTTACTCCTCGGCGCAACTTGTATATTTTTGTTTATAAATTACTTACTTACTTACTTACTCCTCGGCGCAACGGTTCGTAAGAGGCCATGGCTTCCCGAAATACTTTCTAGATCGTTATTTTACAAGATGCGGTTGTTACTCGCGACTCAACCTTTGGTATGAATACCAGAGGAGTGGTTTCTTGCTGATCACTCGTCTCCATTTTTGATCTCGGCTACGATTGTTCTCTACTATTTTCTGTTCATTACTTTCTGTTTCCATTGGGTAATTCTTACTGTTCTTAGATGTTTTTCCTGTCTTTCGGTTTGTTTTGCAGGGCTCTCATTCACTGACCTATATATCTTTCTTAATATTTTGCGTTCCCACGTGTCCAGCTGCTTTCACTCATTTTAGGTTAGAGACCACGATTCCGCCCTGAAAGTAACTACCGGTTTTATCACTGTCTTACATACTTTAATTTTATTTTTAATTGACAGCACTTTTGATGTGATTATATCCCTTAGTTCATATTAACATCTATTACCTGCCAAAATTCTTGTTTTCAGTTCTTCTTCTATATTATTTCCTTCATTAACTACAGAGCCTAAATATTTGAAATTTTTAACTCGTTTCCGTTTATTGTAATTTTTTTTATATCTGTTTACATTTTTTGTGCTTACCATATATTTTGTTTTTGATATGTTAATTTTCAGGCCTTGAGTGGTCCGCTGTTTCTACATATATTTAACGACGTCTTTCATTTCTTCTATTGTTTATGTCTTCTATTGTCCTACTTACTATATCAATGTCATCTGCATATGCTTGTATGTGACATTGTCTATTATAAATTGTGCGTCCCGGGTTAATTAGGACATTTCTTATTATTTTCTCTAAAGCGAAATTAAACAGTGTCGTGGGCATTGCATCCCCTTGTCTCAATCCATTATTTATAGTGAAATTCTCTGTCGATTGTCCTACTATTCCTGACCTTCCCTTCGCGTCAAGCAAACACATTTTTACTAATCTCATGAGTTTTCTAGAAATTCCGAACTCTTCCAACCCTTTGAGCAATTCTGACTCTGTCTAATTATGAATATCTGATCAGTAGTTGCTCTGCCTGCTCTGAAACTGCATTGGTATTCTTCCACTGTGTTTTACATTCAGCCATTTAATTTCTTTTCTATTAGCTTACTTATTGTTAGTATCTTACATCCAATATTAAGTAAGGTTATGACCCTATAGTTATTGCATACTATCTTATTCCCCTTTTTAAATATTGCCGTATTCCATTCTTGTGGGATTATTTCTTGTTTCCAGATATTTACTATTAAAGCGTGCATTGCTTATCTTACCGCTGTTCCTCCATATTTGAACATTTTCGCTGTTATACCGTCCTCGCCTGGTGCTTTTCAATTTTTTAATGTTTTTATAACTTGATTCAATTCTTCTGAATTCGTTTATTAAGTAAACTTTACGCTGCGTTGGGTTCAGTAATTTCTCAAAGAATTCTTTCCATCTCACAATTATTTCTTGCTTACCGCCCAGCAGCTTCCCTTTCTTACTCTTACAGAGTCCTATTCTTGGTTGGAAACCGGTTTTTTGGCTTTTTACCTCGTTGTAGAAACCCCTGATATTTCGCCTTCTTCCTGCTCCTTCCATTTCTTCCATGCTACGTTGGTCATGTTTTCTCTTTTTTCTCTGCATTTTAGATCGGTAGCTTTTTTTTGTTTTTAAAATTTTCCATTTTGTTGTACGTAGTGTTTCTTACACGGTAATTACCCGTTCGCATCTTCATTGCGCCGTTTTTTCTTTTATTTATTGTGGTCTCGGTCAATATTCTTTTTTATGTTTCTACAACTTTCTTCTATTTCTCCCTTACTCATTATCTATTTCTCTCCTGTTCGTTCTAGCATTTTAAATTTTCCTTGTACACTATTTGTATCTTTTTGCTAATTTCATGACATGCTCTAAGTTTCTCTAATGATCCGCATCACAGTCGGTCCTCCTATAACTTCTCACATCCAAAATATTGTTGGCATGTTATGTATCTATTATTACATAGTCTACTTGATTTCTCATTTTTTTATCCGGTGATATTCATGTTTCTTTATGTGCCGCTTTATGGACAAACCTTGTGCTAGTTACTATCATATTTCTCCCGCAAACAGTCTATCATTCGCATTCTATTATCATTAGTAATAAGGTACAGGCTATGGTTTCCTATAGTTGGTGCATATACCTTAACATTGTTGTTGCCTATTTCATCTATAACATTTTCTAGCTTTACATAAAACATTTTTTTAGCTTTGTCCTCGCTTTTCTCGGTCGGTGTATGTACATTAACCAGAGTTATGTTATAAAATGTTGTCTTAAGTTTTAAAAATGTCTAGTCTCTCATCTATTGGTATGAATTCTACTATAATATCCCTGTAATCTTGATGTATCATAAAGCCTACACAAATTTGCTCTTTTTGACCCCACTATAACATATTGTGTAGTTTTTTACATCTACCATACCGCTTTCTTTCCACCCCATTTATGGATGGCAAGAATATCTATTCTATGTTTTTTAATTTCTTTTAGTGAGTTCTATATTTTATCAGCAACCCCAAGGCTACGTACATTCTGCACACCAAGTATTGTGTCTTATTCTAGTATTTTTGTGTTTTCCAAAATCATTGCTCTTTTCCTCATCTTTACTAGCATTACTACTTACTCTTTAAATTTTTTTGTCTTCCTGTTTGTGTTATCTTTCTTAACTCTTCGGTAAGGCTCTCTTTGTCTGGGGATCTCTCACTGACCGCGCGTTTCTTGTCCCCATTATTTTTATATAATAGGTGTATAAATAAGTTCTCAGCTTTAGATTTCACAGGACGGAAATCACCGTTTACATGTAACGTATTAATCCGCCCTTTTGCGGTTTTAAAGCAATGACATTTGGTCTTTCGAAACATCATGCGATTTGGCGTTTGATGCACATAACCTCAATAATCAGCTGTGTTCACGATGGCAATCACAAAAGAGCATATTCGATTTTCTATCCACTTCGCGTTTCATCTTAAGAAAAACGCTGCTAAAGCCACCTAAATGATTTGTGCTGCATATGGTGAGAATGCTGTAAGTCATGCAACGTGCAAAAAATGTCACCAAAGATTTCGCGGAGGAGAGTTTAGTCTTGAAGATCAACCGCGCGCTGGACGCCCTCAAACATTTGACACGGATGAGCTGCAGACGCGTTAGGCTGGGAACTTCTCCCACATGCGGCGTATAGCCCAGACATGGCTCCTTCCGATTATCATTGATTCCGGTCGTTATCAGCATCACTTGGCTGATGCACACTTCAAAACAGAAGAAGTCCGAAAATGCATCGATAACTTTATCGTCTCGAAGCCGGTGAGCTTCTATCAACAGGGAATTCGCAAGCTACCCGAAAGATGGCAAAAGGTTATCGATGCCAACGGAGAATACTTTGATACTTAGCTTTTTTGTTTGTTTTTAAATAAAACTTTAATTTTGCAGAAAAAAGCTGAGAACTTATTTATACACCTATTATTTCCTCCAGTTTCTTTAAGTCTTTTATTTAATATGTCTTATTATTTACAATTAATTTATTAAATTTTAGTTGGGTTTTGTGACCCTCCTGTTTGCCCTGTTTTAGATGGGGTAATAACAATTTTCGTTCATATTGTATTTCGTAAAATCCTCAGGGATTCATATGCCAGTGTCTTTAAGTATTTTAGATTGCTTCATAATACTTATTTTATTTTTTCCCGTTGTTAATTTCACTAATATTGGTCTTTTCTTTGTAGGGTTATATTTCCCCAATCTTTTAACTTCGTCCATTTCTATTTTCGTATTAATTTCGATTTCTATTTTTTGAAATAGTGCCCTGATCCTTTTCTTCCTCTTCGTCTATGCCTTTTATTACTAAGTTTTTCTCTTAATTTCTTTCTCCAAAAATTCTATTTTTTATCTTGCTTTGTGGTGCATTTTTTCAGTTGTTTGTTTTGTTCCTTTATTATTTTCATTTCGGTCACAAAATGTTTCCAGTTTTTCATCTAACATTTGTAGCTTATTATTTATTGTAACTAACATGTCCTCAATTTTTCCCAGGTTTTCGTTGTTGTCCGCTATGATTATGTTTATAAATTTATTGGTTTACTTTGGTTTGGTCCACTGCACTTGTCTATCGCGTCTGACCGACCTTGCGCGTTCGCCGATATCGGCCGCAGTTGTATGCTCTGTATTATATATTACCGTTTTCTTACCTCAGTTTTCCTATTTATCGCTAATTTTTTCGTTTCACTTTATATCCAACCTTTGGCCTCTCCCTCTATTCACACCTGGTTTAATTAATTAATTAATTATTTTTAATAACTGTGTAATACACTATAATTCGATCAACCTAGTTGATAAATTGGCTGCATTAATTTTATTAAATACAATTTTTGTATTATTTACTTATAGAAACAACAATTTTTAAATTGAACTAAAATCATCTGCGGCTATTTCGCTTTAGGTAATAATAAAAATGTGCGTTTAAAAGGGAAGGGCCGTCCAGATAAATTCAAAAAATGAATAAACAATGAAACTAACATTGAAATTTAAGAAAAATTAAAGGTATTTATATGAAACTTAGCACAGTTAATGTAAATAGTATTTAAAAATATATTATTCAATGTGACCTCCAGCAGCAGCTGCAGACCAACCCAAATTCTCCTTGTCGATATGTGTCATTATCTCCATGATGGAGGCCACTAAACTGTCTTGGTCTTATGATATCTCTCACTGACCTGCGTCTCTACCACATTGCACACGTAGTAGTTAGGGCTGGAGGGTTAGTCAGCTGAAGTGGATTGTTTCTGGAACACGTGGCTGTCGGATCTGTCCAGGGCTTGACATGACAGCTGTCTGCAGCACGGTGATATAACTGTCGGAGTCATGTTCAGGACTTTCTCAAAGAAATGGAGCCCTTTGCTGTTTATAAATCTCAGAACTACCACAAGAATGTAAAACTGTGTATCCATGACGGTATGCACTTCAGAGGCATATTGTCACATCCAACGGTCATTTTGGCGATTTACCTTCAGCAATATTTGGGCCTTTAATTTCCTGTCCACTTCGTTTTTCTTAGTCAAGAGTTCCTCAGGACGAAAGACTTGTAATGCAGGTTCTGGGGCACTGCTAGACTGACTGTTGACCTTGCTACGCCCATTTATTTTGCCAGATCAGTCATGCGAAGATCCGTCTAGGATCTTTATCGATCTTCTCTTTCAATTTGTGGATAAATTCATCATTTCTCTTGCGATCGGGCCGCTTGCTGTGAGTTGCGCTGTCAGCAGTTAGTTCCCCCTAGTTGTCAGATTTCCTGTACTTCTTAGCTAAGCCGTAAACCACGCAATAATTTCTGTCGGCGATTTTCCTGCGTGAAGGTATTCGAGTATAACAGATCGGCGGTCATATTTTCAGTCCATTTTGTGAACAATCTTAGGTTGGTGATTATGTGAAGCTAATTTGTTGTTAATTAATAGCGAATTACACATACGTATAAGACAGCTTTGGAGTTTCCCTGAAATACAATTAAAAAAAATTCCGCTTTACCTGGACGATCCTGTAAAATGTCACATATAGACTTGATAGGAAATAAATTAAAATTTCAAGGTAGTTTTAAATGCATCGGTTTTAAAAGTTATCGAGTTACTGCTAAACGGTTTATAATACTAATAAAAAGGTGTGAGAGAAGGTTTAAAATTCAAGGTAAGAAGGTATTTGGCAATAAAGAAAAACTAAAAAAACTCATTTTTTAATGAGTAGTTAGATATTAGAAATAAAACTAAGGTATTTGGCCCCAAGAAAAAAAAGCACGTTACAAATTTAGAAAAATGGCAGCCGCAACTAGAATTTTGAAGTGAGTAAGAAATGATGATCTATCGGATGTATTATTTTATTAATTTTTTGATAATAGACAAAAAGCTTTCAATACTAAAAATTAGAAATCATGGAGCGCAAAAAAAACAGCCAGTTTACACGAGCTTTTAGACAAATTAGGTGTAAAAAACAAAAATTCAAAAAGAAAAATGTAAGAAGTGGTTATGTGGCAAAATATTTTTGCATAGAATCTTAGTGTTAAGCTAAAATAAGTTTTAGCATATACAATAGTGTTGCTAAAACGCGAATATATAAATGGTTTAATAGTTTTTCGCTAGAACATTTTTTTGGTATCCAAACAATTCTTTGTCTATTGATAGTTTGCTTGGCATCGTAATTATTTGCTATTAACTTGATTTTTCAAATAGTTTCCCAAAAGAAACGCAGAATTTAAATTACGTGCCATTTGTTCTGCAAGGTTTGCAGCGCTTTGCTTGGTGACATTTTTCAGTAAATACATCGAGGTTAGTCAGTACACATGGAGCGCTACTCGACGGAGGAATGAGTAACGATTGTTAAAACTCAGTACAACCATGGAGGATGTTTGGCCGAGATTATACGCAAATTCCGCGATATTTTCGGAAGCAGAAACGCACAAAATAAAACAACTGTAAAAAGACCAATTAAAAAAGTTAAACAAACGAGTTCGGTTGCACATAACAAAAAAAGGCCGACTTCGAACCGGCCGTTCAGCTGAAAACTTTGCCACTTCAAACAATAGTGTGACCAGAAACCTCGGTGAGGCGACGGTTACAGTAACTGAACATTTGAAAGAATGCCATGCAGCAGAAATTAAGGAAAGATCCACTGAAGATTCGCTTAATCCGGAAACTAAAGCTAGACGACCATTTCAAATGTCGGACATTTATCGATTTGGGTGCTAAAGAATCACGATATTGACGGAAATTTTGATAAGAAAATAATCTTTAGTGGCGAGGCTTATTTTTATCTTAATGGGTATGTCAAGAAGTAAAATTGTCGGTTTGGGGCATAGAAAATTCTGGAGTCATTTAAGAATGCCCTATGCATACACAAAAAATAACTCATTGTTGTGGATTTTATATTGCTGGAGTGATTGGCCGTTCTTTTTTAAAAACGAGGCCGAAAATGTAGTGATTATCAATGGTGAACGTTATCGTGAGATGATAGTGGATTTTTTATAGCTTTATTTGGACGGCATGGATTTGGATGACTTGTAGTTTCAGCAGGACGGCACCATCTGTCATACGATCCGTGTAACAATCCAATTGTTGGAGCAAAAATTTAGTGGGCGAGTTATCTCCCAAAACAGAGAAGTGAATTGATTACCAACATTTTGTGACCTCACACCGTGCAATTATTCCTCTAGGGATTCGTGAAGGTTAAAGTTTATGCTACGAATATAAGAACGATTTCTTAATTAGAAGCAAAAACTTGAAGTTATCGACAACATTGAGCCACAGTTATACAAAAAAATGATCGAGAATTTGAGAGCCAAATGTTTACTCTTTCTAATGAAATGTCCGAACTGAAACAAATGATGAAAAGCCTTATGGAACAAATATCAACAATGTTAAACATACTAACAACTCTCGTCACAAAATTATCATAATGGCTCAATTTCTTAAGGTCGCACTCTGGAACGCAAATGGCCTACAACAACATGGACCCGAAATTACAACATTTATTCAACAACACCATATCGATGTCATGCTAATCTCCGAAACACATTATACTGCACGAAGCTATTTAAAAATACACAATTACTCCATATATGTCACACCACACCCTGATGGAACTGCACATGCAGGAACTGCCATTATTATAAGATCTTCGCTAAAACATCATGAAGTAAATAAATACCCTGAACCACACCTCCAAGCCACCACTATCGTAATTGAAGATTGGCTAGGACCGATAACTCTGTCAGCGGTTTATTGCCCCCCGAGACACGCAAACAAACAAGATCAGTACAGCCACTACTTAAATACCCTTGGACATCGCTTCATTGCTGGGGGGAGATTTTAATGCGAAGAATATATACTGGGGTGCAAGAGTGACAACTACGAAGGGAAGAGAACTGTTGAAAGCCATAAACGCAAACAACCTAAGCCCTCTCACTACTGGCAAACCAACCTACTGGCCCTCTGACCCAGACAAACTGCCAGACCTCCTGGATTTCTGCATTGTTAAAAATATAAGTATGAATTACCTTCAAGCTAAAACTTGCTTGGACCTATCGTCTGACCATTCACCTGGTCTCATCACCCTTGGTACACAAGTACTGCATATAGAAAAACCACCGTCACTTCTCAACAAAAAGACCGACTGGAACTATTTTAAAACTAGAGTCAATGAAGCATTGCAACTAGACGTACCATTACAAACAGAAGAAAATCTCAGAGACGCAGTCGAACATATTACTCAAACTATACAGGGATCTGCCTGGGAAGCTACACCGAGTGAGCTAGAAACAAAACCAATCATCGACTGTCCAGTTCTAGTCAAAAAGAAAGTTGCCGAAAAAAGGAGACTGAGACGCCACTAGAGCGCCGATTGATAAACAAAATCTAAACAGGGCTGCAACTGAACTCAACCAATTACTAAAAAACTTAAAAAACCAAGCAATACAACATTATCTGGAGAGTTTATCTCCCACTGAAGCGTCCGAATACTCGCTGTGGAAAGCCACTAGGAAATTGAAAAAAAGGTCTATACAGCACATTCCACTTCTCCGTAAAGTAGATGGAACATGGGCAAGAACTACTTCAGATAAAGCCCTCACATTTGCCAGTCACCTAGAAAAAGTTTTTGTACCTTACCCAGCCGAAATTACACCAGAAGAAGAAAACCAAATCCACCAATTTCTAGTGGCGCCATTTCAAATGAGTCTTCCATGTAAACCTTTTAGTAAAAAGGAAGTAACAACGGTAATTCAAAACTTAAAAAACAACAAAGCACCAGGCTATGACCTGATAACAGGCAAGGTCCTTAAAGAGTAACCAGAAAAAGGCATTACACTACTTACCAAGATCTTCAACGCAGTTCTCAGACTAGGGTATTTTCCTGAGCAGTGGAAGGTTGCCACCATAATCCTTATCCCAAAACCCGGAAAACCACCAGAAGAGGTCGCTTCATACAGGCCAATAAGTCTACTGCCTCTTCTCTCCAAAGAGTTTGAGAAACTATTTCTGATCAGACTTCAACCAATACTTAAGAACAACAATTTATTGCCTCTACACCAGTTTGGCTTCCGCGAACAATACGGTACATCGAGCAGGTCCACAGGATAGTAGAACTAATAAATAAAGCTCTTGAAGGCAAAAGCTACCGCTCCGCAGTGTTTCTAGACGTCAGCCAGGCCTTTAATAAGGTCTGGCACGAAGGATTACTTTTAAATTAAAAATATTTTTCCCGCTGACCTGTATCAAGTGATCAAGTCATATTTACTTAACAGATACTATACCGTTAAACTCAAGGAGACTCCACCAGACTGTACAACATAAACTCCGGTGTCCCACAGGGCAGTGTTCTTGGCCTTTTGCTATATCTGTTGTACACGGCAGACATTCCGACTACCGGGTCAACAACAATAGCTACATATGCGGATGACACCGCCATCTTATCGACACACCCTGACTCTCAAACAGCTTCACACAGATTACAAATCCACCTTGAAAAGGAACAAGACTGGCTAAAGAAATGGCGCATCAGAGCAAACGAGTCAAAATCCGCTCACGTTACGTTTACGCTGAAACGTGAAACATGCCCACCAGTTAGTTTAAACGGACAACAGATCCCACAACAAGAAACGGTCAAATACCTTGGTATTCACCTCAATCGACGTCTCACGTGGAAACAACATGTCTGGGCAAAGAGAAAACAACTGGGGTTGAAATACAGATCCATGTACTGGCTATTAGGTCGAAGATCAAAGTTATCGACAAGCAATATTGAGACCAGTGTGGACATATGGCCTACAACTTTGGGGCGCTGCAGCTAACTCCACAATCGATATTATCAGACGGTTTCAGGCTAAAGTGCTAAGAGCAATTATTGACGCACCCTGGTATGTGCCTAATGAGGTGATAAGACGCGATCTCCAAATAAGTTCGGTCAACGAGTTAATTACAAAAGTGAGTGCCACCTATCGCGATAAACTCGGTGCACATCCAAATGAATTAGCAAGTAACTTAATAAACAATAATGGTGAAGTGCGGAGGTTAAAAAGATTTAAACCCTCGGACCTACCCAACAGATTTGAATAGTTTAATCCGCTGACTTTCATATAACATACAACAATATTAATATTGTGAACTTAGTTTTAGGTTAGTATAGTTAATAGTCAAGAATACCTAGCTATTCTAGGAATGTTATAAAGGGAAATTGCTATTGTAGGGAAGATCTCACAAGTCATTTAGATAATCATATTAATTACTGAATGCCTCATTTATTTGGCAGATTGTAAACTAAATAACTCAATAAAAAAAATGTTTACTCTTTAAAATAATGTCATAATTTTTCTGAATAATAAATAAATAAAATCATTTTTCTAAAATAAATCCTGTGTTTTGTTTGGGGTACCCTTTGTAATTAATTAGAATATTTTTTAAATTTATTGACTTTTACAGTAAAGATATTTTATTATTATTTCTAGTATAAATATATTTAAAAGTAAATGTTTTAAATTGAAAAACAATCTAGCAACTAGAGATAGCATAAGTAACATTAGCCATTTGAATATTTACAAGGTTATTGAAAAATTCAACAGATTCGCAGAACACCTTGCTAGTGTATTTTCCACTCCTGAGATCCTCAACGGTGATGAAGATGATGACGAACTACAAACATTCCTAAACGCCCCTTGTCAAATGTCTCTACCACCCAAGCCCCTTTCTCCAGCAGAAATCAAAAAAGAAATAAGTCTGTTAAATCCTCACAAAGCTTCTGGATATGATCTCATTACAGGCGAATTACTTAAAAACTGTCCTAGAAAAGCCATTGTGTTACTCACAATCATATATAACAGCATGTTGTGACTGTGCCACTATCCAGTACTATGGAAGTATGCAGCAATAATCATGATATAGAAATCAGGAAAACCTCTAACTGATGTCAATTCATATAGGCCAATAAGCCTCTTTCCCGTAATGTCAAAAATTTTCGAAAAACTTATTTTCGCTAGAATTGCAGACGTAACGAATATCGATACCTTAATTCCTAACCATCAATTCGGTTTCAGACCCAACCACTCCATTATCCAACAGCGTCACACAATCGTTAATAAAATTAAAGAAAGTTTAGAAGCAAACCAAATGTGTACATCAGTATTTTTAGATGTAAAACAAGCGTTTGACAGGGTGTGGTATAAGGGTTTACTCTTCAAACTAAAAAAAACAACTACTAAATCAATTATACCTCATCCTTAAGTCATACATGTCCAACCGTTACTGCCAAGTTAAATTCGAAGACTCCTTATCTGAATATCAGCTTATCAAATCTGGTGTACCCCAAGAAAGTGTGCTGGGAGCTTTCTTATACCTACTATTTAACGCTGATACACCAACCAGCGAGATACACTACTGGCAACGTTCGCTGATGATACAGCCATTCTTTCTACAGATCTCGATCTGATAAGAGCAACTCCAAAATTGGCTTACGCATTGGAAAATTAATATAAACGTCGATAAGTCATGTCAAATCACGTTCTCAACACGAAGAGCCAAATGTCCCCAACTTACTTTAAATAACACCCCATTCTTGTTAAAAAAGAAGTTAAATACCTCGGATTGCATCTCGACAAAAAACTAACCTGGAAACCACACGTCTTGGTTAATAAATCGTAGATCTCAACTTTCACTAGAGAACAAACTTATCATATACAAGACAATACTCAAGCCTATTGGACATATGGTGTCGAATTATGGGCTGTAGCAAACCATCTAATACTAAAATTTTGCAAACCTTCCAATCCAAAACCCTCAGAATGCTGATAGGTGCACCTTGGTACGTTTCCAACAACACGATATACGAAGACCTCAAAATAACGTTTATAAAAGACGTCATCAGTGCTTACTCTAATAAACATAAAGATCAAAGCATAAAACACAGCAACAAGCTAATCAGTGAACTGTTCAAACGACCAATGGAAAATAGAAGACTTAAAAGAACGAGGCCAGAAGACCTAGCTAGGTGAATCCAGAAAGCCGTGAATGGATGGCCTCTGACTCAAGCGAACTAATTTGAATACATTTACTTATTACTGTATTAAGTAGATTGTAAATTTGCATTAATCAAATAAAAAAATAGCTAATTTTGTAACTTTATGAAGTACAAATGACAGTTAAATAAACTTGTGTACAAAATCCATATCAGAGATTTTTCAATATAATTTTATAATCATAAGGTTGGCAGTTTGGGGGTAATAACATTTAAATATTCTAATATTTTAAGATTAATTTATCTTCTGGTTTATTCATTTACTAATGAGGTACTTCTAGGAAAATAGCCTTATTTTAGTTCATTGCAGATTAGAAATTTAAGATATAGACTTCGAGTTGGAGAAGTCCAGTAACGTCTCGAACTTGCTAATCCGTTTTAACGAGAGACAAATAAAGTATAGTCCCAACTTATGTTTGGATAATTGTATTGCTGATAATGTATTTCAATTACGATTCCATAGTCGGCAGATATACATTAATATGCAGTTAGGACTTTTCATGACCATTTAAATTTAAATTTAAATTTAATGTAATGTCGTCCTTCCGAAATTATTCTATAGTAGAATTAAGTAATTTCTACGTTATAAAATGATTTAGAAAATCGATATAAGTATATTTGAATGAATTTACTTAATATTACATTTCAATTTTATATGTTATTTAAAATTTGTTAGTACTGAGCAGTTATTAGCTTTATTGGTAGATGAGCTACAATTGCATGCACGTATGTAATGTTGTATAACTCAACAGTATACAATGAATGTTTTCTTTGCAGAAATCGTTATTCGATAAGTTCCAATTTTGCTAAATATTAATGTGCAAATTGAAATGTATGGTTATCTAAATGTATATATTTAATTCATACATACATTATAACTTGTAACTTTTATTATGTAACTTTACTAATAACATATTCGTAAATTGTTGATTTATTGGATTTTGTGAGCACATTAGCTAAGACACTAATCGTTGCATTTCAATTCTTCTGTTACGGTTTTGACTCGATGGATTATTTCGTTCTACACAAAACACGATATGTAAACTGTAGTTCTTAAGGTAGTTAAAGTTGTTGTTAGTATATCAATATTCGTTTTAGAATGACTTTATAGACGAGCAATTTACTTTTCAAAGAAAGTTGAGATTTTCTCCCAATCAGCTACAGTAGTTTGGTAAATGTTAAGCCCATTTGCTGGCTAAATGCATTCCGAAATAATTTGCCGTTTCAGATTGCGATGTTATTCAGTTTTACAGGAGAGTGATATTGGCTCTTCGCAGTGTCAATGTAACACGTGTCGATTTTGTTTAATTGGCTTTGATACACCATGTCTTTAGCAATTTTTCTAGACTGTTAAGATGAGCTTGTAAGAAAGACCGAGAGACATTAATAAACGTGGTCGAACAGTACTCTTTCCTCTTAAATGTTTGGTTAGTTTTTTTACAACTCTGTGTATTTGTTCTATTGTGAAATGTTTTTCCTGAACTTGAACCCAAACCTGTAATCAGGTATTTCTTGAGATTCTTCTAAAAACTTACTTGTTTAATTAAGAGCTTTTAAGAAGAGTTTAGAATAAAACAGACAACATACTAATAGAACGATAGAACGAAAGTTCTTCTATAACTTTGCCCTCTTTGTATATCATAATTAGCTGTGTTACATTCCACTGAGCTGGAAAATATACCACTCTCAAAACAGTATTATATATAGTTATAATTAGTTTTAATCCCTAAACGTAAGTTCGTTCTTGTAATAAAGTCAGGTCTTGGAACCTTTTGAGGCTTTAGATTATGTATGATCGAATCTATTCCACTAATCTTATTTTTCAGTAGGTAGAGAGATTTGGCGTGGGACGTCTAATTGTTGGATTTCTGTTTCTTCAGGAGGCGCTAGTTTCAATGGGCGTAGTTGAAATACGTTAGTTAGATGTAAAGCAAAAGTCTGGTTTTTTTTCGTATCTTTGGTCCAATTACTGTTATCATTTCTGATAGAAGGTCTTATAGTTTGAGGATGTTTTAGTTGCTTAGTAGACTTTTGCAGAGAGTGGTTTCTGTGAAGGAAATATTTTCTAAGAGTGTCTGCATTACTTTGTTTTTTATATCTGGTATTTGCTATATTTGTTTTTGTTTTGTAGCAATGGTTTTTTTCAAAACCCACAGAGCATTTCCTTAGTTCTTTCGTGAACTAGATTTTCCATTCGACATCTTTATTATATACGCTAGGTGGTTTATCTTGATACAGAATTTGTGAATTTAAGGGAACTATGTAACAGGCGTATGATCAGATAATAGATCAAGAGATGGTATCGCCTTGAAGTAGTTTTGTGCGATACCCTTTATGACATAAAAATTAAATAGATCTGGTATGTTACGCCTGTCTGACGACCAATATTTAGATTGCTCTTCGGATGTATAACCGTAGTTGTTTTCATTTATATATTTTAATAGCTCTCTCCCTGAGTGTTATCCTCAAGCTCCAATGTTGGTATTTTAAATTATAGTCACCACCGGTCACACAGCGATGTTCTAGCGTTTTGAAGAAATGGTTGAACTCATCTTGTCTTACTGAATGTCGAGGAGGACAATAGACAGCTGAAAGTGTAACTGGATCTAGTTGATTTTTAATCACTACGGAATTTCAATATGTCATCTTAAGTATTTGAATTAGTTAGCTAGTGACTAACGATGTTAATGGTTTGTAGCATTATCTTCATATTTTCAGCTAGCTCAAGAATAATTTTCTTAGTTGGCAAAAGTGAATGTTGTATGTTGTACAGATACAGTTATTTGAGTGGTTAATTATGTAATATGATGGAGCTGGCCCTAAATTTGTTTCTTGTGTGAAATTAATTATTGGGTTTATTAGAGCTCTGCTTTCTTTAGGCCGTTGCGACGGAAATTGAAGGTTCCGACTTGGTAAAATTTACAGCTTTTATAAGTCGCTGAATAAGCTTCGCTGAAAAGTCTATATTTGCTTGAATTTTGGATTTGGCACAACTTTTCATAGAACTTTCGTTTTTAACGCACCTTGGTTGTTGTGTACAGTGTGTCTTGGTGTGTCCATATCTTTGCACTGTGGCACTTTCTTTTCTTCATGGGGCGGTTTTATGATTACTTTGGCTAGTTGTAAGTGTTTGACTTCGTATATTTTCTTACTGAATTCGCTAGAATTAACAAGGAACATAGATAAAGGCTCTTAGAAGTTCAATGTTTTACATTGTATATGTTCACAACTTTGCGACCAAGAACTTCTATTTCTTCCTTTAATTTCTTAGAGCAGTAGATATTTTTAATCAATACTCTAAAATTGTGTTCTTCTTTTAATTGATACATATGGAATTATATTTTAAGTCCTTTTGTCTATCTACTAGGGTTTAATAGATGTCTGCACTTGACAATAATATTTTAATTTGATTTTTTCAAATTATTCTAAGAGTGTAACTGTCCTTATAATTTTATCTAGTTCATCTATCCGAGATTTGGTATTTAAAAAATTAGTAATAAAAATTGGCGGTGCTATGGTTGCTTTTCTAGTTACAGATTGTTCAGCATCCATAAAGCTTAGTTGGGTTCACAAACAGGTAGAGTTTTGAAATTTATTAGTAATATTGAATTTTGGTCTGTTTTTCTTAGATATTTTTGGTGTTACAAAGTTACTTTAATTTTCAGAAATATTTTCGTTTTGATTGCAAACTGATTGTGCGTGTCACTATTGTGGAACCGAATTGCAAATCAGCCGACCCGTGTGCGGAGGACGTAACTCTTCGAATTCGTGCTTTCAATTTTCTGATGGTCTCGCAATACCTTGCAGAGTTTATGGTGGTGCCTTTAGATATAAATTCTAAATCCACCATACTTTGAACATCCCAGAACACTGTGTCTTGAACTTTTTTGACGGCGGTGATCCTTTGTGGCGGAACTCCATTGATGCTCTCTTGTTTTCGGGGTCAAAATGGTGAAACTAGCTTTCATCACCTGTCACAATGTTGTTAAGAAACTCATCACCCTCATGCTTAAAATGCAATTGAAATTGTTGCCAGATGTCCAATCTCCTCTGTTTCATGCCAGGAGTGAGCATTTGAAGCAGCCACCGTGCACACAGTTTTCTGTACTGCAATTCTGCAATCACGGCCTGTACACGCTCTCGTGATATGCCGCACTTATTTGAAAGATGTGTCTGTGTTATCCGACAATTTTCTCTGATGAGTTCATCAACCCGATTCCGATGAGTCTCGTCGGTTGTCGTACGCGGTCGTCTACGCCGAGCTCTGTAACAGTCGTTGAGGTTAGCACCACCGTTTCTTTCATTACGAGCACGAACAACCCAACGTCGCACATTACTGATGTCGATACCATCACCACCATACACAGCTTTTATTCTTCTATGGATTTCAATTGGAAGCAGGTTTTCTGCGTTTAGAAACTCGATTACAGCACGCTATTTCTCACGCACGGACAAAGTTACGTTACACACCGCCATGTTACACGCTACAATTCGGAGCTCTCTAGTGCCAGAGGGTTGCAACTTGCGTCACTGAAGCGGAAAAGTCGACTGAGTAATACGCATGACATGTAATACCTCAACCAATATTAAGAACAGAATAAAAAATTTGGAGGCATTACTTTCCAGTACGCCCCGTACCATTTTGCTGTAGGAATAATATTACTGTTATTTATAATTTTATCTGTTTTATTGTTTTTCGATAAACACATTTAACTTCTCTGACTATTTCTGAAACTATTCCCACTATTTATCTTGCGAAGATTTAAAAGTAAATCAACTTCTTCTTTTATTTCTCTTTAAGTCTCATTTCGTACGATTTTTATGTACGCTGTACATTAAATTTTTATAAAAAATCTCTCAAAAATATTCTAAGCACTATTTATAGCTGAAAAGCTAATTACTAAGAACCAGTCCAAATTAATAAGCTCTAGTACAAATATGTTACGTGGATTTTTGATATGCCTCTATCTGACTGAAACTGGTTGTATCAGGTTAGAGTCAAAAAATAAATATAAGTAAATAACCTTACGGTCCGAGCTAAAAGATGTGATTAAGTTTGTAAAGCACTCACCGCCATTATGAAAAATGTTATCAGTGCAAATATTACTGCAATATCTAGCCTTATCTGTCATAGCAGGTTTTAGCCCAAAAGTCGCCATCACTCATTTGAACTTCAAAACTTGGCTTTTATACTTGTTCAAGTTAAAATCACTTGAGATAAATAACTTATTACTGATTTAATGTGCAATTAGTAGGGGACAAAAAAATTTAATAACAAATTTACGAAAGTTACGTTAGGAGTTCTATATAAACTTACTAAAATGCTGTCCCTATTCTTCAGATGTCAGCAAATACTTCAAAATGTGCCGACACAGCTATGTTAAAAGTTTTTTTCCCCCGCCCCCAGTGGAAACTGTTGGTACTATACACTTGATTGGCTGTATTATTTAAAAACCTGTTCATTTAATTATATTTACATTCTAAGCTTCTAATATTGGAATTTATTGTATATACTTTTTCGAGTGGAAGTTATAACTTTAAAATAACTTTCGAGTTAAATCTAGCTCTGCTGGTGCAAAGATGTGTTTAGCATTTTTGAGCTAAGCGCGGATTATCTAGTAACAGATTAGTGTTATCTACAGCCGCAGGAAGTGGGTTTATACGCATATTTATTTATTTGCTTAACTAATACGTCAAGAGACCATTAAAACATATTATTACAGCTAGCTTTGGCTATGCTAATTGTAAGATGTAACTTTTAATCATGTCCTTTGATTATCTATACAAGTAATATCAACTTTGAAGATACTCAAATGGATAAGATTATTGCAGTTTATATACAACCAAATAAAAAAGTTCTACCCATAAAGAAAATATCATCAGTCAACATATTGGATATCTGTTTATTCAAAGAATAACAAAGTACCAATAACACAAACCGTACCAATGTAACTTGAATTGGATCACTTTCTTATGATATTCACATTTAATAGAATTATTTCTAATCAACACAATTTTTCAAAATTAATTTGTGGCTACGTAGAATAAATTAAATAAAACGATATTATTTCTTATTTTAATCAAATCAAACGAAGAAATTGATGTTAAAATTGAGAAATTTAACTCGGCTGTATTCTTGGGTTTTAACCCAAGTCACTACCATCTAGATTACACCTAAAACAAACTACAGTAATCCACCTGCTTATCATATATCAATCTTATTACAAACAAAATTAGATCAAGATGCATTTGGCAAAGATCAAGAGACCCGTTAATCAAATCAGAACAAAACTATATGAACTGTGACAAAAATTTGTAATAAATAATTACAGAATTAATAGTTATAAGCTATATATCTTGGATTTCAGATTTTTACAATTAGAATCTAAATATATACTTCTTAACTGATAGTCTTGCAATACAGGGAGAAATGGACAAACTACATTGGAAGAATGGACAAGAAAAATCCTAAAACAAGCCTTAAAGTATAAACCATGAGAAAAAAGTGACGTAGGAAGACTTAGAAAAAGATGGAAGGAAACAGGAACAGGTTCACGACCTAATCCATGATAGACATGATGATGATGACCACAATTAGAATCAATAATAAAGTATACGCGCGAGATCCAGTAAAGTATAATATTTTTTATTCAGTTGGAAAGTACATTTATAACACAAAGTTCTGATAAAAAAGATATATTCACAAAAAGTTGCTACAAAACTAGTTAAAAATTTTCCAAAAAAATCGGATTAATTGTACTCTAATCATATACAGGTATTTATTAATAAGTCCCCATTTAAAAAATCACCTAAACATATTATTCCTAATAGTTATAAAAAATTTCCTTCAAAGTCCTCACTTTTATAACAATCATTTTCAACGCCTGTCTAACAATGGGATACTTTTCACCAACATGGAAATATGCTTACAGGGGCCTTTTTCTAAAACCTGGAAAAGAACATCCAGCCAAATAGTGTTGAATAAATCTTTTTCCTGTAATGTCTAAGTTATTTGAAAGATTATTCTCAAATGTCTCTCGTCATTCTTAAATAGAATCCATATAATTCCTAACTTTTAATATTTCTCATTTTCTTTCTCATGAAACATGTACCATCCCGTATCTCGGAACACATTGAAAATAGCTTTGGAAATAAACACGTAACATTTTTTCTTGATATCGCCAAATGTTTAATAGAGTTTGGACCAACACTTTATAAGATGTTAAAAGTCAGTATTTCACACTATCTTCTACACAGTACCATAATATTTACTGACAAACCATTTGTTTGCAACAAGAAAAAATTCTTCTCTTTTGTTAGAAAAAATCTCTTAGTGCTGAAGTTCTACAGTGCTCTATATTAAGTACTTTATTATTTATTATACTCGTTCATAATCTATCCAAACCAGTCAAATAAACTATATGTTACTGTCGTAAGACTATAGCATACTCAGAGTAACATTAATTTTTGGGTTCAACAAATGTTTCAATAATATCAATACTAGTAAATGTGAGGCAAGATATTCACCCTTTGTAAACTAGTAACACCATCAAACATTGTTAAAAAGAATCAGTTTTAAATGGGACCCTGGAGATGGTATTATAAAATACTTATGGCTTTACCTTAATAAAAAAAAACTTGGGTATCTCACATCAACAAGAATCTCATCAAGGCTAGAGGAGGATTGTGATGACGTGTCTCTAATAATAAAAAACTCCATTTAAACATGAATATAAATTATTGATTATCAATCAATTCTTAGTCCAATTATTAACCCTTTAAGTATGGGGAGTAGTTTATAACTCACAAATAAATAAACTTTAGTGTTTATAAAACAAAGTAGTTTGCACTCCTAATGCATCGTGGCTCGTATGCTTCTCAACTGCATCATGGAACAGATAAACCAAGTACGTAAGCTTTTATCAATAACACAACGAAAATTATTTTAGAAATAAATTAAAATGATTAAGCGCAAGAATTTGTCATTGGAACATCCAGACCAGACTCAAACCCCACGAAAATATATTCTTGTCTTCAAGTGAAAGCGAATAACTTACTAAAAACTGCAGTGTAACAATGGAATAAATTAAGTAAAAGAATTTAGTGTTAGTAAAGCGTCGGCTATTAATTAGTATTTGAAATACCAAACAAGGCCAAATGATCATGCAAAGCGAAAGTAAATGGTTTGGCTCAAAATTATTAAAAAAAAATCCCTTATTTTTATTTTAATAAATTAAAAATGTTTCAATTATCAATTGATGAGGTATGTATTTTTAAATTATTGTGAGCTTTTAATAACTAAACATGTTACTAATTGTATTTATTTTAATACCCCCAGATTAGGTAAGAAGTAGGATATCTAACGTTATATACAGCATACAAAGTAAAATTTTAACAAAAAATAAAGTAGTAACCACTACTTTAGTTGCAAACAATATTCCAGCACTTTGGTTTATGTTGTTATGCATTGTAATCTTATAAGACGCTTTGCCAAAAGTAATAATTCATTTTTATTATTGTAAATAATATAACTTTCGGTTCTCATAATTATAATTATAAGTAATGCTTGGAAATAATTTTTAAAAATAAAAACAAAATCCTAAGCGATCTGAATATTGGGCAAACGTTGTCTTGATAATTTAATATTGCCAAGTACATTATAACGATCATTCCACATAGTTTAGAAAATGTAAGGTTAAAATTTTTATTTGTAATTCCTTAATTTTTATTTGTAAGTTTATCTTGAGATACTAATAATTAGATTATTTTTTAAATAGATTGCTTTTTATTATTTTTAAATTTTATAAATTGAAAATATTGTATGGAAGTTACGTATCTTAGTATATTTTAAGTTATAGTTTTATAATTATGAAATGTGTTTAACTTTATTTGTTATTTATGATTATACATTAAAACTTTAAGGTTACTATATCGTTCGCCAATGCTTTGGTAATATTTTGCAACACTTTGTTTCTTTTTCCTCGTTTATGATTTTAACACTGTTAGATTAGACAAAAAGCTAGATGCTCGTATGTAACTGTGACAAAAAATGTAAAAGTTATTTTAATACCAAATAGGAAATAACAATTCAATAATGCGAATTTCCATTTGTGCATCTAAACGAAACAAAAATGTTCGCTTGTCATACCTACGGTAGATTAAGGTCGGTTATTTTTATTACTTATATTTGATTTGAGTTTCTATTTTGCACATAATGATTACCTATTCATCTATGGTACCCTGCTCTCAATGTATGTTTTAGGTGCGTCGGTGCAGTACCATACATAAAATAAATGCTTTACAAATTACTTTATTATTGAACATGTAACCACATTTCGGATACATATCACAGCATTCATTGGAAATCCAATAGCCCCAACAAAAAGGTTTTAATAAGTTAACAATATAATAGAAATTTCTTGCATTCAAAATGCACGTGATGGAAAATAAGAAAGCCACAGAACAGACAAAGCAATAAAACTGCTAAAAATTAGTAACTATCAATTACACAGCCGACTATGTTAAATAGATGAGCTATCGCAGTGGCGTCATGGTTAAGAGCCTTGCTCCGCTGTCCTCATAGTATTAAATTAGTTAAGTGCATGTTAGTAGACACAATAAGCCCTTGAAAAAAAGTCAAATAGATACGAAATTTTATTTGAAGATAACAAAATTGATATGAATGTATCCTATGGATAGGTTATCCGATAGACATCTGATTCTAGGATCCGGGTCCGTCGTGCTGTAGCCAAGATCTTCAGTCGCACGGTCTTGATATTATAATAAAAGTATTCATGAAAAATAAAGCAGAAGATATAAGGTAAACCATCGAAGAACATAGACATAAAGTACGAAATATATCCAATATAAGACAAAGCAGCTACCATTATTTTTCATTGCACCGGATAACGGCATCAATAACGAAAATTATAAAATAAAACACTTAATGAACACAAAAATTACAAATGAACCTCTTCATCCTAAAAAGCAAATATTACAATGCAAAATATGTCACGCTGTGTAAAATGTATAGGTGATCATTTAACTACTGATTGTTAACAGAAAAAAAGTAAAAATGTAAAATATGCAGACTGTGGAAAAAATTACCCAACCAACTGTAGAGGTGTTTTGTTCATAAGAAATTGCAAAGTAATAGATATCCTGAGTTAAGAAAATATCAAATAATTGCTATTTAAACGCGGCTACCCCACAAATTCCAATAGAAGCAACAAGAGTATCGTATGCCCAAAAAATAAGAGTAAATAATGAAACTGCAGCAAGGTACATCTGCACATCAAACAGATGATATTCATGAACATTCAAAAAGCACGACTTATGGAACAGATGAGCGCCATGCTTAATCTTTTAACCACAGTCATCTTAAAAATTGCATAATGGCTTAATATATGTTAAGATACGCCTATTGTATTAAAATCTAAAGTCCATAAAAATTCGTAATTATTGCATCTATAGTACATATCTATTTAATTTCAACTTGATAATTGGGAAGCTATTCCTATATTAGTAAAACGGAAAATTGATGAAAAGTGCAAACTTAGAACAATATGGCAATATTCAAGAGTACCAAATGATAAAAATAAATAAAGCAGTAGAAACAGAAAATAGACTTGAAAACACATAACATGAAGGAACAAGCAATTAAAGACTAACCACATTTTCTCTCAAGGAGATAACGGATTATTTGTTCTTGAGGCCAACAAAGAGACTTAAGCAATATATCAATCAATATATTCCACTATTAAATCTATCAAAATGAAACCTAGACAAAAAGCTAGCCAGACAATGTCAATTATGTAAAATAAGTATTTGCATCATGTGCAGCTGAAATCACCTCTGCAGAAGAGAACTATATCCATGAATACCTCGGCACATCTTTGCCATTATTAAAAACATGTAAGTAAACAAAATAAAAAAAAGTTACTCGAATATGGTTTAATAAAAGGAGGAATTTTGAAACAACTACCAGAAGCTAATGTGAAAATGGTCACATACATACTTAGTGCCAGATTAAAAACATAACTGTTTCCTGACTATTGGAAAGTTGCATAGATAGTACCAGTTCTAAAATCTGGAAAACCGTTGAAGCAGTCATCTCCTTACCTCTCTTACAAGATATAACACCAGAACACCAATTTAGATTTATAGAGCAACACGCTACCTGTACACCTGTACAAAATTAAATCTAATATATCTCACCCTCACTACAGTGTCTTACGATCATAACTGTCGAGCAGACATTTTTTCGAAAATCCGAAAGAAGAATGCATGTCACTTTTCCTATCAGTTCAGGAGTACCGCAGGGAAGGGCATTCGAAAAACGCTGTATCTAGTGTACACTTCTGATCTTCCAACTAATAATCTGATAGTAATTGCCATCTTTGCCAATGATACAGCTATTATAGCATCTGATAACAACTTGTTATTTATAACACCACTTAAATAAAATTGAAACCTGCCCCAAACATGGTGAATCAGAACGAATGCAACCGAATCAATACATGTGAGCTTTAGTTACATAAGGAAATTAGTCCTTCAGTTAACCGATAACTTACATGGAAAAACGTCTGTACCAAAAGGAAGCAACTGGGTACTAACTATTGCGGAACGTATTGATTAGTGGGTCGCTACTTCCAATTATTTTTAGAGGGTAAAGTACTTCTATATAAAGCAATATCAAAGGGACTTATGGGCGTGATAGTAAATCCAATTTTTCAGCGATTCTAATGAAAAGTACTAGATGCTGTTGTAAATTCTCTATGATATGTAACAAACGAGCTTATCCATCGTGGTTTGTAAGTACTATCACTATCGAAGAAATTACACAGTTTAGCATACGACATCGAGAAAGGTTGTTCCTTTACCCTAATGCGATGGTTGCGAACTTTCTATATGATGAAGAGGGAACACGTAGACTGAAGAAGTTTATAACTATAAATTTACCAATTTACTTAGACTTAATTTAAGCTTTAATTTCAGGCGGTTGAACCGCCGGGCACTACCAAATTCGTCTAATTACTATTTTATAGTTTTTTCCACTTTCTTCCGCTATTTATAATTGTACGAGGGTGAATCAAATATAAACGAGACTTATTTTTAAAAAATATTTTATTTGAACTTGAACCAAAAGAATAGCAGATTATTTTTCTACATAATCTCCTGATTTAGAAACACATTCTTCCCAACCTGTAGCTAATTTTGAAATGCCTTCCTCGTAGAATGAAGTTGGTCGCGTTTCCAGCCAATTGCGCACGTAGACCTCAATCTACTCATCACTGTCGAATCTATGCCCTCCCATGGCTTCCTTGAGAGGACCGAATAGATGATAGTCGCAGGATGATAGGTCAGGGCTATAGGGAGGGTGTTCAACTGTCTCCCAGCCCAATTTCTCCAATTTTTCTGATGCAATTTCTGCTCAGTTGTCAGATGGCGAGCCACCCACCTTGCGCACACCTTACGAAACCCTAGCTCCTCTGTGATGATCGAAAAAGTGCTGCCATAACTTATTCCAATCTCAGATGCAATCTCATCGATGGTCAGACGCCTGTCACCCTCAATAAATTGTTGAACGCGGACGATGTTTTCGTTGGTGATGCTGCTGCGAGGTCGACAATCATGGCTCTCATTTTCAACATTCTCACGGCCCTCCACGAACTTTTTGTGCCATGCGAACACTCTAGCTCGTCATAGTGTCTCTTCCTTGAACTGTGCAGTCAATCTCCTCAGGATTTCGGCCGGTTTTACACCTTCCGTGGCGAGAAATTTAATATTAATACGCTGCGCAATTGACGACGGCACATCCTGCTCAGGCATTGTCATGACGGGTACTGACAGGAACGAACGAAATCGTCCGCCTGCTTCCCCACTCCTGACATCCCTACCCAACACCTGACAAAGCGAGAACTCTCGCGCGTTAATATTGTGCGCCCGAAATCAAAAGTCTCGTTTATATTTGAATAACCCTCGTATTACGTAATAATTTAAGATAATAATATCATTGCTTCCTAGGCTTTGGTAACATTTTGCCCCCATTAAACCAATAGTAATGCGAGAACAATTTCGCATAGCTGCACGAATTGTGATTAAAAACATAATGTAATTATTATTACATCAAGATTAATATTATGAATTAATTATTAATATACTTTTTTTTTAAATTTTTGTTAGTATAAATTATTTTGAGTCGAGAACGAGCAGCCATACAGTGCTTAACCTGTCTAATATCGGTGCGATACGTTTGACCTTTAAGGCTATCTGCAGCAAATATTGTAAGTAAAATTTATTTTACTTACTATTAATATACAAATTTTTGTCAATGATTCAATAATGAATTATCAAATGCATAATAATGGCAAAACGGATCACTTCTCACCGCCTATTAACGACGTACAAAAACTGTATGGATGGATCACCCAAGACTTATTAACTAGCAACAAATTCTATTTACCACTAAACCTAGAAAAGAAACTAACTAGTGGCAAATCCTCCAGCAACAACACCCTAGAGGTAGAAGATAAAACACAACCAGATGCAACTACACCAAATGCAAAAATTCCACCAATCTACTTACCAAATTCCATAAATCACAATGCACTAGTTGAAGGCATAAAAAACAAAGCAACAGAAACTTTAACTATAATGTAATTACAATACAACTACATTAAGCATCAACCTAACAAAAGTAGAAAATTTTTCTAGCATTAACCAAATACTTCACAAAAAAACAATATACAATATCATCCCTACCAAAATCCTAACGGCAAACCAATAGATGTAGTTATTAAAAATGTTCCACTATCACTCACCGACGAAGAAATCAAAAAGGAACTAATCGGCCAAGTACCAATAATTAAAGTAAGACGTCTATACACCAAAGATAAAAAGCCTCTGCCAAGTTGTGCACTAGAACTAATCAACAACGAGTAAGAAAAACGGATATACTCGCTCAAATCAATATTTCACTATATAATTACAGTAGAGGATAGAAGAAAATCCAAAAACATTCCTCAGTGCCGTAGGTGTCAGCAGTACGGTCACATAAAAATCTACTGGAGTTTAAAACCACTATGCGTAAAATGCACAGGAAACCACTTACATACCGATTGTCAAAAGAAACTCAACGATCTATCAATCATAGCCCAAATTACTGCGGCTGTCCTCACCACATTGAGCTGCTAAAACAATGCAAAGAAACTCAACCAACAAACTTGCACGCAAACAACACGCAGCAGACCAACTCAAAAGTGGCCTATCCCAGAACAATACTCTTCATCAAACACACTTTCAATACTAAATAACCTTATCCAAACTCTACTCAACTTCATTACGTCATACCCTAGTCAAATTAAAACCTTCTTTATCAACACTCGCACTTTCGGATCACGGAGAGAACGTTCACGCATCCTTGCGGTTCGAAAGCAAAGCGAGAACTCACCAATGCTTATCAATGAATCATAATCGAAGGAAAGCGATACAAAACTTAACCATCCTCAATTGGTATGCTAATGGCATCGCCAACCAACGCTTACTATTTATTAGATTTCTAGTAAGATATGACGTAGATAGAGCTTGCATAACAGAAACACACCTGGAATAGGATATCAAATTCCGAATACCAGGCTATAACATGCACCGTAAAATCGAAACTCCAGAGTAGCAGCCGGTGGAGTAGCTATACTCATCAATAAAGAAATACGTGCATTCACTACTCCCCGAAATCCTCAATTTAAAGATCAAGGAATAGCAATTAAGGTCAAACTCGATGATCAAAGCAGAATTACAATAACCAGCGCCTACAGACAGTCTAAAATTAATATAGTCGAGGAAAACATTCTTAGAGTTCTTGACACGTCCGAACCAACACTAGTCCTTGGCGACCTAAATTTCTAAAATATCCTGTGAGGTTGTAGAACTTCAAACCCCGAATGCAACAAACTAGAAAATCTGGCCACAAATAATTCATTCCAAATCTTAGCACTTAATGACTACATCCATTTTCCGTTTCGGGCTGATCAACAGCCTGATATACTTGACATAGTCCTCCCGAAAAACTTCAATAAACAATTTTCCAAAGAGTCATAACCGAACTGAATTTGGACCACCTTCCTGTTTTGGTATCATTCATAAATGCATTAATCATCAAGCAACCCATTCCAAAACTAATCAATGGCAAAATAGACTGGAACATCTTCGAAGACTAGATGAATAGTAAACTTCACTGCTCAACAAGTTTTAAAACAAAAGAAAACATCGACCTAGCCATAAATCATCTCATCCCAACAATAGAGGAAAATGGTAGACTGATCATAGCTCTCCAAGATACGCCATTCACCTAATTAAAACAAAAAGTCAACTTCGACAAGAATGGCAAAGAACCAGGAACCCCAACTCAAAGATAGATTAAACACCATTACCGATCGAATCAAACTAGAGCTAGATATCTTAAGAATTAATGCATACCAAAAACACGTAACCAACTTTAACACAGGAGACTGGGGCTTGTGGAAGACCACAAGAAAAATACTGAATCAAAAAAAGGACTGCTCCCAATATTTTTCGAAATCAATGATATAACCTACACTTCAGACCTTGAAAAAGCAGCAGCCTTCGTCAGTCACTTTGAAAGCAACTTTAACCCTGAAATTACTTGTACGCCTGTTCACAAATTATAAATTATTAATGAAATAGAAAGAGACACCTATCGCAGACTTTATTTAACCAATCTCGCCTAACGAACTCACTAACATTATACAGAATCTCAGACAAAAAATCTTCCGACCATGAATTAATCACCAATAAAATTCTGAAACACCTTACAAAGAAGCTGCATGCATGAGACTGGGCTACTTTCTACAGACCTCAAAGCATGCACAGATCGCAATGTTCCCAAAACCGGGTAAAGACAAAAGAAACTAAACAGCTATAGATCCATTAGCCTACTGTAATCCATAAAAGTAATCCATAATCGATTGTTGAAGCACATTGAAAACCAAAATACAATACCAAAATATCAATGTGGCTTTAGGAAAGGCCACTCAGCGAGTTACCAGCTTCAAAGAATAAGTGAGCTCATCGAACGAGGCTTTAACAACAAACAATACACGGCAGCAATCTTCCTTAATATCGCGCAGGCATTCAACAAGGTATAGATAGAAGGCCTCAAGAAGAAAATTCTAGATATTAAATTTCCATCCATCCCAAAGCAATCATACATTCCTTCCTTGACAATAAAACATTTGCAATAAAAATCAAAACAACCCTGTCCGAAACCACTAAGATTCGAGCCGGAATCCCACAGGGTAGCATCTTAGGGCCGATCCTTTTTAACAGATACACGCCCGACCTGCCAGAGCTTGCTGCAACAATAGCAAACTTCGCAGATGACACCTCCAAGTAAGCCAATAACTTTAATGAAGCAATCACCAAATTACAAACCACAACAGACAAACTGCTAGCATGGTTTAGAACTTGAAACATCTGAATAAACCCTGACAAATGCCAAACCAAAAAAAAATCTTTACGCAAGAAGGATCAATAATCCCCCCAAATAGAATAAAACATATAGAAAACAATGAAATACCCTGGAACCCCAAGAACAGCGCTGTCTAATATCTGGAAATATACCTTGACCCTCGCCTAAGCTGGGGATATCACATAAATCAGAAGCTTGTCCAAATCTACATTAGACTAAGACAACTATACCCACTGATTAACCGCAAATCTACACTAAAAATTGAATGCGCAACACTACTTTACAAAACCGTAATTCGACCTCTTACCCTATATAGATCACCGATCTATATACTCAATACCTCAAACACCAACATACTAAAAATACAAAGCCTCCAAAACAAGATTCTAAGAATTATAGTCAACGCACCGTGGTACGTTGAAATACCTAGCTGTACGAAGAAGTCGGCATCTGACCCATTGATCAATATATCAAGAACTGTGCGGAAGAATTCATCTCAAACGCGAGAGCATGTAGTGGTGCGAAATCTTATGAACTCTTCAAAACAAACATTCACTTTAGGCTCAGACGAAAACTATCCCAGGTCCTAGTTCTAGTAAACCAAAAACATAATTAAACAAAATGTAAACTCGCTGCGTCTATTACTCTGTCGCACAATGTTATTAATATGTCACAAAACCTTTTACCTATGCCTTGTATAACAAATGATTGTTGATCTGACAAATAAATTATACTTAAAAAAAGTACAAATTATTTTAATAGAAAAATAAAGTTTTTGGGGTAAATTCGTTATTAGAAAATAATAATATTTATTTTTCATTTTTTTGATTGAAGTAGCTTGAGAATGCTGTCCAATTACATAAATAAAGTTGACATTTTGGTGTTTGATTTATGTTAGTTTATTTAATTAAATTTGTGTTTTTCAAAGCTCTTGTTTCCCGAAAATTTGAATGGTTCGTGGATTAGATTTTATTATTAAAATATATTTTGTTAATAAAATAAACAATGATACGCTACCACTATAAAACATAATTGTTCTGTGCAGTTAGAGTTTATAAAATATTTCATTATATAATATGTGAAAATTGTACGTGCAATTTTACCAAAAAGTGACAATCGCATTATTGATTTCAAATATTATTTTTTTGGTTCACATGTATAGTGTGCCGCCATCTGTAGATGAATAGGTAATATATTTGTAGTACGTATACCTTGAAATATGTAGCGTTTTATAGCATTAGATTAGTGCTAGACACAAAAAGATTGCTAGGTATTTAAAATATTCTTTAAATAGTAAAAATAGTTGTTTGTATATTTTTTATAAAATAGTAAAAGTATAAAATATATATCACCAGTCTGCCATCTCTATTTGAAAAGTCTATATAGTCAAAATTGTACGTATTAACCTGAGCTACACTGGAATAATTTGCTTAATGATCTGTTTGATCAATAGATTTCGCTTGTGTCCTAATGATACTCGTAACTTTGTATGTTCCTTGAACTCTAATTATTAATTAAGAAAAAGCGAACCTTAAGATAAATTACTTTGTAAGTAGAATGTTCAAAAAGAACATTCCGGTTTCACTTGTTAGAAATTTTTCGCAAAAAGTTTATCCTTAATTTTTAATGAGATCAATGATTGCAAGCAAACCTCCGTGTAACCTAAAACGTTTCGCTTAAAAACTTAATTGCGCCAAAAAACAAAACCAGAAATGTGCTGCGATTGGAGAATTAAGAGCAGCTATTTGTTTTAAAGCGCTAGAAAGTTGTTAATTAGAAACGTGGCGGAAGAGACATTGAACATCGAAAGCAGCTGCAAAAAGTCGCTAATTGCAATCTCAAAAAATTAATCCCAAGCTGTTTTCGAGGAACTAGGAACGGCGCAGCTTTTTAGCTGCGACTGAAGAAATAATAGTTGTTAGACGGCAATCATGTCAATATTATAGAAATGCTATCTAAATGTTTGTGTTCTATTTTAACATTCGCAACTGTAATTGCCTGGAGTATAAACGTATTTTGTGCTGTTTTAAAAATATTCATATTTTACAAATACCAGAATGTCTAAAAAATCTCGGCCTAACAATTAAAATAAATTTAATATAATCCTCTGAAACCAAAATACATTTTTTTCGGCGATGCTTCCTTATTATCGCATATCTGATTCTTATCTATGTTTGCAAAATACCTATCTTCTTGAATAGAAGAAAAACTTGGGTACAAGCGAGGAAAAGTTTTAGTTTTTTGAAAGAAATTTAGAAAATAAGAAGGATGTTCTGACAATTTGTAGTATAGATCTTTCAATTTTTCTTCAGAAAACCGGGTTTTTTACGAATATTTTTATTAAGCTTTGTTAAACCATACTAAAGGTAACAAATTAAAAAATGCGTTTAGCATCCTAAAAGATTGACTTCCAAACCTTTCCTGCGGATGGAACAGACAGAGCAGGATTTAGAATTTGCAAACCCCTACGCTGAATCGAGGGTGCGGGCTCCTTTATATCTGTTAGTTGATGCCGTAAAATATATATAAAGTTTTTCCAAAATGTTAAAAAAGCTTAAGATACTTAGACCGCACTCGACAGCAGCCTGCACTACAGGAATGAGTGAGTGCCCAGCGCAAGGTATCCACACTGCTAAATTATTTTCTGCTAATGCCAACTCTCGAAGGATATTGTACTTCCCGCTCATTGAATAAGCATTATCATAAGATTGACCACGGCGGTTCTTAATGTCTATGTTGTTCTCTTGCTCAAGCCTTGAAACATATATTTAGCTTTGTGGTCATGGTTGTGCATAAATGTTACAAATCTTATAACAGAGATGTGTTTCTCTAAATATTTGAAAATTCATGTAAGCTGATCGACAACTCGTTTGCCAATTAGTTGCACAATCGCAAATCATCGATGATATATAGTTTTCGTGGCCACTTCCACGGTTTTCATGGATTTTTATGTGATTGCTTAAAAAGTCGTCATACTCTGCTATAAACTTCAGTAGTTACCCTTTCTCGACGACACAAGTGTTTTATTTTTACCTCTTTTACTGAAAAAAACTATCACACTTATCAATCACCCGAGAACTTTTCGCCAGTATTCTGCTATATCTTCTGCTTGTCGTGTTAGTTTTTGATTAATGCGCCCTACTTCTTTAGAGCGCCTGCAAAATTTATTACAACATTCAGGTGGTTTTTTGAAGTTTTGTGTTCAACCAGACACGAAGCAGCATTTTTCCAATCACAATAACCACCAAAAGCAAACTGTGAGCGTGTTGGGAAAAAATTTTACATACATCGCAGTAGACATGTTCATTGGTAAGAGAAAAACAGAGCCATGAAGATATTATGATTTTACCGTTCTGTGTTTTTCAATCACAAAAATTTGCTTGAAGGATTTATAGTCAAACAGATCACCGTCACAATTTTGAACTGCTTTGGCGCCCATTTTTATGCAATAATCTATATTATTTGGTGTCACAAACCAATGTCATTTTTCAAGCAGACATTTTTATTTAAGGAAGATCCAAGAGAAACCGCTGGTGCTGGATTTTCTGACACCTGAAAAAATATGTAAAAATTATTAATATTTAGTTCAGAGGGAAAGAATAGAAAAACTGCTAAGTTTGGCAATCATTAACCTAAAGCTAAAATAAACGCAAACTAGGAAGTTTGTTTTTCTTTCTTTTGCACAACGAATTTTCCAAAAACAATTTGGTGTATTCTTGGGCAATAATAAACGTTATAACATTAAAATATTTTCTAGAAATTTGTATAAGTAATAAAAAAAAGTGATTTTAACCTAGACCCTTGATAACATTTATATATTATATATTTTGATCGGATCGGAACTTTTTGGTAGGGTTATTTATAAAAGTTTCGGCGCAGTCAAATATGATACCCAAAACTACAACACCTAGGAACTTAAAATTTGTTATGTTTATGGTGCAAGGAAGTACTCAAACCATCAGAAGTCATCAGAGCCACGGGGCTCAAAAATTTTGAAATCGATTCTAGGAAGTCCCGGTCATATTCAAGATCACCAGTAAATGCCATTTTTAGTCCCCACAATTTTTGTCAATTTTTTCTAAAACCCTTCGTTTTTGAGATATTTGAGTTGTTCTGAACTTTTTGTATTTTTTGGGAAATGGAGATGGATTACTATGGCAATTAGTCCTGGAAACGATAGAAGGTACAGGAAGGAAAAGATAAATAACATTCATTGCCTCAGTTGGAATTCGAATCCGGGTTCACTGCGTTCATAGTTAGCAACGCTAACAACCAGGTCACAGAAGACGACACTTTTATAATTATTTTTAATGAACTTACCACTTGGTCGTATTCAAAGTTCTGATGCTGACGCAAAGCTGGCAGGTCAACGTATATTGTTATTAGGTGTATAAATAAGTTCTCAGCTTTAGATTTCACAGGACGCAAATCACCGTTTACATGTAACGTATTAGCCCGCCCTCTTGCGGTTTTAAAGCAATGACATTTGGTCTTTCGAAACATCATGCGATTTGTCATTTGATGCATGTAACTTTAATAATAAGCTGTGTTCACGATGGCAATCACAGAAGAGCATATTCGATTTTCTATCCACTTTGCGTTTCATCTTAAGAAAAACGCTGCTGAAGCCACCGAAATGATTTGTGCGGCATATGGTGAAAATGCTGTAAGTCATGCAACGTGCAAAAAGTGGTACCAAAGATTTCGCGGAGGAGAGTTTAGTCTTGAAGATCAACCACGCGCTGGACGCCCTCAAACATTTCACTTGGATGAGCTGCAGACATTGCTGGATCAAAACAATGCGCAAACTGAAAAAGAGCTTGCAGAGCAGCTTGGTGTCACTCAGCCAGCCATTTCCATACGTTCGCATGCAATGGGTAAGATACAAAAGGAAGGCAGATGGGTTCCGCATAAACTATCCAAAGACAACAAAAATCGATGGAGTGACACCGCACTCCATTTGCTTTCAAGGAACCGAAAAAATGATTTTCTTGCATAAAATTATTACGGGCGATGAAAAATGGATCTTGTACGACAATCCCAAGCGCAAAAAACCATGGGTAAACGCTGGCAAACCTTCGACATCGACTCCAAAGCCCAATATTCACGCCAAAAAGAATTTTCTCTGTATCTGGTGGGATTGGAAAGGTGTGCTGTACTATGAACTCTTGAAACCAGGTGAAACAGTTACGGCGGATCGCTACCAACAGCAACTCATCAATTTGAGCGACACAATCGAAGAAAAGAGGCCATTTACTGGACAAGGAAGTCGCAAAGTCATCCTGCTCTATGATAATACCCGACCACATGTTGCGAAGGCGACGCAAGAACACATCTTCGCGTTAGGCTGGGAACTTCTCTCACGTGCGGCGTATAGCCCAGATATGGCCCCTTCCGATTATCATTCATTCCGGTGGTTACAGCATCACTTGGCTGATACGCACTTCAAAACAGAAGAAGAAGTCCGAAAAGGCATCGATAATAATGGCAAAAGGTCATCGATGCCAACGGAGAATACTTTGATATTTAAGCTTTTTTTGTTTGTTTTTAAATAACATAAGACATCACAATCGGACAATTCTTACTCAAAAAAATTAGAAACTGACAAAATTAAAAAAAAACAAAAAACTTTTCATTACAGTATGACAAAGTAAAAATATACAAACTTGTAAAAAAATCATACATACATTTTAATTCATTTGACAACACTTAAAAACACTTTTGCACTTGACTCTAACAAGAATAAGAATGAGATGTTAGAGCTCAGATATAAAAATTTACCACCCTTTTCATGATTGGGAGAAAGAGAAACAATAGAAAGAAATAAATTAAAACAAATGTAAGCAAAACCTGTCTTTCCTTTAGTTCCAAAAAGGAGTACCTCAAACTTCCAGAGATAGATAAACTACTTATTTGTTAGGAATCAAGTCAAGCGGAATTAATAAGTTACAGTATTTGGTCAATCCTTAAAGTATAAGTGAATATTTCTTTACATCTGTTAAAAGTCGTCACCGTATTATTATCTTTTATTAAGGCATTAAGGATTTTACCTCAAACCGTCATTTTTTATTTTAAACTATACAAAATTGCCTAAATCCACTGTTTTAATTGCAGGTTTAATTCCGGATAGATCAGGTTTTATCTGCGATAATAAATCGACGAACAAAAAAAGTTTTATATATTTTTAAAAGCTTTAGGCATTGCCCGGAAACTGTCATTCGACTACATTTTTGTTCGGTTGTCGAAAAAAAGCTGTGGAAAAAAGTTGGGTATAATAAAGCATGGAAAAAGCCGAAGGAAAAAAATCTGCGGAATAAAATGCCCATGAAAAAAAGTTGAATTGTAAAATTAAAAATTACTCCTTCGTTGAATTAATGAACTCATAATTTGCAAATAAATTAGACAATTGGTTTTGGCGAAATTAGATACACCCAAGACAAAACTTTAATTTAGAAGACATAACAATTTTCCTCAAATTGTTTTATTTTCCGAAATTATTTACTAATTTTCAAGTAAATCCGCTTAATGTTACTTAGAAAAACAATAATCTTGCAACCTTTAAATGTGGAAGATGTTGAAAACAGAATCACTTTTCTGTTTTACTTGTGATCGTAAACATGGAAGTTATAAAATCAAATAAAGGTAGTGATAACCTATGCTGTGGTAGTTATATGTATGTCTTGCATAAAACATGTAAAGAATTTCGAAAGCTACTTGGTTTAAGGTAAATATCAAATTGATTTTTAAAATATTTTATCTGACTGACCCGTATTAAATTATAATGACCATGTCTTTTTTTTAATTTATTTTATATTTTTAGTGTAAAGCTTCATTAAGGACACACCCAGATGTTACCCGAAAATACAATCATTCTGCAGATGAAGAATCTGTAAAAGTGGCGAAAGTTACAGAACATATGAAGACACAAGTAAAAGATGCAATGCGCAAATCTACGTAAATATTTACATAAGCGATTTTGTCCTTAGACAATCGGACTCGAAGTCGTATGCTATTAGAAGTAAAAAGTAAAAAGTATCTTGCGTTAACCATAAAACGAAGGATCTCCCTCAAGTCCAAGTACTTGGTCAATCGAGGTATTACACCAAAAATATTATAGACATAGATGGGCCACAATTGCAAAGTACCGGTTTATAATTTCTAATCAACGTGCGTTTTGACGGTACCGTTTACACCAGAAATATTTTTACTGAGCGATAATGGGCCAAATGCAGAAGAACGGATTATAATTTTTCCAACGGGTGCGTTTTTGCAGGTACCGTTTAATTCTGAAGAATAGTACCTAGACGGTAATCTTTCCCTGGCACCACCACTATTTCTACAGTTGTATGTGATTAGGGTTCGAACAGGAGATTTACTTATTACTGCACATATTTTTTATTACAAACCAAAAGTCTGCACACATACGAATGCATGTTCCGAACAACTCTAGATAAGTTTGAAAAAAGAAATCTATATCCAGATCTACTGTTTATTCACATAAACTTGGAGAAGGCCGCAATATAAGCTACAAGAGCTGTTTTTGGCGAAAATGTAATTGTTCGGAGGTGTTTTTATCACCTCACGCAAAGCGCGACCGAAAAATTTAAGAACTGGGACCCACAATTCTATACAAGGAAAACTAACAATTAAACTACTTTTGTGGTATGATTGATGGCTTCGAATTTCTTTCTTTGCGAAATGTTTGCAAAGCATGGATTATTTAAAGAAAATAATGCCTGAAAAAGCGGGAAGTCTCCTCAATTATTTTAATAAAACGTACACGACAGGCATGTTTAGAAGAATCAGATATGGGATAAATGGTATTTTAAGATTAAGAAATGTTGGCCCCCCGTTTCCGATGGAGTTATGAAAAGTTCACGAGAGAAACATTGCACCAACAACTAGACCGAAGGGTGAAATCACAGGTTTTTAATTTTGTATGCAAAAGCCATTCTTTGATTTGGAAACTAATAACAAAAATGAGGCTTGAAGTTGCAGCCGATGAAACAAAAATTGAACAGAGAAATATGAGTATAGTGAAAACAAAGAAAAAGAGGAACCTGTACGAAAACATACAAAGACGTTTGGAACGCTTGTGTGAACAATATGATGGCAATGTTCAAAATTTTCTTTCGGCAGTAGGACACACTATTAGATTTACAATTGTAGAAATTTATAAATAAATAGATTTTATTAGGTCAACAAAGTGATATACCAAAGACAAATGATTCGACGCAAGTGATCCATTTTAATAATAGTTTCTAGTTTTTGCCAATACAAAAATTAAAATATTTGACAGATTGAATATCAATTTCAAATGCGTACTCTTGAAAGACATACTAACTTAAGAAAAAAATATTGCCTAGAATGTTGACATTTCTGATAAAGGCTGAGAACTTTTTAAGCTGCCTTCGTATGTTTTAAATTCACACACTAAAACTAATTTAAAAACTATCTACATGTTTTTAAAAACTTTAAAATAAAGAAATGTTTGTCTGACTTAAACTTACGACTTAAAACGGAGACTGCACAAAAAATTGGGACGGCCATAACCAGAAGATGTGAAATTAGAGTTGTAAACTAGAGTGACAAAACCCCAATTCTGTTTGTAGTATTTGTAGCATGATGAGTGAGCATATTATTTTGTTAAAAAAGAGCTCTTCTGTGATTGGTCAAAGTCTGATACTCTTGCTTTAAGGAGTAAATACCACTGTAGAATTTTCAAATAATCAATTTTTTGGCTTAAAAGATACTGTGAATCTTCTAGAATATGTAGCAAAAAGTTTTATACGTGAAAAAAATTGTTTGAAATATCGCACCTTTTCTCAAACGTAATAGCTCGTAATAGAAGTTTTTGTGTAAAACTGTTTTTTTGAAAGTGAAAGTTCTTAAAAGTAAAAATGGAAGGCAAAAAAGTGTACGAGAGTAAAAACGGTACAAAAAAACTGTATCCATCACGGCATCAGTCAAAAAAGCCGAAACAGAATTTATGTAAAACTCGTTAAACTCGAAATGCCATTTTTCAAAAGGCACGCACCATCACTCGATCAATTTTTAATATTTGTATTTGAAATTTTAACCACATATTTAAAACAACATTTTGAAGTGAAACACTTACGGATTTTTCGATAAGTTAATTTAAACAATTTTTATAAACAAATAATTGCCCTTTTTTCTTCAAAAAATTGACTTTTCCTCAAAAACATGTCAATTACACAAAAATCAATATTTTTAAAATCCGCACGTGAGATTAAAAGGAATTTTTTGTTCAACATCAACATTTGCACCAGTTCTGCTGCATGCCGCGGAGCACCTCGACGACAACGTGTCTGCGGAGAATAACTTTAGCGCCGCCATTTTGCAATATTTATAGATGAAAAAATTTTTTGTACTTTTTTATATATGACCAATAAACACCCTTAAAGCATTTTTTTACTACATTTCCTTCAATCCAAAAAAGCGTTTTTTTAGGCTGTTACCCCTTAAGTCTTTGTAAATAAGTTCCAGTTCGTCGCTGTATAACTCGGGATTTACAGTTTCTTGATTTGGAACCAATTCAAAGTGCATAATACTGTAAAAATACCATCAAACCAAAAATTTTATGGCTTTTTTGTCTAGCAACTGGCAAGAAATTTTAACCTCAAAGAACCCAGTGCTTGGAACGATCACGACTAATGTAAGATAAATTCATTTTTCATTATATTGCGCTTACAAAACCGGCTAACGGATTTTTGAGCAGTTGGCGGCAAATCTTGATTTGCTTATCTTCTTGTGCTTTAGCAATTCGCAAGATTCTTATTTTTCTTCTCATGAACTGACTCGTTTGGATCTTATTTTGGCTTCTTGTGCCCAATGTCTCGTTCACAATCGCGAGTGTTTGATGAAGGTTTAGCATCTGAAGCAGTTTTCAAGTTTCATTCATACAAAATATATGATCAGCTGGAACGTGATTGACCTATAAGGCTAATGTCACCAGAATTCAATTGGACATATTATTTCAAAACAGTTACAAGACTCGTGGTTTCTTGTCTTTTGGCATCACAAATCTCTCTTGCATAATCTATTGTTGATAGTTCCTGTATAAAGCAATAACGAATCAAAACTCAAAATTCATATGGAATTTGAAGAACAAAATTGACACCACACCATAAATACAATAAAATATGTACATAATGATATACATAAAAATTTAAATAACATAAAAATTTAAATTAGGGGTTCACAAAAGCAGCAATTTTACAGATAGATTTGATTAATTTACTTAAACAGAGTTGTAGAGCTTTTTCTACATTATTACATAAATAATTGGTTCTTAATATTTTAACCTTAAATTTAGAATGCTAATACTAAAGTGTAATATTTATATAATTAGGTTGTACAAAAGTTCTTTTGTATTTTGAGTAGATAGCTTTGAGCCTAAATAAATTAATAAAAGAATTGAAGTATATGTTACGTTATACGTTATATTAAAGAGCGTATTGTGTAGATTATTCTTTGCTCCATTAAATTTGATTTCTTTTTTTTTTAGTCATTTATTTGCCAGCTCAACAATCAGTTACATGTTATACATGGCAATGATAATAATAGTAAGGTAAGCAATAACAGTACGTTCTTTTATAGTTTATGAGGTAGGTTGTACCCTTACAAGTATGTTAACTAATTGTTATATTAACTAATCAATGTCGAGTTCGGTTAGATATAAATCTTGTGGTAATTTTCGTTTGAGTCTTTGGTGTATGTTTGGTCTGCCTAAGTTGTATAGAACTGCACCTTCACATTTATGTAAGTTTTCAAAGAATTTTTGGCACTCGCGGCGATGTAGCTTTGGATTGTTGGTATGTCTAGTTCGTAATGTAGTTGTTCGTTCCGAATGAACCAAGGAGCATTCACTGCTATGCGGAGAATTTTGTTCTGTAGTCTTTGGACTTTTTCTATGTTTGACTTTGCAGTGTTGCTCCAGATTGTTGATACGTATAGCACCAACGGTCGTATTAGAGATTTGTACATCATAATGGTGCATTTGGGCTTAAGAGATGACTTTCTATTAATGAGAGGGTAAAGTTGTGCCAATCGCGCGTATCCTTGGTTTAACTTGTAGTTAATATGAAGTTTCCAGGTAAGTCGAGTGTCAAGGAGCACTCCCAGATACTTGATGGCGGCATCGGCGGGATTCTAGGCAATAGTGTTGTTGTTGATTGTTAAGCTGGGAGGGTTTCTAATTCTTCTGAGGGAAAATATTTTTACCTGACATTTGGTGTGGTTGATGTGCATATTCCATTGGTTGAACCACGAGCATATTTGGTTCAGTGCAGTCTGCTGCTTTTCAATAGCTAAGGTAAGGTTAGTGTGTTGGGTCAAGATTGCGGTGTCGTCCGCGAAGGTCGCTAGGGTTGCCTCTATGTTAGAGATATCTGAAGTAAAAATATTGAATAATAGGGGTCCCAGTACGCTTCCTTGAGGTACGCCTGCATGGATGGACTTTGTTTCAGAAGATGCGGAGTTTATGCGCACCGCAAAAGTGCAGTTTTCTATGAAGGAGAAGACTATGGCTTTAAGGTAGCTGGGAATTTTTATCTTGATGACCTTGCTTTTTAGGCCTTCGATCCAGACTTTGTCGAAGGCCTGGGCTATATCGAGGAGAACTACAACTGTATAACCGTTGTTTTCGTAGCCCTCTTCTATTTTTTCAGTTATGCGTTGGAGTTGGTGCTGCGTAGAGTGTGATTTCCTAAAGCCGAATTGGAATGCTGGTAGGATGTTGAGTGATGTTAATTCATTCATTAGCCGGGAGTGGATGATCTTCTCGAAAACTTTGGAAAGTGATGTCAGTAAGCTTATTAGCCTGTAGCTACTAATCAACTTTTTGTCTTTACCTGGTTTAGGAATCACCAGTATGTGTGCATGCTTCCATGTTTATGGGAAATAACCTTGCTGAAGACATGCATTAAAAGTTGTTGCTAGATAGGCTAAGGTTTTGGTGGTGAGCTGAGATAATATTAGGTTGGTAATGAGATCGTGCCCAGGAGCTTTTCTTTTAGGGAGACTGTCGATTATTGTTTTAATTTCAAGGGGAGAAGAGGGAGTTATCGGTTCTGTAACTACTGGGAGATGAGTTTCAACGTGATTAATTATATATGTTGCGTGGTTTGGAGCGCAAGTGACTGTTGGAGTGAATACACTTTCGTAGTGGGTAGCAAAGGCTGTTGATTTTCTTCGTCAGTAGCAAGTAGTGTATTATTCACGCTTAATGTTGGGATGTCCTCTCTTTGCTTTAATATGCGCTTTGTAGCTCTCCACATTCCGATGTCACCTGGTTGGAGATCTTCTATGTATTTTTGATATGAGTTGATTCTCAGCTCATCCAAGCATCTTTTTAGGGTGTGCGTTAACCTGTTCAGTAATCGTTTTGTTTCCGGTATCCTGGTTCTCTGCCATTCGCGTCTGACTTGACTTTTCTTTTGATTAGTGCTGTGATTTCTCGAGGCAAGCTATGGTGATTAGGTTTTTGTTAGTTTTGGGCGCTAGTGTTGATCTTTGCACGCTGTCAGTTATTGATGTTGTTAGTTTGGACATGGTTAGATCAATGTCCTCGTGGTTGATAAGACCGGTTGGGCATATCAGCTGATCATCTAGGATGGCTTGGAATTGTTCCCAGTTAATTATCCCGTTTATTAGTTTTGGTACTGGCTGTACCAGCTGAGGTGAGCTAATAAATGTTATTATAACTGGTAGGTGGTCAGAATCTAGTTCTTCTACTACAGTTTGAAAAGTTGGTTTATCGAAGTTTTTTTGGAGTACTATGTCTAGTATGTCCGGCTGGTGATCACTGCGATACGGGTAGTAGGTATAATTCTCGGGGGCTGTTACTTGGAAGGAGTATTTAGTCGCGTAGCCTTCCATCTTGATTCCCTCGGGATTGTTAGCTCTGCATCCCCATAATTGGTTTTTGGTGTTGAGGTCTCCAATCATCAGGAGTGGCTCGTTTGTGTTGAAGATGGTTTTTATGTCGTCCTCCATTAATTTCTTGTTCGGCTGTCTGTATGTGCTGATTAGTTTGAGGTTTTGATCGTTTATTTTTATTTTAACTCCTATTGTTTCGAGGCTTAGGTTTTTTGTTTCGGGGACAGGATTGTGGCAAATTTTCTTTCTAATGAGGATAGCTACTCCACCAGCAGCTATTTGGGCGTTTCTATCTGCTCTGTGAATCCTGGAATTTTAAACGTGTCTACTTCAGATAGGTGGGTTTCTGTGATGCACGCGATGTCTATGTTATGTCTGGCAAGGAAGGTTATAAGGATTGATCTTTGAGTTTTGACGCCATTAGCATTCCAGTTTAGGATTGATAGTTTTTCGATGATTTTCTGCGATTTAGGATCCATTGAGGAGTAGAGGAAGGAGTGTATTAGTGATAAAATTTTTAATTATGGGGAGGTAAGGGGTAAGGAGATCAACAAGGATTTTGGCTATATTATTTATGTTAGGTGAGGTCATTGGATCGGTTGTCTGGTTAGGGTTAATAAGGGTGGAGTTGGTCGGTGCAGTGTTTCGAGCTTGATCTGCATATGAGCGGTTCGGATTGACAAAATAGTTCCTATTGTGTCTTGTGCTGGATTGGTTGAAGTTGCTGATGTTATTTTGTCGTTTTTGTACTATCTCTAGGTGGTGGCTACAGCCGTGATAGCTTGCGGGGTGTGGTCCTCCACAGTTGGCACATTTGGGTGTTTCTTCAGGTTTTTTCTTGCATTGTTGATGCTGGTGGCTATCGCCACATTTAACGCAGCGCGGATCTAATGTACAGTAGTTTTTGGTATGCCCATAGCCTTGACAGCGGTGGCATTGTGGAATGTTTGATGGCTTTCTACTCGGTTCTACTGTGACTTGAGTAGTACATGCTTTTTAATGTAAAGATTTTCTTAGCGTTTTCGTTATCCTTCAGGTCGACTGCGCAAATTGGAAGCGGCTGTTTATTTTTTGTAAGCAGGCGTGTGACTTTGATAACTGGCAGGGTTTTGCTAAGTTCGGTGAATATTTCTTGTTCTGTTATGGATGGTGGTACGTTTTTGATCACGACATTGAGGGGTTTGCCGACAGGGTTTTGGAAGGTATGAAATTTGATGTTGTTATCTTTAAGGTGTTTTGTTAAAATTCTGTAGTCATTCTCTTCAGTTAGGTTGATTCTTAAGGTGTTTGTGTTACAAAAGGTCGTGAACTCGTTTGATGTTAGGTCTGCAGTCAGGGCTGCGTGATTTATGGCGTTGTGTAGATAGATAGACGGTATTTTGGGTTTAGTTGCCGAAGTTTCAGTTTTTCCGTTTGTGTTTTGCTGATTATGGTTATCGTAAGGGTTATCAACTGGGTCAACTTCTTGACTGGCAAGTAGATCATATTTGTTTTGCGTTGGAATGTTTGGGGTCCATGCGTAGCGTTTTTGCACTTCATTAAGTGGCGGTGTTAATGAATCAGATTTACGCTTGTTTAGCGTTTGAATTTCCATTGGGTTATCATTATTAATGTTTTCGGTTATTTTAATAAATTGAAAGTAACTTACAATTTATGTTGCTTTTAAAGTTGATATTATAAGACCTTTTCGTTGGATAAATGCACTTTAATCTTTCACATACTTGGGACAGCGATAAAGCACGTTTTGACGCTTTGAAAGTAAAATGACGAATAAATTTGATTTCTTAAAATTTAAACTTAAAAAAGTAGGCAACATACCCATCCAAAATGTTAAAATAGCCGTTTTCCGCTATTACTGGAAGTTAACGTGAAGCACTGGAGATGTGGCTCAAGATGCGGTATCAGATCGCACGGCCCCAAAATTTATTAGCAGTGGTACTGTTTTAAACGCGGCTTTCATTTGGACGGGCTTCTGTTCTAAATCTAGAAGCTTTACTCTAAGCTGTCGAAACATTGCTAGTTATAAACATCTGATAATTGTCACAGGAACTTTAATCATCCCGGTGGACAATAAGCAGTAATTTGTATAACTTAGGTAGACAATATAGAGAAGTGTTTCATGTTTTAAGGTAAGAGAAGTTGAAAACCGGGTTAATGTGTGCAGACAGTTATTTGAGGATCTTCAGAATTTTCTATTCTTTTCCGAATTGTTACTAATGACAAAAATGGATCTATCATCATAATCCAAACGAATCTCGGTTAAGTAAGGACTAATTTGCAAAACCATTGTAAAAGTAGAGTTTTGAAGTCAAAGTTGTTCTGCGTTTGATAAAACATTTACTTTGAGCTGGTTCTTTAAAGTCGGGTTACCCCTACTGAGTTTGTATGTAAATAGCCTAACAGAACGTACGCTATCATGGAGCAACTATGTTTAATCAGATATGGTTTTTATTGTAGACAGACAACCCAGATTACATTAAAGCACAAAAATTCGGCAGAAATTAGAGGAACTTTATAGAATTGGTTACAGTTTTTATTTGACACCATTGAATTATCATCTGTTTCTATCAGTGGTCTATTTTTTGGCCAGACGGCATTTTCTTAACCTTCAGGAAGTGAAGAGCATCACAATTCTTTGATTCCAAATCACAAGAGTGGTGTACAAAGAAGTAAAAAATTTAGTTTGTAGATGGATGCATACTATACAAAACAATGGTATACAATTTTGTTTTAATTTTATATTTCCTTTAAAATTAAAATTCATTCTTTCACGCTTTTAACTTTCTTTGGATCAGCTGCTATGTTCCTCATGACTCACTATATGTCCAAGATAGTTTACTTTTTTCTTGAAGAGAGATCAAATTTACGAATTTAATTTCAGATTGGCTCTTCTCAGTCGTTGGAATGGCTGCCCTAGGTTCTTTAGATGGTTTTCGAAAGTTTTTCCAGTCACTATAATATTACCCAGATACACCAAACATGTTTTCTAGGATAGCTCTGCCTCCACTAATCTTTCGAAGGTCAAAGAACGTTACAAAGTCCAAATGGCACCATCATAAACTGTCAAAGCCCAGACCCAATAGAAAAATCTGCCCTTTCTTTGTCTTTGGAATCCATTTAGACTTATCAATGTTCGCTCTTAAATCTAAGGTTGAGAACCGTTTGGACCCGGCCAGGGTGTCTAGTGTGTCATCAATGTATGGTCTTTTTGTGACTCGTTAAGCCGACAGTAGTCAACGCTAGATCTTGTGGTTCCGTACTTCTTCTTAACTAACACCACGGCCGAAGTTCACGGGCTTGTCGAAGGTTCTTCCTTTTTTATATTTGAACTTATATTCTTAGCTTTCTCTCTTTTAGCTAGTAATAATCGTCCAGCACTTTGTCGTATGAGAGTAGCATCACCGGTGTCTATTTTGTGACGCACAATATTTGTTGTGGTTTTTAAACCTTTGTCGTATTGGAACACGTTTTGATTTCGTGCAACAGATTTAACTTTCGTCTGTTGGTTAGGGCTCAAGCTATTGCAAGATGTGAAAATTACTGCTCTCTGATTCAGGTATCTTGCCTGATCTTGGTTGGATGCTATCGACTTGACAAACCACTGAAGAGACCGAAATATAATAACCTAAGATTGTGCTTTCCTTCAACGTCCAAGGATACTCATTAACATTTTTTGCGCGGACCGCTACCACACTGTCAGTTTAAATCAGTATCTTCCCAACCAGTATCCCCTTTTCAGTCTTTTTTGCATTATTACTTGGTTCGATAATGATGACCCTTTTTGCTAGAAGATTGAAATTTAAATCTGCATCTATCACCAGTTCACTGCGTTCTGGGAGGATGGTGTCTTGAGCTATTCTCGCTCGTGCTACAACTTTGTCTCGATCATGGGAAACAACTTGTTTAAAGTCCACTTTACACCCACAAGTTTTAGAATGTCCATTTTTAAGGATTATCTTATTTTCAATGTCAGCTATCAGTATACGATGATTAAGGGTAGCATTTCTGATGGTTATTAGGGCTTCTATCTCGCGAAAAACCTTTGCTAAAGCCCCAGTTGCTGTCCGAAATTTCCAAGTGTTGGCAAAAAACGCTCGGATGACTCGATAACATTAAGTCTTGCAATCGTTTTCGTCTCACCTGTGTCCAGTAGAAAAGCATGGAGCTTTATATTTACACTATTGGTATTGTGCTTGAGAGTTGCAATCTGCATTTTTGTGGCTGAAGCTTTACCGTTATAGTTTGGAAGTCACCCTTTTTTATCAATTCGTTTTAGTTTTCCTGTTGAGGGGCGCCAGAAGTCCTTTGTGGCTTCTTGCACCGACTCCTCATATGGCCTATCACACCGCAATTTCAACAGCGCAATCGCCTCGATCTTTTTCCCTACCAAATTTTTTTGTCAAGTCCTTTATAGGTGCGTTATTCAATTCATCACTCTCTGTCGCCAATTCTTTTATATTAGCACGTCTCCTAAAGACTTGCTTAGCAGGTTCAAATTCCAGCGCGTCAATCATTGGTTTTGATCTGACCAACCTAATTGCTTGTTGGGTCTTCGGATCGTTAATTTTGTCAATAAATATTTGGACAGCTAATACCTAAAAGAAGTTATTTGGTGCTGTTATGTATAAAATACGATCCAGGCGGACTATGTCTGCTTCAAATTCTTAGAGAATATCGCTCGATTTTTGTGTTCGATTCTAAAGCTGTGTTTTTCTTCCAGATGAGCATGGTCACAACACATTTCAAAACACTTGACAATCTAACTAACTTTTTTGTTTATTGGTGGACCCAGTCTGTGGTATATCAAGAGCATCCCCACACAGAGCCACAAATTTTTGGAAAATTGTCTAAGAAGACTTGCCCTCTAAAGTTGGAGATTAAACTTTGGTCTTCATCATGTCGGTGCACGACAGTGATCCCTACACCTACCGGCTTTCGTGATTATCGTCGTTAAATTCTTCAGACACGCTAATAAAATAGAAATAGTCTTGGTTGGAGCACCAAACCCACCTTCAATTTCTTTTACTTCTTTTCAAAAGCATAAACTATTTTGTACTCTGCTATCTTTACTCTATTAATTTCGTCCCGGGCTTCAATAATATTTGATTTAATTTCATTCATTTCCAATATTATAGAAAATTCATCTTTTAGGCCATCTATTTTATTACTTAATGTGTTTATGTTTCGATCCCAAATCTGATATATTTATGTTTAAATCAGATTTTAGATTATTTATATTCGAATTCGAATCTGATTTTTAACAGAATGGCACACATCTCAGACAATCCGCCCGAAATTTTAAAATAAAAATATTTTGGTTTATCGCCAGCCTCCAATAAGACTTGCTTAAGTCGGAGCTGCAATATGGCTTTATTTCCAGTAATTTGTAGTCTCTTTCTTCTAGCTTTCATTTGAGGTCGGCAACTTTAAAATCGAAAAGCGTTACTTTCCTTGCCGTCTTGCTTCCTTGCATTTATTTTAAATTATTCATCACTGACGTTACAAATGAGAAAATATCCCACACCTGACACCAATTATAATGTTTCTGACATTAGTCGAATCAAATTAGTAAAAAAAAACGCTGAAAGCTCGAATTTTTTGTAGGTACACGTATCGAGACGTTCCAAGGGCCATTCGATAGGTAAGAGCTTCAGAAAAAAAATGTTTCCACATATTTTTTTATAATGCGAAAGTGCATTTGTGCACGCAAAAATGCATTTATTTGATGCATTCTTTGCAGACCCTAAGGAATATTTTATTTCTCGTTTAATATTGGCCAAAATAAGCTTATTTCTGTTACTCTGTTTTTTTTTTGGGTCGCTGATTACAAATATGATGCTTAGAAAGTGCCTCGATGCATTGGGGGGCATAATTTTGGGGATAGGGATGATTTTAGGAATTACCTCAATTTTGTTTGTTTTTCGAGTTTAAACTGTCTGAATAAGGGTTTTGGAGTCGGTGATAACTAATATGATATTTAAAATTACCGCACTGCATTTTGAGGGGTGCATAATCTTGGGGATTTGGGGCGATTTTGGGGAATAACCTCAAATTAGTTTTTTCGAGGTTAAACTGTCTATACAAAGGTTTTTGGGATCGCTGATCACGAATAGTATGCTTAGAAAGTACCCTGATGCACTTGGGAGCCATAATTCTGGGAATGGGAGTGATTTTAGGGAATTACCTCAAATTTGTTTGTGTTCCGAATTTAAACTGTCTGAATAAAGGTTTTTGGTGTCGCTGATAACGATGTTGTTTCTCAAATTAGGCTCCAATGCACCAAAGTGAGAAAATGCCCTAGGGCACTTTGAGGAAAGGATACCCCGAAGCAGCAGGGTAAGAGTAGTGCATTGTTTCATTTGAACATGATACGATTTGAATTATTTTCAAAAACAATTTTTTTAAGGTATTATCATGAAAAAAATTTTGCTTGCACCAGACAACCGTATTAAATAAATAGGGAGTTTCAATTTTTCTCTCAGAGTTTGCAAACATTTTGTTTTCAGTAAAAACATGACAGGGTTCTATTTTTAGTAAAAAAGAAAATTGCGTTTCGGCGCATGTGAGTTTCAATTAGAAATGTTCGGTGAGGTGTCGGATAATCGGGAAACCAAGATTCGTCAGTTTGCCATTCACCACACGGTAGATATTTGTCATAATGTAAAAAAATGTCATATAATGGTCATTTTTCTGCAAAAGGGCCGTATTCAAACTTCAAGGTGCCTGTGCCTCCGCTGTAACTTGGCAATCAAGCATCCAAGGGTACAATTGATAGCTCAATTGAAAGAGCATTTTAAGTAATGTAAATGTGTATGGCTGCAGGGAGATTACTGTGAGAAGTGACACAAGAGTCACGCTTTTCATGTGATTAGTTTGTGAAAAAAAAATCGGAGGTATATATATAAAGAGAGATAGACAGATAATAATTATTGATTTTAGTATAAAATATATTAGATTTATTATTTCATAAAAGGCGCAGTTTATAATTTATTCTTTAATTATATTAAAACAATTAAAGAAATTGTTGATTATTTGATTTACATTACAAACACTGTATAAACGATTATTTAGTTTACATTTTCGCTATCCTCTTTAGAGAGTATGCTTAAGTAAATGTTTTGTTCTTACACAAAAAACATTTCAGTCTAAAATCCAAAGTTAAGGCTGCTTTTCTGAAGGTTTTCTTCAAATAATTATATTTGCAAAGTAGAAAATATTGAAGTTGTGTATTCGTTTATTTTTGTTTTGTTGTTAAGTTCAATATTGCCAGGCAAAATTTATTACAATGAAAATGCTTTTTAAGGAAAACAATAATTTATAAAGAAAACACTAAGGATTCAGAAAGTTTTATTATTGAATAAAACTTTAATTAAAAAAATAGTAAAATAAAATGTTGGTTCCGCAAAATCGATGAAATTTATTTTTATTGCAATAGAATCTTAAATATGATATTATCTCAGTTATTTATTTTGGAATAATTATTAAAATGTGCATAACATTATATATATATATATATATATATATATATATATATATATATATATAAAATAACTGTTGTGTTTAAATTCATTAAAATTATTACAATTGATAGTGAAACGTTTATTTCAAATATAAGTCAGTTTTTGCTCTGCTTTTACTTGTAACAACCAATATACGTAGGTAATCAGCGTCAAGTATTAAATGGAAAGTACAGATCTCTATGTAATCTGGACATTTATAAGTATTTTTTTAATAATTCTTTAAAAGCGTCTTTGTTTGATTTGCGTCTGCATCAAATTTATCAAAATTAAAATTGCGAATAAGCAGGATCTATTTTATAATTATACCAAGTTTAACTGAATTTGCACAAAGAGATATTTCGTATTTATTCAAGTATCTTCCATATGTCAAATATCAAAAAGGTCTTTGATGTATGACCAGATATTTTTGGATCAGCGTCGGGAGATTGTGATGGCCAATCCAATTTACTGTTTTCATTTTCTTCTTTTCAAGTCATATCCAGTTTGATGCAATGTTTGGAGTTGTCATTTTCTTATAAAAACCATATTTAATTATTATCTCCATACTATTTTTGAATTAGCCGCACTGAGCATTTCTCTTATGTTCAGTTGCACAATCGATGTCCAAGACATGAACTATCACAAACGCTAAATATGTATTACAATTTCAAATATTTCTCAATAATGTTTTCCCAACTGTCATAACAAATTTAGTATGTTTAATAATTAGATTGGCGAGAATCTGAAAACAGAAAATGTGAATGTGAAGACAGTATATGTAAGCTACAATCCAAATAAATTAAACGTTAATTTACGAACTTAATCCTAAAAACCACTACGAATCCTTAGGTCGATTTCAATGAAAATTATAATGCAACTCTAAATAACAAAATTTACAAAATACCGCCGCTCTTTATTTATAAACATAAAAATACTAAATAGGCACGAAGTTAAAGTACTATCAAAATCTTTAAATCATACCAAAGAAAAGAGCGCATCTTTAAGGTTGTCCTTCAAAGCATACATCCCTATCCTAACCTATAATAATTGGAATAAGAAATCTAAAAGTAGGGCATAGTTACCAACATTGTAAATATAGAGTCGTCGAGGTAAACGACGAATTTTTTTTATATTGTACTGAGCGAAAACCGAAAGACCGACTTATGTGCAATCCTCTATTAAGTAATACAAGTTAGCTTTACATAATGAACAACCTACGACTCTCGACAAAATGAATTGATGATACGATCGAAGAGCAGTTTAACTCAAATCCCTTTGCGCCGTAAAATCGCCGATAGAAATTATCGTATGATTTAGCTACAAAAAGACCTAAGTTTACAACGTAGCTAAAAATTATAGAGAATCTGACTACCAGGAGGAGGGCAACTCACAAAAAATGATTTGACCACAAGAGAAGTGATGAATTTGTCTGTAATTTGAAAGAGGAGATCGATGAGAATCCTGTACAGAGCATGACTAACCTGGCAAAAGAAATGGGCTTCGTGGAGTTGACCGTTAGTTTAGCAGTACAACAGAAACTGCACTACAAGTTTTTAGTCGTGATGAACCGCCACCTTTAAACTAAAAAACAAGTTGGACAGAAAGTTAAAAGCCCAAACTCTGCTGAACGACATCAAACACGACAACGTTGACTTCCTGAGTTTCTTTTTGAACAATAAGAAGTTCATCTAGAACAGAAAGATGAATCGCCAAAATGCCTGTTGAATCTGCCACAATGCCGTTTTGCATACAAAGTTTTTTAACTCAATGATATACTGCGGCTTGTCGACAGCTAAAGAGATGTCGTGGCGTCAAATTTCCCTAAGAAAAGCCTAAAAATGACGTTCGATAGCTATATTAATGTGCTGGAGACAGTTGCCAAGCTCTAGATAGAGACTTATGCACACCCTCTATCTCTTGACTATTACATGTGGGGCGTGGTCGAGGCGAAGTTCAATAAGAGGCATTACACAACACCAAGGACAGCTTAAAAACCTCCACATATGGGTAAGCAAAAAGTTGTGTCGGCTTACCGCAGCTTTAGGTCCTGGTTCAAAAAAATTGTGATCGTTGATGGGGGATGCATAGAATAATATGATTCCCAATACTTTGTTTCATATAAATACCGCCATCTATTCTATGCACTATCGAATTAAAGCCAGCAGAAAGTAATGAAGGTATTTCTGAATAGATTAGCACATTCGGTAGTTAGAATTAAACCACCGGTGGAAAAGCGCCAAAAACCTCAATGCGCAAACTGTTGAAGATTTTGACATATTGAAAATTTCTACAATAGCAGATAAGATGTATAAAGTGTATTTGCAGTTATGCTAAAAAGCCAACACAAAGCAAGGACTAGCAAAGTTACGTGTTAAATGTTGGGGTAAACAACCTGTAAATTATAAGGGTTGTTTATTTTATTTTAATTATTTTATTAAAGTTATTAAAGAAGAAAAACTGTGTCTTAGAATATCTTCAAGCCCTCTTTCAAGAGTCTCCAGCAATGAAACCATTTAAGGTAAATAAAATTAAGTCTGTAATATTACGTAAAACGAATTAAGCCCACAAAGTAGCAGGTTACTATTTAATAACTGATAAAGGATTTATGAATTTATTTATAAGACTACTCGAGAGGGTAGTTTTTACTTATATTACTTATTTATACAATGCGGTCTTTAGGCTATTTTTCCGAATGATTGAAGGTAACTATGATTACCCTAATAGTAGGAAAGAGTTAAAACTATGTTATCTTATAGATCAATTAGCCTGCTGCCAATTCTGTCAAAGATTTTCGAAAAATTAGTTATAAAGAAGCCTACACCAATAACTGTAGAATCAACTCATACCAAACCATTAGTATGGTTTCCGAAGCCATCGCTCCACCGCTCGGCAGTTTTCATATATACTAAACAAGCTTTAGATAAGATGTAGCATCAAGGTCTGCTCTACAAAATTAAAATTGCCGTACTTGTTTTTAGATGCCCCAACAAGTTTTGAATGAAATGTGCAGTGTAACGTAATAGATAAACTTTCGGTTTAATTAAGAAAATTTTAGTGGACTATTTCCAACATGTCTCATATCTATATTATCATACTATACTGCATGTTATTATGTAACAGGTTATAAAGTGTTAAATATATTACAAAATCTAAACAGATAGTTAAATTACAAATGTGGTTATTAACTGTTGTGGAAATGTTATTAGTTTTATTAGTTTGTGTAAATACGCACGAATAACAAAGCCAATCTGAGCAAAGTGTGACATTTTAAAAAATATTTTTATGTTTACCGTTTTTATAGTTTACAATTACAGTTAAACAAAACCAATACTGACCGTACCTATATAAATTATATACTTACCTATAGGAATTAATACTGAAAAGTTACAGTCTGAATTGAAATCTCAAAATATTTATTTATATAATATAATAACCATTTGCAAGCAGTTTTTTTGTTCCCTTAATTATATTGCAATCGAACAGTTTCAAACTGCAATTTATTACATATTTAAAGCCTATATCAACACTATTCTTACATTTGTATTTACTAGATTAAAAATTATTTTAATAATAATATACATCTTTATAATGTTTTTACATATAGTAATTTGATTTAAAATGAATTTTTTATTACTTACTTTTAAGCTAAGTTTATGAAAAAGTATTTTAAAGAATTTTGCTAGTGCATTTATATAGACTAATTTAGGTTCTATTTGGGTGTATAATTTGCACTTGCCGAAATTTATGTGTTTTACGCACACGTGCCGGGTCTTAGTTTTTTTGGAAAAGGAACTTTGAATCGAGTAGGGGTTTCTTAACACTAAGGAAAACAGACTCGGATGGGGGTGTTTTCAACCCCGATACGGTGCGCCTAATGGCTGCTAAAGAACGTCCTGCAAATATACAGGACAGATGCGAATAAGGCTTGCCAAATAAGCACCCGGAGATCAACTGAGGACATGATATAGGGCTGCAGTTACGTCATTACTGAGTCCAGGCTGACGAAAAATGACTTCTCAACAGGCTTGACATCAGACACTCACAAGTGACAACTACAATAGTTCAAATCGGCTGTGACACTGCGCGAGAAAGGCAACGGAAAACCACCTCGTATTTTTCCAGATAAGTCTTTAACATAGGGCCGTTAGTCTCCGGCATTCCTTAGATGGGCAGGGGCTGCTAAGAATCCCCGAGTCAACCATAAAAAAGTAGCAACCTGTAATACACCTAGTTTTTTTGAATGTAGTAAAACTCATATTGTAATAAGGAAATGAAAGATTAAAGGTCGAGCTCCTCGGAATCAGTGAGATGAGATGGCCAGTTCAGGAATGTGTGAAGTCGAAGGATATGCAATATATTACTCAGGTAATGATAAACCCGATCATTTGAACGGTGTTGGTTTAATAATTAGCAAACATTTACAAAAGCAGTCAACAGTTTCGTTTCGTATTATATGTAATTTTATACAGGTATATGCCTTTACATGTCATCAAAAAGGCACTGGAAATAACATCACACATAAACATTTTTATGGATGACTTCAACGCCAAAGTGGGAAAAGGTCGTCAAGAAGATGGAGTGGGCTAAAACGGTCTAGGCAACTCAAATGACAGAGGTCACCGGTTAGTACAATTTTGCCAACAAGAAGATATGATATTGACTAATACTCATTTTAAACAACATCCCTGACATCTCTATACTTGGATATCCAATGCAGACAGAAACGTTAAAAAGCAAATCTATTATATAGGCATCAATAAGAGATTCAAAAACATCATAAAGAACGCAAAGACTTACCTGGTACTAACGTCTTCTCTGTTCAGATACTTTTATCAGCAAAAATAGTATCAGTAAAAACCAAACGCAATTAGATACTAGAAAACTACAAGACCCAGAAATAGCAAAAGAAATTAGGAAACAAATTAATACACGTTTTGCAAATATACACCCCAACATAAGCCCAGACGATAATAATAGTGAAGCGACCTGGAATTCAATGAAAACAGTAATACAAGAGGTAAGCAATGATTTATTACAATCCAACAAATCTAAACACAAAACATAGATGACCGAGGAAATACCGAGACTGATAGATTTCAGAAAAACCTACAAAAACCAACAACCAGAAAAATACCTTGAAACTCAGAAAACCATTAAACGCAATGTAAGAGGGACAAAAGAAAAATGGTTACGAGAACAGTGTGAAGAGCATGACTTTTTTAATATGTACAAGAAAGTAAAATGTGCAGCAGGTATATGCCCAAATAAAAACAGTCAAATTCTTATGAATGACAGTGAACAACTATTAACAAATATTTGATAAGAACTAGTTGAATGGACAAATTATATAAAAAATCTTTTCAATGAGACAAGAAACTTAACTCACGGTACAGATTCAGAAGATGGCTTTAATATTAACAGAGCAGAAATTAAACGTGCTCTAACTGGAGCAAAAAGTGGAAAGGCATCGGGGCCAGATAATATATGTGTTGGCGTCTTGAAAGTATTGAAGGAGGACAGTGCTATTACTCTGCTTCTAAAACCATTTAGCTGCATATATAAAACAAAATCTTCATAACCTTGCCTAAAAAACATAGGGCAAAATACTGTAACGACTATAGAACTTTAAGTTTGATTAGTCATGTCCTAAAAGTGTTTCTCAAAATTATACATGCCAGAATATATCAGAAATGTGAGTAAAATATTAGTGACTCTCAATTTGGCTTTAGAAATAGGTTTTGAACACGAAAGGCCTTATTTAACATACAGGTACTTACTCAACGTTGTTTAAATGTCAATATAGATGTGGATATGTGCTTCGTGGACTATGAAAAAGCATTTGACACCGTTCAGCACAATAAATTACTTTAACTTCTCAGAGAAGTTGATCTAGATGGCAGAGATATACGTATAATAGCTAACCTATATAGGAGTCAGACAGCGGTTGTTAGTGTGGATGGTCAGCTATCACAAGACATGCCTATACTGATAAGAGTAATGGGAGTGTTCTCTCTCATCTGTTGTTTAATTTATACTTTAAAAAAATATTTTGTAAGGCTCTCGAAGGAAGAACAGAATAATGTTGTAATAAACAATTTGAGATACGCTAACGACATTGTTCTACTAGCCACAAGCATGCAAGATCTACAAATACTCTTATCAGCAGTGACAAATTATAGTAAACAAATGGGGCTAAAACTCAACAAAAAACCAAATGGCTAATCGTTAGAAAACAACATAATGACATACAGAATAATATACTTATGGGAGAGGATTCATAGAGAGAGTAACATCATTTAAATATCTTGGCTGCTATGTCAACGAAAATTGAAACTTAACACAAGAGATTAGATGTAGGATAGAGTAATCAAGACAAGCCTTTCAAAAAATGAATAAAATTTTGACCTGTAGAGCCTTGTCCATTCTCTTACGTATTTGATTATTAAGATGTTATGTCTTCGGATCCTCTTGTATGGCGTTGAAGCATGGACGCTTACGGAGGCAATGTGCAAAAGACTGGAAGCTTTTTAAATATGGACTTATCGCAGAATTTTAAAAATCTCATTGATTGGCAGGGTCACAAATGAGAAAGTACTACGACGCATAAACAAAAAACGTAAAATTGTTAATACTATCAAAAGAAGAAACTTTACATATCTAGACCATGTTATAAGGAATGATAAATACAAACTACTTCATATCATTATACAGAGAAAAATTGAAGGCAAACGCGGCCCAGGAAGACTCAAAATATCATGGCTCGAAAATTTACGTTAGTGGTATATACTCAACACCATGTTTCTATTTAGAACAGCAGTTGATAAAGTAAAAACCATGTTACTGATCGCCAGTGTTCTCGAAGAACAAGGCACTTAAAGAAGAAGAAGAAGATCAATTTATAATAAATCATTAATTTTAATCAAATCAAAGGAGACGATGACAAGCGTTTGTGCAACTGAACATTATATTTTAATTAACTTCTCTGCATTTAACGTCTTTGAAAAAAGGCGTCCATCTATTGTTGGATGTAGATCTTCCTCAAAATTTTTCATTTTTTTCGGTCCATAGCTAATGTTATTCCCTATATTTCTGCAACGTCTTGTGTGTCATCTCAATATTCCACTTGGTCTTTCTTTTCCTCTTTTATAACTTTGCAGGCTCCACTGGAATGTAGTTTTAGTCCATTTATTATCTTGCCCACGTGCCAGATGGCTAGCCTATTGCCATTTTCTTCGTACAATTCTTTCTATAATTTGGTTAATTTTTGTTTGTTGGCATATCTAAGTGTTTCGTTTGTTATCAATTAGTTTTATCCTGATAATTTGCCTTTAATATGGCCACTGAGCATTATTTTGAAACTCTCTAGGTTTCACAGCCATACGTAATTGCAAACACATAAATTGATTGTAAATATTTGCCTTTAAATTTGCAACTTCTTTATTTTTTAAAATGCAGGCCAGCCTATTCGTATTCTTCTTCTTATTTCTTCGGACATGTTTAAATATAGTTAAACGTGGAAATCTATCCGAATATTTTATATACCTCTACAGGGAGAAACTTTAAACATAACTAAGCTATATTTAAAGGTTACTTTACGTAAGGCCAAACTTTTGTGTGATCTTACATTCTTAAAATCCCGCGGAGACCAACAGGTGATACTTATTGGATTACGATTAAAATCACCAAAAATCATCCACCATATCTCTTATCCTTAAAAAAGCAAAGCCATATCTACTTATAAATTCCATTTAGGATAATCGTAGAAACCTCGCTAATACCAATCTGGGGCTTTATAGCATTTTCCATAAATTAAGTTTCTTTAACATTTATTAGATAGGAGAGATGTGAGGATAATTAGTAACCTATATTGGGGACAGAGTGCTAACATAAAAGTTGGAACAGAAATAACCGAGGAAATTGAGATACGCCGTGGAGTGAGACAGGGATGCATCCTATCTCCACTTCTGTTTAACATCTACAGCGAAGCCATCTTTAGAGAAGCCTTAGATGAGGAATCTGCGGGAATTATTATAAATGGAGAAATAGTTAACAACATGAGATACGCAGATGACACAATCCTCTTAGCAAGCAACCTTACTGACATACAACATCTGCTTGAAAAAGTAAATGATCGCTGTAACCACTACGGCTTAAAAATAAATTTTAATAAAACCAAATGGATGGTAGTTACAAAAACTCCACACATTCAAGGAAACTTAAGAGTTGCAAACATATTAATAGAACGGGTAAGGAAATACAAATACCTCGGGACGTGGATAGAACAAACAGCTGATCAAACAACGGAGATAAGAACTCGTATAGAAATAGCTAGATCCTGCTTTGCAAAATTAAAGAAAGTACTTTGCAACCGAAACATAAACATTGGGCTCAGAATACGAATGCTTCGCTGTTATGTATTTAATATCATGCTCTATGGCGTAGAAGCTTGGACACTTAAGAAAGAGCAAACAAACAAAATACAAGCCTTTGAAATGTGGTGTTACCGCAGAATGTTGCGTATAGCCTGGATTGAAAGAATAACTAACAGAGAAGTTTTGACAAGGATGAACAAGGAATGTGAAATAATAAATACAATAAAAAAGAGGAAACTAGAGTACTTAGGCCATGTAATGAGAAATCCCAAATACGCACTGCTCCAACTCATCATGCAAGGGAAGATAAAGGTAAAAGAAATGTTGGTAGGCGTAAAATGTCTTGGCTAAAAAATCTCAGAGATTGGTTTAATTGCAGCAGCATTGAACTATTTCGATCGGTCGTCGACAAAATCCGTATAAGAATGATGATAACCAACCTCCGTGAAGGAGAAGGACCATAACAAGAAGAAGAACATTTATCCTGTTATCTGGGATACGCTTTCTAAGATTGACAAAGCGTCATGCGTATCTGAAAAGAAAACCAATACTCAGAAACGTACATTTTCCAAGTTATATAAAAATAAATTTCCTAATACCCAAACATTTCTAACACAGTACATAACCTTTTTGATTACCCGGTAAGCGACTTAACTATTCAGGCTCTAAAAAAAGATTTTAATTTTAGTGTAACGCCAAATCTCATTTTCACCGAACACATTATATTCCAAATGGAATACTCTATTTCTACTCTTCCTAAAAACGTGGCAGTGATCCTAAATACATCAGACTACATCCGTAAGATGCAAAATTTACTTGAATCCTCTGATTATTGCCATGTATTTAATAATTTTACCACCTACCTCAAAAGAAAAACTAAAACCCCCATTACTAATTCAAATCTACCATCTGATACCGAAAAAACTCCTCATACCCCGAAAAAATCAGCCAGAATTCCTAAATTGTATGGTCTCTTAAAAATTCATAAAGAGAACATTCCCTTACCTTATATAGTTAGTGTTTTCGGTTCTCCCACCTACAAACTAGCTAAATACCTTGCCAAAACTCTTCAACCTCTCGCATAGCAGCCATCATCCTACATCCGAAATTACTGTTATTTTCCAGAAATATTCAAAACTTTCCCTATACGCAAAGATGATGTCAGCTTTGATATTGTTTGTTTGTTTACCAGTATATATCTCAGTTCTTGATACCCTACAATTACTGAAATCAAACTATAATGTAAATAACAATATCCCCTCTTTAATTAATCATTGCTTATCTAATACATACTTCACCTTTCAAAATAAATTTTACCGCCAAACCAATGGCGCTCCCATAGGTTCCCCCTTACACCTGTCATCGCTAACCTTTTTATGACCGACTTCAAAACAAAGGCCTTTATCTCTTATCACCTTAAACCTATCTGCTGATGTCGATGACACTTTTGTTATCTGCTTTATGGACATGATACCCTTCCAGAATTCCATTCCCATCTAAACCAAATTTATACCAATATCAAATTTACCATGGAAACCGAATATGATAATTCAATTTCCTTTGTAAATACACTTATAACAAAAAAAAATCCTTCCAATTACAGCTTTCATTGCACTGTTTATAGAAAATCCATTCATACTAACCGCCACCTAAATGCCAAATCTCATCACCACCCTGCCCAAATTTGTTATATATCACCAGATCCATCAAACTTTTCGATATGAAAAATCGCCAAACAGAAATGAAAGCCATTACCACCACTCTATCACAAAATGGGTATTCCAATAAATTTTTATCCCGTATAACCAAAAATATAAATAAAAACATTAACTCACAAAAAAAGCATTCTTACCTTATATCAAAGGCATCACCGATAAAATAAACCGCATATTAATGACGCAAAACATACGTACAGTCTTTACAACCAATAACCAAATATCTGGGCGTATTCGCTCAGCAAAGGATCACTTCCCCAATGAATCCCAAGGAGTTTATAAAATACCTTCTAGAGACTGCCAAAGGACCTACATAGGTCAAACAAATCGGCAAATATCCAGCCGAATATACAAGCATTCTCTGGCCGTACGGAAAGGCGATAATGGTTCGGCACTTGCTAAATAATAAAGAAACAGGCCACGAAATTAATTTTCGAAAGGTTAAAACCATTACTCCTATTGCCTATCTCACCAGCAGGGTTATATGTGAGGCAATTGAAATAGAAAAACGCCCACAATGCCTGAACACAAGAGATGTTACCCAACGTTTACCCGTCATATAGAAATGCCTCATCACGTCACACCGTCAATGACGCAATATCCTTAAACCAAAAAATTTTTCCCAGCCCAATGCATTTTCCAATCTTTCATTTTCAGCTCTATAAATGACAAAGCAGAACACACGAAAGATCAGTCTTACTCAAAGACTCTCCTTGGGGAGTAGGCAGATTGAGACTCCGAGTGAAAAATGACATTGAAACCGATACCGAAAGAATGTGAAGAGATGATAAAAACAAAGAGGAAAGCAAGAATAAAGTGCATAGGAACCAACAAGCAAGAACATCACAAGAATTATAAGAAAAGAAGGAATCATATTAATGACAGAAAAAACGTAAATATATAGATGAACTAATGGAAAATTTTAGAAAAAGACAACAAAAATAATACCAAATTATGTCAACACCTAAGAAGACAAAAAAGAAGAAAAGACATAACCGCAATTATAGAAAGAAATTAATAATAATAATAATAATAAATAATTAAGAAAATTTAGGAAAAGCATTTATTAAACGAAGCAAGAAAAGAAAAAGAATATAATAGAGAATCACAAGAAGAAAATTAGGAAGACAATACTAAATTAAGGAAACCACAAGAAGAAGAAACAGGAGAAATAATAAGTAAATTGAAAAATCAAAAAGCAGCAGGAACAGATAGTAGGTGTATAAATAAGTTCTCAGCTTTTTTCTGCAAAATTAAAGTTTTATTTAAAAACAAACAAAAAAAGCTTAAGTATCAAAGTATTCTCCGTTGGTATCGATAACCTTTTGCCATCTTTCGGGTAACTTGCGAATTCCCTGTTGATAGAAGCTCACCGGCTTCGAGACGATAAAGTTATCGATGCATTTTCGGACTTCTTCTTCTGTTTTGAAATGCGTATCAACCAACTGCTGCTGTAACGACCGGAATAAATGATAATCGGAAAGGGCCATGTCTGGGCTATACGCCGCATGTGGGAGAAGTTCTCAGCCTAACGCGTCTGCAGCTCATCCGTGTCAAATGTTTGAGGGCGTCCAGCGCGTGGTTGATCTTCAAGACTAAACTCTCACCCGCGAAATCTTTGGTAGCACTTTTTGCACATTGCATGACTTACAGCATTGTCACCATATGCAGCACAAATCATTTCGGTGGCTTCAGCAGCGTTTTTCTTAAGATGATACGCGAAGTGGATAGAAAATCGGATATGCTCTTTTTTAATGCCATCGTGAACACAGCTGATTATTGAAGTTATGTGCATCAAACGCCAAATCGCATGATGTTTCGAAAGATCAAATGTCATTGCTTTAAAACCGCAAGAGGGCGGACTAATACGTTACATGTAAACGGTGATTTGCGTCCTGTGAAATCTAAAGCTAAGAACTTATTTATACACCTACTAATATATGCAATAAAATGTTAATATATGGGGAAAAGAATTAAGAGAAAGAATATATGGAGCAATAAGTGAAGTATGGAAGAAGACAATGCCAAAATAATGAAAAATAGGAATTATAGTACCAATACCCAAAAACGGAGATTTAACGATCTGCGACAATTATAGGAAAATAACGCCACTAAACACACTATACAAGTTACTCACAACAATTATACAAACAAGACTAAAAATATATACGGAAAGGATCATCGGTAAATTCTAATGCAGATTTCGTATACTTAATCTAATAATCGAAGAAACATACGAAAATGTTAACAAATTACACATAAAAAGAAAAACATTAATTAAAGATGTAAAGAACTAGAGTATTCGCAAAAAATTAAGAAATTTAATTAAAATAACTATGAAAAATCTAAAGCAGTCGTACAAACCGGTGAAGGAATAATAAAAGAAATAGTTATAAAATGTGGGATGTGACAGGCGACAGGCTAAATGCAATTTTATTAAATATAGCAGTAGAAGAAATAATAAAGACGAGTGTAAAGTATCGGTATCGGTTATTCAAAAAATGGTGCAAATAATAGCATATTCTGGCGATCTAGCGGTAGTAGCCAGAGATAAAAGAAGATTAGAAGAGATTATAAATAAAATAGACAAAGCAGCAAAGAAGGTGACTCGAAATAACGCAAAAAGGACAAAATATATAAAAATAAAAAGAAAAAGAGAACAAATAGAAGAAGAAAAAGATATTGAAGTAGGCAAATATGAGTACAAGGTAACATAAAACGTCAGATACTTCAAGATAATGATAAACAATAAAAATAACAAAAGCATAGAAGTCACACAAAGCAAAAAGCAGGACAACGTATTTCGTACAAAAAAATAATAAAAAGTAAAAACATAGTAAGGAGACAAAACTCGTGCTATAAAATCAGCAATAACACCCGTAGTAACGTATGCAAGAGAGACAATCTGCCTAACAAATAGAGAGGAAGAGAAAATAGAAGTATTCGAAAGAGAAATAATCAGAAAGATAATGGAACGCAAGAAAATAAACGGAAAATACAGAAGGCTCATAAATTCTGAAATAAATGAAATATTAGGAAATGAGATCATAACCAGAGTAATAAAAGCCAAGAGAATGAAATGGCACGGGCACATACAAAGAAAAGCAAATGAAGCGATAATAAAGAAAATCATGAAATGGAACCCACCCAACATCGGATAACGAAAAAGACAAACTCCGTTGGGAAAATCAGGTCACAAACGACAGAAAAAGATGAGGATAACTGTAGTGAAAGAAAAGATCAAAAGAAATGGAAAACAATCACAGAAAGAAGAAGAGCGAGAAGGCACTGATCAACAATTTTCAACGGTATACCTTTTAAAATGATGTTTACATTTTTGATTGTGTTTGTCATTATCTTAGTCTTCGTCTTGGTCATTTTCAGTTCAACTTCTCTTGAGCGGTTGTTAAGTTTGTTAGTCATTTTTGTAGTTCTTGGTGGTGTTTACTAAGTATAATGATGTCGCCAGCGAACTTCAAGTGGCTCCGTCAATACTTATACCTTTATTTGACCAATCCATTTAACGAAACACATCTTCTAGCACGCTGGTAAATAGCTTTGAGGAGATCACATTCGCTTGTCTTACTCCTCTCTGTATGTTATCTGTAGTTGTAGTTGGGTTTGTTTTTATATACATATTTGCATTATTGTAGATGCTCTTTATTAATTGGTTGTATCTGCTCTTTATTCCGCAGTTGACCCACGAGTTGTCTTCTCGTAGTCTATAAAGGCTATGTATACATGGATGTTAAATTATTTGCCTTTTTCTAGTAAGTTTTGCATTGTTTGAAAGTGGACGTATGTGCTAAATCCTAAATCCTAAATCCCGCTTGTACTATTAACTGATTGGCATCAAATTTGGTCGTCAGTAGATTAGTGATTATTCTTATGAACAGCTTACAGAGTTGCGACAAAAGGCTTATTAGTCTGTAGTTATTTAAATCTGCAATATCTCCTTTCTTATAGACGATTTTAATTTTTGCTGTTTGCTGTGATTCAGAATTTCTTGAGTTTTTAGGCATTTATTATATATTTTTACAAGTTGGTGGTAGAGCTTCTTTCCCACCTCTTTCACCATTTCAACATTAATACTCTCTGGCTTTGAAGATCTATTGTTTTTTAACTTTCTTAGAGCGTTTTTAATTTTGTCTGCTGTTATGTCCGGTATTTCCTCCGAACCTACATTTAAGATTTTCCTTTTTGAGACTGCAATTTGTCTTTCGTCTGGTATTGCTTTTTGTTAATGTTCTATGTTCTTTGTTTTTTATTCTGAGACGCTTCTTTGAAGTTTCAAGTCCTTTATTTTGTTCCAATGTCTCTAGTATAGTTTTTATATTAAACTTTTTTTTCGTTTTTTTTAAATTAATTTATTCAATTCTGCTAATTCTATCTTGTTCAAATAATTTTCTATTTTGAATCTTCTTCGTCTCTTAATGCGGTTTTTTGTTTTTTGGTTAATTTTGTATTTTTTCTATTATTGCCGACTAGATATGCTCGTTGAGTTTATTTATATCTTGTACATCATCTATTTTATCTAGTGTTAGTCTCTTTGTTAGGGTAAATTGGTTTCTTTCAATTTTGGGTTTCTTAGCTCTAAGTGATTGGAGATTAATGTAGAGCTTTGCTTGGATTATTTTGTGGTCACCATCAACTGTGCATGTGCTCAGAAGTGATACATTTTTGTTATATTTTTCTGGGTAAAAATTATAAAGTCTCTCATTTTTTACCACATGATCAGGGCTTTACCATGTCTATTTGTGTTGAAAAACGTGTTCATTATGTAAAGGTTGCTTAACTGCAAAATTTACTAACACACCTCCTCTATGGCTTCGGTGGTCTATTCCATGTGGGTCCATACTGTTTTCAGTTTTTCCAGCTTTTTGCTTACCTTCGCATTTAAGCCTCAAATTATTAGCGAATATGTGGTTTGGTTCTGTTGTAAACACTCTATTAGTTCTTTGTAAAAACTTTCTATGTCTTCTTCGAATTTGCTGGTAGGTGCGTATACCTGTGTAACATTGAGTTTTTCTTTTATATTTAAATTAATTGTTATAAACTTTCTTCCACCAATTCCGATTTGATTTCGTTGCTGCTGTTTATTTGGAACCGTTTACATCGTTTATTATTTATTTAGCTAAATTAATAAAAGTTAGTTTGGAAGATGAATGAATAAATAGTATGCAAAATAAACAAAAAAAAAAAAAAAATTATATTTATTTTTAGGATTTTATATATTTGTAAATATATACTTACCAAAAATTGTCTGGTTAATATTTCAAATGGTGGGCAATCAAGCGATAGAACAATTATGTGACTAAAAGAACTAAAAATGTGTTAAAGTAGAGCTCGTAATAATCAAACAACGTTTAGAAGTTCACAACATTACATAGTAAATTAAAACCGTAGAACCTTTGCTTACCAAAAAACACCTGGAAAAAATCGTTTGTGGACATAGAAAATGTAAAGAGTGGCTGAAGCAATGTCGTATTTACTGACGCAACGTACTTTTAAACTTGGCCTCCTTTGAGGTACATTGCAAGAAACTACTCCAGCGCGCTATTATCACGTTAAGTTGCATGTTTGGGGTAGTTTCAGCAATTAGAATATTACGCCTTTTTCCAAGACGTTAAATGCAGAAAAGTCAATTAAAATATAATGCTTATTTGAACAAACGCTGACATTTGATTAAAATTAATGATCTATTATAAAATGATCGTGTGCGTAAAACACCTACATTTCGACAAGTGCAAATTATACACTCAAATATAAACTGGTTTAGTTAGTTTACATACATGCACTAGCAAAATTTTTTAAAATAATTTTTAATAAAATTTGCTTGAAGGTAAGTAATAAGAAATTCATTTTAAACGAAATTACTATAAGTGAAAGCATTATAAAGATGTATATTATTATTAACATAAATTACAAATTTTTGATTTGTGTATTTTATAAGTAATTCTTATTTTTCAAATTAAAATGTTAGAAAAGTGTTGATACAGGCATTAAATATGTAATAAATTGCAATTTAAAATTTTCGCTTCGGACGTAATTATTTCGATATTTTTATTTATTTCAGAAGGTTCGTTTTCTTTGTTTGGTTTTATCGATTGATTTAGGTGTAAGTAATTGCAAACCAATTCTGATTTTATTTCGCTGGTGTTGTTTATTTGCAATCGTTGTTCAGTAGAGTTTGTTTATTATTTGTAGTTATTTTCCATGTTTTGATAATATCTTCTGAGACAAAAGTAAATAGCTTTGCTGATATCGTGTTACCTCGTTTTATTCCTCTTTATATTCTAATGCATTTGGTGTAAGTGTTCTTATTGTTATTACAGTTATTTTGTACTTTATATTTGCGGTTTTGGAAAACAAGAAAATTTTGTTCTTCAAGATAAAAACTACAAAATATTTTCATTTTCTGTAAATTAAAGTTTGCGCTTTTAAGTGCTTTTTTACCATAATCTTTAAAATATTGGTAAATTATAAACTCATTTAATAGGTGTGCAAGTAGAAACTCGGCTCTGAAGTTAGTTGCATTAAAAAAATACTTGAACGCTGCTAATTCGCCCGCCATTTTGGATATATGTAGCTTATTATTAGCCATTGCTGTTTTTATAACAAAAGTTTTAGTTATTTACAAGCTGTCATTTCGTGTGTATCAATTTTAGAAGAAATGGATTTTGACAAGCAACATTTACGCTATTGTATTCTATTCTGTTTTCAAATTAAAAAAATGCTGCTCAAGCTATGGAATTGATTAATTCGACTTTGGGTGAACATTTTGTGAGTCATTCAACAATAAAAAAGTGGTTTTCAAGATTTCTTGTTGGAAATTTTAGTCTTGAGGACGATGCACGTCTAGGTACAGTAAAAAATTTGAAGACGAAAAACTTCAAGTTTTACTGGATGAAAATTCATGTCAAACTCAAGAAGAGCTTGCAGAACAATTAGGAGTTACTCACCAAGCAATATCACTTCGATTGCATGCAATGGGAAAGATACATAAAGAAGGAAAGTGGGTTCTTCCTAAACTGCCGAAAAAAAAACAAAAACCGAAGAGTTGACATCTGCATGAATTTGCTTTCTCGGTTACAAAAGAAAGAATTTTTTGCACAAAATCATTACAGATGATGAAAAGTAGATTTTGTTCGCAGAAAAGCGTGGGTTGATCCAGGCCAGCCATCAACATCAGTTGCAAAAACGAATATTCATGCCAAGAAAGTGTTCCTGTGTGTCTGATGGGATTGGAAAGGAGTCATTTACTACGAGCTTCTCTGAAATCTGGTAAAACTGTTACAGCTAAATGTCACGAGACCAAACTGATCAATTTAAGTAATTCTCTGGAGGAAAAGAGACCATTTACGGGTCAAGGAAGGCGGAAAGTGATACTACTGTATGACAACGCTCATCCACCTACAGCAAAACCAACCCAGCAACTCAATCTTCTCCTTAGGCTGGGAAGTTGTCCAGCATGCGGCGTATTCTCCAGACTTGGCTCCTCCTGATTACCACTTATTCAGATCGAGTCGTCATATTTGAAAGACCAGCGGTTCACGAAAGTTGAAGATGTGCGAAAATTTCTCGATGACTATTTTGCTTCGAAACCAGTAACTTTCTATCGCGAAGGCATTCACCATCTAGCCGATAAATGAAAAAAAACCCATAGATAGTAATGGCGAATATTTCTATTATTAACTTTCTACAGCGGAGATTATAGTAGAAAGTTAATGAGATTATCATTCTGTCTGTCTGTCTGTGTGTCTGGAGACAAGATAACTTCCGTTGTATTCAACGGATTCACTTCAAACTTGGCATTCGCACATCTTAGGTCAGTACCTTTCATTGGATTGATTTTCACCCAAATCGGTTAACGGCAACCGGAAGTGACCGTTATGATTTCGCACCGCTGTAGAAAGTTTCCTTTACGCTATTACACCGTTCTTGTTAACCTTTGTAACAAGTATTTTTTCAATAAAGTTGACCAAACAAATCCGAGTTTCTACTTGCACACCTATTACTTAAAGGAGGGAAATGCGATTGATAATTGGATCATCATATCTCCTTCCACTTTTTTACTTTGCTTTTTTGATTTTAGGATTCTTTATTTTGAATTTATAGTAATATGCGGTTTTCTTGTTTTTAATATATTTTTTATATAAAGAATATGGTATATGAGTAAATACAATAACTTTACTCACAACTATTTATACAACAAGCAAAGCAATTATATTTTGTTTTTTTTTTGAGGGTGGGGAAGGTAGAGGAGGGGTAAGTAAAACTTATAATAATAACCGAATATTGTAGTTTGCTATAATTACATGATCGTTCTCAAAGGTATTGAAATATGCTTCAAACATTTATCTGGCTACAAATTGGAAAATATGTTACTAATTTTTGTTACAGTAAGATGGTTTACCCAGATGTATTACACAAATTTGTATAAAAGTTTTACAGGAATTGTTTTAGAATTCTTCTGATTTTTCATAATAGGAATCTGAATTGGTTGTGCAATTTTCAAACCTGTTTATTTAAAAAATGAAGTTTGTGCTATTGGACTAAAACCAACAAATAAAACACATTCAGATAAATTAATTTGTACATTTTTATAAAAAAGTATTATAAATAATGAAAATTGCAGCATGAAATATTTTGAATAAATTGTTGCATTTGGATTTATAATAATGTATATTTTTGGATAAAGTGTATAAAGTAAGTTTCAATTAATAAGTAAGTCAATTAATTTTATTTTTTATTTTGTTAATGATTGTTTTTAATTACCTGCACTTCTTGTCAGGCGTTATTATTTTACTTTGAAGGGTTTCCAATTATTTTTATCAATCCGTAATAAATTTATAATTAAAGTTACTTGCTAACTTATTAGAGTAAAACATTTAATTACATTTTGTGTTAATTGTGCTGTACCTTTTAACTTTTAACTCAAATATTCATAAAGAATTCAATTTTTGTCTTCATTACTTTAATAGTCCGTTGTAATATTAATTTAAAATGCTTGTTCAAAGATGTATACTATTTATTTTTCTTAGAGTATAAAAAAGTTAATAAAATTTCGCAATATAAAAAATTACTGGCTTTAAAGTTTAAAATAAGAACAGATTAAGCGTTGTCAGGATATAGAAAACCTTTTGATTTAGTGTTACATACGAACAACATTGAGTTTTAAATGTGTAATATTTTTGTAGTTTGATTTTGATGTTGACATTTAAGACATTGATCTTGTTAATAAATTGTAAAATTTCTAAACATATATTCGGGCCGCGGTGGCTCGGTGATCAAGATCATCCTTCCTCTGTCATCGAGCCGTCGCAGGCGAGTTCGAGTCTCGCTCAACCCATGGGGGTGTGTGTGATGTCCTAATAATAAGTGCATGTTAGTAGGCACAATAAGCCATTGTGGCTGCAGTGGCGGTAAGTGCGCCAATAATAATAATAGTAGGATTAATTAAGGGATAACATATAATTAATTCAATTTTTTATACCAAGACACTGATTGTGGGCTAGTGTTAAGTAAAATTTATAAGCATCCAGATTTGTGGTGTAATGTAGTTCATCTAAAAGGTTATGTCACTTTCCTTGAATTTGATTGGCTACATGCTATATTAGATAGATAACATTTTATAGTGTTATAAGTTTTTTTCGTTAGGATGTTGTGCCAATTAACATTGAAGATGATGATAAACCATCGTAAGCCAGGTTTGATATAGAAATAAAAATAGACATACGAGGTGTGGCAGAAAAGTAATGAGACTGATTTTTAATTACCAAAGTTTTTATTTTTTCAAACATCAATGTTATCCCCTTCAAAGCAGTTTCCTTGGGCAGCTACACACCGATAGAGACGTTGTTCCCACTGGTAGCAGCGCTTGAAGTCTTCAACCGGTATGGTCTTCAGTATGTCCGTTGCATTTTTTTCAATGTTTTCTAAAGTCCCAAAATGATGTCCTTTGAGGACATTTTTCAGCTTAGGAAAAAGTCACAGGGACTGAGGTCAGATGAATAGGGGGACTGGGGAACCATAGGAATGCCTTTTGAGGTCCCTTTCGCATGTGCAAATGTTCAGTCAAAATTTGATGATCGGTAAATCTGTTCAAATTTAATTGTTCACTCAACATTCTTAATGTTAAACGACGGTCTAATCTCACAAAAGTGTTCACGCGTTCGATGTTTTCGTCGGTTTTCGAAGTTGAAGACCTCCCTGAAATTCCGCTGTTCCATTTTGCGTGACGCACAACTAAAGTACAACTTCACTAATAGCAGTCACAAAAATCACGTAGTTAACGGAACGAGTTGAAACTCGCACTGAGCTATGGGAGGCTATTTATACACGTGCTCTATCAAGGACAACAGCGTAGCGTTGCCAGATCGCTTACAGTGTTGCCAGTCTCATTACTTTTCTACCACACCTCGTAAGCATACCATTATTCCAAAGTGTCTTAATTTTTGTTAGGCTTGTAACTTGTCTCGCTATAATTAATTATTTTAACACGATAAAAAACTTGCTTTTATCCTAAAACCAATTTACAAAAAACATAATTTTGTATAAAACAGATTTTTTCATTTATTTCTGTTTACTTCATTACGTAGGATACTGGTTAAAGTAGTTTATAATGCAATTAAATCTACTAATAACTAAATATGTCGTTTTTTATAAATTAATACAATATCTTTTCAGTTAACTGTATTTAGACAACAATTAAAAAATCTGTTATTGAGAGGTACATATTTAAAATATCTTTTTATAGATAAAAGCCAAAAGCTTTTATTTTTTGTATGTTTTAGTGTTAATATGTTTATATAATTGTTTAATGATAAGATTAGAAATTTTTTCTTTATCTTATAATTTGTATATTATTAGTTTCCATTTATAGTTACTGGACGACAGATAGCTCTTTTTATAATGCATGTAATGTGCGCTGAGTTTGTTTCGTTTGCTTTAAGTTTCCACCTTCTGACCCAATACTAAAGTTTATTCAGGTGCAGTTGTACATTACGGGAAGCAACTACTTGTCCGATGTGCATAAGTGGCCATTTCCGTCGTTATCGTTATCGGGATGTCTGACGTATATAAGGTATAGTATTGACCCCAGCACAGTTTCTTGCGGCACGGCTGTATTAAATTGATACAATTCAGTATGTACCTCTTGTTTGATATTCAAATGTTTATCAGACAGATAACAGCTTAGGATGGAGTATAAATTGTATGGTAAATATAGCTTGAGTTTGTAGCAAAGCCTCTTATGTCAGACCTTATCGAAAGCCTAATAAAGATCTAAAAATACTGCTGACTAACAGTGTTTTCCTTCCAAGTTTAGGTTAATTTTGCTGACTAGGCTATAAACTTGTTCTGTTGTGCTATTCGATATTACATTGTACTTATCTAGCAATAGTTGGATTTGCTCCAAGGAAAGTTTATCAAATGCCTTCGAGAATACCGGTAGTAGGCTAATCATCCTGTAGGATGCGACGTTCGTTGGATCTTTTCCTAGTTTTCACTGACTGGAAAAGTATTCCACTTTAAGTATGGCATTAAATACGAGGTTCGTTCAGGTTCTAATGTCTTCAATTTTTTTTTTGAAAAAGTATTTACCCAAGAAATTGAAGCTTCAGGTATTTCTCGACGTAATCTCCGTCTAGACGTACAAATTTTTCACAACGTTGTCCCCATGATTTCATGACTGATGAGAACACTGACTTAGGGGTGTGTTTTTCCCACTGGAAAATCGCTGATGCAACAGCAACTCGATTGAAAAATGAGCGCCTACGGAGAGTATCCTTCATAGTCAGAAATTCATGGCGGCATTACGTATCAGCATGTCCTGAAACATTGTCACCCGCGCAGCCTTGTGTTCGTTGGTCAGCATTCGTGAGACCCACCTTGAAGAAACTTTCTGTATTTTCAGGTTATCATGAAAAGTGGACTCCACAGATCCTACGGAAATGCACACCTTTTATGTTTCTCCTGATCTACTGACCAAAGGTATACATACAAACATATGCATTGGCAAGCTTCAGACTTGGTTTTTAGTGTCCTGGATAATAGTTCAGACCGTTTCCTATGTGGGGGTGTTAAGAATAGAGACGTAAAGCGTTCTGACTCTGACAGTTACTGATTGCTTGTGTTAGTTGTAATATCACTTTTCTTTTGCCATCGAGAAAGCAGTGGCTCTAAAGTGTCACATATATGACCAATAGTAATTGTAATCATTAATTAATTATTAATCATTAATAAATCGTGTTTATTATCAAACAACTTAATAATTATACCAGCGTTTGATCCACGATTACAATTTGCATACAAAAATGTAAAGCTCGGTCTAATTATATAACATAAATGATGTAGACAGGCTTACTAAAACTTATAGAAAGTCTATCAAAACATCAATATATTAAGGAGTAGGAAAAAACAAAAAATCACAACGTAGTATCAATGTATATAATAGTTTAATTACGCGTAAATTGGATGAAAAATGGAAGATTAAAAAACATTTAAAAAACAAAATTAAGTGTGAATTAAGCAATTAAAAGTAACAAAACAAAAAATTTGTGGCATGTTATCAAACATATTAGATAACAAGTTCTTCTCTGTCATCGGCGCGTATGGGTTTGACGGCAAAGCGTATGGGCCCTTTAATGGAGGCAGTGAGGTGGTGTACCGTTTTTTTCTAGGTCTTCGACAAAACCAATGGTGGGAATTGGTTCCATCGATTCCTTCAGGTGATCTGTAAAGGTGGACCATGAAATTCAGGAACGGAAGGAGATGTTTTCGATCCCAAGGTGAGAAGTATTGGGTTGTGGTCATTGTCAAACTCGCTGACGTTCCAGAAGGTATGCTGCATGTGAATGTTCTTGAAAATGACGATGTCGAAGACGTTTGAGCGACCAGCGAAACCATAGTGTGTGGGCTCCAACGGCTTCTTTAGCACCAGGTTGCGAGATTGGACGTAGCCATGTAGCGTTCTCCGACTGTTCTATGAGGGATACTTGGAGTTCATTTCACCTGCCAAGAGGGTGGCGAAGTTTTCTCGCAAATGGCATCCAGGTCTTCGGGGAAAAATGATCGGTTGTGCATGGGAGAGTTATAGGCGGCTACAAGCTTTATAATTTCGTGATCCCTCGACTGAAGGCATAGGGTTGTTGCCTCCAGATGGTTGGTTGCCGGGAATGGGGATGAGTGGTGCTTTAGGCAAGATTTGACTTTGCTAGGAATCGATCGGTGCGACACACGTATAAATTGGAAACCGATCTCATTCCCGCTCTTAAGTTGGGTTTAGTTGACTAAGACGGCACCTCAATTATAACGGTGCCGTCCGCGTTCCAGAAGACAAGTCCTGGGTGTAAATCAATAAGAGATCAAAGATTTCCTCCGCATTGTTGGCTTCGCTCAGGGTGTAGAATAGGTACAGAATTAGTTCCAGCAGCTTTTGCGCATCTAACCGCTGAAACAGGCTAAATATTAAGCTCCAGCCCTGAAGTTCTCAAGCTGGCGCTGGAGCTAGAGTAGTAGGGGCTAGCTGGGTGTCAATAACAGGGCTTTTCTGACCATTTGAGAGCTGGAGTGTCCAGAAGTAGGGTTATCGTGAGACGCGGTTGTTGCTCGCGCTGGAGCTAGTGCCTGTTGGGATGGTGGACCAAGCCGCGATTCAGGAAATGTTGGACAATCCTGTAGTTGGTTGAGTCCGCAGTGGTGCACATTGCTGGCATCTCTTGGTGCTTGTCGCACAGGTTGCTGTGGTGCGGGGCTGCGCACTTGACACAGCGTGGGGTGGCAAAGTAGTGCCCAGTGGCCCTATTTTTGTGTGGTCGTTCTGCCCGAACAGCATCCACCTCTTGTCCCGTTGTTTTCTCATGCGACGCATCGGCCACACTGGAATTCTTCACTGCTTCAAATCTTCTTCCACCATCACGACGGAGACAGTTTCTGAGATTTCGCGTAATATCGGGCAGAAGTTTCTCAGAGGGCAGCTCTGCCGCCTCCCATTTACTTAATCTTCTCTTACAAGTCATCTGGAGTACAGAGGTAAATCTTTATCGAATTCGTTCTAAATTTTTCTAGCAGTTTGGGCTATAATTGTTTGTCTCAGAGTACTACCAGGAAACTCTCTGCTGTTGTTGGTCTTAAATTATCTTTGCGATGGCGGCGTAGCGGTTTGTCGTTGCCATCTTAGCTGCTGGCGGCGGCACAACGGTGTGGTCATCCTGAGACTGGAATATTCACAGCTGTTCACGTTTATTGCGTTTTCTTCGAAGAAATTTTTTGCTTCGCAGTTTGCAAAAATAGTCAAGACACTCTCTTCTCTTTCTTAATAATTTACAGATATACTGTAATGTTATTATTATGCTTTTCCGGTTGCAGTGAGAGTTACTTAATTTTTTTTAATGTTACAGTCTTTTTTTCTAAATTATTCCTTTTAATTGGCATAATCGTAGCAGCATTAAAATCTACGTAAGTGTAATATGTTTAGAACTAATACATTTCAACAAGTGTTTATTGTCATATACATCCTAAGAAATAAAGTACCAGTGATTTTATGTGGAGTTCTAATAAAAATCTTTTCCTCAAGGAATAAACGTATTAAACATAATTATATTGTATAAAGAATTGCTTTACTTAAAAAATTTTGTTGTAAAACAAAAATAGTGCACTTAGAGTTACAAATGTTTACATTGTTTTCTTATATCACTTTTGAAAGTCTTATCTTTGCTATAATTTTATTAATAAATAAGGTATACAAACAAGTTTTATTTCCTATAAGTTTGGCATGAGGCAATTACGTTTCTGAGAAATTGCTATCTATGTCCGCACATGTACGTCAACGCTAAACATGTTTCTTCATTTAATTGGAGAAGAAATTGCCTATCTGCTCATTCAAGAGGTATCCCAATAGTTTCAGGGGTACTTCATGGGGCAATTAGCATGGATCAGTTCGTGTACACGCGCTTCATGCTGACAAGAGCCGACGACATCGGACCTAATCATGCAGATTTGTTATGGCCGGAGATTTTCTCGTCGCACTTGTTACTCACCGCATAACACTACTATTTCGTTAGTAAATAACTGTGTATTGATTAATCGGAAATTGGGTTTAGGTGGTTTATTAACTTTTATATCAAGAAAATGTTTTTATACGGACAACTGTTAGTAAAACACAAAAATAAATTCGTCGTATTCTTTTTGAATTTATGATTACATACGTTTAAAAAAGAAGTTTTTGTTTATATTTGATTCATATACGTATTTTTAATTAAATAATGTTTTTTATATATTTGCAACTCTGTAATAATAAAGACTTTTATCTATTTGATTATCTTAGGCGTTACACGAATTTTTTAAAAAAGTATTTTTAATTATTTGGATAATTTGTTAATTTGAAAAACAAAAGGCTGTAAAAATGTATACTTCAGGTAATATCAAAATGATAATGGATTAATATAAATTACAACTGATGACTTTTTTAACTTTTATTATTACCTAGACAATAGTTGAGTGAAATATCTAATGCCTATATCTGGTTACGTTTTTTTAAGAAAATGCTGATATTGGTATTTGGATAATCAAATGCGCAGCACCGAACTGTGGAGTTTATAAACAGTTTTTAATGTAATTAATGTACTTCATTGTATTAATTAACGACATAGTACCAGTCAAAAAGATGAAAAAAATTTCTCTTTTGTCAAGCCTACGTACACGCTATTTTTATTTTTAAGAGTTTTTGATTAATATCCTTAATATTCTTCATTGTCAGGCGTTCACTCAAACAAAGAATAACAATGGTAGTCGTCTAAGGCGTGGTTATTGCCACAGGGAAGGTGCATGACTACCGGACAGAGAGAGCAAACATATGAGAGCCTTAACCTTTCAGTTTGCTAGCCGTGCTCCCACGCGGGGCGTTAGAGCCTTACTATTACAAAGGCCCATGATTTGAGGTTGGTGATTTTGTGAATAATTGACACATTTATTCTGTTTTAGTCTATTTTCATTAAAACAATTTAATTGTTTTGATTGTTTAGTATATGTAATTGTAGTAAAGCTGGTAAAACTTTTTTATAACATTTCCCATTATTTGTTTTCAGCTGTAACATTAGCGCCTGAGGAGTTTCACCCCGTGAAGTTTTTAACTGCCGTCGCTGTTTTCTTGTTCAGGATCACTCCTAAGCCATATATGTGCTCAATATCTTACATCACTTAGTCCAAGGATATATACCTTTAATCTTTCCATTTCTAGTGCAGTGTTAATTACCTGGTGCGAATAAACTGTTTACGTTCTATGTTTTAATTTTTAAATTATTTGTTGGTAATCTCATAACTTTTCTCACATCTGTGAACTTAAAATCTCCGAAAAATTTAGATCTGAACATTGTCATAAAGTGATTATCATACGGCCAGAAGAGTACCCTACCTCTGCTGGTTCCTTCACTTAGAGGAAGATCGGCAGTCGATGGGTTATCACCACGTCTGGTCACCCTCAGCTTACTTTAGTCTGCAGGTCGATGCAGTTTACCAGGGTGTGGCACTTGGAGCTATAAGCTGAGAGTTGGGTATCTTGTGAGGGCCAGTCATGCAGGCCACCTTCTATCTATGATATTAGGTGCGACCGCCTATCATTAAAAGGTACTACCTCTACATTATATTCCTACACCCCGCCTTTGTTTTGCAGGACCCCAATTCCATTTACGGGTTTGTTGTCTATTTTATTAATATTTTATTTTAACCCGCAGGTGAGGCTTGAAGAATTTTCTAGATTATTTATAATATAATTTGGTCTTGTATCTCCAATAATGTGGGATTTCATAAAAAGTTTAATTGAAATACCTATTTGTCTTTGATTTTATATCATATTCTGTAGAAAAAAATTTGAAACCCGTTAGATTTCCCCAATACATAGTAATTTGTTAATTAAATTTAAATTTTTACAATCGCCCATTTCAATGGAAAAATGTTCTTAGACACATCTGTTAACTGATAAATTTTATGTTTTTTGTGATATATATTAGAATTTTTCTTCTATCGGAGATATGACTAAACTAATCAAAATACGTTTGTACTCTTATGAATTTACATTTGCATTCAGTTTTACAAAAGAGCCCATTCCATTCCTGCAAATTTCACTGTTGGCACTACACATCTGGGTAAATATTATTTTCCAGGCATTCACTATATTAAAATTTACATACTAAAACATGATTCATTATTCCAAACTACACGTTTCCAGTCCTACATAAAGCTATGTTTAATTATGTAATTTATATAAAGAATCACCAAATCAAATATTTAATAATTTTATTGTAAAGCAGAAATTTTCATTAAATTTTTTCTTCCTTGTTGATTCTTAAATTTAAGCTTCGTCGAGTCGAATGGTCTCATTTTGTTTTTAGGCCTTCTAGGTCTTATTTCGAGGAAAATCAACCGTAACGAGAAAAGTGAAAAGCGCCTAAGTAGTTGATGATACAACACCTGTAACGGCGCCACGCTTGTGATGTAACGCATTCGTAATTGTTCGGTGCGACTAACCGCCACGGCACGTTCTTACGATTTTGCCATAAGCCTTCGCTTTAACGCCCACAGGGTATGTTATTTAATATCTCAGATTCGTTGCAGCAGCAGTGTCCTTGCGTTTTTGCTTACATTGTTAGTGCTGGGTTCTACAATTTACATCGCATTGACAAATTCTGCGCGTAGTTATTAATACTGCGTTTTGCAACTGAAATGTGCTACTTATGAAATATAAAGCCTATGTTGCCAATATCCCCTCTAGTCTCATTATGATCGGAAGCAGTGCTACTGTGTGGACGTGCGTTGAGGAAATGCTATAAAGCGGAAACTTGTTCTGGCAAAATCAGTTAACCGCGAACTCGAAGATGCTATATGTCCAGGTTGCCGCAGGTGCAGTTCTGCTTATGTGCGTTGTGTTGGCACAGGAAGTGCCGTTGTTTGCCGAGTCGTCGCGATTGACGTTCTACAACCCGAACTTCAACCATGAGGGCTTCCAATTGGACCCATTTTTGGCAGCTGCCAGCAATTACGGGGGCGGCGAGAACGCACACGGCGATACGTCATCTGGGGGAGAGCAGCAGCATGCCGAGCAACACAGCAGCAAGGGTTCGAAAGGCAAGAAAGGGTATAAAAAGCACCACGAGCACGATGTAAGTGAAAACGTTGAACACAAAGATAAACACCGCGTAGATCACCACAAGGCTAGTGGAGGAAAAAAGAAAGCACATCATGACGAATCGGAACATTACAGCAAGCACAACGAAGGTGGAAAAAGCCACAAGGCGTCCAAGTTCGGCGAGAAAAAGGGCCATAAACGGGGGCACAAGACTAAAGGGTACCACAATAAATTTTACAGAGATGAATATCACAGAGAGCACAAATTTTACGACGACTTTCATAAGAGCGGGCATCATAGTAAGGATGGTAGTCAACATAAATACTACGATAAGAAGTCCGGAGAACATAAAAAAGGGTCTAGTCACAAATCTGGAAAGCAAGAGGATCATCAGGGCAAAGATGGGCATCACGACAAAGGTTCACATGTAGACGAGCACAAGGAATTCAAGGGCGCAGAAGGTTATAAGTCTCACCACAATCACGCGAAGAAGTACGGCGCTAAAAAGGCCACTTCCGGAGGAAGTCAGCACGGTCACGCTGAGGGAAAACACAAATAAGAAGTTTAATCGGTGCAGGATGACAACACGCTTTGAATAAGAACAAAACACCTGGTTTTACGCTATATAAGGAACATTAGAAATCTGCTTGGTACATTGTTTAATTTTTATACAATTTCTCGCATCATTGGGCAGATTTCTCAGCAAATAAGTGAAAGTGAAATTTGTGGTTTGCAGAACGAAATTAAGTAGTTTTGTTGAGTAGCTCGAGTAATTTTACAAAATGAGGTTTGTCATTACTTTATTGGGTGTTATGTAAAAAGCACCGTGTATAACGGCACAATAAATGAGGGTATATACATAAAATAAAACACTAAGGTTTATCAGCAAATGGAGTATCAATGTACACCTTGCAAGACGAATGGGGCGGTGGAGGTTTAAAGATAGGCTCGTACGACTGTCCTTTCCCGGTGTAGGCGCAATACGGGATTTCGTGCACTAATTTCATCTTAACACTTTCGCATAATTTGGCTCTGAAACAAATATAGATTTTATATTGTTTTTATTATAAATAAAACTTTTTTAAGTAACACATTAAATGAATTTATTATAATTTTCACTACAGTAGCAATGGTGATTGGTATAAGCATGCATAAAAATGCGTAGTTTATGTGATTTTTGATGTAGTTTATTGTAACAGTTACAATAAAGTTAGTAATCATTACTATATTTACATATGAAACAATTATAGGAGCGCCAGGCGTTTAAAGTGTTTAATTATTGTTAAATAATTATATTAAAAAATATTTAATTTTAAATGTACAGAAATACGGAGATAAAAGTTACATAAAGGTGACATGGTGATCCAACAAATAAAAATTTTTATACGTGTAATAACACATTCTAAAATGTTATAACTGTATTTATATGCTTTTTTTATGAAATAAACATTTAAAATATTCACATTAACAAAGAAAAACAAAACTTTGATACAAGCTAGTTATTTTTCGCAAACAAAAATGAGTTATGTTTACTTCTTACAGGAGAAAGTACTTTCGCATTGCTTTGAATAATTTACTAAGTGTCGGTTAAATAGGCCACGATAATTTATTGCTCCCTTTATCTAAAATAACACTTTTATAAGAATTGTTTAAAATAACAAGTTCCTGTAGAAGTAAAAAACATTAAAGATACACAATTGCAACAATCTACTAATATAAAGAAACTTTTATCAGGTACAAATAAAAGTTGAATCTGTGTTTAGGTAGATACGTTGTTTAAGTTACAATCAATTTTATACAAAAACGCAACAATTACAAGTTAATTATTTTAAACTAAAAGGTTTTCATAATTCTAAAAAACAATATATGAAGTATAAAAGGGATTTATAAAAAATAATGGTAAAACTCATGCTGAATATATTGTGAATGTAAGAGTGTAAATAATAATGGTGATTTCTGTTACATTTGTAAAAAAGTTTTTTCTGATATGAATAGTATCTCATTTTGTAGGTGTGGCTTCAAATCATACTTTGATTCAGCATTTTACTTTCAAAGCATAAAGGCGTGCCTCTCAGGTGTCGCCAGTGTGTGAAAGAATTAGTGCTGTTATAAACGAAACTGCTATTGCTTACCCTGTAAGTACTTATTATAATACGACAAAATAACTGAAGAACTAAACAATGCCACGCCTATGGAAATTCAAACGTAAAATAAACGTAAATTGGACCCACTAACACCTCCGATTAATAAAGTGCAAAAACGTGATGCATGGATTCCAAATATAACACAAAATAAATTCAGCGTTCTAACTAACATCGAGAACAATAAAATTGATAACCTAAATGATAAAGACACATGGATCTGACCGAAGTATTCAAAAAAATTATCAAAAGGCGAATTCTCAACTTTTTATAATACAAACACGGTTAAAATAAATGTATCCAACGAAGATGATTTTAGAAATTTAACTAAACATTTTAATAATAACGGAATTAAATACCACACTTTTCAAAGTTCAAATGGAAATCCACTTAACGTCGTGATTAAAAACGTTCCTTTATCTTTAACCGAACAAGAAATCTTCGACGAATTTAGTAAAGCGGTGCCAATTATCAAAGTTACACGTCTTTTGGCCAAAAATAAACAGCCACTACCGGTTTGTGCAGTGGATCTCACCGATAATAAAGATGCTAAAAAGATTTTTGCCTTAAAGGTCTCTTCAACTCAATACTCATAGTTGAAGTTCGCAAAAAACCAGCAAACACCCCATAATGCCATCGCTGCCAAAACTACCGCCACACAAAAAATTATTGTACTTTAGATCATCGTTGTGTGAAATACGGTAGTGGTCACCAACATCATCAATGTACGAAAAAACCCGAAGATCCACCCAAGTGCGCCAACTGCAGAGGCCCGCACCCAGCAAGTTATTGCGGATGCCAACACCACATACAACTAATGAATAAACGAATGACAGCTAGCAATAGCATCAGCCGCTCTTATACAAGACTTAATAGAGGTAACCAAACCATTCCTAATCGTACATATGCTGAGCAAGTACGAAACTCTACAGCATTTAACACCAATCTTAACACTCCCAATCAACCAACCACTTCGACAGACTCCTTTAAAATAAATAACTTGATCAAATCCTTTTTGCACCTGTTTTTTTATACCTTTCTCAAATTAAAAATTTCATTATCAACACAATCTTTCATCTATTCTTTAATGGATCATAGGACTCGAAAACTTATAAAAAAAATTATCAATCTTTAATTGGAACGCTAACGGCATCCTAAGCCAAAGATCAATATTTATAGCATTCCTAGCCAGATATAACATCTATATTGCTTGCGTAACGGAAATTCACCTATCCGAAACGGACACGTTAAAAATACCTGAATATCATATGTATCGCAACGATAGAATATCTCGTATAGCAGCCGGAGGAGTAGCAATTTTTATTAATAAGAAAATTATCCATAACCCTATCCCCAACCATCCAAACCAAACCCTTGAAGCAATAAGAATCAAAATCGAACTCAGTATCTTACAGTAATAAGTGCTTATCGTCAACTCAATAAAAAGCTAAATGAAGACAATTTTAAAGCCACATTCAGTTCAACCAACCAAACTCCAAAAACCAACTATGGGGCTGTCGAGCAAACAACCCGGAACGAATCACAATTGAAGACTACGCAACAAAATATCCTTTTAAATAACAGCTCTTGGGAGATACACATAGTACCCTTACCACTCCGACCACCTACCCGACATACTAGACATAATGCTACAAAAGAACTTTGACAAGCAAATACATCAGAATATAATAGACGAACTTGACTATGACCATTTACCTGTTGTCATATCATTCACTTGTATCCCCCAAATAGTACAACCTCCATCACGACTCACAACTGGGATAATTAAATGGGAGAACTTTCAAAACATCCTCGACAACCAACTAAAGTGCCCACTCAGTCGGAATATAAATGAAGATATAGACAACGCAATAGACAAATTAACATCTATTAACGCAACTACAAACCCAATCACCACCACCTTCCCATAGAAATAAGTGACTTAATTAAGAAAAAAGTTAAGCTAGGCGTGATTGGCAAAGAAATCGTAATCAGGACTCAAAACGTCTATTAAATTAACTTACTCATAGACTAAAATAAATCTTGGACGAACTGCGAATCTCCAACTACCAAAGGTACATTAGGACTTGGAACCATGGAATGTGAGAGCCATAAAAAGTATATTAAAACAGAGCGAGGAATTACCAACAATAACAGCAGCTAATATACCTCACGCCACAGACGCTGAAAAATCAGCAGCCTTTGTGGACTATTACGAAAAAGTTTTCACTCCCAAAACTACTTGCCTCCCAAACCACTCTGTTTATATGATCAACCACATTGAATCTAATCAACCCGTAATAACTGAGATGATATCCTTCTCCACTTTTCATGAAATTAAAACCCTAATTGACAATCTTCCTATTAAAAATCCTCTAGACCGGATCTCATTACAAATTTAGTGCTTAAACACCTCACCCCAAAAACCCTAGCCTATTTTGCAACCGTGTATAACGCATGCCTTCGACTAGACTATTTCCCCCCAGATTTGGAAGCATGCACACATCTTGGCAATAGTTTTCTCTTTTCTTGAAAAAAGAACTTTTGCTGTACGTATCAATTTCGCTATTTCTGAAACGAAAGCAATCAAAGCAAGGAAGCGTATTAAGACCACTACTATTTACCATCTGCACTTCTGACGTTCCGCCTACTCGAGCAATATTAGCAACCTTCACTGACGACACAGCTCTCTTAACCCAGCACATCGATCTCAACCTAGCCATCAATCAATTACATAATACGATTCACGACTATGCTCATGGTATAACAAATGGAATATATAGATCAACCCAAGCAAATGCCAAGCAAAAATCTTCACTTTAAGACGTATCATAAGATATATCACAATCAACCAAAACATTATCCCATGGAACTCCACTGATGCTGCAGTCAAGTACCTAGGGATACTCTTTGACATACGATTCATCTGGAAACTTCATATAAATTTCAAACTCAACCAAGTTTATGCGAGACCAGTCCAACTGTATCCTATCATAAATAGGAAATCGTCACTTAAGCCTAAATGTGCCACCCTGATATACAAATCTGTAATAAGGCCGTTGATTCTCTATGCATCACCGAAAACAAAGTTTTCAAAATAGCAGTGAACGCTCCATGGTACATTCGGAACGAATAAATCCACTATAAACTTGAAATGCCTATAGTTTAAGAGTGTATCAGTGAAAGTTCAAGCAAATTCTTTAAAAACATCTGCGAGTGCGATGACTCAATCTACTAGAGTATCGGTAGACAAAACGTACACCACAGGCTCAAGCGTAAACTTCCCCAAGACTTGTGGATTTCCGAATCCGATAGTAAATAACTAATAAAAAAGATCACACAAACATGTAAATATTATTAACATTGCAATTATTGTCCTAGCAATAAATTTCTGTTATTGTTTATTTAGCTATAAATATCGAAGTCATGAATAACATGTATTTATTGAACTGGCAATTATATCTATTAAAAAAAATATACTTTAGCTAATGTGGAATAATGTGGTGTGATAAATATCTTGTTTCTGCGGAGTGCAGAGCACTATTATATTTATTAATGGCATATTTAATAAAGACATTGCAAAAATTAAAGAACGACTTGAGATCTCATAGTAAAACAATTTTTGTTTCATCCATTCTAGAAAACAATGTAATCGATGATATATGTCAGTCAATAAGAGAGATTCGCTTTCACATAAATGAACACTGAAATCTAGATATAATTTTTAAAAGAATGTCGCATCACTTTTGGTGCGATATTTCAACACAGAGTTTCTTTACACAAATCATTGTGTGGTCAACATCATTCAATCTTTCACCATTATTTCAACAATCGATTGAACTTTCTTGAAATTATTATTTTTAAAAACTCCCTCATGCAGAAAATCGAAAACATCGGTGACATAGACAGTACCCACAACCTGGTCTTGTTCATCTTGAGATTTTTGAGAACGTTATGTTAAAGATTGAAGTGACTCTCACATCTCAAACTAAAATAGAAGATTTACAAAAGCAATAGGATGTAACGGCACACATGTTTATTGATGGTCTGTAAGGACTAACAGGACTATCAAAAATCAGTGGCGAGGTCAATGTTGCTTTGCAGAACATTGTTGTAAGTCCTCGATATATTGCATAACTATCCGAAGTCTGGTTAAAGTCTTGAAAAAAACATTTTTTTTAACTGTATTCAAGCAATCAAATTGCGGGAGATCTCGAGCTAGATATTCCGGTTTATATACTCAAGATTTCTGAAAAAGATGAGCGTTTAGTTGTTAAGCTTACTCTCTAGCTTCGTTATTTTCTTAGTCTGTGGAAAGCAGTGCTTAAAGCTTGAAATGGCAATTATTTCAAAATTTTCCAATCTATATGTCTTTTTTCAACTTTAAGTAATTTTATGAAGCATGAGATTTACATCAGTCTGAACTGATTTTAGTGGAGCAACTTCGTTTTAGTACATTCATAATTTATCAAGTTATAGCGGTGGTCAGAATAATCACGGAAGATTTTATTAAGTAAACTATTGGCCTTTAAGACGATTAAATATTTTGAGAACGTTTGGTACGAATTATTTTTTAATAGACTAATTTGTTCCTTTTTCTTGAATGGAAAAATTTTTAAATTTTGTTTTTTAACTTTAGGTCATTAGAAATAATCTAGAAAAAAGTTCCTTAAGGGTTTACCCTCTTCTACCATTTTACAATATGTAAGTCTTCTGTCTCTCTATTCTTGCACGCAAAGAACCAAGATATTGCCCAACTCATTGAGATTTTTTGTGGCAACCTCGGGGGAGAAGAAGGTTTAACCAATTAGAAGAATAATACAACAGTTTCTGAGATAAGTACAAGTTTCGTTCTCTGTTACACTTAATTTCTGAAAACTATTTGCACAATTTAAGACTCTTGATCAAGGGTTGTTACAAGTTCACACAACAGAAACGTTTAATAAAAACATTTTAACGTCTTTATTCTTTCTTTAGTCGCTACAAAAATAGTTCATCAAGTTTACCACCGTTCAAGTTTACAAGAGAACTGAGGTTAGATATTGAACATGAGGATTTTGCAATCACTACAAAGTCAACGTCAATGTTTGACTTTAGTAAAGTTATATAAAGTACTATTGTTTTATTTGGAAATAGGGTAACATCATATTTCAATGTAAGTGAATAAGCCATTTCTAGAATCTGGTTGAAAGAACGTTATATATACACTACCGCTCTTGAAAGCATGGGCACCTTATTAAAATAACTATACTTTTCGTAATAAGTAAGAAACATTCAATACACACGATTATATCAGATTGATGAGTAAGCCCAGATATTGCTGTCGAGTTTAACAGCGGCGTCTTCAGGAGAGTAATCTTCATGGTCATATTGCAACCAAAAAACTGTTGTTGCAGCATGGTAATAAAGCTAAACGGTTTCAGTAGGCACAGTACTGTACTGTTTCTACTGTCAAGCTCGGAAATGCCTTTCTTTTGGCTGGTATAAAGCACTTACGGTTAGTAAAAGTCAATGGCGTTATGAGAAAAGAGCATTATAAAAATGTTTTAATGGAAAATGCCATACCATTTGGGTTGCGATTAATCGGGAAGGCATTTGTAATGGTGTAACACAACGATGTTAAACATACTTCAAAGCTTTATAAGGATTATCTAGCAAACCAGGAATAACAAAAATTTTCAAAATGATAATATAGCCACTACAGAGCCCAGACCTCAATCCCATAAAGTTGCTATTGGATAAGCTGGACAGAACAGTAAAATTATCTTGGAAGTCGTCTTCAGGCTGCCTGGAGAGACTTAATACTCATAGAATTAAATAAATTAATCGAAAGAATGCCTAGAATTATTCAACCAGTATGAAATGCAAAGGGTGTTTTATTTTCATGAAACAAATGTTTAATATTTAAGTTAAATTTTTCCAGTGTCATGATGATTTTTGTTTGTTTTTACGTGTTGTATAATAATATATTATATAATTATATATCATATAGTTAATTAAACATTAAAGTATATAAATTTATTTTTAATTTAGTGCCTATACTTCCAGGAGTAATAGTGTGTATACCACTTATTGACCTTATTTTATTTGACTGCGTGTGGGCAGATCCTGGTTGAATTCTGGGCTTAAATATTTGGTGAATGATACACTCAGTAACTGAGTACCTACGACCAAGCGCGGTGTTTGCCACATCTCCCCGTATCTAAGATAACGACAACTGGGCAATGAGGGCAAATAAATGATAGTCTTAACGTCTTAGTTCGTAGACTATGCTACCACGCGGAGTGTTAGTGTCTTACCACAATCAAAAAACTAATTTTAAGACCATGGATTGATTATAAGCTTATTATATAATGAAACAGCATATGGGTATTTCAGAAATAATTTTGCAAGTGACATTATAGTCCTAGTATATATTTGTAAGTAAGCATACAGATTTACAAGTTTTTTTTAACGGTATCTATTATATTGTAATAAAACGAAATATTTTCAAAACTTAAATATAATATGCTGTCTTGTTGCAAAAATGTCATTTATATAAAAATTTATTTATTTATCCTATTCATGTTTTTACTAATACTTGTGGTTGTACAAACAACTAGGGCAATAAATTTCTGTAAAATGTTTTTGGTAATAAAAAGTATTATTAAAAGAGCTTTTAAACTTTTGTCTTCTCGTCGACATATCTGACAATATAGCGTGCATCATAATATTCTGTAATTCCTTGACTTTTAAGATACCAAATATTGTTTCCCAGCAATATCAGCTGATTCTACTGTGGTGACATGTAATATGGCCATTCGGTTGAACCAATTTTTATTGAATTTCTGGGTTTCTAACATCTGAAAGTTGTGTACCCATTGATGTCGGCAGCATTAGGCTGTGTGTTAGAAGTGTAGAAGAAAAAAATTCAACCAAAACAAACATAAATGTCTTAGTCGGCTTTTGATAGTCACGGATGAATAGCATTAACTTCGTGAAGCAGAATATTCTTGGAATTGTTGAAATTTTCTTGAATAAGTCTACTGCATCGTTTGTGTTTTGCTTGGCTGTAGGAAGTGTGCGCAAGATGACCCATGCATGAAAAGAGATTTTCCAGAAAGTTTTCGCTCGACACGGATAGAAAAGTCATGTTTTTCTCTATCGACCTTTGATAGACACGGATAAACCGCATCAAGCTCGTGTAGTCAAACCGATTTGTGTTAGTGCCTCGTAGTATAAGATATTGCTAAAATAGTTGGGATTTCTCTTGAGTCATGTCATTCATGCTTCAGTTAGCTAGAAAAAGTGAGCTTAAGATAACTCCTATGCATGATGACTTTTGAAATAAAACACAATTTAAAAATTTTTTTCAGCGATTGTTTACTTGATAGAAACAAGAAGCTGATTCCCCAGATTGTCACTGGTAATAAGTTTTAAAACAACATTATGATCTGGAGAAAAAGCGGCAGTCAATGGAGATAATTTATTTTTTACATTTTAAATATTTTATTATCTGAAAATTGTTGATTATATCCTTTCCTTTTATATTTTTTATCATTCCACAATAACAAATGTAAGATTCTTGTCCATTATTAGCATTTTAAAGTAGTTACTGATATTTTAATGGCCAACTCCATAAGCTAAATGGCATTATGATTCCTTTTTGATTTTGTCTTCTTATGAATTGCTTTTACTTTAAATATTTTTGCAAAAAAATATCGCGTTACAAAATCATATAGTACTGTATCTGTATTCCAATTGTCTTGGAGTAGGTAAACTTTTTTATTACATTATTTTTGACTGTTGTCTACTAATTAAATTTTGTAACCCACAGTCTAATGTTTCTTTATATAAACATAACGGCGAGTAAAGGTAGAAACTTTGATTGCTTCAATAATTAACAATGGTCGCTAATTAAAATATCACTTGACTAGTAGTTCCTTCAAATACTTCTGCTTCTTTTTCAACTTTTGAAAATCAGAATTTGGGACGACACACCCAGATTATACACTGTCTTTGCTCTACTAATTCGGACAACCTAAGATCTTTTAAGGTTTCCTTTAATGTTAGCATCAGCTTTCATTTAGTTCTCACTTTCAGTACTGACAGAGCAACAATGAAATTGGATTGTTTTTCTTTTGAGTTTTGGTTCTGTAAAGAACTTGTTTTCTACCAGGTTTATTGTACACACAGAAAGATATTTGCTTTTATTTTTTAAAATTTTCTAACACTACGACAAGACAAAAGTCTTCTGGGATTTTTCTTTTTCTTGTCTGCAGATTTTTGTTTGTCCTGTGCTTCTGTTCAATCTTGCTAATTTTGTGTGCACACTGACATATTGTTGTTTGATTTCCAAATATCAAACGATAACATGCCTTTGTTTTATGAATATTTTTTAATCTTTCTAGTCAAAACAAAATTGAGTTGATAGCTTAATCGCTAAAAACGTGCTCTTTAAACTTTCAGCATTTATAGTTTTCATAAGGTTCTGTAAAGCGATTAAAATCTTCAGAAAATCAATCTCCATTTTTTATTTTTTTTTTTTTTACAAGGTTCTTAACTATTATATGTACGTGGTCGTTTAAAATTAAGCTTTAAACTTTCCGATTTTTTGTCTTCAGATGATACAAGTAGGGTAAGAACCCTACTTGTATCATCTGAGTAAGTAAAACCACGGAATGAATGAGAATTCATTTCATGGTTTTACTTTCTAGGCAGTGTTAAAGTTTGATGATGTTTTCTCTTGTATATTTATGATGTTCTTTAGTCGATATAAAGGCTGACCATTCCAACAGATTTTTACCAAAGTACAACGTAAGAATCCCTTTAATGTGTGACATAGCTGCGTATGCGACGAGAGTCATGTTGTTAATTGCATTTATTATATTGTAAGGAATTGAAGGTCAAGCGGAGAATACAAAACCTTCAAAGCGAGTGGCTGCCATGAGAAATTTTCTGATGTTTTCCATATGGTTTTTGTAGGGCCAAGAACTAATCCTCATTGCTTAAATATCATACAGCAAAGCTTTCAAAAGGATTTTCTTGTCTTTTCATTTTTTTTGTTACATCATCAATCTTGCTACTTTAATTTGTGCTAATTTCACGACTGTAGTAAGTTCAAGCTGTAGTTCCTCTCTCTACTAATTGCACTTTACTATCCCCTGTTATGATTTTTAATCTTTATTGTTGGTCTTCAACCCACCATACAAATCTGTCTGGTGACTTGTCTTTATTGCTGTTCATATTTTTACAAATTCATTCTGACAATAATAATTTGGATGCCCACACCACATTCTACTCAACGATTGTAACCGAGATTATTCTAATGACATTTAGCTAATTTCAATACATTAATTGATTGCCAGCTAGAATATATGTATCGCATTTATAATTAATGCAATACCTTTCTATTGCATTTTGACAATTCTAGTTTTCGCTTAATGACAAATTGTTACTGTTAAACTGACTGCTACTGATCTTCTTGCGTGACGAGTTTAAGTTGTTTTAGACCTAACACCAATTACTATGCTGACGACTCGAAAGCGCTTTTACTAACAAATTGCCACAACAAGACCATAGATTTATTATATGGCATACTAAGAAATCGAATGTAATATCCAGAGGAGAAATATCTTAAAGGATGCACGTTAGGTACCTAAAAGTATAATAATAAATATAAACAAAATGCAAAGCAAAGACTTAATGCAGCTGTTTTTTACAAAACGTCCCACATTTAAAGTTTTGCGTAGTAATACTAGAATTTATAGGTAAACATTGATTTTGAAATGTAAAGCAGTGGGATAAGTTTTATTTACGCATGAAGCCGTTTTTGAGTAAACGCAATTGATGGCGGAGAAAAAGTGGGGGGGCACTATGGAAAGTGCTGTTTAGTGTAATATTATTCTTGCAGTCTTAGAAGAAGGAGGTTTGCTTATGGTTGATGTAGGATACGCTTTAGAGCAAACTGAATTAAAGTGAAGGATTTTATTTAATTGTAAGATACATCTGAAGTCAGTAACGTTACGTAAATCAGACAACACATTTCTCATGTATGAATCCGACCAAACATATATGCTGAAATGATGCATCTAGGTCTTGCCAATAGAAACCACTGAATTAATAGAAGTATTAGTGGCAAAGTAAAACAATCTTCAATAAAGAAAAACAATGCCGCTCATTAAAATTATGAGCATGCATATGAAAGTTGTGATTAGGTCTCGTGAGGATAACATGTCTTATAAATAAGGTTGCTTTAAAACATACTCATTTAAAAATAAATAAAATAAATTTAATTAAACCATTTTATATAACAGAGTTTTTTGTTTGTTGGCTTTTTCATTTTATTCAGTTTAGCACTAAAGCACAAATTAAATGGTGTGTGACTGTAATTTGTGCAATGTAATTCTCCACTATCAAATAAAGACTTTTTGTATTCCTATAATTTTATGCCTGCGCGTATTTCTTTTTATATTTCGTAAATATACAAAATGCATTCTGAAGCAGCAATCTATCATTCATCATTTTTAAAAAAAGAATATTGCAACTATTAAATTGATTTTACAACCAACAATCAGGAAACCGCAAAATGTTTGTTATTCGTAACAGTTTTATGGATTCGTTTTTCATTCTTATCCTGATTTTCATTTTTAGTAAACATATTATTTTAGTTAGAGAATTGTATGCGAACAATAATTACTTTTTAGTTATGTTTAAGGCAGGAAAAGTGTTTCTGATACATTAAAACATAACAAATGTATATCTAAACTTAACACATTTTTTGAATTTCCGGTTGCTTTACAAATTACGTCAGCTGGTACCTATTGTTGCACAAATGCAGCTTTACTGTTTTGCACTTTTTGATTATAATAGAAAAACAAAACCATAAACAATTTTAGAAAGGCTTTTTGCACTGCCCATTTGGAAAGCATTATTAAGGAAATTTACTTTTACATTTGCATTTATTAATTTTATTGTGCTGCATAGTAATAACATTTAATTGTCAAGCATTAACCAAATCAATTTTTTGTAATTTATTTGCTTATTTGTTATTTATTTATTTTGTAATGTAATTGCACAATAAACTGGCATCAAATTATTAATGATTAATAATTGAATATGTTTGAATGTACGAGGAACATTTAATATAATTATAACTAAGCGTAATAATTCATTTGCATTCTATTTTGTTTGTAGTTGCATACAACAGTTTTGTTTATTTTATATTTATTTATTGGTAAAATAAATGTGTACTCTATAAGCTTTTTGCTTCAATGACAGAAGATGCTAAAAAGTATTTTAATATTGCTGTAACTGTTTTCAAAGATGTAAAACTTTAAAAGACGTGTCCTATTAATATGGATAATCTTTGTAAAATTGCTATATCTTGTTATTATGCCTTAACGCTAATGCCTTGTAGTAATAGCTTTATGTGGATAATAACCAACAAATACAACTAAATACATAGTGTGACTTTCTATCGATGCAGTTCTTTTTTTTTTGGCAGAAACCACGGCTGGTTACTTTTGTTTCAAATACATAAGATTTTACAGCTACTAGTAGCACAATAACACCACTTTTTATATCCCCTCACAATAGACAGGACTCTAACAAAAGCAGTTTTGAAAGGTATAAGTGGTTGTTAACTGACAGAAGGTAAAGTTCCCATTAGTTCAAAGTTCAAGCCTGCCTACAATTTCACTCTTTTGCAGTTAATCCTGATTAATGGTGAAGGACATCCCATACGGTAGGTAAAAATTGTTTATGCAAAAATGAGTGGACAAAAGTACCTTCACCAAATACAGCGTTCATGTGAAGACTTGGTTCCTTTGCTTTTATTCTGGATTTGAAATCTTATAATAAACAGCTGAGCATTAGGAGGTGGGTTGAAGAAACTGCAGAACTCTTGATCATCGGTTAACATATCAAGATGTAAAACTAAACATCTCCACTACCACTAATACTAGGTGGTGCAAAAGTCACCACCCTATCGAAAATGCTTTCATTTTTGCAAATGGTGTCTTGCGTCAACGAGACGTGAAGTAAACAGAAGCAGAAGAACGCAGAATAATTGTGTCAATGTTTTTGACAAACAATCGGTCGGTGGTTTTGGATCAACTTAAATTTCGCCGTCAATTACCTGGTCGTGTGGCGTTTAGCCGCTTGCCTCAAGGAGGCTGGCTCAACATGGGACAGTAGCAGACGTGGCCGGCCCAGAGCAGCCGTTTGGTCGAGAATGTCGGTGCTGTGGCGGCATATGTCCAAGAGGACCTCAAACATCAACCAAAGTGTAAACAGTGCATCAGCTATTGCTTGCAGACCACCAATCGCGTGTAAATTTTAGCCAAGCTCTCCTAAATCTCGACCGCGATGAGGATGATTTTCCATTGAAAATCATTATGAGAGATGAGACGTCTTTCCACCTATGCGGATACGTAAATAAACAAAGTTATGGTTTCTAAAAATTCTCGTGTAATGCACTACATTCTCTCAAAGTCACTGTTTGGTTTGGTGTTTACGGAAGAAAAGTGATTGACTTACATTTTTTGAGGAGCGCTACATAACCATGATCAACAACATCTTGCTCCACTAAATTGACAAATTGGATTTGGAGAACATGTGGTTCCAACAGGATGGTGCAACCCACACACTGCACAAGCAACAGTGGGTACTCTAAAGCAAGCGGTTCCCGTCCGCTTAATCTCTCGTTTTGGTGATTTGCACTGGCCCGCAAGATCGCTCGATTTAACTATTGCAGACTTCTTTCTTTGGCGTTTTTTAAAGTTACGGATCTGTACAAACACAAGCCATAGATCTTCGCGGCTCTAAAGGAGAATGTACGACAAGAATTAGAGAATTTATCCCCAGAAGCTTTGAGAAACGTTATGGAAACTGCTGTGAAACGAAATTAAATGTGCATCGATTCTAACATTTAAATAATCAACAAAGAAAACGAAAGTGTAAATATTTGCTATACAAATATGTTAGAAACACATAAAACTAATTATTGTTTAAAGTGATTATGACTAAGATATGAATTTTTAGAGTGTATTCGGTATATATTTTTTTCAAGCTAGTTTTAATATATCTAAAAAAAATTTCTTTCCAGTAGGTCCTATATACTTTAACAATTTAGAATCTATTTTATCTACTCCGGCAGACTTTCCTATTTTTATTTTTTCGAGCGCTTCCTGCAATTTTTCTTCTGTTAATATTTTACTTATTTGTTGTGGGTAGCTTAATTCTCTTGTTTCTTATGTTCTCTTTTTATTTGTACCTTACGTTATTGAATAATTCGTTGCTATATTCTTCCCATCTATCTATAATTTTTTTCATTGGTTAACAATTGTCCATTGCGATTTTTATAGATCTCAATTTTTTTCTTGTTTGTTTCTCAAATTTTTAAGCACCTTATAGAAAAGTTTTGATTTTTCTTTGTGTTCTATTCTAGGTTCTTTCCAGAATTTTTGTTTAGCTTCTTTTACCAATTTTTTTATTTTGCTTCTTTGCTTTTTGTACATCTCGTAATCTTGGTGATTTTTAATCTGTAGGTATATTTTCCATGGTTTTTTTTTGCTTTACTCTTTTCTTAGAATGTTCCTTTCACCAATTCGTCTTTTTCCTATTGTCTCCACAGATTTTTGTAGCTACTTTCGTGATTATTTGTTTGAACGTTTCCCATATGCCATTTACGTTATTATTTTGCCCCATCATATGATTGTGTTCTTTATTTTAACAACTTCCTTAGAATATTTTTCTTTTAGTTCTTTATTTCTTAATTTGTAGCTTCATATTTTATTCTTGGTTTCTGCATTTGTGGACATTTGGTTAATTTCTTTGTTTTGATTTTGACTTTGAATATTCTAAAAAATAATGGCTACTGCCAATTTCGTATCATTTCTTAACTCGTACAACTTATATGCCCTTATTTTTTCTTCGAGTTACTATATAGTCTATTATTGAGTTTCTTTTCTTTGCGGTACTTCTCTAGTGATTTTGTGTATTTCTTTATGTTTAAGTAATTATTTTATTATTACTAGGTTGTTAGCCTTACAAAATTCTGGGAAACGGATTTCTTTTTTATTCACCGTTTACTCACCGTGTTGTTTTATTACCCCTTATCATGGTGATTGCCAGTTCTAGTATTAAAGTCACCTAATATGGTTAATTTGTAGGTCTATCTAAAACATATTATTTTCTTCCGCTTTAGTATTTTCATTTGGGGCATACACAATTACCAGTGTCAGTATCTCATTTCGTTCTTTTTGTATTACTACTTCTGATAATTTTTGATTGGTATATTCCCATCTACTACATTTCATTTTACTAGACATGCTAACGACTCTTCTATTCGCATTTTCTTTTTCTGTTATTCATTTGTATATTAGTAAATTTCCATTTCTTAATACTATTGTTCCTTCTCCTTTTTCTTTGTTTCTGTCATCGCTATGCATATGTAATCATTATTTTCTATTATTTCAAGTAATTTCGTATTCTATGCTCCATTAATTGCAATGTAGTCTTATAGTTCTTTTATTATTATATTGTACAATTTCCGTTTGAATAATCCTGTTCGTTTCGCTGATCGTCTTCGTTTTTGTATTTACTACTTTATCATTTTTCTTTTTTATTGCCTTTTTGGAGTGATTTATATATTTGTTATTTTTAGTAGTTTCTCACGAATTCCTGCATCTGGATTACCTCCTGGGGACTTTTAGTTCACCTTCCTATTTTTACCTCTTCCTGCCTTAGTTATACCCTCTTGTTTTTTAACAGTTTATCTGCCTCTCTCTTTGCTTTATTTGCTCTTCCCCTTATTTTTCCATTTCTTTCAGGTCTTCTATTAATTTCATTTGTTCAAAGGAGGAGGAATCACCATTTGCTATTAATTTATTCTATTTTACAACAGCTAAGTTACTTTTGCTCTGATTGATTTCATGTGCTGTATCACGTCTTTCCTTCGTTTCAATATATTTCTTGGGTAGTTTTGCTACGTAGATTTTTGTGCCTCTTAGTTTTTTAGTCGATTTAAGTACCTCCATTTTCTTGTTTCTATCACAATTGGTTAATATTACCCTCATTTTTTCCTTTAATTCTAGATCCTTCTTTTCTTCTCTTTCCTCAATTTCATCAAAGAATAGGAATATTTATATCATGCTTTTGCATTAATTCTTAGAGCTTTGTTTGGCTAGGTTTTTGAGACCCATAGCTGTATTTTTGAGAAACTTATATAAAGTGACCCAAATTGAGCTTTGGGATTTGAATTGTGCGCTGTTAGCGTTTTATCAACATTGGAAATTTGCATTTGCACAATTGATAACTAAGTATATGGCAAAGTCAAAAACTATTAAAAAAACCGTACATTTGTGAACTGGGATTTACAGAACATAGCAATTGATGCTAATTTTTTAAAAAACTCATATTGAGCGAATAAACTCATGTTTCATTAAATAGCTTTGTAAATCGTTAAATTGTCTGGGGTAGAGATAATTTAAGTGTTATTCACAAAAATGCAGTGTGGTTGGTGCAAATTCTAGGCTAGAAGAATCATTGACTTTTTTGAGGACAAACCTGGTAACGCTATTATTGCCAACGATATACGTTGTTAGGAGATGCTAAACTTCTTTTTAATAAAACCAATGGTTCAAACTGAAATGAGACGTGGTTTCTACAGGATGGAGCTATATGCCAGACAGCACGTGAAACTCACCTCAAACTAAATTTCTTGGTTGTGTTATCTTGCGGAAAGATGACATTGTTTGGCAATCTAATCCAATTAGACTTTTTTCTCTGAAATTATTTAAAGCAAAGTGTATAGAAACCTGCCACGATTCCAATATTAAAAGAGAGCATTAGACTTGAAATTGCTGAAATAGAGCCATATTTATTTAAAGCGTCACGGAAAACTTCTTTAAAATAATTGTTGCATATCAGCGGAGTCGTGGAGGATATTTAGCTGACATCATATTGTATACGTAATGGCTACCAGGTGTATAAGTATAAAGTGCGGATTTGAGACAACAGATGGTGCGCCAATGCAGTGTGAAGTATAAAAATTTGGCATATGTGCCATTTTGTTGTGCATAGTATTGTTTTGCTGGGTTCGAAATTTGTGCCAAATAAAGAACATTCGTGGACAGCATTAATTTTTTGTTTTCATTTGAAGAAAACTGCTGCTGAATCATACCGATTACTTCGAGAAGTTTATGGTAAACTTGCAAGATAAGTGTAAATGATGGTTTTGGCGTTTCAAAAGTAGTAACCATAAAAAAGTACGAAGATGATGAATTGCAAGCATTGTTGTACGAAGACGATTTACAAACACAAAAACAACTCACAGAGCAATTGAACGTTAGTCAATAAGCTGTTTCTAATCTCCTACAAGAGACGGGAAAGATTCAGAAGGTTGGCAGATGGATACCGCATGAGCTGAACGAGAGGCAGATGGAAAGGCGCAAAAACACATCTGAAATTTTGCTCTAACGATACAAAAGAAAGTTGTTTTTGCATCGTATCGTTATTGGGGATACTTAAAAAGTAGATATATTTTGAGAATCCTAGGCGCAAAAAATCATGGGTTAACCGAGGCACACCATCCACGTCAACCGTAAGGCCGAATCGCTTTGGCAGTAAAACGATGCTCTTTGTTTGGTAAAACCAGAAGGGTGTGCTCTATTATGAGCTGTTAAAACTTGGTGAAATGGTTAATACCAAACGCTACCAACAACAAATGATCGATTTGAACCGTTCGCTATTCGCAAAACGACCAAAATATTGAAAAAGGCAACTCAAGATCATTTTCCTCCATGACAATGCTCTATCATATACGCAAAACCGGTTCGTAACACGTTGGGAAGTGCTACTTCATGCGGCTTATTTACCAGACCTGGCTCCTTCCGATTACCACTTGTTTGCATCGATGGGCCACGCACTTGCTGATCAGCGCTTTGGTTCGTTCAAAGATGTGAAAAATGGATCGATGAATGGTTCGCGGCAAAAGGGGAAGATTTTTACTGGCGTGGTATCCGCAAATTACCCGAAGATGCGGAAAATATGTGTAACTAGCAATGGAACATATTTTGAATAAACCACTTTTTATCATTCTTCCGAATTTAACGTTTTTTTTTTTTGGAAAAAAATTGGCATTTCATACTTGCACGCCTGGTAATTTTGTACTTTACACTGATAATAATAGAATTCAAATTGTTTCAATATTTTTTGTTTTATTCAGGAAAAATATCCTGAATTCGGACTTGGATCACTCTATACTACTTACAGATTTGGTCGAGGCTAATAGAGATTAAAGCCAAAAACATCTGAATTATCCCATAGAGGTTTGTTTATACTAAAAAGTTTTTTTGTTAAAACTTTTTTTAATTTTATTATATGCCAAAAGAAATAATATACTGATAGTTTTGTTGGTATATTATTGTATAGCAAAATTATGTGTAATTTTCCGCATTATTAAAATTTTACTTGTATAGGCGAAATTATCAACAAACATTTTGAAACTTTTAATATATATATATATATTCAGCTCGTTAACCGCAAGGAGTTATGGCTACTTATTTAAATAAGTTTTCCTAATCCTTTTTTTTTGGGAGAGATTAGTTCCCATTTCATTTCCTTCTATTCTGTTAATTCTTTACTTGTTTTAGCTTCCTTTGCTATATTTGCCCATTCCTTCCTATTTTTCCAGTTCTTTATTCCTAACTTCTTCAGGTCTTCCTCTACATCATCGAGCCATCTCAAACTGGGTCTGCCTCTTCTTCTATTTTCTGTTGGTGTCCATTAAGTGATTATTCTTTTTGTTCTTTCTCTATCTGCTCTCATTATGTGTCCTAGCCATTTTATTCTCTGCGCTTTTATGTATGTGACAATGTCATCTCCATTCATTTCCTTTGTTAGTTCAAAATTCATTCTTGGTCTGAGTTCGTTTTCTTCTGTTTGTACTGGTCCAAGTATTCGTCGTAATATTTTGCTTTCGAAAACTCTTAAATCTTCCTCTTCCTTTTTAGTTAAGGTCCATATTTCTGTTCCGTATGTTACTGTTGGTCTGATTAAGCTCTTATATAATTGTATTTTTGCTTTTTTACTTAGATATTTGGAACTTAGGTAGGTTTTGTTCATGTAATATATTTTATACCCTAATTGTATTTTTTGTTTGGTTTTTTTCACTTCCATGGTATTCTTTATTATAAATTGTTACACCTAAATATTTAAAATTTTGGACGGATTCAAATTTATAGTTCTTAATTTTTAAAATTTCTTTATTTTTATTGAAACTATATTTTAGATACTTTGTTTTATTTTCACTAATATTTAAACCTATTTCTGTTATTTCTTCCTCTAACTTTAGAAAACTTTTAATTAACCCTTCCTTTGTTCTACTGACAATTGTAACGTCGTCTGCATAAGCAACAATTTGCGTGTTTTTTTATGTTTATTGTCCCTTGCAACTCAGATCTTCTAATTGCTCCTTCCAAGGCAATATTGAACAGAATAGCTGATAACATATCTCCCTGTCTCACACCCTGATGTACATTAAAGCTGTCTGTTGTATCATTTCCAATTTTAACCACTGCAGTTGAGTCTCTTAGAGTCATTTTGACGAGGTTTATTATTTTCTGTGGGATCTTCATGTTACTCATATATATTACATTTTCACATATAAGTTTTTGTTAAATACAAAATATTATTGTAGGTTTTATAGCAAATTTAAATGGTTTATATTTAATTATATTTCTCTCTTATTGTTCAAACAAAGCACTATTCAAATTTGCTCATAAAAATGTAAGTTTCAAGAAGACTGACTTATACAACAAAATTTCGTTATTTCGAGTAATTATTGTGTAAATAATTTAAAAACTGTGTAAAAAGGTTGTGTGCATAACTCATATTCATTTTAAGGTCATATATGTGAAATACGTTTATATTGTTTAATTTTACCTAACCTGATTTTTCTTATAATTGATTTTTAAAATACCTTTACCAATGAATGAATAATGAGCAGATCTACTTACGTAAAAGCACTTGTAGCATCAAGCCGTATCACTCTAAAACCGCAGTCTGCGCCAAATCGCCTGGATTGTTGTACTAAAAGAGTCGCAACGCCTTTGCCGCGATCATCTTTCTTCACAAATATTTGGCTTAGCTTAAAACGCAGCGTTTGAATTATACAGGATCAACTACATCCTGAAATTACCTCGAATATTTTATTTGTGCAGTATTTGTCCCACAAGCACGGCGCTCTCATTAGGTATGCATAGAAATGGAACAGTTGCCGAGTCTGGTTGCACGATAAGCTGCAGGCAAGTCGGTCGGTCAAGTCGGGATCCCATGGACAGCACGTCTTATTAATAGAGGCGCCGACGATCTCCCCTGTGTGCTTGCATTTGGCTAGGAGGGTTAATCCTTCCGCTAACGCTTTATCAGTCTGATCGTCGAACACGGGATTATACTTATGCCCTAACCCCAATGCTAGTGTCGTGGGTTCTTCTGGATAGTAATAGCGCCAGCACAACTCTTGTATACAGCAATATTCCTCTGGTTGGGCTCTGACCACAACATAAGGCAGCGGTTTCTAGAGCGGACAAATATACATATATTTAGCAAGAGGGAAACATGTCTACCTTTTTTGTTTTCCAGAATATAGATCGCTTGTAAATTTTGAAGGACTGCGCCGATAAACTTGGTAATTTTGATCTCAAAGACGTGAACATTTTTACAAGAATTTGACAAAATGACGGTTACATTTTTACTCTTTCATTAAAACTAGAAAAACAAAAGTTTATTAAATGTCACTTTATTTATCTGGTGTATAATGAATGTTTTTGTATGCTTTGTGATACTTATTTATCAAGCAAAATTGCTTGAGAGTGTAAACATGAATAATTCTAAACATGACCATTTTGATGAAGAGGAACGGTCGTGCAATACATCGTCATACGATTTTGTAGTTTCAGTGCAAATTCCGTCCTATAATGGGTATTTTTTATTGTACAATGTGACTTGCAAAGTTATTATATTTAAATGTTACAGAGTGGACAATTACACTCATCATTGTTCTGGATCCTTATTAAACCCAATGTGGGTTTTAAGTGCTGCACATTGTTACCGGAGAAACAATAATATTGACATTGAAGATTATTTAGTGGTGGCTGGAATTACTAGGCAATCTCGGTTTCTGAATGAAACAGTGCAGAAAAGCAAAATTCTAATAATCGTAACTCACAATTATAAGCTATATGGACGCATTGGTGACGTTGCTCTACTACAACTAAGATCTTACTTTAAGCAGACCGTTGGCGTAGGTTTCGTGACATTACCAGCTAATACTATCTACCCTGCAGGCATAGAGATTTTAGGTGAAACTTGCTTTTACGCAGGGTGGGAAGTGCACGATTCAAAAAGCCAAAATGTTTATCGCGATCATTTAATGTGTGCTAAGCTTCGCGTAATAAGTCATAAAAAATGCAAGCAGACGTTTAGAGAACTGAATCTGGCTTATAAAATTACTGAAAATAACATTTGTACCCTGCATTCAGATTCTGACAATGACGGTTGCATTAGTGATTCGGGCTCGCTGATTGTATGTGGTGGGGTGCAACAAGGGATGATTTCTTGGGATTTTGGTTGTGACCAAAAGATTACCCAGCAGTGTTTATTAGAATAGACAAATATGTTACGTGGATAAAACACTATTCTAAAACTTTACAAGTTCAGAAGCAAAGTCTTGTGCCGGTTAATTTAAGGCGATGGTATCGTTCATCTCAAAACCATAGTTCTACGCTGATGGATATGGAAACTATAAGAGTAGTAAAGCTTACGCTTATATGTCTTTGTATCACCATATTACATAGATTTAAAATATAATAAATGGGAAGACTCTATAATTATAAATTTCTTATTTATCCGATGACATATTATTCCAGTTTCCATTCGTAATATTGTTTCTTTGGTAAGTATTTATAATATATAAATTTAAAACAAGCAAATTAATCTAATTTTTGGATATACTACTACTTAATTATCTTGTGAGCTGCTTTCATTGTCAGGCAGAATATTTTTTAATCTGTTTTCCAATACATTGATCCAGATTTCTTAAAACTTATAATTGTTTTGATATATTATGTAATTTTGACTTAATTGCATATTCTTCCATTGAGAGTAAATCAGTAAGTATTGTATGTCAGCTATTTCATGTAAAATTATTTTAGGTGTTTTTAATGATCTTATTAGTATTTTCTAGTAATTCTAAAATTTATTTCTTCTTTTCATTTCAAAAATTAAACGCGCAGCGATTTTTACACCAGATTTTCTTTCCATATCTTTTTTGGTCTTTCTATATTGCGTTTTTCTTGTAGAGTGTTATTTCTCGTACTTTTTACTTGTCTAAATTCGTCCATTCTCGACATGTGTTAGCTCCACTCTCCTCTGCGATTTTTGTTTTAATGTATGTCTATGGAAAAAAGTTTTGGCTGTAGTTTTTAAACCGCTATCAATAAATGCATGCGACAAAAGACTTTTGAAGACTAAATAATGTCCATAAAACGTCTCTTACACGACGACTACACGATTATGATTTAAATAAAGTAGGACAGTTCAAAACGAGTTTGATAGGAAAACAAACTTTCAGTATAGTACTCGGTACTGGTGCTATAGAATGTTAAATTGTCTCAGCGCGCCAAGCCATTTTAAATTTTTTTTGTTTGGTTGTAACAGAAAACCTCAGTTTTTAATTTATTGTCTAGACCTAACCAAAGGGCCGAAATTTAATTTCGATTGATTTTTGTACTGAGACCATACAGATCTACAGTATAGTTCATGCAGATGCCATAGGTACTAGCCATTAAATATTCAACTTAGGTCACTTGGTATAGTCAAAAAAATCTGGAATTTAAATTTGTGAACATTAAAAAATCAAACACTTTAATGCATGCGACAAAAGCAAATGAAACTTTACTTTCGTATTTAACCCATAGGCTAGCTACAGAAAAAATTTGATTAAAAATCTAATTTTTTCCCAAATTTCGTGACTCATTGAATAAAAGAGGATTTAACGAATCTTCTCGTTTAATACCTTTTTTACAGGTTCGGCTAATTACTCTTTTTTAGTATTTATGTTACCTAATACAGCTCTATATTGTCAATTTTTTTTGTATCAACGAAGAAAATAGAGACTGGTATATTAAATTCCAACAGTTTCTCTACTACCGTTTCATCCTAAATCCATGTTGTTAATTGCTTAACTCTGTGTTAGCTTCTGTGTTATAGTTTTTGTTGCAAGCCTCGATGTAGCGTCGAGCAAAGTAATATTTCGGTAGTTATTAGGCATTTTTTCATTTCTTTTTAAGTATCAGTATGACTATATCTATTTTCACTCTTGTGGTATTTTAGATATTTGAAATATGTTTTATAAAATTTCTAGTGTTAAACTCTTTCTTCCATATTTCTTCATCTTACACGAGCATTTTAGTTTGTTAAATTTATAGCGCTCTCTGTACATCTTCTCTGATTCATTAATTCATCGTGTTCTTTCTTGATAGTTTTCTGTCTATAAATCTCTAAAATTTTAAAGCTATATTTCTTCTTTTATATTAGTATTTTTCATATATTCTCTTATTTCTTTTATTTGATTCCGAATTGTTCTCATAATTTGTTTTTGTTGACCGTAGAAATCTCGTTATAGGTCGTTGGTGTGTTTCTCCCAGTAACTTTCCTTTATGTTTCTAGTGTCTGCATTAACTCCGTTTCTAATTTATTCTAAATTCCTTGCTAGCTACATATCAAATATTTCCTTGATTATGATTATATATATATATCGTTGTTCATGCAACATTATTGCACTTGCTGGATTGTGCTCACTTATAAGCGGAAATAATTTTCTAGATAAAAAGAACACTGAAGTAAAAAGAAACTGCAGATTACAGAGGAATAGATTCCAATAAAAATTGCATTATTAAAAAAAATTATGTAATTTTAGAGTTTATGAAGGGCTTAAAAGTTACTGCTGCTATTGGAGCCCTGCCTGTTGTTACTGTCCGTGACATGAATCTTAAATATTTTGTGTCACGAACTTTATACGTACCTTCCTATATTATATGAATAAAAAAATTTGTTAAAGTCGACAAAATTTTGGTTAGATCATGCAACACTCAAATACATCAATTTTCGCATGAAAAAGCTGAAGGTGCTCTCTCTATAATAAATATGTTTTCATTTGTCCTATATTGTGTTTAATGGGTTAACAATCCTAATTATATTTTATTTGTCATAGATTATACATATATAATACAAGGTGGCGCAAAAATCATCATCTGATTTTCTAAGGCAGCAATTTTGTTTGTAAATAAGAAGAATTGGTTCTGTTTGTTGATTATGTTTACTTAAAAGTTTAAATTTTTCCTAATTAAGTCGAGAAGATAATATCGGTCAAGTGGCCGCCGCCAGAGTTGATGCACATTGGACCTCGTTTTACAGCAGTTTCTATGACGCTTCTCGAAACTTCTGGAGATAAATTCTCCGCTTCTTGTCGGATGTTCTCCTTTAGGACCGCCAAGGTCTGTGGTTTGTTCGTATAGACCCGTGACTTCAAAAAACCCACAGAAAGAAGTCTAGAATAGCCAAATCGGGTGATCTTGCGAGTTAGTGCAAATCGCCAAAACGAGAGATTAAGCGACCGGGAAACGCTCGCTTTAGAATGTCCGCTGTCACACGTGCAGTATGTGCGGTTGCACAGTCCTGTTGGAACCACATGTTTTCCAAACCCAATTCGACGTTGGTTATGATTCTGTAGCGCTTGATAGTCACAGTAATAGTGTCTCCGACGCGATCATCAAACAAATATGAGCCAATCGCCTTTCCCCGTGACCACCGCACCAGACAGTAACTTTGAGATAATGTAATGGTTCTTAGTGCATTACAGGAGGGTTTCAGTGCCCCAGAAGCGATAATTTTGTTTATAAAGGATAAGTGAATCCGCATAGGTGGAAATGCGTCTCGTCGCTCATGATAAATCTCATTAAAAAATCATTCTCATCGCGGTCGAAGTATAAAAGCGTTTGGTTAAAATATACATGCGATTGGGGGTCTGCAGCGAATAGGTGGTGGTGCACTGTTTGTACGGGAACATCTTCAAGTCTTTTATCAAAATTAGCTCTAAAAACCATCTATTGATGCCCAATTGCGTGGCCTTTTGTTTGGTTAATATTTGAGGGTCCTTTTGGACATCTGCAGCCACAGCAGTGATATTCTCGACCGAACGGTTGCTCTAGGGCCGGCCACGTCTACTACCGTACTATATTGAACCTGCTAAATGCCGCCGTGTTTGTCCAGTTGACGCCACACGACCAGGAAATCGACGACGAAATTCGCGTTAAACCAAAACGACCAACCGATTATTTATCAAAAACATTCACACAATTATTTCGCGTTCTTGAGGAGAATAGTGATTTACGATTTGTCTATGTGTATTCTGTTTCTGTTTACTTCATTAATGTCAAAGTCGCGATGACATAAGATGCCATATGCAAAAATAAGAACATCTTCCGATAGGATGATGAGTTTTGCGCCACCTACTATATAAGTTGCCACATCGTAATCGTGTTGTTCCCCAAAGAGTGTCTGTATAGACCGCGGCGTCTAGTCCTGCTGGTTTAAGAGATGACCTAGCCTCTGAGCTCTTCCACTATTTTCTTGCTCTCCAGATCTTAAATTTTAATAAACGGGAATTTAGTGCACAACCTGTATCTGTTAGGCGAGAATTACAGGGCAGTAGTGATGTCAATGTGATCCGCAATGTGTAAATGCTTTACATCATTAAGGTCCCATAGCATCGCCTTGCACGCTTTTTTTACAACTTTTATATAGGCTCACTTTTATATAGGCCTGTTTACTCTAATTTATAATGCCTCTCTCCATCTCCTTATCACTATTTCTCTGAATCTTTTTTCTACTGGTGATTTATTTCTATTTTGGTGTACTAGATGGATTTCCTCAATCCTCAAAATTTTATTGTTTTACTCTTGTTTTGTAGTTTTTATCCATTTGTTTATAGGCTGTATCTTACATTGATTTCGGATACCTTCATTTCGCATGCGGCCCATTCTTGTTTCGCCAACTATCTTTCTTAATGTCTTCATTTTTGTCGTTTCCATTATTAAGTGGTGAAGCGAAGCGAAGTCACTTACTAACTTCATGTTGTCCGTCTGTCTGTCTGTCCGTCCGGCCATCCGTCCGTCCGAACAAAAACTCGAGAACGGCTGGGAATTTCCAAATTCTGTGTTCACCAACAGACAGGTGACCAAAAAGGCTTGTTTGCTAGTGATTTTGTAACTGATTGGTCAAAGGTCAGCGTTAGTGACCTTTACGATTTCAAATTTTCAAACTAACAACATAAGACATGTAGCATATCATTCAACTCGTCTTTGACTGCTTCGCCACTTCGCTATGCGTTGCAAGCTTTGCAGGTTTATTTGTTTTATATGTTGTGTGTTTCGGCGAGTTTCCGCTGCGTAAGTTAGTACTGGGCGCACTACATTTTATATATCCTGCTTTCAACTTTGGTGTTGATAAATTTGTTATGTCATATAATGATTTTTAATGCTCCCGATACTTTGGTGGTTTTATTAGTTGGTGTTTGCCTGTTATTTTGTTATTCCTCAGCTAAATATCTTTATTTATAGATAATTGAAGTTGCTCGACTATGCCTTGCTCTACTTATAATTTGCACCTTATGGGCTCTTTATTGATTGTCATACATTTGGTCTTCTTCGTTGATTATTTTATATTGTATCTTTTACGGGTTTGTACTATTTTCATTATCATCCTTTGTAACTGGTCTTTATTATCTGTAATTAGTATTGCGTCGTCAAAAAATATACTATCTTTATGTCGGTGTCTAGCATTTTATAACTTTTTTGGGCCCTCACTTCTTCAATTAGCTCATCTATTACAATACTAAACAGTAGCAGACAACAGAATCTCTTTGCCTTATTCCTACTGTCGTTTCTGTGGGCCCTAGATACTCTCTATTTATCTTGATTATTTGTATAGATAGTTTTTAGTCGATTTTCCTTTTCTGTAAGACTTGTATACTATCTTTTAGCAGTATTCGGTCAAAAGCTTTCTCTAAATTCACCATGCACATAAAATGTGGTTTATTAAATTCCAGGGATTTTTCCACCACTTGCTGTATTATAAAAATAGCATCTACACAGGACCTTTCTTTCTTAAACCCCCGTTGCTTCTCTTCTAGCGATATTGATTCTTTGATTCTATTACTTAAAATTCTTGTCGTTAGTTTTAAGGTAGTATCTAACAGTGTTGTTTCTCGGTAGTTGTTGGGTATTTTACGGTCGCCTTTTTAAAAAACTGTTGTTGTTACTCCTGTTCTAAAAGTATTAGGGATTTCTTGTTTATGAACATGTTTTCTAGTTAATTCCTCTTGTATAGAGCTTCACCCCTGTATTTTAGTAATGTATTTTATATATTGTTATGTCCTGCAGATTTTCAATTTTGTAATTTTCCGACTACTTCTATTATTTCTTCTTTTAGGATTTCCTGTTCTTCCTCTACTATAATTCTATTTTGTAACTGTTGTCATCTGGCCTTTTGTCTTCCATATACAATTTATTAAAGAATTTTATTAGTTTTTCCGAATCAATATTGTTTATTTCTACCAGTGACTTCATGTCCACCTTGCTGTTTCTTATTACCTTCCGTACTTGTTTTTGCGTGCTATAGAAGTCTTTTTCCACACTTGTTAAAATTTTTTTTAGTAGCTTTCTTTAATTTTTTTTATTTTAAAGTTTACCTCATTTTTTATTATTCGATAAGTTCTGTAAGTATCTTTAATTCTATTTGTATTATATTGTGCAAACGTTCTCCTTTGCTCGTTTGACAATTCTTTTACTTTATTAGAGAACCGTGATGTTTTTGTGTTTTTTCTTACATTTGTTTTTGTTCCCAAGGGCACATACTAAGATATTTGCCTCTATTTTTTCCAGGCTTCGTCAATTTCATTTTCTTATAAAATAGGGTTTTCATTTATTTTACTAGTCAACCTTCTTATGTTTCATATTCTATGAGTTCTGTTTTATTTAATTTTTTCTTTTTTTCCTGTGTTTTTCCTTGTTTCTTTTTATTAGTGTTTAATTGTATTCTAATTTTGCTAGTAGTAGTTGGTAAACATTATCAGTGCCTGCAATATTTAAGTGTTCTAATTGTTATTATTTGCTCTGTTCTTCATTTTTTGTTACATATGACATAATTTAAAGTACTGCGAGTTCAGGTCAAAGTAAGTATTGCATATTTTTAAATTGTTCTCTGCACACGCCTGTATCAAAGTTCTCATTAACCATCATTGTAACTGTTAATAGCCTTGGTGATGTATAGTTAATCTCTGTTATACTGTTTATATATTTATTGTGTATTAACAAGGCGACATACTATGTCACCCTTTCGTCCTTGTTGATACCGCTGTAAATCAGGGTATAAGAATTATATTTACTCATACCTTTTCCCTTCTTCTTATCTCTGTGGGTGTTCATATTTTCATCTTATTTCTATCCATTTCCGTCACTACATCTTGGTCTTTTTGATTTTAACTACTTATGTTTTAGGTATCCACTTTAATATGATTCTTTCTCAATACTTTTTTTCCGTTGTCTAGCCGTATTTGTGATCTGATTATCCGTTCTGTTCCGAGGAAATGTATTAGTTCTATAGGCATAAATTCAGTTTTACGAAGGGTAGTTCGCTGGCCTGTTTCCCCAACCCTCCTTCTTTATCCGGGCTTGGGACCAGCAACAGCACTAATGAGCTACTCAATTTTTCTATGCCGCAGGCGGAGTTTGAAATCAATAAGCATCAGTGCAGTACCAAACTATAAGTATGTACTTAATGTTCTGAAATAATTCAACGTTCCAATTATTAGATCCCGTCTAAACTTATCGGAATTTCAGTTTGACTGCATTTTTACGCATTAGGCATATAATTGTAAGATACTTTAGAATTTTATCAAATGGAAAGATATGCAAACACTTAAGGCAAGAAAATGGTGCAAACAAGATATCTGAAAAAAAAATGTTTAACAGTAATATGATTAATGTACGACTAAAAAATAAAAAACTAGATAAATAAAAAAAATAAATCTCGTAATAATGGTAGATTGATTGAGTGAAAAAAAAACATATTTTACGAATGGTGCAGATATCCAAATAATGTCAATATGCTAAAATCTAAATGGTATTTTATGCTAGATTAATATTCTTAAAGCACATTTCCCGATATTTAATTAACTCTGCTTTCCAAGCTTTGGGTAGGTTGTCAGTAATTTTAATAAAAAAGCGAGAAGATATGCAAATTCGGCTGATGTATGATTTGATTTTGATAAAACCAGGTGTTTAAAAATTTACTGTTTCAATGATATTTTATGATATATATTGGCTGACGTACTATTTAATATAAAAAAATTTTAAGTCTATTTGTTGGCAATTATCTACACAGTGAGCTTTAATTTAATATAGTTTAACAAGAAATTATAAGTTTTTTGTAAGTAGAACTATGAAAAAATAAGGACATAATATAATATTGTATTTCTTTAAAAAGCAGATTATTGCTAAATTAGAATTACAATGTTTCTTACAGTACTTTAATGGTATTGCCCATACATGACACAAAAATTAAAAAATATTTTAAACAAAGTAAGAGGTCTTAAATTAACAAGTATCTATCAGTGTTGTTAACAACAGAGTATATTTCAGCTTAAAATTAATTTATTTAATCAAAATAAGAACCACTAGATTCTTTGCGTTTTTGCCAACAAGAAACAGGTTCCAAAACCCATAAACTCTTCAAAGGCGTTTTGGGCTTCTACTTGGTTGTTAAAGATCTTTTTTCTGCAGGAAGTTGTCTTGTGCTTAAGAAAAGGTAGTCGGTGGAGGAAAGGTCTGGTTAGTAAGCTGGGCGAGGTAGGGTTTTGTATCCCAGTTTGTTAAATTTTTGTGCAGTTAGATGTGAAGCATGCAATCTGACGTTATCGTGGAAAAGAATTGGTCCCTGTCGGTTGACCAATGCTGGCCATAAATTTTGCAGTTTTTGGTTTTCTGGGAATACTTCTCTGATGTAATGGTTTCGTCAGAGTTCAAGAAGTTCTAGTAAGGGACTGTATATGCCAACCTCCAAACATTAACCATTGCCTTCTTTTAATGCTACTTTAGTTTGGGAAAGTGCTTCATCTTTATCTAGCCATTGCGGTAAACGTCGTCGGTTGTCGTATAGGCTCCATTTCTCGTTGCATGTCACAATGCGATCGAAAAATGGATAATTTTTGTTGCACAGAAAAGGCGCAGAGCAGATTTTATATTGTCAAAGTTTTTAGTTTAGGTTCAGGTCGTGAGGAACCTATTTGTCAAGCTTTTTAAATTTTTCCATTTGGTTCAAATGTGCAACAACTGTTGAATGGTCAACGCTAAGTTCTTCTACAATCTCTCGAGTTGTTTTTTGTGGGTCCGCTTTAATAATGATTCTTAAATCATCATCCTCAATTGCAAAAGGGCGTTCACGACCCTCATCTCGTCCCCTTAAAGAAACTTTTGAAATCAATGTTAAGCTTGTGCGTTCACTAATGGTCCCCTGACTAAATGCTTGGTTAATAGTGCGAGCAGTTTTTGCTGCTTTATGTCTCAATTTGAATCCGTACAATAAAATTGCGCGAATGTGCTTTCTTTCCATTATTATTATGACAACTTGAAACAAACACTTAACAAAACGAATTGCATAAATAAGTAGAGCAAACTTCGCCTTTAAAACGGTAGATTATATAAACAGAGTTAAATAAAAGTTTTTCTCAAAATTAAACATGAAAGTTTAAACTAAAAAAAAACTACTATTACATTTTACCAGCTACAATTACCACACCTAAGAATATATATATATATATATATATATATATATATATATATATATATATATATATATATATATATATATATATATATATATAGCGCAAGTCTAAATGATAATAAACAAGAACGGTGTAGTACCGTAAAGGAAACTTTCTACAGCGGTGCGATGAAATTAGGATAAATACTATTAAAAGTAATTAAGATGATAATTAATATCCCCATAATGATCAGGGTCAAAAATGCTGTCGAATGATATGCTGCATGATATATGTGAGTATAATGAATTTTCGAAATCGTAACGGTCACTTCCGGTTGCCGTTAACTGATTTGGCTGAAAATCAATCCCATGAAAGGTACTTACCTAAGATGTGTGTATGCCAACTTTGAATCCGTTGAATAGAACGGAAGTTATTGTGTCTCCAGACACACAGACATACAGACAGGATGATAATCTCATCAACTTTTCTATAAGCTCTGCTGTAGAAAGTTAACAATTTAATTACAAATTTTTATAGCCTTTATTTTATTTAAAATTTCAGTTGTAAGATTAATAAATTATAAAAGATACTTACGCAATTACACACAGTTTCAACTAAAGTAAAAAGTTAAAATATAGAAAAAAGATCAAAATTATTAATTCAGCAGTTACGATTTGATGTAATGAAACGTATATTAGTAGATAAACCGACTTTCTGGACTTTTCTATAAATAATTACAATCGAACCATGATTATCTAAATAGGTTGATACATCTTAATGCCGTTGTTTCATATACAAGTTTTTTTTTCTGTTACAGCCACATTTGTGTAACAAAAGGTTATTTTTATAAAAAAAAAACTCACATTAAATGTTTGTGTCGTGCTATAATGGTATCTAGACTTCTAGAAACGCTGCACTGCAAAACTTTTTCTTCAGTACTATATGCTATGTGGTTAACAATACAGTTAGTTGAATCGTGGAGTGCCTTTTACAAAAACTAAATTGGTAGATAGGTATTAGTGTATTAATATCGATATCTGCTTTCAGTTTTCTTAGTGAAAGTTTTTCAAAAAGTTTGCCAAGTTGTGGCAATAGGCTATCGGCCTCTAAGAATTTCGTTGATGCGATGGCTTATTTGGCTCTAGTACCAAGATAACTTGTGGATGTTTCCACTGTATTGGAAAGTATGATAAGCTTTGTATTCTGTTGTATACATTAGTTAATAAAACGATGGCTTTTTTAAGTAATTTCTTAAATATCTGATCTTTTATCAGGTCATAACCTCGTGCTTTATGCGTTTTGAACGCTTTTATATCAGATTTCACTTCGGTAGGAGTAAAAGGTTTAATTGGCGGGGAATATTGAAGAAGTTTTCTATTTTATCGGTACTTACCTTGGTGCTTAGTTTAGTGATATATTCTTGAAAGGACTCATTTTAGCATTCTAGCAGTATCCTTTTGAGTTTTTTTGTCAATCTGTTTAGTGGAAGCTTGTCTGAAAGGTTGCATAAACAAATTCATCTACCTCTCGCCTGTCTTTTCTCAGTAGTTAATTCACGGATTATAAGTAGCATATTTTTATTTATGTTGTGTGTTTTGTTATAGCTTTCTCTCTTTTCGCTATTTTATGAACTTTATCCGGGTCTTTTGGACGCCTGGTATCTCCTTCCACTGTTGCCTATTTTTTTACGCATCAAGGTGTATATTTCATTTTAGTAGTAAGTGGTGCATATTTTCCTTTCAGCCTTTTTGTGGTCTACCCCTTTACGTCTTTATTTCGGTTGCCACCTTATTACTTTTTTTGGTATTCTATCATCTTTCATTCTATTTATGTGTCCATACCATAATAATTAGCGTTTTTCTATTTCTTCTTCAATGTCGTTATCAATTTCCATTATTTCTTTTACATACTCGTTTCTTTTCCTTTATAACCTAGATATTCCTGCTGCCCTTCTCTAACAATCTATTTCTAGTGCTTTTAACTGTGCTTTGTGTCTTCCGCTTAACTGCCATACTTCTGCTCCATTCAATACTATACTCTGACTATTGATTTATATATACGTTTTTTTGTATTCTTTCGTATATTTTTGTTCCACAGAATTCCATTAAGAGCACCAATTGCTCGACGTCCTTGTTTCATTCTTTCTTTAACTTATTTTTTGTATAGCCCTTGCTTAACTATCGTAGCTCCCAGGTGCTTCACTTCTGAACACGCTTGTATATTCTCACCTGTTTCCAGAGTTATCATGTTATTTTCTTTCCCTATACATAAATACTTTGATTTTTTTGTGTTAACTCTCAATCCCCATTTTCTATTCTGTCTTCTTCGTCCTGGGTTACGAAGAATTGTAACGTGTAAAGTGTAGAGTTTTCTTCCATCGGTATTCTCATTCCTTTACATTTTGTTCTCCATTTCTCTAGTACTTTGTCACAGCCCTTTTCTTATTTGTAATGCTCCGCTCCTACCTTTACTTTTGCTTTTTGATATTTATATAGGTTTTGCACGGCTCTCACCAATGTTTTGTTGATGACGCTGTCCTTCAATACTTCCCATGAATGTGGTACAATATCGTATGCTTTTGCTACGTCTAGAAACATTGGGTGTAGTTCTCTCCCAGCCTCTAGCTTTTTCTGTATTAATAAAGTTAGACTAAAGAGGTTGTCTGCGCAGGACCTTCCGGCCCGGAATTTACATTGTTCTGCGACTAGTTGTTTGATTTATTGCTGCTCTATTAGTTATTTCACTACTTTTCCAAATATTTTACCAAAGACATTAGTTACTGCAATTGCACGATAGTTTTTGCCTTAATTTCTTTTTCCTTTACCATACACCGGTGTTATATAACCCATTTTCCATTCCTCCGGTATTATTTATTAATTTAGTAATCATTTTGTATAGCTTTGTTTTTTCTGATTTAACTAATTCTCCTGGTATATCTTCTGGTCCTGTGCTTTATCACTTTTTAGTTCTTTAATACTTTTCCTTACTTGTTCTTTCTTTATATCAATATTTTTATCCGTCCTTACATAATTCTTTTATTCGTGGGCTGTGTGACATTCAATCCTGTCTTCTGTTAGCAACGCCTGAAAATACTTCTTCCATTCCTTTATTTCTACATCAAATAGTTTGCTATTTTCCCTGTGCTCTGCTCTCACATTTCTTATAAATCTCCATGTTTTCGATATTCTTCTTCCACCTATGTGCATTTTCACTTCTTTACATTTTTGCTGACAGATTTCTTGTTTTCCTTTATTATTAGGTTTCTTATTCTATTTTGCTGCTTCGTATATTTTTTTGATCATCATTTAATTTAGTACTGAGCCATGTTATATACAAGTCTTTTATCTAAATGATTTCTTCTTTAATTTCCCTGTTTATCCAATGGTTCTTAGGTTTAGTTTTTTTGATTTCTTCTTCTAGAGCTTTTATCGCAGTTTTGTGGATAGAATTTTTAATATGTTCATATATCTCAGTATTTGTGCCTTCAAAGTTTTCATTTACGTAATTTTTTAATCTGCTATGATATAAATATAATGTACTAAGATGTTTTAAGCTTTGTATATTATGTTTTAGTTCCTTAGTTTGTTCTTTGATATTTTGCGTATTATTTGCAGCATCTTGTTTTTCTTTGTGTGAAAACACTATTTTGGCTTTAACTAAAAAGTGATTCGTTCCACAAGTGGGTCCCCTTTTTACAAATCTAACACTTTTCCTGTAAAGTGCTGTTGAGTTATTATATAGTATATTATTGACTTTCTATTGTTAGCTGCTTCATATAAAGTATAATTGTATATTTCCTAGTGGTTGTAGAATCTGTTGCTGATCTTTAAATTTTATTGTTGACATATTTATTAATATTTCTCCATTGTTGTTTTTGACATTTTCTCTAAATGTTTCCACTAATTTACTAGCCGATTCTTGGCCAGTTCTGGCGTTGAAATCTCTCAGGAATATAATCTGTCTAGTGTTTCTTATTTCGCAGAGTACTTTGTCCAACGTAGCGTAGAACTTGTCAATATTATTGTAGTTGACGTCTTTATTCGGTGCATATATGGCAACGACTGTCATTCTGTACTTATAATTATAAGGTTTATTTTTATAATCCTTTCGTTTATGGTTTCCCAACTATTAGTTTTGATTTTTATATTTCTTTTTAATAACTATGGAAACACCTCTTTTTCCTTCTTTGATCTTTGAGGATTCTAAACCATATATGTATATACTGTCCCATTTTCTCTATTCTTGTGCCTTTATTTTTGGTCCCTGTCAAGGCTTTTATGTCCATATTTATATAAGCAATTTCCGTAAAAAACGTCTTGAATATTATTTGTTATGCCTTGGGTATTCCATGTTCCTGTATTCATAATTCTTTTTGTAATAGCTTGAAGTTGAAAAACGAGCAGCGTGTTGGATAAGCTGTCGTGTGATTGTTTGATACGGAGCTTGAAATTAATGTTTTCCTCCACATAATTTTGAAACTTCTTCCAGATAGTTTAAATTAGTGGTTAATTTAGGATTTCAGATCTAGTTTATTATTTCAGTACTAACTGTGAATGTGACCGGTGTGTGGTCCGTGGATAAGTCACAGTTTTCTAAAACAAGATAGTAATGTGGAAAAAAACCGCAACTACAAAATAGTCAAGTAAATTTGAAATCTTAGCGGGATCAGTGGGCCAATAGGTAGGTTTACCCGTAAAGAGATATATGTATAGGTTTTCTGTTGTTGGATGTAATAGGTTACGTCCTTTAGTAAGAGTTATTCGAGTTTTCCAGTAAGCGTTCTTTGCATTCCAGTTACCTCCAGTAACAAATTTTTAATTTAATGTTTGAAAGAAGTTTTCATACTGTTGGGTTGTTACAGTATAACGTGGAGAACAACAGATGACAGTAACAGCGAACGACAAAAGTAGGGCTGTAATTCTTACACTAATAGCTTAAAGCAATGTTGTTTGATATTTTGGCAATTCAGAATGTGAAATCCCATCGCCAATAAAAACTACAGAGCCCTCGTGGGCGGTCCCATTGGGATGGCAGATATTATATATTGCGTAGTTTAGGAATTAAAGTTTTGTCAGTAAAACGTGTTCTAGAGATAAGCATTATATCAATTTTATTAAGTTGTAGGAATGTTATTAATTTAAGTTTGCGATTTGTGAGACTATTTAACCATGCTTATTGTTTATTAACAGTGATGTTTAGTAGATTTAATAGCATATTGTTTTGTTGTATTATTTTCGCAATCATAGTTTTAAATTCAGATAGTAATGTGCTTTGTTGTTATGATAGGGTTGAATTAGTGTTATTTTTCTGCTACTACATGCGCGTACGTTCGGGTTTGCGTATTTAGTAATTCATATTTGTTAATGCTCAAGTTATTAGGAGATTGAGTTGGGAGGATACCAGGTGGACTATTGTTTTGTAGACGGGGGTTTTTTGTGTTACGTTGCAGAGAATTGGGGAATTTATTCCTTGTATTTATTAAATTCTGATAGTCTTAAAAGCCTTTGTAGCTGGCCGGGTGGGCGCCTTCACACAAGCCTTGTTGTGCACATTTCACACAGGCGAACGGCCTATTGCAGTTAGTCTTAAGAGTATCTATAATTCTGATATATGGTCCAATGGGTTACACCATAGGGGTGTTCTCAATATAAATTTTAGGTCATATATTTTATGCTTATTTATCTTGGGTTTTAAGTCCACATAAAATGGCGATAAGGGTTCTTTACGTATTATGCGTCTTACATTTAATATGTTGTAGACTTCATGTCCCACTGCAATTTAGATTTTTTATGTCGTCGGTTGCAATTGAGTAGTTTCCAAAATTTGGGAAGAATTAGTAGAAAATATAAAAAATCAACAATTAAAGCTGATCCATTTGTTAGAATTTGTAAGGTCAATCACAAAAAAGGTACCAACTGGGTTTGGGTGTGAATGGTGCTGAATTTGAAAATATGTTTAGTTATTGTAATTATTATTGTTAATTTTGTTTTAAAATACATCTCAAATTGGCCATAGCAAATTTAATAAATCATATCTTTGCGAACGTTAAAACTTTAATGTTATTAAGTTTCTGTAAAACCATCTATCCACAAATTTTTGAGAGACATTTTTGTTTTTTACTTATTCTTATACGTTGTCGTAGAAATCTCGTAACGATGGAGGAGATCTGTACAATAGTTAATAATATTAATAAAATATTCAAAATAAAGATAATAAACTATACATTAAGAAAAACCAAAAAATAAGCATTTTGTGACTTGGTTTATATTTCAAAAATAAAAGTTTATCATATCTTAAAACTATTATAAGGTAAAAATAATTTTAGCACCATTAAAATCCTCTTAAAAAGACTCTAAAAGGGTTTTATAAAAAGTTATCTATTGATTTTAAAATTTTGTTAAGTTTTAACAAGCTTTTGAAGGTTGAATTTAAATAATATTGGTAAAGTTTCCGTAAATGACAGAATCTTTTAAATAATTATATCAGTAACGTTAAACAAAATATTGCATAAAAAATTATTGTGATTAAGTAAGTTATGAATTAAGTGTTAATAATTAGTAATACGTAAAATTACAGAATATAATTTTGTACAGATCGGTAAATAAAATGTAAATATAAATGTATACTTGTGTTGGTTAATTTAGAGTTAATCAGTTTTATAAAAATACACCAAGCTTATAGAGAGATTCCAACGAATTACCGTAATTACTTATATATTACACATATATTTCTTCTAGCATAAGAGATGGTTAACCAGCCCGAAAGAGGATTTAGGACCCTTAAATATTTTATATATTTGTTTGCTAAAGAGAGGAGTTTAATGCTGAGCCGCCGGAAATTTGGGGAATAATTGTTTTATTAGCGCTTTGGTCACGATTTTGTAATTCAGAATAATCTGGGCATAAAATGCGTATTAAATTTGCATAGGAACTAAGCGGTTTTACTACAGCAATTAGTTATGTACTAAAATGTAACTGCGACAGCGTGGAAGAATTAGTTAAAACTTTTTCTGTCTCAGCAAAGGGGCTCTTCTATAATTTTATGATCTATCGTAAATCTGTTTATGTCATAAGTTGTTATGTTTGTTATTACTCTGGAAAACTCAGGATGGATGCATAGATGTAGTATATATATATATATGAAATGTAAGAAACTGTCTTAAAATTGCTATGAGAATTTTTACGCACTAGAAATTGACAAATTAGTTACGCAATACAAAATATGTTTGGAAAACTGGTGATTTTGAAATTAAATGTCCATGTTTGTTTGTTTATTTTTTTTAATAAGTGTCAATTGGTATATCTTACTATTCGATTTATGTTTATCACATATTTTCCCTCATTATAGTAATTTTTGGGCAATGATTATTATATTAGTAATATTTTTATTCATTATCTTTTTAAGAAGCATTTCAAAAAAGGTTGTAGTAAGTGACTCGGTTCTAAATGATGCTGCTCTAAGAAGAATAAGTCTGATTGATGTTAGTGTATGTACATGCACTGTAAAGTGAAAATTACTTGCTTGCTTGTATATTAAGAGGATGTAAATCACAAAAAAAAACTTGCCTTGAGAAGCAAAGATTTTTTTGTGTGCAGTGGGCTAGAGAACATATAAACTTATATACTACATACATAGTATTGGTGGAAGTTGCTGTTTGATGTCAAATAAATGTCTAACATTAATAATTATGCTAAAAATATATGTCTAAAGTTTTTATAGATTTAAATATTGATCAAAATTTGTATTCACTACAATTAACCACCCAACTGTTGTTATAGTATGGAGATGTATTGCTCTGCAAGAAGTTGGTCGACTACATATCTAATCTGACATAATGTTTACCACAAGGTGCCTTAAAGTATTGGAAAATTACGTATTGCCTAATGGAAAATCTTGCTTAGATATAAATATTTTATTTTCTAGGATAATAAAGCAATTTGCTATTAAGTAAAATTAATTCAATCTTGCATAACCAACAAAACAGAGTGAACTGATTTTCTATTTCAGTTTTTCTAAGCTGATGACTTTATCGTTTTTTTTGGTGCGGATTTAGTGTATGCTTTGATTATTTTTGATGCGGTGATTCTAATACCTTTGCTATGGATTTTAGTTTATTATAAATTTTTTAGTTATACGAAGTTAACCATGAACTTTTGTTCAATCTTTGTGATTGAACTGTGTGACGTTATTTTTTACAAAATTAGAGTTTTGTAAATTGGGTTTTACATAATTGAATAACATTTACATATTTATGGCAGTATTGTATTTCATCAAATTGTGGTAGTTGTTGCTGCCTCTAGCTGTAATAAGGTCGAATAACTAATCATTTCTTTATTTTTCTGTGCACAATAAATTTTTTTAATTCTCTTAACAGATATGTAACTTCTAGGATGAGCAGCATTATCCAGCTATTTTAGGCTAAAACATATTAACATGTGGTATGTAGTATTACAAATTGTATTACCATTAAAATTAACAGTTGCAAAGATACTTGTCACCGGAAATAATTGCCTTACCTAATGAATCACAACTAACTTTAAAGACATGTTCCACACGTTTTCAAAATGGAAAAATAAATATTCTTCAAACTAATTTTACAAAGGTAATAATACACAAATCTAATTTCTTCTACCAACCAACGCTCCAACAACCTACTAACCTGTAATAAACAGTAATTACACAGTGTCAACTAATACTACATTCTCACTACCAATAGTAATTTCTATCTTCTCAGTAATAGTAGTTACAACATTCACATCAATTAACAAATGATGAAAACCAAAGCCTTATGCATTATCAACCGACAGGCAGTTAAAGAACATACCAGGTGTACAAGTATGAAGTGAGAATTTGAGACAACATATGCTGCGCCAATGCAGTGTGGAGTATAAAAATTTGAGGTATATGCCATTTTGTTGTGCCACCAACAAGAGTAAACGAAAAAGTGTTTGCATAGTATTGTTTTGCTGTGTTCACTATCTCAAAATATGTACCAATAAGGAGTATTCGCGGACAGCTTAATTTTTTGTTTTCATTTGAAGAAAACTGTTGCTGAATCATACCGATTACTTCGAGAAGCTTATGGTAAACTTGCTCCATCACAAGATACGTGTGAACGATGGTTTCGGCGTTTCAAAAATGGTGATTTCGATGTTACAGACAAGGGACACGGAGAACCGACAAAAAAGTACGAAAGTGTGGAATTGCAAGCATTGTTAAACGAAGACGATTTACAAACACAAAAACAACTTGCAGAGTAACTGAACTTTAGTCATCAAGCTGTTTACAATCGTCTACGAGAGATGGGAAAAATTCAAAAAGTTGGCAGATGGATACCACATAAGCTGAACGAGAGGCAGACGGAAATGTGCAAAAACATCTGAAATTTTACTCCAACAATAAAAAAAGTTGTTTTTGCATCGTATCGTTACTGGGGATAAGAAGTGGATATACCTTAAGAATCCCAATCGCAAAGATTCATGGGCACACCGATGGACACCATCCATATCAACCTCAATACCGAATCGTTTTGGCAGGAAAACGATGCTCTGTGTTTGGTGGGACCAAAAAGGTGTGGTCTGTCATGAGCTGGGTCCGCTAAAAAGCAAACGAATTCTAATATGCTATATGTGTGTGTGTGTGTAAAACATTTAGGGCTCTACGATATCAAGATTTACAATAAAATTAAGATCAGTAAAACTTTATGCGTTCTATGCGAGGGAGTACAGCTAATTATAAGAAGTAGTTGGTTTATTAAGAATAAAAGAAATTGGCCAAATAACTAATCAGTCGTAAGTAGACGCCTTTTCCAATTTCAACCAATAAATCAAAATTTTCTATACTTACATTGTAAACAGAATTTTCAACGGCTCTTTAAGCATTTGCATCTGTCCAATTTAACCTACTCACAAAAGGTATCAAATTACTTCTTCCCGAATTAAGATTTAATCCTCCAAAATAACAGAATAATTCGATTATATTTTATGGAACGTTAGGAAAATAAAAACTTTTTATAATAAATAATACAGACATTCTGCTTGCATCAGAGTGCCATTTCACTACAATGTCATCTACATAAAAAAAATCCTACTATTCTGCGAATTACAAAAAACACTCTTATAGTACAGCACACGGTGGTTTAGTAATATTTATCCACAGTTCTATTTCTTATTTTAAACGACCAGAATATCAAACAGACTACTTGCAATTTTAACTCTATTAATTGTCTTGGCCATTTGAGACAATTTAACACCCAAAATGTTGCAATTACTCTTTAAAACTTTAGGCCAAAAATTTATAGTAGAAGATTTTAACACCAACCATTAGAAATCGCGCTTAACAATAGCTAAGGGCACAGTTTTACTTCAACGTATTATGGATAACAATTATAAGTTTTTATTTATCACAAATTTCACTTATTGGTCTAAACAAATGCTGTTTGGACAGACCGGTTTTTTTTGTATTATTAAACATTATTTTTATTATCAAAGAACTTGTAATAATTTACATGGACGTTACTTTCATTTACAACCTGATGTCTAAACATTCCCCGATAATAGTCACAATTTGTGCAAGCATTATCTAAAACACGTTAAATTTTTTGAGCAGGAATACCAATTGGAATACTTTTAAGGTCTACGTTAAGCAGGATTCATATAATAATATAAGCTTAAAAACTATAGAAGAGTCATTTTACAACTACGGTACAAAATGCGGCTTGAACTCCCCAGGCAACAAATATTAAAACTAACAATCTCAACATTTCAAATAAGATTATAGAACTTGTAAAAGGAATGGTTCGAAGGCAGCGCGCTTACAGAACTATATAATAATTTAAGAAATAAATGAAAAGCTGTTTGATACGAGTCATTTCAAACCTACTTGCAGTGATTAACTATGACAATCCAATATCGAAAGCTACGAAAACATCAAGTAACTATAAATTTATATTTTATTAATATTCGATCAAGATCATTTATGGTTCTAATAAAAAAGCAAAGACATGTGTAAATTATTTATCAGACTTTTTAAACCCAACTCCGATGAAGTAGACTCGGAAGTAGAAAAAGAATTACAATACCTACTACAAATATCTCCACCAATATATAAAATTAACTTTTAATAAATTGAAAACGAGATAAAATGGTTAAAAAACAAAAAAAGTTTTAGGATACGACCTCATAATGGCAACTGTATTCCAATAGTTACTCAAATAAACATGGAATAAAATTCCTTCAAGTTCTGTTTAATTGAATTTTTAAATTTACATACTCGCCGTTATAACTCAAATTTGAACGGATAATTTTTATCTCAAAACCTGGCAAACCTCCCAATGAAATAAAAATTTATTGTCCAAAATCAGCTTATTCTCTATTGTGTTAAATTTATTGAGAAACTAGTATTAGGGCCGTTTACAAAAATTTGTTGCAAGAAACGTGGCTGCTTAACCATAGATTTGGCCAATGATGCAAAAAAACCCAAAATAAAATTATGTACTGCTGCTTTTTTGTTTGTTTTTTGTTGTTAGACTAGCATTCGACAAAATGTGGCACAAAGGACTATTACATAAAATTGCAAAAACTTTCCTACACAAACATCTTTTATGGTTATATAACTTACACACAAAGTTTTCAAAATTAAAATTGCTAAGAAAGTACACCAAATTAAACCCATAGAAATAGTAGTACTCTAGGATGGTGTGTTAGAACCTACTTATACCTATTATATACCTTTGATCTGTTTGAAGTAGAGCTAATAGAAATAGGTACATTCGGCAGTACTCGCGTGCAATGAAAACCCGATTACAACATCAGCCGCTCTACAAGCTCGTTTAAACGAAATGGAATAGTAGCTATGTAAGAGAAGAATCAAAGCAAATCAATACATTTATGACAAATTATAAACAGTTGTGCTTAACAATAATTACATCCCCCGTCTAACGAAGTTAAATACCTGGGATTGCATATGTGCAAACGGCTGATAAAAAAATACATATCATCAAAGTAACTTAAGGAAATCAACCTAAAATTGAAAATGTATTGACTTATAGTAAACTCCTCATTGTCGCTAGTCAATAAAGTCTTGTTATACAAGATTATTATTTGACCAACTTGGACTTGTATTTAGCTGCGGAGCTGTGCAAGTAGACCTAACATTAAGTCATTCAACGATTTCGGTTGAATCTAAGCGCTACACTCAAGCCTTAAATCATGTATGTAAGAAAACTAGTCAATTAGTATATTATTAAAACTAAAGATTTCTGAAATTTAACCCAAATTAAACTGTTGGATCTCTGACAAAAGATCTTCAATGTAAATAACTTAAAAAATAAGATTCCAACAGGAGTCTTTCCCCTCAAGTTTAGCTCTTACATAATATGGCTCATAGATTGTATTAATATTCTGGTTGTTAATAAAATATATGTTAATAGCTTTATTATCTTAGGATATCTATCTTGGAATGTAACACATCTAGTCTTATCTTAGTGTTGTGGTTTAAATTGAAACTGTTTTTTTAGAAGTTTCATATTAGAAAACATCACAATTGACAACAGTAAAATAGTAAGCAGTTTCTTGTTAGTTTGGACAAAGGAAAAATATGTGCTTTACGCTTAGACGGAATGAATTTCCAATTGTTCTGAAGTGGACATGGCATTAGTGACTAATTATTTGTGTACTGCAGTTTATTGTTCATATTTTTGACTCTCAGGCTTTCATTAAGTATTGAAAGTAACACAATTCATAATTTTTTAAATATATTTCCAAAATCTAAATAAAGTAAAAGCACTTGAAACTAAAAAAGACTGGAAAATATTTTTTGTAAAACGGGACTCTGATACTCGTAGAAAGGCTTGCAAATGTTACATGATGGAATTAACGAGTACGGGGAGCGCTTGGTCTGAAGAAAAACAGTTAGCATAAGTAGAAAAAAAAACATGATAATGAAGAAAGTACAAAAACTTGCTATTTAAACTAATTAAATATTTAAATTGCAATAAATAAAAAAAATTAAACATAGTTTCAGTAAGGTAGATAAGTAATCAATTACTATGCAATCAACAAAATTGGCATTAAAGAAATATATGTAAAATTAATTTTGCAACATTTCATAAAATATTTTATATTTTGAATTGATTAATAAAGTAATAGAAGAACAACCCTTTTCCATCCAATTACAACAAAATGTATTATTTCTAAACAGACAAGCGTGTGCCCGAAAGAAGGTAAAATGATCGATAGTAAAAATCGTATTTCCTCCGTGAATGTTTTTATGAATTTGCAAAAATTTAAGTAGTTCGTACATATAATTAGAATTCTGATTCATATATAATATTAATATAATAGTAGTTTAGCTTTTGTCATTATTTTTTATAAAATTTAACACATTCTTGAAAGTACAATTAAAAACTTATTTGGTTGTGCAAAAAATGTTATAAATATATGTTTTATTACTAGTAAAGTTTCAATTTGACTGTTTTTATTGATTTCAAATTTTCCCAAGCATTTAATTAATGCGCCAAAACAAAGTAACAAGTTCAATATTTCTCCCTGCAGCAAGCAGATTAGGATCTATGTACGTGACAGGTATTACCACCACCGTCGTCGTTATCACCATCTGAGAAGTTATCCTCGTTAAATTCTATGTCTTGTTCAACGATAATATAGCGTATAAAAGCGTCGCTTTTCTGTGCCTATAATGCAACGCAATGTTATAGTAAACTGGGGAATCTGTTTTCAAACACGCAAGTGCCCTTCCTACATTAGTATGTGCACTATTATATCGTGCTTCTCGAATATTGTGGTTACCATTATCAACTCCTAATATATGTGTCACATAAATATGAACATAAAAACAAATTGAATCTCACAAGAGTCTGATTCAAAATCAGACTGCCCAATTTTTTTTGAAGGTACCTATTTATAGTTGTCATTTGCCAAATAGTTGCGTTTTGGTTGACTCCCGAAAAATAAACATTTATAGTCATAATAATTAAATTTTATTTGTAACAGACTTAAACATTGAGAATATAATAATACTTTCTATTAAAGTAATTGAATAATTTAGCTCTGGTGGCTGTATAGCAATAAAAGTGCAATTAATCTATTGATCCTCTAAGATTAGCAAAATTGAACTTCTGAATTTCATTTCATCTTGTTTTGTTGGACACTTTACAGATATTGGAAATAGTTAAAGGGCAATAATTTCATTTACTTGCTTAATGACTTTGCTTGCTGTACTTTGGGACATCGCATTGTAATTATTTGCTTTAACTGAAGCCGGGTCGTTCCTTTGGGCAAGAAAATTTAAAGCAGCTAGCATTGTGTAATGGTAAGTAGGTATTTATATTTCCTCTGTGTATGTGTGATATTATTATTTCTCGAACCGCCAAAATTGAGAGATTATACGTCTTAATAAATGTTAGCTGTGGCATATCTAATAAAAATATATATATATCTTAATGTTTTATAACAAATGCGCTAATACATCCTAATTTATTGAATAAAATATAATAATTTTTTGTGTCAATATTGAAAATTGTAATTTTTATACTTTTTCAATGTATTCTCCAAAACACTAAAAAATTTATTTTAATCTCGCAAAATTTATATCTGTTAACTACACAGCTGTACATTCTAACTATAACTTTTGTGCTTATAAAATTAAAATCATAACAAGCGAAAATTTGCTTTACAGGTAAAACAGAGCGGTACCCTTTGCATGAAACTAAACTGTAGGATTTAATGAAATTTTATTAAAACGAATGACAGTGAATTATATTCAAATGAAAGTGAATAGCAGAAAAAATTTTTGGGGACGGAACCGAAAACTTCCGGTCAAAACGGTCTCGAGATTTTCCGATGAGGCTGATGTTTGGCGTCTGGACTTGACTTATGGTCCTTAGTTAAATACTAAAAACGTTATGTCTCTATCTATCACAGATCAAAAGTTATAAGGCGTTACAGATGTCCGAAGTGACAGAAATAGAAGCTGGTCTTCAGCTTGGAAGGTGGGTCGCTAAAAACGTAATTAAATAAACTACATTCATTATTTATGACCACTTGGATACTAAATAACTTCTTAACCATTGTCATAGAATTAAGCGGATTATTTTGCAGTTTCTGCAGAGTAAATTCAAATAAATAGAACCACTTAAAGATACCTGACTTCTTACACGACATGCTAATAAGTCTTTTCTAAATGATTACAAAGATCTCCAAAAATATTCCTGAAATAAAAAAAATTCACGGTTTTGTAACTTTAATTAATAATTGATTTAATAATTGATAATATGTCTTCAAATAATGCTAGTCTGTCTTGATAATAACGAGTAGGAAGAGAAGTTTTAACAAGTTAAAGATAATAAAAACGTTCATAGCAAAAGTAAGATAAACGCCCGAGTAAAGATTTTGGTGCAATTTCCAAGAAATTGAGAGAAAACCTCGTAGATGACCCTCACGACCAGGACTTCCTGGTCCTCAGGTATACCACACGGTTTTTTCAGTATCGTAGTCGTGTCCAGTGACCCCAAAACCCCCGAGTAAACATTTTGGTGCAATTTGCAAGAAAACCGAGAGAAAACCCCGTAGCTGACCCTAGCGACCAGGACTTCCTGGTCCCCAGGTACACCATATGGCTTTTCTGGCATCGTATTCGTGTTCAGTGACCCCAAAACCCCGAGTAACAATTTTAGGTCCATTTCCACATTGTATAACCGAATAATGATTTTGTTTTATTTGCCTCAAAACTTGCATGCGAAAAAATGCATTTTTTCGGTGCACAAATGCAGTTGCTCATTTGTATAAGAATAAAAGGGTAGGCAAATGGAATAAATGCATAAAAGAAGCAAAGGCAAAAAACGCATTTCAATTCATCTTACTGCACAAATTTCGGAACTAAAATGTTAAATTTCCTCGACTAATAACTTTTTCTCCCATCTCTTTCGATGCAATTGATTTAGTAAATAGGCGACTTTTTGATGTTACTTTCGTAAAAGTGCATAGATTAACTCTAGAGCAATTTACCTGCGAATTCTTCTACTTGGTTTTTGCTTTTAAATTATTGGCCCTTTAAGACAATTTTGGAGTAAAGAATAGGCCAGGTTTTTAGTAAGGTGGTTCAATATCGTCAAAATGCATTTACTTCAATTTAGGTTGAACTATTAGGGTAGTGGTATGAGAAAAGAAGTTTTTTTCAAAAAAAAAAACAAACAAACTGAAACCGTTACATATTTTGTACAATAAATAGTTTTTGCTTTTACCATCAAAACGTAGTAGTATATTAAAGATCAATGAAAGATATTTGTGATTCCAAAATATGGTACTCGATGTAAATACCCGTCACTTTTTTTCCATTGAGTGATAAGCCTATAAGAAATATATTGTCGTTTTTGGTACAACATTAAGGAATTGAATGATATTATTAAAATATTTATTCTACGCTAGCACAACAGCGTTTAAATACTTTTCTGTTGCACTTTTGTAATAATCTTGTTCCAGAAAATGAGTAATGTTTTTCCTGTGGAGAAAATACTGTCAAAATGGGAACGTTTACTTCTGGGATTGTCAGAAGTAACTTTTAGTTCCTGATATTGCTTGATAATATGGCAAACCATTTTCCAAACTATATGAAGGTGATGAACATATTCAGAATTCGATCAATCTTTACAATGCAAACGCAATAACAGCTTAATGCTAAAGTTTCTTATTCACAGAGCGATTATATATAAAAAAAAAAAACTTTTGCACTGATAGTCGTACCATAAAATTGTTCGATATATAGCTACCATAGTTTTAATAACTTTTATTAAAAAATTTCAATGTCCTTTTCCAATTTTGTAGACGGTTCTGTTTTTGTTTCAGATGATTTTTTATCATATTAGGCAAAATTTTGTAATGGAAATACAAATAACAGTTTTATTTTAATTATCGGACCCGATGGTCTATTAATATCAGAATTAGAACAAATTAAAGGTCATTTATGATAGAAATTGATAGCTGTGGGATATTAACATAAAATATTAAGTCTTGAATTAAATTATTGAAAGTCAATACTCCTACAGATTAATTATTTAAAAATTGTAATTAAATAAGTTTTTTTAAATCAAGTCAGTATATTGTATAGTATATTGATTTTTAGAGTTTAAAGTATGCTGTAATTACAGTTATAAATGGTCAAATATCATACACGTTTCCACGTAGCAGAGTTAAATTTAAATAAATTTTCTCTGCCAATATGGCAATATTAGTACATAGGTGTTCTACGTTACTTTGATAACAATAAGAGGACAATTCGAAAAGAAGCCTCTGCCTGGTTATTTTAATAACATACATACGTAGATAAAGAATTTTTATTACACACACTAGAAACTTACAACAGTACACTATTTTTCGACATAATCGTCATGCAAATTGAGACACACAAGTTCTCTTTCGTCTGATAATGAAGACATCTTGTAAAATAATCTTGGAGAGGAGTTTCATCGTTAAAGCGCTGCAACTCAAGTTACTGTTTTGTCAATTTATTGCACAAGTTCAACGCTGACTATAAATGGGCTGCCGTTTGCCTTATCTTGCACGATTGTGAGCCCATCTTTAAACAGATGACACCATTGACGTACGATACTTTCACTCATCACGTTTGGCCCGTAAACATTATACGATCAGCGATAAATCAAAGCTACCGAAACGTTTAATGCAAAACAAAATGTTAAGATAACTATTACTCTCTCAAAACTATCTCGACAGTTAAATAAAACTTTGCTATCGGAAAGTCTAGTGTTCAATGGTTTTCTACAGACGAACATAGATTAAAAATGTAATGCTCGTGTGTTGTGTTTGCACCAGCAATGCCAAGATAAATGGTGGTCGAGTTCAAGAGCTTATTGATAGCAACAGGAAGAGGTTGGTAATTGACAAAATATATGATAAAGTGGATATTAAACACGACTGTACCCAATCAAAATCAAAAGTTTTTTAAAGCTGAACAAAAAGATATGGGACATGAGATTTTCAAAGTCAAGATAAAGCTATTTGTGGGAAAAGTCGAAATCACAAAGGAATGGTTTTTAAAGTTGTGAATTCCACAAAAAAGCATGCCTTTTTCTTCAAAACAACGTCTGTTTTCCATTGCCTATAATTTGAGACAAATGGGAGAAATGCATTATTAAAAAAATAGAAGAGTGATTGGTATTCATTCTCAAAATTTTTAAATTTTTTTTATTATGATTTTATAATGCAGACTGCAAACACAAATTTATGTACATAGATTATTTTGGAGTGAATTCTAACGGAAACTAATTCTTATGCCACATTTTCTATATCATCTATTATTTCTTGTAGTTTATGCAGATTGAAAACGGGGTACACATATAAAAATTGATAATACTTACTATGATAGTTGGAACTTTAATACCCTATTGCACAAATACTCATCAGCGCCATCGTTTTCTAACATTAAAATTAATGGTCCGTTATAAATTTATGGCGTTTCACAAAAATCTTCGCACAAATATTCAATTATTGATTCCCTAACAGATCTTTTGAATAAAGAAACCAAATTCTTAGTTACATTTGCACAAAATTTAGTACATTTCGACAAGTGCAAATTATATACCCAAACATAATCTGAACTAATTTACACAAATGCCTGGGGTTAGTAATAAAAATTAGTTTATAATCAAAATGTAAATTGTTATTAACTGTAGTTGCAGATTTGTGATTTGTATGTTTCATGAATAAGTTTTGTTTTAGGAGATTTAAATATTAGAGAATAAAAAAGGTAGTATTGTAAAAACACTATGCATTAAAAGTGTAATATACTACAATTCTAAGTTGCGCGCTGGGAAAGTAATTAAGGAAAGTGCTTGTATTTCAGATATATTTTATATTAATAGTAAGTCAGGCTATGACTTCTCCATCTATAAACTATAAGGATAGCACATAAAATAACCTGGCCGCCGATTCCCTCTGGATAAAACAAAGGGGATATCCAAATTTGACCTAAAATGCGAATCTGCGATCAAATATTCAAGAAAACCAATTAAAAAATAGTCCCTTTCGCATTTATATACCAGTGGTTACATTTAGTGGGGGAGAAGATAGGGTTTGCACTTCTTACAAGGCACAAAGCGCCTCAACGTACACCGCTCGAGAGATTTACCATCTCATGCATAGAAGTACACTTAAACAATGCCTTTTATATATATATATATACAAGGTCCATCCCAAAAGAAATGAGCCTTATTTTTTTTCGGACGCGAGTGTACATTCCGGCGTGCTCTGACGCTTGGGGCAGGTGGTGGGTCTTAGCTTCCATACGCGGTCGGTGCAAGTCGGCTCTGAGCTCGGAGCGGCAGGACGGTGTTTCCGTGAATGTCTATTTCAATTTTCGACACGGCGCGATGGATTCAAAATCGATCAACGCTACGCAATTAAATTCTGCTTCAAACTCGGCAAGAATGCTACCGAAACGTTTGGAATGCTTCAGGAGGCCTTCAAGGATGATTGTTTATCGTACTGCAAGTTAAAAGTGGCACAAAGCATTTAAGGAGGGCGGAAGAGGACTTGGAAGACCCGTCTCCAAAAGTGCATTGATGCAGGAGGATCCTATTTTGAAGAATTTTGAGGTGTTGTAGCGATCTGCTCAATAAAACTATTTTTTTGAAAAGGCTCATTTCTTTGATGGACCCTGTATATATATATATATATATATATATATATATATATATATATATATATATATATATATATATATATATATTATAAACAGGTTTATTCTTCTTATTCTTCTTTTAAATAAAACTGTGTCTTGTGTCTTCTGTAAATTATTATTGATCTGCTTCTTGTGATGTTGAGGTCTAGCTATTTTCCAAGGTTTTAAAAATCTACCCATTGGTCTCTGGATATTAGGTCATGTTTTAGCCCACTTGGCTAATCATTCTTCAGGCATATTTTTCACGTGTTCTCTCTAGTCTACCTTAACACATCCTGTATTCTTAGTTTATCTTTTATTTGTTTATTTCTTATCCGTTCTTTAAGAGTAACTCCTTTAATAGATCTTAAAAACTTTCACCTAATGAACTTGTGAAAGAAATCATACAAAGAATAATCAAGGCAAATGGAGAGTATTTAGGGCCCATAAGAAAGGCAATAGGAATAAGACAGGCAGATGCTCTAAGTTCGCTACTGTTTAATATTATGATCCAAAAAGGTTATAAAATGCGAGACACAGACATAAAAATAATATGTTGTGCTGACGACGTAATACTAATGACAGAGAATAAAGACCATTTACATAGAACGCCAATAAAAATAATGCCGACCTGTAAAAGATACAATATAAAAATGTTAACGAAGAAAACCAAATGCATTACGATTAGTAAATAGCCCATATAGTGCAAAATACAAGTAGAGCAAGACATAATCGAGCTTATCAGTTATCACATTCAATTATCTAGGAATAAATATATTTAGCTTAGGAATACCAAAATAACAGACAAAACACCAAACAATAAAAGCCACCGAGTTATCAGGAGCATTAAATAGCATCATATGGTATAAGAAATTTATCAACACTGAAGTTAAAAGCAGGGTATATAAAGATGTGGTGTCGTCAGTACTAACTTATGCAGCAAAAACTTGCGGATATACACAACAGATGAGACAAATACTGGAAACGACAGAAATGAAGACATTAAGAAAGATAAATGGTAAAACAACTATGAACTGCATCCGAAATGAAGATATTTGAAATCAATGTAATACAGCCTATAAACGAGAAGGAAGAGTAGAACAATTACATTTTAAGAATATGGGAAAATAGCCTAGTACGTCAAGCTAGAGATAAATCGCCAGTAGAAAAAAGATCCAAGGGAAGACTGATGAGAAGACAGAGAAAGTCAATGTAAATTGTAGTGAACAGGCGTGAGCCTATATAGAAGTTGAAAAAAGAAGAGGAGGAAGAAGAAAAAAATTTTATTTCAGTTTCTCTCAATATTCTTTTAGTAGCTGTTGTTTCTACTTTGTTTTGGCGGCGTACGTAAGCACCAGTCTCACACATGTCTTATAGATTTGTGTTTTGCTCTCATTGCTCATGGCTTTGTTAGTCTATATGATATCTCTAAGGAATTATCAATTTTTATTGTTTTGTTGGCTAGTGTTCGCACTTTCTCTTTGATACATCGTTTGCTTGACGTGATTACTCCCAGGTAGTTGAATCTTGATACCTTCTGTATTATGTTGTCATCTTCTGCTAGTTTGCACCTAATGGGGGTTTCAAGCTAACAAAAAATACAAATTAAATTTTTCTTTTTTTATTTTAAATTCGTATAGGAAGATGCCCTACAGCGTATCTTCATTATCTGCTGCAGGAACAGCATTTTCTATGTAACATAATATTATGAGAAAGCGGTTTTCCATTTTGCAACCTGCATTTACTTGGTGTACTTTGTTGATGATTCGGCCCATGATTATATTAAACAATATTGGACTAAAGCTATCTCCTTGTCGGATGCCTGTTAATATCTGGATCTTCTCTGATAGACCACAACTAGTTTTTGTCCCCGTCTTGCTTTAAGTGTTGAGTTCTTTTATTATTTTTGGTATTTTCTGTCGATGTTATTGAGTTCCAATATTTTAATTACATCGTTTAGGTGTATTCTGTCGACAGCCTTTCTTAAATAAAAAAAACAGAAAAATAATAGTTTATTAAATTTTAGTGATTTTTCTATAAGCCACGGTAAGATAAATATAGCGTACACTGTTGATTATTGTTTTTAAACGTTTGTTGTTTCGGGAATGGTTATTTTGTTGAAGATTTTAATAAATTGTTTGAGGATTAAGCTCAATAGAATAATGTTTCTGTAATTATTGGGTCACACTTTTTCGCTTTTTTGTATATGAGTATACTGGTCTTTTATTCATGTGGTACTGCATCAGTTCTCATAATCTTCTGGAGCAGATTAGTTATTCCTTGTTAAATATTTAATCATTTCTTTGGCGATATTGCCCACTTCAGGCGATTTATGATTCTTTAGCTTCCCTATTGCTATCTAAACTTCTTCTATTGTTATATGATTTGTATAGTTGTTATCGTGAACTAGATGTATTTCTTCTTGGTGTTGTGTGTTTTCTTCAGAGTTGTTATATAAGTTCTGAAAATATGTTACCCTTATTTATGGTGTTACTTTGTTTAGTTATACTTCTTCGTTAACGTGTTTTTTCCGAGGCTTCTTTAACATTTCTTTGAGGCTTTTCATTCTTTTCGAAAAAGCAGGCCTCACTTTTTAATTTAAATGAACATTTGAATTGGTAACTATAGATTGAAATTAATAAAATATTATATTTTGCCTAAGTTGTTTTCTTTTTGTTCAGTTATGCATATTTATACAAGCGTTGGTAAATTTATATAAAAAAACTGACAAAAACCTTTTAAACATTAAATTGTATTTTTGTATCTACAAAATGCGTTAACTTTATAAACTATCATATTACTATTGTAACCCAAAAGTGCTTTGTGCAACCGAAATAATATGTTGTTACTTTATTTGTCAAGTGCTTTGTTAAAAACCATCGGCTTTTTAGAAATTGTTTTTAAACGTTTATTTAGATTTAATGCGCATTTGTACAATAGAACGTAATGGTAGTGGATATGTTTCAGTGGATATTAAATAAATTCGTGTTTTAAAGTTTTAAGGTTTACAAAAGTAGCGACGAGCATCGTAAAAGTTGTAGAATATCTTTACTAACGCCTGTTGTGTTCATAGTCAATTTGCTACTTACGATAATACTATCTCTTGGATTAACTCGCAAATCGTACGTCAATTTGACTTCAGTAACATGAAAACAGTACTCATTTCTTCACTAACGTTAAAACAATCTAAGTGGAAAAAACATTGAGATAATATTACAGGGTCTTCGAGGTAAATCCGAAAAATAAATATCAATAACATCACAATTGAAGCAAATATTATCAAGAATCATATTATTCAGTGTAGCTCCCATCAGCGGTTAAGGCCTTTTCTCTAGCCGGGACCTAAACCTGCTGCAGGCTAACATAACATCCTTCTTGTCGATATGTGTTATTAACTTCAGAATGGAGGCTTTTAAGCGGTCCTGTATTATGATGCCTCTTACTGATTTTCGCCTCGACCATGCCAGACACGTAGCAGTCACAGTTGGAGGATGATCACAAGTCGGGGGATTAGTGATAATATAAATTGTTGTATAGCCGCGCCTGCGTCTTCGCTGCTTTGTAGTCTGAGACGGAGTCTTGGTACAACACGTACTCCCGTCTAGCGGTCATCTCCTCTATCCAGGGCTTGACAGCTATCAAAATCACGGCGGAGACCTGCCGATTTTTCTCAAAGAAATAGAGCTCCATGACATTACCTTTGCTGCTCACAAGCCCCAGCACCATCACAGAGAGGCGGGAAACCTTGTATGACGGTAGGCACGTCAGAGGCATCTTGGCGACTTACCTTCCTGTTAAGGATAGTTTTTTCGCCTAAAAAAAACTCAGGATATCGTTCAACAGTGGTTGGACTTTTAACTTCCTGTCTGTGTTGTTTTTGTCAGTTGATAGTTCCTCAGGATGAAGGACTTGCAGTGCAGGTCTTGATGCGCTGCTAGGCGCATCACGCCCACATCTTTTGCCAGATGGCTCATGTTCCTCTCAGGATAATAGCCGATTTTCTCTTCAATTCGACAACAAATTTATCACTTCTGTTGCTATCAGATCGCTTGCTATTATGAGTTATTTTATCAGCAGCTACCCCTCCTGATGGTCACAATCTCTGTACTTCTTAGTTAGGTCATAAACTTGGGTTTTTTTGTATTCAAACCACGCAATAATTTTTGTCGGCAATTATCGGGGTCGGCATGGGGTCAGGTGTAATTCGAGTACAACAGCTATGCGTCGTATAATCGTTTTATTTTATCAACTATGGCAGGTTGTTGATTATGTAAAGCTAAATTATGTTACCTAATAGGGCATTTCACATGTACATAAGACAGCCTTTTGGCTTTTCCAGAATACATCCTAAAAATTTTAGGATTTACCTCGATGGAACGATATGTTAAACTTTTAACTAACGCGAGGCTTTGTTCTTCTCATCATAATGGACGCTAATGACGTAGAAAGAGAAAATATGTTGCTTAGAGTAAGCAGGTAATTAACTTGTGTTATAAGTGATACCATTTGGTTTATTATTTTTTTTTTGGGTTAGATGTATTTATAAATTCCTATTATTATTTGTTATTATTGAATACAATAAAGCTAGGCACATTTTTAAAGCTTTGCATGTCATCGCTTCATTTGTGTAATATAATTCTAATAGTGAGTATTGAACACTAAAATTGTCTAATGATGGCTTACAGCCAAAGAAATAATTAGAAAGAAAAATAAGAAAAAACTTTCGGCGCAATTCCTGTTTTATTTTAAAACGTGCTTCCTTTACACCGCTAAATTATTTGCTCACGCTCTTTTCTGGTTTAATTATACGGTTGTCAGTTTGTAAATTGTTTGTTCTTTGCAAGTAAGAGCATGTCTAATAGGAACTTCTAACTTAAAACAAATAAAGGCATTATGAAACCAGGCTTGTAGTTACGCAGTTACGTAAATTCCAAAAAATCAATCGGAGTTCAAAGACTGAGGCTGGCATCCGAATCTCATTTAGTGGCAATTCGGTTTCATCCACTTGCGGCAATTCATTTTATGGTAAAGAACGTTTCGCTAAATTGACCGGCTGATATCGGCATTACGTTAGCGCCGTAAAAACGGGGTATTATTGTGTAAGTCAACCGCAAGCACAGGTCGGCCCCTACCACGAAGTTGACAAAACCCCTCAGTTTATAAGTAGACAGCGTCTCTTTGTCTCGAAACAGAGCACGGTAAACACCAATATATCGGCAATAACGGATAGGCGAATTACCGACCCGCTGTTATCCCTAGAAATTTGCATTTTCGCCCGGCCAGGCGTGTCCCGCTGTTGACCATCCATAAATCCGAGCTCGGGCCGTTCTCGCGTCGACTTACCCCAAGTGCTGTTCACGATGGCGGTCGCGCTCTCTGTCTTGGTGCTCGGGACGATATCGGCGTGTTTCGCGGTCATGGACGATCTGCTGATGGAGGCCGGAAGAAGCGACACCGCCCAGGTGGAGTCGACGGTGCGCGAGGTGCGAGCTGCCGTTCCGGCTAACCTGAAGGACCTTCTTAATTCAGGTACTCAAATCATTACACGCTCTAGTGGACGCACATCAAAAAACGAATTGGAATGTATCGCCTCTGAGCGCATTCCCTTTCAAATAGTGAAATGCTAATGCTCAGAACTCTCCCACTAGGAAGCTTTTGCTGTTCTGGTTCCTTGATAGAAAAATGACACCGCGACAGATCTTATTAGACCTAGTCTTTACAACTCGCGTAATTTTGCGGCTGGTAATGCGTTTTTAAAAGTAAAAACCAATGCAAACGTAATGATTAAGAAGAGGGAGAAACATTTTTGTAACATGGTGAAGTCCCACTGTTTTTATAAATTCACTTAAATAAAGTTGAGAAATTAAGTCGTTACATCTTAATTACGGTAGTTTAAACAAGATAAAAGCTTTAAGCTTTCAGATCTTTAAGCTTGGAAAACAGTATACATAAAATTATTTGTTTTAATTAAACAACATTGTAATTTTTAATCTTATCGTTTAATAAGTAAAAAATTAAATTGTTTTGAAAGTGTAAAAATTTTATAGGTATGCTACAACAACTTATTTGTTTAATTTTTGTTGATTATAAATGTTATTGTTAGTCTTTTGCAATTGTAAAGACTATCTAGAACATCTTTAGTTGTTCTGCCTTTTTATTAAGTTTGCTTTCGCTTTAAGTAATGCATAAGAAGCAAGCTCTCGGTTTAATTTTAATTTTTTGGATGATTTGAATTTTTTTAAAAAAGTCTTCATATACTAATTTTTTTCTTAGAGTTAACTATAATGTTTTCAGTTAATTTAATTTAAATATAAGTGGGAGTATCTATTTGAGAGTAAGTTCATTTCTCCCAAGCTTTTCGACTGTAATCTTTCAGGGGCGAAGATAGCCTATATTCACAGTTACAAGAACGGAGGCGACGGCGACAATGAGAAGGGCTATTACCGAAAAGACGACGACAAAGGCAATGACGGATACAAGCATTTCGATAGCTATCATAAAAAAGACGCGGATAAATATGGATACGAAACGCACTCCGCTTTCGGCAAGTACGCCTTGGACGAGAAGGAGGCGGGAGAGAAGAAAGCGAAGCACAGCGTCGGCGATGGCGGTAAGCTTGCGGCCGCTTCTCACTGAATGAAGCGATGCTTAATCGACTTTGCCATATGCAAATACACTTTCCGTTATCGGCGGACTTACAGAGAATTAAGGATGATTTGCATGTAAATAGTGTGCCAGCTAGTTGACAAGTTGGCTGCGGAATCGCAGCGAGCTGTTTGCAACACATGGCGTAGCAGGACTAATAACGTCTCAGCTTATGCTATTGTGTAAACAAATTTTTATGAGAAGGTTGTAAAGTTCTGTTACAAATTTATGTATAAAATAATGTCATTATTACTAGAATTGAATTACACTAAAACATTCCTATAAATTTATGATTGCTTTCTTTACTATTGCAATGTTTCTCTTTTACTCTTATCTTATACTATTCATAAATTTTAAACCAAATATAGACAACGTGTTTATAACAAAAAGTAATAACAATGATTGCTGCAAGGAGAACATAATTTGAGATTTTTTATAGGTTGTGGATATACTTTAGAAATTATCTTTAAATTTAGTTCATAATTTCTGTTACTTGTATTGCTGATTATTTGGATATGTTCTGCTCTTGTTAATCTTTTGCCTTTTAATTTTATTAATAATGTGTAATCATTCAATAATTTATACAAGTCCAGATTACTGCATATATTTTTAGCTGCTAATTTATTATTATTCCACTTTCTTTAATTTAATTTAATTTTAACATATTATTACAGCTGTTAGCAATTTTACTATTCCTAGTAATTTGTCCCCCCAGTTTTTTTAAATTATAATTAAAAATCCTGTTTTGTTTTTTGATGGGCGTCGTAACTGTGTTACTATAAAACAAATTTTTTGGTTTTACCTTGATTTGTGAGGATGCGATCGATTGCACCCGCCACTAAAGCACAATAAGCTTCTGTATACTTAAGACGATCATTTATGACGCAGCAAACACTTAATTGCCCCAATAAATTGCAGGCAAGGCCTCGTACGAAAAGGGCGAAGAGGGCGAAAGAGAGGAGACTAGGACCACCTACCAAATCGTGGAGAGCGCCGACGAGTAAGTGCATCATTTTCATTTGCATCCATTTCGGCTGAAATAAATGCCGCTCTTTGGATCTCTGCAGCTATGACGGCGATAGCAATCACTACACCGCGGGGGATGACGGCGGCTACGAGCACTACACCGAGGGCGGCGGCTCGAAAGCCTACGATGGCGGCGAGACCTACTCTCAGGCTCACTCTGGACATTATGAAGATGGAGGAGACAGCGGCGATTATAAATTGGGTAATAATTATTTTCTAGGTCGTGGTGGAGAGGAATGATGGAGTCGGCGAACGTGCACTTCATAATTCAATTTTTTTCTTGTCCAAACAGTAACTTAATTATTACTCCGCTAACTAACGGCTAGCTAACTCCTCAAATATTTGAAAAATATAATCAATATTAGCACATCATTTCAACCAAAGATAAGTTTATCCGTTTGTTTCATTTCTTTAGTCGAGTATACTTAAATTAATTTATTGTTTCAAAAGGATTGGGAATTTATGAATATTCAGAATTAACAAAATCGAATAAGAAAATATGTGAAAAATCGAAACAAACTGAATTACAAAATTAAATTAAAGTTTATTTGATTATTAATAAATGGATTTGCTTAAATTAATTGTTTGAATATATTACATGTTTTTGTTTTTTATAAAGAAAATGTTAATTATATTGTTGACTATAAACATTTTTCTAGACCATGAAATCTGTATAATCAACTCGATTCTGGAGTTAAATTTAATGAGTTTACCAAAAAGATATTGACTGCCATTTACATATTAAAATTCTGCTGTAATTAATTATACGCCAAAATTACAATGTGCACATAGCAACATTATATAGAGTGTCTTAGGAAGATGTTAAGTAAAAAAGTTCCAATAAACATGGATCGAATTCTCAACGGTGCTCGATAAAGCAAGTTAGGGGTCTTTGCAAGTGCTTGGTTGTTCTAGCATTTTATTTTACCTAAAAGTGTTATTACTATAACTTTTGTTGCTAAGGAAACTAGATATCGACAAAGACGATATGAACTTAAAAGGTATAGATAAAAGAGATAGAGTCTATTTTCTTGTATGGTCCTTACAACTGAACTTTTATTTTGACCTTCTTCTTCTTTAACCCTCATTGCGCCCAGTATTGGGCATAGGTCTCCCTCAAATTCTTCCATGTAGCGCGATTCTGTGCGACTCTCATCCATGGCAGTCCTGCTACTCTCTTAATGTCGTCTTGCCATCTCATTATTGGCCTGCCACGCTGTCTCTTGCCTGTCCATGGTCTCCATTGGAGGATTTTAACGTTCCCCCTACTGTCTTTGATCCGAGCTGTATGTCCTGCATATTCCCATTTCAATTTCGTCACTCTTTTCACTACATCCGCGACCACAGTTCTATCTCTTATCCATTTATTTCTTTTTTTGTCTCGTATTGTAATTCCAATCATTGCTCTCTCCATTGGTCGCTGAGTGACTTCCAGTTTTGTTTTTACTTGTTTCGTTAATGTCCATGTTTGAGCGCCGTATGTCATTATGGGAAGTGTACATTGGTCATATACCTTAGTTCGCAAGCGTTGGGGTATTTTGTTGTTTTTGAAAAGATAAGCTGGCTTTCCAAAAGCTGCCCACGCCAGACGTCTTCTTCTATCTATCTCGTGTTCTCTGTTTTCCTTCCTTAATGTTATAGTTTGTCCTAGATATATATACTCGTTGACATTTTCTAGGATAGTTCCATTTATGTTTATTTGTGGGTTCTCAAGACACATTGTCTTCGTCTTATTCAAATTTACTTTTAGACCTATTTTCTTAGACGTTTTTTCTAACTCGTTTATCATAATTTGTAGGTTGTCTTTGTTGTCTGCAAATAGAACTACGTCGTCGGGAAATCTTAAATGATTCATTTTTTCCCCATTTACATTAATACCCCTATTTGACCAGTCCAGATTTTTAAATATTCCTTCAAGTGCCAAATTAAATAATTTTGGGGACATTGTGTCTCCTTGTCTAATACCTCTATCAATTGAGAATTTATTACTATATGCATGTAATTTAATTTTTGCTGTAGAGTGTTTGTATATATTACTTATCAGTGCTGTATATCGGGAATCTATTCTAGCACATTAAGTTCCTTCATTATTACCCAGTGTTCAACGCAGTCAAACGCCTTCTCATAATCAATAAAAGCCATGAACAAAGGCAGGTTATATTCGATGGATTTCTCGATTAGAATTTTAACAGTAAGTAAATGGTCACAGGTACCATATCCCTTTCTGAAAGCTGCTTGCTCTACTGTCTGATAATCATCTAATTTTTGTGATAATCTGTTAGTCAAGATCTTTGTTAACAATTTATACATTTGAGAAAGTAGGCTGATAGGGCGGTAATTTTGTAATAGTAATGCGTCCCTTTTTAAACAAAATTACTATCACGGCGTTATCCCAGTTATCTGGTATTCTCCTTGTTGTAGGCACATGTTAAATAGGATTTTTAGCTTGGGGATTACTATTTCTTTGGCTTCTTTGATCATTTCTATTATTATATTATCATCTCCCGGCGCTTTATTGTTTTTCATCGTCTGCAGGGCATGCAAAATTTCGTCTTCACTGATCTCCGGCATATCCTCAGATCCTACATTTACTATTTTAGAATTCTCTTTGGCCCCTCAGGTTGTTTAATGTGCGACCCATATAGTGTTTTATAGTATTTCTCCGTAGTTTTAGGATCTCGTCTGTGTTTCTTATTTCTGTTCCGGCGAAGTCTTTCACTACAATGATTTCTCGTTTCCCATATCTTCTTTTCAGGCACTTCATGCTTTTGTTGTCCTCTATTACTTGCTCTATTTGTTCTTCATAGAATTTTTCTAAATCTTTTCTTATCATACGCCTCGCTTCTTTTCTCACTTCTCGATATTCATCAGTTGCATATTTTCCTTCTTTATATAACTCTCTTCTTTCTTCTATTTTTTGTTTTGTTTGTTGAGTAATTTTATTTATCTTTTGGCATGTCGTCTTTGTGATTTATTCCGACGCTTCTGTTAATGCTAGTGTCAGATCACGAGATATTTGGTTTAGATTGTTGTCATTATATTCCTTTAATAGCAATGATTGTCGTATGTACCTTTGATAGGTTTCCCTGTTTTGTTTGAGTGTCTGGGCATTTATCGTTCTTTTATATCTATATTTATATCTGTTAAACTTTTGAACAGTAACCTTTGCCCTTACGAGCCGATGGTCGCTTCCCGTGTTAAATGAATTTAAGACTGTGACATCGTTTATGCTTAACTTTTGGATGAGTATATAGTCTATTTCATTCTTGGTCTGCCCATTTGGGCTTATCCACGTCCACTTGCGCTGGGCTTTTTTACTGAAAAAGGTGTTCATGGCGTACAATTTTTGATCTGCCAGGAAAGCTGCTAGCATATTTCCTCTTGGGTTTCTTTCGCCCAGTCCATATTTTCCGATGTATTCTTCCTCCTCTTTTATATGTCCTATAATCGCATTGAAGTCGCCCATGACTATATCAAGATTAGAAATTCCCTCTTTCCTCGCATTTATAATGTCCTGGTATAATATTTCAACATCCTCGTCAGTATATGCCGAAGTAGGTGCATAAACTTGTATTATTTTTATGCGGTAGTTCTTTGATGTTTCTATGATCATATACGCTACTCGTTCAGATATTCCTTTGAAGCTAATAATATTTGGTATTATTGATTTCTTAACAAGGACACCTACTCCTCTTTGACTGTCGCTTTCATGGCCGCTATACATTAGTGCATTTCCTGATGGTAGAGTGATATAGCTTTCTCCTTTTCTCCTTACTTCTGCAAGTCCCAATACGTCCCAATTAATTTTACTTGCTTCGTTTTCCAGATCGTATAGTTGTGAATCATCTAGTAGGGATCTGCAGTTATAGGTGGCTACCAGGAGTGAACATTTCTTCTTATTTATCAGTGTCTTGTCACTTGACAAACTGAAAGATCAGTGTGGGATTCTGAGCTTTGAGCTCTATCCACCTGGGGTAATTTTGTTTTGGATACTGACATTACCATAGTTAAAGAGAATGAGGGGTATTTGGCATTAAAAACGCCACGCTTGCCATTGCGTGTTGGCGAGTTTGGTAAGGGATGGGGTAGGTAGGGGAGATGGGTAGGTGTAAAAGGTAGGAAATGATTTTCCCCCAGAAGTGGAGGTAGGGGCAAATCATTGCTCGCATAAGGCAGGGTCGCGTCCCTGTAATAGGTCTGTTCCATGCCGGGATCGCATAGGAGTACCTATCTGCTACCAGTTTTTTTACCTATAGCAGCTAAAATTTGTCTTACACTGCTTTGAGAATTCTCCTCAATTTCTCTTCTGCTGACTCTCTTCTACAAATATTTCTAGCATTTTTTCTACTTACAAACGTTTTATTTTTTAGGAGGCAGTGAAAGCGCGTAGGATTATTTTATGATACAGAGAGCAACAATTCGGGTGTGTCTTCTTTTACTCTTTTGCTGCTGCGGATGAATTATCCTTGCAATAGTTGTAAAAAAACTATGTGGGCGCATTCGGAATTTGAAAACTAATTCATACCAAATTAATTAGAAAAAATCCAAATTAAATTGTTGTTTCCTATTACATTTGCCATTTTCACTGGCGACAAACAATGTTTTAAGAATAAAAATCAAACTAAAAATTCACGGCAACTATAGTATCAGGTAAAATGATGACCGTTCGAGAGGAAGAAGGAAGAGCTAGAACAACCAAGCACCCTCAAAGACCCCTAACTTTGCATAATCGATATCTCAGAATTCAAGCCATGTTTGTTGAAACTTTTATGTTTAAAATATTTCAAAGAATCTATACATAAAGTCTTGAAACATCCTCGTGGGATACCTCGTACATCAAAATAAGCAGCACACCATAATGTCCCGTTTTAACTTAAAAAAAATTAAATTACTTTGAACTTCCAAATCGGGACTCAATTTATTTTGCTAAAAACTAAAAAAACAAACAAAAGCGATAACCAAAAACATATATTTAATTGCATTATAAGATTTTTTCCAAATCTGGTAATAAAAGTTTCTACTGAATTTCCTTAATCCTATACGTAAATGGGTCTAAACGATAGTCTAACATTAAAAACAAATTATAATGTGGATAATAACAAGTAAATCTACAAAGGAAATACTTATATAACCCATTATGAAATACAATTTTATTTTAAAATATTAATTTATTAAATCAAAAAATTAAAGCGGTTTAAAAAGTAACACAAGCATGTTGTTCTTACTAATTACTAGATAAAGGTTATGATTGGATAAAAAACATGTAGCAAAACTATTTACGCAAACCTTGTATTTAAGCAGAATCGACCCCCCATGCAATTAAAAAATCCTTTCAAGATGCTATTTAAAACCTACTATTTCATATTTATTCAGAATGCTGCAGTATTCTATTTAGTTTTGGAGCCATTTCTCCCGGGAAATTTTCCAGCATCCCAGCAGCTCAGCACAGGACGCCTGAAAGGGACGCAACAAAAAGGCCCTCTTTGCTATCACATTTAAAGTCCTGTTCTTAGTTGCTACTTATCAAAGTCCCAAAACTTATTTTGCTGTTGAAAGAGGCGCCCAAGTGGGCGCAACAATGTATAAATATCTCAATAGCCTTTAACAAAAAAGTTTTCGCAATTTAGTATTAAATTTGAAAAAGTGTTTTTCTTTATTGATGCTTATATTAAAAGTATTTTGTTACTAGATAATATACAAAATCAATCAGTGATAGTTTGTTTATAGCAAATTATTATTTATTTACGAGAAGTAAAATTGATAATTAAAATCCGTTAGTTTTGTTCTGTGCATAATACACAAAAAAATTATTACTCTTTTGTGCATTGCGTAAATCGATGATTTTGTTTAGTAGAATTACACATTGCGTCTGTTTACTATGCGTGCATGTTTAGTTAGATGGCTATTAATCTTGTAAATGCAGGGTACCACGGTTATTACGCCCCGAAGGAAGTTTAGGTCACGAAGGAGGAAGTTCGGCGTACACATATGAGGGAGAAGATGGAGGTGAATCCGAACATTATACCGCAGATGCAGAAGATGACTATTAGTGTGTTTAATTAATGTAGTTGCATAAACACCCAAAAAGCAGCCATAATACCCTGTTACTATTTACGTTGTTAATAAACCTTACCCACTTTTATAGTTGTTTGTAATTCCACCCGTAAGTATGTATTAATAAATTTGCGGTAGCCTTCGCAAGATTAAAAAGTGGGAAGCGCTTTGTTAAGTTAAAGGGCAAGTTAAGAATCATTTAAAAGGTTCCAATTAATTAATACGTTTTTACGCATTTTCTGACAACGTCCCAGGAAAAAGCGATGGGCCGTTAAAACTTGTTTAATATTTAAAAGGGGCGTTGTAGTACATCTACGTCGCATTCGCCTGGGGAGTTCCCTGCCACTGAATTCCGAATCAGGCTGTAATAAAATTATTAAATTGGGGGTTAGCACGGAACTCTCAGGGCGCACTTCTAGTATTCTTTATGGACAACTGTAGCTCTGGATTCGGCTAAATTATGCTTTATCTGTCATGCGTTCTTTGTTCTGTGAAAAATAGCCTAATTTCGTGTGAAGCACGTAACGGTAAGTAGTATGCAAGTCGGAGTAATTACAAAATATTTTCTGTGCGTAAGCTTGCGTAGAAGTAAAAATGATGTAATAATATCTTTTCTTGGTTTTGTATTACTTTTGATATATTATATAATTTTTATTTGTCATGTGCTATTGATGCTGGTTTATTCTCACTCATTCAGCTCTAGAACTTTTACTTTTTTGTTATCTGTTGCTTTCGCTTTCTTTATGATATTAAGTGTGCTGTCTTTTAGATATATAGATGCCTTGAAAAAAATATTTTTGTATAAAGTTCCTATTTATATAAATTATAATAATTTAAATACAAAACAGTATTGCTGTTATTTTTTAAATTTGTTTTGTAGATTGAAACATCATATTTTACAATCTATGTGATAAATAATCTCGGATGTTTTTTTTTGAATAAAATACATAATCATTGTGAAGTACAGACAGTTATGTATAAAGTATATGTTTCTAAATTCCCTCCATGACTTCGCTGACATGCGACCATTCTTTTAGAGACTTTTTCGTAATACATTTCTCATAAATCCCTGTTTTAGCAAGTACAAGTCTGATATTCTCTTTTAGCCCTGGAATTGTAACAGGTTTGTTGACATAAGCCACTTCCTTCAAATAGCCCTAGATGAAAAAGTCTAATGGGGTTAGATTGCAGAGCGCGGTGGCTAATTAATGCCGCTCCTCTTGCGACATAACAACCAGGAAATTTAGTTTGATGTAAAGTGAGCGTTTCATGTGGCGTATGACATGTGGCCCCATTTTGTTAAAAGTACATGTTATTCAAATTTAAATTATTGGCTTTATTGAAAAAAAATTGGTTACCGTACACCTTTGACTGCAACAGCGTTTCTCTCTTTGTTTTCAAAAAAGTACAGGCCTATGATTACTCCAGCCTACAGTGCACATTAAACAATTTGTTATTCATGAATATGTATATTTTCGTTACCCTAGATGCAACAATTTTGACAATTCACAAAGGCTTTTAGAGAAAAATTGCTCTATATAAGTAATTTGCAAAAATCAGGATCAACTGCTATGTTATCTCAAACCCAGTTTGCAAATGCATGGTGAGTCTGGTGGTCTTTGGTTGACTTTACCATGTGTTTAGACACCAAATGTACAAAAGCAAACGTTGACAGAACAAACTCGGGGCATTATATAGCATGGTGTATTTGTTATATGCTAAAAGATTGTGTTTTGAAAGCGCTGCAAGATTTTAATATCCCATGTAGTGTAACTTTAATATAAGAATAATAATTTATTGTTTATTAATAGATCCCCGTTGATTTTAGCAACTAGTATAGCTCGCCGGATTTTCATACCCAGTTGTTTTTATTTTAGAAAGATACAAGGGGTTGCCCGCCAAAAGATATTTTTAGCGTCCTAGGCTGACAATTTTTTACCCGCCTTTCCTTAAATTTTTGCAATGTGGAAACGTATAAATTTTTAACTGGATCGGGTTCTTCCCTGGATCAGAAACGTGAAACTATTTAACTTAGCGCTCATTCATAATGTATGTAAGCATAAGCCGCCTATAAGAAATACGTAATACGTAAACTTGAATCAATGCAAAGCTTATGCACTGGTTCATAATGCACTCCCATAATTTTTGCGTATTTCTTACGTTTATTTGCAGTAATTTTTAATTATTTTTTTTCTAGATGAATGTTGGCAGCGGTAACAGAATGTTTGTTTTGATTCTGAAATTGCCCAACCTAACTTTAGTATTGCCGTTTAGCTTCATTTTTACAACGGATAGGGAATTATTAATTAAGTTAGTAAATATTCATCTTATCCTACACTATAAAAGAAATAACAAGTACAAACACAACATAATTATGCAAAATGCCTGCCGTTAATATGTTTGGGCATGCGCAACTTTCAAATGTTTACATGAGGCTTACGTGCATTATATGTATTTCTTATGGGCGGCTTATGCTTATGTCCACTATGAATAGGCACTTACAATCAAAACCACACTCGGCGTAAGCAAATCAAATAGCCGTGTGAGACGCGCTTTTTGCGTTCAGCAATACAGTGGTCCGATAGCCGCGGCTGCCAGGCGAGAAGCAAGAGCGGCCCTGACGTGCGTGTACGAACGCACGGACCTTCTCATGTAAATCAAAAGCTCAGAGAACCGCTACACCAAATTTCATGTCGGCCATCTTTGTTTGCTTTCCGATCAAATGTATAGGCTGTCTTTATTTATTACGCAACTTTCAAATGTTTCATAAGGCTTACATGCATTATACGTGTTTTTATGGGCGGATTATGCTTATGTTTATTACAATCGAAGCTTAGCTCGGCGTAAGCAAGCTAAATTGCCGTGGCAGACGCTCTTTTTGCGTTTGTTAATGATAATCTCCGCCCAGCCATTTGGCAAGGTGAGAGAGCGGCCTCGACGTGCGTGCACGAACCCACGGACCTCCTCGCGTAAATTAAGCACTCGAGGGCGCACGCCAAATTTCATATCAGCCGTCTTTGTTTACTTTCTGTTCAAATGGATAGGCTGTCTTTGTTTACAGCGCACGAACCTCTTCGTGTAAATCAAGGTCTTAGTATCACGCCACATTTTTTTGTTTACTTTCTGTTCTAATGTATCAGTATAAAATTGGCATGTGTGAATTTGCTTTCATTAGCTTTTATTCACATTTATATGCAATGGTCTCAGTTTGTTGAGATGATTATGTAAATGTTTAAATGCAGAGATAGGAATGAGATCATCTGCATTAATTTCTGTTATTGTTGGTCAAGTGTCGTAGAGATTAAATAAAGAATTGGGCCGAGAATGCTTTTCTGAGGCACTCCATAGTTTAATGGACAAAGATCAATATTTGCATCTTGGTATATTATGTAGAAATATCTATTTTAAAAGAGAGTATACAGAACATGAAAGTAGTATTCAGATTCACAGCATAATTTACATGGCACGGCTCTTCAAAAGTTTGACTAATAATTTTTAATAATAATTTTTGGGCTTTAAGACAATATTTATTTAATTAGCTAGTTTATGAATTTGTTCAATAGTCATATGTTCCGTTCTAAACTCTAATTGATGGTTGGGTACCGGATTATTGTTCTGAGAAGGTATGAGATTAATTTTCTAGGACTTTTGATAACAATGTTAAGAAACTGATTGAGCTTTAGGACGGAAATTATATAGAATTTTTCCTTGTTTTGCGTGTCCTCATTACTTGCGAGATTTATCATTGGATAATAAAAAACAAGACATATTACTATTAGGTTAGAAATTTGGGTTATGACTTTTTGAATGATGAAGTATTTTTGAATACACCCTTAGAGTATTTTTCTTTTTTAAGTCAAAGCCGAGAAGTTTAAGTAGATTAGTTTCTTTAAAATAGTAGTTTTTACTTGCTGTTAAGTAATTTTTTAGATTGAGAGATCCATCTGGCTTGAAGTTTCTAGAAAGTTGATATATTTTTCATTTTGGAAGTGTACTGTAGGAGAAAATTAATAAAAATCTGCAGTAAGTTGTTTTTAAGGCATCTGCTTTTCCTTGGTTAGTTTTAGTTCAAGCATTTCTATTAGCTTTTACAGTTGGTATTGTGTGTTAATGTCGTTTAAGTTTTCTCGTTGTAATTTCCGTTGTTTCGTTGTTAAACTGCTAACGTACTTTAGATGGTTTCGGCTTTTATTTATTGGAACTTCTGTTTTAGTTCTTTTGATATTTCGTTATTGCGTTTTTTGCCTAAATCTCTGTTCTTGTTAGTAGCTATTTTCTTCGGGTTTGTCTTTTGTCGGCGAGTTTTAAATACTGTTGCTGGTAATTGTTCTTTTATTTGCACTTTACTTATTCATATAAATTCAATTAAATTTTTAACTTCAATGTCAAACTTATCATTTAGTATTTTCCAAAATATCTCTCAGTTTTTCGTTTTAATGTAGAATACTTCTTACTGGCTGAATGGGCCATATACAATTATTATATTTGTAATAATATCAAATGTTAAAGGATGTTTGAACTAAGTCGGGAGAGAGGAGAGAGAGAGAGTAGAATTTTCCGGATTCTATATTACATATAGTTCTTTATAATAATAGACCAACAGGGCAGGTTACTATCGATACACAGTTTCACCATTTTTCTTTATACGTGTACTAAAGAAAAAAATAATATAAAATGACTCTCAACACGAAACATATAATTTGTCCTGAAAGAATTAGGCGATACAAAAACTTATAACTACAATAGCAAAAAATTGTGGATTAAAGTCTATCTAGTTTTCAAGATGTTTGATAGTAAATACAGTTTATTAATCACAATTTAAAAATTATCAAAATTACTATTGGTTATATAAGTCACACTTTAGGCGACTGATTACACTGGCGAACGGAAAAGAGATTTGATATCGCAACTAGTTGTCAGAGTCAAAGCACTATGTCTCTATCCTAACATTCTCACACAAACAGTGTACTGAATCATTATCTAGGTCGCTTTTGTGTTTATTGGTAATCATTTGGACAGAAAATTAACTAGATCTTTGTTCTAATGTATTGGACTAAGATGACACTGCTCTGACAAAGTGCTATTGAATGTCGGTGTTTGAGTTTTTTTGGAACTCCGCATAACGCTTTGGTTGTAATAATACAATGGTGTCAGACCCATACCGTAAACGGCCATATAGATAATCAGTCTTCTCAATCATACTGTGTTCTTCGATACCTGATATGCAGCTTCATATTTTTTTATGTCTCATAATGTGACCGAAATTATTTTAACTTCCTTTTTTTCTTTCATTTCTTTCTTTATTCTTTTTACTACTTCTTCATTCGTAATTCTACATGTCCAAACAATTCTGAGCAGTTTCCGCTAAACCCACATTTCAAAATATTTCAGCTAGTTTAGTAATACTTCTGTTAATGTCAAGCTCTCTACTTCCCAATACAGCACTGAGAAAATTTATGGTCTAACCATCCCGGATTCGAAGAGGCAAATTTATATTATGACTGCGTAGGGTTTTCTTCATACGTAGAAATATAGCTCCGCCATATTTAATCCGTCTTTTTATCTCTATGAAGAGGTCTCAATCTTTGTTTATGTTGCATTTCATATATGTTGCTTTTTCTATTCTTTCCAGCTGTTCCCCATTTATGCCGTTATTCTGCAATAATTTGTTCTTACTTATTATCATTAATTAAATTTTTATGTATTAAGTTTCAGACCAGTTTTTTTGCACGTTTTATTTCTTTTCATAAGCGTTTTCAGATCTTTATTAGTATTTGCGAGAATCAGCATGTCGTCGGCATATCTCATATTGTTTATTAACTTCTCATTTACTACAATTATCTGCTAAGCTTTCTTAAATAGTTCTTTGGAGTACAAGTTGAAGAGCAGAGGCGACAATATACATCCCTGGCGGACACTACTTTTTATTTCTATTGCTTCTATTAGTTGTCGTCCTACTCTGAAGCCGTTTGATGTCAGTAAAATTTATCACCAATTATACGCAAATTTTTATCGTCAATTCTTACTTTCTTTAAGATTTGGAGAAGTTTGTCGTGTAATACCTTGTCAAAGGCCTTTTTAAAGTTTAGAAAAAGCTTAGAATCCGAAAAGAGCTTTCCGTGTCTCCATTTCGCTTCAGAATCCGAATTGTGTTTCACTTAAATTTTTTAAAATTGTGCCATTATGCTTTTGTAAGTCTTATTTTTTTTCTAATTTCTTTGTCAATTCTATTTTACATTATTTGATTTTAATACTTGTATTTTCTTCTCTCATCCATGAGATCTAAAATCTCTTTTGTCATCCATCTTTGTTTTTTATTCTTTAAATATTGTTTCCTGTATATTAAGGGTTATTATTTTATTATGTATTTTTCATAAACCGTAGTCTAATTTGAATCAACATAAAACTATGGTACATTTGCTCTAGGGTATGTCAACTGATTTTATCATATTCCTAAATTATTGTTTTATGGTTATGTAATTAGTTTGATTACAAATAATGCTTTTCTGTGAATTCGCTGGGGCTTTTCACGTATAAAGGCGTCTTTTTGGTAATTTGTAGTATGTGTTGGTGATTACCAATTTCTTATCTATGCAGAATCGTGCAAATAAATCTTCGCTTTCATTAGCATTTATATCGGGCGTTAATATATTTATTTCGTTATTTTTTGTTAATTTATAGAATTGTTCGATGTCTTCTTTACATTTTGACGTAGAGGCACACACTTGAATTAAGACTATAGTTTCTGTCTTTGTATCTTTATCATAATTATTCTGTTCGAATATTGTACTACAATTTTTATAGTCTTAGATACTTTCGGTGTTACAATTATTGCCACTCCATTATGGGGAGTATTATCTTCCCCAGTATAATACACCACATAATCATCTACAGTGCACATTCCGGATCCTGGCCATTTCATTTTACTAATTCCCAGTATACTGATGTTTAACCTTTTCATTTCTTGTGTGGTGTTTTGTATTTTTTCTGCTTTGTACATTCTATGAATATTCCATGTACTTTTGCTGTGTATATTTGATCTTTCCTCAATTTTGATAGCTGTTGACAGGGAGATTCTTAGCACCCCTGCCCTATTTAAGAAGAGCTCGTACTCGGGGTCATTGTATTTATCAGTCATATAATGATTGTTCTGGAGATAATAATGAAGTGGTTTCTCGTTGCCTTCCCAACCGCAGCGGAAACCTTTATACTAATTCAGTTCTGCTTTCGAGTATTCAATACTGTACCTTTCCGAAGCCCTTCTACTGGGCTACAACTTGATATTGGTAAATCTCCTGGCATTCGCCAAGCTGGTTTTGGTTCGCCCCGGGTATTTCATTATCCCGGTACCACCCTTATCTGAGAGGTCTTTCCCTATCCACCACCCAGGAAGGCCAGCAACCCCACTCGAATCTCTATTATTATTGGCCGTTTTTAGTTCGACGAAAACCAGAGGTAGTGAAATTTTTATGATTCTTTATAGGATATTTGCAATATTTATAATCGTATGACTTTGAGTTTTAAGTTTCTCTTGTAACTATTTTAAATCAGTGGATGGGTGTAAATTTCTCAGGACTACTTTAATTTTCTCTCTTGTTATCTCTTCCATGTATGAAATTCGGTACCTTTAGCTTGTAAAGCTTTAATTATACTAATATATTTTATTTTCCTGGCGTTTGCGCTAAAATTTTAACCTCGTCGTTGTTTAATGTTTTTATTTCATTGTTATCTTTAGTTAAGACTTTTAATAATTTGATTGGTGTCTGGATGGCTTTGATTCCCGAGATAAACACCGGCGGAGATTTCAGTATCTGAGCAGCTATGTTTCACTATTGCTCAATACTTCATGTCTATTTTAGGGTTGATCCAGTTGGTTTTGTTTTTGATTTATTTAGCTTGACTTTGCAATTTTATTTGTCATGTTGCCTTTTTTACTTTCAATTACTCGCCAATCTGTAGCATCGGTTGGCTGTGATTGTTGATGTTAAATTGCTTTGATAAAAGGAGCTTGAATTTTGTATTTGTAGAATATTGTTTATTGGCAAATTATTTGTAGGCAACTGTTGCAAATATTGATAGTTTTGCTGTGCAATTCGTGGTTAATTTGCATAGGAGCAATTTGTTGTAAATATTAAAAAGGCGTAATTTGATTCGAATAAAATACTATAATGGTATTGTGTTTTTGTACTTACAAATCAGTTAGTTAAAGCGCCCGATTAATATTAAATTGATAAATAAATAAATACACTTAATATTAAGGTTGAACATCGGCTGCTGCAATATCGCAGGTAAAATTGACTCGGACACGTCCAATGTGCTTCGATGCACTGACTGAATTTCTTTAAAGTACTTCAAAAGATCTAGACAAAATCAGTAACCACGCAGAAGTAATCTATTAAAAAAATAAAATAAAAAACTACCGAAATCTTTTTAGAACTTGTAAGAACATAAGTTTTATAATTAGTTATCAGAATTTTACGCTTAACTGAATCAGTCAGAAAAAGGGAATATTTTGTTCGTTACTGTGGATGCTTTAATATTTTTGATAAATTATCAAAAAATTCTCCACCTTCTGGTCTTAGTGTTGGATATAAACATTTTTAAACTTAGTGAAGGCTTAATTTAGGGTTTCTTTAGTATTTGGGTACTTTATTGTCTGCCACCTGCTACGTAGTCTGCACTTCTCTGAAATTTTTTCTTAACTATGATGGGGAATTGCTGCATTAATGTATTCAGCAAGTTGCGTGTAACTTAGCGTGTTGCGTTTTGAACCACCTGATTAAAATACAACGCAGCATTTTCCTAATTCTTTATTAACTTTAGCCGAATGTATGTGGGGTTTTTCACTTATTTCTTGAAAAATTCCTAGTTTGTGCGTTTGTTAATAAGTTCTCCAAAGTTTCAAATTTCTATGTCAAATAGAAAAATACATATGCGTGTTGGAAGTTTGTCGTTGCGTCCAGGCGCGCGCGCTCGGTACGCGCCGGTCACATCGACGGGCGTATACAAGCATATAAATGAGAGTATTATACGATAATATTAATTAAAAATCGTATTTAAACAAAATGTAATCATATCTTGTTTTTTTATTTCTTACTGTGTCTAAAAATACCTCATCGTTTAAAATGTTGAGTTTGGCGCGTTGAGATTTATTGGCACATTTTCAACATTTTGAAAAGCTGATTGGTCCACTACTTTGTGAGAAAAATGTCGTTTAGAGAAAAACGCGTTTAAAGTTTTCTTCTACTGACTCTGGATTTCTTCGTATTGCCAAGCCAATTTCCCTGTTCCTTTTATATCGATGCCTTTGTTTTTTTTAGCATTGCGTAGTCTTTGCGCATTCTTTCTTTTAACGACAATTTTCACCATATACCATAGCCTCCAAAACAGATTTAAATCTAAACCTTTATATCTCGATCAATTTGACGAATTTAAATGTAATATTTTACGGACACATTTTCAAGATCCCAAACTCTACGAAAACGCCAAATAAAAAATCGATTTTTTGGACCGGCTAGACAACAATACCCCTTAATCCGAAGTGAGCTTAACATGAGAAGATCATTTTTGTCCAAAATTATAATCCGTTTCAAGTTGCCCTAAACCCCAAGCAGCAAAGTCCAGTGGCTTCAGTTCTTGGATCAACACACTCTTAGACGGTTGTAAACCCAAATTTGTTTAGCAAAATGCACCAAGTTGTCGTTCTTCTAAGCTCTAATAGCACGACGAGGAATCAATAAATTTGAAGCAGTTCTATACAGTCATTGCATTATCGCATCGTGAAGAATAAAATTTTTTTCAATTTTTTTAACGATTCGACTAATAGTAAGCACAGAAGGGCGATTGTGTGGACCATAGGTTTTGCGAAAAACACACCAAATTGCCTTAAAAATAGAAAAATTAAAAATATAGCCGAAATTGTTATGCAGCTACAAGAAATGTGGAAAAGATACAATTATCTGTCATTGACAATCTTCTTGAGACCGTATGCCATGTTCTAAGAAACAAACGATGCTTTTTACAAGGTATGTATTAGGTCGTAAAATATAGTAATACCAAGTAGTTAAAAATATATTGTTAGTTTTAAGAGAAAGTTTAATGTATAATTTAAGTTTTTTTTTATTTTATCTTCTATAGCACTTTTGCTATGTTGAAGATAAGGAAGTAAATTTTACTTTGTTTTGATGACACGTATAGTATTCTTAAAATAATGAAATTTGCGTTTCGATTGGGCTCTTAGTAACAGAAATACTCGCAAAACATTTTAATACAACAGGCTACATGTTCTTTTTGAGCGCTGCTGTACATACAAAATATTGTAGAAACACTAAAGAGAATTTTCATAAGCAAAATGTGCCTTCGTACATTGGCTGCAAATGTCATGCAGTTCATGTTTTATATTATTTTGATTTACAGAATTCCTACAACTCAATTATGTATTATTTAGGAAAGCTTTATAATAGTTGATTTTACAATTTCAATCAATTAAGTTGCAATTGCAGAAAATAGGTTTAATTGTTTATCTTTTATTTTCCTTTCCTTGTTAAACTTGTCAACAACGATGTTATAATTCTATTTCAAATGCTTCCCGCAATCTTTAAAGAAACCGCGCACACGGTGAGCAAATCGGCCTTGCATATCTTGACCTACATCACAAAGGATTGTGTGTCCAGAGGATGGAGATAAGCCTCGACCGGTCTATCACTAAAATAACCTCTTGAGGTATACATAAAGAGGACTATCAGCGACGACGGTTATGTGACCACGGCTTGGTGTATCTCGGTGAAGCACGCCTGAGGGATTCAGGTACGTATCATTACTATTATATAAGGTAACGGAGGCAAAATATCTTGTTGTCTTATTATCCCCTTCGGAGCGTCTTAAAAGGTGGCGTTTGCTTGCAGGTGCATTTTATAATTTGCAAAGATACAACTACGAAGGCATTATAGCGATTTGTTAATTATAATTTTCGAAATTTCTAAATAATGTGTAACATCATTTTTTTAAGAAAGCGCAAAGAATAAATATTAAAATTATTTTATGCTTATATAATTTTAATTGTGTTTTTTTGTAGAATAAAAAGCACTTTACCAAACATTAATAATAAAATATTAATAGAATAAACAGCACACAAGACAAACAAATAATTTATATTTTTTCCTTTGGACCTTCAAATGACTGTTTACAGTTTATTATTAAGTAGAAAAACATTTCTACCTTTATAATAATAGAATATTTCACTATTATTTATTTACATTCATGTTTGGCCTAGCAATTACGGAAAATCACAGATGAATATAAAATTCAATATCCAATGATGTGTAAGATAAAGATAAATGCAATTTATTTAGTTATTATTTATTGTTGAATATTTATTACTTGATAAATATATTATTTAACAAAATGTTTTCAGATGTACAGAATTCTTGTACATATATTTGCAAACAGTACCATTATAAAAAAGTAAAACTAAGAATTGGCGATACAAAAAACTGTAGACTGTAGTTAATTACGTAGATTAACGCGCACAGAAAAATGTAGATTGTTATTTCAGCTTTATTTACAGGGAAACCAATAATGCTGCTCGTCCCGCTACTCATCGATTGTTATTTTTGCCATAACGATAATAATAAATTGATTTTTTTAAACTGCGGTTTTAATGAAAATACATTTTCTGCTCACGGTTTTATTTCGTACCCTTGTATTAACATTTTATGTATCTCCGTTATTATTTTTCTTAATTTATAATAAAATTTAATGTTTCTTCATTGCAGCGTAACTCTCCCTCTCATACTGACTACACTCGACTGCCTGCAGCAAGTTTGCTTTGACGGTCATATGTAGCCCAAGCTAGATGGCGCTATTTAAAGTGTTTTTGGATAGTCATGTGCATCTGGCAAATATTACATTTGAGATATCGAATCATTCATTGAACATTTTAAACACGCATTATATGTACATAATTTTTATACAACTGTTACTTGCAGTTCTAAGAAATTATATCTTATAACATTCAAATAGGTTTAATGATACTTTTATAAGTTAAGAGTTTTTTTTTGCCATTGTTAATTGCAACCGCTTACCAAGCATATAATACTATCATAATTGTTTATATATTATGCCTAGTTGTCGGTCTTTATTATCCATTTTTGAGATTACGCTTGCATCTGGTAAAGACTTGATATTACATTTTTTATGTAACATTAGAGTTAGACCTACGTGGTACCCCTAAAGTGTAGGTTGCAGCTCCGTGACATTATACAATCAAATGTCTTCTTATAAGATATGATTTAAATAAATTGTAATAGTTGTATAGCACATTCTCTTTAATCCCATATAAAAGTTTGTCTTGTCATACTTTGTCAAACCTTTGACGAAGATCGAGAAAAATGGCCGATCAGTAGTTCTAAAAACATCATCCTTCTTTAACTATTTCATAAGTTTATTCTACTGTTCCTGAAACAAAATTAATTTATAGATATGAATTTATTTTTCTATAATAGGGGTTCTATACTTTTATCAAAATTTTTGACTATTTTAAAAATATAGGTAGTGGATGGATGCGAAGGCTTTCATGGTCGGTGCTGTGATGCATCGTGTGGTTGGTTCTCGGATTATAAGTCTGTGGTCGGAGTTCAGAAACTCTTGATGTTTGGGACAGAACTGAAGCGGACATCTTCAAAAGAAAATCTTCTAAAAATTGTCTAAAACTGTCCCGTTCGTTTTAGATTTAGGTAGATAGAATCAGTCGTTACTGTTAAAATTATTTTTATATTTATAAATCTCCACCGTCTACCTCTATAACCTCGGGTAGTAATTCGTACAATTGGATAAAACTTGTGTTTGCCCAAATTCTATCTCGCGGTCAGGATTTTCCAAAGCATGTTTAGTAACTAGTGATTTATCGGGTTGATTAAGACGTAGATGACGTTTGTGTTTCTTTATCCTGGTGGTAATTGCCCGTAGTCCCAATGTAGACTTGCTCACACGAGCAAGTATGCAGTATACCGCTGGTGTAAGCAAAACCCGTATTTTGATGGTAGTAGTTTAGATGGTTTCTACTTTGTATTTATTGAAAATTTTTCCTATCCGGTCCGTAACTTTGTTGATGTAAGGTAAAAAAGATTGGCCTACCGTAGCCGATTTTGGTTGTAATTTTCGTGTACATTTGTTAGGTTTAATTGCTCTATTTATCTCTAACAACGCTATTAGGAAAACCCTGACTTTGTGTTTACTAGAACTGATGCAAGTTCATGTCAGCTTAGCCAACAGAAGCCATAAAAATGACTAGGATACTGTAGTCCGCATCACTTTCCATTCTGGAAAAAAAACACGGAGCGGTTGTCACCAATTTTCAGCGTTTACAGAACAAAAGCGCTCCTACAAGGTCTGTCCGGAAAGTAATGTCCCCATTTTTGTTTTAAGAAATTTATTGAACCGATTCATACAATTACTTAATATTCTTCGAAAAAGTCCCTCCTACTTCAACACACTTGTTCCAACGAGATTTCTATGCTTTTTATGCGTCCTGGAAGTCCTTCCACTGGGATGTCCTTTAGTAACCTCGTCGTAGCCACCTTGATGTTCTTCAAGGTCCCCAAATGTTGTACTTTGAGAAATTTTTTAATCTTCGGGAACAAAAAGACGTAGGGCGGCTGGGGACCTTTGAGATTGTTCTTTTGGTTACCGGTGAGTACTCTCGGGACAAGTTTGGCGCACATCTTTTGCAATTGAAAGTTTTCGTCACAAACTCGTGCACATTGGTTATCGGAATATCAAGTATTTCTGACATTAGGCGAACACTCATTCTTCGATCATTCTTTGTCAACCGAACTTTCATCTCGCGACGTTGAGAGGCAACCTGATCGTTGTTCGTCGGTGACCTCCTCACGACCCTCCTTGAATATTTTATGCCACCTTTTGCACTGTGAATATAACATGCAGTCCTCATCAAAAAGCCTTCTGAAGCAACTCAAAAGTCTCCAACGGCGTTTTCTTAACTTTATCGCGTATTGCTGCTCGAGAGTTTTGTTCCATCTTAATTTCGACAGAACACTCACACAAAAGTTTACTGAAACAGGCGTTCTAGGACCTCGGAGCTGACTGGTGCGGGTCGCGCTGTGTTCCCAAGACTCTCCCCTACCTTTCCGTGCAAGCGATAACGCCGTGCGACGGATAGTCGCGACAGAAAAAAAGGGGCGCATTATTTTCCGGACATACCTTGTACATAACTGGATTATAAGCAAACGGTAATAAACCTTTTCAAACACGAGTTTAGCCAGGAAGTCATCAATGCTCTCAACAAAGGTGAAAAGTTTGCCGTAATACTTAAATCCATTCCGGTAGAGGACATTATAGTTAACGTAGAAGCAACCATACAGAACTCAAGAATGATGACATCATAATTGTCTTACCAGCAGATAAAAGTAATGTCACAGTTGTATTAGCATAGGAGGACTACACAAAGAAGATGACCGAACTGCTCGATACGAACATTTACACCGTGCTCAAACGTGATCCCACACCGCGGATACTGCGCGACACAAGCAAACTAATAAAGAGTTCCTCTTTGGATGACGCCATCAAAAGAGACTAATAACAGCAAAGGCGCTGCCCCCAAGAATATACGTGCTCCCCAAAATACACAAGGACGATGTACCGCTGCGACTCATTGTCAGTGCCATCGGAGATCCTACCTACAAGTTGGCCAAATGCTTATCCAGGCTGTTACAACCGTACATTGGACATACCAACAGGTACATCAAGGACCCCGCACATTTTGTCAACCATCTTCAAGACATCCACCTATAGCAGGGAGGATCTAATGGTTAGCTTCGATATAACTTTTCTGTTTACTAAAGTACCGATTTAAGATGCCTTGGATCACCTGAAGCAATACCTTACGTCTAGTTACTTTATTTGGCAGGGCATATATTACAAACAAAAATACAAAATAGCAATGGGTAGCCTACTTAGCTCTTAGCATACAGTTTACAATGGAACTGAAATCGAAAGATAGGATTGCTTTCTTAGACGTACAGGTGTTGAGATTAGAGAATGGACGTTTCCAACACACCGTGTACAGAAAACTCACGCATATGAACAGATACCTTCATAAGCAGTCGAATCACTACCCAAGTCAAAAAAGAAAGGTTTTGAAAACATTGTTAGATCGAGCACGACGTATACTTCAACCACAGTTTTTGGATAAAGAACTAAAACATTTGGAACAAGCCTTAAAAGAAAATGGCTACTCGAGGACAGAGATAAATAGAGCAAGTAAACCTAACAAATGCACACGAAAAACACAACCAAAATCGGCTACGGTAGGCAAAGCTTTTTTACCTTATATCAACAAGGTTACGAACCGGATCACAAAAAATTCTCAATAAACACAAGGTGGAAACCATCTATACTACCATCACCAAGATGCGAGATTTGCTTAGACTAGCCAAAGATATAAGAAACCTACAGGATACATCAGGGGTATACTGCATACCTTGCTTATGTGAGCAAGTTGACATTGAGACTACGGCCGAATGATTACCACCAGTATAAAGAAACACAAGCGTCATCTACGTCTTAATCATCCCGATAAATAAGTAGTTGCTAAACATGCTTTGGAAAATCCTAACCACGAGATAGAATTTGGACAAACACAAGTTTTATTCAATTGTAGGAATTACTACCCGATATTATAGAGAGAGACGATGGGGATTTATAAATACAAAAATAATTTTAACAGGAACGACGGATTCAATCCACCTAAATCTTGGTTTAGCGCTCTCAATGGGCAAAAAAACAGACCCTGAAACGGTGAAAGAGCGCGTGATGTCATAAAATTCCGAAATATTACCTACAACGACCAGGTTGACGCCAGCAGCTAGCACAGTCACGTGATCTACCATCCCGGTGGCGTCAACAACGGCCCCCCCCAACACCATCCCTACCACACTCGCACGAGTATAAAGACGAAAACGAAAGGAACAGTCACTTAATTTAATGAAACTTTGTTTCTGTAGATGTCCGCCGCAGTTGTGGACGAAACGTCAAGAGTTTCTGAATTCCGACCACGGTCTTTTTTTGGGGCGCACTGCAGCCCCAAGGGCTTGTTGTGCCCACAAATATGTACTTATTCTAGAACATTTACACACACCCATAGGTTAAGCGAGACTCGAACTCGCGCGCGCCGGCTAGAGTACAGAGCCTACTGGTTGAACCATCTGAGCCACCGCGTCCTCACCACGGCCTTATAACCCGATAACCAACTACACGATGCACCATATAGGTAATGGGCTTATTCGTCTGTAAAAAAACGACATAAACACGTTATTCTATTAAATATACATAGTGTAGCTTTTGGTCATTTCTTAAATTATTTAAATAATTTAATAACTTAATAGAAAATTAATACTCTTAACTTTTCAAATTTAATTTATCATGATAAAAAAATTATTTGCTTCCAAATGTGCTGCAATGTCGTTTTTTTCTTCGTATGTTAACTCTAAAGGACACGAGTTAAACACATTTGAAGGATAAGTAGCCAATAGTAATATATTTTATTGGTAGAATACATGTTGCGGTCGCTTGATTTTTTTGTTTTTCATAACATATAGTAATTTATTTTAGGTTCTGTTAAACATTTAAAATGTCTTTAAATAAATTAGCATTTTAAATTAAATGATAGACTTTTTAAATATTTACTAACTCATTACAATATTTTTAGTCATATTCTTCTAAACTTGGTTAACATAACTGCCTCCTCTAAGTTTTAATATAATTTTAATGAAATTTTGAAGTTAACAAGCTTAATTTTTCTTAAAACAGGCCCAAGTTTGTGTTTTCAGTAATAGCCGTTAATTATTTAACCGTGTGCAGGAATTAAGAATACCTAGTTACAATAGGTATTCTTAATTCATCACACGATTAAATAATTAACTAACATCAAAACGCTGTAGAAAAATTACTTTTAACTTCAAACCTATTACAATACCCAGCGGGGTTGGTGGATCCTCAACTGGGCGCCTCCCAGGTGGCGGATAGGGAACGCTCACTAGATATAGTGGGTACCGGAAATAAAATACCCAGGGCGGACCAAAACCACACAGAAGGCAATTTCCGAATGACGGACCTAATGGCTCAATTTTGGGAAAGCAGGAACAGGCTTTCTCCTTATGGAAAGGCGGCGGATGAACATAGTCAACGGCGGCTACCAAAGTCTTAGTAAGCTAGACTACTGAACGCTCCCCAACCCGTCTTGCCAACGTGGGGTTCTAAAGGCTAAAAAACCCTTCATGAAGAAATGCAAAACAAGCACCGGCCCTCAGTCTCCGGCAGCCGGAAAACCGATGGGATTAAACAGCAAAAAGGTGGCGACCATCGATGGAACGGCAAAGAGGGTGCTAAGAATCCCCGGAGTCTAAACGAAAGCCATCACCAGAAAACCACGAAAACCACAAAACTATGGATAGGAACTCAAAACATAAGAACATTACGAGTACAAGACCGCATAACAGAACTAGAAAACGAATTGGAAACAATTAACTGGGATATAATAGGTCTCAGTGAAACAAAAAGAAAAGGAGAAACATGGTTAACACTAAATTCCGGCAATATACTACTAAACAAAGGAAAAGACGACGAAAGTTTGAATGGAGTAGGCTTTATAATTCGGAAGATACATGCACATCGCATACAAAACTTTACAGCCATATCAGATCGTGTAGCATATATAATATTCCAACTGAACAAAACAAGTGTATTAAAAATAATTCAAATATATGCTCCTACAACATCTCATGAAGAAGAAGAAATAGAAGAGTTTTACGACCACATTAGAATCGCCTTAAACGAACCTGTCAAAGGAAAAAACAATACAGTATACTCATGGGAGATTTTAATGCAAAATTAGGTGTAGAGAAAACAGAAGAGGAATATTGGGGAAAACATGGATTAGGACATCGAAACGAAAGAGGGGACAAATTAATTGAATTCTTAAATGAAAATAAATTATATGCAATGAATACATTCTTCAAGAAAAAACCAAATAGACGATGGACCTGGATAAGTCCGAATGGCAAAGTAAAAAATGAAATTGATTTCATCCTAAGTAACAATAAAAACATCATTCATGACGTATCTACCTTAAATCGTTTCGATGTAGGAAGCGACCATCGACTCGTAAGAGCGAAAGTAATAATTAACACAAAGATGGAACGCCTAAAAGATTTAAAAGAATGACACCGATATTAAAATACAGGACATAGAAAACAAGAAGGAGGAATATCAACAAGCAGTCGAAAATAAACTAAACGATCTCGAACAACGAAATAATGATAATAAAATTGAAACATTGCACAAGGAAATCTTAGATGCTATCTCCCATGGGACCAAAATAACAAAAATAACAAAGAAAGTAAATGGAAAATCCCCAACTCAAAACGAAATACATCAACTTTTAAGAGAAAGAAGACAACTAGTTAGTGAAAATAAAAGAAATACAACAGAATACGGCATCTTATATAAGACTATTAGACGAAAAATCAAAGAAAACAGAATCAAAAGACAATAAGAGAAAATAAATAAAATAATTCAGCAAAATGGAGCAATGAAGGTACTACGACCAACATTCGGGAAAAAACAAATATGTGCATTACGAAACAGAAATGGGGACATAATAAGAGATAAAGATGAAATACTAAAAATAGTACAGGAATTCTATAAAGAACTATATGAATCGAAAGTAAGAAGAATCGAAAACACCCAAGAAACCCGTAAAGAAACTGCCAAAATCCAAAATGTTGGTTCTGAAGAATTGCCCGATATAGAAGAATACGAACTAGAGAACGCACTAAAGCAAATGAAAGCAAATAAATCACCTGGGAAATACGGCGTCGTAATATAACTGATCAAATGGGGTGGACAAAAATTAAAACGAAAAATAGTAAATATGCTAAACAAATGTCTGATCCAAGCAGCTATACCGCAAGATTGGAACGATTCCATTGTCATTCTTCTACACAAAAAAGGAGATCACACGCGATTAGAGAATTACAGACCGATAAGTTTGTTATCAGTATTATACAAGCTAATGACAAAAATAATAACAAATCTATTAACCATCAAACTGGACGCATACCAATCAGAAACTCAAGCCGGATTTAGAAAAGGCTATGGAACCAGAGATCACCTATTTACAATGAAACTATTAATTGAAAAAACCAATGAATATAACATACCTCTTTACCTGGCTTTCATAGACTTTGAAAAGGCCTTCGACTCGGTAGAAACATGGGCAATTACAGAAGCACTTAAAAACGGTAGAATTGGCCAAAGATACATAAATCTTTTGAACAACATCAGCAATAAAACTACTGCTACCTACAAATTCCACGATGAAACAAAACCGGTTGAGTTAAAACACGGGGTTCGGCAAGGCGATTGTCTGTCTCCTAAACTGTTCACGCTAGTGTTAGAAGATATGTTTCGAAAAATTAAATGGGAAAACTATGGGGTAAACGTAAATGGCAGAAAAATAAATCACCTACTGTATGCAGATGATATCGTTATCATTGCTACGAACCAAAACGATCTACAGTATATGGTACAAGACTTAAAACAACAAGCAGAAAAGATCGGTCTGAAAATGAATTTAAACAAAACAAAAACAATGACGCCAGAACATCAGGACAGACGAAACATTAAAAGTTGGAAATGTAACGATTGAAAATGTTAGTGAATACATATACTTAGGACAAACACTCAGGATTGACCGTGACAGCCAAATAACAGAAATCAAAAGAAGATCTCGATTAGCATGGATAGCCTATGGTAAACTTAGTTTTATTTTGAACTCCAAAAATATTGCCCAACATCTTAAGACGAAAGTTTTTGATAAATGCATCTTACCTGTAATGACCTACGGAAGTGAAAACTGGACCCTAACAAAAACCCACTTGCACAAATTAACAACCACTCAAAGAGCAATGGAACGAAAAATGCTAGGCATATCACTACGTGACAGAAAAACTAATGTATGGATTAGGGAGAAAAGAAAAGTGACAAATGTTATTGAAGCAATAGCAAATCTGAAATGGAGCTGGGCCGGACACCTTGCCAGAACACAAGAAACTGGATGGACAAAAACAATGCTTCAGTGGCGGCCGTAGGAATATAGAAGAAACAGAGGAAGACCACCCAATAGATGGTACAACGATATAAAAAAAGTGGCCGGAATGAAATGGATACAGGAAGCTCAAAATAGGACCAAGTGGAAGTCAATGAAGGAGGCCTTCGTCCAGTTATGGACCGAAACGGGCTAAGAAGAAGAAGAAGAAGTTATAATAACCGGGAAATTATCTGAAGAAAGATAAAAACATTACTCCATTTTCTATTGCTCAGTACTTGTTTTGTAACACAGAAGTCTATCACTTGTCCAATAGATACTATTGAGTAATAATTTGTTTTTTCTCCCCCTCTTCTCTCTTCTTCAGATTCTTACCTTATTTTGTGGCCATCCGTATTATTGATTTAAAACTTTTTTAAAACTTTCTACCTTTGGGTATTAAGTCTCACTAAATGTATTTGATACTCTAATCTCTACCAGTTATAAATGTTACTAAAGATTTTAAAATACGTTTTATAATTACTTTTTAGTGTTATATTTTGGTAGTCAGTTAACAGTTGTTAATTTAAATAATTTGTCTTCTATTTATCATAATTGTATTTCTGGATTTCGTAATGCTATTCTTAAATATTATTGTTGTTTTGTGAATTTTTTTATTTAGATTACCTATTAATTTTTATTTACATACTGGCAGAAACTACTGGCTCTTCACTCATTTATTTCTAATAGTTACGATGACATGTAAAATGAGATGTATTATTGTATAAATCTAACGGATGAAATATTGTATAACGTTTTTAATTTTGTTAATGTTAGTTGATTATGTGGATACTGAAGTTAAATTTGAGTAGGTTATAGCGTTATGAATCAAAATTCTGATTGGCTTCTTATGTAAACAAAACTCTGATCTATTGATCTCTAATTGTTTAAAGTTTATCTTTGATACCATCTGCCAGTGTTATTAAAGGACTAATATGTTTACACTTATCATGAATGTAGGTGGTAACTTCGACTAATATTTTTTCTAACTCAATGCATTTGCTGATTTCATTTAGTCGCTCTCGTAATTAGTTGCTAAGTTTTATTACCTATCGCTGGTGGTAATTTTATCATCTAACCAGTAATTGCTAACCTTTGTTATTGTTTATTATGTATTAGTATTTACGAACTTCTCAATCTTTTCTTTTTCTTTGTTACTTCTTTTCTTCATTTTCTGAAAGTGCTATTACTATTATATATACTCTTTGGTAGGAAATATATGAGGTAGATTAAAATGTTATATATGGCTGCAACTAAGGTTTTGAATAACTTCATCTAATGATTTCATCGCCCTCATTGTGATATATCTTAGATTTTATTAAGTTTGTAGAGATGTTGCCGTATCAAACATTTGATATAATACTGAACAGCTGTATGCTAATTAGTATAATTGTCGCTGTATGTACATATTGATAATTAATGTATTAATGAGCTGCACCTGATATTAGAGTACTCGATAAATTAATTGTAAACACGTTTTGAATCGACCCAACGGCTATGTCGCGACAGCGGTCGCTACATGTTAAAAGGCTCACTCGCACAGTTTGTTTAATACATCTGAATAATGTAACAGACAAGAGAGAACTATTTTAAATTTAATTTAAAAATTGCCTAATCCATAAAATACGCTATCCGACATAAAACTCGAAGATGTTCGAAATCAACGCACGCCCATCATGTTGGCATATTGAAATTGAATAAACATGAAAACAACGTTAGCAAGAAAACGAATGTTTCTTAAAAAACTTTCTACAAATTTAGGAGTGCAAGGAGCTTCATTGGAAAGTGTGTTACTTACTTTTGATACATAAAAGTATGCTCCATATTATAAAATGTTTATTGTACTCTTTATTCATAATTAAGAGGCAACACCACTGTAGAATTTTCAAAAAATCGATTATTTTTTTGGCTTAAAAGATACTGTGAACCAAGAATACATAACAAAAAGTTTTATACCTAAAAAAATTTTATTCTTTCAAATATAGCGCCTTTTCCCAAATGTAATAATTCGTAATAGAAGTTTTTGTTTAAAACGTTTTTTTTTAAGTGAAAGTTCTTACAAGTAAAATTGGAAGGCAAAAAACTGTACAAGAGTAACAAAGGTACAAAAGAACTGTATCCAACACAGCATCGGTTAAAAAAGCCGAAACGAAAATGTAAAACTCATCAAAACTTTAAAGGCACGCCCCATAACTCGATCAATTTTTAATATTTTTACATGAAATTTTAACCACATTCTTAAAACAACATTCCGAAGAGAAACACGTACTGAATTTTCGGTAAATAATTTTTTTTTTCAAAACTAATTTCTGCGAAGTAGGGTGAACCCGCCTAGTTTATTTATAAACCTATTTTCACCAAATTTTCAAAAATAAAATTTTTATTTTTCTAGGAATGTAGTACGTTTTAACATGTTACAGTAATCTAATTAAAAATGTAAAATCTTATTATTAGTATTGAAAATGTGCCATTCGTTTACCAATACAATTAATCAGCGCAACATTTGATTACCAAATTTATGCTTTGCTATATCATTCTGATGGTTTAGATCGTGGTTTCTAAATGTGTTTTATAAAACCTAAGGGTTGTTTTGAAAGAATAATATGACATGAATTTACAAATTAGCAATAGTTATAAGTTTTTAACAAAAGTTTACAGTAACAAATAAAAATATAGAATGAACCTGAGATTAGGCAAGTTACAGAAAGTTTGTTAATGGACCCATTGTAGCAACTGTTTGAAAACAACTAATATACACTACTAAACACGACCTATAAATTCTCTAAGTAATAAATTTACAGAAATTGAAGTGTCTAAGTTGCCTAAAAGAAAAGATAGTTACAGAAAAACTAGGCATAATAGTGTACTTTAAAATAAATGGTCTATTAACTAACTAATTACCTAACATTGATAACCTTTATTAAGGAAATTTATCATATAGATGCGAAGGCTTTCACGGCCGGTGTTATGGAGAAAAACTTCTAAAAATTAAGTGACTGTCTCGTGCGTTTTCGCTTTTATACTCGTACGAGTATGGCAGGGATCGTGTGGGGGGGGGGTGGTTGACGTCACCTGGATGGTAGATGACGTGATCGGGCTAGCTGCTGACGTCAATCGGGACGTTGCAGGTAATATTTCTGACGTCACTCGCTCTTTCGCCGTACCGTGCTCTGTTTTTTGCCCCTTGAGAGCGATAAACCGAGACCTAGGTAGATTGAATCCGTCGTCCCTGTTAAAATCATTTTTATATTTATAAATTTCCACCGCCTCTCTGTATAATCTCGGGTAGTAATTCCTACAGCTGGATAAAACTTGTGTTTGCCATAATACCGGCCGTGAAAGCCTTCGCATCTATTTGACACGCCTCTACGGGGAGGAGAATTACAAGTCTGCAAGGCAACTCAAGAACTTACGCAAGAATAAATTCCAGCTACTGTCCAGCCTTGCTTTCTAACTGCGTTGTTGAGATCAAAAGGTAGTTCCGAAGTATTTACAGGTCAAACACCACCTGCGCACTCCTCAAGCCCAACGAATTTATCGGAAAACGGAAGCTGCCTTAGTCAGAGAACAAGTGCAAGCTACTAGAAAAAACCTCGCTCTGTGTTCACTAAAACTGATGCAAGTCTATGTCAGCTTGGCCAGCAGAATCCATAAAGATGACTGGGATACTGTAGACCGCATCACTTTCCATTCTGCGGAGAAACACAGAGCAGCCGCCACCGTTAGACAATCTTCTAAGTTTCAGCGTGTACAGAATAAACGCGCTCCCACACCACTGGATTATAAGCAAACTGTAATAAACCTTTCCAAACACCGGCTTAGCCAGGAAGCCATTAGTGCTCTTAGCAAAGGTGAAAAGTTTGCCGTAACACCAAAATCCATTCCGGTAGAGGACATTATAGCTAACGTAGAAGCAGCCATACGGAACCTTCCAACAGACGAAGCAGAGGAAGTACGAGTCGAGACTTCACGCATCCTGCGCCGTGCCAAGCCACCTAAGAAGAACTTATCCAGGGCGGAAATAAAGGCTCTACGTGAACTCAAGAATGATGATACCATAATTGTCTTACCAGCAGATAAAGGTAACGCTACTGTTGTATTAGCACAGGAGGACCACACGAAGAAGATGACCGATCTGCTCGTTGCGAACACTTACACCGTGCTCAAATGCGATCCCACATCGCTGATACTACGCGACACGAGCAAACTGTTAAAGAGTTCCTCTTTAGATAACACTACCAAAAAGAGACTAATAACATCAGAGGCGCTCCCCCCAAGAATATACGGGCTCCTCAAAATACACAAGGACGATGTACCGCTGGGACCCATTGTCAGTGCCATCAGGGGGTCCTACCTACAAGTTGGCCAAATACCAGCAGTTACATTAAGGACTCCGCACATTTTGTCAACCAGCTTCAAGACATCCAGCTACAGGGAGGAGATCTAATGGTTAGCTTCGATGTGACTTTCCTATTTACCAAAGTACCGATTCAAGATGCTCTGGATCACCTGAAGAAAATTTTTCCTAACGATATCTTACTGCTATTTCAACAGTGCCTTACGTCCAGTTACTTTGTTTGGCAGGGCGTATGTTACGAACGAAAAGACGGAGTAGCAATGGGTAGCCCACTTATCCCTGTAATAGCCAATTACTACATGGAGGAATTCGAAGAGATCGCCCTCAATACAGCACCTTTAAAACCGGCGATATGGCTAAGATACGTCGATGACACTTTTGTAATATGGAGACACGAAAAGGAGACCGTACGACAATTTCTTATACACTTGAATTCTGTACACCCTAGCATACAGTTTACCATGGAACTGGAATCGGAAGATAGGATTGCTTTCTTAGACGTACAGGTGTTGAGATTGGAGAATGGATATTTACAACACACAGTGTACAGAAAACCCACGCATACGGACAGATACCTTCATAAGCAGTCGAATCACCACCCACGTCAAAAAAGAAGGGTTGTGAAAACATTGTTAGATCGAGCACGACGTATATGCGAACCACAGTTTTTGGATAAAGAACTCAAACTTTTGAAACAAGCCTTACAAGAGAATGGCTATTCGAGGACGGAGATAAATAGGCCAATCAAACCTAGCAATTGTGCAAGAAGAACACAACCAAAATCCGCTACGGTAGGAAAAGCTTTTTTACCTTACGTCAACAGGATTACGGACCGGATAGGAAAAATTCTCAATAAACACAAGGTGGAAACCACCTCCACTACCACAACCAAGATACGAGATTTGCTTAGACTAGCCAAAGATACAAGAAATCCACAGGAAACAGGGGTATACTGCATGCCTTGCTCATGTGAGGAAGTCTACATTGGGTCTACGGGACGAACGATTACTACCAGGAGCAAGGAACATAAACGTCATCTACGCCTCAATAAATCCGATAAATTAGCAGTTGAAGAACATGATTTGGAAAATCCTAACCACGAGATAGAATTCGAGCAAACAAAAGTTTTATCTAACTGTAGGAATTACTACCCGAGATTATACAGAGAGGCGGTGGAAATTTATAAATATAAAAATAATTTTAACAGGCGACGACGGATTCAATCTACCTAGGTCAGTATTTTACCTGTTCAATTTATATTTTCTTACGCGATAACGTGAAAAGCGAGTGACGTCAGGTTAATATTTTCGTGCCTCATTGACGTAGAACTACTTATTATCAGTGTATAACTGGTAACGTCATTAAAATCCTTCTAATACTCTAGGTATTCACTACAGACTGCAACGTAAGCAGGTATGTAATTTAATTTATTATCTATAGATGTTTGCCGTTTGGTCATACGTCAAGATTTCTGAACTCCGACCACGGACTAAATAATAATCAGCAAATGTATACAAAATCGCATACGATGCAGCCAAATTTAGTGGCAACCATTCGACAGAATAATCAAGTACATACATATCAATATCCAGTTACGGATCTCAACAAAACTCCATAAAATCAACATATATATGACAATTCAGATTAATTGCAATCTCAGAAATCGTTATCAAGGATTACCCACATATTTACAGACATAACAGCGTGGTGCCAATATTAATTACATAAAAAATATAAAGCCTTATATTAAGCAAACTGAGAATCAAGCATTGAAAGAAGGAAGAAGTTCATAAGAAGGCTTAGAGTATGAAATATAGAAATCGAATCTGCAGTTTAAAAAAGCATAAAACTTATGTGAATGTATAAGATATAACAAGATAATTCAAAATAAACCAAATAAAAAGCAGTTTAATCAAAAAGTAGTAAAAAATTCACATAAAAAATTATGAATATTTAGGGAAGACAGAAATTAGCTTGTAAACTCGTGTAATAAATTAATAAATAGAAATATATGAAAGTGAAAGTAAATTAAATTTAGCAGTTGATATGAATTATGATAAAATTACATATAAAAAGAATAAAATCATATTAGGAATTTAAAATCCTCAAAATTAAAGAAATGGCAAAATAAATAAATATATATTTTTGGGTATGTTTTTATTATTTATAAAAAATGCTTGCCTTACTTAATATTATAAATGATATTAGTTTTTAAAATCGCCTAAATACATCAATAATATTAGTTACTAGTAAAAGACTGATATGATAATTTTATGGAAAATATAACGACTGACAAGATTTTCGTTTTACAAAAACAAAAAAATGCCGTGCGAGTTCGAATCAGTGCAATATAGTGTTATGTTTTACAACTATTGTTTTTAAGACTATTAGGCTTTGGTGTTTTTTGTATGGTTTGTGTAAAAAATTCTGGAAATTTTGGTTGCCACAAAATTAACTATGCGATTTTAGTATTGAAAATGAGCATTAAAATAAAAATCTTTGGGTATAGTCTCTAATCAGGAGGAAATGTTTCCTTTATTTTGAAAGAGAACTTTACTGTTGTCTAAAAGATAAAGGCAGGCACCACCGGCTCCTGATATCTCATTGAAGCTTTATAACAGAAAATCTGAATGACTAAAATGTTTAAATTTTAATAAAATTCAGAAAGAAACATATAGATTTTACAAAAGCAAAACATTATGTAGACTTTACCAATGCTACTTATTTTATTATTATAAATTATTAGTATTTTTTACCATGTCTATCAACTACCCCTGAAAAGTAATATGAGAAGTAGTGATAATTTTTGATGATGACTTGTGAGAAAAACGTTCTTGACCTAGCAATATTAATATTTGTGAACAAAATGTTTGAACTAGATTTTAGGTTTCCGAAAACAATCTAGAATCGCAATAATCTTACAATAATAAAACAGATAGCATTACTTCTGTCAGAGCTTTGAGTAAGCTTCATTCTTGAGTGATGGTACACCGCTTGAAAAACTGTACTAAGAATTAATTTTCACTGTTTACTTGAGAAAATATGTGTGACATATCAATCATAATTCGCTTTGCGACCGTGCTAGTGAGTAGATGTGTACGCTAACCCTCCTGCTTTGAAGGAAAACGGACGGATCTACAAGCCAGCTCGTGCCTGCGCTATCAACGGCAGCGACCGCAGCCTTGCTTAAGGTCAGCCGTATTTTACCTGTTCCAATTTATATTTTCTTGGGATAACGTGACCGCGGGGTCAGCTTAATATTTTCGTGCTCAATAAACTACTTATTATCAGTGTATAATAAATATTAAAACTTCTTAAACTCTAAATATTCACTACAGACTGCAAGTAAGCAGGTATGTAATTAATTCATTATTATAATGTTGCCGTTTGGTCATGGGATTGACCCATGCAACATAAATAATAATCAGCAAATGTATACAAAATCGCATACGACAGCCATGCAGTGGCAACCATCGACGAATAATCAAGTACATACATATCAATATCCGTTAGGCCAACAAACTCCATATCAACAAATGCCATTCAATTATTCATCTCATAACACACAATTACCCACAACGACAAACAGCGCGCCTGGTCAAATCTTTAGTCATAAACAAATTCAGCGAATGACATCCACTAGCGAAGAAGAAGAACAAGCAGAAGAAGATAGCAACAAAAATAAATGGAAAACTATAAGCGTGAAAAGGAAGAAATTTAAAACTACACATAACAATCATCCTAACGAAACAGTAGCAAGAAATAACAGATTTACTGCTTTAGAGAACGTTACAGAAAATAACACAAGCGAAGGAAACCACAAACACCACAAAACCCCAAAACCTCATCCAATCTTTGTGGGTGGAGTAACAAACTATCCACAAATGATAAAACAATTAAATGACATACTAGAAGCTGAACAGTGTTATACAAAAAGCCTTGCAAATAATGTTGTTAAAATTCATTGTGGAACGGTAGACTCATATCGCAAGTTAATAAGACACTTTCAAGAAACCAATGTGTATCATCATAGTTACCAAATAAAGGAGGAACGGGCCTACAGAGTAATCATAAGATACCTATACCACTCAACCCCAGTAGCAGACATAAAACAAGAGATAGAACAAATGGGACACAAGGTACGAAACATAATTAATGCAACATAGGGCCACCAAAGGACCATTAAACCTATTCTTCGTTGACTTAGAGCCGGCAGAAAATAATAAAGAAGTCTATAAGATAAGAGGACTACAAAATGAAATAATACAAATAGAACCTCCCAGAACTATTAGAAACAATATTATACAGTGCATGAGATGTCAACAGTTTGGACACACAAAAACGTACTGTAACAAACCATATTTATGTGTAAAGTGTGGAGGGCACCACAACACTACCGAATGCACTAAAAATAGAGATACGCCAACCAAATGTGCTCTATGTAGAGGAAAACACCCAGCAAATTACAGAGGTTGCGAATGCTACCAACAGATATTAAGGAACAAAAATCCGAGGCAACAATAAGTGAAACAACCCATAACTGCTTCACCAATATATGCGAACAACATCCAGCTCTCCAACACCTATCAACCCTCAAAAAGTTATGCAGAAGTAGCAAAATCCAACCCGGAACCAACGGATAACATTACTACAACGTCATCCAAATTCTTAGACGAATTCAAAAACTTATTTAATCAGTTGCTTCAGCAAAACAGCCTAGTCCTCAACATGATCACACAACTCATGAATAAAATTAATTAAAATGGCTAACTATCTACGCATAGCTCAGTGGAATGCCAATGGCTTTCCACGCCATAAAGACGAAGTTAAGTTATTCCTAAAACAAAATTTCATTGACATTCTTTTAATCAGTGAAACACACTTTACCAGTAGAACTTATTTTGAGATACCAAATTATAAATGCTACTATACAAACCATCCTGACGAGACAGCTCATGGAGGAACAGCCGTACTCATCAAAAATTCGATAGTACATTATGAACTACTAAAATATGCAGAACATCATATACAAGCTACTTCAGTGCGAGTTAAAAGCCTTCCATATGAAGTTACCCTCACAGCCGTTTATTGTCCGCCTCGACATAATTTAAAAAAGGAACACTACAAAAAATTCTTTGAGACACTTGGTCCAAAATTTGTAGCCGGAGGAGACTATAACAGCAAAAATATTTTATGGGGTTCGCGCCTTACAACTACCAAAGGCAGAGGAATGGCACAGGTATTGCATGATAATAATTATTCTGTCATCTCAACCGGCTCCCCAACTTACTGGCCTACCGATGTTAACAAGGTTCCAGATCTTCTGGACTTTTTTGTAACGAATGGTATCTCTCTAAATTATGTAGACATAACATCAAATTATGATTTATCCTCTGACTATAGCCCAGTTATTGCAACAATAAGCACAACAGTAATCTCTAAAAAGTTAACACCCAGACTCCACAACATGCACACAAACTGGGAAATTTTTCGTCAAACACTCCAAAATACAATCAACCTTTCAGTAAAATTACAGGAACCAAACGACATTGAAGAGGCTTGCAGTAACCTCATCGACACTCTCCAACATGCTGCAAAAACTGCTACGCCAACAACTGTCCAAAAACTTAAAACAAACAATATACCTCTTGAAATAAAGCAGTTAGTGGCAAAGAAAGTACACGTAATATAGATAATAGAAGAGAATACAATAGAATTAGCAACATCTTGAAATTAAAACTCCAAGACATCAGAAACTCCTCTCTGGAAAATTATCTTACCAATCTTTTAAGATACGACAACTCTATCTGGAAGCCAATAAAAGCAAAGAGAAAACCAAAAGACACTTCCTCTCCTACAAAAAAAATACCAGGCCCGTGGGCAAAAAGTGATAAGGAAAAGGCGAACTTATTTGCGGAACATCTTACGGAAGTATTCACTCCTCACAACAATGATCGAGTGGATGATGAACTTTCCACGCCGATGCTAACACAAGACCGAGTAAAAACTTTTCACTGCCAAGAGGCAATTAAGAAACTGAATCCAAGGAAAGCCCCAGGGATAGACAGGATAACTGGCAAAATGCTACATGAACTTCCCAGGAAAGGAATATTCAAGATTTTATATACCTTTAATGCAATTCTTAGGCTTAATTATTGTCCAAAATCTCTTAAAATTGCACAAATCATTATGATACCCAAACCTGGGAAAAATTTGACTGAGGTCTCATCTTATCGACCAATAAGTCTTCTGCCAACAATATCTAAGCTCCTCGAAAGACTCCTCCTCAATCGAGTTAATCAAGAGCTAAATCAGCAGGCATGGATCCCCGATCACCAGTTTGGTTTTCGCCAAGCTCATTCGACTATACAACAACGTCACCGCTTAACAAACATCATTAACAAATCAAACCGAGATTATTGTACCGCTGCCTTTTTTGGACGTGAAGCAGGCATTCGACAAGGTGTGGCATCCTGGACTTTTGTTCAAAATCAAAAGAATACTACCACTACGATATTTCACCATATTGAAATCCTATCTGGAGGATTGTTACTTTGAAACTAGAGTTAACGAAGAAATATCCAACCGTCATCCCATACTCTCTGGAGTTCCGCAGGGGAGCATTTTGGGCCCAATATTATTTGTGCTATACACATCCGATCTTCCAATGACAGACGAAACAGCTATTGGTACATTTGCCGATGATACGGCGGATTTTGCGACACATGATAACCCTGTTACAGCTTCATCCAATCTCCAAGCACATATAAATCTCATTGAAACATGGCTAAATAAGTGGAAGATCAAAGTTAATGAAGCTAAATCTACACATATAACCTTCACACTCAGAAAAGGTCAATGCCCACCAATAACGATGAATCAAATAGCGCTACCCCAAAGTGAAGCTGTCAAGTATCTAGGCTTACACCTAGACAGTAGACTTACTTGGAAACTACACATATCGAAAAAACGTAAACAACTAGATGTGAAAGTACGAGAACTTAATTGGCTCCTTGGACGTCAATCCAAACTATCGCTTGAAAATAAAATACTAATCTACAAAGCAGTAATACGACCAATCTGGACATACGGGGTAGAGTTATGGGGTTGCGCTAGCAAATCAAATACAACTATAATACAAAGAGCCCAATCCAAAATTCTAAGAAACATTGTGAACGCACCTTGGTACGTCTCAAACCACACCATCCATATAGACCTAAAAATCCCCTACGTGAGTGTAGTTATCCAGGAGAGTAGTGCTAAATACCACAATAGACTCAACCACCATCCCAATCCACTCATACCACCACTGTTAGAACTTTCTGAAAACAGAAGACTCAAACGTCAATGGCCGCTCGACCTGTCTATCTGAGGTGACATCGCTGGATGTTTACTTCTTCACGTTATTTAGTGTACATATATGTTAAGTATTGTACAATATATCACATTAGCTTATCGTTTATGTATCTTACTGATTGCTAATAAACAAATTATAAAAAAATCAATCATTAGTTTTAGTAACTGTGTTACCAAAAGATTCTTTCTGTCTCTGGAGGTAAAAGCATTGAATATATTGATATTAATAATAACTAACAGCGTAAATAATTTGCTACCTAAATTAAAACCAACCTTGAAAAATTCTAAAAATCTGTTAACTCATTCTAAAAACTAGTCAAATTTTAACAAATAGTTATATTTCCCAAATTTAGTCTTACATCGAGTTCTAGGTTAAGCGGCGGCGGCAGAAGTGAACCAGTGTTTCTCTAAGTAAAAAAAATTAAGCATTATTTTTGCATATGATAACGCGTAATACTGTTCAATAATCGTAGCATGTGGGAGCATTTCATGTTGATAGAGCATTCCACCTTTAACAAAGAAAATGCACACTATTTGGCGCCGAAAACTGGGTAATATTCAAACTAATAGGTGCCTTCGCCGTTTTGCATTAGATGGCTTTAGGTGGTAAGTGGTGGTAGAAATAAACAGATGTAGACATCATACAATATGCATGGGCATTTGTCAACATAACCCCATCCAAACATTAGTCGATTTGTGTCCATATAGTAAAGCTATTCTCGATTGAAAATGACAGTTTACGAGCCAAATTCTAGTACTTGCGGGAGGTTTCATTTTTCTGCTTCAATATGAAGAAATCTGCGGCTAAGGCTTATTGAATGCTCTAAAATACTTAGGGCGAGACCGCTATTAGCAAAAGAAATTGTCGTGAGTGGTATCAACGCTTCAAGAACGGTGATTTTGACATCAAAAACCAGCATCGCGGTGAAAGAGAGAATGTTTTTAAAGATGCAAAATTGGAGGCATTACTTTATGAAGACTCGTGTCAAACCCAAGAACAATTGGCAGGATCATTAGCAGTGACTCAACAAGCCATTTAAAAACGCCTCAAAGCCATGGGAATGATTCAGAAACAAGGAAATTGGGTGCCACATGAATTAAAGCCGAGTGATGTTGAACGGCGTTTGTGTGTTTGTAAACAGCTGCTTGAAAGGCAAAGACGGGAGGGATTTCTGCATCGAATTGTGATTGGGGCGAAAGATAGGTTCATTACGATAACCTTAAGCATAAAAAATCATGGGGACTTTCGGTCATGCTTCCACGTCGACGGCCAAATCGAATATTCACAGTTCCATTCTCTGTATTTGATGGGACCAGCTCGGCATAGTATATTATAAGCTGCTAAAAACTTCTGAAACAATCACAGTCGATCTGTATCGAAAGCAATTAATGCGTTTAGGCCGAGCATTAAAAGACAAACCGCCGTAATACAACGAAAGACACCATAAAGTGATTTTGCAGCATGACAATGTTCGACCACATGTCGAAAAGTAGGTCAAAACATACTTGAATACGTTGAAATGGGAAATTTCGCCCTACCTGTCGTATTCTCATTGCTCCCTCTGACTATCACTTGTTTTGATCAATGGCACGCGGCCTGGTTGACCAGCACTTACCTTATTATGAAAAAGTCAAAAGTTGGATCGATACGTGGATCGCATCAAAAGATGACCAGTTTTTTCGATGCTGGATTTGTAACGCTGCCCAAAAGATGGGAGAAAGTAGTGGCCAGCGATGGACAACATTTTGAATCGTAAATGTATAACCAATTTTTTACAATAAAGTCTCAAATGTCGGAAAAAACGGCGGAAGCAAAGTTGTATGCCTATTATATTTGTCTGTTCGTTTTTGGAGGTGTAGAAGTTTCATTACCAATGGTAATGGAATTCCGGTAAGCTTATCATATTAAGCTATCAGATGTCAGAGGTTTCGGATACATCTTCATTTTCTGTATTAGATCAGAGACCTATGGTGCTTTACTGGCGTACTGCCCTAATACGAAACTTGATTTCTGAGTCAAAATGTATAAAAATAAAGAAAATATTGATCAGGTTATAGTAAAACTAAACAAAAAATGTGCCTATATCATTCACAAACAGAAAATATTTTACATTAATGCAGTGCATGTTTAGGTTGTTTTTATATAATTTATTGCAAAAACTAATCTAGTCAGTAGTTTTATAAAAGCCCTATATTTCGTAAACGACTTGGCCAATTTACTGTTACTTTTGACGTTAAACGATTTACTATTAAAGATTTTATATGGTTGCTCACACTTAGACTCGATATGGAAAATACGGCGCAATAAAATTTAAAAGAAACGCTGGGCCCGGGCAGAGCAGAAGGCCTTTTTCTTATCACCAAATTGTAGCGAGTCACAAAAGCTCAATGCGACCGTATAAAGTACATTTGGTGATTGGACCCGCACATGTGAAACTCATCTCACTGCGTTAACATTTTGTTTTATACGCATTGCAGAAGCACCCCTGGCTTTACGACAGGCTCCAGCTCGCCCCGAATTACCCGCCTCCCGGGATGCCGAACCAGCAGTAAGAATTTTTATGGAGTCTGTACGCAGGGCCATTCCCAATTAAACGCGCGCCCGATACAGCCCTATCCCATATAAATATTTTATGCTCGCGCAAGATTGGAGTTCTTAATAACAAAAGGTATTTTGCATGCGTTTAGTGCGCCTTCGCTTCTTCGCTTCTTTTTGATCTCGTCCCTATGTTGTCGAGGCCCGTGGCTGTTTTCATTCGGAAAGAGGTTTTAGGTTTGCCGAAGCAAAAATTGATTTAAATTTTAATATTCCTTCATATGCTCCGCTTATGCGTCTCTTTTGGATGCCTTGTTTTCAGTGGGGCTGGGTTATCCCGACTCTGGGCGGTAAAATCTTGTTGAGCTTTACAGAATATTTCGTTACCATCTTAAAGTTAACACAATTTATGTATAAGATAAGACAAAGGTTTATGAAAGGTCATCAAAATGGAATAATTTTGAAAAATAGAAGAAATTAACCTTATGACAAGTCAGGGCAGTTTATAACTAGCAGCATGTGTGGATGCCTTGGAAACAGCACTATGAAAATAATTAAAGGGTAAAATAAAAATAAAAAACATATTTTAAGTTATTTTTTGTGTAAAAATTTTTGAAAATATTTTTTTTAACACCAGCCTAGTCGTATTGTAGAAATAATTAAGAATTGCATTGTACGTCTACTAATAATTAATTTCAATTCGAGTAAATTGAAATTGACTGAGCTTTTCTTTATTTGCTTTTTTTTTCCTTCTTATTCCATTTATGCCTTACGGCGTTAGGTCCAAATCCATCCCCTGTAGTTGTTCTTCTGTCACGCTAATATTCTAACTTCCTGGATGGTTTTTGCTCGTTTCCTAGCCAGCTCCTTGACGTTATCTTCCCATGTAATTTAGGATCTCCCTCTTTTTCTTTGATTTTCAGGCCTCGTTTCAAATATTTTTCTGGGGCATGCTTTTTTCAGTTGCCAGTTTTTTACTTTCTCCACTAATGGTTTTTGGTTTAGTTCTCCTATTACACTTTTGTTTCTGACTCCCATCTCTTCTACACTTGCCTATCACTTTCTTCCTCTAGTGCTTGCCATATATGTTTTTATGGTACTTGATCAAATGCAGTTTTGGGATCTAAGAAGACCAAAAATATTTCGCCATTTTTGTCTACTTTCTCTCCTATTATCGTAAAAAATTGGCCCCGAGTTTGTCTGCCAGGACGGAAAGCCATTTGTTCATCTTCCATTCTGTCCTCGATTTTGTTCTTTAATCCTTTCTCTACAATTTTAGAATACAACTGGTAATAAACATATTGTCCTATAGTTATCACAGATTATGGTTTCTCCTTTCTTGTATATGAACACAATAATATTCATCTCCCAGTCTGCTCTGTTCTCTAGACCTGTTGGAATATTGCCTTGCGCCATTTTATGGTTGGTTCTACTTCATGCTTGGGTAATTCTAGTGCAATGTGATCATCTCCAACAGCTTTTCCATTTTGTGTTGATTTTAAGGCTTCTTTTATTTTTTCTTTGGCAATATCATCCATAATTTTATTTTCTCCATTCTTTTCTTCCCTCTTCGGTTTTCTACTTTATTCTTTCTCGTTTTGTAATTAAGTTTTGTAGTAGTCTTTCTAAGTCTTTAATACTCTTTCGATCGTTGGTTCTAGTTCTCCTCTTTTTGCTTAGTTTTCTTTTAATCTTTCACCACATTTCAGAACTGTTTTTGATTTTCTATATAGCTCTCCTCTACTTTTCTCCAAAACTTTTCCCAAGAGGTTTCTTTTGCTTACTGATTCTTTTACTTGGTTTTGTTTTTGTATGTACTTGACTCTGTCTTCTTCTGTGTTTGTTCTTTTAAATTTACCCCAAGCTTCTTTTTTGTGCTAAATTTTGTCTTTTACTTCTTCGTTCTTCCATCGGGTTCTAATTCTTTTGTTTATTTTGACTTAGTATTTTTGTTCCGCATATTTCACTGGCCATTTGTATTAGGGCTTCCTCAAATTGATGTCATTTGTTATTTAGGTTTCAGGGGGGTCTATAAATGCCTTTCTTTTGTTTCTAAAGCGTTTAATTTAGTATTCTGTGTTTTCTCGTATTCTTGTTTTGTTTCTGGGTTTTCTAGCTGTTCTAGTTTTATTTTGTTATATATTTTTTGTTGGTTATTTTCTTGATTTTCTGATTGAAGTGTCTGCTACCAGTAGTCTATGATTGGTATTAAGCTCTGCTCCTCTAATTACCTTTAGGTCCTGCAGTGTATATCTCATACTTCTGGTTATTGTTACGTAGTCAACTACATTCTTGTGTCTGAGTTGTTTGACCTCATAAGTTATTTTGTGTATCGTTTTATGTTTAAAAAGAATGTTTTACATTAGTTGTTTGTTGGTGATACATAAGCCAATCATCCGTTCTCCGTTGTTATTTTTTTTTCTCCTTTTACTCCCTAGTCTCTCATTGTTCCATGTCCTACCTCTTTATTATTTTCGATGTGATTATTTCAGTCCCCTATTATAATAAGATGTCGGTTTTGTTTTGCATTTGTTCCACAATTTTCTAAATCTCTTCGTAGAAATAGTTCCTTAATATTTATATTGGTTTGTTCTATTTGTACGATTCCCACTTTCTCTTGTAGTTCTAGATTTACAGTCATAATACTAGAGCTTATGGCCTCCCAGCTCGCCACCTTCGATTCTATTTCATTATTTAGAATTATTTCTACTCCTTCTTTTATTCTACTCCCTATTGGTGTCCCGGCAAATCAAATTTAAATAAATATTTCATGTCAAGTCTCTTTATGCCATTTCCCCTCTTTTTGATATCTGCTATTTCTAGTAATTGTAGTTTGTATTTTTCCATCTCCTCTGTTATTTCTACTATTGTCTTCGATCAGTCCATCCGTTTCTGAGGCTTTTGTAGTTTCTCTAAATCCGTATATCTCAAGAGCCCCGTTACCTTGAAACAACTGGTATCTTTATTTGCATACGTATTTAATAGTAAAGTGTGTTTTTATAGAGGTATAGAACTTTGAAATGGAATAAAACAAAGATAAATTTGTTAAATTGACATGAAATTTACTTTATTCGAAAGATAATCTTCTGGCATTATAATTTAAATATGACTTCTGGCATATGACCGCCACGGCTGGCTCGGATGTAGTCTAATCTGGAGGTCCAATTTTTGATGACTTTTTCCAACATTTGTGGCCGTATATCGGCAATAACGCGGCGAATGTTGTCCTCCAAGTGGTCAATCGTTTCGGGCTTATCGGCGTAGACTAGCGACTTCACATATCCCCACAGAAAATAGTCTAGCGGCGTTAAATCGCACGATCTTGGAGGCCAATTCACGGGTCCAAAACGTGAAACTATGCGGTTACCAAACGTTTCCTTCAATAAATCAATTGTGGCACGAGCTGTGTGACATGTTGCGCCGTCTTGTTGAAACCACAGCTCCTGCACATCATGGTTGTCCAATTAATGAACAAAAAAGTCAGTAATAATGACTCTATAGCGGTCACCATTGACTGTAACGTTCTGACCAGCATCGTTTTTAAAGGAGTACGGACCAATGATTCCACCAGCCCATAAAGCACACCAAAGAGTCAGTTTTTCTGGATGTAAAGGTGTCTCAAAAATACACTTGAGGATTACCATCACTACAAATACGGCTGTTTTGTTTATGGACGTATCCATTCAAACAAAAGTGAGCTTCATCGCTAAACAAAATTCGCTTATGAAAATCGGGATCAACGGTAATCTTGTTTTGGGCCCATTCACCGAATCTACGCCTTGCTAGGTGATCGTGTGGCTTCAATTCTTGCACGAGTTGGATTGTGTAAGCATGCAAACGAAGATTTTTCCGCAAAATCTTCCATAATGTGGATGGACACATATCAAATTCCTGTGCACGATGGCAGATAGACTGATTCGGGTCTTCCTCTACGCTACGCTCTACAGCAGTAATGACTTCTTCTGTACGCACTGTACTACGTCTCTGTGGATGCGTATTATCATTTAGAGTAAACGTGGTGCGAAAACATTCCATAGTTAATCAAATTAATTGCTCTGATGGACGATTACGTTGACCGTAAAATGGACGTAGTGCACGATACGTATTTCGAACAGAACCATGATTTTCAAAATAAATTTGCACAATTTGGAAGCGTTGTTCAGGCGTCAGTCTATTCATGTTGAAATGCCAAACCAAACTAAACATAAATCACTTGACAGCTGACAAAATGGTCGCCAGTTAAAAAAGTGTTGCCAACTTAAAGTTTTATACCTCTATAAAAAAACACCCGTTACTTTTTAAAAAACTGCATTTATGTATTGCATAAAAAAATTCTTAATAATAAGTTAAACATTCGTTTAAATAAAATAGAATTATTTTTTTACATTTATTGAAGCATTAAATAGCACATAATAGACATAAAATGTTTTTTTCACGTAATTTCCTAACCCGGAATGACTTTTTTCAATAAATATGCAATGTTTTCATCTCGCTATTGTAAAATAGCTACACCGAATAGTAATTTAGAGTATAGTTTAGAATAAGTCTTCAATTTTTTATCCAGGTTAAACAGTTGTATAAAGCCAGACGTAGTCATAAAGCAGGTCTTGGATTGAAAATTTATTTATTTTATAACAGTAGTGTGAAGTTGGCATTATGATATTCTTTGGGGAAATAGATTTTGAAATAAAAAATGCAGTTGTAAGAATCATTCAGTTAATTTCTGGCTTTCGCGTAAGCAAATTTTCCCTTCTTTCGTTAACCTTTATTTTTAACTGCTTCTCGTTCTCTTAAAAATTGTGTATTCTACATGTACATTTGAGTTTTGTTAAAGGTGTTGTTATCAAACTGTGTATTAAAGGTTCTCAAATGATTTAACGCCATTTTCTGTGGGATATTTGATAATAATCTATTGTGCAACGGATGAGGTTAGTTCTTTTTCTTACATCGTGATATATAAAAAATAATAATGCAGAAATTCTCTTTATTCCTCTCTACTTACAACATTCTGAAGCTGTGCCTGTTTGAGGTTTATATATTTCATTAACTCTCGTAATAACGTATGCCTTTTTATTATATATCTGATCATTAGTGCACATAGGTAGATTAAAAAAAAATTAAGTGCAGATACTTTATAAAAGGTGGGCCAAATTATGTGCCGGATTTCAACTTCGTATCTTTTTTGTTATGTCGGCAACTCTGATACTTTAAAAGGTGTCAACTACGATTCTTCTGATTAGTAAATGTGGAACACGATAAGAAATAACAGTGAGTTATTATTATTAAAGCGCGTTGAAAATTCAATCAACATTTTGCGAAGGCGGTTCAAAAACTCCGTGGAATTTTTGGTCGAACTAGTGCACCAAATGATTCGACTGCCGCAAATTGATTACAAAATTTGATAAAGGTAAATGGGTAATAAATACAATACTACGTGAAAGTCAGCATGGGGTAAATTAAAGTGCCATAGTAGTTGCAAATCCAAAAACATCGACTCGGTATTGTACATAAAAATTAGACATTTCCAGATGCTGTCTTCAGCGAATACTCATTAAAGATCTTTATTCGCACTAAATTCACAAAACGCAAGAGCTTCAGCTTGCTAACTGTTCTCAACAACGACAGCTTGTCAATTAGTATTATAAAATAGATTTTTAATTTAGCCAAAACGAGACATTTGAGTTTTGCAAAATCCTCGCATGGTTCATAAAAATCAAATGCATCTCCAACGAGTCACTGTTTGGTGTCTATTTTGTATAGGTGGCGTGATAGGACCATATTTCTTTGAAAGTGATACTGAGTGAATGCTGCCACTGTGATTTTTTTTAAATTTAATATGATTAGCAATTATAATACACATTCTATAAGTTAATTTTATGAAATGATATGATTATGTAACCAGAAAACAAAATATATATTCATCATTGTAGGATATGATAAAGACTGCACTCCGTGGTAATACGCTTATAGTCTTACTTTAGATCTATGGGTTAGTAACGCTTGAGTTTTCTATAATTAGCACTACGGGTAAATTGCTCTAATAAAGTGTTAATGTAGCGTAAATATGTGGTCTGTTACTGATCTACTTTTACGAAAGCCACTCTGGTATTCGCCTATCATGTTTTCTTTATAAATTTTCAACTTATTTTTGAGGCACGTAGCAAGAATTTTGTACATGGTACTTAACAATGCGATTCCTCGGTAATTTATATATATTTTCTTCGCCTTTTTTTGTGAATGGGGCATATAATCGCCAGATTCCATGATTCAGGCATCTTCTCCGTTTCCCATATTTCAGTGATCATCTTGTATATCTCGTTACGTAGCTGATCTCCTCCATACTTTATTGCTTCTGCTTGTAGGCCGCCGGGGCCTGCGCTTCTGTTGTTTTTTAGCGTATGTATTATCTTTACTATTTCTTGTAAATCTGATGCCTCTTCGATTTTGTTTGGAACTTGTTCAGCTATCTGTGGTAATGTATTACTTTACTTTCTTTTATAAACTTTATTAGTTTTCTGTAAGTATCTGGAATGTTACAGTTAATTTTTGTGTCAGTAGTCATGTTTCTTGTGGAATATTATTCTTCCTCCACTTTATTGATTAGCTTTTTTATAATTTCTGGGAAATTAGCTACTCTATACACAAAGGTGGGAGGAGGTTTCGAAATTTTTTTGTCAGCATTATTTGTGCTTAAGCGTTCTTCATTAGATATTGACAGGGCGATATAACTGTTGGTGAGGGTCTAATTTATTGGTTCTGTGGTAGTTAGCGTTTTTCTTTTTTTTAATACTTTTTGTCACTTGCTATGGATTTTCTGTAGAATTTCAAATCTTCTCGCCGCTACTTGAGTACATTCTTTCAAGTTGTGTGTTGCAATAAGAATATTGCGATTGTTGTTGTAATTGATATTGCAATTATTGGGTATGTTGTTAAATATTTGATTATGTACGAATTACATTGTTGTTGATATGGTAGAAAATACGTGCTGTTTGTTAATATCGTATCATTTATAAATTGCGGCGAGTGGATTTGTGTCACTTGGATATTTGGCGAAAATCGAATAATGCTTGGTGAAGGCATTATTTCTTGTAGATTGTTTACGAGATCAGGTCTGGTCCGTATAGGGAACATTTTTATGGCTTTTTAATTCCAGGATTTATTTATATTTGAGCTAAAAATATACGTTCTTCTATTGATTGCTGCTGTCAGTCAGGTATTTGACCTAAAGATTGCTAGTCGGATCGGTTGACAGGTGGCCAGCCGGGTGACCCAGCAGCCTCTTATAATTGTTACGCACGATCCAAGGCACACTTGCACTTTTATTACGGAGCAGCGACAAGAACGTCTGCACTTTAAAAGCCAAATGCGATGATAACTTAATTTTTTTGGCACTCTGGCAAATCTGAACAAGATAGAGCCGGAACAAATGTGGTTCTAACAGGATGATGAAATCTGCCAGACAATTCAAGCGACATATTCTATACTAGAAATTTCCTAAGCGTGTAATTTCATAACAATGTCAACATCAGTTAGCCAGCAAGATTTTGTAATTTAACATCATGTGACTTCTTTGTACGAGATTTATTAACACCCAAAATATAAGCTAAAGATTCACATACAATGATATTATTAAAAACCAAATTCGACATGTTATCGATGAAATTGATATGAACATTTCTGAAATTTTGTAAAGAGAACAAAGATTTGCAGCTGAAGCCGAGGTAGCCATTTTCCAGTTATAATTTTCTATTGGGGTTGTGTACTTTAATATTTAAAAAACTAATCATAAAATCATTTTAAAAGTAGTCTTAAAAAAAAATTAAATGCGGTGTTGTATTTGAGCCTATTAGTAATAATAAAATTTTACTCGCAGATTTGAAAAAAAGTTAATAATCTGTAAAGGTATATTTTCATATTTTCTTATTTATTCTTTAACTTTAAATCATCACATTAAAAATTGCTTGAATATCTTAATAAATGCAGAAAATATCATTTTTTCTCTCTAAAAGATGAAACCTGGAGTTTCAAAGGCTTTAATTAAGATATAAGTATATATAGTATACATAAAATATCTTTTCAGCATCTATTAAGATAATCAAATTTTTTTTATTGTATCTTTAAGGCAACTTTCTATTTATATTAAATTTTTACTGTTACATTTTAGTCTATTACGTGTGTCTATTTATTATTTACAAGATTATTTTACATTAGTACTACATAAATTAATAACACTTTTTTTGTATTGTGTATAACTAAATAGAAATATTATGACAGTTTTTTGATTTCATATCTGCAGAAATTTTGTTATTTGACGGTGAAAATATCAAAAAACCATTTTTGAAAGTCAGACTTATCGGTTACTAGAAGAGTTGTGCAATACACCTTTAATTTTTGTAATATTTTAATATATTTTTCACCAAAGTCTTCACTTATTTTTTTAAATTTATTATAGCTGGCTCTGCAATACAATATGCAATACACGACTTGATTATATAGTACATTACAACTAGTTATTACTTTAACTTATAAGTATGTGAGGATTAAGTGACTAATCACACCTCTGTCGTACAGTTTTACATTAATCTTTTGCCTATACGTGCTTTAGATTAAATCTTGCGATAGTTTTCGCTTAAGTGGGTGTCTTTTTGTCAAAAATTTAATTTAGTAGCACTGGAACATAAAACTAAGTTTTCAAAAAACTTTACAATAGTTTTCTTGATAAACTCGGATATTAGTAAGATACTTAGTTCATCGCGTGTTTGAGTATTACGAACAAACCACGGGCACTTGAGTGCAGTTTGGAGCACTTTGTTCTGCATTGTTTGGAGTTTCTTCATTGATGTTTTTGATGTGTTGCGCCAGATGGAGCATGCATAGGTAAAAATTCGTTCGTAAATGAGCACAGTAGATTCGGTTCTAAGATGAGAGTTGCGATTGTGGATATAATACACCCAGTCTGTTTTGAGACTCGATGAGTTTTTTATTGATGACTTTTAGATCCGACCTATTTTATAATTATTTATTTTTTTAATTTGGGCGTATCGCTTGAAAGTAAATATTATCGTTTGGCATTTGTTGGGATTTATTTTAATTTTCCATTTCTAGAACTATTCACACTTTATATTTATAGAGTTTTGAAGGTGTTCTATTGCTATTTCGGTACTGCAGCTCTATGTAATTATCGCCGTGTCATCAGCATACATGGCTAGTGTTGAGTTGATAACTGTAGGCAGATCGTGAACGTATAGATTAGAGTTGGTCCTAGTTGCCTTTATAAGTTTCGTTCTGGATAACGTTGAGTTAAGCTTAACTTTAAACGTTCTAATGGTCAAAATTGTGAGTCATCTTGATTAAGTATTTTGGAATATTTAGAAGTATCATTTTGTAAAGGAGCCCGTCATGTCAGACCTTGTCAAACGCTCTCTCCAGAATCATAAACAAAATCGCAGTGTATTCTTTATTCTCAAACCCTTTTTCAGTTACTTCACTTATTCTAAGCAGTTGGTGAGAGGTTGAATGGGAAGCTCGGAAACCAAACAGATGAGGACAGATTGTGCCATTTTGTACTAGGTCACCTTGTAGTCTAGTAAATATTATGTTTTCAAGAAGTTTGGCTAAAGTTGATAAGAAATTGATAGGTCTGTAACTGTTTGGATTGTCCTTCAGTTTTCCTACTTTATAAGTGGGGAACTGCAATTATACTTGCAGTTCTCCAAAGAGTCGGAAAATGTCCTAGTCTGAGTTAAGCATTATGTATTGTGGTTAAACAAGCTACCGACTTATTGGTAAGGTGCTTTCATATTTTATTAGTTGTTAGATTGGGCTCGAGAGTCTTACGTTTGGATAGTAGTACTATGTAGGATTTGAGTTCTTGTGCAGATGCAGGGCTTATTTCTGCGTTATATTGTAACTGAAAATTGGCAATTGTGTTTATTACCTGATTCTCAAAGTGTTCATCACGTTCTTCTATGTTAGGTGTAATTGCCTGTTCAATATGCATTGCTAATAAGTTTGCTTTTTCGCCTTCGGAAGAGTATGTGGAGTTATTGTCTACCATCGGATAGATTATGTTCGGTTGTCTTAACAGTCGTTTGGTGGCCAACCACAGATATGCATCGCGGGGTTGCACATCTTCAAGGTAGAAATTGTACCTTTGGATTCTTAAGCTGCCTAGTTCTTGCTTTACTAAATGACAGCTGGTTATATAGTGTTTTGAGGTACAGTAAACTAGAACTCTGCCGTTCCCTTTTGTACCCTTTTTTTAGTTTAGTTAGGTTGAGTATGTGGGTGTTCTAATATGGTCAGCAACTATTCACATGGTGTGGTAGATTTCTGTGTACTTTCTTGTACTGCAGATGTGTATTGCCTAATATCATAATCTCATATGGTGTTCTTGGGATTTAGGTTTCCTAAGAGTAGCGTGGGCTCCTCGCTATTGAAAAGTTTGCCAATGTCATCTTCAAGAAACCGTTTATTTGGTGGTTTGTATGCTGACGTGAGTATGAAAGAGCTATTATTTTCGATAAGTATTTTTATAGTAATAGCTTCTACATGTTAGAGATCTCTATCTTTTCGGTACATCTTATATCCAGGAATTCTGAACTTTTCTGTTCTGGCAAAATAAGTCCTTGTGACACACGCTACATCTACGTTGTGCCATGTACTAAAAAATTCTTTACTCATGCATCCTTAGAAAGTAGTTAAACCAATTTTGTAGTTACTTAGGGATATGGGCACTCTCGTCATCCCACATCATTCAAGAGTCTTCTTTGTTGAAAAACTTTGGTTTGAGTTTTAGTGAACATAAAAATAAAACCAGGTTTTATTACCTATTACAATACTCTTGACTTAGCGAAATGTTTTTTTTTTAAATTAGTAAACGTCTCGCGGAATTAAATAACAATTTTTGTTATCTGGTCGTTGGTTAACGTATAGAGTATTTAAAGGAAACAAACTCCTTTCACTTATACGGGGTCTTAGATAATGCCCAAACACTTTTTCATCTGGCAATAAGTTATATGCTTGTTGAACTTAAGAATCTTATTAATAGCAGTGACAGATGAAGAGCGTTCTTCTCTAGAATCATTTTTTAGATTAAAATTTTCTTTTTGGAACCGTATATTTCAATTTAATCCCAATTCCAATGCAGAAACCATTACCTATAAATACTAATCAACGGCGTGCAAAGTTGTCGAGAAAAATTAATCTATAGTCTGTGTTTGAACAAGCTGCCATTGCAAAGCTTCTATTGTCGCATATCAGGCGTAGCTAACATCAAGGTATTAATCTGCCTAGTACAGTAAACATTTGAACGTGTTTAAAGACTCTTAAATTTGTAGTAATATGTGAGAGGGGCTTGCATCATGTTGCAAAATTTTCGTAGTAATTTACGTAAAAAGAGTTTATCAAAAATTATTAAATTATAAGTAAGAACTATTAAAGCGGCACATTTTTAATATCAACGGTAACCGCATGCGCAAAATTTTGGGGAGTATAACTTCAACAATGTTTTAATTATTTAAGATTTGTAATGTAATTTTAGAATAATACTAGTGCTATCATTATGACCAGTAATTTTTCGGGTCGTAAATTTCTAGACAAAGGAGCTAGATTAACAGGTTTCTGTGGTCAAAGATAAATAAACAATTAGGGTTGAACCGCGTCGATTTTTAGAAAATTTCCTACATTTTGGTATCGACTTTAATACCATTATCAACGGTTTAGATATAGTTCTTTATTCGGGGTAACTATGGGTCAAAGAAGAAAATTGGTCTTTTGCGTACTCTACTTAACTATTTATTTAATCTGAAACAAAAGTTTAGGGGAATATGTTTTTGCGAAAAATGTATATATTAGTTTCGAAAAAATGTGTTTGAACGAGTTGCGTAACCGATGACGTGGATGATGAACGGTTTCCGAATAACAGCTAAACGTTGATCATAATCTGGAGTATTTAGGCATCGAATGGCGTTTTTGCATTTTAGTTGTCTCTCGGTTTTGTTTTTCTGATAAAATGGAAAATGGAAATAGGTATTTTTGATTTGAAAAAATTAATTTCATAGCTGTTTTTTTAATTATGTTTGATAAGTACCGAAGAATTGATATCTTTCCGTATGATTGTACATGCTTTGTACACGATTTGTACGTAACTTGATATTTCTCTGTTTGTTTGGCCTACTTAGGTTCTGCATAGTTACCATAAGGTATTTTGTAAAGTTCTTGCGATTCGTAGGGATAATAGTCCTTAGCTGAGTGGATGAAGAGAGTGACTTTATGGTTAATTGTGAAAGCTGTTTGTATATTTTGTTTATTCAGTTGCGGCCTATTTTGTCAGTCTAATGTGAGATCGTGAAATTTTTGTGTTTGTTAATATTTTTAACGATGGTGATAATATTCGTTTTGTATTAGGAGTTGATGGCATTAATTTTAGTTTATCGGTTCTTACTGTTTGAATGTTTAAAGGATCTTGTAATAATAAATTTTGCAACTGAGTGGATTCAAGCAGTAGTAGGAGGTTTCCAATAAAGTGTCGGCCATAAAAATCTTAAAATTAAAATATTTTTTCGATTTTCTTAAGTCTGAGGCAAAACAAAATATGCCATATTGTATCTTGTCTAAAGAACAATTTAAAGATATCTATTAACCTTCTCTACCTTGAAAAAATAAATTAGTAATTGATTTTCTTTGTGTTTGTTATGGTATATATCGATAAAACGACATAATCGGTGTTTAACGCAAAACATGCCATTTTTTCTGCTAAAGATTTCGGAAATGATTTTTTAATTTTACCGTCAACTTGAAACAAAATTGGCGGTTATAAAAACCTTAAAATTTTTGCTTGGCTTTCTAAAGATATAAAAACAAACGCATGTCGCAGTTAAAAAGCTTTTCAATATTTTGTTTCAACCCCCTCTACTTACTAGAAATAAAAAGGCCGATTTTTTTATGTGTTGGTAATGTTTTTGTATCATTGTCTATTGCTCCTCCCTCGTTATATGCCTACCTATTACTATATATATTGTCATAAGTAAAAAGATTTTAACGCTGAATCAAAGTAAGCTTCACATGGAGGACAAATATCTAGTAGATTAAAAGGTAGTAAAGTGCTCAAAGTTCATTACATGACTCATGTTTAATAGTTTCTACTCTTTTTGTTATATGAAGAAATTTTTAATATGAAAATGTATCACAGAAATAAGCTGAAATTGCAATAAGTTATATATTGCAACAATCTAAAATGTTTCTGCTTCTGATTAAACAATGAGTCACTACTACAGAAACATCACCGAGCAGTATGTAGCTACCGAACTAAATCATTTCATTATTTCCACGCCTTTCTAAAAACAAACATCGCTGAAACGAATTAAACCGAATTCCGCGCTTTCTGCATGTTTTAAGGAAAAACAAACATACCCTTTACGTGGTGCCCGTTATCCATTATCGGCAGTTATTCTGGTTGGTCTGGTCATTCTGGTCACGTGCGAATAAACAAGCGTTGTTTACGTTCCCGCCGTCAGGTGCCGCGGGTCCTGCACCGAGGGATTGCGGTATCGCGTTGAAATTGCATTTAAAATTCAAGGCGCCGCGACGCTGTGTGCGCTAACGTCTCGCGAAGCATGCTTTTGACGCGAACCCGCCTGCCAGTTGAGGCGTCCTTAATGCACTTTGTGGCCTGATTTTCGGTCACTATAACTTGCTATTGGCGGACGATTTAACATACAACGTCGACGGACGATCTTCTGAACGGTTTTGTCAGCGATATAATGCAAGTTAAAATGCTTCTAAGCAAACTGTATCTATAAAAAATTATTTTATTGCACCTACTACCCTTGCTAAAGAATCGGTACTGTATAACAGTCCACCGTTGTGCATATTTGAAGTTACTCTATGGTCTTTAATTGCAAGACTTTGAAAATGACTTGCATATTGTTTCAGACTTTCGGTTTTCGACCCACTAATTTAATATTAGCGCCAATGTATATTTTGGCTTATTTCTCGTAAAGAAACACCCCTCTTCATTCTTCCAGTGCTGTAAGTGATTTATTTACAAATAAATAATGAGCCCTAATAAATACCAACTGATTACGTAGTTCTAGTTTTCTTAAAACAGACTGAGATTTTTCAATAAAAGTATTAGAAGTATCTGAAAATTCGAAAATTAGAGACTTTATTTTCTTAAAATGCTCATCACAAAAACAGCTGCGTTATGCCAATTAGCTTTTGTCATGTATGGTGTTATGTCGGACATCATTAAAATAAATTTTTCTATGGGTATAACATCGGAGACCTACCAGATACGTCTTCTTTCAAATAACCGATTAGAAGGTTAGCAACATATCTTCCGCGAGTATCTATGGTTTCGTCTACTATAAAATATATATTCTGTTCTTTACAATTCCTTTTATTTTTTTAATGGTTTCAAGATACAGTTCGTAGACGTATTTTTTCCTCAGTATATTTTCGTTAATCCTTCTATTTAATGTGCTCGAGTTCTTGAGAAACCATAATGAAACTATTTAGTTTGGAAATTTACAAATGTATTATAATACATCTCACGAATGTTCTTACTAAAAGCAATGCACATAATCAAAACCTTAGATAATTAGTAATCTTTCTTTGTCCGCCTTCTTAGGAAACCGCAAAAAAACTATTTAGTTAGGAAATTTCGAATTAAAACTGTTGAAAATAAAAATATGTTAAATTATGCAGGAAATAACAAAATATTCCTTTCAGCATAAAATATACACTATTTAGCTAAATATGCGAAATATGCAAAATTATGCATTTTGCATCCGCTCTCTACTTATAACACATCAACTTTGTTTTAACGATGTGTTATACAGAAAATTATTTTTTATAAAGCCTTTGCTTAAAATAAATGTGATGAATTTAAGTTAATGTAATAGTTGAATTTGTAAATTTTTTATTTGTATTGAGAAAAGCATTCTATTGTGATGAAGAACCAAATGATCAAAAAGAAGCAATGTTAAGTGCAGAAAATTTACCAAAGAATTGTGTTGGTAGCTTTAGTTTTTAAAATCCTTCAAGCCAGACTTTGAGCTTAGAAAACAGGAAATAGTCGCTGGAGACCAGATTTGGCAAATATGCTGAGTAGTCAATTAATTCAATAGCGACCGATGAAGTGTAAGCCGGTCCGTTGTCTTGATGGAAGAGAACTTTCTTTCGTTCCAAATGGAGCCGTCTTTTCAGCAATTGCTGCCTTCAACTGATCCAATAACGATGTGGTATGACCCCGTTATTGTTTTCTATTTTTCTAAGTAGTTGATGAACAGAATTTTTTGACTATTCCAAGAAGCCGTCGCTATTACCTTCCCGACCAATGAAACAATCTTTGCCTTTTTTTGAGTAGGATTACCCTTCGCAGTCCACTGTTCTGATTGTTCTTTCGTCTCACGATTGTTATGGTGGATCCAAGTTTTAACGATAGTGGTAAATCAACACAAAAAGTAAGACTCATTTTGCTGAAACCGCATAAGCAGGACCTTAGAATTGTTTATTTGAGTGAATTTTTGGTTCAAAGTGAGCAAGCACGGGACCCAACACGCGAACAGTTTTTTTATGGCCAATTATTTAGTCAATATATGACAAACGCGTTCTTTCGATATTCCCACGGTTTTTGCAATCTTTCTAACCTTGATTCGACGATCGTCCAGAACCATTTGGTAAACTTTTTCGATGTTATCGGCGGTCGTCACGAACGCTCATCATCAGCCAAGCTGGTACGACCACGTTTGAATTCAGCTGCTCATCTTTTCACGGTGACAAATGATGGAGCAGAGTCGCATTTACGTAGGCATATTGCCTTTCAAATGCAAGTACGGTTTTAGATTTTTTTTTATTTTTACATAAGCACTGACATCGACAAATACAAACATTTATCAAACAAGAACTGAGCGTCCAAAATATATAAAATTTTTACAGGTATCTTTTAAAGTATGCACGATTGTCGTAGCAGAACTTCATGTTGAGGATCAAAACTTCTCAGACTGCCTACGTATTTTTATGTGGTTTTATTATTTAATGTAATTACACATACTTTTTGAATATATTTAATTCGTTAATTATCAGTTAACCTTTTCCAACTGTGTTGGAAATGACTTTTACCAGCCATACACGCTTTTGAATTTTCATATAACTGTAAATGGATTTGCTTTTTAGTTTCACGGTTAATTAATAATGATGGTTTTAAGTTTTAAAATATTTAAAGTCTTGTACACTGTTTTCTCTGCTTTGGAAAATTTTATAATAATTAAATGATTTTTGCAAATGGTAGAACAAATAAAAATGCCTTATTTGCTTATTATGAAAGTTGTTAACTTTTACACGTACAATATACAATGAGTACTTATTGATATAAACAAGATTAGGAGTAGTTTACACAAGTTTGCCTAAATAAACGCTTTTAATGAGTGTGTATGTGTTTTTAACCAGTCCAATCTTATTTTTATTTCTTTTTTCCTATTATTTTAAAAGACGAAATTGGTAATATTTTTTACTACTATAGGTTTTTATACATATAAAAATAGAGGCCTATTGCAAACGGTCTTTATCCGTCCATCTGTCCGTTGCTTTTTTCAGCTTTTTATTTAAATTAAAAGTAACTTGTCAGAAAGCGTGATTCGAATCCACAACCACAGAGCCCCTTAGACCGCTCCCGATATCTTGATAATTTTATAATAAAAATCTGATGTGAACATCACACGACTTTCCTTATCCTATTATTATATACCAGAGAACCCCGCAGGCTTCGCCGACGAAGCCTGGTCTAGACGCCAGGCAGTCGTGTAGAACAGTCCACATGTTTTGCGTACATTTAACACTACAAACAATAGAAATATTGGGAGGAATTTCCGCGAGTCTAACACTAGAAAGCTGATTAAAATAAACAGTACAAAACAATAATTGACTCGTACTTAATATTTTGCTACGTCACTGAAGGTAACCGTGCGAGCTCGGCCACACGGCCTTCGCCATTATCGCCTGCGTGCTCCCTCCTAGCGGCCAAGTGATCCCCGTCCTCCCGAAGTCGGCCCGGTAGCTCTCCGAGCGCGCTGTGATTGGTCCGTTTAATTAATTTTCCCAGACTCAAACAGCTGTACCCACTAATTAACCGTAAATCTTCCCTAAAAATTGAATGCACTATGCTGTTATACAAAACCCTGCTACGACCACTAATACTATATGGATCACCGATATGGTGCAACACGTCTCAAACCAACTTACGCAAAATACAGAGGTTCCAAAACAAAGTGCTACGAATTGCAGTCAACGCACCCTGGTACATTCGGAACACACACCTACACCCAGAATTAGGAATCATGCCCATTGAAAACTACATTAAAAAAAGTGCAAAAAAGTTTATAATCAACTCAAGTGCGTGTAGTGGTGCGGTTCATTATGAACTCTTTCGAACAAAGATACACACAAGACTCAAACGTCAACTACCTCAGGACATTATATTAACCGATCGTGAAAATTACTGAAACAGTCACTGAAATGTTTGCTGAGACAGCTAAAAGTCTCCTTATGTTATGTAATCAAAGTCATGTATATAATTTACACAGCATCACTGCTATGTATAACAAAATTGTATTTGTTGATCTAGCAATAAATGTAACCTTTAAAAAAATATATCCTAAGAAGAAAATTAATTTTCAATCGGCTATAACTTATTTATTTGACCTCGGATCAAAAAATTTCATTGTAATTTTTTGTTCATCTCGGTCTGATCTATCCGGTAATATCAATTTCCCAAAACATTTTATGAACACCCGGTATACTAAAAACTGAGCTTCAATTTTTTTCGAATTCTTATTTTATTAACTTTTATTTTAAATTCATGTTTATCTCATGATAACAAATCATTTTTATTCTCATGAATTTTTTGTATCTTCAACCGTTTAGATTCGCGACCGCTTTCCGACCAATTTTGCGACCTTGCGATCAAACGACATGGCCGATTTTTACCAAAAGCTTCACACTGCGTTCGCTACCTACAAGTAACTTGCATACCAAATTTCAAGTCTCTAGCTCTTACGGTTCTCGAGATATCCTGTTTACTGACAGACCGACAGACACATACACACACACACGAACCAATGGCTAAAACCAACTTTTTGGCGTCCTGAGGCTATAATTCGTCCAGAAATGTGAAAAACTGGGTAGGTCAAATTTCCGCCGATTACATTACTTTCCTTATTATAGGATAAGGAAAGTAAAAATTTATATGTACAAAAGTCCGGGAACTTTGTTTCACGTTCCCAACTTGTTTTAATTTACGCCGTTTAACGTAATATTTTAGAGAACTATTGTTTTAGACTTTTTGTTTAATCATTAATAGATTTAATTTTATTATTAATTATATAAATAATAAGTTCACAATCAATAAGAAAATAATTGAAAATATCAGCTTTTATTTATCTATCAAAAAGACCAAGATTTGAAGCATGTAAATTTAAGTTAGCCTCTTTATATAGCATTTTCATAATTATCGATCAATTCCGAATAGGTCGTTAAAAAACGTAGTTATAGTAGGTACTACCAAATGCCGATGTAAAATCAATGGGCTTAGACTACGTATTAGTCTGATATAATAAAGCACTGTGATATGAGATCGGCAATTTTAGACGATGTTAGAATTCAAACATGGACTTAGAATTTTATAAGCAACTGCAGATGTAAATACAGTGTAAGCTGTTGGTATGAGGAACAGAATAATTAGTAATTAGTGCTTTTAAAGCTCCATATGAGCAGTACTAATATAAACGATAAGCCAAAAGCCAGGTTCGTCGGGAAGGACGGGAAGGGGATGGGGTAGAATTCCCTAAGCCCTAGATTCTTAGCGACCCGGATATCTCAACATATTGTTCTTTATATTAGTAAATTTTGTTGTTTTTTTAAATGCTATGGTGATCCGTTTTTCCATTCTATGTAAATATAAAAGCAGGTTGGTATCAACAAAAAATTGTACTTTCTTCTCTTATATTTTCGTAAAAAAATAGTATGAAGAAACACTTTGATTAATATAAAAAATATAATTATAATTAAAGATAATCTGAAGAGAGTACAAATAAGTCTCCGCCATTTTTTATCAAAAATTGGGCATTTATTGTGAACCTTATGTTTTATTTAAAGTATTTTCCATCGTTATCCACTACTTTTTCCCGTCTTTAGGCAGCCTACGGATACCTCGTCAGAAGAACGCTTTTGGTATCTTTATATGATGTGAAGTACTGCTCAGACAGGCCATGTGCCATCGATCGGAACAAATGATAATCGGAAGGAGTAATATCTGATGAATACAGCGGGTGGGGTAGGACTTCCCAATTGAGTGTTTCCAAGTAGGTTTTCACCGGCGCCACATGTGTACGAGTATTATCATGCAGGACAATAATTTTGTCGTGCCTGGGGTAGTAGTGAGCGCGTTTTTCTTTAGTGCTCGGCTCAATCTCATCAATTGTGTTCGGTAGAGAGCTCCAGTAATGGTTTCGTTCGGTTTGAGCAACTCATAATACATGACATCAAGTTGATCCCATCAAATACACAACATGAGTTTTTTCCATGGCTTGGCTGTCGATGTTGAAGCTTGACCACGTGGTCCTCTTCTTTGGGTTATATAGTGGAATTATTTTTTATCACCAGTAATTATACGATGCAAAAACCTTTTGTTTATGCTTGGCAAGCAGCATTTCAATGTGCAAAATCAGTGTTTAACGTTTCTCGGCTTTAGTTCATATGGAACCCAATTTCCTTGCTTTTGAATCATTTACAACAATTTTAAACGATGTGAAATTGCTTGGGAAGTTCTTCTTGCATTTGGCAGGAATCTTCCTCCAATAATCCTTCCAATTCCGCGTCTTCGTACACTTTCGGCCTTCCGCTACGTTCCTTGTCTTCGACGTCAAACTTACCGTTCTTAAACTTATAAAATCACTTACGACAACTTTTCTCATTTAAAGCAGCCTCACCATATGCTTCTACAAGCAATCGATGCGCCTCAGTTGCAGATTTCTTCAAATTAAAAAATAAATCAAAAGTTCCCGCAAATGACGCTTATTCGGCTAAAAACTCGAAATTTTCACACGAAAAAAATTATATGATGGTGATAAAAACGCTAATATTTTAAGGTTGTGGTGTTGTCGTATGTCCAACCTTACGATATGACGTTTTACATCTGACAATTTCAACCATAACTTACTGGTGGGGCCATCTTTTTTCAAACGGCGGAGACTTATTTATACTCTATATTTATAGAAAATGGTACAAGTTACAAGTATATATATATGTATGTATGTACATGTCTGCTTATTCTACACTCATTGCATTATTTTTAAAATTCTTGAATTATCTGAGTGGTTTCTGTGGACCAACAAAGTTTGATAAAAATTTGTTTCTTTACTCACTCAGTAATTGCGAATGTGACGACCATAAATTACAACTCATTTAGCGACGCCTAACTTTTAACTGATCCGGCTGGTGAAGTGATTCTTATTCACACGTGCGCGTTACAGTCTACTCTCATTTACAGCCAGGTTACAGCGCTGCCGCGCAAACTGTTATTATATTAACATTGACTATTCAAAACTTTCTAAATAAATCCTTCAATGGAATTGCAAATAATTGTCTCGTCGTATTAGCCTAAATATCTAAAACAGTCTGAAATTTAATTTAAGTTTTGAGAACAGCCAAAAATCATAATTTCTATAACAAAATCTACCAGGTTATGACAAAAATTTACGCAGACTTGCTACTCGGTTATTGCATATGCGATGATTACATATTGCATGTTCTCACTCATTGGCATTGTAATACCAATTGAGCAGGACCGTGAAATAGTACTCATTTACACATGGGTATTACAACCCCCTCTTATCAGCTGTCAGATTTTAACGTTGATTGTATATTTTCGGGATACGTTTACCACCTTTGTAATTACATCCAGCTTAGCTTAAGGCAGTAATACTTTAAATCAACTTGTTATATAAAATTATATTAAAATAGTGATTTTTATTTTTAGTATAGTATTATCTAAAAATTGTTTTTATATTAGTAACTCAGGAAAATATAAAATAAACGTGTTTAGGAATCCAGTAAAACTTCTTCCAGGGTCAAGTGTTCGCTCTCGACGTCTCTGCCAAGAGCTATGTGTACGCCATTCGATAGAGTCAAAGCACTAATAGCTTATAGAAATGCTTAAAAAAATTAGGAACAGGATTTCACATAAACTAACCAAACAATACCAACTATGGTGCCTAGAAATATGCATTATCCTCCAAAAATATGAAGTTGGCAATTAATTTATCCATTCTTTATAATGCAAGTGAATAACATATATATATATATATATATATATATATATATATATATATATATATATATATATATATATATATATATATATATATATATATATATATATATATATATATATATATATATATATATATATATATGAAAGAAATAACCAATTTCGACTTTTACTCACAAAAAGTGACTCATTTTGTGCCGAACTGCCAAATTTGTGGTGTTTCATGAATTCCGATGTGTATTTATTTATTTTCTAATTTTTCCAAAATGGGGCAATATTATAAAATACTCTAGTAGTATATGTATGTGTAAGATTCAACTGAGCCTTTATTGTTAATGAAACTTATATCTACTCTATAAGACTACAAAAATGTAACTATGTGTGTTTGTAACTAACATTGCAACTCCTCTTACAGAATTATGAACCGATTTTAAAGGCCAATACCTCATTTGAACCGGTTTGTTGACAAACCTCGCATAAAAGTTTTAGTTTTTTGATTCAGGTCACGGTAGACCTGTTATACGTCAAAACATAAATTATCATGAAGTAATTAGACAGTTTGCGCCATCAGCATTCCATGCATTACGTGACTAATTCTTGCCGTTAGTAGACGCATGCGGCACAACATTCATTTATATGAAACCGAATTGGTTCATTTTTTCTTCAACTGTCGATGAAACTCTGAACCAAATATTTAGCTTGGGTTGCCTTTTTACTATAATAGTTATATTATAAGACCAATTTCTTGTAAATATCCGATTCAACATTGTTTAATGCAAAAAAATTGTATAAATAAAAAAAGTCAGCAACAAGTTTTGTATATGTTTATAAGTCGTAGTTATAAATGGCGGCGTCAAACATTAGAGAGCAGTATGCGAAATTGCGAAATAAACTACCCAATAAAGTACCCCAAGTACTTGTCAAAGAATAGGTTTTATTTTGATTGGGCGTGGTAGAGATGCGCTACAAAGATGAATGATAATTAAGAATCTTCGATATCGACATCTTTGTGAAAAAAAATAAAGGCAAGAATATTGCATGGTTTAATAAAATAGCAATAGAATCTAGTCTGTTGTAATTAAAATTCTTCTTATTTTTCTTCTTTAGATCTAGTGATATGTCATTTCCAATTTAATATATTAATTTTCAGAGGTTGAGAGCACGACAGCCGCGACGCAAAGGCTTCGGCCTGCCAGACTAACGCGCGGCGGGCCCGGGGTTCGACTCCCAGGTCAAAATAACGGCAAACATCGAGTGCTCTCCGGCCATCATACAAACACCTTTGGCGGTCGTAAAGTACATTCTCCTTCTTCTAACGGGTCAGACTAGCCAGCTGCCCGGGGTACGCCCAACATGGCTCATAGTACTACACGAAATGTGTAGTTAGAAACAGGCTTATAGCCTATATAAGAGTAGAAGAAGAATTTTGAGAGGTTGAGGTCTGGCTTTCTTTCCACGTTTTCTGTCGTGGAGACCATTCTTTTCGTGATCAATATGTTTTTTTAGTGCGCACGTTATACTTGGGCGGATGTACATATTATGACTTAGATTCTACATTTATGTCCTTGTTATTGCCTATAATGCATATTAAAATTGCTGCTTTGTTAGATTGCGTCTTGACGTTGTTGACTAATCTTTTGTCACTTAAGATGTTGATGTCCAATTACTTAAAGGACATTACTTGTTTGATGATTTTGTTCTTAACAACTAATTTTCATCTAATTAATTCTTTCGAGGTTACTATAGACATTGTCTTTTCTACTGTTGTGTCCATATTATAGTTTCCGGCTTTTAGATGGAAGCAGATTGTCTTTACTGTTCGAATTTTAATGCAATCATCGACATAGTAAATGATCTTCAGTTTATTTCCATTCATTCTGTATCCACTACTTATGTTTTCACTTTTTTGTTATTACTAAATTAAACAAAAGCAAGCTCAGAGAATCTTCTTGGTTTATTTTAGTATACATTCTTATTTCTGTTGTAACTTTGTTGTTTGTTCTTATTTTGGTGTCCCTGTCTTTAACTATTTTAAATTGTGTATTATTGCAGTAAGCATTTTATTTTCCTCAAGTATTTCTATTCTATCACAAAGTTTGATTTTATCAAATAATTTTGTTAGATCTATAAAACGTTACTATAAAAATACTGTTTCTAAAGCCTTGTTGTTCCTCACATAATTCTATTCTGTTGACTATTGTTGATTTTAATATACTGGTAAAAAGCTTAATGATTGTATTAAGAAGTTTTGATATTTTTCAGTTTTTCTGGGTTCTTTATTTAGTTTTGTATAAGTATTATTTATATAATAAATTCATTTTTTACCATACCTAAACAGTCTTGGTATGAATTTTTTTTTTGCAAGAGAAATGCTATAAAAAATATTTAAAAGAGTATTCTTCTAAACTGTAATTTAAAGTCATCAACAAATATATGTATTTCTATACTTAAGATTTGTATACCCTGAATAACCATTTAATAAAGCAATACTTTAGACTTTTTTGTTTTATAATGTTCACAATAATTGAGGTAAATAATGAATGAGATGATTTGGTTTTTTTAAGCAGTTGCAAGGTAATATTTAGTTGTTTTATAAAAGAAATAGTTCAAAACACTTTTAAATTACTTAGAGCAATTAGTAAGTTTTTTTTTTGTTGCTTTTCGACGATGTTTAAAACCTAAACCTAGGTTCTTATTGAATTTAACACATAATCAATGGTTATTTCTGAGGTATATTGAGGTAGATCTGTTCTAAAGAGTAGTTCTATTGCATTATCCTCGCTCACAAGAATAATTGCAGATTTTCTAACAAGATACCATACATTACAGCAGCGTTCCTTCTGCTGCTGTTCTCATCTGGATTTATCCGGAGCGCTAGAAATACCTAATGCATTTAATATATACTCTAAGTAATACTTATTAAGGGTTTTATAGTATTATAAATCTAATTTTACGTCAACTCTAAAGGCGTGTTTCTTTATACTACATTAGCACATGTTTTATCTCCGTTGCTACTATATGGAATAGAATTAATTTGGTTTTAACTGCAAGTGATGCTCAAAACATTTCTCTTAGTTCAATATATCAGTCAAATTTGACAAAAACATATAGTCGTTTTCTTTTACCTTGATTTAAAGTACTAAGTCTTTTTTAAAAAAAGGAAAATGTTACATTTGCAAGAAAGCTTTCATTGATGTTACTTAATAGGAAGTTCTCGGAACCTTTACATCGAGAATATAAATATCTTATTTATTTGGCAATATATTCGTAATTTTAGCAGTTTAATCTCAGAAAGTTTGTTCAATAAGCAGGGAAATGTGTTTCTGAACGCGGGGTTCATCGGAAGCCGACGGCATCTTCAGTAAGCATTTACTAGCGTATAAATCCGTGAAACCTAGTTACAAAGACATGTCGGGTCTAAATAATTTAGTCAAGTGTTTGCACGAACATACCCCGGTTCTTGGAATTCGCGGATTGTAGAGTTTTACTTATGCATAAGCTGCCGTTCCAACTGCAAAAGATTGGAGGAGGCATTTCTTAGTTGTTTTGAAATTGAGCTTTTTCTTTTAAAACACTTACATTAGTTGAATAGTCGTGACCATTTCAACTAAAACTGTATGTATTAATGTCGCCACGATCAAAGTTTATGTAAAGCAACTTTGATAAGTTGCCTTAAAAATATCTAATAAATATTTTGTTATACAAATTTTTCTGTTAGAAGATAAAAAGAAAATTTTTATCTAAATTTAAGAAACACGACAAATGTCATTTATGTATAGCTTTTATACTATAATAGATTTAATTTTAAATTTAAAAATGTTTTTCATGTTTAAAACTATAATAAGACAATGGCGCGGGGCAAATGTTTCATTAAAAATTATATTTCCAATACAAATTAACTTGTAAATATATTAGACATATTATTAAATAAAACTTTTGTGGGTATTAGTTTAAAAATAAAAAAAAAGTTGGAACGCCTTTTTATTGCAATATATTTTTATTTAAAAATGAAATAAATACAAAGCTTTTAAGAATAGAAATTTTATGTTAACATACTACTATAAGAGAAAATTTTCGTGGCCAACAAAAACACCGACATTGCTTATGTAAGGTTTTTTGTTAAAAAGAAAAATTATGATATATGAGAAGAACTTTACGGCTGGTTTCAATTCTGGTTTCTATTTCATCCTGGCCTACCCCGTTAGTAGTTATTAAAGTTCCTAAATATTTAAATTGTTGAACTTGTTTAATTTCTTCCGTATCATTTACCATCACTTGAGAATTAGCATTGGTGTTTATTGCTATATATTCTGTTTTTTCTATGTTCATACTTAGGCCCCATTTTTCGTATGTTTTATAAAGTCTTCTCAGCATAAATTCTAGGTCATAAGCATCCTGTGCAATCACAACCTGGTCGTCAGCGAAGTTAAGATTGAATAAATGGGTATCGTTAACTGGCATGCCCATTCCCCTTACATCATTTTTCCATTTTTGTAGGACTACTTCTAAATATGTGTTGAAAAGCAGTGGGGATAGCGTACAGCCTTGTCTTAGACCTTTCGTTGGTATAAATGGTTCCGAAACTTCCTTTCCATTTTTTATATAAGCTTTATTATCTCTATACATCTCTTTTATGATGTACATAAGTTGTTCATTTATATTCATCGCGTATAAAGCTTCCCAAAATTTACTTCGAGGCACTGAATCGCACGCTTTTTTCAAATCGATAAATGCTAAATGAGTTTCTTCTCCCACTGCTATTCTTTTCTCTATAAGTTGTTGTAGCACAAAGATGTCAACGCATGATTTACCTCTAGTGAACCTCTGCTCGTCACTAATTTTCCCTTCCAAATTTTCCTATAGTTTGGCCATCAAAACTCTTCCAAATAATCTGCTAAAAGTGCTGTTAATGCATAAACCTCTGTAATTTCCTGGATCTTTCCGAGACCCTTTCTTATAAACAGATATAATAAAAGATTCCTTCCACTGAGTTGGTATTTCGTTTTGTTTAATACAATTTTTAAAGAATTCTACCAGACGATCGAACAGGCTGGATTTAGGAAAAATTTCAGCACAAACGACCACATCCTCACAATAAGAACATTAATAGAAAAAGCCATCGAATACAATTTACCTTTATATATGGCGCTGGTCGATTTTGAAAAACTTTGACTCGATTGAATTGTGGGCGATAGAAAAGCCCTGCAAAACAGTAGAATAGACTATAGATACACTAAAATGATCCATTCCATCTATGAAAAATCAACAATGACAGTGAGGTTACACGAAAACACTAATAAAATCCCGGTCGGTAGAGGAGTAAGGCAAGGAGACTCGATGAGTCCTAAGTTGTTTATAACAGCACTAGAAGATGTGATAAAGTCACTTAACTGGGAAAACAAAGGAGTGAATATAAATGGCTCCAATCACCTGGCCTATGCAGATGACCTAATCATCATATCAAACTTAGCAGTGGACTTACAAAACATGCTCGAAGAACTCAAGAACAAATCAGCAAAAGTTGGGCTAAAAATAAATAAACAAAAACAAAAATAATGACTAACCAACAAGACAACATAAACATAAAATTGACAACCAAACTGTAGAGACAGTACAAGAATATGTTTATTTAGGTCAATTGATAACATGCAAAAATTTAACCAAAATCTGGAAATTGATAGACGCATACGCCAAGCATGGTCAGCCTTTGGGAAACAAAATAAAATACTAAAACCAAACAATCCCCTTAAAACTGAGAAAAGCTGTGTATGACCAATGCGTACTCCCAGTACTTACTTACGCGGCACAAACATGGACATTAAACAAAACATTAATGGGAAAACTTGCCAAAGCCCAGCGAGCAATGGAAGGCAAATGCTAAATATAAAGTTGAAAGATAGAATAAGAAATGAGAGTATAAGAGAAAACAAAAGTAATAGACGTCAAGAGACATGTAGCATCATTGAAATGGAGATGGGCAGGCCACACCATGAGGCAAAAAGATGAACGATGGAACAAGGAAATACAGGAATGGAGACCATGGACGGGCAGAAGGAGGTGGGCCGCCCACAAACCAGATGGAAAGATGACATAAAATTAATAGCAGGATTAACATGGATAAAGACAGCTCAAGACAGAGACAAATGGAGATTTAAAGGGAGGCCTATGTCCAACATTGGATAGATACAGGCTGATAAAGAAGAAGAAGAAAGAAGAATATATATATATATATATATATATATATATATATATATATATATATATATATATATATATATATATATATATATATATATATATATATATATATATATATATATAGGAAACTAAAAGAAATAACCAATTTCGATTTTTACTCACAAAAAGTGACTCATTTTGTGATGAACTGCCAAATTTGTGGTGTTTCATGAATTCCGATGTGTATTGTTCTGATGTGTATTACCAGAAACTACACAACAAGCAAGCATTACTCGTCAATACTTTAGATAACATATTTCTACAGATTGGAGCACAACGACACATGTTTATCGGAAGCATGGAAGAAATAAATTCCTCGGAATAATAAAACACGTTGGGCAAAACCTATTGTTGACGAGGGTAGATATTTTTCTAAATAAAATTTATTTATTTTCTAATTTTTCCAAAATGGGGCAATAATTATAAAATACTCTAGTAGTATATGCATGTGTAAGATTCAACTGAGCCTTTATTGTTAATGAAAGTTATATCTACTCTATAAAACTACAAAAATGTAACTATGTGTGTTTGTAACTAACATTGCAACTTCTCTTACAGAGTTATGAACCGATTTTGAAGGTCAATACCTCATTTGACCCGGTTTGTTGCCAAACCTCGCATAAAAGTTTTAGATCTTCGATTCAGGTCACGGTAGACCTGTTATACGTCAAAACATAAATTATCATGAAGTAATTAGACAGTTTGCGCCATCAGCGTTCCATGCATTACGTGACTAATTCTTGCCGTTAGTAGACGCATGCGGCACAACATTCATTTATATGAAACCGAATATAGCCGAACGAATATCATCATGCTTAGATACGGTTGACAGAAGAGTTATTGGCTCATTTTTTCTTCAACTGTCGATGAAACTCTGAACTAAATATTTAGCTTGGGTTACCTTTTTACTATAATAGTTATATTATAAGACCAATTTCTTGTAAATATCCGATTCAACATTGTTTAATGCAAAAAATTGTATAAATAAAAAAAGTCAGCAACAAGTTTTGTATATGTTTATAAAATAAGTCGTAGTTATAAATGGCGGCGTCAAACATTAGAGAGCAGTATGCAAAATTGCGAAATAAACTACCCAATAAAGTACCACAAGTACTTGTCAACGAATAGGTTTTATTTTGATTGGGCGTGGTAAAGATGCGTTACAAAGATGAATGATAATTAAGAATCTTCGATATCGATATCTTTGTGAAAACAAAATAAAGGCAAGAATATTGCATGGTTTAATAAAATAGCAATAGAATCTAGTCTATTGTAATTAAAATTCTTCTTATTTTTCTTCTTTAGATCTAGTGATACGTCATTTCCAATTTAATATATTAATTTTAAGAGGTTGAGGTCTGGCTTTCTTTCCATGTTTTCTGTCGTGGAGACCATTCTTTTCGTGATCAATATGTTTTTTTAGTGCGCACGTTATACTTGGGCGGATGTAGATATTATGACTTAGATTCTACATTTATGTCCTTGTTATTGCCTATAATGCATATTAAAATTGCTGCTTTGTTAGATTGCGTCTTGACGTTGTTGACTAATCTTTTGTCACTTAAGATGTTGATGCCCAATTACTTAAAGGACATTACTTGTTTGATGATTTTGTTCTTAACAACTAATTTTCATCTAATTGATTCTTTCGAGGTTACTATGGACATTGTCTTTTCTACTGTTGTCCATATTATAGTTTCCGGCTTTTAGATGGAAGCAGATTGTCTTCACTGTTCGAATTTTAATGCAATCATCGACATAGTAAATGATCTTCAGTTTATTTCCATTCATTCTGTATCCACTACTTATGTTTTCACTTTTTTGTTATTACTAAATTAAACAAAAGCAAGCTCAGAGAATCTTCTTGGTTTATTTTAGTATACATTCTTATTTCTGTTGTAACTTTGTTGTTTGTTCTTATTTTGGTGTCCCTGTCTTTAACTATTTTAAATTGTGTATTATTGCAGTAAGCATTTTATTTTCCTCAAGTATTTCTATTCTATCACAAAGTTTGATTTTATCAAATAATTTTGTTAGATCTATAAAACGTATACAATCAAGTTTATTAAAGTCAACAGCTTTTTCTGAGAGTTGACGTATTGCAAAGATTGCACCGGTAGTAAATATTGCTGTTTCTAAAGCCTTGTTGTTCCTCACATAATTCTATTCTGTTGACTATTGTTGATTTTAATATACTGGTAAAAAGCTTAATGATTGAATTAAGAAGTTTTGATATTTTTCAGTTTTTCTGGGTTCTTTATTTAGTTTTGTATAAGTATTATTTATATAATAAATTCATTTTTTACCATACCTAAACAGTCTTGGTATGAATTTTTGCAAGAGAAATGCTATAAAAAATATTTAAAAGAGTATTCTTCTAAACTGTAATTTAAAGTCATCAACAAATATATATATTTCTATACTTAAGATTTGTATACCCTGAATAACCATTTAATAAAGCAATACTTTAGACTTTTTTGTTTTATAATGTTCACAATTATTGAGGTAAATAATGAATGAGATGATTTGGTTTTTTTAAGCAGTTGCAAGGTAATATTTAGTTGTTTTATAAAAGAAATAGTTCAAAAAACTTTTAAATTACTTAGAGCAATTAGTAAGTTTTTTTTTTTGCTTTTCGACGATGTTTAAAACCTAAACCTAGGTTCTTATTGAATTTAACACATAATCAATGGTTATTTCTGAGGTATATTGAGGTAGATCTGTTCTAAAGAGTAGTTCTATTGCATTATCCTCGCTCACAAGAATAATTGCAGATTTTCTAACAAGATACCATACATTACAGCAGCGTTCCTTCTGCTGCTGTTCTCATCTGGATTTATCCGGAGCGCTAGAAATACCTTATGCATTTAATATATACTCTAAGTAATACTTATTAAGGGTTTTATAGTATTATAAATCTAATTTTACGTCAACTCTAAAGGGGTGTTTCTTTATACTACATTAGCACATGTTTTATCTCCGTCGCTACTATATGGAATAGAATTAATTTGGTTTTAATTGCAAGTGATGCTCAAAACATTTCTCTTAGTTCAATATATCAGTCAAATTTGACAAAAACATATAGTCGTTTTCTTTTACCTTGATTTAAAGTACTAAGTCTTTTTTAAAAGAAGGAAAATGTTACATTTGCAAGAAAGCTTTCCTTGATGTTACTTAATAGGAAGTTCTCGGAACCTTTACATCGAGAATTTTTCAACATAATATATAAATATCTTATTTATTTGGCAATATATTCGTAATTTTAGCAGTTTAATCTCAGAAAGTTTGTTCAATAAGCAGGGAAATGTGTTTCTGCACGCGGGGTTCATCGGAAGCCGACGGCATCTTCAGTAAGCATTTACTAGCGTATAAATCCGTGAAACCTAGTTACAAAGACATGTCGGGTCTAAATAATTTAGTCAAGTGTTTGCACGAACATACCCCGGTTCTTGGAATTCGCGGATTGTAGAGTTTTACTTATGCATAAGCTGTCGTTCTAACTGCAGAAGATTGGAGGTGGCATTTCTTAGTTGTTTTGAAATTGAGCTTTTTCTTTTAAAATACTTACATTAGTTGAATAGTCGTGACCATTTCAACTAAAACTGTATGTATTAATGTCGCCACGATCAAAGTTTATGTAAAGCAACTTTGTTATGTTGCCTTAAAAATATCTAATAAATATTTTGTTACACAAATTTTTCTGTTAGAAGATAAAAAGAAAATTTTTACCTAAATTTAAGAAAAACGACAAATGTCATTTATGTATAGCTTTTATTCTATAATAGGTCTAATTTTAAATTTAAAAACGTTTTTCATGTTTAAAACTATAATAAGACAATGGCGCGGGGCAAATGTTTTGTTAAAAATTATATTTCTGATACAAATTAACTTGTAAATATATTATACATATTATTAAATAAAACTTTTGTGGGTATTAGTTTAAAAATAAAAAAAGTTAGAACGCCTTTTTACTGCAATATATTTTTATTTAAAAATGAAATAAATACAAAGCTTTTAAAAACAGAAATTTTATGTTAACATACTACTATAAGAGAAAGTTTTCGTGGCCAACAAAAACACCGACATTGCTTATGTAAGGTTTTTTGTTAAAAAGAAAAATTATGATATATGAGAAGAAACTTAATACTACTAGCACTACAGCCTAGGCTTATTGTACAACACATTTTTTACCTAAGCAGGTTCTTAGTCTGTATCAATCTGAGTATCCTTTTCGTCATGTATTTTTTTTTAATTAAAACCTATCAGAGCTAACTAGTCCCAGAGAGAAATATTAATAACAAGCAAAAGTTTTGTAATCAAATATAATGTCTGAGATTGTTTTACTTTCTTCATTATAAAGTTTACCAATTGGTGTTCTATGTAAATGTCTATTGTGTGCATTTGCTCGCGTAAAGTGTAATAGGAGTAAATGAACTCAGTCACTAGCCCACCTTGTTGTCTGTTTTATCTCAGTATACTGTCTTTTATTTTTTTTAGGTGTAGTTCTAAGCATCGCTGCAATGTGCTTTAGTCCTTTCATCAGATCTAGTGGTTTTGGTGAGTTTTAAATATCCAATCATTTAGCCAAGTGCCAACTGCGCTTTCTATTACTCCAAACATTAGTTCAGATTTAGTAAAAGTGGTTTCTGATTCCTTATCTAATGCTTTTCTCAGAAGTCTATTTATTTTTTTTTTATTTTTTAATCTCTAGCACGCGCATGAGAGTCATTCTTTAGTTTGCAATTGTTATAAGATTTTGAAAACAAATTTCCCAAACTAGTTCAGAATAGATTTGGTAACTAGCTAAAACAAGGATGTATTCTATTTTTCCACACGGGAGTGTCTATGTACAATTTTTCAGACCATTTAAACTATAATTTAAAAAATTATAGTCTTGCTCCATTCATACATTATTGTTGCTTGTTCCCACTAATATGTTTACGACAATTTATGTTAATCTAGCAAGAAAAGTTTAAATTCCATTAATTTTTAGAAAACTACCTTTGTCTCTGCTTTGACTAAAATATCTAAAAGACACAAGCAGTGTAGAACTTTTATGGCTGCACCTCAAGTGTTTTTCATTGCACCTATAAAACATAGATAAATAAATCTTAGTCGGCTTTAAAATATAAAAGATAACATTATCAAAGTTTCTATTTTATATTAACTTACTCCCGACAGTTACAAAGCCAGGTATTTTTTTCTGAATAGCTAAGGTTTTTGAATCGCTTCTATATAGATGCTCTTGATAACCAAAGTTTACATAAGACAGTAGTGGTGGTCTTGTTATGCAAAAAAATTTACTTGAACAATTTTCAGTATCCTCTAGTTTCTTCAATTTCTTTGAGGTCTTAAAGGTTGTTTGAGTGAAACCTATCCTTCAAGGATAATTACTTCCGCAATTGGCGTCTGGAACAATAAAAGTAATAGATGCTAAATTAATTTGTCTACTCAATAGTCTCCGTTGAGCCACAAAAAATTGATAACAAAAACCATCGAACATACAAAAAACTGCTGCAGATTGAATCCAAGATGAGTAAGGTGTTAAATATCCAATATATATTAACTCAAAAAAAATACTTAGCTTTAGGGGATGCTTTCTAGAATCAAAAAACTATCAAGACAGATGATTCCTTAATTTCAATTTACTATAGCACTCAAAAACAAATACTTTACAACTATATATATATATATATATATATCCGGTTTATACCGCCCTGTGCGGCTTTCCGCCACATGTCTCGGTTTTGAGCATCTTCCTCTTGTACTTGATACTTCCTGGAGGAGTCCATTTGAAGATTCGTTTCGGCCATCGTTGGTCATCCATCCTCATCAAGTGTCCAAACCATTTTAGTCCTCTCCTTTCAATTCTGTCCGTTATTGTGTCTGTGACCCTCATTCTATGTCGTATTTCATCATTTGTAAGAAGTTTCCTTCTGGATACCAGCGCGCTTCTTCTAAGGTAGTCAATCTCTACGGCCTGTAGTTTTCTTTTATATTGATTGTTAATTATCCACGTTTCATAACCATAGCACAACACTGATTCTACTAATGATTTACCTATATGTATTTTAACTTTCCTCGAAATATGCTTATCCCACCATATCGAATTTAAGCTTCCTAGTACTTTACGGCTGGTTTCAATTCTGGTTTTTATTTCATCCTGGCCTGCCCCGTTAGTAGTTATTAAAGTTCCTAAATATTTAAATTGTTGAACTTGTTTAATTTCTTCCGTATCATTTACCATCACTTGAGAATTAGCATTGGTGTTTATTGCTATATATTCTGTTTTTTCTATGTTGATACTTAGGCCTCATTTTTCGTATGTTTTATAAAGTCTTCTCAGCATAAATTCTAGGTCATAAGCATCCTGTGCAATCACAACCTGGTCGTCAGCGAAGTTAAGATTGAATAAATGGGTATCGTTAACTGGTATGCCCATTCCCCTTACATCATTTTTCCATTTTTGTAGAACTACTTCTAAATATGTGTTGAAAAGCAGTGGGGATAGCGTACAGCCTTGTCTTAGACCTTTCGTTGGTATAAATGGTTCCGAAACTTCCTTTCCATTTTTTATATAAGCTTTATTATCTCTATACATCTCTTTTATGATGTATATAAGTTGTTCATTTATATTCATAGCGTATAAGGCTTCCCAAAATTTACTTCGAGGTACTGAATCGTACGCTTTTTTCAAATCGATAAATGCTAAATGAGTCTTCTCCCACTGCTATTCTTTTCTCTATAAGTTGATGTAGCACGAAGATGTCAACGCATGATTTGCCTCTAGTGAACCTCTGCTCGTCACTAATTTTCCCTTCCAAATTTTCCTATAGTTTGGCCATCAAAACTCTTCCAAATAATCTGCTAAAAGTGCTGTTAATGCTTAAACCTCTGTAATTTCCTGGATCTTTCCGAGCCCCTTACTTATAAACAGATATAATAAAAGATTCCTTCCACTAGGTTGGTATTTCGTTTTGTTTAATACAATTTTTAAAGAGACTTGTTAATCTAGTTATTACATTATTTCCTCCATATTTAAGTAGTTCTGCCGGGATTTCACCAGGACCAGGCGCTCTTCCATTTTTCATTTTCTTCAGCGCTACTTGGATGTCGTTTTCAGTTATTATAATGTCTGATTTAATATTCCTTAAAATGTTACTTTCGTTTAGGTATTCAGCCCTGTCTTCCTTTAATAATTTATTATAATGTGTCATCCAAATAGGTGTATTAATATATATTTGATTTATATTACTATTGTTTGACTTTAGCGTTTTTAAGCATCGCCATACTTCTGTAGATTGCGCTCCCCCTAACATGCTATCGATTTCTATGCATTTGTGTTCCCATGTAGCATTTTTATATTAGGAAATTTCTCTCTTTGTTATTCTGTTTAGATGTTTATATTCTTGCAATGCTTCGGCAGTCTTTAAGGCTAACCATTTATGGTATGCGTTGTTTTTCATTTGAATATAGTTAACTATTTCTTCATTCCACCAGAGAGGTTTTCTTCTTCTTTCCTTTTCTATTCTTCCCAAACCTTCAGTTGCAGATTGGTGAATTAATTCTGTCAGTTTAGTGTGTCACTTTCTATGTCATTACTCACCATATTTGCTTGTAATTTCAGTTTTAATCTGTTGCTGTATAGTTGACTAATACTGTTTTGCTTAAGTAAGTGAAGCTTATATTTGAGATAGGACTGTGTAGTTACACTTGTTGATGATGGTACTTGTACTTCTAATTGAATTGGAGGTATTATAATTTTTGCTGTAAGTAGATAATGTTTTGAGCCACAATTGGCTCCTCTTTTTACTCGTACGTCTTGTATTTTGATGTTTGGTTGTTGTCTTGTAATGATGTAGTCTAAAATAGATTTCTGATTTAAGGAAGGTCTCTCCCATGTATACTTATGTTCGTCTTTATGATCGAAAAATGTGCTACAAAATTTTAAGATTATATTGTTTACAGATATTTATTATTCTCCCTCCGTTCTCATTCTCTTTTGGTTCACCAAATTGGCCTATTACATCGTCATGTTTTCGTATTCCCACTCTTGCATTCATATCCCCTGCTACTATCACTTGTTGTTTATTTTTAATTTTGTCCAGTTGTTCTGTTGTCGTTTTATAAAATTCTTCCTTCAGGTTGGCTGATGCGTCCTCTGTTGGAGCATAGAGTGCTAATATTATCAGTTTTCTGCTGTTGATTTTTAAAGTTATTTTAATACGTCTTCCTGATATTGCTTCAACATCCATAATTTTTTTACTGTGCTTTTTCTTTATTATTATGGCTACTCCTGCTCTAGCGCGTTCTGATTTAGATACACCTGACCAGTATAATTCATAGTTGTTGAAAATTTTCTTACCTTGGCCTTTTCGCTTGGTTTCTGTTAGGCAAACGATATCTATATTCAGTTTATCTAGTTCACCGCATATTTCTTGTTCTTTGTTTGCAATGCTTTGTATATTCCATGTACCCACTTTTCATGTCTATTTTCTTTGCGTGCGTCGTCTTATGTTTGATCCATCCTGTTTCCGAGGCTATGTGTTTGGTCTTTTAGCATTCTATAGTTTTTACAACAAACGAGGAGCTAGCCCGCTGTAAACCCCCAACCTGGAGGACCAGAGTTTTCTGTCAGGGTTTATTCCCTTAGCCGATAGGTTCCAGTTTTAAGGCGCTGGAAATTCGCCTTTCACCCTTTCTCGTTAGCTGCAGTCTATTACGACTACAGTCAGGAGACACGGGGAGAACGTGAGAACAGGATTTGCTGGCAGAGCTGCTAAGAAGTAGTGCAAAGGCATTTCTCAATATTTTTTGGAGAATACTTCACCGGCATCAGTATCTCCATTGAGACCATACCAGCCATTGTCCCCCTACTTTACTTTACAACATAACAATACTATTTGTCATTCCACTTAAACTTTATTTAATCTTAGAACAAATTAAGGTATTTTAATTGTCAGAGCTCTTACCATTCTATAATAATATATCTTAAGACCAACCCTTTAGTTTGATTAAAACACTTTAATTGGAATACCAACAGTGTTGAAATGCAAATAAATTTACAAATTTGTCATACGACATGGCCATAGCTCTAGACATTGCCTGTATATCTAAAATGCATTTAACCCAGTTGCATAAACTAGAGCTTGATGATTATCAAATTTGCGGTACAGGCAGATTTACATCCGAAGGTGCATTCATCAATTTAAAGTACAATATAATATAATTTGTCAAAAATGTTAAAAAATTAGTGTTACTTATTGGTCGTGAGGCACTTCAAAACAAAATCAAAATAAGCGATAGTACTATAGTAAACTTAATATACGTTTATAGGCAACAGTCTTTAACAACTTATAGAAGACCTAAATTCTAAAATTCATTATACTACTGTAGAGTATTAACTTTACTAAAAACAAAATTTACAATCTGTTATCTAACTCCTACTTCCATATATAAACTCTTGACGAGTCAACATACCATCCCTATAGAAGCGACCACAAACCAAATAAACTGAACATAAGAACTTCAAAAAACAAATCTTTTAAGACTATTTTAATATTAGCAAAACAAATTTTAAAATTTAGATCAATTAAACGAATTACCTAAAACAACCAAAATATACTCGGTCAAACAACATTCACTCCCAACTATTTATTGAATTTAATTAAGCAAAAAATACGCTGCAGAAAGTATAGCAGCAAACTAGAAAATTTATAAAAAAAAATCATAATAACTAATCTACCACATTATAGCAAAAAAACTTCATGTTTTTGAATAGATTTTGTCAAATACATAGCAGCAATCTCAGACCAGACGAGTCTATAAAATACAATCGTCTTTAAAATTCAGGAACATCAAAAATTCGCCTAGATTTACACATTTTTCACAACGTCGTCGCCATTACTCTATGGCTGCCGAGAACATTTCTGTAGGGGTGTCCATTGGAAAATGAGAAACCACGAAGAGTATCCTTCATGGTCGGAAATTCATAACTAATTTACGTGTCAACATGTCCTGAGAGATCGTCATCGGCGCACAGTGGGCCGCATCGTATAAGTAGGAGGAAAAAAGTCCTAAATTGAAGGTAAAAAATATAAATATTGGTGAATATTTTATGTATTATACATCCCACTGAGATACGAAGTGACCTCCGGTATTAGTTTATTCAACAATGAAACACATGATTGAAGCACTTGTCGCGTCGGCGTCGGATGATTGTCACGACAGTCAATCGCTTGTTGCGAAATACAACGAGAAAGCTACCTTTGCATTTATTGATCTCGAGAAAGCTTTCGATAGAACGCCTAGAGAGAGAGTGTGGAAAAGTTTAAGCAACAGAGGAGTAAGCTCAAAAGTAGCGAGGGTAATTAAAAGTTTGTACCAAAAAAAAGGAATTACGTGATAAATAATAACAGAATATCAGAAGAGTTTAACATAAATGAAGGTCTAAGACAAGGAGGGGTAATGAGCCCGGTACTATTCACCATCTTTATACACGAAATAATACGAACATGCCACCAGAAAATCAAAGGGTTAAATGTAGGATACAGAAAATTACAACCCACATTCATACAAGATTGTGCATTTGCAGGTGATATTATAATAATAGCAAGAAGAGAAGAAGAACTACAGCGAAACCTACTGATATGGAACGAAGAATTAACAGATAACGGAATGAAGTTGAATATCAGTAAAACAAAAGTAATGACCATTGGGGAAGATCACCAGAAGATAAATATACAGATAAATGGAGAGGAGATCGAACAGATAAAAAATTTTGAGTATCTAGGGGTTACTATCGATGATAGTGGAAGACAAGAAATAGACATAACTGAACGGATAGAGAAATGTAACAAATTATATTATGCAATGAATGTAAATTTTATAAATAAACGAGAGGTGTCACAAAAAACCAAACTTACAGTGTACAAAACAATCTTTAGACCCATCATGACCTATGGATGCGAATCGTGGGTACTGACACAAAAAATGAAATCAAGATTGGAAGCCACATAAACAATGTCATAGGAAAAATACTAACAACGAAAGGAAAAACAATGGTGGAGGCAAAGGCAATAACAAGTAACAGAAAAGAATGGTATAAATTTGTACATAACTAAATAAGTTAATTAAGTTAAGAAAGTAGGTATATAGGTATTATAACACATAATGTATTTATTTTAGTTTATTTTATAAACCAACACCAATTTGGTAAATGGCTTTTGATTATATATATATATATATATATATATATATATATATATATATATATATATATATATATATATATTTCTTTCAGTTATACATTTGCATTTATTTTTTTAAATTTAGATACTCCCTCTTTTACTCGTTCCACCTATTACACTTTGTTTGTAACACCACTTAATATCATCATGTAGCCTTTCTCCAGTTATATGGTCCTACTTCTAATATTCTTAGTTTCTGTAAGTGCTAGAATATTTGCATCTCTTTCTTCAAATTTATGAACTATCCTTTTTCCCATTTAATCTTGTAACATTCCATATTGTCAAATTTTTCTTTGTAGATTTGCTTCATGCTGTGTTATTATCATGTTTTCTTTCTCCTTGGTCGCTATTAATATATTTTTGAATTATTGTCTTCTGCTTTCTTTGATACTATTAACTTTCCTTCATCCCTCCCCATTTCCAATTTTGATCATTAACAAACACTTCTCGGAACTCTATTTTTATCCTATCCCTCCTGCTTCTCTTTTTGGACAGCCCTCCCTAATTTTTTCCTCTTTCTTTTGCTAATATATTATCATTAATGTATACCCATCTTCTCAATTTATTTTAATTTTTTTACTTTTATTGTTTCGCTTGTGTTTTAGAGTTTCACAAGGTACGTTACCCTACATAGTTAAACAGTTTATTTAAATTTCTATTTACATTTGCTTTTCTGAAGTTGACTATTTTAGGACTAATTGCATAAAGCCTGGTTACCAACGAGTCGGAGTTAAACCAAGTTTAAGTAGTAGTTTAACTACTAACAAACTCAGATGAACTGGAACCTAGGATTTTGACAGTTTAACTCCGGTTAAAACTTAGATGCGGCACCATAACTTATAAATTAGATAAAATAATAATGCATTCATTACATTAAAAAAATGCTCTTACTAATTTACTTCTGGAATATGAATTACTTTAAAATAAAGAATTATTTTTTAATGGTTTATAATAGTTTATGTTTCGTCTGTTGTTAGTAATCAAGTACTAAATAATTTTTTAAATATGTTAAAATGAACTCAATATTCTGAAATTTTTTTGTGTTGCATATTTTTACTTAAAAAAATCATTTCTTTTTTAATTATACAGTAAATAACATTTTTATTGCTTTTTTAAATTTAATTCAAACAAACCGCAATATTATTTCTCAAGATAATTAATTTCTTGGTCAATTACAAATTACTAATTAAGTATATAATTTTATTTTTGCCAAATAAGCCTAGTTCTTCAAAAAATTTTACGCTGATTTCAAAATCGAAATCAAAGTTTCTATCTGAATAGCTTTGAGATATTTGACTTCAATTTCGGGAAAATTTTCGACATTACGATTTTAAATGTGATTCTTATAGGAAATTTTAAGCTGAATTCGAAAATGAAGAAAAATTCTGTCAAATAATTTTCCAGATATTCGATTTCGAAAGGTTTTTAAGTTCGTTCTGGGGTTGCTTACAGAGCAATCTCTGCCGGCCCCATGTTTTTTTCTTTTTTATCCCACACAATCTAGCATTTATTGCCTTTAGTTGCTCTTTTAACTAATTTTCTTATCTCGTTACTATATTATTCTTCTTCTGTTCTCAGCTATTCTACTTCATCTGTTAGCCCTTGCTAAACTTTCAGAATTTATTCTAGCTTCTCAGTCGCAGTTTTAATTTTAGTCTCCTCTTCATCTTCATCATTTCAAATTATTTTTATTTTTCCTTTTCCTATTGAACCAAATTTAGATTCCTTTTAAAATTTCTAACTGACTACGGCTCTGTTCATTATTATTTATTTCCAGCAGACTTCAAGAAATGTCTTTATCTTAACTTTAGTTTTACTTTACATGTGTATTTTTCACATTTTGCTATTAATAAGACGGGAATATAATCGTATCGAACAAGCTTCTCTTTTACTGACCACTAAACTTATAATAACTACTATAAGTTCTCACTTAATTACAATAAACTTCATCGCATATATGTAAATTGTTATTTTCCCGATATAGATATAAAAGGCAATCGCCCAGGAGATTTTTACAAAGACTTAGTAATTGATTAAATTGCTCCGAGGAAAATCGCCTTAAATTGAATTAGGATTGGAGGAGACGTGGCTGTTCACCGATTTATAGAATTACGGTTACCCCCAGAAACAATATAACCTCAAGGCTTGAGAAACTCTGAATTAACCCACAGCTATCCGATTATTGCATTCTGAATATAGTTAATGTATCGTTTTTAAACACATATTTACCTATTGCAGTTATTCATTGATATAATTGGTAGTAACATCGCGTACGTAGTTATACGTAAATCAACTTAAGATCAGATAACATTACCCATCGACAATTAACAACAATTATTTATTCAAATTGTTAATAGAATGATAAACTAATGAAGAGAATTACCGTTTCAAATTCAAATAATACGACACTTAAATTGTGAACATATTATAAAATAAAATTACATAATAATAAGGTTTCGTTTCAGTTAACCAACAAATTGATAAAAAATAAGATAAAATATTATAAAAACAGATAAAAATAAAAAATATTTATTAGTTAAATAGAAATTTTAATTTTCTATATGTGTAGGAAATTATAAAATTTTCTCTACAATAAAATATTAACAGTTACCAATAAGGAAATTCGGCTTAGAATGATTTACCGACGAGTTTATTTCTGTGATGTAAAAATAGATGGTGCTATTTTAAGTTTCTAACCACTAAATCCCAAGAACGTAAAACGGCTACATAAAATCTACATAAAATTTGATTAATGAGTCTACCTAATGCCTGTGTCAACTCCTTTGGTTAATTTAAGGGGAATTTTCACTTAAACCCGATAATTTATTATTGTTACAAGATCAACATTTCCTGTTTAAATTAATGGTAGACTCGAACTCATAATAAATTAATTTTTAGCAACGCTAAGACAGCTCTAAAAAGGTATATAAGCTAAACTGACAGGCAGAGTTAACATAATCAACAAATTTGTAATTGTATTAGTTAATCCTTAATTGGATTTTTAAGAAGAGTTACTAAGCGATGTTTTTAGTGCTGACAGTTGGGGTTAACAAACTTTATTGTATTACGATTGTTTTTTTAAATAATTTACATTATTTTTGCTATCTACAATAATGTCAATTAAACATGCTTACCGCTTAAAACTTAATTATTATGTTACATTTTTCAAATTTTTAGAACATTCAAATAAATTCTAAATTATAGCAGCAAAAAATTGAAAAAACTACTGGGGCCATTTTTGAGAGCTAATATTTAAACAAAAACGTACCATAACTAACGTATTGTTTTTTGTTCGTTTAATAATAAAACATTGTTATGTACTTTCTTTTAAACAATAAGTGTACGGAAAATTCCTAGCTTTCTTTGATACTATTAACTTTCGTTCATCCCTCCCCATTTTCAATTTTGATAATTAACAAACACTTCTCGGAACACTATTTTTATCCTATCCCTCCTGCTTCTCTTTTTGGACAGCCCTCCCTAATTTTTTCCTCTTTCTTTTGCTAACATATTATCATTAGTGTATACCCATCTTCTCAATTTATTTTAATTTTTTAACTTTTATTGTTTCCCTTGTGTTTTAGAGTTTCACAAGGTACGTTACCCTACATAGTTAAACAATTTATTTAAATTTCTATTTATATTTGCTTTTTTAGGACTAGTTGCATAAAACAAAATCAACGAGTCGGAATTAAACCAATTTTAAGTAGTAGTTTAACCATAAATAAACTCAGATCAACTCGAACCTAGGATTTTGACAGTTTAACTCCGGTTAAAACTTTGCTGCGGCATCATAACTTATAAATTAGATAAAATAATAATGCATTCATTACATTTAAAAAAATGCTCTTACTAATTTACTTCTGGAATATGAATTACTTTAAATAAAGAATTATTTTTTAATGGTTTATAATAGTTTATCTTTCGTCTGTTGTTAGCTATCAAGTACTAAATAATTTTTTAAAAATGTTAAAATGAACTCAATATTCTGAAATTTTTTTGTTTTGCATATTTTTACTTAAAAAATAATTTCTTTTTTAATTATATAGTAAATAACATTTTTATTGCTTTTTTTAATTTAATTCAAACAAACCACAATATTATTTCTCAAGATTATTAATTTCTTGGTCAATTACAAATTGCTAATTAAGTATATAATTTTATTTGTTGCCAAATAAGCCTAGTTCTTCAAATAAATTTTACGCTGATTTCAAAATCGAAATCAAAAAGTTTCTATCTCGAATAGCTTTCGAGATATTTGACTTCGAATTTCGGGAAAATTTTCGACATTACGATTTTAAATGTGATTCTTATAGGAAATTTTAAGCTGAATTCGAAAATGAAGAAAAAATTCTGTCAAATAATTTTCCAGATATTCGATTTCGAAAGGTTTTTTTAAGTTCGTTCTGGGGTTGCTTACAGAGCAATCTCTTCGCCGGCCCCATGTTTTTTTTTCTTTTTTATCCCACATAATCTAGCATTTATTGCCTTTAGTTGCTCTTTTAACTAATTTTCTTATCTCGTTACTATATTATTCTTCTTCTGTTCTCAGTTATTCTACTTCATCTGTTAGCCCTTGCTAAGCTTTCAGAATTTATTCTAGCTTCTCACTCGCAGTTTTAATTTTAGTCCCCTCTTCATCTTCATCATTTCAAATTATTTTTATTTTTCCTTTTCCTGTTGGACCAAATTTAGATTTCTTTTAAAATTTCTAACTGACTACGGCTCTGTTCATTATTATTTATTTCCAGCAGACGTCAAGAAATGTCTTTATCTTAATTTTAGTTTTACTTTAAATGTGTATTTTTCACATTTTGCTATTAATAAGACGGGAATATAATCGTATCGAACAAGCTTCTCTTTTGCTGACCACTAAACTTATAATAACTACTATAAGTTCTCACTTAATTACCATAAACTTCATTGCATATATGTAAATTGTTATTTTCCCAATATGGATATAAAAGGCAATCGCCCAGGAGATTTTTACAAAGACTTAGTAATTGATTAAATTGCTCCGGGAAAATCGCCTTAAATTGAATTAGGATTGGAGGAGACGTGGCTGTTCACCGATTTATAGAATTACGGTTACCCCCAGAAACAATATAACCTCAAGGCTTGAGAAACTCTGAATTAACCCATAGCTATCCGATTATTGCATTTTGAATATAGTTAATGTATCGTTTTTAAACACATATTTACCTATTGTAGTTATTCATTGATATAATTGGTAGTAACATCGTATTTACGTATATGTGCCTCTTGAAGCAGATACAGTATCGCGTACGTAGTTATACGTAAATCAACTTAAGATCAGATAATATTACCCATCGACAATTAACAACAATTATTTATTCAAATTGTTAATAGAATGATAAACTAATGAAGAGAATTACCGTTTCAAATTCAAATAACACGACACTTAAATTGTGAACATATTACAAAATAAAATTACATAATAATAAGGTTTCATTTCAATTAATCAACAAATTGATAAAAAATAAGATAAAATATTATAAAAACAGATAAAAATAAAAAATATTTATTAGTTAAATAGAAATATTAATTTTCTATATGTGTAGGAAATTATAAAATTTTCTCTACAATAAAATATTAACAGTTACCAATAAGGAAATTCGGCTTAGAATGATTTACCGACGAGTTTATTTCTGTGATGTAAAAATAGATGGTGCTATTTTAAGTTTCTAACCACTAAATCCCAAGAACGTAAAACGGCTACATAAAATCTACATAAAATTTGATTAATGAGTCTACCTAATGCCTGTGTCAACTCCTTTGGTTAATTTAAGAATTTTCACTTAAACCCGATAATTTATTATTGTTACAAGATCAACATTTCCTGTTTAAATTAATGGTAGACTCGAACTCATAATAAATTAATTTTAGCAACGCTAAGACAGCTCTAAAAGGTATATAAGCTAAACTGACAGGCAGAGTTAACATAATCAACAAATTTGTAATTGTATTAGTTAATCCTTAATTGGATTTTTAAGAAGAGTTACTAAGCGATGTTTTAGTGCCGACAGGTGGGTTAACAAACTTTATTGTATTACGATTGTTTTTTTAAATAATTTACATTATTTTTGCTATCTACAATAATGTCAATTAAACATGCTTACCGCTTAAAACTTAATTATTATGTTACATTTTTCAAATTTTTAGAACATTCAAATAAATTCTAAATTATAGCAGCAAAAAATTGAAAAAACTACTGGGGCCATTTTTGAGAGCTAATATTTAAACAAAAACGTTCCATAACTAACGTATTGTTTTTTGTTCGTTTAATAATAAAACATTGTTATGTACTATCTTTTAAACAAAAAGTGTACGGAAAATTCCTAGCATTATGTTTGCCATGTTACTCAAGTAAATATTTTCTTGTGCCAATTTATTAGTTAGTTTTATGATTCGCCTAACAATAAATAAAGTTAATTATTAAATGTTGTAAGCGTTACATGCAGAGTTATTATAATTAACATGTTCAAAATTCACTTTACACCAATTGGTAGAAGGGCTCTTGATTAAATAAAATGTTTAAAATTAAAAAAATTATTCAAATATTCTGTCAAACGTTTGATGATTATTCTATAAATCTGGACCATACAATTCTTCTTGGTCATGCTACTAAATTTTCTAACTCTTGTTTGGTCTCCCTGTGCTTTATGTTCCTTTTGATCTATATCGGCAGTAGATCTGAAATAATTACATATCTCCCATTCGTTCTAGATGGTCTTCTTCATTGTTACCTGTGCCCTTTCATTTCGATTATAATATTGAATAAGTTGAGTTTTTTTTTAATATCTTGATATCTCTTCTACTCTACTCAACGGCTGATTGTAAAGGGGGTATCAAAAATTGGTCATTTATTGTGAAAGAACGAAACCGTATGTTTTATTCAAAGTATTGTCCGTCGCTAGTCACTACTTTTTCTCATCTTTCAGACAACATATGGATACTGCTTCATCTTTTGAGGCTATCGTCGAATCGACCCAATTTTTGGTATCTTCATATGATGTGAAGTGCTGCTCAGACAGGCCATGTGCCATCGATCGGAACAAGTGATAATCAGAAGGGACAATGTCTGATGAATACGGCCGGTGGAGTAGGACTTCCCAATTGAGTGTTTCCAAGTAGGTTTTGACCGGCGCCGCAACATGTAGACGAGCATTATTATGCAGGAGAATTATTTTGTCGTGTCTGGAGTAATAGTGGGCGCGTTTTTTACATCGTTTAAAATCGTTGGGAATTATTCAAAAGCAAGGAAATTGGGTTCCATATGAACTGAAGCCGAGAAACGTTAAACATCGATTTTGCAAATGTGAAATGCTGCTTGCCAAGCATAAGCGAAAGGGTTTTTTGCATCGTTTGGTGACTGGCGATAAAAAATGGATCCACTACGATAACCCAAAAAAGAGGAAATCATGGGGACCATGTGGCTATGCTTCAACATCGATAGCCAAGCCGAATATTCATAAAAGAACTCATGTCGTGTATTTGCTGGGATCAGCATGGTGTCGTGTGTTATGAGTTGCTCAAATCGAACGAACTCATTACTGGGGCTCTCTACCGAACATAATAGATGAGATTAAGCCAAGCACTCAAGAAAAAAAGCAAAATTATTCTTCTGCATGACAATGCTCGTCTACATGTTACGGCGCCAATCAAAACCTAGTTGGAATACTCAATCGGAAAGTCATACCCCACCCGCCGTATTCACCAGACATTTTCCCTTCCACATATCAATTGTTCCGATTGATGGTACAAGGCCTGTCTGAGCAGCACTTCACATCATATGAAGATACCAAAAATTAGGTCTATTTGTGGATTGCCCCAAAAGATGAAGCGTTCTTCCGACGCGATATCCGTATGTTGCCAAAAAGATGGGAAAAAGTAGTGACTAGCGATGGAAAATATTTTGAATAAAACATAAGGTTCCAGTCTTTCACAATAAATGCCCAATTTTTGATAAAAAACGGCGGAAGCTTATTCGTACTCCCTATAAAATTTAACTTTTTTCATATTCGAAGAGCTTTGAACCTTTAGCCGTTGTTTTAAAAGTAATAATAAATACAATTAAATTGATATAAATAACCAAAAAACTTGCGCTAAGTACAAAAAAAAATAAGTGCCTTTAAAAGGACTTGGAGTCCGTTATTGGACATTTTAAGAGTTTGAGTAAAATTTTTTAAAATGTCATAATTTTAAAGGCCATGTTTTGCCGTTTATCGTCGTCATTCTCTATTCTCAATATAAAGGTTTTTTTGTTGTGCTTGCCGATTCAATATCTTCACCATTTGAGTTGCTCTGTTGCATTATATGTTGTTGCTTTCTGTTTTATTCTGTAGGATTTACTTTAGTTTTTGACTATTATTATTCTTCTGACCAAAATTTATTGATATTTTTTGGGCACTTTCTCTGGAATTCTATTAGTTAGATTTGGTAAAGCGTTATTATGAAATCTAACAGCTCTACCGTCGATCCGTCTTGTAAGATTTCTTACTTTAGCACCCAAAAAGCTTTTGTGTTGTTAATCGGTGTGGCCATTTTCATTTGCTAAAGCGCTCTCTTTCTCTCTCTCTCTCTCTCTCTCTCTCTCTCTCCCTCCCCCCTCTCTTTGTTCAGATTTTTAGCTGATTTGCGCAGCTCTCCATTTCTTCCTATCCATACATTTATTTTTCATAGATTTATACGTGACACATCCTGTTTAGTATATTCTATCCGTGGTCTGCTACGAGCATTCTTTTCTTTCATGCGCCCTTTAATAATTGTGGTTAATAATCCTCCTATCCTTGTGTGTCCCATTAGTGTGCTTTTTCGTTTTTATGTTCTTCCGCAAACATTTCTCTTGTCTGATTCTTCCCAGTACTTCCTCGTTTATTCTATCGAGGTAGCTGATTTTAAAGCTCTTCTATAACACCACTGTTCGCACGCTTCTAGTTTTGTTTGTATGCCAATCGGATAGTACACGTTTCGGCCTCATACAATAGTACGCTCCAAACATGTGTTTTTATAAAATTTATACCAGTCGAAATTGAGATTGCGCTTGTTATTAGTAAGCTTTTCTTTTGGTAGAAAGTTCTTTTCGCTAGGACAATTCTAGTTCTAATTTTCCTTTTGCATCTTCTATTTCTTGTTATCGTACTGCGAAGGTAGGGAAATTTATTAGCCTGTTGTTGTCGTGTCCCATTTAGGTTAATGTTTATAACCCCTAAATCGTGTGTACCACATATCTTTACTTTAGTTTTCTTTCTGTGTAGTTTTATCTTGTAATTTGTATTTAGTATAACTTTGAGTATTCAAGCTGTAGTTTAAATTTCTCTTTGTTTTTAGCTAATAACGCTATGTCATCAGGGTACCGTATCATTTATATTCCCTCACAATGTATTTTTATACTCTCGTTAGTCTGCTATTATAAATATATAAATATATATTCAAAGCGCACATTATTAATATATCAAAAGATAATTATTCGATATAGAAATCAGCAAAAAATTAAGACGCTAACAAATAACATCCCACCACTAAGGAGGCATGATGGAAGCTGAGCAAGAGCAATCTAAGATAAACCGATATATTTGCATAGCACCTTTGGTGCTCCACGACTTAACCCAAACGCGATTGTCAACAACGAATTAATTATTCATAACTTTCTAGATGCACCATGTCCAATGACCCTTCCAATAAATACATTTTTACCTACAAAAGTTAAAAACCTAAACGACAAATGTAATATGCACAAAGCTCTTGGTTATGATCTCATAATAGGCCAGGTTTTCAAATAATTATGGGTGAAAACTAATAGTGTTCTAACATTTTTAATAGCATGATAAGATTGTCCTACTTTGTCATAACTTAAAAATTTGTACAAATAATTTTCGTTTCCAACTTGGAAAACCAACTTATGCTCCCTCCTTCTATAGAATAATAAGTTTGATTACCCAGTTATTAAAAATCTTTGAAAGACTATTTTTGAAAACCGACATCAACTTAGACAAGATATTACAAACACACCAATTCGGCTTCCGTGAGAAACATTCGACAATTTACCAGTGCCATAGTATTGTAAATAAGTGTAGATAAAAATAATTCCTGCACATAAGCATTCTTAGACATATAACACGCCTTCACCAGAGTCTGGCATAAGAGTTTACTTTATAAACTGAAACAACTCCTCACTCCATATTACTACAATATTTTAAAATCATACCTTACCGAACATTTACCAAGCTAAATTCATTTTATTAAACCATCTTCAACCCAGTTGAATAGTGAAATACATGGCGAATAAAAGTGAACACAACAAAATCAGCACAAATAACTTTCAAAACAAGACACGATGACCAACGTTAGAATAAACAACATTGCATTACTAGTCAACTCTGAAGTAAAATACTTGGGACTAACATTAGATTATTAATTAACTTAGAAGTCGTACATAACGTTCAAAAAGACCCAGATTAATAACAAAATACAACAGATAGCTGCTCAATAGTAAATCTAAACTTAAGGCCAAAAGTAAAATTATTTTATATAACTATATCATCAAGCGCACACGGACCTATCGGATTTAACTGTGGGCCTGCGCTAAACCTTTCCATATCAAAATAATTCTGCTGATACAATTAAAAATATTACGTATAATCCTCAATGCACCATGGTACATAAGCAACAAAACCATACAGTATAAGAAGTAATCGGCAGATCAACTACTTTCACCATCTCCCTGAACATATAAATGCAAAAGATAACTCCAATTTTGCTTAGAGCACCCAGAAGGCTATAGAGAAAACGACCAACGGATCTGAAACAACAATAGTCATAAATCTAATTAGTCTAATTAGTCTAATTAATAAACCACTTCTCCCCTTATGTAATTATAAATTAATATTAATTAATATAAAACTTATTTCTCCTAGAGAGCAGATTGTAAATATCAAATCAGTAAAAAATGCATGTCCATATATTACTATTAAGTTTTCTTCTTTTTTTTAATTTGAAACCTATCGCGTATAATTCTTTTGTCGGTTAATTTATATGTTTTCGTCTTCTCTGTCTATGTTTCATTTGTTATTATTATTTCGATACCAGCCGTGGCTCTTGTTTGCTGTCTTACTCCCCTATAATTTAGTGTAAATTATCTAAAATTTTGTGACTAATTTTTTTTATTGGGGCTAAGTCTACTTTTCTTTTCTATATATATTTTTTGTAATAATCCACTCACGTTCCAAGCGTCTACTTCGTTTACTCCATATCTTTTTTCTTGTTTTGCTTGCGGATGTTACCTAAAAGTTTTGGCCTATCAGAGATTTATATTGTGTATCCGTTATTCTTTACTTGGAATGTTATATAACATATGGTTAATTAAAACAAATAATATTGAACTTCATTTTATGTCTTATCTATTTATATATTTTTTTGAGATTATAAGATTAAATTAATAAATAAAGAATAATTCATAAACTAGTAAGCAAGAAACTAAACAAGTTATTTAACTAATTGCCATTTTAATTCATGGTTATTTATTTTTGTTAAATATATATTAAATAATGTGTGTTATGTAAAAAATAAGAATTTAAAAAGGGCAATATTAAGCCCTTCTAGCGTTGTTCTTTTGAAATTGTTTTAAGAAAACTGCATTTATTGCAATTATTAACTTTTTTTTATGAAGTTTCAAATATTAAAACTGAAATTATAACGTCATCTATAAGTTGGTCTTTTCACATTGCACATCAATGTATTTATTTTCCACTGTTCTATCTGCTGAAAATGTTGCTCTTCGATAGTATTTTCATTAGATGCCGTATTTTTACACTTTCGTAGTATTATGGTAAACCCTAAATAGTTTTTTCTGGCTCTTAGCATATTTTTGCTGACAGGACATAACAGCTACAATTTTAGGGATAGTTTTTATATTTTAAAGCATACACCTTTTTAATTCTAGGACTTAAATCTCTTTCTCACACTATATTATCTAATAAGAACTATACAAAGTTATACTAGTGTGTAAAAAGCGGTAATTTGCGTTATTATTTATTAATGAAGGGGAACTAAAATTTAAATTGTTTATCTTGCCCTAGATTTTTTGCAGAATAAAAAAATGATTTTGGTTTTGGTAAATAATAATAAAGTAGCCTGTTTGCTAATATCATTGCTTCTGCACATATTTTATCTTTCTTCTTGAGAGTTTTCCCTGTTGCGTTGTTCCGGGTTTTCTTTGGATAAGGAGTTTTGCTTTTCTATACTCTTCTCACCGGTACTGCTTCATTCATTCTTTTTAAGTTCTCCACTGTCCCAGTTGTCTTTGTTCTATACATTCTACTATTGACTCTGTATCAATTCTGCTCTAATTTTATCATTCCTAATTCTTTCCAACTTTGTTACTCCTTTAACTCGGCGCAGATATTTTATTTCGGCCGCTCCCAGTGTACTCAACTTTTTTTTAATAAAACTATGTTTCGCATTCGTATGTCAGAATAGGCATGTATATTGTTTTGTATATATTTAGTTTCGTCTGTACAGATACCCCTTTTTCATTTACAAGACTCTTGCTTATTGCACGATATGCTCTATTTGCCTTTTTTATACGATTACTTAACTCCTTATCTTGCCTCTCTGTTTGCGATTCTCAAATATTGAAAACTATCTACTTGTTCTATTTCTACTTACTTTCTATTTTTCAATATAACCAAAAATTTTGTTTTTTCCTTATTTATTTACATTTCATTTTCTTTTAATAGTTCGTTTCATGTTGTAATGTTTTCCTCTAGTTCATTCTCATTTCCAGCTGAGATTGTCATATCATCCGCAAAGGCACATTCTGCGATGTTTATTACTTTCAGGTTTCTAAATCCTATAAACAATGGTTTGATCCTTTGTGTTTTTTAATTATTTCGTCCATATAGCATAAGTAATAAATAATAAACTAGTTTAAACTTCCTCCTTGTCTTATTCCCTCTTTCGTTACGAATTCCTCCGATATTATGCTTTTAGTTGGTATACAATTTCTTGTGTTTCTCTACAGGCACTTGATTACCCTAATTAATTTCGTATTAATCTTTTTTTATCAAACATTCCCATAATTTGACTTTCGGTACTTTGTCAAACGCTTTCTCTTTTTCCTAAAAAGATTAAAAGAAATCTTTCTTTTGTTTTTAAAGCCCTGCTGATAATTTTTTCTATTGTAAATACATGTTCTAGAGTAGTTCTATTTTTCCGAAATCCATTATAGGTTTCTGCTAGCATTGGTTCGATTTGTTTTCTTGGTGTCTTTTTAATTATTTTCTCCCCGTGCTTAGCAGCGTTATGTTTCTGTAATTATTATCGCCCTTTCAATAAAAGATTGGTGTAAGGCCCATTTCCCAGTCCTTTAGTATAAGCTTTTCTTACCACACTTTATAACAAATTTTTAATAGTAGCCATACTCCTCCTTCTCCCAAGTTTTTAATTATTTCAGTTGTAGTTTTGTCGAAACCTTTCACATTCTTTAAATGTTTTAAAGCAACTTTTAGTTTTTGCAAAATTATTTCGTTTTCTTCGGTTTGTTGCATTTGCTCTCTTTCTTCACTTTATTGCCTGTTCATTTCTGCTGTGGGCTCAGTCGTAAGTAATTTTTGAAAGTACTATTTCCATATTTTCATAATTTATTTTTTTTGTTAATATTTTCCTCGTTCATTTTTAATTGCAATTAAAAAACTATCCACTCTTTATTGTTTCTAAAAAAATTTAAAACTCTATAGAACAACTTTTGGTTACTCATACTATCTCTTTTCAATCTATTGCCAAAGTTTTCTCACAGTTTTTGTTTCAATTGTTTAAGTTTTTAATTTTATTCTTTGTTCTTTTTGTAACCCATAACTTCTCTCTGTTTTCTTACTTAAATATTCTTTTCATTTCTTCTTTTAAATTTCACTTATTGTTTAATTTTCTCTATTAATCATGGTTTTGTTTTTTATTATTTACTTGTGCCACATGTAATCTGTGCTGACACTATAACACTTATTTTAAATATTTTACACATCTTATCGATATCAGTACTATATGTTATATCTTTTGATTTGTCGAGTTTTTTGCTCATCTTTTCTTTGTAACTAATCGCTCTTGTTTTATTTTTTATTATATACACTTTTACCACTTTCTTATACTTTTTTATGTGATTCTTTACTGTACTCTTAATAATATTGACGTTTTTATTTTTGCCTCTAACAGATAATGATTACTGGTGTGGCGGCCTTTTCGCCCTTGAACCGCTTTATATCGCGGCGGCATGCGAGCCTTTGATATCTGCCCGTTTTGCCATCGCACACAAAACGGCATATGGGCTTTTGCTCCGCCGACAGGTCTGCATACGCCGTCGGCGGCACCTTTTGATATGAAAGGTGCTGTCGAATGAAAATTGCCTGCAAAGACCTGCCGCCAAGCCAGGCGCGAAGCCCGGCAACAGTCGCAATCCGCAACGCGGCCAATTTGGTCGTGTTTAACACCGCATACAGGCACGCACCGCAACGCGGCCAATTTGGTCGTGTTTAACACCGCATACATTCGCATTCCGCAACGCGGCCAATTTGGTCGTGTTTTAACACCGCACATTCACGCATCGCAGCTCGGCCAACTTGGTCGTGTCTCAACCCGCAAGAAACTCGCCATCCGCAGCGCGACCAATTCGGTCGTGTCTTCACCCCGCAAGAACATTCGCTACCCGCAGAAACCCTATCCGCAGCGCAGAGGGGGCTACTTTGGAATTGCCGACGAAGCCGAAGCCGAAGCCGATTCAGGTGAGCGATTTGGCAATATTCGTTGGTGGATATCGGTAGCCGCCCCCATCCGCTTACGCGACGGCCGTTTAAGGGACGATTTGGGCCTTCTCGGTTGCCGTTCCAAACGGGCCGTACTACGTTTTCACACCGCATCACGAGAGCGGCTATTTACACGCCTGCCTCTCCATTTGTTGGTCCTTACGAGCCGCATCGGTATCGTATCCAACACCGCATCCACGAGAGCGGCTATTTACACGCCTGCCTCTCCAATTACTATTTATTTTATAGCCTATTTTGACCGCAATGTCTAGTATTTTTTTTGTTTTGTTTTCTCATTCTACAATTATGTAGCCTCTACTTGGTTGCTCTCTTGTACACCTACGGATCTTCTTATGCAAATATCTTCTTTAGCTATTTATTTTGTCATATTTAAATCTTCCCAGAACATATATTTGTATTTTAATATTTTATTTTTATCTGGTCCATATATTGCTATTATTATTTCTATGTTTATTTCTCTTTTTAAATCCACTGTAAGCATTGTTTCATTTACTAGTTCCTAATTATTTATTGTGTTTTTGGCTTCTCTGTGTATTATACATCTTATTTCTGCACTTGCCCGTTCCTTTTCTTTAGCCCCACTCCATACAAATAGATGACCATATTCTAATTCTGTTATTACCTCTAAGTTCGCCCGTTAAAGTACTTTTGCTAGCGCTAATTCTTTGTCGTTCAGACTTCTAATATCTCATGATCCTAGTTTTTTACCCTTTTTCTTATTAGATTTTTAGTATCTCTTTTGTTCATTTCGTTATTTTTTTATATAAAGGTATTTTTACCATAATTTTTAACGATAATTCTACAGTCCTAATATCTATTTAAAAATATGTTATTCAATTTGAATGTTTCATTATGGATCATTCAAAAACATTTTCTGCTGTAATTTTCATAATTTTGCATGAAAAAGGTAATTTTTAAAACTTTATACTTCGTAAAAAGTATATCTTCATAATTATAAGTAAACAGACAATTTACTTTATAATATACGAAGGAGTAGCTACGGGTATTAACATTTATAAATTATTTTAAACATGCCCAGTGTTTTGCTACTATCTCTTTATAAAAGACACATTTATTGATCCAGATATGTTAGATTATGTTTAAGAGAAGAAAAGGTATAAGGAAACGTGAGGACAAGCTTAGAAATAGTAAAATGAGCATAAAAGTAGATGTTATCAATCAGTGATAACAGCGCTACAGTGCAACAGAAAAACAAAGTTAAGCTGAAAGGTGTAGTCATTACAATAAACTCACAGTTATTGTCTATAAAACAAATGTTACAAAATTTATTTGTAATAAGATAAACTAGAGCAAAAAAGTACATTTACTTTTTATGTTAAATTTCAAATCCTTGGATTTTTATAAAGTTAATAATGATAAAATACACTACTCGACATATTGTTAGCTTCTTCTACTTTTTCGTTAGGCCACTGCAGGTTTTTTGCAGGTCTATCTCCTATAAGAAGTATTTCTATTGTTTCTACTTCTTCTACGTGATCTATCTAATGCTATTGTGACTATTTCATCATATTTTATTCTTGACACATGTTTGTGCCGTTTTCTTCTTACTTGTATTTGGCATGGTTGTGATATATGTTTATTTTTTCTCTAGGTCTTCTTAATTTGTTCATTAGTTTTCTTAATACCATAAGTCCAGTCTTTTCTAATATTTGCTTGGTAAATATCTATAAAACACATATGTGCAGTTCAATTTAATTCTATTAATAGCAAGTTTTTAGTGTGCGGTGTATGTAACCGAAGCTTTCTTAATCACATAGAATGGTTACTTCCAATGTCTGGCCAGTATAATGCTCTGACTGTTAATATCTTACAAGGTAAGGTGTAATATATTACTACGTATATTTTGTTTTTTAGTATTTTGCCAGGTACATTTCCAATTAGGCTTCAAATCAAAGAATGTGTTAAATTTTTTTATTATTTGCCATTTTGATTTAGGGCAACTTTATTAAAGCGCTATTTAATATCGCGAATAGAAATGTTGCCTAGTTTGGCGTTAAAGTCTTCTATTATTAATATTATTTTATCTTCAAAAAATTATTTATTTCATTGTGTAGCTGTTTGTAAGACATCCCTCTTTTATTTTTCGGCTTACTTTCTTCTCGACCATATACCGATAATATATGCACTTTTTGCTTGCTTGTCATTATAGAGATAAATAGTATCCTTGATGATATATAATCAACTTTACCTATAGATCCTTCAATTTCTCATAAACCAACAATGCACCCCCCTCTTTTGCTCTTTCGTTAGTTTTAACATTATTATAGACGATCATATAGTGTTCATAGCAAAGTATACCCATTTCCTTTTTCTAGGCTTCACTTGGTGCACACATATTTATCTTCTTGTTCTGAATTTCCATAATAATATTTTCCCTATTTTCGCCGTGGTTATCATCATTTTGCCAATTTCATTTCGAGGCTACAGTAGAGATCCAACCTGGTTTGGCGATGTTGCCTCCTTCTTTCTCAACCCGGCTTGAGACAAGCCAAGGAGAAACACAAAATAATGTCGGATGGAAAATTTTTGCATTTGCATCCTTAACAATTCCCTCTGTTTACTTTTCAAATAGAGAAAAGATATTCACAAGAAATTGACAGATACTTTTTAAAAACAATAAAATTTTCTTATGCTGCATCCGAAACATTTATTATTTATTAATTTAAAACTAAAAATTTCTAATAATACTAATTATATTAGCGAAGATTTATTGATTTTTACTGATTAGTGGTTAGTACGTACAAATTGTCACTTTTAGTTTTGTATTTTTAGAAGCATTCCATGTGTTAGGAAAGTCAAACTAAATAAAACTGTACTAATGCATCTACGATAGGCACATACATCATCAATAAGAAAAGCATTAAATATAAGAAATATGTAAGTAGAAATCTTAAAAAAAATTTTAAATTCAAATAAAAACTGCATTCCAGTTTCATATTCTTTAATTTAATGCCCGCCGCTTTCAATTATAAATCTTGTAATGTAAAATTAGGGTTTCGTTTTTTTTTTAATATTCATTCATTTCATATCTAATTTGATTTAAAAATCATTCCGTAACTAGTAGAATGGGTATGAGTAATACGAGGCTACACAAAGCTCTTCAACGGCTTACAATAGGGAAAGAAATGACAAATTGGGAGGGCGATTCAGCATAGGGTGATCTGATTCATCTCCTTTGGTCAATTTCCTGCGGCATTAATCCCTGCCTAATTGTACGCATTGCACTCAGCTTCAATTTGATAATGCTATTACAAACGGTTAGGGACAGACTAAGTTAATAAGCAACGCTTTGTTACTGATGCACTGCAATTTCTAATAGCTTTAGAGTGCTGTAACGCAAAAAGAGTTAATAAGAAAAACATTTTAATTTTGCAGTATCTTTCTGGGCGCTTTTGTAATGTGATATTAATTGCAGTAATTCGGGATGATGCCGCTTTTCCGAGATTAATAAGGGTCGTGCCTTCATTGTTACATGCAACTAATCAACCACCCTTGCGCGTAAACAACTTCTCGCCGTCCCGAGGGTTCTTTTATATTGGCACCGTGCTAGGGGAAGCCCCGCAGAAATTACTGCGCCTGGGCGCCCTTGCTTTGTCGCAGGCCTTCATATTTATTTCTGGATGTCACAACTAGTAGAAAGAATGCCAGTGGAATCCCTTAAGCCTTGATAGCATTCGCGGCGAATTTGGCGTCCAGCTTATATGTGATTAGACAGAAAACTTTAAAAGATTCTTTGTGTTTTCAAGAATGTGGAGGAGTTTATGAAATAAAAGGCCAAAAAGTGGGTAGCTTACATACATTATTGAAATGAAAATGCCTATCAATAGAACTGTCGGTGTTCGCTTCGGTGATCGCTATCGAATATCATCCTGGACGCCCTTTTGCCTTTTATATTACTTGTCATTGATTCTGACATTAACACCCCATTGATTATATTGTCTTAAAGGTCAAAAGAACAAAATAGATATGAAAAGGTGTTTAACATTAAAGAAATCTACATCGTAAATTATTTGAAGCAGCACACTAAAACAAATATTAAAATGTACACGAAAACTTTATATTTAACATTATGAGTTTGAAAATTAACTCCTATAGTAAAATTAGAAATAACCGGCCTGGTTAGTTAAGTACGACCGCTGTAAATATAAACTTCATTCGGTTTTCAGTTTATTTTTACTCTTAAAATATGTTTTTTTAGAAAAGGGTAAAATTATAAAATAAATATTAATTTATTTCCAATTTCAATTATTCATTTACAAAAAATGAAATTAGTTTTATTAAGCAATTACAAACTCCATCTCAGAATTCGGTGATGATTGATTAGTTGCCTGTACACAGGCGCAAATGAACGTTGACTCTTTACTTTCGATTATCTTAGCTTGAAACTAAATTTGGATGTTTTGCTCATTGGGGGAACATAAATTCTAATTCAAGTGTTTTTATTGCCAATGTAGGGAAAATTCATGCAGAATGTAGTTATCTGAGTAGTTGAATATTCATGACGGTTTTAGGTGGATGTAGCGAAGTTGCAGAACGGTAGTAAATGCATTTGTAAGAGTTCAATTAAGCCGCGTAAAGAGAACTAGTTCCCCCTTTGGAAAAATAAACACAGTTAGGCTAATATCTAAAATTTTTAACTTTATATGCTAATTTTAGGATAAAGAGAAACATACTAATCGTGAAAGTACTATTAACAAACAAACTGCTTTCCATGAAATTTAAGATTACAATTAATTTTGCCTACAATATAATTAGAATACAAATAGAGATGCTATCTAATTGGTAATAAGTAATTAACAACTTTGGAGAGCTATAACAATTAAGTTTTTGATGAATGTTTGTAAATAAAAATTGAGAATAATTAGGACGTAGCTGTTTAAAATTTTTATGTTACATTAATTTAAAAGCATGTTATTATAAATTAACATTAGTAATTAGAAATATGATAATTATATAATAACTTGATTCGAAGTGTATATTTTTGATGATCGATATGTCCGAATATCGATTTTAAGGCCTTCAAATTGTTTTTAATGCTTTTTCTTAATTTTTTATTTATTGCCAGATCAACAAATATTTTTGTTCATCATAGCATGGATAAACAAAATAGAATAAGATTAGACTATAACTTGCGTGACAAAATAATGGTCATAATGAGGTTAAATGTTGGTATTCGCTTAATCGTTAATTGGATTTGTTAGTACAATATCCTGGGGTAATTTGCGTTAAAGCCTGGTATGAAGGTTCGTTTTAAAGAAATCATAATAAACCGCGCCACTACATGCACTTGAGTTTAAAATGAACTTTTCCGCGCATTTTTTAATAAACTCATCGACGGGTAGGATGCCTAACAGCTGAGTGCAAGTTTCCCGGACTAACCTAGCCTCATACAGGCATTGTAAGTAGAACATAGATAAGCTATAGCTTATCAGTGTGAGGTGTTTAAGAATTGTATTGGTAATATCGTCTGGGATTAGCACTCTTTGTTCAATATAGTTTATGATTTGCGTGTGGTGAGTGGGTATGCAAGTGATTGCAGGAGTGAATGTGTTTTCAAGATAATTAGCAAATGCAGTTGCTTTTTCTGCGTCTGAAGTGTAAAGAGCATTATCAGTTTCGGATGCTAGCGTAGGAAAATTTTTTTATTTAGAATTTTTCTAGTTGTTTTCTAGAGTCCCCAACCTCTTGAACTGAAATCCGCTATGAATTTTTAATATGAATTGATCCGTAAGTTGTCAAGTTCTCTTTTGATTTGATGCGTTAGGTTGTTTAATCTTGTTTTAAGTTGGGGATTCCTGTTTCTTTGCCATTGACGCCGAAGTTGGCTTTCCTTTTTAATTAAGTCAATGATGTATCTGGAAGAATAAGTGTAGTACGTCGGATGGGTTCGCACAGGAGTAGAATAGGCCAATTTAACACTTTCTTCAATTATTGGTGTAATGTGATCCACAGCCGCATCGATCTCTTTAGCTGTTTGAAGTCTTGTTAAGCAGTGGAGTTTGCAATTGAGCTGGCCTTGAAAGACGTTCAAATCCATTTTACCGTTAATTAACTTTGGGATAGGTTGTTTAATGGTTAATGTATTGGTAAATGACACCAGTACTTAGAGATAATCAGAGTTTAATTCGGGTATGACACTTTGAAAGATAGGTTTATTAAAGTTTTTCTGTAGAACAATATCGAGTATGTCCGGCTGGTGGTCTGCTCAGTACGGGTAGTAGGTATAGTCGTCAGGTGCCAGAATTTGGAAGGTGTTAGCTATGGCAAGATTTTCTAGCTTAATACCTTTAGAGTTTGTGACTCTGCATCCCCACAGAGTATTTTTACTTTCCTTATCCTATAATAAGGAAAGTAATGTAATCAATTTGACCTACAGTTTTCACATTTCTGGACGAAATATAGCCTCAGGACACCAAAAAAGTTGGTTTTAGCCATTGGTTCGTGTGTGTGTGTGTGTGTGTGTGTGTGTGTGTCTGTCTGTCTGTCAGTAAACAGGATATCTCGAGAACCGTAAGAGCTAGAGACTTGAAATTTGGTATGCAAGTTACTTGTAGGTAGGGGACGGAGTGCGAAGCTTTTGGTAAAATCGGCCGAGCCGTTTGGTCGCAAGGTCCCAAAATCGGTCGCAAAGCGGTCGCGAATCTAAACGGTTGAAGATACAAAACATTTATCAGAATAAAAATGATTTGTTATCATGAGATAAACATGAATTTGAAATAAAAGTTGATAAAATAGGATCTCGAAAAATTTTTTTTTTATTTGTTACGTTTATTTGCAGTAATTTTTAATTTTCCCCTAGATTAATGTTGGCAACAGAAACAGAATGTTTTGATTCTGACATTTCGTAACCTAACTTTAGTATTGTCGACATTTTGGCTTCGTTTTTACAACGGATAGAACTATTAATTAAATTAGTAAATACGCATCTGTTCGTACGATATGCAGCTACCCGACAGCCACGGCCAACCTGAGCGAGACGGGCCCGATGTGTGGGGACCTCGTCTGTCTTTGTTTACCTCCCGTTCAAATGTATAAGTTTGTCCTTGTTCGACAGTATCGCGGCACGGGGCGCAACCTGCAAACTTTTGACGGTCGGATTCGTGATCGGGGAAAAATTTCGCTTCCCTTGGTCCTTTTTAATTTTCGAAAATGTGAGCAAGTAATTTATGCGGGTTTCGTATTGTTTAGGACTTCTAATGGGGTAGTGAAGCGCAGTACATAGCCTAACCTACTCAAATGTCAACCTCACCTTCGAGTCAGTGAAGTCTGTTCAAAACAAACGAGGCTCTGACGACCGAACATGGGCGGAATAACCCTAAATCGACTATATAGGAAATGATATCCTCAGTAACTTCAACTTTAGAAGTTGTGGCGCTAGGTGTAAGCAGCCTAACACACGTAAAACAAAAAAAGGGTTCAGACGAAAGCAGAATGAAAAGGAAACTTAAAGTAAAATTTCCCCGGGTGGCAATCCACACCTCCAGTGGAGGAGCCCCATCGGTTACGGGGGCAGTTCTGCGTCAACGTTATTGAACCCTAACCTTAACCTCAACCGAAACGGAAAGAAGAACAAACGAGAGATCACATTAGGAACATGGAACGTACAGGGATGGAACAATAAAGATCTGGAAGTCATAGAAGAATTGAAGAAAATGAAAATAGATATACTAATTACCAGCGAAACAAAGAAGAAGGGAAACGGAACGGAAATTATCCAAGACGTTTTCATTGCTGGAGTGGAGTCAACAAAGAAAAACGGCTCAAGCTGGAGTAGGAATGATAATAAGAAAGAAACTGGCAGAGAGAATCAAATCCTGGGAACCAATAAGCGAGAGAATCATCAAAGTACAAATAGAAATATATGGAAAAGAGATAGCAATTCTCGGCGTATATGGACCAACTGACGATAGCGCTCAAAATGAAAAAGAGGACTTTATGGAAACGCTAGGGGAGGAAATCCAGAAAATAAGAGACTCTCAAGAAATTATAGTAGCAGGTGACCTTAATGGTAGAACAGGCAAGGAAGCTAACAACAAGACAATAGGACCATTCGGAGAGGAAGTTACAAATGATAATGGAGAGAGAATTATAGAATTATGTGAAATAAATAACCTCCGAATAACGAATGGGTTTCAGCGGCATAAAATGATCCACAAATATACTTGGGAACGGATGACAAGAAATCTGAAATCAATTATCGATTACATCATAGTAAGAATCAACACCAAAATAAAAATAAAAGATGTACGAGTTAAAAGAGGGGTGGAATGTGGCACAGACCACAAATTATTAATCGCAAAAATGGAATTCCCTTGGTATAGGAAAACAACAATAACCTACAAACAAACACAGGAAAAAATAGAGAATCAGCACTACCAAATCGACCAGCTACAAGACGAAAAAATAAGAGAACTCTACCAAAGAAAATTGGATCAGAAACTAAATGAATTCACATTTGATAATATAACAGACATGTACGAACATATAAAAACTAGTATAAAAGAAACAGCTCGGGAGGTACTGGGAGTCAGAATAAAAAAGAACAATAATCACAAGATAATCCTTGGTGAAAATACGCTAAAAAGTATCCAGGAAAAGAAAGAACAATATAATAGGTGGCTAAGCACCAAAACGCAAGAAGATCAACAAAAGTACAAAGAGAAGAACAAAGAGGTAAAACGATTAGTAACAAGAGAAAAGAATGATCAGTGGAAAACCATGTGCACAAACATTGACCAATACATAGGGGGAACAAAGAGTTCAGAAGCATGGCGAATACTAAAAAAGAACAAATTCAAAAGAAAAGGCATACATACCGTTCATACAACAAGAAAAATGGGAGCAATACTACCAGGACCTGCTAACAGAAAATAGAGAAGAGTTTAAAGGACAAACGATAGAAAATAAACAAAATGACCAAATAGAACACGAAGAAGTAGAAATAACAATTGGAGAAGTCAAAAGGCCACACAATCATTAAAAATAGAAAATCAGGAGGACCGGGAGGAATAGTACCCGAAATGGTAAAGTATGGAACCCCGAAATTACTACGCATGATGCAACATATGTTTCGTAAAGCACTAAATGGGGATGTACTACCGAATGAATGGACAAAAGCGTATATAACGTCGATATTTAAAAAGGTAATCGCAGAATATGTGACAACTATAGAGGCATTAGTGTGATCTCTCTAATGGGAAGAATTTATGCAAAAATAGTAAAAACAAAATAGAAGACAATATTCATGGAAAATAGGAGAAGACCAAACAGGATTCACAGCCGGAAAATCCTGTATAGACAACATATATACTATCCAACAACTTATAGCGAAGAAAAGAGCGAAAAACAGGGACATTCACTTGGCCTTTATAGACCTCAGAAAAGCGTACGACTCGGTTCCCAGAAAAACTGTGGAAGCGATGAGTAATATAGGGATCAACAAAAGTCTAATCAGGGCAATACAGCAACTTTATGGAAACAACCAAGTGGCAGTGAAAGTGGGGCAGACGATCAGTAATTACTTTAAGACAACAAAAGGGCTCCTACAAGGATGCTGCACATCTCCAACCCTATTCAAGATATTCTTAGAAGATACCTTAAAGAATTGGAAAAGGAAATGTGAGGGAATGGGGATACCAGTGCGCAATGAACATCTTTATACACTAAGCTACGCAGATGATCAAGTGATAATAGCCCAAGATGAAGAGGACCTGAGTTATATGCTACGAAAACTAAAAGACGAGTACACTAAGGCCGGTATGGAAATAAACTTCGACAAGACAGAATATTTAGCGATTACAGAAGAAGAGGTAAAAACTTAGAAATAGACGACAATGTAGAAATAAGAGGGAAAAATAAGTTCAAATACCTAGGCTTTACTATATCAAAAATACATCTACAGAAGAAGAAATAAAGAACAGGTTAGGACAAACTAGAATAAGTATCAGACAACTACATCCCATTCTATGGAACACACACATTACAAAAATACAAAACACAGAATATATAACACAATTATCAGAAGTATTATGACATATGGGGCAGAAAACTGGATAATTAATAAGAAAAATAGAGGAAAAATAAAAGCCACAGAAATGGAATTTTGGAGAAGGTGCTGCCAGGTGACACGACTGGACAGAATTAGAAATACAGAAATAGAGAGGAGAATGAATGTAGAAAAAGACACACTGACTTACATCGAGGAAAAGAAATTAATATGGTACGGCCATGTTAGAAGGACGGACAATAACCGATGGATAAAAAAAATAACAGAATGGAGTCCTCCAGGAAAACGAAAGAGAGGAAGACCCCGAAGATCTTCCAGAGATGAGGTGGACGAAGCCATGGAAAGGAGAGGGCTAGTAGACGGAGATTGGGAAGACAAGAAGGAGTGGAAGAAACGGTTGAGTGAAGGAAGACAGCGTCAGCTGTGAAGATCCTTTTGTATATATATCGTATTGTTTATAGGAGAAAAAAACTAAAAACAAAACCGTTGCTACTTGTTAAAATAACAAGTTCGAGACGGAGCAGCGAGGTGATATATATATATATATATATATATATATATATATAATAATAGGATAAGGAAAGTCTTGTGATGTTTACACCAGATTTTTAAGATTTATATCACCTATAACTAGTATTGGTTCGGTTGTGTTAAAAATTCTTTTAAACTCTTCTTCAAAAATTTTTATGTTTGGTTGCCTGTAGGCACAATCTATTATTACGACGCTCTGACCATCGAGTTTAACCTTATTGAGATCAGCTCAAGTTTTAAATTAGCGATTTCAGGTAGTGAGACGTGCTCATGTTTGGTTTTAATAATTATCGCTACTCCACCGGCTGCTATTCTGGAGTTTCGATCCTTACCATAGACATGATAACCTGAGATACGAAAGTTTATGGTTTCTAGAAGGCGCGTTTTTGATATACAGGCAAAGTCCACGTTGTATCTCGCTAGGAAAGCAAGAAATAATGAGCGCTAATTGTTAACGCCATTTGCATTCCAGTTAAGGACAGTTAAATTTTGTATTGTTTTTCTTTGGTAATGGTCCATTGATAAGCATTGGTAGGAGAGTGTTAATAATAAATGTTTTGATTTGGCTAAGGTAAGGCGTAATAAGGTCAAGGAGAGTTTGAATGACTTTGTTGGGTAGTGCTGAAGTAGTGGATGAAGTGGTAGCATTGTTGCTCTGGGTTAGTACGCTTTTGAGTTTGTCTGCAAACGTCTGTGTGTTATTTATGTATGAGTTTCTAAGTTGGGTTCGTGTACGTTGTTTTAGCAGTGCAATATGGTAAGCACAGCCACGATAATTTGCACTGTGTTTGCCTCCACAGTTGGCACATTTTGGAGGTTCATTTGGTGTCTTTTTACAATCAGAATGCAAATGGTCACCAGCACATTTAAATCAAATTGGTTTTAATCTGCAGTAATTTTTAGTATGACCATACTGCTGACATCTGTAGCACTATGGTATATTCTTGGATTGCCTTCTAGCTTCAACAGTAACTATAGAGGAAAATTGCTTTCAGTGAGTATATTCGTTTTGCTTGCTTGTTATTGGTTAGTTCCAGTGCATAGACGGGTAGAAGTTTTCTATCTCTGGTGTACAATTGTGTTACCTTTATCACTAGTACCTGATTAGCCAGTTGAGTTTTGATTTCTTTGTCTGACAGAGAAAGTGGAACATTTTTAATTACTACAGAAATTGGTTTGTCATTTGGATTTTGGTAAGTATGATATTGAATTTGATTTTCAGTAAAATATTTGGTTAGTTTTCGAAAATCTTCATATTTTGTTAAATTAATGCGTAATGTTGTTGTGTGATACATTGTTGTGAAAGTTCCAGTTGCTAATTTTTGTAAGTCTTCTATTAAGACTTTATGATTTACGGTGTTTGGTAAGTAGGGGACTTTTATGGTTGGTGACTGTGGCTGTGTTTTATGGACTACGTCTGAATCAATATTGCTGGAAGATTCGCCGCTAGTTAATTTATTTTCCAAATTGGCTGATAGATAAAAGTTATTACTGATTAATAAGTCGTGAGTTTGCATATCGTTTTTGAACCACATTATCGGGTGGTGTTAAACTATCCATTTTGCGCTTGTTAGGCGCTTGATAATCCATTAATTGATGTAAGGAAATTGTATTGATTTCGTTGAAAATAAGTAAAATAAAATTTACTTACAATGTTTGCTACAGATAGCTTTAAGGTCAAGCGTGTCGCACTGACATCAGGCAGGCCAGGGAACGTCTGCACTGTACCACTGCTCGTACTCGATGTTTTTTAATGCTTAAGGTTATGGTATGACTTATTAAATTACCTAAATTATAAAATAGTTCTTTTTACAATTGTCCATTTTAATTGTAGCGAAACTTAATAAAATCTAAACACTTCACTTTGATGAAAATTATTTACCAATATTCTATTATGTGTTTTATTATTATATTGTTAGTTACAAGTTTTTAAAACGTTTTTATTTTTTTTTATATTTATTGATTATTTTGTTTATATTTATTTTGTTAGATATATTTTATTTTATAACTTTACTATTTTTTCAAGCAATTGTCATTTGACTTTTGAAGAATAAACACGCTCGCGTGAAGTGCCACTAGTTTTGAAAGTTTACGTGTCATACGCTGATAAACGCACCAAAGATAGATATAATATTATAAACCGCACGTACGTACTTACTATTTAAAAATTCTTATTATTAGAAATTTATTATAAATGTAAATACGAGGAAGCATGTTTTCAACTGGGAGCAGCTTTAAGCTCCCCGACCCTGAGCCGCCAACAATATACTCTCAAACTGATCCAGGAAATTATGGATTCACATTTTCACTACCAAATACTCAAAAATACCACTTCATAGAACAAAATCAATATGGCAATCAGTTTATCCCGCAAAACTCAAATACACTTCAAAACCAAATCATAATGCATCCTTCCTATTTAACCAATCCTCAGACCTCATATTCGCAAACAATGCAAAACGATATAAACCAACAAACCCAAGTAACAAACACTTACAATAAACACAACCCACCATAAATAATAAATACGCGGTCTTTACACAAATAAGATAAAAAAACTATAACCGCAGCTTAAAATTCCTAGAACTTCCCTGATATATATATAGTAAACAATTACAAGCAGGTGACTGAGAGCCTTACTAAAGTTATAATAAAGAAGCAATACTACACAACATCATTAAGTAATGATACTATCAAAGTGAATACCTCAACAAATGTCTCATACAGAAAATTAACAAGACACCTTAAAGATGAGAAGATAATATACCATACGTATCAAATAAAGGAAAAAAACTTACAGAGTAGCCATTTGCAATCTCCATTACTCCATCCCCAACGAAATGATAACGTAAGAATTAGCTAAGAAGGCACACAAAGTTCGTAATATCATAAACATACGCAACAGAGTTACCAAGCAGCCACTATCTCTATTTATGATTGACCTATAACCCAACGAGAACAATAAAACTATATTTGACATATAATTTATAAGTAACATAGAACCACCATTGCATGAAACCATTTACCTGCGTCAAATGCGGTGGAGGTCATAGCATAGCGGTTAAGTATTCTCTATGCGGAGGTAGTCACCCAATTAATTACAAGGACAGGGAAAAACGACTAATGAACAAATGAACTTTAACGAAACAATTAATAATTTTCTGGCAGAATTTAAAGCAATGTTTGTTCAGCTAATAAGTCCAAACAACATGTACTAAACATGCTATCTATTAACAAAATAGCTTAAAAATGGCGTACTCCTTACGTGTGGCCATTTGGAAAGCCAACTGGTTTACCAACCATATTCTAGAAATGATAACATTTCTTAAACTTTAAAATATCGACATCCTATTAATCTCAGAAAATCATGCAACCACAAGAACAACAATTGAAATACATGATTACACTACATACTTTGCTGACCACCCAAATGGTACAGCTCAAGCTGAATTTGCAGTTATCATTAAAAATACGATTTATCACTACCAGTTACAACCATACCAAACCAACACAATCCAAAATGGTAAAACTAAAGTAGAAGTATTGCCATACCCAATTGTAATCGCAGCCGTTTATAGTCCACCCAGACACTCTATCTCCCCCAGAAATACGAAGACTTCTTTCAAACACTAGATGGAAAATTTATCGCCGCAAGAGATTGGAACTCCAAACATACTACTTGGGACTCAAGAGTCAGCACACCAAAAAGACGTAATCTCCTAATAGTAATCCAACGCCACAATTATAAGTACCTTTCAACGGGGAAACGAACGTAATGCCCTAGCGACCCAAACAAACTGGCAGATCTACTCGATCACGCAGTTGTCAGTGGTATAGCAGATACTTACTACCAGATAGAATCCAATCATGACCTGTCTTCCGATCATACACTAGACATTTTAACAATCATCAATACAATGGAAAGAGGCCCCTTTTAAAATATGCACCAATAATGCAAATTGAGAAGACATCTAAAACGAGAGGTCAGTCTTGACATTATATTAAAAGATACCCAGGACCTAGACGAAGCAGTTCAGTATTTGACTACAAAGATTTAAAAAGCTGCTTAACACGCTACCCCTCATAAACAAACAAAACAAATATTAAGTCTACAACAACTAATATGTCTCGATATCTACGAAACCTCATCATAGCAAAACTCAAAGCGAGAAAACAATGGCAGAGAAGCAAAGACATACGGGATAAAAACTACTATAACAGACTTACCCATCAAGTGCGCAATACACTAACAGAAGCCCGTAACTAAACCTTTAGACAGTACATACAAAACTAAACTTACCTCTGACAACAACCCAATTTGGAAGGCAACAAAAAAATTCAAGAGACCAATCATAATGATTTCTCCTATTAAACGAACAGATGCTACTTAGGCAAGAGAAGATATGGAGAAGGCAAACATATTTTCCGATCACCTCACAAACGACTTCAGTACACCATAACTCCAGGACAACAATAATGATAGAGAAATAGAAGTTTCCGTAGTTGTACCATGTAAACTGTCACTAAAAACTCAGCCATTCTCATTCACTGAAGTTACCTTACAAGTTCAATAGACCAACAAACAAAAAGTCCCTGAATCCGACCTCATAGTAGGCGAAATACTAGCAATTTTTTAAAGTTATAACTTTAATTATGACAATCTATAGTAGCATGCTGCGACTCTGTTACTTTCCTCTACTATGGAAACATGCCTAGATTATAATGATTCCTAAGTCTGAAAAAGCTCCTACCCAACCGCAATCATACCGACACAATAAACCTATTACCCCTACTTTCCAAAGTCGTAGAAAAACTGCTACTAAACCGAATTAAAATTGTAGACTTCCATCATCTGCTCCCTCCACACCTGTATAGATATTGGTATTCTCATTCAACTATACACCAAAGCCATAGAATAGTCAACCATATAATAAAAAGCCTATCAACAAAGACCAGCAGTCTTCCTAGACATAAAACAATCGTTCAATAAAGTCTGCCATACAGGGTTAATATACAAATTTAAATTACTTCTTCGCAGTGAATTGGATCTATTATTCAAAGCGTATCTAACAGGCAGGAATTACCAAGTTTAAGTAAATAGTTCAATGTCCGTTCTGCAACAAATTACCGCTGATGTTCCACAGATAAGCGTATTATGACTACTGCTATACCTGCTGAACACTGGGGCGCACCAACCGTAGACATTCGCAGATGACACTACTATCCTGCCAATCAATCGTTCACCTGAAAGGGCCGTAGAACATCTTCAAACTCATCTAACTACACTACAAGACTAGTTCCCCAAGTGGAAAATTGTAGTCAATCCAGGCAAATCAACGCAAGTAAACTTTACCACAAGGCGTACTGAATTCCCGCAAACCAGAATCGGCAACGTACCCATCCCTCTTTAAATAAAGGTAAAATACCTCTGTATGCATTTAAACCAAAAGCTCATTTGAAGCTCACATATTAAAAAAAAGAAGTACCTAGACCTCAAGATCAAACAAAGGACCTGGTTACTAGGAACGCATTTGCAACTCTCCTTGGAAAACAAAGTGTTAATCTACAAAGCTAGCGTGAAACCAGGTATGGGGCTGCGCGAAAGCGTCACACACAAAAATCCTTCAGCGCTTCCAGTCAAAGATGTTTCAAATACTAGCAGACGACCCTTGGTACGTTACTACATACAATAACAACCTACACGGTCATTCAAACGACCTTATAAACCAACTTACTTACCCATCAACCAAAAGTCACACGACGACTAAAACGACAATGGCCGTTGGACCTAATGCAGTAACCCAGTCAGGACCGAAGAACCTTCACCGAGAGATTAGCGCTGGCTAATGGTCCTCTCATGACATTTTCATTGCTAGCACAATTACTAAATACTCAATAATGTTAACAGTAAATTGTAGTTTTGCATTTAAAATAAAAATATATGTTCAAGAATAATTATTAAAAGCCAAGAACTTTTAACTATATTAATTTAAATTCATTTACTTTTCTTTAATTATTAACCTTTATGCCCGTGTGCATTAAAATAGTAGCTCATTTTTTTATTTATTGCTTTGTATTAGTTTATTCTTTACAATGATTTTTTTAATTATATTTTACGTGCGTATTACTTTTAACTTTGTATACCATTTTCTGCATTATTTGTAGTGGGTACTAGTAAAATTAGTGGTTGCCTCACTTGTACATCTTAAATTAATTATTTTTAACCATTTTAATACGTTTACTTGTACATATAGAGTTTTTTTCTTTTTGTATTATTTTAACAACCTGCGATTCTCCACAAAATGAGCTGATGTAGATCGCGGAGCTGTTATACTCGAATGTCTTCGCATCGGAAAATCAAGAGAGAAATTATTTCGTGATTTGGCTACAAAAAGATTCAAGTTTACCACGTAGCCATGAAGTACAGAAAATCTAATCACCAGGAAAAGGTAACTCACATTAAGCACTCTAATAGCAAGTGAAGTGATAAATTTGTCCGTGAATTTAAAGAGAAGATCGATTAGGGTCCTGGGAGGAGTATGACTGACCTGGCAAAAAAAATGGGCGCGACGAGTTAGAAGGTTAGTATAATAGTAGACTAGGGAGGAATCGCCAAATTTTTATTGAGAAAAAGATGATAGACAGAAAATTAAAGCCCAAGTACTGATGAACATCATGCATGACAGTGTTGGCTTTCTCAGATTTTTTTCGAGCCAAAAGAAATTCGTCCAGGACAGAAAGGTGTATAGCTAAATGACCGTTGAATTTGTCAAGATGGCTCTGAAGTGCTTACGTCTTTCCACCTCTGTGATGGCGCTGGGGTTTGTGGATGGCCGACCATAGCTATATTAATGAGCGGGTGACAATTGTGAAGCCTTGAATAGAGGAGGTGACTGTTGAACGAAAGTACATGTTCTAGCAAGACTCCGCTTTAGCCTACGAGGCAAGAAAAACCCAGGCGTGGCTATACAATAATTTTTATTACCACTGGTTTCCTGACCTTAGTGTCATTCTTTATTTCTGACTGCAATTCTTTCGACTACCATGTGTGGGGTGTGGTGGCGGCAAAGGTTAATGAGAGACATAACACCAAGACAGGTGATACAAGTGATAAGGAGGAATGTGTTGGCCTGCAGCAGGTTTAGATCCCGGTTCGAGAACATTGTGCGGTCGTTGTTGACGGCTACATTGAATAATATGATTTGCAATACTATTTGTTCCAATTCTGATTAGTTTTATATAAATTAAGTTTTCTTGTGTTTTTTGTATTTAATTTTTTTATTTATTTATTTTTACAATTTATTTAACGACCTTGTATGAATGTAATACTATAACATTAATAACAAAGTAAAGTGTAGTTATATAATTTGTTGCACACTTTCAAAGAAATCTTTTAAAAAGTTTATTTATTAATAAAAAAAACATTCAAAGTTTTGTTACACATGAATTGCACAAAAGTGTAAGTAACCAACAGATACCAAGTTAACGAAGTTTAAAAAGAATAGGAGCTACAATATATTGATAATGCTCGAGTCTTACAACTTTGAGCAGCACAAGGCTTGCTATTTTAATGCCCATTTCTGGATTTACCTCGACAACCCTTTAAAATATCTTAACAAAAACCTATTTTATTTTGTCATTTTTATGAAACCACCTAATGTTTTACCCATTGCATAACTTTTTGGGTTTTAGTAATGGTCGAATTGCCTTGATTATCAATTTTTTAAAAATCGTATTTAGTTTTTGGTTTGCTTTTTAATGTTTTAATTCCATTGTTCATTTGTTCTTTCCGTATTCTTATTATTATTTATTGTTTTATTCAGTTATAATATCTTGTTAACTTGTTTGTGATATATTTAATTTAATTCGTTCCTTTACTTCTTATACTGCATAAAATAAAATAATATATTTGATTTTCATGTTACTTCTTTTATCCATTTCTATACACATGTTTCTCTAAATTTACAATTTCACTTATTATTTTACTATTGAATGTTTACTTAAGATTTATATTTCAGTAGTATGTGCGCATCTAGGGCTTACTTCTGGATTTTATAGACAAATAAAAATTCTTATCTTATAAATGTAGATACTCTTCTCTGTTAATCTTCATTTTGTTGGTATTAATATTATTATAAAAAATATGTTTGTTTATTTTATTGAGTGTCTTTTATGTTGGTATCATACAGATTAAACTTTTGTATTAAATTTTCTATTTTTTGAGGATACTGTAAAGCTATGTGTAAGTAATATATAGGCTATTTGTCTTCTATTGAGGCGTAACCATACGTAAAGTTCATTGCATCAGTATCAACAAATGTATTTCAAAATAAGTTGATTCCTTTCTTTATACTGACATACTGTTATATCATATGCTATAGCTCTTGTGTTCTTTAATGTTTTTTGTTTTTGCACCTTTCTGTTTCAGATACACTTTTAAAATATATGAAAGATTTCGTTTACAGTTTACAGTTGGATGTAATTCTATCCTTCTCTAAATTACTGTTATCACTTTTTCCTAACCTATTAACTATCAAATTTAGTTTTAATATTTTCATTAAAGTTAAGTAACTATGAGTATACGCGTCTAATGTAAACTGCATTCACTTATATATTTTATTAAAAAAACTAAACAAATTAATGATTGCAGATTTATTAAAAATGGATAAAGATTTATTGTATATAATTTAGGAAATGTTCTAAAACGAAACATGTAGCCATCGCTTTTGCAGGTGGTTAACCAACTTTCAAAGCTTCTGTTTGTTAAATTATATATTCCTTATTTAACACATTCGACCAAAAAAAATTGACATAGTCTTCTATGGGTTTTTAAATAGCAAATATAAATTAAAGACATAATGTCTTTAAGATAGAGAAATATGCTCTTGTAGTACTTCTTCATCCTTCTTGTAACTGTGTATGACGTAATTATTCTATCGCTTTTTTACTACAATTAAGAACGACTTCTGCTTTTGTTATAATATCTTTTTTCTCTTTTTTAACATATTAGCTTCGTTAATTGTAATAAGGAGCAATACATCCATTTCTCCGGTCACTACAATAATAATATTTTATTGTTAAACCATTATTTTTTCTTTAGTAAATTTGTTTTTATTTCTAAATAAAACACTAAATTTTTGTCTCATTGTGCTAAAAATACTTATTTTAATTTTAATGCAAGTTTTAATATATATTTGTGTGATGGTAATTTAAAAGAGTTTTAAAACCAGTGCCTAATAAGCCTTTAGGGAGTTAAATAACAATTGTTTGTTGAGAAGAATTTTGACCACTATATACCTATAAAAAAATTTAAATACATTCAGCTCAAATTTCGCATAGTGCGAATTTCATTCATAAACGACTTCTTTTAGAAAGTACATATTGCTTCTAAAACAAGCTCAGTTTTCATAACAACTCCTCATTGGGGCAAATAGACACGTTTTGTGTTAACAAGGTGTTGGGCTACCTTTAGCATGCAATGCAGCTTAAATTCTATACGAAATAGACCAATTCAAGTCCTTAACAGTGATACATGAAATTTAAAGCCATTTTTCATATAGCACAGCCTACAGCTCAGGTAGAGACAAAGGAGATAGAAATCGATGACAAAACTTTTTCTAAATCAGCCCACAGAGGCTAGATAATATTCAGGTCTGGAGACTGGACGGACCAGGAAGATGTGAAACCTCATCAGCATGCTTTTGAAACCACCCTTAAATAGGGCCAGCGGTTTAAATTATTATCCTGGAATATGGTATTCCCGTTTGGAAATAAAGTTTGCACCATTGAGTGGACCTGGTTACTCAAGAGTTCTCTATACACTGCTGCTCTGACCCCATCTTGTAATACAACAAAAAGAGAGGCTGCTAAATACAATGATATACCGTCCCAGATACGTTACTAGTCCTCAAACGCCTTTGAGCATTCGTGTCTTTTAATAGGGGCTTAACAATAGAAACAAGCCCATGAATCCCCATTTTATGCAGTTTCCGCCTCACTGTTTTAGATGACATTGCAGTGTTTAGGAGATGATTAAGTTTTGTAGTCACTTTCTCGGCCGTTGTGTTCTTCTGCAACATCACACTATGCTTCAAGGCCCGACGGTCCCTATCCTGCTGTTTCGTCTTTCGCCAACCCTGTTTTACATACACTGTGTATGTGGCCATAACTTTTGAGACCGTGCCTTGTGTTACATCCAATAACGTCGCTGTTTTGCTCACAGATGCTACAGCTAGACGAGCACCAACAATTAGACTTTTTTGAAACTCCGTCAGGTCGGACATAATGGTCACTCAACACGCGTGCACAACGTCCACAACCACACTGTCTCACTCTACTATTAATGCATAATCCATACTACATGCAACAAGCAAGAGGCATTTACGCAGTGCTCAGTGTGACCAGTCACAGTAAAAATATGTTTCACGTTTGACAAATTATGCACAAAAATTTATTATAATATTTTTATCGTTTTTTTTTATCCTAGTGAAAAGTGTTATTTGGATTTTTTGATCCACTGTTGCTGTCAAGACTGTCTTTAAATTCACTTGCACTCTAAACATCTTCTTTCACGTTTACAGTAAAGATGCTTTTCTGCGTCACTACTGTTGCTTTTGATAAAAGACGTCACATTTTTTTGCTTCGGTGTGTAAAACTGCTCCAACATTGCTTTTATCAGCAATTTAATGGGTAACATTTAACGATAACAAACTATTTTTTTAAATAATATTTATATCACTTTACCCTATACTTTATTATGTATTTATTCATACTTGCGCACCCGAGATGCAGAATAAAGTATCCGCCTAGCTTGTAAGAAGGCTTTACAAAACGATTCAGGGAATATGCGATATAACAAGGACAATAATGAACTCGGTTTGCAAAAAGCAATAGATTCTACAAAACAATGTGAGTAATACCCAATATATAAAATAAAATATTCAGACATGTTGTGAGAAGAAAAAATTGCTACAAGATTTTACATGCTAGTCAATAAAAATGTGTTAATATACTTATTGTACATTACAGGTAGTAATGAAAAGCACAACTAAATAGTTTTTTACTTTTTCACTAGAATTAAATTTTTTAAGGCAAATGGTAATTATTCTTTTTGCATAATAAGTATACTCTATAAACGTGCCAAATTTAGATTTTAAAATCATTTGCATCTTTGAAGCATGTATTTTAGGTTGTCTAACTTTTAGGTTGCAAAATCCTATATAAATTAAAATTTCCGAGAATAGTCAAGTAAGTTGAATTTATATGCTTTAAAAATGAAACAGCCTGCCATATAACATGTCATAATAAAAACAAAAACATGCAGCATAATATGTTTTGAATATCTGGGTAAATATATCATGAAGCTAATTTGCTGCAAATTGCGTTAAAATAAAACGAATTATTTTTTGTTATGCATTTATAGATAAACTTAATACACAAATTAAAATATTAAAATACAAAAATACAGGTTGTGCTAAAAACAGCTTGGCAATTTGAAATCGTTTTTTTACAAGATCCTGTCTCGGTATTAAATTTGTTTAGTCCTTTTTATCTGTTTTTAAATAAATTTCTTTTTGATATATCATAGGCTAATTTTACAATTTTAAACCTAAAATATCACGGAAATTGTGTTTCAAGGTCGTCTAAGAATATATTTGTAACTCAACGATTTCGTTGTCATTTATATTTTTATAATATATCAGTAAATAAAAATAAGCCTTTTCTTTTTTTTAAATAAGCATTTTAAGCAACATAAAATTTTGTCGGAGCATGTAAAAATATGCAAACACAGAAGTTGGAAAAAATATCAAGATTCATAATAATCACAAGCCTTTAAAATTTTGGTGTATAAAATAACCATTTTCCAATTTCAAGTTACACTTCTATTTTGATTTTGGTGCTTTTTGTTATATGTTTACATTTTAATACCCTCCTGATGTATCAAATATTTTTTATTAAGAGCTTTGATATAACTAATTTATATACATATCACTTATTTAAATATGGAAAGTGATCCACGTATTAATTATTTATTAAATTATTAATTAAATATTAATTAACCTTAGCTGTATATATTTATTTACATTCTTAAAAAGAAAAAATGGACCCTCCAATTATTTTTATGGCCAGTTTTGTGTAACACATTTATTTTGATTTTTGACGTATTAAATAAAGTGGAATTACCTTTTTTGTCATTAAAAAAGCATTTTATCGAATAGATTCCAAAATGTTTCGCCAGCTGCAGCATATAATTTATTATAACACTATTTTCTGAGTCGTTTCCAAATCTATGAAAAATAATTTTAAACATTACAACAATCACATATATCACTTTTACACAAAGAATGCCAGAGATGTATAATAATATAATCATCTTGCAAGCTCAATAGTTGAAGTGAAAAACAAATGCACTTTTAAGAATATATTTTGATGTTAATCAAAGTAAAAAACTTGTGAAAAGTGCTGCTTGTGGTAGCACGTAATAATTAAATATTTAAACTATAAGCTTGAAAATTCGCGCACTGATGTCGGAAAGCTTTTATTTTTCTGAAATGTCATGTCACGCAAGAGATTTTTTAAATATTTTTTAAGTTTATTTTAATAGTAAAGTGTTAGCATGCGCCAAGGCAATTTTATAGTTTGGTTATTTGAATTTACTCAGGATCGATAGACTAGTTACGAGCAGTTCGCTCAGCTCAACTGGCATTAACTGCCTAATAAGTTTGTTTCCATACGTAAATAAACTTGTTATATTCTAACATTACAATAAACAAATTTCGATTAAAACCCAATATGTAGCAATTAAGTTTGTCTTCTTTTAGATATTTTACGAACATATAATTTTTTAATTGAAGGCGATATGCAACTCACAACGACCAGCTATCTTAGAATTTTAATATAAATGTAATATTGTTTTCCAGAAATAAATAAAAATATTGTTAATAATAATTGATTTACTAAATTAAAATTAGCTTAAGGTATTTTAAAATAGTACCAACTTCCACCAAAAATCAAAATCACTTTCCATCTCTGTTATGAAAAATAATAGAAATTGCTTAAAAGACGAGTAAAGCTATAGCAAAGAAATATAATTTTATAAATAATACAATTTTTTCATCTGCCACAATAAATAGCGACTGTACTAAAAGATGCTCTATAAAAGGCACCGAATTGGAATCGAACGGCATTTTTCTTTCTTTTCTTAACATTTTTGTTATCTATTACCACTTAGTTCCGATTTGACTTTTGGAAAGTAAAGACGTGAAAGACTCTGAAATATTAAGTGCAGACAAATTTTTATATTAGTGAATATCTGCATTCGCCAATAATCCGTAAGTTTATTTAAATAAGTAAACTAAATTCAACATTCAAGTGCAACGTCATTTTTTATAAAAACGGGTAATTTAAATGCCACCTATGGTTACGTGACGAATCTACCGACAATCAGCCACCAATTCCGTATCAGCAATACCAACTAACGCACGGTAGTCAGCAAACACCTCAACTAAATATATTATTCCCAAACCCTATTATCAATCAATCTTATCTAAATTCAAACGCACCTCTTCCTATTTACAACCACAACGTATCAACCCATTATCAATCTAAGACAATAAAGGAACAAGAATCCAACGAATAAAACGAAACCAACAAAACACAAGCTAATAAACACCCCTGGCAAGTTGCTAAAAAAAGAAAAAGACTAAATAGATCAGCATAATGTATTCTATTAGATCAGCGGAGTATTACTACCAACTAGTAATGTTCTCGCACGCTGTTTGAAAAGTTGCAGGAGCGAGTTGTTAAAATTTCGAACGTGTTATTGTTGTCCGATTTCGAAACAATTTATCAGCTTACCTCACTCGCTTCGAGTTCTATCATTGTGGAAAATTTCATAGTGGTTGATTTCATAGTAAAAGCGCTACAAATGCAACAGACTGGAGGAGATTGTCGCATTCACCCAGTGTATACCAGTGTATAAGAGCAGTCGCTCGCTTCGCTCGCTCCTGCAATAATAAATTCAAACCTATTGCAAACTAACGGATAATCAAATCAAATGTCGGCAACAATTAAGGCACTAGAAGGTACCAGAACCATCTCCAATTTATGTATACGGCGTTACTAATCATAATCAAATGATTAAGCTTATCTCAACAGTTGCAGAAAACGAACAATGTTACACAAAAACGATAGGAAATAACACAGTCAAAATCAATGCAATTACCTCGAATACGTAGAAAAAGATTGTTAGACACTTAAAAGACGAGCATGTAATTTGTCATACATATCAACCTAAAGATGAACGAGCATACAGAGTAGTCATCAGACACATCCATCATTCAATACCCACCGAAGAAATTAAAGCTGAATTAGTAAAATTAGGTCATCGAGTACGTAACATTATGAATATAAGACATAAAAAACCAAAGATCCACTTCCATTATTCTATATTGATCTGGAACCGAACGAAAACAACAAGACAATATTTAACAGAGTATTTTTGCAATAGCAAAATTAAGGTTGAGCCGCCACATAAGAAGACAGTCGTCATTCAATGTACTAGATGCCAAATTATGGACACTCAAGAGCTTAGTGTACTAGACAATTCATGTGTGCTAAATGTGGACAGTATTTGAAAACATGCGCAAAATCTAGTACTACACCAGCAAAGTGTGCCTTATGTGAGGGCAACCATCCTTCAAATTATCAATTTATCAAGAAATAATAAACGTGAAAAACAGAACATCTAATAGATCTACTCTAAACCTAAACTATATACAAACAACTTCACCTAATAATGTAAAGTCACAAAATTGCATCCCTAGGTATGCTGCAGTTGCACAATCAGGTGTAACTGCTAATAATACTAATAACCAACAAGTCAACATAGAAAACAAATTAACTACCTTTCTAAACAAATTCAAAAAATGTTCCCACAGCTAATGAACCAAAACAACATTATGCTAAACTTACTCTCAACGCTAGTTACTAAAATAGCCACATGGAACACAAATGGTTTGTTACACCATAAACAAGAAATAATAACTTTCTTAAATTTAAACAAAGTAGACATAATGCTAGTATCCTAAACCTATTTCACAGATATATCAGTACTACGTATATCTATTTACTCCATTTATAATATAAATCATCGTGATTATACTGCGCATGCAGGAGTACAGTGATCATAAAAAACTCCATATCACATCACTAGCGTAACCTATTTCAAACTGCTAAAATACAACACGTTCCTTGGTCATTTACAGTGTCAGCTATTTCCTCCCCTCCTAAACATATAGTTGAAGTTAATTATGTGAGATTCTTTCACACTGTAGGAAACATATTCATTGCTATAGGAGACTGGAACTCCAAACACACCCACTGGGGTTCCAAAGTGATCACAACAAAAGGCAGAAACTTGTTTAGAGCAAGTATGACAAAAAAATTACAACTTTTATATGCACCGGGAACCGACGCATTGGCCAACGAATCCAGCCAAGCTTCCTGACCTGTTGGATTTTTACATTTCCTATGGGATAGCTATAAACTTAGTCACCGAATAACGATTTAACAGGAAAAAATACTCGGCCTATCAACAAAGAGCTGATTCCTAGGCTTACATCAAAACATACTGATTGGCATAAATTCCAACAACACATTGAAAATAAGATCTAACTTAAACTGCGAATAAAACAACCACAAGATTTAGACTAAACAGTCCAATACCTAGTCGCCCTTATCCAAGAAACTGCATGGAAAGCCACTCCCAATCAAACTGAGCCAGCACAACATGTCAATAACATACCTTTACATACAAAAGAACTAATAGCTGAGAAAAGACGAGCTCGATCACGATGGCAAAAAAACACGTAATGTAGCTGATAAACTAAATCTTAACACGACGACTTTGTGCTGCCCTACTGGATTCTCAAAATGCTGGCTTGAATTACTACGTCAGAAACCTCAAGCAAAAAGATTATACCATCTGGAGGGCTACAAAAAGATTTAAAAGACCGCAAGCAATCATTCCTGCTATACGCAAAACTGATAGCACATGGGCTAAATCTAACAAAAAAAAAGCCGAAACTGTCGCTGAGCATTTGACAAATGTATTTTAACCTCTACAACCTAATGTACCAGATAAAGCTGTAGAGGACTATCTAGATGTCCTGCGCCAGATGTCCTGGCCTATTAAACCATATTCACCACGGAGGTTTAGCTTGAAATAAAAAAACTAATCAATTTTAAAACACCCGGATATACCTTGAGAACAGGGCAAATATTAAATGAACTTCTAAAAAAAGCCATTGTACTATTAACTACTATTTATAATTGCATGTTAAGCATGTCTTATTATCCTATATTGTGGAAGTATTCCTAAATAATAATGGTTTCCAAATCTGGCAAACAAGCAGAAAACGTAACTTCTTACAGGCCGATCAGTCTCCTATCCCTACTAGGCAAACTTTTTGAGAAACTGTTCCTTGAAAGACTAATGAACAACACAGACATAGCAACACATCTTCCTGTACACCAGTTTGGGTTTTGCGAGGGACACTCTACAACGCATCAAGTACATAGAGCAGTTAATTAAATAGGTAGCCTCGAAGAAAGAAATATTGGACAGCCGTTTTCTTGGACTTTACCTAGGAGTTTGATGGGTCTGGCATATTGGGTTACTCTACAAACTAAAAAGGCTACTCCCAAATTAGTATTACCTTCTCTTTAAATCCTATCTTACAGATAGATTTTTTACAGTTAAGCATGACAACGAATTATCCAGCTAATCTACTATAAAATCTGGTGTCCCACAATGTAGTGTCTTTGGCCCCCACCTGTATCTTATATACACTGCTGATATACCAGAAAATGGAAACACTGTTATCGCTACTTTTGCTGATGACACTGCTGTGTTATCTACACATGAAGACCCTATGTTAACATCCGATAATTTGTAACATCTAAATGTAATCAACGAATGGCTTACTAAATGGCATATTAAAATCAACACATCTAAATCTGTTCAAGTAACCTTTACAACTAGATTAACACATGTCCGCCAGTTAATCCAAATAATACTCCAGTACCTGTCAACAACTGTCAAGAAACTATATACCTGGAATTACACCTAGACCAAAGACTGACTTGGAATAAATATATCTAGACTAAGGGACCGCATATTAAACTTAAAAAAAATGTACTGGTTATCAGGAAAAAGATTAAAACTATCTCTAACCAACAAAGTACTCCTATACAAAACCATGCTGAAGCCGATCTGGACTTACGGAGTGCAACACGGGGTTTGCGTTAAACCATCCAGAACAAAAAAGTATTCAACAGTTTCAATCTATAGTACTTCGTGCCATAGCAGGTGCACCGTGGTATGTCACCAATCAAACTTTACATGTTGACCTTGACATACCATTTGTCGCGGAAGAAATTAATAGACTCTCAAAATTACTACAGAAAACTCCAGGACCACAATAACGAACTGATTCATCGGTTATCCTTTGCCTATCCATCTGTAAGAAGATTAAATAGAACCTGACCATACGACCTCCTAACACCCTAATGTAAAAGGACTCCAAAAAGGAGTACCACTAATGAGTGGTTTCTTCTAACTCTGTCTACTCGTGTTATCATATTTACTTAATACTCCTTGTAGGGTAGATTGTAAATTTTCGAATGATGAATTCAAAAAAATCTATTGCCACTCAGATTAATTTAGCACTGGTTGTTTTTCCAGTACATCAGCTTGTTTTGGTTCTTTTTCATTATGGAACAGTTTACAACAAAGCAACGTGTTCTTATTGTTAAAACATTTAAACGGTGAAAGTGTCAGATAGTGCAAAAACTTAGTGTGATCCTAGAGAGAACAAATCTACAGTTCGAAAACTAATAAAGAATATTGAGACAACTGGTTCGGTGAGAACGGTAAAATAATCTAGACAGAATTGATCTCATAACACAAAGCAACAAATCGCTGTTGTGCAAGACAACGTCACTACGAGTTCTGGAAAATCGATTCGCCTATGTTCGCAGCGGCTGAACATTTCGACAATTTTATTACATCGAATTTTGCATAAAGATCTCGATATACACGCGTATAATATAAAATCCAACTGACGCAACAACTTAAGCCTGCTGATCATGGAAAACGGAGACAACTTACTAAATGGGTTGTGGAGAGACTGGCAGTGGACGGAAATTTTACAAAAAAATTTTTATTGACCAATCCCACCCTCACACCAGTTAGTTTGTCAACAAACAGAACTGTCGGGTTTGAAAAAATAAAAATTTTGAAATAATCCAGGAGGCTGAAATACTCCACTAGGAACGATTGTATGGCGTGATTTTTTGGCAGGTAGAGTGAGAGGATCGTTTTTCTTTTAAGATGATGAGAGAACTGCAATTACCGTCAATGCACAACGTTATCGTAACATGATATACATTCGGTTGTGTCCTACTTTTAAAGATATGGAGAATTTTCAAATTTGTCATCCTTCTTGGTATACCTTTTATATTACATTATTTATTGCATCACAACCATTAGGCAAAAGTTTTAAAAATATTAAAGCTGCTAATATAACTTATGGTGTTTTTTTTATTAATACAACCAACACAGAATTACCTAGTTTTTGATACTAAATAAAGATGATGGATTATATTTTCAATCTATTAGAACTTTAACACACTAGATTTTAGAAAATATTTACATAAAAGTAACAATACTAGTGATGTAACAAAATATAAGATCTCATGCTGATGTCAAGTCAATTATATGACAGATTTCGTATTGTGTGCCTAATGAGTAAAAAATTACTGAAGCGTTACAAAGCAGTGTTTTTAGTGAATCAAAAGAAAACGAAATTGACGTATAAAACAGCTGCAAAATATATGCGAAAGTCGGAGGCATTCGTTAATACGTGGGTAACGCGACATTGGAGGTTGGAAATGTAGACGATATGCCAGGAAGGCGAATTGTCTGCATCACAACAATAAAGAAGGATAAAGTGATCTTGCGTCTCTTTGAAGACAAGCGAGGCCTTTCGCTGCATTATCTCAGTTGAAGTTTATCCTTAGTATGTTGTGCCTGAGGGAACTGTATGAGGCAGATATTTTTGCTGAATTATTTTACATGTTGGTTTGAATCTTAATTATTCGAAGGTTTTTATATTCGCCTAATTTGTGATAGATGATGGTCTCGCAATCAACGTTGGTTGTCCCGTCAGGATGTTGAGTGTTACATATGATCTGGTGATAAAATAAGTTGCCGATATTAGGAGTATATAGTTTTAAAAGCATATCAGTTTTAATCTCTTTTGGTTGAAAACCAAATTTTGTAATAACGGTGGATACTGAGAATCACTTTTTTTGGTTCATTAATTAATTAAACATATTTTTAATTTGTCCAAAAATTGTAGTTATCTCTCCATTGTGTTGAAATGATTCAGCATTAATTTTAGTGAACAGCTAAGTTGTTTATTGTATTATTTATATTAAGGTAAGTGTTTTTGTGTTATATTTTTGTGGCATATTTGACATCGTTTATAGTTTATTGGATGTGGCAGATTATGCTTTTCTTGCATAAGTTAGACAAGTTTTCTACATAAAACGATTGTTTTTATGTTAATTTTAACATTGTTGTTTAGTAGGCATTAAATAATAAAATTATCTTCCTCAACTACAGCAGTAAGAGTATTTAAGATTTGATTAAAATTAATTCCTCCGTAAACAAAGACTGAAAGTGGTCTAGGTGATGCCAGTGTCGATAGTTCTTTGATTTTACGCGTAATTGTTTTGTTAGGAATTTTTATTCTCTTCAGAATTACTAATGTTACAAATTAAATGTAAAAACATTTGTCGGGACAAAATAAATATCAATAAGAATACTTTTTTGTGATGAACTTCTTGTCACAAAAATGTATTCAATCATTCTTTATCTTTAGAATTTCCAAATGTGTAGGTGTTTTCAGTTTCATTTAAATTGTTGCAGATTAAATTGTGTAACTCGTGAAAAATGTTGTTGCATACTATGCATTGCTGTTATTGCCCTTGACTCACATAAAATGGGAGTGTGAGGTTTGGTTGCGATAGATAACTTATCAGCTGCGATAATTGATAACGGATAAGTCTCCTTCCACTATACATTACTTAAACACTCGGCCTTAGACTCGTCTTCAATTTTAATTCGTTAATTTTATGCTCTAGACAAACACAACCTTATTCAAAGAAAATCAAACAAGTACTGCAAGAAACAATATGATGTATACCAAACATCTCGAAATTGATGGTAATTATGAAACTGCTGCATATAAGATTTGATTTACATTTAATGATCTTTTAAATGCATTACATTTTAAGCTTCTTGCAGTTAAATAAATTTTATCAACCTCGGCGCCATTTTTGTTTTAGAATTTCAAACTCAAGTATGTTGATGAAAGGTGTAACACTCTGATTTAGCAGAATTTAAATATTTCTTTCTATTTTCTAGACACAATTACTGCCGTAATAATATATTAATGGCTTTAGTTTCAACTTCAACAGCTCTCGTCAAATTTAGTACGTATGTTCTTAATGAATATATACGAGAGATTGTCCGCAAAAAGGTATTTCTGGTGCCTTAGGCTGACAACATCTCACCCACCTTTTCTTAAATTTTTGCAAGGTAGGAATATGGAATAATGAGAGGAACAGTGAGATAAGCCGATGCAATGACCTTACAAAAGTAAGCTATGTAAAACGATCCTGACGATAGGCAACCCCACACGTACGCTCAGAACTTAACCACGCCACATTTTATATCAGTTGTCTTTGTTTACTTTTTGTTCAAAGCATATGCTGTCTTTGTTTACTTTCTTTCAAATGTATAGTAGATGGGTACAACCAAAAATGGAGTGAATCAGATAAGAAGGTGAGAAGATATCATCAGCATGTAAGCTATTTTATGTATTGTCCGATGTAAGCCTTCCTAAGTTCCATTTTTGTATGTTTGCAGCTATTTGCATCCACTTATGTCCTGCGTGTTTTTATTATCATACGTCCATCTTGTTGGTGGACGTGCTATTGCCTTCTGTATTTACGTGGCCCCATTGAGTTATATGTACAATACAACAATAGTCTTGCAATCTAACAATGTTACTTGGCTAGTTCTATTTCATCTTACATACTTGGTAGATCACGTTAGTTACTCTTAATCGCCGCTTTATCTTTGTATTTCGTATGGGTTTGTTTTAGGCTGTATTCAGCATTTATCATTCCATTAATCTTTGAGCAACCTGTAATCATTATTTTATGCTTTTATTCAAAACGCAGGTTTCGATACCACTGGTCAGTATAAACAAAATATGTTGATTGAAGGTTTTTGACAAGAAATTTGATTTCAGATTATTTCTAGTAATTTCCAACTTTTGACCTAAATTAATATTATTAAAGTGCCAAGAAAAAACACACACTGTGAATCGAAGAAGCAACCGATTTTACTGATTGAGGGCTTTTTAGATTCGTCTTGAAGAGACGGGGTACGAATAATAGTTTTGAATGCAATCTGAATTAACCTTGGTCAGATAATAGCAGAAAAGGGGTGATCTTTTGACCGAAAATAGTATTTCCAGGAAAGCGCGCGCAAAATGGCGCCAAGCGCAAGTTAATACATTTTTTGACTTTTAATAGCACGCAGTTTGCGTCACCATGTCCGGTGTAAATCACATACAGGTCGTCTCTGAATCGAATAGGGGTTGACACATACTGTGTGTGTGAAGCCGGATGGAGGACCTCGACTCCAACATGGCGCGTCCCCGGGTGGCGGATAGGAGAAGGCTCTACAGATATGTAGAGTAGGTGCAGAATGCACCCGCGGACCAAACGAGGAGTAACGTCTGACCTATAGTAGGCGGTTACAAAACAGCGTCTGTCCAAAGGAGCGGCTGAACATAATCCTGGCAGAAGGTATAAAATGCATACACCAAGATGCCTGGCCAGCAAGGTGTATTAGGCTAGATTACTCCAACATCATGACAATAAGATGTAGAAGAAGAAGGCCCTCAGTCCCCAGCCGTCTCCAAACTCCTGCCCAAGGCAGCGGGCAGAGCAGGGAGGAGATAGAGGGTGCTAAGAATCCCTGGGTTCGGATAGGCTGCCACAAGACGAAAAAGAAAAAAGCCTTATTTGTATGCACATATAATACAAGATCACTATTAGGAGAAGTTAGACTAACAGAGTTAGAAGAACAGTTAAAAGAAATAAAATGGGACATAATTGGAATAAGTGAAATAAGAAGGAAAGGAGAACAATGTTTGAAACTTAAATCGGGACACATACTATTCTATAAAGGACACGAACACATAAGTCAAGGAGGCGTAGGGTTCCTTATAAACAAGAAAATAATAGGAATAGTAACACATTTTAAGGCGATTAGTCCTCGAATAATATACATAATACTAAAGATATCAGAGAAGTGCAACTTAAAAATAATACAAGTGTACGCACCCACTAGCGACCATGAGGACGAAGAGGTAGAACAACTTTATGAGGAAATAAATACCTGTATTGCTGAAAACCATACAAAACACTTACTAATAATAGGGGCAAGTTAGGACCAAAACAAGAAGAAGTAGAAGAATATATAGGAGACTACGGGATAGGAGTACGAAATGAAAGGGGGGATATGTTAATAAACTATATGGGACAACAGCAAATTTATGCAATGAATACCTTCTTTAAGAAGAAATTACAAAATAAATGGACGTGGATTAGTCCGGATGGACAAACCAAGAACGAAATAGATTTCATCTTATCCTCACACAAAAACATAGTGCAAGACGTATCGGTAGTGAAAAAATAAATACCGGAAGTGATCATAGGTTAATAAGAAGTAAGATTGTTATCAATAACAAAAACGATAGATATAAAGCTATACAGAAATCTAAAAACTGGACAGGGGGAAAACATATAGTAGCAAACAAGGAAATATACGAAAACGAATTAAACAAAAAATTAAAAGAAGTAAATATAGTAGCGGAAGACAACTTACAAGAAAGAAATATGAAAATAACAACGGCACTTAAAGAAGCCTCGTCTAGAATAAAAACATCAAAACCAAGAGACAGCAAAATAAGCGATAATACAAAGAAGCTAATGGAAGAAAGAAGGAAATTGGCAATCAACCGGGAAGAAAATATAGAGCCTCTAAAAGAAATAAGCAAAGAAATAAGAAGAGATGAAAAAGATTTAAAAGCATGGCATGAACTAAAAATTGAAGAAGCACTGATTAATGGAGGAAAAACAAAACAATGCCAGAAAGAAAGAAGACTGGGGGATGCAATCATGACATCGCTAAGAGACGCAAATGGAGCCTTAATTATAGACCAAAATAAAATAACGCAAAAAACGGAACAGTTCTACAAATGTCTATATGGCACAAAAACTGATACAAATATAAAAGATATAGAAAGGAAAATACTAAATGTAAATTCAGAAGACATTCCTGATATTGAAATATACGAAATAGAAAAAGCTTTAAGACAGACAAAAAGAAATAAGGCACCAGGCGAAGATGAGATACTCCCAGAAATGCTAAAAGAAAGGGGACAGCCGATATTACAAGAACTAAAAGTACTATTAAACCAATGCCTGCAAGAAGGGAAAATACCTAAAGAATGGGATAACGCAGTTGTAATATTACTATTCAAAAAAGGCGACAAACATAGATTGGAAAATTATAGACCAATCAGTCTATTACCACAAATGTATAAATTGCTGACAAAGATCATTACGAATAGACTGGTTAACAAATTAGACAACTACCAACCACCAGAACAAGCAGGATTTCGTAGCGGCTATAGTACCCAAGACCATCTACAAGTTATGCGAAATTTAATAGAAAAATCAAAAGAATATAACTTACCATTATGTCTTGCCTTCATAGATTTTGAAAAGGCATTCGATTTGGTTGAACACTGGGCCATAATACAATCTCTACAGAACAGCCGCGTAGATTACAGATACACGGAATTAATAAAATATATACATACAGACGCTACCTGTACAATCAAATTGCAAAGTACTACCAATCCGATAAATGTAGAACGAGGAGTAAGACAGGGAGACACTATCTCTCCAAAATTATTTACCCTATGTTTAGAAGATGTGATTAAAAAATGCGCTTAGGAAAATAAAGGAATAAGAGTAGATGGGAAAAGATTGAACCATCTACGATTTGCTGATGACGTCGTGCTCATATCGGACAATGTAGAAGAATTAGAAGAAATGATAACAGACCTAAACGAAAAGGCCAAAGACATAGGATTAGAAATGAACAGAGGGAAAACTAAAATAATGATAAACGATCTAGTAGATGACATAGTTGATATACAGATTGACGGGGAAACTTTAGATCAAGTAGGAAGTTATATATACCTTGGACAATACATCTTACTACAATCGGATAATCAAACAAAAGAAATAGAAAAGCGAATAAAACTTGGTTGGGCCGCATTAGGTAGATGGAAAGAAATATTTAAAAGTAACATAGACCAAACACTAAAGACTAAGTTATACAACCAGAATATACTCCCTGTTTTAACCTACGCAGCAGAGATATGGACGTTAACGATAAAAAATATGCAAAAACTGAGGGTAGCGCAGAGAGGAATGGAGCAGGCAATGCTGGGAATCAGTCTAAGAGATAGGATGACAAATATATGGATTCGAAATAAAACAAAAGTAAAAGATGTAATAGAACATATATTTAAAGGGAAATGGCAGTGGGCCGGACATATTGCCAGACTAGAAGATAAAAGATGGAGGAAGAGCATGCTGCAGTGGAGACCAAGAATAGGCAAAAGGCATAGAGGCAGGCCCCCCCTCAGGTGGACTGACGACATCAAAAGAGTAGCAGATTACAATTGGATGCAGAAGGCGAAAAAGAGGGACCAATGGAAGATGCTTGGAGAGGCCTACGTCCAACAAAGGACTGAATTGGGCAGATGATGATGATGAGTTTGCGTCATGCCGTGTAATGTTAGGGGACCGAAGAGTAATGTCGTTTTTCTACATTAAATTCAAATAGATGAATTTTTAACAAGTTTTTATTTTTAATCAGTGATGTAATCACCTTCGTTATCAACAACCCTTTGCCATCTAGTATGCAAATTTACTATGTCGGATAGATAGAAATCAATTGGTTTTTGAGCAAAATATCTGGAGATGGAATTTTAGACATCATCTAAATTTTCAAATTTTTTGCCACAGAAAATATTGTAGCGATCGTAATAAATGGAAATCCGATGGCGCAATATCGGGCGAGCATGGTGGCTGAGTCGATACTTCCCATTCCAACTCATTAATCTTTTGCAGAGTTCGCCTTGCGCAGTGCAGTCTTGCATTATCGTTTTGCAGAATAACGCCTTTTCTGTTGACAATCACTAGGCACTTTTCAATTAAAGATTGATTTACTCGATCTAACTGTTCACAGTAAAGGTCTGCATTCACAGTTTGTCCAGGTTTCAGCACTTCAAAATAAACGACCGCGAATACTACACCAAACACACAAAAGCGCCTTTTTGGCTGAGCTGTACTTCATTGCAATTCATTCGAAGAGAGCCACTGCCTTTTGCGTTTTGGATTATTATAGAAAACCCATTTTTCATCTCCAGTGATCAAGCGATCAAAAAACGCTTCTATGTTGTGCCGCTGAAGCAACAAGTTGCATGTGGTGGACTGGTTAGTTTTATTTTCTTCCGATAGATTATGCAGGACCCAAATACTTGTTCTGCTCACTTTACTAATCTGCTGCAAATGTTCTTAAATGGTCGACCACGGTTGGTTAAGAGTGTTTAACAGTTCCTCGATTGTTCGACACGGATTTGCTTCCACTTACGCCCTTAACATGTCATTATCTAAAATTGTTGGTGTTCCTGATCGATACGAGTCGGAAAGACCAAAATTACCGGATTTGAACTTTAAAAACCACCTTTGGCATTTACGAACGTCTAATGCACTTGAATAAACACTGCAAATGTTTTTGTAGCAACTGTTGTTTTACTACCCTCGTGAAATTCAAAAAGCATACAATGCCCGATATATACCTCTTCTGGTATTTGGCTGGCCATTTCACCATAAATTGCAAAAAAATCACTACATTACCAAATCTACCTGCCTCTTTTTCGCTTTGCTAACACTTAAAGTTAATTTTATATTACAGGGTTAATCTTGAAGTTTTTCTTACACACTAGATTATAAGTGTTTAATACGCTTCCCCTTGAATTGCACGGCATATGTCAATACGGTATCCAAATTCGTCCCAAAATTCTGCGAGCATATCTGGATCCACTGCTGCCACGGCTCCTGTTATGAGGTTCTCAGTTCGACTACTGTAGTTGATAGAGGAGGCACATAAACGTAGTCTTTTATAAACCTCCACAAGAAAAATCGCACACAATGAGATCCGGCGACGTTGGAAGCCAGTAATGTAAAACTGAATTATTAGATTTCATATGGCCAATTCATTATTGTGGAGTCTAATTATTCAAAAATGTTTGAACTTCTAGGCTCTAGTGTAATGGTACCCCGTCCTACTCGAAATCGAAGTCATCCGAATCAGTCTCTAACTGTGAAAAAAGCCTGTTTTTAAACATATCTAGATACGTAATTTCCATAACAGTGTTTTCTAAGAAGAAAAAGAGACCGTACACTTTTTCTTGATAAATTGCACAAAAAACATTGAGTTTAAGAGAGTCTCTCTCATGCTGTACAATTTGATGTGGCTGCTCCGTACTCCATATTCTAACATCATGTAGGTTTTACCTTACCACTTAAATGAAAAGTAGCCTCGTCAGAAAGTACTAGACGTGTTACAAAATTAACATTTTGTGCCACCTTACCAAAGATAAATTCACACAATTCTACACATCGTTGTTTATCATTTGCACGAAGAGCTTGCATTAATTAAATCGTGTATGGTTTCATAATCAAACGTAGCCACAAAACACGTCATACAGACGTTGAGAATATGTTTAGTTCTCGACCGGACGACGAGTGGATTTTTGGAGCCTACGTGCGAAACTCAGCTAGATGCTCTCGACATCTTCGTCTTACACCTAGCGACGACTACTGGATTTTTATTTACGCAGAGGACCCGTGTCTTGGAATTTATACCATCGTTTAATGCTCTGAGTGGCAGGAGGTTCAACACCATATTGCACTGAAAATCACGCTGACCATTTGTTACTGACACACACTTTGCAAAGCGTATAACACAAAATAATTTCTCTGGTGGCTGGAGTGGCAGGTGCTGGTGCTATATATCTACAACCGCGTGAAATTCCCTCTTTCTAACAGCACATTGTTTGACCAAAACGGATTAAAAGCTGAATAATTATGATTTTTTAAATCGGATGATTCTTTTTGAAACACCCTGTATGCGCATGGCGTGGATGAGCAAAAAGTTTCTTTATGGCTGTTAGCTTTCACACATTAAATAGTCTTTTTTCTCTGGTGTTTCATCAAATCAAAAGCGTAAGTTCAGGGAACATTTCTAAAAAAAAATGACAACCCTATGTGCCCTACCATATGTGTAACAAATGCGCATCCAAAAATTTGATAGAAATTAGTACAGAATTATTAATTTATTTAAAAAAAATTTATTTAAATTAAAATTTTAAATTAATTTATCATCTATCTCTACAGTTTCAACAGTTAAAAATAAAAGTTACATTTTAAAAAGTATGCATCTACTTAGATGATATTAGAGATAGTGTCAAATAGCCTTGGATAACGCCAGTTAACATAAATTAAGTAGTACTAATTTATCACTTTAATTGGCAAGAGTTGCATAATTGTAGTTTTAGGTAATAATGTATAAGATATGATAGACATCCTCGTTATTAATGTTTGCATTTACATATAGGTCAGTTAATTATAGAAAAAATTAAATTAACAACGTTCTACTAAATGAAGAAAATTTTACTACTGTATAATATACTTAATTTTACTTATAAACTTTTTATATTGACCATTTAGGCTCCGAAAATTTTAAAACACAATTATGCTATTTTACAAAACAATGCTTTTGAAAAACCCATTACGTTTATTACTTTAACATTAAAACGTTACAATCAAACCGCTCTCTGTAAATGGGACTCACTTTTAAGCAAATATTTATTTTTTGGATATCAAATAAAACAATAGAATTGTTAAATAACCAAATATAATCTGATTAAATAGGACAGACATATATAAAACTAAAATATCATTATCATTTTTTCGGCCACTGGTTAAAATAATATGCACTGCAGGTAATAAAATGTCCGTTTATGTTTCTAGTCACTTTTACTCAACAAATGTTACAAAACTAATTAGCTTAGGTATTTCAACTATGACCTTATAAAATGATTAGTGCTATCTAGAAAAACAAATTACTCAACATACCTTCTATTGCTGGTTTTATATTAAGGTGAAATAACACTGTAAATTTTTCAAATAATCGATTTTTTTGCTTAAATCAATAGTTTTGCAGCCAAAGAACATATATATTTGTTCCCAATTAAAAATTTGCACTAGAAATATTCGAAATGAGCGCCAAACGCTGACGAGTTATTCCAGCGCTCTTGACGGTTTGAAGCGCTGAGCGCGCATCTTCGATAAGTTGCAAAGCACATGCCAGCACGCATGAAGGTCTTCAAGCCCTGAAAGCTTCCCAGCAATCCGTGGACGAGGAAGAGCTTTATAAGGTCCAAGGATAGCAGACTAAAAGGTACAAGAGTGTTTGGTATCGACATCCAGCTCACATCAATCGATTTTTCTCTTCCGAAAATTAAAACGCGTTTTTCTCGAAATCATGTTTTTTGATCGCGTTGACGGCATATCGCCCACAGTTTTTGTCTTATCGACCTGATTCAAAATAGATTATGTTCAGGAGTGTCTTTATTACGTGACGTAGCTGTTTTTTGATACTTACCATATTTTGTTTATAAACAATTTACTACGAATATTTACGCAAACATTTTTTTTCAAATAACCGTTGTTTTTTCCTAATTCAAATTTTCCAATTTCCCTATGTCACGTAATTGCTATGCACATTTATTTAAAAATAAATTTGATTTCCGACGTCCCGTTTTGCCACAAAGTTGTGAACGCCAAAGGGGTCATTTTAAAAAAACGCCATTTTGGACCAGCCGCTATAAAAACTTAGCGGCCAAAAAAAATAATAATTTTTTTTGTATTGTATTAACCTCATATAATAAACGTATCAAGTTGAATAATGATTGATTAAGTCGGTTTTTCTTTTATTAAAAAACAAGAAACACCCAAATTGCAACATTTACAATGTTACTCCCTCTTAAATTTCTATGTTATACTAATATAATAATAGTTGCCCGTAACAGGCCACGTAGGCCCTTTGGGGTCGTAACAGAATAGGTTTGCTACAATCTAGAGCCTACGGTACACAAGGGTAGTAACGTAGCTAGCGCTACGTACCGACCGCCTATTATTACCCCAGAGTTTGACCCGCAGGTATCCATTTATTGCAGCCTGATTCAAGATTCAAACCCGCATCTTGAAGTTTTGTAGTCTAGCGACTTATCCAATAAACCACTACGGCATTAAATTTACAAATAAAACAAAAACCTAGGTTACAGTTGCCTGTATGCTATTATATAACAATATTTTCAGATTATACATGCCATTTAGAAATTGAAAAGCTAATAAAAATAACAAAATAAAAAATTAAACAACTTTTGGAAATCATGTTAATGATAAAAAATTTTAATCTGAAAAATATGACATACATTAGATTAATTTAATTTTTAATTAGTTCTAAAATTAAAAATTAATAGCAAGTCGATGAAAAGCACAACTATGGCTATGGTTTGCAACTAAGCTGTTACTCCCTACTCCAACACGACATTTCACAGTTCTTGATGTTTTCGTCAAGATTATAATTTTTTGCCTAAATTTATGAAGAAAATAATTATAGTTTAGTATTATGTTTAGTAATTCTTGTCTAGTTTATACATAGGTATAGAAGAAAGACAACAATTAAAAATGCTCTGTAGAAAAAAAAACATTTTTATAATAATTATTGAAAGGATTTGGCTTGTTATTTAGACTCTTTGAGTCAAACTTAATTAAGTTCCACCCTATATTAGATAGCAAAGGGGCTTAACGCAGTTACTTATAATAACAGATGTTTAAAAAAGTTTAAAAATTATAAGAACAGAACAAAACCGAAAGCTAACGGATTAAAAAGAGAAAATCAAAAACTGAAGGTGATAACAATACTAGCAGCAACAAAAATAGTAATACATAATGCTCATTAATTCCTGTGGAACATAGATAAGTTAAGTATTTGCTCATCTTTTCATAAAGCTACCCGGAAGTTTTGTTTGTTTCACGCAATAGAACTTTTTCCACATTTCTTTGTTATAACTCCTTTATGGATTCTATTCTAGGTCTCTCCTGGATTCTTAGGTTATGACGTAATTATTTATATTTTTTTCTTGTGATTTTCTCATTTACGTGATTCATTTTCAGTTATTTACATTTACAGTTAAATGTAAAGGGTGTCAGTAGTCTTTATTAAAAACTGTTTCACCAGACAGATGTATAAAAGTGGCGAAAATGAGGAAATGAACCACGCAAAATTGAGGTCACGTAATCAATTCCGACAAGAACAATATCATATTTGGTAACGGAAAATAAATTACAAAAGGCCAAACATATTCTTCATTCACGTCAAAAAAATAATTATGTTTACACAGCAAAACTACGCGCTCTGTAACATGCACTACAAATATTGTATTTCTATCAAAAAATAAAGAGCTTATCACGAGGTGCTTTCAAGTTCTGAGCAGTGTGAGTAAGTAGAAAGATTTAAAAAATGTGAAAAATATTTCCAAATTTGCAATATAAATAACAGCAGCATAGAATGTACACAGGTAAAATTACATTGAGTGTTGTTTTATATACTTAAAATAACGACGTTTAGTGCTCAAGAACAACGCGTAATCATCCGATTTCTTTTTTTGTGTTATGAAAGGTCTATCCATATTCATCGCCAATTGAGTGAGACATGTGGCGAAGGCGTAATGGATGTTAAAAATGTACGTTTGTGGGAGCGAAAGTTTAAAGAAGGTCGAGAGTTGTGTAACAATAAATCGAAGCAGCCTCGGCCACCCAGACCAAAACCATAATTGTGGGAATAGAGTAAGTTGTTATAGAAGATTGTCGATTAGGCGTGCGTGATATTGCCTTTAAGCTGGGCTTTTTCGTAGGATCTGTGAAGTCCATTTTTCATGATGACGTGGGTTCCGCGAATGCTGACCGATAAATACAAGACTGCGCGAATGGCATGTTGACACGTGATGCCGCCATAAACTTTCGATCATGAAGGAGGCTCTCTGTGGCCACTTATTTTCCAATAAAGCCGCTGTTGCGTCAGCGATTTTCCAGTGGGTAACACACACACCTAAAGAAGAAGTGTTCTCTGCAGTCATGAAATCATGACGATAACGTCGTGAAAAATGTGTATGCTTAGATAAAGATTACCTTGAGAAATAACAACAATTTTAGCTTTCTTGTGTAAGTACTTTTTCAGAAAAAAAATTAGATCCCTTAGAATTTAAACGTCCCTCGAGATGATTAAGTATCTCCATGACTTTGAAAAATTGACCCATAAATATAAAATGACCGGACAAAAGCAACCTGAATGTGAACAATGCCAAATTTCTTTAACTATTAATCTACCATGTATGTTCAACTGGCACAAGTTGTAGTAAAGGACACAACGACATGTTCTCGCGTTTTGTAAAAACTTTTTAGTGGTTTCACAAATGAACTCATTTATATGAGGTACACCTAGCTCGTAGTACAACTGGTTGTTACACATATACCACGGCGCATTCACTGCTATTCGTAAAACTTTGTTTTGGAATTGTAGTTTATTGATGTTTGTTTGGGATGTAGTACACCAGGTTGAAGAGGCATAGAGAATTAATGAGCGTAGTAGCGTTTTGTACATTAAGATGGTGCATTCAGGCTTTAATGTTGACTTGCGATAAATCACTGGATAAAGTTGTCTTAACCGATTGTTGCCCTGTAATATCTTGTGATTGCGATGAAAGCTCCAGATTAGGCGCGTAAAGCCAAGTAAAATCCGAGATACGGTAGCTATTTTCCTTAAAGTAAAGATCTTAGTCTGACATTTCATGAGGTTAATTTGAATATTCCAACTTTTAAGCTAGTTAGTGATCTTGTCTGCGGATATTTGTAATTGGTACATAGCCCCTTGTAGATCGGCATTTTGAGTGATAATTGCTGTGTCGCCTGCAGATGCGACTATGGATACCATGGTTACCGGGAGATCGGAGGCGTAGATGCCTTTTGAGACTCCAGATTGCACTTGTGTAGTCTCAGATACATCTGATCTTAACCGCAAAGGTTCTATCTTCTATAAATGAGAAGATAATTGCTAACAAATAGTTGGAAGCATTTTTGTTAAGGTGATTTTTCTTTAGGTCGTTGATCCACGCCTTATCGAAGGCCTGAGCTGTATTAAAAAAAAGGACTATAGTGTAGTATTTGTTGTGGTATTCTTTTTCTATTATTTCAGTCATTCGCTGGAGTTGATGATAAGTTGAGTGTCCTCTCTTGAAGCTAAATTGAAATGGTGGTACTATTTTTTGGGTTTACACGAGTTCTTAAAGTATCCTTTGTTTTTCCCGAGCTTAGCGAACATAAGTATGTGTGCGTGTTTCCAATCGCGGGGAAAGTACCCAATGCGAAGGCATGCATTTAACATTGAGGCTAGGTGTGCTAGGCATTTTTTGGTCAGGTGTTTTAAAATCTTGTTGGATATAAGAATATGGCCAGGCAATTTTCGCCTGGGTAGGGCAGTTATGATTTGGGCTATTTCTTTCGGAGATGTGTAGCGAATGTTTTTGGTTATAACTGGAAGATTTTGATATAACATTTTCTAAACCAGTAACTTTTCACAGCACATTACATTTTTGAATAAACAATATCTTTATGAAATTTTATTTCTTAACAAATAGATAGTAGAGATCATTTTTCTTTCGATTTTTTTAGATAATCTGCGTGTTTTTATGAAAGTTGATTCGAAAAGATAGAGGTCTTACTAAAAATAGGCAAATTCTATTTCGTTCTTTTGTATACTTCATATGATACAAAATTTATGTTATCCATTTTTTTCTCTGTTGATCTTTATTGGCAGTTGTTAAGAAGATTAAAGTTAAAGCAAATGAGGCAAATCTTATGACATTTTTTATGAATCACGTCTAAATATTTTATTTTGTTTATTCCATTTTAATTTAAATCTAGAAATAATTGACTGGATAATTTAAGGGCCAACTAAAACTTTGCTTGCCTTAAGAATGAAAGATCGGTTAAAGAAATAGAATTTTAATATTTCTAACTGTTTTTGATATGTGGAAAAGATCAAGTGGGCAGAAACTTGATAAATTATTCATAATAATATCTTCTATTTGTTAATAATCCTAAAGTAAGAAGTACACAATTATAAAGCTCTAAATATTACTTATACATAACTTGCAAATTTAAATTTAGTATTAGAATATGCAAAAAATTACAATCGGTTAACGCACGCATATTTGACTATTGCACGCTACAAAACATTTATTTAATTACAATGGAATTTATAAAAATATTTATAACAATAAAATACTGAAATGCGCACATATACTGACATTACAAGTCATAAAAGAAATTGCATGGACACGTAGGAAGCGAAATATAAAAACTGGCTATAATTCGTAGAGGGTTTATTGTCTTTCGTGACCACAAAATCAGAATTCCCGCAATTATAATTCCTGTGTTGTAGTTAAACACTTGATGTTTTACACGCCTTCCCGAAATTCAGCCGTTTTGTTATGGAATCACATAAATAAACCTGTAAAACTTGTAATTCTAACTTTTTAGCATTATACAAGTTAAACCGAAATAGGTAGCAGATAAACATTCTCGTACAAGCTGCGAGCAACGTTGCAGTATTCATTACTTAAGTAAAGCGCTACTTTTTCGTTTTTGTGTTTTACACTTAAAGTTTAAATATTGATACATTTACTTAAATTAATTTTTAAAAATAATATTGAATTTTAGTTATATTTTAATTATAAAAATAATATATTTTTTATGAGAACACCATAATTGAACTTTAATTTAGCTGTACAAATTAATTCTCTATATGTTTCTATCAATTTTCGAGTAACTAATAAGATCCATTTAGAAAAATGGGCGGTGGTTTTAAGTTGTTATAAAGTTTTCGATGCTTTTATCGATCTTCACGGGACACTTAAAGCACAAATTAAGCAGGAGTTATAGGGATCAGAATAAATGGTAATAGGAAGAGATAAAAATTTAAATTTCTATCTGAAACTTTTAATACTGTTTTTTACATGTGGTATCACTCAGACCATCTGAACAACTTTCTTAAGTTTCTCACAGGTTAAACTGAGACAATATCTTAGAAACTGCTTTTCAGGCAGCACTTTTACGCACTTATTTAAAATTACATAAATACCATTTCAAACAATTATTATACTTTATTTTAAAATTTAAGTGTGGTGTTTTAAAACCACTGCACTATGAAACAGAATTAAATATCAGTGAATGTCATTTTTATTTAAATGTAGAAGCTAAACAATAAAGTGTACAAGTATTGTTTATAGCTATTTTTATTCATCTCCTTTAACTACAGTTACAAAAGCGGAATAGTAGTTAATGGAATACCCAAGAATATTTTTTTTAACTTTAACTTGAAAAATAAGGAAAAATATTAATAACAAATAAATAAAAAGAGGAAGATGTAACAATACAATCCAAATAATACGATACTATTATTGGATGATAATGAGGAAAATGGTAAAATAATTTATCAAGTAATAAATACTTTAGGCAGCAGATTTAAAAACACGAAAAGAAGAGCTTGTCCTTAATACTATAGTGACTGATCTCAGATAATCGAACAGTGTTATAGGAGCAACACGTGGACATCTACAGAATTTTCTAAGCGTCGCCAAGGAAGATTTCAGTAATCATCTCGACGCGCCGGCACGGGCCCGCATAAGTTTTAGAATTATGTGCAAAGTTATTTAATTGAGAGTACGATGGTTGCTAGGTAAAAGCCTCGGTCTACCACACTGGTGCGCGGTGATCCTAAGTTTGAGTCTTGGGTCAATAACAACAGCGAAGATATTTAAACATATAAAAACGTCCAAAACGGCAGTTATGATTAAACAAAGTTTGAATACTAACCGAAGTGTGCGAAAAAAAGAGACCTCTCCTTGAAGCTATATCAAAAAATAGTAAAAAGGTTCTTATACATTTTCGTGATTAAAGTTAAGATATAGCGATGTACTTCTTGAGCAAATGTACCATACACAAATAAAAAGAAATAGAATAGAAAGAAAATTGCGGTAAGTGAAGACATTTTTAAACCAACTGTAGAGAAGAGCATTCAGCCAGAAGAATCGTCGGAAAACTACGTGGAGTTGTGGTGTACAAGCGATCATTGACTTTAAAAATTAAAGTTATAGTAGTTAAAAATCCTCTTAAGACACTGCCAAATCTAAATTGCAACAGGTATAGAATATGATCATTAAATACCAAAGCAGCTTTGCACTTAGACAATACAAAAAAATGAACAATTGTTACAACTCATAGAAATAACATCAGTTATACTCAACATATAGGATAGCTCCTAAGATGTCTTCTGATGGTAAGACTCAAAGAAGCCGAAAATATTGTTGCAAATATGAGAAGATAAGAAATGACTGAACCAACATACAATTCATGGACTTCGCTAGTTATGTTAGTTAGGAAGAAAGACGGATCAATACGATTCTACGTTGACTACGGTCAGTTAAATAATATAACTAAATATTTTATCCGGATTGAGGTGATTTTCTACTTAAAAATTTGTTATTGCCAAGTCAGTATGAAAGCTAAAGGTAAGATAAAGACAAAATCGCATTTACAATAAGATCACCGTTATACTGTTGGGATTGTGCAACGCTCAGGCCACTTTTAAGCGACTTACAAAAATCTTTATACGAGGATTAACTTGTCAGACTTATTTGGTGTACTTAGACGGTGTAATAGTAGTGGGTAGACTTTTAAAAAGCCATTTAAAATTTTTTAGAAAAGTATTTTGGTAATTGTAAAATACTAACCTAAAGCTAAACCCCGAGAAGCGTTATGTCTTCCGGAAGTACGTGAACTACTTAGATTATATCATATCAAGAAATAGTGTAGTAATTCACCCAATGTAGTACAAGAATGACCCCTACTAAGAAATAATTATAAGATTATGTTAACCGATGGTTGAGATTTGCCAACATCGCAAAGACACTGACGAAGTTAACAAAAAAAGATATAAGTATATCTGAAAGATGGTTGCCAAAGGGCTTTTGATTAATTAAAACAACTCTTGATTACGGCACCGATTTTGAGTTATCTCTAAACAGAAAAACATTTATTCTGGACACCGACGCAAGTGACAATACGAATGTGTGCTCTCTTAGGTACAGAATAAATAAAAAAAGGTAATCAGCTACTTTAACAAAGTTTTGACAAAAACAACGCAAAAATACTATGTAACAATAAAAGAATTAAATATTAGCGGTTGTAAAAGATGCATATTACAAAAATATCTCTATGGCAAAAAATCTCAACTGAGAATAGACCATGACGCCTAGAAATTGCTACTATAATTTTGAATCCCAGAAGAGACCTTTGTTAATAAGATCATACCTCAAAATTTATAACCACTGTTCTCAAGTAGAGGAATTAGCTTACAAATTACGCAGAACAACGATGGTTGCCGCATGAATTATTATGAACACCAACTAGATCCGAAATTAAAAGTAATTCTGGATTGGAGCGCTAAGAGGCAAGAATGCCATGGAAAAAATCAATACATTAAATCCAATTATAAAAGCTTATTAGGCACAATAGAATTTCTAAAAATTAAAATATGGTCTTCTGGTGAAAACCTTCGAACAAGCTGATAGCACTGAATCAAGATCATAATTATTAAGTGGAGAAGCGAAGCGGAGTCACTTACTAACTTCATATTGTCTGTCCGCCCGTCCGAGCAATAACTCGAGAACGCCTGGGAATTTACAAATTCTGTTTTCACCAACCGACAGGTGACCAAAAAGGCTTGTTTGCTAGTGATTTTGAAATTGATTGGTCAAAGGCCAGCGTTAGTGCTTTGCCACTTCGCTATGCGTTGTAAGCTTTGCAGGTTTATTAGTATTAAAAAGTCGAGTGTAAAAATTGTACTTCACCTGCATCATTGAGTTTTAGGAGGGCACTTCAAAATTAAAGAAATTCTATTGTATGTTATTTAAATTTTATTGGATCAACTGTAAAGAAGATTTGGTTAAATGGCGAAATATATGTGTCGAAAAATGGCCTTAAAAATAGAAAAACTCCTGTAAAGCAATAGAATGTATCCAGTCCAATGGAAAGGGCAATAGTCGACGGTACTGGTCTATTTCCGGAAACTGGCAACAGCAGCAGATATACCCTGACTGCAATAGACTATTTTAACTTACGGACCAAAGAGTAGGCTAATGCTAAAACAACAGACATTCACATTTACTAAAACATTAACAAATTTTTCAGTTGCTTTAAAATACTCTTGGAGATTCACTCGCATAAGGAACTCACTATTAAGTGAGCCCTTTTTCAAGAAGTATATCATTTACTAAGAATTGGTAAGGTTAAAACAACATATATACAACGTGTGTTGTATGGTGTAAAAAATAAACTAAACAACACCAACTAAATTGACATAATTGACATAATTCATATATTTACGATGGCTTAGCGATCTGCCAATGATGAGACTACTGGACAAGATGCAGCTTACGTTATGCTTAAGAGAAAGCTTTGGCAGATTTTCGAGAAAAAATATGTGAATCGACTCGGATCAAAACTAAGTGAAAATCATAATCTCGCTCGTAAAAATATCCAGATTTATATCGACGAAGTGAAAGATCGTTATAGCATCGGAGTTAAGAAAGAGGGATGCGAGCCGGGGAGTTTAATTTCCAGAGCTATTTTGGTCTTTCGCCGAAGCTTCAGAAGAAATGGAAGGGTTTATATAAAGTTGTAAATAAATTACATTATACATTCTATTCGGAAATCGTCTCACATTAATCGTCTCGTATTTTACACAAGTACTAACGGTAAATCTAAAAACATAGTTTGAGAATGGTTCAAGAAACCGGAAAACCGGAGCTTTGAAGAAGACATGAGTAAGTTTGCTAGGAGCAGCATAGATCAATTTTGGGTACAGCAAGAACTGTTTGATGTTTTGGCCATTGCATCTATATATGTCTAGCATGGATTCTTTTTGTAGACAAGAGGATAGTCCCTGCTTTTAAAAATACATTTTTTTATCTAAACGGCTTACGGCGTCAGCATTCCATTATAGGTAATATACTACGATTACCAAATAACAAAGTTGTCTATACTACTTGGCAACCAAACAGCTCTCTTCGCATAAGCCAAGATACCTTAATCTGTAGAAAGTCTTATCTTGTTTAGAAAAGATAAAATTCGGTTTGGACTTCAATGGCAAATACTGGAAGTTATCTTTTAGGGAATGGAAGCATAATACATGATGCTTAAAAAAGAGAATTTACTGATATTTCTACCGCAACAGTACAAATAACAGCAGGAAAACGTTCTTTTATAACTCGCTCTACAGGTATTAAAGTCGATTTTGGTTTTGCGACAGAACAGATTTATAAAGGGGGCAGTGTAGCAACCAACCTCAGAGACTAAACAGCGCATAGACGTCCAGCGAGTTTTTGACGCGTCTCAAAGGAAGGTGTTAGTAATTTGCACAGTACACCAACTGTCTAAAAGAAGCAAATCGGTCAATGGAAATAAATAATTAGGGACAATAATTAATTAGTTGCTAATCCAACACAGAGATAAATGTATGGTGCTAAATAATTTTAAAATAAAAATAAATAATGAAGCCCATAATTTGAGTTTGTTGCAATAACAGAACAAATAAACAGATGAAAGAAGGAAGAGAGGACATCGAAGATGAGCAACGCGCAAGGTGTCCAACAAAGTCTCACACTTCAGGCAATGCGGCTGAAGTAAGAGCCATTTTGGATTTTAACGGATACCGCGCTATTAAATTGATAGCAGATAAAGTGAAACTTCCAAAATCTATTGTATACGAAACTGTCACAACGAAATTGTAATTAGTTTCCAAAACTGTTATCAATAAAACAGAAGAAAAATCACGTGGATTTTTTGTAAGCTACTGGACCCTATAAAAGTGAACCTTGCTATTTGAAGAAAATGATAATTTGTGATGAAACGTGGGTTTTTAAGTATGATCCGGAGACGAAAAACAGCTCTGAGAGGCACATTACCGAGTTTCCTCGACAAAAGAAAATTAAAATGAGTAAATCAAACAAAGAAAGCAATGCTCGTTTTTTTTTTTACTCTACAGATGTTATCTATAAAGTGTTCTTACCATCGGAACAAACGCTCAACATTGTCATTTAAGTAGACGTGCTTAAATGGCTGAATCGCCCACATTCCCCTGGAAATCGCCAACATGTGTGTTCTTTACCAAAATAATGTATTGCCCTAGGCGTTGTTATTAGTAAAAGAATTTCTAGAAAAATAAACCGTGGCAACGCTATTCCAACCTTTCTATACAAAAAGTTGAAAAGGGCTAGGTATAGAAACTAGCCCCGTCTATTTTACATCCACATTGAAAGAACACCATTTTGGGATTATTAAAAATATGGAAGCTGCTGTAACAAGTGCTCTAAAAGATATTCCAGTTTAAATTTACCAGAATCGCTAGCAACGGCGTATAGATGCTCAAGGATATTTTATATTGTAGAATATTAAATATATATAAACATATCTCCTATATATTTTATTATCTTTCCAATTTACTTTGCGCGCACGCATGTGTGGGTGTGTGTATGTATGCCTGCGTGCGTGTGTATGTGAGAGAAAGGGCGTAAGAGCGTGTGTGAGAGGAACTATGTATCGGTGTGTATAAGAGTAAACGTGAGCGAAAGTGCGAGTTTACATTTGTGAGTTATATATGTACGCACGTGTGTGTGAGTACATGCGTGTGTGTGTATAAATAGTTTTTGTAACTTCTGTAAACGCTATTCGATTTCTAGACTCTCCCTTCATATTTGTCTGTCGTATAAATGTTTATTTTAAAGATTTTCTCGGTCATTGCTTTTCTTATAACATTTTCTAATGTTGTTCTGGACCTTTCTTCTTTTCTTCTTTCGAAAGAGATCCATTTAAAAATTTCTTTTGACAACCTATTTACAGTGATCCTTTTCACATGTCCATGTTAATTGTTGTTTTTCTACATTTTGATTGATAGTTTCTGTAAAATTTATTATTCGTTTTATTATATTGTTAGACGCTCTCTCCAAACTAGACACTCTACAAGATCTTAATGTGATCGTCTCTGATGCCGTAAGTTTCTTCTACCTGCTTTGTTAGTTTACCATGTTTTCGTCCCATAAGACGATACTTTGAATAATTGTGTTGTAGATATTTCATTTTCTTCTTTCAATTGCTTTCCCCTTTAATCATATTCCAGTGGTCTTTTTATTGCCTTTGTGTCTTATCAATTCGCTTTCTAATCTCTTGTTCGTTTCGTCTAGCTTTCATTATTTTTGCGTCTAAGTATTAATAATTTTCTGAATCTAGTCATCTTTTTCACACGTACATATCTGTTTTTGTCCAAATTCATTAACAGTTCTGCTTTTTTGTATTCCTCTTTGACTTTGCGGATCACGCATTATAAGTCTTCTTTGATTTGAATAAAAAGACTTTGTTGTCCATAAAATATAAAATATTGATTATATTCTGGCTATACACAAACGTAGACTTTAAAAAGGGTGGGTAATAGTCAACAATCTTGCCTAAGACCGATTGTTACTTTAAATATTTTTATTGCTCTTTCTTAATCATTATGTATACAATTCTTTTACACTTTTGAATATTGTGTCATTTATATTTGTTTGTTTCATCGACTTCTACTACAATGAAATATGTATGTTATTGTAAACTTTTTCAAAGTTTATAAACAGTAAATGCATATACCTTTTTGCATTAATTTTAATGATTTGTTTTAGAGCGAACAAATTGTCTATACACGATATCTCTGTTTGAAATTCGCTTTGTCCTTTTGCTTCTTGGTGTTTGTATTCCTCTCCTTATAGCACTCTTCTATACAGGCGTCTGAATGTTACCGTTACCATGATTTACGTGTATTTCTTTTTACGTTTCTATATATATGCATTTATTATTTAATTTAGCTATAATTCTTTTTAATTTTGATGTGGCATTCTCTAACATATCCGCCATAATACTTCTTGCACTCCCAGCTATTTTATTCTTTATATTTCGTTCGATGCTTTCAAAAGGTTTTCCTTGTACATTAATATATACAATTTTTTCCTTTTTTGCTCAATTTTTTGCCAATAGATTTTTGTAATATTTTTCTAAAAATTTTTTGGATATTGTTTGTAATATTGTTTTATATTATTGCTTTTTTTCTAAATCCAATTTTTTCATTTCAGTTTTTATTTTTTATGCTCCTTTCTATCCTCAAATGATTTAACAAATTATACAAGCGAAAATTTGCTTTACAGGTAAAACAAAGCGGGCCCTATGCATGGCACTAAACTATAGGGTTTAACGAAATTTTATTGAAGCGAATGACAGTGAATTATATTCAAATGAATGTGAATAGCAGCAACAATTTAGTAGCCAAAACCGAACAATTTGCGGCCACTTCCGGTCAAACCGGTCTCAAGATTTTCCGATTAGGCTAATCTTTGGCGTCCCAACTTGACTTATGGTCCTTAGTTGAATACTGAAAACGTTATGTCTCTATCTATCACAGATCAAAAGTTATAAGGCGTGACAGACGACAGATATGACAAAAGCAGAATCTGGTCTCCAGCTTGGAAGCTGCTTTGATCAAAAATTATAAGGCACGACACACGACAGACAGCTTGGAAACTGAGTCCTCCACGTCTGTTAATGAACCAATTCTCAACTTGGTTTGGCGCTCATTTTGAATATTTCTAGTGCGAATTTTTACTCGAGAACAAAGATACATGTTCTTTGGTTGCAAAACTATTGATTTAGACAAAACAAAAAAAAAATTGAATTTTTAAAAAATTTACAGTGTTACTCCCCCTTAAGTTGAAAATTTTTTCTTGGCCAAAAAACCGAATTAATTCATAAATATTTTCGTGCCATGGTTTTTTGCTACTTTCGAATTGGATTATCTCAACAACAGTGCATCGATCAACTCACTCAGTCCTACACAGAGCCACTGTATATCGTTGCTTCAGTGAATTGTGATGGTAGTTCGCAGGCGGACGAATTTAAAGAAGGCCGCTTAAAATCAGCTGTGGTGTCAGGAAACATCGGTGACGTGCACGAACTAATAAAACAAGATCATCATGTGACTTATTGTAAAATTCAAGCATCCTTAGGCATATTAGTATGACTAACAAACATGAGATACTGTATGAACATGTAACCATGGAAAAGCTTTATGCGTGTTGTATTTCGCATAAGTTAACGATCGTTTAAAAAGTGGGTCGTGTCGATTGGTCGAAAGAAATGCGCAAGAAATACAATCGCTTCAAATACGAATTACAATATCGTCACAGGTGACAAATCTTGAATTTATTCTTATGAGTCCGAAGGTAAGTAGTAGTCGACTGTATGTGTCTTCCAAGATGATTCAAACCCAACAAAGTTTGAAGCACTTCGAAGCATATGGTCGACTGTGTTTTTTGTTGTTATTTTTTTTTTGAAAAACTAAACATGTAAACGGTAAATTCTAAATGGTACACAATCATTTGTTTGCCACAAATTTTCAAAGAAATAAGAAAAACCAACGCGTGACGCCAGATCATTCTTCACCATGGCAATGCGAGCTCACAAACGCAAATAATTGGCTTTTTGAGCATTCAAAACATCGAATTGATGGGTCATCTCCCGTACAGTCCTGATTTGGCCCCTAACGATTTTTTTGTTTCCACACGTAAAGAACAAATCCCGTAAACAACGATTTTCGACGCTGAGAAAGGCGGTTGATGCGTTTAAACCCATGTTTTGGAGATACCTGATTCGCTATGGAAAAATGATATGAAAATTGGTTCCAGCGTATGCAGCAATGTATTGACCGTCAAGGAGAATATTTAAAAACAATGAAAAAATTTCCAACATTAAAAATTTGTTTTTATTAGTTATTCGCGATAGATATCGTGCATAACATTTTTATAAATTGAAAAACCATCTACTTGCTTGCAAAATATATGAAAAGTTGACAGTTTTTCATGATTGAAGCGGCTTTTAATTATTTCAAATTTATTTATTTATTCAAGTTTATATATTTATGCAAACATACTGAAACCCATCAAGACCAAATTTGTACCAATTATAGATTGTATATGATACAATAAAATCGTGTCTTGGTTACACAAATCTATGTAAAATAAAACATTTTTTAATTCAAATACAAAGCCGTATTTAATTTTATCATCTTTCTTGAACATATTTCAATATTAAGTCAATCAGTTTGTGTAAAAGCGATAAAAACGAGTCAAAAGTTTTATGAGTTATTTTTAAAAATTAACATGGTGAAAGTAATTTCTCAAATCGCCAAAACTAATAAATATGCAACAATGAATAATTACTGTAGCGTACAAAACAATTTAGTGTATTAAATGTAACTAAACTGTCGTAATTAACAATTATTATATTCAAAGTACGACATAAATTTAAAAGATTATTTATAAATTTCGAGTAATTTCTAAAAACTCACTACCACAAAGACCCTTTTTGTAAATTCTGCTTACAGTGTATTTCCCACTACTTCATTTTTATTGTAAAAGTTTGTAGTATAATATGCAAATACTTTAAAACTACCTTTGAAGTCACCACCTCTGATATTTCATTCAAATGACAATAATAAATATTACAATGTAAATTTGTCAGTAGTTATACATTCAAATTTCTATATACAATATAATATGATCCTTCTTTTAAATTTATTTACATGTAACCTGTAAATATTATATATCAATTTTTATTAACTACTAAAATTTAACTATTAGTAAATAACCGATTTAGTGTAAACAGTTAATCTTTTATAATAAATTTATTCTACAGATCCTTGTTAAAAATTTGTCTTTTCTAACATGAAGATTTGTTACTTTAGTTTTATTTTTTATTAGTCAAGAGTAATTTATAAAAATAATGGATCTTACAGCAAGGTTGAAAAGAAATACTTAACTGTATAAAGTCTTTTGCATATTAATTATATTTTCTTTATTATAAAGTAGAATTAATATATATTATTTCCACTAATCAATAATTTATACAGCAGTTCTACAAGAACTTTCATCATAAAAAAATATCAAAATATTGAGAAATTAATAGTGACAATTTTTTGAATTGGAAAGAACATTTTAATCAATTACGTAAAAAATTTAAATAAGGAAGTTTATAGAAAATATACAAAATTTTACAATGGCACTGGTGCGTTTTTAAATATTACAACAATTAGTTGTAGTTACACTTAAAATTGGTTTTTAATACTATAATTGTATTGTATGTTTAAGTGTTTGTCAATGTAATTTGTGTTCTTAATATTTTGAAATAAAAAAACATTGAAATAAAAGAAGACCTATAAAAAATAAATGCATGAGAAACCTTATTTCTTGTTTAAATTGATTATTTAATATATTATAGGTTACCATTTTAACTAGTTGTAGTTCAGTCCCTGCAAACAAACGAAACGGATGTGTTATGCTTGTTATACTTGCAGCAGTGACCACAGCTTAAATATGTAAGTCATATATATTGTGCATCTTCGATTTGAGTTTCGTGATATGGAGACGTGCCCAGTGCTCCGAATGCAGATATGTGTTTTGCTCACAAAAGCGAAGAAATATCTTTAGTACAGGGTAGCGCGTAAAAAGGACCTTTTAAAATAAAAATTTTGAGGTTTAAAGAAAATTTTATTAAAAAAGTAATAGTACGAAACATTCACAAAAAGCTAAATTTTTACGATCTGATATTTACATTAGTCGAATGTCCTCCATTTTTGGCCACGCATACCTGCATTCTGGTCATCAAATTTTATGCCACTCGCTCCAGTAGGTCGGTAGGAATTGCATCAATTTCCTAACGTATTATCGCCTTCAATTCATCAATCGTGTGTTATGTGGTAGAAAACGTTAGCTTTGAGGTAACCCCACAAGAAGAAATCGCAAACAGTTAAATCAGATGACTTTGGCAGCCATTCAACATTACCAAATTGAGAAATTAGGCGTTTTCCGAAAACTGCGCGAACACCGACCACGCAGGCTCGAGCAGTGTGGAAAGTGGCGCCATCTTGTTGAAACTAAGTGTTTTTATCCATGGGGTAGTTTGTCTCAAGTTTTTGGGTGAGGAAATTTTCAATTATTGTCACTTATCGAGAAGAATTGACAGTTACCGCGTCACCTGCATAATCCTCAAAGAAGTAAGGACCGATTATTCCTTGCGAAGAAATGGCGCACCAAATCTTAACTTTTTGGCTGTGTAAAGAGCGTTGATGCAACAATAGTGGACTGTTATCGGATCAATATCGGTAGTTTTGTTTATTTACACTCCCGTCAAGGTGAAAGTGGGCTTCATCTGACATCTATAAGTTTTTCACCAAAGTGCGGTCGTCATCGGTCATCTCTAAAAACTCTTCTCGAAATGCTAACGTTTTCGCGTAATCAGTGGGCAGCAACTGCTAAAAAATTTGAACTTTATAGGGGTGAAAGTTTAAGTCACTGCACAAAATTCGGCCGAGAGAACGACGAGACAATCCAAGGGTTCGCGCATGTCTCCATGCAGACCGATTCGGTTTTCCAAAAAGCACCTGCACTCTTCGGGTGTTCTGAAAGATCTCGGACGGCCTGCAGGTCTTCGGTTCAAAGCAGAACTTGTTTCTTCAAAGCGTGAAACTTACAAACCGATTACATTATGAGATGAAACTCGGTCGGTAGAACGAAGATGAAAATGCCCCCTAAATGCCCGTTGCATAGCTACGAAACTACCGTTTAAAGTGTAATACGCTTTGATAGCGAAAGCGCCGGTCCAACGCTCCATGACAACTAATTTTGGATTTCGATAGATCGGAACATAAGACCGGAGGGAGGTTACCCAATGTGACCACCCCACCAACCACAACTCAAAAGGTCTGACGTATTTACGCGCCACCCTGTAGTTAACGTCTTATTTCTACCCGTCTCAACCTTATTGATCACCATATTATAACCAGACTGCATACTCTCATAGCATGTTTCAATCATGTGAGCCGATGCAACACATAATACAGAGTTCGGCAGGGAGATGTTACGTTTTTTAAAACACTCGAACACATATTTTTGAACAAATTTCAGTTTTAATTTTTTCTAAAGATTACCTATATAATGCCATTTAAGAAACATAAAGCACAAACAATAAGAATGTAATTCAGTTGTGAAAAATGACATCATTCAAGTGGCGATGGTTCTTGCCTCGGCATTGTCGCGGATAGGTGGAAAAATTGTCCATACACTTTTTATGCATAGCGCGGGGATTGCTCAAATTTTTTGAGCTATAATTTCCAAAAGAATGTTCTCACAACATTGTAAGGTAATGCCGTGAGTTGATTGTCGCAATGCGTCCATTTTCTCGGAGAAAATAGGGTACAATTATGCGAAATCGGACTATTCCATACCACACAGATACCCTCTCACTATTTAGGGGTCTTTTATGAACTTTCCATTGATTATTTTTCGGGCAAGATAAAAGTAGAGGTCAAAATGCAAAATTCTACGAGTTGACTTGTCTGACACGTGCAAAGAGCAAACATGCCATATCGTTAAACGGCGAGAGCTAATCTCCACGGTTTGCCGAGCTCTTTGAACGTTTTCTGGTGTTCTAACGGTCCAATTACTCCCCGGGTCACAGGTAAACGATTAAATGCAACAATCTAGGAAGCTGTATGGCAAATAACATCTGTTTCTTCTGAACTTGATAATTGGAAAGCTTTCCCTATATTAGTAAAACGAAATATTGCTGAGAAGCGTAGATTTAGTAGCGTGTCGCAAAAGCATTTAATGATGAACAAATAAAGAGTTGAAAACTTAACTTTTACTTAACATAATGGAGCAATCTAAGCCTAATTAAGTACATTATCTCCCATGAAGACAACGGATCATTTGCTCTGGAGAGCAACATCAAAACTCAATCAACCATAATTATATATTTCTTCATTTGGACTACTAAACAGAACCTGGATAAAAATTATCGAGACAATGCTATTATATTTGCCAATCGTTTGAAAGCTGTATTTACACCACATGTAGCTGAAATTACTTTAGAAGAATAGAATTATATCCTTAAATATCTCTATTCCGTCTTTCAGATAGATGCAAGTAATAAAAGAAGTAAGAAAAATTATACTCATCATATTTAATATAAAAAAGTCACTCGGATATGATATAAAAACTAGAGAAATTTTAAGACAACCATCAGAAATCTGACTAAAATTAAGCATACACATATTTAATGCCATATATGCAATTTTTTCCTAATCATTGAAAAGTCGCACAGATATATGAATTTAAAAATCTAAAAAACCACTGAGCTTATCAGTCTTCTTGTCTTTTCAGCAGTGTTTGTTAAAATCGTTATAAAAAGATTAAAACATTTCCTACAAATTAATACCAGAACAATTGTTTGGATTTATAGAGTATCGTGCTACTGTAAATCAAGTAAATCCACATTAATCAGAAAAACAAAAAATATTGTTCAGCGACTTTTTTAAATATTATATTTAATTTACCTCACATTTGACAAACAGACGTAAAGCTTTCAGAATACACGTCACGCTTTTCGATCAATTCAGAAATGTCTCAGGAAATGCCGTATCTGCTATATAAACTTATATTTTAGCAATAACAGCCACCTTCGCCAATAATATAGCTAATACGGCATATCACAACAACTCGGGTACTTACAACACATTTAAGTAAAACCCAAATATGGTTTAAAAATAATGCAACAGAGTGAAATAAACAAAATCAAGAAAGGTGGATCTTTACATAAGAAAACTAATCCTTCGGTATTTTCCAACAACCAACAACTTCTACAAACAGAAAATGAGAAATATCTAGGCTTTTATCTTGATCGACAATTGATATGAAGGAAACCTCTAACCCAAAAAAACATCTGTATACTAAGTTCTGCGGAATATACTGGTCAATGCGTGGCCGCTCTCAATAATCTCTGCAGGACAAAGCATATAAATCAATATTGAAGCCAGTGTGGACCTATGGGTGGCAATCATATGGATCTGCTAGTAAATTCAACCTAGCAGCAATTCAGTGAATCCAATCAAAGGCATGCGTGCTGTTGTGTCTTCCATTACCGAGGAAACTACAAAATTCAACATACAGGTTGTTCCTTCGCCTTAATACAATAGCAGCGGATTTTTGACATGGTAAAGAAAGAACATTCAAGAGGTTTAAACAAATAAACTCACCAAACGGACCTTAGATTTAGTTCAAGTTTGTCTCTGTTACAGTTATGAATGATTTACTCTTTAAATTTTTCAAAGACAGAATAATTATTTATATCATTGTTATTATTAATTCTTTCATAAATGATTTACTGAATGTTTAGTTATTTAAGATAGACTATGACCAACTGGGACTTAATAAAACAATAGTGAAATGCTACTAACCCTTCGATAAACTTCGAAAAAAATAATTAATAAGAAAATTATTTAATTATTTAAAATTTTAAGCCTGAAATCATAGTTACTTTAAATGGTCTTAAGAAAAAATAAATTTAAAGATATGTAATTATTAAATATATAAGCAACTGTACTGATTAACAGTGTCATAATTTATAAATAAATAAATATATATATATATATATATATATATATATATATATATATATATATATATATATATGTAGCTTTATTAATAAATAAAATAACTAACAATGCATTATACCTGTTTTTGTACCCAAATACGAGCTGTATTGGATTACGATGACCTAATCTAATGGCTTTTAACCTCATGCTTCACGATAAGATAAAATGTCGATGACACGAAGTAAACACATTCAGTATTTACATAACGTTATTTTAATTAATGTATTCTCTTGGAAATTGAGGATGTAGATGAAAATTTAAACAGATGCGTAAATAGAAATTTCCATTACCTAAATTAATAACTTAAAGAAGCGTAATTAAGGTATATATAGGTACAACTAAAATATGTGGGCATTACCAATAGTAGTTTTATATCATTTATTTTTTTATAGATGCACTGTAGCTGACGCAAAAATAGGTACCTGTGGAATTACAGAAATACAATATAGATAAATAGGTGAAGATAAAAAATTCTTTTGTTTTTTTACTATAGATTGACTCATATCTTTTCATGTCTGCTACAATATTTATACTAATTAAGAAAAAAATAAAACCACGGATAATTTTATAATTTAGTTATATATACGAATAAGTTACAAAATCATCTTTTAAATATTTGTCAAAAAAATTAGTATCAATTTAATATAAATGAATTAGATGCTCTGACGCAAACTACTTACTCCTCAAAAGTTCATTTATAGGATTGTTATTAGCACACTTAGTAATTTTACAATTTTGTATTACATATTTTTTGTGCGTAGACCTTTAATCCTTTAATAAAAAAACCGTAATAAAAAGTCCTGATTGGTCTGTTAAAAGGTAAGCAAATTTTTAGTCATTATACAAAATTATAATACATTACATGATCGTTCTTAAAATAAACAATGTATTATTTAATTTTTATTTTAATGTTCAAATTTTCACCTTGAAGTGCAAGAGTTTTTTTTTTCTTTAAATATTCAGTTTATTTTAAATCTAAAAATCTCACATCTTATAAATCTGAACAACCTTCAGCTAGTTTAAAATTACTTTCAAGTCGTGGTGGTGACTTCTCATGTGCATGCTTGTTACGAACACTTGTAGATGTAAAAGTTTCATCAAAGCGGGATATTCTAGTCAATTTACAAGTTGCAGAAAGTCAGCTACTCCATCGCAGTGGTAAACCTCCTTAACGAGAAGTGCAAAAAAGTGTAACTTTTATTTACGCCATATAACCAAATAAAAGTTGTCAACCAATTAGTTAAATAATAAACACAATAAAACTTAACAAAAACAATAGAATTTTTCAGTTACTGTAAACTTAGAAAAATTTGGAAAATCAACAAACTGAATTAATGTAAGGTGACAATATCATATAAATGTAAAAACATCTTGGTCACTAAAAACTTTTTTGCGTTTTTCCCAGCTGTATTATATGCAATATACAAATTGCACTTATTATCTATTATATTAGAACAAATTTATTTCTCAATAACTATTGTTTACAGAAACTTAACTGGTAATAATGTTGAGTTTCTAGTCAAAAAATTAGAATCTGGTTTTCTATAAATGCAGAGTTGCCACAAAATAATCATCGAGTTTTAAAAAAATATATTTTACCAGGTATTAATAATAATAGTTCCCCGTAATAAGCCTTGAAGGCCTTTTGGGGTCGTAACAGGATAGGTCTGTTACAATCTAGAGCCTACGGTACACAAGGGTAGTAACGTGGCTAGCGCTACATACCGACCGTCTATTATTACCCCAGAGTTTGACCTCCAGGTACTCATTTATTGCAGCCTGAGTCGAGCTGGGCCGTAAAAATGACAGCGATTGAATTAGCGAGAGCGGGATTCGAACCCGCAACTGTTGGTTTTATAGTCTAGCAACCTATCCACTAAACCATCACGGCTCCTTTACAAGGTATTACAGATATAATATTATATAATACTCTATAACGAATTTCCGAACTCCACCCGTAGCGTGACCGCCAAATATCCGCATTGCATCACGCTCGGCGCCTAATACTTCTAGGAATCCAATGAGCAGGAACGTTTTTGCAAATATTCCAAAAGCTACAAGTGGTGCGGTTATCGATGGTTTGCTGCTTGTTCTGGAATATTGCCGAATAGACATAAATATCACCGGCGGGGCGGGTGGGGACTTTCCAAGTTCAAAGTGACGCCAATGAGCAAATCCAAGTACGGAAGCTGTGTTGACATAAATGGTGTGTTGTTTACGTTAATAGTTGTTAATCTGTATAACCTGTAAGTAGAATAAATAAGTAGCTTTAGTAAATTTGTAAGCAGAAACGTTACAATATATTAAAAGGAAAGGAAAACGCCCAAGTTTTTATTATATCATTTTATTATACCATCACAAATGTTCGATGTGAGCTCCTCGGATCACATGACACACATCTAAATGGTAGTCCAGTTTGGTTTACACACACTGTACTATGTCCCCATTTATGCTCCTCACAGCAGAAGCAATGCTCGAAACTTATCCAATACTGTTAGCATTAGTGGCACCAAAAATAGATTTTTAGTTTATACCCAAAGAAAAAAATTGTAAATCGTAAGATTGGAAGACCTGGGGGCACTAGCTAATCTAATTATATTTAGCACATCGCTCAATCCAGTGGTAAGGGAGTTTCTCATTTAGATAGTTATGCACTTTACCATATCAATAAAGTGAAGCCTTCATCTTGTTGTAATATGAAGTTGTTGGAATCTTCTGTTACTTGCGGAAGCAACCATAACTGCAACATATCTAGGTATGACATACCCGTCAGGTTATTTTCATTGAAGGAACAGGACCCATAAAGTTTCATTTTAGAGTTTGTACAACAAACATCAAGTTTTAGAGTATCCCTTTTATGGTCCACAACGGTATGAGCAATTTCCGTGCCCTATATCCAAAGCTTGTGACGGTTTATTTTTCCAGTTGTTTTCCAAATGTTGCCTCATTGCTGAACACCAAACCGTTGTCCTTTATCGGCTAGATGTTTAAAATGAACTTTGCCAGTCTACATTTGAAACTTGTGCGTTTTCCTTTCCTTCTCATGTATCATTTGATGTTATACTGTAGTTCTTTATAAAATATATTTTTTAAAACTCGAGGATTCTTTTATAGTAACTCCGAATATTTTTTTGGCTAATTTTACTTATTAAAAAGCACATGTTGTTCTGGTTTTGTAAATTCTAGGAGAAGGTTAATTATGTGATTGCTATTTTTAGACTAACGGATTCGCATAAAATGAATTCTATTTCCGTTTTCTTTAATTAACTACCAAAATAGAACAAACTCTAATTAAACTGCCGATAGCGATATTTAGTTTGCTATTTATTTGCATTTTTTATGAACCGTTCCTAATATATGGAATCAAGAAATTAATATAATAGGCTAAACATAGAATTTGATCTTTAAATTAACATCATCATTAAGACTGATAAGCAAATTACAAATATATTTGTTATAACTTAATATTTAAAAGTAAATTTTTTTATATTGCACAACACTTTTAATACTTTAAAGAGAATTTTAGAATATGCTAACGAGACTTTGTTGATACTGCAGATGTAACCTTGAACTTAGATATATAAACGTTAGCGATACTATGACATATTTTAACATAATTAAGCATATAATAATGGCATAACATGAATTATAAATTAAATAATTCGTATTTATTAACATAATGAACTATTTCACTGAAAAATGAAATTTCTGTTTCAGGTAAGTTTTTAAAAAATAAGAGACATATTTATGTATTTTTCTAAAATAATTATCATTTTTAAAAAAAACATTAATAAGGGGTTTTCTACCTAAAGTGGCGTAATAGAATAATAAGCTATACGTCTTATGAGTGGAAACAAGGTGGGAACGTAGAACAATGTTCCACAGATATCCCGGGCTTTTATACATATACATTTTTAACTGGATCGGTGTTTTCCTTGGATTAGCTTTTTATCCTAGATCGGGAACGTGAAACAATGTAAATCATTATAAAAGAATTGTAAATCTATGCATATCTATTGATATCAATTAAACAACAATATAGGCGCGTGTTATTAAAAAGCTGAAAAAAGCGACGAACAGACGGACAGACCGTACGCAATAGGCTTTTTATTTTTATATGCATAAAACCTAAAAGGAAAGTAATACTAATAAAAAGACAAACAACTGGAACTAGTAATATGTTTATCCAGTTACATCATTAGCAAACTTCTAATTCAACTTGAATTAAATAATGACTTTTCAGTTATTTGTCATTTCACTTAATTATATATATATAGTGTTTCAGAAATATATACGATTTAAAAAATATATAGCTAGCTTTTAATCGGTTTCGACCGAACACTGTACTGTTGAAAAGAGGGAATTCTCAAGTTTTACGTGGTTGTCGATAGGTAGCACCTGCGCGCTTTGTTCACCTGTCACTTTATTGTTTGTCAAGATGGTGATTGGACAACAGAAACCATTTTGTGTTTTACGCTTCGCGAAGTGTGAATTCGTAACAACTGTTCAGCATGATATTCTACGACAATATTGTGTTGAATCTCCTACCAGTCAGAGCATTAAGCGATGGTATAGACAATTCCAAAATACGGGTTGTTGTGTAAAGTACAAAGATGTAGCGCGCCTCCGGCTGAGTTTCGCACGTAGCCCCAAAAATTAACTCACTGTGCCGCTAGAAAATTAAACATTTACTCAACGTCTGTTTGCCGTGTTTTGGGGACGTTTGATTATAAAACCGTATAAAATTTATTTAATGCAAGCTCTTCAAGCAGATGATAAACAACGACGTGTGGAGTTTGTGTAAATTCATCCTCGACAAGGTGGCACAAAATGACAATTTTGTAACACACTTAGTAATTTCTGACTAGGATACTTTTCATTTAAGTAATAAGGTAAACCTCCATAATTTTAAAATATAGGATTCAGAGCAGCCACATCAAATTGTACAGCATGACTTAATGTTTTATGTGCAATGTCGAGTAAAGCTGTACTGTTCCTTTCTCTTCTTAGAGAACACTGTTACGGAAATCACATATCTATATATTCTTAAACACTAGCTTTTCCTACAGTTAGATATTGATTCGGATGACTTCATTTTTCAGCAAGACAGCAACCTGAAAGTTCGAGAATTTTTGAATAATCAGATTCCACAACGATGGATCGGTCGTATGAGACCTAACGATCTAGCTTTACATCACTGGCCTTCAAGGTCGCCGGACCTTCTTTTCTTGTGGGGGTTTACAAAAGACTACGTTTATGTACTCCTCGTCCAACTACAGTAGTCGAACTGCGGAACAGCACTCGTGGCAGCAGTAGATCCAAAATTTTGGAACGAATATGCCTGGCGTATGGACATATGCCGTGCAACCCAAGAGGGGCATATTAAGCACCTATGAGAAAGTAAAAAAACTTCAAAATTAGCCTTGAAATATAAAATTAATTTTAAGTGTCTGTGTTCATTATTTTTCATAATATAAACATTTTAAATCGGACGATTGTTTTTGAAACACCTTCTATTTTATAAAGCTGTTATTTTCAGAATCTTCAATTATCATTAATGTGATTGGTAGCTATAAAAATGTTAGTTTAAAAAAGTTAAGCAACTGCCTACATAAATGAAAATTCTAAGCGTTTTTTTGCTATTCAGATCAGATATAGCAGAAATATTTTTTATAATTACGGTAATAGTATTTTATAGAAATATTGCCTTTCGCAGAATCTTTATGTATAACTTTTAAAAAATTTCCTTGCAGTTTTTAATTTCATGCCCCTTATATTTTAACACGCTTCCCTCCCGTGATATTATGAGCACGTAACTGCCGTAATTAAACTTTGCACTCACATTAGTTGGAAAAATATCTTGTCTAAGTTTGTTAATGGACAAAATCGACGTAAGAGGCAAAGAAAAATGATATTTAAACGTTTTTAATTTTATGAAACTTTTAAAATTTTCCTCAAATTTAGACCAACATTATATCCCTTAGTACATATTTAGATATAAAATGGGAAATGGCCATAAATATTTTTATTCGTACGCGCAACTTGCATTACATTTTTATTATATTCACATGAAATCGCTATATTACGAAATCGACCTGCCTCTTGGGGGCTTTGCCACAAGGACTTTGTATTACTTTTTGTTTTAAATAGAAACATATATCTTTAACCTTAACGAGTGCTTTATTACCCGCTCTCAAACGAAAATTTTCTATCGCTTGCGGTTCCGGAAATATATTACCTCGGTCGTGCCTGCCGCCGGGCCGAAATTTGTCCTTCAGAGGCGCTCGGGTCGGCACGGAAAGGCACGAACCTGTGTGACAGCAGCAGCAGTAGCACTCATAATTTTTTTTATATATATATATAGTTTACGAAATAGCTACTTTATGCTTTAAAAAAATATGCATATCAATTGTTGTTTTCAGTTTTATCAATTTTTATTATAAGGATAATAATAATAATAATAATGGTAAGGCTCCACGACCCGCGTAGCCTGTAAACTGAGAGGTTAAGGCTCTCATACGTTCGCTCTCTCTGCCCGGTCGTCTCGTACCATCTCTGATGCGAGGCGATGTGGCAATACCGCGCCTAAAACGACCGCCATTATTACCCCTTGTTCGAATGAACGCAGGTTTTCAATTATTTTTAGTGACTGAGTAGGCTACCCGCCAGGCATCAGAGAGCACCGGGAATTGAACTCGAGTCCGTCAGCATCGCAGCCCGTCCCTCAACCACGGGACCACGCTGGCACACCTTTTATAAGGATATTTTTATAAAATTCTCTTGCATATATATATATATATATATATATATATATATATATAATTTTTTAATTTAATAGCAGAGCAGGTAACTTATTTTTTACAATCCCAGTACCTATCTCAGAATTAACAATTTTACATATGCAAGCTTGTGGTTTTATTCATCCCTGAACAAAAGAAAATTATGTTCTAACACTAATTCCCATTTACAACTATACGTGTCGTTGTCAGCCACACCAATACTTATTATTTATGTACCTTAAGATGATAAGAAAAACATCATACCTACGGTGAAAACTTTTATTCTAGGGAATTTAACAACACACTGAAAGTTTGGAATCTGCATGGTTATTATTTACATACTAACTCGGATATGACTAGAGAGAATGGTTATTGCCATGTTAAAGATGGGATTTTTTCATGTATATTCTTAAAATAATTAGCTGCCGAGCTCCGAAAAAAATAGCACTAGATAGGAATCGAACCCTCGACCACCGGATTACAAGCACGGCGCCTAACCGGCTGAGCCATTCGCTGACTTGTGCAAACGTCAGTGGAGCATGCAGAGAACATTTGGCATGAGGAGAAATCAAGAATAGATTACTTTCCTGTGCATTCCTTACACTTATTTTAAGCTACCGTAGCTCCGAGGAGTTTGGAGCTCTTTAACGTGGCAATAACCGTTTCTTCCGATCCGGCAATAATCTCTGCTCATCTCCGAGTAAGAAACCAAATGAACGGCTTGTACGTAATTATGTAAAAGGCAAAAGAACTACTACACTATTCTCCCTCAAGAAAATCAAAATGGTAATGGTTATAAAATCAAACAGCTATTAGATAGAACAGAAGTGAGGGTATCTAAGGTAGTCAATCACAAATATAAGAAAATTAAGAGTCTTAAAAAAACACAGAGCATAAGTGAAATGATATGATCAAATGCTGACGAATGTTTTTTTTAGGTGCACTTACAGGCACTGTGCCCACTAACAAACACTTAAATGCTAAGACATTCACACACACCCATAGGTTGAGCGAGACTCGAACTCGCGCGCACCGGCTAGAGGACAGAGCCAACTGGTTGGACCATCTGAGCCACCGCGTCCCCATAAATGTATTACAGATGACTATAGTGTTTATTGTTCACATCGAAATTAAATGTATATAATAATAGAAAAACAACTGGTTGTTGGAGTAATAAATTTTACACTATTATATAAGATGTTACTGTTAAAAATGCAAGATAACATTTTCAACCTAAACCATTTATATGTATATGCTCCAATAACTAACTATGATGATAATGAAGTGATAGATTTTTACAACTTAAAAAGGCTAGGAGTTAAGTAAAACGAAGGAAGGTTATCAGTGTAATAGGAGATTTGAATACCAACATGTAACTAGAAAGAAAAAAAACTCAGTTGATATACATGGTTTACACAAAAAGAATGATAGAAGCGAAAGATGTATACAGTTTTGTGCAAAAAACTAGTCTAAACACTTGGATCACACCTACCCTCAAACCTCAAACCTCCACATATCGGATATAATCAAATAGAATTAGAAACAATAATACCTGTCAAAATGTACCCAGATAACTATGTAAAACGAATAGAGCAAAAATAAGAAAATAAGAAGCCGAATGGCTTACAAAAGAATGTAGGAAAATAAAGTAATATGGAATCAGGAATGGAAACTTTAATTAGTATAAAAGATTTAAGGTTATAACAGAATGTGAATAAAATACTGTTAAATTATTATTTAAAAAAGAAATGTAATAATTAGAAACTATGTCGACGAGAGTAATGCATAACTGAGTTCTTGGCCGACATTAGAACCAAACAAAGCGACACACAAGAAGAATTAGCAGGATTGCCAATAATAATACACAAAGATGAGAATGCGATCAAACAATCAAAAAACGGTTAGAAATTCCTATGAGATATAGAGTGAGTTTTTAAAACTGCTGTAAAAAAATGGAATAAAAATATTTAGAAAGCTGTTTAACTTGATATGTAATTCCGGCACCATATTTTTAAATTGGTTGAAATCCACATTTATAATAATTACATCAAAGAATATACAACAAAGTTGAAGAGTATATGAGAGAAACCTAGTTCGTATTCAGAAATGATTTAGAAACCCAAGAAACATTTTCCTGCATTTAAGTGCTAGTAGAAATATTATGGTATATTAATGCTGATGTATTCTTATTCTCTCTCGATTTTAATAAAGCATAAAGATAATGGATCGCCTGATAAATTGTTAAAATCCTTAAATAAAGTACATAGTAGTATATATAAAAAGATATACATACGTACACTCATATACGTAATTTATACTGTAGCCAAACAACAGTAGTTAGAGTAGAAGGTGAAACTAGGAATTAATGTAATATAATGAAAAGTGCAAGATAGGGTTTAATATATACTCCGAAATTATTTTTAATGAAATACTACATAAATTAACTGATGTCATAAAGATAAAATGTGCCAGCGTGGTCCAGTAGTTGAGACGCGAACTACGGTGCGGACGGACCCGGGTTCCATTTCCGGAGCTCTCTGATTCTTGTCGAGTGGCCTACTCAGTTACTATAAATAATTGAGTACCTGCGTTCACTCAAAAAATGGGTAATAACGACGGTCGTCTAAGGAGCCCTGCATCAAAGGTGCGCGACGATTAGGCAGAGAGAGCGAACATATGAAAGCCTTTACCTCTCAGTTCGCAGGCAGTGCTCCCACCCGTAAGGTTTATTATTATTACCATTATTAATTAGAAAAGAAAAGCATTTGGAAAAATTTATAAAAGTAATTAGAAAAGTTAAAAAGTGAAGCACATAACTTGTTGGCAAAGTCTTACAGCAATCATTTACAAGTAAAGGAAAATATATATGAGTTACAGAAAGTTGTCATTTATATCCATTGGTGGTTGCCACGTGAACTACAGCAAAAACAAGAGTTTAAACTTAGAAAACGGTCTTTTAGAAAAAACTTTGAAAAATGTCAATGAGGGCTAATTTAGGTTGTAGTCATTAGTACCAAAAGCCGAATCTCGGAAGTCCTACTTCACTTGCATGATGGAACATTAAGAGAACACTTTGGGTTTAAGAAGACGTTACAGGGAATCTTATTGGGTAAAATGTAAAACAAACATCAAGAAATTTCAACAAAAAGTAAAACAGTCGGTATTTCTGCTACATCCCTCAAAATGAACGATGGCAACAAATATGACACCCTTGTTGCTGTGGGTTATTTTATTAAGGAATCTAACGCATATGCGATATAAAAGTAAATCATTTATGGTTTATGGCTTCTTATACCACAACTCCCGGTAGTACAACGATTGCTCCATAGCCCCTCCCACAAGTCGCATCGGTCATTGCGGTTCTGGAACAGAACATCCTTAAGCAGGGAACATATTCTGTGGAAAAACTGCGGACAGCTGTGCATACGTTCAGAAAGTTTTAGGTAGTAATGTGTCAGTTACTTAGCGGCTAATCCGTTGTGAGGGGGGAAAGGTAGAATTTCCGGAGCCCATAGATCCTAAGGATATTTGGTTCTATTTCAGATTATTTGTATGCCTCGTTATTTGGCCTGAGGAAACATGAAATATAGTACTTTCTCTGTACTAAATCTGCACTTTTTTACACCTGGAATTTTGTTTATGTTATTATTTTGTTGTCGTCTATCGCTACCCCTTTTTAGTCTATCGGTTTACCATACAAGTGCGCTAAATCATCATACTATAATGCTATATGTTTGTTTGGTATCTGAGTGTGTTCGATTTTGGATGCAGATGTATGTGAAGAGTTTTTGTTTTACGCTTTACGTTAAATAGCGGCCTATAACTAATTATTAGAAAAGAGTTCCTATTGCTAACAAGAAGCCAAAATTGTTATTAATGTTTACATATTATGGTCTGCATATGTGTATCTATGTATGTTTGTATGTTAAATGTCAATAAATTGACAAATCCGATGTTACTATCAAAATAAATAGATTGTTTATCGAGAATTAATGAAATAATAAATACTCTTGGAAGTAATACCCATAGCGAATATCAGCAAAAATGTAATATTTAATTTTGTGAGCCTAAATTAAATTAAGCACTGGGAATAGCTGGATATTTTAGATACATCATTTCTTTGCCTTAATTCATAGGCACTTCTGGCATGTTTTTGATATGTAATCGGTATATAATAATATGGTAAAGCTCTAACGTTTCGCAAGAGAGCACGGTCTGCGAGGTGAAGGTTCTTATATGCTCACTATCTTTTCTCGGTTTTTTACCCCTTGCTCGAGCGAGCACAGGTACTTAATCATTTTCAGTAACTGAGTAGGTCGCCCGCCAGACATCAGAGAGCTCCAGTATAGAACCCGGGTCCGTCCAGACCGTAGCCCATGCCTCAACCACTGGACCACCATGGCGATATAATTGGTATGTATATAAGAAACGTATTTTTAACTACATTTTAAAACCCATTTTCTATGGCATATTTTTAAAAATAAACTACCACCACAAATCAGGAGCCTAAAAACTAAGAAAAGTTTTTGAAAGAATAAGAGAGGAAATAAAGAATTCTAAAGACATTTTAGACAACATACATGAGCACATGTACATGAAATTTTTATTCAAAAAATGAAGATCCTAAAGAAATTAATGAACAGCAAGCTCACATTACCCAAACACTGGAAAAGTACAAATCTGAAGCTACAACCCAATTAAATGGCATTATAACTTATTTAAACTCTAGACTATTTTTGTTGTCGTACACTCTATGGTTTAAAATATTAAGAACAAGAAAAACCATAACAATTTATATGAAAGAAAGCGATATCAAAAGCTCTACTTTGGATCCGAAAAATATCAGAAAAGTGTAGTGACATTTTTAATGAACATAAAAATTCTACAAATTTCTTTAATAAAAGAAATTTAAAAGAAATTTACTTATAGAAATGTTCATAAAAGTTAATTAGGAATTACCATACAAAAAACACCTAAAAACCAATGTGTCTTCTAAAATTATTGATGCTGTTATCTGAAATTTGTACATTATTTGGATCTTTGAGATGTTATTTAACAAGTTAAGCTAAGAAATTACGTCAAGAAACTGAAGCTATAACTGACAAATGTACCTGGGATATTTTTATAAAATTGCCTATAAAATAATCCATTTGAAAATCATACACGCATATAATCTTTTGTACAAGCTTAGTCTGTTGACCTGAGTTAAAAAAGTTAAAATTCTAATACGTACCAAAATCGTAGTAGTAGTAGTTTGGCCATCGAAGCAACATTAGCTCGACGATGGGATATATATATATATATATATATATATATGTATATATATATATATATATATATATATATATATATATATAATATAGCCCTCAGCTTATTTTACTTTATCTGTACATTAATGTGTATATCTTGATATAGTTTTTCTAGCTCTTTATTCAGTCTTTTACATCATCTAATATTTTCTCTGTTAAACCATCTCTGAGGGCGATGTAAAATTCCTGTGTTTATCGACCGCGCACTGTTCAATTCTTTTCTTAAATATGCAGCCTTGTTAGTTATATTTAATTTTAGTTTTTCTTTGGTTTTTTTGTTATTAGGCCAAAAATTTGGTTCTCTTATTAAATTTTATTTTCCTAAGTCATATGTAGTGATTTAATGTCTAAATTACGTCAGCTTTATCAGTGAAGTTTCAACCATAGATCTCAGCGGCTATTTAATTCTTGACATCGTCCGTATAATATATTATAATATATAATATATATATATATATATATATATATATTATATATATATATTATATATATATATATTGTATTATAGCAAAAATAAGTGGCGTTGTTTCAGACCCTTGTTGCTCACAAATTTTAACAACGTAACATTTAAATCTAACTGTGTTTACTGCCCTAACTAAGGTAATGTCTAGTACTTTTATTATTTTTTGTCTATATTGTAGTTTATCCATTGCTTCTGTTATTTTTGTACGGATTACTCTGTGGAAAGCATATTTAAAATCTAAGATCGTGTAGATTTTTTATTTTTATTCTAAATTTTTCATATATCTATCTGATTATAAATATTTGGTCCACAGTTAATTTGCCTTGTATGAAACGGAACTGACATTATCTTATTTTATCTTATCTTATCTCTTGATTCGTTTCTGAACCTTTTAATTATAAAGGGCACTAAGATTTTGTATGTCGTATTAAGCAGCGAAATTGGCCTATAGTTTTTTACCTGTTACTTTTTCCTCTCTTGTATATATATTAGAATCTTGTATATGTATTAGATCACTACCATCTCCCATTCCTTCGGTACTTTGTTTTCCAGATACGTTTTATTAATTTTCTTCCTTGTTTTTGGCTTTCATATTTCATTAATTTAATGACTATGTTATCCATTCTCGGGTTTTTGTTGTTCTTCCCTTGTTTTAGGATTTCTTCAAAATCCTCCCATGTAAGCAGTTTGAGTTCAGAATTTTTACTCAGAGAAACTAGATAACACGCATTCGACCTTGCCATACGCGTCAAATATAAAGAGCAGAGTTGCCATGTGTAAAGCGGTGTCGTTAGACGTAAAAATTTTACAGAAAAAAGAAGAATAAATGAATGACAAGGGAAAAGCCAAGCTGAGCGAGTTGTAACGCTATTTAAAAAAACAAACCAAAAGAAAAAGGGAATCCCCATCAAAAGTAAGATATCAAAAAAAAATTAATGAAGAACGTCAATTTGTAAGATTGGGTTATAACAAACCAGAAGACAAAAATCAATCACACACAAGCATGGAGAAACTAAAATCACTAATAATAAGACTAAGTATTAAAGTGAATGAGGCTTTCGAACTTAAAATAAAGGTGAAAAAAAAGAAGAGAAATGGGAAAAAGAAGAAGATGCGATGATTAAGGAAATAGAAAAACTAACAGATAAAGTACCGCTTCTAGAAAAGCAAAACAAAAATATCTGGTGTGAACATCACACGACTTTCCTTATCCTATTATTATATATTATACCGGGTCCATCGTCTCGGCCCTGCGTTGCTCTCGTCCCGGAACTTATTTAAAAAAAAAGGACGAGGCGCGAGTCCAACACTCGTAAGCTGATTAAAATAAACAGTACAAGACAATAATTGACTCGTACTTAAAATTTTGCTACGTCACTAAAGGTAACCGTGCGAGCTCGGTCGCACAGCCTTCCCCATTATCGCCTGAGTGCTCCCTCTTAGCGGCTAAGCGCTCCTCCCCCCCCCCGTCGTTCCGCAGTCGGTAAGGAAACTCTCCGAGCGCGCTGTGATTGGTCCGTTTAATTAATTTTTAATCGGCTATAACTTATTTATTTGACCTCGAATCAAAAAATTTCATTGTAATTTTTTGATCGTCTCGGTTGGATCTATCCGGTAATATAAATTTCCCGAAACATTTTATGAACACCCGGTATATTAAAAATCCTGAGCTTCAATTTTTACCTACAAGTAACTTGCATACCAAATTTCAAATCTCTAGCTTTTATGGCGCACGCACACACACGCGCACATGCGCACACGCACGAACCAACTTTTTTGCTGTCCTGAGGCTGAGGTTTGCATTAAAAAAATTTTACAACGAAATTATCAAAGATAAAATCGGCATGCAAAATAAGGAAAAAAGAGAAACAACCAGTACTAGTGGAAATTGAAAACTTTTAAGAGAAAAGAGAAGTAATTAGAAATAAAAATGAACAGGAACTCGGAAATCTTCATGGAAGACGATCTAACTCAAAGGGAAAGAGATTTACAGTTTAAACTGTGCGAAATAACTCGAACAAAAAATACAAAGAAACATCAAAAGATATCAGTAGACATAACTGCGTACTTTTGAAACAAGAAAATAATTACATCAGAAAAGTGAGAAGGGATCATCTTCCGGAACAAAAGTCATAAACGTAACTGAAGCTCTTATTCAAAAAAGGACTAGAGATGTTAAAAAAGCGATAACCACATAACGATATTTCGAAAACCTAAACATATGAGCTGGACAACGAAGAAACAAGAAAAGATAAAGACATTAAGAAAGTACAGCCAGAATTTAAAAATAAATATATAAAATTAAGAGTTAATTATCGCATCTTACAACAAAACTTTAAATCAAAAGGAAAAAGAAAATAAAACAACTGACAGGGAAGCAAAAAGATATAAAATAGATATTTTAGAGATACAAGAAACTAACATCAAAGGAGAAACGAATTCTAAAATTTAAGAATTCATATAAATTAAAGGATGTTGAGAAGAAAAAATATACGAAACAAGCTTTCTGATTAATGAAGGACTAAAGGACAAAATTATAGGATGCAAAAAATAAAAGAAAGAATAAGTTCATTATTTATAAAAGTCAAATATAGAAAAACACCTATTATTTATAAAAGTCGAAATATAGAATGGAAACACAACTATAGACTTAAAAATTATAAAAGATATGCAATATATAAGCACACAATTTATTATAGAAAAGGTATGTTCATGCAATGTCAGCTTAATCTGTAAATAACAGAGTTACCATTAATTATAAAGACTTAAAAATTATAAAAGATATGCACATTATTTATTGATTATTAGCAATCGATTGTAAGACTCTGTTTCAGTATATTTATTATATAGAAAAGACGTTGAAGAACAGGAATGTATTTCTGAAGTTGAACAGTAATATTCCATATCCCATAGATTAACTTGAAAATCAGACGCTTGATTTTGTAACTGCGAGAGGTAGAGTGCTAGTTCACACTATACAGGTACTTAATGGTAATTCTCTGTTAAGCAGAGAAAATAATGCAACTCAGGTCCTGTTTCCTTTGCGCAATATTCTATTTTTAAATTAATATTAAATTTAGTTTGTAGGTTTTCCCCGGTTATCAACAAAAGCAGATGTGTTTATTTAAATTGGCTGTAGGTCAACTCTCACTCGAATTATCGCAGAGAACACACCGCCACACATCTTTATTCTCAAAAAGTAAAACGACAAAAATAAATTTTAAATTTTGACTCCAATATTTTACACTTAGTAGATATTTATAATTCTTTTATTTTCTTTTATATGTTATCTTCGTCATTAGTATTCTTAAAAATAAGCTTTTATTTTTATTTTCAAACATTGTAAAAGTTTAAATAACTAATAAGTTATAAAATTTACAGTTAAGTAAAAAAGTTAATACAATTTATTGTGTATCTCTCTGCTATTATCATATTTATCAATTCTCTGTCTATTACTTTCCATATTAATAATAATATTCATATTTTATCTTTTCTTTGTTTATTCAAAGCTTTATACTTTTTCGCATTAACATTTTTATATAAATAATAATCCAAAAATTGTCTACAATATTTGTTTATGCGCACATATTACTAAATTTCTTTAAAATATTAGTGTAATTAATAAAGTACAATTACTAGTCCTTTTGAATATTCTACTACTCTTCATACATTTTCAAATTTAGTAATAATTTTTCGCCGGTCGATGCAAGTGCCCAATTTTCGCATTTCGACTACAGCGCTTTTTATTAATACGTGCTTTGAAAACATGGGGTTTAAAGCCCTTTCTCTCCGACGTCATTTGGCTCGCTGACGGTATCCGAGCTCGATGAGTCTATCAGGGCTGCCCATATTCTTGGAAGCGCACAAAGGGTTGGCGATATTTTTGTCGACGGCGCACGTTTCGCAATTGTGCACAATTTCCCCCGACATAGTTTTCGGTATTTTTTCTTTTATTAAAAACACAATGACCTACTCTCGGAGCGTTAAAACGCGCTACATATGAGTAATTCCAGTAAAATACTGCAGCGCAAACGTTGCGGGAAATGGAAACTAATGAAATTTTGTCCTCGAAGAGTGTATGAAAAAATGACAGAAAAGACGTGGGCGGACTAGCGCGCGACCGCTTTTACGAAGGGCCTGCTGAATATTGTAAGATGTCGGGAAATAGTTGCCGCTCCAACAAAATCTGCTTTTGCAGTTATTCTCGGTATGTGTAGAATTGTGCAATAATTATGTCCGTTTACTTTAATTATACATGTTACAGTAAAATTTAAATTTACAATATATTAAACCAAAATACTAGATATATAATACCACATAATAAAGATGCACAACACAGTTGAACTATTGTTTTAATTTATAATTTATTTTACCAGAAGCCAAGGTGCGCTAAAGGCGCCGGTGACCACACTGTAGACCAGTGCTCCAAAAAAACAAGATCTATGGAAGTTCGCTGTGTATTATGCGAAGAAAATTACCCCCCCCCCCTTTTAAAAAGAGTTGCAGAAAAAGCAAAACCCATCGCTTCACCCAAAAATATACACTTCACCCCAACAAATCAAAATTACCAAAATCCAACTTGGAATAAATTACTCAGCGGTAACCCAAGAACAAAACTCAACACTCCCATTAATACGCTGCAAATGCAAACCCTCAACCCCTCCAAAAATCCAGCGATATACAAGAGCTAAAAAAAAAAATAAAGGGCCTATTCGAACAATTCGGTACCATGTTAAACCTTCTTACAACCGTGATTGCTAAACTTAATGGATAATCTGCTGCAAATGGCTCTGTAAAATGCCACCAGCTTATTACAATACATAGACGACTTAAAAGCATTTATTTTACATCATAATATCAACATTACCTTAATTTCTAAAACTCACTTTACAACAAAAAAACTACCTAAAAATTTTTAAATGTTTAATTTACTTTACAAGTCACCCAGACGACACTGCCAGAGGAGGATTAGCTATTATTATTAAAAACACAATTAAACATTATCAAATAAATAGCTACTGCACAAATTACCTGCGAGCAATGACAGAAGATTCCATTGACCCTTAATAATTTCAGCCCTCTAATTCCCTCCCAAATAAAAGCAATACTAAGACTTTTACAACAGCCTGAAACATTGACTTCTTGCTGGAGGAGACTACCATACCAAACACACTATATGGAGATCCAAAATTATAACACTCAAAGGACGTGTTACTTAAAACAAGTGAAAGAAATAACTTAAAACACCTATTCATTGGTGAGCCTACCTACTGCCAAAACCAGAACAAACTGCCGGACTTGGTAGACTGTTGCGTCACAAAAAGTATCCCACAAGACCGCTGTCGGAAAGTTTATCTTATATTTATGGTGATAATTTTTGTTTATCACTTGGCAAAGTAAAATTAATTAAAGAACGAAAAATAAGGCGTAAAGTGTAACACAACTATAAACATAAACTTGAGATAGTTTATTCATGCTTACACAACTCTGATGGACTTAATTATTGCAAGATCCACAAATCCGTATATAACAAATTGTACAGAAATCTACTGTGACACCACAAATGTCAATTTAATAGCCTAAACGACAATGTGATGTTTTGACAATGTGTCATTTTGAATAAGAAAGTTGCTAAAGAATTGCGACAACCAATCAGCCAGACATTAAAGTAGTCTAAAGGGAAGTTTACCCTGTATCTATAGTCATAAGTTTTGTTTGCCACTTAACAAATGAAGATTAGTTGAAGGACGTAAAATGAGGCATTAAGTGTAGCACAATTGCAAATATAAATTTGTTCATGCTTACACAACTCTAATGGGCCTAATTATTGCAAGATCCACATCATATCTAAAATTACCTAATTTGCCTTGACTCGGAGAAAGTTTCTTTCGAAACGTACACATGCACTTTTTACTTGTTTTAGATTTTAGTGCTTTACTTTTGCATTATTTTTAATTTTCCTTTTCATTTTATTATTTTTTTAGTTCTTGCAACATGATTCTTTTGTTCATATTTATTTTTTTAGAGGAATTTTATGCACAAAAGTGGTAACTGTTTTTTGTTTGGTTTAACTAAATAATAAAATGGTAAATTTATGTTTGAATCCCATATATTAAAGTTCAGTACTTTATCGTAACTTCTATGTATATGCCAACATTTACTTAAATATTAGTTTTTCTTTATTTAACTACTGCATGCAAGTACTTGTTAAATATGGGAATATCTAATACCATACGAGAATTAAAACGACAATATGTTTGTAATAAACATGCAGCAAATAAATTACCTTGTTTATTATTTGTATTTGTTTATAGTGCTAGCCTTTCACAAGAACATACCAAACAACAGCATGCTTCTAATAAGAATTTATATTATTATGTCTACAATAAAATTTTCTGATGCTTTTCCTAGAAATCTTTATTTCTTTATTTTAATCAAATTTGTAATTTTAATACCTTGACTGCGTTTTAATAAATACATCTGTCTTTTTATATCAGATTTTATTAAATTTTAAACTTAAGTTTGATGGCTATAATTATTAGTTATCAAATAAGTTTGCTTTGCATTTTAATGTTATTTGAAATAATACCAAAAATATTTGCATAGTGATATATTTGTGAATTTTTTAGTTTTAATATTGCTCTATAATTGTTATTTATTGTATTTGATGTCTAACTTTATTACTCAATTTGTATTGATTTAACATCTCAATTCAGCTGAAACAACTCGACCGATTATACGGCAGGCTTTTTCAACGTAATAACCCTTGTTCGTCCGTCATTAATTTCACATTACTCTCATAACAAAAAATCCTTCTAATGACACCTTTCATTACACTATCTATAGAAAACCCACTCACACTAACCGCTACCTATATGCCAAATCCTATCACTACCTTGCCCATATTCATTCAGTTACAAAATCTCTAATCACCAGATCCATCAGACTTTCCAATACGAAAAACCACCAACAGAAATTAAAACCATTACCACCACCCTACTGCAAAATGGCTATTCCAACATATTCTTAACTAATATAATCAAAAACATAAATAAAAACACTAACTCCTAATACCAAAACGCTCCTGACCAACAAAAGCTTTCCTACCTTATATCAGAGGCATCACCGATAAAATAAATCGCATACTAATGAGGCAAAACATACGCACGGCCTTTACGATCAATAACCAAATATCTGGGCTTATGCGCTCAGTAAAGGATCACTGCCCCAATGAATCCCAACGAGTTTATGAAATACCTTGTGGAGACTGCCAAAGAACCTAGATAAGTCACCAAATATTCAGCCGAATATATGAGCATTTTCTGGCCGTACGGAAAGATGATAATGGTTCGGCACTTACCAAACATAACATAGAAACAGACCACAAAATTAATTTCTCGGAGGCTAAAACCGTTGCTCCTATTTCCCATTTTACTAGCAGGATAGTACGTGAGACAACTGAAATCAAAAAACGCCCACAATTCCTGAACACAAGAGATTATAGCCAACGTTTACCCGTCATATGGAGATCCCTTATTATCCTGCACTATCAATTACGCAATATCCCTATACCCACAAACTTTTTCCAACCTACTGCATCTCTCGCCAAACAACATTCCCGCCAAACTTTCATTTCTAACCCTATAAATGGCAAAGCAGGACACACGAAAGGTTAGTCTTACTCAAAGACTCGTAGCTTTCCTTGTAGTAGGCAGATTGTCCGTGAACATCAACCTCCAATGTCTGCAATAGTGCTTATTGCGAGTCCTCGCTCTGACATGGTAACCCGTCTTTCAAGCAACCTAAAAGAAAGCATTACTTCCACCTTTAAGGTAACAAGATTAAATCCAAGAACGTAGCGGTTAAAATACCAATTAATCCCACTACTTCGAAAGCTAACTCCACAATCATTCTCATTTGTTGAAGACAGACAAACACCTCCGCGTTGTTATGAAGTGACTTACTAGAGTACATCCCAGAGGAAAAAACACTGGAACCTGTTTTATCGGTGAAACGTATGAGGAAGCAAAAAAACTCCGCCAAGTGTAACCATCCCAGATTGCACTTAAACTGCAGCAATCTACGGAGATATTCTAGCTATCACCGCAGTCACCCATCATGCTCTCGAACATCCGCAGACAGCTTTTAGACAGACGCCGCAGCACCTTCCACTAAAGCTCAAATACCAGGCCTGAGCTACCATTGCAGATGGCTCTGATACGTAGACACCACGTTCTTGGCAGCCTTGCAAACTATCGTGGCGACCACTTATTACGCTATTAACCTTCTTTAGGGCAATATTATGCATATAAGACGTCGGTGTTACAACACCTGGAATTCGCTCAATCTTCTGTTATGCTGGAAGCGCTTTCATGAAACATCCATTTTCGATGAGAGGGTTTTTTTCTATAAGAAGAAAGGGCGGGGACTCCAACGTCAACAGTCGAGAAGGTAGTTGAGGTTAAATGCAGTTAACGTGGTGTCTTATGTTTCATGGAGAGCAAATTAGCCTACGAATATCAATACTTATAGTATTAGCGCGTTAATTAATTAAATAATAGTCACTAAAAAAATAAATATTTAAAATCAATTAGGTGTGTTACAAAGATTACAAAACGTATAATATATGTATATATATATATATATATATATATATATATATATATATATATATATATATATATATATATATTTAACATGCATTAAACCAACGTAAGAAACGTATAAATAACAAATTGGGACTACATAAGAACTATTAAAAGTAAAGAAATATTAAAAGTAGTTTAGAGTAACAGGAGAAAATAAAAAAACTAAAATAAAATTTCTGGAACATACAATCAGAATACAAAAATAGATGGTTAAAAAGTGATTAAAGGAGAACTAATAAAAGGAAACGCAAGAGACCAAGAAAGATATGACTAGAAAATATGGTAAAAATATGAAAGAAATAAACGATAACACAAATGAAGAAACTAACAACAAATCAACCGGAATGGACGAAATGTATATATAAATTAAGAACAATAAAAATACATAAATACTATTGCGTAAGAAAAAAAAAGATAAATAACAAAAGTATGAAATTTAATTTTTATCTTTATTAAAAGCAGTTCTTGAGTTTTTATAAATACAATCGCGCAATTCTTTATAAAGATGTCAAACCTTTTTTTTTGTATTCCAATAATAGATTTATTTAAATTTAATTAAATTATAATTTTGTGTTAATTTTGAACTCATTTTTCATTTTTTTGTGTTTTCTTTAATTAATTTACAACAATATTTCTGTATTCCGTAAATAACATTTTAAATAAATATTTAAAAACGGTAGTGTAATAAACCAATAAAACAAAAACTTAATAAAAAAGTGTATTTTAATAAATATTCTTAAAAATAAATATGCTGCTATAAGAGTGGACTTAAAAAATTGAATACCACTAGTATTGTGGATGCTATTGATTTCTTTTGGGTTAGGAATTTTATCTTCGTGGATTACAGTCAGTCAAAATTCTTCCAAAAGAAAAATATTGTGAATGTTATTCTAATAGATAACATACAATTTATTTTTATACAACTAAAATTTTAAAATAAAAATAATTGGGAGTACCTGAATATTTATGATATTTATTATTTGGGATTTGGTTAGGATTAGAATTCGAGAAAAATTATAACCGTCGGATATTTAATATATTACCAATTTAACTTGAAACAAAATGTTAAAAAGTTTTACTTTTTGACCGCCTTCATACGTAGTGACAGAGACTTCAAACTTAACGTGGTTAAAAAATTTTTAGTGCACATGAATACAAAAAATTAATGGAAAAAAGTGTATTTCCGTTGATACTCCAGCCACTTTTATGTACCCCCTCAAGATCTAAGCAACATTATATTAAAAAATGTAAGAGAAGTAAGCATTACATGTTAATAGATTTAATTATTCTGGCCATGTACCGCAGATAATGAATTCCAGAAAAAAATTTACAAAAATCAGCGGTGCTGAAAATCCTAAGAGTAAATGAGCACACACTCGTCGACCAACTACACTGTTCTAGAAAATCGAGCCGGCGGATATACATAAGAACGGCAAACAAGGCACGAGATCAGTTTTTCAACTAACAAGGTTTGTAAATGATTTTCTTATATAAGGTGTTTCCACAGTACGTGCAGAAGATTTACTTGTCGTGTTTATTTTAAAACAAAAAATTTCTATCAACTTGGTTCTGCCAGAGCTCCTTCTCTATAATACATAAGGATAAAGTTCGAATAAAAAATCGTAAATTTACTAAACGTTAAAAAATAATGTAATTTGATTTTAAATTTGTCGAATAACAAAATTATTTTATTACTACGCTTAAAAATATGTGGCTTTAAATTAAGCTTAAATCTAGTTTAATATATACTAAATACAGTTGTCAGAATTTAAACCTCTTTGATCGTGGTTGAAACTCATTTTGTACTAGGCACTCTATTAGTATGTTACTATGTACTATGTACTAAATTTTTGTATTTCCTGATTAACTGTGAAGTTGCATCTAATAATTTCATTGTGAATGTACCATAGTTTATTAACTTTCGACAGCGGAACGCTATAGGCGAAAGTTAATGATTTTAAAATGGTGTCTGTCTGTCTGTCTGTCTGTCTGGAGACACGATAACTTCCGTTATAATCATCGGATTCACTTCAAGCTTGGCATACATATACCTTAGGTCAATACCTTCTTCGTCATTGAATTTCAGCCAAATCGGCCAAAGGTCAAGAGGTCAACGGTAAGGTCACACTTTTTTCCATCACATAGCATGCCATTTAATTTTTGAAATCGGTCAAAGGTCACGAGATCACGATAAGGTCAACAGGATTTTTCAGGATTTGACAGGGTTCATCGTACAAACTGCAGGGAAGCAAGAAATTCTGAAGGGCTGTGGTGCTTTTAAAAGGTATGGGAAATATTTACCCTTTTAAACATGACATGTTTCCAAGTGTTTCTTCAAATAAATATTTTTACATCATTTTTGCGTTTATAGATAAGACTCCAACAACGTCAGCAACGTGCTTTCCTTTGGTAAAGATTGAAACCTCATCCAACGGTCACTGCATTTTTGTAACTGTCAAATATGGTAGGCTCTCCATCGTTACCATTTACATGTCATCGATCTTCCCAAAGCCGCGATTTCGACACATGCTCCGGGAATCACTGTCAAGGATCAACAAAGATGCACTGTACGTTAGAGACATCAATCTCAATCTTTCTGCCGAAAACATCTAGGATATTGTAAAAATGTTTATCGAGTATGGACTTCAGACGCAGTTGAATTTAGACGATTCGTCAACAAATCGTGGAACTCACATTGTCATTTGCTTTTCGGATGTGTCATACCTTACATGCGGGTACTACGAGTCCTACTATAGTTACCACAGGCCTATTTGTGCTGTATGGCCAAAGTTTTAATCGATGAGCTTTCAATTCAGTCATTTCTATACATAAACGTAGTTAAGTATTTTTTATAAATTAAATGTAATCATTGTAAAACGCAATGAACGATTAATATAGTTAATAGATTATTCATATATTGTCAAATATTGATAAAACACGTCGACGTGTTTAAATGATACTGTTCGCCATCGTTTTAATAAAGTTATTTTTTTGCAGCACAAATGAACTCAATAGAATTTTAAGAGTATTGCGTTTATGACCAGAGCGAGTTCTCAGAACACCGTATTTTTTTGCATGCGCTCTTATGAAGAGATGATAAGCTTCGTGACAAAAAGTCTCGGAGCGAACCCATCAAACATCAGAGTTTCAACATCATCGAGTCCTCAGAACATCATAATTTTTTGTGTACGCGTTTATGAAGGGATAATAAGCCTCTTTGCAAAAAAAACTCGGAGCGAACTCATGAAACACCAAAGTTTCAACATCAGTAAGTTCTCAGAACATCATAATTTTTTGCATGCGCTTTTATGAAGAGATGATAAGGCTCTTTGCAAAAAATCTCGGAGCGAACCCATGAAACACCAGAGTTTCAACATTAGCAAGTTATCAGAACATCATAATTTTTTGCATGCGCTTTTATGAAGAGATGATAAGGCTGTTTGCAAAAAATCTCGGAGCGAACCCATGAAACACCAGAGTTTCAACATCAGTGAGTTATCAGAACATCATAATTTTTTGCATGCGCTTTTATGAAGAGATGATAAGGCTTTTTGCAAAAAATCTCGGAGCGAACCCATGAAACACCAGAGTTTTGACATCAGCGAGTTCTCAGAACATCATAAGTTTTTGAGTACACGTTTATGAAGGGATAATAAGGTTCTTCGCAAAAAATCTCGCAGCGAAGTCATGAAACACCAGAGTTTTGTACATGCGTTTATTTCACCTCTCGCTAATTCGCCACATCGCTGTCGAAAGTTTCATTTATGGTTTTACACCATTCTCGTTTACTAAGGGTTGAGCACCTTTAATTTGAATATCCTTAAAATTTTAATGTTGGATGTTTTTGTTGTGCCTCATAGTTGTATTTCATAAGTCCATATGGCTTTCAGTATGGTTTGTAAAAGAGTTATTTATTTGCTAAAAAGTCAATACATTTTTTGAAGCTTTAACCTTGCGTTCTGCCCATACTATACCGCTCATGGAAGTACGGACACCTTATTAAAATTCAATTATACATTCACTGTATACAACAGTTTTTGTAATAAATTTTGTTTTGCTTAACCCTTTATCATCTCCTTAAACTATATTGTTTTGAATGAAGAGAAATAGTCACTTGTGGATTTTGTTGGGTCGAAAAAAAATTATAACTGCTTTTACGTTTCTGAACTATCACTCAATACTTCGAATTTCTTTTTGTTACTAGCCCTTGTTTTAGATATTTGTTTACATTAAAAAAAAACTGTGCGCCGTCTGGAGCTTCGACTTCCTAGCTCACAAGTTTATCATTAGACCTTGTTCCGCTTATTTATTTTTTTTACGTTTTGTTTTGAATTTTACATTCAAAGGCTCGTGTAGTAAGCCTCTCTCCATAGAAACTTGTTCGGTCATTTTCACTGTATATCGAGAAACGCTATCAATGCGTAACATTGCTAAAACATTAAGGGTGTATACTTCGACGGTAAATCTTACATTACAACGCTACAGAGAAACAGTAAGTCTTAGGGATTGCCATCGCTCTGGTCCATCACTAGTAGCATCCGATGAAGAGGATGAGGTCATCAGACTGCTGAGTAAGCGAAATAAAAAATTAACTGTCCCAGGTATTGTTGCAGAGATTAACCGGGGACATGATAAAACAATATCAATCAGCACAATAAAGCGGCATCTTCATTAGAGTTAATGTTCATGTCCATGTTGTGACCAAAAAACCGTTGTTAGGGCTTGATAGTAAAGCTAACGGCTTCAGTGGATGCAACAGAATTGTTCCTGGACAATTGAAGAGCGTCAAAACGTATTATGGACCGACCTATTCAAATTTAAAATTTTCTGCTAGAAACGGAGAATTGTCATGGGTCGGTCTAAAATTGAAAAGATGATCCAGGACTGTATTGTTTTGACTGTCAAGCAGCGAGGTGAGTCTGATTTAGTGTAGGAGTGCTTCTTGTTGGTTGGTGTGGGAAACTTAGCAAAAGCCGATGGCATTATGATGATGCAAGACAACGATCCTAAACATACTTCAAAGCTTTGTAAGGGCTATTTAGCAAATCAAGAACAACAAAAATGCTCAAAATAATGATATGGTCACCACAGAGTCCAAATCTGAAATCCATAGACTTACTATGGAGTGATCACACAGAACAGAAGGGAAAGGAGCGTCCCGCGTCTAAAAATCATCTTTTGAGTCTTCTTCAAGTTGCTTGGAGAGATTTACTACTCGAGAAATTAAAAAAAAAATTGATAAAATGTATAGAATCTTAAAAGCAAAATAATATTAAATGCAAAGAGCAATTTTTTTGGTGAAACAAATATTTAATATTCAAGTTAATTTTTTCCAGCATTCATGATGATTTTTGTTTGTATTTTACGTGTTGTTAATAATATACTCCTATTATATAATAAATTGTTTTGTTACATTAACGTGTATAATTTTATTTTTTTAGTATATATACTTCCATGAGCGGTGGTGCATGTACGTTTTCCAGGTCAGCTTTTTCTCTAATTGTATACTGAGGTACAACGCACTATCAGCTTGAAGGTACATGTTAATTATTGAATATTAGCGGAGAGCAAGTGCCTCTTCTTAAGGTGTATGTTACGTTTACACATTTACTTTTATTTATTTGAATGCGACACTTTTACACAAGTTCTACATATCGTCGAGGTAGATTTGTATTCGATGAAATGTCTAAATTGGGTCGTTATGCGCTGGCAGTATAACACTATCGTACTTCTCCATTTCGTTTTTTGCTTAAGTATTGTTGATGGTGCAAATTGATGCATTTTACTGCTGAGGTTGTTTTAATTATCTTGTGGCTCTCCAAAGCGAATAGTCATCTAATGTCAGCGGTGACAAATTCCGTAAAAACGTTGTAGGTTATGGTTTTTAAACTCAGTTGAGGCCCTATTTACATTTCTTTTGTAATTTGAGTGCTTTGTTTTCTGCAACTTACTATATAGTTTGCGCTATGCTGGGTTGATGTGCTGGGTAAGTTATGGTATAGCCTGGTGAATTAAGTTTTAAATCACCTGAATAAAATGTAGCACAGCACCTTTTAGGTTCTTTGTCAATATCAGTTTCTTCAATTATTTCTTGAAAAAGGTCACAGTTGCGTTTGTTAATGAATGTTAGTACGTTCTCCTTAATTGTTACATTTGTTTTCAGAGTTACTAATATTAGTGAATGATCCGTTGGAAGGTCAAGGTTTTAACTAATGTTTAGAGGCTTTAAGTTATAATTTTTACGAAGCATAGATCGAGTATGTTTTTTTTTTATTAAGGTTCTTAGGCTAATATATAGGTTAGCCTGTAGACAGAGTTTGTAAGCTTGGGTTATTTACGACTATCAGCATTTCTCTGCCTTTTGTGGTTATTATTCTGGAGCCTCAGTATTCACGTTTTAATATCCTCCGGAGATTACCCTACTACCAAGTGTGCGAAAATAATGTTTATATGTTATTTGTTTATTGTTATGTTTTGGTAAACAATGTAGAACTGATAACGTAAGTTGTCCTAACCAAGCTTGGAAACTTTCGTAGTAATGAAAAGTTTGCGGTGGTTGATTGAGTCCCTCAAATTCCAAATAGCTCTAAATAACCATCTGCAACAACCATCCAAGTTAAAATCACTTGAAGATATTGACGAAGCAACAACTAACTTCACAACAGCCATCGCAAGCAGCGTTCGCGATGCAACATCTAAAATACCTAAAGTATATAGCAAAGCGAGACACTATTACCACTCAAGCCACATAACAGAGCTCATAAAAAAAAAGAGCCAAACGAGACGCAAATGGCAACGAAGCAGAAACCCACTGGACAAGCAAACGCTCAACCATTTAACACGCCAACTCAAAAAAGAACTAGAAGAGATAAGAATAACCACCTACCAAAGATACATTGAAGAGCTTGAACCCAGTGACCCAGGTATGTGGAGAGCAACCAAGCGAATCCTAAAACAGAATAACGAAATACCAACAATAACAGATGACAACAACAGCTACTACACTGACGCAGAAAAAGCCGTAGCGTTCGCCAATCACTTGGAACGCGTATTTACACCAAAAATAACTTGCAGCCCAACAGAAGTAGCAGAAACAATTGACTACATCGAAAGAAACTTACCTGTCGTCACTGAACATATCGAACCAACTTCGCCTCACGAACTACAATCCCTAATTGCCAGGCTCCCCAAACGGAAGACTCCGGCTACGATCTTATACCTAACATTGTGCTAACTCATTTAACAACTAAATCCCTAGCTTACCTTGCATCAATATTTAACGGTTGCCTGAGGATGGGTTACTTTCCAAAACAGTGGAAACATGCTATAATACTGTTATTCCCCAAGCCAAGAAAAGACAAAAACCACTTAAAAAACTATAGACCTATAAGTCTTCTGACATCCTTATCCAAGCTGTTAGAAAAATAATCTACACTGTCTCAACAATGAAGTGACTTCACTTAACATACTCCCGCCACATCAGTTTGGCTTCAGAAAAGATCACTCAACTACACATCAACTCCAGAGAATAGTAGAAGTATTAGAAACCGGATATGAAAACAAACAGTTTGCAACAGCCATTTTCCTAGACGTAGCTCAAGCCTTCGACAAGGTTTGGCTAGAGAAAAGAAAGTTATTAAAACTAAGAATACCTAACTACCTTACAGCAATACTATTCTCTTTCCTTGAGAGCAGAAGCTTTGCAATTAAAATTAATACCGAAGTCTCAGAAACCAAACGTATACGAGCCGGAGTCCCTCAGGGCAGTATATTGGGACCTCTATTATTTAATATATATACATCTGACATACCAAATCTCAACGCTACGTTAGCAACCTTTGCTGACGACACGGCCATTATCACTCTAAGCAATGACTTAACACAAGCAACTCAATTACTTCAGACAGCAATAAACAAAGTATGTAAATGGTTTAACAACTGGAACATCCAAATCAACTCGAGCAAAAGTCAAGCTAAAATATTCACAATCAGGAGAATACGCAATCCACCAAGCATTCATGTCAACAATGAAATCGTCCTATGGAATACCCCAGATGAACCAGTAAAATACCTAGGAGTACTTCTAGACACCGAATTATCATGGAACCAGCATATCAACTCCAAACTCAACCAGAGCCACGCAAGATTAGCACAACTATATCCGTTATTAAATCGAAAGTCAAAGTTAAAAACCAAATGTGCAATTATGATGTACACTTCCCTCATAAGACCTTTAGCACTCTATGCGGTACCTATCTGAGTACAACATCAAAACTAATATAACCAAGCTACAAAGACTACAGAACAAAGTCCTAAGAATCTCAGTGGACGCGCCATGGTTTATTAGAAATAAACAACTACACGATGAGCTAGGTGTACCAACAATCGAAGACTACATTAAAACAACCACTAATAAATTTCTCAAAAATATCACGGTGTGCGAAGGAGCAGTTCACTATAACCTAGGTAAACGAAACATTCACTCCCGGCTAAAACGAAGACTCCCTCAAGATCAATTCTTATCCGACGACGAAGAATAACCACACAGATTTGTTCGAGGTATCAAGTCACCTCATAAGTTAGAATAATCATTTTAGATATATTAACAATGCCATGTATAATACAATTGTAGTGTTGATCTTTCAAATAAATAATTATAAAGACAAAAGATTGAGTCCCTAATGATTACAGCAGTGCCAGCCTAAGCAGTTCTGTTTAGATGTTGGATACGTAGACTGTGAATCGTAATATTTTCAAAAAATAGATTGTAATAAAAGCTGTTGGCTCTTCTACGTGGCATAGCTGCTGGTTAACAATCCATACCGTTATTTTAATATATTGGACCATCGCAAGTTCTAGTTGCAAATGATTAAAAGATTATATTCTGTTAATTGTTTTAGTATCTATTTTAATTTATTCTCGAATTCTTTAGTGCAATAATTAGCATATCGTAGGGTATCGTTGGTTAATATTTTATAGTTCACGGGATGGTTCTCATTGCAGTTTACACACGTAAATTCTTTGTTTTGTACTCGCATTGTGATGTGGGATGAATGCCAGTACATTTAACATACTGAAGTGTTCTATTGCAAATTTTTTTATGTGTCCATGTTGTTGATACCTGGAAAATTGTGGCAGCGTTCTTTTAGTGCGTGGTGGTTTGAATGTGACTACAAGTACAAGACTAAAGTATTAATGTTGCATATGTCTTTGTCGTTTTTTTTTTGACAGTTTACGTTCCAACTATTGATTGTTGTATCGCCAAGCAACAGCAATTCCTCTTTTATTCTATTTGTGTTGGCAGATAGATGTAAGTGTTTAAGAAAAACATGGAAACTGCATTCTTGCTTAGCTTGAGAGGTGTGAAATTCGGTGTTCTTTTATTTTAAATATTTTATTATTTTCGTATAGATTACTGACGTTTTTAGGAGAATTTTTACTTTATCGTTGGCAAGATCCTTTATTATGTACTCGTTTTCAGTTAAGGCTTCCCAGAAATTAATTAGCGAGAAGAAACTAATTATACTCCAGAGATAACAAAATGGTGGGGGTTTTGATTTGTTTTTTTAACGAATTCATTTCTTGTTCATTTGGGTTTTTATTGTCAAGTGAGGTAAGCGGTTGGTAAGGTTTATCCAATATGTCGTGGTTTTAGGTTGTTTATCTTGATCCATTTGTTTATTCGCAATATCTTGTCGACCATATTTTTTGTTGCTAACTAATTGCCAATTTGAATCTTTGAGTGTTGGCTGTGCTTGGTGCTGTTGAAAGCCTAATTGTAGTTAAAATGGTGCGGGTGCCAGAAGCTAGCGTGTCTTCAATAAGAAGTTGTATAAATGTGTTGCTTGTATGTGGTGTGGTATTTTTGTTAGACAAATTGCATTTAATGAGTCTGGTCTACGTACATCGGGATGAATTGTTGGGCAGTTGGTGCGTTGTGTTTTTCACCAGCAAATCGATCAGTAAATTATTTAAATATTTCAAAAAAATTAACTCCAAATAATAGCTGCAGTGATAATCTTACAAAATGTGACCACTCAGTCACCTGCTTCACTTTGCATATGGATTTTCAATCGATATTTGCTTTTTCATTTTTGAGTCATTTAAAGTTTTGCTTTGAAATTGCAAATCGTTAACCACGCATTTTATCTTTTGGATGAAAAAGAACAAAGTAATCAAAAAATGCCAAGTTAAGACTGTATGATAATAATCTAGCAAATTTTAATACGAAAGATTTTCCAATTTCTTTGTTTAATACGTGATAATATTTGAAGGAGGTCTCGACTTTCCAAGAGTTAAAGATTTTATCCGTAATAGTGTTGTAAACTAAAATGATGTCAATCACTTGCTGAAAAACTGACCATCCCGCAACGTCTACGACGATCTGAATGAGGTGGTGGCCGACGTTATAGAGTTTTGTTGCCCATAGAATCGAACGTTTTCTAAGCATGTGTGCAGGAAAATTGAAGTTAATTGTGCTTCTAGTCCGGAACAGATTTAGAAAAAAAAACTTTCATTAAACATTGTTTTTAAAAAATGCCAAATAATTTTACATTGACCTATAACTTTAGAACTATTGTTATTATAATTCTTACAGGTTTTTTTATCATTCCAAATGATATTTACGTTCCTCTGTTAAAACAGAACTTATTTACAAATGAAAGTTTTTCTATATAACCAACTGACTACGTAAATTCTTGTTAATTAAAGTCATGATAATTAACTTGACACTTAAGGCACTCCTAATGATAGTATGCGTAACTCGATTGTCCCTTAAGCCGTACTGCTACTAAAACAGGCGAAATATGTACAACTTTAAGTTCGTTATACAACTTGCATACAATCTGCGCTGGGTTACCAAATGCAACACGAAGTCGCGCAACGCTTTCCTTTAAATGTAAACAATTATAGTCACAGTGAATAACAACTTTAAATTTTTTCTTTGTAAATATGTTTTACTACATAACAATTACTATAAAAAATATCTAAATTTGTACTGGTGATTAGACAAAAACAATCCGTGCTACTTTTGTATAAGAGACAAATGGATTTTAAAGAAATTAGAATTTTGACGCGTAATATTAAATGTAAAAATCCAGTCAAAAATTTCCAATAAAAATTTGAGGACAGCTTACAAATTTTATCTGTTCATAAGAATGCCATTAATGAAAAATATTCTTAGGGTGTCTTATTATCAGGAGAAAACGTCCACTAATTATTATTTTTTCTAACTTTATTAAAATTTAAAATAATATAAGACAATAAACCAATATTCAAGTTGTGTGTAATATTTCTCGAAGTTGCGTTTCTATTGTATTTTAATTATAATTCTACGAAACAACTTATTCTCTCCAAAACTTATTCGGTGCCTCCTTCTTGCTGCAAATTACAGTATTTCACAAACGCGCCCACATTAAGCAGTCCGTTTTGCTCATATATAATGATCAGAACGCCACGGCAACGGATGTGCATTCATTACCCTTGAACAATGAACGCCGTTCTGGTACTTAATTTTTAGGTTCTTTAGTATTTTAATACTGCAGAAATAAAAGTGGTTGGAATAAAAAATTTAAATCAAAAAACTTTATATTAGCAACAAGAAATTTACTAGTGATATGCCATCTTTAGATTTTTAAAAGCAAGATTTCAAAAAGTTTATATTTGCTTTCTTAAGTTCAAAAATTACCCAATGACATAGTTGCACAGCACGTACATTGTCCAAACAAATGACCGATAAGTTCAGTGATACTACGGAGTTTATGTACGAAGTTCAGAGTTTAAGAAACATTGATGTTAACAATAATATAAAAGCAATTCTTTCTATATAATTTTTGGCACTTTTTTTTAAATATTCTTAAATTAAAGTTATAAAATAATGAAATCTGTAAGATAACACAAAATAAAAAATAAATTAAATTTTTAATATAATATGTATATGAATAAACAGAAATGAGCAAAAATATTTAAAATTTTCCACAGCAATTATATGATAATTGGGGTTATACAGAGTAAGCATGTGGTGCAAATAATTAATAATAAGCCAGTTTACCAGAAAAATGGAATAGTTCACTTAAATGCTCAATAAAAATACTTGCCTGGAAATTTTTAGCTCCATCAAAACGGAATTCAAGAAGGTAATTGTTTGTTGTTATATTAATTACTTCAGCACATCAAAGAAAAGGAGGTAGTACATTTTTAGATTAATTAGAAAAACTAAAACTTTTTAAACATTTCTATTTGTACAATTCACGTACGTACACGCACACACAATCACGAACAGCAATATTAAGCAAACTAGTACACTTCTCTAAGAAATTTGTTATTTTTTTGAATCGTGTTTTTGCATAATTTCAAATACTAGAAATAAAAACTATTTACATCTATTGCATAAACTTTAGAACCACAAAGGCCATAAAAACAAGAAATAACGAAAAGTGTTGTAGATAAATGATCACTTATTTTTAATTCTATTAGTATAGATGCATTTGTTCTGTAATCGGTGTACAGAATATTCAAAAGTCTCCTCCAATACCACATCTCAAAAGAGTCCTGCTCTTATCATCTGACTTTAACGTTCAAGCTTCTGCACTATATAGCGCGAATAGAAAAAACTAATGTTATAACTATTCTTTTCTTAGTGGCTTTAGATATATTTTGATTTTTCCATGTTTTATTCAGCTTAGTTATTGCCGTCTTGCAACAGCAATTCTTCTGCGTATCTCGGTTGAGCAGTTGCCACATCTAGTGACGTATAAGCCCAAATAGATAAGACCATTGAGAATTTCTATATTCTCTATGTTGCTTATTATGCCTGTTCCGTCTATTGAGATGAGTTCAGTTTTTAGCGGTTCAATTTTGCTCCATAGTTGGAATTATGTTTCAATTTTTTTTAACAGTTCAGTCATTTTATTTTCATCTATGTTAAAAAGCGTAGTATCATTGGCAAAATGTAAATTATTTATTCTCTTTCTAATAATAACTCCTTCTTGTCAATTGTCGAGGGCCTTTCATACAATGTACTTCACATACGAGGTGCATTCAAGTTATAACACCTCCGATTTTGTTTCTCACAAACTAATCACATGAAAACTGTAAAATTTGTGTCACTTCTCGACGTAATCTCTCTGCAGCCGTACACATTTTTCACAACGTCAACGCCATGATTTTATAACCGCTGCGAACGCTTTTTTAGGAGTCTTCTTTGACCACTGAAAATCACTGATGCAATAGCGGCACGACTAGCAAACATCCGACAACTGACAGTGTCTTTCATCGTTGGAAACATCCAAAAGTCGCTAGGAGCCAGGTCAGGTGAGTAGGCAGCATGAGAAATCACTTCAAAGTTCTATCAACGTTCCAACCAACAATTTTCATACCATTATTTTATGAATAAATAGGTTTTCATTTTATGTCTACAATTATGGCCAGACTATACAGTCAAAGGTCTTACTATAGTCCATAATTTGTATGCACTCAAAACTCCTCTGTTTTTTAAATTATTTGTTAGAGTTTCAGGATTTGTGCTCTAGTGTTCTTTCCACATTTCTAATCTCACCTATTATTCTGAAATTTGCCACTCTAAAAAGTTTGACGCGTTGCAGTAGAATGGTAAGTATTATGTTAAATATATCCGAGATGATTCTGTAGTTGTTTTGTTTTTGTAAATACCCACAACTGATCTGGTCCAATTATCTGATCATTGACCGTTCTTTCTCGTATTATTCCAAATTTTCGATAGTCTTTCACTCCTATCCCATTAAATTGTTTTGGTATTTCTACATTCATTTTATTACCCCCTGCCGTTTTATTATTTTTTAGTTTTCGCATTGTATGTTTCTATTTAATAATAGTTTTTATTTAGTATTGTTCTAGAAGTTGATGATTCAGGGATGTACAATTTTTCTTTGCACACTTCACTGTTTTAATACGTATTGTAACTTTACTACTAGCGTCACTAAAAGCTTGTGGCCACTACACTACACTTAATAAAATATTTAGAACAGTGGAACTGTTACCAAAGCAGAAATTTATGAGTTTGATGTGTTCCGAACGCCTAGTCCAAATTTTTCTACTACGCGTCTAGTGTGAATGTGCTCCTCGGTATTGCCAATTTTGTGTTGAAATAGCCTATAAAAATTATCATTTCTTTGTTGGGTATTTTCGTACGACTGTTTCAAGTTGTTAGTAAAAATTTACTATTATATTTTTGCTGCTTTTAAAAGTAGAAGTTTAGATTTTAATAACATTAATTAAGAGACTTTTGCATTAATTTTCACTGTTAAAATTCTATTTCTTATTAAGTTATTACCTAACATTAGTGACTGTTATTTTTGAGTATCCTTACTGACACCACACTCACGAACTCTGTTTTGTCTGGAGAAAACGTTATTCGAAGTAAAAGTGTCCTTTGTTTTTCCAGTAAGTTTCATTTAGACCTACTAGGTCTATGTTTTTAACTTCATGTTTAATAATGTTAGGCTTTTCGGGATGTAGTACTAGACTTTGGAAATTCCAGGTAACATTTTTTTTACTAAGGGATATATTTTTCCATACAGAAGAACTTCTAATAATTTGAAAATAGTTTTCCGTTGCACGTCAACAAATATACTAAATATAAAAAGCAAAGGCAAATAGTAAAGGAGCTAATTATAGCTGATAAAAGGCCTGCATAGGAACAATTTGAGAGAAAAAATGGAGAATGATGTAAAAGAAAACATGAAAATGCTGTACAAAGTAATAAAGAGGATATGCAAGCTTAAATGTCCAGACTTTAGCATCTGGTTTCCATCAATAGATAATTAGGGTGTCTACTTTAAGTCTTGTAATTCCTTCGATTGGCCTCAGGATTTTCATCTCGGTGGCTTGCACTCTTTGGGTACTCTTTTGGCTGAGCACCCAGTATTGTCAGCTGTATGTGAGAGCTGGTATAAAAATTGATTTATACAACTTAATTTTTGTATTTTTAGTTAGCTGTCTATTTCGCCTAACTCCTAGATATTGGTAACTTCACATGTTTGATCGTCTTGTTTTTTATTTTAAGGTCGGTGTTTTGCGGAATTCTTGATACCAGCATACTTTTTGTTTTGTCACAGTTTATATCCATGTTCTTGAAGGAATTTGTACCATACGTCCTAGATCCCATTGACTATTTTTTGGTCGTTAGCTATCAGCAGTTCATCATAGGTAAAAGCACATTTATGTATAGGAGGGCTAAGTTCTTGTAGCCTAGACAATATTTTTTTGTCCTGTCTTTGCATTGTTTCATGAGTTCATCCATTACCGTAATAAATGATAATGGGCTTAATACGGCTCCTTATCGTACTCCTTTCCTTTTACTAAATTTTTCAGATGTCTTTTCTTTGATGTTGATGATATTTCTGGCGTCCTTGCCGCGTCTGTAAGAACTTTATTTAAGTATTTTTGATATAAGGCTTTCCAAATTTTTGGCCTTAAAAGTGAGTCGAACGCTTGGCGTAAATCTACAAATACCATAAACAAGATTTTGTTTTTGCCATTTGTTTCTCCATTATTTGCCTTATAATAAATATTTAATCTTGAGTACTGCTGTGACCTCTAAACATGCACTGCTCTTCCGATAAAAAAATACTCTATTTGTATGCATAGGCGTTTTACGATAATTTACTAGTACACTGTTTCTAGCACACTCAGAAAGAAATTGCCGTTATAGTTTTCGCTGCTATCCCCCTTTTTAAAAATTGGCACAATAACTGCGATTTACCACTTCGGTATTTGTTTTTGCACCTACCTCTATTGATTATTTCTAAAAACATACTTTTACCTGCGTCACTTAAAAACTTCACCATTTTAGGAATTATCTCCGTCCTTGCTTTTTTCCCTAGTTTGACTGTTTTAATAGCTTCTTCTAACTCTACCAATTCTTTTTATATATTTAGAGTGGTCCTTTATCCTAATTTGTTCCTAAAAGCTCTTCGAAATACTTCTTCCACCTCTTTAGTGTAAAGCTGCTATCTATTAGTACCTTTAATTTGCTTTAATGAATTTTTTTCTTTAGTACGAAGAATTTTTGTCGCACTGCTGTGCTCTGGTTTGTCGCTGAAGTCATCTCATGCACTTTTTTGGTTTTAGTAATTGCTCGTTTTACCTTTGTTCTGGCTAATTTATATTTTTCGTAATCTGCTGTTTTATCTTTGCTACTCAAGTATTATTTTCAAGCTTTCTTTTTTTTCTCTTATTAGATGATTTATTTCGTTCGTTTTGGGTCGTTTATTTCGTCGTTTTGTTCTGCCACGCAAATTTTCAGTATTGCAGTTAATAAATAGTGTTCACTGTAGATTCACTTCCTCTTTTAACTTTGACGTTGTTTATTTTAAAAGTGTTGCTTATGTTTGTTATCACGTAGTCTGCTTTTGCAAACCCTGGTAATTTGTGGATGTCTTTCTGTTTGAAGAGAATATTTGCCACTACCAAATTATTGCTGATGCATAGTATTAGGTGTTTCGTTCCAATTTTTGTCGATGTTTCTTCAAACTTTCTAATTACTTCACTATATTTCTGTACATTGTTGTTCACCCTTACGTTCAAATTTCCCATTATAATTAGAACGTCAGATGCAGTTTCTATTTTAAGTTGAACTTGTTTATAGAATAAATGTATTTCTTCAGTTTTGTCGTCTTTATTTGGAGCGTATGCCGCTATTAAGCATACCTTTTGTTTGTTTGTAACAAAAATCTACTATTATTAATTTTTTTGATATAAATATCTCAAACAATACTCAAACAAAAAAAGAATAAAGAAAAATCGGACAGTTTTATTATAAAGAAGAAGAAAAATTAAATAGTCTGTGGGAACATTTTGTACACCTGCTAAAAGAAACAAGAGAAAAAAATGTAGAAACAATAATAGAAACAAATAATACAGAAAAAGAGGAAACTGAAGAATCTCGGGACATATCGATGAAGGAAATAAGGGGAAAGCAACAGGAAAATATGCTATAAAGGCAGAAATGCTGAAGTACATAAACGAAATAGGATATACAGCTATACATCAATTATTAACAAAAATATTAGAATCAAAGACTATAGTACAGCGATAATAGTACCCATGTACTAAAAAGGCAAACATAGATCATGCGACAATTATGATATTTCTTTGTTAAGTGTACGAAGTAAAAAATACGACAAAATTCTAGAAAATAGATTTAGGAAATAAGTGTACAAAACAATTAATTAAAAGTAATGTGATTTCAGGGTTGTAAAAACTACAAAAGCTTTTATTTTTTACATTAGCCAACTTCATAAGTGAATAGAAACTAAACCACAACGAAAATCTATATATTTATTTCTTTGATATCAAAAAAGCTTTTGATTGTATATAAAAAGAATATAATATGAAAAGAACCAGAAGAAATAAGAGTAAACGAGCAACTTATAGATGCATTAAAAAGTCTGTACAAGATATTAAAGAGAATTTATAGCAATAAAAGGAATCAGGCGAGAGGTGTAATCAGTGCATTACTATTTTAGTTATGAACTAGTCGCATTAACCCCGTTTCGAAAAGTCAGAGTTTTAGGAAAAAATAAATGATTTTACCTGGTTGCCTGGTGGTTGTTACTTCATATTTGAATGTTTAACAATGGGTAGGCTGGCGCAAGCTCCCAACAATGTAGATGGTAGCTTTCATTGAAATTAAATAGACATCTTGATGGTAAATTATCTTATCACACAAATATATATATATATATATATATATATATATATATATATATATCTGTCTGTGTGTGTGTGTGTGTGTGTGTGTATATACATAGAAAACAGAATATTAAGAAAATATGGAGAAATAATAAAGAATATAAGAGTGGCAGTATTTAGGTTAGAAACAGTTGCAGTTAGGATATTTAAGTACGCTGATGATTTGATAATCATGACTAAAACTGTAGAATAGTTACAAGCTAGAATAGAAATATGAAGGAAGGAGATACAAAACACGGAAATGAGAATTAATATTAAAAAGATGAAAGTAATAACATTTCAAAGAAAGAACAGAAACTTAGTATAAAATTTGAGAGTAACCATATAAAGCAGGTAGAAAACTTTAAATTCCGCCATGGCAACTCCCAAGCCCGCGAAAAGGAAGAGGGGTTCTAAACCAGACTAGCGACATGTTTAGGATAAAACTAAATAACGCTCCCAGGTCCCCGCAATGACATGGAAGTGAGCAAAGGAATGAGATGATGAATAAATACGCCCAAGGAATAATAATAAAATCTAAACGATAATGGAGAAAGTTAAGGAAAGACAGCCTTGAAACAGAATTCTTAATTAGGAGACACACAGAAAAAACTATTATTTGACTTGCGTGCTGGAATATATTATCGTGGAATAACGGATCAAGAACTTCTGCTAGAGATGAAGACGCATAAATACGAAAAAACGAAAAGAGTAAAGGCGAAATAAGGTTATCCAAGCTATACTCTCAAATACAGTGGCAGAGCAAAAGACGAAAAAGTAGCAGCCAGCGTAGAATTCATTATAAAGAACAAATACAATCAACATATAAAAGATACTTATTACGATAGTGAAAAAATTTTGAGGGTTGCCCTAAACACTGAAAAGTAAAAGGTTAACTCGATTAGCTTGTATGCATTAGACGCTGGAAAGCGTAGAGATGAGACAGAAGCATTCTGTATGCGGCTTCAAGAAGAAATAGACAAGATACCGGCAGGTATAAAAATTTTTATAGCGGGTGATCTAAACGCGCGGATAAGGGAAGAACCAGTGGCGGGCATAAAACAACGATTTAACGAGCCAACTCGAATAAAAACGGAATAAATCTAATAGAGTTATAAATAGAAAATAAACCGCAAATAAACAACACCTTTTTTAGTTATAAGTCTTAACACAAAATAACATGATTTAACTCAAAATCAATCATGGATGATAGACTATAAAACATTAGTAAAAATGCCCGTCCTAAAGACAGGCCATATAAATCAAAGTTGCGCCACATACGTCTATTAAGGGCAATAATTGGTCACGTAGTGCATAAAACCCCGATAGGTGACGCAAACTGTCTAATTACTTCATGATAATATATGTTTTAACCTATCACAGGTCAACTGTGACCAAAGTTAAAAGCATTGCATGGAGGAATAAAGATAAGATCAGCAGAGCTAAAATTCAAAGTCCAGGAAACTCCCATTGCGTTAAGTTCTGGATAGGACCCAACAAACTGAAGAAAACGCAGAGAGTTGCAGACAACATAGCAAAAAATCACAAAAGATGGATTCAGATGAATATCTCAAAGACGAAGGGAAGAGAAAGAAAGAAGACGTAGACGAATTATTTAAGAGATCAAGGAGAACAATTAGGACACCGACAAAAGGAGCAGAAAGCAAAGATAAAATGGAAAATAAAATTAAGTAAATAATGTCACTAATGAGGAATCTGGTGCATGATATAAAAGAAATTAATAACGAACAACAAAATATTAAGAAAAAACAAAGAAATTACAAGAGAATATCAGGCGTTTAAGGAAGGAACAAAGAGAATTTGAAGACGAAATAAAAGAGTTGAAGGGAACCAACGAAAAAGCAATGAGGGAGATTGAAGATTTGAAAAAGGAAGTCGAGAGAGCAAATGAGAGAATGGAGAAAATGGAGGGAGATAGGAGGAGAAAGAACATAGTCATACAAGGGTTAAGAGGGACCACAAACAATACAAAAACGTTAAAGGAAAAATAGAAGGATTTATCGAGATGCATTGGGAGTGACCTTAAAAGTGGAAATGGGTTAGAAAATTGAGAGAGGACATGTGCCTGGTAGAATTGAGAAGTAAAAGTGATAAGAGTATGGTGATGCAATGTAAGAGTAAACTACGGAATCAAAGTCAGAAAGTGTATATAAACGATGATTTAACGCAAAATGAAAAAAGACCCAAAATACAATTAGGAAACAAGCAAAGGAGGAAGTAGCAAAAGGGAAAACGATCAAGGTGGGATACCATAAGATGATATGTGATCAGAAGTTATGGACCTGGAGTGTAAAATCTTAGCAAATTAGAAAAGTACAACAAAGACCAAACACGAGCAAAAAACAATAAAAGAAAAAAGAACAGGACGGGACAAATCTGGTGACGACCAAAGCAAAGAATACAAGGACTAACGATTATGCATGGGACAGAACAGGAACATGGAATATTAAACGTTTAAATGGCAAAGAGAAAGAACTAATCCAGGAAATTAAGAAGTATAAAATGGAAATAGCAGCAATCACAGAGACGAAGAGGAAAGGAGTAGGAGAATTAATAATAGAAGATTACGGGGCGTTATACACTGGAGTAGACGAGCGAGAAAGAGCTAAGGCAGGGTAGGGTGCCTGATAAGTCCGAAGTACATGAGTAAATTAGTGGAGTGGAAAGCAATGAGCAAAAGGGCAATGAAAGTAACTTTTGCACTATATGATCGGGAGAAATTGGACGTAATAATAGCATATGGACCGGGAGAAAGTGATGCGAAGAAAGAAAAAGAGCAGTTCTGGCAAGAACTTCAAATTTTATATGAAGAATCACACAATCCCACGATAATTATGAGAGACTTCAATGGAAGAATTGGAAATGAGATGGTAGGGAGGCAAGGGGTAATGGGACGACATGGAGAGATTACAAGTAATACGAATAGAGAGAATTTAATTGATTTTTGTATACAGAACGGTCTGGTGATACAAAACTCTTTCTATCAGCACAAAGACTGCCAAAAATACACTAGAGAGGAATAAAAGATTAGTTATTGACTATATAATAACGGAAGAAATAAATGGAACAATGATAAAGGTTGTGAGAGTTTACAGGGGAGCAGAATTATCGACAGACAGTGGTCTGTCCCATTAATAGCAAAAATAGAAAATAAAAAAGAAAAGGGCAAAGAGAGGATAATAGAGAAAATAAAGAAGAAATAAATAAAGACGATCAAAATACACATATTGCGAGACCATTAAGTAAGAGAGGAGTACACAGAACAGGTTGGGAAGGGGATACAAGAAGTGTAACAAGAGATATCGAAATTGAACATTAAAGCGATGTGGAAAAAATTTAAAGAAGTCATCTACAAGGCAGTAGCAAAAGTCTGCGGGTTAACCTCAACAGGAGGAATGAAGAAAGGAACAAGTTGGTGGAGCGAAGAAATTAAAAACACCATTAAAATTACAAAAAAAGCGTGGAAAAATTATGTACAAAGGAAGAGTGATGAAGCGTACGAGAGCTATAAGGCATCGAGAAAAATAGTAAAGGAAAAGGTAAAAATAGTTAAAGCTAAGGAATGGGAAAAATTTGGGACCAAGATGAAAAAGGACAAAGGGGCAAAACAAAAGCTATTCTTTAGGGTTCTGAAGAACATGAGAAATATAGGAAGAAAATCGGGACGACACAGATTATGGACAGGGAGGGAAGGATATTAATGGAGGAGGACGAAGTTACGGAAAGGTGGAAGCAATATTTCCAGGATATGTTAGAGGGAGAAGAGATTACAGAAGAGAAAGCGGAAGAAGGAGCACAAAATTATGAGAAAACCGGAAAAGAGAGAGAGAGCAGACAGGCGAATGAACTAAGGGACGGCATTAGTTTATAAGAAGTTAAAAAGGCAATTGAAAAGTTGAGGAACGGAAAAGCTCCAGGAGTAGATTTTGATTTCGCACGGAAAGATGAAATTGTTTTAAGTTATTGTAAATGAGATATTTAGATTAATTTTTAGATGAAATGTGTATTTTATCCGCTACACCTAACGGTGGGAGAGGTATATATTATAATTCTTTAAAAAAAAATCTTCCCAATTTCTAACCTAATAACAGTTGCTCTATATTAAATTAAAAAAGAAATTGAATGAAATGGTTATTTTGTATCGTCAGGCAGTTCTCCTCATCATGGAGAATGTCCATAACAGCCGATGTTTCGAGGTCGCCATTACTTTAAAACTGCACCCCGGCCTACTAAACAAAAAGCCACCCGCTGAAACCCGCCGCGGGCCATAAGTTTTCGTCTCGGCGGCGGCGACGAGGGTCGATCTCTTCACATCGGTCCTTAGGAGTTTCGCAAATTAACGTTGGAAGTTGGCGTCTCCTCCAGAAGCAGGTAAACTCCGTCCCGCAGGTAGGCCCCGTTCGAGCGGGATCGGAGCCGCTCGTAGTACCGCCGCTGTCGGTGCAGTTTGACGAACAACGGAGCCCGGCTCGGACCGCCTTGTAGTCCCGTGAGCAGCGCCGGCGGTGTCGTATAGCGCGGTGCAAGTGCATGTTGTGTGCGTGTTCCAGGCGCATGTTGTGTTTGTGTTTGTTCAGTTGCCGGAATTTGGAATACCGCAGCCTCGGCGGCGCGCGAGCGAGCGGTAAGCGTCGGCGGCACTTTGCGCCGCTTTTACTTTCGCAATTAAACTCGTTATGCATGGGTGTGTTGACCGAGCGGCCGGCTCTTGCATGTAGGTTCCCATTCAATAGGCAGCTGCCGCCGCTCGACCAGTGCCGGAATGCTCCGGACACAATGCATGCATTTGTTTCGACGCGACGGGATTTCGCGAGGCCCGGAGAACTTCGCCGAATTTGCTTTTTGCCAGCGCGCTTTGTTCCGGTAGCGGGGCTTTTATCAAAAGTCCTTTTGTGCCTTCGATCTACGAGCTATTGAATATTAATATGTCGATAATAAACACGTACAGTTCCGGCAAAAGTTTCTGAACACGTGGCTTACAATAGATCAACCTGCAACAGTGGCTTACCAGCCTTAGGGAAAATGAGCTCGGAGTTACGAGAGACCGCCTTTATACGGGCGGGCCCTTTACGAGGTGTAGTCCAAAACTGACGGCGTACGGTTTTCAATTTCTGCCAATTTTCCTTTGCAGCTTCTTTTTCCCTTATAGAGCAATATTGTAAACATGAGCTTCGTTTTATCAAGTCAAATAATATTTTAAAATTCTGCATCAGAAAATTGTTACTATTTCGATTTTATATACTGGTACTGTTTAAATTTAATTATCTTTCTTTTTATTATTTGCAGGACGTTTAAAAAATATTTATATTTCAACAAAAGTTGCCCTCGTCGAAAATTTACACAGAGAAAAACAAGCATAATTATCATTTCCCTAATATTTGTTGGGGGCACTGATATTACATTCCTGTTTTAAGTATCATGTACCTTATCAGTGAATGCATCTTCACTCACTTTATCTTATTTCAATGCATGACTCGCCCAAATTTACTTATATATTTAGGAGTATTTCCAAATATTTTTTATCTTTCAATGTAGAAGTGATTCTAATTTTATCCATTATGTAGTTGTTGCGATAATGGCGCAAGGGCAGAGAAGCTACACAATTATTTTTTTATTTGTATTGGCTAATAGTGGTTTCCTCAGTGTTCAGTTATATTATTTTTATGTATAATTAGATAGATTTTTACATTTCTTCTCTATCAATTTATTTTTTGTTTCGTTTCTGACACACAATCGCAATCCCGAGATCGTCTCCTTTCATTTGAGTGATGTTTTCTTTAGATGTAAGATCACAACAAAGCACATAATTCTTTTACTAACTCAAAAAATACCTCCGTAGATAACGCGTTTTTTACTTTTTGCTTTTATTTCACTACCCACTTAATTAGGATAGTGATAAAAATTAATGCTTTATGAAAGAAAACCTTCGACTCTGTGAATAGAATGTTGGATTAATTAGTTCCATTGCGTAATTAGAGTTATTCATTCCTATTCTACATACTTTAAATTAGAATTTCGTTAAAAAATTAATACGAGAAAACATATGTCCGCTTTAAACAATTTTCGATTAATCAAGCATGATTAGAAATGTTTTGATCGAAACTTTTCAAATATTTGTCATAAATGAGGCCATAGTTCAAGAAAAAGGGATTTACACAACTGGAACATAGATAAAGAACTGTAATCAATTTAATCGCAATACATCATATACACTGAGCTTCTAAATGATTATCGAAGTTTCAGTTTTGTTTAATTTTTGATAGGGTTCGAACTGTTTTTTACAATAAACAGAAAATAGCTACACGCTTCAGTTTTTTCCATTGTCGGGAATATGGAATCGTTGAGTACTGTTAACAGCCCTTGTTATGTGGGTGTTTCTAATGGAGTGTACACAATAATCTCTTTTCTTTGACATTAGGATAATCTGGCCGAAGCATGTCTCTGTTGCGTAAGACGATGCGAAGTCGTCCATATTCGATTTTTATTTAACTTCTCTCTTCTTGTTTTATTAAATTATAACTTCAACCAACACGAGGCCTGTTTTGTCATTGAACATGCGCACAACATGGAAGGAAGATTCCATTTGTTCTGGGAAAAGATAGCGAACTAACATGTAGAATAAACCACATATCTCGTTTTGTTAGATACGGTCTTCACAGCAATGTTGCTAACTTTCATACAAAATAAGCTTATATAAATTTTTACCATAGGCTATTATCCATTATAATCACATTAGTAACACCGCACACATCAAACAGATAATTATAATTTTTGCCATGCTTTTGGTTCGATAGATACAAATTCGAAGTGTCTACAGACGACCTTTTAAATCTGAACGAACGTTTATTATACATAGAATATGTCACGTGGTGACCTGCATTTCAGCCGATAGCCTGAACTTTGGGTGTTGGTTGCTTTCGAACTGAGGTCATTTTGGTCAAAAACGAAATGCCGCACAATTTTTCGCACTACAGATGGTATTGGGAGTTGCAGAGACGAAATTTTAATCCGGAAAGCTACTGTCAAGATATTCGAGTCTCGACAGTAAGATAGAAGAAAGCATAGACATTCCTCAACCACCAATTCATGCCATTCTGCATGTCTACATTTAAGCGGGAACATTTTGGTTCGTTTGGGGATTTACGAATTTTACCAACGAAAAGGTGGGCGACGCATTTCGTTACGCCACAAGATGGCCAAGTACTTTCAGAGTCTATTCCAACATCATTTTGCAACAAACCATGCTTTTATTTTTATGGCGTGAAGAACGGGCTAAAAATGAAGATGTTCCAACGACGAGGACCTTTTAGGGACGTTGTGCCCAGACCTCTCAGGAGATGCGTAATAGATGATTCGACTGCTGATTTCGAAGAATGCAGAAGTGTATAGAGAAAAGTATTTTGTAGTACTTTTTGTGTATGTATACGAATTTGTTTTTCATTTTTTTTATCTTGTCTTGTTGTCCTTTTTTCAGTGAAAAATGTGTTTTGAGGTTTGGCATATCTCTTTCTCCATCTTCAAGAAAACTTTAACACTATCTGCGTCTACGTATTCCAAACAGTAGTTTTGTGATTCGTTCTTCACTTGAGAAAGTACGAATGTTAATCGCAGTTTACTTCCTGAAAATGAAAAGCTTTGAGTTTTTATTTAAAAGCAATACAAAATTGATGATATTCGGCAAATACTCTTATTTTGTACTGTTTTTGTTTACATTAAATATTTGTAATGTATGCATATTCCATGTAGACACTTCTTTCTGATTCCATTTAAATTGCTTTTTATGCACTGAGATTAGGAATAAAACACTTATGAAAGTATTTGAGATATGATATTACAAATAAATTTATTAAAACGGAGAAAATGAATGTACTCTGTAACATACCATTAAAAGTGGTAATCAGCCAGAACCACCTAAATCGTTTGTTACCCGAGTTAATAGTTTCTTATGGGAGTTTCATTTAATTCTTTTTGGCTCTCTCTGTAAGTTGCATTGCAGCTTTTTCAAGTCTGTTGCTTGAGTAAATACGAAAAATCAACAGCAGAAGGACAAACGAACAAAAACGACTTTTAAGGCTGTCTATTTGGGGAAACTTTTGCAATTTACTTTCGAGATTAATAATTAAACTTCATTAAGCCTGCAGCTTAACAATGTATAGTTATTTGTTGTTCTGAGAGATTTTCAATTTGAAGTTAACTTTAAATTATGATTTTTTGTGATTATTTCTTGTCTATTTTAGAAGCTGGTTGGACTATCACTTCTCTGTTGTGTAATCATTAGAAATCTCGTATATCGTTTTTATAGCTTTAACACATTTTTTTAAATAAAAAATGCTTATCAAAAATTTTTTAAATAAACTATTTATATTCAAAAATAAGGCTGGGATTTTATGTTTTATTCTATCTTACGTAATTGCATTTGAAGTTGTCGTGTAGGAAATTTTCTCACTGAAATAGCAAATTAATTAGTAGTTAATTAGCATTGGTTTGTGCTAAGCTTTTGATTGATATGTCACAATTGATAGCAGCTAAGGGATATTAACCACATTGGTCTGCTTACGTTCTTTATTAAACAGACTGGAGTGCTTTGATGACTTCAGTTGTCTTTGTCTAACTATGCTAAAGCGTTTATATTCGTTGTATTGGTAACATTTGAACAATGTTTAATGAATTCGTCTTCGTGGGCTTGCGCTGCCGATGGCGTGTTTTTAAATTTTTGTATTCTTCTATATCCGACGCCTCAAATGACATAAGACATGAGAAAGAAGAAGAATGAGAAATATATTTTAGTTTTATATTAATCATCTAGATAATTGAGTTTTTGTGCATTAAACAGTATATCTGGAATTACAAGTTTAACTGTTACTGGCTTGTCTACTTAACTAGTACCCTAATATGCTAGCCAATAAATATGTTTTGTAAGTAATAGTAATTTATTTTGATGAGACCTAAAACAAAGGTACGTTCTTAATAGCACGCAATACGAAGTACAAGTAGTTTTACTTATGTTTATCTAATCTTCTCTCGACTTTTCAAAATAAAAAGTTACATACTACACTAATTTTCCAAGTTTAGATTTGTAACATCAGTACAATTCTTACTAGATTTATATTTTCGCTTGTGTTGTTGCAGAAGTTAGGAAAAGTTTTGTAACCAAGTATATCTAAATATATAAATAGTTGTCTCCTCATGATTGTTCTGCTGTATATTAATAACATATTTAATTATTTATACATAAATATTTACATGTTTCTTTTAATTTAAGAAGTTTATAGTTCAGACAAAATCAAGTCTTGGAGTATCCTTCATACGTAGTGGTCAGGTTATGATTCTTTTTTAATAACCGATAGTTTATTTGAATTCGACTTTATAATGAAGCATCAAATAAATAAATATGATGACAAAAGTAGTCTTGTTGGAAGAAATCATTACTGGTACTCCTATAAATTCCAATTATAGTGAAGAGATTACTCAGGGTTCTATACCATGATCATTAGACACTTGTTCAACCATTTATTATGTTTACGTGGTAATTTGTAGTAAAACTGCTAATTTTATCAAGGCGCATTTACTAATACCATGGAGTGATTGGAATTGCCATATAGTTTTGAATTATATCGGCTTGATATATCACGTTAACTCTATATTGTAAATCCAAATTGATTTAAAATTAGTTTTGAAAAGTAATCAAAAAGTACTGGTCTACCGTTAATGTAAACGGAAGGGGGTAAAATATTGGTTCTTGTAGTTCGATTTTTAATCTTCATTTTTTTAAAACACATTGATTTAGTTTAACTGATGCAAGGGCAAACAGTTTGTGGGGAAATATAATTGCAGTATTGTTAGGGAAGTAACAATTATCGCATACTCGATAATTTGGTGAATGATATAAAGAAATGGGCATAAAATACAGACCTGAGAAACGCCGGACTTGATGGGATAATATTAAGGCAGTTTGTGGTAAGCTCCACAGGGTAGTAGTAGACAGATAGGACTTGAAGATTAAGTAGTAACTGCTTAGTATCTGCGTAATTAATTTGTAGTGAAATCATGTGTACCGCGCTTTGTCGAATTCTTGAGGTTATAACAGCATAATACTCAATTTTTTCCTGTATTTTTAGATATGACATTTACAAATGACAAATTTCTGTCGAAACATTTGTTTATATTAGTATTATTTCGAAATATTTTGAGAGAAAATTTGGCTAATACTTTAATTGTTGACTATTTTCTAATTGGTTGGTACATCACATTTTAAGTTTTAAGATTCTTTTAGCAAAAGAAAATACCTTCCTGTTTCATAACACATGTAACAGCCGCTTTTTAGTTATGTGCGGTATAGAATTACGTTACTATCAATTAATGTTTGGATTAGTAGCTCTCTATATTTAGAACTGTTTACGAATTTTCTCTTAATTTATTTCTTCCTTGGAAATTTTTAAATAACAATAATTTATATTGAAAAGTTCAAGGAAAGAGGCAATCAGTTGCTAAATATATATAACATATGGTGACAAGTACGATTTCAATTTTGCAGGAGTGGGCGTTGTTCTAAGATATTGTCTGTTAAGTTTTGCACAGAGTATTATTTTTAAAACTAGCCGTACTTCTAAAATTTTAATTTTTTTTAAATTTTATCTGACGGAATCTTGTTTTATTAATTTTAATTGATTCATTTCTTTTCTTGGTGATATATTAACGCATCTTCAATATTCTAATATTTTTATTTTTTTATTAATATATTTTGAACGATTCTCTACAAAATCTACATACAAACAATAATTCTATTACCTAGATATATAATCAAGCTTTTTATATTCAAGTTTAGTACTTCTGATTATCAATATTTTATGCGTTTGTAATAATATGCTTAATAGTTAAAGTGAGCAACTCTCTGTTTTATTAATTTAAATTTAAGATTAGCTTTTTGAGAGCTTTTAACTGAATTAACAGAAGTAGCCTTTTAATGGTTTCGAAAATATCAACTGCAAATTTTTAGACTACATTTTATTTAATTTTTTTTGTTAATTCTTTTATTTTTGAATGTTGCGTACTTCTCAAGAAAATACATTTAAATATCTAAGTATTTTTTTAGTGCAATTTTAAATTAAAGTATGATATAGTTAGTAACCACTGCCAGAGTGGCCTAGTGAAAAGAACATAAAAGTTATCTACAACGAACAGGTTTAATGGGTATTTACTACATAGTTTTTTTTAGAGCAGATTGCTGAGAAAACTTAACTCAGTTGGGAATATGAATAATAGTTATTAACGTAGGTGTACCAACTCAGTAAATGAAAACGAAAATATATTTCTTGTTGGCAGCTAACATTGGTAATCTGTATCACAAATACGTTCAGCTATATTAGAAAAATGTTCAAGGCTTGATGATTATTAAATGATCATACAATCTCATTGAATTTTATACGGAAATTGTATTAGGTGATGAAGGAAATAACTGCATTTATTTCAAGGTCTAAATGTGCAATATCCGGTATTAATAATGTTTTTCTATTTGAAATTTGACCTTCAGTGGAGTAATTTATGTTTTGTAGATAATGGGCAAGTATTTTAGCTACGTAAAATATTTTTTGACAAATTTAATAAGATTAAAAATATTTAAAAACATTGTTGATATTTGCACATTTATAATCATATGAGTAAAATCAATAAAATATGGGAGCCGAAACATTTGTCAGCTATTTAAATACAGGAACGAATTTCATGTGTATACGCAAAACCAAACCATAGTATTCTACTATAAATCTGAACGCCGCGAAACGATGAAGTAGTGATGCAAGAAGTGCACGCTATTTTTGAATTTATAAGGGGTGCCTTACGAATTACTTTTAAAAGAGAAATGCAGAAATATACAGCAAGGGTCATTGCTATTGCATGGTGAAGTTTCTGTTCACAGGTTACAGGTTACAGGTTACAGCTTCACATAGCGGTAACATTCACTCTAAAGTCTTGATATACTGCCAAACGCCTATTACTTGTTTTCAAATTTGAAAGATTTTGTGGGGCACGATAATGACGTGCACCCTGCTGTTTTAAGTTATTTTTTAAATATAGGTAACGACATTTTAATTTACTGGTATCCTTCTAAAGGGTAATTAAAAGGTCATTGTGGTAAACCTGGAAGAGGAAATAACAATGAAAATAACATTAAATACAAGAGAAATTAATTTTATTTACATGAAAATTAGCACAATTAAATACAAATTGAGCATATTGATCAGTGTAGAGATCTAAACCTGCCGCAGGCCAACACAACACTCTCCTTGTCCATATGTGTCATAACCTTCTTGATGGAGGCTCTCAGGCTGCCCTCTGTGTTATGATACCCCTCATTGACCTTCGCCTCGACTGCGCCCTGTACGTAATAGTCGAGGAGATTACAAATTGAGCTAGAGGGTGGCCACAAGTCGGAAGACCAGTGGTAATTTAAATTATTGTATAGGTAGGAATTATCCAAATATATGCGGCAACAGAAAATGCAAATATGGGAGATAAAGAATTGTTCTACGAGTATCAACAACGAACTGCCGAAAGAATGCAAAATAAAAACAAACTTGTAATTATTATGGGTGATTGCAATGCTCATATGGGAAATAAAAGAGAAGCGAGACACAAAACAATGAGAGCCCATGGAATACAGGGAGGCATAAATAAGAATGGAGAGAGAATGGCTGACTTTTTTATCTTAAATCAGATGATTCCCACATAAAGACATACATAAGATTACCTACGAAGCAGAGGAACTAAGTCATAAGACCATGATAGACTTCATAACCTATCTGACAGAAAACAATGAGAACGCAAAAAGGTTCATACAGAGTAAACCAGAACCCTAAAAACGCCACAAATACAAAAATTAAATATGGAAAGCAACTTAGCCAAATAAAGACCATAACAAATAAACTAGAAGCCACTACGAAAATAGATGGACGAAGAAACAGACTTATCAAAGATGACAATGCTACAGTCACAAGGAAGAGGAAGTAAACACAAGACCAAAATCAATGACCCCGGACAAAAATGAGAACGAGTTAAATAAACAACTAAACAGTCACAAGCAAAGAAGACTATGCTAAGAACATAGAAACAAAGACCCAGAACAAAAGGAGCAAAAATGTGATCGAGGAAATACATAAGGAAATTAATACAAAGGTAAAGGAAGAAGACACATAGGTAAACTGACATACGGAAAGTAAATAAGAAGAACAAAAAAACGTATTAACAAATGCAATGAAGCCAAAGAAGTAGTAAAAACAGCAAAGAAGAAAACGTGGGAAGAATTTAGAAGTTACATTGCAACTAAAAGAAATTTTTAAAATGTGGTTAAGAGGCTAAAGGGAAATCAGGGGCAAAAAGTAAGAAATATGAAAAAAACAGAAGAGAATTACAAAGTAAAATTACTGAAATATTGAAAGTATGGAAAATTATAGAAAAAGAAAAGGAAAAAGAAGAAGGAATCAGCCTCAGAAAAATTCGAAGAAAAGGAAGTGAACGAGGAAGAGGTAATAGGGGCCTTGAGAAATATAAGGAGCTGAAAATCGCCCGAAAGGCAACCTAACCCAGGAACTGTTTAAAAAAGAGGGGATTATAGTGAGTAATTGGTTAAGAACATCTTCGCAACTAGGCCACAGAAATTGAAATACCAAAGCAGAAGAAGAAATCCCTTATAGCATTACACGATGCGACAATTACAGTCCCCATCGCACTAAAAATATACACCAGAATTTTAGAGAAACAACTAGGGATTGAAGTATGGGAAATAATACATGACGAACGAACAGACTTTCCGCTCAAAGAGACAAATACAAGACAACATTTTCACAATAAAACCATAAAGCACAAGCAAAGGCAAGACACTATTGGCCTTTATAGATCTAAAAGCTGCTACCAGACAAAACAGGATACACTCGCAAATAAGGCCCCGATGTAAGATGATGTAACTGACTACGAATACTAAATGTAATCGTATAATACTGGCACAAAGTGGAAAATAGAAACTAGGAAATAAGACTCAGAGATATTGAACGCTAAGCAACAAAATGAAAAGAACTCAAGACCATATCTATATGCAGAACTCGACACAATATATGCAACGAAATTAATAGTAAACAACCCATAACAGCTACAAACAAACATAGACATTTGGAAAGACAACCTAGAACAAAAAGAGAAAATGGCAATACACTTAGAAAAAACAAATAATGAATATAAAAAAGGGCGAGAAGTTCGAATAAGTAGAGACCTACGAATACCTAGGAACAGTAATAAGTAAATATGGAACAATAGATAGGGAAATAGGAAACAGGATAAATAAAGCCAACCGGAAAGAAAGAATTAAGCAAGACAACAAAAATGCGCATGTATAAAACTTGTAATTATACCCCAATAATTCTATATGTTGCAAACATCAATCAAAGGTTGTAGCAGCAGTGATGCGATACTTGAAATGTATAGTTGGAAAGACAAGATGAGACCAGGTAAGAAACAGAAGCATTAGGGAAGAGTTGGAACAAGACCCCATAGTAGAAGAACTTGAAAAGAAACGACGACCCCGTATGCGCCAGGCAAAAACAAAAGACACTCCAGCAAATTAGAATCCTAGCTATAGTTAGGAGAGTATAAAAAATGACTCAATTTCCCAACACCGTGAGGTATAAAGCGAGAAGGTAAAGTAAGTATAGGTTAGAGCGAAGATTTGCTGGACCACGTACTTTCGCCTATCCAAGGCTTGACAACTGTCTCCAGCACGTTAATATAGTTGTCGGCGGTCAGACCTTCAGGCCTTCCTCAAAGAAACGGAGCACCGTGACATCCCCTTCGCTGCTCACAAATAAAACACCACTATGGAGGCGGTAAACTTTATACGCACGCCGGTAGGCACTTCAGAGGCATCTCGAGTTCGTGTTCTCGATGAGAAGATTCTTTTCGTCTGAAAAGAATCCAAAGCTTGATGTCGTTCATAAGCACTGCCTGTCCATCTTGTTTCTCTCAGTCAACAATTCTTCAGGACGAAAGATTTATAGTTCTTGATTCACTACTAACAGTAAACCTTGCTTTCCGCCAGATTAGTCATGGTTCGCTCAAGATCCTGATCGATCTCCTCTTTCAATTTGCGGACGAATTTATCACTTTTCTTGCTATCAGACTGCTTGTCAGATTTCCTGTACTTGTCCATATCGTTAACGGTTTTTTTTGTAGCTAAACTCTGTACATAGAAAAGTATTAATTTTTCTTTCTAGAATCCTATAGGAAATGCAGTTAAATATAGCTAATTCTGTTACCAGTAATTATAAATGTCCGTATCGTCTTTAGTTATTTGTTGTAAGAAACTACCTTAAGTGAAATATGATAGTAAACAATTTAAAATTGTTTAAGGTCAACAGTAGTATTGTGAATTATAAAAACACTATATAGTAATTACAAAGTAATTACAAAAAAGCATCATTTATAAACGAACTAAAAATCGCCAGATTGAAACTGACACAAGAAAGTGGAAACTTACACTGTTTTTTAAAGCAAACAAAGAAAACAGATAAACAAAGTTGACAGCGAGTTGTGAGCGCGAAAAATTAGGTCGTCGCCCTTACAATCCGGATTTAGATCGCTCGGAATTACGAATCTTGAAAAGAATCTCGGAGAAAACAGGTTTGGAAACTATGCCTAGCAGATAACGTCGAAACAAAAGTGTAATATTTTTAACTGTTGTGTACGCGTCATGTTACATTACAACGAACTTTTTTACTCATTTACGTTTTCGCGCCTTGCTTCAGTTACACCATAAGTTTTAATTGGAACGAAACAATGTTGGCAGTTTCTCTGCAGGAATTCTCTATTGTTGAAGTTGTTGCCACAACGTGACTCATGCTATTAAATGAAAAATTGTCATAACACGAATATTTCAGTATTGCTTATTTGTAACTCACAACGAAGGCTTCTAGTATCGTCCTGTAATTTAATACGTTTTCAGTTATTCATGTCATAGGAAGTTCTAAAGCCGTTCGAACAAGTTTAGAAATAAATACTATAACAGTATTAGGTTTTTTATTATTTTTCTATAAAATCCTTCTACATTTATTAATTTATTCGTGTTAAAATTGAAAGATAAAATTATTCATAGTTAATGTGTTCTTAAAATATTAGACAGAAACTTCCTTTCATACATCGTGTGTATCAAAACAAACGCGCCAGTGTAGTCGTGTGTTTGAGGCATGTAGCTGCGATGCGGATGGACCCGGGTCAATTTTTGGAGCTCGCTGGTGCACGGCGGGTGACCTATTGTCAATAAAAATAGAGTGCCTGGGTTTATTTCAAACAAAGGGTGTAATAAACCTGCAAAGCTTGCAACGCATAGCGAAGTGGCGAAACAGTCTCCCAAATTTGAAATCCGTCCAGTCTAGCTGAACTTTGACCAATTAGTTTCAAAATCACTAGCAAACAAGCCTTCTTGGTCACCTGTCGATTGGTGAAAACAGAATTTTGAAATTCCCGGACGGACGGACGGACAGACAACCTGAAGTTAGTGACTCCGCTTCGCTTCGCCACTTAATAGTGGCGGCCGTCTAAGGCGACGATCGGATAGATAAGGCGAATATATGAGAGCCTCAACCTTCTCAGTTTGCAGGATATCTCTCGCGAGACGTTAGAGCAATTACGTATTATGTATCAAGAGAAATTTTTAGGTTTTTGTACATAAAAATAAAAGCTTAGTGCGTACAGTATGTCCGTCCGTCTGCCCGTCCCTTTTCAGCTTTTCTTGCATGGTGGCTTAATGAGGTCACTTCCAGCGAAGAGAACTTCAAAAACCAAATTACAGATCTGCTGCCCATTTCCGCTTCAGTCTTCTTATTATGTCATTTTCTAACAGAGGTTGTAATAGAAGGATTTGTATTAGTTTCAAACTTCTTGTGGTGACTAACGCTTTTTTAACGGATGACGTCTCTTATAGTGGAGATTTTTAAGTCCTTGTGGATTCGTTTATTTGTGACATACCAAGAGCCATTAGTAATGATTCTTAATATTTTTGATTAACATTTTCTAATGGTTGCAATACTGGACTTCCGGGCGCATCCCCATAATTTTTCCGTAGGTTCATATGGTTTTATAAAACAGTAATTTTCCAATAATAGGTGGGTCTTCCATCCTAATAACCAATACATTTCTTTTTGTTTCATATCCATTTGTTTCCAATTTAGTTTGTTATCTAGGTGCGTACCCAAATATTTGACCGAGGCTGTCTGAGAGATTTCTGTGCTGTCTATATAAATTGGTGGGAATTTTAATTCTCCATATCTGAAGGCAAACTTGGAGCGTGTTCAGATGTTTTGTGAACTAAAGGCCACCGTAACATTTGCGAACGTTTCCAGTATGATACTATTGGTCGTTGAAGGATCAGACCTGAACAACAAATATAACAGCCATCCTAAGGCATTGCCCCGAGGGACTCCTGAATTAATGGAATGTAATTTGAGTAATTTAAAGAACGTAGGTAAATACCTTTTTATTTTTTATAACGGCCCAAGATACAGACTTTGCCAAAAGTACGGATTACGTTTAAGAATATTGCTGGGCAGTATTATTTATTTTCCAAGGCACTATTAATGAAATGTCTAATACGGTGGCAGTGTTGAGTTATAGAATGACTTACAGCTTAAGGAATATTTAAATTAATTATTTCTTTAGCAGTACGATACTGGTACAAATGTTATATGTAAGGAAAACTTATATGAAATCAATATTCATTGTAAAGCAAAAAATCAATTTGTTTTCACAACTAGAAATTCACGATTATTTATTCTTTTCGATGATTCAAATTTTCCTGCAGTGACAGTAATAAAAATATACCTCACTTCGAGGAAGAATAATTCATTAAACGAGATAGCTTCTTATCAGCCAGTGCTTATCAATCCGTAAGCGCATTTGCCCGTTACTGCCTTGATCCGTTGCGAGAACTAAGACGAACTTGCGGGTTTTCCCAATTTGTGCCCCTGCGTCAAAGAAGCCCTAATCCTTTTTATCAGGTGCCACAAAACCTTGCGTATACACAGCGCGTCCGCTCCCTTTGCTGCTCAAAATTGCTTATGTACCGACACACACGGAAAAAGCTCACTTTATTTCCCCGATTATCTTTCGGCCCTTCAATTTCATTTTCCCAGGAACGAATCCAACTTATCAGGCGGCCGGCTGCTCCGATGAAAATTAGCTCTTAAGACCCGCCCGCCCGCCTTTAAATCATGCCTGCGTGGACAACAATCTTTACGACTTTTCCTGAGTGGCGACGTAAAAGAGGGTATCAACGAGATAATCGGCCGCCGTCGCGGGCTAGATGAATCAGGGCCTATTTTGAGCAATGAGTGCTATTAATGGCGGCTTTATGGCCTCCGAGGGTGGTAAATATGTTGTCAAATTTGGATGGCGCGATAGTAGGGCGGTGATTGTTTAAACTCGCGTCGCGTGACGTTAAAAAGACGCAGAAGATATTTTGGACGGCCATTAAATGGCAGCAACGGCATTTCCAACTGTCGCTTCATTTATGACAAATTGAACGTGAAAAACGTCGGCTCAACGTAATTTAAAATGGGGTTTTATCTGCGATCGGCTTTTCGTGATTTAAATCGCACAAATTGGCTCTATCCTTGTCGGAGTTATTCCGTCTCGAAAATTTATTACGCGGAAGATGGATGCGATACACGCTGATAAAGGAAAAAATAAATATCATGTAAAATAGATAACCGTATTGCGTGCCGTGGGACCGCGTTCTGTACAACAAAGGGAGTTTTCAAAAGGATTTTTAGATGTTTCTTGATTAACAGAATTGTGGATAATTTTATTTTAGCCGGCCGCTTTCTGAAAGCCGCTGCTATTTATTATTCATTGTTTTTGAATACAGTGTAACAAAAAGTAAATAGAGAGTAATTTAAAAAAGTAAGATCTTTTTATGTGGCTAATTAAATTGTTTATACTTTATATTTGGCTTGGTTTTTAAGTTTTTCGATGTACTACTCATATTTATTAATATATAATTTTTTTATTAATATATATATATATGTGTATAAATAAGTTATCAGCTTTTTTCTGCAAAATTTAAGTTTTATTTAAAAACAAACAAAAAAAGCTTAAGTATCAAAGTATTCTCCGTTGGCATCGATGACCTTTTGCCATAATTCGGGTAGCTTGCGAATTCCCTGGTGATAGAAGCTCACCGGCTTCGAGACAATAAAGTTATCGATGCATTTTCGGACTTCTTCTTCTTTTTTAAAGTGCGTATCAACCAAGTGATGCTGTAACGACCGGAATAACTGATAATCGGAAAGGACCATGTTTGGGCTAAACGCCGCATGTGGGAGAAGTTCCCAGCCTAACGCGAAGATGTGTTCGGGCATTATTATGGAGCAGGATGACTTTGCGACTTCCTTGTCCGGTAAATGGCCTCTTTTCTTCGATTGCGTAACTGTTTCACCTGGTTTCAAGAGTTCATAGTACAGCACACCTTTCCAATCCCACCAGATACAGAGCAAATTCTTTTTGGCGTGGATGTTGGGCTTTGGAGTCGATGTCGAAGGTTTGCCAGGGTCTACCCATGATTTTTTGCGCTTGGGGTTGTCGTACAAGATCCATTTTTCATCGCCCGTAATAATTTTATGCAGAAAATCCTTTTTTCGGTTCCTTGAAAGCAAATGGAGTGCGGTGTCACGCCGTCGACTTTTGTTGTCTTCGGACAGTTTATGCGGAACCCCTCTGCCTTCCTTTTGTATCTTACCCATTGCATGCAAACGTATGGATATGGCTGGCTGAGTGACGCCAAGCTGTTCTGCAAGCTCTTTTTCAGTTTGCGCATTGTTTTGATCCAGCAATGTCTGCAGCTCATCCGTGTCAAATGTTTGAGGGCGTGCAGCGCGTGGTTGATCTTCAAGACTAAACTCTCCTTCGCGAAATCTTTGGTACCACTTTTTGCACGTTGCATGACTTACAGCATTCTCACCATATGCAGCAAAAATCATTTCGGTGGCTTCAGCAGCGTTTTCTTAAGATGAAAAGCGAAGTGGATAGAAAATCGAATATGCTCTTTTGTGATTGCCATCGTGAACATAGCTGATTATTGAGGTTATGTGCATCAAACGCCAAATCGCATGATGTTTCGAAAGACCAAATGGCATTGCTTTAAAACCACAACAGGGTGGACTAACACGTTACGGTGATTTGCGTCCTGTGAAATCTAAAGCTGAGAACTTATTTATACACGTATAATTTTAGAAAAATATTTTTCTTTGCAAGTGAGGTATAATTTTGGAAGTAAAAAAAGGTAATATTATATAAGAACAATAAAATAAAGATATAATTTAGCCGGCGAAATAAGATTAATAGTGAATATGGAGAAACGTTGTAAGGCATTCAAATATCGAATATACTACTACATATGTGAAACAGAAATAATGCAAATATTTGAATACAAAAATGAATAAATGCTCACTAAAAGCTGGAAGGTTTATATCAGTAGGTAAAAATGTAGGATAAAAAATGTAAGAGATAAGATTAATACTTTCACGTAAAATGTTGTTAGTAATGTGTATAGTAATGACCAGAAGAAACATACGTAGAGACATTAAAGTTATAAAATTTAATAAATAATTCTGGCTTCTGTTAGATTAAAGCTTGCAGCGAAAAAAAAGAAAAATAATACATGCTAAGTTATGTTTTCAAGAAAAGTATTATTAAGCATTAAATTACTAGTCCAAAAGTAGTTATATGCTTCATACATTATTCGACAATGTTCGACATGATTTGTTATTGCCCTTGTTAAAGATTATCGGCCTCGACGACGAGTGCTTCAGCATTATAAAAAATCTTTACGGAAGCGTCGCTCCAAATAAATAACTCAAGATATACAAACGAAATACCAGTAATGAGTAGTTAGACAAGGTGTATCCTATCACTCATATTATTTAATATTTACTTAGAAAAATCTTCCAACTGAAACTTGCAAATGAATACAGAATCATTAAAGGAAACGAAACCCCTGCCAGTAATTATAACCAATATGGTAAACAAAATAAACTCGATAGAAAAACATGTCCTGAAGATAAACTCCAACAAAACAAAGTTAATCACCATAATCACCAGTCAAAACTATGGAAATCAACAGCTACAAATAGAGAATACACATATTTAGGAAGTAGACAAGTTTAAATACTTAGGCGTTAAACTAAATACAAAGTGGGATTTTGACAAAGAGGTAAAGATTCATGTAGCGATCGCCAGAAAAACTTATATAAAATATAACTCCTTTGCCTATTATTATATTTGCCTAATACTGCTATATGGAACAAAAACATTGTTACTAAACAGAATAGAGGCTTTCGAATCATGGATACTCAGAAGATTTCTTAGAATATCCTTAGTGGACCATATAATTAAGAAGAAGAAATACCAAAGAAAGCAACTACCCGCAGAAAACTATTGAACCTCGCTAAACAAAGAAAAGTAAATTACTTGGGTCATTTGCTAAGAGGTCACAAATATTAATGGGTAATCGAGGGAAAAAGAGGACCCGGCCGAAAGCAACAATCATGGGGCTAATAGAGTTCAGAAAGTAGTGCAACATACTTAACGTACAAACTATAACATAGGTAGAAGAGCACAATACGGTATTTTATTTATAATCAGAATTGTAGCTTAATAAATCATTAAGGAAAAATGGTTTCTCAATTATTATAGTGTCAATTTAGGTTCCAAGTCACAGTTAAAGATTCACCATATCACAATAGCGTGCTTTACTTTAAAAAAATTACATCGGAGGATTTTGCTTACTGCATATTTGGAAAATTTGTTACAAATGCAGTATGTCCATTTTATTACAGGATAATGGACTACTTTACTTAAAAAAATAAAGTTTTTGCGGTAGATATGTATTTTAAAACACAAAAGACACACATTTTTGTATTTTTCGAGAAGAAAAAAATTAGAAAGCGAGTCCTTCTTAAAGTGACGTAATAGAATAAAAAGCTAGGGCACATAGCTAATATTGCAAGAAGGAAAGCCGCGCTAATAAAAAAATAGGCAAACTGCTGCAACTAACAATACTACTAACCAAATTCCCATTATAAACTTTTATTTGATTTTTGCGAACTTATCTAATTGTTGAAGCACTTTTAAAAACTGTTTTCCCCATAAACTTTTATATTTTGTGAAATAGTTCATTATGCATAGCTTTCGATCAAAGTAATTCAAATATCTCGTCTAGTTCGAAATCCTCTTACTTTAATCTGAACTTCTCATATATCTTAGAATTTTAGCATCATTTTATTTTTTGTATCTTTTTAAAAATTCATTTGTAATAAACAGCAAAATTACATTATACTATTTGTCGTGATCAAATAAAAGTGTTGCATATGAACTATTCAAGAACATGCTGTTTTATTATTCCACTAACTTATACACATATTCTGTTCCGTTTCCAGAATATTTTGCATAAACTATTATCGCTAACTATATAATACAAAACATCAAAGTGTTTTTTTCTGTATTTGCCTTTTTATCGGCAGCTTCCAGCCACAAATTGTATGTTTAAATATCATCGCGTAATTGTCAGAAAAAATTTTGTTATACACCCCAATTAAAAATGCAACGAACTCGTGCTTCAAAGCATCACTCCATTGATTGCTTAGCAACCATTTATCTCCGATATATGTAAGTTCCTCTTAGGTAAAGTTAGCTATATGCTAACAAACTTGGTTGGGTTGCACTATTTCTAAAATTTAAGGCCTACCCAAATATCCCTTGAATGAAATTTGTTGAAATTATTCCGGGAATACCGCGACGGACAATACGATTAGCATCTAGCCATTGTATTTTGTTATCTGTTCGGACATGCGTAGCCAAGCTGGAAGATATTGGAGCACACAATGCGTTACCTTGCGCATAGCGAAATTGAGATGAAAATATCGTCCGTTGAAATAAAAGAATTAATAATAATATTCAACAGCAATCCGTACCAGCGTTGTAAGTGTACAATAACGTTGTATAATCTTACTCCTAAATATAATAACTAACGTTCAAAATTTATTACTACTTTGTGTCAAAAATATTTTGTTTCCATTAAAAACTAAAATCTACCCAATGTAATCTTTTTTAATAAAGGCAATGTTTATATGTAATTTTTTTAAACCCAAATCCCAGTAACATACAATTTAGACAAGAAGATCTTCAGCCATATTTTTACATATAAACAACAATTTATGTTTAAAAAAAAACGCTGGACAGATATCAGTCATTTTCAAGTTTTTCCACATTCTTTTCTTCTAAAGGTAGTTTTTCTTTGTTCACGTTAATAACAAGTTTTGTTTAACCAAGGGCTTTATTAAGGCCTTAGTTTTTTGTTATATAATTGGATTGGTACAATATGCTTTATTTTCAGGATCGAGTTTGCCTTCACAAATATTAACTGCTTGAAACTTGCAGCACAATGCATTCTTTATGTGCATTGTACCGGGTGTTAAAATTTATTAATTATGTCTAATGGATTAAAAGACAAAATATTGTGTTGGATCGGAAGAACTATTTATATGGACATCTTATTAAAATTCAGTTATACAGTTAATAACTATGCTTTTCGTAATAAATATGGTTTTGTTTAACCCTCTACCATCTCCTTCGACAATTTTACTTTGAATAAAAATAATTAGTCACTTGTAGATTTTTTATAAGCATTTGTTGGGTCAACAACTAGAATAAAAATGTTTTTACCTGCTTCAACTGTCACTAAATACTTCGAATCTTTCTTTCTGTCCCTATTCCGTGTCTTAAACGTTTGCTTACATTTAAAAAACTATGAACCGTTCGGAGCTCCGACATCCGAGCTCGCCAATTTATCATGAGACCTTGTGCCGCATGCATAGGTTTTTTGTCACGTCTTGTTTTGAATTTTTTTATTCAATGGCCCATGGTAAGCTTCGCTTCATAGCCATTCCTACTTTACATCAAGAAAGACTATCAGTGCGGAACATCGCAAAAACATTAAGTTTGTGCTGCGACGGTGAATCTTACATTGCAGCGCTATAGAAAGGAAATCTTAGAGATCGCCATCGTCCTGCAGTATCACCAGTAGTATTCGATGTAGAGGATGGGTTCGCCAGAATGATGAGTAAGCGAAATAGAAGAATAAATGCTCCAAATATTGCTGCGGAGTTTAACCGGGACATGATAAAACAATATCAGCCAGCACTTCAGTGGGTGCAAAAACATCGTTCCTGGACAATTAATCAAAATTTGAAATTTTCAGGCAGAAACGGAGAATATTCGTGCGTCGGTCTATGAGTGAAAAGATGATCCAGGACTATATTGTTCCGACTGTGAAGCACGAAGGTGTTTTTAGTGGGGGGTTCTTCTCTTTGGTTGCTGTGGAGCGACTTAGTAAAAGTCGACGGCATTATGAAGAAAGAATAGTACAAACATTTTTAACGAAAAACGCTATACCATCTGGGTTACGATTAATCGGAAAGAGAAAGGATCCTAAACAGACTTTAAAGCTTTGTAAGGACTATCTAGCAAACCAAGAAGAACAAGAAATTCTCAAAATGATGACATGATCACCACAGAATCTAGATCTTAACCCTATAGAGCTGCTATAAGATGAACTAGACAGAACTGTAGAAAAGGAGCGCCCCACGTTCAAAAATCATCTTTGAAGTCTTTTTTAAGGTATCTGGAGAGAAATTAAAAAAAATTAAACGAAATAATTCCTACAATTCTTATACCAATATTAAATGCAAAGGCCATTTTTTATGAAACAAATGTTTAATATTCAAGTTAATTTTTTTTAGTACTTCACCCATCTCTTTTAAGTGATACCATTTTATGAAGATTATCTCATAATTAAGATATCTTCTTTTAGAGTAGTTTTTAAGTTTTGTTTTTAATGCATAATTGCAAATTACACATATACTACAACATCAAATAATTTTTGTGGACATCCAGCATATTTCCCATAATTTGACAGTCCGTTGCTCTTCTGTAGTGTATCTCATTCGTCACTAATAGCCAAACGTCTGTCGGCGTTTAAGGAAGTGTTTATTTGAGCAGTAATCTAGACACACCGCACCATTTACACTGACATATCCATAGTGCTATACACATCACTTATCGCAGTATGAATTTCACTAGCAGATTTGTTTTGAGTACTTAAAAAGCAAATAATAGCACAAATGTGTGCTCTGTGTGCAATAAAATTTATACGGGGCTGTCGAAAACTCAAACCATATGTGACTCACTTTTCCTGTTATTATGTTGATATGCGACTGAGAAAAATACTTATGACCTATGTGTACATTATGATTGGATGTTCTATAGACGTAGATTTTTTTTCACTGGAGTTACAGGAGACAAGATTTTTCCCTTACAAACAACCTTTAAAGTCTCATAAATAGCAGTTTTATTCTGACCTTTTAAAAGTTCTTCCAAAACTAATGTTTTTGGATGTATTTTGAAACAACACTTGCTAATTCTGCACTGACTTTTGTGAAACTATCTTGGATCATATAAATGTACCTTGCTTTCCACTGATACAATTATATACCCCAAGATAATAAATCCATAATATACAGGATTCAGCAGAATGATTTCTCTTTTTTAAATTGACCTCCGCGCACATTGTATTAGTAGACGATCCTCGAGTCGTACATCTTTGAGCAGCACAAGGTATGCGATTTTAGTGCGCTTCATGGCGTGGAGTGCGTTCGTGTGAGAGATTTATTTTTAAAATGGCGATTCTGTGATTGTGATTCTGCGATTATTTATAGCCATTCCTAAAAAGTTTCCTGAAAATCACTGTTGTGGATATACGATTTCTGGCAGACTGGTTCAGCATAAAATGGTAACCTCTTGCGTTCGGATACCTGAGAATATCACAGCAGTGAGGTAGGTTGTTGTCTTGGGAATATTACTCTCTACATTGTAATATCGTGTTCCCTCTATGCAAATTGATGGGTGGTCCAGGAACTTAAAGAATACGAGCGGTACGTCGGGCAAACTGCTTGCGAGCAACAAACGTATTAGCTGATGCTTTTGTGCTCAGTAGTAAGAAAGCTCATTTTCACAGAATCCTCGACAACTGCATGAGCGACCTCTCTACGTCACCATGTAACTGTTTGGTATGCTGTTACGGAATCTGGTATCATAGAGCCGCATTTTCTTGAGAAAGCAGGATGCGCAGTAACATCTACTCGCTATGTTACGAAATTATTCAGTTTTGTAAAGCCCAGCTATAATTCTAACGAGATGGCGCTACCGCACACACAGAGAGAATTTCTTAAGAAGTTCTGAGTTAAATGTTTCCAGTTCGCCTCATCTCTTTACATGATGACATCCCAAGGCCGGAAAGGTCACAAGACCTGTCTCCTAACGATGTCTTTCTGTAGTGACACCTGAAGTCTTTCAACGCAGGCCACGGATTATTGAGGAAGGATACTATTCGCAATGCGATTACAACAGTACCATTGAAATTGTTTCGGCAGACAATGCAGAACTTTAAGCCGGGACTGCAGGAGTAGACATTTTAACGATATCACCTGCAAAATTTGTTGTTGACTAAATGGTAAGCATTGTTCTGTATAATGGTACAGACATTGCATAATCTATGTTGTTCTTTTTATGACGATTTTGAAAAAGGGAGATCATTCTGCCGAAGGCTGAACTTAAATATTGAATGATTAATTTAACATTTTCTGCAAATGAACTATAAGTCAAAACAAATCCAACCTCTGAAATCAGTACTACGTCTTTTAACGAATTCAACGATTAAAGGATGCTATTCGCAACGTGGTCGCACCAGCCCGGCAAACATTTGGACTATACGATCTTAAAAATTGGTAGATGATTAAATGACAAGCATTGTTCTGTGTGATGGTACAATAAAACATTGAACAAAATCTCTCTGTTATTCTGTTTATTGCTACTTCGAAAAAGGGAGATTATTCTGCCGGACGCTGTACTAAAGTAAAATGCCTCGACTATTAATAAACGATTTCAGAAAGTCTGCTGTAAACTAAAACTTGTTATATTTACTGTTTTGTTCAATTTTGCATATTTGTTTTTTATTTTAAATTTGGTTGCGTAACTTCTGGTTGCCTCTAATTAATACTAAAGCTAATTTGTAGCTTTTTAAATTTATTTGCATTTTCTTTATTGGACTGTATTTCATTTCACAAAAAAAGTATAAGTGCCTTTTTTAATAACAAAATACATATTTTATCCAAAGAAAAATATTCTCCGATAACGATTTTCAATTTTATGTATTGCATTCTACAAAAAAAAAATATTTAAAACATTGAAAACATTTTCGAGCAAAAATGGATGGAGTTCAATTCTGCCGCAACAGGCATTCAGATATTTTTTGGATATAACTTTTTAAAGAATAAATTCTTTGTCGTTCTTCTTTTCAATTATAATAAATTAATTGTCCATTTTTAAATATAGCTGAACACAAAGAAATTTCGTAAGACACCTTAAATAAATATTTTTCTCTTCCCACGTTTCAATTTTATTTTTAATCGTAATTTTAGTTACGGCATTTTCGTCCTTAGGAAGCGTTAATGATTGTAGTTTCCCCAGAAAGAAAAAGGAAAGAAGAGAATGCCAAACGATTGCTTTCTGCTTTTTAGTAATGCGAAACAAAGCAATTGGATCAAAATCTTGGGAAATAACGTTAGCCTATTTTCATTGAAAATTAAATGTTCTACTCTTTGTTGTTACAAAAGAGTTACAAACTCGCAAACCCTGTGATTAGTTTTGTTAAGGATGGAGCTATCGATTCAAATGAAATGAATTCCAGCACAAAGTTGGAGTTCATTTAAACAAAATTCTTCAAAAATCCGTAACAGTACCTATCTTCTATTTCTTTTATGAAATAGAATTTATATCTACCAAGAATGGCTTATTCAAAATGCTGCCACTCCGCCTAGTTAGATTTCTTGAATAAGGTAATATACTTTTTATGTTAATTTATATGTAGGTATAAATTTTTTCAAGTGGTTGGAAGTAGTTTCTCCTAACCGCCTTTTTTTCGAGATTTTACTCTACTTTTTTTACTTGGGGAAACTAAAATCATGTTTTCGAAACTTTCTAACTTGCATAAATTATTTATGTTATACTGTCATTATATAAAATAAATTTACAAATTAACCGTTCACTCCACGAAATTCCAAAAATGTCGCATAATAAAATAATAAAATACACCTAGAAATAACAAAAATAACATTGACAGTTTTCTGGATTTTAATGATAATTTGTATGTGTATATATATCACATATTTATCGAGAAGTCTTATGATTATAGAGGAGCTTAAAAAATTGTTTCCCCTTTCAAGTCTGTCAAACATTTTAATGAATGTACAAAATACTGAAATGCTACAAAATAGTTAATATTTGAATGTTATTAATTAGCAAACAAGTACCTTATGCTATATAAAAAGTTTCATCTATTTTAGTATTATAAATTTATCAAAATTTTGAACCTGCTTGTACCCCTCCTTTTGGGCGCCCATGTACTTCTACATTACGTTATATGGAATCCAACAAAACAGTTTTGTTGGGACACGTGCTACTTCACATTTTATGAAGCAACTCCTCGTTTCTTCTTTATTTGTATTTGTTGTCCCTTAATAATATTTCTGTGCCTTATTTTACACAGACATTCAGCCACTTCTCTAAAATCGGCCCATTGACTCCTCTGTACAGCAACCATACACTTACAGCAATCACATCCAACAGATGATGAAAGATGTGTAGATACCACTTTGATCGTATTCTGTTCATGTGCCTGTATAGTGAGCTAGCAAGCAAGCCATCACCACCAATGTGTTTATTGTAGTGTCTTATCGAATCTGTCTGTTTAAAAGATAGGAATTTCTCCACTCGAAATTTACATAAACAAAACTACTTTGTTATCTTTTCATGCCACACATAAAACATCAACTCATTCAGCAGTTGCAAGTATTTCAACAGATACACCGCTTTCTTTCTTATCTATCTCACTCTCTAAAGGCAGTTTACTGTTAGAAACTCTATTTTTCCTAACTGTGCTTAATGTGTAGGTTCTCTGCTTGGCTAAGTGCACAAATAAGTCAATAGGTGTATAACAGTTGTCAAAATATTTCTTATAATTACAGTTTTTAGTTATCCCTTTGCTTAGGCGAAGAACAACATTATCAAAATCTCCCAGGTCTAGTTCATCCAGCATCCTCTGTGTTAGATCGTTTTCCAGACCTGTCCAAATCTCAAAATTATAAGAGTACCCAGGTACTCCACAATACAAAGAGTTTGTAGCTCCATTTTTTGTGACTTTGATGAAAGATATTGTTTCAAATAACTTTCTGCCTTAATTAGACACATTTGCTCATAAATTAGTAAACTTTCCTCTATTTCCTTGAAGTTTTTGCAGAATTCTTTAAGTTTTGGTCGTATTTTGAAGAGACTATCATGACCTAGTTCCTTCTGAAGCACTGCATCTTTGTTACTTGTAAATCCAATTTGTAACATATATGATACATAAACATTTTTCTATATACCGCTACTGCTTATGAATATTTATACATAAATTAGTGTTTAATTCATTGATCGAGTCTTTTAGAACAACAAAATATTTTTCTTCACTTATATTCTATAAAATTTTACTGATATTCACTCAGATATATCTACTGGTTCTGTTATGGGAACAGTTTCTATATAATTGCAACTGAATACTGTCTAATGGGTGCTTTGAGAACCACGTAGTAATACCATAGAGTGTCTCATATCTGTTACACCATGTAGTAGAAAGGCAGAACTATCTCCTTAAGAAATATGTGTACTATATCATATATTGTACAAAATGCAGTTAAGGGTTAAATAGTTTAAATATTTTACTTTTACCTGTTAGGATATTTACGAAAATGTTATTGGATTTTCTAACTAATCTGCCTAGTATGTAGGTTATAATTAACAAATGCACTATTAATATTCAATTATTTATTTTTTTGTTACTAGTTATTTAGAGCGGTTTATTTTGCCTTAAAAGGTGTTATTTTATAACTACATATTTTTGCAAATATTTCAAACGTCCTAATATATAAATTTATGCGATTTTTTCAGCTACAAAAATGTTTAAATAATAAAAGAACTAAGAAAGTATCTTCATCTTGCTTACAAAAGTTGAAAATATAAAGAAAATACATCGAGTTTAAAGTTTAATAACGAGATTTTAAATTATAATTAAATGTCAGATAATTGTACACCTCACCGCAATTTGTAGCAGGTGGGAGGCGCAGATGGCCTTTGTTTAGCATTGAACTTTGTATTACACGGTTTTTATATTTAACCTTCAAACTAGAATGACCTTATTTTGAGGCATCAATCCTTTTGTTGATAGCTATTATTTATTTATTAACAGCAAATTTATATGAGTCGTTAATTTCCAAGTATAATAAAGGAAAATAATAAAAAATATATAATGTTTCTAGTGGCATTTATAAACAATCCAGCGGGAGTTTCGACGGCACCAACCTATTATGCACTTACATAATGAGCAGGCATTGTTATTGCTAGAATGAATCGAAATATTTTTACCTGGGGCTGATGTATAATAGATGCTTATCTGATTAGAGTGGTATTCCTGATTTATTATCCTCTGCATGTGTTACGGCTGTCGAGACACTGAAGTTTTCGATAACGATATAGGCTAATTAATATATTATTACAGCATTGTAGCAGCTGTGCGTTTCTGTTGTAAACTTTTAAGAATATTGGTTATTAATGTTAAGGCAATAGAAGAACCAGCAATAGCTTTTATCTGTCTGCATGTATAAATTCCACTACATGGTTGAGATTGACTACATTTTTTATAGACAGTGCCATTGCATTTAAGCTGTTGTCCTGAAGCAATCTTTACAAATTGCTTTTGAAGTGAAAATTGTCGTATCTGTCACTGGTAGTGTAAAGCTTTTAGTGGGAAAGTTTTAATGTCGCTTCGCCTTAGATAAACGTTTTTTGTTTTTGTTGGTCGTAAATATTTATACTGCTATAAAGATCTACTTGACAGAATTAAGGGTTGAATAAAAACAAATACCGTCTCTCTGAAATATGAGGTAATGTAAGTAATATTGTATACCCTATTATTTATTGAGTAGTAGAGTGTAACGTGATCGTGTTGTTTTGTCGGCGATTAAATGAGAGGAATAATAATGAAAAGTAAAGTTACTTAAAGCCTGGTTTGATGTTTGACGAAAATATGAGCTAGCTACACATGACGGTGGCTCTTGTTTGGGGTCACTAAAAAGGCGACTGCGTTTCCAAGCAGGCGCATATTTTTCTCGGTTTACTCTGCGTCCAAGTGGAAAAAAATGTATGTTTATTGGCTGTAAAACTCGTCATCGCGGCTATACCGGCAATAAAATCATAAAGGGCGATGGAGAAATTTTTTAATCTTGATGTTATTGTCAGAAAAAGCGGGCGTTTGCTTCCTTTCTCGGGTCGTCCGCTCTCCCAGGGAATTTATCTGTCCTCCACTTCGTGCGTCAATCTCGAATAACTGACAAAAATTGCTTTCGCGTCGTAAAAAGAATCGGGTACCACTACGCCGACATACATTGTACCTATTTTAAGTTTCAAGGTTTGCAGCCTTGTGGACTTGCAAGCTTTTCTAGCGGGTGTAATTTTTAATGAGTTTTTTGATTGCCAATGTTTCCGGTGCGCTAAAAGTGTGAAGGACGCGACCATTGAAGCTGTTCTACGAGGAGAATTCAACTTTACATATGTTAACCTTCTATTTAGATTTAGTTGTCGTGTTTTGGCTATTTTCAAAAATTTATTCTAAAGGGGTTTGGAAAGTAAACGTTGCAAAAATGTGATTAGTTGTTAAAATTATTAAATTATTAATTTACATTGCACGCATAAAATATAGTTGTATAATTGTAATTATTTTATTTCTAACTAACCTGATCATTGTATATTAAATTTATAAGCGGAGTAACCACGGATTTTAATTTTGAAGAATCGCAGCTTTTTCCAGTCTTTTCTTGGCTTATTTAACCATTAGCCTTTGTTTTTGATATTGAATCTCTATATAGACGTAATATTTTTATTTTAATTTCTTTATATTTTCTATTTCTTATGTATTAAATTTTCTTATCTAAAAGATTTATAATTAAAAACGGAGTCACATTCTTAAAACTCGAATTTAATATGTGACTTGTGGTGGCTCATCCAAAAAGTACAATAGAGATAAATGCATGATAGAATTTAGAAACTATTGAGAGATGTAAAATACTCGAAATAATAGGTGGACACTAATAGAAAATATAATACTATGATACTATCTATTGTATAACAAAGGATTTACTCGCCCTTGAAAATGAATATGGTGTAGTAAAGTACTAACATGTGATAGTTAAGTAAGTTGCATAGAGATCATAAATATTATACAGTAACGCAAATCCAATTGTGGTTATCTGAATCCGATTAGAGCATCCAAAAAACCGAAGGTTACAAAGGTATTTTCGCATATTCCAAACAAAAAACACTTGTAAACAGAAACTTTAAAATTTTTTTATAAGCAGATAGTGCCACTTACACATTTTACTAAACAGACATGCTCAAATTAATATTTATTCTAACTTTTGTGTTATAAAAAAGGTCACCGGATCAGATCTCTTTCATTAAATCTCTAAAAATTTAAATAGGTGTATTAAATCAGTTTTAATAAAGTACTAAGCGAAGAAAAGGTGGAAAGTTTGAAGACGCAAAACAATTGCGTAAGATTGGCGCTTCATTTGCTTTGTCCTTCGATAGTCCATACAGTTCATACAGTAAATATAGCATATGTTGGAGCAAACGTAAATAGAAATCTGGATTTTTCTAAAACCATATATAAATTTTAGAATGTTCCTTACTGAAGCAGCTGCAAGTGATGTTGGAGTTTGGTCTATTTATTCTTTAAGAAATGTATCCTGCGATTTTATTTATCATAGGAAGAAAAATTTGCCTACGTCACAATTGATGCTTCGCACAAACATAGAAGTGATTATAACGTCCAATGCACCTTGAACATGGTTTAACTTCTTTTATGTTCCCCCTGTTTTTGAAAAGTACTTTAAAAATATAAATGGTGATGTGTTGAGGTAAAGAAGTACCGTACAATTGAAATTATCACTTCAAACTTTCTTTGGCCTTAGTCTTTATCTACTGTTTGAAAATCAGTATTACCAATTTCCCCAAACGTATACTTAGAAAGAGACAATAAGATAAAATATGTTAATGATATCAGAAAATTATGTTAATGCTTTTTGCTCGCAAATTATAGGTCTTATATCATTTTTTGTGCAGTTTTATAGCTTAAGTTATTTTTATTTAAATATTTGTTTCAATATTTAAAGAAAGGCGCCATTGTGGCCGCGCGATTGAAACGCTGTGCTGTGGTGCGGACTCTGGTTCATTCTTGGAGCTCTCTGGTGCCTGATAAGTGGCCTACTCAGTCACTGAAAATAATTGAGTACCTGTATTCACTTTGAACAAGGGGTAATAATACCGTTGTCCAAGGCGCGGTACTTGCCACATTTCCGGCATCATAAGTAGTGCGCGACGATCGAGTAGTAAGGTCAGACATATGAGAGCCTCAATCTCTCAGTTTGCGGGCCGTGCTCCCATGCGGGGCGTTTGGGTCTCACCATTAATATTTGAAGGACTATGAAAATTTTGCCCAAGATACTTGTATTGGTAAAACCATAGCGCGACCCTACAATTGCAAAATGTATCACTTAATATGTTATTTTATGGATATAATAACAAATACTTTATATTATTTTCTCTTTTTCCAAATTTTAGAAACGTGTTTCTCACAGTTTATGTAATAAACAATCGAGAACTATTTAAAAATAGATTAATAACATATTCAAAGAGAGCCTCAAGGGCTTATTGTGCCTACCAACATGCACTTAAATGCTAGGATATTCACACACACCAATGGGTTGAGCGAGACTCGAACTCGCACGCGCCGGCTAGAAGACAGAGCCAACTGGTTAAACCATCTGAGCCACTGCGTCCCTAAAAAGCATTACTATTTGTACTTCTAAAAATTATGAAAATTACACTGATCCGTTTTTTGTAGAATTTTTGCATACAAAATATACTTGTTATAGTCAATAGATTTTACTTAATTCTATTTTTACTGCTAGATATGGACAAAATAAAATTTAAATTTTTTGGATTTTCTATTATTCTAATAGTTGGAAAAAATCTAATATAGACGATTCATTTATATCTATTATGATCATTATTAATAGATTTACTAGTGGTAGTACACCTTTGCAAAATGGTAGTTTATAAAATAAGAAATGAACAGCAATTTTAGCAAAACCCAAAAATTAATCAAAAACTTATAATTCAGTTTAATTGTTTTGCGGTGTACTGATTATTTTTACATTCAAATTAACGATTGTGTATAAATTTGATAGTGATAAATAAAGCGTAGTATAAAGTAAACACTTTTAGTTCAATTTATTATTGGTTCCAAAATGAGATACATAATATATTCACAAAGATTAACGGCTAAATTTACTAATTGTATGAAAAGTAGTAACATAATTAGTATCCTCATAAGCCCATTTAGCACTATGAATTTTATTTTACTAATTGTTAATATTTCAATAAAATATTGCCAATTTTCTAGTAATTAATTAAAAATTCAATAAACTGATATTTCCATGAAATGACGTAAGTTGCCAGTGAAATTAGTTATTTTCTAAATGTATGTGATGTCGGCACTAACCTCTACTTTACTTTTTTAGTAATCATAAAAGTACATTCATGGTTTGTGGTTGTAAAAACCAGACCCAAATATTGTCTGCTTGCCTGTTAAACACAAGTAGGCTCTTAGCTATTTTATTAAGCCTCAAGGAAGGATCGCTCGTAAAGTCGGACCGTCTTCGCACGACGTGATAAATGGGTGATCGTATTTTTGCACTAAAACAAACCAATTATGAGAATAAAAGCTACTAATTTATTATCTTTTATATTTGCAGGTTTGCACTGGAGATTTTACCCGTGCAAAAGTAGAAAAACAAAATATAGAAATAATATTTGCGATTTTTTCTGACTAACGCCCTTCCAAATAAATGTTTTCAAATTCTTACAAAATTAAATTTGTTGCATTTTGAGTTACATCGTTTCTGAATTTTGAGGCCCACACAATGGTTTCAGCAGTATGAGTATCATAAATAAATATTAAAATAAAAATTATCTTAATACTGTGAAATTATACAAAAAAGAATTAACATGGGAAAATGCAGTCAAAGCTTCTTACAGCTCTCCCTAGACAGACGCAGATATTCGGCAGGGGTAGTCATTTCATCCAGCTTTAACATTCCGCTTATTTAGTTACTAACATTTGCATGTAACAGTAAACATCTCAGCAACCTATAAATTTTTACGCAGCCTTAATAATTGTCGAAATCTATACGAGTCAATAATCGTATGCACAGCAAATGTATTAATTATCAATATCCAAAAATTAAGTGCAACAATAAAACAATTGTTTCCTTAAATTTCACTTCAAATATGAAAATTTTATTCTTGATCAAAAACTAATCCTTCTAGTACGTATCTATGCTGGGATTTTAATGAATTAAGGCTGAATTAGCATTTTGATTGAAGAATCTTTTTATTTACTGAAATTTGACGTACAGCTAAAATTAATCATTAAATGATTAAGAAGTTTGGCCATATTTTTCACTAATTGTTTGTGAGCAGTTGAGCATTATCAGTTACAAATATGCAGATCAGATCGATATATTAAAGAGATATGAAATAGAATTACAACAGGCACACGGAACAACTTGATTTTTCTATTTTTCGAAGAGAAGTGAGTGAAACATATTTAATTCGTGCTCGATTTTTAATTATTTGATATTGTGTTTTACAGCATGAGCAAATGTCACACCCAATAATAAAATATTATAACAATATAAGTACAACATATGACTGTTGTGCCTTATGAATAGCAAAATTTTACCATAAAGGAAATTCTGGGATCTCATTTGACATAATTTTTCACCATCAGCTAGATATGAAAATAACCACATGTCCAGTTATAATTTATTGCTTTTTTATGGTGAGCTGATAGTTATGTCAAATGATAAGATATCGGCGAAAGCTAGAAATGTAGATGCCCAATATTAAACTATTGTTTACCTTCCATTAGATTGAACTATATTGAAATAAAACATTACAACGAGCCTCATTTGGAGATTTGATTATTTCTAACTTACTAATTACTTTACGCTATAGGAGCACTTTATCAACTAATAAATAAGATGTACTAAAAAGGAATAATACCAGAAGATCTCAGGAAAAACAGATAAATGTGAAAACTACCGTACAATTAGTCTGATCTCACGTGCTTCTAAAATATTGATGAATATTATATATAATAGAATGGAAAAAGTGATAGAATCCAGATTACAGACGATCTGTTTGGGTTCAGAAAAGCTCAAGTACGAGAGAAGCAACTCTTGTCCTAAAAATCATAACTGAGAAAATAATACGAAAATGTAGACCTTCATTTATAGCTTTCATTGGTGCGGAGAAAGCTTTTGATTAGGTAAAATAGTTTACACTGTTCGATATTCTGCGGAAAATGGGAATAAATCACAGAGATACAAGAATTATAAATTCCTTATACTACGGATAGAAAACAGACAAGCAATTGCTCAATACAGCTAGCAGTCAAACATGAGGTTTTGTTATCTAGGTAGCATAACTAAAGACGGAAGAAGCAAAAGAGAAATAGTGCGTAACTTACAGAAAGCTAAGGTAATATTTTGCAAGCGGAAGCAATTACTAACATTCAATAAAATCTCTTTGGGCATGAGAACACAACACATTCGTGTGCAAGAGCGAACAGAGAAAAGTACATGCCTTCAAGTTGTGATGCTACAAAAAATGTTAAAGGCAAAATGGGTTGATAGAATATAAAAAAATGAGATATTAAGAAGAATAGAAGAAGAAAGAAGAGACATAAATTGGACATATGTTATTGGCATTCGAGTGTACCACAAATAGTAATAAACTAAATGGAAATAATACGCAGGCCAAACCTGGATAGCAACATATATTCAAAATAATAAAAGACTTGGATTGCTCCAGTTACCGAGAAATAAAGAGTCTAGCCGAAGACAGGGCAAAAAAGGAATTAAAGCAAATCAATCCAATTTTTACAATTGGCTAGAAAATTAACTAATGCGCTGATACTATAATAATGGTAAATCTCTAACGCCTGCACGGCCTGCGAACTAAGAGGTTAAGGCTCTCATACGTTCGTCATTGTGCCCGGCCGTCGCGCACCATCTCCGATATGGGGCGATGTGGCAAGCACCGCGTCTTAGGCGACCGTCATTGTTACCTCTTTTGACTGAGTAGGTCACCCGCCAGGCTTCAGAGAGCTTCGGGAATGAATTCGGGTCCGTCGGCACCGCAGCCCGCCCCTTAACCACGCTGGTGTAATGCTCTGATACTGTTATCACCAATTATTTATTTCCACACGCAGACCTGCCTCGCGGCGCACATACATCATGATTTGAACTTTGTCTAAATTGCAATTGTTTTTTGAATATGCCTTATGTAATGCTTAAATGGCGCCGCTTAAATTTAGAATTATTTTATGCCAGGTGCATTCTAAATCTTTGAAAGCTGTCTTTCCAAGGCTTGGCTTCCGGTTAAAATATCTATATATAACTTTTTTATCTCAATTTGGTAAATATTTCAACGTACAGCAGAGGTAGAAACATACAATTGCTACGCTGATATATCCGTGGATTTAAATCTTTAGACGCTTGCGAGCCTTCCATTATTATATTACAGAATTACAGCTACTAATTTATAACTTGCACGGTTGCCTCTGTTTTCCGTTTTGTGTTCCTCATTACTGCAACCTGATACAAGCTATACATGCGGCAAGAAATATTAGACCTAAACCAGTGACGGATTATGGCAAATGCTCTTTCTACCGCAGCAGAGTCACTATCACCTGGCGTTGACAGCTGCTGCTTTGGGTCTTACTCACTAAAGGGTTGGCTATTTGGCCGTATTCCGGCGTTCGGCATTGGGAGTAGTTCATTAACGCGATATTTATTGCTCCACAGCCAATAATAAAACGTAAGCAATAGAACTTGTTCTTACTTCAAGGACTTGCGAATGCGTAAATGTGCACATAGAATCGAAAGCAATTTCCTCCCATTCATTCCATAAAAATGCCCAATGTGCACATCCGCCATTTGTTGCCGCCGGAATCGATTTAATAAATATCATGCATACAAATTCTGCTTTCAATTATTACCTGTTCGGCCACAATAATCCATTATTAAACTTAAATTGCAACGAATCTCTCAATTATTCGTGGAAAGATAAACAGGAATCGAAAAACCGGCATCTGATCTCGAACCGAGCGCCAACATTTCGGGTCATTACATAGTCTCCGTTGTTTCTCCACGTATCGCCTTTTAGGGAGATAATGAAGTGCGGTCGCGGGGCGCTAGGCCGGTTCATTCTGGAGTGTATTTTTGTTTCTAATGTTTTGTGTTTAATGACTCCATGTTATCTAACCTTCATTCAATTTGTTTCAAATATTTCTAGCATGTGTAGAACATGAATAAATGGGTGCATAAGGCACATAACCGCATTAAATATGAACTCACGCGAGGCTGAAGTTCAGGCAAACTAATGTGACCCAAAGGACCTGTTAATGAAGTGAGATTCTGGTGTATTGTTGAAGTGGACCATGATGCTGCAGAACATATTCGACCTATTTTGGAAGTAGTCGGAGCGTAGCTGCGTTTCGTGTAGACTGTTCTCGGATCAAATGAACGAAAAATAAATGGAACGTACTACCCTTTCCGTTTTATTCCATGCGATCATTTGTTTTTATGTTTATTCTTTGTTCTAACAGAATATTTTTAATGTGGTTTGTTCTAACGATCAATAATTTTTCATTTATATTCATTCCCTGATTATTTTTTCATGAAGTAAGGAGAAGAAAGTAAAACTGTAGTATTAAATTTCTCTTTTAATATATTTTCTTATAACTTGCATATATTTTAACTGATTTATATTTTGAAAAGAAATTGTTTACTTTACAATAGTTTAAAAGTACAGATGTTAAAGTTTTCCTTTAAAACACTTTTTATTTAAGGTCAGTGAACTGGCAGTCGGCCATTTTCGTTCGAAAACAAATAAGCTATTTATTAAAAGAGGAAGTGTTATGATAAATTAAATCACAGTACGACAAGAAGTACAAACTCGCATTCGTAAGCTGGCAACATGGACAGTCAAAGGGAAATGTCCCGTAAACTAAAAAGCGAATAATAGAACAATAGCCCGTACGAGTGATAAAGTAAAAATGTTCGAGGTTACTACGACTATTCAAAACTAAATGGAAGCTCAGCAATAGCAAGACCGGAGACTGAATTCCGAAGGCTTAACATCGCCAAAGAAATTTATAAAGTGGAAGAAACAAAAATTTTCGAAGGAATTCGAAGTTGTAGAATCAAACGAATCACAGAAAAGGCAGGAACCAGTGTGGATATAAATATACTTAAGGAAAATCAAGATATCGAGAAAAGTGAAGACCAAGACAGTTCGAGAGAAATGGGAAAAATAATTGAATACAAAGGGAGATGGTAGTGGTAAATAAAAGCATAGAAAGAAGCAAAGGAAAGAAAGAAATCCAGAAAAGTCAAAATGATGTTTTAAAACTAAGAGGAGAAATACGAGCAGAAGATAAGAAATGGGAACAGGAGAACTAACAAATGAAGAATAAATTAAAGGAACTAGAAAACAAATTAAAAGATTGCCTCAAATATTTCATAAGGTAAACAAGGAAAATGGAAACGAAGGTAAATATAAAGAAAACAAAATATTTGGTGTTGGGAACAGGAAATACACAAACCTGAGATAACTTAGAAGTTAAAGTGGAAGAAGAGAGACATAGTTTTGAAAGAGACCCAAAAAGAGAAATAGAACGAAGGCTAATGTAGTAACCAAAAGAGTTAATTCGATGTTAAAAATTTAAGAGCGAAAGATTTATCTAATATAGCAAAGATTCTATTATATAAAATAGTAAAAAGACCAGTAGCGTTATATGCGAATGAAACTTGGATTTTGGGAGCAGGCGATATTACAATAATTAAAATTTGGGAGTGGAAAATATGATTTACGAGGGTGAAAAAGGAAAGTGTGGGAAAAAACAAACCAAGAACTCCAACATCTATATTAAAACCCTTCTATCATTGTAATAATCAAGAAAGCCAAAATCAGGTGACTAGGCCGTGTAGTAGGAATGAAAGGCAGCAGAGTACCAAAAAACGTTATATTCTAAGAGGTGCATAGGAAAACAAGAAGAGGAAGACCCAAAGCAACATGGAGGGAGTATGTAAAAGAAGACTTACAAAAACTAAAAATTACTAACTGGGAAGCACCTTCTAGGGATAGAAGAAAATGGAAAAAAGTGCTAGAATAAGCCATAAGTCTCAAAGACCTTTTGAGCTGACGTATGATGACTTTATTTGGAAACAAATAATAAAGGAAATGAACTATGTCTGCAGATACATAGTTGCAAAGAATAATTAACCTAGCATACCAAAATTAAATGTTTAAATCTCCTACTTCTGCTGGCTTAAAGAGGGCTACTGACGTAATTCCAATTCTTTTCAAAATGTGTATGTGGTTTTCTTGTGCGGAAAGAGTATTTTGTGTAGTCCCTTTTGCTTTACTGTACCGGTTGTTTATAGGATTGTATCTTAGCATTACATAGCAGCTCGATTTGGTGGCTATGATCTTAGTAAAAAAAAAATTGGAACTACGAATTGTGTTTAAGTAATTACTTAAAAATACCTGGTGTACATTGGGTTTTTTGTGTTGGTTAGAATTCATATCTTTTGTTTTCTACAATAGTATCGTACATAGGAGTCTTTATTTGAAGAAAAAATCGAGGAGTATTAAATCTTATAGTAGTGGAGCCTAAGAAATAAGGCTATTTCGCTTGAACCATCTTTTCTCGAAGTCTTGATCAAAATGAACGGCGAATGCAAATTGATGTGTCACCGTGTTAAAACCATATTTGTTGATGAATGACCAATAACATATTTTTCTTTTTACAGGAAGATGAAATACTTGTGACCTATTAAGGGATGTTGAAAAAGGTGGGCACATTGATAATGAATCTTTGTTGAAATTTATGGGATTATGTAGACTGGGGGTTTTTGTTATCTCAAGAGTTCTCTAATGAATTTAGAATTTCGGCGAACAGAATCAGCTATTCTACATAACAATGTGGGAATCCTGCAGAAATTAGTATGTAGTGCAAAATTGACTGGACCATTCGGATCTGTCTTCTAAAAGTGTTATTATTGTACTTGCTGCTCACGCAAATAATTTCAGTCGATGCTGTGAGCTAGCTAATTGCACGCACAATAATTTGAGTACGCGCTGACGCAATTTATTGAAGTACAGTCCTCATAATGGTGAAGGTACCTGCATTTCGCACTCATTGATTAACTTTAACAAAATGGATAGTGTAGAGTCAATCGATGCGACAAACACTATAGATAAAGCTTACAAATATATGCTTATATCAGACGTAGTTTCGCCGCTCAATAACATCATACCAGAGTATTTAACCATGTTTATGGAAGACTCAATAGCAAATTGATTAGTTGCATAATTCAAAGCAATAAGTAGGTACTTGAGTGGTAGGATAAACGTTATGTGTTATGTGATTATCGTCGTAGTATGACATAAGCAACCCGCTCCTTATCAAGCCAATCGCGTATCATATATGTTAACTGGATATCTTGTATAATATAATTGTCTTATCTCCCTAACTTTCTTTTCTTTCTAAACTTAAATTCTATCTCCTCCTAGACGCTTCAACCGATTTCCTTGAAACTTGCACACCACATTCACAATTATATTTGCTAATTCAGCGCAAAAAATCAGACTTCTAACTTTAACCATTTTTGAATTATTTAAATATTTTGACTATTGTATTGTAAAGATGTCACACCTGTGACAGATAAAACATTTTTTTTGAAAAACAGCGCCACAACAACGCGTGGCCGGGTACAGCTATTTTAGAATAAAATAAACATTCTGTTACTGTTGCCAACATTAATATAGAGAAAAAAAAAATTACTGCAAATGAACGTAAAACGTAAAAATTACGGGAGTGCATTATGAACGAGCGCATAAGCTTTGCATTAATTCAACTTTATGTATTACGTATTTCCTATGGGCGGCTTATGCTTACGTCCACCATGAATGGGCGTTAAATTGTTCCATGTTTATGATCCAGAGAAAAAGCCGGTCTAATTAAAAATTTATACGTTCGTACCTTGCAAAATATTGAGGGAAGGTGGGTGAAAAATTGTCAGTCTAGGACGCCAAAATACCTTTTGGCGGGCAACTCCTAGTATAGATATGTTCGTTTTTTGGCCCAAACGCTTGATTTAAATTTGTTATACTTATAATTGTGAAACGATACGTTTTCGAATATAGGTTTCTACACAAAACATATCTATAAGGAAATTGTCAAAAGTTTTCGGCTTGACTATGTTCCAACGATGATGGGGATTAAACAATAGGGTTATTTTTAATATAATCTCGAATTTAGCATTTCAATGCCCTTGAAAAAATATTCTAAAACATTATTTATAAAATGTAGCAAAACAGGCTTCTATAACTAACATCTTTGCTGTATTTTTTTCTCAAACGTTTTTTTTTGTTTTGAAATTAGATTATAGTCACTGAGAGCTAGGTGTAGGCTGTAGGGTGGATGGGGAAGTTTCTCAAAGCCATAGTCCTTCTCATTAAACTGGATAATAGCGGCCTTAAAGCAAGGGCGTTATCATGCAAAAAGCGGACAGTTCGATTCAACATACCACTTCTCTTTTTCTTAGCTTCATTTTGCAATTGATGTTGTAAGTTGGTGTCATGCTCTCCGTTTGCTACTGTGCTCCTTTTCTTAAAATCGATTAGGAAAATTACCTTTGAATCCCAAAAGATTTTTCTCGCTCATTGAGTAATATTTGATTTTTTGTCCTTTTCGACGGGCCTTCGCCATACCATTGATTTTCTTTTTGTTAGGCGATTATAGTACAGGAGCATGGTTTTATCTTCATTTAATTTTGTATATTTTTCACTAAAATAATTTTGTATAAGTTTCTATAAATAACAATAATAGTAAAATAATTTATAGCAGAATGGAAAATACCTTTCATTAAATCGAAGTTAAAAATAAGAATGTTTGCTGTAGTGTGAGATATTTGTACAATTAATTTTTTTATAAACGATGTTTTTAATCATATGCAACCGTTCTTTTAAATGAGTTCTTTAAAAAAAAAACTCAGGAGATATTTGGGAAGTTGTTCTTGTACAGGGATCTCGAGGTAAATTTGGAATTTCTTTAGCTTGCATTACGAGAAAGTTGAGAAGCCGTCTTAAGCGCATACCCAATCCTATATTAAGTAACACAACCAACATTCTACAACACATAATCAACAACCTACGGTTGTTGACAAAATGAACCGATGATACAACCCAAATCCCCTTTCGTCGGAAAATCACCGACAGAAATTATTGCGTGGTTTAGCTATAAAAAGACCTAAGTTTATCACATAGACATGAAGTTATATTTTTCAAGATGCGCTGGAAGAACAGTTTAAAGACCTCTACAATTCAGGTAATGACGCATATGGACAATGATGAAGCTGTGTTGGCAGTAGCAGGTTAAGGTCCTGGTTTGAAAAGGTCATGGCTGCCGATGGGGACTACATTGAATAATATGATTCTTACTACTATTTATTTTAATTGTAGTATGTTTCGTGAACATTATTTTAATTTTTCTTGTGTTTTAATGTTATTTTTATTGTTTATTTGTTTTCCAGATTTACTTTGATAACTCCATATATGTGTTTAATGTTAGAGACGGTCATAACCAACAGTGGTTACAACCGGTTTTTCTTAATATAATTTTAACACTTTATAATAATGTGGAGACAGTTTTTTTCATTAATTTTTGTACTTTTGGTTCATAGAATGAAACTAGTGGTTTTTGTAAACATAGGGCAGTATTATAAAAGGAATACTAGTAGATTGATTATTATAATGAATTTGTTCAATTGGAGGTCAAAATGTGAGCATTTTACTAGATTCCTTTTACAGATAATTAGTTGCCTTAAGAATTCCAAGTGATTTCCCTACCAACAATTTTTTCGTTTTCAGTTGCAATTAAATCGATTACTTCAGCAGAACTAATGAGAAGATGGTATACGCTATAGGTTGTACTTTATGTGAAATACATATTGCTTGAACATTTTCGCTTAAACAAATATATTAGTATAATCGTCGGAACTAATATACATTTAGGGGTGCAAATGCACAGAAACACTAGTTTTATGTGATATAGCCAAACTTTGATGTGAAGCTGCAATTTAGTGAACAAACTTGGATGCAAGTTATAATTACCAATAATAAAATAAAAAATTTATTAATTCAAATACTGAAGTAAAAAATATGCCAACAAAATATTCTCCTTGTAAAAAAAATGAAAATGTAGATAGAATTTTATTCTTTTTGTATAACTAATATTCATACTGTCCAGTCACCTCAATTACTAATTATAGCTTCACACATTTTTTCCATGCTTTTAGCGAGGTTTTCTTCATAATCATTCGGCAAATATTTCTATAACTTTTTATTTGCAATTACAGTTGCTTCACCGTTGCACTGGTTTTCCTTTCATCTACATTTGCATGTACGATCACACATTTTCAATGGGATTAACATATTGGGACATTGTCGGCTATTCCATCATAGCGACTTTATTTTGATGTTTGCACACGCTGTACAGTTTGCTGCTATGTTTAGGGTTATCCTTTTATAGCACCAAACTCGTTCTGTAATAACCAAAAAACTTTTCAGCTAGTATTTATAGTAGATGGAGCACATTTTCTGGACGTTTAAATTGTTCGTAAATAGAAAGAGGTAACAATAGCATCTCCAAACAGGCACTTTTACAGAGTGTTTTGCTGTACGCTGAAGAATTCTATTACTCTTCGTTGACCATAACAAGGAAGACCATGTCCAGAAGGAAGATAATATTGTCCCAATTTCAATCCAATTTTTCCTTTGCCCAAACCAGTCGCTTTTACACGTCTATTTTTGATAATTGTTTCTTCAAAGTTGATCGAAAAGGTATATTTTTTGTTACAGGCGATTTCGAATCGTATTTAGAGAAACATTCCTTTCCTGTGGAATTTTATTTGGTCACAGCGCAGTAAAAGTCCGGGCTTGTCTTCAAAAAGACGCAAGATCACTTTATCCTTCTTCGTTGTTCTGACGCCGACTATTCCCCTCTCGTTACAAATAATCTACATTCTCAACATCTAAATATCGCATTAGCCACTTCTTAACGAATACCTCCGACATCCGCATATATTTCACAACCGATTTATATATCAATGTTTGTCCTTTCAAATGATTCACTAAAAACGTTGCCTCATATTTAACATAATAACGTATTTACTGGAAATGTGCCGACAAACTATATATTGTGTAAAAGAGCACAAAATAAAGATTTAAACAAATAAACATCGATGACACTGCGGTGCGAGCCTCCTTACCAAATAACAATAATCACTTTCTTGTCATACGGACTGTAAATTGTAAAAGGAAAGCGTTATTCCTTTGGTTTACCTATTTTGTCAAACTTTTGCAAAATATTGATATAAAAGTACCAAATGCTACTTGGAGATTATGAACTCCTCGAGCATTTTCGAGAAATAGCGACCTAATATTAGGCACGCCCTATTTAATAGACAAGACGGTTGAGTGGACAAGACGCCGGTCTGCGAATAGGGAAGGAACTCTCTTGTTTGTGTCGCACTTTCCTCATTGATTGCGTTTTCACTCTATTTGCTATTATTTATAAAACAATTGCGTAATACAGAACAATATACAAATAAATTTATTACATCATTTTTTTGTCGTGAACAAACAAAATAATGCAAACATAATATTTATCTAATTGGTACACATACGAATATTCGACATAAAACAGAAATAAGATTTGTGTCATTTTCGAGATACAAATAATTTCAACCGCATTGTGCATTTTAATTGAGTAATTAATAAGTGTTGAGGATGTAAATCACTCCAACATCGCACGGTAGCATTTTTAAGTGTACGTATACGTTAATAATTGCACTGATATGTACACCATTATATCAGTCCCGAGTTGTACTTTTATTATCAGGTCGTAAAATTTGGTCGAAACAGAGACTCGGAATAGTGTTACTATAAAGAATACTCTAAAGATACTTTTTCTGATAGACCTTTTATGTCAAAATGCTGATGGATGGCCTGTTTTTCAAACCTTACAAACCATTACTGGAAGCAAAAACTTCCAAGGAAATAATAATTATTTATGTATTTTAATCTTAACGAATAAAAACAGTGCAGTAGCTTTAATCAGCCATATATTTAGTATGAAAAACAAATCAAAATTGGCCATTCATGGAAATTCAAATATATAGATGTTTGGTAAATCGAAACAAAAATAACTATTTAAGAATAGAAAAGAAATCAGCAATTGTTTTAAAAATGATATTATTAGCAAATACATTTCTTAACAAATGTCTGCATGGTTCTGTAAAAAATATAACAATTACAGTTTCATATAAAAGAGGAAGGCATTAGTATCTCTATTAAAAAGAAATCGATGCTAAGTTACGCAACTTCTTTCAGAGTGTCTACATGTTTCTATACAAAAATACTTAAAAACTAACAAACTAAGTTACCTTACATTTTATGGTCTGAGTGTTCAATTATTTGTAACAAAAAATTACAATTTGTAACAAATAGTTACAATAAAGGAGTTCTTGTGTAACTTCATGTGTAGAAGGAAAATTCAAATTCAAAGAAACGAAAACGAGTTATTTGCTTATTTTTTAAATGAGGCTATTAATTACAGTAATAAATTCCCAATGTTAAAAGTGTAAAAAACTTAAGGCGATTTCATTTAATTGTAGATATAAGCACCCAGCGATTGTAGAGATTCGCCTTTTATTCCTTGCTTTACGGTAGCTGCCGCGCAATAAAACCGAAAATCTGTCTCGCTTGCTTCATGCAGAAGGCAACATTGTTCTGAAGGATAAGCACGGTTCATTTTGGGTTAATTAGAGTTCTTGCGCTGCCAAATTGATTTTTGCTCCATTAATCTTTGTCGTTGCTCCAGTTATCGCGATCCATTTGTTTTTGTTTATTTGTAGGTAACGGATTTATGACTGCGCGCTCGGCCTTTCTGCCGATGCTGCTTCCATTCTCAATCTTCGTTAGTCCTTCGACAAGCCGAGGATTGGCTCTTTGTGCGTACATCGCTTCCTACTCTCTTCATGCATAAGAGATACTTTAAGAGCAGCTGTCTATCACCGAACTTCGAATTTGGTTACCGATCTGCACTACTGCGACATCCCTTTCCGCGAAGGATAATCTGTCGCGCGCAGAGGCAGGCACGTTGATAATGCTTGCGGGGAGAGAAACTGAAAAAATAGGCTCTCGTAAACCACTTTTACTGTTGTGCGTTTGTTGCTTATGCGCTAGCCGGCCAAGCGGCTGCTGGTCGCAGCCGCGACCGAGTAACGAGTTGTTTCGCGGACTTGTCCAGACCAAACAGGGTTTTTATAAATTGATTCGCCAGTGTAATACTGGTCGCAACGGTATGTGGTTCATTCGCCTATGGCAAGCTGCCTTTAAAGTTTCTGTCAGCGTCAAGGCCAGACCGTCCGAGATCTTGGCTAGCGGGAACGGCTTATTCATCGCCTGGGTTTTAAATAGGAAGGAAAGTGATGTAATGGGGATGCCTTCAGCTAACAGGAATTGAATTAATGTTCCCGGTAAAGCTAAAAACTTTTGGCAGATTTTCAACGTCGAGTCATCCTTTACGAATTGGGAATGTGGGGCGTTCACTATTGTTGGAAAGGAATTATGAAATATAAAATGACCCGTAGTCACGTTTGAGTCTATTGATAGTTATTGTAATCTGTTGCAGATATAAATTTCTAAAATTGTTGACCTTTGCGTTTTTTCTATCTTAAAACACTAATCAATCATTACATTGTTAAAAAAAGTCTATTTTTTGCTTTTTTGTATTATATTTGTTGTATTTTTTTACTCAAACGAAAACACAATGATACAGTCAGTTAAGTAAGAACGTGTTTGGCATAATTAGCAGTTGGTAAAAGGCATCGCCCTAATTCTTTCATGAGTCGATAGAGGGAACCTTGTCATCAATGCTTTGTCACAAAAGATTCAGTTGGCATTGAATTCTTGCTAGAGAAACGCGTAAAGCACGAGTGCCGCGCACGCGTCACGCTACTGGCTGTGTTCCTTTGTACTCATCCGAATGGTCCGAAAATGTCTTATGCAACGGCTGTTAAGTACATGAAATCGAAAACATTCATCAGCCAGTGAGTGCAGCGATATAAGGAGACAAAAACGGTCGATGACTTGCCGAATCGTCGCAAATTGAAAGAGAAAGGTGTAGCTATCCAAACCCATCTTAGTGCACATGATGTCAAATGCCATAGTTTAGTGAAGAAACTTTGCTTGGGCAAAGGACAATATCGACCGAGATGTTATCGCCCCACGAGTCTAGTCAACCCCAACTAACAAATTGGTACAGAGGACCGTTAAACACCCTTAAATAAGTGTATCTTTGAGGCTGCTTCTCAAGACTGGGTTTCGAAACGTTGCATCTATTTACGTGCAACTTAAATGCTTCGAAAATGCTTAAGATTTATAAGAAATATTTGGCACTGACTACCGAACGTTAGTTCATCAAGAAAAACGAGGACTGGATCCTGCAGAAGCATAACGACTCCAAACACCGCAGGAAGCTTTGCATCAAGTGGAAGGAGCCGACTGGGATCGTTACACTTGATTGGCCGTCGCAGTCGTCCGATGCAAATCCGAATGAGAATGTGTGGGCATACATCAAGCACAAGCTTCATGGAAGAAAAATGTTCACTTTGAAACAGTTAACATGAGAAATTCGTCGTATTTTGAGATCCTTCCGGATGAATATGTCATCAATTTGACGAAAGCATGCATCAAAGATACCAGGCCATTATCGACACCGGTGGTGACTAGACACATTATTGATACAATAGCATCTTTGTTAGGACAGAGTATTCCATAAAATTCTTTTTTGTTCAGTATTCCATTGATTTTTTATTAAATATAATTTGTACCATATACTTCCTCTATCATGTTTTACAAAAGGTAGAGCATATCGAAAATTATAAGCGTCATTTGTTAACCTTCGAACAAATAACCTATCGCTGGATCTCAATTTATCTGATTTAGATTTGTCAGTCCACAATACGGAGTTCCATTTTTTATTAGATTAATTTTTATGAACCTGTTCCAACTTAAGTCTTTTTTTACTTGATTTATTTAACGAAATAATGGTTTCTCCTTATCAAGAGAATCTTTAAGTTCAAACAGCATGTAGTCGTTTTTTGACTGTGCTTGCTCTAATTGACTTTATGGTTTTTCTATTGTTTTCTGGGGCAACAGCAGGCGCTGCAGGGAACGTATACATGTATTTTTCGTAACCAGTTTTTTTTCTATTTTTGTTTTAGATTTTTTTTGCAATTTGCGTATTCTTAAATAGTGAACTGTTTATTTAATCCGTTCCTAAATTACGGAGAAATTTAATTAAAATCAGGTATACTCTTAAATCTAACAACGTTATGTTCTACAACTTTTGTCTTACTTGCCTAATAAATATTTAACGTAAAAATATAAACAGTCGAAGAAAAACCACAACATATGTATGTTGCAATTCGTCGAATTTAAGTCATAATTGGTGATTTAGATGCGAATATTAAAAAAATCTACAAACTAGATGAAAATGAAATTCATCTGATACTTTTGAAAAGTCGGCAGGAAAAACAGATAAGTGATGACATGGTAGAAGATCGTTGTACATTCGAAACTTTATAAAATCTGTGACTTATTGTAGTTTGCAAATAAATAATATATGAAGTATTTCAAAAACAAAAACTGACCATGAGGATTTAATATATAATTATTCGTAAAAGAAGAACATGTTCCAGCGCATTGCGAATGATATACACTGCAACTTTTTATACTCATAGCATTTTAATTAGTATAGTTACAGAATATGAAGTGAAGAATATCTACATATTATTCAGAGTTCATACACCTAAAATAAATATTTGGTGTGGTCTAATAGGTCAGCTTAACGTTGGTTATTCTTTTATTGGGGAGACAACAAGTAACGGTAATGTTAATCGTATAATTGGTTGAAACATGAATTGTTCCTCTCTCCACTTAATTAAAACGCTGAGCAAATGATCCAAGGCGAATTGGAAAAAGTGAACCACAAAACCGATTTTACGTCACAAAAACATATGAAGACTAATCATGACCCGATTAGACAGGAATAACGGCGTTCGTTTTGTGTAACTTTATTTCAAGGCCCACACTTTCAGTAGCTTTATTCAGGCAATTTATTATTGTTCGTAGTTCTTCTCTATTCTGTGCTAGCACAACGATGTCGATGGCGAAACGAACATAGAGCTGCAAATAGAATCAAAAAGCATTGAAAAAGTAGAGAATTATGTATATTTGGGCCGCCTGGTGGCTATTAGTAAAGAAAACCAAACAATAGAGGTTGAAACAAGAACAAGACTTGGCCGGGTGGCATACGGCAAATTAAAAGACGTAATGCAAATGAGGATACCAATGCACCTAAAAACAAAACTTTATAACCAGTGTATATTATCGGTGGTTATGCACAGGTCTGAAACGTGGACTGTCACCAAAAACATCATAAATAAACTTTGTTTCAAGTGCAGTGGAAAAAAGGATGCCGAACGCAAGCCTGAAAGACCACAAAACCAATTAATGGACCCGAGAGAAGACGAAAGTAGCCGATCTAGTCGCATGAGTAATACGCTTGAAGTGAAACTAGACGGGCCACGCAGTGAAAACGAGGGATGGTGTAAAAAGATTGTAAGATGGAGACCATGGGCAGAGAGTTGAATCAAGGATAGACCCATGATCACAAAACAGAAAAAATGGAAAACTATGGGGGAAGCCTATATACAAGACAGGGCAGAGAAAGGGTGACGGAGATGGAGAATGACGTCCGTTCTCTGTGTCGCTGTACGCAATAGTTCAGCAGGCAGTGCAGAGTGGAAGAAGGTTGTGTTACTCGTCTGAAGTTAATTGAAAATTAACACTGCTATAAAAAATCCCGTCATATGTGAAGTGCGTACAGCAACACGATTTCTGTGCACAAAAAACTTTCAGCTCCTGTGATTGATCGTGAACTGCATAATGTTTACAGCCCAAACGTGATGAGTAAAGGTATCGTACGTCAATGATGTCGCATGTTTAAAAATGGACTTACTAACATGCACAATAAGGCAAAAAGGGGTCGCTCCTCTGTAGTAAGCAATGAACTTGTGCAGGAAATTGACAAAAAGGTTCTTATGCATATGCAACAGTGGCTTGCGTCTCAGTGTTTGATGACGTTGCGCTTTAGGATACTCTTACATACTTCAAAGTAAGACGTTATGGCAAGTGCCTCAATTTTTATGGCGATTATGTCGAAAGTAGTGTACTTTTGTAGGTTTTTAATGTGGATAATAAAGGTTTTGTATCTATACACAAAATTTTCCTCGGATATTATACATCTATTTTGTTTCATTTTGAAACTCAATAGTGGTACAAAACGGTAGCTATTTTTTATACTACCATATATTGCGAATCGGAAATACCACGTTGTCTTTTTAGGCAAGATATTTTAATACATTATAACAAAACAGTGAATTTTTAAGCGGTTTCCAGTTTGTTACTATTTCAATTTTCACCAAATTTACATTCTGTCATTATTCAGAAAATTCCAAAGAGTATGCGGTGGCAATGGTACCAATCGTCTGTTGGGAGAATTAAATTCGGTCTATTGGGAATGTTAAAATAATTTAAACCTTTTAAGAGTTTCTTAGGCCATCATACTTGTTGGAACACTCAATAATTGGAAAAATTAAAATGTAAATGCTGTGTAGCAAGAAAACCGATAAACTACAAAATTACTCATTTATATTTGGTTAGCTTTGTTTTTTTCAATTATTCCAATGCCGATTTGTAATACCCGAATTTGCAATCACGTATTCAAATATTCGAATACGAATCTAGCTCTACTACAATACCCACCTTAAGCTTAATATATGCGGATCCGTCTTCAATCGACAATAAAAGCTTTGTTAGAGCAATGAAGAAACTAGGGTATTGCTTAAATCAACGATATTTGGGGTAAACATTGGCTATGGGTGAAAATTGGCTATTTTTTTTATAGATTTTCCAAACAATTCTGGTTCTGATTTTAGTCAGCGATGAGAACGGAAGCCAACAAGGAATCAAACATAAATGTGTGTTAATGGCCACGATGTATTTGATGGCGTTTAATATTAGAATGTGGTGATGGGGTAGGTGTACAGCCGAATTACATCTAGCGCTTGACTTAAGCGTTGTAGGTTTTTCCAACGACTTTTTTACTACAATGACCACATGAAACCCGCAGAATTATTGCTACAGAATAGCGTTTAGACTTGGAATCAACCCGCTTAATGTTTAATGTTTTATTAAAGCCTTTCGGATTATGGTGGTTTCCACGTTGTGAAGCGCTTGCGAATGCTCTAATTTCATCAATAAAAACTTTTCCATGCCATTTGTTTAAATATTCGCCAATTTAAATGGAATTTTCAGATAACGCGTTTTATGCGATTCATGACTACATCACCTTTTTTAAAATAATATTGAAAATGTATTTAAATTTAGCAAATGTTGACGAACACTCAACAAATTTTTAAAAACTGAAGAAATAAATATTTTTCATTGACAAAATTTGATGAAAGTTATTGTGATACGACTGAGATTGAACAGCATTTTATATAAAGTTGATTTATGGAACCGTTCAGTAAGAAACAACTTTTACCCATTTAAGGTTAGCGCCTGGCGTTTATAATTTTACATCTTTCATACAACTTGTATTTTCATCTAAGAATATGTGTTGCAACGCTCTTTATTACATTCCGTCTACACTTAGTAGTTAAGTACCATTATTTCAACAAAGTTTTCCATATGGATTTCCCATCAAAGCGGCTCTATTTCAGGTATTTTACGTCTGAATATTCTTTTTTAGCCCTGGAGTCATAGCAGGTTTGTTTACATAAACCATTTCCTTCAAATAGACCGATAAGAAAAAGTTTAATGGGGATTAGCATCTCCCCATAACGTACACAATTGACAGTAGCAGCGTTGCTAGCATCGTTCTAAAAAGAATACGGACCAATCGTTCATATAGTTCACAATTCACACCAAACAGTACATTGATTTTTCATGAATAGCACGTGAACTTTCAGTATCCTACCTGCGTCAATTGTGACAATTCACAAAACCATTTTTAAAAAACCAAGCCCATGGCTCAATAGCATATTTTTATAACAAACTTGAACAATATTGATGCGTTGCTGCACAGCATACGGTGCCATAATACTTTGCTATGTGTTTAGATGTATACAAATACGCAATCCATGCCCTAAATTCAATTTGGTTCATCTTATAGTTGTAGCTGTACGTTACAGTTAATTACTTAAGATCTTAGTAATTTGAAATTTTCTTTGATTTAATTTCTTCTTTTTTGGCTTTTGCTGGTTCTTTTAACCGTTTGTTTATACTGTGATCTTAATAAAATTTTAAAAACATAATTTTCATTTCTTAAACTGGATGCAGGTACATTCCACAATTTTTAAGATATATTTGTTAAATTAAATTATGCGGAATATCAAGACAAGAAATTAATATCTGTTTTTAGCTACCTTCTAAGAAGCTATGTAACACAGTAGAAATGTTCAAAGATTCAGATGCTAATGATGATTTTATAGAAGAATTGTACATATGTAAATCTCGCTTCATTTTAATCTGCTTCTAATAAAAGCGAATAGAAGCTTTTCATCGTTATGTCTATTCATTCTGAAACGTTAAGTATTGAAATCACGTTGTATCAATATAGGCTGTATGAAACGCAGTTGGGTTTATTAAGATCCTTTATTGGATCTAATGAACCATTTACTTTAATACCGATAACCGCGAAAGCTTTACAATTCTCTATAAAGCAGAGCTAATCTACGTACGACCTGTTCGTTCGTTTACCCGGCCGGGTCTGCCCTTGACTCCGGCGACTAACAAAGACTTGCAGTTTGCGACTTCCATTCCAGGCCGTCGTTTGCATCAGCTGGAATCTAATATAAAACACAAAATAATCCAATTTAGCCGCAGCTGTTTGCCTGTATTTCCGAAGGTCCCGCTTCCACGCTGATTTTCAGGGAAGCTAAGCGCTGTACTAACGCGCCTAATGGCGTTCGGTTTTCTAGTTATCTTTAGTGCCAGATTAGCGCGAATTCTAAATACGTTTGAATCACCCCATAAAGTGGAGGTAATGTAACGAAAACGCGAAATTTAGTTGCGCTCATGGTGCATTTTATTCCAAAGAGGCTTTGCTTTACTTAGCTGCGCTGTAGCAGCCGAAACTTTTAGTAAATCTACTATTGAACAGGAAATATTATTTTTAATTAACTAATTATAAGCTACGTGGTACGAATGAATTCAACTTCGAATTAAGAAAAGCAAATGTGACTGAAGGGTTGACGTTTCAGAGTTACATTTTGGGTAATGATGATTTTATCTAAATGCGTGTCTATTCACGTTAAGGTAATGATATGAGTAGTGTAAACGGTAACTTAATTAATATCATTATCATTCTTGACAACAGTTATTTTAAACAATGCCATACATTTCATATAAATTAAGTCTCATCTATGTATTTAAAATTATTCCATTTCCTTATAAAAGTGAAGTGTTGATGTACGCATCATTCAGAAACTTTGGGCCGAACCACAATGACCTTCGCCTTCATCGAATTCAGAGGACATTCGCAGGATTTATTTTTATAGTGGCCAAGCAATTGTTCGAGTGAAATAGGAGCTTCAAGCCTTAAGATAGTTTGCATGCCTTATCGGCAAGTTGCTTGAAACTTCTTCAACATGGGACAGCCTCCGAGTACTAATCCGGGTCAAGTGATCCCTAGTGTGGTTTTCGAGTTTGGAGGTGAGGATTAATGAGCCAGGCGGGAATACGGCGAAAGCGACAGTGGGCGAGCGCGTGCGGCGAAAAGTTGAAAAAATGAAATACGTGAAGTACATAACGACGCAATTAAATATGCTGCAATTGTATACTCGCATTCAGACGCCCCATCGAGCAGATCAGTTAATGAGAAGGGCTTAATTTCTTTCCTATAATATTTTGTTTTTAGTTATTGCTGGCGTAAAAGCTTATTCATTTGACTGGTAGTGGCTAAAGAAGAAAGTTATTATTTTACAGTTGTATAGCGATTTTTATGAACCATATATTAATACATAATATGAATTTTTTAAAAATGACATTTAAGAATCTATCTGCATTATACTATTATAGGGCACTTGAACAATTTGGAATTAAAAAAAAATTCTCTTCCTTCAGTAGCACTTAAAAGCAGAAATCGGAACATATCAAAGAAAGCATTTTTTAAGTTGCAACTTCATCTAATATTAGTGCATTTTTTATAATATTATTTGAATTAAATCTTATTACACATATATAACTCATTTTAACCTATTTATCTGCAATACAATTTGTTTTAACTGTTTACTTTGCTCTTTGGTACTCAACTGACTGTTACTATTCCGTTGCGTGCTATTTATATATCCAAAATATGTTCTGGGGAGTCTTCTCGAGGTGCTCGCAAATTCGTTACACTCCTGGAACATTCTCAAACTATTCTAATATCCATATATCTACGAACATAAGATTGTACCTTTTTTAGTTTGAAGTTTTTTCTAATGTGTTTTATAGGATTAGCAAGTATTGCTTGTTGCATTTTGTTGAGTCTGTAAGTAAAAAAATAATTTCTTTCTCAATGCTCAATTTTACTATTTTTTGCATATTTCTCGCTGTAACCTGACTATACGCAACAAATGCACATTGGAACTGTCCCTAAAATATCGACCCAGATTTAATACAATGAAAATAGTTTGCGCGTCTTTGATGTAATCTGGCACTCGAAGAAAGAGGGCTGTAATGCACATGCATAAATGAGGACGCATTTGCTGCCTGTGTCAAATGAGAGTTAGAAATTAGAAAATGGATACGGATGATTCAGAGGGCTTTCGGGAACAATGAATTGGGTGCAGCATGAATAAGGACATGATACGATCAAGGAACGTCCGAGAATCTGTTGAGAATTGCTCGATTCAGACTGCTACCAATGAACCAGATTTTCTCAAAAAGATCCTAACCGGATACGAAACGTGGGTTGGCGGCTACGATACGGAAGCAAAAGCTTAGTCTTTCGAATGAAAGCATTTTGTTTCGCCATAGAAGAAGATGAAGTAAAGTTAAGTTCGGGTTAACTTGTGACTTCTGGTTGTTCTCAAACCTTATATAACCTAAGAAATAAATTTCAAACTACTGACGAGATTTGGGTCAATATGACAGGCAGTTATTCTCGATTCTAACACAGGACATTGTTTTGAACAATGGAAGGTGCATGAGATATAAAATTGCTTATTTTGAAGGTCAACCCCTTGCTAAAATGCTGCTTACATCTTATATCATTTTTAATAAATAAGTATGTTGATTTTTTTTGGTATTGTATGTGTTAATTTTTATAGTACATGGCTCATTACACTTGGAACATACACTTTAAATTACAAAATAAGTATATACAAAATTCTTCCACCGCTTCCTAACTCTTGCCAATGTCCTTGCTTCCTTCCATGTGGTTCCTTCTTTCAGTATCCTTTCCATCATCTTGTCCTAAGTTTATCTGGGTCTTTCCTCTTTTTTTTCTGGATGTTTGCTTCCCATGCCTGTTCAATTGGTCTTGTTTTTCTAATCTATGCAAGTGACCCCACCAACTCAATTGTCTTCTTTCAGTAAAATCTAGTGAGGATTGTACTTTTAGCTTTCTTTTAATTTCTTTTTTTTTGTAATTTGTTTTCCTAGATAATTTATTAATAGATAAAGTATACAAAATAGTTATATATTTTCTATAAGTTTGAAATAGTTTTTATTTATGGTTAATATTATATTATACGAAATCAATATTCCACACGGCAACACTGAACAAATTTCTTTATTCTGTTGAAGAAGAAGTTGGGCACCTGTTTGCTTAAGAGAAATCTCAACAGTTTTAACGGTACCCTACTTCACGCTCTCGATGCCGTTCATCCGTGGTTAATCACATCAGGTTTGATCATACAGATTTCTTGTGACTGAATTTCTTCTTTTACATTTCTGGTCTACTGTCTACAGTACTGACATCCGTACAAGCATTGCCTTAGCCTGTATTCATTCACCAATAACAGCACGTTGCTTTAACTAAGTTTCCACGTTATTTGTCAATTTGGTCGCTACAGTAGAGCCACTGGATATTACAAGGAAACACTACGAGGTGTCTCGATAGTCAGTGAGTTAGAAAATGTTATGATATTTTGATGTGCCTCAAAGCAGTATTACAAGGCCTAGCAGTTAGAATCTAAGAGTTTTCAAAACATCTTTACGCATGTACAGATAGTTTTATTATTTTTCATTAATTATTAATTTTATAAAAATTTGTCATTTAGACATCATTATGGTATCAAGAAGTAAATTTGAATTCTAGTTTTTTTTACTTGCTTTACTTCTCAAGGTACCAAATTATTTGACGAAGCTCTATTGACAAACAAGTATTTCAAAACATTGTGTATTTAAGATTCTCGTTGAATTTACTTATTTCGTGCTCTTGATTATACTTACACTCCTCAAGATTAGGTGGCCATTTATCATTGTTGTCTCTGTAACAATATACAGTTATTAGGACATTGACAGCTTCTGTTTGTTTTTAAAAGAGCAAATTTTTTGGTCAAAATATTTACAACTGCTTTCGTCTTTTTATAAAATGTATATAGCGTTTCACTCCCCTTGTTCACTTTATTATTATGATACTCAATAACCATAGTATACCTAACAAATAAGATTATTCTTTAAAGAAGGTGGTAGTCGTATTAGCAATAATTTGCTATTAAATATTTTCTGTTTAAGAAAAATTTATTGGAAGCCTCATGACTATTTCTCTTGTAGTTCTTACGCGGGACAGTCTGTTTTGGCAAACTCTTTTACGGTAAACTAATCAGTTGTAACAAGACTTGGTGGACGTAAGATAGATCTTGTGTGTACACTCAGTTACACAAATTAGTGTCGCTTTTCTTCCCTTATATATAAACAAATTTTTGCATCTTTGAGATTGTGAATTTTTAGGAATCTTGATGAAATTAATTTAAACAATTATAACAAGACGGCATGTAACCAATTTGTTTCTATTATCTCTAGTTGCACTATTTTTAAATCAAAAGTAAGCAGCAGAAAAAACCCTTAAAAGTGAGGAACCCTCTTCAAGTCAGTAAGAGACAATATGAAACATTTATTGTGATCTAAAAAATTGTGTAACTTTTCTATGATTAGAAAAGACCAAATTTAAAAGAAGTTTTTACTCCTACTGGTGGTATAATAATTTTGAGCAGAATGGTATGTTATTTGTAATGCCTTTTGTTAAAAGTAGTTTGGTTTTGTTAGGTGTCATACATGCACGTTTACATTTTATAACCTAAATATAATTATTGTTTTCTTAGGAAGAAGGGAAGGATGGCTAATATTTAAAATGCTTACAGAGCCAAATATTACCAAAATAACTTTGAGTCGTTTTTAAAGACCATTGCTTTTGAAATGTAATAAATGTTCAATATTATAGTAAGAATGTTAAAATGAGCATAACCTACTTGGAAAAGTAGGAATATATAACATTTAAAGTATGTTGTACCAGGCCGCATTATAATTGTAATCACAGCGTAGGCGTCCCGCTCTTCCCAATTAATTAAAAAATAGAACACTCGATTGGAATATTCCGATCGCCCGACTTACACCACTCGACAGTGGTACATAGTGTTCCTGCGCAATTTACGTCTGATATGATTTATGATACGCCATAATTAAGTTTTTGTGCGTGCGCGCCATCTGTATTGAGGAAGGTCCGCATTACTTAGTTATCTTAATTTGCCACTTCTATTTCTGCCAGCGTAAACACTTCTTCCTGCTGCTTTGCACGCGAAAGTAAAAATACCGTTTATGTCGCACTTAAAAATTCGGTTGATTCACTGGCGGCTTGCTGCGAGGGCAATGTACCCTACTTTAAGTCATTCATCCTAGCCGAACCCGATTTTGCGATTATTTTACGTTTATCGCGCGGCTGGTTTCGAAGCGCGATTAACATCTGAACCCTCAACTGTCGGAGCTATTTCTTACAATTTTACGGTTTCTATGATTGCTTTCAATATGTATCGAATATTCTGTTTAGGTATATATTATAAATAATCAAAGCAAGCAACTTGTTACGTTGAAAAGGAGTGGGCAAATGACCCTTCCTATTAAATATGAATTTTTCAAGAGTAATTTTTGGGCCTGTAAATTATAATATTTATGCAAGCGTGGTCCTGTGGATGACGCGCGGGCTGCGATGCTGACGGACCCGGGTTTATTCTCCGGAGCCCTCTAATGGCCTACTCAGTCACTAAAAATTATTGAATACCTGCGTTCACTCGAACAAGCGCGGTGCTTACCACATCAAGCCCTAGTAGCGAACATAATAGCCTTAACCTCTCAGTTCGCAGGCCGTACTCCTACGCGGTGCGTTAGAGCCTTACTATTACCATTATTATATTTGATAAAAATGAGGGAACTCTCCTATATTTTATGATTTTAATAAATGTGAAAAACAGAAAGTTACATTACATTGTTCATTCCATATTATGTGGTTTTTATTATATTCTTCATTTTATGTAGGTATTTTGAAAAGAACGAAACAAAATAAAAGTAACAGTAACACAGTTTCACTCATACAAATATAGTGCCATTCATTATCATTATGCTTATGCTTAGCTGCCTTAGGTGAGCTTCCGCCTAGTGACAGCGAAACATATTTTTATAAATATGAAATCTTTCTGCTGAGCTCTCTTAAAATGTATTTTTTTTGCTGAAGAAGAAAAGGCAGTCTAATAAAATGAAATTGTTTTTGTGTATAAACGGTAGATTTGGATAATACCGACAAGGTTTTAATATAAAAAATACTTCAGATTAAGCTCGCTTCCGAATTTTAGCGGCCGATGAAGCTGTCGTCCCGGGAGTTTTTCGCCTATCAGCGAATAATTCAGCTGTATCCTGCTCGCATTTTAAAAGTTCCATTGCAAATGAGCGCGAGAACGCCGGTTATTTTTATTCTCCGCTCCCACATTCGGCAGTAGCATTAAAGCCATTATTGTTGTGCCAGGGTTATTGAAATGTACAATGGAAAGCGCGAAAAGCGTGCCGTGTGCAGCTATTACAATGGGCGAATGTGCAGTTGCAGCAGGACGTCTGTATGGCATTGAGCTTTCCTGGTTCACGTAATATATTGCAAGCTGGGCCTATTTCCCGGAATGACACTGCCGTTTGATCTACATACGTAGCTTATACGCTTTGTGCAAACGCTGAACGCTGTGGCCAAAACGTTCCTAGCGTAACGAAGTGCTAAGGTTTACACAGTTACATAAACTCAAAATTTAATTTGTCATATATTTGTATATCTATAAGGTTCATATATTCTATAAAAATTGAACATTTTTATTATGAAAAATGTTTCCTGCGCTTTATCTTACTGCTTTGGCTGAAGAACATTCTTCAGTTTCTTTTTTGAGTACCTTACATCTTGATTTTATATATCGATTTATGCCTGTTGTGAAGTGAGACGTTAGTACTAATTTCAAACAGTTAATTTGCTTCGGCTTCTAGTGCATTTGCAGAAAATGTTGATGCTTTAAAACTTCCTCAGTCATTCAATATTTAACTTGAACTACAGGCTCCAGCAAAATGATCTCTCCTTTTCGAAATCGAAAAAAAAAGAACAACGCAGATTCTGTTCAGCGTCTGTACCATCAGACCAATACTTGCCATTTAGCCAACAACCAGTTTTGAAGGTGATGTTAAAATTTCTACTGCTGCACTCTAATAGTCGGCGGCTTGCGTTGAAATATTTCAACCCTTAGATGTGGCCACACAAAGAAATCGCAAGGAGACAGGTCTGGTGGCCTAGCTGACCGTGGGATGTCATCATGTAAAGAGATGAGGCGGCCTAGAAACACATCTCAGAATTTCTTCAAAAATTTTCTCATGTGTGCAGTAGCGCCATCTCGTCGGAACCACAGTGGTGCATTTCCATATTCTTAAAGTACGGACTCGAGGAAATTGCTTAATATTGTAACATAGCAGGAAAATATGACAGTCACCGTGCGTCCTGTTTCCTGAAAGAAAATAGGGTTCTGTGATTCCGAATTCCATAATAAAACACCAAACAGTTACACACTGACTGTGGAGAGGCAACACATGGAGTTGTCGAGGATTTTATGGGGTCCAAAGCAGAAAATTTTGTTTATTGACACAGCTCGATAAATGGAAATGGAATTCGTCAGTACTAAGCACAACAGCATGAGCTGGAACATTTGCCAGCATGTCCTCACAGTCACATTCTTTAAGTTCCTCGACTACCATCACTTGCTCCGGTAAGATATTCCCAAGGCGAGAATGTGCTTAGCACCGGAATGTTATGGCGACATGATAACAACCTGCCTGTCTGATGCGATATTCTCGGACGTTACAACGCTACGAGGTCTACAGGGTGGTTTCCACCTTAATGCTGAACACTCTGTCGACATTTTGGTACCTACAACCCTATAGCCACTGCTTTACAATCACAGAATCGCATTTAAAAAATCTCCAACATAAGAGCACGGTGTTCATCATTCCGTGCCCATAATGGGTACTAAAATGGTATGCTTCGTAAGGCTCAAGAAGGGGAAATTTTTCTACTGGACCCTGTAGCTTCTATGCTTTTTAAATTGGCATCTGTTGGTTACTTCCACTTTTGTGTAGTGGATATGTTTTTTTTTTATCAAGAAATAACTTTGTAAATGATCTCTTTGTAGTGATACAGCAAATACTACTACACTTCAGTAATTCTTTGTTATTAACGTTATAGTATTATATTCCAACAGTCATCGAGCTAAATCCATAAACAAGGAAAATTAATAAACAATGAAAATTATATTAAAATATAACCAAAATTAAATTTATTTACATGTTACTTAAATTTAAATTAAAGTAAATAGTAGTGAGGATCATACCAGCTGCCACGGCTTTCTCGACTAAAGCTGCTGCAACAAACTTCCTCCTAGTCTATATGCATCATTACCTCTATGATGGAGGCTCTTAAGCTGTCCTTGGTGTTCTAATCGTTATCTCGACCACGTCCCACATGTAGTGTTTAAGAGGATGATAGTCAAGACTAGAGGGTGGTTACAAATTAAATACAAAGTAAAGTGTATAGCCAGTCTCTTTTTCTTTCAATTCGAGGACGAATCAGGCGATCAGATCGCTTGCTGTGAGTTGCTTTGTCAGTAGTTACCTCTTTCTGGTGTTCAGATTCCCTGTATTTCTTGGCTACGTCATAAACTTGTTTTTTTTAAACGAAATCATGCAATAATTTCTGTCGGTGATTTTCCATTGCGAAGGTATTCGAGTGTAGCAGCTCTGCGGTTGTATTTTCGGCTAATTTCGTCGACAATCGTAGGTTTTTGATTATGTGAAGCTAACTTGTGTTATCTAATAGAGAATTACGCATGCGCATAAAACAACTTTTAGACTTTCTCGTAATACAATTTAAAAAATTCTGAATTTACCTCAATGACCTTGTATAATAGCGCAACCTATTATTCATTTGAACAGAAAGTAAACAAAGACAGCTGATATGAAATGTGGCGTGGCTGAACTCTAAGCGTACGTTTAGTTGCCTACTTTCAGGATAGTTTTGCATATCTTACTTTCGTAAGGTCAGTCTTATTCCACTGTTATTTTTAAATAAATTGTTTTACATTGCCACCTTGCAAAAATTTGAGGGTAGGTGGGTGAAAAATTGTCAGCTTAGGACGCCAAAAATACATTTTTGCGGATAACCCTTCGTATTTATATATTTGAGACTGGTATTTGATTTTATTTAGTAGTTAACTTTTATCCCTGTATTGTTTAGATACACTTCACGTTTTAGGGGATTGAGTAATAAAACATAGAAATATATAAATTATAAATTTTGTATGACTTAATTTTGTCATATGGAGACATAAAATTTCTACTAACATCGGTCGGTTAAATTCTTGGAGTTATGTCCACCTATTGCTTTAATTAAAAAATTGTCACATTTAGATTTGGAATTAAGCGTGCGTTTTCACATAGACACAAATGTTGAAGGTAAAAAATATTCTTGAAATTATTTAATGTCTGTAATGGTAGGTTATTATTTTTATTTTAGTTATTACCATCTATTACATACATAAACGTATTCTACAGTTCGTGTCTGTTAGCAGTTTTTCCTTTAATAAACAAGCTATAATCCACAAGCCACTGCTAAATGCATTAGCCGAGTTAGTTTGCATCAAAACGTTAAATTTATGCGTCCCGGCCTTTTATTATTCAAACCTATCATTGTAACAATGCCCCGGTGTGGTATTAAGACAATGTGCGCTGGAAATTATTACAGAATTCCGTGATTTACGGCCGAATTAGCAGGCTTTGATTACACGAACGCTTGGGCCTAAAAATAGTGCCTGAGGACCATTAGCGAGGAAACCTAAAATGAAATGAAACACGTAGAGCTTTTCGAGCCGAGCCTCCTCTAACTGTACCTGGAAGATAGATTGCGAACGGCCAATAATGCCGTTAGGCTGCTGACCTCGATTTGCCAATTTGATTGTGCAGTCTGTAGCTAACTAACTGAAACCTCATGTAAAATGATTTTGAAAGAACATGCAAATTTTTTAATGGCGCTGCCCACTGCACATATTGTTCAGTTTTGTTTAGCACATCATCGAAGACTGTGACTTGTCTTCCAGACAATACGGCTTTGCAGTCGGAATTTGCCTTATACCCAATTTCAAAGGTTTTTGAAGTTCCATTGAGGGATTTAAAGGGTCGGATAGAGCAGAAATGCTGGGTGCTTTGTTTTTCGTTCCCGGAGGTTTGCGAAAAGTAGGTAAGAGTCGGACCAAGTAATCGATGTGCTTTCCAACCGATTTTAAAAATATTAAACTGACAGTTCATTATTCTTTTGCTTTGTTAACGTTGACTTTTGCGATGAAAACGCGCAATGCATATTTTGAGGACTGCTTTATAGCTAATTTAACGGGGAGCTGATTTTTTAAGTGCATTCGTGTTGATACTCTGCAACGTTACGGTAATTCTCCGGCCGGAATGTAACCTTGTTAAAGCTTTTTAATGCAAATTGCATGTTCAGAAGCACGAATGCCATTATTTATCCGAATGAAAAAGTAATTTTATCTGTACAAGCGTCACATCACTAAAGCGCCTCTATTATGCTGTCCAGGTGAAATTAATTTTGCAAAGCTGGTCGGTTTGATTGTTTATGGAATTATCCGAATCTGTGCCGGCGAGCCGCATAGCAAACTAATCTGACGAGTAAAAATGCTTTATGGCGCATCCGTAATCTCGCAAAATATGTGCATGTAAAACAAATCATCCTAATTATTTTCAGCCGCACATTCATGCGCGTTTCAGATGGCAATCAGACTTGTTTGTCATGTGCAAATTTATCACATTATAGCATTCCTCTATCTACGCGCCATTTATTATGGCGATTTGCAATTAAGTCTAGGATTGTTTACCTGTCCGGAGAAGAGTTATGGGAATGAAGCCATTGTCCGTATTAATTGGAGCCGGCAAGAAAAATTGAAACGGATCAGATTACAATTTAATATAGCTCCGGTAAAAGGATTAACAATTTCATTTACGGTACGGCGGTGCTTATCTGCGTCGTTTTATTTTGCCGGCTGATGTTAGTGGGGCAGCTAAGCCAGAATTACAATTGTTCCTCCACAGCATCTGTCCTATTAGCTCATTTTTATCTAAAACCGGTTGTATTTATTGCATCCAGCCGCTTTTATCGCGTTATTTTCTAAAAGCAAGCTTTGTTATTGGTCGAACTTTAACGATGTGTTAGATTGGAAGCGATTATTCATATTCGCCTTATATTTTTAAATTCTATTTGTATTCTTAGAAAACAATAATAGTCCATACTAGTATCAATGCAAAATATAGAAATTGTATGTTCAAATGTGAAATGATGTCTAGAAGGTTTTTAAAAAGTTTATAAGAAAAAAGATAAAAATTAAAAAACAGTTGGTAATTTAAAAATAAATGTTTGAGAAGTACTAAGATGAAGCTCAGATTATGTGTATATTTGTATTTAAATCAAAATTGAAAGCTAACGTCTGCACATGTAGTTAAATCAAAGTAGTACCATGACCGTCTAAAAGTAGAGCAAAAGAACAAATTTGATATAAAATGACTTTTCGCGGTTGCTTTGTTTATTTCTGTTGGGTTTTCACGCTATTCACGACTCATTTCCAAGTTGAAACGACTTCAATCACATATTTAACGAGCTTATCTAATCAAGCGCGACTAAGTTGGCTAATTGAGGGATCCGTTGAATAAGGTGAGTTATGAAAGTGTAAATTTTTAGATGGAGTTTACTTCCAATTTCAGGCAGTGTCCCTTGCCCGTCGCGACGGCGAGCGATTTAATTTGCGTTGATGTTCATTCATTCATATAGGAGTCGGAAATTCACTAATTTCCTGGAATTAAGCAACTAACTAATGGCGCTTTTCATAGTAATTACGATAGTTTAGTGGCCCTGATTTTCAAGGTTGTTTTTTTATACATTGATGTAATTAGATCTTTATATTTACTACAGTTTCTTGTGGTATACTGCAACGAAGAAAATTAAAAAGAAATAACGAATTTCATTTTAAAAATGTGATCTGTGTTCTAAATTGGGTTTACAATTATAACTGAAAGTTAAATTCGGATTGCTAATTAATGGAGAATAAACGAGGTGTTAGGGGATTCATTAAATATGCCCTTTTATCTGATTGCTTGTTAAATTTTCATCGCCACTCCGTCGAGATGTTTGTTACCGTTCGGTTGATTGTGGGAATATTTTTATGAAAACAAATTACTGGAAGCTTTGCTTTTTCAAATCGTTTTCCAGATTTATTGTGACATAATCGGATGAAAACTACTTATCTTACCTTCGGCCGAATTTAGAATTAAAAATTATAAAACTGTAGGATAAGGTTCAACCACACTGGTGAAGATCGTTTAATCAGAACAGACAAAAACATGCATAGGTTCGTTGCGTTCATTTTAGAACAAGATATTTGAAAAAATATATCATAAATATCGAAATGCTTAAATTTTTATTAACATCAAATAATGGTTTTAATGGTTTATATTTGGTCTAATGACTCAAATTCTAAGCATTGCACTCTGAAATGCCAATGTTATAACAAATAATTGATACTATGCTGATCTGAGAAACACATTTTACCTAAAAATCATACAGAAAAATATCCAAATATTCTATTTATACTGTAAACCACCTAGTAATAATGAAGAACTCAATAAGGCATGTAAGCCGTGCATATCAACATCCAACAGTTTCAAGCTATAAGTATTGTAGTTGCAGAAGTCACTAGACATAACATTCGCAGCAATATACTGTCCAGCAAAGCACAAAATTAAAAAAGATGATTTTAATCATTTTTTCAGTATCCTTGAATCACGTTTCATCTCAGTTAAAGACTATAACGCAAAAATGATCAATAAGAATCAAGATTAAATTTACCCCGAGGTAGGGAGAATCTACTCGTAGCTATGAATAAAAATCAGTTGAACTGGAGAACCTACCTACTGGCCATCAGATCTTAACAAAATTCCAGATCTGCTTAATTTCTGCACCACAAAAGAAATAGGGAAGAGCAACATTAACGCTACATCATGTTTCGATCTGTCCTCTATTAATTCATCCGTAATTATTAAATACAGTAGCAGAGCGTTGAAAACATCAAAATCTGTGTCACTTCACAATAAAACCACTAACTGGAATAGATACAGGGAGCTAATTGATACTAATGTTTATCTAAACAAACCATTAAAACAGAAAAAGACTTGCATAATGCTGTAGAACACATCACTCATATCATGCAATCTTCTGCTCGGGTCGCAATCATTAACCACGAAAAATCGGAGGTCATAGTAGACTGTTCACCGCTAATTAAACAAAAAATAATCGAAAAAAGGAAACTCGGAAGAACTTGGCAAAATACAAGACACCAAAGAGACAAGAAAAACTTAACAAGGCAACCCGGGAATTGAAATCTTTCTGTAACATTTTAAAAAACCAGGCAATACAAGAATATCTGACTAAGCTGACCGCTACCGAAGATACAAATTACTCGTTATGGAAACCCACTAAAAAGTTAAAGCGGCTACGGTCAACAATTCCACTTATTAGACTGGCAAATGGAACTTGGGCGAGAAGTGCCAGTGACCAGCAGCACTTAGCTCAATTGTTTCAATCATTTTCTAAGACGTCCTCTTCAGAATAAGAAAAACAAATTCAGGAATTTGTCGGAAGAAATGTCACACCGACACAGATCATCAAACCGTTTAAAGTCAAAGAAATCGAGGAAGTTACTTTATAAAAAAACTAAAGGTAAATAAAGCCCTCGGGTACAATTTAATCACTGCCAAAACACTGAAGGAATTACCAGAAAAGGTGTAAAAATTATAACAAATATTTAATGCCATTCTGAGGCTAGATTGCTTCCCCCAACAATGGAAATTAGCTCACGTAATTCTAAAACCAGGAAAGAAGCCGAAGGAAACTACATCATATCATCATATAGACCTAGCAGTTTTCTTTCGCTCATAGCCAAGGTACTAGAGAAACTACCTAATTCTAAAAAGAGTGAAATAAATCCTCGGGGATAAAAACCTTATACCAGATTACCAGTTTGGTTTCAGAAGGACACGCTACCGTAGAACAAGTACACAGAATGACCACAAAAATTAATCATGACCTACAGCTTAAAAAAATCTGTTTTACGGTTTTTCTAGACGTCAGCCAAGCGTTCGATAAGGTGTGGCATACAGGATTGCTTTACAAAATCAAAAGGGAACTCCCTGATTATTATAAAATCTTAAAATCATGTCTTGAAGATCCTTTCAAGTTAAATATTAAGAACGACTGTCTCCGATATACCCAATACAATTAGGAGTTCCGAGGAGCAGTATCCTGGGACCCTTTTTATACCTGTTGTATACCACAGACCTGCCATCCATAAGTCAAAAAATGGTAGCCACTTACGCTGACGATATTACAGTGTTAGCGTCGCATGACGACCCAATACCGCTTTTCAAATACTTAAAGGACCTTACAGAAGATAGAAGATTGGCTGAAGATCTAGCGCATAAAAGTAAACGAAAGTAAATCAGTTTGTCACTTTTACGTTATGAAAAGAAATGTGTACCCCAGTCATATTAAACGACAAAGCAATTCCCCAACAGGATAGCGTTAAATACTTTTGAGTTGAATTTAGACTAACAAGTTACCTGGAAAACCCACATCTGGAAGAAACTGCTACAATTAAGATTAAAATTTCGGCAATTAATAATAATAGTTCCCCGAAATAAACTACGAAGGCCCTTTGGGGTCTTAACAAAATAGGACTGCTACAATCTAGAGCCTATGGAACACAAGGGTAGTAACGTAGCTAGCGCTACGTACCGACCGCCCCGGAGTTTGACCTCCAGGTACTCATTTATTGTAGCCTGAGTCGAGCTGGCCCGTAAAAATGCCAGCGATCGAATTGATGAGAGCGTGATTTGAACCTGCATCTCTAGGTTTCGTAGTCTAATGATCTATCCACTAGACCACTACGGCTTTCGATAATTATACTGGTTAATCGGTAGGAACTCTCAATCAACGATAGACAATAAACTATTACTCTACAAATGTATTATTAAGCCTATTTGGACGTACGGCATCCAGTTATGGGGGTCATCTAGTAATTAGAATCTGGAAATGCTATAAAGATTCCAAAATAAGATCTTAAGAGTAATCGTCAACGCTCCTTTGTATGTTCTAAACTACCTAATGCAATAAGATATTTCTGTGCCGACCATCAGAGAAGAAATAAAAATACACAGCATAAAACACCAAGACAGTCTTCAAGGTCACTCCAACAAGCTTGCAACAAATTTACTATAGAGGACAAACACTCAAAGACGAAAAAGATTTGATCAGTTAGACTTATCAGCTAGATTTAATTAGTTATGTGCTTGTGTGTTTTATATTTATATTATTTATAATTAATAATTATATTTACCTGTTATAAAATAATAGTTAAATTTAGTTATTTTAGGGAAGAGTGTTTTCATTGGAAAGCTCTCTTGCGTGTCACATCTCATTATCTATTCACTGAATGTTATTAATCTAAGAGATTGTAAATTTTCATGGAAATAAAAAAAATATTTGGTCAACTATTTTGTCAAACTTTTCAATATTCTTAGTTTTGATAAAGATATTTCATTTCTAAACTAAGTATACGCAGATTTTTCCGTTTTTTTAACTTGTTTTTACTTGTAAATTGTTATATTGAGTTTTAGCTGATCATTTATCAGGGTTGTTTAACACTAACCGTAATCAGTTGTTTATAATTAACCAGATAATTATATCATTATTGTAGTTCAATGTAACAAGTAGCATTATCACTTATTTTCGATCTGTTAATTTAAAATGTTTAGGCAGGAGTTGTTTGCTATGAATGCAGAATAATTGGCCCTCAAGCGGGGATTTTAGAGAAGCGATACTTCCACACTTCCAGCAATAACGCCTAACTGTACATTTCAAGCTAATTAATGTCTGCCAGAACTGACGAAGGTCGTTTACAGCTGTCTTTCGGCAACTCGAAATGATATTCGATCATTTAAAGGCGCTTGTCATCACCTTTGAGGAAGCACTCCCTAATCAAATCGCAAAAAAGGCTCGGAAAAAATTAAATGCCTCGAAAGCTCTTTCGGTTTATTGCAGAGAAAACAAGCCATCGGACCTCCCCGTGCGCATCCAACAACACTTTCAACTTGATTAATCAATTAAAATCAGATTAACATAATGAATTGCTGGCAAATGATGCCCGGCGCCGAGGCCAGGGGTTGCGCATTTTTCGGGCGGCAACATTGTATGCCTCCAAAAATAGTGGGCCCGGCATGGTTTGCTGAACACAGAAACCCTCGTCTTCCAAGTTTTTTTATGTGCGTAGTAGGTGGCCGCCGTGGGTGCGGCTTACGCACGAGCTCCCCGCATCGAGCAGTTTAACTTGCAACTTTTCGGAATAATTCGCTGCCTGGTGGAATTTCTAAAAGGCCGCAAATGTAAAATGCGGAATTTTCTGTCATGGCGGGGACCGTTGCACGATGAACGGCCGATCGTTGTTTGATTATGATTTATTAGAAGGGTGGCTTCTTCTCTAACATGGGGTGTGTGTTAACACAATACAGCACAACGAATCTTTCAAAAAAACTGTTTTAACGTCAGTGAGTATGTAGTGGAAATAATAAAAAATATGACTATAAGTTGTTTGTCCTAAAATATTCTTTGTAATTTCACACAATTTTTAATTTAAATGATTCAAAATAGTAATATTTAGTTGCCCAAGAAATAGTTTGCTTTTGAAGTTATGTGTCGCAGAACATTTTTTATTGCCTTAAAAATATTTAGTGCTTTGAAGTATAAAATATACTGTTATATTTATTTACTCAAATTATATTAGAAATAAAAATTAAAAATGGTCTCATATGTTATAACAATTGTAAACTTAACGTAAGACAAAGCATCATAAAGCGAATCTTCTACATGTGAGTTATCGTAAAATTAAAACAGTAGGTATGATGCTGTTCTTGCATACAACACAAGCATTACTCTCTGTTGTGATTATCGCACTATAATGTTTATGAATCTTTTATAACTCAGTTTTTCACTTAAATGTTATAATTATAAAACTTATAGTAACTGAAATTGACCTCAAAGTTTTGTCATGACATCTTTGAACTTTTATAAAATACTAAACAAGAGAGTGAGTAAAAATTACAGTAACAATAATAAAAAAGAATTTTTAAAAACCAATGTATGGAAAATATTTGTTACTTGTATTTATATGTTGTAATTGTTCAAACTAATACCATATTTGACCCGATTAAGATTTTTAGTGCCTTAGACTGATACATTTTTTACCCACCTTTTTCTCTTTTTGCGTGTTTGTGACGTTATCAAATAATTACAAACAAATTGATTGTTTAGACAGAACATTTATTTGGATTATTCAACATTCCTTACATATATACAGGGTTTATATACGTTCACATATCAATGAGGAAAAATAGAAACCAACGTCCATTTCAGCTAAAAACTTTTATTCAAAAAACATTTCTTTTCCTGCCTTTAGAATTAACAAATCTCTAGACTACGTTATTAAAAAAAAAGACTTTAGGAGCTCCCTCTAAATAAATAATATTGCAAGGCTTTTTGTTCTTTCTTGTTGTTGATCTCAAGAAGTTTTTTACTCTTAGGAGATAAAAAGGATCGTTCTCCAGTGCAGTTGGCAACTGTCATACTTAAAATTCTTAGAACCATTGTACTATTAGGAAAAGTAGAGTCTAGGTTTCATATCTTTAATAATGCTAGCGGTCTTTGTGTTTTTGATTTGATACACTCATCTCCTCTGTCAGCATCTTTATCAATTCTTCGAAATGCTGCTAAATCTACATATTTCTTAATTAATGTTTTACCTAAATCAGAAGCATACTTTTGCAATAATTGATTTGGTCTCTGCCGTTTTTCATCATTTCCCATTTCAGTGTTTTCCCATAGAAATTCGAAATTCTTATATATGTTTATATAAATTGTTTTTTTTTTCATACTAAATTGAGCTTTGAAGAACCAATTGTTGCATAATATATTTCTATCGCGAAAAGTGTCATTTAAAAAATTCGTAATTTTTATCTTTATTTTTACCAAAAGGAACTTTTGATTTCCTATTTTGTAAACGTCAGTTCCACACATCAATTTTGTTTTGTTTTTTAGCTCTAAAACTTATCTTCTTATCAAAGAATGTTTATAAAAGCTTTTAAAGTACTGTATAAACTAATGACTTGTTGTCTGTACTTTCAGCTTATAGCCTTTCACGTACTTAGGGAGGGTTTGCAATAACATTGATCCAGAAACACACCATTGATGTTATTTTAAGATTCTTAAGTTTTTTCAATATCACATTTGTTTTATATTATGTGTCTATTCTGATCACTATTATGGGTAATGTGTGTTAGAGCATCAAGAACCTTCTGGTACAAGTTGCGTAATACTTGGTTGGCCTCAGCATGGGTACAGCATTAGGTTGTTGTCAAAATTTTTAAAGCTAAGGCGTCTTCTGAAATATGAGGTATCCCATCTTTTGCTTAAAGCAATAAAAAAGTTATAGATTTGTGCTAAGAAAAAAATCTACAGAGTATTTGCTGTTCTCTGCAGCTGCAGAACCTAACGACATTTTTTATAGCACTCAGATATGCTGTAATCATTGTCGTAGCGTTGTTCTTTACAGTTATTTAAATCAAGCCTTACAAGACCTGCGGTTGATATTGCAGCATTCGCCGTCTCTTTACTTTTATAGACAGGAAAATATTCAACAGGAATTCCCATAGGTATCACATAGCACACCACAAAAGATAGTTGGTCTGTGGACTTGACTTCTGCAAATTCTCGGACAATATTTGCCTTAACGCAATTCGCTAACTGTGTATTGAATTCATTGGCAGTTGTGTTTGATAAGTATCAGGGAACACCTCTTCCTTTATTTCCAAATCTTGCAACATGTTCGGCCATAAAAGGGTCGGATTTTGAAATCAGTTCTACATGGCCAAGAAAGTTATCATTTCATCAAAGACGTTAAAAAAGTGCAACTATAACGACGCTTAAGAGAACATTTCGCCAATAAAAGCTTTTTCCTTGTACTGCGTACTATTCTGTTATTCTTGTTACAATCTATTATTTGTAAAACTAATAAATTTTGAAATATGCTCTTTACGTTTAGAGTTGTTGTTACAATCGTTTATGATATGGTTGTTTTTTCAATAATAAAATCCTTTAGCTGCTAGTAACATTGTACCCCTTAGGGTTTGCACGGCGCATAATATTTTTGTTGGTTGATTTTGAATAAATCAACCAATTTCGCGTTATGAGTTTTTCATGCATTATTTTTATAAAACAACTGATTGTACAAAATCTTCTTGAGTGGCATACTGTTTTTCACATTTTTAATATTACAGTCGTAGTCATCGTTTTATTGAATTCGGATGTAGGTTGCCAACTCACGAACTTTATCGTTTACGGAGTGATATAATTGGCTCTACCTCTTTGAGAGTGTATTCAGAGCTCTGTAAGCTAGAAGCTTCTTCCACTTGTACATTTGGTGGACTACAATTTGGGATTGAACTCACTGAAGTTGATGGGGATGATTATGACTGCTACACACTACGTCTAGTTATGGTATTTTCTTAATCACAGCATGTTGTTGTATAAGACACCCTTTGGAAGGTTTTTTGAATTGTATTGCACTTTTTTTAAAACAAATTTACGATCTCTGCCACTCTTTGTTCAGCCTTTATGATAAGTAAAATGTGAACGGAATAACTATTTAATTCAACACTATTTTTAGTCCCGTAAGCAGCTCAACACTATAATGCTATAGATAATTTTAATAGTGTATTTTGAAAGGTAACTAGAATGTCATGTGAGGATACCAGTCCTTCAAACTAATCACTGTATACTCTATTAGTACCGCCGTAGTTTTCGGAACTTGGCATGTCTTGGAGTTTGGATAAACGTTCTAAGAAAAATTTCTTACCTAGTTGTTTCACAATGCTATTATTGCTTGTGTGAAATTTAGTTACGTGTTTTTTCGTTGTTCTCGGGACGGATTCTTCAATTGTGCAAATTCCCAATTTGTAGTGAATTTGTTGTGTACGTATTACACTATTGAGCTTTTGTCATGATACGTAGGATCTTATTTTGAAATATCTGTAGCTTTTTGTAATTAGTTTTGGACGTCGTACTCCACACTTGGCAACCATACGTTACAACTGGTTTTAGAAGCCATTTGTATAGTAGTAAGGTACATTCATTTCTCAATGAGATTTTTCTATTAATTAGTGGGTATAGTAAATTTAGTCGATTATATCCTTGGTTACGTTTCATATTAATGTGATAACTGATGTACAAATATACTACTAGATATTTCACAGCTTTGGTTTTAGGGGTCCAGAGAATTAGTTTATCCTGTATGCAGATACTGTGCTGTTTCTGTATTTTTCTGTTTGAAAGTTGTACATTTAGCTGAGTTGAGAGTGATGCACCATTTATTAAGAATGTTAATTGCGATCTGTAGATTTTCACTAGCTCTATGAAGGTTTTCATTTTGGATAACAATTGCGATTTCATCAGCAAATAATGCAGTTTCTTGTAGTTTGGGAATAGCGTGCATGTATATATTGAAGAATGTAGGTCCAAGAACGCTACCTCGTGTTTATTCTTACTGCAAATGATCTGTTGTCTAGGAAGGAAAAGGCGATGGCTGTTAAATATTTTGAGATGGGTAAGTGAACTAATTTATGTTTTAGATCTTCCAGCCATACCTTATCGAATGTCTTGGTAATGTCTAAGAAGGCGACCACAGTATCTTTTTTTGCTTTTGAAGCCATATTCTATAATTTCCACAATCCTGTGGAGTCTTGCCTGAATCTAAACTGTATAGTTGGAATTATCTGATGTTCATCCATTACTGCATTCATACGCTTAAAAATAATTTGTTCCAATAGTTTGGATGTGGTAGGAAAAAGACTTATGGGGCGACATGAGTCACAATTAGATTTATTTGTTCCGGTTCAGAGAGCATGAAAATATGTGCGTGCTTCCAGGTTGTAGAGAAATAACCCATTCTGCGGCAGACGTTGAAAAGCGTGACCAAGTAAACTATTGCCTTCTTCGTTGTCGTGTCCTGGTGCTTTTTTAAAGGACAATGAGCGTATATAATGTTTATATTGGCATGTGATTTTCGATGTATGATATTGTTCAGGTTGAATTAGGTCTATTTTCATTAGAAATAGTAGGTATAAACATGATTTCGGGGTGTTCAGCGAACAAGTTACATTTGTCTCCTTCAGCATTAGTGGTTTTAAATTGTTGATATTACTTGCTTGGACTCTTTTATTTGATTAAATCTAGTATGTAGCTTGGACAAATGTTTGGATTATGAATTCTTCTTCTATCTTTAGCCTTTAGTTGCATTTTCCACAGGGCGGCATATTTGAAAGTTAGAATTGCTGTATCAATTTGTTTGGTGTCGTGTATTTGGGTATGATTTCTAATTTGTGAGTCTAGATTATTCTAAAAAAGTTCCCAGTTGACGTGTCCTTTTATCAGACGTCGGGATGAGGGTCTAAAAGATGATGTAATGGTTGGAAATGTTATGAGTACAGGAACATGATCTGAGTTTAGTTCTGTTATTACAATTTGTTGAATTAGAATATGTAGATTTTTGAATATCACTATGTCAAGGATGTCGGGTTGATGGTCATGTGTGTAGGTATAATAAGTGTATTCATCTGGTGCGTGTATTAATATTGGTGGAAATTTAATCGATTTGTTCGCGTTTTGCGATGTCGTTGCTAGGCATTCTCTGTCGTGGTGTCTTGCGCTGGATAACAGGTAATATGGATGGTTTCTGATCAGCGCTTCATTACCTCATTAATAAGAGGTATGAGTTGATCTATTTTTGCTTTTCATTAATACCCATGATGTATTAATTCTCTATGATAATACTTACTCAACTTCGAAGTTTTTTTTTGTATTAAGTTAAAAAGTGAACCATCGGAGATAACTTTTAAATTCAAATAAATTAGTTCAACTGCTCGATTAATATTAAATTGGCAAATAAATAAACACGCCTGACCCTAAGGTTGCGGCTCGGCCACGGCGATATTGGAGATAAAATTGACTCACACACGTCCATTATGCTTCGATGCACGGACCAAACTCAATTCACAACTAAACTTGATTCATAAGGGCAGCACTGCTGCACAATAATTTTAAGTTATAATACTATTATCACAACTGTCAACGGTTACTACAACAACTCTAATTTATTTGTACTACTGTTGTTTGCTGTATGACTTCTCTTATTCGACTGCCGCGATTTTCCATCTGCTCCGCCTTACATTCAAACCCATAGCCCTAAAACGAATAAGATGTTTCTGGAATTTGAACTCAAAGAGGTCGATAGAAATGGGTCAGACGGTTATCGACTATTCTGGAAAGTTTCTGAATAATTTCCTTGTGATATGTTATTTTTGTTAAAATATATAATTTTTTTAGATTTATTATATGCCGATGAACTGTGAGTATACTATTTCAAAATGTAATAGTTTTAAACCTATCCACAGTTTCTTTAATTGAACTCACTTTTTCGTTTACTCAACTTAAAATTTTGAGCGCTCCGAATCTTTGCGCTCTGGGCTGCAGGTTAATCCGACCCTGTTGCTATTTCTAAAAAATTTCAACGATACCTGAAGTAGTTAAAGCTGTTTTAAAGTAATTAAAAGTAGAACGATTTAATAAGATTTTTGGGAAATTTGTGGTACTATAATATAGAATTTTTATTTTATATGGGAATTCTATTTTTCTTCATTGATGTAGTTTTGAACTTTGACATCTGATTATTCCTTAATAGGGAAAAACTTTGACAGGTATAAAATTATACTATTTAAGTATCAGATACTTTAAGCCAATTTCACTAGTTTTAATGGTAAATGATTTTTCATATGTTTAAATAAGAAAATCTGCACACGCACAATAAGTCATTGAGGCTGCACTACCCGAACGAAAAAAAATATATTATTGATTGACGATGAATAGCAGCTCATCCTACATTTTATTAATTAATAGGATTACAATTAACGAATACAAATGCTTCTATTCTTGTAAACATTGTAGGTTAATATTAAAAGAATTTTATACCAAACTGCTAGTGGCCGCACATACACGTAGAAAGTTTAAGTAGGGTTAAAAGGGAAACAGGGAGTCGTTTAAGCTTTTTCCTCATTCTGCTTCTTGCAAAAACACCCTTTTTGCATACATTAGTGTTGATTACTACATTAGGTTTTTTTATCTAGTTGTGCAGGAATGTAATGATAAATTTTGGCTCAGTATGTTTATGTGTACTTGTTCATTAATCAACAAATGGAAAATTGAAAATACTTAAATATCATTTTCATAGGAAATGTTATATAAAAGACAGAAAAAATATATTTTTTGTTGTCCGATTAATGCTTAGCTATACCTTTTATATTATTTATCAACAAGACAGCAATTTATAATCAAGATAGTACATCAGCCAGTGGTTGAAGCGCGCACTGCGGTGCGAACAGACCCGGGTTCCATTTTCGAAGCTCTCTGATATCTGGCAGATGGCTTACTCAGTCACTAAAAGTAATTGAGTACCTGCATTCACTCGAACAAGGGGTAATAATGGCGGCCGTCTAGGGCGCGGTGTTTGCCACATCGCCCCGTACCAGAGATGGTACGCTACGACTGAGCTCAGTTCTCAGCTCGTAAACCGTGCTCCCACATGGGACATTAGAGCCTTACCGTTATTATTATTGTTTCTATCTTGATACTATGCAGTTGAATTATTGATAATGTAGTGTGAAATAGTTCACGGTTGAGTTAATTAACGTTTATCTATTTTATAATAAGAAGCGCAATGTAAAGGAGAAACGAAGTAGATTTGTGTTATTTGGGGCCCCAAACTAACTGAAAATTAATATTTATACATGATGTCGGTTATTTGTTGCATTTAACAATCAAGTAATATGTTCACCTAAGTAACTTTTTTAGCGGTTAATGCTCGGAATTTAAAATGAATCGGAAGATTTAATAAGAAAAAAATGTTAATTATTATTAGATTAAAGCGTTGTTTTAGAGAAAAATAAGTCACCAAGTAATAACAATGAAGACATACATGATCTATAAGTTGTATACTGTGAAAACACAAGTACAAGTTTAAAGAAGTGACCATAACTTTTCAGTGGATTAAAAGAAACATTAATATATGGTTATTAGCACACTGTATAAAATATGTATAAATCTAAAATATAAATTTAAAACAGGAAGAGTAAGCGATTAAAATAGAACTGAAAATAAGTACGTAGCGGCTTTGAAAAAGATGTGCTTTCACAGTGTTAGACTAAATTTATTTATCAAACCCAATTGAGCGTGACAAAAAGCCGAATGTCTTATCAATATTATTTTTATATAAATTGTGGCCCATATTCCAGTATTAACGCTCAGAAACGCAGATAGACAAACTTTTCTGATTTATGACTAGGATAGTTGGAGTTTGTGTAGTTGAAAAATAGTACATATTAAAACAAATATTTCTGTAAATTTCACTTATACTTACTTATAGTGTGCATGTTTTTGTTATAAATTTAAACAAAGGATCTCGTTCCCCAAATTTTCCACTTCACAAACCATTTAGTTACCACGCAAAACCGCTGATTGCAGTATAAAGCAAAATGTCTGCCAATCCATCTACAGTGCTGTAATTATCAACGACAGGATTAAATTGTTTCGAAATAATTTCGCTGCCGATTTTTACCCGGCTCTATTTCTGCTCGAATGAACTGACCAGCTGTCTTCCTCCGGCTCTCTGCATGCTGGGGTTGGTATCAATTGCCCATTTGCTCAGCTGCAATCATTAAGCGAATTCTTTTGGCAGTTATTGCGCCCAGCTCCACCTCGAAGCCTAATTAATCGTTATAGAAGTTCCTTCTTCCAAATGCGCAATTCCCGCTCCCTGACGACTATCTTCCTTTCTATTCCTGCAAGGCACTGCAGTAGATGCAAACTAAGCTTATTCGGCGCACTTAATTACCTCCGCAAAAAATTGCAAGTTTCGCGGCTATTTCAAGCCTTAATATGCATGGAAACCCGAAAGGGGCGAACAGAAGCTCAATATGCGAACGTATCGGTAAGCTGTCATTAGGCAATTGAATCGCACCCTATTTAATCTGCAGATCCTTCGGGTTGTTATCACCAAGAATGCTCGAACAGGTTTTCAAAGAGGCCGCTTCACTAATTGTGGTGGCTTTTGCGTGGGAAACCGCTTTTGATTTACCGGAAACTTGCGAGTATTAAATGTTTTAAACACAGTTTGACGAAAGCTGTTTTTAAACCCAGAAGCGATTTTATATTATTTTTTAGGTTAATTTATTGCGACAAAGTCGTCTATTGTAATAATAACATGTTCGCTACATTTGCATGTCTCGCAATTTACAGCACCTAAATTAAGCTAAAATGTAAAATGTAATGTAAACAGCTGTTTATAAAGTTTTGCTGTTCTGGAACGCGTTGTAACATTTCCGACTTACGTAGCTGTGTGGAGTTAAATAGAAAGTTCCAAATATGCCAAAAGCATAATCTGAGGCTTTTACTAATAGTTAGGTGTGGTTTGTTGTTAATTTTGAAACATAATTGAAGTGAAATATAAGGAAAACATAATTCGTTTGTTGTTATTTAATTTTCTCTTTATTACATTTAAACATGCATGGATTTTTTTTAAAGTAAAATTTATGTTTGTATTTTATTAATAATTGTTTGTGTGTGATATATTTCTAATATTTGTGTTTGTTTCAGGTGAGTTTCGCTTTTAATTTATACAACGAATTTGGTAAGTCGCGTAAAAATTAATTAGTCTTTGAAAGTATGTATATTATAAATGTTATATTTTACTATTGGTTTTGTTAATTGACATCTACATATTAAAAGATAATAAGAAAATGCGGGGCCTTTTTTATAACTGCATCTGTATGCAAACTAGAATTTTATTTTCTTTTATTTTACCAACACAATTACTACCAAAGCAAATCAAAATTTAGAAAAGTAAGAATTTTACAGCCTATTCGCGGTGTGATTTATGGCCCATTTTGCCTGAGCAGTTAGATGTAAAAAAACAATAAATATAAAGCAATTTATAATGGAGCCATCTAGGGTTTTAGTACGTTTACAGCCTCGAATTCAGCTTCCCTCTTAACGCTAGACGACAGCAACATTTCCGTTCCAAATGCAAACTTTCAACAGCTATCGACGTTTTCACTTCTTATAAATAAAACTAAGAGCCTAACAAAACAAGGGAAATTCAACACAATACAATTCAATAAAATCGCAGTTATATGGAAAATATTTGTTTACAGGTGCGCCAGAAGTAAAAAGTTTATTTATTTTTATTTTATATTAATATTACACATAATTTAGCAATAAACATAATCTCCTAGGTTGTTCAAAGTAAGGTGTCAGAAATTGGTGTGCCTGCAGGAAATTAAATTTATTATGTTGATGCATGTAAAAATAAGACTTTTGCTACATATCCATCTATTTATATTTATTACAAAACCGCATTACTTTTTAATCGCAATAATTTTAATGAAATTATAAAGAAGTGCCGTATTATATATTTAAATAGTGCAGCTTTATGAAGGTGAATTAAAAAATGTCAATCTTTATTTTCGGACATTTCAACATTGAAACAATTTTTTGAGAATTGAGCTAACCATGCAACACATTTATACTTAGCACTTAGCTTTATTTACTTATAATTTTGACATGTTTTTGAGTGTAAATAATTTTTTATAATGTGCGTAGAGACGAGAATGAGCGTATGTGTATGTATGGGCGTGTCTGTTTTAAAAAATACCATAATTCTTATGATTTGAATTAAATGTTGTGCACATATGTAATAGGACAATATCTCGACATAAATGGACGACATCGGTCGAAAGAACAAGGAAGGGTGATTTTCAATTTTTTTTATTTTTATTGTAATTCCATCATTCATTAAGAATTAAATTAAATTGTTTGCTTTTTAGTGGTTTTGCTACCAGGGACATTAACTAAAAATTTTGTTTTAAAATTCTCATTTGTTTTTATTAGAGTTAGCTGATTTTTGTTTGCTTGAAATAAAGCGTTTATTAATATAATTTTTAAATACTTAAATGCTTAATTGAATGTTTCAATTGATTTCAGTTATATTAAAACTGAGAAGTCTAAGTGGGCTCTAAGGGGCAGTGAGAAAATTAGAACGCAGCGGTAATCGAAATGCACATGAATAGATTAGAAGTTCAAGAAAGCGACTCGAGGTAGAAAGTGCAACAACTTGCAGAAGTGAATCATTATAACTCCAATATTTAATAATAATAGAAATTTTTAATAAGTAAGATTTATATATTCATTTTTTCTATTTTATTATTATATTAATTTAACTAACATTGGAAACTTCTCAAGCAAATTGTTTGTTTACATTCTTTCTGTTTTCTTTTAATGGGTCTGTTTTTAGTGCAGTACTTTTTAAATCAAATTTGTGATTTACATAAATTATAATTTGTTATTAAGGCCCTGCTGTTCCATTTATGATTTTTTAAAATAATTAATTTTGTACATTTTAATTTAACCTAAAATAAGAGAATCCAGGGTAGGCAATAATGCGAAGTAAATAATAAAATAATTAAAATTATCTGGCCCAGGTTTGCGACGCCTTTTGCTTATGTACTAGGTTTCTTATTATTGTGATTTCGGCCTACAAACTAACATTCATCGCACCGTTGTGTTTCAATAATACTAGTATAATTAATTTTTAAATATCTAAATTAATTTTATGGGTTGAGTTTTGCAGTTTATTGGGTTTTTAATTGCATTAGAGTTTGGCTTCATAGTTTTTAAATAAGTATAAATATTTAATTTGAAGAAGCTTGCTTATTTGTTTCTTAAAATGTAAAAATAAGAAATGACAGACAAATTATAATCTTTTTTTGGGGTAGATGTTTTACTACTACAATGAAACCACGCTTGCATGAAACGCCCAACAATACTTCCGTAGGTAAACAGACGAAAATTACCAGCTGTAATGTGTCCTAGCAAATGATTAGTGTCCACAACAAAATAATACAAGTATACATCAACCTTTATAACTTCAGCATTTTCAGAATTCCAAATAACAATGAGTTGAGAGCAAAAATCGAGAGCGTAAAGGGAACAACGATAACCCACATCTCACCTAACTAAAATTGCAAGTCGGTGGCTAAATGCCACCACACGCCACAAGCGTATATGTATGCTATCAAAATATTCAACAACGATGAAGTGAAGTACTGCCAAAGACTTGGAGAATTTACATTGAAGTAGTATAGCCTTATCAGAAAGGAAAGCGGAATTTCATAACTATCAAACGAAAGAGCAGTTTTGCAGTAATTTTCAGAAATATACACCCGGTCCCTTATTTAGTAGAGTTAAAACAGAAGCTCCCAAACATATGATCATGATGTTATTAATATAGTAAATGTTAGACAAAGAAAAACTATAAACCACTTCCTCTATACAATAGTTAAATTCTAAATATTCCTTAGAAAGTGTCAAATGGGTCAGATTCATGTCACAATGTCAGCGCAAAGATAGAAAATAAGAAGTGACATGCATTACATAACCATCTATCCTGTCAATTATAAATGTCGTCTAATCTATAGGGAACTAGAGAAAAAAATGATTCCATCTCTAATAAATAAGTAACTATAATCAATACAGCATTTTCCAATGTAACACTTTCACCCTGTTCATCCCCGTATGGTAAATGACATCAACCAACGAAATTTACAATAGCCTTTCAATATCCTATAAACAAATCAAACGACATAAGTAAACTAAAACAGAGGCTTTTAACTCTCGTGGGGGTAAATGAGCAATGCTAAACTTATTAACTACACTTACTGCTACAACTAATAATGGTCCAATATCTTTGTTTGAAACTCTAACGGTCTGATACAACAGCTTCTCTATGTAACCAAAAGTATGTTATATCTGAATTACACTACACCGACAGGAACTATTTAAAAATACCGAACTATTCTATCTATTCCACATAATATCCAAATGGCACATTCTGGAACTGCTATTGTAGTAAATACAATAAAACACCACGAGTTCTCTAAATCTAATCTTCTTGCTACTTCAGTAGTCATTGAAGATTGGAAATACTCGTTAACTATCTCATTAGCTTACCGGCACTCTCTCCCTCCTCCTCCAACAATAAACACATTTTGATCACTATTTTCACACCTTGGGAAATAAGTTTATTTCTAGTGGAGACTATAATATTAAACATGTATGTACATTTGTGATCAAGGTCGACCACAACTAAAGGCAAATAATTGTTGAAAACAATAAAGTAGTAGTAGTAGGTAACATTGTATATCTATTGGCGAACTAATCTACTGTCCAACAGACATGTATACCTTATTATACCTCTTTGACTAATAAAATAATAGTAGGACAAAAAGCCATTTATCTAAAGCGTTTATACCACTTTCAGAAACGGAAGTTAGGAAAATTTTTCAGCGCCATTACAAACGACTTCGTCAGTTCACCAATTTAAAATAGGGGAAATTAAGAGTGTAATACTAAAAGACTTGAACCTTTACAAAGCACCGGTCTTCAAATTACTTACTGGAGAAATTTTAAGGAAGATGGTTATAAATACATTACTTAATTTTAAAATCTTATTTTAAGGCTAAGGTATTTTCCTTGGTAGTGGAAAGTCATCGCCACCATACTCATACCCAAATATGAAAAACTTCTGGAGATTGAGTCATCCCACAAGCCTTCCGGTTTGTTGTCAATATTGTCGAAAGTATTTGAAAAGAAATTAAAAATTATAGTGCCAGTGTAACCCAATGGTTGAGAGGATGCATACGGGTTCAATCCAGGACTTCAGATGCCTGACAAAAATAATTGAATAAAAGGTTACTTATGCGGCCGTCTAAAGCTTGTTACATCGCCCTGTATTACAAATAGTACGCGACAGCCGGGTAGTGAGAACGAATATATTGTGGAGTTTTAACCCCTTTCTTAACCTCTTAGTTTGGTCGCATCTTTGAGTATATTTATACGTTAAATGGTTTGTCTAGAAGAATCAGTGTTACGGTTTTCCCATTCTTCTGATTTGGAACTGTGAGAATTTTTTGTGGGGCCATGTGAAATAATTATGTTACTTCTCTGGTTACAGTGCGAAATAATTACGTGTCGAAGTAAAAATACCACTCAAATCATATGAAATATGGGGGGTGAGTTTGTCATAGGGTAGGAATTAAAAAAAGAGTCAATGAAAGTAGTCAATTTGTTTATTGTTTATTAGCATATTAACAGTTAGAACTAATCGTAACGGTTTGCGTTCTATGACTTAACAGTAGTAGCATGAAGGGAATCCATTCAGCGATGTCATCCCGTTACTTGGAGTTAGCCTTCTTTTAGATCAATCGGCCATTTTTTCATTAAATTTCTGGTGGGAAGGTCATTCTGTAAGTTTAGACTATTTGGATGAGCCTGTAGTCGCTTGTTGGTATACAGGGTCAGATTACTAACACACCAAGGAGCATTTGCGAGCGTTCTTAGAGTTGTAGGCTAGGTGTTGGTATGATGTTAACATTAAATTTGCACCAGTAGCCTCAAAGTTTATTGCCATAGGTCCAGTTTGGCTTAATTATCACGTTATAAAGTAGGATCTTGTTTTCTAAAGATAAGCACGATTTCTTCCTAGCGACCAATACATTTTTTCCCTTTATTTTCTTTAATATATGGTGTTTTCATGTTAATTTCTTGTTTAAATGAAGACCTAGGTAGCATGCTTCATTCGCTTGAGGAATTGCTATATGATTTAGGTATACTGCAGGGCACTCCGTACGATTTAATGTAAAGTTAACTTTAGTGGTTTTCGTCTGATTGACTTGCATGCGCTACTTGTTTAGCCAGGTTTGTAGGAAGGACAAATGAATTTGCGGGTTTGTGGTGACTATGATAGGATCAATATGATTTGACTGCTATTTTACAAAAGGCCACAATTTTTAATAAATATAACGATTTATTTTTATTTTCTGTTAAAGTGATCATCGAAAGGAACAAATATAAATTTCTTGCATATCGTATACGAAAAAAAAGAAAGTGTGATCGCATTACAGTCTTTTCTTTTATAATATTACAGTAATTTTAACTTGTGTATTGCAGATATTGCAGTAAGTTCACCTTTTTAACGTGATATTTAGTTCTTTTCTCTTTTTTTAATGTGCTTCTTCCACCGCAGTCTAGCATCTATCTTCGTACCTAAATATTTTACAATGTTGATATATAGAACTACATACATGTTCGTCGATCGCCAACGGTTTTACAATTTGTAAAGTTACAAAATTGTTTTCATTGAGTTTTATGTCCCAGTCTTTTGTGTGTGCATAAACTCTTATCTATTGTCCTTCATAAATTTTTATTGGCTTCGAGTTCTTTAACTGGTTTTGAAAAGATCTGTACAGTAAGTACAATATGCCACTCGGCACAGTACCTTCCGTACCTGTTTTTAGGTAGCCATTAATCCGTGTTCAGTTCTAATCTATAGTGCCACGCCTTATCAAATGCTTGGCTAAATATCAAGTAATATAGCAAATATTGTGATTCACTTCATTAGTTTACTAACTTGAATTGAACAGAAATGGTTCTTGATATTTTTATGATTTATAATGGGCGATTAAGCTCCTAATTAATATAGCTGTACTGTCAGAGTGTTCTTTATAATGGCACGTATAATATGATATTTTTAGATGTAATCTTGCTGTAAAGTGCATTTATGATATAAGGAGTCTATCAATATTATATAATTTTAGAAATAATTCAACTTCATTTATTTTTGACAGAATGCCATTTACATTCCATAAACTAAAACGTAGGGATTTAGCCATTAACGAATGTATTCATTTACAATAGTAGACATCATATTTATCACCACGTTTTGTTTTGATTTTGCACTGTGTTCTCCTGTACTACTTTCTTAAATGTGGGTAGTGGGTATGACGGGTGTTGAGATATCCTACTGTGTATTGAATGTTCTTGTAACTGACTTTGGTTTGTAGACCGACCTTGAATTTGCATATCGGATCTAAGTTTACTATAATTTATTAATTATTATTATTTAATTAATTGTAATTCTTTGTGCAAAGTGCAGCCCCTGTAGTTAGCGGGGTGGTCATCACCACATAAGGCACACTTAGCAGGTGATTTCTTTGTATTTTTCCAAGTTTTCGTATCGTGAAGTCCGCCAGCTTTTACGTGTGGACGATTACAGTAAGCTTAATGTGATTATGTGGTTGACACCTTATACACTGGACAATAGTTGTGTTTCTATGTGATCCCTTAATTTTTATAACTTGATTATTTAAATACTGAAGATTGCAAATGCCTTTGTTGTTTGAAGCAGGCTCCAAGTCTACGAATAAAAGTGGCAAAAGTGTTTTTTTAATTATGTGTTTAATATTTGTTATAGATCTAACAATAAATCCTTCGTCTTTTAATAACTGTTAGATTTGTGGTAGGCACGGTGTGGTGTAGATTACGAATGACAACTCTATATGCTTTATTTTCTTTCATTTGATATGTGTGGTATATTACCTTAGAGTCTTTCAAGTATGTTATCAATTTTCGATATGTATCGGAGGTATTAGCAGTTATCTTAACCACGTTGTTAGCCATTGTTTTTGTTTTAAACTGTCCCGTGTAAAAACTGTTGTTAGGACATTAATCATTTTATTGGAATCTGCCACTCCACAAACAAATATCGGTGGCGGTTTGGGCACTATATTTTGTTTTGTGTTTGACGTACTAGCAGTAGTATTTTCGTTAAGATTAGAGAGGACATTGTATCTGTTATTTTGCATGACATTGTTTGCCTTGTCTAGTGTTAATTGGTTCGTTGTTCTTCTTTTTTTGTTTTTTACACAGTGTCATTAATAAATTTGTGTTGTAGAGGATTTAATGTCACTATCATTAACAGACATAGTCATAGCTGGTGAATTGTTTATTTGTGACGTTGTTAGTTGCTGATGGGGGTATTTGAGGTTTCATATGGAACGTATTAAGTAGATATGACCGATTATTAAATGAATAAGCAGTGTTAACTAAAGGGGACCGAGGAATTTCCTGGCTGTTTATCGGTGTGAATCAAATTTGCGGCTATGATACGGGTTGCTGTGATAATTGCTTTGACCAATAATAGTTATTGGTATTTTGGTCTATGCAAATTGACTTACTTAAGTTTATAAATATTAAATAAGATGTAAATTCAAAAAAGATAAAGTACTGCTGACCCCACACAAAAATCGCGTTCTACATACTACGCTATGCTCAATACATGTCCTTGCTGTAGTAGTCAATTTGTAATTTGAATGTGTGATAGTTTTTACTTGGATATCGATTTCTAAATACTTTCAATTATTATATCGCGGTTTATAGTAATTTGAATGTGGGTTTGATTTTGTTTTCAAATTTTTGTTACGCTGCGTTTTCTCTTCCTTTTCAAGTGCCATGTAATATTATATCTGTAATACTGGGAAATGTATCTTTTTAAACCCCAATAATTCTTTTGTGGTAACTGTATACATCTAAAGTTAACATGGAAGAAGCACTTAGTCCCGTTTTAGACAACAATGAATCAGAAATATTACTAGCAGAAGCTTTTAATATGTGGCATGTGTTGCTTCATATATATTGCAAAAAATGTTAAAAATTATCAACAAACTGGTGGTACAATTGGATTAGCAAATGTTGACAGCAGCAGCTAATTAGTTTTAAATCAAGAACAGTTGAAGAAACCTAAATGCGTCCCTAATTATATTTTAGTTTAAGCTCTTGTTAATTGTGCAGTTTGACAGTCAACCTTAATACAATGCTAAGATTCTGAATTATTGGCGAAAATAAATGTGTAAGAGAAGAATTAGTAAGAAAAGTTTTGATGTACACTAAAGTGAGACTGCTGTTTTACAAAATGCCACAATTTTTAATAAATATAACGATTTATTTTTATTTTCTGTTAAAGTGATTATCGAAAGGAACAAATATAAATTTCTTGCATATCGTATACGAAAAAAAAGAAAGTGTGATCGCATTACAGTCTTTTCTTTTATAATATTACAGTAATTTTAACTTGTGTATTGATATTGCAGATATTGCAGTAAATTCACCTTTTTAACGTGATATTTAGTTCTTTTCTCTTTTTTTTAATGTACTTCTTCCACCGCAGTCTAGCATCTATCTTCGTACCTAAATATTTTACAATGTTGATATATAGAACTACATACATGTTCGTCGATCGCCAACGGTTTTACAATTTGTAAAGTTACAAAATTGTTTTCATTGAGTTTTATGTCCCAGTCTTTTGTGTGTGCATAAACTCTTATCTATTGTCCTTCATAAACTTTTATTGGCTTCGAGTTCTTTAACTGGTTTTGAAAATATCTGTACAGTAAGTACAATATGCCACTCGGCACAGTACCTTCCGTACCTGTCTTTAGGTAGCCATTAATACGTCTTCAGTTCTAATCTATAGTGCCACGCCTTATCAAATGCTTGGGCTATAATCAAGAATACATCTAGCAAATTTTTTCTTCAAACGTTTATTCCACGACAATGATTCAATGAACCTGGTATAAAGTTGCATGTTTATTCCTAAATCCGAATTCATAGTCCCTAATATATATTTTATAACTATAATAACTTTTCATACAGTTCAGAGATGAGTGATAGCTGAGAAATGGACCTGAACAACTTTACATAATTCACTGGTTTTCGAGATTTAGGGATCGTGATAGCCTTCGCTGTTCTGACATAATAAATCGTCCTAAGCCAGAACGAAGCGTTAATTAAATTGGTTAATTTGAGAATTGCTTCAGGACTTCTCCATTTTTATGGTTTATAGGTTTTGTTTAATCTTCGTCGCTACCTCTTTCGGGGAAATGGGTTCTAATTTTCATTATCTAAACATGTATTGAACACGATAGTCTTAGCCTTATTTAGCCTTTATTTGGTTCGGAAGTTTGTTCGAGATGGCCTGTAAAAAGATTTGCCTTTTCTTGGTTGCCTCTGCTCCACATTGCTCCAGGTTTTTACAGTGGTGGGTTATACAAGGTCGGTCTTTCAATTTTCTTTGTTGGTCGCCATAAGAAATAACTGTACTCTTTGAATAGAAAAGTTCGCTGAGGTACTTGAAAGTCTCGTTTTTTACCTTCTTGGTTTCGCTGGGACAGCTGGTTTAGCTTAACTTTATTTTTTTGGCGCTCTCATTTGATGCAAATATTTTATTCCCCTTCGTTTTTCAAAAACGAGTTCTCTAATCTTTGCCGGGTGGTTCACTTTCTCGTGCTTGGTTGTACGTTATCCAAATCTAATTCTTCAGAAGTTGTAAGCCTGATGTTCAACTGTCTCAGTCAGTCGTGCTGTTTGTTAGAAATGGCAGCTCTTTTTTAATGATTTGTCCCCATTTATAATCCTTCTTCAACCTTAACATGGTTATGAGAATTTTGTCTAGTGACGAAGGAATCGTGCAAATCTGGGATATTGTTATTATCCGAAGGTCAGTAAACCGGTGCTCCGATGGAATAGAAGTCGTAGTACTGGCTGCTGAATATAATTTTCTACCTTTGGGGTAATTAGTTTTGATCCCCAATAGGTATGTTTTGCATTCGGGTCTTCTACAATTGTCTTAGGAGATAGAAATAATTTTCTGTGTTGAGCACATATCTGGAAGGGTAATAGAGGACTACAACTTTAATATTATAATTATGACAACTGATTTTTACTAAAGAATCTTGCACGCTCTTTTTTATAATTACATGACAATTGCATTTTCTCTTCTTGCTTATCAAGTTGATTTTTGGTTTTCACAATATTTTCTTTGACATTCAGAAGTCGCCTAATGTTAGTACTTGGGTCATTGTTACCATTAACCTTTGTTGCTTATGAGTATAACATCCATATTTGTTTAGACACATTTTCAAGGGCTTTAGAATAAGTATTTTTTCATAATTTTTGCAGCCCCTATAATTGGCAGGGTATTCTTTCTCACAATTAGTGCAAACAGGCTTATTATTTTTTGGGTTTGGTTAATTTCTAAATTGGTGTGTTTCGCTACATTTAACGCACACAGTGTCTTTTGGCAATAGTTTTTGGTGTGCCCAAATTCCTGGCATTTCTTACTCTTGGCCGTCTCAACCATAACTCTTTCTTACTATTATAGATCGAATCAGGTGAGGCGTTTTTTATATTGCTGTGGTGCTGTACCATTGCATATTTCCAATAAGAAAAAGGTTAACAATTTTATATACGAAATTGATGCCTTTGGAAGTTTGATGGTATTAATGAAAATTATTTGAAAAAAATCACCTATTTCTGCAGGTACACAAAAACATCTTCAAACGTAAGAAAACCAAATACATGGACAAGAGACAATTCACAATACATCACAATATAATACAAAAATCTTGGTAGAATCTTATAACCCATTCGCTCAAGACAAATTAAGGAAAAAATGAATTTAATATCTTTAATATCTTCATAATCTCATAATTTTAGAAAGGTTGCGTTGCACATATGTATTTATGTATATGTTATATATACATATATACATATATGTTGTCAGATCTTTGAATTCTTCTTTATATTTTGAAATACAGTGTTGTACATTTTTATTGTAACTGGGAAAAATACCTGCAGCATTATAATTCACTGCATACTTGAAGAAAATTGAAATAACCTTCAAACCTATGTGTAACTTTTCCTAGTGTTTTCAAAATATTTTTGCTTTTCTTGGAAGTCGACATGTTCAAGAAAATGTGAAGGTATATTGCTTTTAATGTTGCACATGAAATTTTGAAAATACCAGAAAAAAGTAAGTTTTATTGCAATTTACTTTGGCTTCCCTACATTTTATTTCCCTTTTGAATATTGAAGCTTTTTATTTTCTCTGTTTTGTTTTTCATTCGTAGTATATTATTTAACTGTGGATGTACGTTAATATAGTAATATATATTATTTAATCTTTGGAATGTAAAATATATCAAAAACAATCTGCCTTTCTCTTTAATAGGATGTCCTTCGAATAAGTTGAAATAGATTAAACTGAAGTTGGTAAACAATGGTGCGCTGTAACATTTAACACTCGGCGGTGGCTACCCTTTGTTGCGAGAACATCTTTGTGGCGCAATTGCCGCTTGCGTGCACTCCAGTATCGGAAATATAAATAACTGAACAGACTGCAGAACTGCAACTTTTAATCATCCATAATTTCATCCGCAGGTCATTGGCATTTACCCGACTTTGTTCAGCTCTCGACGGTGCATGTATTTCAAGTTTGAACGTCTCGCTCGCGTAGTAGTTCGTTCAAATATTCTAGCAATTTCGTTGTTGCGGCGGCGCCAGCAGCGCGCGCTGCCTGGCCGTTCTGCCGGTATCACGTTATCGGGCTGGATTTAAAACAAATTTCCACTGGTTCGACGGAATCCGCGCCAAGCTGGAAATCCCGGTAATGCACGTTCAGGTATGGAATTCGGAGGAATGGGATTGCCCGAGAACTGAAAGCAGAAAGTCCAATTTGACAGTTTTTGCTATTCCGTATCTTATTTGCTTTTGTTCACCCAATTCACTTTAATCTTTAGGGTGAATACCCTACACTTTCATTAGAGTTCAAAATTTCTAGAATTCTAAAATATGGAAGAGTAAAAAAACTTCAAATACCCATTATTTCGCTTTCGCTTAATCTGTGAAAAATATATATCCTCAATATCTGTCGCGTTTCTCTCAAACACACATCACTCGCCCATCACATTACGAAAGTGTACGCCGTACTAGCTAAATTTAATTTCTTTATTCTTTCCCGTTTCTACTCAATGTTTTTAACAACTCCGGTCTGCAGAATGCGGTTGTTTCTTCTAATGCTTGCAGACGTTTTAATTAAATTTTAATTAACAGCCATTTTCAGCGTGTGCGAAGTACCAGCAGATGCAGCGCACAAATCTAATGCAAATTTGCCAGCTCCTGTGTGTTGCGAATTTTGCCTCCGACTTTCTAATGCCTGCATAACGGTGCAAGTGCGCCAACTCAAATTCTAATCGCAAATTATAGCAAATTGCTGGCTGGCTGACTTCTTAATCGGCTTGCTTGATTTGCTGCTTTGAAGCTAGCGCGGAAGGCTTCTGTCGTAATTAGCCGCGTTTTTGCCTGATAATAGTCGAGGCGAAGACTTTCAGGTAGTTAGAACGGTGTTGTTTGGAGTGTCCTGCTGTTAATTAAAGGTTTCTTCCTGGAGAGGAAGGAGGAGTGTGTGAACGAACTGGCTTACTTATGTGTTTTTTGCTTGTTTAATATACCTGTAATTCAGTTTCTATTTTTGTCTTGACGTTTTCTTAGACAATTTTGGTGTTCAAATCGTTGTTATTCACACTAAAATTCTTTTACGACAGTGGTATATGTGAAAGCAGTTGCATTACAAATACTCCACCTGTGTTCTGTCGAAACATAGATCATTACGTTCTGCACTAATAGCCTTTTGGGAAATGCTGTAGTTGGTTCTCCATTGTACACCCATGATTGGGTGCATGTTATGTTGTAGTACAAGACCCATTTCTCATCTTTAGTCACAATGGATCTAGCCAATCCAATAATCAGTGTTTTATGAACAGAAAATTGCAAATGGTTACTCGATGCGGACAATTCGTGAGACATCATTTGCCTTGCCAAGGATATAAAAATGATTTAGCGATGGTTACATGGGGACATCCTATTTATTGTGCTACTTATTTGGTATTCGATTAAACGTATTTTTTCTTAATTGCAGAAAAACTTTAACATCGATGAAACTGAGGTTTACATGTGATTCATTGTTAAATTTCTTGAGCCACTGACACTTGCGAATATGTCCTTAGTAGTTAAATACTATCGAGTAATATAACGTATTAACTCTACACTAGCATTAAAATAACAGAATAGCTACTGAACAATTGCTTATGGGCAGTTCCAAAAAAAATTCCCCAAAAGCTTCTACAAAAGAAAACTCGAAATGTTTAAATTCAGTCTTTATAGCCCGCTAAAAGGCATTGTATTTGCTTTTCTTGGTTGTTTTAGCTGAACGTGTAAGATTAGCTTTTACATTCGAACCCAATTTCGTTAGTTTTTTTTAATTTGAAACAGATTTTTGTTCAATATTTTTTAATTTGTGAAAGGATTTTGAATTTTAGGAATCATTAAAAAATGAATTTATTATTAATATTACAATAGAATAGGCCTTCTTGATAAAGATTAGTTATTAGTATCGAATTCTAGAATAAAATCAATTAATTAACTTATGAATAACGTTAAAACTATATTTTTCTTCCATTTATCGAATATATTGGTGACCTTACTTAATCACGTTTTTAGTTGCCGTTCTTATCATCCATCATGTAAAAGTCTAGAGGCATTTTCTTCATTTGTGTTCCGTCTATATTGTTTTTTATTTAAAATTTTGGTGATAATCTATTTATATTCAACTACGTAGTTATATATGTTTTACGTCTCAAGCCTTTTTTTTTTATTCTTCAAATGAGGGTGGGGATGCGGATTGAAGGTATGAGTATTAAATAACATCCAATAGTTACAGTGCATCCCCTGGCACAAGAATATTTTTAGTTATAATACGTATTCGCATATTATCCTTAATTATACTAAATGTTTGGCAGTTATAATTACATTAGTAATGTTTTTTTACCTTTATAAAAATACTTGGCAAACTGTGTAGTGTAGTTTGAAATGATGTCCTAAAACGAACAAGGCTGGCTAATGGAAGTTTTAATTTCATTGAATTGAATGAATCACGATGTCAAGTTACTAGTGTTAATGTGTCCATATCCACTTTAAGATAACGATTGCTTGCTTGTGGATCATAAGATGCAAACCACGAAAGGAGCCACTAGCCTCTGACGTGAAAAGCAAGGACGCTTTCGTTTGCGGTGAGTTAGAGGACCTAGGAACTGAAGTACAAAGCACAGGCAGAAGGTGCTATTTAATAACAAATCAAATTTTAACATCATTAGCCATGCCTGAAATGCACATGTTAGAAGTTTTTCTAAATTAGGATATTTACTCCCTATAATTAAATATCCAACTGCTATTACACTATGGGGATGCATATCGATCGATTACATATTCTGTCTAAGATAATGCATGCGACAAGGTGCCTTAAAGTATTGTAGAATGACACATTGCGAGAAGAAATTGTGTGGATATAAAGATTTTATTTTCCAGGAAGGCAACGCTCCTTATCATTGGATAAAACTAAATCAATCCTGGATAACCATAATAAAATTAACGGCTCGCTGGTGCAATCATCGAATTCTCATCTCATAGAAATAACTAAAATCACATGAAAAAGAAACCCTCAATAATTAATCGACTTTAAGCTTCGTATCGTTGTATTTCTAAAAGCATTTTTACTGTTGTATGGTTTAGGCGGTCGGGCCTGTCTCATGTGGATCTTCGGTCCCGCTGCCATTTGGCGCACCATCTAGACGTTACAGCCCTTTCGATGTGATTGATTACTTAAGAATGGAAATGGTTTAGATTTTCCACGTGGCCCGGCCGCGAGCCCAACTCATGGGCTGGGCCTTCGGTTCCGACGACAGTTAGCCGTACGTGGGCAACCGACCACCTGCCTTAGGAATAGTTTTAATGGCATCCTGAGGTACTGAGGCAGCGTTGTTGGGAACAGGGGACATTTTTAGCTCGGAAGCGACAGTGTTTGCCTCGAATGTCCGTGTAGACATAGTTGGTAAGAAATAAAATATTACAAACTTTCTTAAAATCAGTCTTTTTATTTGACTCCATCCTTACAATAAAAACTAATAGATGTCAGGCTCAAAAAATGCAAATTGGTTATCCAAGAACCATTATGACCAATCAAATATCAATATTAGTTAAATACAAATTTTAATATAATAAAACAATTTAAATTATCATTACTGAAATTTTAGTATAAAACCATACGAAAATTTATCTTATACAGTGAAGCTAAGTGTCCTAGTAGGTGCAATGAAACAAAACATTATATAACCAATTTTATAAATGCGTTATGGATGCGTTTTTGTATGCGTGTTTATGCGTGCCTCTGGATGGGAGTACAGTAAAATTTCAGGAATGTTATTATCTTTTTGTTCTATGTTGTTTAAAACTGTCGTCTTCTAATATGTGATAATTTCCTTAATACGATTACTTATTCTGAACTTTGTCAATTTACTCTACAAGTAGACTACATCGAAATATTAAACGTTTATTCAAATATTGAATAATTGAAATTTGACTATGATTCTCTTTTTAATTGTAAGCCTTTGATAAGGATCCATTTTTTCTATTTACTTTAAGCATTTAAGCATGTATTTGAACTGACATGTTTTCTAGGACGTAAAGTATAAACTTTTTTTCAGTATTTCTAAATTGGAGATGATTTTTTCGGTGGTTTTTTATTTGAGATAAATAAAGCTACTTAGACTTTCTTTTTTCTCCCATTGCTCAATAAGCACTTATTGAATAGCATTAATCAACCATATATGCTATTACGAATTTTTAAAAATTTAGTAAAACAAAGACTCATCTAACTGGAAAGGGAAAATATGATCATGATTGGCTTTTTAGCCGTACCAGTTTAATAAATGATAGTTATCTGCATTGGAATAATACGTGCAGATCTATTTTTAGCTACTTATTTTAAAAAAAATTTGTACCTGAAGCACTGGGGTAAAGAGTGCTGATAGTATTGGAAGTGGGGGGGCAAATTAGTACCTGCCTAATTAAAGAAAATTCCACGCACCATCTTTGTGAATCGTTATCCACCTTTATCCATTATCATGCATGGCATTATCTACAATGGCATCATTTTATTGTTACTTATTCCTGAGAGGTATTAAATATTTTTTTCTAGTTGGGTTGGAGATGTAACTGTTAATATTAAATTTTATTATCATCGCAATTGCTCTGTGTCAAATAAAAAAATGGGGTTAGTGAAGTGCCACTACTAATTTTCTGCTGTATACACATTTTCGTTAATAAGTTTAATCAAATATTCATTCTCGTTTCAGAGTCGATTTGAAGCAATGATTATAAAATACTGATTTTCCAATTTCTATATTTTTGACAAGAAATTCTCTTTTCTATTTTCTCGGGTATTCTTATTTCATTTTAAATTCACATTTATTTACTTTTTGACGTTTTTTGTTTTGTTTTTTTAAGCATTATATTGCACCTGATCCAATTCGATCTATCAGCAATTTTATCTTAACAAAAATGAACTAAAATGCTAAAAAGCTACAATATCATCCGCTGGCGTCTCTCAGGTCTAACTATTTGTGCTAACTTATAATTCTTCACTATTTTTTCTATTTCACGCTGGTCAATCGATGTTGACATGTGTATGAAGTCTCTATTTTGAGGTCTCTGTGTAAATCTGTATTCCGAAAATACCAGAAAGTATTCACAATATTTGGGGGTACTTTATTTTGAAATTGTTGGGTGTTATCGTCGTAAACCCATTCTGGTTTTAAGACTTGCTTGTAGATAAGTAATTTTTTGTGTATTGGTAATTGGAATTTTCTGTCAATTAAGCAGTACAGATTTTTAGTATTTTGCATCCAGCTCTTTTCTTTTCCTCTTAACGGGCTCTTTCCAACTAACCTTTGCATTTAAGTTTATTCCTAGATACTTGGTCGTATTTTTATATTGTACCTAGGTTCCGCTTATCGTGATAATTATAGTATAGAGCATTGTGATCGGTGAATGTAGTGGTTTTGATATTAATCATTTCTAGCACATCGTAGGTAAACTATAGAAACAACATGGCCAAGGAAGCTCCCATGTGGGACTTCCGTTATAGTTTGTTTTAATTCTTCTTGTTTCACTCTGTAAAAACTATCTGTTATGTATGATATAACAGTTGTAACTACTGCTTTGCTAGCATTTGTTCCGGTTTTATTGAGTCCTTTATATCAAACTTTATCAAACGCTTGTGCAGTGTCAGGGGACAATGCAGAACAGATTTCTTCCTCTTCATATATTTTCTCTACTATGTATGTAATCCTGTGATCCTTGATCTTTTGTGGCGTGTTGAGTAGTTCTATAATCAAACTGATCGTCTTTTACTTATTTTTTAAGTGGTGTAAAAAATGTTTTATTTCGCCACTGCTTTTAAGTTTTTAGTTACATAAATTTCTCAAATTAGCATCGTATGTTTAATATTTTTAACATTATCATTATTTAGAATGTCCTGTGAATCTGGATAGCTGCATTTAATTTGTTTAAAATTAAAATGTTGCATTTAAATAAATACGTGTAACGAAAACTTGTTTATGAATAAATCCACTTAAGTTTTTCTCTGCTTGACGATCTAAATGGATTCATATTGGAAAATGCCGCATTTAATGGCGAAGTCATTAATTAATGACTTACTACTACCATATTCACGGCGGCCACTCCGTAAACCAGCCATAAACATACATTAGGTCTCTTTGAAATGAATATACATAAAAATGTATCAACATGCTCAGTTGGCATGTCCACTTCATATTCGTGCACTTATTCAGATTTTTAATTAGTACGCCGCTGGCACCCGACCATCACTTGATATGGCTTGGTGCCTGTTATATTTCTGTTACTGGGCGCTGCACGGTCAATTTTTTTCTTTTCAGTCATTACTACAAGGCGTTGAATGGTAGTTGGGTTAAGCAGACTGGTAAATTAAACACGATTCTGATGCTGCGTAGGTGGAGCAGCAAACAAATATATTTAAAAGTATTTTTTTATAAATAATGTTAAAAGTATATTTCCAATTGTTAAGCTTTAAAGTTAATTAATAAGACTATCATGACTATGTATTATTAGATTATCATGCAATGAACATAACTTATTTTGGTCGTTTTCAAATATCTACGAGGAAAGTTTTCAGCCAAAGTGATTTAAATTGCCATTCATCTTCGGTTCATATAATTATGATAGTTGCATGTTTATTGCAAATATATATTTTTTGATTTATTACGTAGATAAATATATAGCGATAGCTAGTTTTAGCAGAAGATTAATAGGTTGTTGCGAAAAATAACAAACGCACGCATTCTGTTTTGTGTTTTAGACGGCGAATTGAGTGTAGTTTAGTTTGTAACACTCAAATCAGAATAATTATGGCATACTGACATGTTTTATTCAATTTCGTTTTATATTGTTTATTATCTGTTATGCAAAAAATATCCTCGCTATATGGAGTAACGAAATGCACGAATTCTATTGTGAAATTGAAATAGGAATGCTTTGTGCCCCGGGCGGGCGGCATGCTCTGTCAGTAATGTACCATGTTTTTCAGCAGGTTAAACAAGTAGGTCATTTCGTGTAATCAGGATTTATAACAAAATATCCTGAAAATTGAGCCACGGCCTTTTCCGCCCCAGAAAATTAATTTAGGTCTTAATTTTTCCTAAATTTATCCACCGAGAGTCATCCGCAGCTTGAAACGTTAATTATAATAATTAAGACCCGGGATCAGGTTTGGATTAATTTCCGCATTGTAAGTGAAAGCCTTGAAAAGAGTCACCCTATCAGAATTCTATTCGAGTGCATGTAAATTCGTATCTGAGCGGAGCTGCACTGCAAAGGAAATGCTGATGCAACCAAATTATTCCCCCAAAACACTGATAGATGCTCTGAGGAAATTGGATGTCTGAATTATTTTCCCTTTTTTCTTTCCATTTGTATTTATCATATGGAACGTATTTTATGCATGCACCTCCGCGCGATCCGCCGAGGAAAGTTCTCGCATCAATTTCGTGTAGAACATTTCAGTGGCTCAGCCTGAGTGACAGCGTAATATGTAGGGCTTTTGCATATAATTGATAACGGGGGCGCATTTCGGCTAGGTTCGCGCGTAAGGACGTGTGGGCCGCGCTTGTGGGTTGCCGCGTTGGTGACTGCTTTCTGCATGGCTACTGCATTTCCACAATGTGCGGTCTATTTTTGCCGATTTGATTGTTCCTCAAGGTTGAACTGCTTCCATCAGCTCCCCAACGCGGCTTTTGCAGACTTAGCATACTTGTTTGTGGTGACACTCTGATTGTAATTTACACACACTGCCAATTGCCTTAATCACGATGTGCAGTCGGAGATTAATTGTACAAGAAACTGTTAATCGCACGCAAGGTACAACTCGTATTTAATATTCATAGTCACGTCATGACTAGGTATAGTTGGCTGCTGTTCTGTCCATACTAAAAAGCATGAGGTCATTTGTTGAAATAGCCAACCGTAATACTAACGAGCGTTAATGCTAGTAAAGTTTAATTGTTTAAAATATAATTTGCTTGGTGTGGACGGAATATTTTGCTTTTCCTGTTTAGTGGTACATTTTTGAATTGGTAAAAATATATTTCCATGATTTTAAATTATATATGTAAAATGCTAAATACATAATGTTATAGCTTACATGTTTATTTTAAATAAATTTAATTTATGTTAATTCCACATACTCGCATTAAATAAAAACCTTCTAACCGACAGTGTTGTACATTTTGATTTTTTTATTTTTTCACTATTTGCGTATAATTCCTTTTTGTTTTATAGTCCTCAATGAAAAGAATTTACTTCTAGGACGTCACGTTTGGAAAACAAATTAACTCAAAATGAATAAAAATTGTATGCATAATAATTAATTTATTATAACTAAAATGTTCCATTTGTATTTAATTGAGAAACTTTCTGATATCAGTGCCTTAGCAGTAATCGACAAGAATTTTATTATTCCACTTTCTTGCTAACGTTTCGCAATAACAGCAATGCCATGTTCATCTAACATCACCTAGAGAAAGGAAGAAAATCCAAGAGCAAATCTAAAAATACTAACCCAATTCTTGATAACTCAATAACCGACAATCTCTTTATAACTTTCAGATTTTTTTATTTCCTAAAAAGTGTTGTGTTACTGCTTTAAGTATGTTCTGAACAGTCATCTCGCATTAGAAGATCAATTTGGATTCTTACGAAGATACCCTCCTTAAGTTTTGCATCGCTTAAGAATGGAAATCTTTCTTTAAGACACTGCAATTTATGTTCTTTGTTCAATGCCTTGACGAAATTTTTATTGAGCCCTATTTTATATGCGACAGCGGCAAAAAAGTTCTCATGTTCAAGGAAACTGAGTGAATTATGTTTTTTGTCTAGGAATATTCTGTTTTCTTGTTGGCCATTCTTTAACAACATAATGTGAAATTTCCGCCCAGATATCCCACTCACAAATAAAATCGCAATGTTCTGTGTATTCAAGTTACAAACTAACTTGAATTACCACGACTTTTAAATCGGCGCTGATATACAATAGTTGAGGCAAATTAGTAAAAAAGCTCGAAATTTTTAGCGGGTACACGTATCGACACGTTCCAAGACCCATTCGATTCGTAAAAGCCTCAGAAAAAAATGTTACCACATATCTTTTTATTATAATGCGAAAGTACATTTGTGCACGCGAAATTCTTTATTTGATGCACTTTTTGCAGACCCAAAAGAATATTTTATTTCTCGCGTGATATTGGCCAAAATAAGCTCATTCTCTTTACTCAGAGGTCTTTGGGGGGTCGCTTATCACGAATATAATGCTTAGGAAGTGCCCCGATGCACTTGGGGGGCATAATTCTGGTGATGGGGATGATTTTAGAGAATTGCCTCAAATTTATTTGTTTTCCAAGTTTAAACTGTCTGAATATGGGTTTTTGGGGTCTCTGATAACGAATATGATGTTTAAAAAGTGCCCCAATGCACTTGGAGGGAAGCATAATTCTGGGGATAGGGGCGAATTTGGAAAAAACCTCAAATTTGTTTGTTTTTTGAGTTTAAACTGTCTATATAAGGGTTCTTGGATTTGCTGATCGCAAATATGATGCTTAGAAAGTACCCCCATGCAGTTGGGGTTATAATTCTGGAGATGAGGTTGATTTTCGGAAACCATTTTTTTCTGGCGCTCTTAGGAATCGAATGCGTCTTGGAACGTCTCGATACGTGCACCCGCTAAAAATTTCGAGCTCTTAGCGTTTTTCTTACTAATTTGACTCGACTACAAGGTGAGTCAAATATGACTGAACAAGTTATAACCCGAGTAGGAGAGAGGATGGAAATTATGGATCTACTTTCTCAAGGTTGCACAATTGCTGCGCAGTGCGACACATAAAACAATCCCGGTCATATTTGAACCACCTTGTACTATTATATCATGCTTTTTCTAATTAACTTTTTCAAAAGGCGTGTCGTATTTTCATAGGATTCCTTGATGTGAACAGCATATCTAACAGAAACTGAATGGCAAATATTTCCTATGTGTATAAGAACAGCTTTTAAGCTCAGTTTCGGTAGAATTCTTCTGCATAGTGTTTCATAACCTAATCCAAACATCAAGTCAACATTATTGCAAAAATGGTCTTTTTCAGTTGAAAAATATTGTGATAACTCGTATTGGCGATTACGGCATACGTGCATCTCATTTAATTTCAATTTCAAGTTATTAGATAAGGTTTATCTTCTTGAGACGATCAAAATTTCTCACCACTGTTGTGTAGTACTGCAGTGGCTCCTTCAATTTTCGTATAATTTTGGGATTTTATTATACCACCCGTATATGAACGAGGGGGTTTTTAAATGAAGTACCGGTCGAATAGCATACCGCAAACTCAGATACACAATTTATTTTTCGTTTTTGCCTAAGGAGCCAAAAATTTTGCTGCAACAAAACTAATAATTCATGGTCTGTTTGTTCTCACCATATAATAGGAACTCCAAACGGCACAGCAGTGTTTTTTTCCATTCAACCAACTTTTTAGAGTAACAGCACAATGTGCACAGTAATTTTTGGGAGTCCAAGTTTTGTCTTGTTTTTTTATTTTAATACCAAAGTTATATTAGTATTACGCTTTTTCTGTTATCGTAATATCTGACTTATGCTGCTGAATTATTAATTCTCCATAAATATAACAAAGTATTCACACCTATGGAAAATTATGAAACGTTAAGTACTGGAAAATTATGACGGGATCGATAATTTGAACAATAGTACAAAATAATAGTTTAAAGTTGTATATAAAAAATAAAATTGACTCGCGCAATGCACAACTACTGCATGCAAAATGTGTTTTATTATTTTGATTACTAACCATCGTTCCCAAAGTTAACCCAAGTTTTAGTTAATTTATAAAAAAAACACAATTATAGTGTATATTGTATTACATGGATATTTTTGTTAATTTTTATTTATTAAGTAAAATAATATTTACGTTGTATAAGCCAAAATGGGTGATGATTGCTAAGTGCAGTAATAGGTAAAAGAAATGGTAAGGCCAACAACCATCGATGTGACTTATGCAACTTCAAATTGGTTTTTAGCTTGTAATTGTCAAGAAAATTGTTAACTCTTTTGACCACATTTTATTGATTTCATTACGCTTCGCAAATTTCTCCTGGATTACTTTATAGACCGTTGGGACATGTAGATTTGTATGAAGTATATAATTCAATATATATCACGGAGCATTTGCAATCTGACGGGGTGTTTTTGATTAAATTCTTTAAATTATTTCTGTATTTGTTTTAGACGCATAGCTCCATAGTTTTTGTCGAAATAGGTCTGATGATTGTCTTATAAATTAGAATTTTTTTTTATTATTGATAGTCTAGATTTTCTTTTTGTTAGACAATTTATTGTATGTCTATTAGTTTCACCTTTTTTCAATGTCAATCTATTATCTACTGTACTTTTTCGCCGTTTGCACTAGTATCTGCACATTATTTATTACAACAGCTTACGGAGGGTGAATGTGATTTGTAAAAATTTGCTCTAATTTATTAAACTAGTGTTTGAGATTTAATAAGTGATTCTAAATATAAGCCGATGCTATTTTGGGGTTTCATGACTGAGTGGTTGTTGTGTTTTGTGCCATTGGTAGGTCTGACTTATGAAAGTAGAGCAACAACCTGAGCACTCTGAATTAATTGGAAAGTAATTTGATGTTTCTTCATGTACTTTAGAATGTTTTTTCGCTAAGGTATGACTTTAGCAAGTGAAACTAAGTCCCAGGAGGAATGTTTGTTTAATTCTGAACGTTAATCCGTGATGCCACCCACATTGTCAAAATCTTGATTAATATCGAGAAAGGCAACAGGACAGTACCATTAATTTTCTAATATTTTGTATGTGATTCAATACACTTGCTGCTTTGTGGAGCGAAACTCAAATTGGTGATCTAGAATCCAATGCTGAAAATGGAAGTCTTTGTATTCTAAGGAATAGTAATTTTTCTAACAGAAATTACTGAAAGTAAGCTTATGGGATGACAAGGTGCAAAATCTGGTGTTTCCTTTTCTTGATTACGAATCATTGTGATTTATGCAACTTTGAGATATTTTGTTTGGTATTCAAGCCTCAGTATCGCATTATATACATATATACATCATATAATTTCCACTTGGGGCCTCAATCTGCATCCCTAGGAGAGCTATGAGGCTTTGAAGCCGACTCCTTTTTGTGTGCCTATTCTATTATTTACAGGGCTGGAAGTGAATGTTTGGCGGAATCTGAATTTGGTCGAAAAGTTTGTTGATTTGGAAGTGTTGCACAACCAATGATATCGCGAAATGAAAGGTTTTCATAAGACAGTCAAGCGTTGGTTATCGTTTCTTATATTCAGGCATTGATGATGTTTTTTTATTTAAATTTTCTGACAAATGATCCCGCTAGAGAAATGACTTTTACCTGAGAAAACTTATCTTTGTGGGCCAGAGAATGCTCATATATTCGGTTAGATATTTGCCGGTTCGTTTGACCTATGTGGGTTCTTTTTCTTCTATGAGTCATTAGGGCGGTGATCTTTGTCTGCAAATAACATCAGCTATTTTGTTATTGGTCACGAAGACCGTATGTATATTTTGCCAAATTAACATACGGCTCATTTTATCGCTAATATTTCTGATGTAAAATAAAAACACTTTGTTCGTTGGAGGGTCTTAGAAGTTCTTTGTTTATAACAGACGTGCCAACGGTTATTATAGTAGGAGAGTGGTCAGATGATATTTCAAAAATTCTGTTTGCAACAAAGAAATATAACAAGTACATTGTTTGGATTGGTAGACCTGAATTGAATGAGTACCTTTTGTCCTTTATTGTTTTAAAAGATTCTCTTATTTTAATTGTTACTATACGTGAATTCCACATAGTACGCTTAAGCATTGCCGTGTATCAAGGTGCAGTGTCATAAGATTATTGGATATGTTTTATAATGAGGTGTAATTTTTTTTTTATGTGAAGAGCGCATATGTTCGATTATGTGATAAGAATGGTTTTATTTCTTCTTTATGTTGTACTAAATCATTAGCGTTCCACAAAGCCACTCTTAGGAACTTACCCATTAATGAACCAGTTTACGTACTAACGTTGTGAACATGTCCAACACTGTAAATCTTTAAAGTATCCTACCAATTTTCTATTTATTTGATTATTTTAAAATAGTTGATTTGCGTAGTTATTGGCATTATTAACGTAATGTATAAAGTCTGATTACTTATGCACTTTGTTTTGTATTAATCTAATAATGAAATTAAAAATAAAGTTGGTTTTGAGTTATCATCGAACTTGACCCCCAGATCGACGATAACGCATATCTCTGATGTTTATTTAGCGCGGAAGAACGGCCTCGCGTCCTTACTCTCCGAAAATCAAACGCAGACTACTTTAATAATTTTTTTGTGAAAATGTTTAATCTTTTTTAACTTCCATCAACTTGCTCTTTGGTTTGATAAATAAATAGAGGCAGAAACATTTCGTAAGTTTACATTTTCATTTAAATAATAAATAGAAATAGTATTTTGCCATTTTTTTTACAAATCTTTATTATAAGCATTTTTTCTTTTGCATATCTTTATTAAAAATTTGATAGTATTTAAATATTTCCTACAATGCAGAAATCTCAAATAACATTAATTAGATTTTTAGCATTAACTTTCCCATGTAATGGTATCTATACCAAGGTATATAATAAATTAATCTTTCCTTTAGACTTAACGCTAATTAACGTGATCTGAAAATTAATTATTTAACAGATTAACTAATTTGTACCTAATTTTAATCAACAACCTAGAAAATATGAGGGTGTATTAAAATCAATTGCAATTTTATACTTATATAGGTATAATAACTAAATTTATGGTGACCTTTTTTTAACGAAAAATATTTTTAACAAACAAATTTACAAGCCAGTAATAGGTAAAGGTTTCATTTTGCAAAAAATTTATTAACTAAAAATGTTATAAACTTTAAATTGAAAACTATTAAATTGCAGTTTCTTCTTACGTAAAACTGCTAAAGGATATTCTTTATGGGCAAGAGATGTCATAAAAATAAATTGCAGGAAACATTACTGTTCTATAGAAATTTGCTTCAATAATTTAAGCCAACTACTTGGAGTCAGCTACGCTTTAGAGCTGTTGCAGAATAAGCATTAACCTACAAGATCATTTTGTATCTCATGTTACTAGAAAAAATTAAATTACATTTTTAATTAAAAAATTCGTAATTTTGTATTCGTTTGAAATTGTCTAGCAATTCGGTTTAGCAAGCTAGTTGAGATTCATTTCTTAATGAACTATTTATTTGTTTAACTAGTTGCAAGCTTGCTGATGTGTAATTCGAAAGGACTTTATCTATAAACATTTTTAATTATCTGCAGAATTGCATTAGATTTTTCAGTAGTCTGATTGTATTCGATCGCAGTCTAAAGAGAAAATACGGGAACATGCTGGACCACTCAGCAAAAATTTTGTGAATAAGTGAAACTCCTAACAAGATAAGAGATGGCAATATTTTTATTATATTCTGTTGTATGTAACATTAGGAGTAGCTTATCTTTTATTTTATTCACTAACGATAAGTTTTACTTTTTTAATAATATTTAGCAAAAACTACGGAATTTTGTTTTGTATGTTTTTTATTTGTGTATGTATAATTAGATTAAAGAATATGGACATTAAGTAATGTAAACAGACTAAAAAAATTCCCAACATTTTACCTACAACTACCCCGTTTAATGGGCACCATGTACACTTTAACCGGCTACCGCAAAATATAGATTTTTTTAAGTAAACACGTATACAACAAAATTGTATTTAACTCGCCGCTGTAAATACGTCTACTAAATTACAGTATATCACGAAAGGCGTTGTGTTGTTCCTCGAGATACGACTTAATTGGTGTTTGTATAGTTCGCGAGCTTAGCGAGTTGAATTTATTTTTAAATAATTTCGCCTTTGGTGCATGTTAGTATAATTTCTTCAAGAAATAAAGTTGGAAAGTTCCCATATATTTGATATAAACCAGGGTATTATGTTAATTGTGACGGCTAATAGCGCCGGTTAATTTGAAATCGTTTTATCGGAAAACGGTCCAATTTGCGTAATTTCAATTTCATCCCCGGCTGGCGGTAAACAGCGCAAAAATTTAAATTGCAGCCGGACCCAAATGGCTTTTTAATTGTAGTAAAAATTGTAGCGGCTTTGCCGGCGCACCGCGAGTTCGATTTTGTTAGGTTCAACGCTGCTCTGTGAATGGTGTGCATTGTATTTGATAACGGCGGCGTCTAGATAATATCAAAGTCTGTGGTCTAGTTGTATGATTAAAGAATCACGAAAGTGATTTCTAAAGTAATTTCACGTGCAGACCGAAATAAAGTACTTGATAACAGCACTTACTCATTATTTTTAAGTGGTGGCGCCTAATTTACTTTAGTATAAATAAGCCTCCGCCATTTGAAAAAACATGGCCCTACCAGTAAGTTATGGTTGAAATTGTCAGGTGCAAAACGTCATATCTTAAGGTTGGACATCTGGCAACACCGTAACCTTAAAATATTAACGATTTTGTATCAGCATCAATTAATTTTTTTTTTGCTAAAATGTCGAGTTTTGAGCCGAATAAGCGTCATTTGCGGGAACTTTTAATTTACTTCTTTAATTTGAAGAAATCTGCTGCTGAGGCGCATCGATTGCTTGTAGAAACATATGGTGCGGCTGCTTTAAGTGAAAGAAGTTGTCGTGAGTGATTTCATAAGTTTAAGAAGGGTGAGTGTGACGTCAAAGGCAAAGAACGTAGCGAAAGGGCGAAAGTGTACGAAGACGCGAAATTGGAAGCATTATTCAAGGAAGATTCCTGCCAAACGCAAGAAAACGTGCACTTATATTAGGAGAGACAAAGATTTAGCCAAACGCAAGAATAATTTGCACTTACATTAGGAGTGACTCAAAAAGCAATTTCACATCGTTTAAAATCGTCGGGAATGATTCAAAAGCAAGGAAATTGGGTTCTATATGAACTGAAGCCGAGAAACTTTGAACGCCGATTTTGCACATGTGAAATGCTGCTGGCCAAGCATAACCGAAAGGGTTTTTGGCATCGTATAATCACTGGTGATGAAAAATGGATCCACTACGATAACCCAAAGAAGACCACGTGGCCATGCTTTAACACCGACAGTCAAGCCGAATATTCATGGAAAAAAACTCATGTTGTGTATTTGGTGGGATCAGCTTGGTGTCGTGTATTATGAGTTTCACAAACCGAACGAAACCATTACTGGGGCTCTATACAGAACACAATTGATGATATATAGCCGAGCACTCGAGGAAAAACGCGCCCACTACTACTCCAGACACGACAAAATTATTCTCCTGCATGTAATGCTTGTCCGCATATTCCGGTGCCGGTCAAAACCTACTTGGAAACACTCAACTGGGAATTCCTACCCCCACCCGCCGTATTCACCAGACATTGTCCCTTCCGATTATCACTTGTTCTGATCGATGTCACATGGCCTGTCTGAGCAGCACTTCACATCATATGAAGATACGAAAAATTGTGTCGACCCGTGGATAGCCTCAAAAGATGAAGCGTTTTTCTGACGCGGTATCCGTATGCTATCCGAAAGATGGGAAAAAGTAGTGGTTAACGATTACAATATTTTGAATAAAACATAAGGTCCTGTTCTTTAACAATAAATGCCCAATTTTTGATAATTTTGTACTTATTTGTACTATTGTATTTTGTGCTTATTTGTACTCCCTTTATGTATATCAAGTATATTTTATGAATAACCTCATTTTAGTTGTTATTCGTACCAAATTTTAGGATACAAATAATATTTTGTAACAGAAAAATGAAAACACAAATACGGTACAATAATTTACTTAAAATAATACTTTATAAAGTGATGTCGCTAACCTTAACACTTCTGTGATATCTAAAACCAAGTTGCAATGCGTGCCTTCGCAATATATTGGTCTTTTTATTGCCATATATTGAACCGAGATGACTTCTTTCGCCTGAGTATCAATGAGTATCGATAGATTTGGTCCTTTTCTGAAACTGCGGATTCAGAATAAATTGCACAAAATTTGGGATGTTATAATACAATGACGTCGGACTCATATCGGAAGCACCCATGTCTTTGATCAGTCTTCTCAATCATATCGCGTGCTTCGATACCCGACTTCTGTAGTCTACAAAGAGACCGATCGCTAGTGCGTTGAGGTTCAGCCTAGGATACCGTCTGCAAAGAAAAATACAACACTGTTAATTGACCTGCCTCCTCTGTAACATATTAATAGGTCAGTTCGAATGTTGGTGTATTTTATTGGTAGTGAAGCTACAGGTCTTTAGCCCCTTTTAAATATTACAATGCTTTCTACGAATTGACTGAGAATTCCGACACTAAGTGATATGTCCGCTCGCGATGCTCTGGCTAAGAAGAGAAGTGTTGCCACGACTTGTCTCTGTTGTATATATCGTTATAGTTCTGTTGGTGTCGACACTGGGACGCGGACATCCAATGTATAACTTTTAAACAAATTTCTATTACATAGTATGCCCATAAATACTATTGTACATTGATAAGAACCAAAAAATGAAACGATTAACTGTTCTACCATAATATTATCAGAATTTATTAAATGATTATTGATAAATATAATTACAACGGACTTATATAAAATTGCTACCCTTAGACTGTACACAAGCAATCACTACATTCATTAAAAAAGTATCGACTGCATCCATCAGGGTTCGCTTCAAAGAATGAACATTAAGGTGTCTTTTTCCTATGCCCGTAATATAATAAATTAAAATCCGGGCTACCAGAATGCCAATCTTTTACCATTAGAAAATGAGACACATTGTTTCACGACCAAGTTTTAGTTGATCATGCTTTGTGGGTAGGTGCGGAGTCTTGTTGAAAGATCCATTGCTCATTACATCTATCAAGACATTTTATTGACACAGCGCCCGAAGCTTTGACTTCCTTTTCGCTAAAAATGAATGTCAATTAGTCTATCATAAGATACTCCTCGCCAAACTACTATAACTGCTGGATGATGGCCTCTTTGAACACTTGGCACTAGCTTTGACTTGTTCACAGATTCCTCCACAATAAAATTTTTTGTATCCGTGAACAAAAAAACCTCTTTGATTTTTCTCTCATGTCTTTTTTTAAAGCATATGTCAGTAATTGTCTCCTATGTGTTTTGAAAGTAGCTATTTGCATCTCTCGAGACATAATCTCCTACTTACGAAGAGAATTTCGTTCAATTCGAGTACTTACAACTTTGACTGTCAGAACTGAACCTGATATTTTTGGACAATCCTCGACCCCTCCAGTCTCATTAAACAATTTTATAGCCCTATATACAAACATACGACTAAAGCTAAGAGGATGCAAGTTCTTAAATATTTCCCTTTTTTTACATTTATGTAATGCTATTACAACAAAGCGGTTTTCTTCGTCACCCCACTCCTTTGGTAAATAACCAAACCTGACAAGAAACACGATGCAGCTTACAACTTTAAGATTTTTCGATTATAACCGATGGTTGAACTAAGTCGTATTTGACTACTAGTGGCAATATTTATTTATAATCGATCCAATTTCTTTAAGTGAACTCGCGCGAGACTAACCCTAGCTTCGAGGGGTTCAATCGACTGTCTATCTTTCTTCTCAAATTGAACAACCACTTGCATGACACTGGTTTTGTCATTGGCGCCATATAGACTAACTCCCATGTTTTGTTGACTTCGTGAGATTTCATCTTTCTTTTCATTGTTTTGCACTAGTCTTCTACTTCTGGAGAATCCATCTAAACTTCATATACATTTGCTACCATAATGCAAGCGAAATTATATCGCACTGTGGTATTCTACTTTTTCGATTATATGAACATTCAATACGCGGAAAGTTGCACACGCGAGTATATTTCTTTCTTGTAGATTCATTTCACGTGTTAGTTCATCGATATTTGAATTTTTTCTTTCTTTAATGGCGGTTTCTTGAGATTTCTCGCTCGCGTTTTCATTATTATCTCATTTATAATCTAAGGGTTTGTCAACGCGCCTACTCAAAGGAATTTATTTCTTTTCATGACTTGGCGTACCATTTCAGTCTCTTTTATTTCGGCACCATCACGAACGCAAGCGACCCAAACACACAAAAATGTCTCACCCAAGGTTCGAGACCTTTCCACAGCTCTTCTGGAGTTAGTTTACAGTTTTGTTTTTGGAATTCTGTTCTTTAATGCGAGCGGTCCAGTTTGTGTGGAGTCTTTGTTTTCAATAATTACGATATTAGTTCATTGCTATAGTGGTTTTTGAATGTGATGCGACTCCGCTAGCGACAATACCTACATTAGTCTGAATGCACCAATTTTCCGGGATTAGCTGAGTGTGTTCTGTCGACTTAATATGCCATAGGTGTGTTTCCCCAACGAACAGTCCTTAGATGGGATGTTCTCAATCTCCGGTAAATCATTGACATTGCTGGCGACAAACTTCATTGGATTCATCGAAATGTGACCTAGTCTTTTCTACCACAGCATCGCAAAGTCATCGTGCACCATCCCTGCGGAACCTTTAATCACTTATTTGCATATAATATACATTGCCGCTCCTATTTCATACATTTTCTGTTAGCCGTCGCGTTTTAAGTCAATTGTTTTCTTCGTTGTGCTGGCGACATGACTATGATTCTGTTTACTCCTGGTATATAGAAAATGTCCATTATGGTCATTTTTATAACAGCAGTCAATACACTAGCAGCGACAAAAATTCTGTTATATTCAATATTTTCGTTTGCTCCTGAATGAAGAGGACACTCGGAGAAACGATTTTCTGGGGATGTTTTCCAGAAGGTTAAAAAAACGCCGAAGTTACCAGAAATTTCTATCAAAATTGTCGACTAGAAGATTAGAAAATGTGAAAACCCCAAAAATCACAAATCGAACAGAACAATTTGATCTGAACGTTTATTCTTATAACCATTCAAACAACAACAACTCAAATACATCAATATTTGATAGTATATTCCTTGTTCCTAATGACACCCTGGCACCTACGGGGCATCAAATCGAGAAGGTTAGCAATGGTAGACTGAGGGATCTTCTTTCGTTTCCTGAAGCTGTGCGAGCTTCTCATCCACGTTCCTGACCTTTTTCTTGTCCAGTCGCCTCTCCAGAACCTTCCACAAGTGCTGGGTGGAGTTTTTATGCGGATTTTGACTAGGCCAATCGAGAAGCCGGATCGTCTTTCGCCTGAACCAGTTTTTCGTGTCCCGTACCGTGTGCTTGGGGTCGATGTCCTGTTGAAATGTGAAGACTCTCTCGTGGGTACTGCGTGCGTAGGGAAGCATAACATTTTGCAGAATGCCCTTGTAGATAACGCGGTCCATTATTTCCGTGATAAGGTGCAGTAAGTCGGCTTCCTTGGATGAAAACGCATCCTACACAATCACTGACCTTTCTTCGTGCTTCACAGTGGGTACCTGATATCGGAGATTGTACCGGGAGCCCATGAAACGTCGTTCGTAGCGTATCCCATCCGATCCGAACTGTGAGAATTATCTCTTATCGCTGAAGATCACTTCGTCTCACTGCTGACGGGTTCAGTGCAGGTGCTCCCTTGCGAACTTTAGTATGGACGCCCTGTTCTGCTGATCCATGAGGGGTTTCGTGGCTGGCCGTCTTCCATACAGTCCAGCTGCTTGTAGTCGAGATCATACAGGCTGGGACTGGTGGAGGGAAGATACTTTCGCTTTCCCATTTTTTCTTTTTTCTATGTAGGTATCGTGTAATGTTTTATTGTTGTTTTTTTTCTATTTTGCTGTTCTTATTAATAAATAAACCACATAGCATCGCAATATTATTAGATTTCTTGTAGTTTCTGAAAAACTGTTGTAAATTTCCGAAAAATAGTTTTTTAAAGTTGATTATAATTTTTCCAAAAAATAACCTCACAATTATTTTTTTAAGTAAAGGTAGAGTTAGCAATTGTTTATTATTAGTAGAGCTTGATATCCTACACTTTTCAAATTGTACATTTGTCTCACTTTTCTTATTTCTATATTAATTTATTTTCAATATTTTACATGCATTACGATTTATTCTTAATATTGTATTTGTTTCCAAAACAACTAATTTATTTTATTCTGTCTTTGATTCTCGTTGCATCTTTTTTATTTCTAAAAGTGTTATCCTCAGATGTTGGGATTCCTTTTACTAATGGTTTTGTGAATTCTGCAAGCCTTGTAACATTTTCACTATAACGTATTCTTGTCGATTGTTTTCTGATTCTCTACGCTGTTTTTAGTCAGGATACTTTAGTAGTTTTTTCTTTTGCTCTGCATACTTTTGGGGAAGTTTTAAATGTTATTGACGTTTAATAATTCTTCAATGAGTTTAAAACTCACTCAGTATGCTAACATCTATTCAACACCTATACATATAGTATATTGTATCATACAAAGTTCCAGCAATAACTTTTAGATAAACGTATTTGTGTTTTGTGTAAAATTACAAAATATTGGGACAGTTCCATTAATTTTTGTTTCTTACTTTGTAATCGCCCTACATAGTTTGTAACTAGTAGTAACATAGTTAAATAAATTTGCTACTTAAATGCCGCTTAGAAATTGCATTTCAACTCTAACAGTGTCCGTATAAGTAGTATACATAATAAAAGCGCAATTTCGTGCATAACTCTTGCTGCGTTTACTTTCCATTTAAGAACAACTTGTCTTGTGAATGAAGCCAAGCCCAGTCCAATCGATGCAAATAAGGTGCCGCTTTTACGTAAATGCCTTATAACTGTATTGACCTTATCTATTCCATTAATTTGTAAGAATACGTATTAATTTGTGGGAAGTAATGGCATTTTCTCTTATCAATAACTTTTGTGGTGTTTTTCAATTTCGTCGCAGCATGGGGCTTCTAGAATTGTTAATTAAACGTTGCTTATTAATGTCACTTTGATTGATACGTGAAAGTTAGAGTACGTATAAGGAATAATTATAAACTAAGGCTAAAACATACAAGTAGATTGGTGAGATAAAGATTTATCTTATGTAGAGCTGGCCGTGACATGTATTTTAGTACAAATTTACATAACTTGGTTATCACACTTATAAAAAGTTAACTGGTACAGACGCTTTTACAGGATAACACATTTAATAATAGTGTTGTAAGCATTTAGCAATTATAATGAGCTATTTGGGAAACTATCTGATGTTAGCTAGACCCAGTAACTGGAATAGCTCCCCTGTCGTTCAAGTAACATCAAACATAAAGATATTAAATTGTTTGGAATTATGTGCTGATATTTCAGTTAGTGAATATTTGCGCACTTGTGATTTAAAAATTAATATATATATAATTTATTATCTCTATGTATTTTATGTAAAATATTGTGCGGCTTTAATCAGGATAATCAAGTCCCTAGCTGAAATTGCTTATAATTTATTTCTCTTGAAAATGAATTAGAGTTAAAACATACCGTTCTTTATTACTACACTATAACTATAAACAAAATATTGATTATGAATTTGGTGTAAACCTCAATTATATTATTGGAATTTCTTTCAACACCTTTTGTTACAATTTTAGAGGGACTATTAAAAAAAACTGCCCGAAAGTTACTGTTTGCAAGTTATTTTTCTTGTTGCCAATTTCAATATGTTGTGTAGTTGTGACATCACAAGGGTAAAATTTTATTACTTTTTAATTTCTGAAGTAGAAAATATGATGTGAACTCTAAACAACTTTTTTATATATACATTTAAACCGCGTGAGAGGGATAAATTAATTTAATGACACAGTAAACTGATTAAAAAATTTGATACTGCCGATTGCACCGATGTCTGCTGTGTCCGTAGGTATTGGGCGCTTATAACCCCATCGGTGCATTTAACTGCCACTTAATCACCGTTACGAGGTCGAAATTTCCACTTCCTTATCCAGGCGCCTTAATGAAATGTTTTATGTAACGCACGCACGTCTGACATCTTCAAATTTGCAAGAAAATAAGGTCGGCTGATTAGCGAGTCCGAACTTGCGCGCGGCATTTAGTCACCAAATGTGTCTATCTAACAAGGGGTCAATGTCTTTGCGATAGAGCAAGATGCCGGGACGAGCGCCGTTGCCAAACGAATTGCATTAATTCTTGGAAAGCTCGCCGAAACGATTCAGTTCGCGAAGTTCTGATTAATTCGATGAAGTGGATCCTGATGACGACAGATGTTTGTGTTAAAGGTCAATTAAGTGAAGTACGTAGTACTCTAATAATTTTATTGGAGGCTACATAACGTCGTTACGCATGCCGTACCCATGTAGAGGCTTTAAATATTGTGGTTATAGGTACCCCAACTTTATTAAAAATTACGAGGGTAATCCCAAAAATAAGGTCTCTTAGTGTGGTAAAAAGTTTATTTTTAATAATTTCTACAAAATGCATTTTTGTAGGTGTTGTGGCAGTTTTTGTATGTTTATGTCATACCAGCTCGCCGCCATGTCGTTGAGGAAGTGTTAGGCCGCTTCTTTCACCTTGTCGGCGCGCACACCTTCCGACATTTCATCTTTTCAGTCACAGTCCTATGAACGGCGTTTCAAGCAACCCCAAGAACCAAAATGGAGAGATAATCGATAGTGATCCTCCCATCTTTAAGCATGATTTGTTCAACCTTCGCGTCTGTCTCGTCGAGAATTAATGGTCTTCCGTTTTTTTCTTCGCCGTGAATTTTTATGTGACCACCTGTAAGCTCTCTACACCACTTGCAGAGGTTTTTCACATCCATGCACGACTCTCCATACACTTCTGACAATTGGCGATGCATTTCGATTGGTTTAACGCCTCTTGCGTTTAAAAAACCGATTAACTACGCGAGTTTTGCACCTGGTGGTAGCGGCTAGCAGGAGTTCCTTTGCGAATGACTGACGAGCTAAAACTGAGAGTTCATGCAGACTAAACTATGGTTTGCTTGAAAGTGGGGGAAGCAGCAAACACAGCAGTGTGGCCAACAACCTCGCGAAAGGTTTCCCTACGGCTCCAGTGATTTGACGACCTTATTTTCGGGATTACCCTCGCACTTTACAGTGGAAATGGAAATGAAATATCTATAGGAAATTTTTAAGAGAACAAATCTTTGTTATATTATTATAAAATTCTATTGACTTATATCGTTATTTTGGAAAAATACCGAAAATTAGCATGTACTTTTTTAGTAGTCCTTACGGTTGAAATTTTATGTTTGTATAGTAATTATTATTATTTTAGTCCTGCCTTATTTTTAAAGGAACATATATTTTACTAATTAAAATGAAATTATATTACGCGTAACCAATTTCAAATTGTTTTTAAAATCTCTAAATTTAAAAACATTAAGATATCAGGTGTATTGAAATGAAAGGTATTCGAAATGTGTAGCCACTTGAGAAGGATGAATGAAAAAGCGAAACATAAGCAAATAGAAAAAGTAGTATTTATCAAAACTTGATGCTTACAATGTTTCTTAGAAGAAATCCGTGGTATTTAGGTAGATAAAGAATTCTGCCCGCGAAGAAAGAACTTGGATGCTGCTTAAATGATAAAATGAAAATCATATGGTAATAAATCTGGGCTCTATGCAAAATCTGTTATTTTCTTTTGATCTTCGTGGAACATTGCCGACCTAACACTGATGTTTGCCTTCGCTGCCTCTTAATTTCTACTGCCTTCTCGGCCCTTAAAACAGAATTACTGCTAACTAATTTTGTTTTGAACTACATTAACCTTCTTCAACGTCATGAAATGGATTACACGAAAAATTCAATAACTCTTCTCATACTCTATGCACATAATTATACATTAACTTTTGTGTTTCAAAACTTCAAATGTTAACAAGTCACGTAACCCTTTTCTAACGAATTTTGCTTGAAGCCGTTTCATTAATTAATCAATTTGTGACAGATGATTTTATATATAAAATTTACATATACGTATAAATGTAAACACCCTCTGTGTTGGAAGGTAGAAGAGGCTTTAATGAAGGTGGTATAAATGAGGATTGTTCTAATATTTTTCAAATACATAATGTTTTTACACAAAAAAAACAACCACAAAATACATATCCCAGTATCAAACGATGGTAGATATTCAATAATTTTAGTGTCCTTTTCTCTTAAAATATTTCAGCCATTATTAATTTGTGAGACTCATTTTTAATAAGTAACTTTTCAATGAAGAATTATTCTATATACTTTGATAGATTCAAGATCTTGAGGTGCTGGGTCGTGTTATTCAGTGTAATGGTTATTATGTTCTTTCAGTGATGTTGAACGAGGTCTCAAACATTGAATAATCAACCTCGAGTTTTGCAGAATTCTATAATTTGAAATAGCGAATCTGTAGTACGCATTTCATGGATGGAACGTAAGAAAATATTATTGACAAGTCAACAGTTTGTAACTTGCAATAATACTTTATAAACTTATAAAAAGTACTCGTGCTAGCATCTAAATAGTGAAATGGTCACACCAAGACTTTGAGAAATAAAACATAGAATTTGTCAATATAGTGTGCGATAAATGAAAGATTTTTAATTCTACGATCTACGGCATTAGACAAAAATCTCCTTTACACTACTATGTAATCAGTGCAAATTGTTCAGACTAATTTTGATTTTTTAAGTGGATCGTTTTCCGCGATAAGTTTATGACTCCAATTTCGTGCTCTTAATTTACATCTAGCAATCATTTATATAGAAAACTTTTCGAATAATTTTCCAAATTATGCCAGTGGGAAAATGTGTGTTTAGAGCATTGCTGCTATTAGCATAAATTTTCTTATAATGATAAACCCAAATTTTATGAAGAGAAACAAGTTTGGAGAAAAACACTACTGCTCTTAAATAGAGGGCACCCTCAATATCTTTCTATACAACTGCTGTGCAGCTATGAATGTAGCGGTTTGAAATGTACAATGGATCCCCGATCGAAAGCAACGTCTGCAAGAGTTGCTCTTATCATCTTTCCAAACATGCGTTACTACCCATTACTTTTGGTGATGTTCAAGGGAGATACTGAAAAGCTTAATGTTTCATGGGCTCTACATATTTCTTATCGTACCTTCGTAGAAGCCCCTCTGAATAAAGAAAGATTAAAAAGAAACCTTTTAATCTAGAAATACCGCTAAAACTTTGTGATATAACTTTTACGTTTCTGGAATTGAAACGGGCTACTAAAGAAGCTTCTTATATAGGTTCTGATTATCAAGCAACAACACAACAAAAGGAATACCTTTTGACAGTGTTACCGTTAGAGCTTCGGGCAGGTTCAATTCTGTAGTTATGCTCTCTATTATAACACCCCACGCATTATTTCTATTTAAAAGACTATGTTAAGATTGTCCTGTACAATTTATTTGAGGAAATTTGTATGATCCATTCCCTCAATTCTCGATGACTATTGGAAAGAGAAAGGCCTTATGCCAACAGATTAAAAAATGAGGTTCTGGGAGAAGCACATGGATTTTTTCACATTAACCAATTAATGCATAAAAGTCTGACTACTGATGTTAAGATTTGTTTTGCTTTGTCTTTTGACCAATCTGTTACTGGTGATATTTATCTAAATAAACTGTAGGAGTCTGATTGGTGACGGAAAAGTAGAACATCTATTTACAACAAACATCCTGATGTAGGTGCCCTTCTTGATATTACTTTCCAACATATGTATTGTGTTAATGAGGTGGTATTACTTCTCTGTGTGTTTCCCAGAACATACTCTAATGGCCTTTTATTGAGATATTTCAAAGGGAAAGGTAACAGCACAAAAACAGTCGATGAGCTGAAAGAGGAAATTGAAAGACAATGGCTGGCGGTTCTAAATAAAACCCTGTTCAACGCTGTCGAATCCATTGTATCGTGGATAGGCTGTATTTAGAAGGGCCTGATTATCATTTTAAAATATTTGTAAACACGGATTTAATTTACTTAATATTTTTTGATATACTATTAAACTATTGTTTGTAGGTCAATAAACGTTGCACCTATTATTTTTTAAAGAGTAAGAACATTGTTTATGACATTTATATAATTTAGGTATAAATTTAAGTACAAAAAGCTGACAGTTATGTCTTTTAAGCAGGTTCTAAATTAAAGCTATTTTTTAATACTAAACACCATAATTTGCAGTTTAATCCTATTGTTTTGCTGATGAACAAGAATTGTGGAAAAGTGACCGTTAACCTCCAATATTTTTGTACCAATCGTTAATAACCACGTGAATTTTTTTAGCATAAATGCTATTTTTTTTAGGAAATTAAATAGAAATCGAAATAAGTAATAGTACGTAATAGAATTAATATTCGTTTTTAATTAGCTAAATGAAAAATGCATAAATTAAATAATAGAAATTTTATAGTCTATCAGCTTGAACAGTAAAATACATCTACGATTATTTTATCTATTCGAATAATAATAATTAGTTGTTGTTTTAGCAGTTTCACACCAGTCTCCTGTTAGCCATCGGCGCTTTTTTTTTCAGTTCTGTTATTGTCTTTCCCTTATTTGTTTAAGATGCATGCAAATGAATTTAATTTTTTTGATAATATCATATGTTCACGCAAGTAAGTTACTCAAGTTAGTTAAGCTTGTATTCAATTAAAACCTACTTAAGTGTCTTTTTTTTGAACAAATGTGATGTTTTTTTTGGATTCTGTTAGGTTGTTACCAAGTTGTTTAGCAATATTTTTATAGCAAGTTTACCAAACAAAGTAAACCTATTTTTATTTCTGTTTAATTTTCAGTTGTTGTAAATTGCATTAAACTAACAATAAGTTGAGCCTACAAAATCGGTCTGTCATATCTTGTAAGATATTAACAATTGCTTACTTGATCTGATTTTTTTCTGTGTGTATCGATTATTGCTTCTTTCAACAAGGACGATCTGTCACAAGTTTGAGAGGTTGTCACTTGCTTGTGTTTATAAGACGTTTACTACTGATACTACAGAGAACTCGGGGTGACATTAGGAATTACATCCGCAGTATCACCACCGCCAAATTGACATAAATTCGTTAAGGCATATGCAGAAATGTTTAGGTGCTGGTGTTTACATTTAGACTATGGAACATCGCAAATTTTTAATAACGAAATCCTTTTTTCCATGTTTAATATTTTTATGAATATTGATTAATGCCGATATTTACAACCAGACTTCATGAAATCAATTTCTTGTACAAATGTATCTACTGTGTAAGTATTATGTGTTTCTGATATTTCGATTTTCTGAAATACACAAGCTTTTTAATACTGGAATCATTGTCGGCATGAGCTGCAATACGTAATTTTAATTTACTAATATGATATTAAAACAAAAAGTGAAAAATGTAAACACGAAAAAACACATTTATTTAACACATAAAAACTCCGTGTTTGCTAAATACCTTTTTAAAAAAGCTAAATAGATATTATAAAAGCATAAATGCCTACAATATTCCCGCATTTTTCGCCATGGAGAGTGGTTACTTTGTTAATTAAATTTCCCCCATTATTTCCATTTAAGTAAGTAGCCGCTGTGACGGGCAGGCCGCGAAATCCGCCATTTATCTCCCGATATTTATCGCGCGTTAATCAGAATGCATTCGGTAATTATCAGGCTTATTGTTTTCGCTGTTTTGGCTTTCAGCGAGCACAAAGCGACGGGCACAATGGAGAGCCGAAACTCGGCGGCGTTTTCTACCCACCTTCGATTGAGGTTGATTGTAGTTCCTCTTTCTTGTTTGTTTTTCATTCGCCGCGAACACGGCGGCATCTCCCGCGCCTCTGATGAATATCCCCGAAATTGCGGGCGCTCTCCGTGTCGCTAATTCGCCCATCTTCCTATCATTGCCGACTTCAAACACATTTCCATTATTCTAAAAGCTGCCGGGCGACGTTATTGCACACCTTTTAAGTTAATAAGCTCCTTTGTATTCTTTTTAATAGGTTGCGTGAAAGCGCCCTTTGTATAGAGAGATTTGTGTTCTTTATCGCTCAGGCCCTCGTTCGATTGAGCTAACCAGATTAATAGAGCTGATGGTTCGTTACAGTCCCCCATGCTGGTGCCAGCTATCATGGATTATGCGAAAAAAAACATTTTTCGGCGTGGTTGTCGCATACATACCCAACTGGCTCCTATCGAGAAAGATACGGCGCATACGTTTTTACTTTCCTTTGTCACGTTAATATACATAATATGTTAATATATGCTAAAGTGGCGGCAGTGGTGCGTTACTATTTCTAGTCTTTGTTTTTGTTGCCACAAAAGTACAATAAAATTGAAAAAAATGATTTCGGAAATAATTCAAATTAATATTGCCACTTACATATTGTAACCATTACCTGTATACATCCATGTTCCAGTGAATGTCAAACATTCATTAGATTTGATTTTTATACTTTCATATAGACAGAAATATTAGTAATATAATTCTTTTAAGCGAATGTCTTTACTCCAATGATTTTAATATGATTATTTATTTCTTTAGCCAAATAAAATATTTTGTAGTTATTACATTTTGTAAATGTGAACCCGATACGATTATAAGGTTGTATTTTTTTTTGGGACGCACTTATTGGCCTACTTATTGTGTTTACTAATATGCACTTACGTAACTAACTTAATACTAGAATGTCACATACACTCACGAGTGGAGTAGCGCTTATGCCCACAGAGCCCATACGATAGTCAAGGTTGCACACTAAGCCATCGAGGCTGTAGTACTATAAGTGCGGTCCAACAATAAATTACACACCATTGTACAGTTTTTCTTTATTATGTTTATTTGGTTTTGCTTTCCAATATTTTTTCATTATTTTAAATTTTTTTTTTAAACTATTCTTTATATATATATATATATATATATATATATATATATATATATATATATATATAAAAGGTGTGCTGAGAAAGCTTCTATTGTAACGTTTCTGCTCTTTATTATGGTGAATAACTTGTGCAAATTTACTAAAGCTACTTATTTATTTTATTTACAAATTTATCAAAATTATTTAACATTATATGTATCCAATACACACAATTATTAATTAAAAATTACAAACTTGGATTTGCTTCGCTGCATCCACATATCGCATGTCCTGCGCAATATTTATGCCTGTTTGGCGCCATTCCAGAAGGTACTTGAAAACCTATCGAAACGCCTAGACACGCCGTACACGCGTGCGAGAACTGGATTCCTATAAAGCAAAATGTCGGCTACCGAGAGTAAGGGATGCAACAAAAAACCCTCAGCCATATATGTCTACACAACCCTGCTCCTATGGGGCGCATTCGGGAATTTGTTACACTATTCATATAACAAATAGAAATAATACAAAGTATAAGAAACATTGTAAATAAGTAAGGCTTGATTAACCCGTAATTTTAATAAGCTGCAGCCTAGACTACCAGGATGTGGGGGGCGCAAAATTTTGAGTTGTGTAAAAAAAGCGAACTCAGTTTGATAAACTGTCAATAGTCTATAATTATTCCACTTTGAATTGGCATTGGTGACAGTCGAATATGAGAAGTCGTACAGCGAACAACAATTATACAAATAAGTTACTGTTGTAGCCGTTGACCATTACTTAAATAGTATTATAATTTACAATTATTTTGCAGCAGTACAGCCCTTGTGAATGAAATTTAGTTTTGAATTAAAGCATAATTCACATTTTATTTATTAGAAAGTCTGAACAATTAGTGCAAAAATGGTCGAGATTAGTTAAAAAAAAGTAGAGCAGAATTCAAAAAGCGTTCCTAAAAGTGTATTTAACGACAATATACTGTGATCAAGAAAATACCAAAACTAGATAAGTTCTTCTTACGTAGTCTGCATAATACTCGTCATCGACTTCAAGCTCGAATTGTAGTGCATCAAACGTGCAGCTGCAAGGGGCTTCGATCTTACAGAACTCTGAAAATACCTCAATTAGATTGTGGCCCGGAAATGAGGAACTTCTTAAGTTGTGGCCTTCAATAACAGCCAGCAACACGATGACAGTATGCTACTCAAAAAATGTACCAATCAATTGTTTTATGAAAAATTAGTAAATGGAGAACATATCAAGCGAAAATTGTTATTTTATTGAAAATCAACCGGACAAGTATTTTGTGAGTTGTGCAAACTCTATGGAGGAACAACATTTCTAGCAACTAAAGAGTTTAACGATTGGATAGATAATAATATAATAAACAATAAAGACAACAATCCGAACACAGAATGCATTTCAAAATTTCTTAGTAGAAGTCTAGTTTCGCAAAAAATGGATTGTAAAATAACAGAACACTATATATTACAAGGAAGAAGCTTTTTTTTTATCGGCGAAATGTTGTGTTCAGAATAGATGAAGTTGAATGAAATATTAGGCTCTATAAGAAATGTAACTTTCTTGGCTGGGTAGAATTGACTTCAAAATTCGTTTTTTTTATGGCTGAATATGTGACAAAATATGGAAATAAAAGAAGATGTGTTTCTTCATAGTTATGAAGTACAACTCTCACTGAATCTTATGAAATTATACTGAAGTAAAGTAGAAATTGTAAAAGTATTATTCTAGAATTGTGGACTCAACGGCAGATGTGTCACACACAGACTAAGTAGTTTTGGTGGTACACCATGTGCTTGCTACGGGAACTCCTGATGAATAAACAGTTTTTGATATTTCTTGCTAATTGTGGCGATGAAGGTGAAAAGATGGTAAATATTGTAACACCAATCGTAGATTTTGTAGGTTTTGATCTAAATAACTGTAGAGCTACGACAATGTCAGCAAGATGTTTGAGTGCTACAAAGGTTTTCAGACTAAAATAAAGGATGTAAATCCTCTTGCCACATACATTCCTTGCGCGGGCCATTCTTTACAGATAATTAGTTCTGCCGTTGCGGATAGCAGCAAGAACTCTGTTAATTTTTTTTTCTTCAGAACAACAAATGCATTTTTGTTTTGCTTGTTCAACCAAAAGGAGGGATATCTTGCACTCTTTTCCTTAAAAACTTTGTCCACAACCTATTGGTGTGTCCGTGTTGATGCCAGTCATAGTGATCGTCGTGATCAGACTAAGGACGCACAGTAAGATCATTACTCTATACAGTATTTTAGAATCTTTGGTAAACACTTTTCCAAACGAAGGTGTTTTTTCAAAGCTATAAAACAAAACAAAATTAATGTCTGAAACTGATATCCACAAAATAGACATTACAAGTAAAAGGAAGCTAAAAGTTCCTTTTGGTGAAAATAAAGATGGAAATCACATATTATCCTGGAACTGTTTATTTGACTCAACTAGAGAAATATATAAGGATTTAGGATATCTATGGGAAATAATTCGAATGGAAAGTGACAGAATACGATACAGAGCAAATCAGTTATTGGAAAAGTATGCGATTTAAATTAAAGATTTCTCGAGAAATACGTGCATGTAGTTTGTTTAAGAATTAATAAAACTATCGACAAAGAATATTAAACGAAAAACACAATTAGAACCACCAAGACTCCTGGCGTTATTGTAGCAATGATTTTTGATGGCATAGTTCAGAGGTTGGTTAATTTTAAAGCCAGAAAAATAAATGTTTTTTGAATAACAGTTTTCAGATGAAATGTGCATTTACTGTTATATTGCCTCACTGATAGTGAATGTATGTGAGCAGTGTATTGAAGTATAACGAAAATTGAAAAAATCAAATAAATGTCTTGTCTAAAGAATCAACTTCTTCGTAATTTTCTGTTCTAAACATACCAAAATTGTCAGCCTAGGGCGCCAAAAATCTTAATCAGACTCTGTACATAAGACAACGACGCCCCGGTTCTCTTCAAACTAGGTAATTTTAGACCTTGCACCCGCCTTCCCTCGTCTATTCCGCTGCTAAAAATTCTTTAAAATTTTGGATCCTCGAACGTCTTAATAGCATTTGTGGCAACTTTTATTTGCAATGCATTCATTGCAATGTGAATTATGCGAATAATTTTTTGCGGAATAATATCAAAGCTTAACGTAGAGCTTGATGTAGATTCTTTATACTACTCTTGAGTTACTTATTTCGTCGTTTGGCTAAAAAAAGACCTACACAAGTTTACGACGTAGCCAAGAAGTGCAGAGAATCTGACCACCAGGAGGAGGTAACTTCCAGTAAGAGAGGTAATGAATTCGTTCTAGAATTGAAAGAGAAAATATCGATCAAATTCCTAGGTGGAGCATGACTGATCTAGCAAAAGAAATGGGCGTGGCAAGCCCGACGATCAGTTTAGCATTGCACCAGGACTTACACTACAAGCCTTTCGTCCTGAAGACGATTGAGGAAAAAAGGGTGAATAGGAAGTTATACGGCTAAGCACTGCCGGGCGACATCAAGCACGAAAACGCCAGTTTTCTGAGATTTTTTTCGCACGGAAAGAACTTTATCCAAGACAGTCGCCAAAATGATTGTTGGATCTGTCTTTCAAGCACCTACTGTCATATATACAAAGTTTTCGTCCTCTATGGTGGTAGTGGGGCTTATGAACAGCGAAGGGGATGTCATTGCGTCCCACTTATTTGGGAAAAATCTGAAGATAACCACCAACAGCTATACAAACGTGCCCCCAACTTGTGCCCATCTTCCAGTCCCAACTGCAATCTCTTTGACTAGTTCGTGTGAGGTTCAAGGCGAAGTCGTTGAAAGGCATAATACCAAAGACAACTTAAGGGCATCCATCATGGAGGTAATGGCATATATGACCAAGGAGGAAGTAGTGTTGGCCTGCAGCGGATTTAAGTTCCGGGTCGCTGGTGGGAGCTACATTGAATAATATTATTTTCCATCCTGTTTGCATTAATCCTGCTAAGTTTTATACAAATAAATTTAATTTGTCTTGTATTTTAATGTCACTTTTATTGTTTATTTATTTTCCTGTTTGACCGCGCCGACTGTGTACAAAGGAAAAAATCAGAAAAGTTAAAAAATTATGTCCGCAAATAAATATGCGCAGAAATTTCTAATTTAGTATAAATTGTTTTAGATTCAACAACAACAATCATACACATAGGTGTATGTAATATCCTACATTTTTTATTTCGTTTACTGTTGATCTTTTTCTAATTTATGTATCTTTGGTTTTAATTTCATTATTATGTTTATTTACAATAAAAGTACAGTCAAAGTGTTTTTTTTCTTAACTCCATATCAACTATAAAACTTTTTGCATTTACAGTAAGATTTAGGTTAACCTTATACAAGAATATTTGAATTTTTATTGTTTTTACATGAATATGTCGAGTTTTCTCGTTAATAGCAGTGGGTAAATTTTATAGTTTTTTTTTATTTTATTTTATTTTATTTTGACAAGCCTTTGTTATCCTGTATACAACTATTTGTATAAGATCTTAACAGATATTTTTTGTATATCAATTGTAGACAGATATTTTTTAACGAGGTATTCCAGACAAATTTACTTGATGTTTTTTTCTAATTTAGAATTTTTGTAACTACCATTCTAAACTAAACAAACCTGTGATGAATATTTTGTTTTTACAGTTCTGTTAATATCTTAGACCTGATTTCATCCAGATAATCTCATACGCGATTCTTTTACTAGCTAGGAAGACAACTGGCGTATAGTTTTTCTAATGCGTGACAGCTTGCTGTCGTGTTGACACAAAAACGGACTTTAAATTAATAGAAAACGATGGATTATGTTTTCTTTTTGGTTGATCTTCAAGATTAATAACGAATTTGCATACTAACAAACATCTAGGCAGACGAGGTCAATTTATTTATTCATTTTTGAATCAATTTAACACTTAAATTGTGATTTTACTTCTTTTGGTGATACAATGTAGGTAACTTTAAGTATGATTATTTGTTTCGATGGCAAGTTGCTGCATTATAGGAACATCATACATACATATATGCATACATAATCGATCCTCTTCTATCTTACGCTAGAGGTGGGAATACTATTAATAGTTTTTTAAATTTTAAAGTAATCATTAAGTTATTTTAAACTGCGTTAGTAATCCAATCTGAGAAGAAAAGCGATGAGTCTCACTCGCTTGTATAAGCGTAGATGATCCTGCAGTTCCTAATAACTTCGAATTACTTCGAGGCGATACTGAAACTTTGCAAATGACGTCGTTGTTTGTAGGGTGGAGTGCGCATATCACAACCATAACTCGCTTAAGCTCCAGACGTTCCACTACAGATATAACATTAACATAAACGACACTTAACTTTTTATATTGTTTTCTAGGATTCATAACTTTTATGTGCGAACTTCCAGCAGCGGGAATAAAGGTTTAGCGACGTCGTAAAACATTTATTGGCACTTCTCCAAGTTAGTGGTTAATCATTTTTCCATCAGTTCGGCTCGTAATTAAAAACACATGTTCCGGTCTTTAATTCCCCCCTCCATGTTAGCAAAGGGTTTGAATTTGGATGGAATTTGAGCTTTTCGGCGACAAAATTTGTGTGATTTAATGATCCAAACGAATGAGTTCATCGTGTCTTCCGAATTTCGCCTGGACAACTTAAATTAGTCTGGGAGTTAGGATCGGTGTTAACTTTGTTTATACATCCGGTAGGTTTGAAGTGATTGATATGTATACTGTAGCTTTAAGTCTAGAAAGTAATATTTAAACTCAATAAAGTTACAATTTGCATTCTCTGCGTACTTAATGTTTTTGTTCAAGAAATTTGTTTTAAAGATTTACTTTGCACTTGCACTTTATATTAATATATACTAACAGTTCTCTTCCTACTTCTGCTGATTGAATTCTTGGACTGAGTTAGATTTTATAACAATTATTATTATTGAGATTAAATATCGAAATTTGTTTTTAATTCCACCTATTTTATTTTACGTTTAACACAACATTAATGTTTATTTATTTGAAATCATATATGGAACCTTTTAGTAGGTTTACTCAAAGACTGGTTTCGATTTGATTCCTTCATTTAGGTGAAGCGAAGTTACAAAGTTGTATACGTAGAACACTAAATTAATCAAGTAATTTAATCTAAGTTTAATTACAAATTGTCCAGGTTATTGATTCCGAAGTTAAGGTTAAGTTTGCTGCGCACATATAGGAAGTTTGACATTGTACAAACCAGTTACAACAACCGCATGTGGGGTTTTATAATAATCTTCAAAAGCTAAGCCGAACTGCTAGATCGCGCAAAAGGAAGCTATCGAAATTGAGCACCGTGTGTCACTGGCGAACATCCATCACCGGCAAAAATAAAAAATAAATTTATGTCCTACGTCCTCTATAACTAACTGGTGGAAAAAGTTCGCTCTTGACAAAAAAAAATGTTGGGATAGTAAACGCCGGCTCCCTTAATAATAAGCTTTTGCAGCCAAAATATGGTGATAATAAAAAGGGAAGAGCAAGATATTATTTGTGTTGACAAGAATCATGATTTAATGTGCCATAAGCAACTAAATATCTAAGCTTTCATGTTTTTACAGACTTTAAACTGTAATGTTAGGTTAATATTATAATATAATTTTTTCATTAATTGAGATAGTGTCACATTCATTTGTAATCGTAAGAAACATCAGCGCATTTCCAGCTCTGTATCTTTTCGGAAGCAGTATTATTAGTTCTTGCTCGGGAATATTTTTAAAGAGATTTCCTGGAAGTATTACAACAACACTGTCTAAATATCATTAAGTTTGCTTGTAATTCAGCTCCATTTCTATTTACATATTATTTTGATAAAATAAATAGGTAATAAATACAATAAGAGTTGCAAAAAGAATTTAAATGTACAACTACTGAATAAACACCATAAATGAACAAGTCTACCCTTATTTTTAAAATTCCAATAAAATTAGTGTATTACGAGGGTGAATCAAATATAAACGAAACTTATTTTTCAAAAAATATTTTATTTGAACTAGAAACAAAAGAATAGCTGATTATTTTTCTACATAATCTCTTGATTTAGAAACACGTTTTTCCCAACGTGTAGCTAATTTTGAAATGCCTTCCTCGTAGAATGAAATTGGTCGTGTTTCCAGCCAATTGCGCACATAGACCTCAACCTCCTCATCACTGTCGAATCTATGCCCTCCCGTGGCTTCCTTGAGAGGACCGAATAGGTGATAGTCGCAGGGCGATAGATCACGGCTGTAGGGAGGGTGTTCAACTGTGAACGATGCAATTTCTGCTCAGTTGTCAGAAGGCGAAGCACCCACCTTGCGCACACCTTACGAAACCCTAGCTCCTCTGTGATGATCGAAGAAGTGTTGCCATAATTTATTCCAATCTCAGATGCAATCTCTTCGATGATCAGACGCCTGTCACCCTCAATAAATTGCGAGGTGCGGCGATCATGGCTCTCATTTTCAACATTCGCACGACCCCCCACGAACTTTTTGTGTCATGCGAACACTCTAGCTCGTGACAGTGTCTCTTCCTTGAAATGCGCAGTCAATCTCCTCAGGATTTCAGCCGGATTTACACCTTCGGTGGCGAGAAATTTAATGATAATATGCTGCGCAATTGACGACGGCACCTTCTGCTCAGACATTGTCACGACGGGTACTAACAGGAACGAGCGAAATCGCCCGCCTGCTTCCCCCACTTCTGACATCCCTGCCCAACACCTGACGAAGCGAGAACTCTCGCGCGTTAATATTGCGCGCCCGAAATCAACAGTCTCGTTTATATTTGATTCACCTCGTACATGCTGCAGTTATTTGTATAATGTATTTATTATCAAAGCGTTAAACCTTCCTTTAAACCAAATATCTCCTAGCATAGAAAAAATATGTGTAATAATAAAGTGGTCCTCTTTATGAATAGAAAATTGTAAATTGTAAAAATAATGGTGAACTGAGATGGAAGTGTAAGATTTTTTAATTGCTTTAAATAAATAAATACGAATTTATTTATACTGACTGATATATAATTTCTTCGCCTAATTGTGCCCCAGTTGTGTTATTCTACGATTTTCTTAATTTAAAAAAGTTAAATTAAGAAATTTAACTATTAAATTAAAAATCGTTCAAAATGCGAGCGGTATGTGCATATTAAAATTTGTAAATAAGATTAGTCGTTTCCTTTAATCAACTTTGTTTTGGTTTGATATATAAGTAAGACAATTTTTAACTGGGGGCGATTGAAGAAAAATTACGTTATAATTTTTCCCAATTCGTGTGTTCTCCCGTTTGTTTTTGTCCACTTTAATATGCAATTCAAACTGAACTTTTTAGTTTTAATTTGAAGCTTCGAACAAAATAAGGTAGTGGCATTACTTGTTGCTTACATGGTGGCAGAAATAATTAACCCGAAGTGCAAATTCCAATTTGCACCAGAATTTGGTGGCGACTCGCGAAAGTGAGGGGAATAAAAGTTTAATTTTTATTTAGCAATAACTGCTTTATTTTCCCTGTAGCGCCGAAAAATGGAAATGTGCGCTATGCTGGAAAGGCTGATAAATTATTTAGAAATTGCGGCTACTTACACGTTTCCGTTTTTGCTTTGAATTACAAAGTTTGATAAGTTTTTATTTTCATTTCCTGCCGCTGGGGAGAGTCGCATGCAGCGTTGTTAAATATAAATGATATGACTCTACTAACGTGTGTTGATTAGCGAATAGCATATGAATAAAGAAGTAAACAACGGGGGAATTTTATTTTAATAATTATTGTATATACAGAGAGTTCTTTATTGACAAATTACGTCTTTTTGTCTAATGAAGATTTTGTTTACATAAAGGGTGTTTTGAAGTTATTTTTGTTATCTATTATCGCTCCGATTAATTAAGCATTTGTTGTTTTTCCAGTACAACAGTTTGTTTTGGTTCATTTTTGTCATAGAACAGTTTCCAAAGGAGCAACCTGTTCTTATTGTTAAGACATTTTACCAAAGCGATAAAAGTACCACACAGGCAATGCGAAAACATCTACAGGTCGAAGACTAATGAGGAAGTCTAAGACTACTAATTCAATGGGGGCAGTGAAATCGTCTGGGCGGAATCGATCTCGTGGGTCAGAGCAACAAATCGCTATTGTGCAAGACAGTGTTACTGTGAGTCCTTAAAAATCAATTCGCCGGCGTTCTCACCAATTCGACATTCCGATAACTTTGTTAAATCGAATTTTACATAAAAGTCTCCAACATATGCAAGCGTATAAAATCCAGCTGACCCAACAACTTAAGCCTACTGACCATGGGAAACCGAAGCTATTTGCTAGATGCAAAGAAAGACCGATAGCGAACGAAAATATTTCAAAAAAAAAATTCATTGACGAAACCCACTTTTAGTTAAGTGGGTTCGTCAACAAATAGAACTGACGGATTTGAGGAAATGAAAATTTTCGAATAATTTTAGTGCAAAATTCATGCACAATATGTATTGTGGTTTTTGGTAAGGTGGAACGACAGGGCCGTTTTTCTTTGAAGATGAAGACGTGACTGCTATTACCGTCAATGGAGAACGTTACCATAGCACGATACCCAATCGGTTGTGGCTTACCTTTGAAATATGGAGATTAACGATCTCTGGTTTCAGCATGATGGAGCGACTTTGTACACTTCGAGCGAGACGATTGTCTTTATGTCTAATTATCTTAAGGGTTATTAAAATAAAAAATATAAAAATTTTAAAAGACAAAGAGAGTTTAAACTGAACTAAACGGTAAACAACAATGCAGATTAAAGAAGGCACCGTTATGGAGAAAAGTAAAGTTTAAAATATATCGGGCAGGTAAAAGTTTATTTTGACATTAAGTATGATTACAAAGATACATATATGAGAACTGTATTCTTTGTCTGAAGACTGTACAAAGACCGCTAATAATATAGGAGTAATTGAGTAAAAATAATAGAAAATGAGCGTAATGAGTAAGGGAAAAAGTATCTCGGGATAATCATACGATCAGAAAACAACAAAATTATTAGTGCAATACTTAAGTATTTAAGAAGAATGTAAAAATGTAAATAAGTCATTTTCTAATATCTAATTTTCTACTTTGGAACATAAAAAATGTAATTTACATTACTTCCTCCTATGAGTTCCAATAGCAACTCTTTAAATCATGTGACCGAAAAAATGAGCACAAATGTAATTTTTGAATACTGTAAATTGAAAGCAGCTTGTAACAACTGTTTTCCTAGTATCACGTGTCTTGTTCAGTACGATTTTCTTGTCAAAATTTTTAAACCACATATCACGTTAAACATATCTTAAACTATTTCTATATTGCATACTAAAACACATTTTAAAAAGTTGGTTTTTGCATATTTGACAAAAATAATAAAATTTTTAGACATATTTTAGATAAACATTAGCAACGTCGATTTAGTTTGTGTTCAATTGGGTTACGAATTTTTTGATTTTGATTATTAGGTTAACGCTGAAAATAAATGTCTGCTTCGGATCAATTATTTTTTATTTTGTATGGCGTAGTCCAAAAGTCGGGCAATAGTTTTAAATATTTATAACTGTTTTAATAATTATATACACAATCGCGCGCGCGCGCGCGCACACGCACACACACATACACACACACACACACATATATATAATCAAATTCCTACGTACCCATGAGGGTGCAAGGAATTTTTTATATATTGCCTTACAATATTCTTTATTTTTAGGAATTGTCAAAATTTAGAGAATTGCCAAATTTTATTTCCAGCATTCAGTCGTTGCCACACAACGACATTTTAATCTCAGAAATGGACCTAACGATTTGTTGTTTAATTGTACGTTTTTTGAAACAGGGTAGTATATGTGCTTGTTCACTTTCTACTAAGACATAGAATAACATCGACCGTGTAGAAGAAAATGTGAATAAAGAGCGAAGAATATCGATCCGGATGAGATCTGCCGAAATCTGTATGGCCCAAATGTCCAACGCTTTTTAAATTCGGTAAAGTTGTATCCATATAAAAACACAGCTCGTCCACACCTCTATTACGTTATTCAATTTCATAAACTAGCCGAAAACCAAAACGAATTTATTGTTTTATTATGTTGGATGAGGCCAATTTTCATGTTAATGGTAATGTTAGTAAACAAACTGCAGATTTTGGGTTACGGAAAATTCAAAAGTTGCTCATTTTGGATGTTACTGCAAAAGGAGAAAAAATATAATCTAAAGAGTCTGGAACAGCCAAGCACATATTACCTATACCGAAACATATTAGACCTGAAGCTAGAAGAAAAATTAGAGATGACAAGTATAGAAATATATGAAAATATCAAGGAAAGCATACACTAAGCGGCAATTGAGGCGATAGAGTATGAATTGAGGAAGAAAAAGAAGGTAATATATTGGGAGAACGAGGAGATAGAGCATGAGATAAAATACAAGCAAGAACTATATAAGAGATGGTTAAATACAAAGAACGAAGGAGACAGGGAAGCTTATTGACAACAACAAGGACTGGTTAAAAAGGCGACGTGGGAATCGAAATGTAGAGAGTTAAAGACATATATGGGAGGAAAAAGGACTAGTGAAACTTTAGATTTTACGTGAACACTAATAAACGGTCAAATCGTACAAAGTTGTAGTCCAAAATTTCCGGATGTTCCTCTTTTTGACAAAAATAACACAGTAAGCTTTTTTAATTGCCACATTTTAGGAGTAATTAACACCCGGAGATTGTCTTCCCATCTGCAATGCAATTTAACTTTATTACAATGTACGACCTCCACTTGCGACATACCGGAAAAATTTCCTAGTACCTTGTGTATAATAGATTTATTTTAATTTATCATTACTACGTATGTTATCTGTAATTATACTGTAGGAATACTGATGACTGTATTGATTATACAAGTTTAAATAGGGTATTGTGGAACGAACGAAGTAGTATAGTAGAAAAAGTAGGGATGGTGTGTATGGCGGCAGGTGGATGGGAAGTTTAGTATTAAACATAATGTGGATAAACAAGCAGCGCGCTTTTGTTATGGAAGCCTACATCCAAAAACATCGACGCTCCATTTTGCAGTCACCCAAACACTTCACTCTCAAACATACAACCGCACTTTCGGCCCTCTAATCGCACTATACGGCGAGTTCTTCATCAAGATCTTTATCTTTATCCGCATAAAATGTCCGTTGTTCAAAATTATCAGATCTTGATTAGCATAGCTGAATTGCGGCATACGAAGTAATGATTGAAACTTTACTAAATGACGCGGTTGTTTCCTTTAGTGACGAGGAAGATTCTCATCTTTCTGGCTGTGTAAATAAGCAAAATATTATATATTCGAGTGAAAACAATCATAGGGTGATCTGCCTTTGCATAGCGATCGTATCACGGTGTGGTGCGCATGAAGGTTATCGGGACTTACTTTTTTGAACAGAGAAATCGGGTAGCCATCATCAATTCTGAACGAAATGTGAGCATGCTTCAGAAGTTGTTTCCCCCATCCATTGGAAAATTTGGTTTAAATAATATTTAGTTTCAGCAGGACGTGGCCACGCCCCACACAGTGCAAGCATCAGTGTGAGTTTCGAGGGAAATATTCCCCGAACTTTTGATCTCCATGAAAACCAATTTTCACGACCCGTGCGCTTACTAAATTTGACCCATACGAGTTTTTCTTGTAGGGTTATCTCAAAGCTCGGGTTTATAAAAATTGTGTAGAGGATCTGCTAATCAAAAGGAAGAAATTCTCGAAAGAATTATGCGAAACTTCGTAAGTCGCTTGTAATATTTGTATTTGGACAATGACGAACTCCATTTGTCGGATATTATTTTGAAAATCACATTTCTTTTTATTTCACATTCAAAACGGTATCTTGTATTATTAATAATAATTTTTCTCTCTCTTTTTTATTGGATCTTTTTATTCCGTTTAAATGCTACATAAGGAGCACTTTCTCACTGCATTGAAAATAATCTCTGTGCCTGTGTGATACGTACATATCTATCAAAAAAGTAATTTTTATATTCAAGTTTATCATTCACAGGGTATTTATATATTGATTACTTTAATAAATGTTACTAATTTTATCACTTTCAGAGAATACAAGATAAAAGCGATAAAGAATAATGGTATTACTAATGTAGAAAGTAATAATAAAAGGAAAGCAAAATATTTCATGTATCAAACTGTCTTGTCCGGTAAAATTCCACTTTTATAAAACGAATTCGAATTCATTACAACTAGGTTAACACCAAATGAGCGCAACCGTACCATTAGGAAAGTGAAACAAAACACTGATTACGCTGTAGCACCCCCGAAATGTGACTTAAAAATGCCTAAACGAATTTCAGCGCTAGTTGATTGCTTCGGCAAAAACGTGCCAATTAATTTGTTTTGTTTTTTCTTTGCATATTCAGCATGCGTGATGTAAAATGTGATGTAATTTTGGTAATTTTCAACGTTTGGATTTTTTGAAAATTCTAAATATTCTGTATTATTTTTTTTGCTAGTCCAAATATCATCCTTATAGATATTGTGTATTTCTTTAGACTACTAATTTCTAGTCGTGAAAGAAAGTTTTTAATTTTATTTTCAGAATTTACGTAATTTCTTTGCACCGAAGGATAGCCCAATTTTTCGAGTGCGGTGCCAGCCTGCGAGTTTCGCTTCGTAAGATGGCCGATCCAGCCCGCTGTGGGCAGACTCCACTTTATGTTTCCGTTAGTCGTGGGCGAACACGTTAGGAAAGTGAACGCTGCAGCAATAGTTCTTCGGCACAGGCATGCACACATGTTAATATTTTACCTGTGCGTTAATGGCCGCGTGTGTACCATATGAATGGGGACCAAACCTTGGAGCTGCTTATGTAAAGCTTGTTTTGAATTTCTCTCAATGACGACCATCCCACATGCTATTTTTAGTGTTAGCTCTTGTATGAAGTGGTTATCGCTGGGCGCGAGGCATTGAACCAAATCTTTAAACGCTTAAAGGCGCGCGCTCCGTGCTGCTGGCGCTTTTCACTTTTGCTAGCCTTATTTATAATTTTTTTTTAATATTTATGTTTGTAGAAAGTTATTTTTGCTGAGAATTTGTGTTGTAAGGGAAGAAACTTAGAAAGGAACAAAGCCAATTAGATTTTTTAGATGTACAAAATTCTTTCATTTTTAAGGTAAATTAAATTCCGGAGTATGTGAAGGTACTTTACTTGAAAAGTCTAAAAAGTGGGATAAACAGCGACTTATGTACAACAAAAAAGTATGAAACGATTACTAGGTGTAGTAATTGTATAAAGTATATAACGTGAAACGAAATTAGTCTGGTTTTAAGCTAGCGAAGAAATACGTAATTTCAATAAAAATTAAAGGGAAATTTAAGACTGTTTTAAAATTTATCCGTCTGTTCGGTTCTTAGAAATATAATTTTTGTGTGGGTTATAGGAAATACATACTTTAACTACGTACTACAATACATAGAAATATGCTAAAGGGCAAAAATGTCGGATATACTACACTATGACTAATTTAAAATCTAATAAACTCAAATATCAGAACACTTACTTGCAGTAATATAGGCAGTAGTTATATATTACTGCACAAAATAAGAGGTATAATAGTGGTAACAAATGCAATTCAAATAAACTTAGAAATAGTAAATATACACAAATATATGATGTAAAAAATTAAACAAAATAAAAGACACGGCACTAATTAAGGCTACACATAAATGAAAATTGAGAAAAGATAAAAATCGCTACATCAGACGTGGCTGAATAAATACTAAGGATTAAACAGAACCCGAAAATAAATAAAAAAAATATGGTGTACTCGAGAAATCCATACCCTATCAAAGTCAAATTAAATATCTGCCTAAGATATAGATAATAGCAAGTTTAACAAAAATGTGAAAACTGCAGCTAGCAAAATTAGGCAGATAACGAAAATACAAATATTTAATTTTTCAAGTTTAATGGAATAAAAGTGGCGGACAAAATGGACATAATCAAGATGGTAAAAAATAATAAGAATTAAAAAATAAGACAGAAGATATCTTACGGCAATTGTGTGATATCTGAAAACTATGGCAAGGAATAGAAGTAGGACGAGAGCTTTATCTATATGATAAATCCTTGTGCTTAGCTAACCTTGTCATTTATTAAGTGGCGAAGCGAAGCGGAGTCACTTACTAACTTCATGTTGTCCGACTGTCCGTCCGTCCGTCCGTCCGAGCAATAACTCGAGAACGGCTGGTAATTTCCAAATTCTGTTTTCACCAATCGACAAGTGACCAAAAAGGCTTGCTTGCTAATGATTTTGAAACTGATTAAATATCTGCATTACGAGATCTAACTTTTGGAGGCTTTTCCTCAAAGGATTTTTAGTTATAAATTTTTTTTATTATATCTATTATTTTTTGTTATTAGAATTCCTGTTATAATGTCAGTATGCGTAGATTGTATGGTTATAATACATAGTATTAGATATTGGTCTTGAACATTATGAGCAAATTGCTTTTTCACACTACTTATAAAGATAATTCGTTACGCAGTGCATTGCTCGTGAGCAAAATCGATATTTCTGTTTTTCTGATATTACTTTTTCGGTATTTAATAGTACATTTGTTTGACGAATATGCAATATTTTACCCATGATAGAAATTGACTGTGTTCAGTCTGATGTACTAGTAGATTTCAAGAAAAAATTTGATTTTTGATTTTTAGGCGCGAATTACTGAAATAAGAACAGCTGTTCTTCAAAATGATAGCAAATTGTCGAATCTGTCCACTGCTAATTTTTAATTGATAAAAACCTGTAAGATTGAGGCTCAATTTCGTCTAGTTCAACAATTTTATCTGTGATTTTTGTGGCATGATGAGCAGGTGCATTAGTTTCTTTGAAAAGTCCGTTTGATCAATGTCGAAAAGGGAACAAGGTGCATCGTGTGGTTGCTTCTCGGATCACAAGGCCGTGGTCGGATTTCGGAAACTCTTATCGTTTCATTTTAGAAGATTTTCTTCTGAAAATGTCTGCCGCAGTTGTGGACGAAACGTCAAGAGTTTCCGAACTCCGACCACGACCTTATAACCCGAGAAACAACCACACGATGCACCGTAACACCGGCGGTGAAAGCCTTTGAATCTATTTAAAAGTGAACAATATCATTAGTATACCACCAAACAGCATCTCTTTTTGACAATTCTCGTTTTGAGCAATAACGAATAATTTTATCAATTCCCATCTGAAATTTAAAGATAAATATTGTTAATATATATATATATATATATATATATATATATATATATATATATATAAATATAATAATATATATATATATATATATAAATCTTAGATTTTCTTGAATATAGTATTATATATATATATATATATATATATATATATATATATATATATATATATATACCATAATCATGAGTGTTAAGAAACTTCTTTGCAACTTGGTAACCTCATATGTCAGACACCGCATGATGATTTTTTTAAATATTTATTTATATTTTGAACTTTTTTGACGAAACATTCATTTTATATGTGTCATATAAATTATAGGAACACAAATGGTGGTGGTCTCAAGTGTTATTTGTTGAAAAATAAACGTAAAAGTCTTTCGGTGGGGCGTCCGTGAATTTACTAGTAGTTGAAGGATTGGGTGATGTACAACATTTGTGTCTGTCAGGCACCAAATCTCCAATTAAAAGTTAAAAGCATTGCACGTTTTCTTCGGAATTTTGTTACAAAGTATTTTGTTTTCATTTAGCATTTTTATTATGACAGAATGTAAATATTATTCATTTAAGTAGAATTTTTCTATCTTAGCAGTGACTAAATTTAAATGGATCATCGAAGATATGCACAAGAAGTATTCCTTTTGCTGTGTTGATTTCGAGAAACCTCAAGCTAATGTACCTCCTAGTAGGTATGTGGGTAAAAAGCGATATAGAAATCGGATCTATTTGCCCGACATCTTGCTGAAGTGTACTCACCCTACAATAACGATCTAGTATAAGGAGTAGAAGAGGAATTATCCATACCAGTTCTAATGCAAGAACGACTTAAATTATTTACTCTTGAAGAAATACAAGAAGCTATTAAGACATTAAACCCAAAAAAGGATATGATTGCTGGTAACGTACCCAAGACTTTGCCAAAGAGGACTAATAAAAATATGGCATATATTTAATGCAATTTTAAGACTTGATTACTGGCCCAAATCACTCAAAGCTGCACAAACTATGATACCCAAGCTTGAGAAAACCTGATAGGTGTTTTGTTCAATATAGTTCTTCTTACTATAATAAAGATCTAAACCAGGAACCATTTTAGCTCAAAGAACGTACGCCGAAATCAGAGTCAATGGTGAAAAATCTAACCGTTTCATCATACTATTAGAAGTACCACAAAGGAGCAACCTGGGTCCACTACTATATGTACTTTACGCAGCCGACTTACCAATGATCTGAGAAATAACAGTCAATGCAGTTGCGGACAATACGGCGATTTTTGAGACACATGAAGATCCTATCGTAGCTTCAACCAAGAATATACAAATTACCTTGAAGTATGGTTAAACAAATGATTAAGGTAAACGAAACAAAACCAACACATACAGCCTTTACCTTGCGAAAAGAACAATAAGCACGAATCAAACCGTCACACCTCAAAGTGTAACTGAAATGTAACTGAAAACAACATGTACTAAAAAAAGAGAGCATTTAAATACAAAAACAAAAACGTTCTTATCATCAACTTATCACCAGAAAATAAATTGATGATTTAAAAAGCAGTAATCGGACCAATATGGACTTACGGGATATAAATTTGGGGTTGCGCTGGTCTAATACAACTATCACCCAAAATGTTCAACTCATAATTCCCAGAAGTATTGGACGCATCATGCTATGTCTCTAACCATACCATTCAAGATTCATTATGAGAGTGAAGTAATACAAGAAAGCAGTACTAAGCACCGTATCAGACTTGCAAATCATCCCAGTCCACTATTGCCGCCACTACTACAACCCACGGACAACAGAATATTGAAAAGGTAATGGCTTCTCGACCTACAAATCTAAGACGACATCGTCGGATGTTTACCTCTTCATGCCATTACGTGTACAAATATTGTAGAAGTTGTCAAAGTAGCTCATAGGTTGTATTCATTTTAATGTGTAACAGAATGGAAAAAAATTATATATAACTAGTAAGAATTTCAGTCGTAATAGTAAATTATGTGTAAATTGTCATATTCTGTTTGTACAGTATTCTATAATATGCAATAACGAAATGTAGAATTTAACCTCGAATAGTAGAAGTAACATTTATTGCTAGAAATATGTACTATCGCATTGTGTTAAGAAGTGTAGCTCAAAAAGGTGAATTCTGCTCAAAAAGTTAAGGAAGCTATCTGTTATTTGGTGATATTTTTAACACAGTTTTTCTAAAAACAAGAAGTAAAATATTTGAAAAGGTATGGTTATGGCGAGTTAATTTGATTTAACTGAAAGAGAGGATTGCTTTTGATTTTTAAATGACAATACTTATTTTTCTTTATATGATCTGACGGTCACACCCCACAAAAAAGGGGCCACAGTTTAGGCCGTTGAATTTGGTTTTTGTTGTGTTATTACTATAGGAAATTTGTAACGTTAAAGTGGACATTCTTTTGAGCAATTTGCGCCTAACGAATCGAGCACGTTTCCCGAAATAAGTTTTATTATGTATTGATGAACCACACGTGGCTAAGAAGGTGCTTGTTACACTTTCAACCCCAATAAAAAAGCGAGTAGAATTTATGTTTAGGTTCTCTGAATTGCGATTTTCTTTTTCATTTTTAACATATTCTGCACAATACGTGTGATAATTTGATTTGTCAGAAACGCGGGTAATAAAAGTGTCCGACTATTATTAGTAAATTGCAATTTTTCTTCACATGATCTGCATTTACCAATAATTTACTTTGAATGGCATTAAAATGGAGTAAAAACACACTGGAAATAAATAAAGATGCCAATTAGGCCCATGTGAAACTAATTAAATATAATAAAATTCATATCCGTCGTGAAGTTCCAACGTTAATTTTTGTGGCTAGACGAACTTAAAATACCTAAAGTATTTTAAATATTTCGTAGTGTTTGATTAAAAAAGATGGTTTATGAATGACTTTATAAGTAATCAAACTTTTTAATTACTAAAATACTTTCGTAAAAATTCAAGTGTCATCTGATAATAATGTACCCTACACCAATTGGTAGAAGAGTTCTTGATTAAATAATAATCTAATAATAATTACATATATAATAATTAGATATGTAATTATGACTTATTAAATATAAATTGTCTGTTTTATATCAGGCTTTTCTATTGCTCCCATCAATCTTTGATTGAGCCTTTAAAACTTTGTGTAATGTTTTTAATTTTCTACGGGCTTCATTATTTTTACACTTACGACCTAATTTCAAATTGCAGACGCAAATTGGCGAAGACGCAACCATGGCGATGGTCTGCAATCGCGCTAAAAGTGGGTCCTTCAGCTTGAAACTGAAGTTTTTCGTTGGAATGTGTAAGAGAAATGAGTGATTAGGCGTTACTAGACTTGCAAGAATTATATGAAGTGATTTTTTTAAGAGTTGGTCAAAATTCCACAGTTTAAGAATTATAGGTACATAATAAATCAAAAGGCTAACACGTTAAAGGGAAAAGTCAAAAACACAGAGTGGTAACAACGGCGCTGCTCCTCTCGATGCTACAAAAAAGAAAATAATTCGTTTCGTTCGTGAGGGCGACATCGAGAAAGTGAATCTGACCGTAAGGTTAAGTTGATGAATTTTTAATTCAAGCAATCCATCCCATACATCTATGGAATTAAACAATTATGTACCAATTAACAACAATCATTTGTGTTGTGGGATATCTTATGGTACTTCCGAGTTCTTAAAAAGCCCTACTGGTTGCACATTTCTTCTAACTTTTAAGAAGATTATTTTCAATTTGACACAATAAAAACGAGTATAAACAGGGGAAATAAATATTTTATTAATATGCCCTTTGAACAGCTGAGTTTTTCCAGATGAAGGCTTGAACCGGAAAACTTCAAAAACATTGTAAATGTGCAATCGCAAATGTGAAATTAACTGCATACTCATCCAGTGATATAAATTTTAGAGTTAGAAGACAATGCCCCGCAGTTACGCATTGGTCCAGTTACTTCAATTTGAAATTAATCTGCTAGTTGCCATAATTCGCAATCATTCCACAAATTTGTATTGCTTAATGTTTACTTTAATATTTAAACCTGTGTTTTTTCTGTAAAATATAAGAAAGAGGAAACCGTGTCATACAATCTTAGATGAAGATGCTAAATATCAAAGTTTGAAGGAAAATGTACAATATAGAGTAATGCCACATCCTAAGCCCACATTTGAATTGTTTCCTATTCTACTATTCTTTAAGTCAACCCCATATCGAATGAAATTATGTATCAATTTTTTGAAATTGTTTCTAAAGATTATTAAAAAAAGAACAATCCATTCAAATCAGAAAGATATGTTTCCTGAACATTTCATTTATAATGATCAAAATTGAAACGAATGGTACGGGAAAGAAGATTTTTCGAGTGCAGATACAGCCTTAATAGTGTCACATTTACACAAATATTAAATAAATCGATAAACACACGATGCTTGGACTTTCCTCATTAGATTTATTGCTTTTGTGCACCTTGATAGAAAAAGTGTTAACGTATATGCTAAAACCATAGAGTTTATGGTTATATAATAAAGTTAGTACCCATATTTATGGTTGGTTGCGCAGATTGCGAAAAATTCTACTTGGTGGGAAATGGTGGCGCTGCGATTGATTTAGGTAAATCGTTTTTTATTAAAAGGATGGTCTTAAGTCCGCTATAATAACAACCAGATCAGCCAAAGGCACTCATTACTGACGAACTGTTTGAGAAGTTTGTCTGGAATCAATTATTGCCCATTTGAGACACGTGGTTTAGTCTGCAGTATAAAACTTTAGTAATGGATATGTTTCACTGGATTATTAATAAATATCTCAATTTAATTCTAAAATAAGCATTAGACTTCCAAAAATTGTAGGAATATTTTGTTGATTGTTGTTTACCTTGTGTTAATTGTTCTCGCAAAGTAAATGAGTAATTTTAAGGTATATTGTGGGGAAAATCGTTACATAATTATATCTGCTGAGTTATATTTTGCACGCACTCTATTATCATAACCAATTATGTGGAAATAGACTCGCAATTGATTTATATTGTGTCCGTAGTTGGAACCGTTTTGGAAATATGAAGTAACCTTTACCATCCGTTCTGGCCAGATCAAAAATTCAATTACTCTGGAAGCATTTTATTATCATTACATGAAGTGTACGCTATAAATCACTTTAAGGTTATCCAGAAATGTTAAAAGGGCTCGCCGCATTCTGAAGTATCTCCGTTCCCGTCATATTTTAGAAATGCATGAACGATAAATGGTTTTAATGGGTACGATTACCCGACATGTACGCCTTCAATATGTTCTGGCCGCAGTTTCCTTGCCCTCGCTCGAAAAGTGTTATGTAGATTATATTACGAATTTAAGCAGCTTAAACAAATGCCCGGTGTCGCTGACGTATTCAATTGAAGTGCAAATTTTGCTACTTTGCACATTTCCGTCAAGGTTGAACAGGCGCCAAGTTCATAAACGTACATTTGCCAGGATCTTCGTCCGTCTGGTTCTCTCTTTTTGCGCTGACGTGCCTGTACGTACAGTTCATTTGCATGTTAAACAATTTTAGTATTTATATTTGCACTTGCCTGAGAGGAGATGAAAGTTATGAATGGGGATGTATTTCGCTAAGATGGCGCTAGCAGTCTGGCGGCTGGCGGGGAAAATTGCCTGTGAAGCGGCAATTTTGTAAATAAGTAAAGCATCGAGCGCATCCCCTTTATTGCCTTATAACCTGAAATATCACGTTTCGACGTCTTCATGCTGGATTAAATCTCCTTTATAACAATCGAATCGGCCGAAATTAGCCGAATAAATCCAAACTCGGTCAAATCGCATTTAATGTTTGCTCTCGGGGATAAAGAAGCCCTTTTTGGAGAAAAAGTAAACTTTAAGGGCTTGCTCGGAATATCAGCGGCCGGTTCGGATTCAAACAAGGACACTCATAAATTGGGCGAACAAAAACGTCGAGTAAATTATTTTTATTGTTCCTCTGTAATGAGAGTCGTTTACAACTTTGATCTTACAAGTTTGCAAGATTACAACGCCATTTGGCAATACGGTCGCAGAGGGAATCATTATTACAACAACTCTTTTTGTGTTTTAGTCCAAATAAATTACTTGGGACTGTCCCAGCTATTGTTGATTTAATTGACTGCAAACAGCATTCTCTGTATTACATTTATCGGGGCCTTCTCTTGCAAGTAGCACAAAAATAAATGGCCGTTATAATTACACAGTCTGTTAGGCTATCACTTCATATTTTTCAGTTACACCTTTTGTAGCCTTCCATTCGTTAAAATGAGCCAAATTGTAATTATCAGATGCCGTTTCCCCCGTTTCTGCTTTTAAACTATTAAGTACGTCGGTTTTAATATTCTGCTATTGCACTTTTTGCACAACCGGCATCGGCATGCAAAAATTACCTTTCAAAGAGTACTCGTAAATCAATTACGTTGCAAATACAGCTCGGCGTGATTGCTGCTATTTATATGCAATTACGAGGGTACTGAATTTATTTATAGTTTTAGGGCAGACACCTAATAAATATTAAATCCTATTTAACTAGAAATTTGATTCATAAACTAATCAATTTTCCCTTAATAACTCAAATCTGTCAGAAACAGAACGCATCCCTACAAACATATAAGTTGTTTTTCGGTTATTGGGGTAGTAAAAGGACTGATTTTTTGTTTGCCTTTTAGAGCTATATAATTTGCGTTTGTTTTTGTGCTACGTTACAAGAAATAAATCACGTATCTTTGTGTACAAAATTGAATGGCATCAAACTATGATTCAAACTTTAGTAAACAGAAATCAGGTGTAGGATGAACAAGAGGCTACTTTTTTAGTTATTGCGTTTAATTACTAACTTGCAGTTTATGTGATGTTCGGGAGTCGGGAGGGGGGGGGGTATGAAATGGACAGCGGTATCCAAAATTTCATATACAATGCAGTTTATGGTTAAATGCACTTACATGTAATGTAGGTGTAGGTCGTTCATCCGGTTGGGAAAACACCTACGTTGACCTACAGTTGATGCTGTTAGAAGGAGACATTGTCTGGGCCGTTGTCCTTCGTGACCACGTAATCGCATTAGTAATAGCTGCTGACGCTTAATTGTAGCACATCGGAACGAGCAATTTACCTGCAAGTCTGGTAAATATAGAGCTTCGTGGAAATTACAATGCCGCCTGTGTAAATGCAGTATGTGTGCGCCCTACAGGTGTTTTACCTTTGGTCGCTACGATTACAAAAATATGTGAAACAAATGTGGGAATATACGAGATTAATATTAAAGAAGCTAAGCGCTTTTGATTAATTAGAGTCACCCCGCGTAAAAGATGTTGCGAAGTTGAACATGATACCCATTATACATAATGACAAAAGATTAAATGTGTTTGTAAACATCTATTTTGATATATTAGCAATCTGTAAAGTATAATATACTATAAAAAGTATAAATTTTACACGTGTTGCTAGACTTCGTTTGCTATTAAATAAATACATTGTTACATATTATGCTTTTTTATTATTGTACTCATAATTTTTCCGATTTTTTTTCAAGGTTACTGATTTTGTTTTCTTCTCCAAATATGTAAACATCAAATTTTACCTTTTTGATATTTTGTTTATTCAGTGCAAGAAGTTTATTAAAATTTTGGCGTTTTTAAAACTACACAAACTATTTAATAATGTACATATAGCACATTAAGGCTTTGCGCTTTTTGTCAACTCTTTACCCAGTTATTTATCGTAGATCTTAATTCTGTATCCACTTCCGACAATTATCTCTATCTCTTACCATTCTCCTTACCTTCACTGTTGTTTTCTTCTTTTTCAAGCCAACTCTTTTATGTGTTTCTCCCATAAAGTTCTTGTCCTCCGCATAATCTTGTTTTTCCCGTTTTTTAATTCATGTTTTTGGGAATTTTTGTGTTGATTAGGTGCCTATACCATTTTAGGGGGTTTATTTATAGTTCTTCTCTGATACTTCCATTTATAGACCTATCTCTTCTCGTTTTACCCACTGTTCTTCTCGGCTATTTCACTTCTGTTGCTGTTATTTTGACTGTTTGTTCAACATTATACACGATTTAGCTTTATATGTGTTGATGTGTATATGGTTTTATATAGGTGAATTTTTGTCTTTCTGCGTAATTCCTGTTTTCCTATCAGTGTATTATTTGTATTGTAATATTTGTTTTTGCTGTTCTATTGCTTTTTTCTTGGTTTACTCTTTTATTGTTTATAATTTATAATAATAGTGTGTAAGTGTTTATGCTTGTGGATCATTTTATCACTTATTGTTATTTCTATGGTTTCGTTCGGTTCTTCCTTTCTAATGTATGTATATGATTTTACTTTTATTTTCATTCACTTTTACCTCTTTTTCCTCTAAGTTTTTCTTCCTAATATTTATACTTTATTGTAGCCTTCTTTTATTTATTGATATTAGCACAATGTCGTCTGCATATACTAAATCATGTGTATTCAGGTTTTTCGATATTTTCCATATTTTTTCCTTTGGTAAATTATCAAGGAGTCCAAGAAAGTCGTGTATATATTTTTTCTTTGCCTAGGAAATTTTTGATTATTGGTCTTACAATAAATAAGTGCTCGTTTTCCAGTTGCGGTTCTATTTTTTCACTTAGTCGGTTTTCTAGTATTCTTGCATACCTAATATTCCCAAAAATATTGTTACTAATATAACGTTTGTTTTACACAACATCAAGATATCTACGATATTCACATACGGTTGCAATTGTTAAGTTGTAAGTTACAATGTGCTTTATAGCTATTTGCCAATTGAGTGGGGTGACGAAAGAAACTGTATGGCTGTAATAGCATTACATAAGTGTGGAATGAAAGAAGTGTAATCTTTAAGTGTTTGCATCCTCTTGACCTTAGTAGTATGTTTTGTGTATCAGACTATAAAATTGTTTAATGAAAGGATCACCCAAGACCTGGAAAATCACATTCGTTTTAGACTGTTCAGGCAGTTAAAGCCATAAATGCTCAAAATAAACGAAATCCTCTTCGTAAACAGATGATTTCGTCTCGGGAGATACAAACTTCTAGATCTTTGATGTCTTGTATTATTAAGACTTAGGATTAGCTGCTTATAAAAACATAAGGGAATTTGCTTTAAAGAAAAGTAGAAAAAAAGGAAAGAGGTTGTTGACTGAGTGCATGCATGATGGGCACAGCCAAAAATTTACAGTGGAGGAATCTCAGCAAACAAAATGACATTATATACACTAGGTCGTCCAAAGAAGCGTGTTAGCTAGTGCCAAGGTTTCGAGAAGGCATTATCCAGCAGTTATAATGGTTTAGTTGGAAATATGTTATGATGAAGTAATTTACATTTATTTTTGAGAAAAAGGAGTCAAAACTTTGGCCGCTGTGTATCGACAGAATGTTTTGGAAGGTGTATTCAAACCTCTGTCACGCTTTTTTAAGATTCTGCTCCTACTCACAAAGCACGGTCAAGTCAAGCTTGGCTGAGTAACAATGTGCCTCATTTTCTAACATTAAAGGATTGACCTTCCGGTAGCCAAGATCTCATTCCATTACATTACAAATTATGGGCAGTTTTAGAGGGCACAGTTTACAGAAAAAGACATCTTAATGTTGATACTGTGAAGCGAGCCCTAATGGCTGCAGGCGATACTTTTCCAATGGATGTAGTGCGTGCTGTCATAGACGAGTGGTCTGGACCTCTTCAAGCTTGTGTAGAGGCTAAGAGTTACTATTTTGAATAAATCCGTTGTAATTATACTTACTGATAACCATTTAATAAGTCCTGAAAATATACAAAAACAATTAATGTAATGTAACTGTATTTATGGCCATACTATTTTTATATACAGGATGCGGCGCTTAAATCCGGATAAATTAAACATTTTTTTAAATAAAATTTTATTTGACAAAAATTAAAATTACAAAACACCTTTTGTAAGTCAGTTATATGATCTGTTCAGATTAAAATTATTCGATGTAACCCTCTTCAGCCGCGAAGCAAAGCCTATTGGCAAATGCTGTTTTGACAACGGTAGGTAAAGATGCCATATTAAGGTGTCTGGACCCTTTCGATTACGTTACATAGTAGTCGAGGCGGTTCAAATAAGGGCTTATGGGGAGGTGGAGGGTGGGGGCAGAATTATTTAGACGGGGGCGTTATTATCCTCGCCCTTTATTTTGCTTGGTTTTGTACTGCAGTACCTGAATATCTTAATATGTATCCATTATTCAATGTTATGGCTTTTATTTCTTTCTTTTTATTTTTATTTATGCCAAGTGTTTGTATTTTTTTCTTTCTATTTCCTGTACTATTTCTACTTGCTATCCATTTAGTGCTTTGGTATTCCATGTCGCAATTCTTGTCCATTTCCTCGCCTGTTCGTTTTGTTTAGTCCGTTCACATTTGAGGTTTGTAGGTTTTTCCGAATTGTTTTACTCTGTGTGTGTGATTGACCCAACGATGGAGGTTTTGTTACCTGACAACTGGCGTTTAGCTCACGACATCAATTTCATAAAAAGGATCATTATCGCCGCCATTTACACTAGTCAGTGTGGATTTTTTTCTTCAAAATTCAATTAATAAATGTGAAAAAGTAAAGATGAATGCGAAACTTGAAATATACAGCAAATGAAAATATTTTTAATACTCAGTATTCAATAAAGAATATTGGGCATATGACTAATACATAAAATTAAAAGTTTAAAAACAGAACGATAAGTATTATATGCCTCCAGTATTAGAAAGTTTATTAGAGTTGGTCTATAGATTAAAGAGACGGGTATAAGAAAAGCCGCGATACAGGAGCTGGCATAATGATCTCCTCTTTTTAATTGACCACTGTGCGCAATGTATTGATAAACGGCGCTTGAGTCGTACATCCTCACCCGGTGGACGTCGTAGCACCCAGCACCCGAGAATTGCAGCACCGAGGCAACTTGTTATCACAACGTTTTTCTACGGAAGGAGCTAAGCATGCTGTTGTCATGGGAACATCCGACTGGAGCGTACGGAGAATTCTATATTGCGATCTTAGGTTTTATCCACATAACTGATGGTAGTTCAGAAACTTGAAGCATGTGATTGATAGGCCCGGTAAACTGAAATGATTAAGTTCATTGTCATTTATGGAGCTGCCTCAATAAGCAGAATTTTTGGTATTGGGTCCCACAAAATTATTATCACCAACTTCATGAACGACCTCTCCACAGTCATGGGGTAACTGAGTGATGTGTTGTTACGGTATTTTTTGAGAACATTACATGCGGCAACTGCCACATCTACTCACTATATTGCGATGTTGCGCAATTTCCTGATACCCAGACCCAACGAACACGGAAATGCGTCACTGTAGTTCCTACAAGATGGCACTATCGCACACACTACAAGAATTTCTCGAAAGGTTTTGGGACAAATGTTTCCAACCTGCCTTATCTCATTATATGGTGACATTCTATGGGCAGCTAGATCGCCAGACCTGTGTCCGTGCTATTTTTTTGGAGGGACGCCTGAAAGTTGAAATTTTTCAACGCAGGTCGTGAACTATTGAGTAATTAAAGGATGATATTCGTAACACGATCGCATTAGTACCAGTAGAAATGACTCGGCAATGTGTAACTTTAAGATGAGGCTACAGATATATCGCTCGTGTGGGCAAACATTTGGACGATATCATTTACAAAACTGGTTAATGACTAAATGACAAGGATTGTTTTGTGTGACGGTACAATAAAACATTTAACAGAATATATGTGTTTTGAAGAGGGGAAATCATTCTATCGGACCTTGCATTTTAAAGTCTCATTGTAATAAAAAGTTTTAAAACCATCTGAAAGTTTTATTGCCAGACTTTACTGATTGATGAGAATGAGCATTCATTTTGGTAAACAGGACTGACGTGCATAGAAATTATTTTATCATGTAACAAACGATTTGAATATAAGTGACAATCAAATGTGATTAGAGTTTTTGTAGGTAGGGAGTGTTTGCTTTCATATAAACAAGCTAAATTTAGTTACTACGTAAAACGAAACGATTAGAATGCTTAATGGCTATGCAGATAATTGAACTGCAAGGTTTACATGCTGGTCTGTTGTTATTTTTACTCTATGACGAATCCCGGAATTTTGACTGAAATGAATTCACTCTGATTGTGTTTTTGTAATGCAGATTATGGATCCATGCCCACACGTGTGTGTGTTTATGTACGAAATTTGAATATATATATATATATATATATATAGTCTAATTGGATGGGCCTAATTGTTTATGCAACCATTACGATATTCTCTAGTATCTACTCGCAAAATAAATGTTACAAGGTAAATAACCATCCGTTATTGTAAGCAAATATTTGAGCGTACAATCGTAATATTACTACGCAGTGGTAGTGCCGGATAAAATTATGGCGCTGTCTGTACTGGCTGCCGCTAGTTCATGGCCATTAATAATTTCTGGGTATTGATTAAAGAAGTTTGCATTTGATGGAGATATTAACAAAGTAGGCGAGTGCATGATTAGTTGATTACAGAGCAACCGAGCGAAAATTTCGGTTCGATTATTTGGCCGCACGCGATTGGAACCAACCCGATCCGCGTAATTCTCAGGCGACAGGCGAAACGCAGCGAAGTCGACGGGATTGCTTAAAATCCACACAAGGGCGACCGCACATTTTGCCGGATAACAGGGGCATATTTTATTTAATGAAGAAATACTGGAGAGTAGTTTGCGTAATTAAAACAGCACGTAACAAGAGTCGGTTAAAGCAACAAATTTGCTGAGGACTATGTAAGAGTTCCCGGAATTAACGCTATAAATCAAGCTTTGTTGCAACAGCGACTTTGAAGCATTCTCGCAATGTTTCTTGTAAACGAACTAGCTGAGACCTGTCTCCTTGTAACATGTAAATCTAGAGGTGCAGTGTTTCACCCGGCAGAAGTCACGGGCGTTTCATCTTTAACAGAAATAACGATATGTAGTAAAATATTTCTCTAAATTAACTAAATTAGTTATTATTAAAAATTTGTTTAGAAATTTCTAATTATTAATTAATCAATTTACTTATGCAGATTAATAATAAAAGTATTTTTTAAGCTAAAAGGAAACTAATTAAATATGTTTCATGAATCACGCTTCCTTCTTTCATTGATTAATTTATTAGAAATATTTAAAACAACCCCCAAATGAATTGTCATAGCTGCGTAGCAGCTGTTGAGTTTTTATATTATTCCATGTTATATATGTGTAGGTCGTCTAGGGCGCGGTGTTTGCCACATCGTTCCGCATCAGAGATGGTGCGCGACGACCGGGCAGAAAGAGCAAACATATGAAAGCCTTAACCTCTCAGTTTGCAGGTCGTGCTCCCACGCGGGGCGGTTAGAGCCTTACCATTATTATTATATATGTGTAGATGAAAAATATGTTTTGTCTATATGACGAATATAGACGAATATAGAGATTAATAAATTACTGTACATTACATAGTGTTATGCGGTGCTTTCTGTATCAAATAGCAAACTTTGGTTGAATTCTTCTAATATTGTGTTTTTGCTAAGAAACATTTTTTTATTAACTCAAGGTTATAAATCTCTCCTAGTTACAAAGGACAATAAGTATTTTGTGTGATACATGATATAAATTATTGCAAGTAGCAGTTTTAGCTGGTAAATCCTCTTGAACATGTAGAGTCAGGCTCCAAGAAGCTACTTTATTACAATTTTCACTAGTTTACATTACAAGAATGTGTTTGAACGGCAAGTTGAAAAGAGGTAGGAAAATTAAACTTATATTATTATTATAATTAAGAATAACACCGATTTTAAGGTTAATATTCAAATTGCGTTGGGAGTTCGTTGTGTTTAAATTGCTTCAGGCATTTTGGTTTATTGGTTTCTTTCATTAAAGTAATCACTAATTGGTTTGGATGTACCAAAAGTCTTTATATATTTTTAGAGAGCTTTGTATTCCTTCTTGCACGGCGGGTACGTATAAAACGCTTAAAATAACTTTGTTTGGCACATACCATGAAGCACGAACTATAGAACATAAAGGTGGAGATGCTAGCAGTACCTCAGAGAGAAATACCATACGTCCAGATGGGTTTTCTAATAATAAGTTAGATCTCCTCTCAATTATGCAGTGTAACTTTCTAATTGGAGTCCAAGCTATTTTTTTATTCAAAATATTGTGTCTAAGTGAGGCCCCAAATATTTTGCAGAGTCTGCATTTTTGAGTTGTTGTCCTTTGAGTGATACTATCTGGCAGTTATTACAGTTCATGTTTGGATTTACTTTCATTCACCTTGATCTTTCCAGCTTTACGCTATTGAGGGATATTATTGAAAGACGCCAGGACAGTGATGGCATCAGCGAAGGTGACAATTAAGGTTAATCTTGTAGTTAACAAGTGGGCTGAGGTTAAATTTTTTTTATTACAATTAACAATGCACACAATCCTTGAGATTAACTAACGTTTTATTTGTGTAAATTACTAAAATACTTATTAGTCCAGATGTTTCCATCGATATTATCTGGCATCTGAAAGATTTTGCACACATCTCTGGTATGGCTACGCTTGCGCTATACTCTGATTTTCATTATTGTAGTACACTTCACACTACACTAACTCAAAAGGCTTCGGCGTGATTGATTACAAGCTGTACGGCTTCTTGTTTTGGATGCCTATGAAGCTTCTCCTCATGTCTTCTAGCAAGCTTCCTGGTCACTTTTTCGACCATCTCTGTCTGAAATTTCTGATGCAGATCCTTGTCACGTATCAAGGGGCATTCACCATATTTCGTAATACTCGATTGCGGAATTTCTGGATGCTAGAATAATTGCTTTTTTCATACAGCCCCGCAGCTGGATGCCATAGATACATACCGGCCGTATTACCTGTTTGTAAACCAGTACTTTCGAACTAATAGTTGTGAATTTCTTCTGATGAGCCAATACATGCTGTTATATTTGAATTTTAATTCGAGTTTTGTTTTAACATGTTCTTTCCACTTAAATTTTGCATCTAGATGTAGTAGGCCTAGGTATGTGGCCGTTTCTTGGTGTGGGAACTTGTATTGCCTTTGTCTGGTACTTTTCTTTCTCATAATAATTTATTCTATTTTCAACGAACTTAAAAAGTTCGTTACTGAATTCTATATGTCTGTCTGTCGGTCGGTCTGTCTGTCGGTCCGTCACAAAATTTGAGATTTTTTAAAATTTGAAAATGGATTCTTATAGCAAATTTTACGCTGATTTCAAAATCGAAATCCAAAAGTTTCTATCTCGAATAGTTTTCGAGATATTCGACTTCGAATTTCGGGAAAATTTCGACATTGCGATTTTATGAGTCATTCTTAAAGAAAATTTTACGCTGATTTCAATAATGGAATCGAAAAAATTCTATGTCGAATAGTTTTCGAGATATTCGACTTCGAATTTCGGGAAAATTTTCGACATTACGATTTTAAATGTGATTCTTATAGGAAATTTTACGCTGAATTCGAAAATGAAGAAAAAATTCTATGTCGAATAATTTTCCAGATATTCGATTTCGAATTTTCCCGAAATTCGAAATCGAAATCGAAAGGTTTTTTTAAGTTCGTTCTGGGATTGCTTACAGAGCAATCTCTTCGCCGGCGCCATGTTTTATTTTAATATATGTTTCGTTCGTGAAGAATGTCTCTGAAATTAGGCATACATCAATATTTCGAGTTTCTAACATTACAAATAACTCTTGCTGATGTTGCAAAAGTCCGTTAGCGTTCCATTTAATAATTCTAAGAACATTAACCATAACTGATCTTTAGTTTTGATGTTGATGATGTTTTCTAATCTAGTTAATCTTTTAAAGATATTTCTTATTTTCTTTCTTGCTCTTAGTTCATATTCTGCTGAAGTATTAGAGATTAGGAAATATAAATCTGTTCTGTAAGGTAATGGACAGGAAGTGAAACCCTCACAATTTTGTTGCTTTGATACTCGCATGTAATCTCGCGACACGTATCATAGCAGTACGAACGCGTATTTGCTGTGTCACAATTAATTCATGATCAGTCATCAACGTTAGTAGGAAAAACCTGTTCAAATGATGTCTACCTTTATTATAGCATAGTATTGCATTGCGTAACACTTGATATAATAATAGTTCCCCGTAATAGGCCTTGAAGGCCTTTTGGAGTCGTAACAGGATAGGTCTGCTGCAGTCTAGAGCCTACGGTAACACTTATATGAAACCTTAAAAAAGTCAATGACCTTCGATTGTGACATATATATGAATACAAACAGTCATCTTAAATGTATGTAATGACAATGATAATGATTGTGTGTATAAAGATATAAACATCATTTTTTATTTTATAATTACAAATACGGTAATTTTTAGTTTTTACAATGGATGATTGCAAAGAAAAAGAAGGTAAAACGACAAGAAAAACTATTTCTCTGTAAATTAAAATGCAGGTGCTCGTTCAGACGATCAGATGCGGGTGAACTAGCTTCTATACATAAACAAAAATTTGCGGTCACTTCCGGTCAAACCGGCCTCGAAATTTTCCGATCGGGTTGATTTTTGCCGTTTGGACTTGACTTATCGTTCTTAGTTGAATACTGAAAACGTTATTTCTCTATATATCACAGATCAAAAATTATAAGGCTTAACAGATGTCAGGAATGGCAGAAATAAAAGCTGGTCTCCAGCTTGGAAGCTGCCTTGATCAAAATTTGAAAAATAAAAGGACGGACAGACAGACGAGATTACTCTCTACATAAGGCTTCTCATTTTAATATATAGAAGCCTAAAAGGCGACACGAGTGAAAATTTTGTAGCTAGTCGAGGGTGGTTCCATCAATTTAAAAACAGAAACAATTTTCTTAACATAGAGATTACTGGAGAAGCGCCAAATGGAGATACAAATACACCTGCTACATTTCCAGCGACACTAAAAGCAATGCTTGAACGAGGGAATTATCCTCCTGAATTAGTTTTCAATCCGACGCCTGAAAGAAAGAAGAATTAGTTTTCAATGTTGATGAAACGAGCCTTTTCTGGAAGAGAATACCAAAACGTATATTTTTATCCCACGAAAAAAGCGAGGACCAGAATTTAAAGCTGCAAAAGATCGTTTAACACTCCTACTGGGTGGTAACGCTAATGGAGACTTTAAATTAAAACCACTGCTTGTTTATCATTCTAAAACCCCAAGAGCAATGAAAATAATTTCAAAACCATCTTTACCAGTAATTTGGTAGTCCAATAAAAAATCTTGAGTCACCATGGAAATTTTACAGAATTGTCTGTTAAACAGTATTACGAATTTAGAAAACTAGAACTGAAAGCTTTACTTTTGATTGATAATGCTCCAAGCTATCCAACGCATTTGTTCGACTTAACAACATGCATTTCAGTAGAAGTGTTTTTCGTGTCGCCAAATACAAGTTTGTTAATCCAATCAATGCATCAAGGCGTAATATCAAATTTTAAAGCTTATTATCTCCTACAACTAATTGCTAAAACCGATGGAAAAAATAAACAATCCATTAGAGATTTTTGGAAAAACTATAATATTATGGATGTTGTAGAAAACATCAATCTTTCCTGAGATGACGTGCCCGAGAAATGTTTGAAAGGAGTACAGAAGAATGTATTACACAAGAAAATCCGTTGACATCAAGTCGACGATTGTTGATTGTCAAGCTAGCTATTGAAACAGAGTTGGATAATATAAATGCACACGATATTGAAGAATTATTGCAAATTACAACTAGTGAAAGTCTTTTCAACGACAATCATAAAGAATTAGTAGAACAACAAGTGCACGAAGATGACGAAATTAGCATTTCTGAAGATGAGGAACAAAAGGAACTTTTCACGGATTTTCTAAAAAAAAGTTTAGCCACTATAATGGAAATTATGGATTAGTTTATAAAAAATGATTTAAATTTTGATAGAAGTTTAAAGGCAAGACGAAGAGCCATTGAAGCTATGTCTCTTTTGGAGAACGCGGAACCCCTTGAATTTTTCGCGTTATGGTTTTGAAAGGGGCCTCAAGATTATGAGGTTTGCCTATGTAAACTGCAGCTTTTATGTGGACCCATAAAAAGTAGTCACAAGCTAGCAGGTCTGGTGACCGAGTAAGGCGCTCCACATTCCAACGCAATGAAATCAGGCGTCCAGGGAAATGTTGTTTTAAAAAGCCATTATTGCTCTTGATGTATGGCAAATCGCCCCATCTTGCTGAAACCAAACTGTGTCGAGGTTAGTGCGTCGTCTTCTTAATTCTGACAGAAAATAATCACCTAAAGTAACAAGTATCAACAGACACTGTTTTCCCGTTTTCACGTAAAAAATAAGGTCTAACAATGCAGGTTGGAGATACGCCAAACAGTTGCTCTCTAGCAGTGAAGAGGTTGTTGATGCAATTCGTGCGATTTTTCGGGTGCCCAGTATCGAAAATTCTGTTTGTTTACCTCTCCCTATAAATTAAAGTGGGCTTCGTCACTCATAATGAAAACGATATAGTTAACAAGTTCAACATCATTTCTGGGAACCTATGTTATCTCACAAAGTCGTCTTGCACAACCATAATCTTGTAGGTATGTACATGGAGGTCCAAATGCTCGAACGTGACGTACCGCCGAAAGACGAGGGCTGGCTTCTACCACTTATTGCACCCTTTCAGTATTTGCCGGATTCTGTACAGTTCGATCCCCGTGCAGTCCCCAGGTTCAAAGGTCCTCTGGTTTGAAAACTATTCACCCACTTCATAATGATATTCCGTTCTTAAATGCGACCATGACGACCTACATTAAAATGGTTTAGAAATCGTCCCTTTGTGAGCACCACAGAACGACCTGTTTCAATGAAGGTGCAAACACACATATGCTACAAAACAAGCCTTCATTGCTACCAAAAGTCATCTGTTAGTAGTAGATATCAACCATTCCAAAAACATTCGGTTCACCCCAGCACGGGTTTTTCAAAAACACCATTTCTCCTTGCCGAACCCTGTACCTGGCGCGGAATGGTTTATTTTTATATATTTCGCTTTTCTTAACAAAAATAATTTTTGGAGTATGTAAGGTAATAAATTGAAGAAAAAGATGCATTGTTATATTTTATTGCTATACAAAAACATGACTAATAAAAAGAAATGTGATTTTATAAAGTGACCTAAATATAAATTGCAATATACATATTACACATTACACAGTCTTACAGCTCATTTACTTGTATTAATACTATTTCAAGTGAAATTTGTTTAGTTTAGTAAATGGTGCACAATTTAACGAGGTGAACTAGTTGTTTCCTGTTACATTTCGTTTATTATTTCTAGCTGTAAGTACATTCTTTTTACGACTTACTGGAGACTGTAGTCAATTTGATAAGGTCACTCTAGCTGCTTTCCTGCTTATATTCCTAAATTAACTTATTAGGTATGTATTGCTTAAAACTATATCTTTGTTCAAATTTTATAAACATTGGATAATTTTAACATTCTCTTCTACAGAATAATGCCGTTGACAATTACTCGTATATTTTTAAAAGACCTGTCTAGTTGGAAGTAATTTGTTTCGTATATACACATAATCAAATTCAATAGGTCTTAGTAGAAATTGAAATATGTTTCGAGACGTAACTAATTGGAATCCACAAATCGGAAGCATTGGGCTTACTGGATATATCTATTATTCTCATGTTCATCTAATATGACTCGATTTCTATGTTGCCACATGATGCAATTTCTAGTAACTTTGGGTTAAAAAGAGCCTGCAATAGGTAAACGCAGATTTAGATCTTTTTCGCAAAACCTCTAATTTTCGGCAAATCTGTTATAATAATGTTGGCAGGTTTAAAATTGACAATAATGTTGTTTCATTTCTAACAAGAACAAAATTTTAATTAACATTTTGCAGCGATTCAGAAGGATCATCTATATTTTCTTTATCCGGTTATTTATCTGTTTCTTTTGCAGTTTCTTCTGTGTTTTAAAGAGCCATTGTAGTTCTCATCTAGAGAGTCAATAACATCCGACGTGTCAGAATAATGTAGTGAACATACTGCAGTTGCATCAATTAGGCGAAATACTTCTTCCGAGTCTTTTTTATTTGTTGAATCATACAAGCGCTTTACATCTATATTTGCGTTAAATGTTATAAAAACAAAAATATCTTACAAATAAAATCATAGTAACGTATATGATTTTTGTACTAACAACATAATACTTATATTTCACATATGTCATAGATGCCAATAGTAAACAAACAGAAATAACAACTAAATTGTCACTTCTTCGAATACAAAACACTTACTGAACGTTGAAATGTGATGCATTTGTCAGCTACTAAAACACAAGATGTTATGCTCTTAGTTATTTAAACATTTCTTCAAGTGTATTTTAAATGGGTTTTCTGCCAATTCACTGTCTAGTTTGATCAGGCATGTTGTCAAAAATGCTTCATATTAAGTTAGAGATGTTTTAGGTTGTTTTTTTCAGGCAAACAAGACATTTGCTTTCAACAAGATGTTCTTCGGGTAGGTTTATGGTCTCTCTAATGGCATTAACATACGAGATGCTGTTCAGCTGAAAGTCAGCAACAAACTACAAATTTATAACTTTTTGGAAGTACGAATTTTAACAGGAATAATGAAAGAGGTGATGAAGCGATAGGGTGAGGGTGAGAGAAAAGTTTTTGCAGTCTTTGAGTATAAAATAAATTGAAACAGTGAACATTTTTAGAAGTTATGGTAGAAAGACTTCTGTAATAGTATTTATATGAATTCCAAATTTTCGCTTGTTTATTATAAAATCGTTAACGTCAAGACGCATGTTTGTTGACCACACATCCGTGTAAGTAAATTGTTTATACTTGGAAAAACAAACTTAAAGTGAGAAATCTCATCTTATTACAAATAATTTTTGGTGAACTCATGTATTATAAGTAAATGTTGAAACACTAAGTTATTATTAAGAAATATTTTAATGACATTATAAAATTTTACCCTATTATTCAAAATTTAAAAATATGTCATAACTGTTGCATGTTTTTTTGGTTCTTTTGTATAATTTATCTGTGTACACGAATTAAATATTTTTATGGTTTTGCTAATCTTTGAAATTAGTTATGCTTGTAGCATAATGCAAAGTTAGTAATTAACTCTGGTCTAGTTAGCAACTGACGTAATTATTATTTAATTTCATGTTAATCGTCATTTTATACGATGGTATTTGCATTTTCCGTCATAAATAAAATGCATTTTTTCTATTTTGAAAATTTTAATGAAAACCAAAGTAATGAATTAATATGTACGATTGTACACACACAATATGAAGTGCATTCAAGTTATAACAACTCCGATTTTTTTTCTCACAAACTAATCACACGAAAACTGTGCTGTACACATTTTTCACAACGTCGACGCCACGATTCCATGGCCGCTGCGAACGGTTTTTTTAGGAGTCTGCTTTGACCATTGGAAAATCGTGACGCAATAGCGGCACGATTAGTAAATTTGTGACAACGGACAGTGTCTTTCATCGTAGGAAACAGCCAAAATCGACGTTTTGGAAATTTGCATTTCTATAACAATTTTCTGCCTACGAAGAGGATTTCGTGTAATTCCACCATTTACGGTTTGGACTGCCTGACGATTCTCGACTCCTCCACTTTAATTAATTAATGATTTAATAGGTCGATGTACAAACAGATGACTAATGCCGCAGGGTCTCAAATATTGCACTTTGTAAGTTTCACACTTATGTAATGCTATGACAGCTACACAATTTTCTTTGTCATCCCATACTATTGATAAGTAACTAAACTGGACAAGAAACACAACATAACTTACAACTTTAAGATTTGACAATTGCAATGGTTTGTTGATGTCATACATATCGTAATGTTTTGTAAAGCAAGGGTGGTATATAATTATATCTTATTTTAATTATCTTTTTCTTTGGTTTTAAAAATATTTTTAATCGCAATAATAATATAATGTAAATATGTAACGCATTGATGTCGCTGTACTATTTTCGAAATATTCCTTGCACGTTTTCGATATTTATAGAATTGATTCTGTAATTACTCATCTACTTTTTTATTTATACAGTTTAATATGATTTACGATTTCTTGATTATAACATGTATTATTACTACCAAATTAACTTACACGTGTTTAAATTAAAATTAATATTAAATGACTTGCTGTCGTGCAAAAGGATCATTAAATATTGTAGATTACCGTCATAAACTTTTTTTAAGTTGTGCGACGTCCTTGGATTTTTAAGATGTTTTTCGTTTTAAATGGACTCAGGTTTTTCTCTGTCCTTTAATTCTGAAAATTTGGGGGGAGGGCGAAACTTTCTAAGAAATTTAATATTATTTACAATAATTTATGTATAATAATTTCTAGTAATAGGTTAAAAGAGAACAAAAAGTTTCCTTTAACATAATCTATTTATATTTAATTAGAATTCTTCTCCTCTTCTTCTTTCAGTTTTTACCCTTTTGGATTTGGTGTTTTTGGTTCTAAAAATCCTTATTTTTCCAATCGCCTTCTCCTAATCCTTTTTTGTCATTATTGATTTTATAAAAGTCTACCACCTTGAAGCTGGACTTTCGCTTTTTCTTCTGCCGTACGGAAACCATTCGGTAACTTTCCTTGAACAACGTTGTTGTGGCATTTTCTTTACGTGTCAATGCCATCACAGTGCTCTATTTTGTACGGTTCTAGTAATTGAATGTTCAAATCCCATTCTTCCGCAGATTCTAGTTATTTTCAGGCATCTTCTCATGAAGTTCTTAAAGTTCTGCTATTTTATCTCTAATCGTCCGAGTTTAGGACTATATTTCTGCTTCGTAGAAGATTATGTTCTCAACTATACTGTTTAAATATGTATTTTTGTTTTTGTTTTAATTCCATAATGTTTTATATAAATATTTCGTGGCCCTATTCCCCATTGTAACTCTCAAAGAAATATCTATTTCACATGTGCCCGTGAAGCTGATGTTCAGGCGTAGGTATTTAAAACTTTTACAGTGTTTTAACTTTCTGATCGTCAATATATAGATTATTTGCTTTTCTTCAAATACACATACATTTCGTACTTTGGAAGTTTATTGTCAAGCTACATTTTTCGAACTCTTTTTCGGAGGATATACTCTATATCGTCTTGATTTTGCGCAAATAAGACTGTGTCGTCCGCAAATAGCAAAGAATGTTTTGTATTGTCTCCTATTTGTATTCCCATTGCTTGTTCCATGTATTTTAGATCTTTTGTTGTTAAAGTTTTTTTGTAACTCTTTTCCCCGTTTTTATTCTAACTTTGTTATTTGTGTATAGTCTTTTTACTATGTTTATCCACTATTCTTCACAATTCCTACCATATTAGGGTTTTCGATAGACTATCACATGTCGTCTCTAAATATGGTTTTCCTTTTTTTCGATAACTTGTCTTATTGTGTACTTGTCCAGGCCTACATTATTTTGCTTTTTATTATACTTAAGAAAAGTCTACATATGGAGGGGATTACGTTTTTGCCTTTGTACTTAGAGCATTGTTGTTTATTTTCTTTCTTATCTATTGAGCTAAAATAAGAATTGAACCATTTTTGGGGACTTTGTATCTTTCTATTTTATTAAACATTTTTGTTAAATATTGCTTAAGTTTCTTACTCCTACATTTAAGCAATTCCATCCTTACTTTCATTTTATATTATTATTATTTTCGACTTTTTAAAGTGCTTTATATACTTCACTTTCAGTAATTTCAGTATTTAGGAATTTTCATCTTTTAGATATTCTTTTCTATTTTCCTGTAATAGTTTGTAATAGTGTTCTATCTATTTTTCGCATGATATTGTCTGTATTATACTTTTGTATGTCCTGCTATTTACTATTCTTTTTATTGTATTCCGAGCTGATGAAAATTTGTTATATGCTAGTGTATTGTGCATATCTACACATGGATTGTCTTCTTATTGATTCTTATCACTTTTTAATTTATATTTTACTTCTTTTCTAGGATGAACGTATTCCTCTTGGTTCGGGTAGGCCGCCATCTTATATATCTTTTTCTCCTTTTTGATTTTAAATCCAGATCGACGTAAAATTGTTCTAGATGTTTTTTCTGCTGTCTTCAATTCGTAGTACTTCCGCCACTGCTTCAAAAATGACTTCTTTTTAAGTGTTCATACATTTTTTGCGATATTTGTGTTTAGTTTGTTTTCTAATCTATTTTTGTATAGGCACCTAGTACTAAATTCTTTCTTTCTTTCATTTCTTTTATAAATAAATATATATATATATATATATATATATATATATATATATATATATATATCCTTTTTCATTGTCGTTTTCACATCCTCTTCAAAACTTTCTGCCACGCCTTCTTTTCCGACACAGTTATCGAAAGTCTTCTATGGTAATGAGTTTTTTGTGACTTAGTATACCATGGATTATATCGAACAGTCTGTGTAGAAAACCGTCTTTTTCATCTGTATTTGCGTTATCATTTATTACATATACACCTAAAACAGCTGTTAGTTGTCTGTGCATTTTAATATCTAGCCTGATTATTATTTTATTATATTGTTCGAATGAGAATTATATTTTTTTTATTTTGAAATAATTACGCTACTTTTTGTTTGTTTGCGTTTAGGCACTCTGCTTCATATATGGTAATACTTGCCTAATATTTCGTCTCTTATGCTTTTTGTTTTTGTTTTCAGTTAGCATAATTATACATATATATATATATATATATATATATATATATATATATATATATATATATATATATTTGTAGTTTTTTTATTTCTGCGATAACTTCTCTTTGGTTTGCACTTATGCCCTGAATAATCCATGTTCCAATGGATATTGTTCTTTTTCACTTTGTAAATTATTGCGTTGTTTACTTGTAATTTGTTGTGATTTCTTGCTATGACCTCCCCCCCTCAAAAGAAGAATTTATGTGGCTGACTCCTATTATATTACGTGACTCTGAGCATTCTGTTATACTCGTCTAATGGTTGCGTTTTACATGTCAATATCATTTTGGAAAACAGTTCAGACGATTTTAAGCTTTTTTCAGTGCGCCGAAATTTGCCGAGCTCAACACCAGAATCTTCCTCCATTATCTGAGCTTGGGGACGGAAACGGTCTTAAGGTTATACTCAGTTCACCCCAAGAGCCGCAGGTAGGGTTAAATCAGAATTCTTTCTCAAGTTATCCAACTCTCTTGTTTAGATCTTTAACAAGTCATAGCCCATCTCAAGTAGAAGTATTGTAATTTGACGTTTAGGGAAATATTTCCATTTTATTTTAGGCTTCGATAATGTAATGTCGTCTATCTGCCCGTCTGTCCAATTTTGAAAACGTGTAAAACTTTTTATTATCTAATTACCTAAACTTGTTAATGTTTATTATCAGATTATGAACTGTGCACTTTGTGTTGGATTGGGTGATAGTGATGGGCAAGTACTGGAAGGCATAGTACAAAAATCAATCAACTTTTGTCTTGAAAAAATTGTTATTCTAAAAAAAGTATCAATCTGCAACGGCTTTGGAAAGCAACGAGAAAAAGCGGCATTTGCCAAAATTGCAAAGGTAAAATTTCAAGTTTAGACAGCATGCTACATAAATAAATATTAAAATGCTATAATTTTTTTTAATGTTTTATTACTTTTTGCAATCTGTTTACACAAACAATAAGCAAAAGAATATGTGTGTTAGAGAATATTGGACATGAACATGACATGGTTGAAATCCAGCGATTTACAACTTACAGTTTCCTACATACATATACATACATACATATATATATATATATATATATATATATATATATATATATATATATATATATATATATATATATACACAACGTACTGGTTTTTACTCAAATCTGTTCGGTAGTCTAGTGGTTTGTGTCTCTTTAGTCTGTGTAAGGTTTCACTATTACCGAGTAGGTTAAGAGCTAAGGCGTTTGGGTGATGATCGAGTTTACTTAGGTATTTCGCACTAAACTTTCACACTTTCACTTTTTGTACTGTATCAACTTTTAAATCACTTAGAATGTCTACATTTCTCACAAAGTATGGTGCATCGCACATAGCCCGAAGCACTTTTGATTGAAATATCTCAATTATTTGGATGTTGGAGTTAGCTGTTGTTCCCCAAAGTTGAATACCATATGTCGATATGGGCTTGAATATCGCGTTATAAACCAGGAGTTTGCTTGTGAGGGATAGCTTTGATTTTCTCCCTAGTAACTAGTAATGTTTACTGAATAATATACCAAGTTGTTTTCTTTTGTCCAGATGTGAGACTTCCAAGTCAGTCCTTTGTCGAGGTGTAGGCCATCTTTTGGTCCACTGAGTCAATTGATCTAAGCTCTCTTGAAGAAGATGAGCAGCTACTGTTGGGCCTGTGTGTTTCGTCATTATGATTTTATCATCAGCGAAGGTGGCAGTGAGGGAGTGCGGACTTGTTGGTATATCTGCTTTATACGGGAGGTATAGAATTGGACCTAAAACACTTCCCTGAGGTACACCTGAGTTGATTTTGTGGAGCTCTGTTTGGTATTGACCAACTTTTACACAGAAATATCGCTCTTCTAGGTACGACTTCAGAATAACGTATAGCGGATAAGGAAGTACTTTTTTGAGTTGATACATGAGGCCTGCATGCCGCACTTATCGAAGGTCTGGCTTTCATCGAGTAGAGCAGCTGTACAGTATTGCTTCGCTTATAAAGCTTGGTTTATGTTATCTACTATTCGGTGGACCTGTTGTACAGTAGAGTGCTCCCTCCTAAACCCAGATTGATGGTCAGAAAATGCCATAATGGGGCATACTGATATATAGCGGTAGAAAAAGTGTCAAGTTTTTGTTTTGTTTTCATTTTTCGGTGGATTCTTTCGGTTCAGATTGCAGCCTAAACGCAGACTACTGGTTTTATGGCGCGGTTTGTCACTGTGACGGCCAATTTGCATAATTCGTGCTGATATTTCCGCAATGACTTGAAAACAAGTAATACGTAGGTGTAACACTGATGAATGGCGGGTCTTTAACATTTTAATCAAATGCGGTCTGCCCTCTGCCGTACGCTCCCTTATTTGCACACGTGAGTCGTTCCTCGGGTGTATTAACCTGGAAGTCCATACGTTTCCTGCCCTGGCTGCTTTGCGTTGCATTAATTTCTTACTGGATGCGGTCAGCAGACATTACGCTGGACCCTTCGGAGCAAAAACGGGGATGCAGGCGCGTGGGAACTTCGCACCAGAATTCGGCTGGTGCACATGACAAGTACATAGCACGCCCTGTCGAAAAGCTCCATTCAGCCGACTCCGCTCGACCGCCGTCGGCCGCCCTCGTCCCTAAGATTGCCATCTCAGCGATTATAGTGGTAGGTAGAAGCCAGTTTTTTTCGAAGAACAGGTTTCTTAACTTTGCTTTAGCACCGCTTGCAGCAGATGTTCGACCGTTGTGGCCGTCTCTGTTGCTACCTATGGCCCGGTGCCGTGCTTCTCTGTTCAGCCTTCAATTTGTTTACGACTGAATATTCATTCATGGAAAGTTAATTTGAATAGATGTGTTATAGTGTGGGAGTACGTTCTCTGCAAATGCGTAGGTCTTGCATAAGTCTCCTACTGACAACTATTGGCTGCTCATCTTTGATAAAACTGGTTGCAGCATTATATAAGGTGTCTTCGGAATTGCCCAGCAAGCCCAGAAATGTTGAATTAATTGTCTTGCATTCAAATAGGATTTTATCTAATTTTAATTTTTTTGCGAAAAAATTGATTGTTTTTTTAATGAAAATTCATTCATTACTATGTAGATTTTTGAAGAAAATACGATTAGAAATGATCGAGTTCATTGGATATTTTTGATACGTTCGTGTAATTTATTTTACTATCAATAATTATATAACAGATTTTTAAGGTGCTTTTTCGTTACACTAGGAGTATAATTTAATGAAATTAGAGAACTAAAATTATTTTTAAATATATTATTTTTAATAAATTCTGTATTAATTTCTCATTAGGTTTGCTTTAATATCCTTATAAATTGCAAATTATACAGATACTTTACAGACATTGCTGATAAAATGTAGCGATGCCCTTATCATTTGGCATAATAAAATAAAATTGATACTTTGTACCTTTGTACATCAAATATTTACAATTAATGTTTTCTTTATCGATTTAGGGACCTTCTGCACAAAAATATAGAAGAGGATACGAGGATATCAAAAATAAACTCAAACATGCATAATTGAAGCATGTTATGAATGTGGCTAAACTCATGAATATTTGACAGTTAAAGAACGCACAGGTACTAATAAGGAAAAATAGTAAAATTAAAGTATTTGGGTGAGTATTTGTACAAGTTCTTCTTTAACCATTATTAGTCAAATTAGACCGATGGTGCCAAATCAGAACTATAGGCGGGGTATGGTAACAGTTCGATTCCATCGAGTTTTCCCTAATTCCTGCCGGGTTCCTTGGGCCGTATGGATCTGGCATTGTTTATCTGCAGCAGCACCAGTCTTTGACTAACCAAATTAATAATAATATAAGTAATGCCGCAAGCGGCCACAATTTTAACACGATGATCAAATAATTGAATTATTTCAATAATTTATTTAGAACTGGTCTTCTTCAAAATACCAGTTGTCATTTTTAAAACTTATACAAGTCTTCTTCTTATTTTATAAAATAACTAAAATGCATTGTCATTTTTTTCGAAATTTCCAAAAGTGCTATTAAAAAATGGCTGGACATTTTGTATAATAACGTATTTTACTTTAACTGCCACACTCTATTCAAAAAATAAGGTGGCTTTTTAATTTGAAACTCGTGCGAAAAACGTAGTTCAAAAAACTGTTTTCCTTATATTGGCACCTTCAGTGTCACTAACTAATAATTTTAGTTTGAAATTGTCAAATATTTTATGTTACAACACATTAGTTACACAATTTTTTCCTTCTTTTGATTTTTAAAATATTTAATGCGGTTAAATAAAGAAGTTACATTAAAATTTGTGTTAAAAATGAAATTGGTGCTGCTGAAACGTTTAAAATAGTACAGGAAGCATTTGATGATCAATCTTTATCGAGAAAACTCTGTTTGGAGACGGTAGTGAATTTGTAAATGACAAACCTCGTTCTGGTTGTTCATCAAAATCAATAACCAAAAAAAAAATATCGAAAAAATGGAATTAAAGTAATAGAAAATCATCATTTGATTGTAAAAGAACTTTCTGAAGATGTTAGCATTTCAATAGGTTCAGTAGACGTAAATTTAAGTGATGTTTTGGACTTGAAACGTTTATCAGCAAAACTTAGCAATTATTATTCGTTAGTTGTCCGCCAAAAACTCAACAGATATTGCTTTATAAGCACTGTATTCTTCAGATGTCACCATGTGATTTTTTCTTAGTCGATAAAAAAAAGGAACTCGATTTGATTCAGGTAAGTCAATAAAAAAATCGAAAGAGGTACTTAAGGAAATTCCAAAAAGTGAACATGCAGTGTTTCGAAGGTTGTATTAAACGTGTGTATCGCAATGGGAGGGGTTACTTTAAAGCAGATAAAATAAATTTGTATGAATAAATAAATAGTATGTGTTTCATTTAAATAGTTGTCTTAGTTTTTGAACAAAGTGGTGTGTATACGACAAACAACATTTTTATTATTCTTAAGCAGGTAATTTTTTATAACAAGACTGCTATTTTTTTATGTTATGTGGGTTAATAGATTGAATTATTTTATTATTATTATTATCTGTTGGGAATTATTTAAAATTATTGCTGTTTACATGTGTGAGTTTGTTTTTTTCCACAAATGTGTTGAAATGCTTAGCGATGTAAGCGAATTGTAAGACATTTCAACCATATGGTGTGTACACATATGGTAGATTGTTATGTAAAATTAGCATTTGAATACACATGCCACAAACTGCATACTAAACAGCTAACCATCCGGTAACGCCGCAAATATGCTTCATATTCTTCCAATAAGAAAGCAGTGTCTTGCGCAGCTCTAGTTTATGAAATCGATTTATCTGTGAGATGTTGCAAATTATATTTATGCAACAATATTACCCTCGAGCACATTTTCTTTAATCAGACTGTATATCTTAGACTACTTTAATTGCTTGTTGACAGTTTTAATAGTTCTGACTACTTCAGGCGATCGTATATGTCTGTAGCCTTTTATCGGCACATTAATAATTTATGGACTTTGATAACGTGGGTCGGTGTTCAACCTGTAATTTTTAGTATTTGTCTCCTGTGAGTTACCTAATAGAAGACTATGGATGGTATAATCTCTGGTTTCTCCGTATCCTAGTACATGCGTATAAGTTTTCAGTATACAACTATAATCAGAATATCGAATTACTGATTCATTACTGTATTAGATAATTCTCATTCTGTAACAGATGGCCCGTTTAATGGTTAGCTTTTGCCTGTGTCACCATTTATTCATTTTCATTTACATACATTTTTCAGTTTTTTATATTGTTTCCTGGCCTATTCTCTGGCCCGGTTTTATATTGCATCTTTGGGTGCTCCCAGAGTCGGTTTGGGACCTATATATACAGTTAATGATTCTTGTGTTAGCTCATCAGCTTTTCCGCTTTCGTCGTTCCCATGTTAAATTCGAGTTCTTTAATGCCTTTAGGAATGCCTGTTTGTCTGTGTATATATTGATTTACTTATTTCGCTAATCCCTTAAATTATTTTGCCTCGCACTCCAGTAGTAAATAGCTTGAAACACAGATTTATATTTATTCTCCTAGTGAAAAGCTTAGTTATAAGTTTCCTTTTTTACAGTATATGCCTACTTCCATTTCAGATTCGATCTTCAATCATTTGTATGTCAGATAATTTTTCTCAGTCTGGTGATGCTATTTATTTCGTTTGTACATTCATTCCGATCCATAATATTTAATCTTGAAATTTATGGCGAATATCAATTTTGGCGTCATATGGTCTGTTCTCACATCCAGTATGCTTCCACCTATATGTCCAATTTTCAAATGTCTCATTTACCTGCTTTTCTTGGGAATTGGTACATATAAAACTTGCATAGGTTATAATGAATTTCACCACCGTTGTGCATATCCAATACATCACTTTTGTTTTCCATTAGCTCATCTGGCTGATACTAGTATTGCTCTTTTGTGCTGGTTCCAGGTAAGTTTTAAGTCTACGATCATTACAAGATATTTAACCTCACCTGATAGCTTTATTTATAAACCTCGGAGCCTCTAAGTTTCCCCTTCTTGTAAATGCTGCTATGGTAAATTTGGAGGGACTTATATTTAATCTTCCTGCATCTGTCTAGTTTGTAATCAGATTTAGGTTTCTTTACATGCATTTTCTAACTGAATTGTTAAATATTTTCTAGGATAGCATAACCAAGTCATTTTTATATTCTTAGTGCTCCGTATCTATTCCTTGATATGACTTTAACAGCTCGTCTGTTGCAACGTTCTACAACAGAGAAAACAAAACTCCTCCCTGTAAACATCCCTTTGCAACTTGAGCAGTATTGTCACATGTATCAGAGATATATATACTAATCTTCTTTAAACATATAGTATATCGACCTGCAGCTTGTTTCGTCGAGTCCTCTTCTCTTCAACAGTCTAGTAATTGAATCTTGGGATGTACTATCATTCTTCTTCTTCTTTGAAGTGGGCTTCTAGTCTGTTTTTAATCGCACAGTTGTGCGGTTCTATGAGTCTAACCCATTAATTTTAGAAGGAGAGAATATATTTTACGTCCGCCAAAAATGTTTGTACGACTATGTGCTACCATACGTTCCCTAAATATCCAAAAAGGCAGCTGAAGGTACCTTTTGTTTTCTACAGCATTCTCCACTTTGGTAACAAGTTTCTGTATGTACTCCTAGTTTATATTTATACTGGTCTTAATCGAGAGCTTCAGTGACTAATACACTATCCCTGATATGCTTGTAGTAGTTTTTTTTAGTTTTAGAGACATCAAACTAAATGGTTTTATATCTTTAATCCCATCGTAAGCTATTTTTACAGGTTTTGGTATTGACGTAACTCTAATTAGTTTTCAGCATCTCGATTGTATTCCAGAGCAAGTCTTGTCCTAAATACACCGCATATTCTGTGTTATAGAAAATCACTTTTCTTCTGCTAGGAATTAGGATAAGTTGATTGGAATGAATTAATTGTTTACTTTCTTCGCGTTCTATCAATTTTCCTTAGATGTCCACTTTGAGCTTCCAGTTCTGAATTTTGCCGATCACTTAGTGATATATTAATACTTGCGCTCCTGGAGTAGTTTTCTCATTGTTTCCTTTCCAGTATTGGTGTATTTCCCTGGCTCTGCTCTTAGACTAATTCGGCTCTGAGAATCCTTTGCCGGCCCTTGATACTACACAAACTTAATCTGAAATGTTTTTACTACAAATTTTACGTTGACTTGTGGAAACAATTTTGTCTTTCCAAAGAATAGTATCTAGAACTTATGCAAGTAGTAGATATCTTATACTTACTATTAAATTATTAATTTTGTTTAATACATTTTACTGGATTATTAATTTATGTGCTGGCATTAATGCAAGAATATTTTTTAATTAACGGAATAATTTGCCCACCTCTATCAGTTAAAATGATTATGAAAAAGCCTTTTTAATTATACCCGTGCAGAATGTAAAATTTATTTATTAATGTAAAAAAATCCATATTTATCATTTCCTGCCGTACTAGACCTGTTCATTAAATATTATAATTTTCAACGCCATTTTAATTTATTAGAATTTCTTTTCCTGCTCACTTGAGTTTGCAATTTTAATTTCATAGAAAGCGTCTAATTTATTTTGCCTGAAATTTAATTTTTTTAATGTAGCAGCGTCCTACACTTCTGTTTTAGTTTTTGCTAGCTACACAATTGCAAGTTAAAGTAAGGTTCACGTTGAGCCAGCATTTTTGCATGTCACTCGTGATCGCGCCCATGCAGATCGGCAAATAAAATTTTATAGAATCATCTCACAGAAGTAGGTCAGCATCTTAATCAAGAGGCATTCAATTTCTCAAAAGTAAAGTGCGATAACGACGCGTCGAAGCCGTAGGCATACTCATAGCGGGGCCTCGAGAGATATTAAAGCCCTATTTTTATGAAATGCAGCACCGCTCCAGTTTATCTCGTCCAGAGCCAGAAGCCCGTGAGCTGTGTTTATTTTATTCCCGGCCGTAAACAACGAACGGCTTAGTTGATGGACATTACAGCGAATTACGCTGAATCGGTGCAAGATGCATTTGCCATTCGCTTATCTCGGAGCAGCGATGCACGTTTCGCAGTTCGGGAAAAAGCGTTAGTATTTTTAATGCTATGAATGCTGCTCGTACGTTTACGTTTACATGATGTGTATTACACCATGACAGTTATTTTATGGGTGCTTAAAGCTTGTAACTTTTAAGAGTTCTTTAGCAAAATTTGATTTATAATTTTATAGTATAGTAGATACGTTGAACGTTAGTATAGTTTGTAACATCAGAAATCTTAACGGATCGTTTTACCCACTTTATATTATAAAGAAGATGTGAACAATGATACTGTTGCGATCGTGTTGCGAATAGCTTCTTCTAATTCATCAATAGTCCGTGACCTACATTGAAAGACTTTAGCCTAACACGAAGCAATCGCAAGGGGACAGGGCTAAACCAGAACCTCTTGAAAAATTCTTGCCATGTATGCGGTAGCGCCATCTTGTTACAACCCCTGTGGTGCATTCCATGTTCGCTGAGATGAGGTCCCAGGAAATTGGGTAACATCGCAACATAGCGGGTAGATGTGACAGTTGCCGCGCGTCTTATTACCTCAAAAATACAGCCCTATGATACCAAATTTCGTAACAACACACCAAACAGTTACACGTCGATTGTGGAGAGGGTGTTCATGGAATTGTCGAGGATCTTGTGAGGCCAAATATCAAAAATTCTGTTTATTGATGTAGTCCTATAAATGAAAATGAGCTTGGCCACTATTGAGTACAACAATGTTTGTGTCTTATTCTAATAACCTGGTGTATGGTAATTATTGAAACTATATATTTTTTATAATTTCCACATCCTTTCTATTCCAATACTCTTTATATCTTTGTCATCAGTTTTTGATTGTTATTTTCATATAACCAAAAATTTATATTAGACGGATTTTTCTACAAAAATTGAATTGAAATGATAATGGTTATCTCATTTTTATGGTGATAATCACAGTTTTCCTCGTTTCCCCAAATTCAAATATTGTTACAAGTATTTGTATTACAGACCGATATGTCTAGTTTCACCAGGTGATTCAGCCTCGCTGCTGGTGCACTTGATGTTATTCTGGATCTTACTAGAATTTTGTGTGAACGACTGGGGATCGAATTTGGAGATACTGCTTGGAAATCATTGCTTTGATCTCTCAACGCCCTCCACTAATGATTACATAACAACTTTTAAAATTGTTTGCTCGTACCCAAAACAAACATGTAAAAAAGGAAAATCCTCTACATATGGGCATTACTGACATTAAACATACCAAAAAATCTAACTAAATCGAATTATTAGTCAGTGTCTTGCTTATATAAGACAACCTAAAGATCTTTGGATAACAGAGTGTTGAAAATAAAAAAGCAGGATAATTCAAAAGCAGTTAGATTAAGAAAATAACTATTATTACACTATTTTACACTCGATTAGAGTTCTAACCACTCTTTATGTAGAGTGCCGTTGACCTTCTTTTGTGTGGGGTCAGTCCACTGTTTTTCGTCTTGTCTTGCGCTAAGAAAATAATATTTTCCATTATTATTAAAGATAGATAGGCGTCTATCACTCAAAGTTTTAATGTATTTGAGGGGATTTACGGCACTATTATAAAATTAAATGTGATTTGTAACCATACTATATAGCACATTACACTAATTCCCACAGATTTTACAATCTGGTGAAGAAATTTATCATTCGGTTGGACGAACGCTTTTATACCCTAGTCCAAAATCTTTGTTGTCCAATTCTGTTGACGCCTTTTTTCATGGGTTGAAATCTTCTAGATCTTTGCATCTAAGTAATCATAGCATAGATCAAACAACACTGGGCTGTTCACAAATGTTGTTTATAGGTAGTTTACACTTCTTCGTATAATTTACTTTATTACTTTCACTAATCTATCGTAATCACGTATCAATAAATAATGCATTATGAAAACCACCAATGAATCAACGGAGTTGGATAACAAACGGCAATTTATATTGTGTGTGAAATTACAGACACCTTTTCTAAGATATCAAAGTCAGAGGAAGGTATTTTGAATAAAAATGGTCGTTGAAAACTTGCGAAGTATAAGAGCCATTGACAATCTTAAGTGCAAAAAAGTTAGAGGAACTGTGCAAGTAAGTGGAATTGGTGTTGGGAGTTTTGCAGATTATTATCTTTTGTATAGTTATTACGGAGATAATCGTAGTGGAAGCTCAAGGGCTCTTTTATATCTACGAAATGTAATATGGAAGGCCATGTTAATAATCTGGTTTGACGGTTTATTGGGTTTCGTGCACCTAGAAGCTTTATAAATTCTCAAGTTTTTGCGAGCATCAATAAAGTTTATTCTTCACAGAAATAATTTTTCTTTACAATGATATCCTGTCTTCTACTGCAACAATTGGCGAAAATATTCTTACCAAATTTAAATAGAAAGTAATCAAATATTAACGTGGTAGCTATCAGGATTTCTGTCGTTTTTCTTCGTTTTCCAGATTTACCTTACATCTTTAATTGAATAATACATAGTCACGAAACATCTTGGGCCCTTCAAAAGATCCTCATTTTTGACATGGTTTCCTCTCCTCTTTTATTAGGTTCAAAGTCTTGATACCGGATTTTTTGAGTTTGATACAAAATTTTACCTCACAACGTTGGTCCAACGTACGGTGCATGTTGAGCCCGTGATGCGTCACCAAAATACTGTTTGTGGGAAGCGCGATTCTCTCTTAGGGCTCGGAGGCAAATAACCATGTCCCATTAGCCCTTCTCGTTGGCTAGAAACATTATTCCCGACACTTTTCGGGCAAACCGTGTATGTAGCATATCTTTGATGTTTCCGTTTTGTCAATTTTTTTTATTTGTCGTTATTTGTAGTTTGTATGGGTTATTAAAATTGGATGTTATGGCGTTTTTCCTGAATAAAGTATAAAATATTCGTATAATACAAATTTTGTTATCAGTGTAAACTGCAAATTTAGCAATTACGTATGAAATATGATGTCGGCCAAATGGCCTCTACGACTCCACTAATATGAGCCTATTCTTTTAGCGAAGTTTGCCACAATGTTTTCCTATAAGTGTGGTTCTCTTTAGCAATTGCACAATTATAGAATAGTAGCAGGTTTGTTCCCTTTTGTTCAAATAGTCCCAGGAAATTTGGTTTGATGTTAATTGAGTATTTCACGTGCTGCGCGGAATATGGCTCCATCTTGTTGGAACCATATTTTATTTAAATTCAAATTGTTTGTTTTATTGATTACGTCTCCCGATAACGTACACCATTGATACTAACAGCGTATCTAGCTTTGCCTTGAAAAATGTACGCACCAATAATTCTTCCATTCTTCAATTCTTCCAAATTGTTATTCAATTTTTGTTTTGCTTGTTTTATCTGTTTTATTTAGACATCTCTGATTTTATAATTCTTGTCTAGATTTAGTGTTGCTCATAGTTGCAGTCATTCTATCGTAGATCTTGACAACTTGTTGAAGCACTAAAAAAATTCAAAAATGTTCTTATAGAACTAATTTTTTTGTTGTTCTTAAAAACCGCGTAGTTAGTATTTAATTCTTCTGACTTTTTATGTTTGTGGTCTGTCTAATTTTCTCGTCTTTTGTTTCAATTTGATAATTTTTGCACCACCTGACTGGTATCAATCAGTTTTGCGGTTTTATTGATAATATTCGATAAACTACCTCTGGGATTAAGTTATTACAGTTTTGAGAAGTTTGCATGTTTTAATTCATTCGGCTTGCAACTAATTTATAAGTGTGTAGTGCATTCTAAACCTTTTCCGTTTGGTTGCATTATGCATTCAAAAACCAGACAGCAGGGTGCTAACTTACAGGTTGATTTGTGAGATTTAGAAACACTCGCGGAATCTGCATAAATGGCATATTAGTGTCATCTTGGATAGCAATCGATAAGCTTGCACGAAGGCAAACCTCGATACCGGTTTGATACATCGCGTGCACTAAAGTGAAATACGTGGCTGGCTGTTCAGCCTACTAATTTTTATAAATAAGCCGGTATTCATAGAGAACATCACATGTACTTGAATCGTTTTCGTGCACGAGGGCGTCTCCTGAAAAAACCATTTGGTTATCAGCTTTCCAACCATAACGACAGATGTTCAGAGTGCAGGGACAAGCGACACGGATCCATTGTCATTCTGTTGTAGTTTTCTTTGCATAAAAAACACAAAACAAGCTAACTAAGGCGGGATTTGTTTCATTACGCCGTTATTATCGCATTTTGTCCTAGACATAGATTTTCTTCGGTAAGGCATAATCCGCCGTTCTTAAAGTGCAGCCAGCGGAACAGCGTTCAAAGACAACCGAAAGCTGAAACGCAAATGCACCGGATTAAAAGTCGGGCTTCTACTAAAATGTAATCCATTTGTATGCGAATGGAATGCCCAACGTACTTTAATTTAATTGCTCTTTGATGCGCGGACTTTTGTTTGCACAAAGCTTCACTTGCTGCAATAAAATGTAATGAATCTCCAGCCGTCTTTATTATTTCTTAGATTTGTGTTATGAAACAGACAATGGGGCTTGTAATTAAGATTTTTAAATTTATTGCGGCGAAAAATGAGCCCGCCGAAGAGCAGGAGGGCTTTTCTCCAATAAAACATCAAAGACTGTGCGGAAGGGACCCCAAATAACCAGAGATAACCGAGGTCTCTTAAGTGTACTCCAGCAGCCATTGTTTGTGCTTCTGTCATTTTTCACCGAACGGATGAAATACATTCGCATACAGAGAACCCGTCAGCCGGGAAAGTTCCGTAAAAGTTGTATTGCTTGTGGGGCAAAGGTTGAACGGCGTATGAGGCGCAGTGCCAGCGGAGTCAGCAGGTTTGTTTGAATTTACTTTCCGTCCTCTTTGATTTGTTTTTTAGTAACAAGTTTTCCGGAATTAAATTATCTTGTTTCTTTCGGGTTGGCTGTGTATTCTTTGTCAAAACGGCGCGAATGCTCCAGAAAGCCGTGTGAAGGCGAAGCTTTTCGACAGATATTGGAAAAATATAAGAAGTTTGCAATGGTTTTTCGTTTAAAAATTTAGTTGCTTAAGAAATATAAAAATTCTGAACCTTCCAACGGTTCTCCTAATATTTTCTATATTTGGAAATATTGTCGAATACATGCAAAGCACTGGTTATTTGTAGTTGCATGAAGGTGTACAATATAATGTGTTGAGTAATAGCCTTTGGTAGCCTAGGGTGCTAATATCTAAACAAGATAAGTCATTCCAACAAAAGACGCTATTTAAATAAATATCGGCGCTAAAATGGAGTGCAGTTAACCGAGTGTGTTTATGGATATGCAACCCAAAATGTCTTGTTAACAAATTGAGAAACGTGCACTCGTAACTAATACACGAAAAACATGCAATTTTACAGAATTCAATTTAAATTGATGCAGAGCACACAATTTTTTGCTTGATGCTGCTGTATTATGGTAGCATAAAGAAGATGGAAGAAATTTTGTAAAGATGTCGCTCTACTTTGTGCTAATAAATAAATATGAGTTTGTTTAGATTCAAAAAATTGAATTGAATATAAATATATTTCTACAGATATTGAAAATATAGTTTAAGAGCGACCTCTCTGACGTAAGCTCCAAGGTTTGTCTCTCTTTCTTTAAGAAAATTATGTCTGAATTCTTTTATTATTTGGGAATTTATGTGCACGTTCTTAGGACATTAAAAGTTTTTAAATTAAAATTTGATTAAAAATAACTTCTTTATTGATTTTTTGCAGAATCTGGGAATCATGATAAAGTTTTTTTTTATAATCTGATTTTAAATTTTTAAAATGGTTAACGCATACGTATACGTAATAAAAATAGGAAATAACTATAAAATGTGTAATACCCCTTTTTAATAAATGTTTTAACTAATTGCTAATTATGTAGTTCATATATGCCCTACTGTTATAATTTTCAATATAGAAGGGAAGATTTTATATCAATTATTTATTTGTTAGTGAAAAATGTATTCTGTGCTAATTTTTTTATATAATAAATGTCGGAGCTGCAACTAAATATTAACTATTCAAGCTATTTCTTATGTTTCGGAAATTGAGAGATATGTCTTCGTCTTACTAGGACAACACAAACGTATACGAGATTTAGTAGTTAAATCAACCTTACAGGTTGTATTCCAACTCTTTTCCATATTTTTTTTATGATTGTAATTTGTTTTTGTTGGCATGCTTTTGATTAAGCTTGTCATTTTTTTCTTATGAAAGTTGAATTTAAAAAAAATTACACCAGATTACAGATTACAAAGTTTTTTTTTTGTAAATTTTTTTAATAAGAACAGAGTATCCTATTGAAAACAAATATTTTGTAAAAAGACATTTTGCTTTTTCAACTTCTGCTACACATTTATTTTCTCCAATGTTACTTGATTGAATGGGATTCGCAGGTACACCTTGTATTGTTTAAAATTTAAAATCTATTCTATATGGAGTATTACTTAAATACAACAAATAAGCAAAGGAGCATTCTTGTAGTAGTATTTTTACTTTAGGGAGCTTTCAGGTCACAGGGCCAGGTTCTATTCAATCTTCTCATGGGGAGGACGTTGGTGAACAATTATTGGACTAGACCGTTAGGGCGACAATAAAGTTTATCTTAATAATTATGGGTAAATCGGTGAATTTCTTCAGTAATAAAGTAAATGCCGAGATCTTCGTGTAATGTTGGTTAGTTACCATGGTGCGTCCACTAGGGTACGAAGAGTTTTATATTTAAACTGTTAGATCGTTTTTATTCGACTAGCTTTAGCACATCCCCACAGCCGTATTTCGTATGCCAATATAACATTTTGGATACTTTTGTAAAGTTTGATATTGATAATTTGGACTTTCTCCCCAATAACCAGCACATTTGGTGGAATTTTAGGTTTAGTTGCTAACGTTTTGTTTTAAGATGTTTTTTTCACGTGAAACGTTGATCCAGGTGTAATCCAAAGTGTTTGGCTTCTGTTTCAACAGGGGTTTGAACATTATTTAAGGTTACTGGCGGACACTCGTTAAATCGAATAGTAAACTTCATTTGCACTGATTTAGTCGGATTGACTTTAATGCGCCATTAAATAAGCCATTTGTTTAAGATGCTGAAGATTTGCGGATGCTAGTTGAGGATCTTTATGTCGATAGGATGGCAGTATAATCAGTAAAAGTGGCGATAACGGTACTTGTATCTTCTGGTAAGTAAGCTGTATAGACTAGGTAAAGGCCCTGGTCCGAGGATGCTACCTTGCGGAACGCCAGATTTGACAGGATAATAGTTCCAGAGTTAATTGTTGTATTTAACTGAGAAGTATGTGACACAAAGATAGGACTTGAGGGAAAGGTAGTAGTAACTAGGGAGAAGCCTTTTTAACTTGTAAAGTAATCCGATGTGTCAGACTTTATCAAACTTTTGTTCAACGTCTAAGAATACAGCTCCACAGTATTTCTTTTCTTTAAGGCTCCTTGAGATTTGACAAGCCATCGTATGCACTTGCTGAATTGGGGAGTGTCCTTCGCGGATTCACTAAAAGTATTGGATTTTTTCTTGTGGTATCTAATCCAACTGCCATCAGATGTTCTTACAGGTGATATATTGACATGAGGCTTTTTAAATTTACTGCTTAAATTTAAAATGACTGGCACATTATCTATAGAAAGATTATTATTTGGTTTAATTAGCACTTAATTTGTGGTTATTCCATGCGAAATGTAAAAATCTAACAGATTAGGGAGTTCATTTAGATCTCTGGGCCAATATGGCGGTTCGCCAGTGTTATGGCAGTTATAGTATTTGTCATAATTGACCTGAAGAGGTTTCGACCTTTTGTTGTTATAAGTCTAGAACCTCGGTGAATGTGTTTAGAGTTCCACTCTCCTCAAACAATAAATCTGTTTTCTAGGGTATGAAAGAATTGAGTGTATTCCTTTGTAAAGAGTGTATGCCTGGATAGCTACTGTAAATGACCACTAGTATGCGCCAACTTTAACATTAGCAGCTTCGAGTTTTTCAGTTTGGGATGGATCGAGTTGATGACGTGATATAGAGTTTGATTATTACTGCAGCTCCTGCATTATATATAATTTCTTGTTTATGGTTGAGAAGATCATTTGCGTTTCAAGTAGCTGTTTGTATTATATTATCCTTTATTTGATTATTTTTGTAACTAATGTTGACAGGAGATTGAGTATGATGTTATTTTAGTTCATAAGTTGCACAAACATATTCTTAAACTCGTTTAGGAAGGTTGTTAATTCTCTTTTGGTATCAGTTTGGTGACTGTTACTATTATTTATGGCAGTATGAAATTGAGCAGTCATCGCACATGTAGGAATGCAGTTTTGGAGTATAAAGTAGGTTTGGCGGTTGGATAATATTTCGGTTTTGAGTTGGAGTACTGGATGTTTTGTTTCTTATTATATTTTGGTAAACAGAGCAACCCCTGCAATTTGCGGGATGATTCTTTCCACACAGAACAAGCTTAACAGGTATGATTTTTGGTTTTTCGCACGTTACTGCTTCCCACACACATGTATTGTCTGGTACAGTAGGTTTTAGAGTGGCCATAATTTTGACATTTTGTACATTGAGTAATTCCAGTTTTTTCATATGACGGTTTTACCTTGATTTTACTGTTGCAGATAAATTCTATGTCGATGATTTTCTTATTAGTTTCGCTATGTTCAAGATCTACAAAAAAAGTGGAAGTGGATCTTTAGCTACCTTGTGTCTTATGTTCGTTATGTTCTGTATTTTATATCCTACTTGTTCACGTTTTGTCTTAATGTCTTCGGTAGGTATTGAATGATGAATGTATCTGAGAACTACTCTGTATGCGCGTTCATCCTTAGGTTGATACTTGTGATGGATTGCTTTTTCATCTTTTAAGTGTCTGACATGTCGTCGCTATGTATGTGCATTAATTTTTACCGTGTTATTTCTTAGCGTTTTAATATAGAATTGTGCAGTTTCAGTTTTTGTAGAAACATGTTGTATCATTTTATTGTGATTTTTGAGGCCATATATGTAAATTGATGGTGGGTTAGGGATCTTATCAGTGTTGACATTGCTGTCTGTGTGCATTGAGTTTGAGTCCTCATCCTCGTATTTATTTTTGGTTCTGGGATAAGATTGATCTAACACAATACTTTTAATAGATCTGTTGATTCTTCTTCTTTCCTTTGACAACTTGCCAGGAATGATTATTATCCGATATTTCGTTGGTTGAGTTTTTGTCAATGGGAGCTTGGTTATTTGTTAGCATAGATGGATTTTGGCTTGTTATATTTGGATTATAACCAGAAAAAGGAGCCTTTGCGGATAGATTAGGTGAAGGATTTTGATATGTAAAATGAGGTGGAAAGGCCTGCTCACTACCTTGAGGTAATTGATAAAGCTGATACTGATTTGGTGGTTGATTTCCAGGTAAATGAGTAACATACCCATAAAAGGCATTTAGATTACCCGTTGTAATAGGAAACATGATGTTCCATCGAATAGCTTAGTCTTAAATCATTCAAAATACTTATTAAAAATAAACATACCCTAGACAGTTAAGCCTGAATATGCACGATTATTACTATCGCGTGTTCAGATAACATCGGAGAATTGGATCGCTGCACGTCTTTATTTTCCGAAAATTAAATAGCACTAACTAATGATATTTAAGATTTAAAGTACACATTGATACATACGCATTAATATCACGCGATATCTTGTTGTCTGATATCATTATTCTTAGAAAATTGAAAGTTTGCCATAAGCGTTAATACCAACGTTGATATTACGCATAACGCACATGATGTAATTCCTTCGGGCAGCATCTTTGGGTCTATACTATTTAATATATACTTATGCACAATATAAGTGAAGAATTTGACGATATAATCAAAATTTCGTAAAATTATGAATTCTCTCCAATTGCTCATCTGCAGGCAATAATTAATGCACTAGGGCTCTAGCTAAATAAATGATGTGTCAAACTTGACTCAACTATTCAGGAATATTTCTTTTCAACGTGAATGTACAAAATCATCAAAATGGAATATGCACAATGAACAATTACGTATTGTTAATTGGCAAAACTGCTCAATGTATTTTAGATTAACAAAAAATTTCCTTGACTTGCTTTGTTAGTACGAAGTAGTCGAATAGCGATCCTGCAATAACTAGGTTACAAGAATGTTCAGACCCGCCTAAAAAGCCGTCTACACAAAAGACGATCTCATAGTTATTTGGATGATTACATTATAAAACGCAGCTTATAGTAAGTGAGTAACATTATAAAATAATGATCTGGTGTAACTTAAAAAGACGTAAAATGATCGGTAACCTTACCTAATAATGAATCATAATATAAAAAAACACTAATTAATTTAATATGTTCAATATTAAGTTACATTTTACTATTAAAATTAATAACAAAATAGACTACATTATGTTCTTGTTAACTGACTTCTCCAACCTCCGAAAGTGCTGGAAGGTTTTCATTTAAAGAGAACATTACGTATCCTTAGTTAACGTTAGTGGTAAATGGTATTTATTTTTAGGTACAGTTAATTAAATGAATAGAATAATTAGCATTAACATTTCAAATTAGACGTTATGTGAAAAATACCTATTAAAATATAAGGTTGCCCTGAAATTTGCACACTGCCTGCAGTCGCTTTATCTGACAATGTTTGAATAAAGCTTATCTCTTAGACGTTGATGTCATCCTTTACAGTTATCTAAATATCGTAAAATACACTTCGTGCCCATTGAAGAGTTCGTCTCTTTCGTACACAATTAAATATGGAAAATTAAAAAGGAAGGAATGCTAATAATACTGCAAACAAGATTTTTATTGTTTATAGAAGTGGTACTACAAGTCTTCAGATAATTCACATTTGATTTAGTTGCTTTAAAGTTGGTTCGGAATAGGTAATTTTAATCTGCAAGATAAAGACCGCAGCGATCGTCTATCCATTACAAAAACAGACCTCATCAAGGCCTTGGTTGACGAAAACTCGTGAATTATTGTTTGTAAAGTGGAGGATGTTTTAAACACTTTTTGAACAACATAATTATTTCATACGTCAATTAACAGAGAGAACCTTCTTAACCGTGTTTCCACATGCAATTCAGCGAAAGGGGAAGTTTTCTCCTTTTTTTAAGAGCTAATTATAGGGAATGAAGACTCGGATTCTTCATAAGAATGTAAACTGTAAATATTGTTGATTTAGCGATAAGAAGTCTTTCACGGTAGCACTGTCCGGTCTTTAGCCAAAGAGAGTTTTGTGTCTATTTTGTGAGATTAGAAGGGTGTTACTTATTATGAACTAATTTCACAGTATGAAACAATTAATTAAATAAAATACTGTTCTCCACAGATAGAACAAAACAATCAGCACAAAACGCTGTAATTAGCGAACTAGCACGCTGTTTGAAACAAATCGGAAATCTTATGCGATCTTGCGATATTACCCCAAGTGATTACTATTTATTTTATTAAAAATTTTCTTTTCATTAATTAATCAACAAATGACATTAAAATCCATTTGGAGCGCTATTTTGTTAAACCAACCACAACAGTTGTGGAATGAATGGATTATATATATTATTATATAAATATAATGTCCATGTATTATTTTCCAACCAAGCCAACGAAACATTTTGGTCAAATTTATATTTTTCCAAACTAGAGGACATAAGAGGTTAAGTTATTCGATAAACAAGCTTTAAAACTTCACCTATTACATTATTTACAATTAACTGTAGAAAGATATTTGAAAAAGTTTCTTTATAAGTTGTTTGATATGATATTTTAAGGAAATCGATATATTACATAATTATATACAATAATACAGAACTTTGCAGAAACCTGTTCTTGTTAGTTGAAGACAAAAGTCTTGAAACAATAATTTATGTGCTGAACTTACAATGAACTGCTATAGTTTATTATTTTTATGAAATTTCTCCAATTTATTTGGTTTTCTTGATTTGCAATGGTAACAACTGTAAAAAAAACTTTTTTGGGTTTCGAGTGGTCAATTAATAGTTTTATATGCTCTGTCCAATAATTTACAGTTCCAAAGAATGCACATTGACATAATGTTTTTCTTCTAAAGGTAAACAGATTTAGAATGCTTCTTTATTCTAATGTATTCCCCTTATACATATGCTCAATGATGTTCTAAGGTCACATCACTAGACTATTATATAGGTATATTTTCTCAATTTCAAACGTGGCGCTTCCCGGGGAGAACAGATTGTGTGTAACGGTTAATCTATCTATTTATGTATGTATTTTATGTTTTTGGAAATCATTATTTATGGATGTCACATTTAAACAAAATAATAATTGAAACAATACATTTAATGTCACAAATGGACAACTTTTGATGTTACTTTCGTAAAAAAATATGGAATGATTTTCCTTCTGCTTTTTAGTTCCCATATTATTAAAAGCCTAAATATATTTTTTGCCTAATCGAAATTTAAGCTTCCTAAGTATTATGGGCAATTTAGATCAGATAGTTTTAAATAAATCTACAAACGCAATTTTTTTGCATCAAAACTTTGTCTTTGATTTTATTTAAGCAGTGATTACATATTGTGAAGAAATTATATGACCGTCTTGTTTCCCTATAGATTCAAGAAAATGGCAGGACGGATTTTAGTATTACTCAGTTCACATGTACATTTTTAACGGAGCTCGAACGAGGAGATATTTGGAAGACATACTTTGTGTGTTGCAGCCACGAGCTCCTCGTTCGAGCGATGGAAATAGTGTCGCGCTGGTCGGACGAAATTATCTGGATCTTCGGTCCCGCCGGCAATTGGCCGCACGTGGGTGATGGACAGTCTAGACGTTAGAGCTTCTTTTCTGTGATTGGTTGTTTAAAAATGTAAATGATCCAGATGTTCCAGGTATTTTGATTGCTAGACGAAGTCACGAGTAGGGCCTTCGGCAGTTAGTTACACGTGGGCGACAGACCATCTGGGCTTGGGAATAGTTTTAATAGTGTTCTCAGGTACTGAGACGGCGTTGTCGGTTTAGGGGGCACTGTTAGCTTTGATGGGACAGCATTTACGTCGACCGGGAGCTCTCATCCGCGTAGACATAGTTGCAAAGTAATCAAATCCTTTTATATGAGTTTTTTTATTCGACTTTATCCTTAAATATGTATATAGCAAAGGAACAATTAGTTAAAATGGTAATTACTGTTTTAGAAATAACATGATCGAAGGAGTACTTACAAAATGTACATAGAAAAAAATTATGTGACAGACCAAAAATCGAGATTAATGTATAGTGTCAAGTAAGTTTTATTCTTTAGTGAACGGTGTTAAACAAGCCTGCAAAATATTTTAATTGACAGTTTTTAACACATTAAAAGGGCGAGTAAAGTGGCTATAATAAAAGAGAAAGACAAGCGTGAAACAGAAGTGCTGCTACTTTGTAGAATGTTAGAATGTGCCCACGAGCGGTAATTTATCCAATTTTATATTTTAATAAACTTAATGTGTTATTTAAAGGCTTTCATTGTGTTTCGATCAAGATTTTTTATAGGTTTACCGAAGAAGGAAATTATTAACCTTATTGCTTTGAGTGCTTCATGAGTACCGCAGAATAGAAATAGCTATCTGATACATGCTTTACTTGACTTTTCAAAGAGCTCCTTAAATAGTGCCACGTTAAAATATTCTATAACGGGCTGTTCGGCAATACAAGAAGTCAATAGTGCACAGTATGCCTTTGAAAGAGCACTATCTGAAATTCAATTCCACTCACCTCTTATAAGGAATTTAAAGACTCCAATTCCAAAAACAAGTTCATATACAATTTTACAAATGAAACCGTAGACTTTTAAAGAGTATTATAATTGTTCAAAGACATACTATTGGCTTCAATATCTGAACTCAAGCTTACGTAAAATTTGTTTGTAGTTTGGAGTAAGATATTATGCAGCGCAAAAAGGGACGATTGCAGGACAATTTTAATTGAAGAGACTGACGTCGACACTACGATTAATTTGCTGCTAATAAAAATTCATCCAAGGACGTCTGTTATAAATGAAAAAAGAAAGTATTTTGTAAGGATGCTCAAATTCTTGAATGTCTAAGGCAAATGCTTTAACTGATAAGTAACGTTATAATTTTATTAAAAATCCGTATAATTTTTTGGTTTAATTTTTGCAGTTCAGCAAATGGGCCGGACACAAGAAGAAAGCCATAATGAAAAAGATCAATCTTATTTCTTCAGAAAAAGCAACAAATATCTAGAAATAAAGATTTTTAAATTTAAATAAAAATACGTAAAAGATTATTAGTAATTTTGTTATACTTTGGAAGGCAAATATAAATTTTTATTATGGTAATATTTAATATGGAGTTTTGAGCATAGTGTTTTAAAATTAGCAACAAATTCCATGACTGGTATAACACACTGCTAAGGAAGTTAAAAATGAAATGAATTATGGCATGTACGGAAAGTAGAAATGTGAATAATAAAGGAAACAAGGTGGGAACGTGGAAAAATGTTTCACATATATCCCGGCTTTTTATACATATAAATATTTAATTGGATCGGGAACGTGGAACAATGTAAATCATTATTAAAAAATTGTAAATCTATTCATATCTATTGCTATCAATTAAACAACAATATAGGCGCGTGTTATTAAAAAGCTGAAGAAAGCGACGAATAGACGGATGGACGGACAGACTGTACGCAATAGGCTTTTTTTTTATATGTATGAAAGCCTAAAATGAATGTGAAAGCGTTGTCAGCTTGAAATACCTTCTAAGCAAGGGCGGTTTGATTACTTCTAAAACCTCCAACACAATTTAAGAAAGAAACTCGCCACTTCCTTAGCCGTCTTCGAAAGCAGTCGGCGCCCGGGACAATGGGGCGATAAAAACTGTGAAAAATTGAGACTGGAGCAACATATGCAGATACGAAGAATGAAAAGCAACTTTATTACGAGTACACATTGCATGATGGATGTCTTAAAACATATTCTGTTGAAAATGGCAAGTTTCAAGGTGATAAGAATGTAGTGAGTACCTTAAAATGTGCGCGCGATCTGTGCATATACAGGGGCACGCCGGTCGCTCTCAATAATTTTTGTTGTAGTGTCAAACGGTGTTAATATTACAAAAGTAATCTGTATAATTTAAATTAACGGGTTATGGAATACCCATTTAGCAGTGTATAACGCAATAACGCAATACATACACAGTCTCCGAAACAGCGCCATTAATTTCGTTAACGGCTGTATAGAAACGCCGCGTATTTGCTTAACAGTCTAATCTAAAGGCAATTTGATAACTGTTTACAGAAAAGGGGACGTCGAAATAATTGCCTAATGTGGGCAGTATCCAAAGGGTCAGAAGGTCCCAGGTGTATACACGAAAATTAATTGGTTCTGCCCGTTTTCCATTATCGTACTCTACCAAAAAAGCTGTTAACGACCGCAGGCATTGCTGGGATTCTTTGTTCCCCGTGATCCTGAAAACTATTCCGAGAACCATAGATATATGTCATAGGTAGATTCTTAAAGGTGAACGCAGTAAATGTTTATACCATTGGAATTTGTTGCTGTTTGATGTAAATGGGTTGTAGGCAACATCGTTCCAAACGCGCCTTTATTAAAAAGATAATACAAATTTTACTTCTATTTAACGAATATTAATGGAAGTTTTAAAATTGGTGCTGAACAGTATTTCGCGGAGCATTAAAGCTAGTTTAGATAATGTTTCTAAAAGCTTTGTGGCGAAATTACCTGTCTATAAAATTACAGACATGTTTCGGAGGAGCACGGAATGTTTACACAGAGAAATGTCGTTAATGACATTACGTGGTAACGACGATATTAAAACTTTAAGCAGCCACTGAAATAGTGCTTGTCTATTATGGCGCTGGCGCTGTTAAGACAAACATTGGCGAGATTAGTATCTTTAGTGGTTTCTAATGTAGTAGTACGATTCACGTGTTTGCATTTGTTACGGCTCTTCTGTATTTGTATTGTTAATTGTTGATATACGTAAAATAATGTGAAACATACAATATCCAAAGACGGATAAAACTGAGTGGGGATTTCTAGTTGTACAAAGGATGCGTAAACAGTGCAATTATTAAGTGGCGAAGCGAAGCGGAGTCACTTACTAACTTCATGTTGTCCGTCCGTCCGTCCGTCCGAGCAAAAACTCGAGAACGGCTGGGAATTTTCAAATTCTGTTTTCACCAATCGACAGGTGACCAAAAAGGCTTGTTTGCTAGTGATTTTGAAACTGATTGGTCAAAGGGTTCTCAAATTTGGGAGACTGCTTCGCCACTTCGCTATGCGTTGCAAGCTTTGCAGGTTTATATATGTATACAAATACGCTATAGAAAAAGGTGGGGATTTATTATAAAAGGTTAGCCAAAAAGTTTTTGTTCAATATCAAAACTGACATTTTTATTTATCAATTTATTCAAAAATAATAACTAGTTTGCAAAATGAAAGTCATTATTCTACACGATCTTTGACACCCTTTCGTAAGTTGTCGGATCTGATCAAAGTACCATTCTGGCTCCTTTGGCTCACTTGTTGGGTTGTGCTTCGGTGATTTCGTGTTTATCCCGTCGATGCGTTACTGGTTTTTTCCTGTTTGTAATATCATAATAATTGTCATCTACCCTGAAAGTGATCGAAATATGTTGATTACAATTGCTAACGCGAAATATCTTCAAAACACAATAAAAAATAAAACGTTGTTTTTGATCTTGAGTACCAACTTATTGGTTAACCCTGTAATATAAATAAATAGCCTATAATGTATGATTTCATATGTGCATTTCAAGGAAAACAATATTTAAAATATGATTAAAATTGATTACATATTCTTTTGGTACTTCTGTTCCAATGAGTGTGCAATAGAATTACACTAATATTTTGGTTAGTGACGGTATAGTCTTATCAAAACTATATAAAATAAAATGAAAAAATCTTTAGGTATCTAAATTTTTATGTCGTTAAATTGCAAAATAATCTGAACTTAGTTTTTATGGGTTTTCTTAATATTTAAGATCTCTGTCTATAAAACGTAAACGATATGTTATCTTATCAAATCAGTTATACAACTTGTAAAATGTATTTTAATATTGCGTGGTGTTACTAAGGATAAATGTTCATATTAACGGCTTGTCTAGAGTTCAGAGAATTTTAAATGTGAACAAGACCTATATTTATTGTTTTAACGCAGGTAGTATATATGTTTTGGTTTACCCATAATCTGGTTGGGTTACGAATGAATTATCTGTTATAAAGTTGAGACATGTTAAAGTAATAGTGATATCATTAAGAGAAAAAGTTTCATTAAAATTCTTGTAACAGATTATAGAATAATATGTTACCACTATGTATAGATTATAGTCCTGTGACATATCATTCAAATAGTAGATAAAAGGCTGTGCACTAAATTCTCTCGAATCATAACGCAGTTTCAGATGTCGAGGTGACTTAGATAATCATATGCCAAAGCAATCTTAATTAGAAATGCGTGATTTAACAGAGTGCGAAATATATTCTTTAGATAAACACATTTTTGTCGATAGTTAATTTCTAAATATTTCTAATTACCACAGAGAAAACCAAATTCAAACCAATATCACATAGGCATTTTGCCACTTCTAGAAAATCAGGAGCATGCATACACAGACAACATTAATATATCCAGAGGAGTGCCGCCAGATGGAGAACGAAGATAAACCGCCTTCGTTCCAGCCGACGCAAAACGGTGTAAAATGCCACCAATTAGAAATACATTTGTATCTTTAAAAATTTAAAGTAGGTCAACATTTCAAAAAACGTATAAAATTAAGAAAACTTCTTTAAACGAATCGGAAGATGAAGGTATTATTATCACATTAATAATATTTCCGGGAGACGACTGGTTTCACTGTATTTCTTACAAAATTTGGGTCCACTTGAAATGTGCTGAAGAGAGTAATTAAAACGAATATGTAAATTGTCATCACTTAAGTTTTGTAGTTTGTAACGAATATTTTGAAAGAATGGTTTTCTTAAAAATTCCTTTAATAAATAATTTGAGAATAATGAAAAGCAGCCCCTACCCAATTTAAAAAGTGTAGAGAGTAAATTAAGACACCTATATTTTAAATTGGGCCAATTACGTTACGTTATAGAAAAATTACCGTTTGGAAAAATTACATTTATTTCAAAAAGCTTATTTGCTTATAATAGCATGTCTATGTTAACCAAATTATTATTTTATATAAATTTTGATTGATCCATTTTAACATGTTTTTTACATTTTTACAGTCGCTTTTCTTGTAAGCAAATGTTCTCGTATTCATTTATAGTTTATAAAGTGCGCCTTATATTCGTGCAGTTTTATTGGTATCAAATATTAGTGAATTAGTAAAATATTTTTTCTTTTGTAATAAATAACGCTAATGATTCTTACAACAAGTAATATATTTATTCATCTTTGGCTACCGTATTTTTGTGTGAATGTATTCAGATAAGCAGAATTGGTCTTTAAAATTGTTGCTAGAAATGCCTTTAGGTTGGAGTGGTTGAGAAAGTGAAGAATAATTTTATGAATAATCAAATTTTCAAGTATTTTATTAATAACATTTATACAAATGCAAAGGTTTCTGCGAAGATTTTGATGCATCGTGTTATTTGTTCTAAGGCTGTTAGATCGTGGTCGGGATTTTGTAAACTCTTGTCATCTTGTCTAAAACTTTTAAAGATTTTTTTCTGACAGTTTCCCGCGCAATTGTGAACGAAACGGGTCTAAACTTCGACACTAAACTATGTTATTGGTAATTTTTCTATTCGTAGATTTTATAGTCTTGGACTTTTGTGATCAGGTGCTTAAATTATTTGGCTGTTGTAATTTTAGTGCTCATTTCTAAAATAAGTTTCAGCTAAACCTTTGGAAGCATACAAAAAATTGTAAGATGCTTAGAAACTAGCTAAATCTACTTTAACACCTAGTAATCCAAACATAATATAACTTTCAGGGTTGTTTTAAAAATATGCACTATTGTACCGAAGAAATGACATTAAAGCAAATATAGAAAGTAAAGGTTACAAAGTCAGACGGACAGAGAACAACGAAAGAACCATTCTCAATCTTTTATATAGATTTAGGTCCAAACAATAAAAAAAAATTATGACATCAACTCTTTATTAAATTACAAAGTAACATGAAACTCCATACAAAAGGAAAGAGTCCAATGTACTCGCTGTCAGAATCCAGGTCACAGCAAAGCATATTGTCGTAAACTCTTCCAATGTGCAAAATGCTGCCAAGGTCACTAAACTTCCATATACTAATGTATTGGGTAACCTACATATGCTCTATATAAGGGATAAAATACAACAAATTACAAAGGATCCCCACAGTATAGAGAAGCATATAAATAGAGATATGCTTTTCTATAAGATGAATTGCGGATACAACTCATACAATCTCAAATCAATTTCAATAACCAACTTTTTACAACACTCCATTATTACAAGAATTTCGTATTTGCAAATCGTTTCAGGAAAAAATCAACCAAGCTGGACCACTGGCACATGGTAATTGTCATTAATCTCTCAGTAGCAATCTCCCGAATATCTGATATATCTTCTCATAAAACCAGCAGGACTGCATATAATAATGGCGAAAATATAAACGTGCTGGGCAACAGCGCCGCAGTAATAAGACTACAGAAAATCAATTCTCCAGACCTTCCATATAGGGTCGATAACGAAACTTAGAATTAATAGTGTCAGTGTCAGTGCTTGTGAAATCTTAAGTAAACTTAAGTGCTTTCGGGTCGCTGTAATCCACGCCACAAACACAGTCTAAACTGAGGTGCATTTTTAATCAATAACGCCCAATACAAGTCATATAATATTGTTATCATACCAATTACTCAGTATTCTAATTAGAGCAGATTGTAATGTTACTTGCAAATTAAAAAAATTATAATTATCTTATATTTATAAAGGTTCTACATGCAAGATATTTTGAAGGCTAGCTTCTATCACAGTATTTTTTATGTGGTTTATATCTTTTTAAATAAAGATTTCTTTGTTTCGGACTGATAGTTTGTAGTTGCCATAATATTTCCTAAATCTAATTTATTTTTATTTATATTTCTAATAATGAAAATTACTTGTACAACTATATTGGAGCATCGTATTGTTCGTTCGCGGGCTGTTAGTCTGTGCTCAGTGTTTAGAAACTCTTGACGTTTCGTCAACAATTGTGGTGGAAAATTGAAGAAGATTTTCTTCTGAAAATATTCGCCACACTTGTGGACGAAACGTCAAGCTTCGAAACGCCAGACATAGCCTGACTCCGGTAGAACTACAACTTAATGGATCTATTGTATATTCATATAGTATTCTTCAGGCACCCATCATTGAACACGGGTACTCAATTATTTTTAGACCATTACAAGATACCGATTGTCCACCTTTTCTGTTAGATTACTCGTAATGAGACTAACAGCACGATGTCCTCTCTTGCGACTACCCTTGTCAGAGAGGCATCTATGGACACACGAGTGACATAAAATCGCCTTTTTTGACGAGTCCAGATTTTGTTTATACCGAAATGATGGTCGGATGGTTAATACACCGTACACCTGGAGAAAGGGAACAAGAAGAATGCATACGTATTCGCTATGGATATTATGGCAGTTATTATTTAGTCAGAATTAAAGAACAATATGAGTCAGACTTATATCGATGCGGCCTTACCTCTTCATGGCGTGCGCCTGGCAATCTTTCAACAAGATACCACTCGACCAAACATGATATTTTCCTATATCCGGTCTGGTAACCTGACCTTTCATCAATCGGAAGTGTTTTTAATATTGCGTGAAGAGTACAGCAGTTATTATTTCTCTTAATGCCAAAAAGAATGGATGGGATCACTAGAGCCCGAAGTGAAATCGTACATTAAAGAATACATGTAAATCTTTATGTGCAAATGTTTTATAAATTTAATCATTTGTTTGTCTTATACAATTAAATATATCTACAAAGTTGCAGTTATCCATTTGTATTTTTCCTAGTGCTACAATTTTAGTACTTAGATTTGTATTTTATACGAGGTATATTCAAGTTATAACACCTCCGAATTTTTTATCAGAGAACAGATAGAAACTTGCGGTTTGTTTCATAAGATGTAGCATTACACGACACACAGAACTCTAGCGAGGATTGTTTTTGATACTTTTAATTTTTAATTACGAGAACAGCGTGTAATCATTCGCTTTCTCCTAGATTCCTAAAGAAGCATTTGCAGCGACCATAGAATCATGGCGTTAACGTTGTGAAAAATATGTACGGCTGCGAAAAGTGACACAAGTTTCATAGTTTTCGTGTGATTAGTTTGTGAGAAAAAAATCAGAGGTGTTATAACTTGAATGCACTTCGTAATTACTAAATTCAAATCTTGGTCGTGGAGATAAAAATTACAAGGATAAATCACTATACTATTGCTATTAAATTATAAATAATTATTAAAGTAAAATGGATAGAACTAAGCAATTAAATAATAAAGTATTAAAATAATTGATAAACACTATTTTTTTACATATTATACCAATAAATATTTTGATGATTTGAAAATTATTTGGTAAAAACGTCAAGACCTAACCGTTATTAAAGGAATAAAGTAGAAATAAAATTAACAGTAATATAAATTATTTTTCTTTCTATCTAATCAAAAGGACGATATAAAGCACCATGAAAATTTATGATTTTGCATTTTCTTTTAGTGGTTGTAGAGTTTAAAACCTTCTACGGAGTCATTGAAATGGTTGTTTTTATAGTTTACTACTTCGCTACAATTGTATGAACTAGGAATCGAAGCTGACAAAAAAGCCGTTTATCTATTGCTACACCCCTGATGATCACTTGCTTTTTTATATTATTTGTGTACGCCTTGAGTTTATTTTTAGTCTTGTGCTGTTTAAATTCATTTTATAGTTTTTATGTTTTTTACCGTCATTGTGTGAAATACATATATTTCAAATTTTGTAGAGTAGTTCATAGAATATGAAACACGCTGAACTCGCGATAAAGACATCTAAAATAAAATTGTATTTTCTTATTATCCAAACCGTGCAAAAATGCGACAATGGCTCTTCTCTAAAGCTGAATAAACAAAAAATGATTTGCCCCAGCATTTGTTTTAAAACTAATGATCCGGTAAATTTCGTATTGTTCTAAGCAATTTAGTACTGCTTACCGCTGCTTATGCTCTGTAGAATGTGTTGGAAGGTTAACACACTTCATTTCTTGGGTTGCGTGTCTTTTTACGAAGGGTCGAAGGTAACACTTAAAATTTCACCACAGCATAAATCCGTTTTACTGTTAACTAGTTTAGCGAAGGCATCATAAAACATTATGATTGAAAACATACTGACGTAAACGTGGGAAGATTTACAACGCCGCTGAAAGTCAAGACTGTGAGATGTAGTGTTGAAAGACTTATTTGCTCCGATCCGAAAACATGGGTGCATTAGCCACTAAGTATCTAAAGAATGTAAATATTTTGATAATGAAGATGACAGCGCAATTTATACAGAATAATTTCATGGCATCCAATTGTGAACGTGAGGTACCTGCAAAGGCACCAAATTTGTTACCTGCCTCGACATGAGGCTGCAGGGGAAGGCATTCCTCACTGTGGCACTGAAAGTAATTGTCTGCGCGTGTGTGTATATTAAGTTGCCTGCTTTTGGAAATATACCTTCCGAATTACACGTAGGAATATTAATTATACCTTCGTCTGGAGGAACCGCGGCGTCTTTGGCAGATACCTCTTAAAGCCCCGTTTTAACGTTTCTGCATGGAGGCTTAAAACCAAAATTAATTGGAACTCCGCGCGGATCAAAGACCCCAGCACTATAAATGGACTCATTGTAATTTTGAGGAGCTTCCATACGATGATTTGCATTAAGATGCAACGGCAAGCCACAAAAACTTGCGGATCGTCTGTTATACTGCTGCGGCTTTGAGCTTGATGATTGCCGGTTTATTCCGCTGATTACCGGATGAGCAGCAGCTTTAGTGATAACAGAGGTGTTTCCGGCAATATCCTTAAATAATCCACCCAACTAACCACTAGTGTGTATAATTTGTGCACGCAGTTAGAGGGCTGTTTCACCGCTATCTTGATACTTTAACGAGTAATAGCAGCCTGCCTAATCACAGCAAAACAATTGTTAAGCAAAAGATTATTTAAGTAATGGCGAATTTTTAATTTTGAGTTAAAGTTGATTTTACTATTTTTTGTAAAATAGTGCAAAAAATTAGCAATTACATTAGAGAGGAAGTTTTACTAATAAATATTGTATTGATACTGATGAATAGATATTTGTTATTGAGAAATATAGCAGCGTTTTTTTTTAATGAGGTAGTCGAAGTAATTTACAATCAATTTATATCAACGTAATAAAAAAGAGCATTTCTGTTACTCGATGAAATGAAAATTTGAATAAAATAAGGTTTTTAATGTTTTTGGTCAAACGAAACTTGGATACGTATTTTATAAATACAAGAAAAATGCTTCGTTATATAAAATCTATTTTATTTCAGCTATATCAGATTTTAACTATCATTACAAATTTTTCGTGAATAATTTGATCGAACCTTTTTGATGTGTTTATGGCCATGGTAATTACCGATCTTATTCCTGTAATATTTGCATGAATAAAATTGAACCCCCTGCAAGCAAGGGGCATTGATTTCATACCATAACCCATTCTATCAAGTTCGAATTTATATGCTAATTCCGAATTAACATGACAATTTTTTTGTTTGCAGATTTCAAAGCAGATGAACCGTGCGATTCTTAGTTATGAGCATTCTACGTTCGTCATTTTAATTGCTCCCCTGCGTCATCGAGCAATTCAGGTAGGTGTTTATCAAACAAGTTCTCCATCGCATGTAATGTTATTTAATTAGCCAGATGGAGCGCTGCTAAAAACATTAAACCCGGATGTCTACTTTTGTAACCAAAATATTTTCGCTGCGATGTAGAAATTGCATCTTGAAAGCGATATTCTAGGAATTATTAATATACCAAATAATGACTCAAAACAATGAACAGGCAATGAATCACGCAGTATAAATTTAATTACGATTATGCAGTTAGGCATATGAGCACGTAGTTTAATTTCAGTAAGTGTTATTTGCGATTGTTTCATTGTTCTAGTTTCATATTTTCACGATTTTGCGTATTATTATTCATAAGAACAATTGCAAATAGAATTACGTAATATTTCTCAAACGCTGCAGGAAATTTAAAATAAGTGCGCGGTTGAATCGTAAGATACAATTATTGCTGTAGTAAAAAGTAAAATTATTATTAAATGTTACTATTTAAACCATGACTATTCTCGACAACGAAAATGGTTTTATGTCTTGGTTCAAATTAAATGTGAAGCGAATGAGTAGTTTGAATTTTTAGTGGAACGGTCGGCAACTGGCGGACTGCCAAAAAAATCTTTCTGCATGAGTGAGCAAGAAAAATCTGCAGAAGCAGCGTGGCGTGCGTGTTGGACGCTTAATAAGCAGCAGAAGCCATTTTCAGACTCTGAGGTAGTAAAAGAATGTATGTAGTATATAATCGCCGCTATTCAAGATGTATTCCATTGTCGGCAAGAAGCAATACAAGAAAAACAGAAATTTTGGCTGCTGACATAAACAGCTTGGTTGAACTTTTACCGAAGGCACCTTGGTATGCTATTTCATTTGACAAATCATGTTTTTGGTGCGATTTTTTGACATTGAAAGTAAATATAATAATAATAATAATAATAATAATAGTAATAGTTCCCCGTAATAGGCTACAAGGCCTTTGAAGTCGTAACAATCTAGAGCCTACGGTACACAAGGGTAGTAGCTGGCTAGCGCTACCTACCGACCGCCTATTATTACCCCAGAGATTGACCTCCAGGTACTCATTTCTTGGAGCCTAAGTCGGAATTGGGTCGTAAAAATGCCAGTGATTGAATTAGTGAGAGCGGGATTCGAACCCGCAACTCTGTGTTTCGTAGTTTAGCGATCTATCCACTACACACACCAATATGGCTCTTCGAAAAATAAAGTATGTAGGGATAAATTGCTAACAATATAGCCGTTTAAAGGCAAGATTAGCAGAGAAGATTTGTTCAAGACTTTTGTTGACTTCATGACAAATCAAACATTAGTTGTGATAAACCGGTGTCCCTTTCAACTGACGGGCCTCCGCGATGATAGGCAAATAAAAGGGATTGGTAAAGAGAATCGGGGATAAGAATTCTGGGTTACTATCTCATCAGTGCATAATTCACCAGGCAGCTCTAAGAGATCTCATTCTGCTCTTCAGCGCAGATAGTTCAAGGAGTTTTCTGTCTTAATGTAATGCGGCGTATTTTGACTTAATGCAACACAATAATGTTCGTTCGCTAAGTAAAGGCCAAGTGAAGTTAATGTGTGATCTGAAGCAGAGCGTGACTGCTTTCCGTCGCAAGCTGAATATTTTGAGAAAAATTTATTCATTTTCCAACAATTCCTGAATATAAAAAGAAGAATTCCGAAATAGACACTGCAGTGTTTATAAGTTTTATGTCAGAGCTTGAGAAGGAATTTACAGCAAGATTTCATGACTTTGCAGAGGCAGGGAAGCTGCTGCAATTCTTGAAATCGCCTTATGAAGTTTCTCCAGCGGCAGAATGGACTGATGTGACTGCGAAGTTGTTTGGTTTTTCAAACCTTTCACTTGAAATGAAAACATCCATTGAAGAATTTTGGGGTAAACATGTTTCGGAAAAGCATGCAACTTGCAAAAAATTTGCTATTAACATGGCTACTATGTTTGACTCCACATATATATGTGAAACGTCTTAAAATTGATTATTTTTAAACAAATATTGTTCATGGTTAACGGAAGCACACTTTGAAGACAGTATTTGCCTAAGTTGTTCCCCGCAAGAACCGAACTATAAAAAACTAGCTCAAGACCGCAAATGTAATTTTTCGCATTAATTTGTAAGAACAAATACCTATAATTGTTTTTAAGAGTAAAAATAAAAATTAAAACTACTAATTAGTATCTGGGTCCTATTAGAAAATACTTGCCGACCCCCGTTTTAGTTGGACAAACAGCACACAACGCTGTTACTTGTACTACAATTGTTTTCCTCTCACTAATCTTTTGTTAGGACGAATTGACTGCACGCATTCTATTAAAAATGGTTCCTTTCAAAAACACAGCTTTGACAGTTTCCGCAAAGCTGCTCCAAACCATTCTTTGGGTGTTTCATAACACCATTTGTGAGCAGCTTCTTGAAGCTTGTCGATGGAGAACTTTGTACTTCGCATTGCTTCTTTTATTACATTAAACAGAACGTATCATTTGGCACATGATCCGACGATTATGTGGCGTGAGACAGCTTGATGTGCCGAGAATCTGCAGTGTGGCGACTGATGTGGCCAAACATTGTTACGTTGAACCAACGCGACATGTTTCCATTTCCGTGGCAGCGCTGCGAAATACTTTGGTGAAGTCCCCAGTGGCAATCTTTCATGATGAGGCAGCCAATTCGTTAGCAGAATCTTGTCTTGATTCCAAAATACAATTAACATTTATTTTAAAATAAACAATCTCGGCCGTGGATGTAGAAACGAAGGCTTTCAATGTGTTGCCATTCCATAGACTGGCGTCTTGTGCCAGAACTATGATTTGTCTGCTGTGATCAGAAATTCAGTACAACTGCAGCAATTGCTGGCGTACCTCTAGATGCTTCTGCTGAAGGACGGGAGTATGGAGAATCCATTGTGCATAGTTATCATCTTCAAGTCCTTACATATGATGGTACGCAAAGTTTCACGAAACAGAGCTGATGCATTTGTCAATGATCTGTGTGTGATCTGAAGCAGAGCGTGACTGCTTTCCGTCGCAAGCTGAATATTTTTGAGAAAAATTTATTCATTTTCCAACAATTCCTGAATATAAAAAGAAGAATTCCGAAATAGACACTGCAGTGTTTATAAGTTTTATGTCAGAGCTTGAGAAGGAATTTGCAGCAAGATTTCATGACTTTGCAGAGGCAGGGAAGCTGCCTAGTCTAATGTAATTCGTTGACTTGCCATTATCAAGTTAGACACACACCGGATAATATGTAGCTTCCGCAGCTGAATACAGCATTTGTTACCTTTGAACCACAATATCTAGCGAAATATTATTTTGTGGCACACGCGGCTATTAATATCGTGTGGGTTTTTGAAGCAGATACATTCTTCTTCCCGGCTCATCGCTGTCCATGTTTGTTTGCTTCCATGGTTTTCTGCTTTCCCCACAACTGCACCATACTAATGACTCACTACCTTTCTTTCTGTGCGTTTCTACAATGCTATTATGTGGTGTCGCGTGGAACTATAATCATATCTTCGCAAACGCACGAGGCCCTTATTTCAACCTGCAACGCAACCGAGTTCCGAGAGGGAGTGTCAATTGTTTTTGAATGGTCTAAATAATATATGTTAGCTTTTAAACGTCGTAAGTTATGACATACTATTAGTCATACTTTATTGTTTTCTAACGTTTAATTTAATTTTGCAATAATTACAAGTAAGTCATGTAATATAAAAATTTTTAACAAAAAGTTTGGAATATTACCAAGTTTTATATCTGTATTTTAGATAGCCCATGTCGTATGTAAGTTTTTTCAGAGTTGGTTACTACTTCTAGCAATTATTTCTACATCCTCGCCATTATTTGCTAAAAACATTTAAAAAAAATCGAAAAAGTAAAATGATAGCAAAAATTAGTTTCAGGGTGGTTTTCGCGCAAAAGCCGCCACAATCACAGAAATGACGATTGAAGTTGTCAGAAGTAGCAAGTAAATGGTAGTTATATGCAACAAACTGTACTGGTTCATTTTGGTGAAGATTAAACAACATGTGTTCTAAGCATTTATAAATTTCAGATTTTTCTTAATTTTGAAAAGTTTATGACTATAAATGATAAAACTGTAACTTATTAAAACCTAAATAAAAAAAACTGTATTCCATGTTTGTGTTTGTCTGTCAGCCTGCGTGTAACATATTCCCTATACAATTGTTTTAGAGTTAAGGAGGCAGTGATCCTTAAAATATGTTTGTACTATCGTTAGTCTACCATTATAAAAATAATGTGAAAAATATTTAAAAACCGTAATTTTAATAAATTTTCTTTCTACATAACTGAATAATGCATTCTTTAAATTGTATTATTTAACGCTATACTTCTCTTTGCCTTATACCTTTCTGTTAGTTGTTTTAAGGGTTGTTAAAACGATCGAACAATTTTTTTCTTTGGCTTCTCTATTTTATTCATTTTGTTTTCTATAAATATTAAATCAGCGTTTTTATCTCTCATTTACCTTGTTTACTAATATAGTAATATATTGATCAGCAAAAAAGTACGGACCCAGATGTTTACGCGACGACGGCCTTACGGGGGTATTGCGAAATTTATTACGATATTTATAGTAGTACGATATTTTTTCATTTTTATTTATTGTAATTTTTATTGACTAAAACAATGTTTGCAGTTATCTGCGGAAGTTAGCAGAATTTAATTTATTTCTGTATAGAGCCACTACTGGCGTTTCTCCAGAAAAAATTCCTATGACTAGTCGGTACAATTGCTGTAAGGTCAACCCAGTTTTCTCCAGCATAAGGAGAAACTTGTTTTTTTATTATTAAAAGTAGATAAAATCAAGTATTTTATTAACAAGAATTGATGTGATTTTTAGGCTTCTATTACTTCATCAGATGGTTATAGCTAGTAATGTTTATTAGCGAAATTTGTTACAATTGTGCGGTTCATTCTTTAGCATAAACTGACAGGTGACCCCCCCCCCCTCCTTACACCACTTAAAAGTTATCATTTATCTACGGAAACTTGATCTCAATATCTCAAAGGATGACAAGAAAGAAGACTCACAAAGTTTTCTACGCTATGAACTTGGCGAGTTGTTAACTTAAAAAATTAGAGGAATCCAAGTTTGCTTTTAAAATATTTGAATTAGTGTGTCGGAAACCATAAGATTGATTAATCCTCATGACGAATGTTTTTATGATTTATTTTTAAAAATAGTGTCTAGAAACTGTATAAAAGACCTGTAAAAACTTTAAACAATTCTTCTATGTTTCTATGTAGTCACATTCTTTCAGATCGGAAGCGGTAACATATTCATAAAGTTATTTTGAGGTATTCTAAGCACAACTTAAAATTATGTAGAATCGATACCTGAAAGAACTTTTTCAGTGGCTTATTATTTAGCCAATATAGACCGCATTTGCTGGCTTGTCGCTATGCAATTATACGAATTGATAAATAAATAGAAAAAGTAGGTTAGAAGCAAAAATAGGGGATCTTGTGTAATATTTACTAAACCTTTAAAATAATTTAAAAATGGAATGCCACAACGCAAAATTGTAAATATAAAGCAATGAAGATAAGTGAAACGCAAAGAATGATAAACATTGCCAAGTTACATAAATGAGGAAAATAAGGAAAATGAGAGATGACAATTTATCTTTAAAAGATAGCAAATTGGAGTTTTAGGAGACTGGATGTAAAAAAATTACATATGGCGAATATTTGCTATTTTTTTAATTAGTTTACACAAAACATTAATATTTAATACTATAAGTTGTGATAGTGGTAATGGAACTAAAGATAATAGACTATTGTTCCTTCATTTTAGTTTTATAGCTGAAAATACATATTGATTTTAAATTAACTTGAGTCTGTGAACTATATTTACTCAATTTTGCGTTAAACTATGTAATTTGATACAATCGAGTGTTACAGCTGTAGTAAATATTCAATTGAGCCTGCAATAAATGTCGATTGTAGTAAAGTAGTAGTATAAATTGTCCATATAAAAATAATTACAGTGCTTGGTTGGAGTATGTTCTATATAATTCCCTATTATCAGATTGAGATACTATTTTTATTATTATAAGGAATTTTTAATTAGATAAACTAAATTTTATAGTCCGTGGTTGGTATACTAAAAGAAGGCTATATAAGGTAAATTTCAAATTTCACCTGTTAAAATATTTAAAAATATATATCGATTTTTTTGTGGCACCGTATCAACCAAATCCATTAAGATAATTTTCTGATAGTTAATATCCGTTTACCCTTTAATCTGTGCTTGATACAAGATCAGGCAGTCGAAAAGCTTTTGTACCCTTCGCATTTAGTTTTCGTTTAGTTCTAGGAGGGAGCCAGTTCCATTTCATAAAACACATTCCCAGACTGTAATCTTACCATTTCTAATTTTACTTTTAACATTATACGTTTTGGTAGGTATCGATATCGAAGCTTTGCCATACCGAAACTTTTCTTCGAGTTCACCACTTAATTCGCTTCTTCTTTGTTGATTAAGTATGGAAGTTAGATAGCTGTATTTAGCCACTTCCGTACCATCTTACGGGGGAATCAAAATCTTCTGGTTCTTATGGCGGATGCCTATGACTAGTTAGTACTTGTAGACTCAGGACCCCATACTGTTCAGATCATGACAACCTCTAGACGTTGATTTACGAATTTGCATTCCGAATGTTTTTGATTTGAAAGTTTACGATACTTTATTACCCTCAGTCGTTATTTAAAAAATATCTTCCCTTATTTATAATTAATTGAAAACTGCTTTTGACTTATAGTTCTGCTTGGAGAGTAGGAAGATTGAGACCCCGAGTAAAGAACTAAAACCGCTTGAAAATGGCATGGAAATGGATGCCGAAACGTCGGGAATTTTTCAATAATCGACGCGGTTCAACCCGTGAACCTAATTGTTCATTTATCTTTGACCACGGAAACCTGAACATTTTATACGCCTTTACCGGAAGGAAACCCTCAATCTCACTGTATTCCAAGCTTATACTACGTAAGACTTTTGTATGATCTTGATTTTTATAAAATCCTGCAGAGACAAACAAGTTATCTCTGTAAATTTTAAAAATATCATTAAGAATCCTTTCCTATTTTCTACATCCTTAAAAAAGCAGAACTATCTTTGGTTACATTCCATCCACTTCATTCATAGAAACGTTGATCAATTGTATGACACTATCCATAACCTCAGCTATTCCTAAATTCATCCAAACATTTGGGATTCTTTTACCAAGATAGTAACTGGTAAAGGATCATATATAGGAAGAGAAAACTAATATCTAAAAACAGAAACTTTTCAAACTTACTCAGAACCATTCATCTACTTCTCATTTGTCACGTCTTTGTCATAGTCTTTCCAATCATCTCTTAAGCGAACCGGATATGCAAGCTCTTGAAAAAGGTTTTAACTTTGCCGTTACACCTACTTGTATCCCCACCGAACATATGTCCTAAATAGAATAATCTATTACTAAATTCTCCGACAACACAGCCAATGAAATCAGACAAGACGTATCCAAAGTTGTACGCACACACGTGTTACCCAAACAAAATATCAAAGCTTCCTAACTGCCTTCAAAGCCTTACGACAACATAAAAAGGATTATCTTACCGACAGACAAACTATTACAAGACTACTGTTGTTCTGAACAATACAGGCTACATTGCTAAAATAGACGACTTACTAAAATCACCATGTCATCGCCAGGTACCCAACAATTTAAAGACCTAACTTGAAAGAAAGACCAAGACCCTTATTAACAACTCGAATTTATCTTTTGATACTAAATAATTCCTTATATCTCGAGAGAAATCCTCGAGAATACCAAAAGTGTATGGTCTTCCAAAAATCCACAAGGAAAATATGCCCTTACGACCTATTCTCAATGCCTTTGGTTCACCCACCCACAACTGAGCCAAAATTCTTCAGCCTCTTACAGAACAAGCTTCATCATATGTCCGAAATGCCTACCACTTCTTAGAAATTCTCAAGTCCTTTCCCATTCGTGAACATGACATAATGGTCAGTTTAGATGTTGTCTCGTTCTTCATTAATATACCCGTTTCAAAAATCTTGCAGCTTCTAAAAATTAATCACCATCTGGAAGACGACACCTTCAAATTAATTAACTACTGCTTATCCAACATTTATTTTACCTTCCAAAACAAATTCTACCGCCAAACCAATGTTGTTTCTACGGGTTCCCCACTTTTACCTGTCGTAGCAATCTGTTCATGGCCGTTTTCGAAATAGAATTCCTTGCCTCTTTCCCTTAACACCTACCTGCTCAGATAAGATACGTTGACGATATCTTTGTCATCTGGCAGTATGGACATGATGCTCTCTCCGAATTTCTTTCTCGTCTAAATAAACTTAATACCAATATCAGATATACAATGGAAGTTCAACATTTTTTGTGCACTCATAACTAAAAATCCTTCTATAATACCGTCTACAGAAAACCTACCCACACTAACTGTTATCTAAACGCAAAATTCCAACGTCGCCCTACTCAAATCCACTCAGTCGCAAAATTGCTAATTACTCCTAATTTCCATCTCTTAAACTTTCCGAAACTTTAATACAAAACGGATATTCTCAAAAATCTATAACCCATATCATTAACAATATTACCAAAAATACCGTTTTCAAAACCCATGACCTTTCTGACCAAATTAAAGCGTTCTCACTTTACATTAAAGGTACTATTGACAGAATAGGCCGCACAATGAATAAACTAGATATACAAGCTGTCCACGACCAACAATAAAGTAGTTAACTTCATCCATGAATCCCGAGGTGTCTACGAAATACCTTGTGGTGACTGTGACAGAACCTACATAGACCAAACAAATATCTAGTCGTATACACGAACATTTTTTAGCTCTATGAAAGGGCGATATTTTTTTTGCCAAACAAATCAGGAAAACCGGACATAAAATTAATTTTTTCAATTCTAAAACACTCGCCCCCCATCTCCCATCACACCAATAGAATTATTCATCAGATTATTGAAATAGAAAAAAAAATGCTTCAATACGATGGCCACCGTTTACCTGTTGTTTGGAAACTGTTAGTTATCGCACGTCATCACTTAGGTATGTAACCCGTTACAACAAACAAGCTTTCCCCAACCCAATACATTTCCAACACAAACATGTCCCCATATATAATAAATAAAGTTGTTGAACTGTTTTTTATGTGATAAACGTGTCACGTTTTTATCGAATGCATCTAAAAAGCCTTGTTTCCAAATATAAACAGATTCGGCTGCCAGCCCTTTTAGTGCATCGACATAGCCATTATTGTTTACTATTTCAACAGCACGGTTTTCGTCAACAAAGCGCCAACAATTTTATACAGTCTTCTCTCTGTAACAGTCAATTAAGTAATGATGGACATGTTTTTGCAGCAGTGTGGGCTGTCAGGGCGCATAAAGCCGTTCTACATGCGAAAACATGGCGTAAAAACGCCGCGCAGCGGAGCTTTCGGGCTGACGCCGAGCAGGGAATCTGATAAACTAATAACGGCTGCAAGCAGGAAAGCGACTGCAGTAATTGTTCAATTAACAAATCGCATACCGGCCGCACGCCTGCACTGACAGTTGCGATGTACTTTTCCGGAATACTAATCGGCTGTGCAAGAACTCGAAGCTAAAAAGCGGTTCTGCTGTACGCACGACACCTACTTGCAAGACATGTTTTGTTGTGGCGTGGGAGAGCTTGCGCTTTGTCGGAAAAGATAATTTAAGATCTTAATATTCCAGGCGCCTTCGGATAGCTTAGGCGAAATTTGGAAGTTACGTCGTAAAAGAATAAATTTCCATAATGAGCTAAAAGGCACCGGTGTTTGTTTTTTGCAGAAGTCGAGATTTTGAGAAACCGACCGGAAAATTAATGAGGAGTTTAAAAAACAACAATTGTTTAATGGAACCTTCAAAGTCTGCTTATGTATTATAAAATAATTGCATTATGAAATAAAAAAGCCTTTAGGCGGATTTTGTTATTACATTTTTTTATCATTTTTTAGTCAATGGGGTGGATCATAATTTTCAATTTAAAATACTAAAGAATAGACAAATCAATCAAAACAATTTTCGTACAGTTAAATACGCTCTTCATTGTTTATTGTATAAAATTTTTAACAATCAGAGAGCATTATGAAATAGGCCGCTCGGTTATAAATCAAAACTATTTTTCAAAAATTTTCATTTTCATAAATCAAAAAAAATGTATGGTTTTCTAATATGAACTAAACCTAGGATTTCAGGCAACATTTATTTGAATTAAGTAATAAGAGGGAAAATCAACTCGCGATCTCCTTACACAATATTTGATGAGAACTTTTAAGTGTTTTTGTTAACGGACGGGACAAAGAATTAAATTAGTTAACACAGAAATAAAACTATCTACACTTACCTTAATAAAATTGCAAACACTCCTGTAGTAACCATGACAAGCACCTACCTGATTAGAATTGAATATTCTTAAATAACTAAAATACTGCTGGATGTATGGAAACAATAAATAATATTGAAATTAAAATTTTGGCAATGATCCTGAAACTCCTCGACACTTAAAATAGAAGGTTTAATTTCTTTAATTTAACCTAATTGACTTAGATAAAATTCTGTTGATTTTTACCTATGTGGTTTACCTTTCTCGTGGAATGGTTGGTATATAAATATGGCCGAAAACAAATTTAAAAATCTGTATATACAAAGATTCATAAATCAATCTTTCTGGGATGACAGCAATTTTTTTCGATAGATATCTTAAATTTTGCGCTACATAACGACACATTCCAGCAAACGAAATAGTAAATGCAGGAATGTATTTACGTAGGGAGTGCCTAAATTTCACAAACTACTAGAATCATACTTAAGCATCCGGAAATTTAGAACACGAGTCAAAAATGAAGTCTTAACACCATGCCCAATCCAATCAGAAATACCCCAGAAAAGCGTCTTGGGATCTTGCTTATATCTAATATTCACTTCTGATCTTCCAAGCACGAATACCATAACCATAGGTATCTTTGCTGACGATACAGTCGCACTCGCGAGTAACAACAATGTAAATTTTACATTAAGCCAAGTTCAAACCCACCTTGATTAACTTGTAGACTGGTTCAAGAAATAGAAAATCACAAGTAGTGAATCAAAATTAAGCCACGTGACATTCACCTTGCGAAAAGAGCAATGCTCGCCAATTTATTTAAACAACATCGAGATCCCCTAGGCGACAAATACGGAATACTTGGGTCTACATGTCGACAGCAAGCTTACCTGGCGAGAACACAGCAAAAAAGTAACACCTAAAACTAAGACTCAAAAATCTAAACTGGCCATTCAACAAACAAACTCACCGTCAAGCCCATATGTACCTACGGATAGAAATTGTGGGGGGTGCTCAAGTAAAAAAATATCGTTGACGTGCAAAGATGGCAATTTAAAATCCTACGATCAACAACCAACACGCTGTGCTACATAACTAACCAAATGTTACACGAAGATCTTTTATAAACATAAACATTATATACATGATAAAACATCAAAACACCGTGACAAAATTACATTTTAATACAATCTCACTACCAGGTTGTGAAAACACTCAAGAAACATTGGCCCACTGATCTGTACTAAAGATGATCCCATTATTGGAGCAGTGTTCGTAATGCCAGTTTTGAAGATATCAAATAAATAATAATTAATGTATTCTAATTGTTGATCTTCTGATTAATAAAAAAAAACGTAGTGCGTTTTAAAATAATTTAGCACATTTTCTTACCAGCAAACCGCGTTTGTATTACAATGATGTTATTTGCTGAAAAGAGTTGACTTTATTACATATTTTGTTCTAAGACAACTTAATTTGAACTTTTGCCCAAATAGTTTAATATTTATCGATTACAATGGTTGTGTATTCAAATGTTGAAATGACGATATGGTGATTATGTACGCTCCTATAAATGGAAATACATTCAATGCACGTCGCTTCTAAGCTAAGGGGTTTCCGAAACGGCAACTATCTTCGCATGTGATGTTACAAACGGTTTTTCAACGATTAAGAGAAACTAGTTTTTACAAAAAAAAAGTTATGATATCGAACGGCGGAGATGAGCATGTACACGAGAAGTATAAGAACAAATTTTGAATATTGTTTATGAATACCATGAAACAAATGTTAGAAGAATTTTGGTGTGGATATAAGCAGATATTTTATTTGGAGAACTCTTCGTGGGCAACCCCTAGACCTCTACCATATCCAACGGATACCAATACTTATTCCTCTGAATTATCAAGCGAGATATTCTGCCAATGCTTTTCACGGGAAGCTGCAGAACGTCTAGATTTCGTTGCTAACTTCTTATTTACTGATGAATTTTTAATTTCCATAATAATCACATTTGGTCTGAAAAGAATCTTTCAAACCTTGATCGAATTGAGACATCATCAACATTTCAGTCTAAATATTCGGTTAGATATGGTAAGGGGTAGGTTGTTAGGACCGGTTGTTTTTTCACAACGCTTAGTAGGTCATGCATACCTTGATTTCTTGAAAAAATACTCTTCTTGAACTTTTGAAAGATTTACCTTCAATCGGAGACTAAATCTCTGGTTTGTGCGAAACAGAACACTACCATATTTTACGCTTGGTGTTAGCGAACATCTGAACGAGGCATTTACTGAAAGATAGATAGGATGAGGGAGTCCCATTGCATAACCTCAACGATCTCCCGTTTGAACTTCTGTAGACTTTTGCATTTACGGTTATTTAAAAAGATATTTTACCCAACAACTGTAAAGAATCTCCCAAATGTGTGCCAATGAATAAAATACTGTTGCTAGATAATTTAAGCAAAACCTGGATTTTTAAAAGGTTTCAAGCTTTCCCTATACGATGCTGTAGATCCTGTATGGATATGGAAGAACGACATTTTGAATATCGTATTTAATTGTAATCTTTTTTGTTGTAAAAGCTAATAGAACGAACTATATCGTACCATTAAGGTCCTACTAAATGCATAACAAGTACGGACGTGAAAATCATTTTCCACCAATGTCCTGGGCTTGTATACATAAACAAAAATTTGGGGCCACTTCCGGTCAAACCGGTCTCGAGATTCTCCGATCAGGCTGATTTTTGGCGCTGGACTCGACTTATGGTTCTTAGTTGAATACTATCACAGATCAAAAAACATGGGGCCGGTGAAGAGATTGCTCTGTAAGCAATCCCAGAACGAACTTAAAAATTCGAAATCGAATATCTCGAAAATTATTCGACATAGAATTTTTTCGACTTCATTTCGAATTCAGCGTAAAATTTCCTATAAGAATCACATTTAAATCGTAATGTCGAAAATTTTCGAAATTCGAAGTCGAATATCTCGAAAACTATTCGAGATAGAAATTTTTTAATTTCGAATTCGAAATCAGCGTAAAATTTCCTATAACAATCCATTATCAAATTTTAAAAAATCTCAAATTTTGTGACGGACCGACAGACCGACAGACAGACTGACCGACAGACAGACATATAGAATTCAGTAACGAGCTTTTTTAAGTTCGTTGATTATAAGGCATGACAGATGTCAGAAATGACAGAAATAGAAAGCTGGTCTTCAGCTTGGAAGCTGCCTTGTGCAAAAGTTATAAGGAATGACGTATTGGAAGCTGGGTCCGCTAAAAACTCGTATTGCATTATTGTAGGAGATCCCACCTATGCCAGCTTGCGGATGTGAACCCGGTAGGCCATAGGTTTTCGAATGATACCCCCTTATGTCTTTAGGTTTTAGGATTTAATTAGGCTTCCTTTTCAGGTATAGAAGCCTAAAATATGATTTTTCCATAAATATTAGGTTTCGCGAACAATTTAAACTACTATTGTCCTCTTTTGGTATAATACATTCGTTTTTCATCTTCTTCAACATCTTTTAATTCTACTCGGTTTTGTGGCCAGATAGAAATAATTTGCTCGGATTTGCATAAATTTTTAGCCAACAGTTTCTCTTTCCTTATAATTTATTTTGTTTGGCCTGGGTATTGAAATGTATAGAACATGCAATTCCTATATTGGCATATTGCTTGTCAGAACATATCGTGTTTATTGTGCTCACAGTGAATTTTTCAAGATTATGTCAGCTACGTGTTCTTATTGTATGATTTATTCTGTCGGTAATATGGAGCTTTACAGTTAGTGATATAATATAATAAGTTTTTTCTTTCAATTATTGGATGGATATTTTTTCTCCATTGATTTAGATTTTTTGTCTTTCCGATCAAGTTTAGGTCGGCATTTCGTTTTATGTTGTTATCCATGTCACCTCGCTCTTGATGAATGTTACAATTGATTTAATATTAAAGTCGTAAGTTAATTCGTTATCACTTTTATGCCTTTACTTAATATTTTATAATAATAGTTTCCCGTAATAGGCCACGAAGGCACTTTGGGTTTGTAACAGGATAAGTCTGCTACAATCTAGAGCCTACGGTACACGAAGGGTAGTAACGTGGCTAACGCTACGTACCGACCACCGCCTATTATTACCCCGGGGTTTGACCTCCAGGTACTCATTTATTGCAGTCTGAGTCGAGCTGGGCCGTAAAAATGCCAGTGATCGAATTGGTGAGAGCGGGATTCGAACTCGCATCTCTAGGTTTCGTAGTCTAGCTACCTATTCACTAGACCATTACGGTTCTAAATAATAAATTCCTATACATGATTAGAAAATGTTAGAAATTGAAAGAAAACTGAATATTTTTTAAATGTATTAGGTCGGCTATAAAAATGGGACTCAGGAGTTTTATCCAGTTTATATTTATTAAACTTGACAATAAAATTACAAGAAGTATCAATAGGTTTGCAAAGATTAAATACATATATTACGAGGGAAATTCGGAAAGGAACCCGTTTGCACATGTCCAAGACGTAGACGAGGTTAGCGAAGCTCGTACTGCGACGCTGTTAGCAATAGTTTAGTAGGTAGTACAGAGTGTAGAAAGATGGTTGTGTTGCAGTTTACTCGTCCGCTGAATCAATTGAGAATGTACGCTTCTATAGAACTGACAAAATGTGAACTATGAAGTCCGTCGCTTTATGATATCTGTCTTTCTGTACACATTTTCCAATTTTATCGGACTGTTTCTAGGATATAGTGACACAAAATTTGGGGTATTTTAAGTTCTGCATCCGTTAGGTACCAACATTTGTTTTGAAGATCATAAAAAAAATGATCACCCAATGTATTTATACCGAGGAAGAACAACAACTCCTGAACAGAATTGTGACCGGCGATGAGACCTGGGTGTTGCATCGCTTTGAAGATGACACTGAGCTTTAAGATGCTATTGAAGATGGCTTCATTTCTAGGCGGAAAGTTTTTTGTAAAATTTGTAAAACGTTCCGACAATTGCCTAAATTTGCATGACAATTACGTTGAAAATTAATATACTGCTGTAGGTTTATAATTTGTATAAAGAAGGTTTTGTGTCTACTCATGTCTGTCATTAATAACAGAGATTTCTTTCCCAATTGTTTTCGTACACTTATTTTAGACTCAAAATTAGAATATCTGAGTGTCTAAATGAGACTTTTTATCTTCTTGCTCATACACACTAGGAAATGATGACTTTTGGATTCACTGTTACAATCCAAGTCTAAACGACCAAGTTTGGAATGACGAGCAAAAGACAAAACGAAAACCAAACTAGAAAGTTCCTTATAATTGTATTTTGGAATCACTAAGACGCAGTTTTCACCGATTTTTTAGTTGAATAACCCAATACCACTACGATCTACCCTTAAAGCTCAAAACTTTCCTACCTTCCAGAAATACTTGTTCCAATCGGAAGTGAGTTTCTTAAGGAGAAATCCTGTTCTTGTAACTCCAAATTTGAGCAAATATGTTGGATAATACTGCATTACCTTTCTTACAGCGCCGACTCGAGTCCTTGCGACGGCTATCTTTTCAGATCCTTTAAGCATGATCTAAGACAGCACCAGTTTAAAAACAAAAACTAAGCAAATTCTTACTTAGATGATTCCAAGATCAATCAATATCTTTTTACAAAAGTGCTCATTATCTGGATCAAATATATTGACAAAGATGAAGGAGGTGTATGTAAAAAAGTAGCATTTCTGTGTTGCATTGTCTCATTAAACTATTACTTCAAAAATGTTTAATTTGATTTACTCGTTCACAGATATATAGAGCGCAAATATATATGAAAAGGTTTATAGCTTATAGTTGAAGGTAAATGGAAAAGTAAGGATAAGAGTGTAAAAATGAAAATAAAATTATAACTATAATTATACTATATTCTAATATGCGTAAAATTTGTAAAGTGTTACAAGAAAAGCTGTAAGAAAATTGTATCTAGTAAAAGTAAAATTTGTAGATGCAATTAATGTGTTGCCAAATTGGGGAATCAAAACTAAATATAATAAAGGTATAACAAGTAAATTGTAGAGATATCTGAAATGGGCAGGTTGAAATGTAAGCAGACGTGATGAACGAAGGTGTTAGAAAAGATTGTGTAGGTTATTAAATAAATTAAAGGAATGTGGAGAAATTAGATGTTTCAAAGAAGAAAAGAAAATGAAAGATTAGAAAAAGAAAAATCATACGACTACAAAATTTTAATTATTTTAACACCTTTGCCGTTTAACTTGTACCTTGTGGTAGACAGTTAGTCAGTATAAAACAATGTCTCTAATACTCTGATTGAAACGAATGGATGCATTATAGTATTGTTAATTCCAACAAGGTAAAATTATTACTTACACTCCCCGAATTAGAACGGTGAAACTGCAATAGTTGTTTTCGGATCGATTCATTTCCTGTTTGTTCATCAAATTTTTGACCTGTCAATTTTAGATTTTTTGGGAACGTTCACAAAACATTTGAAAATCCCTTGTGGCTAAACCATCAAGAGGTAATGTAGCGATTTGATATGAATCTAATCAAAATTAAATGTAAGTCACGCTCAAGAATCAAAATACTTTCTACCACCTTATCCATCCCCTCCATTAAAAACATGAAGGACGTTTTCCCCACTCTTTGGCTGAAATATTGACCCATTAAGTGTTTGAACGGGGGGTGATTTTGAAGTTGAGGAAGTCTTAAAAGGAAGGCTTCTGCAATAGGTAATATTTCTACGAAATCTACTTAATAAAGTCATGAGCATCTACATGAATGAGAGTAAGTGTACTTTACTTGTAAACAAACGCATGTGCTTTTGAAATATTCACTATTATTTTTGTCCCATATATCATGTTTATATTGGATATAGAATAGAATTTTATTGTTTTATAAAGTACTTGAAGATAATAAATCATTTTATCTTACAATTAGATAAATTTTAGTATAGATTTTACGTAGTTATGTTTTCAACAAAAGTTTCTTAAAATTGTGAATAGAAAAACAAAAGCAAAATTTTATGCAGTGCCATAAAAGTTAGTCGTTTGGTTTTAATAAGTGTCTTAAGTACACTAAAAAGAATTCTCATTATAGTTTTAAGAAACTTTTTATTATTAAAAAAGTTTTTGTTTTTATTGCACACAAAAAAGCCCTAATATGTTTATAATTAACTATAGTGTTCTTATAGACGAGCAAAAAAAAAATTCGGTCCATTCCATCGTCTATTTTAGTAACCGCATTTTCTGTGTCGGGCATTTATCAAGGCATTTTTTGCTCTAACAAGTGGAATAAATGTTTCCGTAAACGCATTTCTTTTGTCTCTCTAGAGTAATGAGTTTAGCGTGTTTATAATTACGACTTGACGTTCCAACACTCCTATTATTGGATACAAATGCGCACAAAGCACTTAGGTGCTATTGCTATATAGGCAGATTTTCAAAAATGCCATGCTTTAATAAAAACTTTCCGCGTGAAAAATGCTCTTCGTTATACCAATGACGGCGTATCAAAAACAACGGCGAGAGCGATGACAGCAGCCTTAAAACATCCAACATACCTGGCGTAAACACGTTAAACGAGCTCTCCGCTGCTGCATTTCAACCTATTAGGGCAAGATTCAATCAGCGCATCATTTCCAGCGCGCACAGTTGTTTCCTCGGAGTGCAACATTAAAGCACTTTAAAATTAAATAACGTAGTTAAAGGGCAAAGTTTTAAAATTCCAACTTGCACATATTACAGCTAAGCGCTGGATGGCACCCGGAGGTGCAATATTATTAAAGTTTATAACAACCTGTAGAAATCCGGATTAAAACGGTTTTCGGTCTTTATGGGCTTCAAATTATTATATATGGGCTCGGGAGCAATAAAAGGGAACTGTTTATGTTTGATTAATTTCGATTTATTTTGCGGCTGAAAATGAAGTGATAGGGGAATTTGAGGTAATGGCCTTTTTGATAGAGACTAACGACTTTTAAAGCACACCGCACGTATTAATTTTTTTTATATATTTGAAGTACAGTTATAATAACCATCATAATTATGAAATAATTTACGTTAATATGCCTAACCTTGAATTAAAAATAAAAATTAGGTTTTGGTTGCAAATTTCCTAAGCGCGGATTGACAAAAAACTACTTTTACAAGGAAGCGGGAACTAACACAAACTAGGTTTTTATAATTAAAGGAAACATTAAAAGTAAATCAAATTTTAATTATTATACATATTCTTAAACCTTTCTAACTTTGAAGAAAATGAGTAACTCAGGAAAAATAATACCAAAAAGTTCGTCATTAAAACAAAACAAATATATTTGACCAGTAATTAGTGAAAAGAGAATTATGATTACGTTGTGTTAAGAACAAGATACAAAAACCAGTAATATTAATAATATTACTTAAACATAGAAAAATTTGAGCCATAATTGATACTAATTTTCACAAAAAATTAGTTACAGTAAACCTGCTACACGTATAAAACATTACAAAAATACTATTTATGATATTCATTAAACAAATCTGTGTTATTTCAACAATCTCGTTTTTTGCTGAGAGTAAAACAGAAGAGAAATAGTAAAGTTAGCTAAAATGTTACTTAAATTTAAGCTAATATCAATATTGTATTGACTAGCCTTTGTTTTTGATAACTATTTCTCATCTTTTGGGCGTGAAAATGCAATAATACCAAGTTTAAATTAGACATTCATTTAATATCGTTTGTATTATGTGAGTGCGTTTTTTTAATATGACTTTACTATCCTGTTCTACATTTCCTATGAGTCTGAGATCTGGAACTCGTGCCGGGCATTTCTTTTTGTCAATTTTGTTAATGGTTATCTAGGATTCAGTACTACGATAAACGGATGAAGTAACATATGTTAGATTTTAAAGTAAAGGCTTTCATGTCATACTTTATCGAATACTTGATAGCCAGAAAGCTTGCTGAACTGTATTTACCGTCGTGCTGCAGGGCTTCATCAATGGTAGCTGTAATTCTATGAACTTGTTCTACCGTGGAGTATTTGGTTTGAAACCCGAATTGGTGAGTTGGTACAACCTCTTCTGTAGAGGGATCGGTTGTAGCCTTTTTAACATTAGTTTTTCAAAAACTTTGGATATGACTGGGAGAAGACCAATTGGTCTGTACGATGCAACTTCAGTAGGGGGCTTGCCCGGTTTGAGGATTATAATAATCTGTGCTAATTTCCAGTGAGGCGGATAGGAACCTAATTGTAGGATTGCACTGAAAATAGCCATCATTAGAGCTATTGCTGAGATTGGGAGTTCTCTACATGTAATGTGGTCAGAACCGGATGCTTTCTGAAGTTACAGTTTTTTGTGGATAATGTTTAGTACTTCTTTCGAAGAGAAGGCGTTAATTGGTGACGAGATTTGAAACTGGGTTTCCAAGAATTGATGTATTTGGTTAATGTTATCCGGAGTCATAGAGAGGGATTTGGTGTAAACACTTGTAACAGGTGGTTTGCAAGTACTTGAGCTTTTCGTCATCAGTTCTGGCCCAGGTACCATTGTTTCTACGAATCGAAGAAATACTATTTTGTGGTTGTTTGATCTTCATGGTTGCTTTCCATAGGGAGTAATTACTTTTTTTTGTTGCTGATAAGTTTTGGAGGTACGCTTGTATGTCATACATTACCGACCGTTTATTCCAAGTGAAGTTCTCAAATGTAAAATCAGCAGTTACCCTCATAAATCCAGGAGTGCCCCAAGGCAGTGTCCTGGAACCAGTGCTCTACCTGTTCTTTATAGCAGACCTGCCAACAAATGGAAAGACGATTACATCTGCATTCGCCGATGACACGGCAATACTGGCCTCCTACGACAACCCGATGGAAGCGTCGCAGATTCTACAGAACCACCTAAATATAATGCAGAGTTGGCTCATAAAATGGAGAATTAAAGTTAATGAAAATAAATCTAGGCATGTAACGTATACTAATAGAAGACAAACATGTCCCCAAGTTACTCTAAACAGCAAGCCTCTACCGCAAGCAGAATCTGTAAAATACCTCGTTATGCACATCGGCCGCCGGTTAACCTGGCGGACTCATACATGGACAAAAAAAACACCTTAATCTTCAACAGAGCAAAATGTACTGGTTACTAGGTAAAAAGTCAAAACTTTCTCATATATAAAACAATCTTAAAGCCGATTTGGACGTACGGCATCGAACTCTGAGGTACAGAAAGTACATCAAATATAGAGATTCTTCAGAGATTTCAATCGAAAGCACTTATAGTAATCACAGATGCCCAATGGTATGTACAAAACTCAGTTATTCATCGAGATCCCAACATAGCCACAGTTAAAGAAGTAATTCAAACCAATAACTCCAACTATCTCCAAAGACGGGATAAACACCCAAACACTATGGCCATCAACCTATTGGACAACAGTACTTCCCAATATAGACTGAAGAGAATCAGCCCGTTAGACCTTCCAGATCGATTTCAAACCACTCACACAACATATACTATGTTAATTTCGTGCTAGTAACTAACTGTCTAATTCTTAACGTGGAGAAGAATCAATAATGAAAGCTCAGTACTACATCTGTATTCACTAATAAAGAAGGCAGTAGAACTGTATAAAACGCAAATTTTAGTAATGGTCAAAATGAAAAAAAGAAATTGATGTAGAAGACTAGTTATTACTAATTATTAAGATACATATTAACGAAAAGAAAGTATATAAACAATTCTAAGCTACGAAATAGCAGCAAATGCAACCAATTAAATAATAGTAAATATATGTTTTTAGAGCTAAATGAGAAAAAAGTTTAAAAACAAAACCAATATCTCGGAGAACAAAATGCTTATATTGAAAGTAATAAAAGTGCAGGATACCTAATAAACGAAGAATGTGGATTAGACTGAGAAGTGAATAATTGACGTTTATTTTACTTAACTAACGGGTTAGTTATTTGAAACGCCGTTTTTGAAAGATAAAGATACCGTATGCATATAACTATAGTTAAAAATGAGAGATAAGTACAGTAGAATGTCGGGAAGAAGCAAACCTGAACACTAGTTCATTATTAACAGTAGAAACATTAATCATAAAATTAAGAAAAGACTAGGAGAAATTAATAAGGTTAAATTTTAAAAGGTGTGAAATTTAGGAACCAAAAGACTAGAAAGCGATTAGTAGTTCCATAAATTAGAAAAAAAACAACAATTAGAGATATCTTGTAATCTAAATAGAGATATAATGTTAAGAGAAGCCTATAAAAATGTGTGGAATGAAAGTAACAAATTAGAATATAAAGTAATCCTAGGTTTAGGAGATGGTTCTGCCACACTTGCGAAAAATTTTATTTTCTGGGTACTCATTTATTGAAAATTAATGACAACTATTCCTCAAATAAAGGCCATCGATCTGCAAGCATCAGATTTGATTGAACGCACAACATGATCTTCTTGGTGAAATCTTGGTAGTGATAGACACGCTTTTCGTTCGACATCACAATTCGCTTCTAAAAACGATTATTCAATGTATTGTTGAACAACTGGCAAATTTCGACTCGTTTATTTTTGTGGATAAAGCCAAGCCTCGAGTGCTCGAAGACGGTTCGGCATCCAAAATGGTTTGCAAGTCTCCTGAATTCAGATCTTCAAGACTGAAGTTGCCAGAATCAAACATTTTGTAGCATCTTGCCACGGTCTTGTAACTCACCGTTTCTTCGTCTTCAAATCTCTTTGTCAGCCTCTGTCGATGAAAGTTGTAGCTTCCAACAATAACGTATCAGCTTTGTCTGTCTAGAATCAAAGAACAAACGTGGGATATTAAAAACACGAAGCAATAACAAAAATTATACAAAAATTGAATTTTTCGTAAGCGTAGCAGAACAGAAAGAAGAGTATGGTGCAGATGTAAAACAAATACACAAAATGGTAGAGTTAACTTCCTCTAAAAATGGTATTTAAGTAAAATAAGTAATGAAGTCAGTAAAACAAGTTTCTTGAGAAGAGTAAAAGAAAACTATAATAGAAAAATATTTATGAAAAATAATTAAAAAATAAAATAAAATAAGAAACAAATGATTAATGGAGAAATCTACATATAGTGACAAAATAAATTCTAAGAGATTAGTGAAACCACGGTAAATTTCTGTTCGAAATTTGAAACCAAGATATAGATTTGGAAGTTTAAGACAAAAATAACGAAGTTGATAAAATTAAATTGAAGAAGAACTGGAATAAGCATTAAAAAACAGAAATAAAAAACCGCATTACATCAGAAAAATAAATTATAATATAACTCAAGATGAAATTTAATACATCGATAACTATCTGAAAGGCGTCATTAGCAACTGACATTTTGTAATAAAAATTGCGAAACGTATTTTTCATGATACGCTTCATGTCAAGATTTTCCGTTAAAAATTCATACGCTTTGTATTATCACTTGTTAATTTTTGTTGATTGTAGCCTGTACATGTTCAACCTTGTCTAATATTCCGCTCCTTGCTGATGTCCCAAAACTTTCAACTTTTTTCTTTTCTGACCCCTTGGAATCGTTTATACAACGCCTCTATCCAAGCTGCAGCTATAGCATTGTTTCAGAAAGGCTTTTAAATAGTTTCTGCGGACGAATGTTTTAGCTTCGCACAAAATTTGATACAAATTTGTTGTTCAACAGGTTCAACCATTGCAAATGCATCTACAAGTTATGCATTCAAGTTATAACGCCTTTGATTTTTTTCTCGCAAATTAATTACACAAAAACTGTGAAACTTGTATCACTTCTCGACGTAATCTCCCTGCAGCCGTACATATTTTTCACAACGTCGACGCCATGATTCTATGGTTGCTGCGAACGCTTCTTTATGAGTCTCCCTTGACCACTAGAAAATCTCTGATGCAATAGTGAATTTGTGACCACGGACAGTGTCTTTCATTGTTGGAAACAGCCAAAAGTCGCTAGGAGCCAGGTAAAATGAGTGGGAAGCATGAGAAATGGAGGACACTTTTCGCATTTTCAGATCTTCATGCAGAATTGTGTGCACAGATCCCATGGAAATGCCAACTTTGGAGGCGATGTGTTCCATAGTCGTTCGACTTGATCATGTCGTCAGACCGGCTGGTGCGAGGTCGAGATTGTCTTGGTTTGTTGACACATGACGTTCTGCCTTCTTTGAACTGTCGCACCCACAAACGCACATTAGACACATCCATAACACCATCACCACATGTCTCACTCAACAGGCGATGCATTTCAATCGGTGTCATACCACTCAGAAAACAAATGATTACACGCTGTTCTTGTAATGAAAACGTCGCAATTTTAAGTATCAAAAACAGTCCTCACCACTGCCGCTAGAATCCTGTGTGCCGTGCAATGCTGTCATCTCTGTCACGCATTCACAAAGAGTGCGCGCGTATTTTGAAACAAACCGCATGTTTCTATCTGTTCCCAGTCCTGATAAAAAATATCGGAGGTGTTATAATTTGAATGCACCTCGTACATGAGCTCAATTGATCTGTCCAGTAAAAGTATCTTTGTTGACACATGTGCATTACAGACCACTCTCATAGGTTGGCAGATTACATAGTGACTATGAACTGTTTTTATTATATTAACATTAGCCTGTTATTTTTTGGACAGGTCTCATATGTAATATGAATAATTGGAATATTCCAATGCTATTGGGAGATTGGAATGGAAATAAGAATAAGGATCATTTTACTACTTGAACATCAAAGGTCGTGTCTTGAATATGCACGACTTTCATGCAAATTTGACTATTTGATAGTGAGTTACAATATTCTTTGCTAATTAGTTTTTGGTGCTCAAAAACAGTTCTAATTTCAATTCAACTGAATATCTTTAAAACCAATTCCAGAAGCTTATTTACTGTTGTCTCACGACATTTAAATATTCTAAGGTTATGGTCTTCCGAGGAAGTTCAAGTAAAATCTTAAATTTTATTTATTTTAATATTTTGTCAGTTTCAGAAATTTCTTAATATTTAATTATTTATATAAAATTAAAAAATATGTATGAGTATGTACTGTTTTTGTTATTTTTAAATCGAATAACTTAGGTTACTGATGATTATATTTTTATTGAATGGCAAATGAATTACAAAAACATTATGAATATTTATGGTTTTCGATATTAAATAATATTATGATTGTTGGCTCCACGTAATGTAATTGATTGAAACATAGTAGACAGTTTGAAAATAATAAATATTTAATGAGGTTATTCCTCTTTTTACTCAAAATCTTTATAGTAGATTGGATACTGCAACATAAAATTGCAAAATAAACTGCGTACCAGAGTATTATCTACCTTGTAGCCCAGAGAACGTGCACGATGCTATAAGCGTGTCATAAATATGGGGCGTCAGGGAGTTTAAAAGTAGCGAAATTCGTCAGACCGCATATTTTCGGCCAAAATTCGCTTAATTTCGCCACTGTATAATTTATCCCTGATAAATGCAAATCGACCTCGCCAAGTTCCACGTGAATCCAACGTAATTTCAAGAACCTCGGCTCCGTAACTTTGTGCACTCCGTCCTTTCAATACTGCCGAAGCGGATAACAGCATTAACGTGTGAATGCGGGTTTTGCCGGTTAACCCCAGTCTGCATGTAGTTTCTTCAGGGACGAACTTCTGACCTGGGGTACCGCAAGATGGATCCACCGCCGTGCCGGATAAAGTTACCACCCCATTAAGCGTCCCAGTTTCGGTCTGTTTGTATAATAGATTGTGTTTGTGTTTACAGGCAACTGATCATTTATCAACTAATGACGGCCTACCTAGCGTAAAGTGTACTGCAAATAAATTTCTGGGTTAGGTCGGCACGTTAGGGTGCAAAAGACGCTGCGCGTCCGCAGTAATCCTTTCTGCCGACTTGGTCACACATGAAATTAAATCAAACGTCGTTCGCTCCCATAGAAATATTCGAGTAGGTCGGCACTGACTCACTTTATAGTTGTTCTGAATTAGTGCTGTTTGTAAATGTCGTCCGACGAAATAAAATGATGTATTTTAGTTGACTTAGTAGACTTACATAAATACTCCTGGTAGACATAACTGGTTTAATTTTTGATTCAGGGTTTAAATCAGACTCATTATTTTCCTATAAACATAACAACTTCGTTAGCATTCAAATTTCTTTATTTCTTTCTTCGTCGTAATAACTTTCTTCAGTATACTCTTTCAACGTAAATTTTATTTATTTTACATGAAATAAATTATTTACATAGACATTATTGCTACGAATTTGATCGCAGTGCAAGGTAATATATGTGATATTACATAAGCATTGTCCTTAATAAATATGCATTTTTAAAAAATTAAAATCGACTTTAATTGGACTCTTATTTGGATTCATGTTTAATGTATTACATTATAATTTAATAATGATGGCAAATGGAATTGCTATGTTTAATGTAACTAAAATGTTGACCTTTCTAAATGAGTAAATTATGGAAAATATTCGATATACTAAACTTATACTTTGGTAATAGATTTTTGTTCGTGCAGTTTTATGAAATTATTAGTTTTTACTGAGGTTCCTGTACAATTAAGTTACTTCTGACATACTACATAATGTAGCGCAAATATTAATCGCACATCAGTCAGCAATTTAAACATAGCTTTAATATTTTAATGATGCGTTAAGGTCTACTGAATATGACCAGAAATTTTTGATCTTTTATATATAATCTTGTAGTTATATCTTCTTCTTAGCCCTCTTTACATCCAGTGTCGGATATAGGCCTCCGCTTGGGGGGAGGGGGGGGGGTGCGGCATTAAAACGCCACGCTTGCCAGGCGTGTTGGCGAGTGGTCTATTTATGCTAAGCATTTTCTCAGAGCATGTTTTTACAGTTATACCGCTGTTACTCGGTCGCCAGAGCCTCGTCTGTCATCTAGCAGGGTGTACCGGGTGGCCTAAGCCACCACTCTTGCAGGTGAGGTTGACGTTTGTGCTGGTTGGACCTATTACCTTGCCCCTTACACCCCCTTGTAGTTACTTTTATTGTAGCTTTATAAACAATTTGACAAAATGTGGATTAGGCGTAAGAAGATTCTCGCTGAGTCTACAATTACTACACTTCAGCAAGCATAGCTTGGCATGTGAATCGGCGCAGATGAAGAAGTGAGAGAGTCTCTGTTCAACAAGCACATCGCTACGAGTTGAGTTGGAAAATGACTTATAATCAAAAGGCTACGCCTAAAAACTGATCAACTCCACTTCTCAAACAGTAGCTTTTTAGTGCATAAAGAATTTAGATTTTCACCATTTTATAACTAAAACTCCATTTATTAAGTGGCGAAGCGAAGCGGAGTCACTTACTAACTTCATGTTGTCCGTCTGTCTGTCTGTCCGTCTGTCCGAGCAAAAACTCAAGAACGGCTGGGAATTTCCAAATTCTGTTTTCACCAATCGACAGCTGACGAAAAAGGCTTGTTTGCTAGTGATTTTGAAACTGATTGGTCAGAGGTCAGCGTTAGTGACCTAGCTAGAGGGTTCTCAAATTCGGGAGACTGCTTTGCCACTTCGCTATGCGTTGCAAGCTTTGCAGGTTTATTTTACTCTTAAGCTTCACTAGGCAACTTCTTACCCAGATAAGTAATGTTTTTAAGGCAAAAATAGAAAAATTGATAATAAACATCGCGCTTGGTATATTTAATATATTTATTTCATTCATGAATATAAATTAATTACAAAAATAGGGATTGGTGTGCCTCCCTAACATGGTTTATTTCATAGAAATTGGGAAAACACCAAAGTGCCTGACAGAATAGAGGTAGGTAGAAAGCAATAAAAAGCAGGTCAAAATTGGTATGATTGAAGAATGTACAAACTTCATAAAAATTTACCACTCTGGGAGCCCCACATTCCTATGTGGGAGAATCATCGTCCGGAAGTTTTTCGACACTTGACAATTCGCGTTCAGACATGTCTTCTCCACTGTCAGTGTCCATACTCGTATCAGTATCATCATCACTGTCTTCGCCTTTATTAATAATTATTTCATTAATGAGGTTGTCTACCAGTGCCGCCTTTCGCCAGTATTCCTCTTCAAACTTTTTGGCCCGGTTGCACCGAGCTTGCCATTGTTCGCGACTAAATTCTCGAAAAAAGTTGTCGCAATACTCTGCGACTTTCGTAAAATTGAAATCCAAATTTCGCTTAGCCACATATTCCTTTATCGCAGCCCATACCAACTCTATCGGGTTTAAATCTGGGTGATAAGGGGGTAACCTTACTACATGGTGTCTATGCTCGGTAAATAATTGGTCAATTTTATACAGTAAGTATTGTGCTTTGAAATTTTTAATAAGTGCGTACATTTCACATCTTAGCATATTAGGCCCAAAAGGTATTTTTCTTTCACGCAACCATGTTTTTATTTTCTCTTTTCGTGAATAGGAGGTTGGAGTTTCTTCCAACTGCTTGTTGTGATATGGTGCGTTATCTGTTACGACGACACTGTGTGCTGGTAGGTTCGGTACCAGTTTTTCCTTCACCCACTTTTCATAATTTTTATAGTTCATCGCATTGTGTTAGTCACCAATGTTGCACGTCGACTTCCATCTCGTGTAGGCATTAGGCCCAAATCCTATATCACTCCTTGCGTGCACAATTATTAATCGACCTTCTTTTCTAATCGGTCTTATAGTTCACATCGTCACGAAATTGTTGGTAAATACCCTTGAAAGTTGGTACTGATTTTTGTGAAACATGAAAATTAATAATCATTCTATGAAGAACTCCCTGATCACAACTGTCCAATTTAACCTTAGAATTCTTCTCTCTTTTTTTATTTGGAGTAAAAAACTTGACCTTTTCACCACCATCAACTGTATGCTTTTCTTTAGCAATTCGGTTAAGTGTTCTCCGACTAACCCCAGTGGACGCCATCACTCGGTCAGGTACCTTTCAAAGTCATAAGAACATTATTTAGAATATTACGTAAAATAAGTAAACTTACTTTAGCAAAAGGAATCAGTTGAGTTCTAGCGTCGGCTTTCTCTTTCATAAATTGCAATTATTTCACGACTTTGTCCACTTAGGATTTTATGCTTTACTTTCTATTCGAAAGGCATTATTATGGTTTTCTGCGATCTAGAATTAAACTTGTTTCTTAGAATTCTAGAAATGATTATGTGTTACTATGACACAATAAAAAATCAAAACCGAGATTATAGCTCTGATAAGAGCTGATTTTAACTGTGTTTAATAATGCAATGATTTTCACCGAACTGTACACGATCTGAACACAACGAGAAACAGACAGCAAGTGATTTCCGACAGTGAGAGGGATGTTTGTCTACTGCGCATCCACCCGCCATGTGCCAACCTGCTCTCGCTACACTGTAGTAGACTATAAAAATTAAAATAAATTTAAGGTGATAAAAAAAGTCTACCGAAACAGAGTAATATTTTTTTGTATGGGCAAATTTTTAGGTGGTATCAGAGATTCTGAAGCTATAAGCCGTTTTCAAAAACAGTTTAAATCTTGGTCTCAAAATTTTAACATACCGTAATCCCAGGTAATCCCAAGTAATAAGCGGGCCAATGATGAATTACTACTCGCGGTGTGTTCGAAAAGGGGCAGAGGGGGCACGCGCAGCGTATAAGAGTAAAGAGGAGAAGGAGGAGAGAGTCATGTTCCTTTCCAGACGCACCGCGAACAGTAATTTGACATTGGCCGGCTTATTACTTATGATTACTAGGTAATCATGTAATTAACCAAATTATAGCACTGGTCTTTTTTGTTCCGGATTTTCCATCCAACTGGTATAGGTTTCTTAGGATAACTGTTAAACACCATGTATATAACTGTTTTAGAGAGATCCAAATAAAAAATATGAGTGGTCAGGTGGAGAAAAATGCAGTTTTTATGTGACAGCAAAGTGGTTTGCTACTATTAATGAACAAACTTGTTTTATAATATTATTTCTTTTAAAGTACATTTTTCACTTTTTTATAATATAGTACGTTTATGTAAAGCACTTTTAAGATACTAGATCAAGTTAATACAACGTGAAATAAAGTAGATCGGGGCATTCATCAAACATTTACAGTATATATTATGTGAATCGGTATACTGCCATACACACAGTTAATCTTTAACTTACTTTGCAACAATATATTAATAGTAGAAAATGCATTTTACAAATAATTCAAAATTCAAGTTGTACTGTATAGGACCGAACCTTCACGTGCCGCTCGAAAAATTAGGCCTCATTCATTTGGTCACTGGAATTTCTGTTTGTATTACTCTAAAATCAGTATAAATAATATTAAACCGCAGCCGATAAACGTTCAAATTATTGTTTAGAATAGACTTAATAATGAGGATCCCTAAATTTCAGTTTAAGCCTGATTTGTCAAAATAAACGAGAACGGTGTAATACCGCAAAGGAAACTTTCTACAGCGGTGCGATGAAATTAGGATAAAAACTTGTAAAGTCGAATCATATGCTGCATGACATATGTGAGTATAATGAGTTGCCGTTAAACAATTTGGCAATCCCATGACCTAAGATGTGTGTATGACAAGTTCGAAGTGAATTCGTTGAATAGAACGAAAGTTATAGTGCCTCCAAACACACCGACAGACAGGATGATAATCTCATTAACTCTCTATAAGCTCCGCTGTAGAAAGTTAATAACTAGGTGTTTTTGTCCAAATAAAAAGAATGGAATGAAATTGATCAGGGTGATACTAAAAAAATTGATAGGATCAATTCTGATAAATGCAAATTAATATTCAAGTCAGCATTTATTTGTTGTACTTTTAACTCTTTTGCAAGTTAAACCTGTATGATTCAGTTGCAGTATTACCCCACTTCTGAACGTTTTCAAAATAAACAGCTATGAAGGTTTTCTAATTGTTGAAAAGTGTCATCTGATATTGTTTGGTATGTTCTAAGAAAACAATTGCTTTTTTATATCAACTCCCATTACTATTTACAATCTGTCTTAAGCAATTACACATTCAGTAAATTATATATCAAAGAATGAACCATAACAACATGAACAATTAAACTATATGGTAGTACCCAGTAATGCAATCATCTTGAATAATCTGTTAATTGTATTGGTTTAAACCTTGTAATTCCACGTTTTCTCTCTTCATCATGTAGAAGGTCTGCTACCATCGTATTAGAGTGAACGGACAACTGATCCCGATATCATATGCTGAGCTTTGTAATTTTTTCTGTAATGGTAGATACTTGCGTATCTCGAGAGATACGCTTGTTTGGTACATACCATGTAGTATTTACAACACACAATAGCTTTGAGTTAAATCGTTAAAGTACTGCTAAGTTGGATTTACTAGCAGATTCGTATAACTGCAGCTCATAGATCTACAATGGCTTCGATATTACTTTATACTTTGCCTTTTAGAGATAAATGGGAGTTGCGACCCATTAACTAGTATGTTCTGGGGTACTTAGCATCTCATTGCAAGTGGTCCGTCAAGATGAATCCTTAAGAATTTTACATCTTCCATCTGTGAAATTTGTCGGTTATTCAGGAACACTAGAGATTAAGTTTCCTTATTTAAAGTGAAAGTCGCATGTTTGAACGAGGTTTGGATTTTATTTAAATTGTCTTATAAGTAACATGATGCTATATCTGGGTTGTTGTGAGATGCCACAATAACAGTATCATCAGCAAAATGGCTACTACTGTCACATGTATAGATGGAAGGTCACACGTGTGTAGTAGATACAACGTGGATCTCAACGCACCTGCCCATGGTGTTCGTTTGATCGGAAAAAGTGATGTGCGTTTTTCTTTTAGCGAGAAAATGTCTGCTTGACAAATATGATTGAAAGACCCTGTAGCGGGAGTGTGGTAGATTAGATTTAATTTTGTACAGACATCCCATGTGCTATACATTGCCACAAGCTTGTGTGATATCAAGAAAAGCCACTGAACAATATCAGTATGGATTAGGTTAATTTGTGCATCCGTTTTATAGTGGGGTGTTGTTCTCTGGCATTGTGGTATCACGTTTCTTTGTGATTTATATCACAACGAAGGCAGTTTATTAATTCCTATTGAAATAGTCATTCTAGGTTAGGAGAGTTGTAACCTTGAGAAACCGGAGCTCATATGTTCTTAGACATATTTAAGAAAAAGACAAATTAATAGTTTTTTTTTGTGAATTTTGTGATTTACTGTAGACGCTTCAGACTAGCTGCCAAGTAATTTGCTGTTTGGTAGGTGTACATATCCTTGTTGATAGGTTCTACTACGAGATGTATTTCTTTGTTCTCCACAGATCCATTAATAGAATCCTCGTACTTAGTTTTAAAAAAATATATTTATTAATGCAAATAATTACATTACGGAACCATATATTTTACAGGTAATCTCACTGAAAATTTATACGCTGAACAGTGTCTAAATTGTGATGTGAAGTAAACATATCAAATTTTGTTTCAGTAAAATTGATGGTAGAATAAAGAATAATCTACCAAACGTTACCTAAAGTAAACTTATTTGAAAAACGTAAACTTGGTGTATGCAATCAAAACTAATAATGTGATTTAAGAGAAATAGTCGTTTTTCAACAATTTAAAATAATTAAAGCTTTTTGAATAGTTCAGTAATTTTTAATACAAGCAAAGTAAGCTATACTATTATCATAAGCATTGTTTGAAGATTTCTGACACTAGTGTTACAAATAATCAAATTCTTATTTATGATAATAAAAGTTTTTTTTTTAATTAAAAATACGTCTCTGATATAAATACACTTTGGACACATTCAACTAAGATATGCATTGGACGTTGAGACTGTTTTCGTGGAATTGCTCGTAAGATTATGGTTATTGCCTGGTTGCAATATCTATGTAATTGGTTTCTTGCAATGGAATATTTAATTTTGTCATACGCAATGAAGGCACTTATTTTCTTAAGAAAAACTTTGAGATTGCGACAGAATGTTGAGCCCTAGCGTTATGGCGTAATAGTTGCTGACGAGTTACTTAGATTGTGAGCCATCTTCCGTGAGATACGCCACCCATACGTGATGAAACACTCATATGTCTTTTACACGAGATCATTCGTTAACGCAGTTGTGAAGCGAAATGCCCATTGTCCTCCTGGGCTTCTCTGACATCCTTTAACTATTCAAATATTTATCGCCATACATTGTCGTAACATTGTTTTGGACGTTGAAATGTGATGTTGACCATTTGCTTCATGCTATTGGTATAAACATATGAAACACAAGTAGTGTTGCTTGGACTGTTATAATTCGACCGATACTGGTTTTATAAACGTGGTGTTTCGAGGTTTTACTGTTGGATGACAAGCAGTGTTCACACAAACAACAAAAATATATCCGTCTTGGAACTTTTTATACATACTATATGCCAGGTGTAGAGAAAAAAGTGATTTTTTATTCAATCAAATGGAGAATCAAAAATATTGTGCAATATATTAAAATTTTTCCTAATGACGTTTTTGAGGTAATGGAATTCATTTAAATTTGAATAGTCATAAAAGTTTTTGTAGGAACGATTATTATTTAAATTGAGATTTTAATCACGTACTAATTAGAAGAGTTAATAAATCTAAAATTTTAAATAGAAGAATTGATGCGGGATTTTTATTTAAATCTATACAGTATGGCGCGGAGCCAACTGACATTTTTAACTAGTCACATATTATATACGGGTCTACAATTCCGAAAGCACCGACTCCTCACCAAACTGTCACTTTAGGAGAGTGCAAGGGATTTTTATGCAGTTCCTTATGGTTCACTAATGAACAGTATCGCATGTTCTGTTTGTTTACCCAGTGAAAAACATAAAAATTTGCTTCGTTGGTTATTAGCAAACAGTGACCGTTGATTCAGAACGTTATGTGACTATATTGGAAGGCTTTGTTGAACAAAAGTTACGACAGCTTGGCATTGACCCTAAAAACCTATATTTACAACAGGACAGAGCAACAGCCCACACCACACGAAACAGTATGGCTGTAGTTGTATGTTCAGCTAGATGGCTATATCAGTAAACAAAATTACCGATAATGGAGTACCGAAAACTCACATTTGACCGAAGTTCGTCGATTACTCCCAGAAAAAATTAATGTATGATGTGCAATTTCCCACTATGGAGTTATCGGCTCACTGTTTCTCACAAAATATGAGAATAAAGAAGTTCTCGAGAAATTCATTTCAATTGTGAGAGTCAAAAGACAAGTCAACAAATACTCGTTTCAGCAAGATGAAGCCACTATTCATCAGACTCAGGGTATCTTTGACATCCTCACAGATGTGCCCACCCGTCCGTGAGATAAAAAGTGGCATCGGGCGGCCCGCAAATTCCCTCGATTTAAACCCATGCGATTTCTTCTTATGGGGTTATCTTAAGGATAGTGTTTATCGTAAGAAACACCAGTCAAGAGACGAACTCAAAAATCGCATCACAGAAGAGGTTCTGGTCATTTCTGAAGACATCAAAAAAGCCGCAATTAACAGTTTCGGGAAAAGGGTTTATATAGCCATTTCTAGTGAAGGCAGACATTTTGAAAATATAATGCACTCAACTCCATTTATTCATAATTATAATAAAAAAAGAATTGAAATTTTATCTTCTGTAGTTATTTCTTATAATGAATTTTTTATCGTTTACGTTACATAATGAAGGCCCTGCATTTGATAGTGAACTGGATGAATCAACTGATTTAAACGGCATATATTATACACGAATTATGGCGTTATATACATAAACCTATCCCATTAATCACTTACAGATAGCTGCAAATAAATGTATTTTAATGCTACCTTGTAGAACATATCCATCACTAATATCGTTTTTTGTACACGCAAATCCAATTTATATAGTTCTGTTATCGATCGAAATTACCAGCATGCATGTCAGTGATACTGTCCAACTGCATGCCCTGTGTTTCCAAGTCACACGGGGTTATCGCAATATCGGCTCTTTCCAATCTCGCGCGTGTCGCCACAATAACACGACCACTACAAATTACTACGAAACTAGGAGTAATTACGGCAGCATTGCCGCAATTATACGCATCTTGGCGTGCAAAACATCTATTTTCAAAAGGCCGCGTACTAAGCCTGAAAAGCAGTTACAGTCAATTTGCTAATGGCGGGCATACCGCGACGAAAATGGCGATTGTGGAAGCTTGGCGCTGCACGGACCACTTTTGAAAAAACGCCCCGGGCCGAAACGGGGACAATTTATGCGCGATCGCTACTATTACTAATGAAAACAGCTTACACAATTTCGCCAAAGCCACGCGCACTATTCCGTGTAGTCCAAACATAAATTAAAAGTTTTATGTGCCCGAGTGCTGCAGGCGGCTGTAGCTGAGGCTGTAAAAAATTATACACAACGTTATAAAACCTTACGAATACATAAAACATATTGCATTCTAGAGTAGCCGCCTTCGGAATGTTCCATTTTTGGATATGATGCTCCGAATTTGCCCTTAAATTTAATGTGCACGCATTGCACGCGGGCGTCATTCAGCCGAATATTACGAAGACTGACTTGAAGATCTCATACAGAATTATAACAGATAAAACATAAATGTAGTGGTAACTTTTTATGAAAATCTAATAATTTGAAATTGACATTAAACCCAAACAATAATTATAACAAAACACTAATTCATATCCAAAGCTTTTATAGTCTCATTCTTAATACATACATTGATATAAAAAATGAGCATTAAATTCACATAAAATTTTATTATGATGATACAGATAACCATATGATTAAAATATATAATGTTTCTCCCAGCTGCAGAACAAAATAAAGTCAACTTTAACACCTCTTTCAACATTGTCGTGATTGGATACTAACATTTATATAATCAGACACCTTCCGGCAAATTGTTGTAAATTATATTTCAGATAATGAAAACCAGTGAAGCAGCGGATGTCTCTTGTCAAACTGGACACGAAATTCGTGAAATATAAAGTAAAGCGTTATTTTACCAAGTACTCAGCTAAGAAAAATTATAAATGAGAATACGGGATCTGTTCAACATATTACTATATATTTGTGATCAATTTGTGGACAATTACTATATGTAATAATTTCCCAGATGTTTTACTAAGAGTAGAGATGTTTTCATTTAGACGAAGCATAGATTGTAACATTCCCTTACTGCCCTAATTCGTGATTCGTTGCTAAGGATAATATCTTCCCTGTCTGCAGTATTCCAAATTGCTTTCTGCTGATAACACTACAAACTAAAACAACATTGAGGTATTAATAACAGAAAACGTAAATATTGTCAAGATTTCAATTTTGTTTATGTTAAGCGTTTGAAAATGCTTTTAATGGAAATAGAGTATCCTATTGAAGCTGCCACGTATTTCTAAATGATAGAACCTCTTGGTGGTGTATGGGGATCGTACGGAATCTGTTGTAAGCAGGTACCTCCACGTATCCATTGCTCGCTTTTCTTTTATTCGATTCAGTTGTCTGCTTCTACTACATTCATGATTTTCTCTTACATCCAACAATAGATATGAGTACACTGTTTATGATTTGAATTTTTATTCTCTGTTTGTATCATCGATAATACAGGCTGGCGCGGAGCCAACTGACATTTTTCAGCTATATATATATTATATACAGAAGCAGGGAAAAAATAAGTAAAAGTATCTACAAATACGACCAAGTATGCCATTTATTTACCACCGATTACAAGGTTCTTCTTCTTCTCGTGCTATCCGTTTCGGATGTTTGCGATCAATGTGGCGATTTTTATTTTATTAACAGCTGCTCGAAAAAGTCCAGTGGTCGTCATCGAAAACCAAGATCTTAAGTTTTTGAGCCATGAAATACGTGGTCTTCCAGGTCCCCGCTTTCCTTCTTTTTACAAGGTTACTTTTGGAAAACTACATCAGTTTACATAAATGCATTATTACAAACGTTTGTCGTACACGCGCCTTCGTAGGTCCTCATCGAAGGCTGCAGCTTTGTCACCAATGGCTTGCTTGAGTTTTTGAATACTCATGATATGCCTCTGGAACACACGGTCTTTTAGGAACCCCCACAGGGAAAAGTCTGGTACACTGAGGTCAGGCGACTGAGCTGACCAAGTAATTTCGCCGAAACGAAAGATAACAGTTCCGAACTTCCATACAACTTAGTGTAACTCCAAAACTCACGACAATTCGGACTAAGTATTAACGTTATTGCTTTACATTAGAAGTACTGAACGAAATATACAAACGACTAACAATAAAATAGCTGACTATCGGCTCGGCATCCCCAGGGGCTTACAAATACCTTGTGGTAACTGCCACAGCTCCTACATAAGCCAAATTAACAGAAACATCAAGCTGTACCGAAGGGCGATAATTCTTCGGCACCTCCCAAACACAATAAAGTAACCAGTCATAGAAGTAATTTTTCAAAATCAAAAATACTCGACCCATTGTCCTTCCCACCACCTGAATCATTCGTGAAGCTACTGAAATTGAAAAACATTTTCAATGTCTCTATACTGCAGAAGCTTTTAAACATTTATTCATTATTTAAAAACCATTAATTATATCACGTCATCAATCATCTAAACTAAACTTTTTCCTGTCTAGTGTTTTCCTTGCCAAACTTTCACTTTAGACTCAATAAATAGGGAAAAAGTAGACAGATTGAAACAACTCCAACATTTCTTGATAATGTCATCTGAGGTTGTTTATTTCTTGGGTTATTTATTTCTAAATTTTATTTTATTAAATCTGCGTTTCAAAACACATATAAAACCAATTACTTGATCGAAACAAGTTTAGGGTAAAATAATTTCAAATTATGTTTATGTTATTCATCAAACGTAATCACTTTAACCGAGACATTTTATCATTTAGTTCAGCAGCGTTTTTTATGTTAGGATATCCTGCTCGATTTAAGTAATATCGACTGTATAAAAGATTGCTCAGATCTTTACATTCTTACTGTGATTATAGCACCAAATGCATCTGAAACTAATCTTAAAATGTGTGCTGCTAAGATGTGGCGCAATCTTATTATAGGGTGATCCAAATCGAACTTTCGGGTGTCTTCCTTGAATAAAACACAAAAATATTAGAATCATGCGAATTTTATTGCTACCAGTGTAAATTTAGTTTTTGCAGTTACCTATGAAATACGAAGTCGGCCAAATGCCCTCTACTATTCCGCGATCATTCTTTTAGTCTTCTGTAATGATTTTCTAGAAATGCGGCTTTATTTCAGCAGTTACACGTCTGATGTTTTTTTCAGTCCTGAAATAGTAGTAAACTTGTTAACATAAACTCTTTCCTTCAAATAGCCCCAGAGAAAAAAGTCTAATATTGTTGGATTGCAAGACCGCAGTGACCAACCGATGTGAAATAAAGTGAAGGTTTTACGTGCTGTGTGATATGTGGCTCGATCTCGTTGAAACCTCATGTAACTCAAGTTCAAATTGTTGGGTTTATTAAAAATAAATCGTTTAACGACCAGTGTCATCCTCAAAAATGCACAGTGCATATCAAATAGTGTATTTTTATGGTTGCACTGGTTTTTTGTAAATAGAACGTTTATTTTTACTATTCCAGATGCGACAATTTTTGCGATTCACTAAGCCATTTATAGAAAAATAAGTTCATTGCTCAATAGCTTATTTTCATAATAAACTGAAATCATATTGATGCGTTGACTTTTCCATGTGTACAATTTAAATCCTAAAGTTTAATTTAGATTACCCTATAGTTCCAGCAACACTTAGTCAAATTTTTACGACTGACAGACTAAGAAATCTTTTCAAATACTTCTCAAAACATGACCTCTCTACATATTAGGTTGAGAACGAATCAATGGTTACACTAAATAAAAAGAAATATTGTACGTTCCCTAAATCTTTCACATAGCTGTCTAATTTGAGGTGTGAGTATATTCAATAATAATTTATACGTTTTCGATTGTCTGCAGATTTCAAAATTTGTAGTTTGTTTCCGTTAATAGCTGTTGAATTATAATGGTGTAGGTACATAAATTGATTCTCTTTATAAATATCTGATGAACAGTTGTACAACGTATTTTTGTTAAACTGCCATTCTTATAGTTAACAGACAACTACTCTTGGAAAATTATTTCTGGTATCCAAATTTTCAGGCGTAATCATATCTCTAAAGTTTCGTGGTTTTACAATAGAAAAACAGAATATTACAATTTGTGCAGAAATGAAATGTGTTGAAAATCTTGTAGGTTACCGATAAATATAACATTCAGTATTGGTTGAATTCTAGCTTGAATATCTTTAGTATTGTCAAGGCTGATCTTCGCCTTTTAAAATTTAACGTGTACGTGATTTTATATAAATCTATTTAACTTGCTAAAAACTGAGGTAAACAAGCCCACAAATTATTTTTCTAACATAAACTCACAAAATACCTATTTTCAACAACCTTAGGTTCATTACGATACTTCAAACTGATTGGAAAGGTAAAGATATCGTTCTATGAAATTGTTGCAGTGTGGTTTTACTGCTAGAGACAAGTATTTAGGGGAAAGTATTTTTATTATAGCCTATAACGGATAATAAAAAAATCTCTATTCTCCTTATTTGCTTACTTTACCGAAGAAATACATATTTTGATAACATCAGCCCTAAAAAATGGATTCTTTTTACAAATACTACAGGACACTATTGTATTTATTTAAAAGTTTTTTAGTAGAATATAGACAGCATAATTAAAGAAAGAAATTAACTTTTATTGTCTTGTATAAAAAACGCTTTGCAAATCTAATCCCAGTTTTTATTGTTGCGGAACTTTGTTCATTTTTCATTTGGCGGCGTAACGTATGTTTAAACAGCTTCTTTGTTTACTCTCATTTACTTGTTCCGGGGAGGTTGTGGAATAATTTTCTTATTATCATCTGTTTTCGTCGTAACAATGAATGAGCAAACAGAGCGGCTTTCCACTCTTCGTTCTCATTGCGTTGTGAATCTGTGCGTAACCTGTGTTTACGATTTTCTACACATTAGCCTCCTTTGTATCGTAACAATCTAAGTAATAAATCTGCGTGATTTATAAAGACTGGATAATGGCGCGGGCTTATTTTGGAGGTAGTAATTTCTTCATCGCTCAGTATCTCGCGCTAGTAATATGCCGTTAAAGTTAATGAGCCCAGGACGTAAGAGCTTGTTTAAGGAAGCCTTTTTATTTATTTCAAAATTAAGTTCTGTATTAAAATGCCCGCTTTAAAGTGCGCTTGAATTTATTTTCCATCACATCTTCCAAAGAATTTTACTAAAGTTTACTGCGGACGTCAACTAAATTACTCCACATGATTATTAACCATGTCCACTGCATAAATCTAGATCAAAACTGCACGTGAAAGCCTTCGTTTTAAGATGTAATTCCATGTTTCTTGTTTATCCATATTTAAGGCAAACTTCGTTATTTCATGACCTAGTTTCTCGCTGCTTTTTTTACTACCCTTATACTTTGGTGAATGCATTAGGGTTTTCGTTAAATTACGTCGTTCAGATGTATCTTCATTCTATTGTAAATAAAATAAAGTACGTCAACAGTTTGAAATATTTAATATAAGATATTAGACAGTTAATCATGTTTATTTTTAAAGTAACAGTGGGCAATAATACACCGCTATTAGAATTACAGAAATACAGAATTAGTGTATGACTATTTGAAAGGTAAATATAAAACTTGATTAAACAACGCAGTAGCGCGGTTCTTTGTTCTTGCGGTATTGTCGTGAAATGTACCGTACCAGCATCTGTGAATTGATTTTCTCTTTGAAAAAAATTAGATAATTGATTTTGGTGACGATCCTTTGTTTACTTTTCATTATTAAAATTGTTTTCCATTGATACTGAATTGAGATTATTATTTATTTTTGAGCTTTATAGTAAAATAGACTTATTATTATGTTTTAGTATTATTGTATGCATATATTGGATATTTTATAATCAATTATAGTACTTAGAAGTAAAAATAAACTGAATCTACAAATAAATCTGAATGATTTGTTCTTAAAAGTTTCATTTCTTTATTTGAAAAATCAGCCAGGTATTTTTTGTGTATCTTTAGATTTCATGTCCAAATTATACATCATCCTATTACTCGTCCGTGTGTCTGTGGTTGATAGAATGTGTTTGCTCGAAATGTTAATGGATTTGAAAAGGGAAGTTGTGTCTTTTGTGCACCACAATGAACGCAATTTGTTTTTCATTTTTAAAACAGAAAGATGATCAAAACTTCGTCTTATATAAATTACCAAATCATATTTGGAATATTAAGGGCATTGAAGACAACTATAATAGCGTTTAAACACAAAACAAGAAAGGTAATCAAAATGAGATCCTAGATTTTCTTAATTTGCAATGCACCTATTCATGTTTGGGTAGCTAGCTTTTATGAGCATAAGTCTGATCAATATAAATCTAAAGAAGATAATTGGGCTTAGCATTTAAATGGTAGCTAATCACAAGTTAGAGGAATAGTCTAGAAAACTTAGGAGTACTTCAGAAAATCATGAATTCTGAAAATAAAAAAATAATGATCTTACAACTCAAAATGTAATGAGCGAAATTTATTGGAAGAATTATTACATTATTCATAAAATGGTGTAATAGAAGAAGATAGGATAAAAACATTTAGGAGAATGAATGAAATCAAATGTTAGTTTTTAAAATTTTCTTTTTTTAAGTGTAAATATATATATAATGTAAAAATTAAAGATGATCGAATATATAAATTATCGAAGTAGGCAACACAATTTTATTTCAATGCCGTGATATTGATTGTATCGATACAAAATTTAAGGAATCTAATAAAAAATGTAACTCAACTATTAATAATGTAAAAATAAATTAAATATATAATGTATGAAAATAAGAATCTTTTCGCATATTATTAAAATTGACGTAGTAATTGGAAGACCTCTGATTATTAGATTACTGTTAAAGCTAAAACACATGCCTCAATTATTTGTCTTATATCTTCTGAATATAAGGTGAATTCCTAAATCTAAAAATATGGAGAACGCAATGCGTTTTCTAATTTTTGTTAAGTACATTGCAGCAAGATTTGTCTTAAACAGATATTTTTGATGTTTTCTAAAGCATATATTAATATAACACAATTTTGCTTTTTAATGTGTACTGTTAGTTATATTTAACTGATCTACAATTCACTAAACAATAAAGAGTTTTTTTCTTAATTATTAATGGCTGAAGAGGGCATGTAGTACAGTGGTCGGAGTGTCAGGCTTCAACTAAGCGAATTTGCGAATGCGTTCTCCAGAAGTTCCAGCCAGAGTTGGTTTTTGAATTACAGTAACAAGATCTTATACTTTCAGATATAAATTATACAAGTTAATAGGAAAATCACAAAATGCTGAGAACAAGACTGTCCTAGAGATTTTAGGGAAGTTTCACCCATTTAAATAAGTACAATGGAATTTTTGTGTATGTCGCTCTATTCCTCATAGTTATAACTGACTCACAGATATTTTTATTATCCATTATAATATTATTTTTTCATTTGGTACATGTGATGTTTTATTTATCACATACATGTCTCAAGTTATATATAGATATCAGTAGGTTTTGGAATTGTAGATAAAATATTAAAGTACCATATAAATATTACAAAAACTCACTGCATCATTCAAACGAAAGAAATTTCTATATTCAAAGGTCGAAAGAATATGATCACGACGATAACAATGGTGTAAATTTCTACAGGACGCGTTGTAAATTTGTCACATACATTCTGTATGCCTTTCTCTATTTGTAATTTACCGTTGTGTTAATGTTTTATAAGTATCCAAAAATCCGATGATTGTACATTTCCATAATGTTTTGATGATTAGAGAAAATTTTTAAATTTTATAAAAAACATTTAGTGGGCAGATCTGTAAAATTTAGTAACGAGCTTTTTTTGAACATTTAATTAATAGTAAATTAGAAAACAACTGTTACTTTAAAGTTAAAAACGGGCGCGTGTATGAAATGAGGATGTTTTTTTAAAGACTATGGTGTAAGAACATATTTTATTGTACTATTATATTTTAGAAAAGTTTTAAAGAACTTGTCCCCCTTTTTTTCGCACAAAATTTTTGCAATAAATGCTTTGCGACATTACATTTTTTGCTGCTTATATGCTTATATTTTTATGTTCAAGTGGCATTTGTTGTGCTTATGGGAATGACTTTCATAGACCTATATGAGAATGTCAATAGCACCACCAGTTTATGCACATCATAAAAGTACGTTTCCTGTAAAGAGCGGTCCTGGGTAGCCCTCAGAGCCGTCGAAAACCAACACGGGGAAAACTTTATTTACCATCCCCTGAAACAGTTTTTCTATATCGTTGTGAGTTAATATTAAAACAAGTTTTACGTAATATTAAATTAAAAATAAAAAACACTTTTTTCGAGTATTACAATTTATATATCAAATCCATATAAGTTGTTACTGTTTTGTGTTATATTACGTACAAATTTTAGGTAGTGAACAAACGGTGCCATATCCAGCCAATATTAATATAACGAAAACAGTTTGCGCGGCTGCGATGTAACTTGCTAGCCTATAAGAGTTAACTGTAATGCGCATGCGCGAATGAGGACGACTTTATTGACTAAGTTAGGAGTTAGACCCCAATGACAGCATTTGTAATGTGAAAAAAATTATGAAAAACTTATCATGTGTATTTTACAATTTATATGCGTACTTCATGCAACATTTTAATGAAAAGAGTAAGGATAACTTGTGGAATTCTAAGCTTAAGAGAATGTTGTAAATTCGCTTTACTTACAGTGAAGCTATTACATGGCTGCCAAATTTATTCGAATCAGAAGAGCCAGACTTTGATGAAATTGAAAATGATAGATGGTAACATGCACAACAGCTGCCTGACTAAATCCGATAAGAGAAATTGAATACTGCCATAAAAATTTTAACAGTAACTAAAACGTTTTTAAAATTATACAATTTAGATGAAAGTAAAACACAATCAAACATGTTTACCATATTGCAAGTTGTACCTAAAAATAGAAACTTTACCGCCTACATTACTTTTTTAGGGTCTGTTTTCTAAGGTTTTTGTTTAAAAATTGCAAATTTTGCTTTATTTTACTAAATTCTTGGCAAACTTCATTAATTTATAAATTATTAAAAAGTATAAAAAATTTACCACTAAAGTAAAAAATTGCAAAGGCAAGATTGACAAATTGTAATTTAAACTTGGAATCTCTTGCATTACATTCTAAATACTATCCCTCTTTGTTAAGACATGATGTGTTGACTTGTATATGGCCTTTCTTTTTATGACGTTGTCTGTTGCTAATCGTTATCCTAATATTTATTTAGGCTACTTATCCAAATTTAAAATGCTTTTTCTTAAATATATTTTTTTAATTAGTATGGCAACTAAGGCTAAGATCATCTTAAATAATGATGTTCTTTATGATTAAATAAGTAACAGCTATTTATCTATTCACATTTAAATTAAAGGATTATATAGATATAGAGACTTATAAATCATATGCGGGACGTGCTGTTTATAAAAATAATTTTTGGCATGATGTATTGTCAAGTAAAAAAATTTATTGTACCTTCCCAGGTAATGCGGAATGAACACGGCTATCTTTTTTAAGGGAAAATTCTGAAGTAAAGAAATATTAAAAATGCTTATAATTAATAGCACTCTGTATTACAACAATAACATCTTATTTGTGTATCTCTATATGTACACAACGTTACTAAAGATTAGTAAACTAATATAGCGGCATTTATTTTGCTATAAATAATAATGAAATTCTATGTACGTGTATATTTATTGAAAATTCTAAATTTCAACAATTTCATAGACGTCGACCCGCAGACTGAGATATCGGTGACCTCGGATGTACGCAAGTGAACCGAAATCTAATCGCCGCAACATTAAATTAAATTTAATCTAATAATAATAGAGAATTTATATTCATAATAATACGTTTTAACATTACTTTTCGGGGTAATGCAAACCTTTTAATTTTTATCTCAAATGGTACCAATGTTGAGACCAGACTAGTCACAGGTGTGCAATTCGTAGATTTAACAATTTCCGGGCCATTACTCTCAAAATTATTATACCCTACCTTATCTACAAACTCAACATTACCACCCAAACATGGATGTCCCTTCCGTAACGCAAAATAATTCTAAATGGACCATAGTAGCATACAAAAGAAGAAACTTACAAGACAACGCTGAACTAAAAACATAAAAAATGCTCAATGCATCCTCAACCTTTAATCGCGTTTTGTCCCTCGAGACCGAATGAACTGATAATCAAAGTCAAGACGCAAATTTTGAAAAAATATCTAAGTCTCCTCAAATCTTTGTAGCTGACGTTCAAAACATTACGCCACTCATACAGCTTTTGAAGTTCTTAAACAGCAATATGATATAAAGGTCCTTGTCGATAATCAATTCAACCATAATCAGCTGAAAATTGTACTATAGAATTATCATAAGAGCCTTAACCGAAAAACAAACAGAATTTTACATTTACAAACTAAAAGAAGAGAAAAACTACAAAGTAGCGCTAAAGAATATATACTATTCAATTAGTAGCGAGAAGATAAAAACCGAAATCGAAAAATTAGGTCGTAAGGTTACCAATATATGGAACATCAAACAATATAGAACAAAATTTCTTTATCGAACTGAAACCCCGCTCCTAACAATATAGAGCACATACAACAGTGCAATATAAAATTTGAACCGCTTAAGTATGAACGGCAAATTGCCCATTGTGCAAGGTGCCAAGGATATGGGCGCACTTAAAATTTTGCTATCAAAAACTAAGATGTATATAGTGTAGATCACTTAACTGCTGAGTGTCAACGAAAAGAAAAATCACGCGATGTTAGATGTGTTCTATGCGGGGGAAACCATCGCATCAATTACAAAAGGTGCACCATATACAAAGAACTTAAAAAAACAATTCCTTACCCTCCGACTTAAACAATATACTCCAACCGAACGGATTAATCGATTCCAACAAATTCAACCTGGAATGGCTTACTCTCGATTAACTAGTGGCCAAAACCAAATTATTTATAATACTGTGCAAACATTAAACTCAAACCAAACATCTCAACTGGCTAACGATATGCAAGAATTAAAGAATACAATGAAAAGGTTGTTTGGACAAACAGAGTTTTTTCTAAACTTAAGTAATGGATAAATTCCTATAACTAGCTTTGTGGAATGCTAATGGCCTATCATAATACACTGCAGAATTTAAAATATTTATTAACAACCACAACTTTGATATCATGATGATATCCGAAATTCACTTTACTGAAAAAAGAAGAATCTCTAACTACTCAGTCTACTCTACAAATTATCTAGTTGGAACAGCACGCGGAGGAGCAGCTATAATAATAAACAACTCAATTAAACATTATCAAACCACCAAATATGGCTAAGATTTCCTACATGCCATCAGCGGGTCTATAGAGGATCCAATAGGCTTCCTAACGAAAACAGCTGTCTACTTTCCACGCAAACACGCAGTAAAACAGAAGCAATACGAAACACCCTAGGACGACGGTTTATAGAGGGTGGCGACTATAACACTAAGCATACTATATTTGCTCATTTGATCCAAAGGTCGCCAATTGTATAAAATATTAGAAAAGGACAACTTGCAATTCTAAGGATTAGAAAACTCACATGCTGGCCAACCAATAGAAACAAACAGCCCAATCTCGTCGGCTACTGGATCTTAAAATATCCCTCAAGTCTCTGCCATAGCAAAATCATGTTTTGATCTGTCAACTGACCACTCTCCAGTCTTAGTCTAAGTGCATCTGTGACAAAAAAAAAACGAAAGAGTCAAGCAGCAAACATGCGAACTGGGACGACTACTGATGTTTAAGTAACGAGAACCTAACCCTACAGGTCCCGCTTAAATATGCGCAAGACATTGAAGCAGCTGTCAAATACCTCAATGACACTATTAGGTGTTTGTTCTTCAAAATCGTTTCTGGTGTTATATTCAAGTTTGATTTGACTGCAATGTTTAGTAGATTTTGATGCTTTGCGACATATTCGGTCTTTATCGCGGCCAGAAAGCTTTCTAGTGATGCCTCGAACCTTCTCTTGACCATAATTATTGGGGTCTTTGACAAAATTATCGATAACGGTGGCATATTTATTGATAATGCGCTCGATTTTTCTGTTACTTTTTCCCGATGCCTTATAAGCTAAAATTTGACCTTTTTCAAATTCGGAGAGCTTTGAACCTTTAGCCATTATTCTAAAAAATAATAATAAATATAATTAAATTGATATAAATAACAAAAAAGCTTGTGTTAAGTAAAAAAAACTAAGTGCCTTTAAATGGACTTGGGTTCGCTATTGGCCATTTTAAGAGTTTGAGTAAAATTTGTTTTAAACATTTTTTCTAAATCTAAATTTTTGCTGTAGGATGCAGTTTTATACTGTTTTCTACCATATAAAAACAGTTATAACAAAAAATTTGATATTTAGAGTCTTAAACTTGCAAAATATGGGGTGCCTTTATTAGCATTTGGAGGAATGTATATACTACAAACCTGCCAACTACACCAGGGATTTTAACAGAAACCTTAACAATCCTAGTCTTGGATAGCGATCCCATTGCTGCCTCACAGAAACTGCAGACAAAGTTCACCTCTATTGAAAAATGGTTAAAGAAATGGAGAATAAAAGCAAACGAATTTAAGTCAGCCTATATAACCTTCACTACGCGAAGGGAAGATTGCCCCCCATTGCATTTAAACAACAACAAGAAGTGAAGAACATTGGCATAGATCTTAACAGAAGATTTACTTTGCATAAGCACATTTTTACCAAGCGAAAGCAATTAGGAATGATCCTCTCCAAGATGTATTTCATGATGGGGCTGAAATTTAAACTTGGTCTGGATAAGAAGAAGCTACTGGTGTATAAAGTTACATTAAAACCAATCTGGTCATATCGAATCCAGACATGCGGCACATAAAATATTAGAGCGCTTTCAGTCTAAAGTACTGCATATAATAACGAATGCACAATGGTATTAGATTGTAAGTTTGTAATTCCTAAGCCACAAGAAGCTTATAATAATAATAATAGTTCCCCGTATCAGGCCTCGAAGGCCCTTTGGGGTCGTAACAGGATAGATCTGCTACAATCTAGAGCCTACGGTACACAAGGGTAGTAACGTGGCTAGCGCTACGTACCGACCGCCTATTATTACTCCAGAGTTTGACCTCCAGGTACTCATTTATTGCAGCCTGAATCGAGCTGGGCCGGAAAAATGCCAGTGATCGAATTAGCGAGAGCGGGATTCGAACCCGCAAACTCTTGGTTTCGTAGTCTAGCGATGTATCCACTAAGTCACCAAGGCTCTCACAAGAAGCTTAAAGAACCTTAATTGTTACAGGAGTTTGCTTATGAGCATTCTTCTACATGTCGATCAATACTATGCACAATTTACTAAATGTCCCTGTACAAATTATAAATAAAAATGGGATATTAAAAAAAATTAAATCCATCTTTATGTTCGAAAAAGTATTTAAAAACCCGTCTTACACGCAAACAATACTACAAGAAGTTTTAAATTTAAGCATTTTAAATTCAAAAAGCATGTTACAAGGATTTTTACTTACAACAAAAAACCATGAAATGTGTGTAATCTTTATATTAAATTTCAACGAGTAGATAGCGGCAGCAGTACATTGATATCCATCGTAAATTTTGTTGATAAAAGGATTCGAGAAGTCCTTGAAAATATTACTGAAATGTTTATAATTAATGAAGACATAAAATGCATCATTATAAATGAAGTAAATATTAATTAATTGAAGCAACTTTGTAAAATATTTTGTTTCAATTAAATTATACATCAATACCCTCCACGTTTTTCACTCCACTTGGGCCGTAGTGCCTATTTAAATAAAGCCAATTCTTATGTCTTGGATATAACGAACACGGTGGCAATAATAAGCCCAATTATTTCTTTTTCATGGTAATTAGCCCGAATTGGGGATAACTGGATGAAATTAGGCACCTCTTTAGTTTTCCCAGGTGCCTTTAATAACGTACCTTCAGAACATCCCCCAATTATTTGAAAAGTCGATGACATCCGGTAGCATTATGCGGTCCACTCCCCTTTAAACTCGCTACGCTGCCAGCAATTGTCGTGCAGCGATGAGCGCCAGAAAGGATGTCTCGTTAGAGGAAGCCGAAACAACTTTTTCGCTGCTGCAAATAGAGATTCCGAATTGAATTATATTCAAATTAAACGCTTGTTTGAAGCTTAATTGCGCCCTGCGTGTTACACCGGGGCTACATTGAAGTGACAGTCGGGCGAACGTGCAATAGATTCCTGAAAAACGTGTGTAGTCTGCAAGCATTTAATTCGATGAAGCACAAATGTGAGGGCCGAATACGAATTTTACAGCTTGTTAATAGATGTTTGCCAAACGGGATAATATTTCATTTGTATCTGCAAAGTCGCATTTTTTCAACGATAGCTACATAAATTCGCAAAGGCTTATCGCTGTGTGTTCAGGAGGGCGATGGCGTACTTTGGAAGATATCGCCTTGTATTGTTCGTTTTTAAATGCCGCAATGCACGACTAGTTTCGATGTTACTGTTTCACTGGAATTTTATAATAAACTGTGCTTAACAGTGCTTGTTTTTAATGCGAACGCTTTTAAACGTCAGCTAAATATTTATCTCTCGGTTACCATTCAGATTTCTTCAATTTTAGTTTTAGTAAATTGCAGCTTATTATTGTGTTTTTATTTCGCAACCTTGTAATATATATTATTTGATATTAATGTACAGAGTTACTAAAAAATAATCATCCAATTGTAAAAAAAGTATATTTTACAAAAATATTACAGAAAAGAAAGGGAAAACGCTCTAGTTTTTATTTATACTATCACAAGTGTTCATCGTGAAATTCTCGCGTCACACAGCAGCAGTAATGCGGTCCAAAAATTCTTTCAATGTTGCTGGCATTGGTGGCATATAAACCAAATCTTTAATGCAACCATAAAGAAAAAAATCGGAAGACCTAAAGGGTTCAATCGAACAATACCAAATCTTCTCTAGCTCATGATCCAGACCAGCGGTAAGGAATCCCTCAGTTTGATAGTCACCATATCAATGACGTGGAGCCCCATTTTGTTGGAAACAGCCATAATTGCAACATATCTAAGTATTTTGACCCGTCATAGTTTTTTTACTGAAGAAAAAAGTTTTTACACTTTTATTTTGCACAAGTTTTGACAAATTCTTTGCATGTTTCTCAATGATATAAGTTTTTTCTCTGCCACACATCCAAAGACAGTGGCTGTTTACCTTTCCAGTTACAGGAAGTGTCGCCTCGTTACTGAACACCAGGCAGTTAGCAAATTCGTCATCCTCCATCGCTTTCTTTGATACTATACACAAACAAATTTGTTTTACATAGTCGCAAGGCCGTAAACTTTGCATCATTGCAATCGGTATCATAAAATCTTCCATAGAGTTTGCTGCGGAATACCAAGTTTATTACTTGCTCTGCTAGTGCACTGTTGTGGGTTACGAACGAAACTTTCCCTAACTGCCTCTATTGTGTTCTCAAAAACTCCTGGTTTTTCGATGCTATTACGTTTATTTACAGAACCTGTATATATGTCTATATGAATTGGCGATACCATTGCAGAATGCTCAGCGGTTCCCTTTCTAATTATCTTCTAAATGTACGCAGTACTGTAATAACGGATAAACTCCTAGCACAGTCGAGAACACAAAACTCTTTCTGCTGCACTATCGTCGCTTTGTAAACTGTTTATAGTTCACATTTTAAACTGGGGTGTTTCCTCTTTTTTTTCATGTATCATTTAGTATTATATTTGGAATACTTTATGACATGCATATACTTGTTTAAAACCCGATGATGCTTTTATAGTAACACGGCATAATTTTTTAAAATTATTTGGGGTGGTGATACAATTTTTAAATTATGGCTTACATACTTTTTTCTCTTTAAAGTTCGCTACATTTTTTTGAAACGGTTGCATCAGTATGCGATTTATTGATCCACAATTGGGCTTTACACCTGGTGTGAGGTTTACTTCACTAATGTACTTGCTGTGCAACAATTTGCTCATTCATTTCGTAACATTTTGATTCAAGGTAGACACGTGCCTTTCTAGGTTTAAATGTATGCAACAAAGTTGAGAATACAATGCACTTTATGCGGGATCTGAGCTCAAGTGCAGATTATATCTGCAGCGCTACTAGGAAAACATGCTTTCGTATAACTAAAACCAGTTAATACTAGGTTATACAGATATGTTCTGGGGAGAATGTAATGTAAGTTGACAAGAAAATCCGTATGCGAGAAGATAGCAAGCGGCTGATATAGTCCAATCCAGTTTACGTTTCCTCCGGCAAAACGAGGTTAATTTTGCAAAACGCCGTTTGTTTGCTGAAACTGATTGTGAGCTGCGGACAGCACTGCGTGTTACATACACAGAAATATTTTATTTATATTCTTGGCTTACCGCTTAATTAAAACCTCTTAAATGCTTTTTAGTTGTTGAAGCCGCATTCATTTGCGTAGGACCGCCAAAAGAGCCCGATCCTCGAATTGCTGTAGCCGCTCGTGACAGTTTAATCCATCTTGTTCTCTAGGCCCCTCGAAGTTTCTTCTGCGTGTTCCTTAAATATTTATATGCAGACTTAGACCAATATAAATTAATATTGGCGGACGTCGATTCCCAAATTAACTAATCCGCGCCATTACTTTATCCGATTATCACGTATATGTTTGAGATTAGCTTTAATCAGGAAGGGTCTGTTTGTGAAGCGTAATATAAATGCCCAACTTGCGTCGGCTGTGTAAATAAATGTTACAACTTGGCGAAGTTTAATGTTAGTTAAAGTTTCAAAGACGCGAGGAATTAGAATTCGCAGCGAAGTCCTCCATGTTTATCTATTAGCCAGTTTCAGGCGATCTCCGGGCTCGAGGGTGGGCTGAATTAAATAAACAGAAAGAATTACTTATTTATGGCGCTGGCCTGGTATCCTATACATTCGAGTTCAGGTTAACATGTTTAAATATGTCTGCTGAGACTTTAATTGCGGTTCTTCGAGATTTTTATTTGATGTGCTATAACAAAATATTAAAAACAGCGATAACATTCCTTATTAATGCATTATATTTTTAGATCTTACAACAGTAGCATAGTAAGTTTTCTTTGCAACTATGCGAGGATTATTCGACAGAGAATAAGTTTATTTCGCACTATATTCGTTTAAACATAGAATTATTATAATTATGAAAACATGCTCTTCGTCGAAATAATTTGGTATATTCCATTTGTTTGAAGTGGTTTGCAGTAATTTTATCTTCTTTAGATTTCAAAAAAAAGGTTGTACTTGAGTACTGGGGAAATTATAGAAATAATTCTTATTGGCAAGGAAACAATCAAACATATATTACATAACAGTCTTGGAATGAATAGCAAGGATGGTGCGTTTTTTCAAATCTAGTTTATTGCCAGATCAACAAATAATGTTTTGTTACACATAGCAGTAATAATGTACTATAATACAATAACTAGACTATGATATATTGAGACTAATTGGCAGTCTCTTAAGGTTACAAATAATAACAGTAACAGTAAACAATAGTGATTTTAGCAATTGGTTTTTCTCGGAATTTGGCTGAACAATATCCTGCGGTAATTTGCGTTTCAGTCTGATGTGAATGTTGGGTTGAAATAGGTTGTAGTACACCGCACCACTACACGAACTGGAGTTGGTACATTTGTTAATGAATTCTTCCACGTATAAGACGCCAAACTCAGGGTGTAGTTGGGCAATACGAATATACTAGGGTGCGTTGACTGCTATTCTTAACATCTTGTTTTGGAGTCTCTGTAGTTTTTGAATGTTGCTTTTGGAGGTGTTGCACCATACGGCAGATGCATATAACGCTAGGGGTCTTATCAGGCTTTCGTACAGTAGTATTGTGATTTACGGTTATATTACTGGATGCAGCTATCTTATTCTGGTATAGCATTGCGTTAGTTTGTAGTTGACATGGTATTTTCAGTTGAGCCATGTGTTTTTTTGTTTTTGTTAATTTTAAATTAAACTGTGTTATTACAGTTCCACAATTATCTATGACATATTCTAATAGAGTACAAAAGAACTAAACATTCTCTGTAAGTTTTTTAGGTCTGGAAAAGCTGACTATAGAAGAGATAAGGTGTAGTGTGCAAGTCCAAAATAACTTGTCTTCTTTTTACATTATTAAGTCACCTAGAACGTTTAAAAATCTTGTGTAACTCTAGAAAAGACGGTATAAATAAGTTCTCAGCTTTAGATTTCACATGTGACGTATTAGTCCTCCCTCTTGCGGTTTTAAAGCAATGATATTTGGTCTTTCGAAATATCATGCGATTTGGCGTTTGATGCAAATAACTTCAATAATCAGCTGTGTTCACTATGGCAATCACAATAGAGCATATTCGATTTTCTATCCACTTCGCGTTTCATCTTAAGAAAAACGCTGTTGAAGCCACCGAAATGATTTGTGCTGCATATAGTGAGAATGCTGTAAGTCATGCAACGTGCAAAAAGTGGTACCAAAGATTTCGCGGAGGAAAGTTTAGTCATGAAGCACAACCACGCGTTGGACGCCCGCAAAAATTTGACACGGATGAGCTGCAGACGCGTTAGGCTGGGAACTTCTTCCACATGCGACATATAGCCCAAACATGGCCCCTTCCGATTGTCATTTATTCCGGTGGTTACAGCATCACTTGGCTGATACGTACTTCAAAACAGAAGAAGAAGTCCGAAAATGCATCGATAACTTTATCGCCTCGAAACCGGTGAGCTTCTATCACCAGGGAATTTGCAAGCTACCCGAAAGATGGTAAAAGGTCATCGATGCCAATGGAGAATACTTTGATACTTAAGCTTTTTTTGTTTGTTTTCAAATAAAACTTTAATTTTGCAGAAAAAAGCTGAGAACTTATTTATACACCTATTACATGTTGAATAGAATAGGCCCGCGAACACTGCCTTGGGGAACGCCTGCATGGATGTTTTTCGTTTCGGATAGTATCGAGTTAATCCTGATTTCGAATATTCGGTTGTCTAAGAAGGTGAAGAGGATGGCTTTGAGGTTGATGGGCACGTCTATGATCAAGATCTTATTTTTGAGGCCTTCGATTCAAACCTTGTCGAAGGCCTGTGCGATGGGAATAGTCCTATGGTGTATGCTTTGTTTTCTAAGCCCAGTTCAATTAGTTCGCTTATGCGCTGCAGTTGGTGACAAGTTGAATGTCCTTGTCGAAAACCGAATTGAAAGGTGGGTATTATGCTAAGGTTTTTGTTGTTTGTCGGACGTTTGTGTGTGGCTTTTTCTAAAAGTTTCGATAATGATTATTTTTGTCTGGTTTGGCGAACATGATTATTTGAGCATGTTTCCATGTTTGAGGAAAATAGCCCTGTCTCACGCAGGCGTTAAAGGTTGTGCTTAGGTAGGCAAATGCTTTGATAGTTAAGTGTTGGGGGATGGTGTTTGTGATTAGGTCGTGACCTGGAGATTTTTTAGGGGGTAAGGTGGTGATTATGTTTTTAAGTTGGTTGGGAGAGGTACGTTGCTTTCAATGTCTCTGATCACGTGCGCAAAGTGGGTTGGTGTGCAGGTGATTGTTGGTGTGAATGTGCTTTCTAGGAGATGAGCAAACGCAGCGATTTTTTTCGGCGTCTGAGCTATATTGTTTGTTATCGGATTCTGTAGTTAATGTAGAAAGTTCGACTCTTTAATGAAGTATGTTTCTTGTTGTTCTCCACAATCCCATGTCTCCTGTTGATTCTCAGGTTATCGAGCTCCTTTTTGCTTAAATGAGAGATATTATTCAGTTGATTTTTTGTTATGGGATTCCTTGTCCTCTGCCATTTGCGTTTAAGTTTGTTTTTGGTTTTCATTAGGTCAATTATGTGCCTAGGGTATAATTGTGATCCTTTGGTAAGGCCGTTTTTGGTGGCGTGCAGGCCTGCTTTAAGCTGCTTTGTATCGATTTTGTAATGTGATTTACCATCAAATCTATGTCCTGGGAGGTTTGGAGACCCTGGTGAAGATTATTGTCTAGTGTATTCCTAAATTGAGCCCAGTCCATATTCCCATTAATGAGTTATGGGTTTTAATCAATAGGGTGTTATCAAAGGATACGAGCACAGGAAGGTGGTCCGAATTCAGTTCTGTAATGATGTTTTATTGGTTTATTGAAGTTTTTTTGGATAGCACGATGTCGAGTTGATACCGGGTTGATGGTCGAGTCGGTAAGGATGTAGTATAAACTCGTATTACTTGAATGTTGTATGAAAATTTTCGAGTTTAATGCCCTCTGGATTCGTTGCTCTACAAGGATGGTGCTAAAACTCTTTATTTTGAACTTGAATAAAATTTTGTATTGACTACGAATATGTGGTAAACTTTATGGAAAATATGGTTATTTTATGTTATATTCGATCAATTATTTATTCTGATTTGGTATTTGAAGCTGAGATACTTCGCTAGTCGTATTACTTATTTAAAGTTCTTATAAACTCTTCTCGAAAATGCGGGAGGAACATACTCTCAATAACCCACTACTTAATCCTACATCAGTATACAATAGGTTGTCTCGTTTTCCATTTAACTGCTAGCCAACTCCTCCTTTTCCCTTTAGGTGTCCAATCTGTATGTAACTACCTTCGGCTACCTTATATTATTCATCCTTTGGACACGGGCGTATCATCTTAACGTTTTGTTTTCCAATTTTCTTTTCGTGTATATTATTAACTTTCTCTCATTATCTCATTCTAGCTCTACTGTTCTTATTTTATTCTTTATTTTATTCGTCATTGACCACATTTTCATATACAGTCAGTTAAGTAAAAGCGTGTTCGGCATAATTAGCAATTGGTAAAAGGTATCGCCCTAATTCTTTCGTGAATCAATAACGGGAACCTTTGTCTTCGATGCTTTGTCACAAAAGATTCAGTTTTGCATTGAATTCTTGCTAAAGAAATGTGTAACGCACTATGAGTTTTGCGTGCGCGTAGCACTACGGGCTGTGTTCCTCTGTACCTACCCGAAAGTTCCTAAAATGTCTCATGCAATGGCTGCTAAGTACATGAACAAGTCGAAAACATTCGTCCACAAGTGGGTGCAGTGAAATAAGGAGATACAAACGGTCGATGACTTGTCGGAACGTGGCTTGATAGGAAAAGAGTCCTCTAAAGTCGAAAAACAGATACTGAACTTGTTTTTGCGGAACCCGGGCTTAACATTGCGCCAAGGAGCAGCAAAATTGAAACACAAAGATGTAGATATATCTTATATAGCTATCCTAACCCATCTTTGTGCGCATGATATCAAATGCTGTAGTTCAGTGAAGAAACCTTTGTTAGGTGAAAATCATGTGACGAAGCCACTTGCTTGGACAAAGGAAAATATCGACCGAGATTGGAGCAATGTAATTTTTACGGACGAAGCTTTCTTTTGGCGATATGTTGGACAGGTTGGTACAGTTGACCGTTAAACACCCACTAAAAGTGCATATTTGGGGCTGCTTCTTAATACTAGGTTTCGGAACATTGCATCTGTTTACGTACAACCTAAATACTCCGAAAATTCTGGAGTTGGTTCCTCAAGAAAAACGAGGACTGGATCTTGCAGGAGGACAATGAGCCCAAACACCGCAGGAAACTTTACATTGAGTGGAAAGAACAGTTTACATTTGACTGCCCGTCTCAGTCGCCCGATGCTAATTTGATTGAGAATATGTGGGCATACATTAAGCACAAGCTTCGTGGAAGAAAAGTGTTCATTTTAAAGCAGTTAGCACGAGAAATTCATTGCATTTGAAGCTCCTTGCCGGATGAATACGCTTTTCGATTTGGTCGAAAGCATTCCTCGAAGATGCCAGGCAATTATCGACGCCAGTGGTGACTGGACACATTATTGATACAATAGCATCTTTGCTCTGATAGAGTACAACGTACTCGTATATTTGAAAATGTTTAAAAAAAGTTTCTTCGTGTTACCCGAACACGCTTTTACTTAATTGAAAGAATATATAACATTCTTTACGATTGCGCTCTCTTAAACTTATTTTTTATTCTTTCGTCACTATTTTGACTTCTACGCCTGCCTCTACGTACCCTTATTTAATAAAAAAAATGTGTTCTGTACAGGTTTTTATTGTAAGTTACGTACGACTCCCCTGGCACACATATATTTAATTTTCTTAACATTTACTACAAGACCCGACCTATCACATTCTTTTAATTTTCATAACATGTATTTCGTCAGAATTAACTGGTCATGGGCAAACATTAGTGTAACAGGGATGGCTATGTGCAGCCTTGTTTCAGTGCTCTAGATACTTCTATTGGTTTTGTTAGTTTAATCCCCATATTGATTTAGGTTTCTGTGTTTTGGCATAACGCTTCAATTGCTTTGATTCATTTCCTTCATTGGGCCTTAGAGTTTTTCTTTCGCAACATTGTCGTATGTCTTCTCTATAAATGTCATATGAGTTTCAATATGTTTTGTTTGGTTCTTCTCGATTACTTATTTTATGCAGTGCGTATTGTCCATTGTCTAATCTAAATGGACTGAATTGTTGCATATGTTTTTCAATCTTATTTTCTATAACTTTTTCTAGTAATCTCATCATTGCTGGTCATATACCTCTTTTTCTATAGTTATTGTATACCTTTTTGTTCTCCTTTTTATGTATTGATGCAGTATATACTCCTTCCATTCGTTATTTAATGACTTTATCACATCTTTCTTCTATAACTTCTTGGTTTATTTTGGTATCTTCTTGAATATTCATATACTGTCTTTCTTTTACTTATAGAAATGTATAGTGTTCTATTCATTTCCAAATTGTTATTAGATTTATCTTGGTGTTGATCTTTGTTTTTTGTTTTAAACTGAGAATTATTGAATCCCCTTGTACTACTTATATTTCTACATACATTATTCCACTGTTCATTCTTCTCTTGCTTTATTTGTTGTTTCACATGCCGATGTTTCATATACTTTTATCTAGATTCTGGTATTTCTTAGCCATTCTAAAGAATTCTTTTCTTATTATTGATCTTTTCTTGCTGAACCTTTATTTTTCTATTATTTTTCTTTACTTCCATTCCCAGAGCTTCATACACTGCCTTGTGAATACTAGTTTTTATATGCTTGTATATTTCATTTGTATTTCTCTCGCTTGTTCTTTCGATTAAATATCTATCTTCGTATGTCATTTTAATAGTATACTCTCTTAACAGTTCTATTTTCTACCTTGGGTTGCTTAATTCTTATTATTCTATTCCATTTGATTCTTTGTGTTTGATCGTCGCTGTTCACTTCCAAATAACTAAAGGTTTCTATAACCATATGGCTATGGGAGCTGCACTCTGATTGGCGGTATGCTCTTACATTTTTTATTGTCATTTGTCGGTCTCGTCTCCTTATTATTATATCAATTATATATTTGAGTTCTCATGTTGGATGGACCCACCTATATTTGTAAAGGTTTTTGTATCGAAAGAAGGAGTTGGCCATGATTCATCTGTTTTCTATTTTAAGTAAGTAGCTGCATTTTATTTTCACTCACTTTTTCTTCCCCAAATCGTCAAAGTGTCTTATCATTTTCTTTTCTTCTTACTCTGCTATTCAAGTCGCCGATTACTGTCAGTTCACTCTGGTTGGTAACACTTTGTATTTTTCGTCTGGGATACTAAAAAACTCTTCTTTCTCATCTACTCGTGCATCGTCATTTACAGTATGTACTCCTATAATTGTTATATATTTTATATTAATTTTTATTATTCTTTCATTTACTTCGTCCAACGTTTATAACGTGTTTGTTCATATTTTTTATTATATAGTACGGATACATCAGTTTTTGCTTTTTTGCTTTTGACTACGTCTCTCCATAGGTGCATGTAGTTGTCATATGTTTCCTGGTCTCTTTCTTTATTGTTTTCTATTAGGATGACTGTATATCGAGGTTTTTTTTGTTTCTATCATTTCCTGTGGGTTAGTAATCCTTACACGTTCCATGCCTCTATTCTTAAGAACTATGAAATTAAAAAAGTTAAATACTGTTACAAAATTGAAAAAGCAATATATTGGAGAAAAAGTGTTAACGAAAAAAAGAGTTACAAATTCTGCTTTGAAAATATAATCCATAGTTAATATGAAAATTTGTTTGTTATACCAATAAAATCAAAATTTGAAAAATAAATAATAAAAATAATGGGTAGTTGCACACCCCTCGTTGGAGCGTAAACGCTGTCCTCCCAGACCTCTGTTTAGCTCTCCGTTTATGTCTAACTACTTGGTCAACTTACTGACTAAGTCAGTAAGTCTTTGTCCACCTTCATCATGAACATCAGTTCGGCCATCTTTTTTCTTACACCGTTGTCGCATACATCATCGCCCTTAAAGTACTGCGCTATTCCCTTCTGCTTGTAAAAAACCAATGATGCTGCACAACTCGCACTTGACAGGAAAATTATGCCGACTATGTTAATGAGTTTGCAGCTCATGTTTTAGACTCGGCAGTTACAGATGTTATGATGGGAAAGCTGCGCAGTAGCGCAAACCGCAATAGCGCAATGCGCAGATCCGCCTCGTATCACTTGTCTGGTTACTTTTAAGATATTTTTCCCGAATAAAACAAAATATTGGAACAATCCGAATTTTTTCTCTATCGCTGTAAAGTACAGACTTAAGAGTTATATATGAAATATGATGTCTACCAAATGCCTCTAACGACTCTGCTGACATGCCACTATTCCTTTAATGAAGTTTTCTCAACGCTTTCCCATAAATGAGGTTCTATTTCACCAATTACACGCCTGATGTTCTCTTTTATCGCAGCAGGTTTGTTGAGATAAACCATTTTCTTCAAATAGCCTCAAACGGAAAAGTCTAGTGGGGTTAGATTGCAAATTTGGTTTGAGGCAAAGTGAGTGTTCACCTGTTGTGTGACACGTGGATCCATCTTGTTGAAAGCACATGCAATTCAAGTACTTCATAAAAAAAATTTAACATCTTCCCATAGCGTACATCATTAACAGTAACAGCGTCGCTACCTTCCTCACAAAAAATAGGCCGTTGATTTCTCCAGCCCACAATGCACACCAAATAGTGGATTTTCACTAGCCCATATGCGACAATTTTAATAATTTACAAGGCTATTTAAAGAAAAATCGGCATCAACTATTGTGTTCTCTATAACCCAGTTTACAAATGTACGGCGTCTCTGATGGTCCGTTCCTTTAAATTCTTGAGTCAATTGAATTTTACACGCCTGTAAATGCAGATCCTATCGTTAAAATGTGTTATGCAGTGCCGTATGAAATGTTCAATTTTCATGAACAGCAACGATAGACGTACTTGGTTCTTCATGCACACTATCACTTACTCGATCGATATTGTCACGTGAACAACCGTTGCGTTTATGGCTAACCATTGCTTTGCAATAAATATACCACTTGTTTCAAACTTTTACACTAAATCACGAACTGCACGCTCACTTGGCACATTATTACGTCCAAACAGTGGTCGAAGTTTCCTTCGCGTAATCGTAACTGATCGCCTGTTTTCATAATAAACTTGAATGATATTGATCCATTGCTGCACGGTTTACGGCGCCATGATGTCTTTGCTATGTTTTTAGATACCAACTGTATAAATGTACTTCCAACGTTCACAGAACGCAAAAGGCGCGTAATTCAAATTTGAAAGTTCAATTTCAATTACCCTATGTATTTCTAATTACATTAATCAGTGTTAAAAGTTATAATTTTCTCAGTTAATCATTGGTATTAAGAATTAAATGAAATTAACAGTTAACTATGCTAAATTATTTGCCTTATGTTTTTTAAATTGTATTTTAATCATTAATTATATCGAATCGTTGCAGTACAAGTAGTTATTGGCGATTTCTTGTCCATCACTCATAACAAATGTAAGGGTTTTTGGTACAACATTTGAAAAGCATCTGATATTTGATGTTATTTTTACTTTCATTTAAATTCCGATTTGATGCACACAGGCCCACAAGTTTTCATCATTGAAAGTAGGAAATATACAATTCAATCTAAATATCGTATCACTATGATTAACCATTGCAGTACTTTTAGAAAAAATCTGTGATTGATGGGCTTTAATTAAATCGAGAAACTTGGGCAAATTGGAAATTCCAATCTAAACTTACGAAAAGTTCTTTCCGATAGAAAGACGCGTAGCCAAGGCTGGTTTCGCGTCGGGTGGGCTTTAGTTCTTCAATTTCGGATGTGTCTGACAGGCCCGCAACAAATTATAAATTAAGCACGGTCTGCTACCGATTTCAAGGCTGGATACCTATTACGTTCGCAATTTTTTAAAAGAATTTGCGCTTCTACTAGCTCTCCTGATATTTACTTTCAGCTGTAGCAACCCGCTTAAATGAAAAAACCGACGCGTGTTTAGCGATTAGCGCGTAATGAAACGATCGGTTAATCTAAGCGATATAAATTAGACGGCCGTATTTCAGGCTCACTGCAGAATCACGGCTGGGAAATCGCAAAATGCTCTGCATTGCCGGCCGAACTCTATCGAGCGGCAGGTAGTTGCAGGAGTTACATTTTTGACGGCTTCTAATTGAATGCTTGAAGTGCTGGCTTGGAAGGCCCCGGAGAGTCTGCGCGGAACAGGACGTATGTGCTGCACTTCTGTTAATGTCAGAATTTATCGTATAGGGGACCATTAAAAGTTATAACTCAATTTCAGAAGTGTACTTCACTTTTATATTAGGCGGGCAATAATTTTAAAGCAGGTTGATGTCGTTCATTTTGGTTCAGAAATTAATTTAGACTGCACTGAGAGTGGACTTACAAAGTTATCACGTTCCTCCTTAATGAGAACCTGGAAGAGGTTTTTAAAGGAATTACTCTTTTATAATTCTAAATTTGTTTGATTACGTTTCGGCTTTGTTGAGTTTTTTAATTTTCTGGCATTTTCGTACCTAATGTAGAATTTCATTGTATATAAGTTAGCATCTCTTATCGTTAAAATTACTACCACAATTCATTATTTAGCTTTTCCAATTTGCTCTACGGTTTTATAGTGTAATTTTTACTTAGAAACAAATGCTGTTTTCAATAATTTTATCGAATATGCTTTCCATTTTTTATTCTTAGACTATAATAAAATATTTATAGAACATTTACCTTCTGGTAACATGTACGTGGTTATGCAGTTTGTTATCAATAATTATATATTTTATTGTGTAATACCAATTGTTTAAAAATTTGTATAGTGCTATGTAATGTCCGCTACCAGTTATTGAAACTGCAGTTCTATTAAACACAAGTTATTTTGAATTAAAAATTTATATTAAATTGATAACCGTACTATAACTAAAAGACCATTACAGTTTGATAACCATGTATTTGTCAGAAATTTGTTTATATCATTTGTTAGATATGAGATCCGGGAGATGTAGTGATGCTACATGTAAAATAGACATCCGATTTGATACGTGTAATTTACGTGGTGTGAGAATGCCTCAATGTCGACAAAAGCTACGTTATTAACAAGTTAGTGAATTTGAAAGATTGTTCGCCTAAATGGAGCTTTTTAGAAGACATAGGCCCAAGTATTGGCAGTCATAGTAGTATTGTGGCGCGAATGTGGAATCAGTAGGTCGAAGATGGTACTCATTTGCAAAAACCAAGATCTGCAGCAATAAGCAAGACAACCAACTGAGAGGATCGTCATCTTCAGAGGTTAGCACAACAACGACGGACCGTTACACGGTACCTATTGTTTGCTCATCTGTTTAATGTCGATTACTTGCACTGGAATTAACACCACAATGTCCTTTCTTGTAACTATCACTGATTTCTCCGTACTATTAACGAAGGGTTACGGCTATGAAAACACGAGTGGCATAGAACTGTCTTTTCTGGTGAATTTAGATTTTGCCTAAGCCGAAACAATGATTTGATGTTAATACTACATCGACTCAGAAGCAAAAGACTACATTGTTAAGAGGCACACTATGGGTATTATGGAACGGGGAGCTACCAGTTATGATAGGAAGTTACTTTTCGTTATAGTTAATGACAGCATCAGCAGTCGACGTGGTCTTACGGCTCGTGGCACGTATTTTCTCTCAGAGGGTGTCCTTGCATTTCTCCAAGAAAATAAGACTCAACCTCACATTAATACATTAAACTTCCTTCAAAAAAACATAGTGCAAACTCTTCCATGCCCGACTCGATCGCCTGACCTTTTGCCAGTCGAAAATGTCTGGAATATATTATCATTGCATGAAGTACGTAGCGGTATTTAATACCTCTATTTAAGGCGTGCTATTAATGAATGGAATGCAGAACCATTGGTTCATTGTTTGAAATGGTTGCGGTCACAAGAACCCGAGATGGGGTCATACATTATTGAATAAATTAAATGATTATCGACAAATATTTAGTTAATTTAACCATTTATTTGTTTTACTCTATGAAATACACATGCGAAGTTCTAATTGTTAATTTTTGTTTTTTCTTGATGCTGCAATTTCAGTAAAGAGTATTGTATAAGCAAGAAACTTGTATTTTTTATCTTGGTGATTTTTCCGCACTTACTCTGCTATACGTAATGGATGTAATAGTTCACACATACAGAGATTTGAACTCGTTTAACCGAAAGTCTTATCAATTCGTTTTACATCTTACATGAAAGATGTAAGACTCGAACACTTGTAAGGTTATCAATATCGTATAGGTATTATGGTTATTATTTATTATTTTTTTCATCTGATCAATAGATATCTCGTTTTCATGTAAGTCGAAGTATTTATTTTTCTTCCTGTACATTAAACAACTTTCTATATCAAAAATTATGGTGTATAATAATAATAATAAATTATAAATGCATGACAATGTAGGTAGTTTGTAACTATTGAAAAGTTTACATCAAAACGAGAGTACATCTGCAGTATTCTTTGATGATACTTCAGAAAAAAATTGAGGAATAGTAAAATAATCTAATAGTTACTTGTTTATAGAAATTTGTCTTTTTTTGTAACATACCAATAATAATAATATAAGTAAGCAAACAACAATGACAAATCTAATAGAAAAGTCTAAAGGAAATATCTGGCAAAAATCAAACAACACAAAAGAGGAACAATTGGCAAATATGAATAAGACTAAGCGTTGACGCACAAGTAGTAAGCTAAATAAATGCAACAGAAAATGAGAAATATAGTTAAGTAAAGGATTATGTTGCTCTGTGCGCATCATATAGAGTGATTCAAAATGATGGGCTCAATTTTATATCGCTATATTTCCTGTACTATACTTATATGTGAATTATTCATAAAACATTTATAAAGAGGTTGTTCTGAATTTTCGAATACTACTGATAGAGCGCTCGCGCCTAGCGCACAGTCATATAGTAGCATTAGTTACGAGCGAAATGGCTGTAGTATAGCACAAGATTTTTGTATTTGTGAGATTAATGAAAGAAAGTTGGCCACTGCACTGTAATGTGTTGAGCCGCCAACGAGGAAGAGCATTCGTTGTTGGAATTATCAATTTGATCAAATTTTGGCTGTTTGTGTAAAGGCAAAAATACGGACAGATCGTGTATATCTGTGGACGAATTAGAGAAAGTTTAGAGCGTAGCCCAATGAAGTCAACGCATAGAGCGAGCAGAGAACTTGGTCTGCCACAAACAAAAGTCTGGCGCGCATTTAGGTGGCGTTTAATGTACATACCATACCGCCTACAACTAGTACAGTATTTTTGCACAAACAGCAAGCTAAAGTGAATATGGCATTCTCCTGCCACGTTTAATTGGTTTCACCTAAGTGAATCGTCATAATATTCAGATCTGGAGAGGAACACGAAAGGGACTGCCCGAAAGTTAATGTGTTTTGTGTTGTATCGAGAACAAAGATATGGACCTTTATTTTTTTATGGTAACACGATTACTAGGGTGACGTATCTCGCGATGTTGCCAAACTGTCAAGCTCCACCATCTTAGCACCATTTTGTGAATTCATCACTACTTCACAGATAGATAGGTCGCATGAAAAATGAAGACTTGGTACTTATGTTCGAGCCCCCGAGATCTCCTGATCTCACACATTACCACTTTTTCTTGCGGGAGTTCTTAAAAGAAGCTATTTATATATTATCTTTATGAAAAATTTTGAGCTACCTAAGAAACCGTATAACAGCTTCGGTGAACTTAGTGACGCTAGACATTCTTCATCGTCTAGATGCTGGTCGTGCAACAGTGGAAGATATCATATTTCTAGTTCTAATTTTGAATTGATTCCGTCATTTTGAATCACCTTGTATAATAATGTCTGTTCTGTAACTGTTTCAATATGTAGTTACTCAAATAATGAGTGGCTAAATGGAGTTTATTTAGTAATTAATTCATATTTTCCTGTAAATGAAGGTTCTTTAGCTGTCGATGAATATTTGTTGCTTATAATTCCTAAATTTGATTATGGTATTTTAAACCCCAGCATTTGTTGCAATAAAACAATATGTAATATGGTATACATGACATTTTTAATCATCCATATTTCCAATTAAATAATTCATATTGCGACATAGCATTTATTAGACGTAGTTTGAGATTATACAGTGTAAGGATGTAAGATTCGCTTCAAATTAGATGTCATCTACTAAAGAGCTTAACACCCACAACAATAGATAAGGGTTAGCGTTTTTAGAAAGTGGCAAAATAACGCTTGCGGAATATTAAAACGATACATTCACCCTATAGTGTTAAACCAAAGAAGCGAGTTGAACACACGCAGTTAATTAAAGCGTTCCATATTTCGCTACCTTCTTGTCGAACCTTATTTTATGAAATGCAAATGATTCCGAAGTTCCGCCGAGTGCGAAGCGTTCTTTGTGCGTTCGGATGCTATAGAATCTATTGTTGCAAAGTTCTGTGTGTTTGTATCCCAGAGGAATAGTTGAGAATAATTCGCACGTATTCTGCGCGTTCACGCTTTAGTTGCTGGTAATATAGACATTTTCAATTAGTGCAAACTTTCGGGGTGATCGTTAACGGTTAGGGCATTTTAATTTACAGAGGGATATTTCAAATGGGGTCTCGATAGAGATTAAATTTTGGGTAATTTAGTTTAATAGCTCTTGCTATTTTTCTTAGTAGTCGATTTAAAATGAGCGACTTCATGCAACAGGTAACACACGGTTAAACTCGATATATGCAAATTAGTTCGGAGACGCTATAACAAGTTGCTTAAAGTTTTATTAAATTTAGGTAGTTAAATCAAACCGCGTTAATCACACTTACCTAGGCGGTGTCGGCTTACGAAAACAGTTGAGATGTTCTAGTCGCGAATACAATATGTAATAGAAATTCATAGCAACAAAATGGTTGGGGAACTTGAGATAAATATTTAGTTTTTTCCATTTCTCTTAAGAAATCGGAAATAGGTGTTAATAATGTTAAACCTTCTAATTAATTAATTTTTATTCGTAGTTATTTTATACCATTAAAACATAATTAACAGAAGGTTTAACATTATTAACAACTATTTCCGATTTCTTAAGAGAAATGTAAATATATGATTATATATTATTTTGTTTTAGTAATTTTATCTATTTATATCTTATGTTATATGATAGAGGACTTAATCTTTTTTTAAATGACTACCAATGTTGCCTCTTAGTTTCGTTCTGAATTAAATTATAATTTATTTACAGCAGTTTTGTTTCTTTTTTTATTCATTTGTGTATTATTCTCTCCACATCTCTAGATTCTAAATGATTTCTTTTGTTATTTCTCCACAAGTAGTGTTGTTCAATGGATTTTTTTATTGTGCTTTCTAGCTAAAACTTACTTTAATATTTTTACTTGTGTATATACTTTTTATGTTATTGTTACTTCAATATAATTTTTCTTAGTCCGCGTTTGACTTTCATACCCTAAAGACGTGTGCTGAGCGATAATAGTGAAAGTGTGTAACGCGGTTATCGCTGACCTTAGGTCAGCAATACGCTGGTTTAATCTGTGTGAAGTATAATAATTATAAACTCACATTTCGTAAAATAGTTATATGAAATCAATCCACATGCTACTAAAATGGCATGCAACAGCAATAATAATTTCTATATTCCGTCAACGCAATTAACACGGCAGCTAGCATCTCAATCACATAATAGCTTCGCTCCGATGGATAGCCAGGTAAATCCCCAATTTCCTATTATCAATACTCCTTATTTACATAACAACTTGACATATGTGCCAAATGTGCAGTACCCAAACTTACAATCTCAAATGAATACACAAACTAATCATACTTTTACATCAATGCAACTACATAACATACCGACAAATAATTTACCAAACAGAATAAATACATCCGATAGTGATAGTGAAGTGGAATTGAATACAATGCCCACTAAAGAATGGCAATGTGTACAAAACAGAAAAAGGAAAAGAATAACAAAACAATCAGCACAAAATAAAGCAGTACATGTCACACAAAATAATAGATATTCTGCCCTTAATAGCCTTAATGAGGATATTACTGAAGTCACACCGGTTGTCCAACAAAATAAGATACCCAGACCACCTCCGATATTTGTACATGGAGTTACAGATTATAATAAAATGATAAATGCTCTAACAGCTGTTACTGAAATAGAACAATATAAAACAAAAGCAATAGTTAATCTAAGTGCAAATACTCCAGACACATACCGTAAGTTAGTAACATTCATGAAGGAAACAGGTATAATTTACCACACATATCAGATGAGAGAAAATAAAGCTTATAGAGTTGTCATTCGTAACCTCCATCCTACTGTACCCTCTACCGAAATAGCAGAATCACTGGAAGAGAAAGGTTTCAAAGTAAGAGCTGCAACAAACATCAAACACAGAATTACAAAATTATCCCTACCAATGTTTTTTGTAGACTTGGAACCTGCTGAAAACAATAAAGACATTTACAACCTTAAATTCTTAAATAATCACGTTATAAAAGTGGAGCCGCCACGTAAAAATACATCAATTGCCCAGTGTACGAGGTGTCAACAATATAACCATACCAAAGCCTACTGTAACCGTCCCTACGCTTGCTTTAAATGTGGAGGACCGCATGACACTAAGACATGCAAGAAATCAAAAGATTTACCGGCTAAATGTGCTTTATGTGGCGGTGATCATCCCTCCAACTATAGAGGCTGTACAGTACACAAAGAATTACAAAACAGACTGAAACCAGACACACAGACTCAAAACAGGTTTATCAATTCAAACCACTCACCACCCAGCAACAATAGACAACACTCAAAGTTCACACCCTCAACATACAGCCAAGTAGTACAAGGTGACACTGTACAAGCCAACAGTCAAGACACAATCTTACAAAAGTTCTTAGAAGAATTCAAAATGATGTTCACCCAGCTAATGCAACAAAACAACATGATAATAAACATGTTGTCTACTGTCATAAATAAACTTGTCGTTAATGTCTAAGTCCTTACGAATATGTTTATGGAATGCGAATGGCATTCAATCAAAAATTCAAGAAATCGAATTATTTTCAAAACTTCATAATGTAGATATATTTCTTATATCAGAAAAACATTTTACGGACAGATCTTATCTAAGAGTTCCGCACTATACATGCTATCATACGGAACATCCGGATGGTACCGCCCACGGAGGAACAGCGCTACTCATAAAGAGCTCAATAGTTCATTATGAACTACAAAAATATGAGGATCCATGCCTACAAGCAACAACAATACAAGTTTGTAAATTATCATATCTGCGGTCTATTGTCCACCAAGACATAATATTACCAAGGAGGACCTCAAGCCGTTTTTCCAATCACTTAGCAGTACATTCATATGCGGTGGAGACTTCAACTGTAAGCACACCTACTGGGGATCTAGGCTAATTACCACTAGGGGTAGGGCTCTATATAACCTCCTACGAGAAGAAAAATATGGATACCTATCAACTGGGGAGCCAACATACTGGCCCACGGACCATAATAAAACACCTGATTTGCAAGACTTTTTTGTCACAAATGGAATTTCTTCTAAACATACGGATATTATCAGCAATCTTGACCTATCTTCAGATCATACACCAGTTATCGCTACAATTAGTACAACGATAATTAAAAAATCACCAAGACCATCACTTTATAACAATAAAACAGATTGGGACTCATACAGAGCCATTCTTCAAGAAACCCTACAATCAAATATTAGTTTAAAAACTCCCCAGGAATTAGAGCAAGCTACTGATCACTTTATCACTACTCTGCAAAATGTAGCATAGAAATCCACACCTACGATCACAAACAGCGTTCAAAGAGATATAAATATTCCTAATAACATACTTGAATTAGTTCGACAGAAGCGAAGAGTGAGAGCTAGATGGCATAGAACACAACATCCAGCTGACAAAACAGTGTATAATAGATTAGCAAATACCTTAAAGAACCAACTACACAAGATAAGGCAGGAAACTTTTAACCATTATCTAACTACATTATCAAGAACAGATAATAGCATTTGGAAAATCACCAAAGCAAACAAACGGCCACAAAAAACAAATTCCCCACTAAGAAAAACAAATAACGAGTGGGCTAGAACAGATCAGGAATAGGCAGACTTATTTGCACGACACTTTGCTAATGTTTTTACGCCTTACTCAGATGATCCTGATGATACAGTAAACAGCTTCTTGGACATACCATTGCAACTGTCGCTACCTATCAAGAAATTCACCTGTGCAGAGCTGGATAAAGAAATTCAACATCTTAACCATAAAAAAGCACCAGGGTACGAACTAATATCCGGTAAAGTGCTTGTTGAACTACCTAGAGTCGGTCTGGTGTTTCTAAGGAACCTTTTCAATTCTATCTTACGTCTCCATTATTGGCCGTTACCACTTAAATTCGCACAGATAATTCTCATACCAAAACCAGGTAAACCTGTTGAGGAAATTACATCTTACCGTCCAATAAGCTTACTGCCCCAAGTTTCTAAACTGTTAGAAAAACTTTTAGTCAGGAGAATACATGAAACAGATATATTGGAAAACTGCATCCCGGACCACCAGTTTGGGTTCAGAAAGTATCACTCTACCATTCAGCAATGTCATCGCGTCGTAAATATGATTAGCACAGCACTGGACTCTAAATCTTACTGTCCAGCAATATTTATTGATATACAACAGGCGTTCGATAAAGTATGACATAAGGGGCTCTTATATAAACTCAAATTACACCTTCCAAGTGAATATTATTTACTTATAAAATCTTATTTATCAAATCGACACTTCCAGATAAAGTATGGCCAAGAATATTCTGCCATTCATTCAATCAACTCCGGAGTACCACAAGGCAGCGTTCTTGGACCTCTTTTATATACATTGTACACGGCAGACATGCCTACAACAGTAGCTACAACTATAAGCACCTTCGCTGACGATACAGTCCTTCTTTCTCATCATACCAATCCTCAAACAGCCTCCTTAAACTTGCAACATTATCTGTCCCTCTTATAAACCTGGCTAAACAAATGGAGAATACAAGTGAACGAAGCCAAATGCACCCAGGTAAATTTTACCCTAAATCGCTTGAATGCCCGCCGGTGCATCTAAATAATAATAATATAGCAATTCCTCAAGCAAATGAAGCCCGCTACCTGGGCCTTCATTTAGACAAAAGACTCACGTGGAAACTGCATATATTAAAGAAACGAAAGGAAGTTGATCTACGACTTAAAAAAATGTACTGGTCACTTATTAGGAAATCGTGTCTATCTTTAGAAAATAAGATTCTACTTTATAAAATAATAATTAAACCTATCTGGACCTATGGCATCGAGCTGTGGGGATGCTCCTGCAAGTCAAACGTAAACATAATCCAACGCATGCAATCCAAAGCACTGAGAATGTTAGCCAATGCTCCCTGGTATGTTAGCAACGACACCCTGCATACCGACCTGGAAATGCCAACAGTAGTAGAAGAACGTACTAAAAGAAGCAACAACTATTTCCTGCGACTTCAAGTTCATCCCAATGTCCTGGCATCCAGCCTGCAACATGATCCACCTCCTAGACGACTACAAAAAAGGTGGCCCATTGATCTAAGAAGAAACTAACGGGATAACATCGATGGATGGACTTCCCCTCACGTCACTACCGTCATCTCATTAGCTCATAGGACCTTACTATATGTTTATTATGTAAAATGGTTCTGATTGTTAATCTGCAAATAAACTAAAAAAAAAATAATTTTTCTTTACTGATAATTTTTTATTAATTTCGCCTTTTTTACGTATCATGGTCTACATATTTTTCTTTTTAAATCTATAGCTCCTTTTCTGCTGTTTATTAACAATGTTTCTGTTTATTATAAATCAGCTACTAATACCTTTGTAGGAAACTTGTACCAAATAAAATATAATATGCTGATATGTGAAAAATTTACTGGGAATTGTTGAAGAGATAACCTGACACAAGAATTATGGAAATAGAAAGGAATGCAGGTTCGGGTTGGATGATCTAATATTGGTGATACTAACGCAGATATAGAATTTTAATTTTGTATTCAGAAAATATTATCTAGTCAAAGAAGGGCGGGATAGGGGATGTTTTAAAGCATTGTGCTATGTTATCACTATTTGGATTACATCTTTTGAGTATTTTGTGTTAAAGATAACTTCTAGTTCATTAAGGCTAATCTTAAGGACTTTCTACATACCTCTTATTAATAATAGTTGATTGTCATGTGTAATATTAATTATAAATATTTCCTACAGTTGATCATCTTTTGGCATGAGCTTCTAGTCATTCGTGCGAGTGATTTCTATCTCTCAAATATTACATGAAAGTAAAAATATTTCTTTGTATCAGCAGCTGTCTCATGATTTTTCCAATTTAATAATTATATTTTGTAAACTATTGATATACACCAAATTAATATAATCAGCAATGTTTCTGTTAACATTATTATTTTGTTAGTAATTCTAAGAAATTTCGTAAGAAAATTATCTGACCACCATTAGTCTCTGTACTGCCTCAACTGATCTATATTGATACATACATACATACTAATTGAATACTGTTATACTAATTTTTGTGTTGCTTTTAAGAGGATTTTTTCTTTATCTTATCCAAGGTAGTACACATCTGACAATGATTAAAACAAAACCTCTCGTAGTAGTTATGTAATTGTAAAAGTATATTTTCTAGAACTTGTATTTATTTTTATATCTTAGGAAAAATGTTTTCACTAGAACTTTACACTAATATTATTTCAAATTTTAAGCTTGAATTTAAAAGAAATTCTTTTGGCAATACATTTGAACAGAAAGTAAAAAAGACAGCTGATATGAAATGTGATGTGGCTGAGTTCTGAGCATACGTTTGGTTGCCTAGCGTTTTGCATACCTTACTTTCGTAAGGTCATCTTATCCTTGTTATCATTTGTAAATAAATTGTTTCACGTTTCCACCTTACAAGAATTTGGGGGAAGGCGAGTGAAAAATTTTCAGCCTAAGACGCCAAGAATATTTTTTTGCAGGCAACCTTTCGAAAAGATAGATACATAGGTACAGGATCGTTTTTCTACATGCTTTGATAATGTATATGGTAGCTACAATTATAATTATAGTAACTTCTGTCTTGGAATAGGTATGCGGGTTTAATTAAATTAAATATCAAAGAGTGCTTTAGACTATGGCATTTCATTCTTATTTTTGCTGATATATTGTACTTATATTATCGTTTTTTCGTTGTACATTCTTATCAAGTATTCGTTAAATGCAGACCAATTTCCTATTCTAAAGCATTTGATAACTGTACAGTCGTTTGCTCTGGTCTATTTCTTTGCTTTTGTAGTCATTGATTTTTTGCCAAATTGCGTCAATAGATACGAAGCATAGATTAATTCTAAAGTGCTCTGCAATAGTAATCTTTCTGATCTTTAACCTATATTTTAACAAATTTTCAGAATACAACATGAGTTGGCGCTATCTATTTTATATATTAATATAGCAAACCATAAGTCGTTTTTGTCAAACTGCAATTTGATGGAATTTCATGGATTTTCTTACGAGTTTCTAGTTACGTATATGAAAAATCTTAATCTAGTAAAATTAAATCTTATCATTGGAGACTTTTTTGCGTTGGTGTTCCACAGGGGCCTGTCTTAGGCTCGTTGAGATTAGTATAGTTTATAGTCAGGGACTTCTTTTTGATGTTTGCAAATAACATGAAAATTTTAAAAATTGTGAAGTATGTAAAGTAATTAAAAATGTTCCATAGAATATGTTGTATTGGGCAAATGTAAATTGTATTTCTCTCATTTTAAGTAAAGGTATGCTATTTTATTTGATTAAATAAAAATGGTAAATAGATTGCATCTTTTATTAATAGTAAAACACTGAAAAATATTTTTTTTAATCCCCAAAATGCTTGGAAATCTTTACGAACATATAAAATTTCCGCTCTACTAAATATTTCAAAATGCTTTAAATTGTACTTGTTAGTACTCATTTGTAATAAAGTCCCATTTGTAGGCGTTTTCTTTACTTTGTACGTAGCTTTCCTAAAAGAAATTGCGTTTTTATTGGCAGTTCAGATGTGTTTTGATTCTTTGAAGGATTTTTTTCTCTAACTGAAATCTTTGATATTGTTGTGGAGTTTTTCCATTTTAGACTCATAAATGGTCACGTATAATTTTTCTATAGGCATTGCTTTAGGTGGTTCGGAAATTTTTTATTACACGCTGCACTAAATTCCACGCAATACATACAACTTCCTAATGAATGGCGTTGTTCAGTTGTTTAGTTATTCTTTATTTACAACGTAAATATGTGCTTTGTAGTGTCGTGACGGTGGACCAAGGGATGTTTATTCTCATTAAGATAATCCCTGATAAATATTTGCTGCACGATTGAAGCTGAGGTAATCAATATGTGTGCTGGTGCATATTGCTATGTATTTAGTATGTGCAAGATGTAAGGGGTTAGTTCTAATTGTGCCAGATATGATTCCAAAACACAAACTACCAGAGTTATTTATTTAAAGAATTAATAGGCGCTGTGTCGCGTGATTTCTGACATTTCTTCTGTATCTAGGTTTATAATTTATTTTTTACCTAGTATATAATTATTTTATTATCTTTTTGTTGTTTGAGATGAGTCGTGTACAAATTAGTGTAGTCCCTTCTGTCGACGATGTTTCATTTTAGTTAGTTTTGTTAGTCTTGTGTTGTGTTCTCTTCACTTGCTTATAAATTTCTTTCTAACTATTTAAGTCTTTGTCAGTGTTACTTCTGTCATTTAATAGATATATCGCTTTTGAATTTCATTTGGTGTTTTTTGTAATTTTTATTTGCATGATCTTTTTATTAGTATATGTATATCGTTTTTGATTTTGTCTAATAATTTGTCAATATTCGTTGATCTTGAGTTACCAATAGGTTTCAGTCTTTTGTTAGTTTTTGTTCATTTTTCTCTTTTTTGTGATAGTATTTTGAAGTTAGAAAATTAGGTCTTTGTATTGGTTTTTTTATTTTATCATGGAATTTGAATGTTTCTCTAATCAGTGTGTGGTCACTTCTGGTCTTAAAACTGTTCAAAACGGATACATCTCAACAGACACTTTTGTTGTTACTTATGGTCATTTTTATTGCTGCTTGGGTGTATCCATTTATTTATTTATTAGAATTTAAGTAGAAAATTCCAAATTACAATAGAAAAAATACTCACGGCTCCAAGACAGAAACGGATAATGTCCTGGAGAGGCCGAAATAACGACCGAAATATTAAAGACAGCAGGAAAACACGTCATTATTACTTTAAAGAGAGGACAATACACATGTCAATAATTATCGCCAAATAAGCCTGCTAGCTCACGCTTATGTAGTACTATAAAAATAATATGCGACTGATTAATATCTAAGTTGGAGAACTATCAGCTAGTGGAACAGGCTGGCTTCCAAAGAGGGTACAGTACTTTAGATCACTTTTGGAGTGTAAGCTCTCCCTAGAAAAAGCCAATGAATATTACGTCGACATCGACGCGGCCTTTATTGATTTTTACAATGCCTCCGATTCAATCGAAAAGCATTAGATAATTGTAGAATCGATTTCAGATTTATGCCCTCATCAAAACATGTACGAAAGAGCAATCATCCACATTACATAAAATTGACGAAGAGCTCAATACTGATTAAATTCCAATAAATAGAGGAATGCAACAAGGTCATATCCTGCCACCAAAATTATTCATTGCGGTCGTGGAAAATGTTTTTAAAAATCTAAGAAATAAATGTATTAAGATCGACGGTTGCTTATGCAGATGATATCGTGTTCTTTAGCAGTAATATTGAAGAACCAAAAATAATTATCACAGAACTGCAACATGTTAACAATTTGGCCTATAAATGAACATAAGACCAAAGTTATGAGCCCCGCTAACGGTAACTTAGAAATAAAGAAAAAACGCAGAAATTGCAAAATTGTAAATTATGTTTTTCTTGAACATAACATAACACTCAGAAAAGGAACCCAAACTATGGAAATCACAAGGAGAATACGTTTAACTTGGGCTGCTTTTGGGAGATTAAATTATATTTTTAGAAATCCCAATATATCCCTATGTTTAAAGAAAAAGGTGTACGAGTCATGCGTTTTACCCGTTGCTACATATGGTGACGAAAACTGTTGTAGAGACGTTTAGAGTAACACAACGAGCCATGGAACGTAGAATATTAGGAATTAATCTCAAAGATGAGATAATAAATTAAAATATCCGAAAAAGAACTAAAATAACAGACATTATTGAAAGAGTGGCGTAGATAAAGTGGAACTGAGTGGGACATGTTAGATAAGATCCGTAGAAATGGCTGCTAAAATTATTACACTGGAAGCCCAGAGAAAAAAAAAGAAGTGTGAGCAGGGAGCAAAAACGATGGCGATATGAAGTACATAGGACAGCAATGGTTTCAGGTCGTACAGAAGTGGACCTCGACAGGCTGATGATGTTTACGTGATGTATTTATGAGATAGTACAGAAATACTGTACTTAATTACTTCTGTTAAATGAGTTTTCGTTCATTTTTTAATGTACTCCTTCCCTAATAGTACATTTCTTACTGTGTAAATAACATCAAACATATTTAGGGCAATTTAATTAATGGAAGATATTTTTGCAGTTCCCTTGAACACAAAAAGTGCTTGTACATCGCAAATACGATATCTGCGCCAAATACCGAAGCCGTTGACCCGATTTTAAATAACCAGTGAGGTTGTGCTCTTCAAATAATTTCAAGCAGTCCATAGCTTGCATGCGAACGACCGGTAATCTGCCCGCTGAAAGTGTCGCCCGGCGATCCATTTAAAAACAAAATCTGGCATTTGGGCGCGAAAACCTCGAAACGGCCGGTGCGCTAAATTATGCGCTCGTTTCCCGCGCACTCACCAGCGGCATTATTAAACAAGGCGTCGCGTAATCGCGTCCTTTTGCCATAAAATTGTTATTTTTGTTGCACCCCTGTCTCATGTAAATTCCTTGGCGTGTAGTGCCCGAGCTGCTCGCGATGCCCGGAATTTATTGTTATTGCAGCTAACCCTTTCATGACCCCTCTGTAATTCTGCGGCGGCCAGTCGAGAAAGTTGCCCTGTTCTTTCTCTCCACTTTCGGCCGGCGGTAGTCACGCGCGGGGTGAAATTTTCACGTCCTCTAGGTGGATTTTCGGGCGAGTTCGTTTATCACGCGGAAGCGCGCCGTTGCGCGCCTAGGCGAGGAAGTACCTGCAGAAATTCTGATTTATCCTCTCGCTATTCCTATTATCGAATCGCCCTTGGCATGATTAACAGGATGGATGTGTGATTTGTGAGGCTATATCTGTGCGTAGTTGGGGATTTTGCTGTATCTGCGCCCGTCGCAACAAACAAGAGATAAGGAAACGACGACAGTGTCAACATCAATGGTTACATTTTGTATGAAATGTTTGTTGATTACGGTTCCGCGGATATATTCATGTATTTACATGTAACGCAAAAAACGGCGTGTGAAATGTATGCATTTCATTCCTGTATTTAGATTTTTTTAATTTCATTAATTTAAATCTTTTTTTATGTATTATGAACCAAACAAGAAAGCCTTATATTACCACGGTTTTTAAATATTCAAGGTTCATTATTGAGATAGCAATTTAAAGAAGGAAACAATGCGTATGCAATTCCCTGTGCCCGTGGCGCTTAGGGGTTCGGGCACGTTTCAGTGTATTGTTCTTTATGTTACTAAAATTGCTATTTTCTTGAATAATGCTTTAGAATTCCATATTTTGATTTTATGCAAATTCAAAGAACTGATTGATATTGATACAAACTTGCATCACTTTTTCCTATATTTTCACAGACGAATAATAGTTTGAAATGACACATGGCTTATTTCTAAAATATGTATAGTCAGGTATTACAAAAAATATATAATTACAATAACAAATTTATATTGCTAAAAGTTCCAAGAAAAGAAACTTTCTACGTAGCCTCAGTCCCATTTAAAGTAAGCACCTAGAGATCTCCCAAGTTTCTTCGAATATGGGAATTCAGGAGACTTCCATTAGTACGATCGTAACCCTAGACCCACGTTTTATTTCCGTTTATGACCTTTAGAAGAAATTTAGTTTAATGTCAGTAATATGAGGCTGCGAAATAAATGTTCGCATGGTACATTTGATGCTGAATAGTTTCTGTGGACAAATATTCTAACAGTGTTTTATGAAAATTTGTTTGCTTTATTTGCTCAGTTGTTGGAAATGATAGGATCACACTCTACATGTGCTCGCCCACCAGCGTTTATCTCTCTGCTGATTCGGTCACTGAGGCTGTTGTTATATCCACACAAGAGCGTTATAATCCACTTTCATTTACTGCCAGGTTACAACCCGGCCGCTCAAACTGTTTTTGTCATACTAACATTGTCTGGCTGTTTTCGAGGGCGATATTTCCACTGTTCAAAACATTCTGAAAAATCTTGTATTGGAATTGCAAATAACTGTGTTACATATGGACTGAATTTCTCCGGCGGTCTGAAATATTTTTTCTTTCAAATACCATTTAACTTTTAGGAACAGTCAGAAGTCCCAGAATAGGAGTATGGCACATGTTAATTGTCAGTTCCTGTTTATACACGTTTACTATTTTCCAATTTTCTATTTGTTGCTGGTTTTCTAGAACGTGGATCAGTTTTAACAGATTTCGGACCATCTCCGAAGAATTTGCACTAAGTCTTTATTTATACTGCACTAATTGTACCTTTAACAAAATTCTTTTGAATCGTCGGAATAGTTTCTGTGGTCCGATGTTCTAGCTTCTCATAAAATTGCAGATTTACTACTGTATTTTCTCAATCATTGTAAATACGACAATTACATACTACGCGTATTTACTAATCGACATTTCAAACGACGCAACCAGTAAAGTCATCTCTATTAACGCATGCACGTTACGATCCACTCTCATTGACGGCCTCACGATCTGTTTTTAGTATATTAACAATGATTTGATATTTTTGCACAAATCGCCTATGTTTATCCCCTGTGCAAAGCAAAAGGTGATAACAATTTAAATTAATTTATTATATCAGTTATAACACTTAAAAAAGTGAATAAATCGGAAAGCCTTTACGACCGGTGTTTTGATGGATTGTGTTGGCATTTCCTACAGAAATACGGGGGGATTTTCAGAGGTAAATTTAAAAATCAAGTTACTATCCCATGCGCTTGCGCTTTTATAATCATACACATGTGGTAGGGATGTTGGAGGAGGACGTACCCAGATTCGTTACTCACATACCAAGCTAGCTGCTAACATAAATCTGCTCGTTGCAGATAACATCTCGGAATCTGTTGACGTCACTCGCTTTTTCACTGTATGGCGGTTTGTTCTTGCCACTATAGTGCGGTAAACCAAGATTTAGGTAAATCCAATTCGTCGTTTCTATTCCACCGCCTCTCTGTATAATTTCGGGTAATAGTTTTTACAATTAGACATCAGTCTAGCACCCTTAAAACCCGTCAGATATCTAAGATACGTTTGTGATATGGAGACATGGCAAGGAAACTACCGTAACTTCTTTAACACCTTAATTCGATACCTCCGAGTATACAATTTATCATGGAATTGAAATCGAACAATCAACCTTATGGTCGTAGACATGCGGACGTGTTTAGATCGAAGAACAGATATTTACAGCATACTGTTTGCAGAAATCCCACGCATAAAGGACTGCTACCGTCATAAGCAATAAAAAATGGTCGTAAAAACAATGATGGATCAATCTCAGTTCTTAAATGAAGAACTAAAACATCTAGAGCAAGTCTTCCAATGAAATGGCTACCCGAGGGTGGAGATTAAAAGAGCAATAAAATTAGATGCGCACGCAAAACACAAACAAAATGAGTCGCAATAGACAAAGCTTTTTTACTATTTATTAACAGAATTATGAACCGAATAGGGAAAATTATGAGCAAACACAAGGTAGAAACCATCTATACTACTACTACCAAAATACAGAACCCACAGGATACACCAGGGGTATACTGCATACCTTATTCATGTGAGTAGGTCTACATTGGGACTGCGGGCCGACCGATTATCACCAGAATAAAGGAACACCAACGACACCTACACTTAAAGCAACGCAAAAAGTGAGATGCTGCCTAACATGTTGTGGATAATTCCAGCCTCGGTATAGAGTTCGGGCAGACGTAAGTTTTCTTTAATTCTAGGAATTAGTACTCGAGATTATACAGAGAGATGGCAGAAATTTATAAGTATAAAAATAATTTTAGCAGAGAAGACGGATGGCATTTACCTAAATTTTAGTTTACCGCACTAAAGTGCTAAAAAACAGATGTGAAAAAACAAATTACGTCAGCAAATGCTGAACTAGAATGCGGAAAAACCGATTTATGTCACAGTTAACTCTACCACACGCGAATAATTATAAAAATAAAAGTACACAGGACAGTAACTTAATGTTTAGAAGATTTCCTTCTCAAGATGTCACCGCAGTTATGGACGAATAGTGAAGATTTTTCAAATTCCGACCACGGCCTAGCAATCTAAAAGCCAACAAAAAACAGATGTGAAAAAACAAATTACGTCAGCAAATGCTGAACTAGAATGCGGAAAAACCGATTTATGTCACAGTTAACTCTACCACACGCGAATAATTATAAAAATAAAAGTACACAGGACAGTAACTTAATGTTTAGAAGATTTCCTTCTCAAGATGTCACCGCAGTTATGGACGAATAGTGAAGATTTTTCAAATTCCGACCACGGCCTAGCAATCTAAAAGCCAACAACATGATACATAGAAAAACTAACTTTTATTTCTAGTATAGTACTACGTAAGCATTGTTATGAGATTAATAACTCAAATATTTAAAATGAATTTTAAATAAACTTTTTCCCGGGTCATACGTTAGTTCTCGATGCGTTTGCATATAAGTAAGCAAATAAAGAATTAAAGTGTGCAAATTAGTGTATAGTTTTAAATTTGTATAATCTATGTAATATAATACCATATTTCTTTGTAAGGAAGACAAACAGTTATAGATGGTAACGTTCCACACCTCCACCGACATTTATATATTAGTAAAAAACTGTCACGCCAACGATACGGTTAAAATTAATGTTCATGGAATTGAAACCTGCAAAAAATTAATTCACCACGTGTACCAAACGAAAGAAGATGGAGCTTATAGGTTTATTGATTAGAAACGTACATTACTCTCTGCACCAACTAACGAAATCTAAGATGGACTTCCAAAAGCAGGACAAGTGCCAAACGTAATGAATGTTAAACAAAGGATAACTAAAGAACTATTTTCCTTGTTCTTTATTGACCTTGAACCTCAAACATATAATAAAGCAATATTTGACCTAAAGTATATGTATATATATATATATATATATATATATATATATATATATATATATATATATATATATACTTAAATATAAATAACGCTAGAAACACAAAAAAGACGTGGCATAGTCCAATGTATGCGAGGTCAAGAGTATGACCATTCTGGATTAGATCCCACAACTGCATAAAATGCGGGGATCGATACTATTCAAAGACATGCCGATAAACTGGAGGTACTCTCATAAAATGTGTCACACGAGAAACTACAAGCGTTGCAACGTCTTCAAAGACATAGCGCTAGACGCTTCCTCCCTAACCCTACACAACTCGTTAGCCATACCCCACTGTTACAGCGAACTAGCTTCAGCTCAATCAACTCTCTTATGTTGCAAAATAAAATCCAACCTGCGCTCAAGCTGCACTAAATAACTGGAATAACACACCTTCCTAACCTATAGCAGACATAGGGGGCAATTAACATATTCCTAAACGAATTCAAAAACATGTTCACCCAATTACTTAATCAAAATGGCTCGATTCTAAACTTGCTTACCACTGTTATCAGCAAACTGAATCCTTAATGGCTAAAACACTCACAATCACAAACATTCCTACATTTGTTTCAGCTTGAAGTCCAACTGTGTTCGTTTCGTATGTATTTATGTATTTCTGTCACGTTAAGCGCTGATCTAGATGTAATACCAGGTATTTGACATCTGATTTTGTAGACACAGGGACTCTGTTGATAGTTACAGGTGGACAGATGTCGGTACGAGTATTTTTTGGTTTATTTTGATTCGCCACTTGTACCATTCGTTGAGCAGATTTAGGTGAGTTTGCATGTTTTCAGAGGATGTTACATGATCATTATCTGAGGATAGGATGGAAACGCCATCCATAAATGCAGCGATTATGGTGTTTTCTGTTTTGGGTAAGTCAGCGGTATATATGAGATGCGGGACACCAGATTGTATGGGATAGTATGGAGAAAGTACGTCGTTGTGTTTTACGGAGAAATTCCTATCGGTGAGATAAGATTTCAGGGGGAGGTAGTAGTTTCTGTTGAACTACATTTTTAAGTTTGCAAAGTAGGCCGTGCCTAAACTTTGTGAAACGTCTGAGACACATCTAAAAATACTCTGTTGCGATATTTCTTTTTCTTGATACTTTTAGATATTTGATTGACTTATTCTATGAGCTCGATGTGTGTATGGTCAACACATTTTCACGAAATCCAAACTAGTTAAGCAAAAAATTAGTTGATAATCTTCCTAGATTCTTTTGATTTGACTCTCAAATATTTTAAAAAGGTTTGGCAATAGTCTTATAGGTCTGCGTGCTGGTTTTTCATAAGGAAGTTTGTCATTTTTATATTTCATTATTTTTTCTGCATATTTTCACGTAATAGGAAAGCAGTAAAGACAACATTCGGTTGTAAATGGTTGTAAGGAGCTTTGTGGGGTAGCATTTTAGAATTTGTCCGGTTATTAGATAATATCCCGGGGATTTGTGTTGGTTTAACTTGGCTACTTCAGCTTCTACCTTTGCCAAGCTTATGGATCTTATTGATAGCAACATCTGGCAGGTTATGTTAAGAAAGTCTTCAATATCGTTTGGAATGTTGGGTGTTGGTTCTGTCCATAGAAAGACACGAGATAAGTAAATTACAAAGGTGTCGGTTTTTTATTTGCTGGAACGAGAGCATTCGTTATTGAGTTTTTTTATCGGAGATTTTGGTGGCGTGGCTCTTCTGATTTTTACTTTCCTTATCCTATAATAAGGAAAGTAATGTAATCGGCGGAAATTTGACCTACCCAGTTTTTCACATTTCTGGACGAATTATAGCCTCAGGACACCAAAAAAGTTGGTTTTAGCCATTGGTTCGTGTGTGTGTGTGTGTGTCTGTCTGTCAGTAAACAAGATATCTCGAGAACCGTAAGAGCTAGAGACTTGAAATTTGGTATGCAAGTTACTTGTAGGTAGGGGATGCAGTGCGAAGCTTTTGGTAAAAATCGGCCGAGCAGTTTGGTCGCAAGGTCGCAAAGCGGTCGCGAATCTAAACGGTTGAAGATACAAAAAATTTATGAGAATAAAAATGATTTGTTATCATGAGATAAACATGAATTTAAAATAAAAGTTGGTAAAATAGGAACTCGACAAAAAATTGAAGCTCAGGATTTTTAATATACCGGGTGTTCATAAAATGTTTCGGGAAATTTATATTACCGGATAGATCAAACCAAGACGAACAAAAAATTACAATGGAATGTTTTGATCCGAGGTCAAATAAATAAGTTATAGCCGATTAAAAATTAATTAAACGGACCAATCACAGCGCGCTCGGAGAGCTACCGGCCCGACTGTGGGTGGACGGGGGGCTTGGCCGCTAGAAGGGTGCACGCGGGCGATAACGGGGAAGGCAGTCCGACCGAGCGCACGGTTACCTTCAGTGACGTAGCAAAATTTTAAGTACGAGTCAATTATTGTCTTGTACTGTTTATTTTAATCAGTTTTCGAGTGTTGGACTCGCGCCTCGTCCTTTTTTAAAATAACAAGTTCCTGGACGAGAGCAGCACAGGGCCGAGACGATGGACCCGGTATAATATATAATAATAGGTTAAGGAAAGTCGTGTGATGTTCACACCAGATTTTTTTTTTTGTAGTTAGACTGATCGTCAGAGGATAAGTTCTGTAGGTTGCTTCAAAGGTTAAGTTTTGAGCTTCTTTGAGTGCTGCAGTAAGTTGCATGGACAATCTTCGATAATAGTATAGATCTTGATCGTTAAGTGGTCGTTGTCATCTTCCTTGGGGTTATCTGATTTCACTGATTAGTTGTCGGATATGTAAAATAGTACAGATGGAACTTGCTACTTGTTGTTCGGTTCTAGGAGTTTACTGTCACGCAGCTTCTTGTAATAGGCTAGTGAAGTATTGGGCAGTGTTTAAGTGAATATTTGATGCGTATATTGAGGTTAATGTTTTCATTTATATATTCTACAAATTTCACTTAGAATAACAGGGGTGTGGTCCCCTAGGATAGGTCGTTATTTGAATTCACTAAACAGTTTTGGGTTGGTATGTCTTTACTTTTAAGGAAATCCGGCAGTTTTCTCGCATTTGTCGGCTAGTAGGTGGGTTTTCCGCTTGATGAAGGGGTCTTGAGCTCCAATAGGAATGCTGGGGATTCCAGTCCCCCTCTCCTGCTATAAAACAATTACCAAGAGTTTTAAAGTAGTTTTTATATTCATCAGCAGCAATGATGTAGGGTGGTGGACAGTAAACGGAAGTTACATTCAGGTTCTACTTTTTGGTGGTTACCTCTACATTTGTAGCTTGGATTTCGTTGGTTCGATGTTTGGCTAATTTATGATGGGATGTGGAGTTTTTGATGGTGATTACTAATTAGGGTGGTATGACAAGCAGTATCCATTTAAAATTGATAATTCCTGAGGCTTGAATTTTAAATTTAAAATTAATTATTAGAATAAAAACAAAATGGAAAAGTTTTTAAGTACCATATTTTGAATCATCTTAAGTTATACGTAATGATATGTATGTTACTCATCACGCCACTAAAAAATCCTGAAATACATTTTTTTTATAAATATATTGAGCAGTTATTCTTTGAGCTGCTTTTGCAGTTTTTACCGTTATAGTTCTAATAATTTCTTTCTTAAGTTTATTAAAAAATTAAGTTTTATTAAAACAATCGCCATTTTTTCTCTGTTATGTTTTTTTTTGTTAATTAAAACATTTCATCATTATTACATATTAAAATAATATGAATTACAACCGCAGATAGCAAGAAACAAAAATTTGTAATCACTTGCGACTATCTAAAAATAAATAAAATTATTATTAAAATCTTAAAAACAGACCACCAAACTCGGTACCCAAATAAACAATTTTTAATATCAGTCAACGGTGACGAAAACCGACGAAAACCAAAAGATAACATTTATTATTAGTAGAGATAGGATTCTGTTTTACTTTACTTTGCTTCCAACGCATTGGCCATTTTTGTCTAAATTTAGGGGAACAGCACAGGATTTTTAAAATAAATAAACTATAGTTTGTGTTACAAAAGTCTTTGTATACGGAACCCGTATTAGTTTAAATTTTTGCTTAAAAATAGTGTCGATTAATCTTAGATATTTTATGTAAACCAGATGTTTGCTGTATATTAATACATTTATAAATAATTTTAATAATAAAATAAAGATTAAAACGAACTGAATGCCTTGTCATACTACTGCAAATAAAGGTGGGTTAGTAATGAAAATAGATCTGTCTTATAGCGAGTGTAGAAAGAAATTACAATTAATTAAACTGGATTCGAGCTTGTCTAGTCCTAAATAGTCATTTAAAGTGTCTACTTCAAAATTTGAATACAAAAGGAATATCTTCAATTATAATTTTTAAATTAAATAATAACTAAATAATTTTAATCAATACATTTTTTTATTGGGTACAAAAAAAGGGTGGAAGATGATATAATTAACCTGAAGAAAATTCTATTTATTTTCCATATTTATATATTTACTTTTGCTATTTGTCGTGTTTCTGGAAAGTATAAAAACTCAATCTGAATGCCATCATTAAGTGAACAAAAAGTACAATTTAAGAAAGAGTCGTTTCGGAACGACGACATTTTTTTGACATTTATTATTATTTTTCAATCTACTTCACCAAGGGTATTGAGTAAATGTATGATAAGTCTTTGACTTGGAGGAAAACGTCCACTAACGTTTTTCCTTGTATATCACTATCATTTAGTGTTGTTGAGGCAGATCTGCAGACCAGATTTTGTTTAGTCTTCTGTTGTGTGGCCCATCTCTATATAAATAGTCTATGAGAGCTTAACTTATCAACTGTTATATATCGGAAAATCATTAAAGTTAAGGAACAGAGAATTTTCCTATGTTAGAGGAAACTGCGAGCAACAATCCAGAATTTACTTAGACTTGCTAAGTGTTTTTCAGTACCCTTTTGAATACAGCAACCGTCAGTGCATGAATAACTTTTATTTGATTGGGAACGCGGAAAAACATTAAATAATACAGAAATAATATTATGAGAGAAAGATATTGTATCAGGGTAATTTCTTGTAAAACTAGAAGTTTAAAAATTATGAATGATTATGTGGATAAGTAAAATTACGGAACAGATCGTCTTGGTGAGGCTAAAAGCACAACATCAAAGAGACAGCATTTTACTGGTGGCGTCAAATTCAACGTAACAGCCAGGGTAATCAGAAAGTAGCTCCAAACAACTTACTTTTTTCGGACGGGTAATTAAGACTGTTCCACACATTTAACATTTGAAACTCACGAGAAACGCAAAGCAGCAAGCCTGGAGAGCACATGGCCTCGATCCAGCAATGGGAACAAATTATTTTCACCGATGGAAAAAATTAATTTGGTTGAGCGAGGTGGTTTCATTTCTTATTATTACGATCTACACAAGAATTAAATCATTTTACCAAGTCAATACAGTAATTTAGGTTCAATCATGGTTCTTTCACAAACAATTATAGTGGTACGGACACGTGCACTACATGGACATCGAAAGATACCCGAAACTGATAATGGAGACAAGAATGGAGTGAAGAAGAACTAAATGCAGACCCCGAATACAATGGGAAGACAATGTAAGGCTATTGGCTAGGAAAAGGAAAAAATATGGAGGAGGTAAAAAGAATGGCAAGAGAGGAAACCCTATAGGGAATGGATAAGGGGCCCAACGCTGTGAGGCATAAATGAGAAACGAGAAAGAAGAAGAAGAAGAATGGTTCTTTCATTGGTGATTTAACCCTATAGCGTAATTAACAAAGTGCATAATCTTATGTAGAATTACAGAAATTATGGGTTATTTAAATTTAATTTTATAAGATATTTGGTTCAGAGTTTCGTTGACAATTGAAGAAGAATGAGCCAATAATCGTTTTATCAGCCATATCTAAGCATGATGACATTTTTTCGGCTATATTCTAACGGCAGGAATTGGTCACGCAATACATGCAATACAGATAGATAGCGCAAACTGTCTAATTACTTTATGATAATTTATGTTTTGACCTATTACAGGTCAACCGTGATATTAATCGAAAAACTAAAACCTTTATGAGAGGTTTGACAACAAACCGGTTCTAATGAGGTATTGACCTTTGAAATCGGTTCATAATTGTAGGAGGAGTTGCAATGTTAGTTACAAACAATCAAAGATGTATAGTTACATTTTTGCAGTTTTATAGAGTAGTTAACACTTCTATTCAGACTACATGTCGTGTTAAAGACTGATTAAAAGCAGATGAGATGAACGTTGTCGACCTTGTCGCCGAAGTCCACTTAAATTGGCGTGGTTAGTAAGACAAAGTGCTAAAATGAACGTCAGTCTGACAATATAGGACTGTTACTGGACAATTCCATTTACAAGACGTATATTTATAAATAATAGAAAGAATTGTTGAAGAATAATGATGACCATGTTTAAATATTTGTTTAATTATTTATTCATAGATAAGGTTGTCCCACACGTTATTGTAAACTTGATGAAAATTCTGGATTAGCTGCTCATTTTTTTTAATCCAAAATTGAAAAATATTATATTGCGTAGTTACTTTTGCATGCAAGTGTAGGACATCATAATCAATTTAGGTGAAGCATATCTGTTGTCTCAGAGTATATAATTTATAATGATAGCTACATTATATTACGAATAGAAAACCTGTATTTAATAATAGAAAACCTGTCTACAATAACAATAAAGGTAACGAAATATTGTAAATCTCAATGCGATTTTTATAATAAAAGTTATATCTTGGCCAAACAATTAGCTAATAATGAAAATAAATGAGAAATCGTGATACGTAAGGTTCTTTTTACATTTACAGATTAAATAGAAAAAATTTTGATTGCAGTGTAAGATAAAGAAAACATAAATGGAAGCTACATGAGTCTGGATTAGCTAGAAGAATCAACTGTAGTTCAGAATGTTATGGCAAATGTTGGCTATCACAAAATGTTCCTATTATAAGAAATATAACTTAAAATAATTTATATAGGCTAAATTTATAATTATTCAGGTATACTGCTGTGAGTCATCAAAAATGACATAACAGTACCAACAGCTAAATTGATTATAATCATTAATAGACCCACGAACCCTAGCATACACCAACGAGTTTAAAGGCAAGTACTTGCTCCTATAAATATCTACCATAATGTTAAATGTTAAAAATTTATGAACCGCTTAATTAATTTCTCACGAATTCAGAAATATGGATACCTAGAGAGACGTCAAGGTAAATCCGGAAAAATGAATAGAAAATTAAAATAACATTAAGGTACGTGACACTTAGCACAATTAAAACAAATAGTCTTGAGAATCATATTATTCAACGTAGCCCCTCTATCAGCGAACTCCCGAACTGGGAGCTAAACCTGTTGCAGGTCAATACAACTTCTTCCTTATCTATATATGTGTCATTAGCTCCATGATGGAGGTCCTTAAGTTGTCCTTGATGTCTCTCATTGACCTTCACCTTCATCTTCGCTTCGACTACGCCCCATACTTAGTATACAATTTTGCACTCGAGCTGTGGGGTGGCCACAACTCGGGAGATCAGCTGTAATACAAATTATTGTATAGCCATACCTAAGCCTTTCTTGCCTTGTGAGCTAGAGTATAGTCTTACTCCCGCCTAGCGGCCAGTTCCTCTATCCAGGGCTTGTCTCCAGCACGTTGAAATAACTATCGGCGGTCACCTTCAGACCTTGCTCAAAGAAGAGGGGCGCCATGGCATCAGCTTCGCAAACCCAGCACCATCAAAAAGGCGAAAAACTTTGTAAGCATGGCGGTAGGCACTTCAGAGGCATCTTGGAAGTTACAAAGGTTATTTTAGCAATTTACTTTCTTGTTCTTTTCATCTGAAAAAGATCTCAGTAAACCAGCTCTGTCGCGGTTGGTGCCACTCGACAGTGCTTAGGCTTTTAACTTTCTATGCATCGTGTTTTTCTTGGCGGTTCCTCAGAACGAACTACTATTGTGTAGTCCTGGTGCACTAACTGCTGGACTGACCATCAATCTCGCCCCGATCATTTCTTTTGCCTGGTCAGTCATTTCATTTGTTCAAGATTCTGACTGATCTTCTCTTTCAATCAAATCGTTTGCTGTGAATTGCCCTGTCAGCAGCTATCTCCTCCTGATGGTCTTGGTTTGCAAACTTGGGTCTTTTTGTAGCCAAATCGTGCAATTGCGCGAAGGGATTAGAGTATAGCAGCTCTGTGGTCGTATTCTCGTCTTATTTTATCGGCAATGGTAAAATGGTGATTATGTGAAGCTAATTTGTATTTTATAGAGGATTGCACATGCGCATAAGGCGGATTTTTGCCTTTCCCGCTATACAACCTAAAAAATTCAGAATTTACCTCGACGACCCTGTAGAATACTTTGTTAAATATTTTACTCACTGAAGATTGTAGTAAAACTAGAAACAATAGCGAATACAACTAAATTCACTAACATGAAAGAAAGAGAATTAAAATCTAAATCAGAATCATAAAATATTTATGTGATTTTGTGTTCCGCTTTTATTTTTAATGATAATATAATTTCACTTCAATACAGAAAGAAATAAAAATTTTGTAAAGCACAGAAAATTATTATTAACTAAATAATAAACTGGTTAGGAATTTCGAAAATTTGTTTGGAGGTTGCGTGCAATTGACTATTGTTAGTGCGTATTGTTTACTTACGTAAATGTTTCGAATCAGTTAACGTCAAAAGGTAAATACACGGCTAGCGGCGGTTAATAATTAAGGTAATGTGTTTATGTTGCCCATTAGGCAAACTATTACCCAGCTCTTATTAAATAAATCTTAGAGATCGTTCTTGCTCTACATTAGTAGATGCAAAAAGTTATTGGCAAACAAAATTGTCTTACTAAGTTGCAAATTCCCGAAGTTGTGAAATAGGAGCGGGTTGGTGTTAGCACTGCTAACGCAGATTGCATATGGATTAATTAGAGATTAAAGGAGGCCGGCTTTGATTAAGGAGCGGGATATGATTGCCTTTGGGACTTATTTATGCTTGTCGTCTACCACCGTTATTCATCAATCTATGCATTTCTGCCGCATGTGCGTTCGGGAGCGTCCCGATAAATTAGCGTTTAATTAAATTCCCGCGCACTTCTTTGTCATTACGGAGATGTTTCCTCTTGCTTGGATTTTGATGTTAGGGCATTGTAAATTGTTTTGGGAAGCAAAATTTTTCTTGTATTAATTGAAATCAAAAATTCTCATTTAGGTTTTTTGTCGTAAATATCTAAGTATTTCTAATAAGCTAATGAAAAGAAATTGAACCAAAATCCACATTACTTGTCTGCTACCACCTCACGAGTAAAATTGTTTTATTTTATTGCAGCAAACTGCTCGGTCGTCGTACATCAGCGTTTTATTTTAGAGCAGCAGGTTTGCTCCTAATTGTGCGCTTTGAAAGTATCCTTGAAATACTTTTGCGCCCTAGATGTGTCGCTGATAATAGTTGCTGTTTACTCGCAATATTTTTGTCTTAAAATTAACTGTACCACTTTTTAAGAATGCTTATGTGGCTAATGTAAATTCCTATATTTGAAATATATATACATGGGCAATCATAGATAATTTATTTTTTGTTTCAGGTACTTACGCTGTTCCAATCCAATTATTTTTAGTAAAATAAAATGTACCAAGGCAGTAAAAGGTAGGTTTGATTCGTTATGATTATTTTGAATTCAAAATGAAAATGTCATCACAATTCAACAATTTAAAAATGCACGCTATTAAGTAACACTTTGCCCCATGGCTTAAATGTTTGTTTTAGATGTACATCTTTAAAATGTGTTAATAGTAATGGCAGGCAGACGGGGAGCAACTATTGCGTTTACGTTGCTCTGAAAGCAAACATTTCCTAGGAAATTTAAGTAAATAAAGCTTATGAAAACATTTTATGGTAAATTTGTTTCGAAATAGCTGCAATTTTTGTTTACGAAAGTTGGGAGCGCCGAAGTGCTCCTGAAATTGAATTTTAATACTGTTTATTAAGTTATTAGTTATTCCATGCACAAGTTTGAAAACCTATTTTGAATATTGTTTTTTGTAATTAAACAGGAGACGCGCAGGCGTTGTTTACCAAATGAACAAGGTTTCTTGTTGCTAGCGCCTTTCATTTGTAGCGCATTGAAGTTATTAGATTTCTTACAAAAATGCGTGGTAGGTTTAGGAACTGCGTAAGTTTCATCAGAACGATACATCTAGAATTTAAATTACATGAGCAATTCGAAAGATAATCTGGTTTAAGTAAATTCCAGGATATTATGTATCAAATAAAAAATATTATTTAAATCACTTCATTATACTCATCTGTGGAATTAGTAGTACAAACTTACTTACTTAGCCCTAAGCCTTCCTACTTTTAGGTATAAGGATAGTGGTGTTGAGCCCTGTGCTATTGCCTCCATTGTTTTCTATCTTGTGTTTGGTTTCGTATACCTTTCTGTTTTATTTTCCTTCCATCTGCTTTTTCTTTGATTCTGTCTAACCATTTTGTTCTTGAATGTCCTTTCTTGTTTTTCCGCTGCACTCGCGTTCAAATACTCTTTTTGTAAGTCTTTCATCCGGAATTCGACACACATGTCCAAACCATCTGAGTTGTCCTTTTGTACTTTTTCCAGGTCGATAAAGCATATGTGTATGTCTTTATTCTTATTTATTAATTTTTCGCTTATTTGTCGAATTATGAATATAAGATCATGAGTACTTCTATTTTTCCCGAATCCACATTGCGTCTTTTCTAGTGTTGTATCTATTTTATTTAATTTTTACTTTCCTTATCCTATAATAAGGAAAGTAATGTAATCGGCGGAAATTTGACCTACCCAGTTTTTCACATTTCTGGACGAAATATAGTGTGTGTGTGTGTGTGTGGGCGCGCGCGTGTGTCTGTGTGGGTGTGGGTGTGGGTGTGGGTGGGTGCGTGCGTGCGTGCGTGCGTGCGTGCGTGCGTGCGTGCGTGCGTGCGTGCGTGCGTGCGTGCGTGCGTGCGTGCGTGCGTGCGTGCGTGTGTGTCGTGTGTGCGTGGGCGTGCGGTGCGGTGCGTGCGTGCGCGTGCGCGTGGCGTGTGCGTGTGCGTGTGTGTGTGTGTGCGTGGCGGGCGGGCGGGCGGTCGTGCGCGTGGGCGTGTGTGGTGTGTGTGCGTGTGTGTGTGTGTGTGTGTGTGGTGTGTGTGTGTGTGTGTGTGTGTGTGTGTGTGTGTGTGTGTGCGTGTGTGTGTGTGTGTGTGTGTGTGTGTGCGTGGTGTGTGTGTGTGTGCGTGTGTGTGTGTGTGTGTGTGTGTGTGTGTGTGTGTGTGTGTGTGTGTGTGTGTGTGTGTGTGTGTGTGTGTGTGTGTGTGTGTGTGTGTGTGTGTGTGTGTGTGTGTGTGTGTGTGTGTGTGTGTGTGTCGGTCTGTCAGTAAACAGGATATCTCGAGAACCGTAAGAGCTAGAGACTTGAAATTTGGTATGCAAGTTACTTGTATGTAGGGGACGCAGTGCGAAGCTTTTGGTAAAAATCGGCCGAGTCGTTTGGTCACAAGGTCGCAAAATCGGTTGCAAAGCGGTAGCAAATCTAAACAGTTGAAGATACAAAAAATTTATGGGAATTAAAATGACTTGTTATCATGAGATAAACATGAATTTAAAATAAAAGTTGGTAAAATAGGAACTCGAAAAAAATTGAAGCTTATGATTTTTAATATACCGGGTGTTCATGAAATGTTTCGGGAAATTTATATTAGCGGGTAGATCAAACCGAGACGAACAAAAAATTACAATGAAATTTTTTGATCCGAGGTCAAATAAATAAGTTATAGCCGATTAAAAATTAATTAAACGGGCCAATCACAGCGCGCTCGGAGAGCTTCCTGCCCGACTGCGGTAGGACGGGGTGGGGGGAGCGCTTGGCCGCTAGGAGGGAGCACGCAGGCGATAATGGGGAAGGCCGTGCAGCCAAGCTCGCACGGTTACCTTCAGTGACGTAGCAAAATTTTATGTACGAGTCAATTATTGTCTTGTACTGTTTATTTTAATCAGTGCTGGACTCGCGCCTCGTTCTTTTTTAAAATAACAAGTTCCGGGACGAGAGCAGTGCAGGGCCGAGACGATGGATGCGGTATAATATATAATAATAATAGGATAAGGAAGGTCCTGTTCACACCAGATTTTTTTTAATTATTTTTGCACATAATTGTCCTGAATCACTTGATAACATTATTCCTCTGTAATTATTATAGTTTCTCTTGTCCCCTTTCTTATTTATGGGTAAGATAATGTCCGTTTTCTAATCTTTCGGCATTCTTGCAGTCTTTAATATATTAATCATTACTTAATTTAATTTGTTTATAGCTTCTTGTTTCATGTATTTTATTATTTTCGGGGTTATGTTTTTACCAACTGCTGTACCTACTTTTAACGTCTTTATTGCTTCTTGTATTTCATCCTCTGTTATAATTTCTACTTCTATCTCTTGATTTCCGTCTTGCTTTTCATTTTCCTCCTCTTGGTTTGTATGCCCGTGTATGTTAGCTCTTCGAAGTACTCTTTCCATCTATCCATTATTTTATCTTCTTTAGTTATTATGTTTCCTTCCTTATCTTTTATATTTTGCATGTTTCACTCTTTTTTCTTCCTAAGTTGTTTTATTGCACCATAGAACAATTTTTGATTCTATCTGTAGTTTTCTGTAATTTTATATCCAAATTTCTTCCACGATTTTTCCTTAGCGTCTTTAATTGCTAATATAACTTCTTTTCTTTTTTTATATACTTCTAGTAATCTTCCGCATTTCTTGTGTTTAGGTATTTTTTCATTTGTCTTGCTTATTCTTTATTTTTGTCCTGTATTTCATCTACCCACCAGTCGGTTATTCTTATATTATTATTATTAGATATTTTCGTTTTTCCACAGCGCTCTTCTGCTCTAGTCATTATGTTGTGCTTAAGTTGTTCCCATTTTCTTCTATGCTTTCGTTTTTCTTTTAATTTTGTAGTTTATCCTTTAGTATCTCTTGATATTTTTTCGGTACTTTTCTTCTCTTAGTTTGAAACTTTTTATATTTTTAGTAGTTTTTCTTTGTCTTTTATCGGGTTTTCCTCCATTTTCTGTTTAGTTTTATTATTACTAATAATGATCGCTCCCTACCTCTGCTTCTCTTTGACTTTTACATATTTTACTCTTTTTCATATGTTCTTACTCACGAGAAATAATGATGATTGATTTCTCATTCCTGTTTTCGCACACTCTCGTGAATTTGTGTATGTCTTTGTGTTTGCTAGTGTAAGATTGTTTTCTACGTATAGTTTTATCATTCATTTTCCGTTATTGTTTAATGTTTCTTCTCTGTTTTTCCCCATATATTCTTTTAGCCCCGTATTTTTTCCCAACTCGGCCATTTAGGTCTACCATTATGGTTGTCTTTTCTCCATCGTTATCTATTTCTTGTTGTAGCTCATCATAAAATTTGTCTTTTTCTATTTTTTGTTTGCATCTTCATTTTCCCCGTACGCCGTAATTATTGTCCATATTTCCTCGTCTATCAATTTCATTTTGACTGTTAGTATTCGCTCGTTTACATAATCTTTACGTATTACATATTTTAGTTTATTTGAGGCAATTATTAATCCGACTCCTTCTTTGCTCTTTCCTTTATGTCCACTTCCCACCGCAGTATCCAGTATCCTTTATGTATTCTCTTAAACCCTTTTCGATACTTTTTTGTTTCTGTGATTCCGATTATTTATATATTATTTCTTCTACTAGCTCTTCTTCTTTCCCCGTACTGCATTGTATGTTGCATGTCCCTATCTTAATACCATTATGTTCATTGCACTTTTCTTCAGTTTTTATTTCTTTCCTATATTTGCATATTATTTCCTACGTATGTTCTTTTATTTTCCTGTTATTTTCATTTTTTTGCATCGTTTGATCCTTTTCCTTTAATATTTTTTAGTTTTTAGATTATTGTCATAGTAATTACTCTTCTTAGTCCTCTCCATACTACGTTTTTCTACGTTTCCATTTTCATTAATTGGCGATCTCTGGCTTATCGTGCTGCCTTTTTTCCTTATTTCTTCCTTCGTTATATTTTTGTTGCTGTTCTGTCTCTTTTTGTTTGCTTTTTTTGTAGTTTTCAAATTTGATCTAGACATTGTTCTATGGTGTATGTTGTACCGTTTATTATGAGTTTATTTTGGTCTACTATTGCATTATGTCCTTTTCTAGCTTTTTTGTCGCTTTTAATACTTCTATTTTCTTACTCCGAACTTTATTAAAATTGGTCTTGGTGTAGTTCTATTTTGTAATTTCTTTCATATTCTTCTTAGTTCTCTAGTTTCGTTTTCTATATTTATTTCAATGTCCATTTCGCTTAATAGTTTGTTTCTCTAATTCCTTGCACGATGATCTTGTTTTTTTATTTTCTTTTTCAAGAATCTCTCTTTTCCAGTTCTGTGTTTTGCTTTTTCAAATCTTTGTTTCCTTGTTTTATGTTATCATTCTCTTGTTTTATTTTCTATACTTCAGCTTGGAATGCATCAATCTTTAATTCTATGCGTTCCTTACGCGTAGCCATATTTCAAAGTTTATTGTTGATATCCTGTAAAATTTCTTCGATGTTCTTTAATTTAGTACAAACTAATTTTTTATTACAATATTTTAGGCTGTATTTCAATACCAATAATATGAATGATTTTTACTACGAAACCTTCATGAGTCTGTGATTTGTTGGAATAAACAATAAATTTGACATACATGAAAATGTAGAATTCCGGCTAGTTCTAATATTTTGATCCTCGAATGGCGGTTGCTATTTTGGGACAATCTTATCTTCAAACTAAAATCTTAATAAAGCTATATGTTTACCAAAAATATGAAATTACGGCATAACGTTCACCAGTGACAGTCTGAGCAAAACATTTTTTCGAAAAAGAAGAACCAATGACTAACAGGAAACAGGAAATAGGATACATGAAGTAGCATCTTTTTGGGGGTGCTTGAAATAATTTTTGAAAAATGGTCAATTACATTAACCATAAATAAAACGAAAGTTACGAGATGTTCTTGGACTAAAAATTTTGATAGAAATTTTCATAATTTTAACAATTTTAAGTTAACTGCCATTAATGCATTGTGACCTTTATTTATTGTAAAATACATTAACTGCAATAGTAAAATAATTTTTGGTTCTTCTTTCTACTATTCGTAAAATTTCTCATGCCCTAGCGATATAAAATCTACAAATTTTTAAAAGTGTTTTGATCAAGAAGATTTATTCATTCACTAGTAAAAGGCTCAAGGGGCAACCCAAGTGAAATATGTGGTTTAGAGTGTCGACAATTGAAGAAAAAATGGGCCAATAATCATTTTATCAGCCATATGTAAGCGTGATAACATTTTTTCGGGTATATTTAGTTTCACACACAAGTATTGGCCACGCAGTACATGAAACACTGGCAAGTGGCGTAAACTATCTAATTACTTTATGATAATTTATGTTTTAACCTATAACAAGTTAACTGTGACTTACATCGAGAATCTAAAACCTTTATGCGAGGTTCGGCAACAAACCGGTTCGTATGAGGAATTGACCTTTGAAATCGATTCATAACTGTAGGAGGAGTTGCAAAGTTAGTTATAAAAATACATAGTTACATTATTGCTGTTTTATAGATAGAGTAGATTATATACACGTTAAAACTTGATTGAGTAAGTCTGAATTATTCTCCTATTTAAACGATAAATGTGCATATTTAATTTATTTATTAATAATAACAATAGTTCCCCGTAACAGGCCTTGAGCGCCCTTTGGGGTCGTAACAGGATAGATCTGCTACAATCTAGAGCCTACGGTACACAAGGGTAGTTACGTGGCTAGCGCTACGCACCGACCGCTTATTATTACCCCAGAGTTTGACCTCCAGAATTTATTTATTACAAACATTTAATTTAATTTTACATGTTTGAAATACAGTAAATGATATAAATTGTATCTGGTTGAAAATATCTCAGATTTTGTTTCCAATTTTCCGCAACTTTATTATTTTTTTAAGTTTCATATAATTACTCTTTATTTATCTCTTTCCGACGGTTAGTCATCCGCTCTACATTTGATGAGAATTTTGATGGATTTTTTCATTAAATCATTTGGCGAACATTTGATATCGGCATCTTTGTAAATCACCGTAAAAGGGCAACACTTTCCATGTTTGATTTTATTTCATAGTGCGATATTTGTTGTAGATAATTTGGCCTTTAATTTTTCTAGAATATACCAATCGCACAAAAAAATTTTTTTTGTTGCTTGGAATTAATTTCCTTTAAAAATCTATTCTTTTCTAAATTTCCTTAAGAGTTAAAAAATTAGACATTTGTTACACTAACCACTCAAATCTACTAGATAGAGTAATGAATAAGATGTTAATTATTTTACGTAATAATCTAAAATGGTGCAATAAAATTAAAAGTAAAATATATATTAAGTCAGTATACAAACAAATTTGGTTTTCATATTTTAAGTTGTCTAAGCGCCTAATTTAATTAATTATTAGTGGGTATTGGATTTAATTTTAAAGGATTTTTTTGTGAAATAAATATTTATTCCAAAAAATTTATAAAGCACAAGTTATTTAAAGTACTGTCTATTGTTACCTATAACTTTTTCCCATCTTTCTGGCAACAGGCGGATTTCCCGGCAAAAAAGTTCCTCATTCTCTAAAATGTGTTGAAACGCGGCCCAGACAGGCCATGCGTCATCAATTAAAACAAAAGTTAATCAGAAGGGACAATGTTAGGTAGGGCATCCTATCGGAGTATTTTCAAATTGTTTTGACTTGTTTTGCAGCATGTGGCACGTGGAGCGTTGTTGTGCTGTAAAATTACTTTATCATGTTCGGTTCAATTTGATTAGTTGATAGTTTCGACTTGTTTCGGTTTATAAAACACTACGCCTTTCTGATCCCACCAAATACAGAACATTACCTTCGTTTGGCCTGCCATACATCAAAAAAGTATTTTTGTATCTTTGAAGCAGTTGTTTGCAGGTGAAAAAACGTCTTTCGACCTCTCTCGGATTCTATTCATGTAGAGCCCAATTTCTTTACTTTTGAATCATTCCCATTTACTGTAAACGTTTACCAACGGTCCATAAATCGACTTTCAATAAATTACCAACTTTTCAATCATTTATATGGATCTTCATCGAGCAATGACTCCAATTCTGCGTCTTCAAACTTTTTCGGTTGGCCCTGACGATCATTGCCTTCCGAGTCAAAATCACCACTTATGAATCGTCAAAAGTTGCAATCGATGAAGCATGTTTACCATAAGCTTATATGGTTTACACTTGACAAAATTATACACACTCAAAATTTAAGCCGAATGACGTTGCTTTGTTATTAAATTGATTTTACTGATGGTAAAAAATACTAGTAACGCGATCGGTTACGAATCATTTGAAATTAATTTCAAGCCCAAATAATTGAAGTAATTACAATTTCATTTTGTTTGAGACTGCTGTTTTATTGTGGGAAGCAGCTAAAATCTTGAATATTCATCGACTTCAACAGTCACAGTTCTGCAAAATGCTAATTGCATTGTAATTTGCAGAATACATAATGAATTTTATATATTAATATATGTAACATGTTTTTATCAACAGTTGCTCTTCTAGATCTACTGAAACTTCTATTGCACTTTTTTTTAAATGTTATCTCAATGATAGGAAACAACTCATCCTCGGTAGTTTTCTTCTTTTTCCTCGCAGTATAAATATATTTGTGAACAATAAATCTGCATTTCTTAAATTCGCTATTCATGTATAGTCCTTCATTCTCAATTGCTATTTTTTTAATCTTTGTTATACTTCTAAAACAACAAAAAGAGTAGTAAAATCATTTTGTTTGTCTTCTTGTTCCTATGCATATATATATATATATATATATATATATATATATATATATATAATATACATATATATATCCACCGTTTATTGTCCATAAGTGAACATACGCCTCCTCCATTTCCCTCCATTTGTTTCTGTCCTGTGCTGCGTTCATCCATCCCCTTCCTGCCACTTTCCTGATGTCATCGTACCGTCTTAGTATGGGCCTTCCTGGGTTTCGTACCGCCAAGGTAGAAAAACCAGATAAAATAAAAAGAAGACATATTCTTAACGTCGGATCGGAAGAAATACCGGAAATAGAAGCAGACGAAATACAAAACGCAATTAGGAAATGAAATTAAACAGAGCTCCGGAGAAGACGGAATAATCCCGGAACTTATTAAATACGGAGGAGAACAATTAATAAAAAACCTAAAGATACTACTAAATAAATGCTTGGAAGAACGGAAAATACCACAGATTTGGAACAACGCCGTAATTGTGTTTTTACATAAGAAAGGAGATAAGTCAGATCTAGGAAACTATAGGCCAAAAAGTCTTTTATGTCAAGTATATAAGATGCTGACGAAAATAATAACAACAAGATTAACAAGCAAATTCGAACAGTATCAAAACACCGAACAAGCAGGTTTTAGAAAAGGGTACAATACTTTGGATCACATACAATCACTCCGAAACATCATCGAGAAAACAACAGAATACAATAAGGACATATATCTAGCTTTTATAGATTATAATGAGGCATTTGACTCGATAGAAATATGGGCAATTATAAACTCATTACAAAACTGCAGAGTGGATTCCAGTTACATAGAACTCATCGAAAATATATACAAGGAAGCAACAAGCACTGTGAAATTACACTCAGAAACAGAGAAAATAAAAATTCAAAGAGGAATAAGGCAAGGAGACTATATCGCCAAAGCTCTTCACACTGGAAATGGAGGACATATTCAAAAACCTTAATTGGGAGAACCATGGTATCAATATAGAAGGACGAAAATTAAATACACTAAGATACGCATACGATGTAGTGCTTATTGCAAAAAATCGATTAGAACTTCAGGAGATGATGGAAGAACTGAACGAAAAATCAAAAGAAATAGGACTAACTATGAATATGACAAAAACAAAAATAATGAAGAGATCCTCTAACCAAGATGACGGTCCCATTACGCTAAATGGGGAAACTATAGAAGAAGTAGAATAATATATATACCTGGGACAAAACCTGCGAGTAGACAGGAAAATGCAAACGGCAGATGTAAATAGACATATATTAGAGAGTAAAGAAAAAAGACTTAAGATACACATGAAGATAAAACTATTAAACCAATGTGTAATACCGGTCTTGCTATACGGAGTCGAACTATGGGCAAGGACAAAGAAGACCATGAGTAAGATGCAAACTACCCAACGACACATGGAAAGAGCGATCCTCAACATAAAACTGATAGACAAAAAGTCGATAAAATGGATTAGAGAACGAACCAAAATGGAAGATGTCAAAAACAAAATAATACAAGCAAAGTGGAGATGGGCAGGACATATAGCCAGGATGGAGAATAAGAAATGGACAAGAAAAGCGACTGAATGGAAACCATGGGAGAAAAACGATATATATGTATGTATATATATATATATATATATATATATATATATATATATATATATATATATATATATATAGGTACAATTCTTGTAAGCTAGACGCATGAAATATTATACACTAATTAAGGACTATAGTTTATAAATTACGATTCACCCTCTCCCAATCTAGATATTTTTCACTTCTGTCCGTCTGTCTTTGTTGGTTTCTTTAAACCAAATCCGTTGTAGTATCTTTTAGATTGTCACGTGTATTAGTAACAATATTTTTTTCTGGCTGTTTTCTATGTATGTTATTTATTTGTCGTTTGCATGGTCAATTTTATGTGACGTTATTTTGCGTATCACCAATTGCTATAATTCCTCTTTCAATTATATAGTTGTTGGTAATCGTCTATGTTGGTGCTTTATAAGTGAGAAGTAATATTTATAGAATACTTTTTTTAAGGAATATAACTTAGATTCAAAACTATATTTTACTCTTAAAAGTTTTTGAATAGAATTTTCGGTAGGATTTAAGCGATTCCTGCTCCTATTATATCGCTCTTTGAAAATATTTCTTATTATTAATTTTTAAAAATGTTTGTTTGGTTAAAAAATGGCGATTTAATAATTTGACAAATTTTAGCAAAATGGGTCAACCTGATGAGAATTTATGATTTAATTGATATGGAAATTTCCATGGAGTTGATATATCCAATTAAAAACAACATTTACCAAATTAAGGTTGGCGAGAGACAGTACTTCATATTTTCCATTTGTCTTGCAACTTAACCGTCTAGTTCATCATGTGTATCGCAGCGCCGTTTATCACATTCCACACAGATGATAATGTAGCCTTAACTATTTGACGTTGCATTTCTTTTACTTTCTCATGATTAATTTTAAATAAACAATTCTATTCCTACTACTGCTATGAGTATTTTTCAAATATCTGCGAATAAAATTACAAAGCTGAAATCATTCAATATTTTTCCAAATTGGTGTTGGTTCTATTATTTTGTTGCTATGTTATCGATTATTTGTGTAAGTAATTTGTCTGAATGGAACATTAGAATCAACCTTTTTGGACATTTATGGGCCTCTGATATATTTTTTTAAATAACAATTACTGTCGCATTATTCTTTTATTTATTCAGTATGTTTCTCTAAATGTGACCTTTTGGATAAGATAAAAAAAAAACAAAAGTAATTTAACAGAAAAAAGTGCTGCATAATGCTCTATTTATGGTTTGTCGAATGAATAGCTGTATACTACGCCATAAAATAAAAGCAAATTTTCTCTATGTGAAGACGGCAGTAATGAAAAGTGCCAAAACGTCAATACATAGTTTGCACCGTCTTTCAATAAGGCTTACAGTCGTGCTGAAATCCGGAGTTTAATTGTACATTGACTTGGATTCTGTTGGCCGGAGCAGTTCCGATTGCAATGTAATAAGAGACCAAATATTTTACCGAAAGAGGTATAATTTCCCCTGACTGATTCAAAAGATGAGCTTCTGTAATTAATTTTTTGAAAAGTGTATTTTGTTGCGGCATCGTGTCTTTGGAGGTTTCTGCCAATAAGCAGTTTCTCCTTGCTTTCCCTCCTAATGTTGCTAAAAGCTTTTTTGTAGTCTTCGACACAAACGTGTTCGGATTCAATTCTCCACTTTGGCAGTGTTCACAGTAGGTTTTTAGATATAGTCACGCTGTATTGGATGTAACGGTATTTACATTGTAACAATATCGGATGTTTTATTGTGAAATGTTACGAATGTAACGCGAGCTTGCCGTATGCTTATTTCAGGGGTCGAGGGAACGTTAGAATCTATAAAAAATACACAGTCAGCTTTATTCTTTTCCGAAAGTCACGTACATATGTAAAATCGATAGTAATCCGCTTGCGAGTCAGTTTTTATTTTAGTGTGTTGTTTTTAATATAATCGGGGGCCAAAGCTGACGCTGCGAGGTTGCTCCCGAAATCTGTTCTGGATAAATTTCGCCTTTTTTATTGTTTATTGCAAGGCTGCTTTTAATCTGTATGTGGAGATTATCCCCTTGTTGGATTTATATGCTGCGCTCGTGTTTTTACTGTTCCGAGCGTTTCCGTTCACCGGCGCCCCAATTTGTGCCCTAATGCAAGGATGTATCTGGGAGCAGACGTGTGATGCGGAAGAGGTTTTATTTTTAAGCCGCAGTTAGACTTCAGGGAAGCGATCTGCGATAACCTCGTTTATCCCAGAAACAGCGGCGAGATTGAAAAGTGCGCAGTTGCTTAGGCAAGTCCGTTATGGCCCTTGTTTTCCTTCCATTACTGCTGTAAGTTCGATCGGGTATTTTCGATTTCGGCTGCGCGGGATTTTCTCAAATCCCGTCGATAGCGACGCGTGTGGGCGATTAAATTTCCAAAAGCATTTCCTTTGGCCGGATAAAACTCTCGGAATTGTATTTCACTTGATGTCGGACCATTGTGAGGTGCAAAAGTTGGCCTAAATGCAATAAATTTCGTGCGGCCTGTTCTCTTTCACTGCCGCTAAAGATTTTCAAAGGGACCGTGTAGCATCTTAATCTGCTCCCTTTCGGGAGACGCTCGCTCCGGCGTGCGGCAGAATTTGGGGCTTCAGCATGAGCATCCGCAACCGCGTCACCCGATTTACAGAATTCCATTTAGCTTTATCAATACCGCGAATTTGGAGGCTCGCACAAATTCAATGCCGAGCTTCTTTATCCGATTTTTTAGTCTGCCAATTTATCACGCGAGTAATCTCCACGCACCTTGATTCGTGCAGACTTATCTCGCTAGTTATTAAGATAAGAGGGGTTTTATTTATGAAGCCGCTCGTGCTCCCACAGGGGCGAAACTTTTGTGAGCTTGCATTCTGTCTCGATTTAATTGGCTAGAAATTACTTAGCGTTAGTGCTAATTTAAATATATATGTCCCAGTCGGACTGTTTATGTTAAGAAACTTTTTACAACGCGAAGTTGCTCGATAAGCTGGGAAATGGGGCGTTTTATTTTAGAGCGCTCCTTGTTGCTGCTCCTACTTCGAATTTGAGAGTTGCTTCACGTAGCTGATCTAGATTTACAAGCCGAAGTTACTTTTATGTATCTGTTCTCGTTTTATCTAACCTCTGTGTGCTACCATATTTTCATCTTTGTGAATTGGGTTCGGCAAAATAAACCGCTAACTTTTGTTTACTATTTTATGAAATCCCTCGATAATTCGTGTTCGAATATAACGAAGTTTGTAGTTTCTACTCGTGGTAGGACCTGTGTCACTATATTATCGGTTTTGGTAAAAGACTCAAACTGACTTTTAGTCGTATTTTATGGAAATTATTTCAGCTCAAACCAAATACAAAAGGTAAATTCCATTTTCCCACATAAGCATTTTCTTGCATTTATTTTTTAAATTTCGAATATTTTGGAAATATTTCAGAGTTAAGGCCCATTTTTAAACAGTTTCTATGAACTTCTACATGTAAGTTACTGTGAGATCGGGCATCACTTTACAAAAAAATTGTTCTAATTTTTTATATTGAATTTCGCTTGCAATTGTCTTATTGCACATTTTAAATAATTTCTAAATTGAATAGCATTTTATTATTGTTAAATTAATTTATTATTTCTGTTTATACTTGTCTGTTATTTGCCATTTTGCACAGCTTTATTTTGATTTTATTGTTATTGTTCTAATTAAAATCTGAAGTTGTCTGGCATTTTTATAGTTTTTATGAGATTTTATTTATTATGGTGATTCATATTTGTATCAGTTAAATCTTAGTCTGATACAGAGTAATCTAATAGATTACGTGTTTGATTACAAGTGTGTTATCAGAGTATACCTTTAATTTGATTAAAATAAAGGTATATATACCCTTTGCATCAATCTCTTATAGCATTGTTTTTCATTTGGTAGTACTTCTAAAGAAGGTCAGCAATCATTAATGCAACTTGCACTTTGTTTACAGCAACTCGAAATAATGTTGTATTTTTCTTCGTCCAACTCCTCTTTTGCCTTCAATCTTTCCTTGCATGATCACTTGCTGAATCCTATATCCTTTGTGTCGTAATAGATGTCCAAAATATTAGAGTTTTCTCTTTTTAATTGCTGGCATTATTTCCGTGTAATTTTGTATACGTGTTCTACCTATGAAGAGATCTTTAATTTCTGCGATATACCCATATTCCAAACGATTCTAGTTTTTGTATGGTTGCCTTCGCGAGCAACCACCATTTGGAACCAACTAAAAGAGTTGAGAATATATAGCATGGGACTAGCGGCATTCTAAGCTTTATATTTAAGTTTCAATTGCACAATTTCTTTGTTTTTGAAAATCTTCACCTCTCTCTATGCAGGATTTTATATTTGCACTGCAGTCGCAGACATTCACAATACGATCCAAATATTTAAATGATGCAACTCTCTTGATAAACATACTGTTGATTTTAATAATGTCGTTGTGGTACTTATGATTTGAAAATAACCATGTGATCATTACATTCAGTGGCACCCTTTATTTTTCTAATTTTAGAATTAAGTCGCCTATAATTAGATTCATGTGATGTTCTTTCGTTAGATTCACAGCTTGTTGAAGTTGGTTATAAAAATTTTACAACTTTATTGTCTGCTTTGGCTGCTGTGGGAACTTGTGCTTGAAAAATATATTTACATCTAGGTTTTGCCCATAACTATAGTGCTAGATCTCTGCCTGAAGTTGGAATAAAGCTTTTAACAGATTTATTTATCTCTTTTGATAGTATGATTGCATTCTAGTGGTTATTTTCATCGTTTTATAAGTAATATACAATATGATTATCTGATTTACACATACCAGGTTCTGTCCAGCGCATTTCACATATTCTTAATATTTCGATGCCTAGTCTTTTCATCTTCTGTATCGTATTGGCTAGTTTTTCTGTTTTCTACGTACTTCTGACATTCTATGTGGCTGGTTTGATTTTTTCCGAAGATTCTTAGCCATTTAAGGCGTTCCGGGTGCTCAGGGCCGTATTTGAGTATTGTTGGGATGAATTTAGTGCTAATCCCCTTGCCTTCCTGATTCGATGCCGTTGGCCATTTCTGATTCATCCGCTCAAGGACTATAGAGAGTCCTTCTCCATAATAGGAGTTGAGTGTTTATCCCAACATTCACTCGGTGAGGAACGAGTGAGTTAGGCATAAATGTATTTTGTGCCCATTCTGTACCACGTCGAGGTGTAAGTTGGGAGTTTATCTTCGTGAGATTGTGAACTCATATCTTCAAAGCAACTGGTCTATTTGTAATTTTGATTTTTAACTAGAAAATGTACTTTGTTTTTTCTTTTCCTGTTTTAATAATAGTTCTTTCGCTTACGACTTTTTATTTACAAATATTTGAATTTATATTGAGTCTTACCTTTTACTGGTCTTTATTTTGAACTATCAGAACAGTTTTGGTTTATTATTGTTCCTTTAACTGTATCGTTTATGAGACATTGTGGGTTTTTTGTACTTAATATTTCTTTTCAACATATTTCTAGAAATTTGTAGTTGATTAGATATAACTTGTGAATTTAAAAACTTTCGTTATTCATTTACATTTTGTTCTTTTAACAAAATTCTATAAATCACAAATAAACATATTGCAATCTAATCTATTTTACAAAATGGTTGAAAATGTGGAAGCTAGTTAAAGTATTTATCTATTAAATAATATTTTCTACACATCAAAAATAATACAAATCATTACAATGCTTTGAGTTATTGGTAAGACTGTTTTTTTTAACTGGCTTTTTGAGTCCTGTTGTTTATTTGCTTCTATTTGCCACTTCTATTGGCATTGTGTACCTTTTATTTGAAATTACTACACACATTCATACTAATTCTATTATATATTATCAATCAGCATACTGAACAGTGGCAAACGTATTTGATATTTTTAATTAATATTGGTTATTTTGTGAAAAAGTATTTCTGGAACCTCCATATATTTTGGGTTTTATCCAAATTGTACATGAAAATATTTAGAAGCCCGTTTGTACATGCAAACAGCAATTACCGCTAACTATACCCTTATTAACAGATAATGAATTTCTTCTACTTTATGTTTTAATTGTGTTGTAACATTGCAATGCTTCTATCCTAATTAGTTTCCCTGATTATTTTATTTTCAGGGCATATATCGGCCCGCCGTTGTCATAAAATAACGATTTTGCTTATTATATTTTGCACGAGTTATAATAATTAAATGCTAAGCATTTAGACCCCTGAACTAAATGACTACACAATACTTACGGTTCCAAAATTTATTTTTGGTCCGTTTTTCTTTTTAAGTTGCGAGTAACTTCTTGAGTTCTTGATAATTCAATTTTCCACTTGCCTCAGGACAGAGGATTTTTCTATTTATATTTTTAGCACGAAGCTTCGCCCGCTAGCCTCCTTTTCGTTGACAATGTATTCCATTTACTTCGCCCGAGTTGAGCCACCCGTGGGCCCGTCGACGTCTTTTAATTATGGCATTTGATAATTTGTTTTACTTTTCAATAAATTCAATTAACATAACTTTATCTACTCTGAGTAATGTGAATGACCATTTTTTAAAATTAATTGTTTTAAACCAGTTTAAAATGCGTTATTACATTTTCCTGGGTATATCGTTTTGGTGCAAATTAAACCGAATCAGAATAAAATCTAATTAATAGAATTTCGCTTGAAAACATTCCCAGTAATCATGAGAGATATGCTTTCCAAAATTAAGGATAAATTGCACCCGGGGTTGGGGCTAATTCGCTTCTAAAATTGAAGATTACGCTGAATCCCTCTATTGATTAAAACTCTCTTCCTTGGGGTGTTACCCGAAGACAGATTTAAATACTGCGCCCCACTTATAAGAAAGCAATTATAATCCAGCAGCTAATTTGCAGAACGGTGCCGAAATTAACTGTGTTATCGAGGCAGGACAGTTTAATTAAACATTATATACATAAGGCTAAACAAAACAGAGTGAAATTGGGATATTGAGGGTGAGCGTATTTTAGAATTGTAAATGAATTCTAATCTGCTTCTTCGGTGCTTGCTGCCTTTTCGGCTACCCGTACATTAAAGAGCGGTTTAACGTTTATTTACCTCGTCTTCACTTTCACTCCAATTTCGTTTTATGAACTGCGTCGCCGAACTGACAACTTGGGTTCAATGGCACATCTGTTCCTGTAAATTAGAAGAGTAATTTAAATATATACATTTACCTCCCTTTACGATTTGGGCTCTTTTATGGAATTTATAAAATTCCAATAGCATATGTACCGGGTTATCTTAATGTTACAAGGAGTCACCAGTTTCGCCTTCACACATTTTTCAAATAATCCTAATCGTATATGTTAATGTTTTATTTATATTTGTCTTTTAACGATTTGTAGTTTTACAAGTTAAGCAATTGATAAAATAACCTCTGAGTAGCAGTTGCTTCTGAACCGTGACTATAAGAAAAGTTCAAAATGTTATCTTGGCGAATATTGAGCAACTGTGCAGTGAAACTTTACATGCAATGTTAATGAGGGTTCGAATAAAATGGCTCTTATGTTGAAAAATGTCCTCATCGTACATAGTTGACTGATATTGGAAGTTTCGGAGGAAATTTAAATTTGGATTATGCCCCGATGTCAAAACGCTCGTTTTCATCTGCCGCGAAGGAAAACATTGTTGCGTGCTAGGAAAATGTTCAAGTCCGTATGACGCCAGAGGGAAGTGTATCAAGATATTTCTGCATTTGGATACATCATGCTTTATCTAACAAGCACAACGCGTGTTTTTCTGCGAGATGTTTAAGTTTGGAAATGTAACATCTTACTATGTCAATAGCATTTTAACAAGTGACGAAACTTAATGAAAATTCCGATCCGTCTAAAAGAGAACGGTGCCCGTTCTCTTTACCGCCTTGAAACGTGTTAGCTCAACGGCTGATTTCGAAGGATACAAAAGATCCCACATTCCAGTGAAAAGTATTTTGAAAGCTTCTGAAAATTAGAGGGATGTAACTACTCAATTTCGGTTTAAACCAGAAAATATTTAAAATTAAACTTGAACAATGAAGTACTACAAAGTTCTATAAAAAAAGATGGCAGTGGATCAAAAATTATTCACAAGATGGTTGTCTGACATGGAGAAGATGTGCTGTTTTCCAAATAAAATTAAGGTGTTAACAATTTCGAAGAGGTGTAAAGTTAATTTGAGATGATCAAATGTTAACATTTCAGGTTTTGAAATTTCTAGCACCAGAACAAAAATTACGTAGGCACAAACTGAGAATATTGAGAGGCTAGAGCTGAGATGACGGATTTATTTTCTAAAAATATAATTTTTGATAAGACATGAGTATATTGCGGGGCTCCTCTTACAAAGAAGTTGAAAAAAAATGGTATATACCTAGATGAAAAAACCTTGCCTAGAAAATTATATTGTTTGAAAATAATTGCAGGTTACATAAACTCGAATATTTCATAACGGAATCAAAAAGTGTTTTTTTTTGTAGTTAGAATACTTACAGCCTTGATCTGACACAAAGCAGTTACTATCTGTAAAATTTTCTAGAGAATACTTTGTGAGAACGACGATTTATTTCTGATGATGGACTGAAGGAAGTTGTGCATTTGATGCTTATCGATATATGTTTTTGAAGATTTTATAAAAATCTCTTTCTCCTAATTTGTATATTTAAAAGATGTTGGAAACTATTAGAGAGTAACGAGTTTCCAAACGTCACCACAAAGACACCGTCACCTTGCCAAACTAGCGACTAATACTGGAGTTGGCATTTTTGTTGCCGCCGTGTCGTCACGGTTGAACAACGAACGTAATTCTTTCCATCCGTAGGCAGCTATTGTTGATACTTCTGCAATGCTTGTAGACGTGCGAGACCTAAAAGAGGACAGAATACTCCAGAACGTCTTAGTGCTGCAAGAAGGTTCTAGAACAGGTGCTGGAATTACAAATAGAGTAGTGAAGTACCAAAAGTGAAGTGAACTATGCCATTTCGATATAAATTGTGTTACAGATAAATAGAATTAGAGAGGGTAATTTTATATTCGTAGCCCCTTGTGTTAGTGTACATAAATATCTATCTATACATTTGAACAGAAAATAAACAAAGAAATGTGGCGTGCCATACGCTCCTGATTTACACGGGGACATCCGTGCGTAGTAAACAAAGACAGCCTATACATTTGAAAGGAAAGTAAATAACGTCGGGTGACATGGAATTTAGCGTGCCGCGCTCCTGTGCGCTGATTTACCGTGCGTTCGTGCACGTACGTCGGGGCCGCTTTCACTCCTCCGGGCGGCCGCGGCTCTCATCGGTCCGCTGCATTGGCGGAGGTTGGCGCAGGTAAGCGCTCATTCATAATGGACATAAGCATAAACCTCTCATAAGAAATACGTATAATGCACGTAAGCCTTATGTGAACATTTGAAAGTTGCGCATGTTCAATCAAAGTAGCGGCAGCAATATTTTCCAGGCATTTATGTTGCCTTTGTAATGTTTACTAAATTAATCAATAGTTTCCTATCCGTTGTAAAAACGAAACCAAAATGTCGACAATATTAAAGTTAGATTATGCAATTTTAGAATAAAGATAAACATTCTGTTATTGCTGCCAATATTAATCTAGGGAAAAATTAAAATTTACAGCAACCGATTTCTTATGTATGAACGAAAAATGTAAAAATTACGGAAGTGCATTATGAACGAGCCCATAAGCTTTGCATTGGTTCAATTTCATGTATTACGTATTTCTTATGGGCGACTTCTGCTTACGTCCATTAAGAATGGGCGCTCAGTTAAATTGTTTCACCTTTCCGATCTAGGGAAAAAGCCGATCTAATTAAAAATATGTATGTTCCCACCTTGCAGAAATTTGTGGGAAGGGCTGGTACCTTTTGACGCGCAATCCCTTGTTATTAAATAATTCAATTTCCTGTAAGTAAATTAAATAAGTAGTATAAATAAATTTAAGTGCGTTATTCACTACTGTAAATAGCAAAAACCTTAAAATAGCAAAATCGGATGAATCGAAAGAAGCTTTAAAAATACTGTAGATTATTTTGTGTTCAACTAGTGGATGCTTGTTCTTAAATAATTATAATACTAAGGATAATTTGATACTTGTGATTCTTAAGATATATTCTGGTTATGGAAAATGCCGATTAACATTTTTTTATTGCAATTAAAGTTGGATTTTAAATTTTGAACTATTAGGATTTTTTATAAGAAATGTATGTTAAGCATTTCATTGAGAAGGAGGTTATTTTATTATTCTTGTAGTATTTTGTAACTTTATGCCTTTATGATAAAATTGAAATAGTACAATATAAGCCAGCTACAAAACTTCTCATTTTATTAATCGTGTTAGTTATAAATAGCTTTCATTTACATTCGTGTAAAAAGCCACAATTATTTCCGTTTTGCACGCTTCCGGATAAGCCCAAAGTGGGCCTGTTGATCAATGTTTTGAGACGGAAACAGTTATTTAGTGGGGCGAGCTTTACAACCGCAAAAGCATTTTACAACTAAATATTTTATGTTAAGTCTGTGGCGGGACAAAGCATGCATTTCACACCAGGTTTTAGTAATTTGCTTTATTTCTCTACGGGGCTTAATTACTGGTTCAAAAATATTTCTATTTTTATTTTCGTGATGTATAAATGCGCATGTAGAGTCCGCGCTCCCAGTTTTACTACTGCTATTAAAATATGGTTTTTACAGAGCTGATACTGTTAGAGTAGTTCCAAATTGCGTGGCAATAAAATGTATATGGTACGTATTATGTACACACATAATATTGTTACCTATATGTACTCACAACGCTACGTTAATTATATGTATTTTTATTTTCTAAAAAATGTTACAATTTATTTTAGCATGTTATTATTTTTATTAATATTTACTAACAGAATGTTGGTGTTGTGCGGGTTTTTAATGTCAGGTTAAAAAATGTAATTTAATTTAAAGTTTCTGTTCCTGCAGCTCGCATTTAATAGACACGGTAACCTTCAAGTGCATTTACATGTACAAGTTTATTTTTTACTTGATGTACATGGAAGCAAAAGTGTAGTGGAAATTTTAATTTAAAAAATAGATGGAAGAAATTGATACACTAAAGGCTAAGGAATTCGCGGGAAAATAAGTTTTAATAATTATAACGAAATTAAAAAGTGACAATGTTGCAAAAACAGTGGATTGCTAAATGTGATGAAAAAATAAAAATGATGAATAAATGCCATACATGTGCATTTCAGAAAGAAAGTAGAACAACATTTTTATTATAATAAATGTAAGGGACAAACAATATCTTTAGTGACTTTCAGTCACAAAATGTAGCATTGAGATAGAAAAGTTATATTACGAAACATTCAGGAAATATTGGTAGTCTTGAAAATTCAATGTTCAAAAGTTTTTTTCTGACATGTTTCAAAAATAAGTCATCAAATTAAAATTATAACCACATGCTAGTTAGCTTATGTGAATTTTGTCAAATGTTCGATCTGAATGTTAAGCCAAAATCATAAAAACAGAGCATTTAATTAATTCATTATTATTTAGAATATGTAACTTAAATAAGTAACTAAACATTGAGTAAATTATATATCAAATAATACACGAACAATTAACCTGTACGGTAGTACGCAGTGGCACAACCGACTGGAGTAATATAACAATAAATAAATAAGTTATAATTGTAATAAAGAGAAGCCCGATTGAACTACATTTACATAAATCTCTTTAGTAAAGTCTATACATTTAAGCCTTTAGGACCATGTGTTCCCTCTTTATTAATTAGAAGACTCGATGTTGTCGTATTAGAATACAGAAACAATCCATCTTGATATCGCATGCTGCGCTTCGTAATTTTCTTTGGTTCACTTGGTTTTTCCTATGTAAGTCGTCGGTTAAGATGAGTGCTTATATACTTCACATCTTCTGCCTGTGGAAATCCTTATATAGAGTGAAAGTCACATGCCTTGATTTGTTCCTTCGCTTTGATGCATCATTTTTGAGTAGGTTTGGATTTTATTTAAATGCTGTTGTAAACAACGTAATACTATATCCAGGTTGTTGTAAGATACTGTAATTCTGTATCGTCACCAAAGGTGACTGTTACTGTCAGATTTATAGCTGCAAGATCAGAAGTACATAGTAGATAGAGCAATTGTCCCAATACGCTACCCTGAGGCCCTCCTGATCTGATCGGAAAAAGTGGTGTATATTCTTTTTATCCTTCATGAAAAAATATGTTTTGTCAAATATGATTGTAAAACATTGTTAATTGTGAACACGAATCTCACGTACCATACCTTGTTCTGAAAAGCTTGCGTAATATCTAAAAGAGCCGCTAAGCAATATATTTTGTTTTTTGAATTAATCCGGCTTAGATCAATTAATCTGCGCACTTGCTCTATTGGCGCGTGTTCTCTAAATCCAAATTGGTGTTTTGGTGTAGGGGAGGTTTTAATCTGTAACTCTTTTGACAAGGCAAGAGACTATATAGATCAGCAAGAACATACCTCATCACGCGGTTTACTAGGTTTTACAATTGATACTATCTATGCGACTTTCTCATGGTCAGGAAAGAATCCTGTTCTTTATATGGCATTGAATATGTATGTGATTAATTGCTGGTGATTGTTTCAGGTTGTATTTATTTAATTTCTTACTTTGTTTATTTGTATCTTCGTTATGAGCAATAACATATAGAGACAATGTTCCATTATGTTGCGTAAGAGTGTTTTCAAGTCTCTACTTGTTGGTGCTCTTCAATTACGCCAAAATCTTTTAAGTTTACTTTTCTCGACAATTTCCTGTTTCATTAATATAAGAACTTCCTAATTATGCAATAGAGATGAAAAAGACATTGCTTGCCACGCAACTGATTGGATGGTTGTTGTTAAATAAATGTTCAACGTAGTTGAGTGGTTCTCCGAGTTTTTTCAGATTCATTCCTTTACCTAGTCTTCTTAGTGTTTAGTGTTGAAGCTCTACTGTAATTAAGTACCTGAGAACTGAGACTAATTATGATGAGAAAATTGTCTGATGATAAATCATCTTTGAAATAATTTTGGGATATGCTTTTTACTACACAGAATTCAACGAGATCACGAAGTTTGTTGATACCTAGGGGTCAATAGATTGGTTGACTAATTGATAAGACCCACAGATTGTTCCTGTTTATTGTTTTCAGCAGTTCTATTTTATTGAGTTTAATCATCCTAGATCCTCAGTGGTGATGGTTGGGAATGTAATCTTTTACTGCAAATAAAAGGTGATCAAATTATTTTTGTTTCATAACATATCTAGGTAGGCAATATATCGTAGAAATTGTCAGTATTCCTAGCCAGTCTTCTACATTTACACTTTTTGGTACTATATATGGAATAATTATTAATCTTTATCTAGGAACTTCAGTAAATGGGTTTCGAATATTAATATAATGTTTAATATGAATGCTTTTAGTTTCTATTTTAGCAAAATCTATTGGTGTTTCATTCAGCGATTGTTAATGTATATTGAGCTATTATGCAATTTTTGGAACGACGGTGGTCAAAAAGTTAAACATAGTATTCATCTGTTCCATTAGTAGTGCCAATATGTTTTTTACCTAATGAATATCATCTGTTTGATATGCAAATATTGCATTATCTGTTATTTTCTCTGATCATTTAGGCATACGGTGACTTTTGTGACTTTTCAATGGGTTTGATTACATTTTTTTTTTGTTTTCTCGTAACTTAGAATACAAATTACTTTGTGGTTATTTATGAATGAGCCAACTATATGATTTTAAAGTGAAGTTTACACATTTTAGATTTTTACTCCGTTATCCTTTTTGACAGACACTTTATACAGCATGGGGTCGTATTGCAAAAACTCTGTGTGTCAGTGCCTCTGGCATTTTGTACACCGCGCAATGTGGAGATTCAATCTTATTTTTGTGTTCATGAAGTGTTTCATGCTATAAATTTCTTTAATGCTGTTGAATAATGCATTTTTCGCAATACTGTAAAATTACTGTCTTGCTTGTGTTTATAGATGTAAGATTATGTTTTTCCTTCCATTAACACTTTGATTATAATAGAGTATAATTTGGGAGTTCTTGCTTAAATCGTTACATGATCGATCTGAAAAGTTTTAATTTATTAATCATTTCCAACTATTTGATTTAGCAATTGTGTAAGTGGCGTAATATATTTTTTATGTGCTGCGAATATTGTTGGTTGTGTTGATGTTGCCCATATCTGAAACATGCCATTTTGGTCATAATGTAGCGGTTTAGGAGGTTACGACGTGTGAATAAGATAGTCTTTAGGTAAAAACGATTTTTTTTCAGATTTATTTATTTAGTAGGATCGGTGGACACGTTGAACGTTTGGTGGTGAATGTTACATGAGCAGATTAAGATTCATTTACTTTCACTTTCCACTTTTCCATCCATGTTTCTAGTAAGTTAAGATGTTCTTGTAATAGTTGTGACGCGATAGCTGGATTCTCGTGGCATGAGAGCATTGCAGTATCGTCGGCGAAGGTTCCAAGCTGAGTTTGCGTTGTGGTCGGTAAATCGTAGGTGTATAGAAGATATAGTATCGGCCCGAGAACGCTGCCTTGGGGGACACCTGCTTTTATTTCTTTAATCTGAGATGTTTCACTACCTACTTTAGTTTGAAAGTAGCGACGTGTTAGATACCATTGTAGAAATAAGTAATAACTGTGTGGTAGTAGTTTCTTAATTTTATAAAGGAGACCTCTGTGCCACACTTTATCGAATGCACAACTTACGTCCAGAAATACTCCACTACAAAACTTCTCGTCATCAAATGCCGAGCATATTGTACTGATCAATCGGTGGCATTATTGTGTTGTGGAATGCCTGATTCGAAAGGCGAACTGATGAGTTGGTAGCCATTCTTCCTGAAGTTCACTTTCGTTTATGCGTTTTAGTATTAACCTTTCCAGAAGCTTATAAATTATGGGGAGCAGGCTGATGGGACGGTAGGATTTAATTTGGTCAGTAGGTTTGCCTGGTTTTGGAATTAGTATAATGTGTGCAAACTTTAGCAATAATGGCCAGTACGCGAGTCGTATGATTCCATTGAACAGGATTTGTATAAATCGATGACATTTCTCTGGTAGATGTTTTAGAAAAATTTCCGTTACAAGGTCATAGCCTGGTGACTTGTTGTTGTTTAATAGTCTGATCTGGGTTTCAATTTCCTGTAGTGTGAAACTACGTATGGGAAGCGACATTTGTAAGGGTGTTGCTAGGTAGGTTTTTATTTCTTCATCAGACTCATAAGAGTTAGGTTGAAAAGTGGTTTGTAAGTGTTCCGCAAATGCTACAGCTTTTTCTTTTTTGGACCAGCTCCAGGGTCCCACTTCATCTCGTAGGGCCGGTACGTGTCTCTTGGGTCGTTTAATTCCCTTAGTTGCTCTCCAAATTGTGAGGTCATGTACAGATAGTGAGTTAGTATAGTATTTAAAGGTTTCATTGCTTTTTTTTTATTGTTTAGTTGATTGAATCTGGTTTTATCAGCAACATTACGACTACGCTGCCATGTTGCTCTTGCGCTTCTTTTTTCTCTAACTAATTCCCTTATTTCAGTTGGAATATTTGATGTATTGGATTTTAGATTATTAATTTGTGGTGTTGCATTCCATCCTGATTCCTGTATAGTTGTGATTAAGTGATTGATTGCATATTCGACTTTTGGAGTCCCCTCGTTATCTCAGGAACCGAATCGTTCCTGAGAATTTTTTTTGGGGGTTATAATACCATAGGTTAAGTAGTTCGACAAGCTATTGCAAACCAAGAAGTTTTCAGTTCTATGTCTGGCCGAATCCTCGCGAGTTTCAAATATATTTCGTTGGTCTTAATATACAACGCTAATGGAATTAGAAATATTTTCCCTGTGATCGGGGAAGGTCTTTTTGAAATGTCCCAAAATAATATTATCGTATACATCTTGATTTAGTTTGAACCCTTTAGGTACAAAGATAAAGAGGAGTTTTACTTGTGGAACCGCAACAAATAATGCAATCTGACGATGTATCTCAAGACAATTTCCTATCGTTTTGATTTCTTTGCTATCTAGGGAGTTTTTTTAAGTTTTTTTTTTCATTTTGTATGTCTTAAAATCTTGGATTTCGATGAATTTTCTTTCGGATAATATCGTGAAACATATGGGTTTTAACGGTTCGTCTTCTTTTTCTCTTATTTTCTGAAACCGTATCACAATCTCGGAAATTGTTTGACTAGGAACACCGAGAACGTGAACAACGTTATATTAACATTTTTCGCTTTTAAGAAGTTCATTAATAACACTGCGCTTGTTAGAAAGCTTCGCCATTGCAAATAAGTGGTTTTAATGACAGTATCAGTAATTTGCAATTCAAAACAAAAAATAAATAAATAAAAACTATGGCATCAAATTATCTCGGTTAATAATGTAATTTAATTTTGAGATAATTAAAATAATATAAGAATAATGTTGCAGTTATTGTTTTAATATGTTGTATTATCGTTACGTTATAAAATAGACCTAAAAGAAAAATGATGTTCAAATGTATGTTCTAATTTATATACTGTAAAAAGTCAATTTAAATTTTTGAATTTATTAAGATGTACAAAAGAGCATTAGTAATCTAAGAAGTATTTTAACATTAAAGCAAAATATTACAAACCATCGCTGCTTCAGCTACCAGTTAAACTAGGAAGGAAGCGAATGTAATAAATGATTTTTATAACTTAAGCAACCCACCTTAACATTCGCATTGTTTAACAGCGGCTTCAAGTGCTATTTGTCTTTTCATCTCAGCGAAATAGTGTGTAAAAGCTCTGTACCATAATTTAAAAAGTTATTCTTTGTAGCGGCGGATGTCAAATATTTGCTGCCAAACTGCGGCTCGCTGTTCCCAATGCCAAATGAAACTTCTTATTGCCTTTTGAAAGTTAATTACAGTTCCTCTGGCAGCATTGCTAATATTGAAACGAACTCTGCTCATTATTAAGGCGAATAAATAGTAGGGTTAGTTCTTTGGGTGGGCCAAGAAGCCCCAGAAATTGTTGCGGTGCATTATTCATTGAAGCATTTTGTCTGTTTGAATTAACAAATTGATTGAAGGAAATTAATAGTAAAGATTGATAGTGTTTATTTCTAGTTATAGAACATAATGATATTAATGTGTAACTTTCAATAAAAGTATAGTTTTCTATTTCAACGTGTGTAGATCGTCGAAATTATTTTTATACTAGATGCTGCTGTCTTGATTGTAGTTCTTTGACAAAAAGTATTTTTCGGTGATATTAATTGATGATAAGTCACTTAAAAATACAATGCTAAATCATTTTTATGACTACACTTAGTGTACTTCACATTACAATTGCTATAAAAATAATTGCGTCAATAGTTTTTTTAATCTTTATGTTTTAGTTAAAACCTTGCTGATGAGACAGATATTAGAATGCTTACCACCCTTTTGTTTCCAGTTGTTGATCTTTTTTAATCATCTTAATGTACCCGTAATTGTAGTAGAATTTTTTTTAAACACATGATGTGATTTAGTCATTCTTCTACTTAAAAAAGTTCTTTATACTGACGCCTTTGCCGTTGCAAATGGTGATATGGATAGTTAACTTTGATTTTTAGATTTTTATTTTAATTTATATACAAAACGATTACAAGCACTAACATTTAACTGAGTCATCTTATATATTACTAAAAATATTTAAACTATCTATTCAATAACGCCTACGTATTTATTTTTTATATTGCTTTGATTTTAGTTTTCATTTAATTATCTATTTTATGATTTTTTAGTTTCCTTTACTATTAAATAACGTGTATTAATGAATTTATATTTGTAGTGTTACATCATGGTCCCTGATTTTTAGTTTATATTTTTATTTGCTTTTTTAATTATTTAGTTTTTTTTCATTTCCTAAATAACGCTAATATATTTTTCTATTTATTTTCTGACACGAAAATGTATGATTCTTAAATATACAATATGAACTGGTAGTTGAATTGATCGTGAAATGTGTTTGCAATTGTCTTCATATTTTCATGATGCACACGATCCGGCAGAACAATCTTTCCTTTTCGAAACAGTAATAATAAGAACAACATAGATGTTATATTCAATATTGTATTGCAGCGTCATACAGAACAACGTTTGGTATTCAGTCATCCACCAGTTCTGAAAATGATATCGTCCAAATGTTTGCCCCCAACAACTGGTATGCTCCTACAGCCTCGCCTTATATTTCCGCATTTTTTACCGAGTTCTTTCCACTGGTACTGCTGCAATGGAATGGCGAATTTAATTCCTGAATAGAAATCGCAGGAGATGGGCCTGGTACTCTAATGACCATGAAATGAGACTAGGTGGTCTGAAAATATTTGTCCGACAATTTCTCGAGAAATTCTCGCCGGGTGCACCATAGCGTCATCTTGTTGGAACCACTGATGTGCATTTCCATGTTCGTTAAGTCTGGGCTTTAGCAAATTATGTAACATTGCAACAGAGTAGGAAAATATGTCATTATCAGTTACACGCTGATTGTGGAGAATTTTATGCTGAAAATTCTGCTTACTGACACAGACCGATAAGTGAAAATTATTTTCGTCACTACTGAGCACAACAGCATCAGCATTAGCACCAGCATGTCCACCATTAGTTTAAATGGATAGAACATGGGATCGCAGAGTAGAATTCTCCACAAGCTCCGGCCAAATATTCCTAAAGCGAGAGTATACGTAGCGGCGCAATGTTGTGGCGAAGTGACAACAGCCTGCCTCATCGCTGCGATATTTTTGGGTGTCCGAATGCTACGAGGTCTACCGGATGGTTTTCGATTGATTGCTGGACCAGTCTGTCGGAAATTGTGTACTCACAAAATTATAGTTTTCTTGGTTGGAACTCTTTTGTGACGACTTACTCCGAAATGTCTACGAAATTACAATAACAGAATCACCATTTTAAAGAAATGTCTCTAACACAAACGCACGGTGTTCACCTCGCTACGCTATGATGGTTACTAAAATGACAAAATTTGTGCTGCTCAAAGATATACGACTGGAGTGTCGTCTACCATTTAATTACACCCAAAATATCCAGACCCACTGTTATAGAGTCAGAGACTCATGTGTCATGTACTAATAGAATGTCGGTCCACCTTTAGCATCAATCACAGCCTGCACTCGCTTAGGAAGACTTTCCATCAGCTTTTTATATATGTCCGTAGGAATGACCTTCCTTTCTGCTATGATGGCTGGCGTGACGCGTAATATATGTTTCAGTTGTTTTCAACGGTGTTCGATGAGATTGAGATGGAGGTCTGTGAAGGTTTGTCTAGTTTTCCAACGGCCATCTCTTCAAACTATATCAGGATAACCTTCACTATGTGGACAGAACAGTTATCCTCGTTGGTAGAGGAAAGATCATTTCCCGAATAACTACAAGTTGTAAAGAATATCAAGATATATCTCAGCTTTTATCCTTCCAGCTACTGGAAGTAGGGGGCTTACACCAAACCACGAAAAATAGTCCCAAGCCTATGCCTCCGCCACTATACTTAACTGTTGGCACAATGCAGTACCATAAGAAGCGTTTTCCTGGAATTCGCCAAACTCAGACTCGTACATCGGATTGCCAGATCATGTAGCACGATACAGCGCTCCTCAGAACTTGTTTCCATTATTCCACAGTCCAATGGCGATGAGTTTCGATCATACTTAAGTAGGTGAGCGGTCGCACGACCGTAAAAACGCATGTTTTTTAGATCTCGGGAAACAGTCCTGGTGTTAACGACGACGTTAGGAGAACTTTGAAAATCATCAATGATTGTTATCACCGAGGACATCCGATTTTTCATCACTACCTCATCAGAGTTCGATGGCTACAAATGTTAGCTTTATGAGGTCTACCAATTTGTTTCGCGGCTGTTTCATATCCTAAACATTTCCATTTTATATCACTTACAGTTGATTTAGGTATCTGTAACAAGGCCTATATTTACGAACCCTTTTGTTCCAACAATGGTACCCAATGATAAATGCAACTCAACTTTCCCGACTTACTCATTGTGTGCCTAACGCACGTGTATGAGCTACATATACTAATTGGATTTTTATCTAGTTCTGTGGAATTTCACTACATCTAACAGCTAAATCCATTTTTCAAAGGGGCGTTTGCATATTTTTTCCATACAGCATACTACCTTGCAGTTTTTCAGAGATTATACCAAAAGTGCAGTTTAGAAGGTGTAGTTTTGGATCTGTTGCATATCTTTATAAAGTTGTTTATGTAACATTTCACCGTGTAAAAAAATATGTAGATACGCATATTTTCAAAATTTTGACTTTGTTTTTATAAGACTGTCATCGCCATTTTTATTTAGGTCAGCTTACATGCGTTTCATGACAAAAAATTATTATTCAAAACATGGACAAGCGTTAAAATCAAATAAAACTACGAATAACAATTTTCGAAATACTGACTAGGCAACTTATTGATAAGATTAAGCTTTATCATGAAACCATCTATTCGACCGTTCTCTGCAATTATGCTAAAATCGGATCTAACGTGCTCTTAGAGTGCTACATTATCCATTGGATGTCATTTGTATTCCAAACAAAGAATGCTGGAGGGTTTAGGTCAGGCGAATAGAGACAATAATCGCTGTCACTTTCAATCTTTTCTTCCACGTCTAGTGTAATGATGTTTTCATCGAATAATCCTCACCAAAGTCCCGTGAAATATAATAACATTTTGCAGTTTGATTTTCTTAGAGTTCAGTTACAACTCACTCTTTGTAGACATGTACAGCGATTGTTTGTTTAAGAAATGAGTTCCTCATTCCGCGATAAATAATGGATTACCAAACATTTAATCTTCTTCAATGTGGATAGGCATTATAGTAATATATGATGTCTTTAGTACCTTGTATTCTATCGCTTTGAGTATTTATAGTGACATTTATTACCAAATGATCGTTCAACATATTTATTTTATTTTCTTTTAAATAAATTGAAAAAATTGAACCGTAATTTAATTTTTTTCGAATAATGAATTCTGGAGTTGGACCTAAATTTTTTGATAATTTTTTTCAGATTCTGACACAATATTTTTAACAGTTTGAAAGCCATTATGGTTAATATACCGCGGTTGAATTGAATGTGTGGACAAACTATTATGCTGTCACAATCGTGAAGAACATTACTATTTCAACAAGAAAAAATTTAATAATGAATGAAAATCGAAACATATATTTTAATAAAATAGATCTTCCGATTGACTGTGATTTTTGTGGATATTGAGTACCTATCGACTTGTCTTACCAGGTTCCATTATTGACAAATAAAACACGTGCATTGAATAGTCCAGCTCTTGTCCTCTCAAAACATAAAAGAGTGCCTGCTCCAATCAAGCAGCTTAAAAATTATACATTCCATTTCATACATCCAACCCAGTATTAACTGTAATTTTGTTTTTTCTTCGTCGCCTTAATTTCAAAATTTCAGCCAGCTTCGCTTAAAAAACTTTTATGCCCACGTTCTTCAACTTTTCTGTCTAAAATAATTATATTAAGATATCATGCGTTTGAATGGCGCTACAATCGTTTGTTCCGACCTATGCCAAGTTCTTTAATGTGTTAAGCACAATAGCATACACGAGCTGCATTCTGGCCTACTTAAGATGTGTAGTGCTTAGCTGCTTATACACAATGATGCTGCGCCTCAAAGCATTGCGGTGTAGGCTGTACAATATCGCATTTATACATCTAGGCCTCGTAGCACGTTCGCCCCGAATAAAAACCTGTAATTTATCGGCCAAGCGGCACAAAACCAAAAATTTGAATTTATACTTGCCGGCTGTATTTTTTCCGCATTAGATGCGTGCACACATACTTTCTGCGGAAACGTATAAATTATTTTTCATTTTTATTGCGCCCAATAAGCAGCAGCTGTTACCAGGAGTAGTGACATTTATTAAAGTAGCCATACAGCATTTCAGTGGTCTTCTTATTACGTGCCGCTTTTATTTATGTATGGTCTTCTCCGGAGTTCTTTTTATTTATCATCGTTCTTATCGCACGTACTGATCGTTACAGCCTGTCTGGTAACTAAAATTATTTATGTTAATTTTAATCTAAGGGTCTAATCTTTTATAAAATTTATCAAATATTATTCGACAAAAAATTAACTTTATAAGTTCTTACCTTACGTTTAAAATGTATACTGCGGCAAGTTTTAAATTAATAAGATGTACAACTTATTTCTATAAAATGAACTTTCACGGGAGGACAGAGAAACGTATATTTGAGTTTGATATTAGAATCTAAGCTTAACACGCTTATCGCAAGCAAAGGCCTAATTAAAGCATAATTTTGAATAGTGGCTACAATAACGCGCAATTTGATGAATTTCTCGAAAATCGTTTCCACTCCAGATAATTCTCAGGCTCTAATTGCCTTAGTTGAGATTTCTATTGGGCGCGTTTCATGTGGTAAATCAATGTCTTCAAATAATTAGCCATTTGAAACAAACGAACAGAAATGAATAAAATATGTAATCTAGGTTTTAGGCAAATTCAAGTAATAATAATAATTTATAAATATTTTGCTTTGCTACTGATTTGAACAGGATTATGGTTCTTAATAAAGAATTTACTATTTCGTTACTTCAAAAAATGTGATGTAATGTTGATTGCTAAACTCAGCTAAATCCACATATTTTTCTAACGAAAAGCCTGTTTGTTTATTTTGGTAACTTAGACCTTTGGGCTTTTGGAGTGAACGAAAAATTAACAAACTGTTTGAAGAAGTGATAATCAGTTGGAGAGAGGTCCGGTAAGATAGAGTCTTGTACCCTATTTCATTGAGCTTCTGCAACAACAATTCTGTAATATGAGGCTGAGCTTACCATACAAGAGGCTTGGGCCGTATTTCTTTACCAATTTTGGAACAATATATTGCAGTTTTCGATACATTTTGTCGATTTCTTGGCAATGCGTTTCTACTGTAATGGTTTCGTCTTGGTTTTAAACACTGTAGTGAATGATGCTAGTAATAGACTACCCTACAGTTGCCATAACCTTCTTTGGTGTTATTTGGATTTGGGGAGGTACTTTAGAGCATCATCCTTGTCCACTGATTGAGCAAAATACTTCCTATCGCCATAGAAAATCAGTTTCTCATCACATGCCAAAATACGTTTTAGAAACGTGTCATACTAGTAGTCTAAAAGAAGCGATAAATAAATCTCGTAATGGCGATTTCTCTGGTTATTATATACATAGTTTGTGAGACACATACTTTAAGATTTTCTGCAGTTTTCCAATTTACCCCCTAGTGGCGAGCAATCATGAAATCATCAAAGGCAAATTCGTTTGCATCTTTCCGTGTTGTTTCGCGTGGGTCAGGTTCGGATGTTGTCGACATCGGTAAGACAAAATCATCACGTGTACATTTTTGGGACCAACATTGAACTGTATGTTCGTGTACACTTCGCTCGCCCCAAACTTGGTTAATATTTCAAGCGGTTGCGGTACGGCTGAATTTGAATCTGTAGAAGTATATTTTGCGAAAATCTCATTTTGACATCCTTGATTCTTAGGGCTAAAACACAAGAAAAAAATGAATGCAAATTCAAAATGTGCAAAAGATCATGTCTTTAAAATTATATATAACATTTATTATGATTTTTAAAAATCGTAGCAACGAATAACTTGCATTATTTTGGCACCAAATTGAAATATATTGTAAGATACTGGATAACCAGAAATTTCAAAAAATTTCCTTTGTAAAGACTGTCCAGATTTTTGTGAGACACATTTAGGACATTTGCGCCACCTTCATTGAAAACAATTTTTTAGAATTGGTCAATAGTTATCTTAATTGATTTTAATTTTTTTAAAGAAAATTTGAATGTCTGGGTGAGATGAAAACTGTTTTCTGAGGAAAAAGTACTACGGTATTTTTAAAAAGGTTGAAGCTATCCTTAAAATTGGCTTCTGAGAACAATATGATGAAAATTATGAACTAACATATTTTATGATAAAAATAGTCTTTGGATAGTGAATCCGAGTAATTTCGAAAAGTTTACTGCAAAACCTAGAACCTAAAAGTCCTTTTTCACTGGATGCTGCATAAATTCATCGAAGATGAAAATCCCATTATTTTTAAATTAGTCGTAATGTCATATTTTTGTATGTTAGTGAATAATATGTTATTTCTAACATAAACAATAAAACATATTTTATTTCACGTTTGTCCAACCCATAAGGAGGGTAAGATGTGAATTGGTAAAGAGGGCCCAATTTCTACATAAAAAATTATCAATTTATAAAAGAATGAAGAAATTGATGATTAGTATGTAACTTCTGATTTTTCTTTTAAGTAAAGAAACATTTAAATTGGAAGAAAGAAGATGAAGCAGAACTTATGGGGTTTTTAACTTTGAAAAAGCGACTGGCATTTTGCCTTTCAAGGAGCCAATATAACATAAGTAGATTAACTAAAGGTGAATATATGGACAATCCTCGTATTGGATAAGTGAGAATAATTACAAGTACTGATATTATTATGCTATTTTTATTTTTGTTAAAATTCTAATGAGAGTTGCAACTAAGACTTTGAGAAATATAAATTTTTCCAATTCAGACCATGTTTGTGAAGCATTAGCACAGATGCAAGCGACATACAGCCAGTGTACAGTTATTATGACAGGATTACCCAAGTTAAGTTCTTTGGAACACTTCCAAGCATCCGAGCCAAGAGAGCGATTATGCTTACAAAGCTTTCGTAAATTTAGCTGCAGAGCCGTATTCAAGTGCAAGTGGCTTCTAATTTAAGAAAATTTCGATAGTTCAGCGCGCCGCCGGCTCGCCGAGGCATTGCTGCCACTGCAAATCAAGGGCGCCTGCACAAAGCGTCCGTGAAGTCTGAGTACGGCACAAAGGCTGGAAATTACATTGTCGCGAGTTTTGCAAAAAGGCGGAGAAAATAAAACGAGACATGGCGGATTAATTGAAAGCAATTTATAGCGCGGAGCTTAGCGCGCTCGATATTCCCAGATCGCAGATGAAGGGTGTTGGTTGCTATCATGAAGTGAGCGGCGGACGCGTTTATTATTGGAAAGGCAGCTGGAAATTATCCCGGGCGGTGGAAACATCTATAACGCGTAATTTTTCATGCCGCGCGGTTCGACGGCGTGATGGACATACCTGCGGCTGTATAATGTAATTTTAAATTGTTTTGAAACAAAACGTCAGCATTTCACTGGTCGAGTTATCGCCAAAGCTTTTTAGTCGGAATATCGTGGCGTAAAATCGATCAAATGTGTTTGTCAACGAACTTGAAAAGTTCGTTACTGAATTCTATGTCTGTCTGTCGGTCCGTCACAAAATTTGAGATTTTTTAAAATTGGAAAATGGATTCTTATAGGAAATTTTACGCTGATTTCGAATTCGAAATTAAAAAATTTCTATCTCGAATGGTTTTCGAGATATTCGACTTAATTTCGGGAAAATTTTCGACATTACGATTTTAAATGTGATTCTGATACGAAATTTTACGCTGAATTCGAAAATGAAGTCGAAAAAATTCTATGTCGAATAATTTTCGAGATATTCGTTTTCGAATTTTCCCAAAATTCGAAATCGAAATCGAAAGGTTTTTTTTAAGTTCGTTATGGGATTGCTTACAGAGCAATCTCTTCGCCGATCCCATGTTTTCTTCCATTGTTCTTCATTATTCAAATAAAGGAAAAGGCTTTGTCAAATATTTCATGAAGTAATTGGACCAAAGCAGATTAATATTCTGTTTTAGTAATGGAAACATTTTTTTGATATGAAATATTAAATGGTTACGTAGATAGTATACCTTTCAATTAAGAATTATTTTTTGGTTTCATATGAATATTTTTACAAGAAAATGACGCTAATATTTCTCAACTTTGAAATATGTAATCCTTTTTAAGAAATGACAAGAATGAACAGTAAAAGATGAGAATAATTTTAAGTTTTAGAATTAAAAAAAAAGAAATTAGAATACGTGAAGAATTACTGATTAAAAACATATGAAACAAAATTGGACACTCATAATTCCTCTATCCGTTTCTATTGCACGGTACTTCAAATGAACCCAAGAATTAGCTATTCATTAATTCAAAAATACCAAAGTGTTTCAAAGCTTTCCACTAGACGTTTGTTTTGATCTTACCAGAAACACCTAGCGTTCAGTTACTTGATGAAATAAAGGTCGTTGTTATCTGGCGCTGTAGATGATATTCTAGCCAAATTGAGTTATTGCGTCCCATAAACATCTCGTTTATCTAAAGGACGGAAATGGGAGAATCTGGCATATTTATAAACACATTTTCATTTCTATTACAACGTTTTTATTTTTTAGGTTTGCTAAGAAGTTGCAGCTCAAGCTTTATTTTGCTACAAAGACTGTGCATTTCATTATCATAAAATTTTCATTGCATTTCAACAAAACGTCTTCAGAAGCACGTTTGCTATTATAATGCAGTATTAGCTGGAATAAAATAAATAATGGAAGAGGTTTACGCACGTAAATTAGTACTATAAATGAGTCATTAGCAATATACTATTCTACAGACATTTTCTGTGTTAAGGATGTGGATGTTTATCTTTCATATGGTAGCAATTGATCATTTCATATCACATCAAGATTAAAATTTATTTATACTGCTTTTAAGGATGCAATAAAAATTATTGTTTGGTGTTATCTATAAATTTTTGGAAAAGTTTCAGTCTTATGATAAATTCTCTGTATTAACTGTTTTTTCCATGCTTACTTTCCAAGTATTTTTATTTTGTGTTGCTTTTCTTGGTTGTTATTTTCTTTCTTTGTCGCCCAGTTGGTGTCCACGTTTCTGCACCACATGTAAGTATCGGAATAGTATTTTCTTGAAATTTTGCCCCTTTGCTTTCTGTGTCTTAATTCTACTGAAAAATCTTCCCTCAATTATGATTCGTTCTTTTACTTCCTCATCCGTTCTTCCACCTGTGCTTATTGGTCTTAAATATTTAATTTTCTGTTCTTGGTTTAGTTTTATCTTCGAAGTGTAGCGAGCGTTTTTTTAGTTATTTTCCTATTGTAATAATCTTTCTCCGTTTCTTGTTTAATTTTATATTTAATTTTTCTAATACTCTACTGTATACTTCTAAATGCTTATTCAGCGTTCTTTCATTCTTCGCTATATGATAACCATGTCTGCGGAACACAGTTCGCTTGCTTTCAGTAACCAACTTTATAAAGCTTAGTTTCTTGCTTTGCTTCTCTCAGTGCCTCGTCTAAGACGTTGAAAACCATTCGTGGACTCAGTGTATACCTTTATTATATACCTGATGATGTTTCAAATAGTTTTAATTTTTCTTCACTTATTCTGACATTACGTATTTTCTTGAAGACTTTGTATTAATTTGATTATTGTATTTGATACTCTTATTTTTAGTAGTATTTCCTAGACGTCTTTTCTTTTGATTTCTTCGAATGCTTTTTACCTATGTACGTTTCTACTTCCTAGTTGTCTCGTAGTGAACAAGTATTACGTTTACCCCTCTATGTGGCCGAAAACCAAATTGCGTTTCTTCGAGCATGTTTTCTATAATTTATCTCAACCTTTTTTCTGTTACTCTAGTGTATATTCTGGTTATAATACTTGGAAGAGTTGTTCCTCAATAGTTTTTGCAGTTCCTACTGCCCCTCTTTTTGAATATTAGTGTTGTGATGTTCGCTCTACCATTCTATGGGTGTAATTCCTTTCAGTGTTTAATTCATTATTTGTGTTACTTCTTCTCTGTAGAGTTTCTGGTAATACTTTCAAAATATCTGTAATTATAATGTTTTGTCCGGGTGCTTTTCTTTGTATAATTTTTCCGATTGCTTATCTCAACTCTTCTATTTGATGTTTCTATTTCTAGGTTCTAGTATTATATATTTAATTGTATTTTTCGTTTATTTCTTTTCTGTTTAACAATAACTAGAGCGATGTTGGATATTTTTTATTATAGAACAGAACGTGGAGCCCATGAAATTTAAATTATATTAAACTAATACCAAACTGTGCTTAAAGCTCTGATCCCATTATGAAGTAGTTCCTGTTTTTAGAATTATTTCTCAATACAGTATAGTTAACGTTTTTAGTAGTGATGAGTGCTTTTGAAATATGTAGATTTAACTTTTGAATTGATTTCAACAATAAGAACTGTTAAAGTTTGTTTTGTTTCAATGTGTTATGTGAAATTTTAAACGTAAAATTTCAAGGCAAAATCAAAATTAAATGAAAGCAAACTTTTTAACAAAATGGTTTTATTTAGGATAATTTTGGTAGTAATCGTTCACGTTTTTTAGTTCTTGTCAAATTTTATAATGTCAATTTAGCACATCTAATTTGCCCTCGGGAAGTGATCTTTGCGTCGTTTTTAAATTATCAGCTTAAGATTATTGTAACGTTTCTGCTTCTTACGTTGGTGATACAACGTGCAAATTTACTAAAGCTACTTATTTATTCTAGTTACAGGTATACAGATTGACAACGCTATTTATGTACACACTACGTACAACTATTTACGTAAACGGCACACTATTTATGTTAACATATGCCCCGTGTCACTTCGCTTGCTGTTACTAAACTCGAAATTCGGAATCTGAATCGCCTCGGCCATCCCACGGGGTGATATTTGTATCTGTTCGGGGATATTTCAGAACAGACACGAACCCTTTAGACGCCGCACTGGAACCTTTTAGAATTTTGACGAACACGTGCGCGCCAAATGGATTTTTAGAAGTGTTGGGCGCCGAGCGTCACGAAATGTTGATGTTGATTAGTCGTGTTATAGGGGAATTCAGAAAATTGTTACATTATTTATTAATGTGAAATATATACATGTTAGACATGTTTGCATAACGGGCTATCATTGTTTGCTTATAGGTTATTACATTATACATCCATATATACATCCAGTGCTTATGTTGTCAGGGTCGATATATTCTTACACAGTCTAGAACTCAAACATTTTATTTTTCTAATTAAAATTGCCTTAATTTATATTTTTTGTTTTTTGAATTATTTGGGTACTAATAAAGGCACCTTTGTAATTTTATATAGGGTCGCCGAAATCTTTTTAGGTTATATTGTGAGAAGACTAAAGGCTTCTTGTGCGCATGCGCAGTCCCAATATAAATAAGCCGAGAATACGACTGAAAAGCTGACAAATTATTGCGTGGTTTGGCTACGAAGTAGCCAAAAAGTATTCCTATGACTACTAGGAGAAAATAACTCTTGACATGCCAACTCACAGCAAGCGATCTGATCGCAAGAAAAGTGATGAATTCGTCCGTGAATTGAAAGAGAAGATAGATCAGAATCCTGGGAGGGACATGACTGACAAAATAAATGCAGTACCTGTACTACTAATCATTTATCCTGAGGAATCGTCAACTGTTGACTGAGAAAAACAAGATGGGCAGGAAGTTAAAGGTTGAAGCATTGCTGAACGACATCAAACACGCCGGCGCTGGCTTTTTGATATTCCTTTTCGTATAAAACGAACCGCCAAAATAGTCTTTGGATCTCTAAAAATGCCTCTGAAATACCTAGTCATGCATACAAAATGTCTGGCCTTTGTCATGGCGCCCCACTTCTTTGACTAAAGTCTAAGGTCTAATCGCCGACAGCTATATCAACGTGCTAAAAACAGAAGTCCAGCTCTGGATAGACGAAATGGCCGCTGGGAGGGAATACGTTTTTCAGCAAAACCCCACTGGAGTTCACAAGACCAGAAAGACTCAGCAGGCATAGCTACACGACAACTTGTATTACCGATCTGTAGCCACTTTCTAGCATCGACTGAAATCGCCTGGTATACTACGAGAAGCATCATAACGCCAAGAATAGTTTAAGGACCTCCGTTATGGAGGTCGCATGTGGACAAGGATGAAAATATCTTAACCTGAACCAGGTTTAGGTCTTGGCTCGAGAAGGTCTGTGGCACCTGATGAGTTAATAGGTGTATAAATAAGTTCTCAGTTTTTTTCTGCAAAACACAGCTGATTATTGAAGTTATGTGCATCAAACGCCAAATCGCATGATGTTTCGAAAGACCAAATGTCATTGCTTTAAAACCGCAAGAGGGCGGACTAATACGTTACATGTAAACGGTGATTTACGTCCTGTGAAATCCAAAGCTGAGAACTTATTTATACACCTATTACTTATACTGTTTTTCATTTTATTTTTTGTTTACCCTCGATGTTCCGGTATATTAAATATGAAGAATTCGCTGCCTTCATTTTCTGTTACGAAAATGGAGCTTATGGATTCTCTTTGTTTAAGTAGCTGATCAGTTCACTAACTTACTTGAAAAATGTTGTTGTACTTCCCATGGTTACGTCTGCTTGGCTTGTTTCTTCGCTCTTGTGTTGCCTTATCCTCGAATCAATAAATATTCAGTCCGTGATCGCCGGATACTCGACTTTTAATGTAAATTTGTGTATTGTACTTCATCTATCACGCTGCGGCCGCGGCCCCTCATTAATTTTCGTGTTAAATTCGTTTGGTGTGCTCGACCGTGAAGTGAAACTGCTGCTTCGAATTTTACTCGAAGCAATTTTTCATTCGTAGATAATTATTTGAGCGCACGGAAAGCGTTGCGGCCAGATAAGTGCGCGATAAAAAGATGAAGTCCTTTTTGTTGTCGCGATAAACACAGAACCTGAGGATTAACTCCGACATCACCGTCGCGGCTTGCATGCACTCGATCGTTTTGTTCGCCATCGCTTAAGCGGCTTGGATTTATTTCGTTCCCGCCGGTGCGTGGGGGCGAATGCAAAACGCGAAGATGCAGTCGGCTGCAATGCAGAGGTGGGCGCGGCGGGTACTCGGCGTTGTTTATGAATGGATTTGTAGGAGCGCTCCATCCTGCCGTGTTTTCTGCCCCGCAGGAGTGTCAAGTGCTTGCAAAGCGTTTATTTTCGAAGCTTTGCGTAATTGATTCATTGTTTTTAGTTGAAACTGAAACCTGCTGCTAAGAGTCGCTCTTCGGAGTAGACCGCTTGCATTCGCCTGGGCGTCGCGCTTTAATTTGTTTTCTCGTCTAATTAATCTGGAGCTTTACTAGATTTTCTCGGATTGTTTTTCTCGTCAGCGCCACAGATTTACAATAACGGATTGCGGTGTTTGCCGCTGTAGTTCGGCCACGAATAGAAACTCCGAATGTGTTTGTTTGATTTGTAGTTAATTTCGCATAATCATTGAACACTCATATAATTAGTAAATTTATGTTTACTTTTTATATGTAAAATGTTATGTTTCTAGACCTGGAAAATCCTTTACAATCAAGATAAACAATAATAAGCAAAGCAAACTCTAAAGATATAAATTCATTTTGTTTACAAATGATACTAATGATTTTGTTGGTTTTCTTACGTGTAAGTTATGTATTGAGCTATCTGATGCAATAGAAATTGAAAATTATAAGTATTGTCGCTGCAATGATATGACTAAACTGCAGTCTGTGTTTATTCACTTCGTTATGTTAACATACCCTCTTGAATAATGGTTTTGATTAAGTTTCTAGCCTTTGGAAATATTACAAGTATTACCTGAAAGTTAGGGCAGGTCTTCTTTCTTTCTCATTTCCCATTTATGCCTCACGGCGTTGGGTCCCTTATCCATTCCCTATAAGGTTTCCTCTCTCTTGCCATTCTTTGGCCGATAGCCTTACATTGTCTTCCCATTGTATTCGGGGTCTGCCTTTAGTTCTTCTTCCCTCCATTCTTGTCTTCATTATCAGTTTCGGGTATCTTTCGATGTCCATGCGGTGCACGTGTCCGTACCACTGTAATTGTTTGTTCTCAATTTCGTGGACAATTGGGTATTGGTTCAGTTCCTCCCTTATGCTGTTGTTTCTTATCCTGTCCCTTCTAGTCTTTCCCAGAACTCTTCTGAGGTATTTCATCTCTGATGCAGTTATTTTTGACCTACGTTTATCGGTTATTGCCCATGTTTCTGCTCCGTATATCAGAGTCGGGGTGAATATTGATTAAATAGGTGCATTTTTGCCTTGGTGCTTATTTCTTCCTTTCCTATGATGGTATTGTTTATCTGATAATAAATGTTATTTGATTTGTTTATTCTATTGTTTATTTCGTCATCTATTCTTTCATCATTTTTTATATATGCGCCTAAATATTCATATTTTTCAACATATTGTAGCTGAGTTCCATCCAGGAAAATGGGTTCTTCTATTTCTTCTCTGTTGTTTTTCTTCATATGTAGTATTTTACTTTTTTGTGTGTTTATTTCCATTCCCTTTTCCTCGAGATTTCGTTTCCATATATTTATCTTGTGTTGTAGCTGTCTTGTGTTTGTTGCCATTACCAGGATGTCGTCTGCATAAATTAGGTCTTGTGTGTTTGTAGGATTCATATTGTAATACCCTAATCTTGATTTTCTAGTTTCATTTTTTGTTTTCCTTATTATACTGTTCATGTATACTATGAACAGTAAAGTGCTTAGGCTATCCCCTTGTTTTATACCTTTCCCCATGTTAAATTCCTTTGACTTTTCCCCATTTATTCTGACTATTCCTATTGTTCTTTTATTCATGCTCTTTATTATTCTTGTCAATTTGGGGCTTGCTTGTAATTCTTCCAGGGCTTTCCATATTTGTTCTCTCGGCACCTGGTCGAAAGCGTCTTTTAGATCCAGAAATGCTAGAAACAGGTCTCATTTTGCTGATGATTAGCCTAATAGTGTGTATGTGGTGTTGCGTATGTTTCCCTGTGCGAAAAGTGGCTTGTTCGTCTTCTAGTTTTTCTTCTATTTCGGCTCTCAGTCTCTTTTCTATTATTTTGGAGTATATCTTTAAACTCACTGATGACATATACATATAGCCCGGTAGTTTTCACAGTTTGGGTATTATTATATTTTTTTGCCAATCCGATGGGATCGTTTCCGTTTCCCATGCTTGTTGAAGGATTGTTTACAGCCACTTCATTACTATATCTCCTCCCTTTTTTATTAATTCTGGGGCGATATCATCTTCCCCTGCTGCGTTCCCGTTTCTCATTGTTTTTACCGCTATTCTGATTTCTTCCTCTCTTATATTTTCTTCTTCTTCCTGATCTTTATGTTCTAGCGTTGTTTGCTGTTCTTCTTGTATTTCTCTATCTGCTTCTTGATCATTGGCCTCTAGGTTATTGTGGAATTTGTTTTCGTAATGTTTTTGCCAGACTTCTAGGGCTTCTTTGGTTGTTGTTGCTATATCTCCCTTTTGGTTTGTTATATTTCGTGTTGGTTTTGCTTGGTTTCCTTTTAGCCTTTTTATTACGCTCCAAAATTGTTTTTGGTTCTGTACATAGTTTTCTTCTATTTTTCTTCCAAACTCCTCTCATGTAGTTCTCTTTGCTACTTTTACTGCTTCTTTGGCTTCATTTCGTTTCTGATAGTAATGTATTTTACTTTCTTCTGTGTTAGTTCTTTTGAAGATTTGCCATGCTTCTTTTTTCTCTTTAATCTTTTGTTTTACGTCTTGGTTCGACCACTTAGTCTTCTTTTGTTTGTTGTGCTTGATCTTTATTCCGCATATTTCTTGGGCCGTTTGGAGTAGGGTTCTCTTAAATAGGTTCCATCTTTCCTCTATGCTCCATCGTTCTTGTTGGTTCTCCTCTAGTTCTAGTTCGTTTAGTTTCCTCGTTAATGTTTGCTCGTATCTTTCTTTCGTCTGGGGGTTTTCCAACTCTGTTATTTTTATGCCTATATAACTTTTCTCGATTACTCTTGTAGGTTTTGTGGTTCGGGTGTCTGCTACTAGGAGTCTGTGATTCGTAGATAGTTCTGCTCCTCTTATTACTTTTACGTCCTGTAGTGCGTATCTCATTCCTTTGGTTATTAGGATGTAATCGATTACCGATTTGTGTCCTAGTGCTTCGTTCTCGTATGTGATTTTATGGATGTTTTTATGGTTATACCATGTGTTTCCAATCAACAGCTGATTTGTTATTCAGAAGTCTATCATACGTTCGCCGTTGTTATTTAGTTCGACGTTCATTCCATACCTACCCATTGTTCCATATCCTATTTCTTTGTTATTCCCTATGTGGGCATTCCAGTCCCCCATGAGTATTACGTGTCGGTTCTTGGTCTGCATGTTTTCTAGGGTCCTTTGTAGCTGTTCGTAAAATTGTTCTTTATCATTTACAATGGCATTTTCTGTTAAAGCATAGACCTGGATGACCCCTGTTTTTTCCTGTAGTTGTATATCCATTGTAATTATCCTCGAACTTACGGCTTCCCAGTTAGTGACTCTTGTTTCCAGTTCACAACTAGTAATTATCCCTACTCCCTCTGTTGCTCTTCGTCGTACATGGGATCCTGCGTATCTTAGGGTATATCCTTTGTCCAGCATCTTCTTGCCGATCCCCTTTTTCTTTGTTTCTGCTAGTCCTAGAATATGAATTTTGTACTTTTGCATTTCTTCTGTCACTTCTATTTCTTTTCCTGTCAGTGTGGTAATGTTCCATGTTCCAATTCTTATTCCGTTTCTAGCTTTTGCTCGTCTTTGTTGGTTCCATCCTATTCCGAGGCTTCTCTTATTTGTATTATCCATTTTATTAATTTGTGAGGTAAATCTTCGCGTCTAATCCATCCATAAACCATTTCGTATTTCTCTGAATCTTATTAGCAAGTTATATAGAGTGGGTGATTGATCCAACGTCTCGCTTATGACCGATCTTTATCCGTATCCCTGAGCGGGGCCCTTACAGGGTGCCATCAGCCGGGCCAGCTGAACCCTGGTTTTTTCTAGGAGGTGTTACTCCTCCATCACTCCCCATTCATCCTGGCTTGTGACAGGCAGAGCCTGGGTTAGTTAGGGTAGGTCAAGTTGAAATTGCGTACAACAGAGTAACTGTACAAATGCAAACTTCCAATTCAAATCCTAAAGTTCAATTTGGATCATCTGATATCTGCATGATTATATCAATAGAAGTTATAATTATAGAAGATTTCAGTTGTCAAAAAAATCATCTTATTTGTATTGTATGCTATAGGTACGCTTCAAATTGTAATTTTTTTTAACAAATGTTACCCGACATGGTGACGATTTTTCTTCGGCAATTTCTGTCTTCAGGATCTCTTGTGTTTTCATTCTCCCCTTGTCTCAACATAATGTCATTAAACATAAGTAATACCTAAAGTAAACATTCGTAAATTTCATATGGATTTTGACAACGATGTTGATAAATGTTAATGGAACAAATAATGTTTTCTTCCAAGTTACTAAAATACATCTTACTATTTGCAAAACGTTTTAGTATTTGGCAGGTTCAAGCATCGTCCAAATTAAAATTTAGTTTTTGAGCGCCAGCATTTAGGTCCGATCTTTCCCTTGAGTTAACAAAGTCCGGCGCTCGTTAGTGTTTTTCCGTTTCCCTTAAAGTCGCGCTCCTGTTCCTTGCATAATTTCCACATTATGGTGGATTTCTAGACGCCGGAACTCGTTATTTTTATGCAGGTGCAAGAAAACCGTCGAGATAACGCCCGAACAACTTTAATTGCACGCCGGCGAGTATTTCAGATTCGTTCTATTTACATGCAGCACGACGTGCGGCCGCTGATGCACATACAAATGCAAATTATGTTTAGGAAGTTTATGTGGCGTTAGACGCTCCGCTGTCAAGGCTGAATGCTCGGCCGACCCAAAGATTGCAGTGTAACTCGGAATTTAAAGTTCGCAGTTGGATATTAAGCGCGCACCGGCCTAAATGGTTGATAAATGTCTCCAAACTTCGGCAGATTTATTTACGACTACTCGTAATTGTCAGGCCCATATGCAAGCAGCGGAACTTTTGATAAAACCGACATGCAATTACTGCACAGCGCCAACATCGTTACTTCAGACTCAGATTTAATATTTGCTCTACCCAAAACGCTACCATCGACGGAAATATTTGTTTTATCCAATTATGAATATGAATGAAGTGTGTCCATATAGCGTATTGGCGCTGAAACTAATTCAGCGTTTCATTTAGAGCTCCAACGTTTTAATTAGCGGAAATCAAGGGAGTTAATTTTCACCGATATTTTATTTTACACGCAAAAAGAATGTTTTATCGCAAAATTTCAAAACATAAAACCAAAAAACTAATTATATAAGTGAAAACTGTCATAATAGCTTAAAATTTTAAATCGCATTTTGCACTTTGAGAAAAGTAGTTTATAAAACCTTTGTCATAATTGCCTATTGCATGCAACTGCGTCTTTGAATTGCATTTAGAAAGTTAATATGAATGAATGCGTTTCCCACCGGCATGTAACTATTATTGTAGCACTTTCAGAATGTTCTATACGGCGTATTCATATTTAACGAACCGGCTGATTTATATTTACATTTGCAACAAAGCTACAGTTGCAACGACGTTATCCACGTTTATTATCTCTTGAAAACATGCGCTATACGTCAGATGTTTGATTTGAAAATGTAGATTTATTTATTATCATGCTTTTATTGTATCGGAAAATTGTGTCATATTTTCAAGAATAACAAATACAATTAAGATATTCTTGATTGATATTATTATTCGCTAATATTTAAATGATGCATGGTATTTTTAGGAAAACTTTCTTTGTTTTTTGACAAATAAAATATATATTTATAGTTCCTAATACACTATAAGTACTTCTATAAAGAGATATAAAATTATATTTATATACGAGAGCAATTCGGTTATCAATTACAGACACGCATAGATACAGATTATTATACGCATTAGAAACGTACAACAGTACATTACCTTTCAACATAATTGAAATGCAAATTGAGGCACTTGTTATAACGTTTTACAAGGTTTGGAATTCCTTCTAAGAAAACCGTCAAAGAAATTGCACGACGCAAGCTACTGTTTCATGTGCATAGCGGACATTTTAGTTTTTCTACACAAATTCATCGCTGACTACAAATAGGCGGTTACTTTTTACTTCATCGTGCACGTTAGTGCGCCCATATTTAAACATGTGACACTACTGACGTACTACACCTTTATTTATCACGTTTTGTTCGTAAATATTACACAGTTATACACCTTTCGAAAATTTTTTTGCACACAGTAATCATATTACTGCATGCACTTCACATTTGGTGGGATTTTCTATGGCAGCGCTTATCTTCAATTGATCTAGCGAGCACGTAAACTGCAATACAACTTTCTTCTTCCAATCCGCACTGCTTGTTGAACTATTGTATACAGCGCCACCAGATAGGCATTGCTATCCTCGCCTATTTCCCACGCATATATATATATATGTATACATACAATAAAACAATTTAACACACAATACCTATATGAGTAATAAAACCAAAAAAAGAAAGGATAATGGTTTTTAATTTTTATATTTTAGAAATTTTCTAAAATTATTAGGGGGTATGTAGAACGTATAACAACAATAAATTTGAAGAACACAATTAGAGCTGTATAACGAGTAACTTATTCTTACAGGATGTGTCTGAAAGTCTTCCAGTTCCAGGATCGGTCTCCCGAATGTATAGTGCCTTTTCCTACACAGCACATCGCACTTGCATAGGATGTGTAAAGCTGTTTTTGGCTTCTTGCTACAGAGTCTGCATCCAAGGTCACCATTGAATTTACCAATTTTCCAGAGGTGTTCTGCAACAGACGCGTGTCCTGTAAGAAACCCTATTTATTTTTAGCTGTGGCCTACTTAGATTAAGGAGTTCTGCAGCTCTCTTTTGGCAAGGTCCCTTAATGAAGGTGTTGGTGAAATTATGCCCTTGTCGATTCTTCCAGTACATTTGATGGTGAATGCATGTCCTCTTCTTGATAAAGCTTTGTGAGATTCCTAGAGCAGATTCTGGGCCGATATAAGCCTCACTAGATCCCTGTTTAACCAATTCATCGGCTTTTCATTGCCGTAGATACCACAATGCCCAGGTGCCCATAGGAATTTTACCATATTATGTTCTGCCAACACATTGAGTTGGTTGATGTATTTCCATACCAGTCTAGATGATGCTTTAGTGCTTGATAAAGCCTTTAAAGCTGCCTGGCTGTCTGATGTTACACATGGTTCTTTGTAATATCTTAGCTTACATAGAATTGTTATAAATCAGATCTACGAAATGGTTTTCAGTAAATCAACATCGCATAAATTATGAGCGAAAGATCGTTTGGCTAGTGATCTTATTTGCATGTATATATAATTATCAATTAGGGTAGTGTATTAAGAAAATTCTAAACAGGATGTGAATTCTTCCAGTGAGGAATCCACTTGTTTAACATCTGAAGTTGGCTAGTCAATGTCTTTTTAACCTTCTGTTGTATTAGTGGTGTCACTGAAAAGTTTGGCATAATGCTTATTACTGGGTTCTTGAATTATATATTTTGCAAAGGGATACCAAGGTTACTGTGAAGAGTTATAGAGATTTGCCAAAGTGCGTTGGTCATTGCACGAAGAATCTTAGACTGGGATTTTCGGAGAATTGCTTTCACAACCCCAAGGTTCGTTGCCGTAAGTCCATATGGGTTTGATAACTGCCTTGTAGTTGTAGTGACTAAGTCAGATGTATACAGAAAGTAAAGTGATGGGCCTAATACTTTACCCAAAAGCACTCCAGCTTTAATTGTAAAGATGTTAACATTGGTTTGATTTGTCGGTCGCTTAAGTACGATTTAAAGTGGTTTAAGTATGATAGAAGTGCTAGTTTAATTTTATAGAGCAGACCTTCTTTCTAAATCTTATCAAATGTCATACTGTTGCCCAAAAATACAGAAGTACAAAACTTTTTATCTCCGTGATGCGATGATGCTGTTGGGTGGTGTTGACTGAATCCAAAATAGTGGCCAGGGATTGTATCTAGGATAGGGCTAATACGGTGAAGTATTAATCTTTTTGGGAGTTTAGATATGATCGGTAAAAGGCTTATAGACCTATAAACGGATACATTGTTTGAATTTTTGGCAGGTTTAACTTCCTTGAAAGTTTTTTCAACATTTTTGTGTTATTCAGTCAGGTCGAACTGATTTTATAACCTCTAGGCGATTGATTTTACTTTTTATTTTTTTAGGAGTTAATAGCTTTTTAAGATCATTGTTCCACGTTGTTTAGATATTCAGATATTTCTTGGTCTGGTATGGCATCATTTTGAATAAAAACTTCAGCAAGATGTTCGATGAAGAGGTCGGCCTGTTCTTTATTTCTGTGTGCTCGTGCCCCTAAGTATAGGAGTTTCCCTACTTTTTTCCCTACTTTTAGCTTTACTGTTACTGGACGCTAGATAGAGTTATCGTGCCTTGGTAGTTCTGTCAGATGGTTTATGATTCCGCTACCATCTTTTTTTAGCAATACATTTTTAAACTCTGAAGATATGGTTATGATACTTTTGTAGGTTTCTAGTTGGGGGTAGCATGATTAATTGCTTCTTGTAGAGAACAAATTAATTTTGCTATGTCTCCTATCTATTCATGATTTGTGACACTAACATTTAGGTTTATCGTTTCGTTAATTTTACTTCCATATTCATCCCATCGGTTTTTGTTGTGTGGTTTTGGTGATTTTTTAATGTTTATTAATGTCCTTAATATAACAATTATTTGAGTGTGGTCAGAATAGAGATCATAATTTGGTTTCATGTCCGTATATAATTCAGAAATTTCACCGATAACAGAGAAACCCAGGAAGTCTGGTGTTTTGTCGAATTTGACGACCAACACATATAGTACCGCTCAAAAAGATGCGACAAACTACATTTTATGTAATAACTCGGGTCACAATAAAGATACGGAGCTGTTACTTTCACTTAATGTTTTTGCTTTTATCAGTTTCTATTTGAAAACTTAGGACACCAACAACAATTTATTTACAAGTATTTAAAATGAGCTTCAAAAGATAAACGACTATAACAGACTAACAAGGAGAGATATGATAACCTAAGTCGTTAGACACATTCCCACTTCTAATACTTCGTTGCCGTACCCTTAGCATCGATCACCGCCTGGCACCTTCGGGGCATTGAAGACACAAGGTTGGTTATGACGGAGAGAGGAACTGACTTCCAAGCTTGCTCGGGTTGAGAGAACTTTTCAGCACAATTCTTGGCAGTTTTGCCTTTCAGTGCCCTCTCCAGCTCATCCCAGAATGGTTTGATAGGATTCAAGTCGGGGACTGGCTCGGCCAGTCCATGATATTCACCCGACGCTGATGGAACGAATTTTTGACTAAGCGGAAACTGTTTAGGGTCGTTATCTTGCTGGAATACCCAGCCCCTAGGCATGTTGGCACGTGAATACGGTAACATGATGTTCGATAGAATATCCCTATACATCTCCTTGTCCATAATCCCCTCGATACGATGCAGGGGACCTACTCTCTTCGAGCTAAAACAGCCCCAGACCATGGCACTTCCCCCGCCATGCTTCATAGTAGGTATCTAGTACGTGGGATCGAATCGGGTACAGGACGTCTCACATGAGTAACGCCATCAGTGCCCATTAAGAGAAACTTCGAATCATCACTCCACAGCACTTGGGACCACTCCTGGGGAGCCCAATGGATATGCGCCCTTGCCCATGCAAAACGAGCTTTTCTGTTCTTTTCAGAAATCCAAGGCTTCTTCACAGGTCGGCGTCCGAAGAGGCCAGTAGCACAGAGACGACGTTTGATAGTGTTTGCAGAGACCTGGAAACCAAAATAAAATAGTTAAAGCAAGAAAAATTCCGTAAATTGACCTCCACACCATAATCCTCATTGACTTGACGATTGATAGCAGTACTTGTCAGGCGAGGATTGTTCTTACTGATCCTGACGATGACTCCATCCATCCCAGTAGTTGTCTTGCGAGGTCTTCCAGTAGGTTTGGAGCGTACAGGACGTTTGAGGAATGCGTTAATTGTGTGTTGTACTGTAGAGCCAAATCAGAGATTTTCAAGCCCAGCGCTCCGCCTCTGCTGATGGCCTCCCGGTCTGCTCTTGATATATTTCCGGAGCCAGAAGGTCTGTCCGTTCCAGAAAAAAAAATTACATGAAAATGCAAACAGGATAATGAAATATGAAATGGAAAAAAATAAAATCGAAAAACGGCAATTTTGCCGGAACCGAAAAAAACTTATAAATCGCTAATCAGTAGCCCACATCTGAAACAAGCTCCAGAACCATATCCAAAAATTAGGACGATTGCTCTATGAGGAAAAAAGTTATGATCAAAAACCACTTTTTCGTATCTTTTTGAGCGGTACTGTAGAAGTACCCGTGGACAAAATTGAGTAGTTTTGTTTTGTATTGATTTGGCTAATTTCCTACCTTTTGTGGTAGTGATTTTTGAGCTTCATAAAGGTTTAGAAAGAAATCTTCGAAGCTTTTATGCTTCAAGTTATGACGAGGTTGGCAATATACTGAAAAGTTTTGTTGTATAGTATTTTGAAGTATAATATTTCAGTGAAATTAGTTTCGCTGATTAATAAAATGTAGATTTTATGTTAATTCAGGAATATAGATGAATAAATTAAATATCAGTAAAAAAAATTAATACCAGAGATATTTTTAATATCATTCGAGCCAGGCACCGACTAAACATAAACACGTACAGAAGAGTTGTGCTTTTCTATGTATTAATTCAGGATCTATCAAAATGAAGCTGTTAACATTTTTTAAATAAAATTTTACAATGTTAATTGAAAATAAGTGAAATTTTAAAAAAATATAACAGAAATACTTTATTCGTGCACTTGATTATATTTTTTGTGTGTACTATATTATATGGGAGTGAGAGCCAAGATCGACTATTTCACGTTGTTGTTATGCACAAAAATTTTAGATATTTTTTTTATTGTGTATGTTTAAGATTTCTAATTACTTATCCCTAATCAAGTTTGAAATCTAAACTTTTATTAAAACGCACATTTTTTATTCATTTTTATAGGAAATGGTGTTTAGTGTCTCAGCACATCGCTATCTATCTTTTTAACCTTCTTTTCTTCTCCTCTCCTTATCTCTTTTTCTCTCTTCTTAACCTTCTTGCTCTTTATTCTCCCTCTCTGCCATTTCTCTGTTTTTCCCTCTCCTCCTGTTTCCCATTCTCCTAGCTCTCATTCCACCCCCCCTCTCTCCTTCCTCTCCCTCTCTTCTTCCTCCCTTTCCCTCCCGCCTGTTCTCACCCTATCTCTATTAATTTAATAAAAAAAATTGTGGTATGTTGCAAGTCGCACAAGACACTAACTTTTTTGTTAGTCCGATTACATAAAGGTTTACTAAAAAAACTTATCTATGACCTTCAATAGATACCTATTATTTTACTTAGGGATCGTTGTAACACAAAATTGCCCATTTTGAAATTTGCACATTTTAATTAGCCTAAAACAGAAAAATCAATTTTGTTCAGTAGTTGTATTGATATTCGAACCTAAATATTCATTACACGAAACCAAACCCGATTTAAGAAAGTAAGATAGGACGTGTTTCATTTAACATTTAGTCATACTTTTTATAAATTATGATTATTTTTTTAATATTAAGACTTTCGATGGACTGTGTTATATTACATATAGATCGATTGTTTAAAAGAAAACAAAATCGATTAAAAAGGAAAATGTAAAGAATGTAGCGTGTAACAAAATACATAACATAGTTATTCAAAATCAATATTTTTAGCTTGCCGTAACCATAAAACGTTGAACCTAGTCATCTGTTATGTAATTCTATTTATATAAAGGTTACTATTTAAATTAAATGTTGGTGAACTAGCTCCAACTCGAATCTCATTCTGGATACTTCATATCTTACAGTTCAAAGCATTGATGTCCGAGTTTGAAGGTAATTGAAAATTATATAGTTATATGAATATTTTATTAATAAAATAACTTTTCTTGGTACAGATTGGTGCGACATTAGTTCATATAAATTTCAATAGCATTACTCCAGAGACAATTTATTTTGGATCCAGATCTAACTTATTATTTATTAGTATTTTGACTTTAAAGATACACACTTTGTCTCTTGAAGTTTTTCTCATAATTTCTGTACACCAATTCGGCAGTATTGGTCTTGTGAATGAATTCAGTAGCACTACATAAATAAAGCTACCTTTAAGATTCGAATTACTTTTTTATGGTTTATATATCACTTTGATTAAAAAAAATAATTTGTTGGATGTCATATTAATAATATTATGTTGTCAATAACTATGAATCAAATTTTTTTATACAAGATCAATAAAAAATTTGATCGGCGTAACTAGAAAATGTGTATACAAATATTTTAAATGACAAAAATTGTTTCGTTATCGCTTATACGTAAACAGACTTTGAAGCGCTAGTTATTATGCAATCAAAATTATTAAAAAAGGGGAAAGATAATGTGCATGAACGTTTGCAGATTCACTTTTTATATGAACAGAGCAAATCTCAGATTGAAATTGTGAATTATGTTAATTGTTCTCGTTGAGCTTTTCACAGTACTGTTAAACGTATTAAGGGCACCGAGTCACACGTAAATCGGAAGAGAACAGACTAAAAAGGGTAACTTATGAACGCGAAGACCGAAGATTGTTTCGGGAGTTACTGAAAAAGCGGACAAAAACTTCTTTTGAGGTTGCTGCCACGATGTTTGTAAAAATTGGCCAGCTCCTTAGTGCACAAAAAATTCATTTACAGTAGGCTCTTCATTATCAGTAGTTAGCACAGAGTTTGGACCAATGTTCTGCGGTTAGATGAGTCAGTTTTGAAGTAAACTTAAGGCGACATTTTATTATTATGATTCTCTGCGTTTAAATCACAACAATAGGCTTGTTACATGTACACACATGTCTAATAAAATAACGTTTAATTTTGACAATTGTTTAGGAATTTGGCACTCCTGGCGTTACTTATGTAATGACAGCAGAATAATCTTCATCCTTGCTGTGACCTCAAACACGAAGATAGGTTGCATGACAACCAACGGGTTAGGAGGAATGATTGTTTGTAAAGGATGTATGAACACTAAACAATATATTGCTGGAAACGTTTTACGCTCATCTTATACAAATATATTTCCTGACTTCAACATAAGCAATATTAAATTTCAGCAAGATAATGCACCCTGCTACATATTTACAAACAGTATGTAGTGGTTTCAAAACAACCAAGAGTAGCTATTAAACTTTTGGAAGCGGAAAATGAGAAAACATAAAGCGACACAAAAAAGTCACAAAGCAATTCTACAGGAAGAAGGCAATCCTATTACTTCTGAAGAGTGTCAAAACCTAGTTAGGGGTTTGATCAAAATAATAGTTGCGGTTATTAAATCTAAAGGTGGGTTAATAAAACATAGAATATCTAATAATTACTAATATATAGTAATACTAAGTAAAACTAGTGTACTTTTTTGCAACACATGTAAATGAATTCTAATGATTTTTCTAGGGTACTTAATATTTTTAGCCATGGCTGTACTTACCAAAAATTCTAAATTATTATAATTTAAATAGATAAGTTGTCCAGTGAAATATAAAACATTACAGGAACGGTTGAAATCTATTAGCAATAAATGAAATCATATGACGGAAAGGAAAGACGCGAGCAGAATTGTGATACACCCATGAAAAATAACTTAACTGCTTTTTATTTCATACTGATTAGCTGAAACGGCTGCGCGTATATCAGAGCAGAGCGTATAAAATATAAGTGGCGTTTCCTTATAAGAAAGCTGGGAACTTTACGCAAGCCACGTTGTACAGAATAGGAATCGCGTAAATAAAAATATTTTATGCATGTAATCTCGTTTAACGGGGGTTTGTTTGTATCTTCCGGTGTGTTGAGGGTTTTACCATAAATATTTGTAATACGTAGTACCTCAGGAACATGTGTGAGGGGTTCTGTATTACATTTTTTGCCGACCCGAACTTTTTCCAGCGGTTCACTAAAGGATTTAAGCTGCTGTGTTTATAAGAAGTCGAAATCGCAGCAACCGCATTAATCATCGCCATTTCAACGTCCCTCTCCGCCGGAAGATATTGCAATTTCCAGATTAAATCTTGGCGTCGCTTGAAAACCCAGTTTCAAAATTACAGCCAGTGCAAGTTTCTTACAAAGGAAGTGATTAATTTATTCGCCGACTCGGCTGATCTGACGTGGTTGCTCGGCAGAAAAACTTCCTGCCATCCGATCATAAGCTGCAGCAGACAACTCACCGACTCGCATTAGTGCCTCCAGCTTTCTTATTTAGTTTAAAGCAGAGGCGAAGTTAATTTACGATATTCAAATAACAGGATTACTCGTAAGCTTGCCTCCAACTGAAAGGGAGTATAAATATTTCTTTACCGCGGATACTCATTATTTTTATTAAGTCTTCTTTTGCAGTGCCTACTGTGTGCTGTAACTTCCGTGAATGACCTTCGGCAACAATAGATTATATATCGTAAGAGGTATTTGCACGTTGCAGTGGAAATGGCATTTGCAGTCGATGACAATAATAGATGATTCCTAAAAAGTGGCATATCTGTTTGCGTTTTTACTCGGTCTTATTGCATGCTTAAATCTCTTAAAACAGCTTTCTTGTCGGAAAGGACGCTTTTGAATATTTTTGTAAGGCAGATCATCCCAGAAGTAAATCATTTATTTGTAATTTATGCGAACTATGTGTTTTAATGGAAACTTATTTTTAAATTAATATTTGAAAACCATATTAATTCCTTCCTGTAAATAGAATTTTCATTAAAATCATAAAACTTCTGATAAGCAATATTTAACTTCAAATTAATTTTTAAGCACAACAAAAACTTTAGATACCCTCAAAGTTCGGTATATTAAATATAAGGAAAAAAGTTGTTTCTTGCAATTACAAAACTTTAATTAAATTTGAAAGGAAAAATTAGAATGCACTGCAAATTCGGAGTGAGATATCTTTTCCGTGACATTAGACAATTAAATATCTCTGACAATTTATAAATTGCTCGACTTAAGCAAACAAGTTGACGTTCAGTGTAGCTTATTGCTGGATATTCCAGCAAATTGCTTAAAGCAACAAGCGAAAATTATTCGAGGGAACTCTGCAAGGTAGTGGAATATCCTGCAAGTTACCCGTAAGTCAAACCTGATTGTGGAGAAAGTAGTAAATACTTATACCGTATCCTTAAAGGGAACTTGATGTCATTGAATACTACAAAGAAATGAGTCTTTTGTTGGATAAATTTTATTGTAAATATATATTTCATCGGTGGTGCCGAAAACATAATTTTCAAATGAGAAATCATATGTCGAAACCTAATGACGACTAACGAAGAGTAACTAATGAAGCTGCGGTTTGTTTTACTTAGTAAATAAAGAAATGCTGCATTTCTTCCTCTCGAAAAAAGCAGAAGGGTTTAAGAGTTTTACATTGTTTTGCTTTTAGAAGGAAAGCGAGTGGAAATTGAGTTTCCTAAACAAAGTACCACATCATTTTAATTATCAACGAATTTCTGACGAAATCATTTTGATGTTTTCCTTTTCGAGTGGCTGAAAGCTGGATCACTGTATGGGATTTAGGTAGCACCGTTCGAAATGTAGGCTTTATTTTTAACGATAGCTTAAATACTGCAGTAAAAAACGGCTTTAGTTAATTATACAGTTTATTTGCTCTCTTTAAATTTTCAATTTTAATTTAAAATGTACACGACTAAGATGCATATGATTTCTTGTTCAGCTTATGGTGGACATTAAGATAATGTTTTTTCCTTGGAGGGTACAGGTGCGATATTAACTTTATAAAAATATTTTTTTACATTGATAATTAACTTCTTTAACAAGGTATTGAGGTTTGCGATTAAGTATTTAAACTTTTTAATTTCCGTCTTTGTAGTAATTTTTTTTTATTGTGTTTTTTTTTATTATTGTGGTGTTGACACATTTAAGGAAAAGCAACAATTAAATGTATATCTGGCATCTTGATCACTACAGGATGTATATGCAACTAATGCATAAAATTTATCATTGTTTTATAAAAATCGGAGTTTATGGTGTCCTAGTACATCTTAAATAAATATGGATGGCAGTTCAAGTGACGCCCGGAATGTTGCGGGAATGCCGCATGGCGCAGAGCTGCGCGAAGATTGAAGCAAACGTCGAACACATCAATCATCCAACCGCCATGTCAGATATGGATGGCTAAAGTAAATGCATCGAGCTAATATTCGACAGCGGAAGATGTGGCGCCCCGAAATTCAATTTTTCTGCGGCCGTTGTTCCTCTCGGGTAATGAAATTGTACTTCTGCCCAACCAGCAGCAAATCTGCTTTTTATTCATTACCCTAAAGACGAGATAATTACTTTCCCGGCTAATTATACATCTCATGTGCTTTATTTCACGTGAGCTACCCGCGGCGACTTATTTTGTTTATACGCTGTCATAGCAAGATGGGGAACGTAAACATAGGCGCACGTGGATGTTTTTGTTACATTGTAAAGCTAGCGCGCCTGCAAGTCCCAAAAACATAATTGGCCTGAACATTTCGACGTTCCCACGACTAGTGAAGCGGCCAAGGTAATTAAATTTAAAACCGATTGGCAGAATTTTCGGATTTTTGGGGATTTCGACTACAATTGATTTTTCCATTTGATACTGAAATATTAATGTACTTGTTTTAATTGAAAAAAATCTTGAAATTGTATAATATAAAACTATTCTTGTTTCTAGTTTTTTAAAAAGCTTTACAATGATCAATTCTATATCTTTTGAATCATGCACCCAGGGACATCGAGAGCCAACGCCTGACTGGAAGAAAGTTTTTTACCGGATACATAAAATATATTTTTATACCTTTACTGTCGTTAATATCAAAGTTATTCTTAGATACTATTCTTATAATTTTTTTTTTTTTTATTTGCTCATTTGCTAATTTACAATCTACTCCTATAACTAACAGAGTAATGAGTAAATATGAGGCAAGGTTCATGGCAAGCGTTGGGTACCGTCCCTTGACGGTTCTCCACTTTCTCCTAGTTAACTAGGTCTTCTGGCCATTGTCTTTTAAGTCTTCTTTCAATTTGTGGTTGGGTGTATAGTTCACTTATAAGTTGGTTGCTGTGGTTGGTGCTGCGTTGTTTGGATTTGTTGGCCTGGTGGTTGTTCACTTATTTTATAAAGGATATTCCAAAATCGTTGTGGAGGGTTTGATTGGACACGTACCAGGGAGCGTCGGCCATCATGCGAAGTGTCTTCGACTGAAAGGTTTGTAGGATTTTTGTGTTGGAGGGCTTACTGCATCCCCACAGTTCGATACCGTAGGTCCAGACTGGTGTTAGAATTATTTTGTAGATGATCGGTTTGTTCTCCAGAGATAGTTGAGATTTCCTGCCTAGTAGCCAGTTCATTTTCTTCACTTTTAGGTCCAATTGTGTCCTTTTGCCTTAATGTGCTCTTTCCATGTGAGTCTCTGGTCTAAATGTAGGCCCAAATATTTGACTGTGGCTTTCTGTGGGATCAGAGTGTTATTTATGTTAACTTGTGGACAGTTGCTTCGTTTTGTGGTGAACGTGATCTGGGCGGACTTTTCGGTGTTGACCTGGATCTTCCATCGTTTTGTAGTTCGTTTAGGTGATCTTGCAGTTTATTAGAAGCTCTTGCTGGATCGATATCGGACGACAAGATTGCTGTGTCGTCAGCAAATGTGGCCATCATAGTGCTCTCTGTGACGGGAATGTCAGCAGTGTATATTAAGTAGAGTAGTGGCCCAAGGACGCTGCCTTGCGGCACTCCAGCTTTAATTGGGTGGTAGTCGGAGAGTGAGTTGTTTACTTTTACTTGGTAGGATCTTTCATTAAGGTAAGATTTTAGGAGTAGGTATATGGGACTGGGAAAATGCCTTTTTAATTTATATAATAATCCGTTGGTCCAAACCTTATCAAAGGCCTGCTGTACGTCAAGGAACACCGCAGCACACTACTTCTTCTCTTCGAGACTTTCTTTGATTTTGTTCACAATTCGGTGGCATTGCTGTGTTGTGGAATACTTTTGTCTGAATCCAAATTGGTGTTCAGGGATTATGTCGTCTGTGAGTGTTGATTGGGTTATTCTGTCGAGAAGAAGTTTTTCAAATATTTTTGACATTTGTGGCAGCAGGCTGATTGGACGGTACGATGAAGGTTCGGTAGGTGGTTTACCTGGTTTTCCAATCATAATTATTTGCGCGTGTTTCCACTGAACTGGGAAATAGCATAATCGAAGGATGCTGTTGAATATGGTAGTTAATAGCACGATTGCCTTTCTTGGTAGATGTTTTAAGATCTCCCCGACTATGAGGTCATACCCAGGGTCTTGTACGAATTTGTATTGTTGATTTGTTTTCGAATTTCTGCTGGTGTAAAAGGCTTAACGGGCAGTGATAGTTGACAGGGGCGTTAATATAGTCTTCAATTTCTTCATCTTGGTTGTCATTGTCTGAGACTGGAGAACACTTTTGAAAGATGATCCGCGAATACATTGCTCTTTTCTATGTCTGACTGCGCCCAGTTTCGATCAGGTTTTCTTATGGGTGGGGTTTGTATTACTGGCCTCTTAAATCTTTTGTTGCTTTTCCACAACGAATGGTCTTCGGGGATAGATTCGTGATGTAGTGTTTGAAGGTGTCGTTGCGGGCTTGGTTTAAAACAGAGTGGAGTTGGTGTGTTATCCTGTTAAGGTCAGTTTTGTCCTGAGGGTTTCTTGACCTTTGCCATTTCCACGTGCTCTTCTTCTTTTGTGATCAATTTTTAATATGCAGAGGAATATTATCATTTCCCTGGTTTGCTTTGTTCCTTAGAGGAGTGGCTTTCCATGCTGCGGTTTGTATTGTATTCGTTAGATGCTGTACCACCTCTTCGATTTCGAATTGCTCTTTGATACGATGATCCAGTCTGATTTCTTCATTTATTAAGTTTTGGAACATTTGCCAATTGGTATCTTTTGTGCACAAGGTAGGCATTGGCTCTCTGTAGATAACATTGGTACTGAGGGTTAATATTATGGCGCTACTGGTCATGGCATAGATCTAAACTAGACTTAATATCAATGTAAGTATTTGATATGCCTTTTGATATAGCGAAATCAAGTAGGTCCGGAATTTTATTCCTGTCCGTGGGCCAGTAGGTTGGCTCTCCCGTAGAAATATAAGTTAGGTTGTTTAGTTGTATTGAATGGAACAGATTGCGACCTTTAGGTGTGATTAATCTGGACCCCATGTTGTATGTTTGGAGTTCCAGTCTCCGATTGCTATAAATTGTGTTCAAAGATAGTTGAAAAAGTCATTATATTCTTCTGTCGTGATATTGTGTCGTGGCGGGAGTAACAGCCGCAATAGTAGTTGGTCTAGGAAGTGATTCTAGTTTTAATAACGTCGTTTGGATTTTGGCTGTTTTAAAGGGTTGGAGGACATGGTGGTTAATAGTCGATCTAATTATGATGGCTGAGCCTGCATGCGCCGTACCGTCAGGGTGATGAGTATAGTAAATGGTGTAGTATGGGATTCTGATAAACGTTCTTTCAGTTGAGTGGCTTTTAGAGATTAGGAGAATATCAATTTTATTGTAGTTTAAATATAGGGTGATTTCTGGAACGTGATTTGATAGCCCGTTTGCATTCCAGGCAGCTATTCGAATTGAGGAGATCATTGTTTGGTCAAATTGCTTATGACCGTGGTAAGCATGGTGAGAATCATGCTGTTTTGGTTTAGTAGCTGGTTGAATAGGTTTTTAAATTCGTATAAAAGTTTTGCATTGTATTAGTAAGGTTGTCATTATTATCATTATTTTTATTTTGATTACTTGTTGCTCCTGCGGCTACATGGGCATAACTACTTCTAGTTTGAGGAGGCTGTTGTGTTATCTGTTGAAAAGCTGGATTTGTACTTGAATGTAATTCGAGGATTGGTTTATTTGTGAGGTTTGGATTGTGTTTATTTCTGGACTTTAATAGATCTCTGTAAGTTGTGCAGCCCTTGTAGTTGGGAGGTGCCCTCCGCCACATAGTGCACAGGTAGCCGGGGTGTCTTTGGTTTTATTACAGCTTTTTGAATCGTGTGGTTTGCCGCATTTAACGCAGTTGTATGCTTTCATACAATACGATTTGGAGTGTCCATAGGCCTGGCATCGGGTGCATTGTATTATAGTGTTTTTATGTTTTGGTGGTTCAACTCTTATTTTTGTATTTTGTAGGAATTCAATGTTATAAATTACTTTATTATTACTTTGAGGACTTATATCGACGCAAAATAGTGGTAGCGGATTTTTTGTAACTCTGTGCCGTGCGTTGATGATATTTCTGACTTTATGTCCTTTTTCAGCTAGTTCTGTTGTTATATCTTCTAACGGGATTGAATGATGAAGACCGCGTATGACAACTCTATAGGCCCTGTCTTGTTTTAGTTGGTAAGTATGATATACTATTTTTTCGTCCTTCATGTGCTGGATTAATTTTCTGTAGGTGTCGGGTGTCCGTGCATTTATTTTTACTGTATTATCTGGGAAGGTTTTAGTGTAGTAAGTTTCGTCATCTGTGACAAGGGATAGATTTTCGGTCATAGCTTTGTAGTTGGTAACTCCATAAACGTAAATTGGGGGTGGTTTCGGGTCTTGCGACTGAGTATTGTTCTTCATATTGTTCCAATTGTTAGTATGAGTTTGAATGGCATTAGTATCTGTTTCGGCGAGTGATTGAAATCTGTTTGTTGTTATAGTTTGAGGGGGATTTACGGAGTCTGTTTGGATCTTAAACCTTTTTCTCTTGTTTGTGACGCTTTGCCAGGGATGAGAGTTTGTAATTTCAGAGTCATTCTCCATTTGTTCGTCTTCGCTGGTCGTGCAATCGAAAGTTTCTTGCGTTGATTTTGTGTCGTTGTAGTTATTATTTGGCGGCATTAAAGGCTGTATGTTATTTAAAGGAGCGAGGTTAATAGGAAGTGGTGGGAATTGTTCTGTTGTTACTTGATTTTGGTAAAATTGTGGAAGTTGCATATTTATAGCTGCTGGATTTAATTGGTAATTGTGTGCATGCGGCTTTTGTGCTGGTATTTGATTTTGAAGTAATGTAGGTGGCTGCATAAGGGTGTAATTATACATATTGGTGTTTAAACCATTCCCGGTTGGGAACATCTTTGCGAGGTATATGTGTTTTAAAAATTATAAATTCTTACGGTTTTTAAAGGTGAAACAGTTGTTTATCACTTGAGTTAAACGTTGAAATTAAATTAATAAATATATAAATTTGCCTGACCTTAAGCAAGGCTACGGCTGCGGCTCCGCCGTTGTGATAACTCAGGTATAGCTCGGCACGCACGTTCGGTCTGCTTGAAGGCACTAGCAAGAATATTCTTATAAAATACAAACTTTTTCAAGTTTTACATCTGACACATCTTGTGATTTGCTGCATGCAAATATGTGGTGAACATACGCGATTGGTTCAGAAAATATACTACCAATGTTAATATAATAAAACCTTACAGCCAATGAAAGAGAACTGCAAATCACATGCATTAATAAAGACGATTTTACTGACTGGAGCAGGTGAAAGGTAAATGACAGTAAATGAGCACATGTAGTACATAAAATTTTATGCAAAGCTGGCCACAAAATTATTTAAATGATTTAGATGATTTTTGGGAACAACGTAATCAGTGCAGCAAAAGAAACGCTTGTTAAAAGTTCGAGAAAATATTAAATGTGTACCAGCTACAATCAACAAGTATCCAAGAACAAAAAGATGCCATATCACGATTTAATTTGTCATTTTGCAAGTTTGGGCTATTCTCAAAACTTAAGTCGTTTGAAAAAGAAGTAAATCTATACCATCCAAGAGATTTAGTTCTAACACAGCATTTTGCAAAATTCTTTGACCAGTGGCAATGTCTCTCCAAAAATTATGCAGACATGCACAGTCACGATGTAACCTGGCAGTGGATGAAATTGGGTTGTAGTGCATTCATTTGAATGAGGATCATTTGGTGGTTAAATGTCAGTAACTGAGTTGAGTACATGTGATATGTAATCGTCCTATTGCATTCATCCACAGAAACTATTCGGACGATAGAGAAGGATGCAGTAAGTACAGCATATATAAAGATATGGTATAAACGATTCAGAGATGTCTAAGAATCTATTTTAGGTATTCCACGATTTGGAGGACTAACAATGAGCAGAAAATATTAAACATGTACGGGCTACAGTCAATGAGACTTGGTGAGTGACACTCCAAAGACTAGAAAATGGGCTGGGGATTTCAAAGTCTAAAATATGTGAACTTTTGATGGAAGATCCAAGCATCAAACGTGTTAGGCAAAATGTATTCTGCGGCTACTGTCACCAGAACAAAAAGGATATCGCGCTAATGATTTGATTCAGATTGCTGCCAATGAATCAAATTTTCTCGTCATAGGCAGAAATAAAATGTGGGCGGGTCTATGGCTACAAAGCTCGATTGTTGTAATGGGAGGCCCCTGATGTACGAAGAAGTTTGTGCAATAGTAAGGCGTTTATTTTAAAGGAAACTTAGGCTTTTTTCTTGTAACTTGAACCATTTTACTGATTATATAAATTATTATTTTAATTAAAACTTTTTGTATTATATAGCTTACTATTTTCGGAATGGTCCATACATTTTACCTTAAGGGTCATTTCGAAGTGTTGTTTTCCCATAAAGTATAAAGGAAGAAGATGTAATTGTGTATTCATACCAACCAGCTTTTTGAATTTGCATAGAATAAAATTATGGACTCCTGGAGCCTTATTTAAGAAAATAGCAATTTTATTGATATAAAGAACACTATATTAAAACATGCTCCTAAGAACCTCAGATACAGGAAATTATATCTCTTCTAAAGCTCTCCCTCAACGGACTTCTATGCACTAAAACGACCACGAGCATTTTTCTGGGGAAGAGGGGAATATTTACTTTCTTCTAACTAAAAAAAATAAAACATTTAAGATAACTACCTCGTATAAGAACTTTTAACCGTTTTGTACAACTTACATAAAGCTTGCTAATATCTATAGGGATTTTTAATGTCTCCGTAGCTTTTAGTACACCTTCTTACAAGAATTTTTAATTTGTTAGACACTACATTAACAGTTGATATTGAATGAGTTTTTTTTTTGGGTTCATTTAGAAGACTTGTATATAACTAAAACCTTATGGAAAAATGCTCTTTCCTGTATTATACTCTTATTGACTATTATTTTCTTTGTGAATTTTATGTTAGCTGTGTTTATTAGCATCTTATTTTATCTGTTTTATTTCCTTATTCCAATTATCAAAATTTAAAATTTTGAAAGTCCTTGAAATATTAGTTTAGACTTTTAAATTAAAATTTTAAATGTGAATTTTATCAGTTCTACTCATTCATAATTATATTACTGCTGCTCCTAAAAACAAATATTATAAGTATCCTTCCACAGCGTTATATGCGAGCGAGGCTGAAGTTCTCTCTAATTTAAAGTGGCAGCAGTATAAATGGTCTGAATCGCTAAAGAAGTCATTTTAGCGCTTTGCAAATGAATGAATAGGGAAATTTGTCTTACACAGGCATAGTCAGGCGATTTCACAGCCGTTTTAGAAAAAAGCGCTGCATGTGAAATAATTACGGCCCGGCGACTTCTTTCAGTGGAGATTTTGCACAGCCCTCCAGGTAAAGGTGAATACATCTTCATTCATCGGGTTAATCTTGAAAAAGGCGTGGCTCATTATTCTGCCGGCAAGTTCAGTTGATTATCAAAGGATGTACCGGAACACTTCCTCCACCAACCCAAACTTTTTGGAGCAATTTTGGTTTTAAGTTTCAGCCCTGTTTAATTAACCGTCCTCTTTATGTTATACTTCTGGAACATTGAAAAGGCCGCCGTTGGATTTTGTGCTAATTACTTTATTATTCTGTACGAATCGCGCCTTCTTGTTGTTATGAAATCACCGTGAGATTTGACTCGCCCCGTAATCAGCGTTATTGCTTTTTTATTTGCCACAGAACTCCGTTCCATTGCTTTCGAAACTGCATGTAACATTACGTCTCCATAAAGTTTACATTAAAGTAGTAATATATGTGCCTACTTTAGTGTCCTTTAAACGCAATTTGTTACATTTTCAGGGGCGTTTTATTGCATCTCAATTCGCTGATGCTTCCTCATTTCGAGCGCGACGACGCAATATGTTAATTTTCATTTTCATATCGCCACTGTACTATATTTGGTCGTAAATTGCGCCCCTCGGGCGAACACCTCTCCTGGCATTGTCGTCCATAAAGTACATAATTCGCGTCTTCTCCGGTTTCCAATTACTTTAAAAACGACCGACTAAATTTTACCGCGTGTGCAGCTGTTGTCCCTTAGTTAACCGACGCCGGCTTGTAATCAATGCAGATCTGTATGAATAGATGAAATCCCCGCGTTGTGCACCCCATTTATTTCTAAGCGCGGACTTCTATTGCTGGTTTCAGGGGAGAGCACCTGCTGTAATTAAATATGGCGCCAAATTGCTCCTGCACTAGCTCGGCGCCCTATGGCTTACAAGCTGGGCCTCGTAATTTTTAGCAGCTACACGGCTTATTCCGCGGAGCGTTTCATCTGGGTTTTACGGCATATTTGATGGTTTATGGAATTGTAAACAAGTAGGAATAACTTTTTTGTAACTGTTGCCAAGGTCCACTGAAAGAAAAATGTGGGTAACATGCGCTGTTATTTAATGGAATTACTTCAAATAAATAATAAGGTTTAATTTTTCTAAACTATTTATTGGATTTATGATAGTTTTAAATATCTATTGCTAAGCAAAATTTTATTGGTTACTTGCTGCAATACGTTTCTACAGCTGTTATTAATCATTGTATCTCGAGTTTATGGTTTCTCGCATAATGTTTAAGTGGGTTCGATTTAGTGTTCTCTAGTTTTAGAGTATCATATTAAATGTTAAAAACTTTTTTATTTATTCTGAAAATGGTGTGCTAATATCGTTGTTTCTAAAACACTTGTTACTTTAAAAGTACTTGATACAGAATACGAACTTCTGGCACTTAAAGGCAGTTCAGTTGAAGAAGAGGCGGCTTTTAGGAGACATTATCGGATGACAGGTGTTATATTAAATAAAGAGTATTATTTCACTTAATTATTATTGTCTAAAAAGAAGATTCCTTAGGGTTGCATTTAATAATTTCGAAATTAAACATATTATGCATGAGATTTTACTAGGTCTTTCCATATGCTTCTTTGGAGAAATTTTATTAGAGTTTATTTAAAAGAAAACTAATGGAGTACTAAATCTACAACAATAATGATGATTTGTTCTAAAGAAATATCTAGGAAATATTACTGTAGATAAATAGTTTTAGTTACAATAGAGTTTTGTTTCATGCAACGAGATTACATTATTGACCTTGTTGCGCGCTAGCGTGGCAGGGCGAGGCCTTTACCTCGCAGCTGTTGTATTCTTCGATTGAGATAATAATACTATGAAATAATATATTTTAATAATAATATATATGAAATAATACTATGATAATAATATATGAAAGTCTTAAGTGGTATGGTTCATACACAAACAGAAAACAAACCTCGTTTGATTAGTTTCGGCGGTTGTATTTTTATAACATCTTTCCATTTGTACAACAAGACATTCTTGTTTTTGGACCACTGCCTCGCTTTTTTCGTAGGGTCCATACAGTCGACTTGACACCATCAGCCTCTTGGTCTATAGCGAGTACGACCCCTGCATACTCTTTATCATTCCATTTTACAAGAACGAAATTGCTTATTTCTAGCTGATCTTTCGTTAATGGTGCCGGCATTGGTGCTGATTTGGCTTGGATTTCTCTTTTATTGGATGACCCTTGGCTGTCGGAAACTTTTGGTTTATTGGCAGATTGGCGAGAAGAAGTCTGTCCAAAGTTCATAGTAAATATCCTATAAATGCTGATGTCGCTATCACCTCCTGATCTCAAGCTGATTACGTCTTCATCTTCCGAAGTGGAGCCTTCACGTGTGGTTTTCTTTCTTTTTGCTTGACCGTCTTTGGAGTTTTCAACGAGTCTCTCCTTTTCAGGTCTTTTTTTGGGTATTTTTTAAGGTGTTTGCTGTTTTGCATAGAGGCACTGGTGCTGACGGTAGGACACAAATCAGTGATACAAACACACTTGGAGTTTCTTCTTCTTGGTAGAACAAGATGAAACAAACTCGTTTCTCTTATCTTGAAGTCGTTCAAGAAATGCATCCCCGATCATGGTCAAGTTTACATGCCTGTCTTGATTTGATAAATGACTTATGATCTGATCTTTGTTATAAGTACTAATCTAATCTTGAACTCTGCCTTTAAGGTGATTTTTACGTTTTGTCTACAGCATTGAAAACTGGTTCACCGGAAGCACATTAATTCTTTTGCCTCCATCTGATTGCTTCCATCTATCGAGGACATCTTTCCACTTCATTTTTAGTGGCCTAAAACATGCCATATTCAGTGGTTGAGTGAGATGAGACGAATTAGGAAGAAGAACATAACATTGACGCTAAGGTGTAAAGTTATATTGTCTCCAATTACCACCTTCTTCCCCTCTTGTCTCTTGATGAGCCATGTTTATTCCTGTTATAACTAGCCTCAGGTAGTCCACCCTCGGTCTGAGTTGTCCAAAGGTTTTCGGCCCTATATATTATATAGGGTGGAATGGACTGTCCAGCTGCATTACCACAAAACATTACACTTATATTAAATTTAGAGGAATTTATGATCCGCTCTGGGTATTTAGAACCCCCTCAACAAATGATTTTCTTCCTGCCCGGAGCGTTACTCATACTGGTTTCGTCATAATTGTAGACGTTTTCAGGACGTATGCCTTGAGCAGTTTGCTCACATTTTCAATATCGCTCTTGTACGCTTTATATTAACTGCAAATCGAACTGAAAGGTTGGGATGCCTATTTAGAAATGACTTAACCCAATCTCGTAACGTTACGTCCTTGTCTGCCCAAGTAAGCTTTTACTACAAATCTAAAATCAAGTTCGTCACAAGGAAAGTTAAAGTCACATAACTTGTTTAGGTGGCTAGCAAAGGTAAGCTTAGCTCACCTTCATTTGTAAATACTTTTGGATGGCCTGGTTTACCTTCGTGCTGATTTTTTAGTTTTTTTTTTTTTTTTGATTGTGGCTCTGTTAATTTTATAAAAAGTCTCTGCTTCTCGTTGGGTCATTTTTCTACTTCTTACAGCTTCTAAGCATTCTTGCAGCTTTTCGGAAGTGTAGTCTGCATATGTCCGACTTTCAGGTAGTCTTTTGTATTTATGAGGCATTGTTGATCTCTAAATAACGCAACTGTCAGTAATACAATTTTTATAATGACAATCCAAAACCTATTATCACTTATAACTTATATATACCTACTGCACCAACTGATTAACTATATATTTATTTAAATATATTTTCATTCAGAGTGTTATAATAAACGTAAAATATAAACAATTAAATAACTTTTGATTGGTAAAACTTGCGTTTTTTGCAATAAACAAATTAGTTGTGGGCTTCTTGAGCCAAAACCTATTTATGCACGGAAGAGCAAGAAACATGGTTAAGGGTTACTTGAGCCCATAGGCTCAAGTAACTCGAATTTAGAGGTTGTGTGCAATTGTACTTAATATTGAATTGTAAAATTAATGCATTATTTGGGATACGAATAGACCTCAATTTGCTTTTATACTAACTAAAATATGAAATTTATGCACTTACTTTAGTTTTTAGGCTATTGCAATTATCTGTCCAGACGAAAGTTTGCAGAGTCAAATAAATAACGAATTGTAATGTAGTCAGCACAAACTCTCTTGCCACTAGTTTCTCGAACTGCCTTGACTCGGATAATATTTGCCTAGTGCTGCTACCTACTAGCCAAGCACTTAACTAGATCAAATATGCTATTGTATCAATAATGTGTCTAGTCACCACCGGTATTGATAATTGCCTGCCATTTTCGAGGCACCCTTTCGACCAAATTTATGGCATATTTATCCGGCAAGGACTTCCAAATACGACGATTTTTCGTGTTAACTTCTTTAAAGTGAACCCTTTTCTCTCACGAAGCTTGTGCTTGATGTACACCTACACATTCTCAATCGGATTTACATTGGGCGACTGCGGCAGGATCCAGTCCTTTTTTTCTTGATGATCCAACGTTCGGAAATCGGTAACAAATACTTCTTATGAATCTCGTGTATTTAGATTATAGGTAAACAGATGAAACATTCCGAAACCCAGTTTTGAGAAGCAATGTCATAGATGCATTTTTACTGAGTGTTTAACGGTCCGCTGCATTAACCTGTTAGATGAGGTTGGTCAGGCTCGTGGGACAATAACATAACTTCAAACAGAAGCTTCGTCCGTAAAAATTACATTGTTCTAATCTCGGTCGATATTGTCCTTCGCCCAAGCGAGTTGCTTCGTCACATAATTTTTTCCTAACAAAGGTTTCTTCAGTAAACTAAGACATTTAATATCATGCACACGAAGATGGGTTCGTATAATTACGTACAATGTATCTACACCTTTCTGTTTTAATTTTGCTTTCCTTGATGCAATGTTAAGCTCGGGTTCCACGAAAACAAGTTCACGATTTGTCGACTTTAGAGGACTCTTTGCATATCGAGTCACGTTTCGGCAAGTCATCGGCCGTTTTTGTGTCCTTATATCGCTGCACCCACTTGCTGTCGAATGTTTTCGACTTATTCATGTATGTAGCAGCCGTTACATGAGATATTTCTGGATCTTTCGGGTAGGTACAGAGACACTCATGGTACTTTACACGTTTTCTAGCAATAATTCAATCCCAACTCAATCTTTTGTGATAAAGTATCTATCGACTCACGAAAGAATTGAGGCGATACCTTTTACCAACTGCTAGTGATGCCAAACACGCTCTTTATCACACTTTATAGTTCTATTTATCTATAACACAATTTATGTTGCACTAGAACAGTTTATTTCGCTTCCAGTAAATTGACTTCCTTTCGCTACTCTGCTGCGTGGTATTTATACCTCCAGCATCTGTTCCGGAACCTTCTAGTAGTGCCGGAATATATGTATTAATAAAGCCACGGCGGCGACTCTGATATTAGCTGTGAAAAAATTAGAACATGTGAAGACATACTTTATAAAATTAGTCGTTTTATTAGTATTATAACAGTTAACGCGCGATGTAGTAATAATTGCCAAATAATTGTTATATTTGTAGACAATTATATAAAATTATTTACTTTTCTGCAAGTTTAAGACTTTGGATAATAGTCTTCTAATTTATGTTCATTTAGGTATTTTGGGACTATTGTATATTTACTGAATCTTTCCTCGGGAAGGGGGAATAGTAAATATATATTGTTTTTAATTTGTAATTGTACATCTACTTTTTCTCCTTGTATTATACGTTACATAAAGTACATCCAATTTTGGAATTTTTAAAATACGCTTTTAAATAAAAAATCCATCTTCGAAATATAGTAATATATGTAAATTATAGTAGCACATTTTTAAATTCTTTTCTGCAAACTGATTCAGAATTTACCAAGTTTAGCTTGTCATTTAAAAATGAAGTACAATTTAATTTTTACTTATTTTGTTATGTTGTTTTGATTATTAATGGAAATAACTTATTATTTATGCTAGTATGGTAACTTTCGAACGATGTTCGTTTCTTAAAATTGGTTTCGACACTTTCCTCACCATATTTCTCAATTAGGCCAACAGAAAAATTGTTACTAAGCGTTCCTAGAAATTACGACTTAAATAAAATACGATCATTATCAAGAAGGAATGTAAATTCAATATTTTTGTTTCCAAGAAACCAGAACAAAAAATAAAATGTTTTTGGGACAACACATGTCGTTATGAGCCGAACAAATTGGTCCTTTTATATAAAAGTTGGCTGTCATTTTCTGCAACTTAAGGGACACAAAGCTAACTTTCCTGAAACTTGGTTCTTGATTATCCTTTGCTCGTGGGATAATTTCACTTTGAAAAATACGTTCACTTTGTTCCTCGAGTATCGCAGAGCATATTTATGTTTTTCAGACAGGGCTGGCGCTAACGTGTATGTGACGATTTGGGGTGAGGCGGCATTACATTTCATTTGAAATTAACTGGTGATTTACGTAACGACTTCAAAATATTTCACTTCTATCTAGGCAACAACGACAGACACAAATTAATTGGCTCGATTTCAAATCTTCAAATACAAAACCAATCTTTCTGCAACAGGTTTATAATCGTTGCCATATTATTCCATCTTCAAGTCCCTCATTATTTGCCTGGATAACTCACTCACAAAAATAATAAAAGTGACTATTATTATTACCAACTTCACCTTGAACCCGATCTGCTTCTCTTTAATGCACAAGTTATTTTTATTGAGGAACCAAAAAGAGTACTGGAGTTGTATATACAGAAAATGATAGGCTCTCTTTACAATTATTTGCTAAAACTTTCAGCAATGGTTTTCAGTACTCATAAACTTTGAAAATTAATCTAAACTGCTTGTCGGAAATAATGTTGTTTTATCTACCGACCTTATGAAGTATCTTAATTACATTACTTTCGCTAATTTTTTCTATCCCCTACAGAGAGTTGATGAAATGGCAGTTCTACAAAAATTTATCGCTTGATCACCTGAATTGTATTGTAAATATCCAAGGAACACCAACAGTATGTTCGATTGTTTAGATGCGATAATAAGTATGAACAAAGTGTAGTGTAGCTTTTTCTAATTTGGAAGAAAACTATACTATCATCGTAGGACAAAAAGTAGGGCATCTCCAGCTTCCAAGTTGTATCTACTGAAACTTTTGAAGTAATAAAAGATTGCGATGTGTAGGTAAATCACTAGTTAGAAACTATCTCTAGAGGAGATGGCTCCAATATCTAGACGATTACGCTACCATTTTATGGCATATTATTTATGACACAATATTTTAAAATAGCGATGATTCTTAGTCATATTTAGTTTTTATTTGTAGCATTGGGGGGAAAATTCCGAACTTGAGAAAACAGGTTTTATGAATGCGAACGAAGAAAAAACAGTTATATTGAAACTATCCGTAAAATCGTATAAACAAAAACATATTTATTGTTATTGATGGCAAACACATAACTTTTAATTTGTTGTTTTTCGATCGTTCTGCTTCAGCTTTCTAATTAGTATCATTCTCTTTTTCGTTCAACTATGTACTTGAACGATTACAACCATTTGGAACAATAATAAAAGAATAAATGGTACGGCTCTAACGCCCCGCGTGGGAGCACGGCCTGCAAACTGAGAGGTTAAGGCTCTCATATGTTCGCTCAATGTGCCCAGTCGTCGCGCACCATCTCTGGTGCGGGGCGATGTGGCAAGCACCGCGACTTAGACCCCTTGTTCGAGTGAACGCAGGTACTCAATTATTTTTAGTGACTGAGTAGGCCACCCGCCAGGCTTCAGAGAGCACCGGGAATTGAACCCGGGCCCGTCCGCATCGCAGCCCGCGCCTCAACTGCTGTACCACTCTGGCGATAAAAGAATAAATACAATCCAATAATAACAATTAAAACGTTTTTTATTACATTCACAATTTTACAACGACTAAATATAAACAACACAATGATTCTGACGGCTATATTCTGTTTTAGACATAAGAAAATAAATAATTGGAAATTTCATGTTTACTATACATGAAATATTACGTCTAATAAACAGCTTTTATTTTCTGCTTTACAAAAAGATCTCCTTCTAATACATGCTCAATTACAGCTGTTAAAGTCTCAGAATGTAGTTGTCTAATTCCTATACGAATATTGTCTCTTAATTTTGCAAGAGTTCGGGGTCAATTAATAAAACTTTCTCTTTAAGACAAACCTAAAAAAGAAGCCTATGGCCTTCACATTAGGCTATCGTGGCGACCACTTAATTTCTGTTTCCAAATATATTCTTTAACAAACGCATTGTAATTCCAGCGTTATAACAAGTGGCTCCATCTTGATGAAACCACATATCAGGTCTGTCCTGAATCGCAGGCCGTACAAAATTATTCTCCGTTTACCGTATTTCCATTACCAATGTCATCTTGGAAGATGTGACTCCCAAAAATTAACTGTGAGGTTCATGCTGGCCAACAACTCTTCGATTTTGCCTTGCCAAAATCTGCAGTTCTGTTTAATCATATAACTATTAAAACGATCCCATTTTAATACGTCTCATCTGATCTAATCAAACGGCGAATACATTTGTTTTGATTCACGGTTAGTTCTTGAAATTGAATAGCATAATGAAGGCGTGGCTGGAAATCTTCACGCCTTAGTTTTTCGGAGCAATGTTTTATCATGATGCAATTTACCGATTTTACAATACGTTTGGGCTACAGTGAGTTTAGCAGATTTTCTCCGGATTGATGCTTCTGGCCCTTTCTTCCACTCAATCGATGTTATCTTATTTCTTAGAAAAATGTGGTCTCTCATAATGTGGGCGATCATGTACACCATTCTGTTTCATGAAATGTCAAACTAAACGACGAATACTTGATTCGTTAGACCCATTTCTCACACTAAAATGTCGACGGTAAGCTCATTGTGTAGCTATGATTGAATGCTGATTTTCAAAATAAAATTTGACAATTTTGGTGCGTCGTAAAATGTTGTATTTCCCTTAGTAAATTCTCCACATCTTGGCTACAATTTCAAAAAAATAAAGAATGTTATATAGCAATTATTAAAACAGTTATAAACATTTGAAATCCCAGCGTGAGTTTAGGCCATCCTGTACAAAATGAGAAAAAATAAAAATGTGCTCTATTCACCTTAAAAATAATACTGTTATTATACTACCATACATTTTATTGAAAAACACTGTCGGTAATACCACAGGAGGGGACGCGGTGCGGTGGCTCAGATGGTTCAACCAGTTGGTTCGAGTCTAGCTCAACCCATGGGTGTGTGTGAATGTCCTAGAATAAGTGCATGTTAGTGGCCACAATAAGCCCTTGAGGCTGCAGTGCCTGGAAGTGCGCAAAAAAAAACAATACCACAGGAATATTAAGGAAGCTAAATGGGAGAGTGAACTGCTTGAACATTTATTATTATATTATTATTATTAAGAAAAATATAAATTTTAAGAGTTGTTAATGTGCTGATGAAGTTTGTTGTGATAATTTACTAAGGTAAAATCAATAAACAACATGCCCAAATTCTTGTTTCTCGATATAAGCTACCAATTTTTTTACTTTAAACGCTTTTCTATTGAAAAATTACAGGCTCTTCTTTTTTCTCTATGCTCCAATTCATCTGATCAAAAAGTGCGAGTAGAATGATAATTAATATATTAATACACAGTTTACATACACGAGTAAACTAGATTTCATCAATTAAATGGAATGTTCTCAAAAAGGTGCCAAACTGTTAAACTATTTCTCAACTGGAAAAAAATTTACACATTGGCTTAATTTTTTTTTTTTAATTTTAGGTAGTTCTAATATGTTTATTAGCAATCTTTGAAAAGAAATAAACATATTTTTGCCAAAAACTAGGCAAAGTTAGGTAATAGATTTTTTATAAGAAATAACTTCCAGATTAATAAATACATTTAAAAGAACGTGAGTGAATTTCAGGCTAACAATGAAATCAAAAATATTGTTACATACGTATTCTCAAACGTGTGCTTCATAAGAAGCCATTGACCCAGAAACGCTTCCAATTTAAAAGTTGCGTGTGCTGCATTATTAATTGGGGAGCTTTAACATGAATAACAATTTTTATTGAAGCGGATTTTAAGTGGATTGTACACCATCCGACTAGGCGGCAGCGCATTCAATCCATATCGCATTCTCCCGCTTGGTGGGCTAATCCAATTTAAATCCAATTTAGGGAGATCCAAAAATGAGGTGCCCACACTTCTGTCGTATGTTTCCGAACTTGGAAGTTCTCAAGAACTTTCTACTTACTCATCATCATTTCGACCCGCGGCGTATTTCCGGGCACAAGTCAAAACTTGCAGTCACGGCTGGCCCCGGGGATATAATATGAACGTCCTGCTTTGATTCTCGGCACTGAAAGTTTTATGGGGCAGAGGCAAGAATGCCGCTCCGGCATCTGTTGTTAATGGCGCCTCGGATTAATCTTTCCGTAAACGTTGACCATGTAGGGATGGCATTATGTAGATCGGGACTGTTTTTGTTGGCCGGATACGTCCGTAAATTTCTAGCAAACTTATTTCAATTAAGCGCACCTGCAGTCGCAGTATTTTGTAACGGCGTCGAGTTAGAATTTTATGTATCGAGACACCTGAGAGTTTATTATCAAGGTTGTTCCCTTAAATGTTTTTCCTGTTACATAACATCGCGTAAAATATACACATAAATGATGAATAAATCTTTTTGTGTCGTCTCTCACGAAATATTTTGCGAAAATGCAGTAAAATTAATATACGATATATTGTTTCAGTAATTAAGCAAAAAAGGGTTGCCGTGCCAAAATATTTAACTTCATTATACTGCATTTGCTTGAATATACGAGGTAAGCTCCAAAATTTTCCGGTTCGACTATATTTCAATATATTCTCCATGTATTACAATACAATCACTACATCTCCTAATTGACATTTCATTATTCTTGGAAAAATCATCTGGAAATCCTCCAAAATAGTGTCTTAGAATTGTTCATCATTGTTAGATTTTCTACCTTGAAGGTCTTTAAAAATTGGCATATATCTCGTAATTATTAACGATACTGTTGAGGAGTTTACTACTGTGCTGTGAAAAGGTTCAACTTTGCAACACAATTCTTGAAAACCAAAGTCATATTACAATTTTGTAACATTTGTAAGAATGCATATCTTATGGTGAATTTGGTTTTTTAGTCTTTACATCAGTCTTTACACAAGTGCGTTGCATCTTCGGTAGTAAGTTATTTTATATTTAATTTTCTAATATTTTCTACATGTTGGTATTTTTTATTGGTCGTAACGAAATTTACATAAGACTAGGCTGTGATGGGACCTATGTTTGCTAAATTTAATTATCTGGCATTTGGGATGTAGTAGGGCTGTATGCTTCTACTCATACTTATATAGTTCAAAACAATTTCTTGTTCTCTAGTGTTAATTCACAAGTATTTTCATTCAAATAGAAAAGCTCAATTTGAGAGCATATTGATAGGCACATTTTACCGTTACTATTTAATGTCTCTTAGTTACATTTGATCTTGTTATGTTCCCGATTCTTAAATTAAAATCGTCCTTTAGAAATTTCTCTTTGCTGTTTATATGTAATCTAGTGCATTCTAAGCATTGTATACTTGCGTGTATACGTGTTTATAATATAGATTTGTCTTCATTGAAGTTTATAACTGTATGTTTTAGTTTTTTATTGATTTGTATTATATTTTTATTATTTGGTTGGAGTATCTCATGTGTAAATAATTTTATAGTTCGTTTTTTCTTATTTTTCCGCTGTTTTAGTATATTTTTCTTTTTCCCCTTGCTTGCTTCTGTGAAGGAGCATATGCCATTTTTCTATGGGTTTATCTTTAGCACACCTTTTTGGTCTATTACTCCATAAGATTCTATCTCAGCAGCTTATTACAATTATTTTATTTCTGTGTTTTTGCTGCGTCATTTATCCGTGGATTCTGTCATGGTTCTTTGAGTGATGTTTTGTTTTACGATGGGTAAGCTGCTAACCCGATTTTACCAAATCTTTTCCTTTATCCAGGTGTGAGTTGCAGTTATTTAGCTAACCCGTTTACACAATACTTAGTCTGGTCTGAGATTCCAGCAAATACGAAGTAAAGTAAATAACCAAATAATAAATTAAAAAAACAAATATTGAGGAAGGTTCCCTAAGTACGTGGAATAAGACCTATACAGGGGCTGAAAAGAATATGGAATATTCTTCGGAACTGAAAAAATATATACAATATAGATATATTAGAATATCTAAAAAAGAATTGCTAGGTTATTTCCTAGAATTATACAAATTAACTGGAAACAATATCAAAATTGAAAAACAGACAATCACCAGGCTTAGATGAAATTGATAATCTACTATACATTTGAACAGAAAGTAAACAAAGACAGCTGATATGAAATGTGGCGCGTCTGAGCTCTGAGTTTACGTTTGGTTTAGAATCGTTTTGTATATGTTACTTTCGTAAGGTCACCGACTTCACTGTTATCATTTGCAAATAAATTGTTCCACGTTCCCATTTTACAAAAATTTGAGGGAAGGTGGGTAAAAAATTGTCAGCCTAGGACGCCAAAAATACCTTTTTGTGGGCAACGCCTCGTAAAATGATAAAAGAAGTAAGAATTCTATTTCAATAATTTAAGGCTGGAAATATATCCGATCAGTAGCGGGTAAACAACGGTACCTATATTCAAAAAACTAGAGAGTAATTAGCCTATTGTGTAATATTCTAATATTAAAAAAAAATTAGCCTAATAAGTAACAGCACAAGTTGGAATAAATGAAGAGCACTAATGTTTGAAATTGCGAAAACGATGTGAAAGGCAATGCGTTTGGCAAACCCTTTGTTATATGGCACGACGCTTTCGTAATAAGCTTTTATTCACTTTTAAATTTCAAGAGAGCCGAATGCGTAAAAGTAGTAATCTTATTAACAAAATAAAATATAAATTTTTTACGAGACTGTTAAACTATGCGGGTCGGCGCGAATAGCTGCGAACGGGATTGGGAAATTTGAAAATAAAATGAAATTAAAGCGCCCCTGTAAAGGGGCTCGGGTTGGCACAATAGGGTTGGTTTATGACCGTAGTTTTCGTTTTTTAGGCATTCTATCATCATAATTTAATTTGTTAGAATTTTTTTTTCTTGAGATCTAAGGGCTGGCTAGTCGAAAGTGATTTTAAATTGCAATTAAGGGAGCAGTAGCTGGAGATGGCGGTGGAAAAGTTAAGTTGTTGGCCTTTTCTGGTAGCCACAATCCTGTCTGCGGCTGAAGCACCTTGACCTAGCTAATTATTACACAGGAACTCTGTGAGAACCACGAGGTTGAAGAGATATTATTTAACAGGAAAGGTAAACGTATGCCAACCCTATTGATTGCATTAAACGTGAACTATTTTGGTAAATAAATTATAGTTGAGCTACTCTTATAACAGTATTTTCAATATACAACATGTGCACGAATTCGAATAATAACCAGTTCGAATGTTTTTCCAGCTTGCGACTAAAGCAGTTGCAATTACAATGCAATTGTAAATTTTTCTGTAGAATAATGATTTTATTGTTTATGAAACAATGAATTTTGTGTTATTTATTTTACATAGCAATGTTCTATAGATAATGTAATGATATTTGTCATACTTATGAGATAAATTATTTATTATATAACCGGCATCTAACAGACAATAGGAAGAAGGAACGTAAGTTTTATATCCGAAGGTTAGCTATGTCAGATTAAGGGTTAATGTAGTGCATTTATTATAATTATTTTATTTTATAAATAACCTTAATTCATTCAATAAATTACAAATTCAGCAAGTATCTTAATTCACGATCATAAACAATAAGTTTCGGTTTCTGTCCAAAATACATATGAGATTTTCTACATGCATTATTTATATTTTGTTTTATTAGAAAAGTTTCTTTTTATTTATGGGATTATTTTAAACAAGAAATAGGCACTAATTTCTACTGAATATTACAGTAGTTTTAAAAAATTTATTAATGTAATGTTTTTTCATTGAAATACAGCAAACATAAATTAGCAAAGCTTTTTGTGATTTAATTTAAAATTATATATTCTATTTAGATGGAATCTAGGAAAAAAAGGCCGCGGAAAATAAAGCCAGGAAAAAAGCCTATGGTAAAAAAAGCTAACGGTAAAAGTCAATGAAAAGTCACTTAATAAAATCTATTTATTTATAAATTTATACAACTGTAAATCTAATAGTGTGTTCTATTGCCGAAAGAAAATTTTGAACATTGCCATCAGATTGTTCACACAAGCGTTTCAATCGTATTTGTATGTTTTCGTACATGTTCTTCTTTTTCTTCGTTGCCACTATACCGATATTTCTACATTTAATTTTTGTTTTATCGGCTACAACTTCAATTTTTGTTATTAGTTTCCAAACCGATGGATGGCTTTTGCCTACCAAATTAGAAAACGTGTGGTTCCACCTTTTTGTCTGGTTGTTAGTGCGATCCTGTCCCTCAATGCTTGCCTTGTGAACATTCCATAACTCCATCGGAAATGGGGACTAACATTTCTTAACCTTAAAACAGCATTTGTCCCATTTCCGATTCTTCTGAACGTGCCTGTCACATACGTTTAATTAAAATAATTGAGGAGATCCTCTGCTTCTTAAGGCATTATTTCCTTTAAATAATCCATGGCTTTTGTAAACTTCCCTCAAAGGAAGAAATGTGAGGTCATACATCATGCCACTGAAGTGGTTTAATTATTGGTTGCGAGTCTCAATTCTTAAATTTTTCGGAATGTGCTTTGCGTGGGGTGATACAAGCACCCCCGAACAATTACATTCTCGCCAAAAACAAGTCTTTAGCTTGCATTGCGGCCTTCTCAGAGTCTACGTGAATACCACAAATAGTAGATCTGGATATAGATTTCTTTCTTCACATTTTTCTAGAATTGTTCGGAACATGTAATAAGTAAATTTCCTGTGCGAACCCTAATCACATACAACTGTAGAAATGGTTGTTGATGTTTTGTTTTTTAATGTAATTATGGATATTATTGTTGTATAACGTATATTTCATTTATTTTATTTTGCTTTCTGACTACTTTACGTTAATATTTTATATTTTCCTACATATATGGTGTTTTCTATTATAGGTTTGAATTACTCTTTCTTTAACATTGTCGATATTTTATGTTAGTTTGCAACCTAAACTGTCTTACTTTGATCGATCTTTCGTTTATTATTTGCTTTAAGTTTTGCTTCAATTTCTAAAATTGTTTAAGTCTAATTTTTGACCTCTTTACAATATTTCAGGTGTCCCTTTAACCAGTTCGTACTATTCTTTTTTATTCTAATGGAAGAAAACTGATCTTGTCAAATAATGCAATTACAACTGTATAATATCTTTGATTGTTGTTAATTCTAATTAAAACATTTTTATTTATTTTAATAATAATAGTTCCCCGTAATAGACCACAAAGGTCCTTTGGGGTCGTTACAGAATGTCTTATTACAATCTAGAGCCTACAAGGGTAGTAACGTAACCAGCGCTACGTGCCGACCGCCTATTATTACCCCAGAGTTTGACCTCCAGGTACTCATTTATTGCAGCCTGAGTCGAGCTGGGCCGTAAAAATGCCAGTGATCGAATTGGGGAGAGTGGGATTTGAACCTGCACCTCTAGCGACCTATCCACTAGACCACTATGGCTCTCTGTATTTATTTTGATCTATATATAACTTGGTTTATTTATTTTTTGTTTTAACTTAATTTATACCATACTCTACTCTCAGTAACTATGTCTATTGGAAATAATTAGTTTCATTTTTCGCTTTTCAATTATTTCTTTATATATTCGCTAGCTACAATATCGGTAGCTGTTATCATTCTATTTACTTATTATAAGTTAGCTCATCTAGTGCTTGAATGTTATGCTATTTCGTTTCTGTCTACTTCTTATTGGATTTTATTTTGGAAGTTCTTAAACCATTAACTGTAATTTTTTTAATAATAAACACTGTAAAAAGGTTTATTAAAGCATCTAAGTAGAGTAAAAAACAATAAAAAGCACGTGGTTGAATATTTCTAAAATAAGGGACATAAATAAGTTAATCCCCAATTAGGATCATGGCGAATATTACCTTTATTTTTACTCGCCTTACATTTTTTGTTTATTATTTATTATGCCAAACAATAAAGCAGTCAACATGCAGTCCTACATTGCAGACATAGCACTACTTCGTTGCATTCTTTTTACAGACTGCAGATTTCCTTTACCGTGCGTTCGATCATGTGCCCGGTGCCGGAAGTCCTGATCTCTACTGGAATAGGTACCATTCCATCAATAGGCTGGACTACATTGTATCCGAAACCATTTTTCGGATACAATGATGTCCAGTCTGTTTTGCTACCTTGTTTTGTCCTTGCAACTAACCTCCTGAATTGAAGCAATGAAATTTTTTCATTGGTTAGGTACTAGAAAAGGTGTGCACCGATCTATTGCATTGGTTACCAGCTTGTAGACACCGCCCATTTTCTTATTGTATTCTGCCGTTGATTTTAGATGGGGGATCTATAGCTCCTTTTTTCTTATCTCTTGACGTGGGTTACTGGTTTTAGTCTGCCATAATTTGTTAGCAGTTTGACACAACTGTTATCCTCACATGTAACTGCCAAGATCTCATTCTTGTTATCGAATCAATAATTATAAACACATCTATCTTTCTTCTTCATACTGTTCTCACTTTCTATACAACAGTTGTTTATTCTATCCATTCTGGCAGTACATGTTGTCCTCACTCCTATTTCTTTGGGAATTTTCATCAGGTTGAAACTTGTAAAGAAGTTGTCAAAGTAAATTTTGTGAAACTGTGGAGTATACGTGAAGGAAATTATCTTCAGTACTACTGAAGAACCAAGACCCACAATTGTAATTTGAAATTTTATTTTTTTCTTAATAGACAGATGTATAATAATAGTAGCCACGTTGAAAATAGCATAAGGCCTACTACTTGAACCATAACCTCACAGATCTTTCCCGAATGAACTGTATGAAATAATGACGCCCATAGCACCTAACTATTTACTCCTAGATGCTCAAATTCTGAGAGAAAACTCTAAATTTCAAGAAATTCTTATTGAGGTGGTCTTTCAGCGGATGAATTTTGAAAATTTTGTCTTTTTTTCCTACTAGTCTTCTGCTTAGGAGTGCATTGTTATTAACATGTAGATGGCGTTTTGATCTAAGTATTGCGACTCATACATTTTCTTATGCAATTTATATTGAAGTCTTCATCTTCACACAAATATAATTATTCTTGAAGAAGTGCCTGATATTCATAAAAAAGCAATATTCTAGTGAACTTCTTAACACATTCAGTAGAAAGTTGAAATTTGTGATTGTTCTGCTAAGTGGTATATTGAACACTTTCCTCGACAATCATGCTCATCAATGCTTTTCACGAAAACGTAACTGCCGTTTTGTCGTTTATGCTATCAATACTTCTTTCCTTCGTTCAATATCTTGTGGATTGGGGTAGGTACTCCTATAAGTTTCTTTTTCTTTACCCATTTAGGAGAAATAGCGTACTTCACTTTCTTTTTAGTAGATCCATTATTACTTTCCACTCTTTGTAGATGTTTCACAACTTCTCAGTCCACAATTAGTATGCAGTTCCAAACTATCAGGTACATCATCAACTGGAATCGCATCGTCTAATATATTTTCATCAATATCATTGCAGTCTGATACCTCATCTATATGATCCGGTGGGAGTTCGACGAGGTCAATTGTTTTTATATCATCTTCATCTTCATTATCGTAAATACTCTGTAATAGCGTATTATTGTAATCTGAAAAGAAATAAAGAAAAAAATTCTAGATGCATCTATTATAAGCTCCAAATAGGGATTAAACTTCAAGTAGCTTTCATAAAAGAGGAGAACAATTATTTATATACAAATACAACTTTAGAAACCTTTAAATAATTTAATATTTGAACAGGTGAACAATGCAAAGAAAAAAATTAGGTCTCCCAACTTGGCTTCAAATATGAAACATAAATAGAAATATTCAAATTAAGATCATGACACTTGTGTACCGTAGGCTCTCGATTGTAGCAGACCTATCTTGTTACGACCCCAAAGGACCTTTGTGGCCTATTACGGGAAACTATTATAAGATCATGATACTTAATGAGTTTATTTTATTTTTATACTTTTATACATTTTTTTAGTTGTTTTGACTTTTGCAGTAATCCGAAATTCCGTATTTCGAAACGGTGAAAGATGCATCATCACAGTTAGTGAACATATGCGATCTGTTTCGAAAAATTTAGCCAATGTGTGCAATATATGCGGTTGCAATGTAACTTGGCAGTTAATGAGAGTAGACTGTGATACATATGCGTTAATGAGAACAACGTTACTGATGGGTTATTTGGGAGTTAGACGCTAGTAAGTGAGCACATGTAGTATGACTAAGGAAATAAAGCAGCCAATCGGCATCAAATTTTGATAATTCGGAAGATTTTCGGGAATGACGCATTAAGTTTAGTATAAGTAAAGTCATGGTACAAACGATTCAGAAATGGTCGGGAATCTATCAGCAACGAGCAGAGAATCGATAAATATTGAACCTATGCGGTCTACAATCCACAAGGACCAACAATCGACAGTTCGAGAATTAAAAGATGCGTGGTACTACGGTTCAGATTTGTTACCTCGGATTTTAATAGAAAAAATCTTAGTCCGTCTAAAAGGTTTAGCCCAATACGATGAGGTGGTTATTCGCGATTCCAACGCAAGATTTTGCAAAATGTTTTGAACAGTGGCAACGTCTCTCCCGAAAATATACAACGCATGTCATATGATGAACACAAGTTTCCTGGTTTTGATGTAAGCTGGCAGTCGATGACTCTCTTTACAGAAAGTAAAAGTTACCGAAATTTGTAACACCGTTTTTCTGTTGATTGAATTAGCAAACTTAGAATTGTATAGCATTCAGTTCAAAAACATGGGGCCGGCAAAGAGATTGCTTTGTAAAAATTCGAAAACGAATATCTCGAAAATTATTCGACATAGATTTTTTTCGAATTCAGCGTAAAATTTCCCATAAGAATCACATTTAAAATCGTAATGTCGAAAATTTTCCCGAAATTCGAAGTCGAATATCTCGAAAATTATTCGAGATAAAATTTTTTTATTTAGAATTCGAATTCAGCGTAAAATTTCCTATAAGAATCCATTTTCAAATTTTAAAAAACCTCAAATTTTGTGACGGACGGACAGACCGACCGACAGACAGACATATAGAATTCAGTAACGAACTTTTTAAGTTCGTTGAATATTGTGTATAATATAAAATTTCAGATTCGGAAATGCCGAACAAAATAGTTAAAAATATCTGGATGGAGAATGGAATCCACCTATTTCTTACAATTTTTTGAGATGCTTATCTTTCTTCAGTCTTGCCCCATGTACTTTTTTGTAATGTTACGTGGTATAAATGTAGTTACATTTGATGTCCTCTATTTGGTAAAAAAATTGTTTTATTAATTTTTCTTCATTTTAAGTTTAGGAGGCAATCTGCCTATATGTACTTTAACAATTATTTACTAGATAATTAGTTTATGTCTCTTGACCATGCGGATGCAAACGTATAAATAATTGTAATAATTAGATTATGTCTTTTTAGTAGCACTGATTAGTAAAACAAATTCTCAAAAAGCGATTTTTTTTTATAAGAAATAAAACTGATAACATATTTGCATATAACTTAAATTAAGATTAAAAATGGAAATAAGTAATAGAGCAAGATTTAATGTAAATGGAAATTTTTAAATAGAATATTAAGTTACTTCAGTATATAACCTTAAATGTCTTAATAAGTTCAGAGAAACAAAAAATTTAATATAAAAATATATTATACATGTATGGAATATTTAACAAATATGTACGTTGTTGAGACCTGATATTTAGGAATAACATATTTTTTGTTACGTACTTATTAAATTTTTTGTCTGATTTTTGAATCCAATAAACATTTGTAGGTCTGCTTTGAAAAATTTTAATAATGTAAATTAAAAATAACATTGAGGCTGTGGCTTGCTTATCGATAACATTTTTGTATATAAATAGAAATTGTTCGTTCAATTGTAGAGATAAGAGATTTTTGTAATTATTTATTTAACAAATATTGGCAGTTTCGGCAACAATGTTTAAATTATGTTTGAAAGCACAACTGTGGATGGTTAATAATTTTAACAATCCTATTTCCAGCGCAATGTCGGATTATTACATTTCTAGTTAGCAAAAAGGAAATAATTACGGCTCTTGCAACCGGTGGAAGCGCACTTAACGGTCGGTACTTGGCAGGGTAAGGTCAGCATAATACTCCAAGGTACTTTGTAGGATCCGACGCTTAATCCCGTGTTATCACCCTGGTTTAAGCCCTTCCGTCGTGTAATAATGGACAGTATATGACATGTACCTACCTGCTAAGATAGTGGCAGCTACTCTAGATGCTCATGTAGAACAAATAGAGTTAGTTACAATTCTTTATCTTATTGTATTTCATTTAAATATGCAATTGTATTAGTATTTAAGTCAATATAAGTTGCGTTAGAGCAGCAGTACTGTGGTTAAAGGATGATCGTTCGCAGAGTTTGTTACGTGACGACGCGAGATGGTTATTAAAGCCCTTAACTGAGTTCCGAAATGTTTGTTCATAATGTAAGTATTACTGCTTGTTTAGGATATAACTTCGCAGAATTCGAAAGTTGGTCTGCGCCATTAACACGTGTGGTTGTGCTTTGGTAGTAAAGTTAGAAATATTAATTTGCAACCCACGTAAAATTGGCGCTTCTGGACTACCCTGCGCTCCTCTATCGAAAGCGAATTTTCCAGCTACATTGAAGTCACATTATTAGTTGTTTTTTAATATACCTGAACCTCTTTTTAGGCGACTTTTTGCACGAATTCGGAGTTACGCAAATTGGGATTTCGAAATTAATTTTTTACTCAGTGTTTATTCGCTTTTACGCGACCAACAAAGTTTAAATTCTGAAAAATCCGCAATTCAAGAAAATTCTGATAATTTTTGCATTCTCGTTTCATTTATGAAAATTCTAAATTTTAAATTTCCCAAATTACATAACTGACAGCGCATAAAGAAGTAGTTCTTTGCAGTTTGAATAGACAGCCCGGTTAGCTCAATTTTTGAGTTTGCATTTTTTAAGTGAAATAAAAATAAAAATCGTGTTATGAAATTAATATTTCTGCAAAGAAATAATAAATGGTACTTATACGTTAGTACAGTGCTATGCTCTTACTAGTAACTATGAAGAAATAGCTATCGAAGAGTTCTATGAGGACCTAAGAAAAGGCTGTAGATGAAAAAATACACGACTCATATAAAAAAAATAATAAAGGTAACAGACAAATAACCTAAAGAGTAGCAAACAAAGAGTAGTAAAACTAAAAATGAAGATAAACTGAGAGAAGCAACTAAGAAAATGCTGGAGAAAAGAAGACAACCCATAACAAAGGATAAAAGACACGTAATAGAGTATAAAGAGTTTAATAAAATAACAAGGAGAATGGCAAAAGAAAACAGCAGAAAATATAAAGGAATGAAAACTTTCCGCAGAGGATATAATAAAACTGAAAGAGCATCTACAACAGATAGAGATAAATTGCTAGTTAGAACAAAAGAATTCCATCAAAAATTATACACATCGCAAATAAATGATGAACAAAACAATACAGAACTAAAAAGTAGATCATAAATGTGGACTTAGAACATCTATAACCAATAGACCTGGAAGAAGTTAAAAAATGCTCTAAAGCAGACAAGAAATGAAAAATTGGCGGTAGAAGATGATGTACATATATCCAAAAATGTTAAAAGAAGCAGGAGACAGACTAAGTAGAGACCTAGCAAAATTATTCACTAAGTGTATAGAAAAAAGAGAAATTCCGAAAAGGTGGGAGAACGCCATAGTGATGCCACTACACAAGAAAAATCTGGAAAATCTGGAAAACTACCAACCAATTAGTTTGTTGCCACAAATTTATAAACTATTCTCAAGATTAATGCTGAATAGAACTAGACTTCCACCAGCCAATAGAGCAAGCAGGATTTGGGAAAGGCTTTAGTACCATCGATCATTTACCGACGATAAGGATGCTGATTGAAAAAGTCACGGAATATAATATTTATCTATGGCTTTGTTTTATTCATTTCAAGGCAGCATCGGAATGTGGGCAGTAATAAAATCACGAAAAAGGGTAATAATTGACTACAGATATATCAATATCGTTGAGTAAATTTATAAAAGAGCAACTGTCCATATTAAAATGCACGCATACATCGATAAAGTAGATATAAAAAGAGGAGTAAGACTTAAGACATTGAAATGGAAAAATAAGGGAGTACTGATAGAATGAAAGCGACAACCTAAGATTTGTAGAGGACATCGTTGTGATGGCGCAGAGTAGAGGGGAACTACAAACAATGATAAATCACCTGATCAAATCTGTGGAAAGCGTGGGGCTTGAAATAAACTTAGACAAGACAAAAGTAATAATAAATGAAGAAACGTACATATAGGTGAGAATAGATAAAGTAAAGAATTATATATATATTGGGGCAGCTGGTGACCATTAGTAAAGAAAACCAAACAGCAGAGGTTGAAAAAGAACAAGACTTGGTTGGGGACATACGGCAAATTAAAATACGTAATGCAAATGAGGATATCAATGCACCTAGAAACAAAACTTTACAACCAGTGTATATTACTGGTGGTAACGTACGGAATCCTCATCAAAAACATAAATAAGCTTCGTGTCAATCAAAGCACAACGGAAAGAGGGATGCTGAACCTAAGCCTGACAGATCACGAAACTAATGAATGCATCCGAGAGAGGAAGAAAGTAGCCGAAATAGTCAAACGAGTACCACGCTTGAATTGGAACAAGATCATAAGATGGAGACCATGGGCAGAGAGTCGAAGCAGGGTAGCCCCATGATGAGATAGTCAGATGATCTAAAAAAAGGCGGTCGGACGACTGTGCTGGTACAGAAAGGCACTAAATAGGAAAAATGGAAAATTATTATATCCAAAATAGGATAGAGAAAGGCTGATGGAGATGGAAGCTATATGTAATTTTCATACTCTAATTTAATTAACCGAAAATTTTGCATTCAATAGTCCGTCGTAAGTCTCCTCCACAGAAATTCGTTTAGCCATTCTCACTTTACATCTGGAAAGCCTATCAGTATATAAATTTGCGAAAAATTAAAGGTCTGTGCTTCGACGGTGAACCTTACATTATAACGATACAGAGGAACATGAAGTCTTAGAGATTGCCATCATCCTAGGCCATCACTAGTAATATCCGATTCAGAGAATCAGTTCATTAATTGCCCCACTTATTGCTAAAGCGGCGTTTTCAGGAGGATAACTTTAATGATTGTATCGCGACCGAAAAACCGTTATTACGACGTGGGCGCAAATGCATCGTTGTTGGACAATTGAACAATGGCAAAACGTATTATGAAGCGACGAATCCAAATTCGAAAATTTCAGTCATACACCGAGAATCTTCGTACGTCGTTCTAAGACTGAAAATATGATCCAGGACTGTATTGTTCTAACTATCAAGCATGGATGTGGATATGTTTTTTTTTTTATTGTGGGAGTGCTTTTTTGGCTGGTGTGGGGGACTTCGTAAAAATCTACGGCATTATGAAGAAAGAACATTATAGAATAAAAAAAATAACGGAAAACGCCAAACTATCTAGGAAGAGATTTGTGATGATGCAGAATAATGATCCTAAACATACTTCAAAGCTTTATAAGGACTATCTAACAAACCAATAAAAACAAAAATAGTGACATGGCTACAACAGAGTCCCAGACCTCAACCCCATAAAGTTGCTATGAGATGCGTCCAAAATAAACTTTGGAGTCTTCTTCAAGATACTTAGAAAAATTAACCGAAAGAATGCACAGAATAATAAAAGTAGTATTAAATACAAATAGGTTTTTTTTTGTGATGAAATAAATGTTTAATATTTAATTTAATTTTTTCCAATGTATATAATGGTTTTTGTTTGATTTTTACGTGTTGTATAATAATATATTATATAATAAATTGTTTCTTACATCAAAGTGCATGAATTCATTTGTTATTTAGTGTTCATACTTCCATGAGTGGTAGTGTAGATAGAAAATAACACTAATATGTAAGAGTTTTTTCCGCAGATTTAGGAATTTAGAATGAATGTGTAAGGAATAGATAAAAATAAATACACGTTTAAAAACAAACATACCTGATATTTACTACTGGGCTTCCTTTGAAACTTCCTTTTCTTGTATTGCTTTCGGTGTTCGTTCGTACAGTCTCTTTTAAACATCCACCAATCTTTGGCCGTCACAAGTACAGTCCACTTTCCTTGGTCTCTTTTTTAATCGCTTTAATATCCTGATGGAAGCGCTCGCCATGTTCTTCCGTAAAATCTCTAAGATTGCCAGGAAAGTAATTTAGATGAGCATGAAGAACGTGAACTTTGATGCTCTTGTTGCAACCAAGCAGTTATAGGATTCCTCGACTAAAATGGTGTAATTTGCAACCTTCTTGTTCCACAAAAAGTTTTGTACCACATTTCTGAATGCAGCCCTGCTCGCAATTCGCACTCATTCATGGTTTCCTCGAATATGTTGCCCGCCATTAATTTTCGTATTTCTAAGCCTATAAAAATGCCAGCTTTAATTTTTTCAGACGTGATTGATGGAAATTTAATACCAAAATACTGAAAGCATTTACGGTCCCTGCTGCTTAAAGTTGTCACGAATTGCTTTAATAAGCCAAGTTTGATGTGTAAAGGTGGCAGTATTTTTGAAGGATCAGCCAGTAGAAGTGAAACAATGTTTTTCGCCAGGTGTGAATATATGTCTTCTTGTTTGGCGAGCAATATTGCAATCACCTTGAAATCCCCGCATACAGACTCTTCATGAAGCTTGTATTACACACTTTCCAGCAGAAATTTAAGATTTTCCTATGTTTCTTTCAAAGTTATGTTTATCTATTCCTTACCCATTCATTTCGTCCTCCAGAGAATATTTTCACACATTACAAATATAAAAACCTAATGTGATACGGATCTTTGAAGGTCATTTTGAAATGAGCGGAAACAGTCTATTTCGACACACCTCTTCATTCGAAAAACAATAGAAAAATGTTGAAAAATTGCAGATTAGTGTAAAGTACAAAAAGGAATTCCAGTTGACGGAAATTCCATCAAATAATTAGCAGTGAGATTTTACGAACAGATTAAAAAAACCGCAGGCAGATCCCTCATCTCAATCGAGAAAATAATATGAATTTCATGCAAGCAATAGTTGTCTGACTATTTTTTTAAATCCAGGCTCTTCATAATATACAAATTAATGGTGAACGGCTTCTGCTGATAAAGTAGCTACTAAAGCATTTCCACAAAAATTGCTAAAATAATTGAACATAGATGTGACACTCGTGAACAAGTTAGGGATATATTTGAAACTAGTCTTTTCTGAAAAAAACTTCCAAACAGAACTTATGTGTCAAAAGCTCCCCCCCTCCCCCAAAAAAAGAACTGTTGGTGAGTTCAAAGCAGCACAGATTCGTTACTATTTTGTTCTAACGTTTGAGTAGATCAGTTGTTAAAACTACTGCCCATAAATCGATCATTTAGAGCACAGCCAGTGAAAGGTGTAGATTTTCAAAAATTGCCAGTTGTTGAATGTCCAATAAAAAAGATTTGGTGATCACTGTTATCTTCACCGAGTTTCACAAACATTTTGTGCCAGAAGTTAGACTTTATTTGAATGATAGGGTTCTCGAATTTAAAGTACTTTTTATTTTTTCTAATGAATCCGGTCATCCTATCATAGAACATACAAATGTACAATTTTGTTTTTGCCGCCCAACATCACATCATTGCACAACCACTAGATTAGAGTGTAATTGCAACTTTTTAAACATATGTTAGAACATTTCAGTACGTTTTGAACAAGTTAAGTGATGGTGAAGAAACACTTCAGATGTTTGGAAGAAACTTTCAATTATGGATCAAATTCGATTATCGTTATCTGAATTGAGACCAGAAGCTATGAATGCATGCAGGAAAGCTATTTGGCCCGCATGTGTAAAAGGAAATGCTCCTGTTCGCTTCGATTATACTGCACTATTCTCCAATATAATAAGTTTGGCATGTGGAATTTACGAAGAAAGATTCTAAGATTTTACGTAGGCAGATATCGAAGAATTATTGATTGATAAACCTCTTAGCGTAAACTAAATAGTGGAGATTATTTCTGAAACTCATATCTACAACTGCTGAAATAACTAGTACTTTTGTTCAAGACATGACAATGTAAATTTAGTGTTTGTTTTCTTCATTATTTTGCTTATATTTCAAGGTTGGAATTAATTTTCACTTTTCTGTGGAAACGGTAGTTCTTTTTACTGGAATTCTAGAAACACGTCATTTATAGGAACACGTAATATAACGCGCAAAAGTGGTTTAGGTGTGTATGGTGAATTTATGGGGTATTTTCCAATAAAATAAATTTGTTTTAAATTAAAATTACGGTGGTCAATTGTATCTAAATAAAACTAGTCGTCTTGCATTTCTGAACGAAGCATCTTTAGAAATGTGCGTCTACTTTCTTAATTACTAACAAGTGAACATATAAACCTAAACAGATTCTTTGTGCTCACTCTTCTCTTTATAATAAGTCAGTACTGGACATCACCTTATTGGACACTTAGATTTGAGTATGAGATTGTCTACTTGCAATTAAATTATGTTTTATAAATTTTCATTGTTGGCTTGGCTATCGACACAAATATGACAGCCAAGATTCGTTGGATGTAATTTAACCAAACTAGTGACGTAGTACAAATTAAGATGTGTCCGCTGAAAGAGAGCGTGCAACAGGAAGGTGATAGAAACGGCATAACTCGCTTTTCAAAATCCCACAACATAAATCCACGTTTAAGAATTGGCGTTTCGACTCCCGGAGGATATACTGGATATTATGTTGGGCTTTGTCCCTGGGGAAGGCATCAATTTAATAATAGACGGAACTGGCCGATAGAATGATAATTCAGTCACCGTTTAAAAATTGATGCAATGGCTGCTGGCGGTGGAGCTTGTAGCATTGATTTTTACCAAATACAAAATCTATTATTGCGCTTGAGCTGACGGTATTGCTGAAAAGCTATATCTGAAAGAAAATAAATTCCTTTTTGTATTAGAAACCCTTTTCAATTCCCCTTTGTAACCACATAACTTTGCCGAATGTTTTGCCTGCGGAATAATTTCACCGATTTACAATTGTTCTAAGAAAATTTAAAAAGCACCTAATTTGAATTGTTAATTTATAAGTATTTAACAGGCCGTTCTAAATTATTTCATGTTAAATAATTATTTTTTATTTTTAAAAAGTCTCGAAGAACTTTTACTTAATATTTTTATTGCGAAGAAAATAGACTGTTACAGTTTCATGGAAAAATTAAATGTGGTATGTTGGGTATAACGACAATTAGTGTAATTTTAACAAACTTTATAATTATGGGAGTTAATAATTCTATGGTGATTTAGTGGAAGAAAAGCGTTTTTATTTGTACATATTAAGGGTAAAATTGGATTTTTTGTTTGTGTAGTAAAAAAAAACGGAGAAACATCTAATGCACTCTATAGACACTAGAAATTGATATCAGGCACTAAAGAACTTCAACTACAGTTAAAAATATATAAAAAGTACGAGTGAAGTGTGTATTACAGGATTTACATTGAGCTGGAAAGTAATATCCATATTATTAGATGAGAAGTTCTATTTTAATACGCTAAGGGGTTCGAACATTGTTAGCAATAATTTAATTATTACGTGAAGCTCTACAACGAACCACAGTTAATGTAATTTAGTTTTAGATACCCCAGAATATCGGCGGGCTGATAGATTAATGTCCATCACGTTTTTGGTTTTACGTAATTACGTTCGGCTTGTCAACATTTAGATATTTATGCCCTCTACGTTTTAAGAGTACCTTCCTTGTGCTGGAAACTTTCTCATCAAAAGGCTGTTGTTAATTAGTTATTTGGAGTAGTTCAGCCTGGGTGCATTTAGATATATCCACATATACCTTACACATACGTGGATCTCAATTATATTGTATGTATTTCATACTATTTTCACTCCCTTTATGTTACAAATTGAATTATGAGATTTGATAATTTTCTTTTAGCTATAATAATAAAAATTCCCACTCGGTCTTATTTTATTTTGTGCCATAATTTTATGAAAACTGAAAGCAACATTACTTTTGTTTTCGGATTTCCTCTTATCGAGGTCCCAAAAGTAGTTATTACAACCTTGATTGCGTTTCCATTCAAATAAAATTTCGAGATAAAAGTTTGAGTTTCGCGAAGAGCTGCTAACCCAAGAAACCTAAACGTTCTAAAATTATAAGCAGCCAATGAGTTTTAAGGCATAACTTTAAATGCATTGCGGTGTCAAATGCGTCCCTACGCTGATGCCGACCGCGAAGTGATCTTATCGGAATTATCTTGTTGATCTTTGCTCGCAAACTCGGGGTTAGCTTATCAAACCCCGCCGTTACTTTCCCAAGCACCGCGTGCCTGGCTTGATCACGGAAAAGCAAACACGCCGTCAGTTATATTGGGCAAATAATTTTCTGCCGTGTCGGCCTCTCAAATTTTCCTCCTAGGTAAACTGTAACTTTGGAACAACAACCGAGGTGCCCCAGCTAAACGAGCATCCGCAATTTGGCTTGCAACAGTGATTTAGCAACGCGGTTCGTCTTATCTACCTGTGCAGCTCACTGGTGGTTTCTCAGCGGCCGATAGTAAAACAAAGCGACTCTGGGGTTTATGACGGCTGATAGCGCGGTGATTAGAGCGCGGCGCCGCAGATTGGCCTGGCGGCGACACTACCTGTACAGTAACGACTGTAACTTAATACATCTGTGTCAGCGCTGTAACCATACATTGGCAAGAAATGCTTAAGTGGCTAGAAAATTGAAAGTTCTTATTTGTTAGTGAAATGCGAGGTTCATCCTAGTGAATAAAATAAAAAACGAACACTTCTCGCCTATAAATCGGAAATTATTAGGTTTTCCAGAATACTACTCTGTTTAAAACAAAGTAACTCTCGGGTAGTTCAAAAAGCTTTTTTCTTCTTTTTTCAGCTCCTAATTTCGGTTTAATGGTGTTAAAGTTTATAAGTTCTAGCAGTTTATTTACATTAGTTTTTTGGCTCTTTTTGATTTTTATAATGTTGACGAAAAAAAGTTGCGTTAAAAATGAATTAATGCTACTGAAACGTTTAAAATGGTTCAGAACGCATTAGGTGACCAATATTTATTGAGAGAAACTATATTTCAGTGGCATAAGCTGTTCAGAACAGATCGTGAATCCATAGAAAAAGAACAATTAACATCAGTAACTGAAGAAAATATCGAAAAATTAGAAAAAAGTAATGGGAAATCATCATTTGGCTGTAAGGAACTTGTTGAAGATGGCATGTTTTAAGTGATATATTAACGGAAGTGACAAAATTGGTCGATTTTGGTATCAATCGATTTACACAGGTGAGCTGAATCGACTAACACCCTGCCCAACTTTAGAAAACACTAGGGAAAAAGTTACGTCCAGTGAACGTTTCCGTTGGAAATACATTGCTGATGTGTTTACGAAAATTTTTGCTGAAAACCTAACCTGACCATACAACCTTGAAACTAACATCGAATATAAAAATCTAAAGGTTTTAACTTGATCTATCCCAATTTTTTCCCTGTTATGGGAAGTGCTTTTGGTGCACCACGTCTTCAGCTGGCTTTGGCATCAAATGTTGAGATCAATGTGGGACTTGAAAAAATGCCCTACCCAGTAAACCCCATTTCCCGTACTATCAAATTACTGGCCTGGAATTGCCTTGAAGTATCTTTGTCTGTAGTTACTCCCAGATTTATAGTTATATTATCTCTAATGTATTGTCATTTAGAAAATTTAATTCAAGCGTATTCTGCATCGTTTTTTATATAATTGCAGTATCTGCATGCTTCGCACTCCGTTTCCCTATTTTTCTGGTAGGACCTAAAGCTTTCATGTCCACTTTTTTGTTTGGGTTAGTCTACCTTCCTTGTTTTTTTTTTGCACACTTACAGGCACTGCAGCCTCGAGGGTGTACTGTGCCCACTAACATGCACTTATTGTAGGACATTCACACACACACCCATGGGTTGAGCGGGACTCGACCTCGCGCGCGCCGGCTAGAGGTCAGAGGCAACTGCTTGAACCTGCTGAGCCACCGCGTCCCCTTTATTCCTTGTTAGCTTTATATATATTTCGATTTTTTTCCATGCGTAGGTCTATTGGGAGTGTATTCTTGCGATTGCTTATACTGTTTCATTGGGTGTAATTTTGTACTCACTTGTGCAGATAGCAAGTTTTGTTTGTTACTTTTGTAGAATATTTTTTATATTTTAATGCCCTACGTCAGATGACCATCCCATAGAAGATTATTGAGTATATTATAGTTATATTAGAATATAAGCATGTCTGTATTTTTCATGGCTAACTCAAGGCGACGTTTTTCTGTTGCCCTATTTTATTATATATTGCCAATTTTTTAGCAATTTTTGCTTTTAACCCTTGTGAGTATGGATGTATCATCAGTGCAACATGATATTTCAGTATCTCTTGCTAGACTTATTTTAAAAGTTAATCATAATAAATATTCCAAAGTATTGGCCCAAGGATCCACCCTTGCGGGACTCCACAAGCGTTATTGTGTTTTTGCCTTCTTCTGTAATTATAGTTTTATTTTGGAGATTTTTTTTGTTTATTGTATCTTCTTGCAATCTGTGTGTACAATAATGAAGACATATGTTAGTTGGTTTAAGACATGACAGAGTGACATGATTGTAATCCAATGATTAACAATTTGTAGTTTTTACCTTATACTATATATTATACAGGTAATTTTGTTAATGGTTAGTCAAATTTGAGTGGAAAGTCTAGCGGTTTATGTCTTTTAAGTCTATGCATGTTTTTACTATTATCCAGTAGGTTAAGAGCTAGGGCGTTTGAAGTGATGATCTAGTTTACTAAGGTAATTATCACTGTATTTCACTATCACTTTCTTTAATGTGTCAACTTTCAAATCACACAGTATGTCTTTATTTCTTACAAAGTATGGTGCGTTACACATAGTACGTAGCACTTTGGATTGAAACCTTTCAACGATTTGAATGTTCAAGTTGGCTGTTGTACCCCATAGTTGTATACCATATGATCATATGGGTTTGAAAATCGTGTTGTAGACGAGAAGTTTACTATTTAGGGATAATTTGGACTTCCTTCCAAGTAGCCAGTAGTGTTTGCTAAACATTATACCAAGTTATTTGCGTTTCTTCCATATATGTGGTTTCCAGGTTAGCCCTTTATCGAGATGTAGGCCAAGATATTTCAATTCGTTGACTTGTGTTAGTAGAATGATGCTTACATAAACTAGTGGTGTAATTCCCTAGCGCTCGGTGAACGTAATCTGGAAGAATTTGGTTTCGTTGAGTTAAACTTGCCTTTGCTTGGTCCATTGGAATATTTGGTCAAAGCTCTATTGAAGGAGATGAGCAGCTATAACTGGATCTTCGTGTCTTGTCATCTGTAAAGGTGGCGGTTAGGGTGTGCTGATTTGTTGGGATGTCCGCAGTGTATACTACGTATAAAATCGGGCCAAGTACACTGCCCTGTGGTTCTCCTGAGTTTATTGAGGGAAGATTAGTTTGGTGCTGTCCAAATTTTTCTAGAAAGTATCGTTCTTTCAAATAGGATCTAAGGATAATGTAAAAGGAGTGAGGTAGAATTTTCTTTAGTTTGTATAGGAGACCTGTGTGCCATACTTTGTTCAAAGGCTTTGGTTTCCTCAAGAAGGACAGCTGTGCTATTGCACTTCTATTCGAAGGCTTGATTTATATTATCAACAATCCGATGGATTTGTTGGATTGTGGAGTGCTCTCTCCGAACGCCGAATTGGTGATCTGGAATTATGTTATTGCCTTCTAGAATTGATATTAGTCTTTTTGCTACAATTTTCTCCAAGATTTTACCGGAAAGTCTTTACCGGTTTTTTCCAATAGGTGTCGCTAGGCTTAATATATAATATTATGATTTGACACGTATTCATTTTATTCTACAGACATCAAGCTTCAACGTCGTAGGTTATATTATGTGAAAGTATCACCGTCATATATTTATACCTCTTGAAAAATATCAAATTATGTGCCTGAAGACGCGCATTTGCGGCATGCATTACTTTTTTTATTTAATCAAAAGAAAAAAGCCGCTGAAAGTCATCGTTTGCTAGTAGAAACATACATAAAAACATGTGAGGCGTGATTTCTAAAGTGGTGTTTTTGATGTACAAGTCAAAGAACGTTCTGGCAGACCGAAAAAGTTTGAAGATGCGAAACTGTACGGGTTATTGGATGAACACTCAACACAAACTCAAAAACAATTGGCAGAAGCGTTAAATGTGACCCAAGAAACTGTTAGCGACCGATTACGATCGATGAGAAAAATCTAAAAGATGGGAAGACGGGTGCCACATCAATTGAATGACAGGCAAACGGAAAATCGAAAAATCGTCTGTGAAATACTGCTTCAAAGGTTTGATCGAAAGTCATTTCTGCATCGAATAGTGACGGGTGATGAAAAGTGGATGTATTTCGAAAACCCTAAGCGCAAAAAATTATAGTTATCACCTGGTAAAATTGGCCCATCATGCGCAAGACCGAATCGTTTTGGCAGTAAAACGATGCTCTGTGTTTGGTGAGACCAGAGTGGCATGGTGTATTATGAACTGTTGAAACCTGGTGAAACAGTTGATAGTAATCGCTCCTGACAACAAATGATCAACTTGAACCATACACTGATCGAAAAACGTCCAGAATGGGCCCTAAGACACGGTAAAGTGATTTTACAGCACGATAATAAGCCGCCTTGTACAGCAAAACCGGTCAAGGAAGCATTGAAAGCGCTTGGGTGGGAAATATTGCACCCGCCGTGCTCTCCAGACCTTGCCCCGTCCGACTATCACCCTTTCGCATCAATGGGCTCTGCATTAGCAGAGCAGCACTTCGCCAATTTCGAAGAAGTTAAAAAATGGATCGATGAATGGTTGCGCTCAAAGGAAAAACAATTTTTTTTGGAATGGAATTCATAAATTGCCTGAAAGATGTGAAGTTGTGCAGAATTAAATGGTCAATATTTTGAATAAATAAATTTCTTCATTACATCGAAAATTATGCATTTTTTTCCAAAAGACTTTCCGGTATACCTGATACATAGTACATGAAGTAGGCTAATAAGTCTGTAGGAGGTAACTTCATTTGGAGGTTTTCCAGGTTTAAGGATTACTTGTGCTTCTTTCCACTGCACTGGGAAGTAGCCTAGTCTCAGAACTGCGTTGAAGATCATGGTTAGCATCACTAGACCCTTGCGTGATTATTCTTACATAGTTTCTCAGTAATTATGTCAAAGCCTGGGGCTTTCTTGGGATTTAGGTTATACCTGATCATATTTTTAATTTTCTTTGCTGTGAAACAATGTATAGGCGGAGTTAGTTGATTTGGTGTTTCCAAGGACTCTTGTATTCCTCTTTATCTGCTGGGGGGACTATTTTGGAGATGATTACTTATTAGGTTTATGAAATATTTACTAAATTTTTTTATTATGTAGTTCTTCTCAACTTACGCTATAAAAGTATTTTTAATATCCAAAGTTATAAGAATACAATTGCCCCTGTTTTATATGCTTTTTATGTCGTTTATTTTATTTTTGATAACTAGCATGGGTTCTATTGTTGTCATGCCGAATTAAAAATCATATTCGTTAATTAATCTATTGTATATTATTCTTTCAAATACTATTTGTAACGTATTTAGTATACATATTGATCTATCTTTTGTATGTCATTTTCCTTCAGTTTTTCTAGTAAACACAATTTGGCCACTATCCAGGTATCAGGATATCTTTGTATGGCGTAATTTATTGCTGCTAGCACACTTTTTTCGTATGCTGCACGTACTATTTCACGTAAACAAGGTTTTGTTAAGTTATGTTTGATCAGATCAGGTAGGGCAAGGGTAGGTCAGGTTAAGTTTTTGTCATCTTCGACAATGTAAGGTCGACGTTGTATAGTTAGTTTAGGTTTTTAGTGAAAATTTTATTGTCATATATTTTCTATGACTATAGACTGCATTTTTTTGTTAAGTCTACCGAAAACAATGTCAATGTCCATATAAAACATTAGAAATGGAGATTTTTATTCGGCGTAACTTTTGCACCCACAGTTTTCTGAAGTTGGGAGGAGTGTCAATCGATTGAACTCACCGATGCGAATTGATTGACACCAAAATCGACCGATCTCGACACTTCCTCTAAAGCAAAACTATACCATCTACAAAACTTAGCAAGCATTATTCGATTAAAATTCAATATTCCACAACAACCATATAGTCCAGTTATGTCACAGCGACTTTTTTCTGTTTAGTCGATTAAAAACACCACTTTGAGAAACTAAGTTAGATTAATAAAATTGAAGGAGGTGCTAATGAAAATTGCAAGAACTTAATATAAAAAGTGTTTTATGGTTAGAGTGAGCGTTGACGTACGTCTATCGCAAATAGAGGAGACTGGTTTAAAGGACACTAAATAAATTTGTGTAAATAAATAAGGTGGTTCATGTGTTTTATTAAAAGTTACCTTACTTTTTGAACAGAGTAGTAAGTAAAAAGTTATTTCGTGTAATTGTTGGGATTTTGTAGCCCAGCTATATTTCTTTAATTTTTTGGGCAAAACTAAGTCACGTACTTAAAATTTTGTGAAGAGTAAGATATTTAAACTAATCAGTTTTTTACTAGACAAAAACTATCCCGTATTAATGGGCCAATCAATCTTTTGCATATTTCCAGCATTTTCATTGTTGATATTTTTGAATGTAATTTGAAAATTTTCGCACATAATTTTTCTAATTTTTTATGATTTCCACCAGGAATTCTCTGTTTTCACTTCATTCTTTTAAAGTCAAAGAAAATTTTAATTTTAGTATCTATAAATTAAACTGTAACATCATTTTCAATGAAGATAGACATCAATATAGAATGTTGTGGGAACAAATGCAGGACTTATGAAAATGATCGTTGAACCTTGTACATATGACAATATTAATCTAAAATAGATTTATTGTTTGCTTACTAAATATTTTACAATTTATAAATTGTTTTTCCACTATTTATTCCTGCTATGCACTTGTTTTGTTTGTTAAACGCATATACTCTTTGAATCAGAAATGCGAGATTCGCATATTTGTAAAAAGGTCCTGTATTATAACAAATATTTTATTCTTTGGTATCGTGCTCCTCCTCTTCTTCAGATCTTTGTTTTACGACCAACGTCCATTTTGCAATTTTTATGGGTATCCTGCAATAAAATATCTGAATTGATACTGCCCGACGAAATTTTCGAGAAAATCTATTATTTGTTTCAAGAACGATTTTGTTTCTACATTGAGAATAAAGCATTCCTGAAGCAAATATGTATCGTTCTTTTTTTTTGCAATCTGAGTTGTATTTTCTTGCATTTATTGTATGTTAATAATAACCTATGGTCTAATGTGCTCAAGTTCGTCGTACGATAAAAACACAGGCGATCCTAAAACACGTAAGATGGTTAACAAATTCATGGGTATTAGAAAAAAACCTGAAAAGTGTCGTATAAATTGAAAAACAAGTTACGTGTTTTGGACGTTTACAATAAGTTTAAATGCGTTTTTTGCTCTCTAGAAACCAAAACAGGATCTCCTCGCCTGAAGTAGAACTCTGCAGAAAGTAATACAATTTATAAATTGGAGCTCTTAAAATTCGAACGAAACGGCGGCGGGGCTCTATTAAGTTTTTTATTAGAAATAATACTGCGGGATTGGACAAAAAACGTTTTTTAGGATTTTTTCCATCAATCTCCTTTAATTTTGGCAGAAGCGGGTGCCGCTGCGTTCAGCGAGTCGATCGTTTTTGTTTTTAAGAAAGTCTTTCAAGAGACAGCTCCACGTTGGGGCTTTTTAGTTTAAATGGCGCAGAAAGGCTTTTTGTGCCTAGTGACCCTATTCGTTCGAATAATTAAAGAAACGCGCGCTCCGTTATGAATGCGCTGTTAACACTTCTCGTTTGCTGGTTGCGCGGTTTTTCGGCTGCGGTAATTGAATTTGGGGCTAATTTGGCGGAGTTATTTTATTGGTTGTCATCAGTCCGTTGTTGTAAAATAAATTAAATTTTACATTAATTTTAAGCTATTGGCGCAGAAGCATCATTGCAGATGAACTTACAAATTATGAGCGAAAAGCAGATCTTGTGTCAAATAAATTTCTGATTTCTCTTGAGCATGCCTGTATTTAAAATGTATAACCTTCATCTAGGTATTAACGTGTATTAAGATACTGCAAGTTACTATCATTAACAGATCTTATAGCAAATAAATAGGAAACTCAATATTATCCAGCGTCCGTTATGGTTTCATACCTAGGTGTGCCAAGTTTTTGTAAGTGCATTTCTGAGCCTTCCCAGAAAAAACTGCTTATATTAAGGGGCCTAAAAAGAGTGAAGTGTCAAGAACTGTGCTCATAGAAAACAAGGAAGCTATAATGGTCAAGATAGAGAGTGGGTAGAAGATGTCTTATACGGCTAGGCAATATGGCTTGAATAGGTTTACAATAGCCATAATCTTAGCTAAGAAAGATATAATCTGGAAGACTTGAGCATCTAAAGTAGTAACGAAAGTCATATTTGAAAAACAAAGATAAAATAATGGAAATAATGCTTTGGTTTGGAGAAAAGAAAGGAAAATGGAAAAGGATCTAACCAGTAAGACTATCTTTTAAGAAAAAGGTATAACTCACAAATTACCGCTGCATGGTTCGTAAAGTTTAAAAGGAGTTTGGCATTACATTTGTGGTAATAGACGGCGAGTCTTCTAATGCAGATTAAGAAGCTGAGAAGTTCTATCTCAAATTTTAAAAATTCATTAAAAAGTGATATTGCTAACAAAAAAATTTAATTGGGACGACATTTGTTTATTTTGGAAGTGCATACTGAACCATACCTACATCATGAAAGATGATAAAAATATTCTTGGGCGTCGACCCATGAAAGACCACTTGACGTTACTTTTGGAAGCTAACGCTAGTAGTAATGTGAAGCTTAAGTCATTTTTTGACCATTACTCTGAGAACCCCAGGGCATTCAAAACAATTCCATAATTAAAGAAAGATTATCAGTGATGTGGAGATCGAATAAAAGGGCACGCAGGTTCTTTTTAAAGAATGGTTGTTTAATGTTTGCGTTCAAGTCGTCAAGGATTACCGTCAGACTATTGAATTACCGTGAAGACTTGTAATAGGTAATATTGAACCGCCGCTGTAGCTTAGTTGTCAAGATCAATGCACCTGACCACTGGGCTACAGCGGCGGCCCCAAAATTAAAGTAGTAATTGTTGACTTTGTAAAATTTTTGACCTGAAAAAATAATTGAACTTTAATAATAGTGTATAGGGGCACATTAATAGCGTATATTTTAAATTCTTCTACGAGTATACCTATGTAAATATCCTTCCATTATTTTTGTACTGCTCTCCTCATACATTGTAACATATTCATTACCTATGCATTATAACGATTTGGGGCACATAAGAAAAATAGTTTCCATGTACCAAATGACTGTAGTAAAAAACTACTGATGTATTTCTCAGTTGCAGTATCACATTGTTGAAGAGACGTAACTACATAAATGGTTTGCAACTGCACTATATCAGACAGTATGAGTTTTAAAATTTTTAATCTTTGCATGAAATTAGTAGAGAACAAAATCCAATAATTTCACTTTACATAAATAGGTTATTTAATAAAAAAGGTATTTGAATGGTTTGCCTTATAATCCTCTCTTAGAAAGAGCCAAAACTTAATGTACATCTATTAGGGCCACAAATGGAAGTAGGTGATGAGACGCTCAATGCAGTTTTCCCTGCGGCAAGAACAGCAATGGAAATTTTTAAAAATGATTGTAAGACTAGTATAGACCAGATAGAAGATCTTCAAGAGAATTATTGAAAAGACGGGGTGGTGACAAAGATGCTGCTTCATTTAATGCTACAGAAAAGAAGCTATCTCAAAAGATCACTAAAGGAGTGAATATCTTTTGGCCACAAGATTAATACTAAGCTTACCACACAGTGTTCTTTTGTGAGTAGCACTTAGATTTTACCCAGATGCGACAATTTTGACAATTTACAAAGCCATTTCAAAGAAAAATGAGCTTCATCGCTCAATATGAGTTTTCTTGCAATAATCAGCAATCAACTGCTGTATGTTTTGTACAGCGTTTCTGGTAGTCTTTGGTGCACTTTGCCAGGTGCTTAGATACTAACTGTACAAATAAAAATTTCCAACTTTCACAGAACAATTTAAATCCTCAAGTTTCATTTCGTTCACTTTATATATGGTATGTAGCCTACCAGAATACTTATTTACTTTACTTACAGGTTATACAGATTAACAATGCTATTTATATGCACACTACATACAACTATTAATGTAAACCGCACACTATGTTAACGCAGCTTTTCGCGCTTGAATTCGCTCGCTGGCGTCACTTCGAACTCGAAATGCCGCGGCCATTCGGCCGGGAGATGTCTATTCGGCGAATTTCCGAAAAGTCTTGAAACATCGAGAGGTGCCGCACTCAACCCTTCTGGAAAATATCGAACACGTGCGCGCCAGTTGGATTCCTAGAAGTATCAACTGCCTAGTTGCATGCGAATGTCTATCAGCCGTGTTACGGCTTTGAAGAGTGAAAAAGTAACCCAGCAATACATCGACGTAAATTTTATATTTTTTCTTGGGTGTATTATTCAATTGCAAATATATATATTTAAAGTGCCAAGGCAATATATATATATATAAAGAATGTTTGGAATTCAATGATCAAGCACTTTCTAGAACTAAAAAAAGCAGTTTTTAGATACGGCTAATGAAGAATGAGAATATTTTGAATAGAGGGCGTAAAAGAGAAGAATATTATAAGTAAGTGTTAAAAGTGAGAATTATGTAGAAGATCAATTTTTCGAAACTGTTGTTGATGGGATAGTTTCGGAAAAATTGAAATTTTTGATAAGTTCTTTCATTTACTCTTTAATTAACTATCAACTTGGTGTTCAATTATAAAAAAACTTATTTTTTTAACCAGTCATATGACCGGTTAAAGTAGAAGTAGGAGTACATGAGATTAAATAGAAGAAAATTTAGTTATAATATCAACTATCCAACTCAGAAATTAAATTAAGCGGATCATAAAAAAATATAGAAAAAGTCGAACATATTTCAACGAAAATATTAAAGATTTTTGTTTTCTAAAAACCTTTAATTATTATTTGGTTTTATATGAGGTTAAAGAATTACTATTAGTATATATTTGTAATCGTCTTGACGAGCAGGTAACAATGACCTTAGTGAGGATCTTTGTACTAATTTTGAGTTTTTACCTATATAGTTGGGAGTTCGGATCTTGACGATGATTATTTTTAGTTTTACAAAAAATACACGAGTATAGAAGCACAAAGTGAGAAAATAAATATTTTAATTATATAAAATCATAAACAACATTTCTTGAACTTAAAAGAAAATGGAAACATTACACAATTAAGTCCTTTCGGTAATTGTTTTAGGTGTGCATATTAATTAAAAAGATATAGCCAATTGTTGGGTAACAAGTGTTTTTTTATAATTGTCCAGTTAAACATTAAATTTCTTAAAGACGTTATGAAGGACCTAATAAGCTATATCTTGCCCACAATTTTTTTCTGTCGAATAAGGTAATGTACGGCACTCGTGGCAGAATTTTTTGCCAAAATCTGCACAGAATTGTACAGTTTAGGAACTGGATTTGCAAGACTTGTTATCAGCCTCTGTTCTTGTGAATATGCTGACTCATTGATCAACCATCCAGAAGAAAACTGTTTCTTTGGTAACGTCATCGGAAGTGTTGAATTTCTACAGAAAATTTAGAAACTTTTGTCAAATAATTTCCAGCACTAGGTTCGTAAAAAATTATTTATTCAACTTAGCAACTAGATCTTGTTAAAATAGCCCCCTTAACTGTCTATACACAGCTGTTTGGATTGTTACAATATTTTTATAACACTTCCCTATCAGCAAAATTTTTACACGTGGAAAACAAAAAATTACATGGCGGCAGGTTGAATGAATATGAGGGGGATGTGGTAGAGCAGGAATATGCTGTTTGGCATATATTCCTGGACTGATATAGCATTATGGGACCTTGTATTCGTGCAATAAAAACTACTCTCTAGATGCCCATAAATTGAGAGGGCGTCATCGAATTGCTTGAAACAAACGTTTCAGTACGACAATGTAAAAAATTGTCCTTCAGGTAAGTGTGCATGGTGCGTGCAGTAAACCTCTAGCATAAAAAATTTGATTAACATTGTCTTTGTTTTTGATTTGAAGGTTATCGCTTCGCTTTTTTGGAAACTGGTAAACCATAATCTTGCCATTTAGCACTTTGGCACTTCCTTTACGGGGTCATATTGATTGTTCGTCTAGTTCTGTTTCTCAGTTAGTACGTAAATAAAAGAGTTTTCATTACGTTTTTGTTTACTAAAATTATTATGTAAAATTTGGTGACGCATATCCGTATGTAATTCCAGCTTTTTTGATATCATGCGTACAGTAACACAATGGTCTTTTTGTAGTAAACCATGTATAATATTAATGCGCGGCCTACTCTGGGATCATCTTGCCCTGAACCTCTACTCTCCCGAAATCTTTTGTGATGTTCCAAGGCACAGCTTCTTGATAATGCCTTGTCATTATGTGCTTGCTGTTTCTTATTTACTGTTTTGCTAGAGCTCTCTAGCTTATTGTAAAACTTCATGTCTCTCGTGTAACTTCCAACTAAATACATCAACAAACCGAACAGTGAGTTGCAAAGCACAGCCATGCGACCTAGTAGAACGCATATCGGATGACTAAATAACAATCTTGTATTGAAATATTACAGGTGACAAATTAATAAAATCGATTTTGGAACTCTTCTGAGAAAGGCTCTTGTTTGAATGAAAAATTGTAAAAACGTTGAAAACATGTAGATTTGGACCTAAACATAACTGTACATTGGCTGAACGATGTAATTGTTGGTTAATATTGGAAAATGCATGTACAGTCAAATGTCAGTCAAATAATAACTAGTATAAAATTGTTTTTAGTAAAATCATGGAAGAATAATTTACTTCGATACACTAGTCCAAATAGCAGTTACTAATGATGTCTATTTTAGAACCTGGGGACTCTATTAAAATCGCGCAAAGTATTTATAATTATTATAAGTGGTGACATGAGCTATGGTGGCTTAGTGGATAGATCGCTAGACTACGAAACTAAGAGTTGCGGGTTCGATCCCGCTCTCGCCAATTCGATCACTGGCATTTTTACGGCCCAGCTCGACTCAGGCTGCAATAAATGAGTACCTGGAGGTCAAACTCTGGGGTAATAATAGGCGGTCGGTACGTAGCACTAGCCACGTTACTACCCTTGTGTACCGTCTGCTCTAGATTGCAGCAGATCTATCCTGTTACGACCCCAAAGGGCCTTCAAGGCCTGTTACGGGGAAGTATTATTATTATAAATGGTGATGCGATCGTACAAAAATGGAGAGTGGTTGCAAACTACTAGTATATGTCAGTCGCAATTCAAACTCGAAGGTGGTTCAAATATGACCAGGACTGATTTGTATGTAAAAAAGCCCTACTGCGCAGAAGTAACGCTACCTTGAGAGAGTGAAACCACAATCTCCACTCTCTCTCCTGCTCGGGTTAGAACCTGTTCAGTCCTATTTGGGAGTTGCTGGAGTGAGAAGTGAACAGAAGGTACTGCGGAGCGTGGAACACATTGTGATCAAATTCATCGTTGACGAAAACGTCCTGTCCGCTGAAATTTAACACAGATTCCAACAAAGGGGGGAAGAGTGTCTCTCACGACCCGTGTGTTTGAGTGGTGTAAGTGCTTCGGAGAGGGCAGAGAGCGCGTAGAAAATGAACCGTCACCGAGCCAAACATTGAGCGTGCAGACGCGCTTATTCGTGAGAATAGCATTGGGGCAATGCTGTCCATCAGTGTTGGTAGTATAAAAGACATCGTGAAAAACCACCTGCACTATCGCAAGATGAATGCACGGTGGGTACCACGCACTTTGACGTGAACAAAATGGTGCGCATACAAGCTGTCAGTCGTTTCCTATAGCAGTTTGAAGACGAAGGCGATGCATTTTTGAAGTCTATAATGACAATCGATGAAATGTGGGTGCACTACTTCATTTCCTTCCAAGAGAGCGCTTCAAATGATTTCTACCTGTTCGTAAGGCTCAAATTAGGCTTGCAAGGCATGCGGTTTGTGGACAACGACGCCGTTATCCAAACTTTACGGGAGTGGATACGTTGGGAACCAAAATCTTTTTTTTGAAAAGGGCATCAGAATGCATCCTGACGTTGGAAAAAATGTGTTGAATCCGGAGGGGAGTACGTAGAAGACTGACATGTGCAAGTAAGTGTTCGGAAATTTTTTTTGTAATAAAATTAGTCCCTATCATATTTGAACCACCTTGTATCTAAACACTTATTCAAGGTTAGTTGCATAAAACACCCATAAACCTACTAATACAGCTGTAAGAAAAAACCTATATAAAATATTAAAACGGAACCATAAAGTCTGGAAGAAATTCTTAAAGAAGTATAAGTACCTAAGTTGATTAAACTAGCATATATATGAAATATTCGGTATTGAAGATTTCTGATTCATTAGCTAGTTTGAAACGAATATTTTAGAAAACTTGCATATATTTTTAACTTAATATGATCTTACAAAGAGTAATCAAATGTTGAACACGAAGGCCACAAATTATAATTTATAAGAATTAATTTTTGGTGGAAATATACCGTAAAAAATTTCTGTGGGAGTTCAAGGAAACTTTTTTGAATTATACCGCTCTGCATTATGAGTAAATGCCATTGTAATGAACTTTACAACATTTATAAAACAATAGGAATCCATACATTAGATTTGACTTACGTCAAATATTGTAAAATTGTAAAGCAGAGTTATGGGTTTTCTTATTCTCTTAACTGCAGTTATTCTTTCATAATTTTTTGTATTATTATTTGTTAGTTTAAAATTTTTTTAATATCTAGAATGTTCTCAGTTGCACATACACTACCTATAATAGGTGATTTAAAAATTTAGAGGAAATTTTGTTGAGCATACTTTATTTTTGCGAATAATGTGAAAAATAGTTAATAGCATACAAAAGATTACTACTGAAAGAGGTAAAGATTCTGATTGAACTTGAATAGACCAAATTCATATATTTAGTATTGATCGAGTAAAAATGTTAAGATGCCTGTTATAAGGGTAGTTGCTTATGGTATGGCTTGCAGAAGCAAGTATTATGGTGGCGTTTCGTAAAAGAAAATGCGCCCCAGTGATGCATAATCCAAAATTATGTCTGAAGGATGTTCGTATATCACAGGGGAGCTCAAGTATCGCGTTTTACTACATTTATATTCTCCTGCTTTCCCATCCACTAATTCTACATTACGCGTTTCTAACATTTGAGATTATGCCTATACCTACTCTTGCCATACATTCGGATACGAAATACCTTCGCGTGATAAATTATGTGACCTGGAAATAATTACGAGGGCTGTTGTATCTGCGTTATATACATGTCGACTCGATAGGACAAACTAGGATATCATGCGTGTAATTCTGGCGAAATCCGGCGCAGCCAGATTATGTTGTAAGGAGCAGCAAACGCTGATCAAAAGCGCAACATCCATGGCGTGTTTGTTCGATAAGAGAGCTTGCGAGAAGGCTTTTTGCGAGCGGCATGCACCAGGTTGGTTTCGCAACAAGTTCCTTTTCTCGCTAGTTACGCCGTAATGAGCCAGGCTAGAGATGCTCTGCAGAATTGCTGCCAATATTTAATTATGAAGTAAGCCTCTTTGATATAATATTTACTCTAAGACGCCTTCCTTTGGCAATGCAAGATTATAGCAGGGCGTTCCGTTTGCATTATTAAATTGTCTTTAAATGCATTGCGAAACGCTAACATGCTCACGTATCTCTTTGCTATTATTTTCAATTCGGCTTTATCTTTTTGGAAACCTTGTAACATTACAAGTACAATAATTGCGACTGAGTAAGCTATAATGTTAAAAATAAAATGTGTTATGATCACAATAGGTAGGAACCATTGCATAATGCGTCATTGCCCTGATTTAACCCAGCCAGAAGTGTTTCATTGTTGAGGCACTTTTTATTACAGTTCTAGTTTGAAGAGTTCCAGCCGAAACAGACGGCAAGTTTGGGGGAAGTGTGCGTCTTGGAAAAAGTTGGCATGTGGCTTTGTATAAAAGCTGCTGCCGTCGCTTTGTTCTGGTCTATATATAATTCCTTTGCAGTTTTAGATTTTTCTTTGTCGCTGCTTGGCGTTATTTTAAAAGAAGAAGTTTGCTCTTGAAACGTACAGAGCTATCTCAAGATTCTGTATGAAAATGAGAAAATGACAATGAAATTAATTTTTCAAATTTACGTTACAAAGATTAAGACGACACCGTAAAGCTTAAAGCTTTTGATTGCTGAGCATTTGAGTCAGCTGCAGAGGGCCATTATCCGTATTCCTATACTTTTAACATAAATTTGCAAAGTTCCCCGAATTCGAGCTTACTTTCAACGATTGCCGATACATTTGTAAATGGCACGGCGTTCAAAGAACGCTCGTTACACCCAACAAAGGAGTATTTCGCATTCCAACGATTATTACCCTCACGATTCACTAGCTGCAGCTTTAAAGTGTTTTATTTATTATTGGAGCTGGTAGCAATTTACATCGACACTATAACGAACGCTCCTTTGTGAAACAACTCATTATCGTGGCTAATGTAAATTCATCGTGAACTTCGAACGCTTCTCACGTCATGCCCGCTTTTTGCGAAATCGCTTCTTCTTAACCGTCGCTGGAACTAGTAATTAAAGTTTACATTAAGGCGGTTTATAGTCCACGCATAAAAAATTTATGAACTCCTATGGACCGTACTCCTTTTAGAGCCGAGATAATATTTTCTATATACATACCTAACTAACTTTCGCCTTTGTTGTTAACCTTACGATACACTAATTGAATAATAAATGCATAAATATGTTGTTCGTCTTTCCTAAAAGAAACATATTTTCATCTTTTTCAAATCTTGCTGATGAAATTTAATTTTAATTAAAATTTTTTGTCAAACGGTGAATATTTATGAATGTTAGAGACGTTGTCAATATTTTGTGTATATAATCAGCTGCTTTGTGAAAGTATTATTTTTTTAGATTTTTGTTATATAGGTATTTTACAAAAATATTTTATTTTTATTATAGCCCTTATCTTTTTCTGTCTATTTTTGTTATTGGATTGTATGTTTAATTTTTGTATCGTAAAAATAAGGATGTGTCTACGACGAGTTGCACGTGAAAATTTACTTAAACTACATATTTATTTTACTTACAGGCCAACCAAAATTACTTAACATTATTTATGTACACGGCCAATGCAACTGATAACGTAAAATTATACTGTATTTATCTATTTATGTTGCACGGTACTTGAATTGATTTCCAGGGCTCCCTTACTGTGTGATATTTAAGCAACTCAAGACCGGTTTCAGAATGTACGCGAAGTTTTGCGTCAACATCTGACATCTCTTATTGTTCGAGCCGCGCAGTAATAGACAGTATTAATGGGTCTGTAATCGCGAAGGAAATTAATAATCAAGATTTTTTCTAGCCCATCTAAAAAAAATAATTTTTCACTCTAACACGAGTTTTTGCCTATATTTATCTTATTCTTCAATATTCCTTAGTGTCTATGTTCGACTCTGATATATAATAATACACGAAAGTCTTATTGAATATTACTATGGCTTTCCCTTCTGCTTCATAACAGTCCACCAACTATTGAGCACGCGTAATTATTTGTTTTTACTCAATAGCTGTATATCCCACCAAGCAGCAATTTTTTTTATATACTTCCGTAGCTAATCCCAACTTTTTGTAATTTTAATGAGATTATCAATAGATACGTTGAGTGAGTTTTCTCCTAGGATGAAGTTAATACCTGTCTTTGTGCCAAAATTCCATTTACATCCTCGATAATGTTGATTTGCCAAATTTGATTAGACCTAAAATTTTCATTGACTAAAAACTTATATTACATGTTGAGTAATGGAGCAAGGAATTTCTTCCTTGTTCATTGAGAAAGCAACTAACCGAACGGAATTGAGCCTGCGATGGTGCCCTGATGAACGCCACACAAATCACTTAGTCCTATTAGTCTCGCAGATATTTACAGGAAAGACAACAAGAAAAAAGATTAGATTATATCGATATACCCTCTTACACAATTTGTGTACTTAAAATATATAATTTATCTGCAATTATTTCATTTATATTGTGCAGATCAAAATCATGCTGCTGCTTCAATGAAATTATGTCATTATTTAAAGTTTTGAAACTTTTATTAATTTATCTGTTAAATATCTATTTGCAATTTGTAATTAAAAGCACAATAATAAAACTTATGATAACATGTAAGGTAAGTGACATGATGAGCATGGCAAACTTTTTAGTCTATAGGTTTGTTCACTGTTGTCAAGAAAACGTAGGCGTTTGGGTGTAAAGACAGTTTAAGTATTTTTTACTGTATTTATTAATTTCCTCTCTCTCTCTCTCTCCCTCTCCTCTCCCCTCTCCCCCCCTCGCTCATCCTCCCCCCTCTCCCCCTCTCTCTCACTGTTTACTTTTAGGTTGTTTAAGATGTTCACGTTTCTTGCAAAATATGGAGCGTTACGTATTGTGCAAAACATTTTGCTCTGGAACCGCTATATTATTTGGATGATTTAATCTGCTGTTGTTCTCCATTATCGAAGATCATACATTAATATTGGTTTGAATTCTAATTTATATACTAACAACTTATTAGGAAGTAAAAAATTTGATCTACGACCCAGCAGCTAGTAATGATTATTAAATTTGAGGGCTAGCTAGTATTTTATTCCCTCGACTTAAGTCAATGGTTGTTCAGAATGATGGAGGGAGAAATTTTCTTACATTTGGTAAATGTTTTATTAGCAGAGTTATATTCGTTCACCCTATCCTTCTATGTTTTGGTCCATTTTTGACTTTAGTTAGATTTAGTTGTAGAAGTATAGTTATTACTGTTGGATCTTCGTGTTTTACTAGCATAACTTTGTCATTGGTAAAGATAGCAGCAATAGAGTGTATACTTGTAGTAAAATCTGCTGTACATAGTAGATATAACATTGAACTCAATATGCTATTTTTGATCGTAAATATATTTGGAAATGATATTTGCTAGAGTGCTTCCAGTACTTCACCATCTCTTTCTTCTCGTTTGGCGTGATCGTTGATGGAAGGAATTGAAAAACTGTTTTAAGATGATTAGCAAATAATTCAGTCTTTTCTTTAGCCAAATGTGCCAAGGATGCGCCTACTTTTTGTGTTGGGGGAATAAATTGTCGTTGGTTTTTTATGTTTTTAGTGACTTTCTAGAGGTAATAGTGGGAATCGACTTTAGCATTCAGGTTTTCGAGATGGCCTTAGGAGTCGTTCTTTGTTCTTTAATTAGTTTTTTGTATCTGAAGTATGTTTGTTTATGACTAAAACATTTTCGTTTGATAAAATGACTATATTATTCTGAAATCGCGAATAATATTGCCAGAACATAATGTTTTTCAGTAAGCTGTTTCATTCAATGTGTTTCATCTAATGTTCAATGCTGACGTTACTGCCTATGCGATAAGATGGGCCTTAATCCTAATATAAAATTGGTGGAGAGTAGAAGACAGATGTGGAGGTGGGTAGCGAAACCAATATCTGTAGGTCTAAAAAAATTGATATTGTTAGCTCTTCTCATAAAACATTTAACATTTTGTGAAATTTTGCATTAAAACTTTGTAAGTAAGCCTCGACATGTTGGCAGTATTATTCTAGAATAAGCGAAATTTTGTATTTAATCAGACGAACAGTGGAAATGCATGTTTTACAAGCAAACATCCGAATTCCACTTGTTACGAAATTTCACTTCACAAAGCATATACACCTTTGTTTTGGTTAAAATTGATTAGATGATAAAATTGAAAATAAACATTACTCCAAAGCGCAACGTTTATGTAAATAACCTACGCACATAGATAACATTGGCTTTGATATTTTAGGTTAAACTAAAAGTCAATATGATTAAGTAAGTCTGAAATGGGTTGTATAATCGGAGCTTCTGTTATTATAATGCTGGAATTATAATGCTGTACGTCGTTCCGTATTATTTGTGTTTACCCTATTAGGTGTTATTAGACTTTTGTGGCATTCCTGTACACTTGAAGGGCGTCACTGAGTAGATCTGTTTTAGCTCGACAAACTAGAACGCCAAAGGTAGGTTCAAAAGAGCTTGTTAATATGTACATATATATACGTAGGCGCACGAGATCAGTTTCAATTTTCGAACTGAATGATCGCATCTTTCGTCGCCAACATATAAACACCCAAGCCGTCCCCATTGTTCTGAGCGCTTTTAGAAGTAAAGATATTCCTTGAGGACCGCGTCTCGTAACCTCCTTTAGACGGGTCCGGTGACACCTTGTGAAACCGTATGAATAATGCATCCCGCGAAGTAACAGGTTTCCGCAAAAACAATCGGACAATTTCTAAGAGCTTTCCGTGCTTTCAGATAGATTCTTCGCCGAACTTCGCAGACGCGCGCCTAATGGATTGATGGCAAATGTAAACTCTGGAAATTTCACGTCGCGCTATTTTGCGGAATTGCTTCCGACCTATAAATATTCGTGCATCCAATTCGCGTTCATTTCTATTCAGGAATCAATTGGCTTAGGATTTCAAACACTTCATCCGATTTCGTGACGTTGGCGGCTCGCGAAATTTATTTCTGTTCCAAATTGCTCGGAAGTTCTGAGCGTCGTCACGGATATCTGATTGATGGCCAATTCGCCGCCTTCGGAACATTTTCCGTAAAATTACCTGTTTTGCCTCAAATAATTAGCATACGGCAGTCCTCTTCTACCAGAATTAACAACACTTCATCCCGTTTATATTATACCTTATTAAATTATTCTTTACACATATTATTTTCATCTACGGTAGATGACAGAAAACAATTTTTTCAGTCTTGTTTTAATGTACAGGGTGATTCAAATTTCTAAGTATGTAATTCAAAATTAGGATTAGTGGTAAAAATATAATGTAAATTACATTTAATTGTACTCACATTAAAGTTTATAAATGTGCTGTCTCTCCAGCTGCAGTTATAATATTTAAAGGGTAGCAGAATTCATTCCACAAACAATGAAGAATTTCTTGCATCACTGAGTTTACCGCATCCGTGATGCTGTTTCGTAGGTCGTCTAAAAATTTTTTGGTAAAGGTGGTACATAAACTGTTTCTGTTACGAATTCTATAGCCATTTCATTCATAGTTAATGCTGCTTTAGTAATGGGTATTTGAAACTTTAGGACATCCTCTTTGAAGTGTTATGTGAATCATTCACATATATGTGTAGTACAGGAAATATATCCCTATGAAGTTGAATCCATCATTGCGAATGTATTGGTATAACTACTTTTCAAATTCATTAAGTTGCCACAAAAAAAAATTAAAAACATGAATCCTACACTATCAGCGATAATCATATATTGTTGTCGGAAAAGTCATGGCGTATTTTTGGGTAATTTTCAAGACTTATTTATTAATAACATAACAAAGTTCAATCAATAATGTATTGGCCACTTTAATTGATGACCTTTTGTCATCTTTCTGGAAGTTGCATGATTACGCGCTCATAGAAGGATCGCCCTTTACCAGATAAGAACCGAGTAAGATGCTCTTTGATAGCCTCATCAGAATCTAAAGACCTACCATTCAAGTTATTTTACAAAGAACGATACAAATGGTAATCTAATGGGGCAAGGTCCGGTGAGTAAGGAGGATAGGCAAAATTTCCCATCCAAGCTGCAGCAACTTCTGGCGAGTCATCAAACTTGTGTATGGTCTAGTATTATTCCATATCATGCCTGTGCGATTGACGAGTTCTGGTCGTTTCTCCGTGAGAGATGTATTCAAATCTTCCAGTTGACGACAGTGCACAACAGAATCGATTATTTTATTCCGCGGTAGAAGCTCAAAAATAACTACACCTTTGTAGATCGCCTTCGGATGTTGTTCTGGCTCACTCTTTTTCTCTGGATCACGATCGTCGACGTTGAATATTGTTGTAAACAATCTATTTTTCATCTCCGGTCACGAGGCGCTTCAAAAACGGGTCATTTTGTTGAGATTGAGATGAGTATCGGTGATATTGATGAGGTTGGTGAGAGATACGTCTTTAAGTTCATGCGAAACCCGTATATAGAGCTTGCTGATGAATTCCAGCTTTCTGAGCTGGTCATGGATGGTTGAGTGATGAAGGCTCAGTGCCTCCGCGATGTCACGAGTGGTCGAACGTGGGTTTGCTTCAATCGGTGCTTTTATTTGATCATCAATTTCAACGGGCCTTCATCAAAATCGCCAGCAAAATTTAGCGAACCATCTCTGACACTGACGCTCTTGTAGGGCATTGTTCCTGTAAACTTTACGCAATTTTTCACAAGCCTGTCTTGGGTTCTTTTCTGCGTGAAAAAATGCACAGTTTGCATTTCAACTTAATGTAAGAACTGAAGGACGTGATCAAATTAAATACTTATTTGTTTCAAATGAAGTTTAAACTGTCATCTGTCAAAATATATAACACTTGTGCCGATTGCGATGACACTTCTGAGCCAAAAATACGTGTTACGCCATCTGTTGCAAAATCTGTTATGACTTTTCTGACAACTCTATAGTTAGAACAGGACATCAAAACAACTTTAGTTTATGTTAAAATAACTGAAACAAATTATGAGGAACCTAATAATTGAAGAAATCTTTGATAAGTGAACTTTTATATTAGTATATAATAAAAAACAAACAAAATATTAAAAATGACGCTCTGAAACTAATATTTCTGATTTTGTTATATTGAGTCTTGTCATTATATTCGGCTTTTAGTGGCGTGGCAGTAGATATTTAACTTTTTCTTTAATATCCAGTAATTGTAATTGCGTCTGGTATGAGTTTAACTATAAATCAGAAGAGTGCTTTTGCATTCCTAGTACGAGGTGCGTTTAAGTTCTAATGCCTCCAAATTTTTTCCTCGCTAGTGAGAGTAAGTAGTAGGAAGCGATTAATTTTAAAAGACGCGGGAAATATTTCTGAATTTGTAATATAGATGGCATCACCATACAATGTACACAGGTTGAATTACCGCCATTGCAGTGAGTGTTGTTTTGTTTACTTCAAATGGCGACGTTTAGTGTTCAAGAATAAGATATAATCATTCATTATTTTCTCTTACGTGGTGAAACGTCCATCGAAATTCATCGCCAATTGAGTAAGACATTAGGTGAAGGCGTTACGTATGTTAAAAATGTGCGTTTGTGGAAAGTTTAAAAAGGTTGAGAGTTGTGTGAGAATGAACCGCAGCAGTCTCGGTCACGAACCAACCGGACCGAAACCATGATTGCGCGAGTGGAGCAAATTGTTATGTCGATTAGGTGTGCGTGATGTCGCTTCTCAACTTGACATTTATGTGGGATCTGTGGAATCCATTTTGCACGATGACGAAAATGCGGAAAGTTTCTTCAAGGTGAGTTTCACGAATGCTGACCGACGAACACAAAGCTGCGCGGGTGGCAATGTCTGAGAACATGTTGACAGGTGATATCGCCATGAATTTCGGATCATGAAGGACACTCTCCGTGTCCGCTCATTTTCCAATCGAGTTGCTGTTGCATCAGCGGTTTCCACCTCTAAAGAAGTATTTTCAGCAGCCAAGGAATCATGACGATGACTTTGTAAAAAATATGTACGTCCAGACGGAAATTACATTGAGAATTAACAGAAGCTTCAACTTTTTCAGAAAAAAAAATTGGCGCCCTTGAACACACCTCGTAGAATTGCTATTCTATCACACAATATCTCGACCAGCTCATCTCTGCAAATTGATAGTTTTGACTGGAAATAATGTGCGGAACTAAGCATCGGCTCACTGATATTGGTAATGAAAAACTTTTCTTAAATGCTTTCACCTGTAGGAAAGGATTGTTTCTTTATAGATTCAAAAATTAAAAGGTTACATCCAATGAGGCACTTGCATTATAAATTTTCACTGTTAAAGATGGCTGCACTTGCAGAATTTTTCCCACTGTGTCCTTTTTATAAAAGAACATAACGCTTACTAATTTTAGGTGTAAGGATCAGCTTATTTACCTTGCAGCTGTAAGATCATTCTCCAGTAAGATATAATGTCTCTACTTTAAATAATGCTCAAATGCCTTTCTATGGAGTAACAACATACAAATTATTTGCCAACGAGAATATTTAAGATACATCTGTCAGCGCGCAGTGTCATATGCACAGTTTTTTAGAACAGAACTGGCGTGATCCTACTTACTTTATGTTCTAAAATGTGGCAAAGCTAAATACGTTATAAATTTAATTAAAAAAAGCAAAATAACCTATATAACATTAAGCATAATCTTTATTAAACAATTGAACTTAATTACTTGTGTACAATTTGTAACTTCGAAATAAACAATTGGAATTTATATATATATTTAAAACTATAAAAAATACAAATAAAGATATTCAGAAAAATTAGAAAATAATTATATTTATTTTGTTGTCGAGGTTACATAATTTTGCCATTCTGCTCCATTTCTTGCTCAAATTTATACTTATTCCCAGGTAGTCTTTCTATCCTGCAGTGATTTTGCTGTTTTCATTACGTTGCCGTTAGCTATTTTACACAAGTGGTAACCAATTTAACTGCCTTTTTGTGCGGTATTTAATGAAAGTTTTACTTGTAAACTGTTCTTTATTTTGTTATTTCTTAATCTTACCTTTTCTTGTTCATCTACATATTCGTTTTCAATAACGCATTTCATTTGCTTGTATTTTATTTTTTTTGTCTTTAGCAAGGGTCTGTGCTTGACTTCCATAAATAATAGTTAGTATGTGTACTGATTTGTAAATTCTCATCTTTGTTTCTTTATATGCTTCTATTTTCCTACGAACACTTTCTCTAATATTCTATAAAGCCTCATTGTTTATCCTAGTCGGTGGTTTAACTCCGGTTCTAGGTCACCTTTGGAATCCAGTATGACCCTTAAGTACTTCATTTTTGTGGTCTGTTTAACGTTTTCATTATCCATCTTTACCTCTAATTCTTCCTGCTTTTTTGCTATCAGCATCGTTTCAGTTTTCTTTATGTTGATTTTCATACCAATTAGTTTCAGTTCCTTACTCCCTATATCATGTTCTAGGTTTCTTATTCCTAATGTTGCCCTTTTAAACCTGTTGCTTGCTCTGTCATTCACTGACTTAGCTATTTCATCCATGGCCACTATAGATAACAAAGGACTTGGAGTTTCTAAATTCTTGTGTACTAACTTTTGGTTTTTTATATAAGTTTTGGATTACTTCTAATGAAGGTCCGTTTAAATATCTTAATTTTAAGGTTCTCGAGATTAATTGTTCCAGGTAAATTGTCGAAAACTTTTTTTAAATAGACAGCATATGTGTATGGTTTTCCGTTATGCTTTATCATAATTTATATAATCTGCTTGAAACAAAAAATTTAACCTTGGGTGCCATTACCGGGTCTATAGCCCGCTTAGTTTCAATTTATTGTTGGCTCAATTATTTCTGCGTTTCTTTTCTAAAATTGTTGTGTATATTTTATATTTTACACAGAGTAGTCATATTCTCCTATCGTTGTCGCATATTGTTTGGTTGCTTTTTGTATATTAGTATAATTACTGCCATCTGCGATTCTCAAGGTATTATTTTTGAGTTTCAGGCCCAATTGAGAATTTTGTGGACTAAGTTTGTCCCATCTTAGCCATTATATTTTATCATTCCTGGCTGTATATTGTCTATACCTCATCCTTTACCCGTTTTTTAATTTTTTTATGGCAGCCTCTACTTCATCAACATTGATTTCGTCTGTTTGTATCCCTTCGTCTTCATTTGGTATATTGACAGATATAATTTCTTCGTTTGTTGTTGAGTTAGCTCCGATTACCTCTTTAAAATGTTGTACCCATCTTGCGTTCATTATCTTTGCTCTTAATGTATATTGCATTTTTTTTAATGCTCTGATTATTCTGAATACCAAATTTCTATTTTTGTCATTACTTCTTTTTATCCTCCTTTTTTGCTTTTCTTTATTACTATTAATTAGTTCATTGACTTTGGTTTTTTGTGTTTCATGTTTTTGATAGTTCTTTTGATTTTGTCCTTCATATATTTTTTTCTTAACTTATTCGTTCCCTTGACTTTTTTAATTAATTTATTCTATCATGCCCTCTGTTGTCTTTTGCTGTTTCAGCAGCTTGTAATTGCTCCAAAACTGTTGTATATTTTCTGTTTTCAGGTGTTCTCTAGATAATTGTATTTCTTACTGTATTTCTTGACAATATATTGCTAATAAACTATTATAATTAACAATTGATTTGAATTGTTCAGATAAGTATGAACCAATAGATAAATAAGTCATTTAAATACTTATTTTGTGAGTTACAATTTGATCAGCTTATAGATTAATGATGAATTATTTCGACCGAACGAGGAATGTTAGATTTTAAATAGTGGTAGAGTACTTGGTAATTTAATACTAGACTTTTATCAAGTGCTGATTTAGTCCAGTTGCCAGGGATTTTTCCTTTGTACTTTTTGGCGGAGCCTAAATTTTTTTATGATTTATATGTATTTTTTCCCGTAGAACACAATGGCGGGAGTCCATATAGTCAAAAGTGTGTGCGAAATTTTTTATTCAACAATTTATGGAAAAACGGTTTTCACATTTTTGCTTATATTTCAGTTTCCTGACACTTTTTGTATAGCACATGCATTTAGAAAATTGTTCTGTATTTAACTTTTAAATTTTAAGCTCAACTGGAAATCGCTAAAGTTTTTGTTATTGTTGCAATCAGCGTTGAAAGTTGCAAAACTCCTTTTTTTGAAATTTTTTTTTTCCACAAGTAAAATGCTTAGAGGGCTAAAAAAGACATAGACTTCACAGACATATTAATACAAACTCTCATTCTTTGGTAACTTAGTAGAATAAGGAATATATTATTATTTGTGTTACTTACGAAATTTTAGGAAATACGATTTCTTACATTTAGGGTGAAAAATAAGATAAGTACAATTTGCAACGAGCTCTAATTTTTATTAGAATATAAACTTGATCTGGATAACTGTTTATCCTGATAACTGGCATTCGGATAATCGACGTTTTGCTGTAGTCATGTTAATTTTAATTCTTATGATATAGGTATATATGTCATTTATGCATTTTAACTGAATGATAAAAATATCTCGAAACCAATAATTATAAAGTGAGAATATTGTTTAAATGAAGAAATTACATTGGACCCGAAATGCTATGTTATTTTTGATCATATATTTAAAAAGCGTGCTGTCATCTATTAAGCTTGAATGTGACTTTAAAATAACTAATTTGATATAAAATTAAATTGGATGTGCTAATTTTTTAGCTGCTTAAGGGGATTTTGTTAAACTTGAGGAAATTTTATAAATTAGTGATACATAATGAAAAAACATATCATATTTTGACTTAAAAAAGTGGAATATTGCTTTTTCATAATTATTGTTTTTATAAAATGAATATAGATGAACTAATCACATAACAAACTCAATTTGTTATAACATAAAAGCCCCATTCTTCTTTGAATGTTTTAATGGTAGCTACTGGTCACGACATAATAATTTTTATTTTGTAATCAGTATTAGTATTCATTCAATGTTCGTAAAAAAATTGACTACGAGAGTAATTTTTTAGTATTCATTTTTATTCTCAATCGTATTATTTCTAAGTATTTTCGCATGTTTTCGTACGTATATATGTCAAATCATATAAATGTACTTTTTAGACAAAATGATTGATGGCCGCTTTTTGTTTCAGGTGTAGGCGTCATGAGCTGAGAAAATGAATCGGAGCGCTTTCGCCTGTTGCCTCCTGGTGTTAGCGCTTACCCAGGTGCATTCGGAAGAGGCGCAGGCTTCGACGATCGATTTCAGGTTCACGAAGACGCTTTACAATGTCAGCATACCAGAGAATAGCGTCGCCAAGACCTACGCAGCTCCGGCTCCCGGAGAGGAACGGATCGGGATTCACGTTCCGCAAAACTCGCTCGCCGACATTCGGTATAAGATAGTGGGCGGTGACAGGGACAAATTTTTCAAGGCTGAAGATAGACTCGTAGGCGACTTTTGTTTCTTGTTCATTAGGACTAGGACTGGCAACAATGACGTGCTGAATCGCGAGCGGAAGGACAAATACATCCTCGAAGTGCGCGCCACCGCCTCGAAGAGGGATGGAAAACACAAAATTACCCTAGAAACTGAAACTTTAATCGTAGTAACAGTGCTAGATACGAACGATCTCAGCCCTTTGTTTTACCCAACCGAGTACAACGCGACGGTGTACGAAGACACGCCTATTCATCAGAGCGTCCTCAAAGTTGTTGCTGAAGACGCGGATCTGGGGCGAAATGGGGAAATCTATTATAGTTTTGCAGATGACACGGACCAGTTTGCGATTCACCCTATGACAGGAGTGATTTCGCTTACGAGACCGTTGAGGTACAACGACGGCAGTTATCACGAGCTGACGGTCCTCGGCCAGGACCGCGGGGCTATCTTTAGACCCACTTCGAGCAGCGTAAGCCAGGCAAAGGTGCGCATACGTGTAAAGAAGGTGAACCTTTTCGCCCCCGAGATTCACGTCCGCCGCCACACTAAAATTGTGGAGAACTCCAACGCCGACATCTATGCAATTGTTAATGTATCTGATAGAGACACGGGCATCCATGGCGAAATCAAATCTCTCGACATCGTGGATGGCGATCCCGATGGTCACTTCCGTATCCGTCCAACGCAACAAAAGGGAGAATTCAATATCGAGGTACTTAAATTGCTGGATAGAGAAAGCACCCCTCAGGGATACACATTGCAGCTACGCGCGGTCGACCGGGGCATTCCGCCGCGAGAGAGCTACAAGTCGGTTCCCGTTCACCTAGCCGACCTGAATGACAACGCTCCGGTCTTCAACAAGGAGATCTATGAGGTGAAGGTACCGGAGACTGCTCCCGTGAACACGCCTCTCATAAGACTGAAAGTCACAGACGCTGACGAAGGCAAGAATGCTCAAGTGCTCCTCGAAATTGTGGGCGGGAACGAAGGCGATGAGTTTCATATTAACTCAGAAACGGGAATGCTCTACACCGCTGTTCCTTTAGACGCAGAGTTTAAGGCGTTTTATAGTTTAACTGTGTCGGCTATCGATCAGGGCAATGCGGGCACAAGAAAGCAGTCTTCCGCGAAGGTAAAGATCTACGTCGTGGATACCAATGATAACGATCCCATATTTGACAAGCCGGAGATGACGGTGTGGGTGGACGAGAACATGCCCGCGGGCACTTCCGTCACTACTGTCCATGCAAAAGACAGGGATTCCGGGGAGAACGCTTATATTTCTTATCTTATAGCGAATTTGGTCAAGGTGCCATTCGAGGTAGATCATTTTTCTGGCGTCGTAAAAACGACGGCCCTGTTAGATTATGAGAGCATGAGGAGAGAGTACGTATTAAGACTTCGAGCTTCCGATTGGGGCTTACCGTATAGGCGACAAACGGAAATGCAGCTGACAATAAAGGTTAAGGACGTTAACGATAATAGACCTCAGTTCGAGAAGATTGACTGCACCGGCTACATACCGCGGTATGTGCCGTTTGGAACTGAAATTATAACGCTGTCGGCGATTGATTTTGACGCGGGCAATATAATCAGCTACCGCATCGTGTCAGGAAACGAGGACGAATGCTTCAGCATTGACGCAACATCGGGGTCGCTCACGGTGAACTGCGATCTTAACGATTACGGAGTTAACGAAAGAGAAATTAATGTGACAGCTACCGATGGCACTCACTTCGCCGATATAGTCAGAGTACACTTTAAGCTCGTGAACGCTAAGAAAAGCTTGGGTTCGAGCGGCGGAGGGCTGTTGGCAGACGAAGCCGGCGCTTTTGAATGTAAAGATACAGGAGTAGTCAGAAGATTAACAGAAGTGCTCGCAGCAGCGGAGAATAACAACAAACCTCCGGCGCAAGAAGAATTCGCAATGATGCCTACGCGGTACGGTCAAAATGTTCACGCTCCCGAGTTCATAGACTTCCCCATTGAAATTAAAGTGAACGAGTCGGTTGCTCTCGGCACGACGCTCGTGAAATTAAAGGCGAGAGATCGAGATTTGGGATACAATGGAAAACTTATCTTCGGAATATCAGGAGGGGACGACCATTCTGTGTTTTGTTTAGATATGGAATCGGGAGAACTGAAAGTGATAGGATATTTAGATAGGGAAAGGGAATCGGAGTACTTCTTAAACGTTACCGTTTATGATTTGGGGAAGCCCCAGAAGTCAGCCTCACGTTTGCTTCCAATCACTGTGCTGGATGTGAACGATAACGCGCCGAAATTCGAAAAGTCCCTGGCCAGTTTCAGAGTTACCGAGAACGCTCTTAATGGGACGGTAATATTCAGGGCGAATGCTAGCGACGCCGACTCGGGGGATAATGCTAAAGTAACTTACTCTCTAGTTACCGATACCCGAGATTTTTCGGTAGATATAGTTACGGGTGCATTAACGGTATCGAGTAATTTAGACCGAGAGCGCCAGGATTTGTACGAGCTACGAATTAGGGCAACTGACGGCGGCGGCAAAGGGCCGGATAATCCGCCTTTATACTCCGAGGCGCTGGTTAGAATATCAATAGACGATATCAATGATAACGCTCCCAAATTCAGTCTACCGAGTTATTCTGTAAAGATACGAGAGGACATTCCGAAGGGCAGCGTGGTCGCGGTGGTGACCGCTTCGGATCCCGATCTTGGGCCAGACGGCGAAATCTTGTACTCGCTGGAGGACAGCGATAGCGACGGTACGTTCAAAATTGACGGATTGTCAGGCACGATCCGCACGACCAAGCCGCTGGATTTTGAGGAACGTCAAGTGCACAGTTTGATAGTGTTCGCGAATGATAGGGGCAATCCCTCGTTATCCTCCGAAACCGCGGTAACAATCAATGTGGTTGACGTGAACGAAAACATGTATGCCCCCGTGTTCGGCGATTTCGTGATTTCGGGCTCGGTGCTGGAGAATCAGCCGGTGGGAACGGTGGTCATGCAGGTGAACGCCACCGATCACGATCCGCTCGGGGAGGACAGCCGGATAGAGTACTCTATCCGCGGAGGGGACGGGATCGGCATCTTCTCAATAGACAACAAAGGTGAGTAATGGATATTTATAGAAGTTTCTGGTATGTTAACGATGCCTAACACGCTCGTCTAAATTAACATCGTCGCGCCACACATCGAGGTCATTTTGAAAGCTTGAGGTTACTTACTCTTGTGCCATAACGAAGTGGCAGCGCGTTAATTGCTAGTTTTACTTGCATGAGCTGTAATTGGACTGGCGGCATTTAATTGAGCTGAAGGCCAAGTGTCGGGATGTACGAATGTGTATAATCTGAATTTAGTTATCGGTGAATTCAACAAACTCACATTCTATTAGGCGAGAGGGGCATCCTCAAAAAGTGGCCTAGAAATAGCAATATGTGATCACGGAGTTCTAGTCGCTAAAACATGTTTATTATCATGTTTTTGGGGTCGCTGAACACGAATCCGATGGTATTTTTTCGCCTATGTATAAAATGGCTTTTTAGTGAAAAATAAGAGAAAACATTTTTTCACGCTTTTTCACGTTTAACTCTCGATATCTCCGGCAGTTTTTAATATTTTTTTTTTGAAATTTTAATCACATATTATTCGCGGCATGAACTAAAAAACTAGCCCTCTCCGAAATCTCTAGGGCGTTTATTGCTCAAGTAGAGAATTTTAAAATTTACTTAATTCCTAGAAATTGATGTATTTTGAAGTTTTCTATATTTAGAAGCAAGTTATTTAGCATAAACATTTATAATCGCAACTAAATTTTTTTTATTTCTAATTACATCAATCCTTTAATTAAAATATTTTTGTCGCTCCTTATATATACATACAAAAATGATCAAACAATGAAAATAACATTAAAACACAATTAAATTTATTTACCTAAAACTTAACCCAAGTTAAGTAAATCGTATTGAGAACCATAGTATTCAATGTAGCTCCGATAAGCGACCACAACTTCCTTGAGTCGGGACCTGTTACAGGCCAACACAACCTTCTTCTTGTCCATGTGGTTTATCAATTTCATAATTGAGGCCCTTAAGTTATCATTGCTGTTACGATGTCTCTCATCGATCTTCTGCTAGACCACGATCCAAGGCGATTGTAGACGGAGCTGAAGGGTGGCCACAAGTTAGGGCATCAGTGGTAATACAAATTGTTGAAGAGACATGCCTGGATCTTTCTTAACTTGTGAGCTGGAGCGGCTACCTTCTCTATCCAGGGCTTTGCAACTATCTCCAGTACGTTGATAAAGCTGTCACCTTTCTTAAAAAAGTGGGCTGCTATGACACCTTTGCTGCTCACAAGCTCTAGTACCAACTCGGAGGAGGGAAACTTTGTATGCTTGATGGTAAGGCACTTCAGATATATGTTAGCAGATCGAACGATTATTTTGACTATTCATCTTCCTGTCCTGAATGAAGTTCGATTTGTCCGAAAAGAATCTCAAGAAGCGAGCGCTGTCGTGCTTCAACAGCGCTTGGGATGTTAACTTCCTGTCCATCTGGTTTTTTCAGTCAACAGTTTGAAAGTCTTTAGGATGAAAAACTTTAGTCCAGGTCATATTGCACATCGCCTTCGCTACGCCCACTTCTTTTGCCTGGTCAATCATACCCCGCCCAGAATCGATCTTCCCTTTCAATTCGCGTACGAATTTATCACCTGTTTTTTCGATCAAATTGCTTGCTTTATTAGCAGCTACCTCCTCCCGGTAGCCACATTCTCTGTACTGTTTGGCTACGACCTAAACTTGTGTCTTTTTGCAGGCTAATCAAGCAGTAATTTAGGAATTTAAGTATAGCAACTCCGAGGCCGCATTCTGTCAACAATCGTAGGTTGTTGATTATTTGGCTAATCTGTTGCATTAGCTAATAGGAGAGTACACATGTGTATAAGACTGTCTACTGGCTTTTCCGCAATACAATTCAGACAAATTCCGGATTTACTTTGATAATCTCGCATATTAAGTTAAATAAAATATCTCGTTTGTTATATCGTACCTAGAATTTAGCGTTACTACAAGATGAAGTAGTTTTAAAAGATTTTTTCCAGTTCGAATAAAATTGTGTTTAAAGCTTAAAAAAAATCGATTGATCTTTTATGTATTGTGAAAATATAATTATTTGATTTCTAATAGAGAAGTGGAGGTGCTTTCCTTTTTGTTTTACAATTTTTGATTTTTAACCAAATAAATAGCCTTTTTTAACTGCTTTAATTTATTATCTCATACAAAATATTACTCTATTAATTTAAGGACCACAATCTCGGTTATAATTATAAAAAAGTACAGAAAAGTATTTGTAATATATTCAATTATGACATCTAATTCAAATTGAAGTTTTATTTATTACTAAATTATAGGATTTGCATATATCGATATAGTTTAATACAGTTGCTCGTCAGTAGCATTAGATGTCGTGATATGTAGCAGTTATACCTTTCAGAATGAATGTGTTTCAGAGATTTGGGGTTCAAGACAAATATATCACTGTGTAACCGATGATTTTGTCATTTTTTATTTAAGCAGACAAATTATAAGCATTTCTGAAGAATCAGACCCCTGTTTTTTAAATTATAATTAAAACGCTTTATATCTTTTAGTCTCTTTTGTTCTATGTGCTGTAAAATTGTCTTCAATTTTTTTTATGATTTTGTTTTATTACAATTTTAGGTGTATTTTACTTAAAATAGTGAATTTCAGGCGCGCTCTTTCTGTTGATGCTGCCGTTGTCCCTACCAAGCGGTCGCTAAACAACTTGTCAACACATTCATATTGTCAGCTTGTTATGTGATAAAATATCAATACTTAACGTAGCATAAATGTAATGATAAGATTCAATAACTCTTTTACTAGGATTTCACGATTTCATCTCTTAACATTAATAACAAGAGAACCCCGCAGGCTTCGTCGACGAAGCCTGATCTAGACGCCAGGCAGTCGTGTAGAACATTCCACATGTTTTGCGTACATTTAACACTACAAACAATAGAAACGTTGGGAGGACATGAAAACTTTCATATTTGAGCATTACAAATGCCACCAATGTAATTTAGCATTGATGTCAGGGTGTTTATTAAAGCGAGGAGTAAACACAATACAAACCAAACAGCATAACAACAGTCATCATCTGGTTTTCTGCGACAATAATCAAAATATTTAAATAATTCAAAAAAGTTAGAAGGCTGATTTTTTGCGCCGAATTAGCAAATATAGTTGTGAATGTGGTGAAGCGTCTAGGTGGAAATAGAATTATAAGTTTAGAAAGTTAGGGAGATAATACAAATATTACTGAAAGATTAAAGTCGCAGTGATTTTTTGAAAAATAAATTTAATTTGGTTCTAATTATTGTTCATTAAAAATAAGCACTTTAAAAAATGTAAAAAAGCGCCAAATTTTTAGTAAACCAAACGAGAATTCGATTCAAATAAATTAGAAAAGGTATTCCCTTTATTTCTAACCAAGAATCATACTTCTTAATTAACATCATTTTTCATTAGTTTAAACTGAAAAAATCCCTGCTCGTATGGGGAAGTTAAACTACAACTCGTTAAGAAGAGAATGAGCTCTTAAACGTAACTCTACGACCTCTCGTTCGTGAACAAATAAATTTTTACGAAAGTGTCTTTTTAAGAGCATAGTTACTTTTTGCAAAAACTAATGAACTTTTCAGAACCCGACCGGGCTCATTTTATTCGTCATAACGCAAGCTATCCCCATACCAAATATCAAAATCATAACTGCAATTATTTTTTAAATGATTTGCAAATTTCGAAGTCTCTATTTTCCGACGTCTTTTGCAATTTGCAAAATTCTAAAAATTGATGGGTAACTAAGGAATTTACATTGGCATAAATCAAACAAATGTAAGAAATTATCATTTATTCAATTAAATCTTTTCATATAAATTTTTACTAGTGACGTAATAGGTCAAGAGGTTGTATTATTAGCTGCAGCTGCTAGTCTTACTTCACTATATAGCCCTAATCCAATTGTTACTTTAGAGTATATCCCAAAAACCGGGTATGGATAAGCAAAACCGTACATAGTATATATAAACAAAAAAGTGCATAATGTCGGACAATATAAAATAAAAAAATCCCTCGTGGCAAAACCCTCAATAAGAAAGTAGATTTCGTAATGTAGCGTTCTGATATATGTTTAATAAGAATTGAATATTAATTAGGCGTATAAATCAAAAATATTTATAACTATATATCTCCCATTTAACTGAACTTTCGAGCGGAGCTTAGTTATATGTGTAGGGAACATTAAATGCCGTTTTTGATCTAAATTTGGCAAAAACTGTGGAAGTTTAAAAATTGGAATATTTAAAAAAAAATTGAGGATCTTTTTCCTTCATTTCTCTGGCGGATTTCGACCACTTTTAAACTTAATAAACGTATTGTTTTCATAAATATGGTAACTTTTTTGCCTAAGAACTCAGATCGTGAAAATTTGTCGATATTTTCTTCTGAGCATGTGCATTTATTTGGCATTTAATTGGGCCAACTTTGAGAAAGAGCCAAGTTCATAAGTCACTATTTTTTACTGCAGTTTGAACGTGTCTAAAATCTCGGTTAAATTTCTCAATGGGATATCAGACATTAAAGTGGGGAGAGCGGTCCTAGAAATAGAGGCGGCTGTATAATGAGACGATTTTAAAGATTACCAAAAAAAGGTTATAAACATATTTCTATTTCTCCGCTTAACTTATGTTGAAATTCCGATTAAATTTTTTTATCAGAACGTTATCTGCTTCTTTGTTAAAAAGTTTTTTTATGATTGTAGTTTTACATTAAACGAAAATGAGAACCAAAATTATAATAACTATTTCTAATAATTTTCTGGATAAATTCTGATAAAACATTTCCGAACAAAAGCCTTTACAACGCCGCATTATCTGTGCGCTTGGCAATTCTTTGTTAAAATTATTCTGGAGTATAAAGGAAAGTCATATGATCCTATTTAACTAATAGGAGAGATTATTTTTGAATTACGTAACTAAATTTTAAGCATCGATGACTTTTTTGGTTTACTATTATTTAACTTGCAATAAAGTTTGGTTTATATTTTTCTAGGAATATGAATATTTATTTAGACAAAAACTTTCTTATCTTTTTGTTACAGTGTACAATGTAAAACACTGGCATCGAGATAAGTTGCAACATGTTACCTGCATTATGCAAATTTTATACATTATTTTTTGTTCTTTTTATTTTTGAATAAGAACATACAAAAAGGTCCACCGGGATAACTCGTTTAAGATAATATGAAAGAATCATGGATGTTGCAATAAAGTTAAAAATCATTAGTAAATTGAAGGTACCATTAATTTTGAAAATGTTAGCACAGAAGACAATCAGAGACAGTCTCCTAAACATATCTTACAATTTGTTTTGGGTCTTACCCTAAAGATTACCACAAGTTGGCTTATGAGTGACCTCAAATACATTAGAGTGAATGCGCAGGGTAAATTGGTTAACAAAATTTATGAAAAATAACCTTCCCATCTGTAGGCCATATACCACTAGTTTACAAAGCGCTATTAATTTCAATAAAAATAGCGTTTAGTTATTTTTTGACAAATACAAATTTGATATAACTCATCTAGAACCTTGCGGTACTCCAGTTACATTTGGTAATAAAAACCATTTCTTTGGCTGGAAAATGACATAGCGATGTTGTCTATCATATTTCTCTCACTGACTTTAGCTATTAGATAGGATTGTTTACTGTCCTTTTAAAAAATATTTTGCAATTTCTCAACATTCAAAATTAGTGGCGTTTATGACGTATTATTTTTAGTTCGAAATGTACTTCTATAAGCAGTTATTCTTATAAGTAAAATTTCAAACTCCAGTTTTATCTCAGTTTCCTTATGATAATCTATTTCTTATAATTGCGTTGAAAATTTAATTTCGTTTTAGTAAAGAATGCAGTTGTGAGAGTGGTTCAAGGTGGACATAAATCAATGAAGTGTTTATATTAACTACGGGTTAGTTAAATATAAATGGATTTGGGTATGCAGTTTATATTTTTTTGTTATATCAATTGAACATATTGAACTATTTGCTCTCTTTTATTTTTTATTTAACATGCATTGCCGTTGTAAATACTCTATATTTATTTTTCAGTATTTTTGAGTTCTTAATAGTTTTATATGTAACTAAAACTTTCTTAGCAGCCGTATTTTGAAGTATTGGGCATGATATATTTATAAATTCATAACATTTACTAATGTCATTTTAGTATTTATTAAAGAATTAAATTTATTTAGTAATAGTAATAATTTTTTTAAATAGTAGTGATGCATAGTGTGATGAATTTAGTAATTTTTGGTAGTACCTTTGCTTTTTAGATAAACAGTAAAACAACGGCAAAACGAATCAAAATTACTCAGTTAAGCATTTTAGATCGTGTATTTAATCATAACAATAATAAAGGTCAAAATAATTTAAATAATATTTTTTAGTATTTTCTATAGTATCTCCGATTAACGTGGTATTTAAGTATCATTATAACTTATGTTGTATACTGCCTTGTATGAAGTGCTATTATTTCTAGTAGCTCAATTTTATTTTATCTAAAAACAATTACTGCCTGTACACACATTCAACATATAAAAGAGTTTATAAAAATACTTCTGTTACATGATCACGTGTTATATACGAGATCATTGAGATAAATTCGGTAGGTGTTAATTACTACTATCAAGGCAAGTATCTGACCATAAGAGAAGTGATGACTTTGTCTGTGAATTGAAAGGGAATATCGATCTGGATCCTGTGTAGAGAAATGGGGGCGGCGAGGTTAGTTCTAGCAGCGCACTAGGAGGTGCACTACAAGTTTTTTGTCCTGAGAAAGAATAAGTTGGGCAGGAAGTCGAAGGCTCAAGCATCAAGCACGACAGCGCTGGCTTCCTAAGATTCTTTGCGCATTAATAGAACTTCATCCAGAACAGGAAGCTTGAATTTGCCAAGATGACTTTGTTCCAGCCCACAAGGCAAGGAAGACTCAAGTTGACTATATAACAATTTTTATTACTACTATTCTCCTGACCTGTGGCTGTCTCTCAGTTCCGACCGCAATCCCATTGACTACTACTTATAACGTATGGTCTAGACGAAGGTCAATGGGAGCCTCCATCAAGGAGGTAATAACGCATATGAACAAGAAAGAAGTTGTGTTAGCCTCCAGCAGGTGTAGGTCCCGGCTCGAGAAAGTCGTGGTCGCTGATGGGAGCTACATTGAATATGATCCTTTATACTATTTACTTGATTGTGCTAAGTTTCAAGCAAAAAATAATTATTCTGATATTTTAATGTTAATTTAATTATTTATTTATTTTACGGATTTACCCGACGTGTATATTTTTAGATTCACATACTCGTTCATTTTATATTTATTTAAAAACGCATACGAATTTCGAAATATAATGATTTTTTCCGTTATTTATTAATGTTTACTAAAAAACTTGTTGCTATCGAGTTACATAATATACGGTTTGCCAAAAGGAACCTTGAAAATTGTCTTGGCAAAAAATTATGTTTTGAGCGTCGTAATGATCCACAACGATTGCTATGAACATAAGAATATAAAAGCCGTTCCTCAAAACGCTCGTTTAGTCAGCAAACGAGCCCTATTTATCCGTTTTCTCTCTAGCCGCATAAAACGCCCTTTACGAGTGCTGCTATTTTTACGGACTGTCGAATGTACGGCGAGTATATTGTGCATCTTAACACGCCAGTGCTGCTTCCTCTCAACCCGGAAGCATCTGATTATTGCATGGATTCCCAGGAATATTCCCACCTCACGTGTAGACTCGCGGCGTTTCCTACGTCTCAGAATTTCCGCTGCGGTTCTGGCATTGCTTCCAAACTATGCGCATGTGGGATCTAATAAACTATGCCTCCGCAGGTTTGCTTCAACTTTATTACTTCCACGGCGGTGCTGTGCGACTACAATATTTGTATGGGTTACCACTTCTTCATGTGCCAATATTAAGTTTACGTTAGGGAACGTTAAACTTCTTGTTCGGCGGAGCCGCGTGCACGGATTTTGACGATGTTCCTCTCGGGATGAACAGACATGTCGAATCGTTTAAGAAACCTTGTTGGGGATGTGACGTAGGAGGCTGCTATTTGGAATATTTGTGCTAAAAACCTGAGCCGTCCAATTCTATTAAAATGTCTTAGATCAGGGAACTATCAGCACAAACAGGTTTTATTCCTCTTAGAATAATCACTGGATTTTGATACTGAAAGACCATTATTGCCAAACTCATTATCCCTAGTGATTTGATGTCAATGTGTTAATATAAACAAATAATAATAATTTATATGTATATTTAAATTCATTTTAAGAAAAAAGAAAGAAATATCTATTTCGTTAGAACTGAATTTTAAGATGAAAAACGTCTTTAGAGAATAAAAAATAATTGTAATGTAATTTGTAGATATTCTTTCTCTTTGCGAAATATGATTTTTAAACATTCCGAGTGAAACGATTAAGCTGATTATGTTTGGTTTAAAAAATAACTTAAAATAGCATAAAATCAAATTTGCTGTTGTGTTGTGTAGCTAACTATTTTTTATTTTTTCCACGCTAAAGTAGAAGTAGTTGCAGATTATTTCTAGTATTTGAGAATTATTGTGGGGAAAAATATTTATGTATAAAAAATTGATTGAACTCTTCATTCTTTTAAGTAGATTTGATGCGTGCATCTGAAATAAACCAGTAAACTAACAATTTCAGGAGATATACGTTTATTGTTGTTAAAGCGGGACAAGTTTTGCAATTTAAACTTGTGGAAAGTTCATTCCGATAAAGGAAGTTAAATTTTAATGAAGTGCCTATATGGTTTCTGTGAGTGCAAAACGCGCAAAAGGTTAGCCTTTTACTTCAGCCGACAAATAAACTTTCTCTGTCGTAAACGTACCACGATAGCAATCGTACATAAATTTAACCCAAAGTTACGATTTTCAGATATTGAATTTTTTTAGCGCATTAACGTAGTACGTAATTCAACTAAACCTGGTATATTTATGTTAGAATTTATATTGTAATTGGGTTAGTTTTATTTTAAGGAGGTATTATAGCCTAAATACCCGTTTTCAAGGTGATTTTTGGGAATTAATTGTACAAAAACGGCTAAACCTACTGATCTCAAGTTTTGTGATCATATTTATTCATATTTAAAGTAACACCTGAAAACTTATATCGCTTTTTATAGCAGACTGTGCGAGATACATATAAACACACAGGTCATGTCGTGAAATTTCGTTTCTATCGGGCGTGGTGGTTGCCGTCGTCCTCGTCATCTGAAATAAACGATTCTTTTTTTATTTTATTCTGTAGACATGTGGTTATCATCGTTCGAACCTTTAATAAATAATTTGAAAAAAAAACTGACAAATGACGACGCTTGAAAGAAAATATTTCGATTTTTACTAAAAAAAAAATTTCACTTATTACGGTCCGAAAAAAATAGTAATTGTAAACAGATATAAAAGTTGGATGTTCAAACGATAGCCAAATATGTATACTATATGTGTAAAAAATTAGAAGTCGATCGGGCGAGTACTTTGTAAGAAAAATACACTCCCGACTTGATAAATGTCGTTTCGAGAAAAACGCGTTTAAAGTTTTCTTCTATTGACTTTGGATTTCTTGGTATTGCTAAACCGTAGTACGTATTTAATTCATTTATAATAGCTTCTGTCAATTTCTCTGTTCCTTTTCTATCGATGCCTTTGTTGTTTTTTTAGCATTTCGTGGTCTCGCATTCTTTTTTTTCAACGACATAATTTTCACCATATACCATAGCCTCCGAAACAGAGGTAAATCTAAACCTTCATATCTCGATCAATTTGACGAATTTCATTGTAATAGTTTACGGACACATTCTCAAGACCCCAAATTCTAAGAAAATACCAAATAAAAAAATCGATTTTTCGGATCGGCTAGACTATAATATCCCCTTAATGTCAGCAGAAGTAGCCTACATATTGTACTTAGAATGTAAGCTAACATTATGATGTCTAAATTGGCCATTAGTTTGGTATTCCCAAATTCAATTTAACAATTAATCTATTTACAACATTTTCTGCTTAATTTTTTCTTTACGTTACATAAAATTCGTATTTTTATTTTCCGAGGCTTTCTTTGTTGGGGGTTTGTGTTTAAACACTGGTATTTTGTTTAAATTGAACTTAAAAGTGTAAATAAATATTTGATATATAAAAAACTAACTCCCCTGCAATTTAGAATAAAAAGGGGAAAAGGAAATATATAACCAAGCAGGAGAATTTATTCGTTTAAGCCCACCAGCTGAGCGTCATCAATGTTTATGTTATATTTTTAAGATTCTTTCTTACATTGAAACATCTGCTACGGCGCTATAAATATTTTAGAGTTTTTTTCCTCTAATATAATATAAATATTAATAAAAAATGTGATAGTAATTAAATAATAATGGAACATTTTTTACGACTGTTTATATCGTGTTTTTAATAATCGTACCAGAAACGAATGTTTATTGACATATTGGTTATTCATTAAATGGACCATCTAGGTTTAAATATTGAGTTTTGATAAGATAGAAGAAACACTTAGTTTTAAGCTAAAGTAAGTTTTGAGAAGCTTTATAGCATTTCTATTTTGTTCACATCTATTTGATGTCAATTATTTAAGTAAAAATAAAGATCTACGTTTAATCTTTTGTGGTGTTTCTTTAAAGAATACAAATATTAAGGGTCTATAAAAACTTTTGAAAAATGAGCGACGTCTATTTTATTTTTTGTTGTCTTTAATGGTATGATAAAAATCAGAAATCTGAATTATTTTCTGGTTGTACTAAAAATCTTTAAATTAAATATAGTGATGAATTTCAGAAGGTGATATCAAAGTTCATACAAGCACATAAATAATTGAAAATGATTGTAAGGTTGTTTTTTTTATACTTGATCTAAATAACACTCAATGATAAAATGTATCTGAAATGTAGACGTTGTTAGGATAACAGTTTTTTTTTGATTCTTAGAACTTTTCAAAGTTTGGAAATTAGTTTTTGTAGAAAAATGTATTAGTATTTCGACAGTTTGGTTTGAATAGTCAACACTATTACCACATCCGATTCAAGACGAGATCAATACGTGATATGTAAAGCCCGAATATTGTATATTTTGGAGCTTCTGGGTTGCTGTAACATGATATGTTCTCTTTAAATTCATCTTCGAACTAATAGTTATATTTTTTGTTCGGACCAAAACATTTTATTGAACATTTAAAATTAAATTTAAGCATTGATTTTAATTAATTCTAAGAACAAGTATGGAAGTAAATCTTATTTATATAAGTGTAATAGAAAAATATCAAATCTAAATATCTAATGTAACACTTTTGATGAAACTGTTAGTGTTAGGTAGGGAAAGTTTAGACGTCATGTAATTTTTCATCGGTGAGTTTTGCGTGTGAGAGAAACGATAATTCTCGATTACTGTACGGGGGAGATTTTACGCACATTATCGTTTATATAATACAAGCGAAGTTCTTAGTGGTCGTATTAAAGTAAACGAAGAAATTTCAGGCAACTTATTGGACATTTAGCAAACCATGTACAGGCTGATCAAACGTGGAGCAAGTTACTGTGTCTGTGCACGAGAATTCCGACCTATCAATTCGTAAACGATCAAGTATTCTAACCAGAAGTTCCTTACATCATGTTCTTTGTAAAATACATAATACTGTTAGTACAAGAATTAAAGGCTGGGATACTGTTTCCAGATTCACTTTGTCATTGATATATTTAACACATTTCCAAATTTTAATATTGTTTTGTTCTTTGATGAGGACCGCTTTCATCCCAACGGCCATGTCAACAAACAAAAATGCCGTTATGGATGCGAGACAAATATCAAAAACCATTGTACTTTTCTAAAGTAACGGAACGATCAATCCGTACTTCTTTTGAGACCTGTAAATCCGGAACGCCATGTGGCGATGTTTTAAAACTTTTATATCGATTTCATAAGATGTAGGTAATTATAACCATCGAATGTGGATTTAACAGGCTGAAGGGATCCTCACACGATATCGATATTAGGTGACATAAATTGGCCTGAGCGAAGAACCGGCTTAACGCCCTTATATTTTTTTATGAGAAGTTCTTAAGAGCAGAGTATACAGCAATAATTCCAGCTCATATCGGACAGAAGAAAATATCTGTTAAAAATGCAACCATATAAAATACGCTTGTAAATAATTTCAGAGCCGCTTAGATGAGTGTCGTAATTGTAATGCTTGCACTTACAATTGTGTGACATCATGTTTGATTTACAATCAATATTTATATTGTCTAGTAATGATTTATATAATGATTCAAATTTCAATTATTCACTGTATAATAAATACTAATATTATAACAATATTTAATTTTTAAAAAATTTGAAACATGTAATATTAGCATTATTAATAACATTTTCTCATTAGTATGAGCAGCGATTTAACAGCGTGATTATAAGCTATAAGTGATAATAAATATTTTATTGTTTCTTGAAAATATCACTTTCGTGTTTTTCCACTGTCGAACTACTTTGTTTCTAATCGCACCAGAGTTCTAACCCTGTTGGTTTCATGTTTAAGATAACCTTGTCCGTAATAGTCTCATTTCGTATTTTTCTGTTTTTCTTACATAAAGGTATATGTGGGTATTTTAATGTTTTGCTCTAATACTTCTCATTTTTAAATATATTCTAGATCAGGTTGCCTGTTTTATTTCTTCTATTTTAATATTTTAGTATGTTTTGCTTGCGATAATGATCATTTTTATGAATTTACTCATCATACCTTCATTCATTTTTCCTCCTGGTCCTACTTATAAATTATTTTTTGTGGTATAATCCTTTTGTTTCACTCTTAACCTGTTTTTTATATATGTATTTATATTGCTGCTCTTTATTTCTTCTAAAAATACTAGAGTTAGTTTGATGTAATTTGTGTTTTCTTGGCATGTTTTTGTCATAAGCTCTATTGGTTTCCAAAGCTGTCTTTTATTACTACAGAATATCTTTTCAATTTCTGCACTAAAGACTTGTCTTTTTATAGGGTGATCTAAATTGAAATTTTGAATTGCTCGCTGTTTGCGTTCTGTGAATGTTGGAAGCTTGCAGTTATGCAGTTGGTATCTAAAAGCACGCAAAAATATCATGGCGACGTATGCTGTGCAGCTACCTATCAGTATAATTCTAGATTACTATGAAACAGACGATTGGTTATGATTACGTGAAGGAAACTTTGACTGTTGTTTGAATACAACTAAATGCCAAGTGAGCATGCACTAGCTCACGAATTGATTTAGTGCAAACGTTCGAAATAAGTGTTATGCTTTTGGACAAAGCAAGGATTCGCTGTCAGCTCAATTGTCGTTAGATGACAATATTGCTCGAGTAAGTGATAGTGTGCATGATGAACTAAGTCGACGTTCACAGCAATTGAATCATTCATATCACACTACGTAACGCATTTTAATAAAGGGTCTGCATTTAAAAAGGTATAAAACACAATTCAGTTAAGAACTTAAAGTAACGGATCACCAGAAAACCATGTGTGCAGTTTGTATATAAACACATGGCAAAGTCCTCAAAAGACTGTCGCACTGGGTTTTAGAGAACACAGCAGTTGATGTCGATTTTTGCAAAAAAAAACTCATAATGAATGATGATTTAAATAAGTGATCTTTAAATATCTTTCTAAATTGTCAAAATTGTCACATCTGTGGTAGTGGAAATCTACGTGCTATTCACGAAAAAACAATGCATTTGCGAAAATGGACTGTTTGGTGAGCATTGTGGTCTGGAGGACGAAGCTGGCAATGCTGTTACTGCCCATAGTGTACGCTATCAGGTGATGCTAAACATCTTTTATTTTGTTGAAATCAACGATCGGCATTATTTCAACATGATAGAGCCACGTATCACACTTAGGTGTACTTCAAACTAAATTTCGCAGAGGGTAACATCGATTGGCCACTACGGTCTTGCGATCTAACTGTTATATTTTCTTCTGGGCTATTTGAACGAAAGAGTTTATGTAAATAAACTTGCTATGACTTCAGGGCTAGAAGAGAACATCAGAGGTGTAATTGCTGAAGTAGTCGCATTTATGGAAATCTTTCCTAAAACAATTGTCCGATGTCAGTGGAATCGTGAACTATTTGACCACATACTTTGCTATTTAAATTATTTTTTAAAAGTTTTGTATGTATAGTAATTACTTTCTATTTTTATGCCATTTTTAATTTTTAAGTTTTCTTTTTTGTTATTAATGTACCCTTTCTTTTTTTATCTCATTCTTCAATCTACTTTACGTATGTATTTTAATGGTCTCGTTCTAAAGCTATAAAATGTACTAATGACAAAAAATTTTCTCTCTGTCAGCGTGCATGAATGGATTACAGTGTAAAATAGAAAAATATTATAAGAATGTTTTGGAACTGGACGATTTTACATGGAATGACTCTTGCTATAAATAGACGGAGGCTTCGGAGAGAGGTGTTAAGTGTGTTTCTTAGAATTAACTGTTCGAAAACAGCCAAAACAACAAAACATGAATACAATTTGAAGTACCGTTGCAGTAGTATGCAGTTAATCAGCCACTTGGCTTTATTGCGACTAGCTGTTCTACTTGAACTTGCAAAAAATGTGCGAGTGTAACGTGAATGTTGCTTGTATTTATACCGCGACTGATGCTATTATGCATCACACGTAAGATTCTTTTTATTTTTACTGTTACAGCGACTAGTTACATAAATTCATTTCTGCTGCTTTCGATGAACGCAAACAGTAAAACGAAAGGCCCTTGCCAATCAATCATAACCGCGGACGAATTTTGCAGGAGAGTAATTTATTTCTTTGCTTCGCGGGATTTAGAGGTGCACCTAAATATAGCTCGCTGTTGCTGCAGCGGTCTCAATAGTGCACCGCGTAATACAGAATTCAGGTAATGCTCCCAATACCTTCATCTGCAGTGCATGTACGACATTTTCCAATTACGGTTTTACCGCTTCTTATAGTATTAATCAGGCACGACAGATCAATAGCTTGAGGAGCTTAAGGCGCGGTACGTGAATGTTGAAAACGCGAACGAGATGTTCTGTGGTCTTAGCTGCTGCTTCAGTCACAATAAGCGGCGAAATTTTCCTATTTCGAATTTATTCCTTTATCTGAAATGCGGCTAAAAATGGAATTTTAGGTTGTCGGATTTTTAAAGTTTTGGGATAAAAAATTTTCATTTTTTATACGCTCAGTTTCAGCTACGTAGAAAATCCAAACTAAATTTGAAAAGTTGTTTTTTCATCAAATTTGTTTTCCTTCGGTTCTAAAGAATAAATGACACTCTTATAAAATCAACTTTAAATAATTGACTCACATGTCTCTTGTCTGATAATTCCTTCAAAGATCATGATTATCGCCTTTTCGAGAAATTAATTTGTTTTTACTATCTGCGTGATTTATATATTTTCTAGAGGTTAACCATTGGCGAAGTATTACTTTCTGCAAGATGTACAAGATTAACATTATATAATGAAACGGTGTGACAATTCAATCCGACACTAACGAAAACGCAAAAACTATTAATAGATGTAGTTGGAACTGTTAGAGTAAGTGGAGTGTCAACTTCCATGGCAATCAATTGGCACTCGCTAACCACTTAATATCTAAGAGCACTGACTAATTCTCGTATGCTAGTTAAGCTAATAACTAAATTATAGCTGCTGCTTAATTGCGAGGACGCTTTCTCATCCCAATCTCCCGTTATAGGTTTTAGATAGCATGATCAGTTGGTAGTCATAATTTGTTGACCCACGAAGTTGCATTTTATAAAATTTTTATTAAAATAATTAGTGATTTGGCACAACATTAATGTAATTGCGGTGAGGTATGTGAGACGAAACAGTATATCAATTCAAAATACCATCATAGGAATAATAAATAATATTTTTTAATAATTCAGTATATTAAAAATTTTGAGGTATGCGAATATTCTAGAAATAATAAAAATATACACATATATAAAAACCATGTGTTAATATTGAAACACAAATTTTATTTTTGTTTTTATTTGGAGGGCGGGGGGGGGTTGTTGAAATTGTGTCTATTGTTAATTTTGTTAACATCATTGTATATATGCTTTCGTAATGTTACTGAACTTTACAGTTTATAGTCAGATATTCGTCGTAGCCCGAGGTCAAGAAACCTGCACGTAGATTACAAACTAACGGCAACAAAGTGTGTAGTTGTACCAACTGACCAAAAGTTCAAAGTTTGTCTAGTTTATCGCAGACTAGGTAGTTAAACTTGCCAAGCTGACTTTCCTGTTCCACTTTTTCATGCTGCTGCAGGTTAGAGGAGCGTCAACCATCCCGTCAATTATTCTCCGAGGCAAGGGCGCACGGTCGCACACTTACTTTAGCAGCTCGTGACCAGGAAGCATATTGGGTAACTGTAAACTGCTTAATTGTAGGCGGGCGGCAATTAATTAAAAACGCGCAATTACATTAATGTACTGTAAAGCGATTAAGCGAAGTGGAGGTGGGCACAGCATACAATAACTGAAAGAATGAACACGTGATAGCTGCAGTAATTTATTTAATTGTTTTAATCGTGTATATCCCAGAAATCGCAGTTATCTTACCGATTGTTTTAATGAGATCATGGGGGCTTGTACACATGTGTGACTAATACTACCATTAATTGTTTGCAACTCATTCACTTGCTTGATAGTAATTATGACACGCGAAATTAATTACTTACCTGTTTGGAAGGGTACTTTATCATTATCGTGTGTTGCATGTGTAAAGGAATGTATTTGTAAATGCCCTTCTAATAAGCTTACGCACGTTTCATATATGTGGTTTTCTAAAATGTTCTATTGTAGCAATTAATGACAGTCTCGCACATAGTTTTTGTAGGAAAAGTCTTTTGATGGCAAATAGTCAAGAAAAGAGACTAACAAAAAATTTAATAATCAACCAAAGTTACTTACAACTTAGCACCCACAATTTCAGGTATGAAATACTTGTATATTGTAACGATTATTGTAATGAAAATACGCAAACAACAAAGTGCTTCAGTAATCAAAATCGTATTCGATATTTATATAGGACGTCCAAAAATTTAATAGGTATGGTAGATAATCTTGTATGTTACTAAAGACAAAACCTACCACAGTAGGGCTTCAGCTAACGATGCAATGCAAATAAATGCTCAAACTTCGAACACTTATGGGAAATTGATACAACATTTAAGAGATGAGAATATAATTCACCATACTTATCAAACGAAACAAGGCAGTGCCTATAGGGTAGTTATAAGAACCCAGCTTTACTCAATACCAACTGACATAAAAGAATAACTTCAATATGCTGGTCACGAGGTCCGTAATATAATGAATATAGAACATAGAATAAGCAAAGAACCATTATCACTTTTCTTTGTAGATTTGGAAGCAAGAGAAAACAATCATAAAGTGTTTGAACTAAAATTATATAATATGCTAGTAAAATAGCAGTTTAACTTTCTAAAAAGAAGAGTAGAATTATGCAGATATTAGAACTACGGACACTAAGACTGTACTGAATTAGGCTATATAACCGAAAAATGTGGAGGACCACGTAAATTAATAATATCTACAAAGACCAATGGAACTTTAACAAAGTGCACTCTTTGTGGAAGTTACCCTCGCGAATTACAAAGAATGCTCTGTATATCAACAGCTGTTAAATACCAAAAATAGATCTCATCAGATTCCATCTGCACTACTATCCTAATTCAACAGTCACCATGAGATCCTTCAAAATCACTATGTTTCTCATCTAAATATTAATAGCAATAAGTTATAAAACGCCCATAATATAAGATATTCATCATCATCAACTAACACAAATAATTGATATTAAAATATGAGCCATTTAAAGGTATGTTTATGAAAATATTGCAACAAAACAACGTGCTATTAAATTTATTAACAGTTCTTGGAAATAAAAACTAATAATTACTATATATATAAGAATTGCAACATAGGATGCATATAGATAATTATGATATATTCAAACAACTGTAAGCAACTACAGATCGAGAACTAATTCTAGAGAAAAGCCAAGCTAAGGAAAATGGAGTAGATCGCGTAAGCCTGATGACAACCGTACCTATAATGAACTAAATTAAAGAATGAAGAAACAACAAAATATATCATTCCAAGAATACGTTACAAATTTCATAGGTTGGGATTTCAGAGTTTGTTTCTTCAAAGTATCATAGAAACTTTATTTTTTAACCAATTAAATGCGAACAAAAGACACAACTAATAGTCAAAGTAGTTTTCTTCCGAATCCATAACATTCAGCCACTTATCAGGCAACATAAAGATAAAAAATTACGAGGCTTGGCAATTAAAGAAATCCGAAAACGAAAAAGTAAACATTTCATCGACGTTGTTGAACTTCTGCTACTAAAAAAATGCCCCAATGATCGGGAAGAGTGGTAGTCGTTTGGTGTCAGGTCCGGACTGTAATGCGAATTTCCCATCCAAAATCTCCAAACAGCTTCTTTGTCACTTTCACATTGTATAGCTTTACGTTGTTATACAAGAGGATGACCGGAAATCGACGATTGCGCAATTGTTGACGAACTATACGCAGAATGTTGCTGCAATTGCAAACCATTCTCTGGCTGTCGATTATTTAACTGTCTTATCCCCGGACGCGTCGCAAATATTTTAGCCTCCCCTAATGCTTTCAGGCTCAAATTCCCATTGAAAGTGCAAGAACAAACTTTTTTCTCCGGTCAACTCCATTATGTAACAAGTACAGCAAATTATACTACTCTGATCAAATTTGACCCGGACTGGTTAAAAAAACATCATTTTTATGTATTTTAACACTTAATTATCTTTATTATCGCCTTCAAAACAGGCCCTTTTGAGCCAATACAAGCATGCCAACAGTTAATCCAATTTCCCATATACTTGTTATAGGCCTCGGCCAGGATGGCCTTTAGTTCCTCCAGCGAATTTCTTTTTATGGCCTCATTCAACTCATGGCGCGTTTCCCGGAGCGGATATTTGAGTTTCGGAAACAGAAAAAAGTCACAGGGAGCCAAATTTGGTGAATGCGGTGGCTGAGCGATGACTTTTGTTTCATGTTTGGCCAAAAATTCAGTTACAATCAGACTGGAATGTGACGGCGCATTATCCTGGTGAAAAATCCATGAATTGTCTGCCCACAAATCCGGCCGTTTACGACGAATTGCTTCACGTAGACGCTTCAAGACGGCCAAGCAGTATTCCTTATTGACCGTTTGACCCTCTGGAACAAATTCATGGTAAACCACACCACGGTAATCGAAGAAACCGATGAGCATCACCTTGATTTTCGACCGACTTTGACGCGGTTTTTTCGGTTTCGGCTCGTTTTTGGCGCGCCATTCGCTAGATTGTTGGGTAGTTTCCATGTCATATTCATAAACCCACGTCTCGTCACCAGTAATGATGCGTTTGATGAATGTAGGGTCATCAGCTATGTTGGCAAGCATCTCTTGTGCGAACTCTACTCGAGGTTCTTTTTTCAAAAAATTCAGGGCTTTCGGTACGAGCCTGGCGGCGATGCGCTTCATACCCAAAACATCAACCAAAATGTGTTGAGTCGATCCATAAGATATATTGAGAGCCTATGCTATCCCCCCAATGCTAACACGACGATTTTCGAGCACAATTTTCTTCACTTTTTTGATTTTATCGTCGTTAACAGAGGTAGATGGACTACTCGCATGAGGCAAGTTTTATACGACCTCACGACCCTCACTGAATGCTTTATGCCACTCAAATACTTGCGTTCTTGATAGAGTAGACTCCCCAAAATACTTTTTCAACATTTTCAATGATTCCGTAGCCGTAACTCCATTGGAAACACAAAATTTCGAGCAAACTCATTGTTCAATTTTTGTTTCCATAGTAAAAATTGCCAGACAAACTTTTCGCGTCGTAAACAAATGGCTGCCAAACACACACTGATTAATGTATCCCACTCAAATTTCACACGAATGTTAAAGAAGGATGTACCAACCTAGAAAAAAATTTACCGATTCATTTTACGCGCGCAGTTTAAATGGACCAGTCCGGGTCAAATTTGATGCAGGATGCTATATCAAAATACTCACAAAGCAACGGAAAAATATTAAAATTCATAAATCAGCACATCGAACAGGACGGCAGCTAGACCCAATAAAAGAACAGTGAATTTTCAAAACATCTGTCAACAGTTTTTGAACCATTTGGTGCTGCACCATCTAATTAATAATAAATTAACTGGTTGGAAGTCCATGTCAATTGTTACCACTGATATAAAAGTTTAAAAAAATACGAAGCCTCAGATTATAATCTTATAACAGCACAACTAATGAAAAAATGAGACAAGAATTGGATACTAAGTTTAGCGTATTTTACAGTGTAATATAAATACGCATAGATCATAGTGGTATTTAAACTAGATAAAGCATCGATCGCACTTAGTACAATCTTGTAAACCTATAAATATCTTACTATTACCAAGCAAATTATTTGAAAAGTCGACATATGACTGGCGTTGACGTCAAGTAAGAGCTGAGTGTGGTCAGAGGTATGGTCGCTAGCGCTTGGACAGTGAAAAGACTGAAGGCAGCCAACCTGATCCCAAAAAATTTGGTGGAGACCTCGGCCATTGGAGGCAGATATTATTCACGGACATGTCCAGACGTTGGGTCTGTAGAAGGCCAAGAAAGTGATTTGCTCATTGCTGTATTCAAGAAACACTTGCGTGTCTGGTTGGGAATGTCCATGCACGGAAAACTGAGTTGGTTTTCGTGCCTAGTGGAGGACGTTGTTTTGTCTGCGGGATTTGTTGGTGAGGAGTTCATGCTAATGCACGACAATGCGCGATGCCACACCGCGCTAGTGGCCACTACCTACCTGGCTGACGTCGGTATACCAAAAATAGACTGGCCTTCGTCTAGTCCAGACTTGAATCCAATTGAGCATGTTTGGGATGAGCTTAACCGAAGAGTTCGGGCAAGAAATCTTGCACCAGCGAGCGTGATGGAGAGGGGAGCATAGGAAAGTCATCCGATCCATGCGTAATCGCTTGGATAGTGCAATTAGAAGTAGAGGTGACAACACCCTGTATTGAAAAAAATCATTAAATTGATTTCAACTAACGATTTCACTTTTTTCCTTTCATAATCACCTTTTTCCTTTCAACTCTTTTGTATTACACATTATTTTGTCAGAACAGATTCGATTCCAATCGACAGTACACTGAACTTTACTTTAAATGTTATCGGAGTGGATACACATTTTGTTGTAAAGTATAACAGTGAATCATTCTTATATCATTCAATAAATACGGGAAAACTCAAGGCAGTGTGTTAAGACCCCTTTCTTAACTCCTTTATACTTCCATGAAACCACTAAAACTACGACTGGTACATTCGTCGATGATGCTGCAATACTTGCTATTCACAACAATTCCGTTGTAGCTTTAAAACATCTTTATGATTTAATGTTTTGGCAAATAGAGAATTACAATCAACGAAACTAAATTACAAAAGTAACAAGTAACACAAATTAGAACTATCACATGTCCACTCGTTATAGTTAAGGGAAATTCTGAAATAACTTATCTGGCACTTCAGTTTGATCAACAATTGACTTCAAGTTGAAACAAATGTAGTGGCTTGTGTGTCTAAATCTAAACTGTTCCTTGAATGTGTAGTCCTATTATATGCAATTCTATATTAAAACTTATCCTGCTATGTTCTAAAATAACAAAAAATGAACATTATACAATGAACATAATACAATTAAGAATAAGAAATATGCCACAAATTACCATAACAAGCTAACTGGACATGAAAATAACCTTATTAAAGATCTTCTAGATCCACTATCAATGGTCATTTGATTTAACCTAACTATGAATGCAGTCCATTAACGTGGTGAACCCACAAGTCACAATTACTAAATTTACATTTACTAAATACTCTTTTTTGGTAAGTAATAAAGTAGATTTTAAATTGAGATTAATTATTTAAAAAGCCTTCTTGGTGTGAAATCAACGACTTTCCTTAATCAATGATTATTAAATATATATATATATATATATATATATATATATATATATAATATCGGCCCTACGCTGCTCGTCCCAAAACTTGTTATTTTAAAAAGGACGAGGCGAGTCCAACACTGAAGCTGATTAAAATAAACAGTACAAGACAATAATTGACTCGTACTTACAATTTTGCTACGTCACTGAAGGTAACCGTGCGAGCTCGGTCGCACAGCCTGCGTGCTCCCTCCTAGCGGCCAAGCGCTCCCCCCCGTCCTCCCGCAGTCGGCCCGGTAGCTCTCCGAGCGCGCTGTGATTGGTCCGTTTAATTAATTTTTAATCGGCTATAACTTATTTATTTGACCTCGGATCAAAAAATTTCATTTTAATTTTTTGTTCGTCTCGGTTTGATCTATCCGGTAATATAAATTTCCCAAACATTTTATGAACCCCGGTATATTAAAAATCCTGAGCTGTCAATTTTTTCGAGTTCCTATTTTACACAACTCTTTATTTTAAATTCTTATGTTTATCTTGCAATGATAATAAATCATTTTAATATCTCAAGTAACATTTACAATTAGAACTATCACATGTCCACTCGTTATAGTTAAAAATTCTGAAAAACTTATCGACTTCAGTTTGATCAACGATTAATTGACTTGGCTATTATATGCAATTCTATATTAAAACGTATCCTCATGGATGTTCTAATAACAAAAAGAACATTATCAATGAACATAATACAATTAAGAATAGAAATATGCCACAATTACCATACAAGCTAACTTGACATGAACCATAACCTTATTAAAGATCTCTAGCTCTACGGTATCAATCGAGATATCTTGATTTAACTGACTATGAATGCAGTCACATTACACGTGGTGAACCAATGGTCAAACCAATCTTCTAGTTGGTGTCCTGAGGCTATATTTACGTCCAGAATACTGTTTTGGTAAAACTAGGTAGGTTTTAAATTTCCGCCGATTACATTACTTTAAATAAAAAGCCTTTTGGTGGTCGCAGAAAAATGTTTATATAAATCAATGGATTTTTCAAGTTTTCGAAAGTTGGTAAATGTACGTTTTAAAGATTCTCACTTAGGATAACAGAAATAATAAATCGTGCATATAAGTATATAAATAAGACGCGAAAAAATATAAGAGGATAACTTAATAGGGATTACCTTTGAACAAAGTTTTCTCTCCGGAATTGAAACAGAATTTATCTGAGCAGCTTTGTATTCACTATAGTAGATTTGTTCTTTATTATATACCGCTATATTAATAAACGTAGTGCATAAAAGTTATGAAGTTTATAAAAATACAAAATGCTCTCGTTTGATTCTTTTTATTGTCGTAGTATTTATCTACAAATTGTATTGCATTTACCAAATTGTCTGTTAACTTGCAGAACGATCTGCATAAAAACAAAAACAGTTTGAAGGTTATTCCCCGAAACTATATCATAACACGCTTTTTAATGAGCACGTGCTTTTTCGCGTCTATAACAAGTTGTTTATTCAAACAGGGCGCGTAGCTAATTTACGTCCGAGACAACGAGTGCAGGGACAAAAACATCAGAAGTTGCTGGGTTCGGGCCGTACAATTTGCTCTCTAACGAACTCCCCGTGCACCAGTTGCAATTTCTTTTGTGCGGATTTTTATTATTTTGCATTTCTTCTGTTTAATTTAAACCCGAGTAATAAAATTTCCGTTTCGAAGAATTCCTACGGGGACAACGAATTCGGGCGACACTTAATATTGCAGACAGGTGCGGTAATGAAAAAATAAATTCATTTCTGGGGGGCCTTACGTACGAACGTTTTGCCGTATTAAGTATTCCGGGCTATCCTTCAGTTGCTCCCCAAAAAGGGGTAATCCGCAACTTCTGGGGGTTGAGGCGGCGCCTCTGCTGCCAAGTCTCGCAATTCCGTATAGGAAATGAATCTGCTTGGCTGGCGTTGGTACCGATGTTGGCTTCTTAAAATTGAATGGCTGATTGGCCGGGTAATTGCTCATTATTCCGCGGAGATGGCGAGGTAGCACAATAAGACGGTCATGTCGCTGCAGACACGCTTTGGGGTTTTCCAAATCTCCTATCTGCGAAGAAAAGTAGGTTTTTGTTACGGGATTTATAAACGCTTCGTTTCGGATTACTTGGAGGGTTTTTCGGCGGCTGTATTATATGAGGGTATCCTGCGTGCATTCGATTTCTTAGAGGAATACCCAAACGTCTGGCTTTTGTATTCTCTGCCCATCAATTTCTTTGTCCGCGAAATGTGCCATCCGCAATTTTTGTCCGAAAATAATTAAAAGATAAATATCGCTATCTTATATAGTCGCACTCTTGCAGTGTAATCCTCAATTCTGTCGTTAAAAAACTGCTTTAAAGCTTAAATCAGGTTTAGTTTGCAAAATTACTGCTGCTCAATGTACACATTTATTATTCAGCGAATCGGTTAACGAAATATCTGTTTCCATTTAGCGTGTTTTTAAAGTTGACTCGATGAATAAAGCTGTAATCAAATATTCATGTGTGCTTTTCCATCTCGGAAACCCGGATTTTTGGTAAATATGAACGTTAAATAAATTCATATGTATTAAAATAGTCGTGGCTTTCATCGCTCTTTTGTACATTCAGATTAATTTTGAATTTCATGTTTCTTGGAAAAATGTAATGAATAACAATTTTTTATTACTTCACAGAAAGAATTGTACTATTTAAACTATTTAAATTTTCCTTTCTTTGATGTGACTACTTTAACAGATAGCTGGTTCTTTCTTAATAAAATAATAATAAAATTAATAATAGTGAGCCAGCGAACTGAGTTGTTGAAGCTCTCATATGTTTGCCCTCACTGCCCGGTTATCGAGTATCGACTCTGATACGTCCAAACACCGCGCCTTAGACATTATTGCCCTTTGTTCGAAGTGAACGCAACTACTCAATTATTTCTAGTGATTGAGTAGGTCACTCGTCAGGCAGTTAAGCCACGGGATTGACCAGACCAGTGCCTCAACCGCGCGGCACACTTTAATAGTAGTTTTTAACCATTATTAGGGTTTCCAATAGCTGTTGAATATTTCTAGATATTTTTTCCTTAGAATTTTTCTATATTTGTTTAGGTTCTCACAAGTTATTTGAATAATCCAAAGTATTGTATTCGAATAACAAAAAGTATATTCTACCAGAAAATGTCAAGGTAAAGTTATTTAGTAAAATGCTGTACTAAATTTGAAATTATTTATACTGCCTAGTGTGAATTTATACTATTTTTTTTAGACAGTTATACTACATAATTCAGGTTTCCTTTTTCTATTGCGTGTTTTTATTGACAATTTTCATTGCATTTAGCTCCCTTTTAAACTTGTTGATCCTGTTTGTTTTGATTTTTTATGTATTATTTTATCGATGTGTATTTTTGCCTGTTGAATTATTGTTCATAGATTTATAAATTTGTAAATTGAATTTATGAGATTATAAAAGTGGCAATAGAATTTCTATATATTTTATACAAGGTCCGGCAGAAACAACAATAAAAGGAACAACATAGATTCTGTTCAATGTTTTATTGCACAACCACATAAAACAATGCTTGGTATTTAGTCATCAACCAGTTTTGTTGATGATTTATATCGTCCAAATGTTTGCCCGTGCGAGTGATACATCTGCAGCTTCACCTTAAAGTTTTTACTTGCTTGCCGAGTCATTTCTATTGGATCTGCTGCAGTCGCTTTGCGAATATCAGCTTTTCCCTTTTCAATAGTTTGCGGCCTGTGTTGAAACACTTCAACTTTCAGGTGTTCCAACAGAAAGAAATCGCAAGAAGACAGGTCTAGTGACCTAGTCGGCCATTGGGTGTCACCATGTAATGGGACGAGGTGGTCTGGAAACATTTGCCCCAGAACTTTTCAAGATATTCTTGCCGTGTGTGCGGTAGCGCCGTTTTTCTGGAACCGCGATGCTGTATTTCCATGTTCTGAATTTCAGGAAACTGAAAAAGATGAGACAGTCACTGCGCGTCCTGCTTCCTCACAAAAATAAGACTGTATGATGTCAAATTCTGTAGCAGCACATCAAATAGTTACACGTTGACTGTAGTGTTAGTCGCTCATGGTGTTGTCGAGGATATTGGGATCCAATACCGAAAAAATGCTTGACGCAGTCCGACATATAAAAAAGGATTTCGTCACTTTTTAGCACAACAGTATCAGCTGATACATTTGCCAATATGTTCCCACAAGCAGCCTGCTGTGTGTATTAGTCACATTGTTTAGTTACTGGGGCACCATTAGTTTATATAGATGGAACACGATATTCTCGGGTGTTCGAACGCTACAAGGTCTACCAGGTGATTTCCGTTTGAATGTTGAACTAGTCTCTTGGAAATTGTGTACCCACAGCATTATGTTTATCTTGGTTTGAACTCTTCCGTGACGACTTACTTCGAAATGCATACGAAATAGTCGCTACATGACAATCACAGAATCACCATTTTTAAAAGAAATCTCCAACACGAACGCACGGTGTTCACCACACCACGTCATAATGGGTACTAAAATGTCATGCCTTGTGCTGTTCAAGAATGTACGAGTCGGGGTTTTCTACCAATGCATCGGTCAATTGAAAAAGGGCAGGTTATTCTGCCGGACTCGGTATTTTTGTGTATTATTATTGACGTTATGGTTTAATTAAATTTACAATTAATTGTTGCTAATGGACATTGGGCAGGCTTTTTTTGGTTTTCCATGTAATGACCGCATTAAATTGTACTTCTAACTGTATTTATAAATTTATCTCATATTTGGATCGATTTGTAGTTTTTTATGCAGCTTCTTTATTACCTGTAAGCCGAGAGGTAATTAAGATAAATCATTTGTTAGTTTATTTTATGGGGTTTTAGCAACATTGTTGACTTACCCATAACTTGTTACTTACATATGTTTGTCATCAGTAATTCAGAGTTTAGTATCTTTAGTTATTAAACAAAATTAATATGAATTGAATTGATTTAATAGTTTGCTGTTGGTTGTTTGTATCTTTATAAAAGTTTATACCTGTTCGACATATTTTGTAAGAATCAGATGAGCTATAAAATCTTTATTATGTTATTAATAGATGTCCAAAAAATCAAAGAGAATATAGATGAATCTATAATTTTTATTCTTTTCTTTTGTATACTTGTACCTACAAAAACTTCAGTGCAATTGGGGCAGTTGTGCTTTTTTTATTCCTTCTGTCATGAATAATTTCGGGAAGTTCTGACATGTTGGGTTGTAGAATTAGATTACAAGGGATTTGGTGTAAATGCTTTTGTACAGCAACTTTTTTTTAGTTTTATGGTGGTACAACGTCCCTGTACACATAAAACGGGTTTATGATTTTCTTATTACCTTAGACTTAGAACATAAAGTAAATTAAATTTTAACGAAATGTTTCATTAAAACTAAATTTGAGTTGCCCTGGAATATGAAAATCTGTGTAATTGTAGTTTAAGGCAATTTTTACTAATTTTCAGTAGTTTAACTTCCTTTGGTCTGAAGTTTTCATTTTCATTGTAAACTATCGTTACAATGTCCAAAAAACGATATTAAAGTTGCTTTCCTGCAGTGTTTGAAGTATTTTGTGCCTTCTAAATCATAACTGACGCTACTGTAACTTTTTAGTTGTATAATTATTCAGCAAAGTGACTGCTACCATTCCGAAAAAACAAAATGTTTAAGATAAAAGAAGTAATAAATAAAGATATAATTACTAAAAAAAAACTTTAGAGTGGAATTTAATAATAACTAGTCGAAGATTAGAATACTTCCCTGAAAAATTATTCAGATAATTGTGATCTTAACATCTGCAAATGATTAAGAATAGGTAAAATCATATAGCTCTATAGGTCTGTTATAATACCAAAGATTATGAATAAGTTAATACAGTATGTTCACTAATAAAGTGATTACTGTAATCTCTTATTAAAATGCATGTTATAAACTTTTGCGCAATTATCTTCTAGTCCAATCACCTTTATTAATGATTATAACTTTTCATATTTTTTTGTATGCTTTCGACAAGGTTTTCTACATAATAATTTGGCAAAGATTACTGGTTTTCTTTTGCGCTCCATTTTTATGTACGACCACACGTTTTTGGTAGAATTAACAACGGAGATTTTGTTGTAGTGACATTATTTTGTTGTTTTCACGCAGTTTGCTGCAATATTTAGAGCAGTTGTCTTTTTGTAGTATCCTACTTGTTTTGTGAGAACCAAAATCTGTTCAGCAAACTCCAGCGAGCGTTGTGGTAGATCGTGCACATTTTGCGGCGTTTAAATAGTTTGTAAATAGACAGAGGCAACCAAAATCGCGTTTAAAAAGCATTCCCAAACATGCATTTTTACAGGATGTACTAGGCGCTGATGAATCCGATTTCGATGAAGAAGACTCGTTTGTGAAGATAACATTGTTCCGATTTCGATCCAATTTTTTTGCCCGTGCCTGTTTTTTTCCGCATACTTTTCTGATAACAAATATTTTTCCAAAAGGAAAGGAAACGTTTTTTTTCGCAGAAAACTTCGAATCGTATTTAGAGAGACCTGAATTTCTTTTTTGTGGAGTGAAAAGATGTGCAAGATCTCTGTCTTTCTTCATTGTTGTGACGCGGATTTTTGCACTCTCTAGCAGGTTATTTCCAACCTCCAAATATCACTTTCGTTACCTTTTAACGATTGTATCCGACTTCTGCATATATTTTGCAGCTACTTTATACGTTAGTTTCGGGCTTTTGGATAATTCAGTAAAAGCACTGACGCGTATTACTTCAAAAATGTTGTACTCGTTGTATAGATAATGAATTCACTGATATTAACAACACAATATGTTGGCAAATTATGCGCTGCGCAAAAGAGCATGAAATTAAGATTAGAAAGAATTAACATAGATTGCGCTGTGGTGCCTCCTTATCAAACGATTCTAACTTATTTTAAGGGTTTACTCTTTATTTTTATTATTCACTCTGTTGATCTAAAATCTAAAGTCTATGTAATGGGCACGGTATAGCTACTTTTAGTTTATTGTATATATGCACTGTTATAGTAGAGTTATGCTAAATTTAAAGGTATTAGATTTTCATTAAATTTGTTTACGTAACAAACATTGCATGTCATGTTTGTATCTTGATTTTGAGAAAAAAAGTTGCTTTATATTTTTCCAGGGATAGATTAAGAAATGAACCTTTGTATTTAAATTAATCTGGACTAATTATTAATTTACCATTTAGTGTGACAAATGATTAATAAATACGGATTTCTTTTGAAATAATAGGTCCTATTGGTATATTTTTAGTTTTTTAATATTAAATTTTGCTTTTCTTAAGTATAATTTATTGCCACATCAACAATAATTTGTTATACAAGGCATAGGTAAAAGATTTTGTGATATATTAATAACTTAGACGATGCATTATGACATTGTGTGACAGAGCAATAGGCGCAGTGAGTTTACATTTTGTTTAATTATGTCTTTGGTTTGCTAGAACTAGGTCCTGGGTAGTTTTCGTCTGAACCTGGAGTGAATGTTTGTTTTGAAGAGTTCATAGAATTTCGCATCAATACATACACTTGCTTTTGAGAAGAATTTTTCCGCACAGTTCTTGATATATTGATCAATGGGTAATGACTATAATTCTTAGAATTTTGTTTTGGAGGCGTTGTATTTTCAGTATTTTGGTGTTTGTGGCGCTGTACCAGATCGGCGATCCATATAGGGCAAGAGGTCGAATTAGGGTTTTGTAGAGTAGTGTTGCGCAATCTAATTTTATTGTGGATTTGCTGTTAATCAGTGGGTATAGTTGTCTTAGCCTAATGTAACTTTGGGTAAGCTTCTGATTTATGTGATATACCCAGCTTAGGCGAGTGTCGAGATATATTCCTATACAGCGCTGTCTTAGGGGTTCCAGGATATTTCATTGTTCTCTATTTGCATACAGGGAGGATTGTTGATCCTTCTTAGCATAAGGATTTTGGTTTGGAATTTGTCAGGGTTTATTCTGATGTTCCAAGTTTTGAACCATGTTAGAAGTTTGTCTGTTGCGGTCTGTAATTTGGTGATTGCTTCATTAAAGTTATCGATTTGTGTGAACATGGAGGTGTCATCTGTGAAGGTTGCTGTTGTACCAAGCTATCGCATGTCGGACGTGTATAGGTTAAAAAGTATCGGCCCCAAGATGCTGCCCGGTGGGACTCCGGCTCGAATCTTGGTGGGTTCGGACAGGGTTGTGTTGATTTTTACTGCAAATGTTTTATTGTCAAGGAAGGAGTGTATGATTGTTTTGAGATGGGTGGGCATTTTAATATCTAGGATTTTCTTTTTGAGGCCTTCTATCTATACCCTGTCGAATGCCTGCGCGACATCGAGGAATATTGCTAGCGTCTATTGTTTGTTGTTAAAAGCCTCGTTCGATGAGCTCACTTATTCTTTGAAGCTGGTGACTCGCTGAGTGTCCTTTCCTGAAGCCAAATTAGCATTTTTGGTATTGTGTTTTGGTTTTCAATATGCTTCAGTAGTCGACTGCGGGTTTCTTCTTCGATGAGCTTGGAAAGTGATGTCAGTAGGCTAGTGGATCTGTGGCTGTTTAGTTTCTTTTTGTCTTTATTCGGTTTTAGATGGTGTTTTTGTAAGGAGTTTGAGAATTTTATTAGTGATTAAGTCATGGTCCGGAGATTTTTTGTCTGAGAGGTTTATTAGTAATTTGTAATTTGTGAACAGGCGTACAAGTGATTGCAGGGTGAAATTCCTTTCAAGATGACTGGTGAAGGGGGCTGCTTTTTCAAGGTCTGAGGTGTAAGTTATATTATTGATTTCGGCAGTTTTTATTTTGATTCAGTATTTTTTTTTTGTTTTCTACAGGCCCAGTCTTCTGTGCTAAAGTCGGCTATGTGTTTTTGTTATGCATTAATTCTTAAGGTATCTAGATGTAGTTTGGTTCGATGGGTTATTTTTAAGTTGGGGATTCCCGGTTCTTTGCTATTCTCGTCGAATTTGACTTTTTGTTTTAATTAGGTCAATGACGTATCTTGAGCTCTGATCAGTCTGGTAGGTTCGCCTGGGAGTTGTTGTATTGAAGAGTCTATCACTTTCCTCTATTGTTGAGGTGTGATGATTTATGGTTATGTCGATGTCTTTCTTTGTTTGGAAACTTGTTTAGCAGTGAAGTTTACTGTTCATCTGGTCTTCGCAGATGTTCCATTTTATTTTGCCATTGATTGGTTTTGGAATGGGTTGCTTGAAGGTCAATGCATTCATGAATGATACCAAAACAGGGAGGTTCAGTTCGATTATGACTCTTTGGAAAATTTGTTTATTGAAGTTTTTCTGGAGGACTGTGTCAAGTCTATTAGGCTGGTGATCAGCTCGATATGGGAAATATGTGTAGCTATTAGGTGCTAGGATTAGGAATGAATTATTGGTGGCCAAATTTTCTAATTTGTTGCCTTCGGGGTTTAAAGTTTTACAATCCTACTAGCGTTGGTTCGGACGTGCCAAAAACTCTAATGATGTCTTCGTCAACTATTTTAATGTTTTGTTGTCTGTAGGCGCTGGTTATTGTAATGCTGCTTTGATCATCGAGTTTGATCTTAATTGCTATTAGCTCGATCTTTAAATTGGGGATTTCGGGGAGTACTGATTGCGCGTATTTGTTTTTGATGAGTATCTTTACTCCACCGGCTGCTACTCTGGAGTTTCGATCTTTTCGGTGTATGTTATAGCCTGGCATTTTCGTTATGCAAGTTATATTTACATCATATCTTTGCTATAAATCTAATAAATAGTGAGCGTTGGTTGGCTATGCCATTGGCATTCCAATTGAGGACGGTTAAATTTTGTATCGCTTTCCTTCGATTATGGTCCATTGATAAGCAATGGTAGGAGAGTGTTGATAAAAAAAAGGTTATAATTTGACTTAGGTATGGTGTAATGAGGTTAAGTAGAATCTGGATAAGATTATTTCGTATTGAAGTTGTGTTTGATGAGGTAGCAGTATTGTTTGGGCTTAGGCCACTTTTGAGTTTGTCTGCGAAAGTTTGCGTGTTGTTTACGTGCGGGTTTGTTGGTTGATTTCTTTTGCGTTGTTCTAGCAGCTCATTGTGGTGAGGACAGCTGCGGTAATTTGCGTTATGTTTGCCTCCACAGTTGGCGCATTTAGGTGGATCGTTGGATTTCTTTTGACAATCGGTATGTAAGTGATTCCCTGTAGTAGTTTTTGTGCGGCCGTACTGCTGGCACGTATGGAACTGAGGAATGCTTTCGGATTTTCTTCTGGCCTCTACTGTAATTATGGAGTGAAATATTGGGTTTAGCGAGTATATCCGTTTTACTTGTTCGTTGTTGGTTAGTTCTAGTGCACAGACTGGCAGAAGCTTTCTATCTTTGGTGTATAGACGTCCAACTTTATTTATGGGTACTTGGCAGGTTAGTTCCTTTTTCTTCGTCGATGAGTGATAGTGGAACATTTTTAAGTACAGCTATTGGTTTGTCCTTGGGATTTTGGTAGGTATGTTATTGAATATTGTTTTCTGTGAAGTGTTTGGTTAATATTCAAAAATCTTCTATTTTTGTTAGGTTGGTGCGTAATGTAGTTGTATTGTACATTGTAGTGAAAGTTCCTGTTGGTTTGTTTTTATGTCTTCAACTGTGGCATTGTGATTTATGGAATTTGGTAAGTAGATTGGTGGAATTTTTGCATTTGGTGTAGTTGCTTCTGGTTGTGTTTATCTTCTACCTCTGGGGTGTTGTTGCTGAAGGATTTGCCACTAGTTAACTTCTTTTGTAGGTTTCGTGATAGATAGAATTTGTTGCTAGTTAATAAGTCTTAGGAGGTTTATACGTACGTCGTTAATAGGCGGTGATAGGTAATCTGATTTGCGCTTATTATACGCTTGTTAATTCATTGTTGAATTGTTGACGGAAATGTTTATATTAATGGTAAGTAAAATACATTTTTCTTACAATATTTGCTGCAGATAGCCTTAGAGGTCAAGCATGTCGCACCGATATCAGACAGTATAAGGAATGTCTGCACTATATCGCTGCTTGCACTCGACTCAAATATTATCTATACATACGACATGTTCTTTTAGATATTACCCTAAAATTTGGAATTATTTATGGATAAATACTTTGGTATGTACTACTACTCAAAATGACTTTCGTTTTTCAATAGCAACTGTTCTAAAGATACAGAGTTTGTTTTGCTTTGTGGACTGTGCTGTTGTATGAAGTGGTACAAGCAAAAAGCGAATGCCAATTACGCCAATTGTGGAGCAAGTATTCGAGTTTTATGGGGTTGTTACGTATCTTTCAGTTCATTCCGACCGCATATTCGCAGCGAAGGCCCACGGGCTGCATGTTGCTGGACTGAGCTTAAAGGAGTAGAAATAGTCTCAGAACTGTAAGACAGAGGAGCCAATAAAATTCAAAACCAATCTGCCCCCAGACAGATATATGCAAACTCCGGGCCCGCGGTACATGTGATCCGGCGACTGCATCAGACGACTATCGAACCTGCGTAGGGCTTTATAAGAACTTCACCAGTAAACAGGATCCGCCGCCGAAGATTGTGCTAGTAAAACCTGCAAATCTCGCCTAGACTGCGGCACGAGTGGAGATTTGATATGTTTAAGGGTGTACTTACAACTACTACAACTTTTTTATTCGCAGCTGCACGTACTTATGGAGAGATACGGCAGCGTTTAGAAAAGTTCCGTCTTAAACTGAGCGATATTTATAGTCGCTACATTTGCTTTTAAGATTTTTTCCGCCCGAGCGTGCAGCACAGAGAGTTGATTAAAAGTTTGTGTTATTAAATTCAACCGCAGCTGTGTCTGTTTATAGCGGGGGCATAATGCAAAACCATATTATTAAAGTTTCATACATCACAGCCATTTCGAAACATGCCACGATATGTAGTGCATGTAACTTAATTGAAACTTCCTCTGCAGCACTTATGCTGTCACAGCGCAATACTTCTTTTCCAATTTGTTGTTTTGCATTATATTGACTGTTTATCTTTTTTAATCAGAAATAGTGTAATATTTACTTTCATACTTTTTCGTTTTGCCGTTTTAAGTTGAGATATAATAAATTTCACTAGTATACTTTTCCTTTAAGATTTTCCTGTCTGTAAAAAAGATATAACAAAAATAAAAAACGAGAGTGGTGGGTCTATCAACAAAATAGAAAAAGTAGAAGAAATGGTGTTAATACAATTTCAGATTAATAATAGAGTGATTATGAACAGCAAAATGCGATATAAGGAATGATAGATTTAGATCCCACTTAATAATAGTTATAGAATTGAGTAAATCTTTACATGTATTTTAGAAACATTTAGTTGATAATAAACTTAGAAAGCTTACAATGCATTTTAAAATAGTAAAATTGTTGGTTTGGTTTGATTGAGTATATATAAACATTAAAATGTAACATTTGAAACTATTATTTAAGTATTGAGACAATAATAAATGAAATAGGGCTCTAATATAAAAAAGGTAATTTTTTATGTATTTTATAGTAGTATATGACATAATAATAAAGATTATTGGGATGCTCATTTTAACTTTTAGCATGTTAATTCTTTATTTTTTTATTATACGTGTAACTGGTAAATGGAAATTAATTTTTTGACTTTTTTATTTCGACATTCTTCATATGCAGACGAGATTACCATAACGTGATAGTCGTTGTCACATGTAATTGCAGCAGCGTTTAATTTGCTTTTTCAGATTGTGTCGCCCGCTAGTTTATCGCTCTTTCGTTTTCAGTTATCGTTGCGGCTTGTGGTTGGTTTCATTGGTTTCACCCGGAATTCGTTGCATTGCTGCCTTTGTTTCGCCACGCTATTTGGTTTCGATCAAATTAAATTCGTAGAGCGGCATGCAGCTGGTACAAAAATTTTGCTCCTGCATTAGGAGGGACGTAGAATTTAAATTGTACTGTCATATATATGATATATTTTTTTAAATAGTTGTATAGTTTAATGTATTACTTCTACAGCTCAGTAACAAAAATATGATTTGTTATGCTTCTATGCGGCCTATCTCCCCGAGATATCTTTGAAATAGTTGTTTGCGGTGCTAGGATAGCTGCAGTTACAATCCCCTACATTTTTATGACATTTGCTTTATTAATTCATGTTATTTAATCATGGGTGCTCTCTGCGACATCCCCTAGCGTAGTTTCCATTTACAGCCGGTGATTTGTTATTTTACGCGATTAAACAGCCATCGCATTACAGCGTACACAATAACTCACTTGGATTTTTCTTGTTTACAGTAATAACACCGCTTCGGATGTGCGAATTAACAGCAAAGTCACGCTTTATTTATTTTGGTACTTATCCCTTCGTTCCCGTGATATCGCTCAGCAATAAAAGTAAACATTCGCAGAAACAATGAATCCGAAATGAGAACGAATGCTGTATCCGGCACATGATGCGTATTTGGGTCGAATTTATTTCACGCCGCGGTCCTGACAGGTAATAAGCTGTGCCGAATGCGATTGTGACTGCGCGGAATTTTTCAGCGAGAGGAGCGCTGATCGTAACAAATGTCCTCTTCGGCGCATAAATATCGCCCGAATATCCAAACTAGGATTTGAAGGACTCGTGCGAGCATAAATATTAGAAGTGACGTGTGCGCACTTCGTTGTCTTTTCGGATTTTTTCTGAACTAGGGGGGTTTTAGTTTTAGTGTTATTTTCGTAAAAAGTGTTCTATTATAAAATCTTTATATCGAAAAGCAATTTTTTGGATTGGTGATGGTTTCTTTCTCAAAAATACCCTGGTTATATTAAAACGGATCTTCCATGAGATAAATTTAGGAGATTTAGTAATCCAACATCAGGTTAAAACGTAAATTGTGTAAGCAGAAGTGCATCTTATAAATCAAACGAATCATTTACTTTGCATTTTCAATGCTCAAGAATTATTGAGGTGAAAAGAAGAACGTAAACTATAAGGTAACTTCTCTGCAGTGTAATTCTTGTCGTTTATAGCGTAAAATTATTGGTTTATTGTAAGCTTGCTTATTAAAGATGGTTGTGTGCATAACTGTTGTTTCTTAGTACTAATCCAATACAACTGCTGCGACTTGACGAACTATGATCGAAGCAACGTAAATTATGCAGGAGGAAACTTCGCAGGTGCAGATAGCATTTCGACCTATTTTAAATTAAATTAATATCTTAGAAGGTATCTATTAATAAACTTTAGTTCTTGTTTCTCCGTTATTATGCAGTGGCAAATAAGCAGATGAAAAGAGCAATTTATCTCTTCTATTTTTTTTTAAGTATTTATTTTACATTATGCATATAGTTATTTTTGACAAAGTATACTTTTCAAGTAACCTGCACTGCTTTTGATACATCAACAATTTTAACGGAATCAATGAGATTTTATTTCTTATCTTAATTTGTGAAAATAGAGCTACAGCTCTCGAGGAATTTTATGACGTTTTTTAGTGCTTTTTATTCGACAAACTTGTTGAAGCCTCCAATAAAAACTTTTCCATATTAATCTTTTCCCTGTAAACATTTTACTGCCATCAGTACCATAATCCTGATTTTTATTCCCAATTTAAAGTTGGAGATAAATGCCGCCTTGCCCGAAATGAAGACCCGCACGCAAGCTGATAAATTACGTACGGCGATGGAGAACGACATGATGGCCTATTTGTTATACTACTTTGGTTGCGTGGTCTAACACGTCTTTATGGGTTAATTTTTGTGTAGCTTGGCACTTCTATAACGTTCACCTGAGTATGCTACGACACTGTAATATAGTGAAAAAGCCGTTACTCGTTTATTCTGCTTTGGTGCACTGTAATTTAATGTAAATTGTCACTGCGGTGCAACATTTTTTAATTCATTCATTTTTTTGACTGGTTGCTTTAAATTATAATTTAATGTGCTAGAAAAATTCATAAAAAATGCAACATTTCTATAGTGTTTTAGTCATGTAATTACTAGTGTTTTATTTCTTAACTTGTTTTTATGAAAAAGACAAGTAAATTAACGAGTAAACACGTTGTTAATGTTACAGCACTAAAATGATTAAGTTAAGATCATTAAGATGTGCCTAATTTTATTTATCCACTTTTAAAATATAGGAAAGAACTAATTGATATGATATATTTTAATACGTTTAATAATCCTTTAATTGGGGCTACTGTCTGCTAGAGGAACTCAGTATTGCCTTAATTTTGTATTATGCTAATAGTGGACAGGTTCAAGTTTTGCACTTTGTATCGTTATTGTCTAAGCTTATATATAGAAATAGTAGACACGAAGAATTCTAAAACGCTCAACTTCCAATGAAATGACAATCGCATGTTATGATACAATTATGATAACAGAACAATTTAGAACAATAAATATTATAAATCAGCTATTTTTTTCAACCACGAAAATAGAAAGATTTAAAACCGAATTACTACAAGCAAGTAGAGAAATTAATACGGATTTTCACATCTGGAAATAGGCCAGTTTCATGATTCTGGGCGAACTAAAAATTTGTACTCCAACAATATGTTAAGCAAAGAATAATGAGTTGCGCAAAAACCCTTTTATAGACAAAGGGAAATGAGAAAACTATAATAAAAGGCAAAGTGAAGAACGAATAGAAGTAAATATGGAAAATTTCAACTTAAATGTATGAGAACTAATGAACAAAGAAAACTGAAAAAGAGCTAAAGAAAACAGGAGGTGATAAAGCAGTAATCAACAAAATTAAAACGAAACAGAAGGGCACCTAAGAAATACAGATATGTGAAGATATATAGCGGAGTAAAAAGAGACGAGAATAGCAGCACAAGTTGCAATCTTGACGCATTAAAAATAAACATGGGATATTCGATGATGCATGAAGTATATAGTCCTGAAAAAGGAAGAACAAAAGTCAGAAAAATTTAGAGTACAATACAGTAGTAGTTCCTAAACTTTTCTATAGTGGGACTTTCTTTTGTAAGGATTTTGATTTCCCCTCCCCTCACGTTTTTTGTACTCTTCATTTGTAATAGAAGATGAACTGTATAACCAAATGGTTTGAGCATCTGTTATTAAGTAGTTTAAATTGCGTTTTTGTTGCTGGTGCCATTTATCACTAGGTACTACATTTAATTTTGTTTTGTACTTGAATCATCTCTTACCAAGTAATATAATTTCTTTCTTCCAACATTTTTTACCAAATTCGAGAAACTGCTAGATGGTACTCTATCCTTTTGAAAATTTTAGTTCGACTTTGATTTTAGTTTGACAACGAAGCTTAATCAGGCATTATTTCCAACTTGTTCTTTGTGCAGTTTCGAATATGTAACAGTAACATACGAATTACACTCACTCTAATGTGAAATATAGATGGACTTTTAAAAAACTATCTATATCTGAAAGTGACAAGAAGAACTAGAACAGTCGATTTTGCAGCGATGAATATCTCAATTACGGAGAATCATATCAAAAGAAAATATGATTTGAATTATTTAGATAGGAAATATCTTGATAAGTGTAGTTTCTCAAAAGAAAGCCTAAATATCTTTACAAGCCGTAAACTAAAAAGCCAAAGAAAGCACATAAAATTAAGAAAAAATTAAAATAATCAAAGCTAAGACGGTGATGTACCAAAATGCCTATAAAGTGGTAGCTAATAAACATACAATGAATACGAAATAAGAAGAAACATGTTGAAAATAAAAAATCAACAAATACATGAAGAAACTTAGGAAAAATTGATATAGGAATACATAGAACAACTGTTCGCCTATAAAAATACAAAAGATCTAAAAAGAAAAAATAAATCAATAATATAAAAGAAGAACAATACAGCAAATTATGCTGAAATAACAATAAGCAAAATTAAGATAGAGAACTAGAAAAAATAGACACGTATGGAATATATAAGAACTAAACCAAATATTACAAATATCCAAAAATCGCAAAGCATCGGGTCCTGATGAAGTAAACCTTGAACTAACGTAAAAAGGGGGCTTACTACTAAAGCAGAGATATTCATACCTTGTTAATCAATGCTAGCATTCAAGGAAATTCCCGATAAATAATAGAAAAGTGTCGTACGATATGTTTAAAAAAACTAAACAAATGTGAAAGCTATAAAGGGATAAATCTACTAAATAGTGATTGTAAGGTATGTGAAAAAATAATAATTGAAATAATTTGAACTATTATAGAAAAACAATATGGGTTTAAAAGAGAAGGTTCCTATAGATATGGTGTTACCGCTACAGCAGATTATAGAAAAAAAGGAAATTAAATTTGGAAACTTATAAGATATATATAACCCTTAAAAACGCACTTTCAAAAACAGGGATAAGCACTCTTATTGTTTTCTGCAGAGAGAAATATGTACCTTAAATATAATAGTTAAGGATATAATTTGTGAATATTTACTTTCAAAATTATACCAAATGTGAACGATACAACATTAAAACAAGTTTCGTTCTGCAAATATTCACATAATGGAGACCGGGATACAAAAAGCATACCAACAAGCTTAAAAGCATTTGCTGGGCAATAAAAAGTACACTAAAAAGTACAAGAATGGCAGCATAGCTTAAGTTATACAAATTTAGGACTATTTCTATTCTAGAGAGTAGTAGAGCTACGGTCGTAATAGCAAAAGCAAAATGAAAAAATCACGTATCAGAAATGAAATGCTTTTGATATATATGAGTAGTTACAAAAGAAGATACAATATATTATTTTCTAACAGATAAAGTGCTACAATATAACGAGAAATGGATAAATTACCTGGGAAGAATTGATGAATAACGGATCCCTAAATAAATGTTAATTTATAAATAGCGAAGAAAAAGGACAGACAATAAGATATATGGAAGCAGGAACAAGACAAGATCCAATTCATGATGAACATGATGGTCATAATTAAGTAAATGTTTTTGTCTGCGACGTGAATATTAAGTATGTGACTTCAGCAATCACGTTAATTTTGGTTTTTGGTTTCTCGCGAGGTGAAAAAGTATGCCATTGTAGGAAAACAAAATGATGGCTAGATAGTGATAAACTTTTTGTCTACGCAGGAATAGCGTATTGGTAATGCCACGTATTCAACATATTCTAAGCAAAACATCAAATTTAAGATAGCACGTATTTATAAATAGAATTGCTAATTAGAGAAAATTCAGAACTAGAAGGGGAAAAAGTACTTTAAAATGGAGAAATGCTATCACATAAACTCATTTAATAATTCAAATTTACAAAGAAATCGAACCGCGAGCAATTAAAAATGAAGATACTGCGAGTAATGATTAAAATTACTGAGGGCGCTTAAAACAATACAAAACAATAAGTGTATAAACTCATGTCGCACTTTCCGTTCTAGAACATCGTTAATCCGCACAGTGTGTTTTATTTGGTAAACCTTATATTAAGTGGTTTTTTCCATCGTATCGGTCATGTTCAGAAACGTGTTCACTGTAATGCCTTATGACCCTAGCTCTTGATAGGTTATTGTATTTTCTTTTTAAATTTATTACCATTTTATATTTTGTTTTTATTTTTATTTTATTTTATTTATTCATTTGCTTAGTCCGCCCCTAAATCTGTTTTAGATTCTGGTTTGTATTATATTATTGTCACATCAGCGTAAAAAGCTTATTATTGTAATGAATTAGCTTCTAAGAATAACATTCTAGCCGGTTGTTTTCCCAGATCTAACCCACCTAAATATTTTCCTTAAATTTTCCTGACAGTTATAAAATTTCCTGAGAACATCGTATTTTATCAAAGAATACGATTTGGAAGATTTTTACCTCCCCCTCTTTTATCAAAAGGGTAACCATAAATTAAAATAGTTCCAAGGTGATTTTTTGAAATAGTTATTTTAAAGTTTGGCCAATGAAATTGATTATTATTGTGCTAGAAATATCCCTCGTTTGCAAAAGAATATCCTATGTGTGTAGTCTGAGGACCAGTGGTAATACAAATTGTTGTATGCCTTGCCTGGGTCTTCTACTTCCGCCTAGCGGACAACTGTCTCCAGCATGTTGATATAGCTGTCGGGGGTCACTCTTAGGCCTTGCTCAAAAAAATGGGACGACATGGCATCCCCTTCGCTGCTTACTAGTCCTAGCACCATCGCAGATGCGAGAAACCTTATATGAATGACGGTAGGCACTTCAGAGGCATCTTGACAGATCCAACGGTCATTTTGACGATTACTTTCCTGTTCTGGATGAATTTTCAGGACAGGAAAGTCCTGAATGAACTTACTTTGTCCGAAAATAATCTCAGAAATTCAGCGCTGCCGTGCTTGATATGGTTCAGCAGAGTTTGGGGTCTTTAATTTCCTGTCCATCTTGTTTTTCTCAGTCAACAGTTGGTGGTTCTTAAGACCAAAGACTGACAGTGTCGGTCCTGATACACTGTTAGACTGACCGTCGACCTCGCCAGGTCCTGATCGGTCCTCTCTTTCAATTCCCGGAAAAATTCATCACTTTTCTTGCAATCAGATCAATACTGTGAGTTGCTCGGTCAGCAGTTACCTTCTATTGGTGATGAGATTTCCTGTATTTCTTGGCTAAACTACTCAATAATTTTGGTGGCAATTTTAAAAAATGCAGAAGAAAATTATTGTTCTAACTTAGGAAGCTAAATACGCTTTGCGTTTGGAAGAGTTAAAAGTTGAGAAAGAAGCTTGATAAAAAGTAATATTGAGAAATATTCAATAGAAAGAACAGAGTACGATGGTGAACGAAATATACACCGGAGTTACTTTTTCACTTTTTTGGAGCATCATGGAATTACAAACATATCAGTAATTTCTTGCTTTAGAAACATTCTTTTTCCGTTGTTTTGATCCCGCTATCGTAAAATAAAAATGATTGTGATACCACCCACACGCGCACGAACATTTTGACTGCGACACACTCTTCTAGGTGCTTCTTTTAATAATTCAAATAAATACTCATAGAAGAACTATATATTTAAATCGTATGGAGGGTGTCCCAGTGTAGTGTAGAACAAACTCTCAATTTTTTTGTAAAGTTTGAGTACTACCGTAGCTTATTCCGACATCAATAGTAATTTCAGCAACCGTTAATACGGGTACATCTCCGAGAAAACGGCGAATAATGGGACGATATTATTTTCAGTCACTTGCTAATCGGGAAACGTCGCTTAAAAGCTCCCTTTATTTCCATGTACCCCATGGCGGAGAAGACTAAGGTTAGAAGAAGAATAAGTTAAATAGAATGATATACAATATTAAAACTGGAAAGATAAATACAAAATGTCGATGCAAGTCGATAGAATAAATAAGAATAAAATTTTCCTAGTTTAAGTACATTACTATCTGTACTAATAATCAATGAACTAGTGAAAAGGAGCAATAATAAACTAAACAGGACAGCTGGAATTAGGCAATAAGTTAATAAGGAAAATCTTTTTTTATACGCCATGATTCTAATAAGAGGTAGTAAAAATGAACTACAAAATAGAGTTAATAAAAAATCGTAACTAGTAAGAGGCACTTTAAAAACGGATACAAAGAAGAATAAGATTTAAAAAACTTAGTAAAACACATAATCCGAATGATGGAGGATTACTGAAAGCAGTGCATAATTAACGATAATAAAAGAGTTAACCAAAAATAATTAAAGTCAACAATTAATTTAGATTTGCTAAGTCAATAAAAAGATAAACTAAATTTCTAGCAGAACTAAAATCTAAGCTCGAATTGCTACATAGGATACTACTAAAGTTTTGCAATATGGCATGTGCATGATCGCATATTGTGAAATTTGAAATCTACACTAACTTCTGAGTGTCGGTTACTGTCAAACTGTGATATTGAAAAGAGCTAGTCATCTCTATTAAAAATGAAATAACGGGTAATCTTAGGCTACAATCTGACACACGGTTTGAGTGTTTGACGATTATATTTTTTATGCTTGGAGATGATTATTTTCATGGCAGCGTCAGGAGTTCTAGAGTTAAAATTTAAAGTAAAAAAATACTCTAAGGATACAACGCCCTTTCTTACAGTTCATAGATAAGGACGTTTCTGCTGTTATGAAGATGCTCGAGTGTTTAGAGATAAAAAATATTTTGTGTTACTTTATATTTTTTAGTAAAATCTATTGATGTTTATTCCTTATTAATATTGTAATATACGTAGGGTAAATAATAGGACAGGAATTTTGAAAATAAATCTATTCCATAATATATTTGTCTTATGATTACCTTGCATTAACAGCTGCTCAGCAATATACATAGGTGGCAATTTCTGGAATTATCCGTGACATCTTGTGTTACAGCGGTTTTTTCTTTGAGGTTGATCTAAGAGTCAATGAAATAAAAAAATGATTAAGTACAATGAATAATTATCAAACCTGTTGGAATGCAAAGCGAGCTACACGTGCATTCTCATTAGGCAAGTCGATACCGAATGACCGTAATAATCAAGAGAATTATAATGAAGTCGTCTGTAGGAAGACGGTATTTATCAGGAGTGTAAGCTCGAGTCAATTTAGAATTCGGCTACCCCACATTAAGTTCTCCTCTAACGTAAACTGCTTTGTACATCTAATAGTAATTGAGGTGTAGCAGCCGCAACATTAATTAAACACATTAGCGTTCGTTTATTCAAATAAGGCCGAGTTCGACGGGAAGATTGATACAAACCGCACCGCCGAGAACGCTCATTTGAATTTGGGGATAAGTGTAGAATGCAGACGGAAATCGATTCGGGCTTCTTCCAGACGCACCGATATTTCGGCAACAATACTCGTATTGTGCCTTTTTCTGCGGGAATACAAAATGCCCCTGATAAAGCTTTCCTCGGCGTATAATTTGATTTTCTTGTACGATACGCACGCGGGGGCGCCGCTAACTTATAAACGTTGTTATGTATTTAAAGAGTGAGGCTTCCGAGGTTGCTTTAAATGTGATTTTGGCGCTTTTGGCGGAATACCGAAGAATGCACTTACGGTAATTTCGATTTTTGTTGTGGGGCTTCGCGTTCGAAATTCCGGGCGCGTAGGTTGATTACGTGTGCCGCACATTCGGCGGCGATTCCCTTCCCGACGCTACATTTACGATTGATTTCGTATGCAGACTATGAGTGGACATGGCCATTACGCCTGGAATAAAAGCGTCAAATAGATTGAACGTCAGTTTTATTACTCTACTCTCTGATTGGGTTGACATTAAAAGTCAGCGAGGGTGGCGAGAATGCTCCTTGATTGAATACCTGCATATCCTCCTTCTCTCCCCGGAGGCTAGCCATTGTTCAGAACGTTCTTCTTCGCTCAGCTCTCAGAGGGCTTCTGGAATTTTGCATGTTTTCAACGTTCTTTGGATTTCCTTGTGGTAGTATTAAATTAAAAATGACGAGATTTTTCTTTAAAATCATATAAATATTTGGACCAAATTGAGTTTAATACCATAAGTCGATTATAGATTTTTGAATTGTGGAAGTTTTAGTTTTACTTTTTGACCTACCTCATATTTTTCCTTGCATTCGATAGTTTTTGATATGTCATCTCAGTACTTTTATTGTATGTTATTTTTTCTTTTTATTTGTGTCCGAATTTTCTACTCACATAATTTTTTCTACCATAGTTTTGTTGCAAAAAAACTAAACAATATACTGGTATTTCTACGTACAGATCGAATAAGGTCGAACAACTTCTTAAGCTTCTTATATTTAGAAAAAAAAACTATTACATTTCCAAGAAGAATACGAAACCTAAAAATTGAATGCAATGGCACGAGATAAATAATCGTCTAATTATAAAATCTAGGCTTACTTTTTTTAGTTAAAGTATGTGTATTATCTTTTTCTGTAGTGAAGAAGGTATTTTAATGTAATTTTGAATGCGAGTCCCCATTTTTATTTTGTAGGACGCAGACGTATGTTTGTGCTTCATAACAGTGATGCCCGAAGCGCCTAGAAATTTATCTAGGCAATTAAAGTGCATAGATGTGATAACTCTTCGCTCCGTTATCTTCCAGTTTAAGCGTTTATTCAATCTAAGGTCAAGTTTATGACTAGTGAAATACATGCAAGTCAGTTTATTTATACTGAAAAGTTGGTAACGGATAATTAAGTATGCAAGGGACCAGCAATGGATTCGCTGTCAACATCCTTAAAAATTTACAATATGCGCATATGCAACTACCCACGCAACAAAATTACACGGATCCATAAGGCTTCGTAAACCTGCAAAATTCAAAATTCACGAACCAGATCAATTCTCAAAACCATACATTTAGCCAAATGCAACAATGGCCGTTACAAGGCTACCAATAGCAGCTAGATATGTACACTACCCCACTGCGCAACTCTTTTTATTAGCAAGGTCTTCTAGTGAACAATTGACACAAATATCAACAAAAATAAATGATACCAGCTAACGTAAGGAAATACAGTAAAATTGGAACTCAACAATATAAGCTCAGCATAAGAAGATGGGTAATGTACTGAACAATCATAAAGTAGTGAGACACACCTAGTTTAGATAAAGAAGAAAGGTACAGAGTAGTACTAAACAATTTACGTTACTCTACCAGCAAAGAATTTATTAAAAAGTTACTAAAAAAAGGACACGAAGTCGTAAACATCATAAACATAATAGATAGAGAGACAAAGTAAAAGAAAAGCCCATTTTTTATGGATATTTTACGTAAAACCAACAATAGAGACATTTTTAACATTAGACATATAGGAAACGCTGTGTCAAATTTGAACAACAAATTCTCCAATGTAAAAGTGTCAGTGCTATGGTCACACGACAAATTCCTGCACAAAACCAGGCTGTTTTATCAAATGCGCCGGACTATACGACTACTGCTCTTGCTCCAAAAGGAAAAGTGACGACAACCCAGCCATATATGTTTTGTACCAAGGCGGTCATTTAGCAAATCTAACAAACTAGAATGTCTGTAAAGTTTATCTTGACATATTAAACAAACGATTTCCTAACCACCCTCATTTCAGCACAATAAACAACCAACGTCATATCCAATACAAAACTTCCACCAAAGATGACAACAATCCCAAATGAATACAAATCCACTTATATTTGACCAAAGCAACATATAGCACTCCCAAAATAAATCTCAAAAACTTGGACAGAGACAAGTTGGAACTTCTTGATGCGCTGGGGAGGGCTTAACAAACTATCTATCTAACAGTAATTATATTAGTAATTTAATAATCTCTTCAAGCACAACAACAGACCATAAACGATCCTACAATACTAATCATACCGCTCGGAGATAACTTGAGTTAGAAAATTACTAAAATGTTTAGAATAGCGTTGTGGGACGCAAACAGCATCCTTGAAATTAAAAGATTCCTGCAGCATAACGTATAGACACACTTCTTGTCTCTGAAGCTCACATTTCAAACAAAAACTTCCTAAAAACACAAAGTTATATTATCTACACGACAAATTACCCCGATGCTGAAAGATTTGCTAGATGTGGTTGACATTCTAATCAGAAAGCATATTAAATACCACCAACTATCGGAATGAAAAAAAGACTTTATGCAAGTTACGTATAACTGCCTAGAAGACTGGCAAAGACCCTTAACAATTACAGCCGTTTCCTGTCCATAAAAGTACCTCGCTATCAAAGAGGGCTTTAATAATCTTTTCAACTCTCTAGATAATAGATTTTTGATCGGAGGAGACTATAATTCGAAACATGCCTTGTTTTGCTCCAGACCTGTACTACCAGTAGAGGAAAAACTTTTTATAAAGTTGTGCAAGAACTACAACTCGGGCGCCTGTTCATATACGAACCCACCTATTGACCCACTGACCCAGGGAAAAGACCGGAAGGAATTAGACTTGGCTACCATCCGTCACGTCTGGTTGGGACTTATACTCAGACCACCCATTTATTAGAGCTACAGTAAGCAACATCCATTATCTAAACGGACATATCAATCAAATTATTTATCAATAGAACTGTCTGGGACTGCTACAGGACATTACTGAACAACCAGCTGGATCTAAGAATTCCACTAAAACATAGGAGTCTACAATTTTAATAAATTGATCCAAGACTTGGGAAACTACCCTCGAAATTTCTTCCAAAAAAGATTTGGAACAAGAAGATTAAAAAGAATTTGGCACTCCACACATTATCCCTCAGATATCAAGCCGCTTCAGATCTCAAAAAGCTCATAAAAGAACTAAAGAACGATTTTTTCTAAGAGTATCTAGAAGACCTCAATACTACCGTCAATTCTGACTAGAAAGCTACCAAAAATATAAAAAAAAAACCAACGATAGTCTGATCTTTTAATACAAAAGGTGGACGGATTCCGGAATCGTTCAATAAAGAAAAGGTCAAAATAATTGATAATCATGTCAAACAGTTTTTTAACCTCTATCAATAACAGTTGCTACAGACGAGGAACGTGAATTAATAAAAGCGCTACAAAATGTTACCATTTCCAAATCTGCTCACGCCTAGCGGAATTAAAGACATGATTAAAAATAACTTCAACCCCACAAATCCCCAGAATACGATCCCATCGCGAGAAAATTCTTTAAGAACTCCTACGTAAAGTAATAGTCATGTTAAGGATTAAATATAATGCAGTTCTGAGATTAGGGTACTTTTCGGATCAGTGGAAAGTCATACATATAGAACTATCAGTATATTACCGACCATGAGTAAACTATTGGAGAAACTACTTGTAAAAAGATTAGATCATGTAAAAGACTAGCAATAATACCGGATCACCAGTTTGTGTTCAGACAATATCATTTGACTATCGAAGAAGTGCACAGGATAGTGGATTCTATCTATTAAACCTTAGAAAATAATCAGTACTGTTCAGCAGCATTTCAAGATAGCAGCCAAGCCTTCGACAAAGTATGGCACAAAGTCCTCTTGTGTAAACTCAAGACATCAATACTTCACTATTCTTAAATCATTTTTAAAAGATAAATACGTCCAAGTAAAATAGCACCAAGAAACATCCGAACTATTTCCAATAAAATCCGGAGTCAACTAAAGGAGCATATTGAGTCCAATGTTATATCTACTATTTATAACAGTTTTACACTCAAGCATACTGCTACTTTTACTAATGACAAAGTTGTACTAGTAAAACACGAAGACTCAACATTCCTTCAATTAAATCTATATGAAGTCGAAAAATGGCCAAAAAATGAAGCTAAATCTACCAAATTAACATTTACCAAATGCAAGAAATTTGTGGCGGTTACTGTTCCCCTAGCGCGCGCCGAGGGTATCGGGGTGGTACGGCGGAGCTAGGTGCTGTCTAGGCGGCAGCTGGGACTCCTTGGTCTACTGATTACTTGGTCGTAGATCAAAGATGTCACTTCTAACAAGTTGTTAGTATATAAAGTAGCATTCAAACCAATATGGACGTATGGCCTTAAATTATGGGGAACAACAGCAGACTCAACCATCCAAGTAATAAAGTGGTTCTAGAACAAAGTATTACGCCCCATACTTTGAGAGAGATGTGAACGTCTTAAACGATCTACACGTGAACACAGTGAGTGTGGAAATTAGTAAATGCAGTGAAAAATACTTAAACAGATTATCTTCCCACCCAAATGCCTACGCAATGAACTTGTACGACAACAGACTAAAAAAGTTGAAACCTTTAAATTTTGTGGAATTATTATCACTAATTCATACCTTAGCAAATAGCTAATAACTTGTATTTATAGGAATGCCACTTTCATATCGTTACCATGTCATTTGACTTATGCTTTACCATACATTTTCTTGATTGTATTTATTAATTGAAGATTGGAAACAGATATTGAATGAATACATTTTTTTAATGCAAAATCCAAATATAAAAATGAAATTCTAGGAGCAAAAATATTTACAAATGTTAATAATAGTGACGTAGGGCCATGTTTATTTGAGAATTTATTTACTAGTAGCATAAAGTAAATGGATAAGTCTAAGGATTTGCGTTAATTAATCCGTAATCTCTAAATAAACCTGATTGTATTTTCATTTTGCCAGAATTTTGTTTCTAAATCTAATTTTTTGTTGTATTAATTGTTTATTTAAAAAAATAATTCTATTGGTTTAAAAAGTTTTTGTTCAATATGTATGGAAACCAACTCGTTGGTTTATTTCCACCTGATGAAGTAATTTATAGAGCATTTACCTTTAAACCTTTCATTACAGTTTATTTCTTTCCTAGTCGTTTATTTTTGTTATGTCAATCGTAAGGCTATTATTAGCGTCGCCCGCTAAAGGGAAATAACAAAGAAGGAAATGTGCCTATTAATTGTAGGCACTTAACTGAATGTTCGATTTCCTGTAGCTACATGTAAACTGATGTCAGTTTTGCAATCGAACACTGCAATTACTGCGACGTAAGTAATCGTTTGGAATCAAATAAAAAGGTCAGCATCATTCCGGTACTAAGAGCTGGTATATTATTTTGTTTTTAATTAGAACAACCGCATCCAATATAGATCACACGATAGCAATCGTATAATCATTGAAAAGTAGTATATAGTCAATATACAGTATAATAACTGTTATTTTTAATTGTGGTTCATATAGTAAAGGATATTTATAATTTGTAATAATATTTATTATTATTTATCACGGAAGTACAAATCGTTATTTTATAGATCATTTGGCGGAATAAAATGTTTTAAAATTTTATTTTAAGGCAAATTGTAGAAGAGGTGAATGTTGCATCACTAATTTGTTATTACGGAAAGTGCAATTAGGAACAGAGGTGGCAACGCCATGTACTGAAAAAAATCATTAAATTAATTTCAACTGAGGATTTCATTTTTTTCCTTTCATAATCGCCTTTTCTCTTTCAACTCTTTGTTACACATATTCTTAGGCCCATAATTTTGTCAGAACAGGTTCGATTCCAATAAAAGTGGTATCATTTGAAACTACAGTTTTTAAGCTTTCAAATAGTACACTGAACTTTACTTAGAATGCTATCGGAGTGAATACACATTCTCTCAAAAGTCGAGCATGTTGACGTGTCTATTTTGCTCTCAAGTGCGTATATCTGTTAACTTTTTGTTAGGAGTATAGGGCTTTCACAGTATTTTTTTAACGGGTCTTATTTTTTACCAGTGCTTTTAGTTATCTCCATGCTTTCCCTGTTGTTTTGGATTTATTGGTGATCGTTCTTCGATACGTGGTTTTTCGTCGGCCTGTTCTTTTCTGCGGGTTCCAGTTTAGGCTGTCCTCGTTATGTTGTTCTCTCTGCAGAGTGTCCTATCCAACTTTCATTTTCTTTTTGTATTGGTATTTGCATTGTTTTTTTCTCAGCAAGTTGCCACAGACCTCCATTGGATATTACTTATGGCCATCTATTACCCAGGGTACGTTTTAAACATGTGTTTATAAAGGTCTATAGGGTTTTGGTAATTAACCAGCATTCATACCCATAGAGAGGGGCTGATTTTTCACATTTGAGTTGAAAATTCAAAGCTTGGTTTTCCTGGAGTATTGTGAAGAATCCTACAATGCAGCTAATGTGAAAAACATACCTTTAGCTTTATTTATTTGGGTCTCTACACCTATTTTGCATCCACCGTCTAGTGTTACTATAAAATCTTGGTAACAAAACTTCTTCCGTGTTTAATGTTTTATTGTCAATACTATTCTCTCATGACTTTAGCTTTTCACTGAATAATAATTGATGGTGCGTTTGATTTTTCACCAACATCTAAACTCGGGTTGGGGCGGTGCTGTGAGAAATTAAAAAGCAGTAAGGTGCTGGAAGTGAAGTTAATCGCGCTGTTTCTGGCGCTGAATAAAATTTAGGGCGTAAGATACTGAGTAGTATAAGCCTGATATAATTAAAGTGTGCAGCTTATGAAAGTGAGGTTAAAGATAAAGAAAGAAGTAAATAATATTCAGCCAAATTTCAATTTAAAGTGGTACAGGCAACCAGTTATCCATTTGACCATAAGGTGTTGCAGCTGCGTAAAATTATAATAACGACGATGGAAATGACGAGAGTGGAAGAAATGTTTGAAAAAATACAAAAGTCAGGAAAATATGAAAATATGAAAAGAGTTGGAACAAGAAAAGAAAAAGATGATCAAATAGGACCATTTGGGGAAAGTACAAAAAACACAAATGGGAAAAGAATAATTGATTTTTGTATCATGAATGATATGAGAGTATGTAATACGTTCTTTTAGCATAAGGCAATACACCAATATACAAGAGTGAGGGATTCTAGAAACGAGCAATCGATTATAGATTTAGTTTTAGTGCATAATCAGTATAGTAATGAGACAATGGATGTGAGGGTGAAGAGAGGTTATGAGATTGGATCAGACCACTTTCTTGTGGAAATAAAGATGAAAAATTGGAAGCAACATGAAGCATGTAAAAGTAAAAAGAATGATTAGGATAGATACAAACAGGAGAGTATTAAAGTATACAAATTACAATTTGCAAATTTCAGGAAAGAATATTGCGAAAAACTAAATGGAAAGATTGCAAAAACTAACTGGACAGAGGAGTATAGTGTAGAAGTATTATGGATTTTTAGAGAAATAGTATGGGAAACAGGAAAGGAAATTTGTGGTGTAACTAAGGGGAGAAAAATAAAAGCTACGGCATGGTGGAATGAAGACATAAAAATGCGAATCGCAAAAAAAATATTTATGGAAGAAGTATTTAAATAACAAAAACAATAGTAACTATGAAGAGTACAAAGTACAAAGAAATCGTGTAAAGGTGAAAATTAAAGAAGCTAAAATACGTCATTGGGAGGAATTTGGTGAAAGAATGGAAAGAGATAATAATGGAAATGCTAAATTACTCTATAGAACGGTGAAAAATTTAAAACTAAGACGGAATAAGAAGACCAATGGTATAAGGGATGCAAGTGGGAACTTATTATTAAATAATGCGCGAATTATGGAGAGATGGTAGGAACATTTTATGGAAATTTTAAGAGGGAACACAAGAGAAGGAGAAAAAGAAAATGAAGGGCTGGAGATAAGGGAAGTGATGTACTATGATGATGAGATAACATTGGATAAAATCCGTAAGACAATACAAAAGCTGAAGAATGCAAAAGCTGCAGGTCATGATAATATCAAGGCGGAGTTGATTAAATATATGGAAGGAGAAGGACTCTTACTACTGCTTAAAATAATAAATTTATGTTGGAATAATGGACAAATACCTAGGGATTGGACCGTAGCAACGATACTCTCAATATACAAGAAAGGAGATAGACAAATATGTTCTAATTATAGAGGAATATCACTGTTGCCAGTCGTCAGCAAATTATACAAAATAATATTAGAGAAGTGGCTGAAGAAAGTATAAAAAAAACGCTGGACGACAACCAGTGCGGTTTCAGGCCAGGTCGGGGTACAACGTATCTAATATTTATAATAAGACATAAGATAATAGAAAAAACCCTGCAATACAATAGTAAATTATTACTATGTATCGTAGACCTGGAAAAGGCGTTTGACACTGCGCCCAGAGATACAATATGGGAAGTGCTGGATCGGAGGAATGCAGGAAATAAGTATAATGCAGCAATTAGTATATATAGCAGCACGCGAAATTTTGTAAGAACCCATAATGAATCATCAAATGAGTTCATAACCAGAAATGGTGTGAGACAGGGGGGAGTTTTGAGCCCATTGCTGTTTGTTGTCCTAATGGATGAAATTGCTAGGAAGTGCAAGGAAAGTGTACAGAAAACGAGAATTGGAGTATATAAGGTATAGCAGGTCCTCATGTCAGAGATGATATATGCGGATGATCTTGTGATAGTGGCTAGGACGGAAAGAGACATGCAACTAAATGTAAATATCTGGAATGAAAATTTTAAATAATTTGGAATGAAGGTGTACAGTGCGAAAACGGAACTACTAGTGATAACAAAGGAGCATGTGAATGTTAGCATCAGTATGAATAATGAGATTATAAAGCAAGTATTAGACTTTAAATATCTGGGGTCGAAAATAAGTGAGAGGGGGTAGCTGGAGCCGGAAATTGAAAGCAGAGTAGCCAGTGCATCGAGATTATTCTATGCCTTGAACAACAGTTTTATTACGAAAAGAGAAGTGAGCCTCAAAACAAAAATTAGAATATTTAAAACGATATATGAGCCGGTGCTGTTGTATGGTGGAGAAACATGGGTATTAAGTGTGCGAAACAGAAGCAAAATACAAGCGTGTGAGATGCGTTACTTACGTGCGGGAGTTGGAGTAACTAGATGTGATCGCATTAGAAATGAATTAATTCGTGAATAGTGTAACGTCAACCCGACATTAGAAAGACTTGAAGGGATGCGGCTAAGGTGGTTTGGGCATATGGTGAGGATGAAGGATAATAGGAAGGCGAAGAGTGTTTGGAAAATGGGAAATGATGGAAAATGAAATAGAGGAAGACCAACCAAGACCTGGAACGATGAAATTGGGGGAATATTGACAAAGAAAAATATGAAGTGGAAAGAAGCAAAAAGGATGGCTTGGGATCCTAAGGAGTAGAAACGGCTAGTGATGTCGTTCACCTCGACACCGTAAGGTAGAAAGGATTATGACTACGATGACTATTCTCTCATTTGATGTTCTTTAGATTCTCATATCACTTTTTTATTTGTATTTATTGTGAGTCCTGCCTTCTCTGATTCAAATTTTAGTTTTACCAGATTTGTAATGGTATCATTATTTTAGTGTAAGTTTGATTAATTAAAATTACAACATTCGCATAATCTAAGTGGCTTAATCGTCTGTTTAAGTCCCATTATATGTACTTCAAGATGAGTTCCGTTTGTGACATTTCTCATAATATCGTCCATTACCAAAATAAAAAGTGGAGGAGATAATAAGCATCCCTGCTTGACCTCAAATTTTACTTCTATAGTATCATGTTTTAACTCTGTAATTGTACGATTCGTAAAGTTGTATAATTTTTGATGGTACTCGTCTTTTTTTAATATTTTATAAATTTTGCTTATTGCACCTATTCCCTCCGGAGATTGGTGATCATATTGGCTATTTTTATTTTCAAGATGGCAGCTCGAAGGATTTCTGTTGAGGTTTTTAGTCCATATCATTCGTGCATGTTTCGCAACCAAGATGTCCTTCTTCTTCCAACGCTTCTTTGTCCTTCTATTTTTCCCTGCATTATTAATTGCAGTAGTCTATACTTATCATAGCGGGTAATGTGTCTAAGATATTGTAGTTTACGAGATTTCATTATCAGCATGATTTCTAAAGCTTTATTCATTCTAATTAGCACTTCTTTATTGGAGATTTTTTGAATGGATGATATACGCAAAATTCTCCGATACATTTCGAAGGCGTTTATTCGGTTGATGTTTTCCTTTTGTCCAGCTTTCCATTCCATACAGTAAAATTGGAAATATGTAGCATTTAACTATTCTCATTCTAAGATCTAATTTTAGCTTGCTTGTTCAATTCTAGTTACTATTTTTTGGTGGTGGTCAGCCTGGTCGTTTACTATAGTGCCTAAATGTTTGTAGCAGTTTGCTTGTTATCTTATTGTTGATTTGCAGCCTAAATTCTCGTGGATTTTTGCTAACTACTAATAATTTAGTCTTCTCCGTGTTAATACTCAAACGATACCTCTCACTAATTTCGTTAATGATTGTCAGCATTTTGTGCAAGTTCTCAATATTATCCGTTAAGATTGCGGTATCGTAGGCATACCGGAGAGTGGTGAGATTCTTACCACTTACAATTATTCTATCTGGGGCATTCTCTAGGGCTTCGCTAAAGATCGTATCCGAGTATAAATTAAAAAGTATTGGGGAGAGAATGCACCCGTCTCACACCTCTCTTAATTTTTTTTTGTTCAGAAAGGGTATTTTCTACTTTTACGACTGCTTTTTGGTGTCAATACAAATGTTTTATTGTTCTTATAACTTTCGAGTCCATTTTTAAATTTTGCAAAATAGGTATGAGTTTTTCGCGAAATCTTTCAAATACTGTACGGACCGTATATATAATTCCTTATTTATATCTTGGCAGTGTTGTGCTAATATATTAAAGGCCAACAGAGCTCCCCTGATGCCGAAACCATTGCGAAATCCAAAATGAGTTTCGTCTAGTTCCATTTCACATATTCTATATATACGGTTGTGTATTATTCTCAAAAACAGCTTTAACACATGGCTCATTAGGCTTATCGTACGGTATTTTTTGCATTCATTTACTCCTGCTTTTTTGGTATTGGAATGAATATGGACTGTAACCAGTCATCTGGGATGATACCAGTATTGTAGATTACATTGAATAACTCTACTAGTCTTGTTAGTTCTTCAGGTTTTAAGCACTTTAAAAGTTCCACATTTACTCTATCGGGACCTGTTGGTTTTCCAACTTTTGCTTTTTTTAATTGCGTGCTCAATATTAAGATCGTCATCGTCTTCTGTGATTTCATAATTATTCTCCCTCTCGTCTTTAAAAAGTCCCAGGATATATTATTTCCATCTTAATAGTTTGTATGGCAGATCTAGTATAAATTTCCCATCGTTCTCCTTGAGATTATTTACTGTTTCATTATACCTGTTTCCCGTCTTTTTTCTTGTGTAAATTAAAATCATCATATTGCCTTTATAATTCCTCCATTTTTGCTCACCATCCATTTTTCTTTGCTATTCTTATTCATTTTCTAGTTCTTGTGTGAATCTCTTTATACTTATCTTGATTTTTATTTTTGTACTATCTACGCTGGCTTATTAAGTTTAGCGTCTCATCTGTGATCCATACTTTTCTTCTATCTGTACTTCGATACACTACTACTTCATCCTGTGTTTGCGTTATTACATTCTTCACTTCTATCCAAAGACCATTACTGTCGTTTTCTTTTTATATTCTTTTTGTATATTTATTTTTTCAAAACTTTGTTTAACGTACTCTGATACCTTATCGCGTATTTAAACCAACTTTAGCTTTTGTGTGTCAATCTTCTTCTGTTGGCAAGAGTGTTTTTAAGATTGTTTCTTATATCCATTACTACAGTGATGTGGTCCGATTCTATGCCTGCTCCTGTGTATGTTTCAACTCGCGTAACTCCATTTTTTTCTTTTTGCTTAATTAGTATAAAATCTATTTGATTTGGTACAATTTTGCCTAGCTTGTGGTGATATCCAAGTATACAATCTTCTGGGATGTGCTTTGAGGATAGTGTTAGTCACAACAAATTCACGTTCTGTACAGAACTGGAGCAGACGATCTTCCTGGGGGTTTATTTTGTCTAACCCGTATGATCCCACAAGGTTGGCATTCTTCGCGTCCTATTATTGTGTTGAAGTCATCTATTACAATAGCGACTTTTCTGTTTTTTGTTAAATGCAGTACAATATTAGTTGTGCTTAAAATTCTCCTACTTTGTCATCATTTTTTGTTGCGGTAGAAGCGTATGCTTGAATTATATTCAACTTGAACATCGATGAGTTTATTTGAATTAATTTTCCATATGTTGCTTTATTAATAAACAGTAGATATGCGTTTGTTTTTCACTCTAAACTTTGTTCTATAATAACTTTTAAAGTATTAATGTAGTCTACGCGTGATCTATTTGGCCTGAAACCTGCTTGTTCGAAAGAATGTTGAATTTGGTTTAGTAATATCTTTGCAAATATCTTCAATGGGGATGTCAGCAGGCTTACTCCCTCCACTTATCACATTTGCTCAGGTTGCGTTTGTTTGACATTTTGACTAAATATAGTTTGATTCCACTTGTCTGGTATTTTATTTTCCTATACTTTACCTAATAGAGGACGAAGTATGCTTGCTGATGTCTGCGGGTCTAATTTGAATACTTCAGCGATTTTTTGTTTTTCATTTTCTTTATACTGTTCTTTATTTCTCTCTTTGTGGGAAGGATTGCAGCTCTTCTAAATTGATTACTAATATTGTAATCTTAACATTTCCTTGGTTGTTTCCATTTTGAAGTGGGTTAACTATTGTAAAATAGGTACACTGTTCATGCTATCTTGCAAGTTATTCTTTTGTAGTTACTAACAGTTTTTCTTCTTTACTTTTAACAAGTAACCTCTTTTGTATATTTCTATTAAATGTTTAGTACTTCTATATAATCCTTGCATATTGTGATACCTTGCTGCTGTTTCTACTTTTTCAGCCACCTGATTTGCCCATCTTCTTTTATTCCGTCGTGTACTTCGTTTTATTTCTATTCTTACTCTCACAAATATACAATGCTGGTGTTTTTTTTTGTGCTCACGCTCACCTTCCCTAAGTTTTTGGTTCTTTATCAAGTTTAACTAATAATTATAGCACATAATTTGCCAGAGCTTGTGCGGATACAACCGGTTAAGGTTTTGGATTAATCGTGGACATAACTTATTTTTTAAATGACACTAGTAAGATAATTGGACGTCAATTAAAGATTTTTTAGGCTATCAGAAGTTAAGTCATGGGAAAGTGTATTGTTATGCAGAGGCGTTATGTTAAAATTATACACTTTCAATAATGTGTGGATTTTGATCCAGAAAATACTTTCTGGAAAGTTCGTTTATTACAGCTTTGGTTTGTCTGTTTACTGGATCTTAACGCAATCAACGTTGGTAGGGTACACTTAAAAAATCTAAATTAATTACTGTGAATTAATACAACATTAAAAAAGATTTAGTATTGTGGCAATTTATTTACCATTGCGATTTTTATTACAAAACCTGGTACAAATAGAAATACTATCGTTATTAGCTCAGTTCTGTGCATTCTTGTTGTTTTTATCGAAATTTATGGGGAAGCAAAATATATGTCAAAACATAAACCTAAACATGCTGTCAATTTGATGGTTTTAGTTTCTCAGATCGTGGTTAGCGTTAAGGTTTTTTAAAATGTTCAATGTACATTATCAGAAGAAAATCCTTCTTTAAATAATTGATGGCTAAATAATAAAATTGCGATCTAATTGTCAGTAATATTAGAACATTAGTGTTTTTAAGGACTCCAAAACCACGCAAATTGAAGTCACAAAAAAGAAAGAAATCAAACGTATTAAATATTTTGTTAAAACATGACTAATTTTAAATTGTGCGGTCTTCAGTAGCGTTGTAGGTCTATTAATTGATGTTACTGTAATAAATAGAAAACAGGCGTGTTGATTTCTTTTAGTTTTCTTTTACAGCACTGTAATGCTTAGGTTCTATGAGTAATTGCTTCATCCGGTTTGCTGCTTGGCTATTAATCTATTTTAGAAATTGCGAAAATTAATTACTCATACATTTCCCGCGACCGGAAACATTTTGATGGCACTGAAATATATGTTTTGCATGGAAACTGTCGTAACTACAGCAATGTTTCGAGTAAGTGATAGCATAAGCAAATATAGCAAAAAATCGTTTAGTTAAATTGGGTATTCTCTTGTAAAGCGCGGTAGTAGGGATTTGCGCTTCCACCGATGCCATTTCATATGTCAGCCTGTTGTAACTTTGAATCCTCATAGTTCATCTGCTTTTAATCGCTTGACCGGAGCAAAATCGACCGGACCCCCGTAATGACAAACGCGGAGCGGTCATCCGAACACAGATTAAATTTCGCCAACCAAATCACTGTAAATAAACCTGAAATGCAGTTCACGCTGACACGTTCTCCGGCCCAGCGTTCCTTGATACAGGAATTATTATCGAATGCCCATGGGTTCTATGTAACTTAAAGCTAATCGCGTTAGTCAGTCTAGTGAACTCGGCTCCACTGACCTCCACCGTATCCGCCGACTAGGTCTATTGTTGAACCCTCTCATTATTAAATACAATCGCACTCGGCCAGCCCTTATTAGGTCCATGGCGGTCGGCACAATAATGCAGCTGTAATGTACGCAGGGCGCTTATAGAATTGTCCTAATAACTATAACAGCAGAGACCAACTACTGAACAAGAAAGGAATCGACTTAACAACTGTTGTCGGGACGTATGCAAAAATAAAATTGACTATTAGAGCCAATGGAACCAAAAAGATGAAAAGAGAAATATTTTATGTTCAAAAATTGTAGAATACAGAGACCTCACGGTTATAAACTCCAGAAAGGCCCGAAAAGTACTGATATTAAAGAATTTAGAACATATTCAAAATATAGGTAATAAAGTAAACCCGATATGTCCGTCCAGGCTTTTCGAGATGTGGTGCGAAAAGGGTTAACTGGAGATAATAGAGATGTAAAAACATAAAGGAAATATTTTATATAAGGGACAATATAGAGCCGAAATGTGTATGTTAATTATTTGGAAACTGTAAAAATACAACTGCACTTAAATGAGACGCTTTTCTGTAAAAAATTACATTTCTTGAAATTAAGCATGATTTCTTTATAATATGCAAGACTTAAGAACTCAAAACATCGTGATGGGCTAAAGAATTTACAAAAATGTTTGACGCAATTTTTTAATTAGCCTTAAATTGTACATTCAGAGTAAGCTTCGGTCTTAGCTTCAGCTCTTCAGAGAGGGCCTTGTAGTACGAAAGGTATAATTAGGGGTTGAATTGAATTTGCTCGGTGAAATCAATACGACGCTAACAGATCTAGCGATGGGGCAGGGCCGGGAAAGCATTCACCGAAGGGAGGCTGATCGGGATTCCGGAATGGTGTGGGCTGAACGCACGCACCGCACTACCTGCAATTACCCCGCGGCGGCTAATTGGACCGTCTTAATGACCGATACCTCCGTACACTCGCGGCAGACGAGCAGTTTATGTGCCGGGTTGATGGGCTGTTCCGCTAAAGAGCAGAAAAGTCACGAGTTGTCGGGGCAGCGTAGCGCCACACTTGCGGCATTAAAGAGAACGTAAAAGGAAACGAATTACATCACGCATTATTGAGATTTAGCGGCAGCAGCCCTAAATGGGTTCACTTGTATGAATTTGCGGCGCGAGGTGAACCGATGCAGCCGCAGTTCAGATGGTGGTTTTGCTAGTAAATTACTCGGTGAAAGAGGCTCATTTTGTTCTAGTGCCCTTTTCGGACCGTCGGGCGAAATTCGGCAAAAATTACCACTGGAAGTCCGCATCCGCCTCGACAGAAGCAGAAAATTAACTCCATGTGAAATTTTTGATTAATGCCAGACTTAGTCTAAATTGATTTTCGTTCGGAATCGCATTAATTGCGAAATAGAAGAAGCAGAAGAGTGGTTGCGGAGAAAGGTTTTAAACCAGCTGAGTCGCGCAAAAAGAGATCAATTCTGGTCTATTAACGGTGTCTGTTTTGTCTTGCTTCCTTTGAAAGTAATTTCGGTTTAATGAAAGGGGGAAAGTTTTCGTACGCCCGCATTTTTCTATTTTCAGTCCTAATTGCAATTCACTCATCTTCTTAAGCCGAAATTTAATTCGTGGTATTTATAGTAGTTATGTTTATAGTACAAATAAATACAGTTATGCATTTTTTTTATATACTTTTTGGTAGTAGATGATCAGAAATAAAAGTTAATGATTTAATCTTTAGTGTAATTAATGTAGAATGCAGTGTAAACGACAACCACATAACTATAATTAATCTTTCTAAATGAGGGAAATTACTGTCAGAGACTTTTGAATTTACTATATAATTACAAGTTTTAAATCCAACTGATGACAAATATTTGGACTGCCGAAATAGTTAAATTTATTCCAGAGCTAGATGTTGCTTTTTGAGTTGTGATGGGAACCATCTGGCCGTGCTAGAAAGGAAGACACATATTTGCCTACTTTTATCCTAAAACAATAGATCAGTACGTGAAGCGTGATTAACAGCTATTTAAAAACATTACAGCATCGAGGAAAAGCATAAACATATACCAAAAATGTAGAGAAGTATTCTTCACCAATAATTATTTGGTGTAAAATGTTTTTTAAGGACTAGTTGAAAAACGAATCGAAAAATGTCTCAAAACTAGTTTTAGAAAAATTGCTATTATCTATGTTATAATATAAGCAGTGAGACATGGATGTTCACTAGGTACATTAGTACATTTTTACCTAGTCATTTTCAGTTGTATTGTCAATGAATAGCTAGATGTCACCGTGCACAAATGTTTTTGTACATTTTATGGACGATTTTGAATATCTTTATAACAGTTTTTTAAATTTCTGTTTAGATAAGTTATAGATTTTTTACAACAATCATTGTTAAAATATATGGAACTTTCGAAAATGAATCTTTAGATTACACTTTAAAAATTTAAATATGAGCAATAATACCTATAAGACTAATAATAATAAACTAGAATAAAATAGAAATGCTTTAGCAGATTACCAAAATTTATAGGAAAGTATTTTCTAATAAAAAATATTGGGTAAGTTTCGTTATCATAGATTTCATTTTTTTTGTATTTTTTGCCTAGTTTATATTATATTAAAATGCGAACGAAACATGCTACAGAGGATAATTATTATTAGGTGTATAAAAGTAATAGAAAAAATATAGTAGGTAGATCTATTTGCTTTAACTTGCTTTTAGTATGGTACTAGATGACCTTTTACATTGATCTATAATGTTTGTGTATGTTTATAATCTCCTCCCAAGTACAGAGGAATAAGTAAATTATCTACAAGAATATAGCACGAGGAAAGTTATCGTTCAGTCTCTAAAGATACCACTAATAGGTTATATTTAACATCATGCATCTGTTGTCTTAGGTTCATGAGTCACAATTTTCCAAGTTTCCTCTATGCTTCTGGGGGATTGACTATTTCTGATACCAGATCATTTTCGTCCTTCTATTTGTTCGAACTAGTGTCGACAATCTTCTGATTTTCTCGGTGACAAATGGAATGCTCAAATCATTTTGCAAGATAAAGTTCGATGTTTTCGATACACATTGGTGATAGAACAGAAGATTTTAGATTGTATCCTTTAAATAATTTTTGTAAGTCCAAATAAGCTTAAAGATACATTTGTATAGCAATAGTTTATTATTTATTGATAATTTGGATCTTTTCTTCATTAACTATTATATCTCTTAAAATTTTAAGTTAATTTGTTGACGTTCCGTTTTGACGCATTTCTTTCAATTGAGTTGTTGGTAAAGATATATAACCCTAAGTATTTCACTTTATTACTTACTGGAATTTGAGTATTGTTAAGGAAAAATGGCGTACATACTATACATTTTGTACTGAGGGTAACTTTTATCGCTTTTGTTTTATTTATCTTTATTTTCCTTTTATAAAATAATTTCTGTAAAATATCCAAGATGGTAAGAAGAGCAGCGAACCCAACACTCCCTTGAGTCATTTTGATTTTACTAAGTTAACTTGTCTTTTATTGAAAATATCGTTCTGACATGTATGATCTTAGCAAATGGTAATACGGACTAATGGGATGATTGTCGATATTTCTAAGCCGATTCGAATTCTGCTCATTAGCATTTTTTGAACTTGTATCATTAGCAGGCTTTCGTGGCTTGGATACCATAGTAATATAAGCAGATTTCCAATGAGGAATATGATAATCTTAATATACTGTTGTATATGGTTGATAGTATACTACTGCTTTTATTGATAGATATTTAAGAATTCTGCTTAAATAAGGTTAAGCCCAGGTGCTCTATGTGGATTCATTTTTTTTTTATTTCTCGAACGTTTCTCGGCGGGAAAACGCTTTGATTGGGTATGACATTTGCCAGGGTATGTTAAGAAAATTCTTAATTACATTATCGTTGTAATTAATGTTTATCCAGGTAGTGTAAATACTTAGGCAAGATGTGCTGCAAAAGTTCCTAGTTTTTTGCATTGCCTTTAGTACAGTTTCTGCCCAGTTTTTAATTGGAAGTACAGCTGTCCTTGATCTTTTAAAACTTCAGAATCTTTCATATCGTGTTCAGCTTTAGAGAGTAAGTTTATATAACGTTCAAATGTGTTTCTGGTTTTGAAGAGCGTTTTGTTTTAGTCTGTTGTATATTAATTTATCTTTAATGTTTCGGGACCTCTCCATCTGCTTCGTGTTCCTCGGTATTCGCACATCAATTATCGAATACAGAGAGGTATGTTATGATGTTTTTTGCTTATTATGGTTACTTTAGAAGATGAATACTTTGCAGATTTTTGGTTAGATGGTTCAGTACCTTAATTCAGTTCATCATTCTCTTTACTTCTAATTTTTAAATTTATCTGAACTTTGTTTTTTGATTAATTTTAATAGTATTGTTTGATTGGATTTTAACTATATATTGCTTTTATTTTAAAGTACTATTTAGTTTAAAAATCAATTAAATAGCTAATACTAAGATGGGTTACAAAATATATCCGAAAATAGAATAAGTCTTATAATAATGAAAGTAGAAAGCGATACGTAAGCGATAAAACAAAAACAATCCCGCTACATTCTAAAGGGGAGTAACACAAAAAATTAGAAAAGTTATTAAAAACAGATAAAGGGGATAATAGGAAATTTATAAACAAAATAGCCCTAATATTACAATTAAAGGAATGTTTAGCAAGTAACTTAGGTGAGGAAAAATTAGTTACATTTAATAACAAAGCTAACAACTTAATTGTTGAGTTGAATTCTTCTGAATATAAAAGAAAAGATGAGTTAGCTTATCATAGAAAGTAGCAGTGTTAGAACTTGAAATGGGTGTAACTATGTTTGGCGATCAAGTTGTCATAGTAATACCATAGCTGAAAGAGAGCAAAAGCAGCTAAACTTATTAATGGCAGAAATGTTAAGCGGATTTAAGGACTATGAAAATATTCTAGCTTTTAACAAAAAAATTTTGGAATAAAGTTTTTATGTCGATGCGAGAAAAGGAGTAATAGTCAAAATATCGAAAAAATGATACTGGCAAAGGTGTAACAACTCCAAAGACATTAATTTAAATAATCCTAATGAATACAGACATTTATAAGGTTGTACTAAATTATATAAACGAAGCAACTGATGAGAAACCACATAAATAATGAAGTGGTCTGACGAAAGGAAAATTAACTATAGATGAAATTTAGGTCACCGCTTTGTTTTTTAAAGACTGTGAGACAACTAAAGATAGATTCCCTTGAAAATTTGTATGTGTATTGCTAAAAAAATAAAGGCCTACCATAAAGTTAATATACCTTCTTAAGAGATGCACCCTGCGACAAAAGTTTGGACGATTCTCGGATCTCATGACCCACTTGGGCCGTTTAGTTGATATTCTCAAGTTATATCCTTCTTATGGCTATTAATAAATCCTTCCAAAAGCCGTCGCTCAACAACAACAAAAATTAACTGGCAATACTAATAGTCATAAGGATCAGCCAAATGGGCCAAGGAGATTATGAGATCCAACTGTTGTCCAAACTTATGTTACGGGGTGTATGCTTCTTACCAGGCATTCAAGTATGACAAATGGTTAGCAAAGATTAAAAAAAAGTTTAAAAACTACAAGGAATTTTAGAACACTTTAAATAAATAAAGATTTGTTTTATCACATGCGGGTTATTACGTGCAAAAAATAAACTGAACGGGACATTTTTTATATAAACAGAAAAAACATAAATTTCAATCAGGCAGTAAGATTAAAAGATAATGTAATTGAGTAGATGAAGAAGTGTTGTTATATGGGAGAATTACTTAAAACTCTTAACTCTCAAAAACGAAATAAAACAAGGAACCCTTTGTTAATGGTAGATTGATTAGAAGATATAATCCCTAGGATGCTAGAAAAAGAAGAAACGAAGAGTCCACATCGTCTATTAATAGTTATTTAGGTGAAAGTTGAAGGAAACACGAATTTCTAAAATAAATACTAAGGAATTAATACATTATGATTGAAAAATACAACTTGGGTATTTTACTTTAAAGTTTTACAAGGGGGTCGGTTCTTGTAAAATGGATTACAAAAGGTATTCCCAATACATTTGAGTTGGTCGCATATACAGGGTCCGGCAGGGAGGTATGCTGTTTTAGAAAAGACTATCACACACTTATTTTCGAACGAATTTCAAAATTTATTATTTTCATACGTAATGGTACATTGTCATTTGAGAAACATAAGACAAAGAAATAAACAGCTGCAGAAAATTACATCAGTTAGCTACCGTCCATAATTGTCGAGGCATTCTTGTAGACGGGTGGAGAAATTGTTCATACTCCTTTGAAGCATGTCATGCGGAATCCTTTGAAAGATTACGAGGTTTGTCTATGTAAACTTAGCTTTTAGGTAGTCCCATAAAAAGTAGTCACAAGCTGGCAGGTCTGGTGATCGAGCAGGCCTCCACATCCCCACGCAATGAAATCAGGCGTCCAGGGAAATGTTGTTTTAAAAAGCCATTGTTGCTCTTGATGTATGGCAAATCGCCCCATCTTGCTGAAACCAAACTGTGTCGAGGTTAATGAGCTGTATTTTTAATTCTGGCAGGAAATAATCACACTGTTGGTCCGATTTCACGAAAAAAAATAAGGCCAAATAATGGAGATTCGAGATAACCCACTCCAAAAAATTACTCTTTCGAAGTGCAGAGGTTGTTGGTGTAATTCTTTTGGGTTTTCTGGTGGCCAGTATCGAAGATTCTGTTTGTTTACCCTCTCCGATAAATGAAAGTGGGCCTCACCACACATGATCAAAATGATATCGTGTGTTAGCAAGTCCAACGATGTTTCTGCGAACCTAAGTCGTCTTACGAAGTCATTTTGCCGCAGTTCTTGAGCAATCATAATCTTGTAGGGACGGAAATGGAGGTCTAAGTGTAATATTCTGCGAACCGACCAGTTTAATATCCGAAGAGCGCGAGCGTGAGGTACCGCCGAACGACAAGAGCTGGCTCCACCGCTTGTTGCACCCTTTAAATATTTTCCGGGGTCCGTATAGTTCAATCACTTCCCCGTATAGTCCACGGTTTCAAAGATTCTGTTGTTTGAAAACTATTCACCCTTTATAATGGTAGCCCGTTTTGGAACGCGACCATGACGACCAACATTAAAATGGTTTTGAAATCGTCGCTGTGCCAGTACAACAGAACGACCCGTTTCAATGAAGGTGTTCTAAACAAACACAATATGATACAAATAGCATCCGTCAACCATTCCGAATTCAGTCCACCCCAGCGCGTATGATAGTTTTTTCAAAAACACCATACTTTCCTGCCGGACCCTGTATAAGGTAATGTAGTTGATAACAAGTTCTAAATGAATACATTTGTTAGTAGGTAAAGGAAACAAATGATGCTGTCATAAATTATAAAGTTAATACAAAAGCAATGTAGAACATAAAATCAAAGTAAAACGTATTTCAAAATTTCAATGCTCAATGTTATAATTTGCATATAGTAATTGAAAATACTAAAATTAATAATAAGTAATATTTCTTCAGTTATATCGCATCTACTGCAATATCTTACTGTTTTATACAATTAATGTAAGATCTTGACAGCAAATCTATAATACCTTAGAATGAAATATTTATTAGAGCCATTCAATTGGCTTCCCTGTTACTATTTATTCATATTAACCTATTAAGTGCATAAAAGTGTAACGGGTTTACAATTCCTTGACAGCATAAATTGCTATTCGCCCTTTGTTCTCCCCGGGGGTTAAAGCGGCAAAATAATTAATTGCTTCCGTGAAGTTATACGTTTAATTGCCGTTATTATGTCACAATATTTGTCCTTTGATGTCTCCATTAAAGTCATTGCGCACCGTTCTACTAATTCGGTAACGCTACACGAGACGCCTGAACATTCGATTTTTTTCATCGTGGCCGGAAGCCCTCATTTAAGTCACGTCAAATAATGCTCGTGTAGGGAAAGTCCCCGGAGTTAAGTGTAGACTTGCAAAGATATTAGCCCAGATTCGGGAACACTTGGCGCTTCCTCTGAGGCTGCCACGTGACTTCAATGTAAAATGGTCCATTGATATTATAAAACCCGCGCGTATAATCGATAAACCAGGATGATTGAAGATGTGACACCGGCAACTCTGCCCGGAGCTAAGTGAAATTGATGTACCGACTAATGTTCCGGTTGTTGCTGTTGCGGTGGAGGGCCTACCGAGGGAACGTGTCGTTTCTGTTTACGTGTTTATGTTTACCGAACTAAGTAACGTTTTTTGGATCCCAGGTGGCAAGTGTTGGCTAAAACTACTATAGCAATAAAATAAACGCCCAAATTGTTTGTTAAAATATAAACTCTATTTAAAAACAAATCAAATTATGTATTATTTAAATGACACTGTGTTGCTCAATTGCTGGCAATAATCCTAAAGGATTATGCCTATTGACTAGGAAATGTGTAAAAATATGTTTTAGCCGTCTGCAACCAATCGACTTGGACAGATTCATTTTTCAACAAATTATCTAAATTGGTTAGTTGTTGATAACGTGTGTCTGTCTTACCTAAATTTAAAATCTAATAATCTTTTTAATTCTAGCAGAAGCAAGGAAAAACTTTTTGGAAATGATTATTAATGTTTGTATTTAATATTGCTGGTTAACTTGGGTTTGCTCTTTATTTTTTGCAAGTGTAAAGGATTGTTCATGTGATGATTTAGAATACATTTTAAATATGTGGGCCAAACTTAATGCAACCAATTATCCAGTTTAACAAACGTTATTAGTTTGCAAAGCTTGTGTTACCTTTTATAATATTCTTAATTAAAGAATAAAATTGTACCTTCTACTAAATAAATTGCATATTCGTATGGCAGATTTGTTGAATTTCTGCTAATAAACGCTTTAAAGTTGATGTAGCTCGTGCACGGAGCTTCCTCTTGGTAAGCGACCAGACATTTTCTAGTGGGTTTTTGTTGTTGAGTATCTCGATGCCATCTTTTTGAAGTATTCATTCCAGCGCTGGACAGCTGGAATTAAAGCTTTCTGGTAAGATCCCCTTTGCATTCAGGTTGTTCGTAAAGAGGTAAAGAGGTAAAGTTTTCCAAATCCTTGGTTCGAGAAGCAGCTCCGAATATGCGCCTTACTGCGCCTTTAAACCATTCATTGGACAAATCTATCGGTGGCCGTTGACCAGGATCACTGCTTTATACAGTATGCCCAATCGGAAGGTTCGTCCGTTACTGTAATCGCGATCTTTATTTTTGTGTGCCCAAGCTAGTCGCGTGCTTATAATAATAGTATTTGGGTTGTGCTGTGTACACGAAGGTATGTTCGAATGGTTTCACGATATTTTAAAATATTTTGGCGCAGCGACAACCTACTACAGACTCACGACGGTTTTCACGCCTTTTTCTTTATAAGTAAGTTCATGCCAAGCTACGATCCGGCACATGATCCACGGTTTTCGTCTCTTTATAATGTTTTGCCCACTGTTGAATGAACGATCTTAATGTTCCCATGCATTTGGCGACAGCAACTTGCGACATTTGTGGTCGTTCCGGATGTAAATACAGGAACATTGCAAGCTTTCGCTACGGCGGCCTTAAAGAAAGTCGGTATTTTACTTAAAATTTGTAACAACTGATTCGTACCGCTGTAATAGTTTTTGGGGTGAATAGTATAACTAAGAACTGAATTATTAATGTGCAATAGAGAAGGAGATCGCTGGGCAAATATTTCTTTCAGTCTTAAGACTAAAATTAGTTATTAAATCCAAACTAGGAGACTATTAGGAAGTATAGCACTTACAGGGAAATATTTATATAAAATCTTTATTCCATGTAATAAATCATAAAGGATATTTAATATTTAGTTTGTTTCACCCAAATTCAAAATAAAGGAGTCAATTGGCAGTATTATTTAATATAAAGGATGACCAAAATTTTGGGTCTTTGCTTGTGATCGGCAACTCTAATACTTTGACTTTACCAATTGGTAAATATGGAACTCTATGAGAAAGAACAGCGAGTGTCAATTATGAAAGTGCATTGCTAATTTATTGAAAATTTATAAGGATTTTTGGTAGAATTATAGTAGTTCACTAAATGAGTGATACTTTTTACCGAATTTTACCGAACACGCTGTTACTTAACTGACTGTATCAGATTCAGCTGCAATGGAAGAAACATTTGTTAAATACAATATTAGGATTACCAAAAAAAATTTGCCCGAGAAAAAATATCTTTACTATTTTCTAATTGAATCGAATTTGTGGAAAACAAAATTTTCCAAAGTATAAATTATCAATGAACTGGTTATTCCAAAATAATAAAAATAAGTCGAATTTACTGCTGTATTTCAGCAGAAGGATATGTACTTGAATGGACTTAATTAAAAATTTTTATTGAATAAAGCAGACTGCGAAATGCATTTGCGAAATTTTCTAACTATTAATAATAATATTGTGGTGCTTTAATAAAATAAAATTATTAGAATTGTCAATACAAACATTTGATCCAACTGACAATTTCAATAAAGTTCATTACGTTAAATTTGTTAAAAATTTACATATTATTGACTAATTCTATTTCAGTAGATTTATAGTATGTGGTTTTAAGGAATATATTTAGTGGAAAAAGATTCTGCAGTATAAAAATTTTAAGTTATTGGAAAAGCATTCTGGATAATGCTCCATACCACACTAGACAGTTTCCAAATTTCATAAACTTAGGAAATGTTTTTTTCTGATAAATTTAAAATAAGACACTTATATGGGAAGGGAGGTCCAAATTGAATTTTAGGATGTATTTTCTGAATGAAACACATAATATTGGAACATTCCGAATGTACGTACGAAATACGATGTCGACCAAATGCCCTCCAAAAACTTCGTGGACATGCCACCATTCCTTTAACGAAGTTTTCGATAATTCTTTCGCAGATATGCGACTCTAGTTCAGTAATTATACGTCTAATATTCTCTTTTAGCCGTGAAATCGTAGTAAACTTGTTGGCACAAACCCTTCTTTTCAAATAGCCTCAGAGGAAAAAGTCTAATGGGGTTAGATCGCAAGACCACGGTGGCCAATCGGTGTCACCGTTAACATGGTACGAGCAGGAAATTTGGTTTAAAATGAATTTAGTGTTTTACGTGCTGTGATATGTAGTTCTATCTTGTTGAAACTATATGCCATTCAAGTTCATATAATTAGTTTTATTAAAAAAAAAGTTGTTTAGCTTCTCTTGATAACATACACCATTGACAGTAACAGCCCTCAAAAAAGTACGGGACAATTATTTACCTCGCCCGTAATCCATTTCTAAATAGTGCATTTGTGCAAAATTTATTGTGGATGCATTGGTTTTTTTATGAATAGCACGCAGATTTTGACTACCCTAGATGCGACAATTTTGACAAAATCAAGTCTATGAGCTTCTTATTAACTACCGAAGCGTGCTAATGCTTAAGAGGTAGTTAATGAGATTACAATCCCTTATGTGTGTGTGTGTGTGTGTCTGTCATCATATCTCAGAAAATAAAACTCTAATTGACACTAAATTTGGTACACAAGTACTTCAGGCCAAAAAAAGCATTATTTCGATTTTCAGTCAAATCGGGCAATTTTTTTCTATTGTATTAGTTAAAGCTTTCGGTAGTTGGAAATTTGGGTTTACACCCTTCTCGTTGAAACAATAAGTAATGTTAAAGTCATATTTCTTAAACGTGTATTGCCATTACAAAATTAGTTTGATAAGTGATCGAGATGGAAGTGGGCGGCAATGCCATTGTCTGTGCTTGAAGTAGTTTATTTCCTGGTAATTAATTGTGACTAATTCTGTTCTTTGTTGCAGGTGAGTCTATCGATACAAATTGTTTTTGAGGGATGACGCTTTATTTTAGTGGTAAGTTTTTATTTAAATAGAAATCATTGAGTTGTGATATCCAGTCTTTTTTGTCTGCTCTATTTCATTTCTTGGCCTTTTCTTACTTTTATTTTTTTGGGGGACTATAGTAGAAATACTATATGCATTATTCATAATATTAAAAGCAACTCCAAAAATGTATCATACTACCATATATGCATTTACTTCGCTGTCTATTGTATGACTTTTACTTTAAATCTTTGTAATTAGTTATTATTTGATCATTTAAGCTCATTTTTTATGCCCTTGCTCATTTTTGACAGCAATGAGCTATTTGAAAAAAATTAAAATTTTTTAATTTGAACCTTACTAGTGGTATAATAAGTTGAAGTGACAGTCATTTACTTGATTTTGCATTACTATTACCAATCTTTTTACTTTCCTTATCCTATAATAAGGAAAGTAATGTAATCGGCGGAAATTTAACCTACCCAGTTTTTCACATTTCTGGACGAATTATAGCCCCAGGACACCAAAAAAGTTGGTTTGAGCCATTGGTTCGTGTGTGTGTGTGTGTCTGTCGGTCTGTCAGTAAACAGGATATCTCGAGAACCGTAAGAGCTAGAGACTTGAAATTTGGCATGCAAGTTACTTGTAGATAGGGGACGCAGTGCGAAGCTTTTGGTAAAAATCGGCCGAGTCGTTTGGTCACAAGGTCGCAAAATCGGTCGCGAATCTAAACGGTTGAAGATACAAAAAATTTATGAGAATAAAAATGATTTGTTATCATGAGATAAACATGGATTTAAAATAAAAGTTGGTAAAATAGGAACCCGAAAAAAAATTGAAGCTCAGGATATTTTTTAATATACCAGGTGTTCATAAAATGTTTCGGGAAATTTATATTGCCGGATAGATCAGACCGAGACAAACAAAAAATCACAATAAAATTTTTTGACCTGAGGTCAAATAAATAAGTTATAGCTAATTAAAAATTAATTAAACGGACCAATCACAGGGCGCTCGGAGAGCTTCCTGGACGACTGTAGGAGAACAGGGGGAACGCTTGGCCGCTAGGAGGGAGCACGCAGGCGATAATGAGGAAGGCCGTGCGGCTGAGCTCGCACGGTTACTTTCAGTGACGTAGCAAAATTTTAAGTACGAGTCAATTATTATCTTGTACTGTTTATTTTAATCAGCTTTCGAGTGTTGGACTCGCGCCTCGTCCTTTTTTAAAATGACAAGTTCCAGGACGAAAGCAGCGCAGGGCCGAGACGATGAACCCGGTATAATATATAATAATAGGATAAGGAAAGTCGTGTGATGTTCACACCAGATTTTTTCTATTTATGGAGGGTATAGTGTTATCTTGGTTCAGGAAAAAATTTGACTTTGATTTCTTTTTATCCAAGTATTATTTCTGTCAGAGGGATACGCGGCGGCGACGGGTAACCGAACACATCGGCTCCGTCACGCTATATAAATTTCTTACTGTTAACACGGCGAAAGTGGATAAAAATTTATAAAAAATTGCATGTGAGTAGAGTAGATACCAGTGAACAAAGTACAGCAGACACTGAAAGAGGCGCACGTGTACCCCACATCGGCTGATGCGAGGTCGAGCCGGACTGTTAAGCCAACAATAAAAATTGGTGCGGCGAAAATAGTATCATAAATAACAGTATTGGGCACAATTAAAATTAAAATTATACACGGGCATAAATATTAAATACGAATAATTACAGTGATACAAAACTTACGAACGGAATAAAAATATGGAAATAATTGAAGCAATGTTTGTCACTATAAATGAAAACACGAACCAAACGAATAATAAGTTAGATAAGATAATTCAAGAATTAAATCAAGTTAAAGAGGAAAACACGAAACTAATGAAACAAGTGACAGAACAAAACACCAGAATAGAAATGCTAGAAAGAGAAGTAAGAGGAAAAAATCTGGTAATGAAGGGTATTAAAGAAGAAACAAACGAGGACGAAGAAATAACTAGAAGAAAAGCATGTGCAGTAATAGATAAAATAGGAGTAACCCTAGATGGAAAAGTCGATATAGATGAGATAAAAAGATTAGGAAGACCCATGGACGGAAAAATAAGACCAATATTAGTAAAACTAACAAAGATGAGTACTAATAATAAGCAAGAGATAATACGAAACGCAAAAAACCTAAAAGGATCAGACATCTGGATGGATGAAGATTATACGAAAAAGGTCCAAGAAGAAAGAAGAAGACTAATACCTTTGCTAAAAGAAGCCAGAGAAAAAGGACAAACGGCATATTTAAGTTATGATAAATTAAAGATATACAACAAAATGGTTACACATAAAGAAATACAACAAGAAAGTCTAGTAGAATCCGCAGGGAGACAAAATACTAACTACAAGAGAACAGTAGCTGAGAGATCCCCTGATGGGCAAAATTTTACGGAACAAATGAGAAAAATAACACGCACAACCTGCAGAAAAAACTAAAAGCGGAAGATAAGAACATGGGACCGATCTATGGGATAACGAACAAGGCAATGAAAAGGACTGAGAGATGGAAAATAGGAACATGGAACATAAGAAGTATAGCAGGAAAGGAACATGAATTAGATGAAGAATTCAACAAAGCAAGACTACACATTTTAGGAATAACTGAAACTAAAAAGAAAGGGAGTGGAGAGATAATTCTGCCAAGTGGAAACCTACTAATATATACAGGAGTCGAACGAAATCAGAGAGCAAGAGAGGGCGTAGGCTGTATAGTTAAAAAGGAAATAACTAAATATATTACGAAATCGATAACAGTTACAGAACGATTACTTATGATAGAGATACAAGCAGGTAACACAGTTAAAAGCACGATGATAATTGCATACGGACCAGGGGAAAATGACAAGATACAAGAGTAAAAAGAGGAGCCGAATTATATACGGATCTCTACCTGGTAGTATCGGAAATGAAAATGGAGTTAGTAAGGGAAACTAAGGGAAACAAAAAGGATAAAATGATTAACACACAAGAGAAGATAAAAATAAGATCACACAAATTAAGGGAAGAAGAAATAGCAAATAAATATACTGAGGGAACAGAAAAAGAAATGGGAACTCTAAAAGCAAGTATTATGAATTATAACATAGAAGAGCTTTGGATAAAATTCAAAGAAACTGTAATAAACACAGCCAAAGCAATATGTGGACAGACGAGTGATAACAAATATAGAAAGAAATCGAGTTGGTGGAACGAAGAGATAAAGGAAGAAACAAAGCTAAAGAAAATGACAAAGAAAACATACTTGAAAACAAAAATAACGAAAACTACAAAATACAAAGAACAGAGACTAAAGGTCAAAGAGATGGTGAAAAGAGCAAAAATACACACATGGGAAGAATTCGGCGAAAAGATGGAGAAGGACAGAATAGGTAACCAGAAACTGTTTTATAAAGTACTGAAAACATTAAGGAAAGGAAAAGAAACAAAATGTCAATATATTAACTCAAAGAAAGGGGAAATATTAACGGAAAACAACGATATAATGCTACGATGGAAAGAATACTTCGAAGAGTTGCTAAACGCAAACACATCAAGTACATGGGACATCGAAGAAGAAAATAGGGAAGAAGAAGAAGACGTGGAACAAGGGAGAACATTTAGTCTGGAAGAAGTAGGAGAAGCTATAAAGAAGCTTAAGAGAGGCAAAGCACCAGGCCATGATAATATAACAACAGAAATGTTAAAGCTACTAGGGCCCAACGGTCTAGAGGTATTGACAACACTGTTTAACAAAATTGCAGAAGAAAACAAAATACCGATGGAATGGGAAGTTGGTATAATATTACCACTATACAAGTCCGGAAATAAGAAAGACTGCAATAACTATAGAGGGATAACACTACTCAGCAATGCATATAAAGTGTACGAGAGACTACTAGACGACAAATTGAAAGGCAAAACAGAAGACCAAATGGAAGAATGGCAAAGTGGTTTTAGAAGAGGGAGAGGAATACAGGACCACATATTCACAATAAAACAGCTGATAGAGAAGTTCCACAGCAATGACCTATATGTGGCGTTTATCGATATTAAAAAAGCCTTCGACAGCATACCAAGAAGAGTTATATAGAATAGCCTTAAGAAAAGAGGAATTGGAAACAGACTGAGAAGCAATATAGCTAGTTTATACAATAAAACTTAAAATCAGGTCAGACAAATAATATGGAGTCAGGCGAATTTGTAACAAAAGGCGTGAGACAAGGGAAAGTATTAAGCTCAACACTCTTTAATATTGTATTAGATGAAGTAATAAAAGAAGTTAAACATAAAGTTAAGAAACTGTTAGTGGGCTATAGATATTTAGAACCGGTATATATATAACAGAATGTGCATTCGCGGATGATCTGATGATCTGTGCAAAAAACCAGGAAGAATTGCAAAGAAACTTAGAACTGTGAAACACAGCACTACAAAAACGAAATCTAATGATAAATACTAATAAGACCAAAGTGATGATACTAGGAAGAAACAATAGACAAATAAGAATACAACTTAATAATAAAGAGATCGAACAAGTAGACAGTTTTAAGTATCTGGGAATACCAATACAGAAAGATGGGAAAAACGAAACGGAAATAAATAGCAGAATTGAAAGTTCTAATAAAGTCTATTACGCCCTAAACACAATGCTTTATTTAGGAAAAAAGAGATAAGCATAAAACAAAGCTAACAGCATGCAACACGATATTCAAGCCGATATTGATGTTTGGTTGCGAAAGCTGGACGCTCACGAAAAGACAAGAAAATAAGATACAAGCATGTGAAATGAAATTCCTGAGAGGAATCATGGGTGTAACTAAAAGAGATAGACTAAGAAATGAAGAAATACGAACGGCGCTAAAAGTTGAACCAATAAAGAAGGACATAGAAAGGCAACAGATGAGATGGTTTGGACACTTGATCAGAATGGGGAATAACAGACAAACAAAAATAATTTGGCAAACCAAAACAATAAGAAAGAGAACAAGAGGAAGACTAAGAAGGAGATGGGATGAGACAATTACGGGAGTCCTAAAGAGGAAGAATCGAAACTGGCAAGAGGCCAAAACATTGGCACAGAACAAAAAGGAATTCACAAGGTTCGTACGTACATAACAAATACACAATAAAAAGAGAGAGTAATCAATGTAGTGAAGCGTGTGAGTGAACTATAGATTGGTGCGGTTAAGAATGACTGAAGATCGTCATACGAAACATAGTGTAGTGTAATGCAAGTGAAGTAAATAGAATACCAGATAGACAAGAACAACTTGCATAGGAATTGTAAGATAAAATGTATTGTAAATTTAATTTGGTTTATTTGAAATTAATTTAAAAAACGGTATTGACAATAATTATTAGAATGTAAATTGTTTTCACGGAAATGTAAATGTATGTAAGCTTACAAACACCCTACACCGTAAGGTAAATGGGTTAAGATTATATATATATATATATATATATATATATATTTCTGTCAGAAAACAAACTTATTTTTTAAAGAAACTTATGTAATAGAAAAATTATTTTTAATGGAATAGTCTATTGGTTTGATTTATTACTACATCATATTTTTTATTAGTATTGTGTCCATTTTATAAAAGTGCTTTAAGATACTGATTTTGTCTAGTATGCTTTGTCATTTTTATTTTCCAATGACTGTTCTTTATTTCATGAATGTATATTCTGTGTCTTTTTCACACATAAAAATAAAGTAATGGTCTCAGAAACGCGTATTTTTCTATCAAATAAATATCCAAAATTTATTATCGCTTGTTTTACATAAAAATATTTTTGAGGTGTTTTTAAACTACTTGTGAAATACTGCTTCGCCCAAATGACCTCAATTTCTCTATCATAAAGTTCTGTTCTCTTTAGAGCATTTTACATAATTTCGGTTAGAACATTGAGAGTTCGTGCCTCCATTTTTGCATTAATATTGTGTGTCAATTCTTAAATGGTTTTTATCTTGTAAACATAAAGCTTGTCCTTCAAGTAGTTCCAGAGAAGATGTATGGGACGTTTAGACAGACCAGTTTACCGCAGAACTTTCTGAAATCAACATTTTCTCAGAAATCCCTCTTAAAAGGTCTTTAGTAAGTTGGGCGGTGTATTCAGTGGCTCCGTCGTGGTGAAACCACATCAATTCATTACCATTAAGAATAGATAGCAGAAAACTTTGAATTATATGCTAGTATGGTTCAGCAGTTACGGCATTTCTCTCGTGGTCTTAAAAAAGAAGGCCCATTAATCTTTTAAGATGTCACACCGCACCATGCTGTGCATTTGAGCAGATATAATGAATAACCTTGGGGGTTTTCACTTCCCATGCTTGACAGTTCTGCTTATTAACAAAACCATTAAGGGATACATCACTTATTATCAAAATATGATTAAAGTCTTCATTTTCTTGAGCTAATTCTTGAAACCGTACATAGGCGTCTCGGCTTCATTTGTTGAACGAGTTGAATTTTGTATGTGTACTGTCTTAAATATTTCTGTAATATCCGCTGAAATGATCTCAGAGTAATGTTTAACTGAAGATAACTTCTTCGAGTTGATGTTGCTGAGTTTTCTCAACACTCTCTTGTGTTCGCTGAATATTCCCTTCACTTCTGGCTGAAAGTGAAATTTTGACAAATCTTTTACTGAACCCTCTTGCCTAAAACGTTCTACTAAGCGGCTAATCATGGAAATGGAAGACGGATTTTGAACATTGAAATGACGACGGTAAGCTCGCTATTATGGAAAGTTAGTTTTCAAAATACAATTCTATTGTTTATCTTTTTAAAATTAATCTTTCCGATCTCTTTTACGAGACTTGAAAAATGAAAATTTTATATTACAAAAATTACAATTTTTTAACTCAATTTGTTACTTTAGGCGCCACTCTGTATTTAATACCTTTATATGTTACTTTTTCAGAACACTAGTTAGTATATGCTTTCAACGCATTAAATTTAAAATTAGGGCAAATCTGTAAATTATTTCAAATTTGCCAATGCAGTTATGCCGGTTTAAATTGACACATTTTTCCGTATGATGCAAAAAATTCTTGAGGCGTGCCTGAAAACGATAGAGACGCGAATGAATGTCCATTTTATATACTTCTCTAGGAGTAGCTAGTGTCATAAAAAAATTCTGTTGGTGATTAAATAACGTAATAAAGTTGAAGCAATATCGTAACTGTAATAAAGTTATAATTTTGAATTTCAGTTCTAGTAATTATCTGAAAAGCATGATGATACACGTCATTAACCCGTTTCGTCGTAAGCTGGCAGATGTAGGAATCGTAAAGAGCAGCAAATCGATGCCTAAAGTAAACTAGGAAGTACAGTGCAACCTACAAATCTGCAAGTGGAATCCGATTTACGTTCGCATACAAGCTCATAATATCATTAGGCAAACTTCATCAGTAAAGCATCCAAGCGCTCCCGCACAATATATATATATATATATCAATTTCACGTTTCACTTTAAGCTCCCTTGATGCCTCTGAAGTGCCGGAAAGTAAGCTATGAGTGCGCGATACCTTTAACGTAGTTAAGGGATGTATCTACTGTCTGCCGAGGATATCAGGTTTATATATACTTGAGAACTTTCACGACCTAACGGCTCTTCTTATAAAACCATACAATTTACATCGAGGCATCACGACCGCGGAATAAGTTATGACCGTATCGTATCGTCGCCGGTATCGCTTTTCACAGAAAACTTCGTCTCCGAGGCTGGGTTTAGGCGGACCCGATACATTCTTAATCTAAATATCCGCCTATCCGCGGTTTTCATCTTTCGGCGACTTTATGAGCATTCCTTGCTACAAAATTAATTTGGCGCAGGACCAACTACTCGCTTATATGCGTAATCGTTCAAAACGAAATCAGGTCAGTTACAATCTGCATTCGTTTGGAATTAATTACAAGTGGAAGCCCAGTTCTAAAGAAGCCCGCAGTGTAAAACGTTTTTTCAATACCATATATTTTGCAACGTCGCGATTGTTAACGATGATTTACTTTAATATTCAATACGTGATAGCTTAAAATTGATTGAATGCCTTAATTTATGTCTGAACTATATGAAATGATGTATTATATACAAAGTTTAAAACTATTTTAGATTATATATTTCTGATTTGGTCGTAAGAGTTCGATTATCTATAATAATACACAAAGAATGGAAATATTTATAACAGTCGGGGCTCCTCGTAATACCAATTTCCGTCCACTTTCCCTGCAGTTTAATAGCGGCTATATAAATTCAGGTGGGCAACTTGCAAGTGGCCGAGAAAGGTAACAGGCTCGCCTGCTTTGCATAGATGTGCATGAATAATTAATTGTTGTATTGCTGCTGCCTGTCTGTGCTTCAAACACCTGATAGGATCCGGCAGGAAAAATTTGCATTTTCACGAATGAGCGTCCATCATCCGGCTTTTGGTTTTTATGATTGCTCGTCGTAGGATAACTAATCATCGATGTATCAAAGCGGGGATTAATGCGAGTTATGGATGTACATCAGCCAAATGCGAATGTTCATTAGATGGCCATATTTTTAAAGTTACGCAGTTAGGGGATCAGTATAAAATTTCTATCTCCGATTTTTTTATTTAAAGTTTCTTTTGTATTCGAAAATGTTGGTATCATGACAAAGTGCGTACTCTCTATATTTCATAATAATAAAGGTGAACTAGTTTTAACTATAATAACATGTTTCACATTAGAAGCAATTATGATTGCACTACTTGTTACTAATTGGGTATTTAAACATATGATTCAGCTATTTTGTTTCTATTGTAGGAAGTCTAAAACGAAAATAGAATTTTGATAACTCTATTATAACTAAACTTACTACCTTTTCATTGAAGTCTAAATTTTTATGAGCCGTTTGTTTCATGTTTTTTCAAATGTTTAATTTAGACTGAAATTTATTTTCAGCGTGTGTTTAGTTGCTTAATCTCAAAATACACGTATACCGAAAAATGTGGAACACCAAATTCCGAATAAATGCCAGAATATGTGTTATATAAAATATAATAAAGAAGAAACATCAAAACTAAGCTGAATTAAAGCAAGAACAGATAGAATTAAAAAATCCTAGATGTAGCCAAATCGGTTGATGGAAAACAAGAACCATATTTATGCGACTGAAAGGAAAAAACGTTCTAAAATAAAACCGGTGAGACAAGATTCTTCTCTTTCTCTTTTATTTTCCGCCACTCTTTCTCTAGAAGCCTAAAATATGATATTTTCACAGATTATCATTCCTACAAGGAAGAGTAGAGTGTTAGTAGAGAACGTGTTATTTTAAATTAATGAGCAATGTCAAAATTATTCTTTCCTACTATTAAATTGCAAGAATGCCAAAAAAATTATAACAAAATTCAACAAGCTGTAAATCTAATGAATAAACATCAACTGAATCTGACTATAGGCGATTTTAATTCTAAAATTGATGAAGGGAAAAGTACGGACATAATAGATAATTTTGATCTTGGAACTAGAAATATTCGGGCAACAGACTATTGCAGTTCTGTCAAGAGGAAAATTTTATAGTTTTAAACTTTCTTTCAACCTTACACATGAGTATCTCTGGGGGATGTTCATAACAATATAATGAGAAATCAGATTATTTTTTGATGCCAAATAAAATATATAAAAATAGTGTCTCATTAGTTAAAACTTACACCAGTGCTGATGTTAAGCCAGTAGTGAGAGCATTTCGAATACAATTGAAAATCATGAAAAGACGAAGGAATACTGCCAAGTGGAATTTTAAAAAATGAAAAAGAAAGACACTAAGTTAAAGAGAACTTTTAGATTAGATAAAAATGATAAAATGTACATGCAACAATGCGAATATGGGCAATAATGAGAGTGGAGAAGCAGGCGTGTAAATAGCCGCTCTCGTGGATGCGGTGTGGGATACGATACCGATGCGGCTCGTAAGGACCAAAAATGGAGAGGCAGGCGTGTAAATAGCCGTCGTGGATGGGTGTGATACGATAACGATGCGGCTTTTACTGCGAAATGGTTTGCAGGCAGTGTATTGCCGCTCGTGGTGCGGTGTGGAATCGTAGTACGGCCTAGTGGAAGGTCAGCCGATAAGGCCAAATCGTCCCTTAAACGGCCGTCGCGTTAGCGATGGGCGATACCGATATTAACCAATGAATTGCCAAATCGCTCACCTGAATCGGCTTCGGCTTCGGCTGTCGGCGATTCCAGGTGGCCACCTCTGCGTTGCGGATCTGGTATCTGTTGGATGTTGAGACACGACCAAATTGGCCGAGCTGCGATGCGTGAATATTTGGGCGGATGCGAATATGAATTTATTGATGACACGACCGAACTGGCCGCTTTGTTGACTGACATCATTTGGTATGTAGATGCGAATGGAATTTATGCGGACTTGCCACGATGAATGCCGCCTCATGGGGAACATGCTCATTGGCAAGCCCATGTACCGGTTGGACGGCAAAACGTAGCTGATATCAAAGGCTCGCATGCCGCCGCGATATAAAGCGGTTCAAGGGCGAAAAGGCCGCCACACCAGAGAGCAAATAAAAAATATGGTGGTAGAAGTAAGTGATCCGGATAAAAATTAATGGAAGAACGTAAAAAAGTTAAAAATATCAAGACATAAATAAACAAAAATAGCAAGAGAAGGAATGTGTGCTAAAGTTGTTCACTACAAAAAAAACGAAAATTTTACTCGCGGTGATATGCTTTTTACAGAAATGATATTGTCTAGATACTTTTTATTAATCAGGAATCTGACTCCGCCAGTGGTATAGTACGTGCTTCGAATTTAGTGTCGTCAATCCTTCTCCTTTTCGCCTTACTTCACTTAGTCCAAGAATATCCCATTTGATAAGTGATAACTCTTCCTCTAGCTCAAGAATTTTGCTTTATGTTGCTAACGTTCGGACGTTGTATATAGCGATTTTCATTGTTTTAGTTATTCCGCGTTGTGGTTTCATTTTCGTCAGATTTTTGACAAATTCCCCCCAGAATCCTTGGGACAGACTGAATTTTCAGTGTGACATTCTAGATTGCACATCTGACTCACCTGGGATATTTTTGTTTTTGACTTGACATCTCATTTGGTATGTAGAAGGTAATTGGCAATAAAACGCCACGTTTGCCAGGTGAGTGTATAATTAGCCGCCACTCACATGGGGAACAGTCGCTCATTGCAGCCGTCGAATACCGGTTACTGGGATGTAAATCCAAGCTCTCAATAGATTACAAACGCCCCCTATATAAGATTATACTCGAACCAATTTGGAGTCATGGCACTCAACTATGGGGTGCAGCATTCTAGAATGCTACCAATCGAAAATGTTGCGTATGATCGTGAACGTGTCCAACGCGGCTATCTCTAACGACCTATAAATGTTAACATTTAAAGAAGAAGTCAAGCATTACAGTGTTAAATATAGTGACTGTCTTAGAGCATATCCCAACACTTTAGGAACGAACTTTATAGTTCTTGCAAATCAAAATAGAAAAAATATACCAAACGACTTGTCTACCGGATACCTTATATTAATTATGTTAAGTCTGGCTTTACTTTTATTTTTAGTTTGCAGGTCTAGGTTGTATATTTCTTTTTGTACCCTAAAGCCACAAAAGAGTTGTAGGTCTACTGTTGCAGGAGCATACTAATGTGTATACTTTTACATGTTTAAATAATCAGTCCAAACTACTACTAAATGTACTACATGTACAGTTTAAAATAAATTGGTGTTACTAAAAAAAAAAAAAGGAGAAATGGTGTTGAAATTAAATTTTTAACTGTACATGCTTTTATTTTATTATCTCTTTTATGTAATTCATAATCCCCTATTTGACATAAAATGTCGTGTATCTTAATTTAAACAAATATTTTAAGTTTTGATGACACTAAAACTGTTTACACTTTTTTAGTAATCCCGTAGTAAAACTTTAATTCAAACCAGCTTTTATAGAATTCTCACAGCTGAGCAGAATTTAACTGCCAGTTACTATCGTGTTTTCTGCTTATTTAAGTTTTTGAATGTTTGATTTCTTCTGTAAATGAGTCTGTACCCATCGATTTAGAAGAAGAAAAGCCCCAGATTGTATTGGGCGCGTCTTGCAAACCTCTGCAAATTGATTGAAACCGAGCTTTTCGCGCAGCTTTGACGAATTGCCCACTGCTCGCCTTAAATTGCGAGCGGCACATTTGGCTCAGCCAGCGCCGTATTTAAATTCCGCCTGCAGGTCCTCGGATCAGGTAGGAGCAGCCCCATAACTTTTCTACTAATTTATTCAAGACGTTTCCCAACACGCAGTTAGATTATAATGCAAATTTTACTTTTAAATTTCCAGTTACTTGCTGCTCCCCTGAAGAACATGAAGCCGCGCGAATTGTAATTACGAATTATTTCGTTCTAATGAGTCTTGTTAAAAATGGCCGCGTTTGTGCCTACGAACATTATCTAGTTTTACATTTTGGTGGGCTGTTTACCCTAAATTAGCCGCGCTGCGACATAAGCTTGGCGCGTTTTAGCTGTGGTGTCGAAACAGGGCAAGCTAAAAGACAAACTTCTTTGCTCCTGTTGCACATCAGCTTAAATCGCTTGAGACAATCGATAAATTGCCGCTTCGAGCATTTTCCGCTTTAGAAAAACTAATTCAAACTTTCTATCGTATTGGAATGAAATAAACTATTTTCTGTAATATTAGTAGAACGACGACCCGTAGTTATGTCGTTTTTTAAGCTTATACTTAAATAAAAAATAGAAGTTTTTTCAAAAGTCTAATTTTTGCATTCCTTTAGTTATACATTAAGAGCTGGTCAGAAAGTATTATCCATCAACGAGAGACAAGAAGCGCTTCTTGTGGATAACTAAAGGTTATTTGTGCCAAACTTCAGTTGCATTATGGTACATTATTCGTTCAAGAATGCGATCGCTCTCTCATATTCTGTCTGCAAGCATGTCAAAACTATTTACAGGCTTAAATATTTTCCGAGATGATCTCAGCGTCCGAAGCAGTTTAGCTTATCCGACTTCCTACTTCTTGAATTCCCGTTATTTTTAAGTGTTATTCAGATGCACCAAACTACGGCCGCGCCTCGTCGTGACAGGTTAATCACTCTGAACCTATTTTTGAGCTCGGCGCTTTGAACTTTGGTGCAAGCGCGTGCAGCAGCTCCAGAAAAAAGTAAATCACGTTCATATAAATGAGATTTCTGTAACGCGGACGTGAGCTCGAGGAGCAAATTTTTTATCTTTCTTTTATCCTTCTTTGCTGATACAGACGTGCATTTAAAGTTGAATGAACCCCCTGTTTTTATGCAATTTTCTAATTGTACGTAAAGTTTTAGTTTTGATTTTGTTGTACGTAACTTTATTTTTAATCTTCAAAATTTTTAGGAATTGCAATTTTTTGCATTTATGTCTTATTTGTATTAGAAGAATATTGAGGACAATTTTACTTTGTTCTACAAGAGTTAATAAATAACATAATAACAGGATAAGGACAGCATAATGAAATACTAATATATATTCCAGGGGTTCTTTAAGTAGGGAAATCCAAAATGTATATTATTAAAATGCAATTTATAAAAGAGATTTTACTCAAATGAGGTTAGATTCAGAGTTTTTTTTTATTTCCTAGTTTCTCTGTTATTTGTGTATCTGCGTGCGTGCGGAATTTTCCAGGAGGATTATCAATACAAGCATCATATAATGTATCTTGAGGGCATTATCAATCAGTTAAGTAGCTCAGTTTGCACCCTCGGCGCTTTTGCTTTCTGCATCATAAGCACTGGCGCCGTGCGCAAAAAGAGTGAAATTCAAGACGTCGATAAATTAAAGGTCGCCGCTGCTGTATACACAAAAACAGATGGGTTTTTGTTGAACCGAACCTGAGAAAAGGCTTTATGGTAAGTAAACGCATTCTCTGGGGAGCACTGCTTCGGATCAATGGGGTATTTGTACGGAGCTCAGCGTGCTCTCGCAGCCCGAAAAATTATTTAGCAGTAATAAATGGTTCAGCCTACTGCCAGAACAATTTATGTAATTGTTTAATCTTCGCGTCTTGTAGACTTAATCGAAAAATATTTTATTAACAGTAATTTATGCATTAAATCGGAAAAGATCCGTAGTTGAATTTATTTATAAATCATTTTTCATGTCTTTGCAAAACAATGTTGCATGTGTCGCAGTACTAGGTGTCTATTCGTTTACGAAAATCTTTTATATATAAATATGAATTTCATTTTTCGCTCTTATTTCTTCGCAAATCACTACTGAATATTTGGGTGTATCAAATATAAAAATATTTTATGAATTACAAACATACGAAGTGATAACTCTGTATAATTTCTTGTCGTTAAACAACTTTTCGATATCGTAAAATGAAATTGGTTATGATGCCTAACAGTTGCGCACAAACTCTTTATTGCCGTCAAATACCCGTCTTCTAAGTGTTTCATTTAGTAGTCCAAACAGATAATTATCGGAGAACAGTAAATCCAGACTATAAGGAGGGTATTCAACAGTAGTCTAAATAAATTTCCATTTTTTTTGAGTTTAGGAAAGTGAAAGTAATTATTTAGAAATTCAAATGGAAGGGGATCGAACTCGTTCTCAAAAAACTATGACATAGCCAAGCAAGTATTAAGTTATAACGTATTAGGGAAAAGGAGAATGTGAAGATATACAGAGGCATGGACAAGAACGATTCAAAATGAATTAAGCGTGGAATGATACTGAATGAGGCAAAGCGAATGGCAGAATAGGAAACAATGGAGAAACCTGGTGCACAAAATGGAAAAAGAATAGCTTAATCAGAAAGTCTTATAAATTATAACAAATAATGAACATACGTAAATTCGAAATTTCTAAAAAGATTTTTAACGTTTAGCGAAAAGAACCAAAGTAATCACAAATTATTATCGACAAGTGTATAGAGAAAATAAAGAAATTAAAATTTTTCTACTGTACTCTATCCTGTACAGAAAAGCGTGAAATCACTATCATAGGACAATATAAAACATAGAGCACAAATAAAAACAGATTTTGTGAAATAATCTCTGTATGGTGATGAAACATTGATGCTGATAAAGGGAGAAAAAAGAAAATCTTAAACGTCAGAATTGAGGTTTTTAGGATCAATAAATGTATGTATCATGCATTGAAAAAGTAATAAAAGAGTGAAATATATATTATGGAAATAAAAAAATTAAAGAGAATAGAAGCAATTGGAAAAAAATATTAGAATGAATTAAACTATATCGTCTATTTTGAAGATATTAGCAATATAAACCCAAAGGTACGACATGACATCGTCCTGATCAGAAATGAAAAAATTAATTTTAATATTGACGTAGTAGATGTAAATTCAAAAGAATAATGTACCTAAGTATTTTTTTATTATAAGTCAAACAAAATAAAATAAAATTATAAGTGTGTATAACAACAAAGAATAGTAATAAAATCCATCCAGTGCATTAAAAAACAGTGTAAAAGAATAATTGGAATGCATTGGTAATAAAAATTAAAAGACATAGCAAAGGAAATAGAATGATATTTGTATGGTTAAAGAGGAATGTACAAGGAATAGTACAAATGAAAAGCAATAATGTTTTTATGCGTACACAATAACAAATGGTTTTTAATAGAATCATATGAAGAGAAATATAAGTGAAGAAATGAAAAATAACTAAAGAGAAAATAATTATGAAAGAAGTACAGTATCCCAAATAATATTTGAGAAATGGATATGATGACTTAAAAACCAAAATTCAAAATGGAAAAATGCGTGGGAGAAACTCGAACTGTTAATTTCCACAAAATGCTAAATATAACATAAAATGATACGAAAATTGTCAAAAAGCTCTATAGAATATCTGTGATATTACTTGTACATACAAAGGGAGATACTTCAAATTATGATAATCAAAAAACGCTTTATTAATAAGTATTCCAAATATAATATTTTTTATCAAACATAAAATCGGCAATTAGAATACAACAGTATGCTATAAATTAATGTGTTGACTTGATAACTGGCGTGGCAAGGGCCTATCCAGCGATGGGTGCTCGTTAGTAAAAGTCAATGGGCTAACGTCGCTTGAGTTTTCTGATCACTTCTTGATATGGGAGGTTAGACAACAGGGGAATTGTGTGGACTGCGATTTTGTCGACATGTTTTGTTGTTCTATCCTGTATGACTTGTGTTATGAACGGGATACCAAGGTTTACATGTAACAACTGGTTGGTAATATACCACGGTAGTTGGTTAATATTCAAAGTATTTTAGACTGGCATCGTTGCATGATGACGATGTTTGACTTGCTGACACAGCCCCACAGCTCTACACCGTAGGTCGATATGGGTTTAATGGTGGTTTTGTACATTAGAAACTGAATGAATTTCTTCCAAGGAGCCAGTTAAACGTTTTGAGTCGGAGTTCCTTTTTTTGTTAATTTGGTTCCGCCAGGTGAGTTTGTTATCGAAGTGAAGACTTAAATATTTCATGGAGGTAATTTGGGGGATCTTGATACTGTTTAGATAAATTGGTGAACGGAGTTCTTTTCTCAGGGTGAACGTCACGTGGTTTGATTTAATTTCGTTGACTTTCATCTTTTGTTTCTTGAACCAGTCTTCGAGAAGAAGGTGGCTTTGGACTTGACGTGATGCAGTGTTTACATTATTATGTTTCTCAAGTATGGTATTGTCAACAAAAATACCTATCTTTGTGGCATGAGTCGTTGGAAGGTCCGATGTTTATAATAGGTATAGAAAGGAAACCAAGACATTGCCCTGAGGTATACAGGAATTGATTGGATATAGCGTTGAAGTTGCGTCGTTGACTCGTGTTCGAAATTGCCAATGGCTTAGGTAGGATTCTAGCAGATTACATGAGAAAGGAGGTAGAATTTGTTGGATTTTCTGGATGAGTCTTTTATGTCAGACCATGCAGTAGGATTTTTCCTTGAGAGCTGTGTTTATTACTTGTGTGATCCGGTGACACTGTTGGATTGTGGAGTGCGTTTTATGAAAATTAAATTGATAGTCTGGTATCCAGTTTGTTGGTGTGCATTTAGGGTCCAGAGTACGTGACCGTTTGAGGAGTTTGAAGATCACTGGTGTGGCGGCCTTTTCGCCCTTGAACCGCTTATTTCGCGGCGGCATGCTGGCGGCTGTGATGTCTGCACGTTTTGCCATCGCACACAAAACGGCATATGGGCTTTTGCTCAGCCGACAAGTCTGCATACGCCGTCGGCGGCACCTTTTGATATGAAAGGTGCTGGCGAATGCAAATTGCCCGCAAAGACCTACCGCCAAGCCAGGCGCGAAGCCCGGCAACATTCGCAATCCGCAACGCGGCCAATTTGGTCGTGTTTTAACACCGCACATTCACGCATCGCAGCTCGCCAATTTGGTCGTGTCTCAACCCGCAGGAAACTCGCCATCCGCAGCGCGACCAATTCGGTCGTGTCTTCACCCCAAGAACATTCGCTACCCGCAGAAACCCGATCCGCAACGCGAGGCGGCCACCTGGGAATCGCCGACGAAGCCGAAGCCGAAGCCGATTCAGGTGAGCGATTTGGCAATATTCGTTGGTGGATATCGGTAGCCGCCCCTATCCGCTTACGCGACGGCCGTTTAAGGGACGATTTGGGCCTTCTCGGTTGACGTTCCAAACGGGCCGTACTACGTTTTCACACCGCATCACGAGAGCGGCTATTTACACGCCTGCCTCTCCATTTTTTGGTCCTTACGAGCCGCATCGGTATCGTATCCCACACCGCATCCACGAGAGCGGCTATTTACACGCCTGCCTCTCCAATCACCAATAACAAGCTTATTCAATAATAAGATGTTACGTAGTTGGGATCTTTACCTGGCTTGGGGATGAGGATTATTTCAGCTTTTTTGAATTCTGTAAGCCGGTACTGAAGTTTCAAGATAGCGTTGAAGATGTAGGAGTACAATTATTTTTGAATTCACATAACATTCTGGGTGTAATTTAATGCCCTTAGGTGTGACTGACGGAATGGGAGTGGGGTGAGTTTAGGTGTTTTTTTGGGTTTGGATTGCTGATTGTGTCTTCGTGTGGTTGAAAGACACCATACAGATGGTAAGCAAATATATCCGCTCTTTTCTTGATACTTTTGGTTACTATTAAGGTTTGATATGTAGGTTTTGAAGGAATTTCCTCATTTTTTTTTAGTTGACTACTTAGATTATTAAGTTTGGCTTGTCTTTTGGATGGTGAGCTTTTTCCCATTGGGCTCTGGCTTTCGATTTTTGAGCGACAAACTGTTTAACCTCAAGGGGGTATTATTTGTGATCGTAGAGGACGTAGATAGTTGAGTTGCTGTTGTTAGTAGCGTATTTAGTTGATTGACGGCATCGTCTTTTTGACGTGATGGGTTTTTGAGGTTGAGTTTCAGGTCCATGTTTTCATGTAGGATATAACGATAATGATTCCAATCTATTTTGGAGTTGTGGTTCTTTTGAAGGACTCTTTGTAGATAATGGATGCGCGAATTGTACGGTGGGTGTGTTGTCGGAGGTTAAATAAAGACTATCGGACATGTCTGTATTGGGTTTTGATATACAATTGATGATAAAAATATTGAGTAGGTCGGGTATTTTTTGGGGGGTCCGTAGGCCAGTATGTTGAGGTTCCCGTTGTGGTTAATCGAGAGCGCCATGTAGTTTGTTTGCTACTGAAGTCTCCTCCAGAGTTTAATTTTGGTCTCAGATTGTGGAAGAATTTTTCGAAGTCCTCTTTTTTGATATTGTGTCGAGGAGGACAATAAACCGCCGCTACCGTAAGTTCAAATGGGAAAGTGAGCACTTTAATGGATGTGGCCTGAAGTGTAGCTTCCTCATAATTGGGGAGAGCGCAATATTTAATGCTTTGTTTTATTAAGATGGCAGTTCCTGCGTGTTCAGTTTTATCGGGATGATTAGTATGATAAATTATGCAGTTTGGGATTATAAAATAGGATTTTTCTGTGAAGTTTGTTCACTTGCTAAGCATTATGTCAATGAAGTTTTGTTTAAGAAACATGGTAAGCTCGTCTTGGTATTCCATTCTGCAAGTATGAGAAATTTATTCATTGCGTTGTTTTATTGAATAGGATTGGAAGCATTTTTTAGATCATGATGTTCTATTGAAGACATTGGGAAAACATGAATATAAAATCATCTAGGAACTTGCTAAGAGTGAGACTAAGTGATTGTTTGGTAGTGTTTGCAGGTTGGGCTGCGGCAGTTCAGACTATGTTTAGGAACTGACTTTGGGAGTTTAAGGTTGGGACTTCAGGTCTTTCGTTGGTAGATTTTGATTTTATAATAGTAGGTTGTGATAGTACAGACATCCACAATAGTTGGCTGGATGGTTTTTCCCACATAAGACGCAAGTTACTGATGTGTCTTTGCTCTTCTTACAGCTTGTTGTGCTGTGTTTGCCTCCACATTTGACACAAACAAATGGTCGAGAACAGTATGTTTTAATGTAGCCATAGAGTTGGCAGCCCATGCATTGTACTTGAGTTCTGCTGGCTCGTGGTGGTCCTATTACTATACGTTTGTATAGAAGGTGTTGTATTTTGTAGATATCTTTGTTGTTGTAGATTGGTTTTAGGTCTACGAAAAATAGGTTCATTGGTTTGCATTGATAATGTTCCTGACTCTTTCTACGTTCAGTGAGTTTTGATTTTATTTCGTATTTAAAGGTGAATTAATTGCATTTATATTGTAGTAAAAGACGTTGATAAAATGTGTAATCAATGGTTACGAGAATTTTATATTTGTGAAAGTAATATTAAGAGAATCTTAAGCAAAATTTATAAATATGATTTAAAATTAGAAGTGGAGTATACATTGTAGTAGTAGTACACATGTAGAAATTCACATAACCACGAATTTTAAATTTTTTATTATAAGAAAAGGAAAAGAAGATAACTGGAACTTGGAGAATAATAAACATATATCGAATTGTATAAGTATTCATATTAACAAATGAATGTCAGAGTTGGTCAGTGGAATGAAAAAGCATAAACTAAAGTATTTAAAGTAATATATCTGAAAATAATCCTTAAAAGTTACAAAGAAAAATAATATTGAAATCAAGAATTTATTGCAGGTAAAATTTCTTCGAACTGAAATAAAACGAAGTCAGTTACAAGAGTTATTTAAAAAGCGGGAAATTATAAAAAGTAAATCGGTTACATAGGACATGAAAAGATGAATTAACAAAGGTCTTGAAGAAATATTGAGCAAATGATTACAAATAGGAAAAATGGAAAATATTGTGAAAGGAACATCAGGGCTCAATTCTACACTGTATTCACCAATACCTTTTTTCCTAGATTAATTTTGTCCCAGTAATAACAGTTGTCCATCTTCCCTGTAATTAGATTAACTATTTGGATAGTAAGCTTGTCAGTGTGAAAATATTGTTTTGTTATATAAAGAAGAAATTTAGCCACTCTTGTATTTATTTGGAAGCGGGCATAATTTAAAAAATGCCTTCGAAAAGCGTCTTCGCTAATGCACAATATGGCGTATTTTATTTGTCTCGTTGACTTTTGAGAGTCGAGAAAGAAATTAATCATCGGAGTTTTGTGAATTTAATTCATTTCATTCATCATTTGGTTGATACAGTGCGTGGCGACAGATACCATTGTCCTCATACATATCCATACATACACAGATTAATAAAAATCATGAAAAGCGTGACAAGAAAAATATATTACAGTTATAGACTAGATCATTCACAAATTCCTGAGTTTAATGTTCCTACCTTTAAGTAAATCCGATTGGTAGTTTAAAAGGTATATATTTTTTGTCTTAAATGGTACTTTATAACATCAAATTGATGTTTGCAATGTCATAACTGCATATGTTAATCTTTCTGATTGAAAAAGATGTATATTATAATGAATTTTCATTCAGCATGAATAAAAAATATTTATGCTCAGTAGAATGTCTCGAAAAGTCTTATCCTGTACTGTAAATTGTTTTTAAGTCTTGTATTACATATGGTATAGACTGTAAATGAAGCGGTATTCGTAGCATACAATTTTTATATTAGTACATTTCTACTACTTTTTTTTGACCGCTAGTGCTTGTCCTATTTTGATCGTCTTGTGGGCAAGAATTTTGATATGACTTCTTAATCGAAAATGGTAATAATAGATCATGAGGCTCGTCAATAGTTATAGAAGACTATTTAAAAATTAGGTTTTATAACGCTATAATATGTGATGATCTTTCTTAACCGATAATTTCTTAAATAATATAGTTCAACAATGTTTTATTATTATTTTATTTATTTCGAATATTTATAGAATTTGTTCAATATGTAAGAATTTTCTCCAATATATTTTGCATTGTTGTTTTATCATATCCCCAACAGAGCCAAATTTAGGACTACAAAGCTTTGGTAAAACAATGTTGGAAGTCTTTCTAAATTTATATTAAATTCTTACAACTTTTGATTTTATATTTAAATTTCATTTATCAAAGGAGTATACATTAACAAAATAAATATTTTTGTGTATCACGATGACTAGAACAAATTGGAATATGGAGTATAAATATTTTAGTTGGACGATTTGTAATTCGAATAAAACTGAGACTACAGAGTTGGTGCTGTACTTCAAATCCTCGTGATTCGGAGACTGCATGTCAGGCACATTTCCGTCCTGTTTGCATAAAGTAAACGAATCATATAGAGCCAGTTGGTTTCTTAATGCTGTTTAACTGTTTAAAATCGTTACATTGCAGCTTAAACCAAATTCAATGCCAAACACGAGCGCTTTGTCGGATGTTGACTCTGTTCGTGTGCGTAAAGCATATAGGTACTTTATGAAGTTTGACGGTGTTTACTCACCATGATTGCTTTCGAAAAGTTTCGGCAGATATTCAATGCGGCGCAAGTTGGATCGACGAAATTGAGACAGGAGCGCGCACTGTCACATTACGACTGTGCGTGCCGTTCGGCCAGTTATAAACGCAACTCCGCGCCACCGCCGCCTAGAAGTGACGTTTTGCATAAGCTTTATGGCTGGAAATATTTAGAGGCCGATGTGAATATGTAAATTACACCTTGAAAGCGCCCGAAACTTGTTTATGTGGGGCATTAAAATTGCCGCATTGTTTAATTTTCCGGGCGCCGCTGAATCCACGAACTTTGTAAGCACCTGCAGCGCGGTGACATTGCTTTAGACCTCTGGAATGGAATGCAGCTGAACTTTTACCTTTGCCACCGCCTCTGCCAACTATATACGAAGCCAGCTACCGAGGGCTGCATATAATTAAGTTGCCATTGTTGCGAATATTATATAATTTGAGAACGGAAATCGACTTGCTACATTAACGCGGAAATTGCGATATCGAATTTATGTTTGGCCATTCTCATGTGTTCATTACGAGAAATTCTGAATGTGTTGTGCCAACACTGGCTTACCTAAGTAGATTAAATGGAGGGATATTGTTGCTATCAAATGCACACCAAAATAGTTTAGTTTGGCGGTTTAAATAACAAAATAAGTTAACATTAAATTTTTTTAATATATTGTTAGTCTGGCATGTCTTTTAGAGACATGAATGAAAATTTGTCATGTTAGTGTTATACTGCAATGAAGCATTTTAAAATCCTGTAGTGTTGCAAGTTTATGTGGTTCAGTCAAAATCAAAAGCAGTTGGGTAGTAAAATAAAAAATATATAGGAATTTATTCCTTATTAAGTATTTAGATGGTGGAAAACGTTTCTATATCACAAAAATTTAACAAAATTTCACAATATGTAAGAAAACAGATTTTTATTAGACAAATTTCATTTGCAGTACCTTCAAATTGAATAAAATTTGTAATGTTTGTTATAGATACATCAGAAATTAATTTTAAAATTTGCAAAATTTGTTTTAATAGAAGCAGGAGCGGAAATAAAGAGAAAAAGAGGAAGACCGAGAAAGACATGGATGGAAAAGGTAAAGAAGACTAAAGACTAAGAAGGGGAAAACAATACAAGACGAGAATAATGACCAGAGATAAAAAATAATGAAAAAAATGGATGAGAGATAGTAGCATGGACTGAGAAACCCGACACCCTTAAGGGTACCAGGGACTAGTGGAAGAAAGAAAATAAAATTTGTTTGAAATACTATTTCATATGAAGCTTTCGCACAGAATGCACAATATAACTACGAAATATTAATTGTTTCTCAAAAACATGAAATAGCATTATATACTGCACACAAGCACAAGGACATAAGAAATAATTTTAAAACTACAAAACCAAAACTAACTTCTGCTGCACGTAAAATCCTTATATGTAACCTGCATTGGTAAGGTGGAACTAACCACTTTTCATCACTTGAACTTTCACTGTCATTCTCCACCAGCCATCACTTTCATCTGAAGATTCTGTATTTATTTATTATTGTAAAATATTATTATTGTAAAATTTAGAGGAGATACATTATCACTTAAACTATCTGTTCTTTAGATATCTTCGGTATGGTTACACGCGTGGTTTCTTTAGTAATGCCTGCAAATGCGTTTCCAGTTCTGTTCAACATGTACTCAGAAGAAGTATTTTAGGTAGCACCAGAAAACATAGAAGAGAGTATAAAAGTAATAAGACTAGTGAATAATATACGGTACGCAGATGACACCGTTATAATAGCTAACAGCCGAGAAGAGTCTCAAAAACTTATTGACAGGGAAAGGAGATACATTTGCCCTTAAGATAAACACAGAAAGAACAAAGACAATACTTATCTCCAAAAACAAAAACGCAAACACCAACAGAATTATATGCAACAAACGAATAGAATAGGTGGACCAATTCAAATACTTAGGATGCTGGATAACAAGGGACTTGAATCCAGAAGTAGAAATACTCTGCGCATAGAAAACGCAAGAAGCGCATACCTTAGAATGAAAAGCTTACTAACAAACCCCACACTATCGTTAAATATCACATACAGATTTGCGAAAACCTATATATACTTGATTCTATTATATCGAATTGAATCCTGGACGCTGAAATCATGTTCGGTAGGACGACTAGAGGCCTTTAAGATGTGGGTAATGCGTAGAATGCTCCAAATATTATGGACGGAACACACTACTAATGAAATGGTAGATAGAGAAAATCTTGAATTGCCAAAAGACGAAAGACAAGCTACTTATGACACATATACAGAGGCTGAAGATACAAGCTTTTAAGACTAATAATGAAGGGCAAGATTGAAGGTAGAAGTGGATCGGCCAGGATACAATGCTCATGGTTGAGAAATGTGAGAGACTTCAAAAAGATGCAATTACTAAAATAAAAATAAAACGCCAAGAATTACGAGAAAATCTATCTGTTTTGAAAAAAATGACTTTTGAGTACCATAATGTAATCAAAAACCATGGAAATTAGATTAATTAAGAAATAATTAATTGTATTAAGATCCCGGAAATCAGGAGAATTTATTATGGTTGTAAATTCTGTTCGTCTGGTATCAGATCTATACAGAAATTGAGCAAGTATATTATATTATATATATTATTACAGTTGTCTATATTCCTACATCATTAGTACCAGCTTATCAAATCCTAAAATTTCATTCCTAATATACCATGTACACTGTGTGTATATTGCTAGATAATGTAATTCAGTCTTTCGTTCCAGATAAGACTGATCTATGTATTTTAAAGCCTTATTATATTAACAATATAACATTTATAATGACTGTTTTTTATGTTTGTCTTGCTAAAGTCTTAGCGGACGAAGAATATGGTATATAAACTTTCTGAAAAATTTCATATTACTTTTCTCTACTTCTGTATTCGGAGAATTTCTCTAAATGTTTTATTAGTGATCGTTCTTCAACCCCTCTAGTAACATTTGTTGACGAGATTTACTCTGATATACACATTTTAGGATTATTATTATCAAAAATTTTAAAGTTTCTACGCTTATGAGAAATTAATACATCCATTGCTAGTATGTTGCGCTATAGTTCGACCATCTATTACATTGGTACGTAATTATTCCGCGTTTTGTGTAATTCCTTGAAAGTGATATAATTTTTTAATATTTGATTAATGAAAATTATGCCTAGCAAATCGTATTAATCTTTGTCATATTATATTTTACCACTTTGAGAATGGATGTAAGGCTGCTCAATTATTTCGCGATTTCAAAAAACTCTTCGGAAAGAGTCAAAAGTAATTATTTTCGCTTTAATTCATGTAATATATATTTAGAAGGAAGGTCAAGAAAAGGTCGGCCATCAGATTTTGACGACCAAGCTTTTCTAACGGCTGTGGAAGTTTGATCCTCAGTCGCCTAAAAAACTCTGGCAAGAAAATGAGTAACAGTAATTTAAGATGACGGTAATTACAATTGAGAATTGAACATTGTAACGTGTTCTATTTTTCAATAACAATCATTTATTTACATTTTTTTTATATCGATAGATGCTGTGACTCATATAATTTTCTCTAAATCTATTATGCTTCGAAAGCTCAAGAATTTGCATTGGCTTTGTAAGGCTTAGTAAAAATGCATTAATTGTGTCGTTATTTACCTCGGTTTTCGCCATTTTAATTGTGGACTAAATAGCAATTATTTTTATTAATTCAAAAAGCGGATTTTAAATTTACATGTAATTGTAATTTAGTCTAATTTTCTTCACTTGTATGGGTTCTGGTGTAATTTTAATTTCCCATTATTCGTAACAGAATTTTCCAAGTCATAGTCTTGCAGCTACAGTTTGGTACCAGTTTTCAAAGCTTAAAATAGCGTTTTCTAGAAACTATTTGAAGGTTCCTATGTTTTTACTAGAAATAAGCGAATATCATGAGCGGTTACTTGAATGCTTGAATACTTAAATGCCAATATTTAAATATTTAAACATCCAATAGAAACGTCATTTCAAAAACTTTGTAACCCAAATTTTAGATTTTTATTTTTTAATCTGCACTATAAATGTCGAGATAAATTGACAGCGCCGTTTTTCTATCCAGAGAAAATGGTTTAAGTTTGCATGTAGCAGATTTCAATTAAAAATAATTATTTAACGTATCCGGTTATTCGGGTATTTAAGATCGGATTAATGCCTGAATTTATGTTCGAGTTCGAAAACAATGAGTATCCTATTTACAGCTTTTTAGAAAATTTAAATTTTTTTACAGCTACTGATAATTTTTTTGTTGTTATTGCGTTATTGGTTATCTGAAATCCAAAAAGCGATAATTTTTTTTACATTTCAGTAAATCAACAGATGCAATGAAAGCCGAAAGGCCATTTTGTACTGAGCCCATTTCCCTGTTAGGTAATGCAATATACTCGAATCCATTGGCGTCAGAAAATTGCAGACGAGAGAATGTAATTGCTGACGGAGTAACTCTCAGCCCGCGATCTAACAGTAAGAAAAGTAATGAGTTCGTCTGCGAATTAATAGAGAAAATCGATTAGAATCGTGGGAGAAGCTTGACTGACCTGGCAAAATTTTGGAGTGGTGAGCTCGACAGTCACTTTAGCAGTAAACCAAGACCTGTACTACAAGTTTTTCGCCCTGGGGAGTCGCTAACTAACAAACAAGATGGATAAGTAGTTAAAGGCTCAAGTACTACTAATCTACTAAAACACGATAGCGCTGGCTTTTTAAGACACTTTTTTGATGAAAAAACTTTATACGAATCGGAAAGGTGAATCACTAAAATGACTATTGGATCTGCCAAGATGTTTCTGAAGTATAAAGTTTTTCGTCTCTGTGGTGGTGCTTACTTCTGCTTATGAGCAGCGAAGAGGCTGTTATATCTCCTCACTTCTTTGAGGAAGGCCTGAAAATGACTGCTGACATCTACCTATATCAACGTACTGGAAACATTTGTCAAATCTGGATAGAGAAGGTGGTCGCTGTATGAGAGTATGTACTTCAGCAAGATTCTGCTCCAGCCTACAAGACAAAAACATCCAGGCTGTATAACAATTTGTATTATCACCCGACTTAGGGGCTCCTTTCAGCTCCGACTGCAATCCCTTTCATTACTATGTTCGGTACGTGATCGAAGCGAAGATCAATGAGTGGCATTATAATCCCAAGGATCCGTTCAGAGCCTCCATCACGGAGGTAATGACACATTTGGAGAGCGAAGTTGTGGTTACTTGCAGCAAGTTTAGTTTAGAAGATCGTGGCCACTGATGGAGACTACATTGAATAATATGATTCTCAATGCTATTGACTTTAGTTGTGCATGTAAATAAATTTAAATATCTTTATATTTTAATGTTATTTTTATTGATAGTTCATTTTCTAGATTTATCTCGATGACCTTGTATATAATTAAATAGATATTTTAAATTATTCCTATTTACCTTTCTTTATATTGCTTTTAAAATGTCATAATCAATTTGTTATTATTGTTCATTGTAACGTATGTTTTCTTACACATACATTGTTAAATTAACTACTACAAATAAGAAAGTACCGAGATGCAATATAAAGTTGGAAACACTTCCGGCATAAAAAATTCTAAAGTTTAAATGGCTAATCAAAACTGATGGATAAATTCATTTCGCTAAGTATAATTATTAATAAAAATTAATATAAATTTGTATTAAATTTTTACTAAGCACGTTATTATGGTAGCTATGACTGTAGCTTTGTAATAAACCGTTCTTTCGTATGTCATTGAAAATATAGTGGATATAACAAAATACAAATTGTGTCTTTTATATGTCCAGAGGATCATAGTCATAAACAGCGGGCCGTAATTACAAAAAAACAGAAGCGGATTTAAGGCAGTTTTGTTATTTTACGATTATTTCAACTTGGGGGGTTTATGGCGTAGGTTTGACGAGGCCTTAAGGACTCCGCAATTTAGAAGGAAAGAAACAACGTTGTTATATTCTTTGCTAATCCGAAAACGCTTTGGCTTATTTTTCGCGACCTAAAATTCTGCATGCATTTTATGGCAAATTTTTAATCTTGTTTAATCCTACAACAATGATGTAATTGATAAAATATATTTTTTTATTAAATAGAATTTAATTAGTGCCTTCTCGTGGAAGGTATAATCCCGATTTCCTCTTTTTTGGCCGTCCCTTTAAAAACCGAGCAGTGCAAGTTCGTTTCGTGCCAGCTTAATCTTTTTCAATTTTATTGGGGATGTATTCACCAAGCGGCAGCGTTGCCATTAAATCACTCCCGCAACGTGGCCGCATTGTCATGAAGTGCATTACGTGATTTCGTTCGCTTTATGCGAAGCGTTTTACGTCGGCGTAACGGGCTCTAATTATTATATGCCGGGTTTACTGCAACTGGAATTATGAACGAAATCGTAATTGGAATTCTATTTAATTGCAGCCCACTTGCTTTCGGTTTAAGGAAGGCACTTTTGTAATTGCCGCTTACTAAGTGCGCTAGTTAACTTTCAGCGCTAATCAAAATGAACTCGCAACGTTCGCTGCATTTTAATTAAAAGTTCGCATCCGTTATTTTCTTCGGGGACCAGATTTGCGTTTATTAGCGCAGCGTGTTTGTATCGCGCATTTATTACTCTTTTGGAAGTTTGTTTTTATGGTGCATTGTGTTTTACCTGTTGTTTTAAAGTTGCGAGCGTATTTTTGCGCCGTGCGCAACTTTAATTCTCTGAACATGAAATGTTAATTACGCAAATTACATTAGTTTTACTTTATTTGAGAATACGTAACTGTACTTTTAGTTGAGGTAAAGTTAAGCTTACCACTGAAAAAAAAGATTAGAATAATTCATTTGCAGTTAATAATATTAAACTAATTAAAGAGAGTAAGAATTTTATTGTTTGTCTTCTTCTAATGCATTGTTATGTACTACATTAAGATTTTCTATAACATGTATAACTCAAAAAAAAACAAATTTGTTTGAGAATAAGTATATGTACAATCTATTCTATATATGTAGTGTGTTAAGTAAATTTGGTAACACTATACAGACATTTTTAGGAAAAACCATTTATTAATGGAACTTCTTTAACCGAGTTCTTTAATTTTCTGCTGGGTGATTGAGCGTCAGTTAATTGTTTTATCAGTACATTGTTTTAATTTTGGAGCCTGCCGTGATAATTTTGGGCAAATCTGCGAATCTCTTCAACAATTAACGGGATGCCAAAATATTTGTGACGTACCACGGAGCATCTTAAATTGGAATTGTTGGATGGTTTTGATCCTTGTTAGTTTGGCACATCCTTAGAATTGTACCACGTAAGTCTAGAAGAGAAGCTTGTTACTTAAGTTAAACTGCTGACGCTTGATTTGAACGTGTTTGGTTCACGTAAGGTGTTGATCTAGATATAAGCTCAAACACTTTGTTTTGGTTTTTGACAAGTATGGGACCGTTATTTACAGTAACTGGTGGACACGTGTTTTTTTATGGTAAAATTTACTTGTACTGATTTAGTTGGGCTGATTGTAATTTTCCATCTATCATGTCTAGGCGACGTTGAAGATTTTGGGATGCGACGTAGAATCATCATGGGTAGACAAGAAAGTAGTAGCATCGGAAAAAATGGCGATAACACTGCTTTGGTCTGATGATAGTTTAGCACCGAATATTAAAAAGGAGAGGGCCGAGGACACGACCTTGAGGGACGCCTAATTGAAGATGATATATTTGGAAGATTTCATTATTATATTTAGCTCAGTAACATCTGAGTGTTAATGAGGACTTGAGTAAAATGTAATAGTCGCTTGGTAATAGTAACTCAGTATACTGGACCTCAAACGCTTGGGCCGCATCTAAGAAGACATCTGTACAATATGTCTTTCTTCGAGACTTCTTGATCTGCTTTAGTATTCTTTGTATTTTTTGAATTGCAGACTATTCTTTTCTAAATACGAATTGAAATAGGGGTAGGTGTGGTAAAATTTCTGTGTCTTCTGCTAGTCGTTTGAGGAACATTAAATGACCTAGTGAGGGCAACAGACTAAATGGCCTATAAGAAACCACATTCTCTGAAGGCTCTCTAGACTTATTCACCATTACTATATGGACATATTTCCATAGGTTGGAATATTAAGAAATAATTATCATTCGTATTGGTACTTTATGTTCATTTAATTTACGTAGCTCTGACTAAATTTCCGGTGGTGAAAAATGTTTAATGGGCACGGAAATTTGACGGGTAACATACAGATACTCTTCGATAGTTTCGTCTGCTCAGGTTAGTTCGAAGAGTTGAAGAGCATCAATAAATATTCTATAAATGTATCAGACTTCTTCTTGTTTGATGTTACCACCTTCTATTACTTTTTTGTATGGGTACTATATTTACTTACTTGCGCTACTATTTTTTTGCTGTCTACATGGTATTATTTTCTTGTTAAGTTCAATAATTTAATAGCTAAAAGTAGACTTTTAATAATCCTTTTATAATTAAGTTTATCAGTGGCGTTACGCGATATTTGCCATTTTGCTCTGGCTCTTTTTTTTACCCGAAATTAATTTATTTATATAACGTGGTATGCGAGTTAAATGATTAACTTTGTCACTGGGCTTTGGCGTAGCTCTGGGAGTAGCTTTTAAGATTTACGTTATTTTCAAGACTTGCTGAAATTTTTGCCAATTGGCTTGTTGCGATAATTCTGTATTGATGACCCTGGTGCTTAAGTTTATGATTACTGACACGTGATTCGGTGATAAATCATTATCATTTTCAAAAATTAGAAATTCAGTAAATTTGGAATCTTATTCGGATCAGTGGGTCAGTATATTAGTTCACTAGTAGAATAACAATATAATATTATAATAATATAATGTAATAATTGTAGTTGTTAGTTATAGATACTTTGAACAGTTTTCTGCCTTTTGTTGTGTGGTGTGTGTTATGTGGTGTGTGTAGTGTTGTCATTGTTAACAGTCTGCATTTCGTCTGAATTTTTATTATTTAAATTCGCTATAGATTCATATCTATTTTAGGTAGTAATTGATCTAATAGTAGGTTTTTTATTTACCTGCTAAGTCTTAACTCTTTTATTTTCTTGACATTTTAGCAGGGATAGTGATTATTTTGTATTTCTTAAAAATTATTTTGTTCTGTCGGTATGTGTTCATTGGCTGGCACAGAAAGAACTTAAGTTGATAGATAATTTATGAGGACGGTTGTGTTGGCTTTTAAACCGGGTTGAGTGAATGTTTTATTAGGGAATCGACATTGAGGCTGTAAGGTTTGCTGACTATCAAATTGTTGTCGATATTGAAGTGGCTGCTTATTACCACTTAGATTAGTCACGTATCCGTAAGTGGTATTTAAATAAGCCGTTTGAATTGGGACGTTAGGTTCCATTTGAGCTTTTTATTAAGTGGCGAAGCAAAGCGGAGTCACTTACTAACTTCATGTTGTCCGTCCGTCTGTCCGAGCAATAACTCGAGAACGGCTGGGAATTTCCTGTTTTCACCAATCAACAGGTGACCAAAAAGGCTTGTTTGCTAGTGATTTTGAAACTGATTGGTCAAAGATCAACTAGAGGATTCTCAAATTTGGGAGACTGCTTCGCCACTTCGCTATGCCTTGCAAGCTTTGTGTTAAACTTACGCTTTATCGAGAAATATAGGTAAGCCCTAAATATTTTAAATCTATGAACTGACCTCAGGTCACATCGCTTACGTGTTGGGTGATATCTTGCAGTATTATACCGCTGTCCGTGTTTATTTACCGATAGTCAAACGAGCAATCCTAAAACAGAAGGTGAAAACATTATTAGTAGTAAAATATTCCAATTTCACATAAAAAGGACAAGAACAACCTGAACTTATGAAATTTTTTTATCTATTGTGATAAAAATTACAATTTTTGTAGAAAATATTTAAATTGTCTGCTAACAATTCTTATCCGCAATGGCGTGCGACCATGTTTTTATAATTCTAAATATTTAGGAATAGAAAATTAAGACTGAATGAAGGCGAATATGTTTAAGGGTAAATCATATTTGTGCCAGATTTACTATTCGGTAGTTTCACATAAAATCTTATATTTCGTAGGAGAAAAAGTAATGTAATTTTTAAGCCAAAAGTATTTATTCTTAAATGATGGGTAGCACAGGAATTGTATTTCTAGAGAATCTGAATTTTTAAGGCCAATAGAGTCTTCAAAGGCTTAGCTTCGGTTAACAAGTGTTGATTTTTGTATATGACTGCCCGGGTCCCGTAACAAAGAAAATTTGTTAGTGAATAATGGGAAATAAGGTAAACAATAGAACTTTGTGGCATAACTCCTTTGCTTGTTTTAGCATTACTTATGCTACGTGAGGTCTCACTTTATTGTGACGAAATATTGGGTCGCGTGTATTAATCATTGTTCAAGTTTAAGGACAAAAACTGACATTCACTATGAAAGTGGATGCTTTGCTACAGAAGTCGCCTCCCCGAGGCTGTAATTAGGGGGAATCAAGGAAGAGTAGAGAAGGGTGTAGGCGGAAAAAAGGACAAGTTACTTTAATCTTCGCTGTGGGGCCGATCGGAAGCGTCTTTTCTGATGTGGGTCCTTCAGCTGGTCGTGTCCGAGGTTTACAACAGGTTTTTTCTATTTTCCTCGCCCGGTCAAATACAAAAGAAAACCGACCGAGTTTCTCCATCGGCAAATATCTACTCCCGTATGCAATTGGTCTACAACAAACGACCTACAGGATATGGAGATTCTTGCCACCAATCGAACTCTCGGTCAAAACGGTTTCGTACACACGGACAAATTAAAGTCGGTCGAACGTTTTCAAAACTATCATGGCTACACCGAAACGACCCTAGCAGCTCTGCTTTTATAGCGACGTTGCCGCACAGGCGAAACAAAGCGCCACGCGCTATCTCAAATTAAACAAAACGCATACAGAGGAAGTCACAACACTGCCTACCCTATTTCAAAATCCAAATAAAAGGAATTGGTGATTGGCTTGAACAATCATAAACGTCTGTTTTAAACGCAATTTCTTATACATAATGTCGCAAAAAAGAATAGTAGATGCTATACCACCATAGAACTTTTTATTTACATTTTGTTTACGATTGTCATACAGAATCTTATTTTTCGTCGCAGGTCGCAATGGGGCCATATTCCTTGTTAGGTAGGAAAGAAAAAGCCACATCTGTATATCTTGCTGCATACTGTCATGCAGAACCTACCTCTCAAGTGTTTTAGCTTCTCTAATTTTATGAAGATGATAACTTACGGTGTCTTTGGGTATGTTAAAATACTCCTCCAAGCATTGAAAAGTAATTGAAGGGATTCGTTCAACTTTTACTTGTAATTTATCTTCATCAATAACATGAGTTAGTAGAATAAGGTCTTTATTTTCTAACTAAACATTATGCCGTTCGTTTGTCGCAGTATGCCCAACCAACACCTGATTAATTTCTCTTGCCGTTTCCGATACGCTAATCTTTTTTTGAATTTCAAAGAAAACGTACCCGAAAGGTGTTTTGTCTTTGACATTAGGTAAATGATAATTCATATGGTGAACGAATTAAGTGAATTTTGTTGCTACTTCTTTCTTCTACGATAGGGTTTGTTATTTTTTTGAAAATAGAACATCTTGTTGAGATTCAGCGCCAGTTGTGTTGTACATGGAGCGATAATGTTATATGTTAATAGAATTTCAATCATACGTTTGTTCAAGAAAATACGAATCTATTGGCTGTGTATTACTTCGACGCCGACGAGGATTTTTCGGTGGAGTCGATAACCGCCTAGTTAATTTTGGTAATATCTACCTGAAAAATAACAGAAACAATTCTAAAATTTATCATTTTATGTCTTGCTTTTTTATTAATCGTTGGGTGCAGTTAAAGTTTTCTTGATCTATGTAAAGTCGTCTTATTGAAACATAGCGAAGGAATCATTAATGCAGTTGTTTACCTTGCCAAGAAATGATTGTCAACGGTCGCTTTTTATATTTTGCGTTTGATTTCGCCTTATCGCTAGCAAAATTATATTCATGATGTTTTTATTGTTGCAAATTGTAGAAGAGCGAGGCATGTAGCAATTGCGTCGCTTTGATCGTCGCTGAATCGACCCCCTCTATTTTTATTGCCGGCTTGGCAAACAATATGTTTATATTCCCCTTGCGTAACCTTGTTATCGTAACACTCTTCTGAGAGTTATTCGGCATGCCGTATTTTCTTCGGCAAATTGTGTTCCGGGAGCGTCTCCTTTGTGGAGCGCGTGTTGGAGAGACGTGTTTGATTTTCACACCGCGCGGATCTAATGATCTCGTTGTGATTAGCCGCATTAATACCTTATGCGTTCGCTCGCTCTGCAAATAGGTGCGAAAGCAATCGTTTACTGAGAGCGGAATTGCACGCAACGCGGACTTAGTGTAGCGCTTCGCTAATATTACATGTTTTACGCGCGCTTTGTTGTATCGTGGAATTCGGAAAGAGTCTTTCGGGCGTGCTTATCTTCCTCTGCAGTTCATCATTGGAGCTTCGCATCCGCTTTTTCTGCAACCGTATTAGTCTCATAACAACCATAAAGCATTCGTTTTCTCCCGATACAGCGACGCAAGGGTTTTTAATGAATCACCCGCTTTTTCACCCATTCCAAATTTTTTGGTTAAATGTTATGTCGTAATTTATCGCAGCTTTCTGTGCCATATTCGGAATGGATCGAAAGCTCCCGTCATTACAGCAACATTCAATAGCTTCAGAGTAATTTGTGAACTGTAATGAAGGGTCTGTTAGTATTAAATTGGGTTGCAGTCACTTGCATTGTAGCAGAATATGCTCTATTCTCTGCTAGCTGATTGACATTGTGCATATTAACGTCTCATCAAATTCTATAGTTTTCTTTTTGAATATTTATTCTTGATTAGTTATTTATATTTTCTACTTTTAAGTGTATAACTTATTCGTAGCGTTCTGAAACCATCTGAAATTTAATATGTAAAATATAGTATGGGGCACAAGTTTTTAGGATACCCAAATTTCCGTATATTGCCAGTCAATTTAACCAAATTTGTCATGGTAAATATCTAATGTGATAGCTTGCAAAAACGACTAAAAAATTTAAATTAGTAATCTGTTGATTACTTATAGACACGGATAAGTTTAGATTTTTTTAAATGATTTTTACTTAATGTTTATGGTTATATGTGTGCTTTTTAAATTAAATACTGTCTTTTAGATAACTAGCGAACATAAAAAAGCTGACATTCGTGCACAATATGTGGTTTTGAAGCGCTATCAAAGCTGTCTCAACTGGAGGACTAGAAAAATCTTTTTGGGTGTTTTTATGAAGAAACAGATTGTCCCAGTAATAATCCAGCTTATATTCTAAATTTAAAATAGATAACTAGCGAACATAAAAAAGCTGACATTCGTGCACAATATGTGGTTTTGAAGCGCTATCGCAAAGCTGTCTCAACTGGAGGACTAGAAAAATCTTTTTGGATGTTTTTATGAAGAAACAGATTGTCCCAGTAATAATCCAGCTTATATTCTAAATTTAAAATAGATTGAAAGTTTTTAACACACTGCTTGCCAAAGTGTCATTAGAGAATTAACGCTGTGGGCCAAACTGTTATTGTACATTATTTGTATGTATTTTGTACTGAAATTGACTATTTTTAGACCTTTTTGTGTTTTACTTCTTTTTTTAGTTATTTTATTTGACTTTTTTGGTGTCTTTGATTTATGAAAGGAGTGACTTTGCAGGAAAAAATTGTATTCTGTCTGCCTGAGGCTACGTCTTTCAAATATGTATGACGCATTTTATTCATTGATTTTTTTATATGCAGATTTTGATAATTGAAAATTTAAATACTGTTTTCTAAAAATGAACCGTATCCTCGAAATTATGTCCAAACGTCGTCAAATTTTAACTCAAGGGGAACTGGAGAAGATAGTATTTGAAATTTGCCTCGATAAAGATGATGTGTCAGATTTTGATTCCGACGACTCTTTGGGGGATCCCTATTTCACCCAGACAACACAGCTGACTCAATTGAGTTATCTGATGAAGAGGTAGAAGTAGAACCATATGAAAACGTTCTTCAAGCCTTGGAAGAGGCTGAAGATGATGACCAAGAAGACGTAAAAATGCCGATTTGAAGTGTTTGGAGTGAGTATGCTGGAAGAAACAACTACTTTCTTTTTACGGGACCTAGTGACTTACAAAAATATATACCGGCAGAAATGACCCCACTCGATGCATTTTATTATCTTGTTGTTGACGAGGTTATTGATCTTATTGTTACCGGAACAAACAGATTTGCCACTCAAACCATAGAATTCAAAGAATCAACGAAATATTCTAGAATAAATAAATGGGTGCCTACTTGTGCAGAAGAAATTAGAAAATTTATGCGATTAACACTATAGATGGACTTGGTTCGACTAGGCTCATTAACTGATTATTGGGCAACCAAGGAAATTTATCGACTAGATCTTTCTAGATCACTTATGTCACGAAACAGATATTAGTTGCTACTAAGCCTATTGCACTTCAAAAACAACGAGATAATTCAAGGGGACGAAAGCCTAGGAAACATTCAACCTTTGATTGATATACTACAAAATATATTTTAGTCGCTTCTTTATCCTGATGAAGACATAGTTATAGACGAGACTTTGGTATCATGAAGAGGTCGCCTAATATTTATGCAATACATAGCAAGTAAAGCCCATAAATATGGTATAAAGCTATTCAAGCTCTGTCAATGGGTATACCTGGGCACTCCAAGCATATTCTGGAAAGTCAGCAACTGGAGAACGTAAAGTTGAATTGGCTACAAAAATTTGTTTACATTTAAAACTACTATATCAGGGAAGAACTTTCTACACAAGCTACAGTTGGCCAAAACAATGCTATAGAAGCAAACACATGTCGTTGGAACTTTAAGAGTCGATAAGAAAAATATCCCTAAAGACGTTCTTCAAGTAAAAATCAAAAAAAGAGAGACGGATATCCGTAAAGACGAACACGGAATTATAGTTTTGAAGTGGAGAGACACGCGAGATGTAAGATTGATTTCTACAAGGCATGCTCTAATAATGGTTCCAATATGCATGTTGAATGCTCCAATAGAAGAGCCTATACCAAGTACTTTCAGAACTACCAACATTCAAGATACAATTGCACAAGAAAAAAATACGCCTCAAGCTTCTACTAGTAGAAGTGATTTTTCTTTTATACAAAATGGGAAACAAGTCACAGATCACTGACAAGATCTAGTGGCAACAGGTAGAAAACGTAAATCGCGAAAAGCAACAAAGAAACCATTGCCGATTATGGCTTACAATAAAGGAAAAGTTGGAATTGATTTGTCGCACAAAATGCCTTCATATGTCACTACTCTAAGGGAGGGCGTAAAGTGGTACAGGAAGCTTGGAATAGAACTACTTCTAGGAGTTTCAGTGGTAAATGTATGGGTTGTGTATAAACGGGTAACTAAAAAGAAAATTCAAATCCGTGCATTCCGGGATATTTAGTAGCAGAATTAGTTAACATTAAGAAGAAAGTGGAGCTGAAACTCCTAGAGCATCTATATCTACATACCACCATTTAGCGCAGAGAATTGATGCCAATGGAAAATTTTTGAGGAAGTGTGCTATAGACTACGCAAAAATGCAGAACGAAGCCGACCGTAAAGAAGCCAAAAATCGGACCAAAACGGTTTATACCTACTGCGAGATGTGTCCTAAGCAACCACAAATATGTTTATTATGTTTCAATGAGAAACGCAAATAAGCTCTTTTTTCTATTTTCTCTATTTTCTCTCTTTTTTGTGTAGCTACAATTAAATTTCTTCTCTTTTTTATGTAACCATAAGTTTTATATGATCAAAATAAGTAAGAAATAAATATCTTATTAGCGAAAACACATAGTTTCTGTACCTTGCACCAGCCAAACGTTTATCTTTCCATTTTTCTCGAACCAACATTTATAGTATGTTCGGCAGATGTTACGGTTGAGATTCCCCATTTAAAATGCGCTATGGAGTCATTCATATTCAAATGGCATCGTCGTGAATAGAAACACACACCTTACCTGTCTTACATAAACGAAAGACGTGGTTCTGTAGCGACATCACTGTCTTTCATATATAAAAGACATGGCACGCAATGTGTTAAGGAAGTTACAACCCACAGCCAACGAATCAGAACAGTTTAACGCCAAAACGGATTTGTACAAAAGAAACAGTAGGAACTATGTTTAGTATGAGCAAGCGGTTGTTATATTTGTAGAATAGAAGAAGATTTAAATTTAATTAATTTGTATTGTCCTAAAAATTTTTGCACTAAGATTTTTGAATTTTTTTGCACTTAGACTTAATAAAGTGTTGTTGAATGAATCTTTTTAGTTATTAACTTTCGAAAGCTTGTAAGACATAAGCGAAAGTTATTATTATTATATTATAATCCTGTTTGTCTGTCTGTGTGACCGATTCACTTCATATTTGGTCAGTAGATATCTTAGGTCGGTATATTCCTTGATATTTCAGATTTGTAGCTCTCATTTGACCTGAGATCTGGGGGTCACAAGGTCACAAGCATGAGTCGCCTCGATTTTGAAAGTTGTTCCGGATTTCACCTTTTATTAGTTATCATAATATATATTTACCCTGAAAATTATAGTGAAATTGACAGACAATATACTGAGATTCGGATATCCTAAAAACTTGCGCCGAACTGTAATAACGATATTTAGTAATAATGTTTCAGCACAGTCTATAAGTTAAATTTTGAAGGACTGTTGCTTTATGTGCTGCCACAAACGAAGAGACCAATTTTTGTTCTCAATTTAATCGTCATCTAACATTTTAATTGGATATTTAGATATTGTTAGTTTAACTAAATATTTGTTCATAGATGTAAATGCACATAAAGATAAGAGTTATATATTTAAATCCGAGTTATGTTAGTATATACACTATATGTATAGCTAAAAGTATTCGGACACCCAATGTTGTAGAATGGGGGATTAATCTCGCTTGTATTAATAAGATGTTGGCCTACCTTTCACCATCAATCACAGCCTGTAATCGCCTGGGAAGACTTCTCTTTAGGTTTTGATATCCCCATACCAATCACACGAAATCATCCATGAAGTTTCTGTGATTATAGCCACTGAAGATTTTTTCTGCATTCCAATTCTTTCTTCGATGGAATTGAGAACGTAACTCTGTGAAGGATAGTTGTTTTTTTAACACCTACCTCTTCAAACTATTACAGAATAATTTTCTATGCGTAAACAGAACAGATAACCTGATGGTAGAGGAAGGGTCCTTTCCCGAATTAGTGCAAGTTGTCATGAATATCAAGATGCATTTCCTTCCAGTTGCAGAACTAAGAAACCCTAGGCCAAACAAAAAAAAAAGAAATACTGCAAACCATAATGCTTCTACCACCACACTTGATTGTTGAAGCGATATACTCGGATAAGAAGCGTTTTTCTCGAACCCAGATGCATCCATCGGATTTGTAGGTCATGTAATAAGATTCGTCAGTTGCTTATATTGTTCCGCAGTTCAATGATGGTGAGCTTTGTACCATTGCAAAGCATGCCTGTCAGTGAACATACCTTTGTTAGAGCGACCGTACGATCGTGGAATCCCACAGGATAGGAAAGGTCCTTGGAGGGTTAGAATGTGAGTGACTATCGCGAACCACGAAAACGGAAGTCAAGAAAACCCAAGAAAGAGAGTCAAAAACCCTTGCGGCCTATTGCGCCGTGGAGTAGTAGTATATTTTTAAATAAACCGTCTAAAATATTTATTACCGGATCAATATTTTCAATGAATGCAATAAGTAATTCAACACCAGTAATTTATGAGATGTTTTTTGTTTTGTGTTTTATCTAGTAATGTTTGTGGCGTACTTTTTGAATTTTAAATTATGCGAAGTTATAAAACCTTTTATTAATTATTAGTACTCTCAATTCTAACTGTGTTAATTTACTTTAACTGAAGAATTCAATCTTCTCAGATTTTTAATTGACAGAGTATATTACACTATGTATGGGCTCACTGGCATTTTAAGCTTAACTTTATGATTTGGTAGAACATCAAAAATTAGGGATATTGGCGTATTCCATTTTATTTTAGTGGCCTTAATAAAGGTGCCAGAACTTCTCCCTTGAATTACGTTCACGTAGTAATAGATGCAAAGATGATTAACAACTTGATGGAAAACTCATTAAAGTGTATATAGTCCATATTTTTAGTTTCACATTAGTTATTTAGTGTAACTACACAATAATCAACTATACGACCATACTTTTTATGTGTGATTTTTCTAATTGACAAAACTTACCATTAGGTTTTAAAGAGGAGTTTTAATGAAATAAGGGTAATCATAAACGTGGCTGTTAACTGTTTTTCTACCATTGAATTTTGTTAATATCATTGGATTGATAAGTGATTTTATAAAATATAAAATGTTTAATTCTTCTCTAGATTTTGTTTAGAAAAATAGGTCGAAGTAAATGTTTAATATATACTTATTCCTCTCTAACCACAATTAAAAAACAGTCTTTCGAAATAAAACGGTCTGAAAAATTGTTCTATACTTGAAGAGTCTTTGTATTTAATTGTCAAATCGAGTAATGTTGTTGCTAACAGATGCTATTTTAATAATTGAAATTTAGATAAAGTGTTATTCTATTATAAAACATTGGTAGACACAATTATTTATTTATATTACTTAGCATAATATATTTTATCTATGGAAAGATGGTTTTATTCAAATAATAAATCGGTTGGCCATATTCTCTTTAACACCCCTGTTTCTGAATTTTTGCATGATAGTTGGAAACAGATCGTTGGACCTAATCTTGCACGAAAGTTACTCCTAGGTCTTTGTGGGTGATTTGATTAGTAACATACCAGGCTGCCTTCATTATGAATTTAGGATCTTAGCCTGAAACGGTTGAATAATGATTATTAGATTTCTATAGTACTGCATTTAATATGGTTTTACATAGGAGCAGTGATCTTTCACCAAGAAACCAATACAACTACTTGAATTATATGTTTAATTGTAGTCTTTTATTTTTGTTTTTTATGTTGATCTTTGAAAAGTATTTTACTTTATTCTTCACAAGGCTGAAAATACCATCGATGTTAACCGAAGGATTAATGGTGGTCTTTATTGTGAAAATAACTTGCTTTTAGAAATGCTTCAGTTTTCTTGTCATGGTTTGTTTTTGCGAATCAAATTTTCTTTTATTCGGTTTCGCCCACACGCTATCTTCGCATGTGAGGTGTTTTTAGTTTTTTACTTGTTCGACAGATGACGTGATCTTTATTTAGATTGGTAATGTAATTTTGGAACGCATCGTTTATGTGTTTTTGGAGATACTCTATGTGTTCGAGTAGATTGTTTTGTCAGCTACGTTTTGCGATCTTTTCCATTTAGCCCCAGCTCTGCGTTTTCAGCCTCTAGTTTATATATGATTTCTTTTTTATATACGGTTGCTTAGTGTCATTATAATTGGCGATTTGACTTTATCCCAATGTAGTTGGTTATGAAAAAGTCTAATAGATCTAGAATTTTGTCCAGATGTGTTGAACAATACGTTGATTCGCCTATGGAGAAGAATTCGTAATCATTGTCGTAGTTTTTAGGAGGTGTCTACTTTTGTCGTACTAAATTTTTAACCATTGTTTAGGGTTTCAGCCATCTTTTGAAATAAACTTAGAGCCTAAAAATTAAAATAACGTGTTTTAGTGGTTAAAAATAATACGGTGTCTTGGTAAACTCTATACTACTGGCATTAAAACTGACCAAGACAGGACATTTATTTCTACATTTGCAGCTTGAATCCGTTTGGTTTGGAACTTGAACAGTTCATGATGAGAAATTTGATTTTCAGTGGTAACAACTGACCTACCATGTGGTGTCTTATCAAGATGGATTGTGAAGTGAATAACGTAATTTGGTATGAGAAATACAGTTTGTTCGTGTGTTGTTGAACATATAGTAACGTAAATTTTATTAATGGTTAAAAATGGGATTAATTTGTTTTTATGGGTAACCCTTTTACGTTCCAGGTACCAATATGTAGTGCATGAGCCATTTTTATCTTATTTTATTAACAACAGATGACATCAAATTTTTAATTCAGCCAGAAGGGCAGTTATTTGATTTGCTAAATTTGTTTATGGATTATTATTAATCTCAATATGGTCTTGTGACACTACACTTCAATATGTTTTAGCAATTTGTTTTTGTGCAGTACGGACTTGGTTTTGGTTTCGAAATTACTGACTTGTTTTATTTCTGGGGTTTATTAAGTCTTTTTTCATGGGGCAGCCTTTATAATTAGACGGATCGCTCATACGTCCACATAAAGCACGTTGTGCTGGCGTGTACCTGGATTTAATGTATGTTTTTGAGTCGTGACCTTTACTACATTTTGAAAAGTTACAGGGTCTGACACAGTATGCTTTTGAATGGTCGTATGATTAGCATCTTGTGTACTGTTTCTTCTTTTAATCGGAGGCTGAACTTTAATTTTCGTATGAATTAAGAAATGAAATTGGTATGTCTTTTTAAGTACATGAAGAAGAAATGTAGGGGTTTATTAGTTTCATGATGTCGAATATTCATAATGTTCCTATTTTTATGATCTTATTTTTTAGTTTACATTTGATATCTTGGGTTGGTATTGTGTGTGGTACATATTTAGGACAATTCTATATGTCCATTTATCTTTCGACTGGAAGGTAATGGATTACTTTCTCTTTTCTTAGGTTTTTTATCGGTTTTCTGTATGTATCTGGAGTTAAATGATCGATTTTATCAGTGTTCTTGGCTAATGTCTTACTACAGTACTTCTCTTCTTCTCCCGCTTTGGTTAACCATTCAGCTGTGCTACTGTAGGTTGCAACGCCTTATCTACCTATCAGGCAAACGACAGTAGTGAATTAGGAAATTTGGGGGTTCAAGTATTATTCGATGAACCTGGATTAATGCTTTTTTTAACCACATGCCAGACTTGTGCTATTTAATTACCAGATAGTTGATATTCTCTAACATATGGTATTTTCTGGACTGCTGTATTTTGATTAAATATTGAAGTAAATGCGTGAAAGACACATTTTGAAATTGTGATGGAGAATAGGATTAATTTTGTGTTATTGTTGGAGTTGGATGAATTATTTTTTTATTGCCATTTAGCATTGTTGCGGTTGATAACGTAATGTATCTGATGTTGGTTTTTCATCGGATACTCATGGCGAGTGAATACATCTACTCAATTTCACTGACGCAAAGTAACCTTCTATTATTTAAGGTATAATAACAATTTTATATTTTTTTAATTAGTTTAGATCGCATAAAGATTTCACATTCTTATTATGCAGCAAATGTTCATTGAACAATAAGTAAACTTGAAAAATTTTTTTTTGGAAAATAATCGAATTGCTCGTTATATATATATTTTGTAAAACAACGTAGAAATTTGTAATGAAAAATTGTTGATATTAACTCTCATATATTGCATAAATAATAAATTTTAGTTTAAAGATTGATGGTAGTTGGTGCGGTAAATTTTAATATATTTACTAGGTTTAGTTTTATCGAGAGAGAAAATAAATAAGAAACTTTATATTTGCGGTTTTATTTCTGTAAATTCTGTTTGTACACGTATAATGGTATCATACAAACGTAAACCAGCTATTTAAAAGCGGTTTTCATTATGCTTGAAGTTAGCCGTTACGGAACAAACTTTTTTCGATCATTTTCGTGGCGTATTAGGCCACAGACAAATCCGCAGCCTTAAATCTGCTGGCTTACCCTAGTTGAAGAACTTAAATTCCTGGGAGAGCCAGGGAAGCCGTTATGAATATATATCTAGCAAGTGATTTCATTGAGGGAAGCAGAGTTTAGCGACAAACAGATCGTGCGGGGAACCGAGAGTGAAGTTGGAGTGGCAATCCGTCACATTCCTCTCCTAGGACCGTGCTGCTGTATAATTAATTACACTAGTTAAGCTTGGGAAACCACCTGGAACTGTAATTACATAAAATCGGTAACGTTCCTCTAAAAGTTCCCGGATCGAACGAGTGCGTCGTAAATAATCAGGACGCTTGCGAGGAGCAGCCGAATGAGCTAATTACGCTTCCTGATTGTTGGTCGTAAGTTTTTCGTGTATTGTAATGCAGCTGAACAGAGTTAAGTAGTTGGTAATTATAAGATGATGCGTTTTTTGTAAACACTAAGGTAACTCCAAACACATGCATATGCACACACTTTCATAATTTCTGATGTTTCTTATTTTATAAACAAATGTTGTACTTTAGTTCTAGTTAAAATAATAAATTTGATAATGTGAAACAACTTAACCTTTAGAACGATATTAATAATACAAACAATTGAGAAATAGATTTAAATAAAATAAATGGTGGCTTGGAAATATTCTCGATAAAACATTTAGAATTTATTTTCATTTATGAGCAATACTTCCTTGTATTGCAATTGATTAAATAATATTAGTAGGGGGTCCGCCAATTCAGGTGTAGGAAAGTAAAGGCTTATTCAAATTGTGGTAATGATTGTATAATCAAGGGTATTTTATTTTAAGAAGAAAAAAGTGTGGATAGATAAAACACTGGAAGAAACAGAAAGGGAAAATGGAAAGAATAACTTAACGACATTGCACCGACACATAAAAAAACGAAACACGAAAAATAATGGAACAGTGGACGAAATCGAAGAAGAAGAATGAAAAAATTATTTCAGCAACTTATATAAAGAAGAAAATCATAAAATAGTAGAAATAGAAACGACACCGAAAGAACAAGTAGAAACCCCAGAAACAGTATCAAAACTGCCTGTTATTATGTTGCCATTCTTTTCTCTCACTAAAGTGGTATGCGGTTTGAATCCCCCTTTAAGTTTCTTTATATGTTGGTTTATGTTCCTAGGATCATTATCCTTGAAATTTCTTTTCATTTCTTCCTTTCTTTCTCTCGTTCTTTGTTGAACATATTTTCTATGTAGAGAGTTCCTTTTATTGGTAGCTTTCTCGCATTGTTTGTTGAACCCTTATTCCTTGCGTCGGGGTTTTTGTACACCCAAATTTTATTTTGCGGATTTAATTGTTGCATCTTTTTTATGATTTCAACGGTTTTTACATTTTTTTTGGTTGTCCATTTCTTCTATTTTATTGTTCACCCCCTCTTCATATTTCTTCCTGATTTCCGGATCTTTCAGCTTATCTAGATCTAGTTTTTCTTAGCGAATGTGTTTCTTGGGTCGTTGTCGGTTAATTTTCCATCAAAATTTAATTTATACCATTATGCAATCTGATCCACATGTTGCACCTCTTCTGTTCTTAACGTCTAAAATAATTGAGGCTTTTCTTTTGTCTATTAATATATGGTTTATCTGGTTAGCAGTTACCTCATCCGGCGATATCAATGTTGTTTTGCGGATGACTCGATGTGGAAATCAAGTGGAACTAACCCTGCTGTTCGCAAAATCTACGACCATTTCCTCATTTTCATTTATATTCGCATGTAGTCTATGTGCAGCTATTTATTTTAGGATTCATATCACCCAGTATGATAATTTATTATGGTAGATTTAATTCCTTTGTCTACTGTAAAGGCTACTTCAAATTCCTTGTTTCCATCCGGCTTTCCACTGTGAAGAATATTGTGTTCTTATACCTCGAATCTGGCATTTTTTTGTTTTTAATTATTAATATTAAGAGATGGAACTTCGTGAAATTACATTGATGCTTTGTTGAGTATCGATATTTTATCACATAACAACCTGACAATATGAATGTGTCGACAAGTTGCTTGCCAGGTATACAACTTCATCCGAACTATAGATTTTTTGTTATATGAAGGACACTGTTTTTTACCCACATACATGGTTATTATAAACAAAGGGACGAGCGGCATTTCGAGTAACCCATATTCATAATTACAATCGTACTTTACATGAATTCATTGTCAAATATCTATATCTAATTTTTTTTCTGAAATTACTTTTCTGATGCTTATTTGACTGGACTAAAAACGTTTGGTAGCTGTTTTTAAGTGTTCCGGTGGCCTACAGCAATATTTATTCTGATGATTTTCCGACAATTTAAATTGAGGCCTCTCACTTTTTAGGATTAGAAAATTTCTAAAAAAATATATGCAGTAATAAAGTCATAGACTAATATCGTCATTCATTTTAATAAAGAATTTCAAATACAATAAATCTTTTGAGCACACAAATGCCTAACTTTAAACAAATGTTGCCAAAATTACGTTTTGCATGCTGATTAGTAGCATAATTTGAACAATTATTATTATTAAGTTTATATCAAATTCTTCAAAAATATTCTAAATTGAATTTTCTACAAAGGTACATACGAATTTTTAGAGACACCTAAATATTTTTTCACACCAATTCTGACATAATTAGATTGCTTCGGAAGTTATTGAATATTATAATGCGTTTCTATAGTAAATGCTTTTTGTATTCTATTTACATTTATAAAGTTGGTTTTCTACAGATTAATTTTAAACAGTAAAAGCTCCGAAGCTTATAGATTTTATTGCACTCTCTTCCCCCACCTGAAAGAAGAATCAAAATTTATATTTGATTTTTAAGCTGCCAAAGTAATTTTCTTTTTAAACTTCAAGTGCTAAACGAATTTAATGATTAGTTTTTAGTATGTCATATCTTCTATTTACAATTAAAAATATGACCATAAAAATAATTTTCTTGTGTAGATACTATTCTCTTTACAAATAGTTTTACTGTAAAAATTCAAAGAGGAGCGCGTTTTATAATACTCATATATTACAGAGATGTTCGCACCTTGAAAGCGTAAATTTGTGAGAATAAAAAATTCTCGTTTCTGCTGCTATGTATTATCTCAAATAGCCACGGTTTTATATATAAATGCTGCAATAGATCGAATAAATTTATGATGTTAGATATAAAGCTTCTGACAACCCGAAATAATAGCCACATTTTCGTGCATCTCCTCTGAAGAGTATAAATAAGCCAACAGTGGTCGTATAAGTTGCACGATGCTATATTTAAAATTTTAATGGGTGCGGTGGCTTTTCTTGAACTGCTGTTAAGTTTCTTTATTTCTTATATTATGTACGATGAAAATAGGTGAAGATAGCTGTGAAACTAAAATTTTAATTTTGTTTATTTTTCCAAGATATTTGAGTAGTTCGAAAATGTAGCAAAACATTTGAGATGTATTGACTGTTTGTTTATTTATATATTTAGTAGATATTTTTTAATTTATTTGAACGAAAGGAATGTACCGATCAAATATTTTAAAATGTCTGCTTTGTAGGTATTTATTTGTAATATGACAAAGAGGGATTATTACCATATAACCCAATGCAAAATTTCATGTTATAACACCATGCTCCTGTTTTTGGAAAATGAATTGAAAGTCTGTTTGAATTAAAATTGTTGATTATTTGGGCAACCGTTTTGACATTTCCTTGTAATATTCTGCTCTTTGGAATGTAGTCAAGAAGCTAAAAGGAAACAGTGCAAAACAAGTACGAAACATAAGGAACCAAAACGGAGATTTGCAAACGACCAGTGAAAACATCCTGAAAACATGGAAGGACCACTATGCAGCAAAATTTAAAATGAGAGAAGATGAGGAAGATATAGAAAGACCGTTAGAAAACCAAACAAACCGAGAAGACAGCGGGGAAAATGCAGAGGAAGAAATAAGTGTAGAAGAAGTAAGAAGAGCCCTGAGAGAAACCCGAAATGGAAAGGCAGCAGGTGAAGATAACATACCACCGGAATTATTAAAAGGGGGATTCGTAGTAGAAAGATGGCTACAGAAAATATTCAAACAAGCATGGACAACAGAATCAATACCCCAAGAATGGGAAAGAAATGTAATCATACCAATTCATAAGAAAGGAGATACAACTAACTGCGATAACTACAGGGCGATCTGCTTAGCACCTGTCGCGCTCAAAGTATACTCAAAAATTTTAGAAAAGCGTCTAAGAGCTCAGATTGAAAATCAACTCGAAGAAGAGCAAACAGCTTTCCGACCAAACAGACAAACGCCAGATCACATATACACTCTTAGATCTATAATAGAGAAATCACTAGACAGGAACAAGAACATATACTTAGCTTTCCTGGACCTAAAAGCAGCGTTTGACCAAGTACCAAGAAAACATATATGGCATGCATTAGAGGAACTAGGAACAAATTCAAAATTACAAAGAGTAATTCGAAGCATATACAATAATGTGACGGGAACAGTTAGACTAAACGGAAAGACATCAGAAGAGTTTAGAATAAAAAAGGGAGTTAAACAAGGCGACAGCTTAAGTCCACTTCTTTTCGTAGCCTACATGGATACAATAATAAAAAGAACCAAGAATCAAACTAGACCGACAAGATTAGGGTACCACAACCTAATTCCAGTTTACACACAAGACCTGATCTACGCAGACGATATTGTTCTAATATCCGACAAGGTAAATGTCTTACAAAGAAACATCCAAATATGGAATGCCTGCCTGGAAGAAAAAGGAATGGAAATAAACAAGAACAAGAGTAAGATTCTACACATCACAAAAGTAGAAAGAGAAGAAAACATAGACGTAAGAATAGATGGACAACAACTAGAGATAGTAGAAACATACGAATATTTAGGAACAATGATAATAAAGACGGAAGATCGACCATGAAATACGAAACAGAATAGCCAAAGCAAGTAGAGTCTACTACCAAATAAACAACACTCTAGTAGGAAAGAAGGAATTAAGCACTAAAACAAAGCTACACTTATACAAAACCATCTATACACCGACACTCAATTATGGATCAGAAACGTGGACGATGCTGGACAAGCATAAATCCAGAATAACAGCTGCAGAAATGAGATACCTCCGGAAGATAATAGGCAAAACCAGAAGAGATAGGGTACGTAACAGAAGCGTAAGGGACGAACTAGAAGTAAAACCTCTAGTAGAAGAAATAGAGGAAAAACAACTAAGTTGGTGTGGACACCTGGTTCGTATGGGGGAGGAAAGGATACCCAAGAAAATGTTAAATATGAGACCCGAAGGAAGAAGAAAAAGCGGAAGACCAAGGATCCAGTGGGAAGAATCAATGGAGGAAATGGCAAGGAAAAGAGGAAAAAACATCACTGAAATACGGAGAATGGCAAGAGAAAGGAACACCTTCAAGAGATGGATAAAAGACCCAACACCGTAAGGTATAAATGGGGACAAAGAGAAAGAAGAAGAAGAAGATTCTGCTCTTCAACTTGATTGTATTGTTTTATTGCTATCATATGTTAAATAATTTCCGTTTTTATGATGCTTTTCCATTTTACTTTTGTACATTTTTGTTTTCTACCCTGCTTTATTTTTGTGTGGTTTTTAACAGCCTGGATGATAGATATGATTTGAATAGCCGACAATTTCTATAGCACGTAGTATTTTAAAAAAATATGGCTAACCGGTTACAATATTCATCGTTAGTACTGTGGAAATGAAAATTGAAACATTCTATGGAAATAACGTGCTAAGTAGTAATACAATTCACCAATTAATAAACAAATTTGAACAAACCGGTAGTTCTTGAGACTTCCATGAGTCTGACCGTGTTTGAACAATGAGGACTTTAAAATGTAGTTGAACGGATTCATAAAAATGAAGAGTAGTCTCGATAGCTCTATCATACGTTGCTTTTAATAATTAGGCATTTAACGCATATTATTAGTTTATTTAAAAAATTGATAGCCTAAAAATTCAACTGATACATGATCCATGGTAGAGAAACCTCGAAAATTGCCGATAATGCAACCACATAATATTGTCAGGATAACACTTTTTGGAAGAAGCTTATAAAACAACCAATAAACTCCAAAAACAAACGTTTCTGGGGTTAAAAAAATAATATGTTTTAAAAATAGTACATTATATCTTTTTTAAGAGTCATAGTGTGGAGTGCTGTTTTGGTCCGATGAGTAATCGGATTGTATTTTTTTGAAAAAGATGCATATTATCCTATTACGGTTATCTATCTATACATTTAAATAGAAAGTAAACAAAGAAATGTGGCATGGTTCTCGCCCTTGATTTACACGAGGAGATCCATGCGTAGTAAACAAAAACAGCCTATACTTTTCAACGAAAAGTAAACAAAGACTGCTGATATGAAATTTGGCGTGCTGCACTTTGAGCGCTTAATTTACGCGAGTAAGTTCGTGTACTTGTTCCACGTTCCAGATTGAGGGAAAAAGCCGATCTAATTAAAAATTTATACGTTCGTACTTTGCAGAAATTTGAGGGAAGGCGAGTGAAAAATTGTTGACGTGGGACGCCAAAAATATCTTTTGGTGGATAATACCTAATTAGTGAATAAGCAGCACAATTCAATTATTTTTAAGCCTACGAGTGGAAAACTTAATTAAACTCACGTTCAGAGAACATGTGCTTGCAGCAAGACGTGGCAATTTGCCATACAGCCGTTTTGCCGACATCATCCTAACGTAATTTAATGATTCTTAACTTTTTTCTGTGGTGGTATCTCACAAATAACCACGACCACTTTACGCGACTTGAGACTTACATTATTTCCATTTTTAAAACAAGAAAATGTTTTCAGTTTTTTCATTTACTTTCTATGAAATATTAAGATCTTGTCTAATTAATTATAACAATCTTGCAGATAATAAATTAACCATTCCATAATTTGACTGCATTATTTTAAATTGCTAAGCACAATCCACACGAAGCATGTCGAGCTTTCCAGATATAATTCAAAGTTGTTTACCTGCCTTCGTCGGACTGGCGTTACTTATAGTCAAAATATGTAAATTATAAAACTGAAGTACTTCTCTTTAACATCAGGATGAGTTTGCCAGCGTGCTTTTTATCGCGCTCCCGGCAAGAGCTAGTATTTCCTGCGTGCAGGCCCGAATTCAGATTCGGCCGAATTTCCATTTTGGAACCGGCGCGGCTTATTTTCTAATTTTGCGTAAGTCCTCGAGTTCGAGCAGGCGGGCTCTTGTAATTCGTGCACTTTACGCCTGCACAGCCGTTCGTGCTGTACGAATTGAAGCAAGGGCAGACATGATGAAAATTCCGCCCCAACTGGCCTGCAGGGAATCAAAGCACATACAAACTTAATAAGTAAATTAGCCCGTCTGAGCCATCTGGGGCAGACTATAGGCCGTATTAGTTTGGCTAGCTATGGGCATAATTTCCATTTACGCTAATTTCGCTGCTCTGGGTAAGTATAATTGCTTGGTGTATGTGAATAATTGTGTTTCCATAAAGATTTCGCGATTAGCTGGAATTCAAGCGCAATAAAACGTCTTGAGGGGCTCGAGAGCGGCGCGCTTGGATAGGCATTAGCTGGTTATTTTGCTCGCCTTGATTGTTGGATAAATACTCGCAAAGTGCTTCCGGTACAATATGGAGCCTGGCGTAGAGTTTTATAAAAAGCCGCATTTTAAATGTTCGTATAATCTAATGGCTATGCAGCTATCCGCATTAAATTAGAATCACGCACCTAGAGTAATAAAATTTGTAGGAAGAAATAAATCACACGTAACTGCAGCTCCACATAAAATAAATTGGACTCACAGGACGTAATTAGTCTGCATAATATCCTTCCTTATGCGGCAGGGACCACACAGGGCATGCAGTTTGCGCCACAACAACGTTGCCACATATTTTGCTTATTTGCGCGGCTTCTTTAATTGGAAAATTGGTTAAAGGACGACGAAAAAACAATTTTATGTTAAAAAATAGAAATACACATTTTAATTAGTACTAATATATATAAAGTACATTTGGAACAGTGAATAAATAATACTGAGGATAATCGATAAAGATAATTTAAAAATAAACTTTTTATTTTATCAAGCAAGGTGTAGCAATGTTTATTTATGCTAATATAAAAAATACATATATTACTGGATCCGCTATCGTGTCATGAAGGTAAAAGAAAGGAAAGTATTAAAGTGATAATTGTATAATTATATAACTGATCTTTTGGGATGAACAATTGTTTCATATTAATCGTAGTGACACAGGTAGAAGAATGAGTATAAGTAGTAATACTCTAACATTTTCTTTAAAATTTGAGTGTGTTAAAAGGATTACTTATTTCATACTAGTTTTTAACGTTTGAAGTAATTCAAATGCGTGGTTTGCGCCGAAAATATCGATTCATGTAATATAAAAATTACAATTACAATACCAAAAAGACTACATATTTAATAAGAAATGTACAAATTACAGAAAATAATTTTATCTAGCCGCGGAATCCTTCATAGTAAGCACTTTATATTTATATTCACTTCCAGCTAAGCTTCCAGCCCCGATCAGCGGTCACGACCTTCTCGAGTGGTGACTTAACCTGCTGTAAACCATCACAACTTTTTTCTTGTTCATGATGAAGGCTCTTAAACTATCCTTGGTGTTATGATGTTTTTCATCGACCTTCTTCTTGACCACATTCCACACATAATAGTCAACGGGATTACAGTGTGAGATAAAGGGTTGGGTACAAGTCGGAGGACCAGTGTTAATACAAATTGTTGTATAATCATGTTTGTGTTTATTTTGTCTTGTGGGCTGGAGTGGAGTACTGCTGGAACAAATACTCTCGTCTAGTGACCACCTCTTATATCTGAGGCTGGACAACTAACTACAGCACATTTATAAAGCTCTTGGTGGTCACCTTCAGACCTTTTTCAAATAAGTGGAGCATCATCACACACATAGGAAACGGTTATTTTGAGGATTCACAGTTATGAAGTTATTTTTGTCAAAAAAGAATCACAGGAAGCTAGCGCTGTCGTGCTTAATGTCATTCAACAGTGCTTGGTCCTGTCTATATCGTTTTTCTCAAGACGAAGTGCAGATCTTGATGCACTATGAGACCATCGATTTTGCAAAGTCAGTCAACTTCTGCCCAGGATTCTGATCGATCTTTTTTTTCAATTTGCGAACGAATTTATTATTTCTCGCTTGCTCCGAGTTACTCTGTCAGTAGTTACCTCTTCCTGATAATCAGATTTCCTGTCGTGGCTCCCTCGTAAATGTGGGTCTTTTTGTAGCCAAACCACACAATTATTTCTGTGGGCGATTTTTTGGGGCGTATTCTCGGCTCATTTTGTCTACAATAGTAGGTTGTTGATTATGTGAAGCTATCTTGATATGTTACATAATAGCGGATTTTTTAAGGAAATAATAGGAATTCTTTTTTACTACTTTTTTAATGGTGTGATAAAATCTACATTATGGATGGAATAGTAATTACTTGTAAGACAAATACAGAACATTATTTGGATACGTGAAAAACGTGTAAATGCAGAATACATATTAATAATTATCATATCATGAAGTTAAACAATATTTTAGTAGGTTACTGTAAGTATAAAAATACTATTTATGGATAAAAATCACCTTTCCCATGAGCTTTCGCGTGTTTGTTAAGAGTTAACCATTTAATGTATTTTTGGCTTAATATTTTTCGTAGTCTGTAGAAATTAGAATTCTTAAATAACTGTATCCTCTCGTGAATAATTCTCTAGTTGGCTAATGTGGATCTAATGGTTTAAACGATCGTAAGGCGAGGACATCTTTCACGTCAGAATTTCTCTCTTACAAAGAAACATTTCATTATTGTGGTTTTTCGTAAGTCCTACTGTGCTTCCCTTGATTTGACTCACACAAAAGCTCAAATTTCTCTACTTGAAACTCTATAATTAATTTTTAACTGAATAGTATTTGTATATCAAAACATTTTGAAACGACCTGAAGATGGAGTATAGAATTTATTTTTTCGTGTAAAGACTAATATTATGAGGATGAATACTTCACATTTGTGCTCAAACCATATACATTCTCTAGAAAATACGTGAGTTGCTTTTATGCAGAGATTTTACAAACTACATTACAGTTTTAGGTTTTGGGAGATCGAACCTAGTGAGAATTTATTTGTTGGCATTTGTTGCAGTTAGTCACTTGTATTATGAACGGCAGAAAATATTTTAGTTTTATTATTCACTAAAAATATAGCAAAAGAAATAATAATTAACTATTTACGAAAACCACGCATGTACGTGCACTTTATGGAGTAAGGTATTTAATGGCAGATATTTCCATTGGGAATTTTATGATAGTATGATTTGGCGATTAACTTAAATTGAATCTTTGAATATGATTGTATATCTAGCAAATTTCATACTTGTAATATAGTTATGGTGTACAACGAAGAAGAAAAAGAAGAAAAATAGTGATGATACATAAGAAAAACATGTTTTGGATCTAATTTGTAGTCCAGATTAGATTTTACATGCTGCCCACGGAGCAACTTCATTGTTTCCTACAAGGATGAGTCCAACAAAAGATAAGCTAAAGGAACAGTATGGTTCTTGAGAAAAGAGTCAAATTTAAAATTTAAAGGAATGTTTACAATTGATGAGTTCGTTGAGTCGCGGGTAAAAGTGGTTTGGATATGGAAATGAAACGCTTAAATTCGTATCAATTGACAGGTTCATTTACCGGCGTAATATTCAAACTTTTAATCAAAAGTGCAAGGTGTGGCGTATTGAATTGACCTGTGCTAGTTGAGGGGTTTACTGAGATTGCAACAAGAACTGTGAATGCCTAGATTAAACATAAATGGCCACATACTATAAGGCTGTGCTGTAATTAAAAACAGTGATGGTTTGTATTTGGCACAGAAAAAATTAATTATTAGGTGTGATCGAAATTGAACTTTAGGGCGTTTTACTTGAATAAAACATAAAATATTGGAAAAATTTGAATTGAATTACTATCACTGCAAAGTACAAACTTAGCAGTTACGTATGGAATAAGTCGATTAACACCGTTCTCACCCCCCACCCCCCGTCAAGACTACTTATATGGGAGTATTATCTTAACAATGTTTTCCACGATGTTTTCCCATAAATGCGGCTCTATTTCAGCAATTACTCATCTAATTCCCTTTTAGCCCTGGAATCGTAGCAGGTCTTTTAACATAAACCCTTTTCTTCAAATAGCCGCAAAGAAAAAAGGCTAATGAGATTATATCGCAACAACGCGGTGGCTCATCGATGTCACCCCTCTGCGAGATACCACGATCAGGAAATCTGGCTTGAAGTAACATGAGTGTCTCTGTGACTTGTGGTTGTATTTTGTTTAAACCACAAATCCTTCAAGTGCAAATCGTTAGTTTCGTTGAAAACAAAGTTGTTTAGTATCAACTGATAATGTTGCCAGCTTCGCTCTCAAAAAAGTAAAGGTCAATAATTCCTCCAGACCACAATGCACGCCAAACAATGTATTTTTGTGGATGAATTGGATGTTCGCGAATAGCACTTGGATTTTCACTAACCCACATTCGACAATTTTGAAGATTCACAACGATATTTAAAGAAAAATGAGCTTTGTCACTCAATGGCATGTTTTCATAATAAACTTGAATGATATTGATCTCTTGTTGCACAGTATACGACACCATGATGGCTTTGCCATCTGTTTACGTACCAACTGTACGAATGCAAACTTGCAACGTTCACAGAACGCAAATTGAAATTTTAAAGTTTAATTTGAATCGCTTTATAATTTGTAAAGCGAACGTATCGAATATGTTGGTGTCTTACGAAAACAAAAAGTGATCTGGTTCGGAAAGCTTACGAATTACCAAAAATAGCCCACCAATATGGGAGTTTTTACGTTGTCGAAAAAACATGAAATTTTGTTTAGAAGGATAATATGCTATGACGCCTTGATTGGCACGTTGTTGAATTTCAACTATATGCGCTTCCACGATCAGTACTGAATCTTTCGATAGTTTGTTGCACTACAACATAACGTTCCTGCAAAAAATAGCATTGTTATGTATGGATATTTGATAGTAACACTTCTTTTCTAAAAAAGAACTTTTTTATTATTTTAATTGTAAGTTATACTTGTTGCAAACAGTTTTATTATTAGAACCTCGTAAGATTTATTTTTCTTCCATAATCAATTTTCTAGTTGTGAAATACATAGATATCAGAACAATCATTTAGTATAAAATCGCTGCGATTGTGCACCAGGCATCTCGTTACTAACAGCTTCGTTGCATTTTGACAACCCGCTATCGATTGTGTTCGGATTTGCATTTTGTAGGAAACCGAAACTGGCCTGCGCGTACTAATTCATGCCCATTTATGTATAATGCAGCGGTTTGCCGTGTCAAATCAGAGGAAATATTATCCGACCAGCCAACGACAGGACCCACCTCTATAAAGTATCAATGCTGTTGAGAATGACGGGCAATGGCCTTTGTCCAATTGTTAACGCTGATACCATAGGGTATTGTTTCGCGTCATAAACAGCAGCATGTAGTAGTCGGTAAACTGATGCTTTCGGGTGGGTGGATGTATGAGCTCGTTGTGTTGCAAATAAGAAACGCTGGCTGCATTCGCCTCAATCGCGCACTGAATGTGATCGATGACTGATTGCTATTATTTGTTTACATTCGCTTTCCGGTTATGAAATCCGAGCTGAGCGGTTCGGGTACATTTTTTTCTTGTTTTCATGGGTAGGAAAGCGGTCTTTAGAATGATTATTTGCCTTATATGTAAAGAGCGAGTGACAGCTAGACGAGTATAGTTTCGATAATAACTAAAGTACGTTCCTAGACACGGTAAGAGGTGTTTTAAAATATTATCGCAAGCAGTATCTGAATTATAGATGAGGCGTTTATTTCCAAGCCATGTCTGTCGTGTTTACGGCAGGAGCTGCAGTAAAATGAGTTGTACATTTTAATACTTTTATGAAACGGTTGGAAGCTGTAAAACTCACTGTTTACGTTCGCATTTCTATTCTTATCGCCTAAGTGGTATCGGTTGATAATAAACTAAAATGCTTTTTTGACGTTAAATATCTCGTATCACTTAAGTTTATTTTACGTTATCCCGTTATAAATTTATTTATTTATCTTCGCAATTATGCTGTTAGTATAAATTTAATTTTAGAAATTATGCAGTTTCAACTTTTTTCTTTACTGTTACTTCAGTAATACTATTGTCATGTGTGAGTGTATGGTCAAAAGCTTTACATTTTATAAATTAATTATCGCAGTGAACTGTAGGTAATACGATTTTTTTTAATTTATTATTTAATTAATATATATAAGAGGTGTGCAAGTAAAAACTCGCCATTGTTTGGTCAAATTTAACTTTATTGAAAAGATTCTTATTACAAAGATTAATAATCGAAATATTCACCATTACTATCCTATGGTATTTTGCCATTTATCGGGTAGATGATGCCTTAGCGATAGAAACTTGGTGGTTACGAAGCAAAATAGTCATCGAGCCATTTTCGCACATCTTCAACTTTCGCGAACCGCTGGTCTTCTAAATATGACGGCATCGATCTGAATAAATGGTAATTAGAAATAGGCAAGTCATTTAGCAATATCACTTTCCGCCTTTCTGGGCCCGTAAATGGTTTTTTTCTTCCAGAGCATCACTTAAATTGATCAATTGGACCTGGTAACGTTCAGCTGTAACAGTTTGACCAGGTTCTAGAAGCTCACAGTAAATGACCCTTTCCAATCCCACCAGACACACAGGAACACTTTCTTGGCATGAATATTCGTTTTTGCAACTATGGCTGTTCTGGATCAACCCATGCTTTTCTGTGTTTAGTATTGTCGAACAAAATCCATTTTTTATCATCCGTAATGATTTGTGCAAAAAATTCTTTTTTTGTACCGAGAAAGCAAATTCATGCAGATGTCAAGTCTTCGGTTTTTGTTTTCTTCCGTTAATTTATGAGGAACCCTTCCTTTTGTATCTTTCCCGTTGCATGCAATCGAAGTGATATTGCTTGGTTCCATCACGAAATCTTGCAAATCACTTTTTTACTGTTGAATGTTCACCCAAAGTCGAGTTAATCAAATCCATAGCTTGAGCAACATATACTTAGGTTAACAAATCTTAACAGATAAAGAAAACATTTACAATGAAATTAAAGAAATTGAGAAGGTAAATATTTAGGTAAACGAAAAATTAGATCAGTTGTTCTGAGGTGGCGGGTCGAAATCAGTTTTGTTATTTTAAAATACATTTAACCAATAACATGTTAATATAATAAAAATAAAATTTAAATAACAATAATAACTGCGCTTTTAATTTGGTGAGATACGTTTTTTATCTGTGTGGGACTTTTCAAGTTTTTGACCTAAAATTTTTCTGGTTATTTCTTGCAATTTTCTGAAAAAATGAAGTTTTTTTAGACCAAACCAATCATTTTGGTTTTTGGAGGCTAGATAATCCTTTAAATTAAATAGAACTTTTTTGCGAAGTTGTTTTTATTGTCACGGAATGACCAAAAGCATATGAAGCTATGAGTCTTCAATTAGTTTAATGTGACTACTACACAATTGAATAAATTATTTAATAGTTTGGAAATATATATATTTTTTAATTTAGAATAGTCTAGGGATAATTTTATTACCCCACGATCTTTTTCAAATTATAATGTTAAAAACAATTATTTTCCGATACCTATGACCATACTTTTCGAAAATTCATATATTTGTCCTAAATTTTTTGTCATCCCTAACTACTTCTTTTCGTTATTGGATCAAGATTTCCATAATTGAATTTTTATACTTTTTTCATATATATCATGAATATTACACGATTTTAATATCCGACATATTTTTGTGAAAATAAAAAACACAATGAACCAAAAATAATTTTTTGTATTATCCATATTTGAATTTGATACATGGTCCAGGAGAATGACCTCCCTTTTTATGCCTTTTGGAGTTTATTGTGATGTAGAATAGTGAACACCGTGCATTTGTGTTGGAGCCTTATTTTAAAAATGGCGATTCTGTGATTGCAACACATTGACTATTTGGTGGGCATTTCTAGTAGGCCGACACGAAAAAGTTCTGGTTATGAAAACCACAATGTTGTGGGTACATAATTTCCCACTTATTGCTTCAGCATTAAAATGGAAATAACCTAGTAGACCTCGTAGTGTTCAGACATCCAAGAATATGACAGCAATGGGGCAGCCTGTTGTCATATCGAGTCAACGTTCCATCGCTAAGCATGCTTTCGCCTTGGAAATATTTGACCAGAGCGTGAGGAGAATTCTACACTGCGATCTTGTGTTCCATTCATACAAAATAATGGTGATCCAGGAAAGTTCCCGACAACTTCATGTGCGACTTCTCTACAGTTGCCGTGTAATTGTTTGGATCATAGAGCTGTATGATGCACGGTGACTATCCGCCATTTTGCAATATTAAGCAATTTTCTGCAGCCGAAACTCAACAGACATAGAAATGCACCACTGTAATTACAATAAAATGGGCCTACCGCACACACGACGGGAATTTGTAGGGAAGTTTTGGCACAATGTTTTCAAGACACCTCATCTCATTATATGATGACATCCCATGTTTGGCTAGATCACCAGACCTGTTTGCTTGCGATTTATTTCTGTCAGGACACCTAAAGTCCGAAGTCTTTCAACGCAGCAGTGGGAATGACTCGGAAAGTAACGAGGAACCGCTGAAAATGCCTCCATACTGTCTTCTGGTTGACTTTAAGCTCTTCATTCAAGCCCCGAGCAAGCTCAGAGACGGTTTGTCATTTAAAGCGGCTTGCAAGTCTTTGTCATCCAGAACATATGGTCACCCAGAACGTGGGTGATCTTCAGAGGTCGCCAGAATCAAACTTTTTGTACTATCTTGTTACGGTTCTGCATGTCATTGCTACTTCGCCTTTAAGATCACAAATCTCATTTTCAGCCTCTCTCTTGACGAGAGTTAGCGCTTCCTCAATAACGTATCAGGATTCGAAGTTCAGCTTTATCCGCCTAGAATTAAAGAAGAAGTTAACATGAATATTATACACACAAAGTGATAATAAAAATTGTATTTTTTGCTAGTGTGACATAATTTTCTCCTAAATGCGGTTATATATACTGGACATGGAATGAATTGTCAGTTAAATTCAATAAATTATTTATAATAATCATGTTTGCGTAATTTGAATTTCTTCTTTATTGTTAGGTAGTTTGTTTAAATTATATAATGTCTCTATATTTATATTTTGATTATCAATGAATTCTTTAAAATTACTTAGAACATATGATAACAGAGACAAGTAATAATAATAACGAAGAGCGTAGATCACTTAATGGCTTTTGGAAGGTTACTCGTATAGTATTTCTAGATGTAATCACGAAGTCTAAGATGTTTTCTTTAATATTTTTTCTGAACTAGTTAAGGTAGAGTAGTTACAAAGTACAAAATTTTTTATTTGATAATTAAACTTATAGCATTAAGAGTTTGGAAACAAAAATTGTTTGAAAGCTTCGCAATTCTAAGCAAATTGCAGATAAAATAGAGCACACACTTTGTCTTGGCATTATTAAATTGAAAAAGTTTCTCCACCAATTAAAGAACGGATAATTAAACACGCTGCCATTGATGTATTCCGAAGCGGAGTTCGCATTAATAAACGGAGGCGGCCAGACAAACTTCGCAACTGAAAAGTAAGATGGAAGAAATTTCTGAGTCGTTGCTCGAAGTAAGTACCATGTAAATGCAATTATATATTCAGCTGAATACAAACACAGCTATGCTGGCTTTAGCCATTGTTGCTCAGATTTTTTTACTCAGAGCATGACCTTACGTGTGTGCCTGACGCGGTAGCTGAAGCTTCGCTTATAGTGACGGAAGTGCATTAAAGCGTCGAAACTTACATCCTGTTATCATACTGTGAAAAGTTGTTAGCGTGTTTGTAGCAGGTTATTTTTAGTAGGTGTTTTTCTTCCAGTTTCCGGGCTCTCCTTTCAAATATTATTAGTTAAATGTCATGCAAGTCTTTTAATGAACATATGCTTAGAACAATAGTAGTGCAAGTATGTGACGCATTTATAATCGAACGCATATGTTACTGAAAATCTATAAGGACATTCATAGACGTTAATGGTCTACACTGTTCGACATTACAGGGAAAACACAGAAGTAGAAGAATTATAAACTTTTTATAACACACACAAAAAGCAATGATAAGAGAAGGTGATGCTCAAAGAGAAGCTTCAGTACAGCTAGGAGTCAGACAGGGATGTGTGTTGTCGCCACTCTTTTATAATCTCTACGTGCAAGATGCAATCAATAAAATTAGAATCAATAAACGCAGAAATAAATATATACGAGAAAAAAAGCATGCTATGGCACGCTATGATTATATAGTAATTATAACTGAAAGCTAACAAGGTTTGCAATTGTTGAATGAAATGAAGTTAGTTGTGAAAGAATACAATATGGAAATAAACGTCCTTAAAACAAAAACAATGATGTGCGAAATGTGAGACACGGAACGTACAAGTAACACTGAAAGAAAAAGAAATTGAGGAGGTTGAGGAGTTTTATTATCTATGTAGCATCATAACTAAAGAAGAGAAGCAAAAGAAACACCACGCGTAGATTACAGCAAGTTAAAGTAATGTTTCTCAAAAAAAAACAATTACTAACAACCATTAAAATCTATTTGGACAGGACAAAACAGCTACACTACATACTTTAGTATGAAGCGTCATGCTACACTGCAAGTTTGCCCAATTGCAAGGAGCCAACAGAAAAGAATACATGTATTCGAATTATGGTGCTACAGAAATATAGGTTGACAGAGTATCATATAATGAGATATTAAAAAGAAGAACAAAGGTTAATGAGAAGAAGAGACAATGGATGTGGCATATAATATGGTATTCGGGTCTACTGCAAATCATAATAGAAGATATGACAGATAGGAAGAACACAAAAGACAGATCTAAATTACAATATATGTATTGCTCCAGTTACCGAAAAATAAATAGACTGGTTGAACACAGAAAAAATGGAGAGAAGCAGTGGTGAAACAAACCAATTCACAAGATTGACTACTTAGAGAGAGAAAGAGGGAGACGTTATTTCAAAAACCATTGATTATAATTTACGAATTTGAAATGTGTTAATCTGAAACCATTGCCCCAAATCTATTGCCCCGGAATTATGGATTTTAAACTTCTTTTAATAAGAAAACACTAAGGTTTTTGTGAATCCAAAATTATTCACCTCAAAAATAAATTATTTCATGTAGATCAAACGTGTGAAGAATACCTGAGTGGTCTCTATAGTTGATATATTAAATGTTACTGTTCAGTTAACTTAGCAAACAATTCAACAAATTTTTGAGGTTTACGTAACTGTGATAATAATTGCAACTTTTTGAAAGTGAAGTTACAATAATCCCAATACATATAGTTCGTTGTAATACTCAAAAAATGGAGCCAAATAGTTTAAGTCGCTCAAGTTTCATAAGCGTTGTTCATTATTAAGTGGCGAAGCGAAGCGGAGTCACTAACTTCATGTTGTCCGTCCGTCCGTCCGAGCAATAACTCGAGAACGGCTGGGAATTTCCAAATTCTGTTTTGGCCAATCGACAGGTGACCAAAAAGGCTTGTTTGCTAGTGATTTTGAAACTGATTGGTCAAAGGTCAACTAGAGGGTTCTCAAATTTGGGAGACTGCTTCGCCACTTCACTATGCGTTGCAAGCTTTGCAGGTTTATTATTTAGGTTATTCATAAAATAAACCGATATCTATATTGAATTTGAAATTATGACATTATCACATTACAAAAATATTATAAGAAAAAATGAATTTGAATAATAATTTAGAAGAAAACCACGATATTCTTTTGAAGACGAATTTTGTTATTTACATTGCAATATATGGTACTATTTTGAGTATGATAGACCTGTTGCTATTATTTTATGTCCCACCCTTGTACATTTTTACAGACAAACACTCTAACCCTATGAAATGTTTAATATTGTTCTTTTTTGTTACTTAGTTCATTGAATTTATGCTTTTAGCATTTTAGTTTTTACTATTAGTTATAATCTTGTGTAACGCGTCTGAAGCCTTCCGCTCTACAAATAGGAATCTGTAAAACGGACAATCCCATATTCCGTAGAAATAGCTAAAAATAAATGGCGCTGTTAGAATTCAAAACCGGCAAAACACGTCGCCCCGGCATTATCATCATTTTGCCGCCAAGGTATTCTATGTGTCCGCGCTTTTTAGTATTCCCCAGGCTCCTTTCCAACCACTAAACAGGAAGTTGGTCTCAATTTGTTTAGAAAAATTGGAGACCTAACTTATATATATATATATATATATATATATATATATATATATATATATATATATATATATATATATATATATATATATATCCAAAAGAATATTGTCCAATTAACCTTTGTTTTGCAGAGAAGACTTTCTTACGAGTACATAATAACTGTGTTTACGTTCATGATTGTATTTTCAGGTACATAAAATTGTAGCTCTTGTAATGTGGTATATGTAGAACGGCAATGTTCGGTATATTTCACAGAGCGTGGGTCTTTCCGGGTTGCAGTTAGAAGGCACGTCTTTCCGGAGTCCAAATCCGGATCGATTGTTGGTTGCCTGTGTCTCTTGGCAGGACTAAGCATCGGTTCACTTCCTGCCTAATGTTCTCATCAGTCACAAGCCAACTAATGCCTGTTGTTTCCCATCCGAGCCGCGCTGTTCTTTTTCGGCTATTTAGCCTAATTTTCGGCACGCCGGCGTCGCGCCGCAGAGGAAATGCCGCACTTTGTCACTCAACGCCGTGAAATCGCGACTAGCGGGCTGCTGGCTGCCGCTCGTCGTACCTGGTGCATTCGGCAAGGTTTTGAGCGTTTTCAGGCATTCCGACAGTCCCCAGAGCTTTTAAAGAATTTATATTAAAAAATAAAATATTGGAATTTCTAATAAATTGGTTCCTTGGCGTTATGAGGTCATGAATATTCAGTGACGACACGCGGCAACCACGCACTGTCTGATTTTTTCCAGTTGCCCGGGGAATTACAAATGTACATTTTTCGGAAAATTCGTTGTTTTCGTTTAAAATTATTTATGGAATACGTGTGGCGGAGCTAAAATGTACTAATTCTTTTTACGTAGCTAGAAAAGCACAATACCTCCAAATTATGTGGTAAATATGTTATATGGGACGTATTTGTAATCTTTTATATGAATACAAATAATTCATTTTTTGTAGAAATTTCGGTGAGGAACAATGCTAATTCATTATAAATGAAATTACTTTTATAACATGGGTTATGTGGTACAAATATGTTGATTTTAGTTTAAATTTTGTTTTTATGTGACAGTTTGTTAAATTTTGTAGTTTAATTGTTTATAAATGTAACTAAAGACCCCTAAATCTGCAATTAACGTTTTTTTTATTAATTATATAAATAGTTCTAAATTGTTAAAACCCTATAATTAATTATACTACTTTTTTAGACATTCGGACTTCATTTGGCAAATGGAGTTTATTGATTATTTGAAAAAGCCAAAAATTAAATTTGAAGGGAATCTTGAGTGGGCACTACCGAGTAGGTATTATAATTAAACAACTAATGTTGTGTGTCCCTATGCCTCACGATTGTATGGTTGTTTTTCTTGTGGGTCTCTTTCTGGCATTGTTCTTCTTATTCTCTCAGTTTCAGGATTTGCGTGGTCGCTCTTTCTTCTATTTTGCTGGCAGTGTTCATGAAAATAATCTATTTAGGCATCTAAATTCTTCCATGACCAATAACTGGCTGAACCATTTCAGTTATTTCATTTCAATTTTTTGTATAACGGTCTGCTTTGTTTTCATCCTATTTATAACCTGTTTATTTGTGACTTTTTTAACTTAGATAAACTGGAGCTTCTTCTCAAGTAATTCGTTTCAACTGCTGGTATCCTGTTTTCGTCGTCTTTTCTTATCGTTTAGACTTCGCATGCATAACACAGTACAGTTTCGACCATAGATCTTCCAACGATTGTCTTATTCTTAATAGAGATATTATCCCACCATAGGGAGTTCAAAGCACCTACTACTTTTCTAGAGCTTTGATTTATATGTTCAATTTGTTGTCTTCTTAAACCATCTTTATTTTACACCCCCAGTATTTAGAGTTATCTGTGTTTGAGTTTTTTCATTTAGTAGTACTTTGAATTTAGTTTTGGAATTTACTACTAGGTATTGGTCTTTTGCAGGCCTCCATTTGGTATACTTGTTACATAGTCAAACTCATATGTATCTAAGGCCATTACCACCTGACTGTCTGCAAAGTTAATGGTAAATAAGAACTTGTTCATTGAATTTCCATTACGCCACAGCTTTCGTTCTAACTTTTTAGTGTTACTGTGTTACATAAATTAAAAAGCAATGGAGATAAGCTACACTTTTGCTTAAGTCATTTGGCTGTGGTAATTGCCTTTGACCGTTGATAATTTTGTCTAATAAATTATATTACTTTTGTAAAGTTCTTGTGTAATACTTAATAAATATAAGTTAGTTCTTATACTATCTATTGCTTTTCATAAAATGGTTTTTTTAGAAACATTATCATATATTTTTTGCAAATCTATAAACGCTATATGCACTTAAATAAAACTTACATAAAAGATCAATAAAGTATCTCATCGACAGAACTTTAAAATGGGTGTTTCTGTGAATAAAACAATTTAAATGACAAAAATTGCTTTCCGTATGAGCATGTGGTTCATTGTTGAGTTTGAAATGTCAATTATTAAACAGTGAAAATTCCTAAAGGAAGAGAACTTAGTGTGCAAAAACGTTTACGTTTTCACTTTTTATATGAACAAGGCAAATCTCAGCTTGAAATCGCAAAGTATGTTGAATGTTCTCGTTGAGCTGTTCAAAGTACTATATTAATACGTATTAAGGACACTAGATCGCACGTAAATCGGAAGAGAACAGGCAGAAAATGGGTAACTTATGAATGCGAAGCCCAAAAATTAATATGGGAGTCGCTTGGCAATCAGAAAACCTCTTTGACACCCCTGCCACAATGTCGAGCCCCTTAGTGCTAGGACTGTGAGAACAAAGTTTAGAAAAACAGTCTGAAAGTCTACCCGTTTAAAGTTGGGCTCTACAACATCAATGTTTAACAGAGGAAGATTGGGAAAATGTTTTCTAGGCAGACAAGTCTAACTGAAGTAAGCCTAATGAGGTGCTTTATTATTATTCTTAACATTTAAATCTTAACTTCTGTTATATGTACTAACATGTGTAGTAAAACAATGTTTAATTTTGGCAATTTGTTTGGTATCCTTGGCGTTAGTTACGGGGTTGCATTGCGGTGTATTAGAAATGGTTGTTTTAAAAGGACCTTGAACAGTAAAGTATAAAGATATTAGGTGACATCAACATGTATAATATCAAATTTCACCAAAACAATCTGCCCTGCCACAAATTTGCAAACAACGTCCAGTAATTTCAAAACAATCACTCCCAAAAAAATAATTGCTGTTATTAAACCTAAATGTGGGTGAACAAAACGTTGAATAAGAAGAAACAATATTAGAAATGGTAAACCGACAAAAAAATGGATAGGAAACTAGGTACATAATAGGTGTATAAATAAGTTCTCAGCTTTAGATTTCACAGGACGCAAATCACCGTTTACATGTAACGTATTAGTCCGCCCTCTTGAGGTTTTAAAGCAATGGCATTTGGTCTTTCGAAACATCATGCGATTTGGCGATTGATGCACATAACTTCAATAATCAGCTGTGTTCACGATGGCAATCACAAAAGAGCATATTCGATTTTCTATCCACTTCGCGTTTCATCTTAAGGAAAACGCTGCTGAAGTCACCGAAATGATTTGTGCTGCATATGCTGTAAGTCATGCAACGTGCAAAAAGTGATACCAAAGATTTCGCGGAGGAGAGTTTAGTCTTGAAGATCAACCACGCGCTGGACGCCCTCAAACATTTGACACGGTTGAGCTGCAGACGCGTTAGGCTGGGAACTTCTCCCACATACGGCGTATAGCCCAGACATGGCCCCTTCCGATTATAATTTATTCCGGTCGTTACAGCATCACTTGGCTGATACGCACTTCAAAACAGAAGAAGTCCGAAAATGCATCGATAACTTTATCGTCTCGAAGCCGGTGGGCTTCTATCACCAGGGAATTCGCAAGCTACCCGAAAGATGGCAAAAGGTCATCGATGCCAACGGACTATACTTTGATACTTAAGCTTTTTTGTTGTTTTTTTTTTAATAAAACTTTAATTTTTCAGAAAAAAGCTGAGAACTTATTTATACACCTATTACATACGGAGAAAAACCAAATAAGAAAGTATAGCAAACAAACCTACAAACGATAAATAAAAGAAAATACTGAGAAACAAACAAAGAAATAGTCAATAGAAATATTCTAAATAAGATATTAATAAATTATTCCATGTTAGGAGAAGTCAATACATTTTTAAGTTCTTAAGGTATGTAATGGGTTTAGGATTAAGTAGCAACGGTTTTTGTAAATATAAAATTTTCATTAAGTCAATATTTTTCTTTTGAAAAATTGTATTCTGGGAAGTGCTAATTTTAAATTTAATTTATTTCAGACATTTTTTTACTTCTGAAATATTGTTTTTCTCTTACTTTATAATTTTGAAGTAAATGAACATATACCGTTTCAATATACGACTACATTGATAGTTTTAGATTATCCTTTGGAAATTGGCTGATAAAATATTTTTTTTCTGTTGGGGCAGTTGGCATATAATAATAATAATATAATAATATTATTATTATTATTACTATTTTCTGTTAAAAGGATAAGTGATAGCAATTAATCTTTTCACAAAATAGAAAACGTTGTAAACGTGTGCAATGTGCGGTTATTTCTTTGGGTGTAGTTCTCTCAAAGAATAAGTTGTATTCCGTAACTAAACCCATCTTCTTTGTGGATTTCTCAGATGAGTAGGGAGTATTTCTCCTATTTGGGGCTAAACTACAATCATATTTTCGGTTCGTTCTCTATTCCACCATCTCATCTTACAATTGATTGCCGGCTTCCAGAACTCTCAAATCACCAAACGGGTTTTTGGGCAGCGCTAATAGACTTTTCTATATGTCCCTGCACTCGATCCTGCTGCAATTCCTATTTGCATTGCCCTGGAAGGGGTGTGTGTGTTCAACTTTTTAGCGAAAATTCCAATTATAGCGCCGAGGAGAGAAACGGACCCGATCAATCTTTAACAGATCCATTTCTCTGCTTTTCGAAACCCTAAGAGCTTAGCTTAGAGGACGATAGAACATTGTACCAGATTTTTAAATCGTATCATGACTATCATGTTGTATCCTTCACCCTTAGCTGCCAGCTTGAGGATTCTGGTAACGATCTCATTCAATGCAGGAACGCCTACTTTCCATATAATTCCTAGCTGTCTGTCCAATCTGTAAGTTGGAATCACTCAACCTACGTGGAAGCCATCCAGCTTCGGAGCAATCTCCTCCCCACGTAGATATTCCAACGTTCCAACCTTATCCTGTAGAGACGCTACAGATCGAGCTGAGAGAAAATCGAATCTTAGGGATGTTATGTAATACACAGGAGAAGGATAAAAACGACTAATTAATTATATTGTCCAAATTATCACCAAGGAAGCTGAACGATTCATATCGAGCCTCTTATCTGATTTTCTGACGGGACTCTTAACAAACTAGACTTGATTCTCCTACAAAATGTTTTTTCATCATTTCGGGTCTAGTGACCTCATACAGAGACACTTACACATTAAAACAAATGTCCTATGCTTGCTGTAAAAAGTGTGGAGCTTAAATATCGGTTACTACTCAAGTTTCTGTATCTTTGAACTTATATATTAGTCCACTCGATATATACATTTCTTTTAATTAAGGTGAAACTGTTGCACGTAGTAAAACAACGTGTTCGATTCTGTAGATTATTTAATTACCTATTAACGAGCGTTTGATATGCATTTTAATTAGCTGGGTAGACAAAGCCGAAAATTAATGGATCAGTGAATTGAATTCATAATTAGGTTAAGCCATATTAAACCTCGATAATTTTCATTTGATTGTTCTGCACGCTGTGTTCCGTAGCTGTTAATATGTATAATAGATTGCATACATTTTAAATGTTTAATTCTGTTTTATGTTTGGTACTTTGCTACGTGTTCAATTTATGTCCGGGGTATTATTCGGCTGGTTATGCTGCAGTTAATAACATTTGTCGAAGCTTCGGATTTATTCTTGCAAAAATATGTACCTCGTGGTCGAAATACAACAGTTTATTCACGTAGTCCAATATTTCCTAGGTTATGTTCGATTTTAGACGAACATTTTTATCCGGAGTGCGTAAATCTTTCAGGCAAGTACCGAACCGTAAGCTTAAGTTTTCTTTTGTTAGATCCCAGATAAGTTCGCTGTCGGGATACAGAAGTTATGTGCCAAAATTATGCCCTGGAAATTTATCCGAAGAGATGATCCTTCAAAGTAGTTTCTTTTATTAAGAGAAGTTTATGTTCTTTGCAGCCAAGCGTGAAGCAATAAAATGTTGTTTTCTAATTACACTTAATTATAGCAGAAAGGAAATTGGCGTAAAGCTTGCCGATTTGAACGTTTCTCGATTCTTGGCGCCTTTAAGGGCTTTATTTCCTCACTGCAACGCCTGTTTTAATTATCTTATCGATTTCAGTTTCCTTTGATGCATTTCCTTTTGTGCACGGCAAGAGGAATTTATATTAAATAGAAGCATCAACAGTTTCTTTAATAGAAGTAGAGGAGAATTTAATTTCACCTTACAAAGGCGTGCTTTTACGTCTGTAATCCGATGGATGGTTTGTTTTCTTTACTCCACCGGTATTTACTGGAAAAACCCTAACAGGTAGTCGAACTTTGAAACATTCTAATGCAGTAACAAAATTGTGTTATAGACTCAAAATACTATTCGCCTACATACCTTATTAACTTTTAATTTACATTATAAATCATTTACTATTTTAGCCTATTTATAAAAATGTATATATTGTAAAATCTCCATTTGCATATTTATTTACAAAATTATGGACATTCTGAAACGCTTTAGATACTTATTTTTTCCTTGCTTTTGTTTTCGTCTGGATGTTAGTGTCATTATGTTTATTCTCGTTTAACTAAAAATTTTAATAAATAATTTATTATTCATAATTTCCCATACATCATATTTGCAACGTAATTAGATACTTATAATACCCAACTTTTGATTTATACTGCATATACGTCCTCTTCTTTAGTTTATTCCAATTCGTTTAGTTTGACTTTATCGAACCCGGTTAGCTCGAAAAGCGTAAAACCGATAAGTTGCAGATGAGCTGAAATTTAACAAGGTATTGGGCTCGAACACACCCTCGCGGTAATTTTATTTTGGGGGCAATTGAGTGTGACCATGCACTGCTGATCAGCGGGAGGCGGTCCTGCTCCGAATATTTGAGCGCTTGATCTATTGCATCCAAGCAAGAGATTTTATCATCCCGCGTGTGAAACGGTGGCTGTAACCGCACCGAAACTTATGCGAGTATTCCGGTTTTCCTTTGGAGGAGCAGAACAATAACCATAAAAGCCGCATGATAAATTTGTCGAAAACATTGAAACGCAGCGCTTTTTATCCGCGGGCATTACTTATGCTTATGTATCTATAAAGCGTGCGTACACGTGAAATACGGTCCGAGAATAACATTATTGCTAAGGATGTTATTTATTTTACGACGAAATCCAAAAAAATTGAACCGCGGATTTAGGGTTGGAGTAGAGTTGGAAACCGCCTTTTTAATTTTATTTTGTTGGGAAAACTGAACAACAGAAGATTTATTTATTTATTTATTTATGTATTTGTTAAATGAAAAGTTGTCAAATCCACTAAATACTTAAAATATTATCACAATACATATTTGAATATAAAGTATACCATTAATGATTGTTGCTTGTTATTACTAGAAATAAGTAATCGTTTGTATACTTTAAGAGGGCCCAATAGATTCCTTTTTTTAAAAATGTTTATTTAATATAAAATAGGGTTGTTTGGAAAGTTTGTGCTGATTTTTACTAAATGGCATTGAATAATGTTTAAAATTTCAACGCATCTTTAGAATTAAAAGTTCCTTGCAATAAATTAATTTGTGCCTTTTTTATGCCCTTTTGAAGATGAGAGAAAACAGTGTTAAACACTTAAATCTTTTTTATTACCCTATAGACAAAAATTCCACACAAATACAAAAAAGATCTTTGAGTTTATAACTGGCGATTTCAACCTTACAAACCAATAAATCTCCACTACTGACCACATTAAGGCACTGATCGGGAATAATCCGCGATATATATATATATATATATATAAAATGGATGATCATTTACAATAACGTTGAGCAAAACGTTATGGGGCAAGCAAAAGGAACCACCATTAGCTACCCCAAATTTGGTCTCCATTCGAAGTGAAAAGGAACCCTGTATTATGATCTCTTACCAAACGGCCAGTTGATAAATTCACCAAGTACTGTTTGCAACTGGACTAAATACTTACAGAGATTTAGGAAAAATTAGCTAATAGGAAGGGGGTCATAGTATACCAGAACGATATTAGACCACATGTCCCTTTAACTCCTTGACAAAAACTGTTGAAGCTTAACTGGGATGTGCTGTTCTACCCGACATATTTATTAAACATTGCACTTTCAGCTTTACAAGGTGGTTCAAATTTCTAAACACTTGCACATGTCAATCTTCAACATACTCCTCTCTGAAGTTAACGCATTTTTCCAAAGTTCTGGAAACATCCTGATGCCATTTTCAAAAAAAATGGCTTTTGATCGGCGGTGTATCCATTTCCGAACAGTTTGGATTACGGTGTCGTTGTCCGCAAACCACATGCTTTGCAAGTTTGATTTGATCCTTGAGAACAGGTGGAAATCACTTGTGGCCAAATGGGGACAGTACGGCGGATATGGCAGATGGTTGCATTTCAATTTCCGGAGGGTTTCCATTTTTATTTTGGCCTATAGCTACCTGCTTTCAACCTGTCTTTCGCTTAGATCGAATCTTTTTCTTCGCGTCTGTTGCCAGGAGGTATTTCCCTGTCGAACGGTTCTTTTAGGTTTGGGAGAACTGGTATGCCGCCACTCGTATAATGACTTAAAAAATTCATCACTTTAGTTTTAAAACCGGTGTAGGAAACGACTGGCAGCTTGCATGCACGCCGTTTTGTTCACATCCATCAAAGTACGTGGTACCCACAATTGCGATGGTACAGGTGGTTTTTCACGATGTCTTCTACACTACGAACACTAATGCACAGCATTGCTTCAAGTTCTTTGATAATCCTGCCCCTATTCTCACGAATAAGCGCGTCTGCACGATTGATGTTTGGCTGAGTGACGGATGTTCGTGGCCAACGTTCATGCTGTTCATTCTTCTTACACTCTCTGCCCTCTCTGAATTACTTACACCGCTAAAACACATAAGTTTGTGAAAGACACTCTTCCCCATACTGTTGTTGGAGTTTGTGTTGAATTTTAGCGGATGAAAGGTTTTCTCAAACGAGGAATTTGATCACAATGCGTTGTTTCATGATCCGCGGAACCTTCTGCACACTCATTATTCTGAATGACTGAATAGATTCTAACGCGAGCAGGAGGGAGAGTGGAGGTTGTGGACCCACTTTCTCAAGGTCGCACAGCTGCTGCGCAGTACAGCTTATTTAGCCACAAATTAGTCCCGGTCTTCCTTGGACTTCTAAAAGACGCATTTGGTGAACGGAGACTTGACAATTATGTTGCTGTTGAACCCACCTTGTATTAGGTCTTTGCGTAATTCTCTTAATGCTAGTAACTTCAACTTTTGGAAGCCACAAAAAAACCTTGGAAGTTTTTTACTCAAAAACTTAAGCAGTTCTGGAAGAATAAAATCTTCAAGTTGTGTAAGAGATTGAGAAAGGTTGTTGAACAAAACGGTGAATACACAAAAAAATTTTGATTGACAATCGAACTTTCCAGACAACCCACTATTTTCTGATTTTTGATTTTTAATACGCCAAAGATATAAATGGTGTTATACATTTTTTTGTCAACTTATAGAGGAATTATTAGCTGTTTTGTTACATGAAAAGGTATTACGGAAAAACCTTCATATATTGTATCATAAGTACAATAAATTTATTTTTGTGGAGTATTTACAGAAATGCAATTTATTTAGAGTCCATTTAGAAATGGTGTTATAAGTAAGATGTAAAGTTCAGTAACGCACTAATCACTTTCGTACATTTGCGGCATTCTTTCAGACTAGCCGATGAAAAGCCGGAAAGCCAAAAAGTTTCGCGCCGTGGCATTCAACCTATCAAGGAATTCTTCATTAATAGCAAAGTTCTGTATCGCCTTGCCGCATAACCAAACAGCACAAAAGTCGAATGGAGGCCCGTCCCAGGAGTTTATTACAGTGACCTTTTCATAAAGACGGTGTAACTGTAATTATATGTAAATAAAGCTTTCAGCCGTGGCTCGGTTGACGGGCCTTAAAGCGCAATCTTGCAAAAAGGCCGCAACATCTATCGCTTCTTTAAGAGCGTCCGCCTTAACCCTAGGTCCGAGATATTAAATCTCTCGAACCTCTCCTTATTGTTTTTGCTCTGTTTTCATTGTCTCGTCGGCGGCGAATTAAGGGCTTAGCCTCCGAAATTAGGATTTAATAAAACAAGCCTTTTACAGTAATTATTTCGACAAGGCGCGCTTAAGGCTCACTTTCTTTTTCTTGCAGGTTAGTACCAGAGTCTTAGCATCCTTATACAGTGGGAGGGGTGAGTACATTCCCTTTTAAATTCTATTTATGATTGTAAGCGACCAGTATTTCTTATAAAATTTATCCGATTACTTTTTCGAACTTCTTTTGACGAATTGCAAACGTTTGCTGCTGATTTATTAAAAGTTGTAAGAGCTTGATTCAGATATCGCATTATTAGAAAATGTGAGAATTGGCGCAATATTAATAGTTGCTTTAGTGGCTATAATATAGATAATGTAGCATTCAGTCCTTTTATATACATATATCAAATTGTAAATTTTTTTCTCAAATTTCCAAATTAATAATAAATAAATTTATTAGTACTTTGGGAAATATAGTCATCTTCTGGTCGTTTTTTATCTATAAAGTTTAGAAGACCCTGACAAGGTATATTTTAAACTCGAGTTTTGAATATTACTCTCTAAAAGAACGCATGCTAACAGTTAAGTAACAACAATAACAAAATTTTAAAAAGCTAAAGTATGTTCAGATTTATTTTACCATTTCAAGACAATGAACGTAAATTTGCTCATCTAAAGAAGGTTGAGTATTTTTTTTTTTTTGAAAAGAAACTAGTTGACCAATTAAGTTTGGTAATCTTTGGTCTAAAACAAATACGTTCTAGTCTTCCGAATTGTGGTTAAAAGATTTTATTTCATCTGTTATACTCGACTTTCTCTTTTTTTCTTCCATTGTCTTGATTGTTGTGGTTTATTTAAGTTATTCTTAATTTAATGAAAAACACGGAATCTAGAGAGTTATATTTGTCTGCTACTTACGAAACTGTTTCTTCTGAAATTCGGTTCTTGATGAGGTTTTATTTATTTCTCCCATTTCTTACATTTTTGACCTGTTGCCCAAAGTTTATTAATTATCCTTTTTGATTATAGTCAATATAGCCTGAAGAGTAGAAGTAAAAATCGTTTGACTAAAGAGACATTTTTTATCGATAACATGCACAACAAATATAAGAAACCTTCAAGAATAATAGTGTACTTAGCATTTTGCGAACAACTTTATTTGTTAATAAAACGATACAAGGTACAAGATGCAAACCGCAATAAATTGCTCGCGACGTTTTGAAGAATCTTGTATATTAGCAACTTTTCGTCGTAAAGTGTCTAAACGCGAATTTATGAGGTTGCACCCTAGGTGTTGCTGAACTTTTCCGATGCTGTTTCGTGAGCTGCAAATTATCCGGCTCGCAAGAAGTGCAACTTGAGAACGCGGCAATTTAAACTTAATCCGAATTGATACCCGGCCGTCCCGCGTATTATACAGTTAATGATAATTATTAAACACGTTAATGGGAATTTATGATTCAGTTTCGCGCATAATCTGCCTCCTAATGTTGCAGATTGCACATAAACTGGTTGATCACATAAACTGTTATTAAATTACTCCCCAGAAACGTTGCAGCTCGTGCAGGTGAACTTAGCTGAGCGCTTAAATCAACCGCGCAGTGTTGAGTTAATGTTAATGCGGCTTTTCGCATAAATTGCCGCTGCGCTGCTGTTGCTGTTTATTAGGATAAGAATTGGATTTATCGCGCAAAGGAGATTTAATTTCACGAAATGGCCAGCTCAGCTTCTCCGCAACAATTGCACGTTGGGGCCGATGGGATGCATTTCCTATTAACGCTTTAACTAACGGTAGTAAAGATACTTTATAGTTCTGATTAGATATCACTTTTCTATGAGAGTAAACACGATTTGTGCAATCACGAGTATAGTTGTTCCTAGTTAATTTACATTTACTAGATACAAAAGATGTTATTATTTAAATTATTAAATAGAAGATTATATGTGGAAAAATCAAAAACCTACTCACAGTAACACTAACGCGACAAAACGTTTTTTTTTCTATTTGGGCAAATTTTAGCAACAGATATTTTTTATGTATAATTTTAGGATTATTAAAGCTTCATTTATTTTTTATCTACTAAAAGTTTTTACCTTTTAGCTTCTGACAAAGTCTATAGAAGTAGCCAGAGCACTTCGGTCTTGTTAAATCAACAGAAAATATAAACATAGCTACACAATTAATGAATGGTTTGTTTCGAAAGGAAATTTATCGAATGAGCGGATTGAAATAGATGAAATAGAAGGATAAAGCTAATTAATGCAAATTTATTTTGCTACATTGTATTTTTACCGAAACTGGAACTTCAGCTGGTTTATTTTTCATTAGTTTCCTGCAGTTAAAAGTTCGAATCGTCAACTGCAGAATTTAAAATGTAGCAGAAACTTTACAGTTAACTTATGCAGAAATGAAGTCGAGTATTGTAGTAATACAAAGTAAGTATTAATGCAAACGGTTGCATATTTCAATTGAATTTTCTGCATAAGTAACGTTTATTGACAATATATTATTCTTTGAATCGCTTTCTTTTATCAAAGTGAATTAATATTTTTGTGGAAGTCGAATTAAAGCAGTGAATCAATATCATTACATAATTTATTTTGAGCTTCCCGGACGCTTTTAACCTGATGTACGTAATTTTCTGGAAACCCGTTTTACGATCCGAGATGCTTTCAAGAAAATGCAATATGCATTTTACCTTGTTACGTGTATTTTCTCGGAAATTTATCTCAGATTGTACTTTTCATTAATGTTATACACACCTAAAGCGGTGTTTATATAATACTTTTATTACTTTTAAGGCATTTATCGCTTTTTTTATTATCAACAGTTTGACTACGTCATTTATGTTCGATCACCTTAATATTGATAGGTTTGTATACAAAATAGTTTTATTGCAAGGATTTAGCTTTTCTGTTTTACAGAACTATATTTAATTGTGATTAATTGCTGTTATCATTAGTGACACATTTATTCTTATTACTACTAACTTGGTGTTTTCGTGCATAACTGCAGATTTATTAAGTTTGGATTATCTTTATAAATGTTTAAAATTTTTGATTCAACCTAATTGTTACATAATATTATTATTAGAGTTGCAGATTCATGTTCGATTTGAGAAAAATTCTCTTTTTGCTTATGATTTGGAGTCTTTAGGAACGAAGGCAGTCGCTACAGACCACGTTTAATTTTTTTGCAGCGTAGCTAAAGTTTAAATAGGCCCTAATTAATTGTCACAGTTATTTCTATTAATATTTATATCTTTTCTGCGAATAACGTGACATTGTTTGTTTTGAATGCTAAAAACACCAAAATTCATTCTTTGTAGCTTTCAAGTGACTTTACGGGAAGAAGTTACTGGAAAATGGTATTTTGAGAAATGATTTTGATATAAAATATTTTATGTAAAATGCGTTAATGTGTGTACGGCATATTTTATTTATTTTATAATTATTTTTCAGAAGAATGTGATGTGGTCGATATTTTTTAGAGTTCGTTATGTATACAGAACGGTAAAAACTACCATCATATTTAATATTTTCGGTTGCTTCTCAACGAGGAGAACACTCAGAGAAACAATTTTCTGGGATGTTTTCTAGAAGGTTTAAGAAGAAAAACATTGAAGTTACCAGAAATTTTCATCAAAGTCATCCAAAAAAAAAGAAAATGTGAAAACCCTAAAAGTCAGCAAATCGAACAACCAACTTCATCTGAACTCTTCTATTCTTACAACTATTCAAACATAACAAGTTGTCAGAACATAACAACTCAAATACATCAATTTTTAGTAGCATATTTCTTGCTCCTAATGACTACCTGGGGTTGTTGATGAGGAATCTTCTTCCATTTCTCCTGCAGCTGTGTTTCTGGCATTTTTCTTATCTAGTCGCCTCTCCAGTACCTTCTACAAGTGCTCGATTCGAGAAGCCGTGTGCTGACTATCGTTGTGTTGATATGTGAAGGCCCTGCTATGGGTACTGCGTGCGTATGGGCAGCAGGACATTCTCCAGAATTTCCTTCTAGGCATGGCGATCCATTATTCCCGTGATACGGTGGAGGGGGCCGACTCCCTTGATGAGAACGCACCCCACACAATCACCGAGCCTTCTCCGTGATTCACAGTGGGCACCTGGTATCGGGGATTGTACAGGAAGCCCATGGAACGTCGTACGTAGCGTATCCCATCCGATCCGAACAGTGAGAACTTGCTCTTATCGTTGAAGATCACTTCGTCCCACTTCTGACAAATATTGAATATAAACTAGTTGTGTATTTATTAAGAAATAATTGGGATTTCCAAAAAAAACACATTTTTCCAATCCCAGTCTCGGAGGATATTCGAAGTTTACTATATTTGAAAGAAAATATTTGATTTAGAAATTATTACAAGAGTTGTGTCAAAAATGAGTTCACCTATTTTTTCAGTTGCATGCAAAGGAAACTAGTTAACATTTTCAGAATCGTTTATTTTTTATCTTTGTTATGTGCATACATATATACGTACATGTTTTATTTGGAAGTCACCAGCGACGTTTAGTGAATATACTTTAGAAGATTTGGGAAAACTGTCTAACCGAAAGGTTCAAGGAGTTCCTGGGACTTTTGAGTTGAATGTGGGTATGCGTTGTAATGAAAGAAAAACGTATTAGTTGTTTTCCTATGAATGTTAGCCCGGAAGTTCTTTAGTATTTGACAGTATGTATCCAAACTGTTCATGGTATTTTCGGTATGTGTTGCTGTTTGTTAACATTTATTTGTCTTTCATAATCTTTTTTATCCCGTACTGTATCGTTTGACCTGATGTACACATAATACTGTATTTAATTGGGATACTTAAAAAGTGAATAATGGCACGGATTTTACCAGCCCTCTATGTCTATAATGGCTACTAAGTATGATCCTCAGCTCTCTTGTCATTATGTTGTTGTATTACGCAAAAAATATGTAGGAAAATTTATCTGTAGGATAAATTGATTACATTCCAAATAAGTTAAAATATGAAGATGTTGAAAAATTATTGTTATTATTATATTTTTCATTAAGGGCACGTAAAACGATTAGGTTCTTTTATTGCATAAAAGGTCTTGACAATAATTACACTGCTGTAAAGGGTCATTACGTATTAATATTTCATCGAATGTGTTATATTACATATATGACAATTTGTTCTTCCAAATTGCCCAAATTTTCCCATCCCAAGCATATATTGTTTTTTTTTAATATTTTGAAACGGATGCTTGTAATAGGAAAATTACGATATGTTCTAACTACATCCAAACCATCTCATTATTGGTAATTTCTATAAAGCATTGACTATAGAACTCAAAACAAAACTAAAATTTCAGGATGTTTTAGATGTTTGGTAATTGAGATTAACTATAAACTAGGAGTGGAGACAAAAGAAATAGCAAAAATTTTTCATAGAAGAAAGTACATGTAGAATAGGTAGGTCATTCTTCATTGCGCTGTAATAAATATAATCAATGATGGCATGTGAACTGAGCATATTTAACATCACAGTCTGCTTGTAATCAAAATGATGTTAGAACGTAATAAAAAGAAAGTTCCTACACGAAAATTGTGAAAAAACTATTCTGTAATGAAACGTTACGTAAATTAGAAGGGAAACTTTTAATCCTTAAACTGACAAGATTTATATCATTAGTCCAAAAGTCTTCACTGACGATGAGGTAGTAGAAAGAACTAGCGGCATTAGTAAACTCAATTTCGCCCTTATGGAGCTGAAATAATTCAACGTTGATTTAGGATAAATGTACCAGATTTTATTTGTTGGTTTATTTAAACTATCTGGCGAACTTTGACTTGATAGAAAATTTAAATTTTGCGTTGTAGAAAATATTTATAAACACAAATATTTTCCATAACGCAGGTTATATTATAATTACTAAACATTTTTGAAATCGTTGCTAAGTTACTTTTATTTTTATTTAAAACATCTTATCAGATTTTTGCCCTTTTGGTATTTCCTTTAATAACCTCCTGATTTTGCATTCGTCGTTCAAAATATTCTATTTCTCTCGATTGAGCCTTTATTAACTATTTTATCAATGTCAAAGTCAATATCAAAGAATTATTGCGTCTTGTCAGAAGTGTTTCCCAGTATCGGTAACTGATTTAATTGATTTATATTTTGATAGTCCCCATTGACTATTTATCATGTTATTTGCGATTCCGCGAAGAGATAAAAGCTGGGTCGTCACTAGGCTGAGAAATAATTAGAGATTAACCTTGTATTTTTGTCTTCGATTTATGATGAAATTTTATGCCTACTTTTTTGCATTTCCATCCATATATCATTAAAAAGCTAAGTAGTAAAGACCTGTTGTCACCAGTTAACCGCTAATACTAACTATTCACGTTTACATAATAAGATTTAATTAAGCAGTACTTCTTTCATCGAATTAAATATATCCGACATTTTTGATATCGATAAATTTGGCGCATTGTTGATTTTTAAAATTCTGTAAAGCAGTGCGTCTACTTTTTAGGAAGTTTAAATTTCCATAGCTCATTCTACTTGAAATGTAATTTTGGAGTTTGGTCTGGAATAATGGTTCTGGTGTTTTTTCTATATATTTAGAGAATTCTGTACCAATCTAGCTCTGTTCAGATTGAAGAGATTACAACCATAAATATTCCTTTTGAATTATTTATTGATTTGAGATTATGTAGTTTAACAGAAAATTGTTATTGATCAAAAACAATACACATTTATCTATTTTTACAGGGGAATAAATGGGAAAATGTAAAATTCTATTTATTGTTGTCAGCATTGGCTAGTAATTAATACCAAATATTGACGTAATTAACAAGTTTTTTGATAATAAGCGGACTTCATTAATGATAATTATGGAATGATTACAATTAGTATTGATTATATGTTAGTTTCGCTTTAGGGAAATTGTTACACGCTGGAGAAGGGAAAAGGGAAATGAATTATTATCCAGATCGCTACTGTAATGTCGAAGATCAAGTCGCCAATGTGTTCCTTGGTAATTCTTTGGTCAAGAGATCGAACACTGGTTTTTCGTCGCAATGTATTGGATTGAGATGACTCTACATCGGCTTCTTTGTCGAAATTTCGTTGAATATCGATATGCTTGGTTCCTTTGGGGAATTGTGGGTTTTGAACCAATCGCCTAGCGCTCTGGTTGTCGCACTACAGTAGTATCGGCTCCATTTCGTAAGTGTCCATATTTTTCAATCTTCTCAACCATATCGCTCTCTTTGATGCCTAACATGCGGCTACATAGTCCGCTTGTATAGTTGATAGAGAGAAACATAAAACCACTGGTTGACCGTTACGTATCCCTACACCCTGTATCACAATAACCGATCAATTCGAATACTGGCATATTTTTGTGGTAGCAAGCGACTGGTCTTCAGCTCCCTTTAAATATTTTAATGTTCGCTGCACTCGAAGCCAATGCACCGGCCCTAGATTTTCTAGAAATTGACTAAGAACTCCGACTAACGGATATGTCCGCTTACGGTTCTGTGTCTAAGAAGAGAAGTGCTCCCAGGGCTTGTTTATATGGTATGTTTTTCCATCTGTTTTGTTTTGTCGCCGGCGAGTCTTCTTTGAATATCGTTATAGTTCTATCTATTGGTATCCTATATAACAATTGGACGTTTCATTTCGCAATTGAAAATGTTGTTTAAATTTTTATAATCCTAAAGTGATTATTGCACGCGATGATTAGACGTCTGTTGATACATATATGGATCGACATCCGTTTGTCTGAATCCACCTGATTTTTTTTGTTTCACTGTCTCGACGCTTTTTTAAGAATATAGATGATCAATCTTGTTAATTTAAATACGCGCATGTCATTACGGAATTTGAGTAGAATGGCATCCATGTTAAATTGACTGAAGTGTTAACAGTATTCGGTCTGTGTCGTATTTGACCACTGGCGAAGGTTTCATAATCGCTGCATTTTTTCCGGGTGTACCTTTGTACCTGTATCAGAGAGACTAATACTTATCCAACTAAGTGGAAATCCCATAAACATAAATATAATCCAAGTTTATGCCCCAACAGCCGAAGCGGAGGAAGACAAAATAGAAGAGTTCTACGAATCTCTTAAAAATACATTGAACCAACTAAAAAAGCAAGAACTAATTCTTATTATGGGAGATTTAAACGCTAAAATAGGCCAAGGTAGAATCGGATAGCATATCGGTGAATACGGACTGGGAGTACGAAATGAACGGGGAGAGCGACTTAAAATGTTCGTAAAAGAAGAAGACTTTGTTATCCTTAATACATTATATAAGCTACCACCAAGAAGACTCTACACATGAACCGCCCCCACCAACCCCGACGAACCCAAAGAGAAGAGAGTACGAAACCAAATCGACTATCTTCTAATAAACAAACGTTATCGCAATAGCTGTTTAGCCGCCAAAACATACCCTGGAGCGGACATTGCATCAGACCATTGCTTATTAGTAGGAAAATTCAGATTAAAACTAAAGAAATGCTTGAGAAAAATTGTAAAAAAGAAATGGGACCTTAGGAAAATAAGTGATAGCCCGCAAACGCGTGGGAATATGACACAAGAACTAGGTGTAGCATGTGAACAGAGTATAAACAAAAACCAAACGGTAGAAGAAGCACTTCGAGACATGACAACATCCTTTGACAAAATCGGAGATAAGTATCTGACAGTACAAAACCGAAAGAAAAAAAAAGTGGATGACTGACGAAATTCTACAATTAATGGATGAAAGAAGAAAAGCAAAAAATCACGACACCAGATACAAAGAAATCCAGAAATTAATAAAATACAAAATAAGGATGGCTAAAGAAACATGGCTAACAATACAACGCAAAGAAATTGAACTATTATAACAAAAACATGATGCATTTAACATGTATAAAAAAAGTAAAAGAAGCTGCAGGAATCTACAAAGTAAACAATACAACAAGGCTACTCAACAAGGACGGAAAAATAATTATAGAACCAGACGCAAAAATTTCTGCCTGGCAGAAATATGTTGAAGACCTTTTCGAAGACGTTGATAGATCAGATGAACTTCAAGAATATCCAGAAGTAGAGCCCTTACCCATCACCACCGACGAAGTGGAAAAATGCATAAAACAGTTAAAAATCGGAAAGGCTCCTGGTCCTGATCATATACATACCGAATTTTTAAAAATGGTGGACGAAGCGAGTGTAAAATGGCTAGCAAAAATTTTTAACATTATCTATACCACCGGAAAAATCCCTGAACCATGGTTAAGATCAACATTTGTGACAATCCCCAAAAAACCAAATGCTAAATATTGCGAAGATTACCGCACCATCAGCCTTATGAGTCACCTCCTAAAATTATTTCTAAAAATTATACACCGCAGAATTTTTACAACGTGTGAAGCACAAATAAGTAGAGAACAGTTCGGATTCCGCAATGCCTTGGGAACTCATGAAGCTATTTTAGCTTACAAGTTCTATTTCAAAGAGCCAGAGATGTAAATCATGACATATATGCTTGCTTCATCGATTATCAAAAAGCCTTCGATAAAGTCCAACATAATAAACTAATAGACATACTTCAAGAAATAGGCCTTGATAATCGAGACATAAGAATAATAAGCAACCTTTATTGGAATCAAAAAGCAGCAGTGCAAACTGGCAATATGATATCAGAAGACATCAAGATAAAACGCGGTCTCAGGCAAGGATGCGTGCTTTCTCCTCTTCTGTTCAACGTGTATTCGGAACACATCCTTCAGCAAGCTCTGGGCAGCATAGATGATGGAATCAGAGTCAACGGAGAAATATTAAATAATTTTAGATATGCGGATGACACGATAGTGTTTACAAACGACATCACCAGTCTCCAACGAATTATGAACAGAATTACAGAAGTTAGCAAGCGGTTCGGACTGACCCTAAATACCAAAAAGACCAAATATATGATAATTACAAAAAATCACATTGTTGACACCGGATTAACGATTGACAACAACAGGATCGAACGTGTGCGGAAGTATACTTACCTTGGGACAACAATCGATGAAAACTGGGACCACTCACTGGAAATAAAGTGTAGAATTGAAAAGGCGAGAGCAGCGTTCGTAAAAATGGCCAAACTATTCAAGTGCCATGAATTATCTTTACCCATTAAATTAAGACTACTGAGATGTTATATCTTCAGCGTATTGCTGTATGGAGCAGAGACGTGGACACTGACAGAGGCATCAAGACGAAAAATAGAGGCCTTCGAGATGTGGTTGTACCGCAGAATCCTCCGTATATCTTGGACAGAGCATGTAACCAACCACACCGTGCTGAGGAAAATGGGGAAACAAGAAACAGAACTCCTCACAACAATAAAAGTTCGTAAGCTGGAGTATCTAGATATGGGCTCCTACAATTCGTCCTCCAGGGTAAGATCGAAGGAAAAAGAAGCATCGGCAGAAGACGCATATCGTGGCTGAAAAACCTGCAAGTATGGTTCAATACAACAACAACTGGACTGTTTCGTGCCGCTGTTGATAAAGTCCGTATTGCCATCATGGTTTCCAACATCCGAAACGGATCGGAACTTTAAGAAGAAGAAGTACCTTCGTGCGACTAATCTAGCTTTGAAATGTTTAATTGATCCGTCTGTTTCTTTTCAGTTTGAACAACCACTTGCATCCCGTTGATTTTCTCACTGACGTTAAATCGACCAACGCTCACGTTATGTTAATTTCGTGATATTTTATCTCTTCTTTTATTGCTTTTCACCAGTCTTCTGCATCTGAACAGTCCATCGGTCATTTCAAATTCTGAAGTTAGTGCACATCGGCTGCCATAGCGCAACCGAAAGTACTCTCACAGTTTGATATTCTGTTTCTCAAATTATATGGGCACCCAACACGTAGAAAGACACCCCCATGGCTACGTTTCTTTCTTGTAGATGCAGATCGTGTTGACTCTTCATCGGTAGTTTTTTGGAATTCTCACTTTTGTCTTTATTGTTACCCCATTGGAAGTACATCATGGTTATTATCAACAAAATATTTTGTTTTTTAAGTGACCTACTATTAAAACCAATAATGTTACATTTCAGTGCATCGTTCGATCATTTTGCAGTTTCAACCACGTCGCTGCAGACGGAAGCAAGCGCGCCCGCATTTGCAAATTCGCGGGCATGATCCGTTCCAAGTGCATAATCGGTCACTCGGAAAGGCTACTTTATGGGGTAATTTGCGTTATTAATGGAACGGCAGCAATGCAAAAAGCTCATTTTTTGCCGTAATGAATTGGCAATGAAGCGCATTTCGTTCGGCAAGATCGATATGGACGCCGCCGGGCTGCTAACGAAACCGACATTCAAATGCGCTGGCGGTGACACATATTGAAAGTATCGGCTTTGCATCGCTTTTTAACGAAACGCCGTTGATTTCCGCAGATTTGAAAATTCCAGCGCGATCTTGGCAGTGACGCGCCCTGAACGATTTCGGTTATTTATCTGGCACAACAAACGTTTAATATCGATCCGTCAGCGCAAATCAAATTTTCCGACCGCCCTTGTGAGGCCTTGTTCGGTTTCTGAAGGTTATAAATGGTAATTAAATCAAATTGACAGGCTGCCGCTGCATATACACAAATGTGATGTTCGGGTATAAGGTGTGCGTTACTTAATTTCCGCCATCAACGAACGAGCACTGTATTTGACGCTGTATTTTGTTCACATACCCAAGAGAAACCAAAAAGAGCGAGGGTTTGTTGATGACGTTGCATTATACACGTTTCAATAATAATGTTCACTTCTGACTGCAAAATGTAACAACTGGTAGATATTGACAATAAATATTAATATTAATCTAAATACTAAATTATCCTTATCCATATAGTGATATAAAGCAAACAATCTTTATATAAGAATATTAGGAAGGGAGAAACAACTATGTTAATAGTAGGCATTTAACTTATTGTCGTTTTCTACATATTAAAGATTTAAATTTACTTAAGGTTATTGAACTTAATTGCAGTCTTTCGTAACTTCGCGGTCTGTACTGTAATATAGTTTTAGTAATCTATCATCTTGCCTACGTGCCAAATGGCCAACCCATCGCCATTTTACCTGTGTAATTCTTTCCATAATATTTTGTGTTCTTGCCAACCACTGAGAGTTCTTTTTTTGTGAGTCCCCAGGTTTCACAACTATGCATAATTACCGGGATGACATATTGATTTTAAACCTTTGCCTTTAGCTGAGCTTTCCAAATGTAGACCAACGTATTCGTATTCTTCCAATGCCTCTAGTTTAGTCTTCATTTTAAGCTTTCTTGTATCTTTTCTTATTTTCTATTTTGAAGTTTCTTTGTCTCTTTATAAGGTTTTTTTGGCTAATTTTTGTGTTTTTTTGTGCTCTGGTGGCTACTTTTTGCTCTGCTTCTATTATTGCTGATGAGATATTCTCGTTAAGTTTATTTATATCTTGTACATCATCTGTTTTATCTAGTATCAGTCTCTTTGGAAGAAATTTTCAGGACAATACCCTTAAGAATATTTAAGTAACAAATAACTTTTGGGAAGATGAGAGTGACGATCACGACATCGCCGAGGATCACCGTGATTGAAGAGAATACTCACATTGTTCGTTGATTTCTTGATAAACCGTTGCTGAAATTATTTTTAAGGTCGACATAAGTGCTCGGAAGTACTTAGTCAATACGAAACGTTACTCTGCTTTACAAAAACTCTCGATCCCATTCAGCTGCCTTAACTGGATTTAAAAATTGTTGATTTGTTCTGCATTATATTGGAATAAACTTTCTATAATCCTGTGATTGTGATTTTTTGTGTACTGAAAAGAGTACCTGGAAGATAGAAATTTGGCCACTGTATTACTGTCAAAGTGATCGTACACAATTGATTAGTGCCACAACCTCCCTCGTTTTACGATAGCCGGATTGAAATATAATAAATTGAATATCCTTTAGAAAGATATATTCCTAAGTTGGAAGATTATGTAAAAAAAATTAATTCCCGTTTATATATAATTTATCCTCGAAAAAGTAAAATTATAAACTTCAAAACATAACTTTTGAATATGTTTGCCATGGGACTCAACAATTAGTTTGAATTACTTTATGAAAACATTGATATTTTAATGTTGCAGATCTTCTGTACTTTTTTTACTACATATAGAAATAAGTTCTTTAAAGTTATCCATTTTGTATTGCACATATATTTTATTTCTAGTTGCACTCAAGTAGGGTGAATAGTCAGACTAACGAATATCATCTTCAGTCGAAATATACCAATCAACATAATAACAGTTGATCTCATAATTTTTTTGAGTCTATTAAAGTCCTCTTAAGTACACCAAACTCTACTTCTGATCTTGCATAATTCTGAATTCTGCAAATTTGGCCTTTGTCAGTCGTTTTCCTGAAGATTTTATTAGAATTTGTTCCTTGAAATCTGTCTAGTAATTGTATTGCTTAAGAAATAAGGACTCACTATATATATATATATATATATATATATATATATATAAAATCACTAAACCCTGTATACCTTTCGGTGTAGGGTACTGTAGTATATATGGATATTTATTTAGATATCCATCGAGACTGTAATAATCATAACCTGCGATAGTCTAGCTTTGTTTCCATTCTTTTAGGATAGTTATTTTTTTTTGATAATCACCTCCTACTTGAGCTTAGAAGTTGATGCGCTCTATTTCATAATAGATACTTTTCATATTTCTTCTGTACAAGCATTGCGTGACTAATTCTGGTTTACTTTCGTCATCGTCAAGAATACTTCTTAAGTGTAACCATTTCTGTTATGACGAATTTGTTTTATTAAATTAAAAATAAAATGAATACTTACTATTGACTGAGGTTTTGATGGTTATTAAGGACCTATCGACAAGCTTTCTCTTTTTTCTCTAGCATGTCGTACCCCAATAATTTGGATACGCCATTTAAGTATATTGTTTTAGTAGAGCTGTTCAAAATATGCGTATCAATTATAGCGTTACAAACATATGCATGACCTAGCATTAATAATGAAAGGTATAAAATTGTATACAATTTACATAGTCTAATCTTTGCAATGTACGCAATGATAAGAAAATATTTTTAACAAATATACTGAAATATAAAGACAAACATAGACCAATTAAAATTTAACTAGATTTAAAAATAGGAGTATTTGTTTATTGATTTGCACAGTAGATACAAATATTATGTTTTACGAGAACAACATTTTAGTTTACTGTTTAGCTAGCGACATATCTCTGCTTTCATTTCATCATTACTTCCGAACCGGCAGCCTTACAAATGTTATTTTAGCGAGCCAAAAGCGACAATTTCAAGAGGCTTAGGATAGAGAACAACGAGATGAGGGTACAATTATCTCTGCACACACTTTTATATAAATTTCAGTCAGTTTTACGTTCACGATCTTTTAGTAGAATTTTAGTGAACGATAAATTGCCGAGAAATGTGGCTTATTATGCTTATAGGGGAATTCAAGTTATGTCATTAATAAGTTTTCTCTTCATTTACGTGAAGCTCATACGAATAGCATTTACAATTTTACATTTGCATAATGATTAAAGAAGGGTACTTTGTATCCTACATCTTCGCTTTAATTAATTCAGAGATGTCGTGACCACAATTTACAGTTCTTATTCACTTTCAAATCTTTTTCCCAAAAATATTTTAATTTAGTGAGAAATAGTGTCATTAGAGGTTACATCTGATTTCGATCGATTAAGGTTTGTTCTCGAATATAGTAAATTTTGTTCCTGTAATTATGCATTTAGCTCTGTCCTTAAGTATTAAACAAAGAACGGCAACGCGTTAAGACTAAGCATATAGAACATCTACCATCAGATCTTTGAATTGGAGATTATTGTTAAGCTCTTGAAGTACAAATGTTATCAACTCTCGAAAATATTTTTTATTTAACGTGACTTACTACATTTTAATGTTTTTCACGATCCCTTTTTCTTATACCTTGTATTGAAAAAATCTTGATCTCATTTCTTAACGTACTTGGTGATTTTCTCTCTCAATTTTTATCGATCAGCCTCTTTCTATGTATTTTGTAAAAAAGTGTCTGTAATGGCGGTCACTTAGTTTATGTATCTCGTTGAAGGTCTTTCCTTTGGTCTACGACTCTTTTCCTTCTCTTGCTTTATTAATTTTTTCAGGTTATTTACGTCTCTTTTAAATTGTGTCCAACATATTATAGGATTTTTCGGCGACAGGTTGTAAGGAGATTATCATTGATTCCTATTTCGTTAAGTAATGTATTCGTAGCATCTCCACAACACCTCTTCTGAAATTTTTTATTAGATGCTTTGTTTATCAACAACTCACTTCACAAAGGAAGATATAGAATACAAACATTTTAACTATCATAACTTAAGTATATGTTGTAATTTGTTTGTTTTTCTAAATTCTCATTATTTACTCGTTAGATCTCGTGCAATTAAGCTACATCTTTTAATTTTTCTTCTCGCATCCTCCTTGTTTGATTATCATTGATCCTAAGTATGCTAATTTAGTTACTCTCTCAAATTCTCCACCAGTTTTTCTCTCAGTAATATTATAATGAGTTGAGATTCTTAGGTATAGTATCACCAATCTCAACTCTCTAGCACTTTTTTTATGGTTAATGTTATCGGTTGTAATTTTTTTAACAGTATATTCACTTTTTAAAATAGATGCCTGACTTGGTATGTACTTTGATGTTTTTCTACTCCTTATTTTCAATGTAACCATTTTTATCTTATCGACATATTCTTAGAATTTCTCGCTTTTATCTATGTGCTTGTTTTGGTCTTCTTCATTATTTATTCCTTCCTGTTTTAGTCTTTTTCGCCTTTTAATTATTGCAAAGATTTGTTGTGTTGTCCAATGTTTGTTTACGACAACTCTGCTGCTTCCTTCTTTCTGAATTTTACTAATGATTTTCGGATAGCGTTTTTAAAACTTGTCTATTTTTTTCACATCTTAATCTATTATTTGTTTTTTAACGAGTGTATTTAAGTTTTGAGCTGTTTTACCGAATTTTATTTGAGTGTAATGGTGATTTATGATCGTTTTGGATTTTTTTAATTTCAATTTCAGTTTTTGCGTTTGTCAATTTTGGAGTGAGATGATAAAATCACTTCAATTCTATACTTGTTTATTGACGACTTTCAAGTTCATGATAATTTTTAAAATTGTTTAAAAATTGTTGATTACTATCGAGCATTTATCTCTTTGTAGTATTGTAATTTCTCTTCTGCGTGTTTTCATCGTACATCGTACAGTTTATCTGATATTAAAAATTGTCCGGATTTTCTTCTGCTGATTTCGATGTTGGAACATATACCTGAACTATGTTTAAGTTGTACAGTGTGGTCATTATTGTGCTACTTACATGATTGTCTTAGTACTAAATTATTCATATAATGTGGTACTGTGATAGTTATTCCTTGAATGCTTTTCCAGTTTGCAGAGAAGTAGACGCTGTCTCGTAATTTTCTTTCCAGTCTCTTTTTGCAATTCCGGTTACTTCCCTGTTAAACGATTGTGCTTCTTTTTCTGATATATATATAATTTCCATATTTAAAAACCTCCGGCATTTTAAGGAGCCATTCTTATTTTTTATGTTAAGACATGGAATAATTTCAAGTCAGTATCACCTTCTCCCTCACGAAATCCGATTAGGGTACTATTTAGACCTCCAGGATATTTTAGTAGTAATGTATTAGTATAATGTTACTTTCCTTCATTAACTAAGATTTACGAAAGATTAGGTGTATTATGGACAGGATTAAGATTAGAAGATGTTTTCTCTCAGGACTATGAAGCTGGAGAAAAAGCTGCAAAATCTGCAAGATTGTTTTTTAGGAAGAAGGTACTGGGTTTTATTGTAAGGTTTCATTTTTTGTTATTTGTTCCATAACGATTGTGTATGATTCTTATATAAATTGTGTCCTAGCCAATTTAGTACTCTAATGCTATTTTGATCTTGCATGAGTATGATAGGGACTATACACTTGCCAACGAGTGTTTCACACTGCTTAGTATATATAGATTCTTCTAGAACTTGAACTTTTCAACTTTATGCATAGATAATAAAATAAGATGTTTTACAAGTTGCATAACAAGTTACTTCTTCAATGTTTTTCTAGTTTTTTCTTGCATTTTGAAATTTAAAAATTGATTGTGTTTTACATCAGCAGAGATGATTGCCTCGCGATTGGAGATATTTTTGTATTGTGTTAATAATAAATTATAGCTATATGAATGTTAGTTTTCTGTTCTACGGAGTTTGTCGTAATAGAAAAAATACCTATCTTAAAAGAAGCTCTTCGTTTTCTCTTGCATTTACTAATCACTTGACATACTTTTTTTTATTCTGTTAATTTTTTTGTGAATTTTGTCGTTCGTCTGACTATCACCCACAATTCTAATGTTACCTTTGTTTTTAAAACGCCACGACGTTACAAAAAATAAATTCAAGTGTTTCCTTATGTGTTTATATTTATTTGATTTAATGTTAATTGTTATCTTATAACGTTTGTTCTGACAATAGAGCATTTTTTTCTCTTTTCTTAACTTTTTAATAGTAGTGCGTAAATTATTTCTTTGTCGTTTAACTTTAGCTACAACTATTAGAACATGTATTGAATTGATTTTTCAACATCGCAAGTTTTTTTTTATTTACTCTAGATTTTTGTCTAGAAGATTTAGCTTCTTTATTGTTGAAGTACATATAAATAGATGCATATTTCTAAACTCGCTCTAATTTTTATTTGTTGTAAGGTACATATTTTTTTAAATTTGTGAAATTGAAAAACAAAACTATTTTAAAGTGATTTACTTTTTTTATGAAACCCTGCGTGAATAGCCATTATAAAATAAAAAATAAAGTAATTTATAATTCTGTTAAAATATTCAAATGCATTCTTAGTATTTTATGTGGTCATGTGTGTAGGCTATTGCATAATGGCATTTTAAATTTATGATTAAACAACCAAACAGTTTCGCAATATGAATTACAGTGAAAACTTAGTCTAAAGCTGTCAATTTCTATGACAGATGTGGGGCGAGCGCTTTATTCTGATTACCGTTCCGCTCCCTAGCGGGGTTGGTCCGTTGAGATGAAAGCCCGCAGCCTCTTGTCTAACTTTTTGCCCGCGAACACGATTCGTAAAATGTGGCAGCTTATGGCATAACCTAATAATCAAAAGTGACCGCGGTCTGGATTGCTTCCAACAAATAAATTTGCTGGTCTCCACAGGTGGAACAGCCTCTCGTTTACGGTGGCTGGGTTTTAGCCCGCCTCGTTTTCCCAAAGGGCCTCATGTCGCGGAATGGATTATGCACAAGAACGCGAAACGTATGAGATAGACATTACACCGAACTGATGGCCGCGTAAATTGTCCACGATTACTGTCACATCTTACATTAATTTGGAAGATCTTCGGTGGCTAAGTGTTTTCGCGAAACGCAGTGTTTTCTCTGATGTGCGTGCAGGCCATGACTTATTAATAAATATTCATATTAAATACAGGGTGTCCCAAAAATCAACGTCAAGCCGGAAACGGGTGATAGATCAAGTAGTGACAGTTATCAGAAAAATAATAAAAAAAATCTTAGTCGCATATTTTTAAAATTATAGGCATTCAAAAAAAATTGAAAATATTGACACCCTGTGATGATCTTTCATGTACTGTGACTACAAATCTTTATTGTTCTTAATTTTTTTGTGTATGATGTAACCCTGAATAACCCTTCTGTAATTGCAGTCTAAAATTAAAACACAACTGCCTCGGGTTTAAAGAAAATATCACTTTTGTTACCAACCGTGCACTCAAAATTATTACATCGCCCAACTTTAACTGACCGTACTGAAAGAAAATCTACAACGCTATTTTGGCAAGTGACTTTAAAAGTTGGCGCATTTAGTCTAGATTCCAAAATGGTATAACACTTGATAAATTAATTCTTAAATAAGGAAAAACTATTTTTTTCTTCTTAAAAAACCCGATCTCAAGCTAATTGTTTTTACTTAGTTAACATGCTTCTAATGCACGCTAGGCTTTCTCTAAGTCCCCAGTTTTAAAATACAAGTTTGAGTGAGGCGGTCGTAAAGTACATTCTCCTTCTTCTAACGGGTCAGACTAGCCACCTGCCCGGGGTACGCCCAACATGGCTCATAGTACTACACGAAATGTGTAGTTGAAACAGGCTAATAGCCTATATAAGAGTAGAAGAAGAAGAAGAAGAAGAAGTTTGAGTGAGACGGATAGTGACGCTATTTTGCCAAGTGTGAGCGAGATACATAGTGACGCCACTTTCACCAAGATGAGTCAGGCGGATAGACGCGCCACTTCGACTGGTATAAGTGAAACGGATACTGACGCCATCCTAACCAAATGGGACACATAGTCACAATGTGCAATACTGCAGTACGTTACGTTTCTTCGTTTACTGAGCATCTTTCTGTATTCGTGTTGAATTCCTGATTACAACGTTGGCTTTGTTTATTGGACTTGATTGCAGTGTGACTTGAATTTGTTATTTGACTATTTCTGACGAACCTGACTTTCTTTTGAACTAAAGTTTCAATGGTTGATCACGTGATTGTGTACGGTGAATACCACCACGCCATCGCGGTACACTGCTCAGAAACATGCTAACATGCACCTCATTTATGAAGAATGCAAATGCAATGGTAGTGCTGCAGCTAAACGTTATCGTGAGAGATATCAAAATGCTGGGCGTTATCCAGTTCACCGAGTGTTTGCAAATGGGCACCGGTCACTCTCAGAGGGTCGATTTCCAAATCAAATGATTAGTGAAGAACCCCTCATGCCCTACGAGGACGAAATCTTACCAGAAGTCACACATGTGCCCAAAAGTACAGCACACCGAATTTTACAGTAGTTGTAGGACTTGCATTGTGGCTGAAGGCAAACAATTTGAACATTTGTTATGAATTAAATAAAATTTTGATTCCAGTAATTGAATTTTATTTAAAACTTAAAAAAATGAATCATTACTTGATGACCCATGATACCCTTATCCTGGTAGTGGTTCTTTTATTAATTCAAATTTATACCTTAGAACTAGGCCTCGCCTAGCGTGCATTAGAAGCATGTTAACCGAGTAAAAAGAATTAGCTTGAGATCGGGTTTCTTAAAAAAGATATTTTTTCCTTATTTAAGAATTAATTTAGCAAGTGTTATACCGTTTTGGAATCTGGACTAAATGCGCCAACTTTTAAAGTCACTTGCCAAAATAGCGTTGTACATTTTCTTTCAGTACAGTCAGTTAAAGTTGGGCGATGTAATAATTTTGAGTGCACAATTGGGTAACAAAGTGACATTTTCTTTAAATCTGAGGCAGTTGTGTTTTAATTTTAGACTGCAATTACAGAAGGGTTATTCAGGGTTACATCACACACAAAAAAAGAAGAACAATAAAGATTTGTAGTCACAGTACATTTAAGATCATCACAGGGTGTCAATATTTCAATTTTTTTTTGATTGCATATAATTTTAAAAGTACACGACTAAGATTTTTTTAATTATTTTTCTGATAACTGTCACTACCTGGTCTATCACCCGTTTCCGGCTTGACGTTGATTTTTGTGACACCCTGTATATCGAAAAAAGGTATATGCTTTTTACAAGAAATACACTTTGAAGTTGAGTTCCTTGAATTACTGTTTTTGGAATCATGTAGATTTACTGTTTTACTTAAAACACAAAAGGGAACACTAAAAAGTACTTATTGTTTTATATATTTTAACTAATACATAAAACTTTTTAAAATTAATTTTAACTCGAAATTTATTTAAATAGAAAAACTTTATCAAGATTGAGTTTTTAATTGAGGGACTTATGTTAATATTTTCTGTTTATAATAGTTCAGTCGAGAACGAATACTAAATTTAGGAATTTACAAACTAGAAATTAGAAGGGTTTTACCGCAACTTGGGATGTAGTGACAACTTTACTCAAAATTACCATGAAGATATATTATATTACCATTTTAGATTTTAAAATTGCAGAACCAGTGGTTTACTAGAAAAAGAGAGATAAAACCAAAGGGTTATCTTAATTTATCGCATATTTGTTGATTGGTGAGTCGGTACATTTTTTTCTTTAATTATTTATTATGTATTCAAATAACCACTATATTTCTATTTAAAGATGAAAAAAATCAAAATGCATACATTTTGAAATTACGAATTTATGTTGAAGAACAAAACGAAAAGAAGCAACCACAAATGATGGTTTTTTGAGAGGTAACTCTTTATTGATTTTCACTCATGACTGGTTGTAGGGGCAGTGTTATCTCGTATTAATAAAACCATCTTTAGGTATGGTTTCCTATAGCATCATCTCTTGTGACCTCTTATGACCTGTCAGAAATTAGGTCGTGAAATAGTTTCATCATATTGTTTCTGTACCCACAAGATGATGAGGATCAGTTTTGTGTCTTTGTCATTTTCTAAGAATCTACTTTTCTTTCTTTTTTTTGCTACTTTTCGTTTCCTTTTGTTTTAACCATTAAGTGTAATGGTATCGTAATCTGGAATTAGCTGAATACCTACCGAAGGTGCCGTATTGTAAGCCGACATTATTCTTTTGCCAACTTTACTTGGATTTTTTCTGCTACATTTATCTTTTATATTGTCGTTGCATGCAGCATTACTGAATTAGTCACGATACTTTGGGGTTCCCTAAATTAAATTTGCCAAACACAGCTACTACTCTCTCAACTTTCATACTTGCAGCAACAATATGCGTTCCCATATTTACGTTGTAGTCTATTTCGAGGCTGGGTACTCGATATACTTGTTTCGTATTACGGTATTATGCAGCGTAATTGTAACATGCTTTAAATAGTGTCTTCTCGTCATTACGCCCATTTTTGTTTTATGTGGCGCTAATGTTAGATTCTTGATTTTCAGACATTTTTATAGTTTGTATTTTCCAATTTGTATTTTTTTAAAATATTTTTTTACTATTTTTGTAGTCCTAAGACTGTCTGTGGTACTCCATACGCTATTTGCATTCTGATACGTTTGCCTGTCATGTAGTACGTACTAAAAAAACTACTCATTAGTTTAATTAGGTATTGTTTTACTAACCTTTTTCATTTGTCAATTATGTCTCATCAAATGTGGTCTGAATGTCATGATTGTTATTAGGATAAATTTTTTCTTTATTGACTAAATCTTGAATAATTTGCATCTATCTATCGTTCCTCAACCTTTATTGATTTCAGCTAGTCCCCATTTGTCATCTAAATCATTTAATACATTTTGACAGTGTGCCCATGCTAAATTTTTCTATTAAATCAAACGCCCTTCTTTTTATATACTTGAAAAGTCTACTTTTCTACAAGCATGTTAAGTTTCTCTGATTATGTTTTATTCTTCTTTGACATTTTTTGGTTTTGATTATTTTTATTACTCTTCTTCCATTTTGGCACGCTTGTCTGTGAAGATCTTTATGCTCTGTGTTTGTTTTATGCCTCGTATGATTTTCGTTTGTAACCTAACCGGATTCTGCATTGCTATATTTTTGCATATAAGTCTTCACAAATCCTTGTGATCTTTGCACAATTTGACTTTCACGCTTTTCGTTTAGCTTCTTTTATTACATTTTCCAAGTAATTTCTTTGTTATCCGTATATTTCTATATTCTATTCTTCTATTGTTGTCTCTAATCACTCTTGTATTTTCCTCGATCATCACTTTTTGGCTTTTTTTACAGGCATTATGTTCTATACCCTTTTCCTATTTCTTTTCTTCTTTTTTTATGTATACCTTCTCACATGTTCGAATTATTGTCTTATGAAATTCCTCTGTGCTATTACAATAATTAATTAATTATCTCATTTTTTTCAGTAGCCTCTTATCATTTGTTTTGCTCTAATACTATCGTATATCTATACCAAGTTTATAGTTCTTTTCTAATGTTATACTCTGTTCTTATAAAAATTATTTTTCTCCGAGTTTATATGTCAGCTTTCCTCTAAGTTTTGCGTGTATATTATTATTATGTCTATGAAAAACCTATCGTTTGCTTTAGTTAGAGTTGATGTGTCACCCTCAATTAGTTTTCTCATTTATCCATTTGGCCAAGATCTTGTCTTTCTTGTTTTACAAGCAGTTTGATTGTAAATGAAAATCACCTGTAGATACTTAGCCCTTATGTCTTTTTTTTAGTATTATTAGGTATCTATTAAGCTCTCACTCTTCAGCTGCTAAGGATAAATAGCATGAGTAAATAATAATATCTTCAGATTTTACTCATAGAAAACGTCGGTCTTTACTTTATGGTTTTTCACTATGCAATAAATAAATCCCCTCTCTCGCCCGTTGTTGTTTCACTCTGTTTACAGTAATATTTTCTTTTCATCATTTATTGCTGTTTCGTCAATATAGCATTAATATATTTCTTCTTTTGGCTGTAATCTGGATTTTTCTGTATCTTGTTCTAGATGTAGTATTCACTTTTACGTCTGGTATTTCGACTTAACTATTCATCGTCTTATTTATGTGTACGTGAGAAATCTAGGGCTCCGATTTTAACTTTATGATTTCCACATCTTTTTTTTTCTTCTTTTTCATTGTATTTTTTCCAATATTATCTATTAATTTCTTCTATCAAGCTCAAGGTTACGTTTTGTTCGTTATTTAGTTACCTATTGTTACTACATAAATGTGTGAGTATATATGCGTGTGTATGTGCACAGGGACACTAAGGTGTTAGGTGTATGTGTATGTGGAATGTATATTTGATTATTTTTTACAGGGAGCGTCCAATATCAGGTTGCTCCTAACGGTACTATAACCTTGTCTTCCTTCGAACATTCTTTTCTCTTTAATTATTAGTAATGTATGGTTCAGGCCTTCCATATTCTCTTTCACCTTAAATTGACTATTTTTATATACATTCTCAGGCCAAGATAAGTTTCATAATTTTAGTAGGTGATGTTTATTTCATGGTAAAGGCATTCATACTGTGGGATATGCCCGGTGTCTTATACATTTTTAGAGGTTCTTTATTTTATAGAGGTTTTGTCCCCATGATTAAGTCAAGCCTCCGATTGCAGGTCACCACTCAAACGTAATTAAATGGGCGGTCCTCCATAATTTAGATGTCCTCGGGTTTGCCAATTCTAATACTAACTTTTTCCCGGCATTATTTGCTTGGATAACTTATATAGAAACCTCTTCTGCGTCTTCCGCTAGCATCGCTCTCATAATCATTACTCAACTCTCCCACCAACGATAAGGTCTCAAGATCCTTGGGAGAATCACAAATTATGTATTAAGTAAAAAAACAGGTTACCTATGTCTCATCACACTGATCGTCGAATAGAAGATTTTAAAAGTAAAATTACGGTTTAAGTGGTACTCATGAATAGTTAAATGTAGTGAGTAGCATTATTTGAAACCGATAATTTAAAGGTTTTTTTATATAAATCTATAGAAACTAATAAACTACAAAAAAAAAGTAATATTTATTTGCTGATAGTACTAAATAGCTAATATGATTTTGCATGCCATTTTTATAAATTTAAATTGAAGTAATTCCTTCTATTTAGTAAAAATTATTTTATATTGTGTGGTTTGCCAAATTTTAATTAAGTAATATTTAAAATGATGCTGATGTATATAAAAAGTTGCACTAATATCATAATATGTACTTTAGTTAATTCCTTTAATGATGTCTTTTAAGGTTTGCAGACTTAATATTTTTTGTCATTGTGATAGGTAGTTTATTTATATAATAACTAAATTTGTAAAACTTCTGTTGTACAGCAAACGTATTATTAGAAAGAATTTATTATTAATATATTCTATAGGCAATAAAGGAGCCATATTTTTCGTCTTATCGATTTTGTATATAACTGCAACGGTAGTTTAAAAGTTTAAGAAGCATGGTGGGCCATAAAAGAGAAAGTGTCACTTCTTGGAAGTTTTAAAACATGCATTTAAGTAATTTATTTGCCAGCCAACGCAAAGTAGCTATTTGTCAGTGTAATTTTAACTAGACTTATTGTTTTTTGGTATAGCTTTTCATAATTTGGAACTTAATTACTAAGTCGTTTAATTTCATTTATATACCATTAGCAAACACGACAACGTACAAATATCTTTAAAATAATACTACTGTGTACAAATATAACCGGGAATTTTTAATTTAAACTGCGCGGGCATTTCGTTGGGCACAAACCTTTTTAGTTTTTAGTTGGTAGGACTGCTACTGACATCTGTGTCAAATTTTAGGTTAATATCTTAATTAGTTGAAGAGTGACGCTCGTTTTCGTAAACAACCAAAATTAACTTTTTCGATTTTTACCATGTCAGAAAATATTCAACAAAGAAGTTCGATTAAATTTTTGTGTTAGAAATGATATTTCTGCTGCGGAAACGCTCAGAATGTTACAAAAGGCCTTCGGTGAACAGGCTATGTCTAAAACAGAAGTATACGAATGGCATAAAATGTTCAAAGAGGGTCTTGAAGGCGTTGAAGACGAACCACATCAAAGACGTCCAAGAACATCAACTGACGAACAGCACGTCGCGAAAATTAAGGAATTGGTGCTCCAAAATTGTCGATTGACAACTAGAGAGCTTGCTGACATCGTTGACATTTCAAATGGATCAGTCAACACCATTTTGAAGGATGTTTTGTGCCTCAAAAAAGTCAAATCTCGTTTGGTTCCAAAACTCCTCAATTTATTCGTGACAATTTCGCTAAAAATTCCACCCATATCGTTCCGCAACCGCCGTATTCGCCTGATTTAGCTCCATGTGACTTCTGGCTATTCAGCAAAATGAAAAGACCGCTCCGGGGACACCGTTTTGACACAATAGAAGAGATTCAAGCCGAATCGAAGAAGGTGCTGAAGGCCATACCGAAACAGGACTTTTCAAAGTGTTTTGATGAGTGGAAAATTCGCTGGCATAAGTGCATTGCAGCCGAGGGGATTACTTCGAAGGCGATGAAATAGATTTTTAAGAATAAATAAGGATTTCAAAATTTATAACAAAATTCCGGGTTATATTTGTACACAGTAGCATATAAAATTGTTCTCTTTGTTTTGTTTATTGATGTTATTCGTACGCGCGGTTCATTTTAAGAAATAATTCTAATTCAAGCTATCAGCCCTTTTTGTACTTGGAGAAAATTTATGTTTAAAGCTACTGCATGTTCAAAAAATTTGAATTTTTAGGTTTCGCCTGAAATGAGACCAGTAATTTGTGGAATTTGAGCAATAAAACTTACATCTTACTGCAATTTTTACATTTAACTATTGCTAAAGTAAAGAAATTGTTAAGTAGTGGAACTACTACCCGAAGGGGAGAATTGTAAAGTGTAATTAATTTTTGATATGGTCAAATATAATTTTGACATTTTTTTCAATTCAAATTGCCCTAATCTGGTAGTTTTTGGCATTTTATTTGCTCGTGAATGTCTCTTTTACTTCTTACTGAATTATGCAATTTGAAATCTTCTAATTATTAAGTGGCGAAGCGAAGCGGAGTCACTTACTAACTTCATATTGTCCGTCCGTCTGTCCGTCCGTCCGTCCGAGCAAAAACTCGAGAGCGGCTGGGGATTTCCAAATTCTGTTTTCACCAATCGACAGGTGACCACAAAGGCTTGTTTGCTAGTGATTTTGAAACTGATAGGTCAAAGGTCACCAACGCTGACAAACTAGAGGGTTCTCAAATTTGGGAGACTGCTTCGCCACTTCGCTATGCCCTGCAAGCTTTGCAGGTTTATTTAATTTTAATGAAAGCAATAATGAATATATTTAAGATTGTTGGAAGGTATTTGTGAGAATATGAAATTGCATTTTATTATGTTTGCTAAAACCTTGAATATTCAATATCAAAATTAGCGCAATTTTGTAACAATGATTGTTTTATCTTAAAATTTTTCATAGCCCCAACGTTCGCTTTTGTCATTTTTATTAAAACGTCTTACAATGGCAATTGAATTGCTGGAGTATTTCGTAGTGGCATTTGTGCGATGTAATAAATTACGTGAGATTAAATGGATTCCTATTTTTGTTTCATTTTCTTAACTTGTAAAACCCAGGCAATCTTTATAGGCTTCTGAATTTTACGAGGTATTCATGAAATATTTATAAACGATTCGGATATCCTTACCTATTGAAGGGAAATCAAAAGAGAATGGACAAATATATACATATTTAAGATGCGACATTTTTTATCGCTGTTTACAGAAATTGGTGCATAGCTTATATGTTGAAGGTACAGAAGAACAGTATAAAAAAGCTACAGTATTTTAAATATTTTCTTTAGTCAATCAGAGTTAAACGAAATTCCAGTTAAGGATGACGAACTATTAATAGACTTTCGTACGCTGTCAGTAATTGTTTGTTGCATTCGATACTTTAGTGCTTTTTAAGTTGAACAGGGAGCAGTGATATAATGGGTGAGTGAAAATCTGGGAAATTAATAGAAGAGCGAAGATATGCAAAGAACAGAACACACGTGAATGAGTTGCCTGATGTTTAGATTATTTGCGCTAAAAAAAATTTGAAGCAAAAATACGTGGAATGTTAGAGGTAGTTTTGGATGGAAACAAAAAACTAGTTTCAATGAAAAACTAACCAAAAAGCAGATACACAACTTCAAAACGTGATATAGTATTATTGAAAAGAACAATACACAAATTTTACAACTATAAAAAAAGCAAAATTTTGTAGAAAAGCGTAAGAACAGGAAATTTTTCGTAATGAGTATACTTTATTTTTTTCCATGGTCACGTTAAAATATTTACGTATTTAACTGTTGCCGAATTTGCCCACGGAACGAATGATTATTTTAAAAGGCAGATAAAACAGAACAAAGAAATGCAATATGAGGTGTGATTTTGGTTTTGACGTTTAATGTAAGTTTTTATTTTTGTTTTTTATTTATATTTTTTAAATAAGTTACTTTAGTAGCAATATTTTACAAAGGTTACGTTTCTATTCTACAGTTTTCAATATTGAAGGGTGGTGGTACATAGAAATATTCTTTGGTTATTTAGTACAGTCTAGTTGTTGTTACTTGTCAGAAGTATAGTCTAGCAACGTTTAAGAATGCTTTTCACTACTGTGCGGCATAGTCTTTAGATAGTTTTTGTCATAACTTTTATACTTCTGATTTAAACCTGACATTCGTGTCCCTCGATGCTTATATTTTATTAAGAATCACGCATTCTGATAATAATTGTATTATGGGGTATTATGACGGGTATTTCAGTTTGGATACCATTTTGTATCTTCTTCTCGCTTTACAATGTACTTCAGTGTTCTTCATTATTCTCTTCCAAAATCCATTTGTTATTTTTTTTTACCGAACTATTACTTAACAGATGATGTGAGCCTCATTGTTAGTTTCAACACTATTTTAGCATTAAAAGTGCCAAATCTACGTGAAATCAAGCAGCTTTAGATCTTATGTAGTGCGTAACGTTATTTTCTGAGAGAACATTTAATTTAGTTAATTTAGTTTATGGATACATTATACACTTCCATCTATTGAAGTGACTATGTCTAGAATGAATAGGTATATTTCTTTACACTCAACTACACACCTAACTAATTATTTGTTTTAAAAAAAATAATTAATACATAACATGCTTACCACAAGCAATATGTTGAGATACATATGAGCAACGTTTTTTTTTCTTGTCTGACATTTTCCTATTTAGATAAGACAAATTTTCGCATTCCATCATAGATGTTCTCTTCTGAAGAAATATCGGGAGAACGTACAGACCAAGAGAGTATCTGGAGGATATTCTAAAGACATACGCTGTGTGAGGCTGGGCGCATTATCTTCCTGAAAGATTTGATTTTCAAAAGTGCAAAAATATGATATAACGATAGATGTTGTACTGTCTTCAAGAATTACTAATCATTAGTTATCATAGCTTATGTCTTTCCATGTCACACTACCATGCATTTTCGTCGTATGACGTTCTCAAATATTTTGGATTGGTTAGCTCTAACTTTTCTTTCTCTATTTAAACAAATGCACGGCACTCATTAATCTTGAAGATCTCATCACTGAGACATGTCATTATTGTACCAGTCTCTGTCTAGTATGTGGCTCGAACGTCAAACACTACGACGAAGCTCACTTAAAGGTAAACGTTCCAATGAACAATTACCATGAACACCAACTTTATGCAAACATCAAATAGATGTGAAGACTTTCACGGCCGGTGTTATGGTGCATCGTGTGGTTGGTTCTCGGGTTATAAGGCCGTGGTCGGCGGACATCTTCAGAAGAAAATCTTCTAAAAATTAGAAGCCTTCTAACCCGAGAACCAACTACGCGATGTACTTTGCAAACATCTTCAATTTTTGTATTTAACATTAGTCTTGCGACATCAGATGGTATAGCAGCAAAGATTTGGCTCACCGTAAGAAATTGGTTTGTTAAAGCCATTTGACATATTTAACGATCAATAAGTTCTAAGGTAATTGTGACACAACAGAACCACACCGTTTAGTTAAGGTTTTTTCATCTAACAATTGGTGCGAACAAAGACCAACGTTTTTTGAATCATGCCCTACATGTGCATATCTGTGCCGCAAACAATCCTGCTTTATATAGGTCTATTATCTGAAATGCTTCTATTACTTTAGACATATTAAAGGTATGTTGTATAACAACCACTTAAAATAACCATAATTGATGAAAACGGTAATTTTTCTCAATGCACTTATAATAATTTTTGATATTGAAAAACCTAGATTGAGGTAGCAGCACGCATTTCCTACAATTGACGACGGGCGAACTACACATCCTTATTATTGATATAACAGTCTTGTGATCATTTATCCAAAATTGCAATTGAAATATTTACTTTACTTAGGTGGATGGCAGTGTATGTAGGTTATGTTGATGGGTATTTTTTTGCTTTTGAAAACATCGGGGTTTTACGAGGGTAATCCGAAAAATAAGGTCTCCAGAGCGCTGAGGCCGCAGGGAAATTTTCGTGCGGCTGGTTGGTCACACTGCCATGTTTGTTGTTTTACCCCACTCTCAACTAAACCATCTTTTAGCTTCCGGGGACGCTTAGTTTTGGCTCGGCAGCCGTTCGTAACGGAGCTTCGGCTTTACGCAAATTCATTGCCAGTTGGTAGAATTGTATGGACAGTCGTGCATGGATGTCAAACAACAGATGGTCGTATGGAAATTCACGACAAAGAAAAAAAGCGGGAGACCATCAATTCCCGACGAGACAGTCACAAAAGTTCATAACATGCTTAAAGATCGGATGATCACTCTCGATGATCTTTGCAGTCGTAGGACTTTGAAAGCTGGTATGACGGACGTAAAAAAACGTGTTGACCGAAATGGCAACTATGTTGAAAAACAGAGGAATATTCAAGCTTTAAAATGATGTATCGATTATTGAAAATAAACTTTTTTTCTATTTCTAAAAACTAGGGGAGTTTATTTTTGGGATTACCCTCGTAAAATTGCTAAAGGTTAACATGCATATGCGGATGTATTTTCTGTAATTTTTGAATGTTTTGAATTATAGTACTGTAATATAAGTTGTTTTAAATTATAAATTCATTATTAAAGTATCTAATGGAATAGTTTGTTTTTTTTTCTTCAGCCTTTGTAGCGCCCAGTATTGAGCATAGGCCTCCCTTTTTGGGGGGATTTGGTAATTAAACGCCACGCTTGCCGGGCGGGTTGGCGAGTGGATAGTGAATGTACTTTTTACGACCGTCAAAGGTGTTTGTATGACGGCCGGAGAGCATTAAATGTTTTTGTCATTGCCGGGGTTCGAACCCGGAGCCGCCGTGCGCCAGTTTGGCAGGTTGAGGCCTTTACCTCGCAGCTGTCGTGGTCTCAATGAAATAGTTAGTTTTTAATAAATGTGACTAGCTATATAGATTAAAGCTTATACGAGGCGCATTCATAAAGTAAGGGCCGTTTGGTCACAGAAAAAAATGTACTCATAAGAAATAAATTTTATTGTCATATTTAGTTAGGTACAATCTTACTTTACTTCTCTACATAATCGCCGTTCACTTCTAAGCATTTTCGTACCGATGCACAGTCTTTAACCTCTGCATAGAAGCTTGCCGCCTGAGAGTTGAACCAGTTGACAACGGCGTTTTTGAGTCCGTCTTCGGTTCAAAACGTTGTCCACCCAGCCACCGTTTAAAATGCAAGAAGAGGAAGTAGTCGCTAGGTGCAAGGTCGGGACTGTACGGTGGGTGGTCAAAGTTCCCAACGAAAATCTTGAATTTTCTCAATGGTTTTGGCAGCAGTGTGAGGACGCGCGTTATCGTGGAGGAGGATTATGCCAGATGACAGTTTCCCGCGGCGTTTGTTTTGATCGCACGTCTCAAGTGTTTGAGCGTTTCGCAGTACACGTCAGCTGTAATTGTTGTCCCACGTTCCATGAAATCAACCAAAAGAACACCGTCTTTGTTCCAAAAACTGTAGCCATCAATTTTCGACTTGTGTACTGAGTTTGTTTAAACTTTTCGGTTTTGGTGAGGATGAGTGTCGCCACTGCATCGATTGCAGTTTTGTTTCTGGGTTGGCGTAGGATACCCACGTCTCGTCCCCAGTAACAATGTGAGAAAACAAATCATCTCCATTTTGTTGATAACGGGCCAAAACTTTCGTCCACTAGACATTCTTTGCTCTTTGTGGTGGTCGGTGAGCATTTTGGTACCCACCTTGACACACAATTTGCTGTATGCGAGGTTTTCTGTGACAATATTGTAAACAGTAGTGCGTCCAAGTTGAGGAAATTTGTCAGCCAGGCCACTAATCGTCAATCGACGATCAGATCGCAGTGCTTGGTCCACTTGTGAAACGATTTCATCAGTCTGGATACTGGGCCTGCCACTCCGCTCTTCGTCATGGACATTTGTTCGGCCATTTGTAAAATAACGGCACCATTGTCTAACCTTTCCTTCACTCATAACTGTAGGTCCGTAAACCAGGCATAACTCCCGATGAATTTCAGCAGCCGACGATCCTTTTGCACATAAGAAACGAATCACAGAACGCACTTCACACTTGGCGGGATCAACAATTTTCGCGGCCATTGTTCTTTGCATTCACTGACAACAATACAATTTCAGAATCAAAACAAATGACGCTGTAGCTTCGTAATGAGTCAGTAGATGGCGCTGCAGTGGTAAAACTGTGCTTCGAAGCGCCACTATTTATATACATGCAAACGGCCCTTACTTTATGAATGCGCCTCGTACATAGAGTCAATAATAAAGTGACCGCTGTAATTTTGAAAAAATTAAAATGTAGATTATTTCTTTACTTTTATTGAAGTATACATGATGAGATATTGCACAATTACCTAATAGCTGGTCAAACCACATTGATTACTCATTACAGTATCGAGTATACTGGCTTTTTTTGAACTTCATTTTCATGAACTATTACACATTTTAATGGGATTAACATTTGGGGATATTACCACCTATTCCATCGCAGTGACGTTACTTTGTTGTTTTCACACTACACAGTCTGTTACTATGTTTAAAGTCATTGTCTTTTTGCAGCACCCGATTTGTTACTCTACTAATCACGCTTTCGATAAGCAGTACTCTGCCCAGAAAGGAGACCCGTCCATGAAGATAACATCGTCTCAATCTTGATTAAAATTTTTCTTTGCCCAGGTTAGTCGTTTTTCTACGTGCTGTTTCGATAATAAAAATATCTTCAAAATTGGTCGAAAGGCGACTTCGAATTGTACTTATTGAATTTCTTTCTTGGGTAGTTTCATTTGGGTACAATGCAGGAAAAGGTCCGACTTGTCTTCAAAGAGACATAAGATCGCTTTATCCTTCTTCGTTGTTGTAACACGTACTGTTCACCTCTACAGCGGATCGTCTACATTTCCAACCTCCAATTATCACTTTACTCACTTCTTAACGAATGTCTTTGAGTTTTGCATATATTTTGCAGCCGACGTATACGTCAGCTTCTTCACTAAAAATTCTGCCTTGTATTTCTTTAGGAATTTTGCACTCATTGTGAAGGTAATGAATTCACCGACATAAACAAACAACGTGCCGCCAAACTATATACTGCGCAAAAAACACGAAATAAATATTCAAAGGAATTAACCAAATGATAACAGTTACTTTCTTGTCATATAGTCTGTACATATAAGTTGTAATACAGGCAACGTTTATAACATTTCTATGTGCCCATTCAAGAAAGATTTCTGTGTTTTTCTATAAACATTTGATTAAAGGACTCCAATTGTACTACTGCAAGTGCTCTCGCAGCTACAGATGTTTAATGATAGCCACAATTTGTATCAGAAAATTAACGCAAACTAGGAATCTTAACGATTCTGATAATATTGCTACTACAGTTATCGATTGACTATAGTAGTGCCATGTTCGAAAAAAATTTAATTTTATTTCTTTGAAAACGTATGGTTTTAATAGAACAATATTCTACCCCTGAAATGTAATCGAAATTTTGAAAAACATATTTTTAATAGCTATAGTAGATCAACTAAGCAACAAGGTTTCTCTTTTTTTTTGCAATTCTTTGTTGCGTTCTTAAAAGACGTACTCATTCCAAAAAGTCAATACAAATTGAAAAAGAAACGGATAGCATTAGAATAATTATAAATCAAAAAAATTTTGAAAAGTTGAAATAGTATGTAAAATAGAATTCAAATGGCTTTTAATAGGTTTACTTATTTATATTAGTGTATCTTAAGGAAACCGAAAGAAATTGCACAAATGCTATGCTTATGGACGACTGACTTTAAGCATTCGTTGTGATTAGAATTTATTTTTATGTATGATATCTGTTTTGTAAGAAATATTTTTTTATATTAAGTCCATTCAATTTTTTTAAATTTTATTATTAATCTTTACACCAAAGTTGTTATATGAAGCACGAAATATGTATTTGCATAACTCCATTTAACGTTATTTCTTCGTTAGTTTCGATTTACATCCCATGAAATGACTTCCTCTTTTTGTATTCGGTCGTCACACAAATGTCTTTTTTGCATTTAACACACATTGTTAGCGATAGTAATAGTGTATGCTTTTGTGGATCTAATTTTTCTTTGATCTTTAGTGGCATTACTTTTTCAACTCTAGTTTACAATGCTTATTCGTGAGCCTGTATAAAATTTGCTTTGTATTGGAAAACTTTGTTTGCCTTTATAGCAAAATTATCTGGATACGCAATAGTGTCAGGTAAATAAAGTTAGAGGGTCACTAGATTTAATAGACATTTTAATAAACATTGGATGGAATGCGAGCTCAGCAATATTTTGTCTCACTTAATTGGTATTTCACGATCAACCGAGTTTCATTCCAATTAATTTTAATATAGAAATACAAGCTTCAATTTTGACGTGTGCTACTTCGCTTTTAATAAATCGCAATCATTTATAACTATGTTACTATTTTATTGAAATGCAATTTATGTTATTTGTTGTTCATGTATTATGTAGCGCATTTGTAAAAATAGTTGCAATGTGGATTGGAATTACTTCATATGTGGTATGTTTTCGTTTGCTAACAATGAATTTTTGAAGAGAACGCTGTTTTCAGCGGACGATTAGACGCGATGACATGGAGAGAATGGAAACTGTTTAGAAATGCTATCTTACTAGCGTAGCACTTTAAATTAATAACATCCTCATAAACATCCATTTGTGACACTTTCAAATTAAAAATAATTAATTCACCGCGCCGAGCGCTCTGCTGCCTGCTAGCGCTGTTGACGTTTCTAAATATACCCATTAAACTGCTCAAAGGGAATATTATTAAAATGTCCAGGTAACCTTTTTGCTGAAATTTGAACCTTTTAACGTGTATTATAGCTGCCATTCGATAACTTCCATGCACGCGCATGCCGAAGTTTTTGGGGTTATTTCTTTTGCTTTTTATATATGAGCAAATCGTGGCGATCGTTTGATGTATTTTTCAGGGCCTTCTAAATCGTTTACGCTCATATTAATACACGCAATACATTAAAGACTTCTTTCAGCAGCCGCTTTGAATAATTATTTTGAAATTTCTTTTTCTTTCCCCGTAAAGACCTTTCGACTTCTTATTATCTCGGGACTTGCGGCTTTCACTTCTTGCGAAAGTCGTTTTATAGCAGTGCACAAAATAAAGACGGTATTTCAAAGGATATAGGACTTGATTCAATCGGGCTCCGCAATAGTGCGTATATAAATCAAGGTGTGTCGAAGTTCAAGTAATTAGGTCGCCTTAGAATGTTTGGCCATTTATTGCTCGAAATAGCTTTCTTTTGTATTTCTTTTTTATTGATCTCTAAGTCCAGTTGTTGTAATTTATGCAGTTACGAGAATCCACGAACGTATAAGCTATAACTATGCCATAACCTTTTTTGCAAATCTACGATATTAATAAAAGCAAACTTTTGGAATAACCCGTGAGCTTCCGTTATTATAGAACGTCTCATGTCGTACCCTTTTCACGTATAAGTTACATGGCGAAGGGTTTGAACGTAAACCCCCCTTTTGTCTTATCTTGTCCTTTCCATTAATACAGAACTGGTTTTACCGGATGACGAAGGCGTTCACTTCGAAAGTTGCTGGAAATGTTAGACATGATATTGTTAAGTAAGTAATTTGTACGAATCCTATGAATATTTAAGAGCATTTTAAAGTATTGTTAATTGTGTGTTACCTATTTAAATTCTGTAGGTTTTTTTATTGCATTATCAAATTTCCATAAATAAAAGTTCGAAAATAATGATTTTAGGTCATGTATTTTAAATAACTTGTTGGTTGTTATAGATAAGGATTTGATGTACATTTCAGCGAGAAGTAATAATTCTTGCCGGGAAGTAAAATAAAACCCGACCCGTTAGGATCGTTGCCAACTCTCTACATCATCTGGAAATAAAAGTGCAATAATACGTTATCGAATTTAAATTTAGCGTGTATATTGGAGCGTTGACCTGAATATTTTTATTTTTAGAAGACTATGCGTCAGATTTAAAAATGTAGGCATAAATGCAATTGCTATTAAATACGGACAACTTTTATTTAAAATATTTGTGTTACCTTGTTTTGCTGTTGTATGTTACGACTTCTAAAACATTTTACTGTAGTTTTTGCTCAGTTACGAAAAATAATTGAGTAACTGTGTTCACTTCAAACAAGGGGTAATAATGGTCTAAGGCGCGGTGCATCAGATATGGTGCGTGATGATTGGGCACAGTGGCACATATGAGAGCCGCCTTAACCTCTCTGTCCGCAGGTTGTGCTCCCACGCGGGACAATAGAGCCTTAACATTATTGTATATGTGCACAAACAAAGTTTAAAGATTTACAGAGGGTGTCGTACTGTCGGAAACAAGTTAAAAGCCTTTGCATACATACGTCCGCAAATCAACCGGTTCTGAGATAATAGCAATTTTTTTTATAAATACCTGTTTATTTTAAATCATGAATTTTGCACATGTGCTTATCGGCAAACTACATGTATATTGAAAGGACTTTGTTTGCTGAGCAGTTAGCTTTGAGTTACATTACTAAGTAGAGTACGAGTATTAGTACATTGTGGGTGCAACGAGCGCACTTTGATATCAGTAGAACACAGCCGGCCTTAACCATAATCTTTAACCTACACTGTAAGTATTCGTAGTAATATTAACAAATAGCATAAAGTGCCAACGCGTCGTTAAATGATTATAAAATGAACCTACAAGCGCGGGTTAAGCGCAAACTCGATGAATTAACACCTTCCAATGAGGTGCAAAAGCGATACATGTGATCAGTTAAAGAGCTAATCACACTTGCCTTCACAAAACGTTAGGGAACATAACACAAATGAAAACAAGCTACAGAACCAACTGCATCTGTTAATAAATACAAAATCCGTCCAATATATCTACATAATGCAATAAATCGTAAGGATCTTGTGGCAGATATTAACAATATTATTAAAGAATAAGATTAAAACAATGTGTACGCTACGCATCAACTTATCGGATTATGACGACTATCGTACTCTCACAAAATTTTATTTTGAAAATGGAATTGAATATCATACCTTTCAAACTTAAAACCTTTGTCAGTGGTAATTAAAATGTCCCATTATCACTAACTACTGATGAAATTAAAATTGAGTTACAAATACTGCCAGTGATGAGGATAAAAAAATCTTCACCTTGAAGTTAATGTAACATTCGATTGTGACCGTAGAAATAAGGAAAAATCAACCAAAATATCACAATGTCAATGTCAACAAAATTACTGTACCCTCACACCAAGATGTGTGAAATGCACTGGAAATCACAACCATAGTGAGTACACCAAACAACCCAAAACTAAACCTACATATACCAATTGCGGCGACGGTCACGTGGCGAGCTACCGTGGTTATAATCATCATGTTGAACCTTAACAAAAATGCACGAAAAATAGGATAATCGAGAATAGTTCTCGCGTTAACATAATTCAAACATACGCCAGTAAACTAACCAGTAACTCACATGTCAACATCATATCCTCAACCTCAGCTGAAAATCAACCAGCCGAATTCTTTTAGTTCTCACATGTTACTAAAATTATTGCAGACCTCGTAACGTCCTTTCTTCCACAATCACTCTATTGTTCCTATTATTTAGTGGATCCTAATACCAGAACAGCAATTCAAATGGTATCTTTAATCAACGATCAGTATTTATTGCACTTTTAGCTAGATACAATGCTGATATAGCCTGCATTACCGAAACACATCTACAAGACCATGACAACTTTCAAATACAAGGTTACAGCGTTTATCGAAAAGACAGAAATGCCAGAATAGCTTCAGGGGGAGTATCCATTACCATTAAGAAGAAATTAAAAGATGCAAGTATCTCCAATATATTAAATACTATTTTAGAAACCATTTAGCGCATAAGGCAATCAAACAGAAAACTTAATGAAAATCTTATTTGATATAACTGACCAAATATTAGTAATTGGAGATATCGAACAAAGAATGTGGCGCTGTCGAGCCAGTAATCCCGAAGGCACAAAACTTGAGCAATGTTCAACTACTTATGCCTTTTAAATTATGTTTCCGAACATACATACTAGATATTGTTCTTTAAAAAAACTCCATAATGGAATTACACTCTGACCACGTACCTGTATTAGTATTCTTCCTGGGTACGCCACAAATTAAACAACCTCCTCAAAGACTCATCAACGGGGCCAATCAACTGGAACAGCTTCCAAGAGAGACTAAATTCCAACCTACAAAAACATTTTAAATGCGAAACCCTTAAGGACCTAGATACTGCCGTTTCTAGCATTACCATGTCAATTACGGACACCGTCAAAACATATGTTTCAACTTTTCAAAACATCATACACACTAATTATAATTATCCACTCAGCTATATATTAAGAGTGATCAAAACAAAAAATTAAATTAGGCGACTATAGCAGAGAATCGAAAGCCCGATGTAAAAAGACTTCTAAACAGCCTTATCCATCGTCTTAAGAATTGAGTCGTACCGAACAAATATTGCTGACATCGGCCCCGACGGCCCCGACGGTCCTGACATGTGGAACACCACCAGAAAGATTTTAAAACAACATGAAAAACTACCAACCATATCAAATGGAACCGATATCTCTTACACTGATAGTAAAAAATCGCATTTTTGCTGATAACCTCGAACACGTCTTCACTCCAGCAAACATCTTAGGCATTACACATATACTTCGCCTATTAAACCATATCGAGCGCAATTACCCAATTATCAGTGACAATTTCAGCCCTGCATCACCCAATTCATATCTGTCTTTCCCAAGTGAAAGTTTCCAGGACATGACCTTATAATTAACATTATCGTGCAACACCTAACCAAAAAATGTATAGAATTCTTAGCATCAATATTTAACGCATGCCTTCGCATTGGCTCTTTCCACGGAGCTGAAAACATGCTTGCATTCTCATTTTTGCAAAACCAGGAAAAGACAAACAAGATATTAAAAATTACCGGCCAATAAACCTACTCATGTCTCTATCAAAAATTCTAAAAAAATATTTATATTTGGCTATCAAAACTTGTAGAAACCCAAAATATATTACCAGCATTTCAATTTGGCAGTAATAAAGCATAAACCTGTCGCCAGCGAAATAGTTGAAAAGGAATTGAAAATAAATGTTATACCATAATTATCTTCATGGACTTTTGCACAGGCCTTCGACAAGGTATTGATTGAAGATCTAAAGAAAGAAAATTCTTGACATCAATATACCCAGCAGTAACAATTTTCTCGTTCTTGGAAACAGAACCTTTGCCATTAAGGTCAACTCGTACATATCCGACGTCAAAGAAATACATGCTGGAGTTCCCCAGGGAAGCATTCTTAGATCCCTGCTATTCAATATCTGTACATTAGATATACCAGTAACCCACGTTTGTGGACGACACGGCGGTTATCACGTAAAACACGGACTTACACAAAGCAGCGCAACAGCTACAACGCCCCTTGTATCTAATTAGCAAGTGGCTTAAAACTTGGAATATTCAAACTAATCCCACTTGTCAAAGCAAAATCTTTACGCTGAAGAAAATAACTACTACACCCATTATCGAAACTGATGGAAAATCTATATCCAGGGATCAAACGGTAAAATATCTCGGAGTTCACCTAGACACACGATTTCCAAATAGTAAACTCTAGGTCAACAACAGAATGCATCAGCTATACCCTCTAATCAATAGCAAGATATCGCTGAAGCCAGAGTACACTCTCTTAATCTATAAAACCCTACTATGCCCTTTAATCTTATTCGCCTGTCAGATTTGGTGCACTACATCGAAGATAAACATAAAAAAAAACAAAGACTTTAATATAATATTTTACGAATCGCAGTGAACGCGCTTTGCTTTATTCGCATTAACCAACTACACTACGAACTAAGAGTTTTACATGTGCAAGACTATATCCGAGACTATGCTAAAAAGTTTCTACAAACTGCGGCTGCGTGTAACGGCGTCGACCACTAAAATTTGTGCAAGCCGAATATACACACTAGGCTGAAACGAAGACTACCTCAAGAAATCGTCACTGCAGAAGAGCATAATGATTAAACGTTAACAATATTATCAATCGAGATGTCACAAATAGTCTTGTCGTGTCATTTACAGTTACTGTAAAATATGATGTGTACTTTCAGACAGTAAAATTAGAGCAATTTTTACTGATTGGAATTGTTGCGCATTCAAATGTTGAAATGGCCGATATGGTGTTCACGTACGAACGTGCCAGTGGGAACGCTTTGAGTGCATGTCCCCTCTATACTGAAGCGTTTCCCAATAGGTAACTGCCTTCGCATATGTTTCAAATGTTTTTAATGACTAAAATAAACTGTTTTGTTAAAAAAGGTATTATGATAACGGGCCGCATATATCAGTATGCACATCGGAGCTAGAAGAACAAATTTTGAATATTGTTTTAACAAACACCGTGGGTATAAGCAGACATCTTATTTGGAGAACTACTCACAAGCAGTTCCTACACTTCTACCCTATCCTCCGGATAATCAATGTCAATGTTTTTTTCAGGAAGTTGCTGGATTTCTAGATTGTATTGCTAATATTTTTTTTCGAAGTCGGTTGTACTAAAGATTGAATTTTAAATTTCCACAACAATCACATTTAGTTGGACGAGAATTCTCAAGCTGTAGTTAAATCCTGACGTCAGCTGCGTATCAGTCTAAATGTCTGGTTATGCATGATATAGGATGGGTTGTTGGGATTGGTTGTTTTTCCGCAACGCTTAAGAGATTTTGCGTACTTTGAATTCTTGGAAAACACCTTTTTTAATGATCTCCCGATTTAAAATTTAAAACATTTTTATTTAAAATAAGCATAACTATCACACAGCTAGTAGCGGAAGCGAAACATTCTTTGGTAGTGCAACATAAATAATTTTACAGATAAATATAGTGTTATTTTACGTAATTAATTATACGTGTTGTCCCCATAAATATTACTAAGTAATTTGATTGCCTGATTGTTTACGAGTGTTATTCACCACTGAAAATAGCAAAAACGTTACAATATATATAACAATTACTGCACATGTCATTACATAAATATAATTGTAAAGGTTGTGGTCAGCCTCTGTCAGCGTCTATTGAACACTAAAAATCTTTTCTAAGTTTAACCTCAGTGTACTGGCAGCAGACCTGTACAGACCAAACGAACAGGCTATACGGAAGGTAGATAATTCTTCGCCACTGACGAAACATAAAGAAACCGGACATAAAATTATATTTTTCAATTCAAAAGCACTCGCTTCTATCTCACCAGCAGAATCATCCATGAGGCTATTGAAATAGAAAAACTTCTGCAATGTCTCAAGATAATGGTTACATTGTCCTGTTATTTGGAAACTCGTAATTATCCTATCATCATCAGTTAAATAACTCTTTTAAATGAACTTTACCCAATCCAGTACATTCCCCACAAAAACATGTCTCAGTCAAACTTTCATTTCTGATTCAATAAATAGCTAAGTAATCTTCTTCTTTAACTCAGGGTAGCACTTGGGGAGGACGTAGATTGAGACCCCTAATGAAAAACTTACATTTATATGTTTTTTATGTTTGACCGCGAAAACTTTCCCGAACATGTATTTTTAAATTCCTGAAGTTAAAGGAAAGGGAAGCTGATGATAGTTCTTTAAAAAAATTAAATCGTGTGGGTGGTTCTGGAAATCGTGAAACAATTTAAAAAATTAATATAGTCACCAAATGTACATGAAAAAATGGACAATTTATATTATATATCGAATAATAATAATTCACACTAAGTATAATTAAATTAAATGTTCACGTCATTAGTTACGAGAGTAATTCCAAAATAAGTCTCTATACGTTAGGATTGCAGAGAAGCTTTTCGCGCGGCGGTGTTTATTGCTTCCCCCACTATTAAGCAAACCATCGTTTAGCCACGTTTAGGGACACTCAGTTTTAGTTAGGCAGCCGTTCGTGATGGAGTTCATGTTTGCCGCTACCGCCAGGGGCGAAATTCGCGCAGTTATTCTGTTTTTGAACGCAAAAGGCTAAAAACCAATCACCAATAAACGGAAGTGGAAGCGTATGGAGAAACATTCATGGATGTCAAAAACGCCCACAAGTGGTGCAGGGTGATGTGGTCGCATCAAAATTCACGGCGAAGAAAAATGCAGAAGATCGTCAATATTCTAGGAGACAGTCGTGAAGGATGAACAAATTATGCTTAAAAATCGGAGGAATTTCTTGAAGTACTATTTACAGGAATTTAACTGAAAAGTTGAAATATCGGAAGGTTTATGCTTATAGAAGACCGCCAACGGCCACGCTTGACTCTTCCTACGAATTTCTTTGACGTTATGCAGACGAAAAAGACAACTTTTTGGATTCGATTGTCACGGGTGGCGAAACCTGGGCGTTCCACTTCACACTTGAGACCAAACGACAATATGAAAACAAGGAATCTTTTCAAAAATTAAGCAGATATTGTTTTGCTTGTTAGTTATATAGTATAATTGATTATAATTCCCTCGATTGCATTAAACTAATATTACATCTTTAGGTAATATGTTTTAAATTTTTTTCTTTTAATTCACTCTATCTTCAATAGGAAATATTTTCTCATAAGGTTACATCAAAAATTCTGCTTATCCAAAAGATAAATAAAATATATATCCATACATGCGAACATGAATCCAGACACACTAGAATATGCGCATACGCACACATGCATGCGCGAAAACACACACACACAATATCTCAATACGTTGCAAGAATGTTTATTTCTATAATAGAGTTCTATTTTATACAAGAAACGAAAATAAACACCCATATAAACTGTAAGGAAGGTAAATAATTGTTGACTTAAAATTTTTCATTCGTGTAAATAGCCTGTCGGTTTCTTTTCAAATTTGAATTTTGGAAAATAATTTGGTGAAAGCAGACGATTTAAAAGCAAAAACGGTTTCAGGGTGAAATCTAGGAAGCAAAATTTTTTTGATTACATATCATGGTCATTAGGGGTACAGAATATATTAAAACATATAGCAATTCTAAGCTATTGACTCTACAGAGACCAAAGAGACAAGATTAAAACGACTTCGGTAATAAAATGGAAGAAAATAGCGTAGAAAATGCCAAAATGCTCTACCGAGTCCTTAAAGGGTTACGGAAAACAAAGAAAAACTCAGTTAGAGGGATAAAAAACAAGAACGGAAATTTGTTAATAGCAGAAAAAGAGATAAAGGAAAGATGGCAAGAATATTTCACCAAGCTCCTGGAAGCACAAGCTTCCCAAGTCGCGAGGCTACACGAAGAAGGCAAGGGTCAACAAGAAAATGAGGAATCAGAGCACCAGGGAACAGAAGAGGTACAGACAACAGAAATAGAAGAGGCAGTACAAAAACTCAAGATCGAAAAAGCAGCAGTTAAAGACGGGATAAAGCCGAAAATGACAAAACACATGGGGAAAAGGGCTTTACTACTACATAAAGTAATCAACGCAAAATAGAAAACAAAGAAAGTACCCAAAGACTGGAAACTACCCGTCATTGTCCCAATATATAAAAAAGGTGACTGTTCCAATTGCCATAACTACCGGGCAATATCCCTACTGAGTGTAGTCAGAAAAATATATGAACGGATACTCGAGAAGCGGCTCAGAACAAACATAGAAGACACAATATGTGGCAACCAGGCAGGATTCAGACCCGGGCGAGGTACGCAAGATTGGACCTTCAGCCTGAGATAAATCCGGAAAAAAATATTGCAACATAATAGAAAAGTATACGTTTGCGCTATAGATTTGGCAAACGCGTTTGATAGCGGAGAGAGAGAGAGAGGGGGGGGGGAATATGGAAAACGCGGAACTGACCCCAACCTTTTAGAGGCAATAAAAAGCATTTACGATGAAACAAGGAATCTATTGCGAGTAAGAGGAATACATACAGAGGAATTCAGAACCGACAGAGGAGTTAGACAGGGAGGTATACTCAGCCCACTGCTGTTTATTACTATAATGGACGAAATTTCCAAACAAGTGGATGATAAGGTAAAAGGCGCAACAGTGGGAGTAAGAAACCTAAAAGCAGTGAAAGTCAAGGAATTAATGCATGCAGACGACTTAATATTGTTGGCAAATAATAAAACGGATCTTTAGGAAAGCATCATAGCTTGGAAGGACGCCACTGAAAAATTTAAAATGGCAATAAACACCAGCAAAACGGAGATAATGGTGATAGCGAGAAAATCAGAGGAAGCAGCGATACAAATTGAAAATAAAAGACTAAAACAAACAAAAAAGGTAAAATACTTTGGAAGGCGAAGTGAATAATAGAATAAGTGCGGCAATTAGACTTATTGGGGCTCTAAACCGTCCGTTCATAATAAAGAAGGAAGTATCCAAGAAAACCAAAATTAAAGTGTTTAATACAGTGTTCGTACCTACACTAACTAACCGACAAAACAGCAAGATTCGAGCCTGCGAAATGCAATTTCTAAGAAAAGTCGCTGGAGTCGAGATATTAGACAAAATACGAAACGACGAGATAATAAACAGCTTAGAGGTAGAGCAGATACAATCAAAAATCGAAAAACAGCAACTCAGATGGTTCGGACACCTTGTAAGAATGGCAACAGATAGGAAAGTAAATGAACTCTGGAAAATGGAATCGGATTAAAAGCAAACGAGAGGGAGACTAAAGAAAGCATGGAAAGTGATAGCAAAAATAGTGCAGAAAAAAGGAAGCGACTGGAGACACGCTCTGGCATCAACAAAGGAGAGGAAGAGTTGGAAAATGTTCTGCAAGTAAGACCCACCCAACCCCCGACACCCACCGGGTAAAAGATAATCATATTAAGGAACAATTGTGATTGTGAAATTATTAAGTTGTCTAATGATTGTTGTATACCTAAAATAAATATTTGTACTAGCATACATGTCTTGTTGAAAGAGGCCATTTTTAATCATTTGTATGAATGAGATATTTGGAAACGGGGTACGTTACGCATGTGGATTTTTTAATGGTATTTTTAGGTAAACTATAACTAGTAAGTAAATAACAAGGTTTTATAAGGTACGTGTTATATATGTATGTATTTTATTTAGGTACCAATTTTACAACCAGAACTATTACCACACTTTTCATATTTCCAATTATTCCGAACCATCCTGTACATACTGAGTGCATTGAGTAACTAATAATGCTATACTACAATAAATCACGATAATTATCTAATCAATTCTTTAATGTTCCATTTCAGAAAAAATATTTATTTACTTTTCAGAATGTAAATGATTTTAAAAATAACAAATGTGCTACAATAAAATGAAATTAAGTTATTTGGTAAGCAACCGGTTGCTGGATTTTATTGCGGTAATGTAAGTCGTTAAAACCTAAACAAATCGAAGCGTTACTCACAACTCTCTGCGCCTGTTTCTATTCTAAGTGTTAAGTTGAAGACTCGCCTGCTCGGTCCCACACCTAACTCTCAGCCCATAAAAATTTGATCTCGGGCGTTTTTCACGTTATATTTTCGAAGGCTCTAACTGGATCTCGCCAGATAAATATTAATGTACATTTTTAAATTTAAATTCGGGAACTATCGTTGTTAATTCATACAGAAGCCATATTCAAGCCCAGTCGGGGTGGCAAAAAGTATCTTCGTCTAAGCTTTTTTAGCAATAATTAACAATTTGTTTTACAAATTTAACTATGCGCATACTGTTAAATTGTCGTTTTGGTTGTTTAGTCGCCGTTGCGGCCCGACTAACTGCACATTACTTTGCAGTTTTCGATGGACTCGGCTTGTACAAGGGAGCTCTTTCGCCGCGCAAGCAACTATCGACGTATACAAATGATAAAAGTTCCGAGGCTGAAGCAGATATGTCGTTGGTTGGTTTATAGGGAAACTGCAGCGGCCGCGAACCATTTATTTCGGGATCAGGAACAATTTCTCATGTATGGGTTTTCTATTCCCGCATTATGTTGGATGAATGATAGCATCAGTCATTTGGGCCGCGTGTTTTGACGGCTGGCGATGCTTCGATGCACCGTAGTGCAGTATACCTTCCGAATGCAGATGGAGGGCTCGAATAAAAATCACAGCAGGGTATAGCTAATTCCGCAAAAACGTAAATACTTGTGCACATACGCTCGCAATGTTGGTTACACCTAGCAATTGTGAATTATGCGTACTGCTGATAGCGCCTCCTGCTGCAAGAATTATATGGAATTACATACTGCATTTCTGGTGGAACAAGCGGCTTTATAGGGACACGTACGGCGTTACTCTGTCGCGCGTGTGATCTTCATAATATATCATGAATTCAGAATTGTCCGCTGAATACTAAGCGCAGAGATCATCTGCGAGGAATTGCTCAGTGAAAAGCTTGCAGGTATAATTGGGGGAACGTAAGTGCAGCAGCTACACTTTTTTACCCTTGTGGGCGAAGTTTAATTGAAGCATGTAATCCATTTTAATCTTTGCTACGTGACGGTAGAAAATACTTTAGATTCTTTGGGCTGGTTGAGGAAGAGCTGCCACAGTTCTTACAGGTGTACTTTGCAGTAAACAAGAAATTAATTAACTTCCAGTTTCAGCGAAACAAAGTAATTTGGATTTTGCACGTTCATCGCCAAATTAATAAATCACTTGAAACGTATTAGCATGAAATTAATGTTTTCTTAGCGAGTTCACCTACTTTTTCGGCGAAGCTAAATGTACCCAATAATTGGATTTTGATATAACAGACCTTCGAGCGGCTGTCTTGCAGTCTCGGGATAAATACGACAATAAATCTCTGAGTACAGAGGGAGAAAACATGAAAAATAATGTTAAGTACCGTTGGCTAAATAACAGCTTCTGTAAATTATGCAAAATTTACAGCTAAGTTTATCAACGCAAACAGAGATTTAATGATGCCTATGTTCGTTTATTTAAAAAAATCCCCACTACATTTTCCTGAAATGTATTACACAAATTCACTCACTTTTATAATATCTATTATTTTTTTACTCATGTTTTTTATATTAAATACTTTGTCGGATCTACTTTTTGTTTTTCTTTTATTTCTAATTTTATACTATTAGTATATTATTATTATTACTATTATTATTTGCGTACTTACCGGAACTGCAACCTCAATGATTTATTGTGCCTACTAACATGCACTTAATATTTAGGACATCACACACACTCATGGGTTGAGCGAGAGTCGAACTCGCCCGCGCCAGCTCGATGACAGAGGAACGATGATCTTGACCACCGAGCCACCAGGTTCCTACTATTAATATAACTAATTAGAATGGGGATGTGTTAAAATAACCTTTTTTATTATCTAGATAACATTAACAATCACCTAAAAAGAAAAAAAACTAGTTTTGCTATAAACACAAATAGGTGGGAAGGCTCTCGCGGCCTGTACTTTGGTACATCGTGTTGTTCTCGGTTGTTTTGCCATTATGCAGTGAAAAAGCAAGTGACGTCAAGAAATTTCGAAATGTTACGTAAAACGATCCGATTTACGTCAACAGCTAGACCGGTTACGTCAGTAGCGAACCCGTCAATGGCCTTTCACCACACACATACAAGTATAAAAGTAAGAACGCGCGGAACAGTAACTTAATTTTAGACGGTTTTCTTCTGAAGATTTAAGTTAACAGCAGTTGTGGACGAAACGTTAAAAGTTTCACACCACGCCTAACAATCCGAAAACCAACAACGCGATTCGTTTAATGGGGATTTTAGAGTTTAATTTTGACAAGTAGGGTAACCAAACATTACATGCTAGCAAGGAGCGTCTGTATAAGTTACTAGTATTAATTCCTTTAATTTTCATATCAGTGGTAAAGTGAAGAATCCTAATGTCCACCTTTAAGATAGAATATCAACTTACAAGTATACAGCTGTAGAGAATTTTACTAAGATTAATTTTTGTGCAGTGTGTCAAGATGGAGACAGCCATTTCGCACCGTAACTTAAAAATAAACCTTTATTTCTGAATTGATAATTGCCAGGTGATTTTTACATTTCTTTAGGATGTGTGCGAGTTATTGATTAATATGCGGGTCCTTATTAAATCCTTTACTTTTAGCGATTTCTGTGCCCATATCATTGTGAATTTTCCCATTACATAATATATAATTTTAAAAAAGTTACATAAATAATGAGATGATTAAAAATTATATTTAAATTTTACATTTTGAAGAATAAATAAGATGTTAAAATGCGCTATAAATTTATGTCATTTAAATTGAACAGATCGCAGAAAAAGTAATCGTAAATATTAAATGGAAGTCGACCATACGCTTTGATGAACTTAGAGATGATTTAATGGCAATTCCTACTAGCTTGCTGTAATCATGTATCGTTGGTCTGTAACTGACAGCTGCGATCGACGTACGTCAGTGTGACGAATAAAGATACTTCCCTATAGCTGAAGTTACAGATTCGAGTGTACTGTAAATGCGTTACGCTTATTTTATTTTTTCGAACAATTACTTTGATGGTTGTAGGTATTTGTTATTTAATTTTTTATAGTTAGAGACATTAGGTATACTGCGTTAACGAGGGGTTGCCCGCAAAAAGGCATTTTAGCGTCCTAGGCTGATAATTTTTTCATTCGCCTTTCTTCAAATTTTTCCGAGATTGGAACGTAGAACAATTTATTTACAAATAACAGTGGGATAAGTCGGTACGGTGACCTAACGAAGGTAAGATGAAAAACGATCCTGAAGATAGGCAACCAAACGTACACTTAGAGCTCAGTCACCCACATTTCATATCAGCTGTTTTTGTTTAATTTCTGTTCAAGTATATAGTAGACATTTTTATTTATCTTTATCATCTGCTAGAGTGATTGAGTAATAATGCTATTATTACTTATTTTTATTTAGTAGTCCGCCTTTGCATTAATTGATACATTATCTTGATTGTCTAATGGAAGATATTTTTATTGAATATGGGAATCATAGGATTGCTAACACTTTTGTTACAATTCACGGCGATGATTTGCAATTAGTTTGTTTATGCGTAACCGGTGTCATTAATATTGGCTTCAATTATGTCTTTAAATTTTGAATGTTATTGAATTTAATCAAAAAGTTCTTTGATGCTGATTTAATATAGTAGTACTTGTACTTAATATAACAGTAAAGTGAACGTTGGTTCACAGTACCTGTTAGTGAATTAATTTATTTCATTAATTGGTTTCTTTTTGACTCGTGTTATACTCCGCTGTAGAATTATAATTCGTGTACGAATGTGTATAGCAGGTTTTATTTTTTTAATTGTTTCAAATTTTAAAATTCTACTTCATTATCTTAATTCCATTTAATGATCTATTTTGTTCATCGATTTTTCACACTTTAGTGAGCTATTGTCGATTTCTCTTAATATAGAAGGTAATTTTAAGTGTCTTCTTAGTTTTGCTATCTTACATCAGATTAGCAATTTTATGGATTTTTTATATTTGTTTTTATTGTTATGATGTGTATAACATTTTAAACTAACGGGTGTGCAATAAATTTAATAAAACATAATAACAAATTGCATTGAGAACCTGTTTGTTAAAATTATTTTTATAATTGCTTAAAAATGCTGCATGTTTTTTTCACATAAATAATTAAAATTGCCGGAATTTTGGATATAATCGTAAGTCGGATATTTTATATCATGATGTTGATCAATTCGTAACATTCCCGAAGGACATATTTCGTGAAATTCCATATAATTCAAAAAGTTGTATAGGCAAAAACATTATTAGTTAAGCGAACCATTACGACAATGTAAATTGCTTTTTAATAAATAAGAGATACATATTTTTTCACTTTTCTGAAAAATTATTCTTTTTTCGCCCTTTCCTTTTATACTCTTGGAGTTAGTTGTCCTTTCTTTCGTTTACCTATTCCTTCCACTTCTTTTTGAATGCTGCCATTATCTTTAATTCCTCTAGTTTTTGCTCTTTTCTTTTTCGGCGTCTATTATTTCCTCTGTCCATTTTTCCTTGGATTTCCTCTTCTTCTTTTTTGCGACTTTTTTCCCCATGTTCTTTTCATCGTTGTCTATTTTCTATGTTACTCATTATTTGTTCTTGTATGATCGTTTACCTTATTAATATGTTGGTGACTGTATCCCATCTTATCTTACTAGCAATTTTTCTCAGATATTTTATTTCTATTGCATCTATCTTTCCAATGTGTGTTGTTGAGTCATCTAGTCTTCACTTGCGTAAATTAGTGTTAGTAAAATTACGGAATTATAAAGTAGATTCTCAGTTTGGATTTGTTATTCAATTTTTTCCCCAATATTTGCTTTAGTGCATATTACAATTTGTTTGATTTCTTCGCCTTATTTGCTAATTCTACATCTAGGTTCCCATCATTTGTTATTATATTTCCTAGAAAATGATATGTCCCTACTGTCTCATGGTTTGTGTTTTGCATTTTATGTGTGTTATCCAAATCTTTGTCATTTATAATAAATTATTTTCCTTTTCTATGTGGTTACTTCCATTTTTAGTAATTCGATTTCTTCCGCCCATCTATTCATTAGTCTTTTTGAATCCGCTATGAATACGATATCATCTGCGTACATTAATTAATACGTCTATTTTTATCGATTCTAGCCTTTGATATCCTTTTATAGTTTGTAGGTGTTTGGTTCTTTTCCTGTTTTTTAATCAACGTACTTATTATTATTATAAATAGAAGGGGGCTGAAGCTTCTTGTTTAATTCTTTCTTCTATTCACGCTTTTATGTTCTTCTTCCTTTCATTCTCTTGTAGGTGCTATATGCATTTTGAGTAAGTGAGTTCGGAATATCGATTTCTCTAAAGCTTCATATTTTTAAGTTTCATATCTTCTCTGATCTAGACTTCTCTCTTTTAGATTTCTTATTATACAGATATTATCACTCGTCTGTCTTCCCAGCATTAATGCTGCTTGTTCTTCTATCTCCTTTTCTGCTAGTTGTTTTACTTTTTTCTCTATTATTTTGGTATAGATTTTAAAACTAGTAGACGCTAGGCATATGGCTCTTGTAGTTGTCATACCTTACTTATTTTCCTTTGTTGTGAATTGGTATCAATAAGTTCTTTTCGCAGTTTGATGGCATTTCTCTTGTTTCCCATGCCCTTCTGTAAATTTTCCAGAACCAATCTATGCCTTCTTCTCCTAAATATTTAATCAATTCCGAATTTATTTTGTCTTTTCCTCGTGTTTTTATATTTTTTATTGCTTCTATACTTTGACCCTTATGATGTCTTCTATTTCGGATAATTCTTTGTCTTTGTCTTTGTTCTGTTCCTTTTCTTCTATTGTAGTGTTAAATTGATCTTCGTAATGTTATTTCGACACGTTTAAAGCAATTTTTATATTTGTTTGCAAGTTATTTTCCTTGTATTTTACTCCCACGATTTCTTTTCTTTTATCTCCCTACATTGCTTTTACTCTAGCCCAAAATCTTCTGTTTTTGGTTGTATAGTGGTTCTGCAATTCACTTCCAAAGTTTTTCTAGCTTTTTTTCTGCTTCTGTATGATGGTCTTGACTTGCCTCCTAATTTTAGTGTATTCATTTTTATCCTGTTCGTTTTTAGTCTCGAAATAACTTTTCCAAGCTTGTTTTTTATCTTTCTTACTTCCTCATTCCACCAACTTGTTCTTTTGTTTACTTTTGTTATACTGCATTTCACAGACTTTTTTGCTAGGTTGTGTCCATAGTTCCAGTTTTTTTGTCTTTATATTTTTAATGTCTTTTTTAAGGATTTTGTGTACTACGTAATTGATTAGGCTTTTTGAGTTCCTTTCTTCAGCGACGCAGGTTTGTGTGTCTGCTTTTTCTTCTTTTATTTTCAAAAAGAAAATATAAAAGTGGTTTTCCGCCTAAAGTGGCGTAATGGGCTGTAGGCCCTATAACTGAAAAAAAGAAATTCTATTAAAAGGTAGACATAGAGCTGCAAATAATAATGTACGCTCTTATTCTATTAGACATGTTGAATCGAAATATATACGTAGGTAGCAAATATGCCAACAAACAGTAAAACTGATGAATTGGAATGTGTATAATTATCGTTATATAGGGTTGTCGAGATAAATCCGGAAATGAATAAACAATGGAAATAATATTAAAATACAAAAAATATATATTAATTAGCATGGTACAGCCCAATTAAAGTAAATAGTACTGAGAATCATATTAAATGTAGTCCCTATCAACGACTTTCTTGAGCTGGGACTTAACTCTGTTGCAGCCCAACAGAATTTTCTTCTTGTCCATATGTGTCATTACTTTTATGATCAAGGTCTTTAAGTTATCCTTGGTGTTGTGTTGACTCTCATTGACCTTCACCTCGATCACGCCCCACGCGCATTAGTCGGTTCTGGAACGTAACTAATAGGTGTATAAATAAGTTCTCAGCTTTTTTCTGCAAAATTAAATTTTTATTTAAGAACGAACAAAAAAAAAAGCTTAAGTATCAAAGTATTCTCCGTTGGCATCGATGACCTTTTGCCATCTTTCGGGTAGCTTGCGAATTCCCTGGTGATAGAAGCTCACCGGCTTCGAGACGATAAAGTTATCGATGCATTTTCGGACTTCTTCTGTTTTGAAGTGCGTATCAGCCAAGTGATGCTGTAACGTCCGGAATAAATGATAATCGGAAGGGGCCATGTCTGGGCTATACGCCGCATGTGGGAGAAGTTCCCAGCCTAACGCGTCTGCAGCTCATCCGTGCCAAATGTTTGAGGGCGTCCAGGGCGTGGTTGATCTTTAAGACTAAACTCTCCTCCGCGAAATATTTGGTACCACTTTTTGCACGTTGCATGACTTACAGCATTCTCACTATATGCAGCACAAATCATTTCGGTGGCTTCAGCAGCGTTTTTCTTAAGATGAAACGCGAAGTGGATAGAAAATCGAATATGTCCTTTTGCTATTGCCATCGTGAACACAGCTGATTATTGAGGTTATGTGCATCAAACGCCAAATGGCATGATGTTTAGAAAGACCAAATGTCATTGCTTTAAAACCGCAAGAGGGCGGACTAATACATTACATGTAAACGGTCATTTGCGTCCTGTGAAATCTAAAGCTGAGAACTTATTTATATACTTAATACAAGTCGGGGAACCAATGGTGATATAAATCGTTGTACAGCTATGCTTGGGTCTTCCTTGCCTTGTGGGCTGGAACAAAGTCCTGTTGGAACATCCAGCAAACTTTGTATGCATGTCGGTAGGCATTTCAGGGGCATCTTGGTAGATGCAACGGTCATTTTGGAGATTTATCTTCCTACCCTACATGAAGTTATTTTTACCCGAAAAGAATCTCAGGAAGTCAGCGCTTTCATGCTTGATGTCGTTCAGCAGTGCTTGGGCCTGCTCCTGTTCAACTTGTTCTTCTCGGTCAATAGTTGGCGGTTCCTCAGGACAAAAGACTTGTAGTGCAGGTCCTGATGGATTGCTAGATTAAATGTAGACGCCCATTTCTTTTGCCAGGTGGGGCATGCTTCGTTCAAGGTCTTCAAGGATCTTTTCTTTCAATTCGCGAAATAATTTATCACTTCTTTTGCGATCAGATTGCTTGCTTTGTCAACTGTTACCTCCTCCTGATGGTCACATTTCTTGTACTTTTTGGCTACTTCGTAAGCGTGTATCTTTTTGTAGCCAAACCATGTAATAATTTCTGTTGGTGATTTTCTGGCGCTAAGGGAATTAATAGATCGTTATCCCGTCTGCCCTTTTAAATATAAAAAGTAGAGATCATAATTGATTAAAGAAACTATGTATCTCGCGGTTATAGGTGATACGTAGTGCATACTATCTTCCTCAAATAGATTTTTAAAACAATAATTTTTAATAACTTTATGCCGTCTGCCGTTTGTACGATACGAAATTACATGGAAAAATAATCCGGCGCTAGCTTGTCGGCAAACGGTTTCCAATGAAGTTTCGTTTAAGAACGCAAATTATATTCTATAACCAAATTACTAATTTTATAATGTAAGTATACCGTCTGCCTGTTATATAGGGGTCTTCAATTCATCGAAAAAGTCATAAAAATCGCGAGGCAGACAAATCGGTGAATTACTATCGTTTGGTCCCTCCAGTCTAAATCGGTCGAAATTGAATCGTCGAAACATAACTTTATACAACTTCGAATATGTATATTAATAAACTACATATCATAATATAAAAGAGAAAACGAAAGGCAGACGGTTTGAAGTGATATAAGTAATTACTTGATATAAATGAATTCGCTAAAATTTCATTGAATGTTTACATAACATTATTCCGCCTGCCATTTTGTTAAATTGATGTAAAGGTCGTACATAATTAATTAACAAAAAGGCAGACGATACCACTTGTTACTTATTGGTTTTCGCTAATTTTTAAATATTTTATTTTTGCATTTTTATAATGGGAGCATACAGTTTGCCGTCTTGTTGCTGCGTTTCTTTTATCATAATAAATTCATTTGCACAGAAACAGACGAATCCAATTGTTAGCAACGATTTTGCAACAAATACAGTGTTTCATAATTTGTCGTTAATTTTTTAATGGGATCAATCTGCCGTTTTATTACATTGAAATTTTTTTTATTTTCACGAGTACAAAAAAAATTGTCGAATACATGAGTTTACTATAAAATATGCTATTTTCTTAGATAGCAATTATAATTATTATTGTTAGGATGTTTTTTACTAAATTTTTTCTTTATTTGTAAATTCGTTTTACTTCAAGCTGTAATTGTTGCAGGTCCAGAACAGATTCGGCCGGATAATTTTAATGTTTGTCTTCAAAACATTCAATTTGTAAAAGCATTTATTTCTTTTTTGGTTGACTATTGGAGCACAAACGAAGCCGCCAAAATGATTGGTGATAAAGAAGTGTTTGTTTCATACGAAAAATGTATAAAAATTACAGCAAATAATGTAACAGCTTTTTTAAGAAATATTATTGAATTGAAATGCGATGGACACATCGAAGCAGATACGAAATTCGCATTTTTTATTAGTAAGCTTCAAACTCCGTATACTGTTGTCGTTCAATGTTCAGACACAGATATATTAATAATTCTCTTGGGAAATAAAAACAAATTCAATCCAGAATCTCAAGTGTACCTCGAATTTGGAACAGGAAATAACATTAGATTTATTAACGTATGTAAGAGTTTTGAGAAGTTGGGAGAGAAGTTGTGTCTGCATTGTCAGCTTTTCATGCCTTCACAGGCTGCGACTTTAATTCTGCTTTTTTCGGAAAAGGTAAAAAAGCTTTTACCTTACTTCTATCACATCAATCGTATCAAGATGCTTTTGCACACATCAAAAGCGCGGAAAGTCATAGAATCATTGAGAAGTTTGTATGTGACATGTACGCAACGCAAAAAATGGAGTAAAAAATATAGGTAACAAAATATTGTATTCTATTATTACTACTTTTGCTTCGGCATTTTTTACATTCATTTTTGAATAATTTTATTGTTATGCTTGTACTCATATTATTTTGTACTTTGTAAATTAAAACTTATGATTATAATCAATCGTCATAACTAACATTTTTTAATATCTTAAATAAACATAATTCATTTAAAAATACGACAATAAAAGTTATTAAATCAATCTACACATTAAAGGGACAAAAAATAATTATTATTTTTTTTTTAATAGAACTTGTACCTGCTCAACAATATACATTGTTATACAAGGTATTTCTAACAAATAATACTTAACAGAATGAAATAATTTGAATAGAAATTAATATCTACTTGAAATAGAAAAAGTTCACATTCACTTCGGTTTGATTGTTGTTTGGCACTTAGTTTTCACCACTATCACTTTCATATATGTCTTGCGGTAGCTTGCGTTTTAGACGTGTATGGATATTTCTTTGACCTAGTTTGTAAGAGGTGGCACCGCTGCAGTTGGTAAGGTTCTTATGAAAAGTTTTGGTCAACTTCGCGATGTGTTCTTGAATTTTGGGTAGAGCTAGTTCATGGTGGAGCTGCTGATTTGTAATAAACCAGGGAGCGTTGACTGTCATTCGAAGGATTTTATTTTGTAGGACCTGGATTCGATCTAAATTGGTTTTTGAGGCGTTAGCCCATACCACACATCCGTAAAGAACTAAAGGACGTATTAATGATTTATAGAGAAGAGTCATACAGTCGATTCTCATAGAAGAATTCCTATTGATGAGTGGATAAAGTTGGATTAGTGGTGTGTGTCCCTCGTTCAATTTTTTTAGTATGTGGTATTTCCATGTAAGTCGAGTGTCGAGGTAGATACCAAGATATTTCACGGGCTCATCATTAGCATTCCACTGGATGGGATGGTCGTTAATTAAAATAAGAGATGGATTTTTGATTTTTCGAAGAGAGAATATTTTAGTGACACATTTAGAATAATTAATTGATAAATTCCACTGTTTGAACCATCTGCCTAGAATATTGGTGGCAACTTGAAGTTCAGCAATAGCTTGTTCTAAATGTTCATTCATAGTTAACACGACCGTGTCGTCCGCGAACATTGCAAGGTTTGTGCTGGGAACTGGAATATCGTACATGTAGATGTTGAATAGAATGGGACCCAGTATACTGCCTTGCGGGACCCCTGCGTGTATAGTTCTGGTAGCCGATAAGCTAGTGTGTATTTTGACCGAAAATGTGCGATCTTCAAGGAACAAAAATAATACAGACTTGATATACTCGGGTAATTGTAGATGTGTTATTTTGTATTTTAAGCCTTCTGTCCAAACGCGGTCGAAAGCTTGTGCTATATCTAAAAACAGGGTGGTAACGTATTGTTTGCTTTCACAACCTCGTTCAATGGTCTCGGTCATACGCTGAAGTTGGTGGCAGGTGGAGTGGCCTTCTTTAAATCCAAATTGAAAAGTGGGAAGAATACTCAGTTTTGTGATTTTCTCGTTGAGTCGGAGATAAATGATCTTCTCGAAGAGCTTTGAGGTTGTTGTTAATAAACTGATTGGTCGATAGCTGGTGATTTCTTTCTTATTTTTGCCTGGTTTGGGAAACATTAGAATAATTGCATGTTTCCATACATTCGGAAAGTATCCTATTCTTAGGCAGGCATTAAAAGTACTTGCTAGGTATGCTAGCGCTTTTTTAGACAGCTTCTTCAGTATTATATTTGGTATTTTGTCGCATCCAGGTGATTTATTTATCGGGAGAGTTTTAATTATAGACGCAAGTTCCCTAGGTGACGTTGGTTTAAAGTTAGCTTCAGCAATTGGTTGATGTGTTTCTATATAATTTATCGCTATATTTTTAAATATTTTAAATAAAATTATCGAAGTTAAAAGTAGAGCAATTGACTTTTACGATTGACCAATTTTTTTTATTTAATAGGCACGGTCAAGTATGCCAGAGTTCAAATATTTTGTAATGCTTACGGAGTCGTAAAAGATGTTGAAAAATTCAAAAAAAAAATTCCAAATTATGATGGTTGCAAACTTCCACCAAGCAAAAGAGAACTCAGCATATTAATCGTTCCGTTTACATTAACAGTATATAGTCAAATGCAACTTTACCACAACCAACTGATCCACTCGAGTACGACTGGACACTTGTAAACGAATCATTCAATTTCAACTGGTTTAACGGCGATGAAATGCCAAACATTGTCACAGATGTGATTCTTTCTGAAGATATAGAAGAAGAGGAAGAAGGTAAACAAATCAACACTCTCTGCATGCAACGTCTTCATGTTTTACTCTTCTTTTTACGCACCACGTATCTCGTCGCAAGCTTTTTCTGCGTCTTATTTTCACTTTTTCTTTTAAGCAAAGCTCTTTTTACAGGCGTTTTTTTCTATTTCCTCTTTCTTTTTTTCTTTGACTTTTGTAAACGTTTATTACACTTTCATCTTATGAAATCAATAGTAACTTGCAAAAATTTAAAATCTTTAGTCTTCTCTAAGATATTAATATTAATAAAGTGAAACTCTGAAAAATGTTCAACAAGTACTTAAGAACACATTTTTTTAGACACAGACGATGAGTATATTGATTTGGATGACGATGATGATGATGATGACAGCTTTTCCGAGGACGATTACGAAAAGGATGAGTGCGAGGATGACTTACGTGACGATTTTGATAAATTAGTTGTTATAAATGAAGATGAATCTGAAAAAGGTGAAGAAAATGAAGAATCCGAATTCGATGATGAATGAGCAAGAGTAATAAAGTATGAAATTACAAATAATTTAATGTATTTTTTACAAAAGTATTATTATTATAATAAATCCATTTTTTAAATAAAATTACTCGCAATCGAACTTTTTTCCCTCCAAACCAAAAAAAAGTTTTTGGGATTTTCATGTGCTTTTTAACGATTTCTTCCAAGAAATTAAAAATTAGTGAAAATCAATAAATAACAAGTGGAATCGTCTGCCCTTTTGTTAATTAATTAAGTATGACCTTCACATCAATTTAACAAAATGGCAGACGGAATAATGTTATTCAACAATTTTATGCTTTTTGGTCGAAGTGATATCGTCTGCCTATGAAGTATATCAATCATAACTGTCTGCCAATATTTTTCTTTGCTTCTAATGTGCATCTAATTTACATATTTTTTATAACAGACTGTATAAAGTTATGTTTCGACGATTAGATTTCGACCGATTTATACTGGAGGGACCAAACGATAGTAATTCACCGATTTGTCTGCCTTGCGATTTTTATGACTTTTTCGATGAATTGAAGACCCCTATATAACAGGCAGACGGTATACTTACATTATAAAATTTGTAATTTGGTTATAGAATATAATTTGCGTTCTTAAACGAAACTTCATTGGAAACCGTCTGCCGACAAGCTAGCGCCGGATTATTTTTCCATGTAATTTCGTATCGTACAAACGGCAGACGGCATAAAGTTATTAAAAATTATTGTTATAAAAACCGATTTGGTGAAGATAGTATGCCCTACGTATCACCTACAACCTCGAGATACGTAGTTTCTTTGATCAATTATGATCTCTACTTCTTATATTTAAAAGGGCAGACGGGATAACTTCATGTTAGGAAATCTGTCATTATCGCCCGGTCTATAAGTATAGTAGGTCTACGGTTGATTCTCGACTCATTTTGATTATGTAAAGTTGATTCGTATTACCTAAAAGAGGGCATACGCCTAAGATGGTCTTTCCCACAATACAATATAAAAAAATTGGGATTTATCTCGACGAGCCTATATGTGTAATATATTAAAGAGATGTCAATAATGAAATAATGATTGAAATTCTACGCCTATTTAAAAGTTTTTGGATGATTTGAAAAACTCAGATAGGTTTAAATATTAATAAGATTTGCACGTCTGTATATGAGGGAGGAGTAAGCCAGAATAAGCAAAACGTAGATACTCATTAAAATAATCTATCTGCTATCTTTATATAATTCTATATCTGAAAATGCTACTTATTTTTTGTACTCAAAAAATATTTTAATTAAATTAGCTAGAAAACGCAGAATTTGCCATAAAAATTTTACTGCAGAACATAGTACAGAACCGCTTACTTTTTCTAATATTGCGGTTTGTTTTAAGATTGCAATAATTTCTTATGTCAGTGCAAATAGAACGTATTGAAATTGATATGTACATCTCGTAAATGACATTTATAGATACATTATGGCATTGGTAACATCAAAGCAGCCGTTATGGTCCATTTTGAGGAATTGAAATGTAATCCAATAGCTTGCATTGCAAGTAAGACCTGTCTGCGGAAGAAATAAAGATAAATAACTATTAAAAATTAAAGTTACAATTAAACCGTTTAATTATATGTAGAGTATGAATATTTTAATGTTTTATTTTATAGGTTAATAAAAAATATGGTAATATAAAATAAAAAAATGATATTGATATATTTTGTAAAACTCATAAATTTCATTTTTTTATATGTTTCAATTCAATTATTGAATATTTTAATGTTTCTATTGTTATGAATATATTATAACTACTCAAAGCGTTTAGTTTTATTTATTTATTCAGCAAATAAACCTTTATCTAGAATAAATTTAATGCTTTTAATGCTTTCCAAGCATTAATCTGTTTTCTCCCCTTTACTTAGATTAACTGGTATTACCTTACGCCTCAAAAAACGCCTCAAAAACGCCCATACCTACATCAAAGGCCCGATTTCGTAAATGCGAAGGCAAAAATATTTTGGGCTTGCACCAAAGGGGCGACACTTAATGAAGCTATTAGATTGCTCCTGTCTTACGAGCCTGAAGCAAGCGTTCCGGAAGAGCAGCCACCAATCAAGCGGAAAAAAGCATAAATACGCAACGCTGCGAAGCTGGAGCTTGGTTATAAATATTACTGAGGCGCTTCGTCGCGGAGCAAAAATGCACAGTTGGCTGTTGTCACATCATGAATTGGTAAGAGGGGCGCCTGCTTGAATATTTCCGTTCTCAGGTGCGGAAGGTCAAAGACACGGTCTGGTGTGAATCATACAGTACGTGCACGGTGGTGTTCTGGATTGTTGACAATGAACATGCGCTTCTATCAACACATTTTCCTTAAGGCAGTTGAGATTGGATTTTATGCGTATCGTAAACCGGGATAGTTAAAACCAGACCTGCTGACGGTGCCGTATGGGACATATCACGTACAGCAGTTGTGGTTAACGTTAGGCCTTTAAATGATAGCAGAGGGTCATTATATAGTTACAGTTTATAGATAAGATTTAAGCAAACTGATCGGTGCTCCTGGAAATGTGGGCCGAGCAGCTTTTGATAAAACGCATAAATTTCACGTGCAACGAAATCATTCTGACGGTGCGACACTGTTAGCTCGTAATTACAATTAGTGTTGGTTACAAACGAAATAGTTTTGTCTACGCATGCGGAACGCAAAAACGCTTGTTTGAACACCGATTAATTGAACTGAAACGTTCGGGAATTGAGTTCGAGCCATTGTCTAATGCTGTTGGCTGTATAGCATACTTTGTTCCGTGGCATTATATCGCGGACAATAGGGCTAATTAGCTCGTCAGCAATTATCTGCAGGCGCCATTAGTACCACTATACTCCTTGATGAAAAAATCTTGTTATGTCGCGGAATTTTGCTTGCCTTTCGCTTTCAGAAGCGTGAATCGCGCGCTCGTTCGTTATGTGCGGTCTCGTAGCATTGTAGTGAAAGAAGTAAAACTTCTAATTGAAGATCAATAGTCAAATTATAAGGAATTATTGGAAAGAAAAAATTTAATTAGGTTTGTTACGTGAAGCGTGCTCTATTGAGCTCGAGTTCATTATGATTTTGTAACTAAAGCTCTGGTTTTTTGTAGGTCCATAAGAACAATTTGAAATTAAAGTTATTCTTTGATATTTTTGCTGTTTTTGCTAAAAAAATAATATGCATTACGTTTATAATTATTTTAAATGAATAGGTGAGATATTTAAATACCCTTCTTATGAAGTAAAGATCTGAAGTTTTAAAAATGATAAAATTTATTAATGTAAAATTGCTACAATTTTTTTGGTAATTATAAAGTGATTTGTTAACTCTAGAGTTACAATTTTACATTTTTTATTTACCATCTATGGCCTAACGCCAACTACATTAAAATTAGTTTTGTAATTGACAAAATATTTTAAAATTAACTATGATGGTAACATGGATTGAACACCACTAACGGTGCAGCTCCGAGGCCTATTGCTTATTTGTCGACTTAGTCAAGAAAAATGTTAGCAATCTTTATGAATTTTGTATCTTTTCTACCAGATTTTCTTTACTTAGAACCTTTAGAGAACTGGCTTCCAAAAGTGAATGCCCCTATCAGGCAAGAGCTTTCAAAGTTAATATGTTTTCGTCCTTTTTACTACACCTATTGTGCTTCTGTAGGTTACAGTTTATTTATTTATTACGTTACCCACTAGCTTAACTTGCTGTTTGTATAATCACAGTATGTGGTCTGTTATTTTCGTAGATAGAATTCTAAGCACGTCTTCACTATGCTTTATGTTTTTATTTCAGTGCGAACAGTTTTAGTGGAATTGATTTATTTAATTAACTACAAACTGTGATTTTGGTTACTCCTAACAATTATTCCGGTTTAATAAAAGTAGTTTCTGGCTTCTTTTTATTAGTATACCATTTTTTTTATTTTGCAGTATGTACATATGCATCAACTACTATATAAGTGTGAGTTTATTGTAGTTTGCAAAGGATATAAGGTTTTTTGCAGATATTTTCAAAACTGCTAACTGGCTAGGGTTTTATTGCAACCCAGCTATCTATTAAAATAATAATGTTTTTACTTTATCATATTTTCCTAGAGGTGCACTAGTTGCATTAGTTGAAGAGCTTACAGCTTCAGTTTGACTATCAGTTTTAGATCCGTCTGAATACGAGATTAGTTTTCTTGCCTGGCAGTTTCTGTATACAGGCCTTTAATTTTTCTTAAGTTGAATTTTAAATTATTTATTAATGTTTTGCCTAGTTGGCATGTACAGTAGGTTAATTCCTATCATCTTAGTATGACCAGAAACTATTTTACTAGTTTCTATTACATTTGAACTGTAGGAAGCCATTTTCCCCATTTTGAGTAAAACGTCTAACAAAGATTAGTAGGGCTTCCGTGTCAACGGTTGGGGTGCTTCTCGGTGCACCTGTAATGCATGAGCAGACAAGTTTCTGAAGTTTAGTCTGTTCCTTTGCTCCTAGTGCTTGTTTTAGTGTTATTTTCCACTTCTTTATACTTTTGTATATATGAGTTTTAGGTTAACTTTGTATCCAAAATTATTATTAAACTCCTAGAGGAGATGTGATATTTTTAAACTTACCCAGTATTCTTCTTCTCGAAAATGTCACCAACGCCACATCTTGAGCATGTATACTAGGTTTTTCTTGGTGTAGCATATCTCCACAATCCACAAGTTTTTTGCCTAAGTTCTGAGAATTTTTTCAGTAATGAGTACCACTAGACTGTCCGTATACTCCTGACTGTAATAGCCTTATTTATTCAGTTTAAAAAGAATATTGTTGCACAGCAAGATGGTAAAACTCCCATTTGCTGCAACTATCTTCATCGTTATTTCTACGGGTTCCATGGAGTCCTTAACAAAACTTTTCTGAAGTCATGCTTAGAGGTATTTTTAACCTTTTGACGGAGTTTTAATGGATTTTTTTAGTTAAGCACATATTTTTATTTTATACCAAGGAGTGATAATATTCATCATATCTATATGTAGTTTTCGCTTTGCTGAACAACTTGTACGTATTTTTGATTAACTACAATTTCTTTATTCATTTTTATTGGCGGTTTTACTTATAATCTGACATTGTTACAGAACTTAGAATTTAGTTTTTTTGTAGCTGGGGAATATCCTATTTTTTTATAACTTCGGTAATGTTGGTCTGCAAATTATGCTATAAATCTCTCAATTGACGTGTCTCGAATTTTGATAATCCGAAATTCACTTTGGGGGTTATCAAAATAGTTATTATTAACTCAGAAGTATGCTTTAAAATAGATTTGGAATTCGTATTCAAGTATTTTAAACGTTTGAATATGCGATGATTAAAAATATATATATAATTTGAATAGTCGGAAATGATATTTGAATAAATTAAATAATTTAAATTTGTATTGAATAAATTGAAAGAATAGGAATAATTATATATAGCCCTCAACTCCTAGACTGGACTGACATACCCAGAATCTTTTTCCCCTACGTATTACTCCGTCTTTAAGAGTAGATGAGGGGTAAGGGGGGGACTTAGTGATTTCTTTTACTTTTGTGTGCCACTAGTGGAGCCAGTCCGCCCCCAGTTACTGAGCAATAAGTAATAAAAATTTTCGAACGGGTCTCTCGGACCTAGTCTAGGAGTTAGGTCACAAAAAATGTAGTGTTTACTATAAGAAACAACAAAACGGAGATTTCGTTAGCTTTTAAATCACTTCCCAAGGATGGCTCCAACGTCCAATTTTACTATCGAGATAAGATGACGCTTGTATCTTATAATCCTAAACAAAATAAATTGTTCTTTTATTGTCATCGTATCATTTAAATGAAAAAATGGATGTTGAAAAAATAAGCTAGAGATAGTATTATTTTATAATGAAGATAAAGGAGGGGGGACATACAGTTAACGATAAAAAATGTCATGGTTATACAGCGACTCGAAGAACGTGCATGTGGCCTTTGAGAATTTTGTATGGAATACTTGATTACTGTAACGTAAACGGGTATATCTTACATTTGCTTTGTTCTCAATGAATTACTAATGCGTGGAGATTTTATTTTACAACTAACTATGTCTCCCGTAAAACCACTGTTACATCAAAGATTAGCGACACCCACTTTTAGATTGTCAATTAGATAAATGATTGAGAACTTTTTGACATACGAAGAGAGACCAGAAGAACAAGATCCCAAAGATCAGAAGAAATATTATAGAGAAGAACAAGCGTTGCTCTTTTTATCTACATCTATTGATCGTAAAATGCATTTTTTTTGTGTGCGCTGCAAGGCGATGTGTGTCCATCATCCAGCAAAAATGTAATAGCTGCGCTTTAAATCAGTAAATAATTATAAATATATAATACTTTTTATAAATAATAAATTTTTGTTTTTTTTGCATTTGAATACCTATAACATGTTACCCATAATTGTCTTATTTTTTGTAGAAAAGAACCTAATATTAGACAATTATAATTTATTTATTTACTTAGTTACGAAAATATTATATTTTATTAAAATAATACTCAATATATTGCAAAAACAAATACATATATAATGATTAAATAATAATTGTAAAGCTTATAATGCTAAAAAAATAATAATAAAAAAAGATAATGAAATTCATTGATTTTGATGTGACCAAAAATTTTTTTTTCAGATCAAACGCTAAAATAACTATAACAGCCTTAGAGTACTATTCTTTAGCTTAAAAACGACCACTTATTAAGTTAATTGTTGTGTTCACGAAGGCAATCACAAAACAGCATATTCGATTTTCTATCCACTTCGCGTTTCATCTTAAGAAAAACGCTGCTGAAGCCACCGAAATGATTTGTGCTGCATATGGTGAGAATGCTGTAAGTCATCCAACGTGCAAAAAGTGGCACCAAAGATTTCGCGGAGGAGAGTTTAGTCTTGATCAAAACAATGCGCAAACTGAAAAAGAGCTTGCAGAACAGCTTGGCGTCACTCAGCCAGCCATTTCGATACGTTTGCATGCAATGGGTAAGATACAAAAGGAAGACAAATGGGTTCCGCATAAACTGTTCGAAGACAACAAAAATCGACGGCGTGACACCGCACTCCATTTGCTTTCAAGGAACCGAAAAAAGGATTTTCTGGGCGATGAAAAATGGATCTTGTACGACAATCCCAAGCGCAAGAAATCATGGGTAGACCCTGGCAAACCTTCGACATCGACTTCAAAGCCCAATATCCACGCCAAAAAGAATTTGCTCTGTATCTGGTGGGATTGGAGAGGTGTGCTGTACTATGAACTGCTGAAACCAGGTGAAACAGTTACGGCGGATCGCTACCAACAGCAACTCATAAATTTGAGCGACGCAATCGAAGAAAAAAGGCCATTTACTGGACAAGGAAGTCCCAAAGTCATCCTGCTCCATGATAGTGCTCGACCACATGTTGCGAAGGCGACGCAAGAACATATCTTCGCGTTAGCTGGGAACTTTTCCCACGTGCGGCGTATAGTCCAGACATGGCCCCTTCCGATTATCATTTATCCCGGTCGTTACAGCATCACTTGGCTGATACGCACTTCAAAATAGAAGAAAAAGTCCGAAAATGCATCGATAACTTTATCGTCTCGAAGCCGGTGAGCTTCTATCACCAGGGAATTCGCAAGCTACCCGAAAGATGGCAAAAGGTCATCGATGCCAACGGAGAATACTTTGATACTTAAGCTTTTTTTGTTTGTTTTTAAATAAAACTTTAATTTTGCAGAAAAAAGCTGAGAACTTATTTATACACCTATAGCATTTGAAAGTCGCTCAGGTCCCTTAGACCCAGTCTAGGAGAAAAAGAACATCCTAATGAAGAAATAAATATTTTTGTTTGCACCACTAAACTATGCCAGAAAAGTTTGTATGAAATTATAAAATTTAGATGTCATTACTATTTATTACACGTTTTGTGTCCTCTAAGTTATATGCAGGGTTCAAATTATTCAGTTTATTATAGTCATTGTACAATATTTTTTCTGCAAATATCCTACGTAAAAAGGTAAATTGGGTTACACTTTGGGGCCGTAAAATCTACAATATAATAAACGTATAAGACCAAAAAGTTATGTGTATCGACATGATGCAAAATTTGAATTTATGAAACTGGTGTTTTCTTGCGAATCAGTATTTATTTTAAAAAAGTTTAAAAATCTATTTAAGTTCTCAGTACATAAGTATGGACATATTTTGAATCATAAAAATTAACCTGTTAGTGTTCTAGAGTCACAGAGTGAATTACGAGAGACAATTTATCCACAAGCTATAGTTTTCTTTAAAGTTTTAAAGTTCTTTCTACTACTGAAAACAATTCAAGAATACTTTAACTGGAATAATTCAAAAACTGTGAATACTCGAAGTACAATTGTTATAGCAACGTCTTTAATTTTAATCAGTTAAAAATCGCTAACAACACAAATTCGTTTCTTGTCGACTGCTTGCTTAACATTTTTGAAATGTGAAATCTATTTGTAGATTTGGAACTTAAGTCAAAATTTTATTTTTAATGTTTGCCGAAATGTAACAATAGGTTCCTTAAAAAAAGTATGGTGCGTACCTACTCTATTGCTTGTGGTCAATCATTAGAAATCTATACTTGTTCTTTGATGCCACCAAAACTCAGCCAAAAATATATTTTTGATTCACATATGACATTACATTTAATTTAGGAATGCAGATAGATTGTTGAGGAAAGGTCTTTTGTCATTATTCAGGTTGCCTAATTGCTTGTTTAGATATTTGTAAACTTTACTTTTGGTTGTATTGTTATTCAAAAATTAACACATCTTGTTTTGTTTGCGCTTATCGCACCAAAAGAATGTGCGTCGCCTTGACCATTTTAACTTCTCGCCATAATATTATATCAAAGATAATTCTGAAAAGCAGGGAGCTTTGCGCGGAATAACTTTAAATAATAATCCCGGCGTATGTAAATGGAGCTGAAAATTTTATTTTGTTGGCTTCTCGTCCGTATGTTTACCTTTCAGTTTATAAAGCCTGTTCTGGCGTTTGTAATCTGATATGTAAATATTGCTCAATCTATACTTCAAACAATGGCTGAAAACCTGAAAAACGCGCTGATTTTTATGTGTTACGCAATTAATTTTGACATGCAGATCTTTCGCAAAAACTACTGTTTGCCGGAGCGCTCCGCCGACATGCCTGGTAAATACAGCTAATTAAACAAGAAAACGAAACGCTTTCTCTGCAGGGGCTGCCCGTGCCTGTGGATTTAAACAGGACTGCGAGTTAAATGAGAAATAATCAACACGGAAAGCACACAGGCACACAACGTGGCCAGCCCACAACATAGGCCCAAATCCCCCGAGGAGTGCTGCGGAATTTTATGTTCGTTCGTAAAAAAGGCTTTCTCTTGCGTGCCGCTAATAATGCAACTAATAACCACCTGATCGTTAGCGCCAAATTCTAATGTGCGTTCAGTCATTTGTCATTCGGCCGAAGCCGGTCATTAGCACGTGTACGAAAAAAGCGTAATATAACATTAGAGGAAACTTGGTTTGCTGATTACGCGAAGGCCAATTTATTTTGGCGCACTATCGGAACCCAATACCTCAAATACTTTAAAGGCGACATGAAATGAACTCATTAAATAGTACAAGATTATTTTTTTTGTGATAATAGCGTGTTAATTCTAGACGTAGTTATGGTTAATGGCTGCTTTCATCGTTCTTATAAGAGTTGTTAAAAATCTGAAATAAAATATAAATATAAATTTACACGAGTCTTGGGGCAATTGAAAAGGAAAAACCTAGTTTGAGATCATGCTAGAGCATAAAGTTAGAATTATGCTTAATTATACGTTATTACTGTATTATGAAATGAAAACTGTGTATAAAATACAAAATTATTATAACAAAGCAAACACCCGTACAAGTATACCCCTAATTTAAACAAGAATCTGAAAGAGCTGAGACTGTAAGCATCTTTTTGGTTTGTTTTACAGAAGCGAGGGTTATAATGTTAACACGAAATAATGCTGTTCTAACGTTTTATTTTCCTCTAAATTAATATGTTGGCAGCAGTAACAGCGTTTTAAAATTTTGTATTGTCGACATTTTTTACTTCGCTTTTACAATTGATACGGAACTGCCAATTATTTTAATAAGGATGCATTCGTTCCTTCACGATAAAAGGGATAAAAGGTACAAAAATTAGCAAACTGCATGAAAGGAAATTACTGACGTTACTGTGATTGAGAAAAGCTGACTGGACAAAAAGGATTTTTGATGCTGTGCTTTCTTAAAGAAGCGCCCACCAACTGCAACAAATTTTTAAGCAAAGGAGCAGTCATTCTTTTATATTTGAAAAATTACTCTTTACCTAGAAGTTTCCATTCCTCCAGTATTAGGGGGTTTCTCTTCTTTTCTTGAGTCTTAGTGATAAACTTTTTCTTTGCTGATAGCAGAACAAAATTCTATTTTTCTATTACTCATTTTGCAGTTGTTATTATAACAATAGAAATTATAAACAGAAATCAAATGATACGTATATATTATGTTTAATGTTATGAATAGCTTATGCTTACGTCTATTATGAATGAGCGCTAAACATTACCGGTTTTAAATTTTATGCAGCATCCGTATGTAGCATTATTGAAGTATCTTTGCACAAAAATATATTAGGTTTTGCAACAACCGAAATATCGACATCGCAAGAGGGAGTGAAGTGGCCAAAATGTAAAAAATAATATAATTTAGACCCACATTTTTATTAATGACACCAATTTATTATTTGAATTTCTTTTGATGAGCTCTCTGATAAATGTTATGTAAAAACGAAATGCATTTCAAATTAGTGTAAACTAAAAATTAGAGCTATTAAATGTAGACAATGGAGCGCCGACAAAGACATGTATGATCCAGAGTGAATTGCAAATATTTCTTTTATACTAAGAAAGTGAAACGAAGCTTTGTCCAACTAAACGCTGATGTTTCTGTTTGTTTTAATTAAGTTAATTACTATGTATTTTTAAAGGCCGTTATTTCCAGTTATCTTTTATGTTTTTATAAATAATCGTCAAATAGAAAATTTTTGTATTTTTTAATGATATATAAAGTGTCTGAAACGCTCTACCTACTGTTTAAGGTCAGACCTGCATTTATAATATTAGTAATACGAGTGCTAATCGCTATCATTAACTGCAAGGTCTTAATTACATCAGGGAAATTATTATACAGCTAGTTGCTATTATTTGCACTACTTATATTAAATTATAATATACAATACAAACTAACATACAACAACAATCCCAACACCAAGCTTATAATGCACCACAACAACAAATGTTTCCTTTATAACCCCAACCCACTCCGTACCCACTAAATCCTTGCCACATACAGATCCCACATTCATATCCAAAAATTAACAACAACCTCCTATAGACCTGCTAGCTTGTAACGAGACAGGAAGGGAATGGCATACAGTCAACTACAAAAAAAGATCTAGAAGCCCTGAAGACACTTTAAATAACCAAACTTAAGAGGGAAAGACCCAATCAGTACAAATCACCAATAGATGTGACCCACTATATATAGAAATCGATGACTAGACTAGCACCCCGAAAGGCCCTAAGCCCTCACCTATTTAACGTATCACCCAATAAGTTTGTAGGATGACTAATAAAACAACAACTGTTAGGCAAAATTTGACTTTATTCATTAAGATGGTCTCATTCGAGAGAGATACTTTCATTCCAACACTTCTCTAACATTTCGATACCTTTTTCCTGGAACGATTTATCTTTGGCCTCAAAATAGGCTTCAGTTTCGGCAATCACTTCTTCATTGGCGACAAATCTCTCTCCCTGGAGCATTATTTTTAGGTTTGCAAATAGGTAGTAGTTGCTGGGAGCTGGGGTTGTTTTTTCATAACTTCTTTCTTCAAACCCACTTCACTAGCAAAATTACATCAAATTCGCAAACTATTGTATCTATATACAAATCACCCCGGCGGAACTACCCACGGCGGAACTAGTTAACTATGAAAAACTACTTCTGCAAGCCACCACAATTCAATTTGAAGAAAAAACATCAACTCTCATAATCTCTGCCGTCTAGCGACCCTCCAAACACTCAACAAAAAAGATTACACTGGTTAACAAAATTAAATTTTTTTTTTTCACACGAAAACTCATATAAAATTTTGAATATACTAGGGCCATCAAGCAATAATATATTAAGGAAAAAAAATTGGCACATCAGGTATCCTTGTGATATCGAAACATATATTTTTGTAAAAAGTAGAAAAATTAGCTACACTTAAAGAAATTATTGTTAAATTTACAATAAATAATTATCATTTTCGTGAATATTTAGCTTCTGGTAGGTCTCTTTTAAGTTTCCAACAATAATCTGCTAGCATCCCTGGACTCCATTTCCCTTGATAGCGCTTCTCCATTAAGGAAATGTCCTGATGAAACCTCTCACCTTGTTCATCACTCACATCACCCAAATTTACAGGAAAGAAATCCAGATGAGAGTCCAGCATGTGTATTTTTAAGGACATATTACATCCCAAAGCTTTATATGACATTAGAAGTTCATTTATTAAGTCTTTGTAATTCATCGTCACGATGTCGAAAATAAGAAATTTCGTATCAGAAGAAAGTAAACTCCAGTCATTTAATCTAGACCCCAAAAGTTTAGCCTGTTTTTTTGATAGATTCAAATCACGTACTAAATCATTTAAATCACTTTGTGTCAATAAATGAGGCTCCTTTGAGGTTGACGGTTCATAGCTTGAGTCACTTTTATGCTGACTAGAATCAGAATCAGAATCCTGATTTTCTGGTTGATTTGGAGGCTTTGGAACAGGCAGTTCAGCACCGTGTGGGATGGGTCTGACGGCCGACGATAAGTTTGTATACTGGATAATGTGTTTAGACTTGGTTGTAATGCCTTTTGTTTGAGTTAAACAAAAATAACAATCACTTATATGATCTTTTGGTTCTGTCCAAATCATTGGTATAGCAAATGGCAAATGTCTAGGTTCTTGTGTAGCCCAACCTAATAAAAGTCTCATACACGTTACACAACATATATGTGGAGCCAGGAATTTATCTTGATGCGACACAGGAAATCCAAAATAATCTAAATAACACTATTCAATTAATAGCGTGAAATTTCGACGCTTAGATGCAAAAGTTAATTCTCCACACACATAACAAAAACTGTCGGGGTTGTTAAAACACTTTCGTGGCATATTTACGATATAACTAACATAAATAAAATGTAAGTTAGTTAAATACAGTAGTTATACAGTTGACGAAACGAGGATATTCAAACAAAAACGTGTATTGAGGTTAGAAATGAATATGTAACTGTTACAAAAAAACTGGACGTGACTGGAACGAAACTAAATTTTTTTTTTAATGCAGGTGTGCCATCATCATCATCAAGCCGTGCAATCTTAAGATTATGGCTGACGCATAGTTGCGCCTTGAAATCCTATTTATGAGGGGGATTACTCCTCTTTCCTTTGGTTGATTACAGATCCTTGTGTGTCCTGGCTTCGCGAGTTATTATCTTCCACTCCGTTCTTTCCTTGTATTTCAGTTTCCAGTCTGTTATTCCCAATGTTCTTATGTCTTCTTCTACTTGTTTTAACCATCCTTTTTTGGGTCTTCCCCTTTTCCTTGGACCTAGTGGGGTCCATTGTGTTATTCTCCTTAGCGTCTCCGTCGGGGTCCTCCTCATGATGTGCCCCGCCCATTTCAAACGTTGTGCCTTTATAAATCTTGTGATAGTTTCTCCTCTGAGTTCGTCTTCTATTTCTTTATTGGTTTTTAGTCTTCTTTCTCCAGTTGCTGTTATATTTGGTCCTAATATTGTTCTCATTATTTTTCTTTCCGCTATTCTTTCCGCTTCTTCTTCTTTTTTGCTTATTATTGCTGTTTCAAGGGCGTACGTCAGTATTGGCCTTATTAATGTCATATACATTTTTATCTTAGTTTTCTTGGTGATTGCTTTGCTTTTCAGAAGGTTCATGTTTCTTCCATAGGCTTGGTTTCCTTTGAGGATTCTTTCTTTTATCCGATCTTTCCCTGATTGTTGTATCGTCGTTCCCAGATAGTTGAAATAGGTAACAGTTTCGAAATTGTGCCTCTGCGTTTTAAGGTATTTTTGTGTGTCCCTTTCTTCTCTTCCTACTTTCATATATTTTGTTTTGCTCTGATTTATTTCCATTCCATATTGTCTTGCTTCTTCCTCTATTTTTTCTATTGCTTTTATTAGTTTCTGTCTCGAGTTTGCCACTATTGTTATGTCGTCCGCATTTGGATGTCGTCGGTAATAATACTTTTTTTGTCTAGTTTCACGTTCCTTATAATGCTTTCTAGTACTAAGTTGAATAGAGAGGGAGAGATTGAGTCTCCTTGTTTTACACCTTTTTTTATTTGGAATTCTTCCGTTGTTGTTTCTTGAAATCGCACTTTTGCTTTGGTTTCGTGTATTGTCATTTTTAAAAGTTTTCTCAACGTTTGGGATATCTTTAGTGTTTTTAGCTCTTTCATCATTTTTCCTCTGTTGATTGAGTCAAATGCACTCTTAAAGTCTACAAAGAGTACATGAACTTCTCTGTTATAGTCTCTTGTTTTTTGGAGTATTTGTTCTAGGATATGTATTCCGTTGATTGTTGACCTGCCTGGCCTGAAGCCATTTTGATAGTCCCCGAGGATTTCCTCCGCTTGTAGTTTCAGCCTCTTGTTTATCAGATTTGCCAAAATTTTGTAGGTGGTATTCAGTAGGGTTATTGCTCTGTAGTTCTCACACTGTTCCTTATTTCCTTTTTTGTGAATTGGTGTTATTATTCCTGTGTTCCATTCTTCCGGCATTTTCTTTTGTATCCATATCTGCTTTATTAGAGTGTGTATTTGTTTATGTAGTTGTTGGCCCCATATTTCAGAAGTTCTGACTCAATTCCATCCTCTCCGGGATTTTCCGTTTTTCAGTCTTTTATTACTTCTTGGACTTCCTTTTCTGATGGGTATTCGTCTTCTTGTTCTAGCGCTGTTGTGCTATCCTCTTCTGGTTGTTCCGTTTTGTCTGGTTCTGCATTAAATATTTTTTGTAGTAGTCTTTCCAGATATTTCCTATTTTCTGGGGCTCGTATTCTATTTGGCTTTCGTTGTTTTTAATCCCTTGTTCTAGTTCTGGGTTTATTTGTTTGGTTTTTTATTTTTCTGTAGAACTGTTTTATGCTGTGGTTATTACTGTCTTGTTCAATTTCCTCGAGTTTGTTATTTAGCCAGTCGTTCTTTTTCCTTCTATATAGTATGTTTGCGTTATTTCTTTTTATTTCGTATTCTCTTCTGTCTTGTTCTCTACTCGTGTTGATCCATTTAATTCTTGCCTCATTCTTTAGTTTTCTTGCTTTTTCACAGTCTTCGTCGTACCATTCTTTCGTTTTCTTTTTTGTTGTCTTCCTTCCTAGCACTTCTTCCGCCGTTCGCTGTATGTGTTGTTTCATTTCTCTCCATATTGTCTCTATGTCCGTAATGTTTGTTAGTTTGTTTTGTGTATTTTTAGCGTATGAATCTTGATATTTTTCCCTCGTTTCCTCGCACCCGAGAGCTTCTAGATTTACTTTTGTTACTTCCGTTTTGGTGTTGTAGTGCTTCCTCATGTCTAAGTTCTTTAGCTTTGTTATTACTAAGTAGTGGTCTGATTCAGCTTGTGCGCCTCTGTAGGATCTTGTGTCTATTGTCTTGTTACGTATCCCTTTCGTGGCTAGTATGTGGTCAATTTGATTTTCTGTTGTGCCTGCCGGATGTCTCCATGTTGCCTTATGTTTTTTGGGGTGTTCGTACTTTGTAGATATAAGCGTCATATTGCAGGCTCCTGCTAACTGGCATAGTCTATGTCCATTGTCGTTTGTTGCCTCGTGTATTGTCCCTTTTCCGTTTCCTCTTACTTCGCTCAGGTACGGCTCTTTCCCTATTTGGGCATTTGCATCTCCCAATATTATAATTTCGTCTTTTTTTGGCAGGCCCTCACACAATCTTTCCAAATTTTCATAGAATCTGTCTTTCTCGTCTTGCTCTGCGACTTCCGTAGGTGCGTAAATGTTAATAAATGATACGTGCATATTTTCCATTTTAGTCTTAGTAATGCTATCCTGCCATCCACTGGTGTAAATTCAATTATGTTTTTACTAGCTTTTTCTAATGTAGAATGCTACCCCATTGCTCCTCTTTTCCCTTCTCCGCTGTATAGGAACGTGTATTTGTCTTTTGTTATTTCTCCTGATCCTTCCCATCTTACTTCTTGTATGGCTGTTATGTCTAGGTTATATGATTCTAGTTCTTTAGCTATTTCTTCCATTTTGCCTATCCTTAGCAGCGTTTTGATATTCCATGTTCCTATTTTTATCTGTTTCTCCTTGTTTTTCCGTTTTGTCCTCTTCTTTTTTTGTTTTGTATTTCTTTGTTTGTCTGTTGATGTGATTGGTTTCCATGTAATAAATTGTCTTGTATTGGTAGTAATTGGTATGTTTTTCTCTTTTTCCTTTTTCGTTAGCTGGGTCGTATGTCCTTTTTGATTCCTAGGTTGGTGTTGGGTTACTTTTTTGGAATGTTTCTGCTCGTTCTCGTTATTTTCAGTAGTTCTTCCCTTCTTAGGTCTTCTTCTGTTGGGGTTCTTTCGCTTGCCTTCCTCGTTGTCCCCTTGCCTAGAGGGGTATCCACTAGGTTTTCGTCGTTTTCTCTTTGTTCGTGGGTTTATTTCACCTTCCTTTAGTTGTTCAAGTGTGTATGTTTCGTCTCCTACTTGTAGTTTGTTATAACGGATATTTGCTCTGTATCCCATGTTCTAGCTTCTTTCATGTGTATTAATAGATTTTTTCTCTCCAGTTGGATTTTCCTTGGATAGTATTCATTGATCCATATATTACTACCTTTTAGTTTTCGCGGCTTTTAAGATTTCTTGCTTTTTACTCATTGTTGCTAGTTCCAGTACTATTGGTCTGTTTCTCGTACTTCTTTCATCACTCCGTCCTATTCTTTTAATTTCTTGGACTTCCTTCTCCATGTCTATGTTGACCTCAATATCCCTTAAGATTGTTCTAGTTCTTTCTTTCAGTTCCAATTCAGGTTCATTCGATGCGTCCTGTACTCCTTGTATTATAATTTTCTTTTTGCATACTTCTTTTTCCAATATTTCAATGAGTTGATTCTGTGCTTTCAATTCCTTCTTGAATTCCTCATTTTCTATCTTTAGCTCCTCGTTTTGTATTTTAATTTGTTGCATTTCATTTCTCATTCCATCTATCTTAGTGTTAATAATTTCTGTTCTTTTATCTAAATCATTTAGCTTGTTTAATTTACTATTAATCTCTTCAAGTATCTTCTCCATTTTTTCTCTACTTGGCGGCCGTTAATTCGATAATTATCATAAATTAATTTCACTTCGCTAAGTCTTAAATTCACCTTAATCAGGCCCTGTATGTTGTTTACGCTTGGTACGCGTGGCGCGCGGGCGCGACCTCGCCCATCGCCTGAAATTTTCTCGTCGTCTGTTGACTCTTATCTTGTTTTTCTTCTTATTTAACGTGTCTAGTCTCCCTTAATTCACCTATCCACTCGCCACCTTGCAAATAATTTCCTTTGAATCCTCGTTTCTACCGAAATCGTTCACAGGCAAATATTTTAGCTTTCACTTCACCGATCTGTTGTCCTTTTACCTTTCTTATTTATTGTTTGAGCTGCGAAAATAGGTTCACCCGAATCTACTTCTCGGAGGTTGGCCTACTATCAGCTCGGAATTATAATTTCTAAATTCCTATACTTTTTATTGTTTTATTTCGGTTTATACTGTCTTATTCCTTGTAGGTACAATGGGTTGCCTCTCTGATCGTCCGAAAGCGAGTGAGTTGACCTCTTGTTTATTTCCCTTGTCGGTTAGTTTAGAGCATACAATTTTTATCTTTAATGACAAATTTCCTAACCTCTAAAGTTTCTATTTAATAGTTACTTAGCTCACAGTTTCGGTCGGGATTCGTCTCCTTTACTACTCCTCTGCTCTGTGTAGTTGCTTTCTTCACAGTATGCCACTGTTCTTGTAATTATTACAGCTCGATATGGTCGAAAATGGACTTAAATATCGGAGCAGCACACAACACACATGCAGTATATTCAAAAGCCCCACCAGAACCCGCAGGTGTGCCAACATAAACAAAAATCATTACTAAGTTCATGTGACGTAAACAGTGTTTACCAGTGTTATTCGCATCTCCTCTAAAGCCTAGTAAATAGATTCCTCGCAGCTAACAATTTTAATGCGAAGATTAGGGCTCTCTCATTACATTGACAGGCATGAACTACTAGCAGCTATACAGCCAAACATTTTACAATACTTATCGATTGGTGAACCAATCTATTGGCCCAGAGATCACCAGAAAATCCCTGACTTACTTGATTTTCGCATTATTAAAGGGTTTAACATAGAACAATTAACCAGCAAATCTTGCCTCGAACAAGCTGCAGACTGTTTCTCTCTTATCATAACATATCACTCAGAAATAATACTCACCCAACCACGACCAGTTCTTTGCAATTCTAAAACGAATTGAGAATATTTTCGAAGCATAATAACTGATCAAATAAATCTAAAAACATTATTAAAAACGAAATATGACATTGAAGAAGAAGTAATAACCTTAACTAGTACCATCCAGCAAGCGGCTTGGGAAGCTATACTCCTAACGAAAAATTCCAACACCAACAGCAATCCCTTAACATTAAAACACAAAATAATCGAAAAACGGCGCCACAGAAAACGGTATCAAATCACTCGTACAGGATCAGACAAATGAGCACTGAATCATTCTACGAAACAACTCAAAAAACTTCTATTATAATTTAAAAAGCAGGACATTCAATACTACCTAGCTAATGTCACAGCCACTGAAACCTCCGACTATTCGCTTTGGAAAGCAGCCAAGGAAATCAAAAGATCTGTTATGCACATACTACCTATCATCAAGCCTGATGGCCAATGGGCCCGCATCAATAAAGAAAACTTTTCTGACCACCTAGTATTTAGACTCTTTCCCAGCCAGTGTCCAGAAGAAGGCAGTGCAATAATTGACTTTCTGGAGTCCCCTATCAAATGAGCGTACTGATCAAACCATTCAATCTCCATGAAGTACAGGAAGTCATCAGTAAGGAAATTTATCTCAAGAAGGCTCCAGGCATTGATCTTATCACTAAAAACGTCTTACAATAGTTACCTGAACCCGTAATTTTTGTGATCATTCAAATACATAATGCCACTCTCTCCAATAAATACTATCCGAGCACCTGGAAAGTAGCACAATCAACAATGATTCAGAAGTCTGGAAGCCACCTTCAGATCCAACATTCTACTGTTTTTTGCCAATTCTCTCCAAAACTTTCGAAAAGTTATTATTAAAACAACTTCATCTAATCCTAGATAACCAAGGATTAATTCCAAAACACCAGATTGGATTTCAACATCCCCATGCAACTGTTGACCAAATCTACCGACTTACAGATCAAATCCATAACGATCTTAATAAACATAGATATTGCTCCGCGGTGTTTTTAGATATCTCCCAAGCCTTTGTTAAGGTGTAGCATTTGGTACTCTTCTATAAATTACAAAATATCTGCCATACCAACTATACGAAATATTGAAGTTGGAACTATACTTCTTTGTAAATTATCAAGGCGAATACACGAATCACCGGCCACATCCGCAGTTCCCCAGGAAAGCGTGCTCGGACCCATCCTATACTTGCTTTTTACAGCTGACTCACCAACTACGAATTTGAGCACATTTGCCGATGATACGGCTATCCTAGCCTCACATCTTTTAATCCCACTACAGCATTCCGCAATTTGCAACACGCTGTCGGTAAATTCCAACAATGGTTTAAAGTATGGTGAATCCCAACACGTCGCCCTTCTCATGAACCGTGATAACTGTCCAGCTGCCTCGCTCAACCGACAACAACTAAAACACACCGATTCCGCAAAATACCTGGGGCTTCATTTAGATCGCCGCTTCGCTTAGAAAACGCATATCTCTAATAAACGCAGTTTGGGTTACAATACAGAAAAATCTACTGGATGATTGCAAGAAGATCTGCAGTCACATTTGAAAACAAATTACTACTCTATAAGGTCACACTGAAACGTATCTGGACATATGGTCTGTCCCTCTGGGGAACCGCTAACAACTCCAACCTGGTCGTATTCGAGAGATTTCAAAATAAAGTGCTGCGTGTGTTAGTTAATGCACCACAGTATGTGTCAAACAGAGTGATTTGAGTATACCAAACCTGAAGGAAATATTTGAAAAAAAACTGCCAGAACCTATAAAATCAAACTCTCGGTGTATCCCAACCAACTAATGAATTTTTAATGGATGAATCCAATAAACCAATATGTTACAAACGGTTCAAACCCAAAGAACTACCAACGCGCTTTACTTTTTATTTTTATTTTGAAATTTAATCTCATGTTCAAACAGTCACTTGTATTAGACTACTGAAATTGATAGTAGAGTAACTTGTTGAAGCCCGACTCTACATGTCCATAACCATTTAATAGTTTCACCTGCTACTTACATTATTTATTACTAGGGGTTGCCCGCTAAGAGGCATTTTTGGCGTCCCAGGCTTACCCGCCTTGCCTCAAATTTTTGCAAGGTGGGAACGTATATATTTTTAACGGGATCGGCTTTTTCCTTGGATCCGAAAAGTGGAATAATTTAATGTACAATCGAAGCTCTACTCAGCGGAAGCAGACCAAATGGCCGTGGAAAACCCGTTTTTTGCGTTCGGCAATGCAGCAGCCTGATAGGCGCGGCCGACCGGCTATTCGGCAAGGAGCAAAAACAGCTACGATCTGCATGCACGAAAGCACAGACCTCTTCATGTAAATTAAGCGTTCGGGGTGCGGCACGCCAATTTTATATTAACCATCTTTGTTTGCTTTCCGTTCAAATGTATAGGTTGTCTTTGTTTACTACACACGGACCTCCTCGCGTGAATCAAGAGCCGGGGACCTCGCCACACGTTATTTTTTACTTTCTGTTCAAATGTATAGATAGATATGTAACACACGAAATACTTATTGTCCTTTGTAAATAGGATAGATTGTGGAATAAAGGAATAATAAAAAAAATGTTAATGCCCCATTTTATATAAATATGCAAAACCTTAATTTCTTTGGTTACTTTTCACATTATTTTGACGATTTCTGGTCCTATTGTATACCTAGAATCTGTCTAGTCTGTATGTTCTTAAATTTATTGCCATTTATCCAAAACATTTTAATTATTAATAAGTAAATTATTAGCGGCTTACCCTCCAAAATGCCCCTAAATGGAATTTATTGAGCTATTAGTAGTACAACTAGGTATTTTTTCCTTATCTTAATTTTAATTTGAGGCTTAGTTTTTTGATTTAGAAAGCTTCTCGACAATTTTCAGATAGTCGATTGTTGATTGCATTGTACTGTGCTTACACATTTGCTCTCTATGATTTAGAATATGTAGTGTATATATCTAAAAATGTCTTTTCCTCTTAAATGTTTGTTCTTCTCGAACATTTTTCAGTTACGAAATGATTCTTCAAATAATGAAGATGAAGATAATCGAACCAATGTCAAACATTATAAAGTAACTTTGATAGTTGGCCTCTTTGAACGCTCAGAATATTTCCGATGGAGAAGCTGCAACTTTAAAATTTTAATTGATGCTCCTAAATAGTTGACCTTTATCTTGTCATTTCCTATATAGACACTCAATACTTGTTGGTGCAATAAGTCGAGTATCATTTCTAAACTTTTCTTAAATTTACAGGCCTACCAATTTCTAGCTTTGTTTTCTAGGTGGAAAATAAATTTTGAACAGTTAATGTGACAGCAATTTTGAATAATAGTCGGTTTGTGTGCAAGATCAATTACTTTTTAAATTCTTGGTAGATTATAGATTTCCGATTTTCCGTGGTTCTTTGAATAATTGAAAACTTGTTGCGTTATTGAAATATAGTAAGTGATGTTTATTAATATTTAAAAAAAATAACATCCTTTTTTTAAATTCAACTGTAATATCTATTTATAATTATTACAAAGGTGTAACTACTTAATACTCGGAAGACCCACCTCGGGTTTGAGAAGCGGTTTCCGTTTAGCTTTTCCGCCGTTTGTCCCTCGTCGTCGGCTGCAAAAAGCGCTCACAAAATTAAAGAATAAATTTCACTTTACATGTCCGCCGATTTCCGCTTTTTGCGCGAGTCATCCCTGAAGGCCACTTCAACTAAACACCAACCCGTTAACTCATTTGTTGCGATGGATAACTATGTAAAAATTTGTACTCGTAGATCTTTCCAACACTCCCGGGAAAGTGGAAGCGCGTTGTCAAAGCGTAATCTGCAATAACGAGTATAAACGCGTCTAGACATTTCTCAGATGACTTTCGAACGGGAGCTGTTTCGAACAAACCGTTCTGCAAAATTCGCTGCAGTGGCTTTACAGATCATTTGTGTTTGTGTTGCTTGCATTTAATTTTTTGTGCTGAAACGTTGTGACGCTAGAAACAGTTTTTTTTTAATTGATACACGAAAGTGAGCTTATTTAAATCAATTTTATCCATGTTAGTATGATAATTGGATCATTTTTCGTATACTAGTCAATTGGTGCAGGTTCTGTTTAATTAATTTTTGCACTTTTTTGAAATAAATTTAATTTTATTACTACATATGCAGTTTAACTATTTGAATCTTTGCATGCTTCAAAGCCGATACAAGCTCTCATTTTCTGGAAGCAACATGCATCCCCCGAATTAATCTAAGCTTTCGCCCTTGCCGTCACGGTATAACTATTTAAGGCAGTTTGTAAGCAATTCGTGTTTTTTGAGAAAACAGTGTTCCGCAAGGGTCCCATGCATATCAGCAAATTAGGCGGATATTTGATTAAATACCTACGCAAAGGCCGCTCGGTCACCCGCAAACTTGAGTGATTTGCGTCAATCGTATTCCGACATTAGTAGATTAATTTCGTCCGGCCGGAAACTGCCAAACTTGGGGCGATTGTATTTAATGCGGCGTTTGTCTCTCCAGATAATTACGATATGGTCCCGACATAATTGCAGGATTCCGTTAATCTTGATCAGCTAGCTCGGGACTCTCCCTGTAACTAAAGATGTCGAATCTTTTCATTTTGCGCTTTTTGCTGCCTTTCATTGGGAATGCAAAGAAAAACCATGTTTTTGCTGGAGTAGTGAGCGGAATTTGAATGTTGCGTGGCATTTTAAACTTCTGGCTAGCATAAAATAGTTTTATTTTAATAGTTCTAATAATTGCATTTTTCTGTTTTCTCACTCAATGTTGACTATTTTTTTTGTTTTTTTATTTAGTCACTTGATTGAGCGAAATGTAGGGCAATCGATTTTGTTGTTAATTAAAACGCGGTGTGTAACTAATTGAGCGTACGCAAAACCATACGCAAGCAACGATCAAAATATCTTGAAGCTATCGGAAGCGAAACCGCTAATTAAACAAGGAGTGGAAGTGGAGGCGTGATGTTACCCCGGGACTCGCCAAGTGAGAACAACGTAATGCACCCCAGCGAACATCGAACGTTTAAATATTTACGGAAGTGATATCAGCCGCGGGCGATGTGGAGCAGAGTTGGAGGAGTCGATAAAACGATAACTCCCTTGTTTGCGCCGTCTTATATAAACACCGGTGTTTTGTCCGAAGCCGTTAAATGGGAACCATAGCCTGTTTAATTTCCAGTCTGTCAATATTTTCCGACTTATAATGGGCTTGCGCGCGCCATGAAGATTTTAGAGGCCCTTCGTTTTTACACTTTTTCCCTGTTTTCTTTTAGATCGCTTTTACGCCTTGATTACTTCATTTACAGCCGTGGTATATATTAAGAAAAATGATTTAATTTGAATGCACAGAGTAATAAATAAATATATGTCATTATAAATTAAATACATTGTCGTTTGAATAGATTTATAGCAATTATTATAATCTAAAAAATATTTTAATATTATTAGACAGAATAAAAAAAATTATTTTTGACCTGTTCATATCACTTCGTGTGCTTTATCTTATGATGATCTTAATTGATAAAATTCATAATTTTATATTATTGTACTTAAACAATATTTATGATCGTTTTCCATCCAGTTCTACCTTTTTTGGTGAAATCCTGCTTTCAAAGATATTAAGGGGGTCAGTTATTTTATAATGCACTGTCAAAAACCCTTACGTAGCTCTATCGAGCACGTCAATTGAACCTTACTTCTTTAACGAGGTTTGTGCTTCTTTGTGTTGGCTTAGACAGCTGAGCGAGTCTACATACTTCTGTGTAATATGATTAGATGAACGCATATCTGTTACAAGCACTCACCTGTAAAGATTAACTGTATTAACGATGTTGTTTTGGAATTTTTTTATGTATCACGATACTGCTTTGTAGGGACTAAACTGGGGTAATTGATTAACATGTTTTTGCTTTTATAACTATTATTTGGGCTACAAGAATGACAATAATTTACCATCACACATTACAGGTTGTTCGTAACGAAAATTAGTTTTTCGTTTTCTCTTAAGTTATGCATGGAATTTGTAATAGTTTTTATTCTTTGGAATGCCACATAGCTATTCTGCAAGCACAATCGGGGGCGAATTGTAATAAAAGTGACTTTGTTTTCTGTTGTCGCGGGATGCTATACGTTCTGCTTTAAATATGGTCTCCAGACGGTCCATTTGAGAGCTGGAAGCGGGCAAAAAATATTAGGTTTCTTCATTGAAATTCATCACAAAGTTATGAATTTTGATGTTGCAGCTCCAGAACTTTCCAGGCTAAAGTGTCGAGTTTCGTGGCTTGTTTCTAATTTGCGAAAATTTCTTTCGTGCATTTTTAAGTAAGAAAATATGATGCTTGAAGCATTTGCTCGTGTAAGGATGTAATTCGCCCTCTTAAGGGCAGGTCGCGTGTAGCCACTAATGAAAGGGTTTTGCAGTTGAACTTCGCGATTGAATTATGAGGCTATTATTAAGCCAAATAATTTAAGTGAAATTGAGAAGCTAATTTAACAATACATAATTTTTATAATATCTCTTTTTATAAACTTAAAACTTATACGGCTAGAGCATTTTTGACACAAATAATAAAAATAGACCGTTTTTGAAGTCTTACTTCAGTAAAATGAAAATGCACTTCTAATATACAGTTAGTTGGTAACTTTATTGTTTGTACTTTAAAGCATATTTTGTGCTAATATATCTATGAAAAAGGATTTCGTGTAGCTTTCATAACGGAACATTTTGCTATTGTAGGCGTGGTATTGGTATAGATACCGTACTGTAATCATGTTTTTATTTTTTAGCAAAGATTTATCCTTGTATAAATACTTTATTTAGGGCTCCGACACAGTGTTGGCTTGATGCATTTTTTAAGTAAAAGCGAGAGAAGATTTAAATCCCCTTTATGTAGTTTTTGCAAATAAGGATTTTACTGCTTGATCATTCATTCTAGTATCACATTTCTTATTTTTGATATTTTTAGAATTAGGATGATTTACAAGAAGACAATAATTTGAGCATTATTTTTCTTGAAAGAAAAAGATCGATACCAAGAAATAACCTTGAAGGTAGGAGTTAACTTTTTCTTCAGGGCGTTGTAATGTGCGCTAGGAAGTCGGATATACTTTATAGCAAAATATTGATTCACTATTACTAATATTGGTTATAATTGTGTTCTGATGACGTTTAATACTTATCTCATTTGATCTTATCATAAAAGATAAACCGAAAAATGAAAAAACTGCATATAGCACCGAAATTAAGGGAGCTTTAATTTGCAAGACGAATTCGAACTGTGAGAAAATGGGAATTGAATTGCTTACACCGAAGGCAACGGCTTTGATTTTGTAATACTACAAGTTCTACAAGCCTACATTACAGATTTGCCTTTTAAAATTCAAGAATAATTGTTAAGGAATTTTTCGGTACAATAGGACAAGTTTATTTTAATTTATAAATTGGTTTCTGATAAAAACATTAGATACTAGATGGTTTGTTTCTAATAGCCCCGACGCCACTGCCTATGTGTATTGGAACAAAGTACTAAAGAAAATTGATTGAAACAATTTAAGTTTGTGTTCCACATCAAAACCATTTTTTGACAAGAATCTACAGATCGACATAAATTTAGAGAACAGAATTATACAATTGCGAGCTATAGATTTTAAGGGGGGACCCTACCCTGAGCGCACTAAAAATAGTCAAAGTTTTGCGATTTTTTTTCTCCCAGAAATATAAATGAAAACAACCCCAGTTTTTATATGTTGTAGAGTATTATTTCAACTATATTAAACAATTTTTTTAAATCATCGGCTAAGTCTAGCACCGCACCTTTGTCATTGCCGGCTGGTGGTCACTTTCGCGAAGTACTCAAACAAGATAAAGCAATTTGAATGAAAGAACCTTTATTCATAAGCTTGTGGCTACAAAGTGACTTAGGATTTTTTTGAAATTCGAAAAATTACGAAAATGGCGGCGTTATGAAAAAAAACCGTAATTTTTCGATAAAAAAATTGAATTCAATTGTGCACCAAAAATCAAATAATTGAAGTATCGAAAAAATCCTACGTCACTTTGTAGATATACTATTTTGAATCATTAAACAGAAAGAAATAAGTAGATTCGATAAATAGGTTCAGAGATTTGGTGACTACGAGCTAAAAAAATGTTGTTTCGAGAAAAACGCGTTTGAAGTTTTAAGTTATCTTTAAAGTTATAGTACTTGTAAATAATGTTTTGATTCTTTACCATATGATTAGTCAGCTATCCCTGCACCATACACGTCCCCTTCGACTTCGTGGAAGCTGTCTTCAGTAGCTTTTTTGGCCGCCAGTAGCTTCTGGCGCGCTTCTTTACTGCTTGCAAAATTTTTCACTTCCGCCTTTGCCACTCGTTTCTCGTCCAAATTTTGGCAATATACGTAGCAGTTTGTTCCAGTGGTTAAGTCCATACATTGCATCATCATAAGAACGCTGTCGTAGCCATCATTGAATGTAGCAGTAGCTGCATTAGCAGCAAAGTTAATTGTATGCTTACCACAGAACTTTGTTTTCGGAGCGATTGATCAAATAAGTGCGTTTAAACTTTCATTGGAGATCTGTGTGAAGCCTCCTTCGCATCTTTTCAACAATTCTTCGGCACTAAGATCCGTATAAACTGGTCGAATTGCGTCTTGCACTTTTTAGGTGAAGGGTTCGAATGTTTGTAATTTTGCAGTTCACCTTTCTCTTTTGCCTGGAGCCAAGAACATCAAGACGAATCACGAAGATGTGTTGTGGATGTTTGTCTGTCGAAATTTTGTGAAAATATGTTGCCCAAATAGCGTCTTTCGTCGCTTCCTTGCTGTTTTTGTTTCTTCTAATTGCCAATCCGTAATAAATAGTTAACTCATTTATCAATTTATTCGTCAAATTTCCTTTGCCCTCAAGACCTTTTATATTCTTTTTTATATTTCGCAAACGGGTTCCCATGCGTTTTTGTACGTGTCCGATGCATTCCTTTTTTGTAATCGTAACATCTTCATATGGATTATAGTCCAATAAAGCTTTAAATGTCTTACTATCACCGTCACCAATATAATTGTGATATTGTATTCCATGCTTCTCCTCAGACCGTTGACCAATATTTCGCTGTAACTTTTTAACGAGTTTGAATATCATAAAACAGTTTCAGGACAACATTCTTGACAATTCAAACTATTGAAAAATGAAATAAACATTTTTTCGATTTTTTGAACATCTCAGGGTGGGTCCCCCCTTAAGCTAGAAGAAAAGTCATTCTAATGGTATGTACATTATCATTTATGATAGGTGATAAATTAGTAACCGTGTTTTTATAAGTAACGTTTCCAAAAAGTGAAAACCTGTCAAGCAACCTTTACGATTAGATTATCAATAAGTTATATCTGAATAGCTTGCTTTTGCTCGTAGTGGCTGCACTAGCATTAGTAACAAATAAGGTGAGAATATAAAAATTTACAGAGAAAAAGAGTTTGAGGTATGAAAATAGTAAATAAAACTCTTTGTTTGAAAACCCAGTTATTTTGCTAGACATTTTAAAAAATGAAATACCAGGAATAAAATTGGAAAAGATGAATGTTAAGGAAAATATCGTGTTACGCAATTTAACAGAACATTAAGTATCATGGACCAAAGAGTTATTGAATACTAATTAGATATTAAAAAACTGAAAAGTGGTTAGCCCCCTGAAAACATTATTGCAACTTTTTAAAACTTTTAAACACAAACTATAGAGAAGAGAACATATTATATAATTTAATGTTTAAAATGTCTATTTTATTAACTGCAATTGTCCCTAGTCGAGTAAAAATCCAGAAGTGTGATCTGTGAATTAAATGATTTTGTATTTTAAAGTAAGCAATTTTCTGGTTGAGTTTTCAAAATAAAAAAGAACAGCAGAAAAACGTAGACCTCATTCGAGAACCTTTTAAATCTCTATACCAGTCCACTAATTTAAATTATTTTTTAAGTTGCTAGAGCAGTATATAGGAACTTTTCAATCTGTATGCAAATAAACTGTGGTTCCATCTATTTTATTCTCAGTAAAATCGAATACATTTTGATATACTAGAGAACACTACTAAATTAACGATTTATAATTAAAAATATATAATTATCATTTATAAGGCGTAAAAAATAAGTGTACGTTTTGTTGATTCCAGAAATATTTCAAGTGGCTTTTCTATTTTTGTGAGATACAAACCGTTTTTCGCATCACATCCGGTTAAATAATCAATCCTCCGTGTTTATCTGCAGGCAGCGTATTAATTCTCGAGCACTTCGTTGTTCATTTGTGTATTGTTTGTAATTCTGGAACCCTGCTAAATTAATTTATTGCGTTATTGGGATGCATTATTCCGGCTAAATATTTGGGAAGGTTAAATAGGTGCGTAAACACGAGGGCTGGTCGAAAACCGAGGCTTGGTTTGGGGCGCCTGGAACGTGATGCGCGAGATGAAGAATGCTTTATCCCGATCCTTGGCGACGGGATAATATTGCATACCGCCTCCGCGATAAGGATGACGGGATTCATATAAGCCCCGTGCGCGCCGGATCCGATTTATTTTTAATTCGCGTTTTATATGATCACTCCGAGTTGCGGGACTTGCTGCGGTCAATAGGCCGACTTGTATTTTATGTAACCATCGAATCATCTGTATCTGCCAGGCCGTTGAGGGTGGGGCCATTTATTTCTTTGGTGGCCACTTAGCTCGTTGTTAAATGACAAATGGTAATATTTCCCGTTGCGTTCGCAGTTAGAAATAATGAAAAATATGCTCCAGCAATTTTTAACTGTCCGCTGCCGCTGCATAAGAAAACCAACGATCCGTTGCTTTTCAGAGCACGCGGCTATTACCTCCTGCTAGATAATTAACTATTGTTCCAGCAGCTCCAGCGGGCTGCCATGAAAAGTATATCCTCTTAAAATGATTGTGAAATATTTGCATTGTGTAGCATGGACGAATCGTAAAACTTTTCTGGATTTAAGATTTAAAATTTGAAATCTGCGATAAAAAATTTTCAGAATAAAAATGCTTAAATATGCTAACATGCGTATATCATTTTGACATATTAAAAATACTATTTTTAATTTTACAGTCAATTCTGCACAGCGTGATAAATAAGATTGTTTTTTGGTAATAGCTATTCGAATTATTTTTATTTTATATGAATGAGATTTATTTGCTTTTTAATGGACAGAGCACGCCAGTCTAATCTATAGCTGATCTAAATCCAACAGTTTCCTTTTTTTGAGAAATTACAAAAATAGTTTTTAAGGATAAAAGTCCCTAAGTTAGTAGAGGTTGTCAAAAGATAACTCTAACGGAATAACAGATTATTTAAAAGACGTTTATATTATATTGTAACGTTTTCTCATTTAACTGTGGCGAATAAAACACTTAAATTTATTTAAACTACATATTTAATTTACTTAGAAGTGAATTATTTAATTTATGTATACTAATACAAGAAATTATTAACACTCTAATTATCTACACAATCTATTTATACATTTAGCCTCTGTTTTGAAGTATTTTCGTAGCCCGGGACTTTCTGGAGTATTTCGTCTTGTTCTAGTCCTCACATGTGTACCAACACTCCGGGGGTCTCAACGGCAGCTGCCTGCACATTAAAGGCATTACGTTCACCACGTGACTACGACGGTACAGCAGTGATAAAAACGGTGACCTCGGTATTAGACAAGAACTTTGCAAGCTACAATATGTCATACAGATTGTACTGAACCCTATTTAATTGAGAGAATTAACATATAATGGATACACGGAATACAAAATTTGTCGAAACATGTTTATCATGAAGATGTAAATGGCTAATATATAAACCTTTTATATTTCCTAAGACGAATCTTTACAAAAAGTTTTATTTATAGTTTATGTATTCATAGTACATACAATTTTCTTGGTGTAAGTAAAACATCAAGTAAAGTATGAACATAATATATTGTTCTGCCTTTAGCAAATAGTTTATTTACAAAATAAGTAAATAAATCGAAAATCGCTTGAATGAATACCATTTTCGTGCATTCTTTTTCTATTATATGTTGATTGCTGAATCCATTAAAAATTTCTTATTGTTTCTTTATTCATACCGTTGTATAATATAGGGCTGTTTATAAAGTTTAGGGTATTAAGAGACTCGAACCATGTAAAATTCGATCTGTAAGTATTTTTTAAAAGTGAGGTACACTAACTAAATTCTCTGAGATTTATTGTTAGATTTTATATATTTATGGTGATGTAAATGGATATGTTGGTGAACGATGCGGACAACCACCCTTAGCTCGTGCAGTTGAAAATATATTTAGAGAAGACAGACGGTTTATTTATTCGGGTATCTGAAATCTTTACATGATAATCGGCGATTCTGCGTCAATGAGGCCAAACAAGGCGTTAATACGTGTTTTTTATCATAACTCCGCCTGCCTACAGCAAAGGGATATAACATATGGTATCTCAACACCGGCGCAAATTAGACGCGTGGAAATGTTTTTTGATGTCCGATTGGAATTTACTTTTTATGTGTTCCTCGTATAAATAAGTTCAATTTGGGCAACCTTAATTTATTTCCGGGCTGGCAAAGCAATCATTTAATTTTAATTAAACAAAATAATTACGTTTTCATTACTTTACATTATTTAGTCTTAGTACCTTAATCCCACATTTCCTCTTTTATGCATGTAGCCTAGTTAAACCTTTTTTGTACAGAGCCCACTAAATTTATGGAAAGGGTAATTTCATTTGAAGGGAAAGTGATTTAGGTTTAAACGAAACAAATGTGTTGCGGTTCTTTTTTCCTTTGTGCGTTCAGACTCGATGCACTTCTACCAGTACTCTCTATGTTAAATTAATTTTGTGGATAATTATAATCCAGATAATATTAAAACAAATTTACATACTGGATGCATGGGTTATTGTATTACTTCATAGTATTTAATAATTTCCAAACGCTTTTTATAAATGTATTTGATATAGCATGAGTCAGTTGCACGATTTTTCACAGAATTGTTAGGTCGTCGGTTTACTAATATGTCATCTATTATATCTATTCTATTTCCTTTTTTAAAATTTTTGTTGTTGCTAGTTTTGTGTCTAAAAAGAAACGTATCGTAAAATTTAGGTAATTAAAACATTGTTTTATGTGAAAAACAAGCCATTCATAACAGTAATCCTACATATATTGTCGTCAACTTGCACTATCTTGGAAATATGTTATGGATGTGAAAAAAGAAAAAAACATTTGCATGAATGAGAATTATGCTAAGAAAATTTAAGAACAGAGACACATTTTCCTTTAGTAAATAAAAAATGTAAGAAGTAAGAGGCTTACAGCTGGTATTGTTTATAATAAATCTTAGGTAAACGAAAATTATTACATAATGGAGGAATTAGAGAAACGTGAACTGGAATAGAAGATAATGAAAGAGATAGGATTATTGAGAGATTACGATAGAAAAGGCGCACAAAAATATCATTGATATAATAAAGAAGTACAAAAGTGAGATTCCCAGAATATAGAGGGAATGGAAGATGAAGAGTCAGGGAAACAAATGTGGAAAATTATAAATACTGAAACTCGCCCAAAAAACTAGAAACGTACTTAGAGAAAATGATTATAATGGAAAACGAAATGGAAATAATATGCAAGATTCACTAGGTCGAATATAAAAGGGGATTAAAGGAAAGAGGCGATAATGTTAGAATTTAGTAAGGCATATTAGATAGATGGAAAGATGCGTAAATACCAAATAAGTATTCTCGGACTTAATGAAACAGATGGAGGGAAGAAGAGCAAATTAAAAAATGGAAATTATATTATTTACTTATTATCTACTATAATTTGAACAGAAAATAAACAAAGACAGCTGATATGAAAGTGGTATTTCTGAGCTGTGAGCGTATGTTTGGTTGCCTATCTTCAGGATCGTTTGTATTATCTTACTTTCATAAGGTTACCATTATTTTTATTTATCCCACTTTTATTTGCAAATAAATTGTTCCTCGTTCCACCTTGCAAAATTTGAGGGAAGCGAGTAAAAAATTATCAGCCTAGGACGCCAAAAATACTTTTTTGTGGGCAATCCCTTGTTATATATAAACGAAGACATGAATAGTGAGCAGGTCTAGCATTAATGTTTTAATTTAATTTAATTAAAGATACAACAATACCATTAATAGAATTAGAGGAAGTGTCGGATAAGGGAAAGGATAATATGGGAAATATTTAAAGACAGGTGTAGAAATATCATTGTTACTAACCATGAAAATTGAATAAAAGCTACCAAGAAATCCAATCCATGTTACAGCTGCGGAAAAAACATTGAAGAGATATTTCTATATTAATGGGAGATTGAAATGCGAAAGTGGAGAATGACATCAAAAGGAGAAGGAAAGTAGTAATGGATTGAGATTGGCAGATTTCTATTCAATAAATAATCTCGTCATAAGGGATAATGAATTACTTTTGGAAGTAAGGCTAGAAATCAGATTGATCATAAAATAATTTGTAAAATAATGCCCTAATTTCTAACAGTATGTTGGAGGAATAAGATCGGCAGATACAGGAACAGATCAAAAACTAATACGTACTGCAATGAGAATTACTTTAAAATCGAAATATATTAAAAATTGTAAACTATGCGGTCCCCAACACATAAGCCCTAGGAACATGTAATATAGCCGAAATATGAGACAAATATAAGAAAACAGTGGCAATGATAGTATCAAAGTAATTGGCTACAGGGCAAAGGAAGATCAGTTATGGATAACAGACGGTACAAAGAAGAGAATAAAAGACCGAAGAAAAATTAAATTTTCGTTCAATAGAACAAAAAATTAAGAGTGTAGAATTCACGTACAAAAAGAGTATAATATAAAAAATAAGTAAGTTAAGAAGAGTGCTAAAGAAGATATGAACATGTCCATTAAATAACTACTTGAAAAAGCTGCGGAAAGACAAGATCTGAAAAGGTTATATGAAATAGCAAAAATATTAAAAGAGAAAAGTATATACAACCAGGAAAAATAATAGGAACAGAAAGAATAAACCTATAATGCATTTAATAGGAAATAAAAAATATGAATACAATATTACACTAATATTTAAAAGAAAAAGTTGATAATACTAAACGTCTTTTTACGTTCAATTATCGGAACTAAAATAATTAATGGTAGTATTAGTAAGGGAGTATGGCTTTCGTATACAGTACTTATGTCATATTTACTTCTCTAATAAATAAATATAAATTAACTATAAATGGAAAGTGATACACGAGTTAAAAAGCGGCTGTAGAAAGCAAAGAAGTAAAAAAGTAAGTTAAAATTTGTAAAGATCATGCAAATTTAACAGTAAGGCTGAGAATTGCATGCATTAATAACAGACAAACGTTCTGTATGGTGACGACAGTTAGCTGACATCACACACATAAGACAGGTGGGGTGGTAAAAATACAGGATTAACTAATACTTAATTTGTTACACATGTCTTTGGCAGAGACGGTGACAGATTATACGAAAGATATATAAAAAAAAAACAAAATGGGGGATAAATTGAAAGGGATAAGGAAAGAAAAAAAAATACGACTGTTGAACAGATTTAGGGTTTAAGAAAAAGAATTAGTCTTAAGAATTTCAAGCGAAGCAGAAGAAATTAGATTTTATACTTAACATAAAAACTATGAGATATAATCAGAAGGAAATAAAGAAGGATGTTCATTGAATGAGAGAAGAACAAAAAGATTTTAATGAACAGATAAAGATACTACTGAAAGAAAATAAGAACCTAAAAGAGGAGTGCCAAAAAAGCGAATAAGGAGAAGAGAAGAGGAATCATAGGCCATTAGGAATAGTATGGATACTTTAGAAAAAGAAAAACAAGACTGCGTAAGAGAATTAAATACAGTAATTAATGATTCAAAGTAACAATAAAGGCGTTTATTAGAGAGCACTTGTAAGTAGATATCGAGGTGAAAACAGCAATGGAAGTTAAGATAAGATGTAGTGCACCGAACCACGAAATAATAAAAATAAAGCTAAGGTGATGCAGAACAAGGCAAAACTTTAAAGATCGGAATCAGAAAGGATCTCTATTGAAGATATTCTTACAAAAAAGAGATTGAAAAGCAATGGCAAATCAGCGTGATGGCAAAAGAAGAAAAAGAAAAACAAATGATACCATCAAGAAGATTCATGTGGCTATGATATGTAGAAGAAATAATGAAGGTAGGAAGGATCTCATTTATAAAAAAAAGAAAAGGTTTAGATGAAAATGAGGGGAAGTGATGAAAGCGGATCTATAAGAGAAAACCATAAGAAATTGAAGAAAAAAAGCAAAACATAGGAAAGATCTAATCAAACCCAAAAAGTCATGAGAATCGAGAAAATGGGAGGGATATTATAAGAGGACTACCGCCGTAGAGATCAAGGCTACAAAACCCGCAAGGGCGCCTTTTGCTCCTCAATCAACAGTATGAACAAGAAGAAGCGGAAGAATAAAGGTCGCTTTTAATAGTCGACTGATTAAGGGACCCTTCTAGGGCCAAGTTGGACTTTTGTTAAAAATTCATGGATATTTTTGGTATCTTAAGTTTTTTAGGCTTCTATATATTAAAATGAGAAGCCTTATGTAGAGAGTAATGTCATCTGTCTGTCCGTCCTTTTATTTTTAAACTTTTGATCAACTCCACCGGGGACGAATTTTTTTGTTCTTCTTTGAAGACCGTGGCTTCTTCTTGGCTTACAACTTTCAAATCTGTTTTTCCGAGCCTTCAGACATCATGGCAGCGAGTTTAAGAGAGAGTTTTCCAGATTTAAGCGACTCTCTTTAAATTCGTTGTCTTCCGACTTATACATTTTTAATACGTTTCATAGAGCTTGAAAGAGCTCAACGAGAACATTCAACATCAATTGCTATTTCAAAATGAGACTTGTCCTGTTCATATAAAAAATGAATCCGCAAATAGAAAAATTCTAAATGAGGTTGTAAATGAGCTGCATTCTTCTCATTAACTCTGGTCGTTACGCGTTTCTTCATTAAATTTGTATAATGTAACAATTCCTTGTAAGTAATTATTCGAATTCGAATCTAAAAATTTCACTGAAAAATCAGATAATTGGCTGTAGAAGTACGTTAGTCAGTACCCCAAGTAGTTATTGAATTTACATTTACTGGTTTGTTGTTTGGAAAAGACTTATGATGTGAACGTATGATACATTTATTTCCACCTTTAATTAACTGTTATGGAGTAATGATACCAAATCCTACCAAACTGTTGCATAAGATATACATTAAAATGTACTTTGCTTGTTTTTCTAAAATATTTTTTATTGAACTGATGTTTTGTAATTTTATACATTTTAATGCCTTTTATTTTTTCAAGCATACCTTGATGCACTGTTTTTGTGATTTTTGTCATGTTATGTTTTATGGTGATAATTATACTCCATGCTTAACTTAATTTTGTGTCCTATTATTCACAACTTCCGTTGTTTTCGTTGTTTTTACTTGGTGTTTATCTCGGTATTTGTTGTTATCACCGAGGCATAGAAAATCATACCTAATCGAGGTAATAATGCAGGATCAAAATAGGAGCGAGACTTTTAGACAGGCAATTGCACCTGGTAGCCTAATCTGGTACACATATGGTTCTAAAACCGAGCTGGGTACCGGAACTGGAATATATGCTGAGGCTCCCAGGGTAGAGCTAAGCTTTTTCCTGGGTCAGTACGCTTCTGTCGTTCAGACAGATATATGTGCCATACTACAGTGTGTGCGTGAAAATAATAAGAGGGCTTACAGGAGCAAGCGGATCTATATTATATCAGACAGCCAGGCAGTTTTAAAGGCTTTATCAAGCCCAAAAGCATAATCTAGACTGGCATGGGAATGCATCAACGAACTCAATGCACTGGCAGAACAACACAGTGAAACTGTTATGGGCACCTAGGCATTGCGGTATCTACGGCAACGAGGAAGCTGATGAACTGCCCAGGTAGGGCTATAGTGAGGCTTATATAGGCCCAGAACCTGCATTAGGAATTTCACGAAGTGCTGCCCGAAGCTTTATTAAGGAGAGGGCACGCACTCATCATCGAATGTACTGGAAGTACCGACCAGGACATTATTTCAGCAAAACCTTTAACAAGGGACCTTGCAAAAAGAGAGCTGCAGAACTCCTTAACCTAAGTAGGCCACAGCTAAAGATAGCCATAGGGTTTCTTACAGGACATGCGATTGTAAAAGAACACCTCTGGAAAATTGGTAAATTCAATGGTGACCTTGCATGCAGACGTTGTAGCAAGGAACCAGAAACAGCCTTACACATCCTATGCAAGTGCGATGCGTTGTGCAGGAAAAGGCAACATATATTCGGGAAACCGAAGATTTCCAGCCACGCCCTGTAAAGGACCTGTATCTGCTGATTCAGGGGACTTCAATTACAGATTGTTTGTGAATTTATTTAATTAGGGTAAGCACAATTAAGCCATAGGCTACAGTGAACATGGATCCATTAAGGAAGAGCGCAAAAAAAATCGATCATTACTTTTTTGACATATAAACAGTTATGAAGTGGTATTTTCAGCCTCACATTCTATACGTTACATAAATATAAATTTCTGAACAATATGAGCAATTCTTTCAAAGATGAAGGATTGAAATTTTATTATTAAATTATAGATAAAAAATAGACGATGGTGGAAAAATGTTCTGAAGCAATTTTTTATTCTAAATATAATTACCTCTTCTCTTCCTCTCATCAAATAACTTTTTAATTAGAAATTGGTAAGATTCAGCCAGTTTAGTATTCCTCGGTGAATTTTTTTATTATTGACTTAATTGGAAGAAATCACAATTTTGTCCACAAATGTAATTGGAAATACAACGGATGTATAAAATTATATTGGAAGCTGTTTGGACGTAGAGCATGGAGTTGTGAGGCTCTGCTAACAGCTCGAACATAAAAATCCTACAGCAGTTCCAGAGTAAAGTGCTCACGCAAAAGTTAACGCACCGTGATATGTGACAAACACAGTAATACGGGGAGCCTATTTTTAGGGCGGGAAGTAAGTGGAAGCTTTAGTAAAATTTTATACTGCAAACGCTGCAAGCTTTATGATCTACCTATTGGGTTTATTTTTTAAGATTAGTTACATGCTAATTATGACAATATAATATCCAAACGCTATGTTATCACAAAATATTCAGTTTACTTAAATTCAATTCGTGTGGTACTTTTCAACGAACTTAAAAAGTTCGTTACTAAATTCTATATGTCTGTCTGTCGGTCGGTCTGTCTGTCAGTCTGTCGGTCCGTCACAAAATTTGAGATTTTTTAAAATTTGAAAATGGATTCTTATCGGAAATTTTACGCTAATATCGAATTCGAAATTAAAAAATTTCTATCTCCAATAATTTTCGAGATATTCGACTTCGAATTTCGGGAAAATTTTCGACATTACGATTTTAAATGTGATTCTTATAGGAAATTTTACGCTGAATTCGAAAATAAAGTCGAAAAAATTCTATGTCTAAAAATTTTCGAGATATTCGATTTCGAATTTTCCCGAAATTCGAAATCGAAATCGAAAGGTCTTTTTAAGTTCGTTCTGGGATTGCTTACAGAGCAATCTCTTCGCCGGCCCCATGTTTTCTTTCCTTTTTAATTTAGGAATTTTTATCCGTGGCTCATCAGTGAGTTTTTATTATAGGTAAAAGATGCGTAGGCTTTGATTATTAAAATATTAATTGTTTAAGTTTATGTGTAGATCTTTTAGCTTTTCTAAAAAATAAATTATATAAAAAATAGTGACATTTTAGTTCACAAAACAATTAATTTTCTTAATTGTTTATTTATAATAGAATATGTTAAGAGTAATTCTAATATGTTATAATTTTTTTCTTTATAAATCGAATTATTGAAATTCCTTCTAAGGAAGGCATATTTATTACATCATGTTCGTGACGTTTTTATAGCATTTATGCGCGAATTACTATGTATTACCTTAACCCGACACGGCATTCATCGAAAAGGTCCTTATAGAGGGCGTGTATGCGTATGGAGAGCATAAATTGCCTATAACTGTTCTAGAAGCGTGCATGTGACACTTGCCTCATTAGATATTCAAGTCCCCGAATCCCTGGGCCTTACGTTTGACAATAACATTGCCTTTCAGAGCCTCGTGTCAACCCGAAGTCACGGCCTATTGCCTCGCATCGTCACTTGAAAATATACAATCCGAATTCTGGGAAAGGTGCGAATGATATTCCATATATCAAAATCTCCATAATCTGCTGATAAAGGAACATCTACACGCTATTTGAACCACCACAGGAATACTAAATATTGAGCGTGCATTCGAAGATGCGCGAAAACAACGGCTCTAGATTGACAACCCGTACATCTCGCAGCTGCTTTTTACTTTCTCTTTCAGTCAAGATTTATGGTGCAATATTTGGTAGTCCTATCTAGCAAAGATGCATTTAATGGACAATGGAAGATCTATCGCAGATCAGGGGGATAACTGCTAATCCCTCGCTACGATTTCGCAGCATGTTCCATACAACACCGCATATTAATTTCAGATACTTTAACGCTCACATCTCATGCAGTAACCATATTAGTATTCCCTAATGTCGAAACTCCACCCCAGGCAGATCTCGAGGAATAGGGATTCGGCGCGCATTTCTCGCCGCACGAAGCGTGAATATGTAGTTAACTTTCACAGCAATCTTTCTCCGATGATAAGCCTACTGCAATGTGTTACATTCACTTCATATCATCTGATACTTTACTGTGCTCGGGAATAATTAGATGAATAAAATAGGGACGAAATTATTTATTTAAACGTCTGTTGCCTAAAATTATTAATAGAAATCCTAAATAAACGTGAACTATTATTTAAATATAGTTTATTGTTAATTTTGCAATGCGAAATTCCTGACCTATTAACATTTAATACTTATTAATTTCTTTGGAGCCTTGTCCGGGTAAGCATGGGAAGGCCGCTATTTTACAAATATTTCTTTCTAATCTACATTACATTAGTTTCGAAATTTCGCGTTCTTCCAAAGAAAAGTGTTTTGGAGCTATTTAGGAACTGTTGTTGCAAATTAAGACTTTTGTATAATAGTTCAGTTAGTTAAGTAATAACGTGTTAGGATTAATGTAACACATAAGTACATTGTGTACCATCAGAACAAAGATGCTAATGTCACGATAATGTGTCCAGTCATCACCAGTGTCGATAATTGCTTGGTATCTTCGAGGCATGCTTTCGACCAAATTGATGGCGTATTCAATCTCCAAATGAAACGAATTTCTCGTGTTAACTGGTTTAAAGTGAACAATTTTCTTCTACGAAGCTTGTACTTGATGCCTACACATTGTCAATCGGATTTGTATTGGGCCAATCAAGTGTAACGATACCAGACTGCTCTTTCCACTCTATACAAAGCTTGTTGCGGTGTTTGGAGTTGTTGTCTTTCTACAGGATCTAGTCCTCGTTTTTCTTGATAAACCAACTTTTGGCATTCGATAACAAACAAATATTTCTTATAAATCTCCAGCATTTTCGGAGTATTCAGATTTTACGTAAACAAATGCAACGCTTCTAAACCCACTTTTGAGAAGCAGCCCCAAAGATGCACTTTTACTGGGTGTTTAACGGTTCGCTGTACTAACCTGTTAGTTGAGGTTCAGCAGGATCATGGGATGATAACATATCCCCAAACAGAAGCTTTGTACGTAAAAATTACATTACTCCAATCTTGGTCGATATTGTTTTTTACCCAAGTGAGTCGCCTCGTCACAATTTTTACGTAACAAAGATTTCTTCACTGAACTACGACATTTGAAATCATGCGCACGGAGATGGGTTCGGTTAGCTACATACGATATGACTACACCTTTCTGTTTTAATTTTACTGCTCTTGACGCAATGTTAAGCCCGGGTACCGTGAAAACAAGTTCACGATCTGTTTTTCGACTTTAGAGGACACTTTGCCCATCGAGCCACGTTCCGACAAGCCATCGACTGTTTTTGTCTCCTTATATCGCTGGGCATGAGAAAGCTGTCCACGCGTTAGGCTCTGCGCTTGTCACTTTGAACCAAAAATTCATTGGAATGAACATTTTCAAGACCCTGATTAAGCGGTTTCAATTAAATGAGTCGGAATTTTTGCCTCCATTTATCATTGTCGGTGAAACTTAGCTCTTCCATTACACTCCTGAAACGAAGGTACAGTCAAAACAGTGGGCTGCAAAGAGTGAACCTGGTCCAAAAAGGCGAAGACGGTTTCATCAGCCGAGAAGGTGATGGCGATTATTTTTTGGGATAGTCAGGGAATTCTGTTCATCGACTACATAAAAAAGGGAAAACAATAATGGAGTCGTATTACGCATTGTTATTGGACCAGTTGAAGGCAGCAATTATTGAAAAACGGCCCCAATTGGAATGGAAGAAAACGATCTTTTATCTTCGCCATGGTTAGAATTTACGATTTTCAGTTTGTATTGATTGACTACCTAGCACATTTACCAGATCTGACCCCCAGTAACTATTTTCTGTTTCGTAAATTCAAATTTCGGCTCGGAGGACAGAGATTTTTATCAAACGAGGAGGTCATCGCAATCGTAGACGCTTATTTTGCAGAGCAAGACACCAACTACTATTTGGTCGGGTTAAAGACGTTGAAACATTGCTGGAAAATGTGCATAGACTTAAAAGGGGGGCTATATTGAAAAGTAATATTAAATTCGACAGAAAAAATACTAAAATACTTGTTTCTATGTTAGGCTCAAAACTTTTCAAACTGGCCACGTACATATTGTTCTGTAATAACTACTAATACATTGATGTATTGATATTAGCTCTATACTTTAATTACAGGGCCGTCCTCATAACTTTAGTTATTATGTACACTGACTGTGTTCCTGTTGTAATAATTTTGCACAGTTTTGAAATTTCACAGTTTTTTTGACGATTTTAATAAATCTTTGTGTTTTAATGGAATACCAATTAATGTTTAGTTCCATTCTCTCTTTTCATTTAACGTACAACATATTGCGTTTGCTTCTTTATTCTTTCGTGTAATTGTTTTCATCATTTTCATTTTATTTTATATGTTATGTATATTTTTTCTATTATTTCTTATTTTCTCTGTAACTTGCTAATTGTATTTCTTTACACGTAATTTTGTTTGCTTAATAACCATTACAATTGTATTGTTTAAAGTATAGATTTGAGATTGTTATTATACATTACACTTTTCAATCCTAATCTTTGCTATTCTTATTTTGTCATATTTGCGAACAAATTAATAAGGCGCTTGACTACTAAATACAACCTTCGTCAGAAAAGTCCCAGGTGTGATTGTTTCATTCTTTACCTGTGATATTCAAACACAAATAATCGGTGTTATTCAGTCACCTGAAAAATGTTCTGAGTAGACATGTTCTGAACATGTTTCCATGTAAACTCATTGGGCGACAAGGTTATACTTAGCAGCATATTGTTCGGCTCATTGGCACATTTGTTTAAAAGTTACACAAGTAACGTGATCGATGTTGATTCCGGACAGAGGCTTAACATTAAGTTCTGCATTATGATCGTGAAAACCTCTAATGAAACATGAAATATGATGCACTAAATATATGATGTGAGGCAATTGCTGTAAGAAGACCGCCGTGTTACTGTGTCTGTGATGTTCCAAGAGCAGCAATTGAATAGGGATGTGTATCACTAAATTTTAGGCAAGGATTTAGGGAAACTTAATACAAAAATAATCCATCACACATTAACAGAGGAACAGTAAAAAACCAGGCCAAAAATTGCTGTTGAACTGTTGGAAAGGATTATATGACTTTATTTTTGTTTACCAGTTTGCTGGACACGCTAAATGATTGATTTTTTTTTAAAGATCTGCCAATTTACAATCTACTCTAGTATATGAGTTATAAGAGTATTAAATAAATGCATTGACTGTAGTGACATGTAGGAGTCCTCATCTAGCATTGATTACAATGCCTCTGGATTTCATTGGGATGGCTGGAATTGCATTCTTTGTCAATTCAGGTTAATGGGCTATTGTTTATTCAGTCTTTGAGTTGGTAATGGGTCCAAAAGTTGTTAGATAGACTTGTTTATTACGTCCGTCGCGAAAAGTATATTAAGGTCATCGCGTAAGGTTCGGTTTCTGATAAACTAACAATAAGATGTATTTACGAGGCCTCGAAGAATTTTTGATTGAGCGCGATGTATGATGTTTATCCTAGTTTTTTTGACGTATTCCCTGATCTGGACTTCGTACATCCAGATAACCGCTAAGATTATTTTATATAGTAGTACTTTATTTTCGGCTGATAGTTTAGATTTAGGTCGAAAGAGCCAGTACATTTGCATCCACCTGTGTCCTTTTTGCTCTGAGGTGGGGGCACCAGGTTAGTTGCCTGTCGAAATGGGATAGTAGATATTTGGTTCCTATTCTAACCGGCAGCGAAGTGCTCTTAATTATAATTGGGGGGGTGCATGCTTTTTTTTGTCGTAAATAGGATTTGTACAGATTTAACATCGTTGATCTCGATCCACCATAGGTCGGACCATTTATTTAGATTGTTTAAGTATACTTGTAGGTATCGTGATGTTTCTGTTTCATTGTTATGTATAGATAATATTGCGGCATTATCAGCGAATGTAACGATTTTGGTATTTCCCTTTTTCCATTTCAGAGTTGTATAGGAAAGGACCCAGGATGTTGCCTTGTGGAACACCTAATTTTATTGGGTGGTATTCAGAGAGTTGATTATTATGTTTTACGATGAAGTAACGCTCTCTGAGATACGACTTTATTAAAAGATAATACGCGTTTCGCATAAGTTGCTTTAATTTATATGATAAATCAATGTGCCATGCTTTATCAAAAGCTTATTGGTCGTTTAGGAAAGCCACAGTGCAAAATTTCTTCTTTTTAAGGTTCTTGACTATCAAATTAACGATGCAGTAGGTTTGTTGGATTGTAGAATGATGCTCTTTAAATCTGAATTGGTGGTTTGTAATTGAAGTAGTCATGTCCAGATCTTATTGAAGTTTTCCTAATAATTTTTTTACCAGTTTTTTTTTTGTAGAAACAACATGCTAATGGGTCGATAAGAGTTAGATAAATGTCATAATTTGCCAGATTTTAATGTTATAAGAATCTGGGCATATTCGACAGTCTTTCTCGGGAAATGCTTTAGTATTTGTACTGTAATTAAAATTTTAATGAATTAATGAACTTACTTACAAGAAGTTAATTGTTTCCTCTGTGTTTACCATTGGTTTTGCTTCAAATGGTGAGAAAATATCTGACAGATAATGGGGAAATTCATCGGCTTTTTCTTTATCCGATCTGTTTTTGTATTGGCAGTATATTGATTTGTGGATGTTTGAACTTTTTTGTGGCTCTTCAAATTGAATAACTTTGTTTATTTAGCTTAGTGATATAGTCTTCGAAACAGGAAGTGTTTTTTTAATGCTAGGCTAAGGTTTTTGGTCGATTTGTTGTATTTACGTTTATCTTCAGGATTGCGTGACATTTAATAGAGTCTAAATTCAGCCGTTAGAATACAAGACGAGATTTTTTGTGCTATGGTAACAAATGTAGAACTAAAATGTCTCATGCCATTGTAGCTTCAAATTTTCAATTAAATACTTATTTGCTTTCTCTCTACTGATGTTCATCACACAAGAACGAATAACATCAAATTTTAAGTTTCATCATTTTATAACGAATTCCTGCTTTCTTCAAAATTTTATGCCAAACACTGTTGTATTTGATTTTAATATATTAAACAATTTCGTTGTCTCTAGACAGAATGATTTACTTCTCTTTGTCTTAAGTTGCAGTTTTCTACACGACCTAACAGTTAACTTTTGTCATATCATTTATTTTTGAAAATACTAGAGTCAGACACTTTAAAACTCGCACATATTGTTAATTGACATTTTCTTTAATTATTCCTCATTCACTGCTGGATAACTTACGAAATTGATGTAAATTTATTGTATAGCCATCGCAAAGATAATCATTGAAAACCAACAGAAAACCCAAATGAAACACATTTGTATATTGCCTAGTAAGTGGCGTCTAACTGAGCTATTACGGTGGAGATATGATGGTTTAACCTTAACTCGCGCTAAATACTTGTAGTCATGTACTCCTGCGGACCGGAGTTATAAATGGCGCTCAACACCATTGTAACTAGAGGCCAGCAGTCACGGGGAACCCTGACTCTGATTTGAGAACATAATTTCGCAGCCACATAAGGGAGCTGGTAATTTAATTGCAAATCAACTCAAGTGCAGGCTGCTGCTATGAAGTCCGTTTATATTGACACAGAATTTCGTGCAAAGATGCTGCTCAGAAATTGCGCTCGCTTATAATTTCACACTTCAGTTTATCTTCGGCAGATAACCAACATAAGCCAAATAACAGACATATATTCGGAGAGAATAATTTAACTAAAAACCGATATAAGTAGGCTTGTACGTTGTACTACATCTAATTACTAAACAGATGCTGTTGACCTTTATAATCTTTTCACATTATAAAGCCTTACAACGTGATGCATTGCATTATTAAAGTTCACGAAGAAATGTCAGCTGTAATGGTGATTTGCAACATAAATAGTCGGTATTAGAAAATGATAGCTGTTACAAAATTAGAAAATTTATTAATTTAATGTAGTGCTGTAATATTTTAAAAATGAGTTCATTCAAGTTGGCTGTATGTTACTTTAAGATTTTTAATATCAAAAATAAAATTAATTTTTGTTAATAAAATGTGGTGTTTTTTTCTATACGAGGATCTTCTTATTTTACTCTTATTAAGACATTTTTTCGGGTCGTTCTTTATAGTTACTTTTAGACGCTGTCCTTGTATTAGTTGTGATAAACTATTTTTATATATAGGTATTTGTACTGTTTACTTGTGTTTCATATATACATTTATGAAGGACACATTCCATAGATATACAGGGTCGTTGGGGTACGTCCGAAATTTTTTTAGGTTTTGAATTGTGGGAAGCTAAAAGGCCGTTTTATTCGTATGCGTGTGCTCGCATTAACGGTACTTATACTAAAATTGGAACGATACACAGAAGATTAGCATGATTGCTGCGCACGGATAACACGCAAAATCGTGAAGCGTTCCACATTTTTTAACCGCACATTATTTAGTTAAATCAGTAGTACCACAGGGCAGCGTCCTTGGTTCGCTCCTTTACCTAATCTACCCACCAATCAACATTCCCTCATTGCAACTTATGTTGATGACAAAGTTCTTATGGTAACAGACAACGATTTGGTGTCAGCAGCCAATCGCCTCCAACAGAATCTGGACTCAGTCGTACAATGGGCTAAAAAATGGCGCGTAAAATTAAACGAAACGCAGTCTTTCCACATAACTTTTATCATACGCAAGGGCAATACTCCGCCAGTATTTATTGATAATATCCCATTGATACAAGTAACGAAGGTAAAATACCTTGATATTCACCTTGATCAGCGCTTGACGTGGAGGACCCACATTTCGAAAAAGCGCAAACATCTAGGTGAATTGTTTAGAAAACATTATTGGTTACTTGGCAGATTTTCCAACTTATCCCTTTCCAACAAACTTCTCGTCTACAATACAGTGTTTAAACCAGTTTGGTTGTGTGGTGCCCAACTATGGGACACAGCAGCAAACTGAAACAGATAATTGAAAGATTTCAGTCTGAAGTCTTACATGTAATATGTAATGCTCTCTATTTTGTGAGAATCATAGACATATTTAGTGACCTAAAAGTGGTATTAGTGAAAGATGTGGTTACTAAATACAGTGCAAAATATTTAAGTAAACTAGACTCTCATTCGAATGCGTTGGTCCTACCAGATGATATATAAAATATGATATATACAAAGACTAAATAGACATAAACCATTAGACTTGTCATATATATTTTAAACGTATTTAGACAGTTTTCATATTTGTTGTCAAGCAAACATAATATTTTAGGTGGCCTCTATGTTGTTCATCATTGAATGCAACATCATGTTATTGTTTCCACGCCATCTTATATAGTATTTATTATAAGTTTTGCTTGTTGTAAATATTACATATTACAAATAGAAATGTTCTATAAAAAAAAATAAAATGCTCAAGTGAGCCGAGAATGCGTTGCAGAGCTGCTAGATTTGAATTTCTTTGCGCCGGAAAATCGCCGACGGAAATTATTGCGTGGTGTGGCTATAAAAAGACTCAAGAGATATAGGGAATCTGACCACTAGGAGGATGTAACTGCTGCTAGGACCTAACAACAAGTGGTCTGATCGCAAGGCAAGTGATGAATTAATTTGCGAATTGAAAGAAAAGATCGCTTAGGATCCTGGGCGGAACATGACTGACCTAAAAACGAAATGGTCGATGGTCAGACTAGCAATACACTAAGACCTGCACTACAATCGTTTGTCCTGGGGAATCTCAAATTGTTAACTGAGAAAAATACGATAGACAGGAAGTTAAAGGTCCAAGTATTGCTGAACGACATCAAGCATGACTACGGTGGATTCCTAAGATTGTTTTTGGACGAATAGAACTTCATGCTGGCCAGGAAGGTGAAACGCCAAAAAGATCTTTGGATCTGCCAAATTGCCTCTGAAGTGTTTGCCGTTATGTATACGTAGTTTCTCGCTTTGTGATAGTGCTGGGGCTTATGAGCAGTGAAGGGAATGCTATGGCGCCCCATTTCTTTAATGAGTTCTCGAAGATGACCGTCGACATTTATGTCCGCGTGCTAGAGACAGTTGTTAAGCCCTGGATAGAGAAGATTACCATCAGGTGGGAATATGTGTTCCAACAAGATTCCGTTCCACCTCACAAGGCAAGGAAGACCCAAGCACAGCTATACAATAGTTTGTATTATCATTGGGTCCCTCAACTTGTGGCCACCCTCGAGTTTCAACTGCAATTCGTTTGACTACTACGTATGGAGCGTAGTCGAGGCCAAGGGCATTTTGAGGCATTATAAGACCAAGTAAGGATCTCAATTATGGAGGTAATGACCCATATGGACAAGAACGAAGTTGTGCTGGCCTGCAGTAGGTTTGAGTCCCGACTCGAGAAGGTCGTGGCGACTGATAGGAGCCATATTGAATAATGATTCTCAATACGATTTACTTTAATTGTGTTAAGTTTCATGTAAACAAATTTAATTTTTTTATATTTCAATATTATTTTGATTATTTATTCATTTTCTAGATGTACTTCGATGATCACGTACACTTTATTACTATGAGGATAGGTTGAAACGTTTCTTGATTTATTGTCAGGGTATTAATATTTTCCATGTACCTTTCATAGGAATTAATTATTACAATTAAAATGAATCAGACGTTGACGACTTTCCAGACCTCTTATCTCTGATTATAATTTTTTAAAACGTGGTCTATACTAAGAAGTGAGAAATTTATAAAAACTTTTTTAAGAGAAGTGCTAAATTTGCTTTTTGAAAACAAATTACTAATTTATTCGGAGCTCAAAAAATAGATCACCATACATCAACGAATTTTACCATTATTTTTTTAATATATCTGTTTCTTAAAGTTATCAATAAACAGACTGTAGAAGTTACAGAAAAATTGATTGAACATTTACTTGGTACTTGTTAGTATGTTTTGAGAGACTTCCTATTCACACATTTCTTGGAACAATTTCAGAGTATTTATCGCTGTGATTTCATGGATATTTACATCTCTTAAATTGGTTTGAAGCAAAATTTGTCATGAATCATATGTAGTACATGGCTAAGCTTAGTTCTATCAAAATTTGTGATAATCACACTATAATGTTTCCTTGCAAAATACCATATGAAAGAAATATGTCAAATGTGATTTTGTGTTATAAGAGCACGTCTTATTTATTTTCTAGCCGCATTTTCTGAATGACTTAAAAATATTTGGAAAACTTTTGTATATGTGATACTGTTAATGATAAGTTTGTATTATAACTAGTAGCTGATAGATCTTCCTTGCATTTCAAGCTGTAAACCTTTCTGTTTCCACTGTATCTATTATATTTATATTCATACTAAATGAGTCACATGATTTAATGCAGATTTTTAGTGACTTTTTTATAATATAAAATATAATTATAAATATTTTTTTGTCCCTATTATGATTGAATATTTACACCAAAATAACTAACCTATCTGGTGTCGCGCATTGACTGATAGCCACGTTATAAGACAAATCGCTGTACTGGTAAACATTGATTGGAACATATAAATTAAAGTAGTACGTTCCTCCTATATAGATAAATAAATGTTCTTATTTCATTAATTAAATTATATATGACATTACTCTGTAAGATTATTTAATAATCAAAATACTCTCACGGATATTTGTGGTGTTTTAAACTATAAAATATATTTAAGAACATTTGAAAATACATTGGGCAGTAAGTTTTACTTTAAAAAGGCTGGGACTACAGTCAGCATTTGTCTTTATTGGAAACCTGTCTCAATAGCTGCAGATGAGTTAGTGTCCGGTAATAGCTTGTCATATAACAGTAAATCACGTTTCACAGTTATCAAATTAACTGTTTGGTGTGATAATTGATGTTGGATCGAATTATCACGTCGAGGAATGCGATAGTTATCCTAATCTGCTTGTATAAGTTACCTTCTCCCCTTTCTTTAACAATATTGAAATTACATAAAGCAAGAGTGTTTATTAATGAAAAAATTCTTTGCTGTTTGCTGCACATTTTATTACTGAACTACTATTGTAGATGTAAAGATAACGTATCTAATTATTTTTTCTTTTTAGGTAAATCTGTTTCCGTTTGGTGTTTTTTATTACGGTAAGTTATTAATTTGTTAATTACAGTAATTCCCGTTTTTAATAACACGAAAGTATTACTTAGATACTTATAAGTGTTTTTTACATTTTAAAACATTCAATTTGTCTTTGTTAACAATAAAAAAGAGTACGACTAGAATAGAACAATTAAAAGTGTTGTGTAGAATAGTAGCGTGCAGGCTCGTTATAGTGGTTTCAGTTAATTAACAGAATAACTTTAGTGTTACATGTCTTAGGTTTAGTTTATTGTTGATATAAAAGCTCTATGCTAGTCGCATGTTCAGCTGGTGGTGTCTCCATAATCGCGATGTTTTGGCGGTTGATAATACGTTTTAGGGTAAACATATTTTGTTGCACATTATGTAAATGATTGATTGCAGTGCAAAGGAATTTATGTTGAATTATAACGCTAAACCGTGCAATATTGCTAGTACATGGAGTAGGGATATCATTAATAATCATATTGAGCAGTTTTTAGTGACTTCTGCGTGTATATTTTTTGTTAAAGATTAATGCAATTGGCAAATATTTCACTCTCAAGAAACGAAAGTAATATCGTTACCAAATAATGGGATAAGAAATCATGTAGTAGTTTTATTTGCATTTAAATTCCCGTTCTACTATTTATATTATTCTTTGCACATGTTGTGTGGTTGAGTGGTCTTTTGTGAAACCGAATAGGGCTTGAACGATTTATTTGTGAATTTATAAGAATGTGTTAAGCTGGTAGGATATTATTCGTTCCAGCTGTTTAGACAATACAGGTACCAGACTTACGTCATCTGTAATCGTTAAGTTTAATTGTATTTATTTACTCTATTAGAAAAATTCTGATTTTGTCAGGGATTAATATTGTAAAAGTTTTCTGAAAGTGAATTGCGAAGAGGTTGGGTTTTCTTCTGATTGGAATGGTTTAATTTTCTAGCTTTTCACGGTTGTATACCTTGAACGTGTTTTTGGTAATTGCAAATTCTATAATTATAAGTTTTCCTTCAGAATTTGATATGTTAAATTGTATTATTGCTTTTTTGAAGATAGCGCTTTTGTTATTTGTTATTCTTTTGTGATCCTACTTTTTTGTTTGATCAATTTTTGGACACATGCCGTAGGAATATTAGAGTTATACTTCTTTTGGCAGTGGCCGCGTTTGATTGCTGAGTAACTGCTTCAATTCTTTTGAGGTTGATAGTATGCATAGATGTTGCAAATTAGATGTGTCGTTTTATTTTTATTGTTACTCGTCCTTATGCAGTTATTGATTTTTCTTTTTACTAAGAATGTTTGCTCTATCTAGTAAGAAATGATGTAAATACCGATGTATAGGAGTTAATCCCGTTGATATTCCAGTTAAGAGATGTTAGATTATGAAAGTTCTTTGGTGAGTTATCTACTGAATAGATGAATATGTTTTATTATAAGGGGTTTTGTTTGAAATAAATGGGATACGGCTAATTGTTGGATAAACTGTAAAATGGTTTTAATGAGGGAAGAATAGAGTGATTGAATGTCAGATTTAGGTATTTAGTTGTACTATTGTAGGTTTTCACATACGATTTGACTATATGGGAGACTATTGAGAGTGTCTGAAAAAATGCTGACTTATCTTTTGGTTTTGAGCATGCTGTTGGTCTTTTGTCTTTGTTTTGCAGGCTTGTTACATGTGCTGCAGAAAGATATTTTCCAATTAATTTTTCCTTAACTTCTATTTTGGTAACCGAGACTGGTATGTTTTAATTGAAATGTCATGTATGCAAAATATATAACATTTATTTAAATTTGGGATAATTATCTATATTAGTAAAATTAAATTTGAAGTACTTACTACTGTATGCAGTTGCAAAATCTCTATTCTTAGTAATTTTCTTCATGTCAGCTACGACTTCTTTATGATTATTTATCTTATATAGAAATAAAGATGGAATTTTCACTTTATTTGTGGTTTGAATAATTCCATAACTAGTTGTTTTACTATCACCAGCAAGTGTTTCTTGTGCTGATAAAGAATAGTATAGGTTGCTTCTTATCAAATCATCTGGATTCAATGTATATACTTTGACCATACCACTTATTGGTGACGATAGTTGACTAGAAACTAATTCAACATAAAAGAAACGAACTTTGTGCTGTAAGTGCAGGTCTTGTTATAATTGGCGACATTATAGTGTCACAATATTACAAATTACATAAAAGTTAACAACAAATAGAGCAAATATATTTATTGCACAACAGTGGACAAAACGGCAATGAAAGATTTTAAAATTTCTTGGCGATAAACGTGACTCCGACATTTACAAGAATTGTGTAGTGCATCCTATAATTTATGCTCTTTCATCAAATAAAACAAAGAAAAGTTTAGAAGTACTAAGAGTTTCAAATTAAACTAAGAAATCCATCAATTGCGATTTTTGTTCCTAACAATGACGATTTTGTAGATGCTTTATTAAATTAATTACCGTATGCATTGCAGCCACTACTCAATTGGTTTGAAGGCACCAAAATAATCGTAGATGTGTAAGACAGCCTGGGTTATTTGCATCTGGACTCTGGAATCTATACAATCCAATATTAAATAAAGATTGAACCAACAACAAAGCTTATTTATCAATTTAAGAAAATATAAAAAGGCGTGATATCAGTTATGAACTACTTGTTGACAGAAATAAAAATAATTTTTCAAACTGCAGGAATAATGTCAATGTGACGAAAGGATAAAAATATTTGAATATTACAGTAGAGATCTTAAAGATTTAAATCACAATTTAGAATTTAAGTATTAAATAAATACACTTTTAAAGAACTTATTATTTCATTTATTTCAGTGTTATTTATTATTTCAGTGAATTATAGTACACTAAGTAGGCATAGTTAGAAATTCCACCTATTTTAAAATGTAAAGAACAATAAATATCTTCTTGAAGAATAAATTAAGAAAATCCAGAACAGAAAATGTTCTATGCTGTAGTACATACATTATTATAACAAAAGTTATATAATACGTTATAACACAAAAACACTGTAAATAAAAAAAAACTTATTTAGTTCTTTGTACTCGTAAGGAAGATGTGTTGAATGCAAAGGAGGTAATAAGAAATGTTGCTTAGCAACACACAATTTTTTATTTTCTTTTATAATATTAATAGTCTCGACGAAATATTGGCAAGGTGCTCCAAGTTTAATAAACATTTTTAGTCTCGTTCGTCCTGTCGAAAACAAATTTATTTGTAGGCGCCTAAGATTATTTTTGTTAAAAATTTGTATGACGTCTCATTATAATAAGATTGAAATTAATAGGAGAAATTTGAATAAATTGTAATTACGCATTATACATTAAAGGTATCAAGACTCTCTTACACATAAGAAAGAATTGTTTTTGTAATATTAAGTAATTATCTGATTATATAGAAAATTGTGTGTAATACTGTGCTGAATAATTTGAGTTCTCTTCTTAGAGTGCCTTCTGTCTACGGAGGTTGGCGATCATTAAGGCTATACGGATTTTGGATGTTGCCGCTCTAAATAGATCTACTGAAGTGCAATTGAATCACTCCCAGAAATTTCTCAACCAAGAGATATGTCTTCTGCCTATAGATCTTTTCCAGTTATCTTCCCCTGTATAATTAGCCGCAATATCTCATACTTAAGACCTTTCATGATGATAAATACGAGTTCTGTTTCATTTCCAAATTCGTTGTAGTACTTCACGGTTAGTAATCCGTCTATATACCCATAGCTCAAACGACTTGATATTCTTTAGGTTTTGCTTTTTCAGTGTCCACGTCCCACTCCCATACACCAATAGTGGAAAGATATAGCATGTACATAGTCTCAACTCTATATTAAGGTTGTTATTTGATAGTAGTGGTTTCATTTTTATGAAGCTGCTCTTGCAACCTTTATTCGTCTGTTTCTTTCTGTGCTGTGTTCGTTATCTTCATTTATTATCGTACCCAAATACTGATACTTCTTTACGCATTGTTAGTTACCATTTGTTGTTGAAGATTAGTGGGTTCTTGGTTTATAATCATATATTTTGTTATTTTGAGATTTATGTTGATCCCAAATTATTTTATATATATATATATATATATATATATATATATATATATATATATAAAGTTAAATAGTATTGAAGACAAGATACACCTTTGCCTATTTCGTTTGACACTTCTTCTTCTTCTGTTGCTTTTTGATTCCAGTATAATATTTCAATGAGATTTATTATTTTGCCATCAATGCATTTCTAATGAAGTATGTGTATTAGTTTATGATGACGTACTCTGTCGAAAAACTTTTCATAATCAATGAACCATACGTGTGGTCTAACATTTACATCTAGGCTTCTTTGTATTAATATATTCATAGCGTAAAGCGCTTCTCTGGTTCCCATTCTATTTCTGAACTCAAACTGGGTTTCTCCGATGTTTTCCTCGAGCTTTTTATATGTTCCGTTGTGTATTATTTTCAAGAACACCTTTAATGTGTGGCTCATAAAGCTCAATGTTCAGTGTTCTGAACATTCCTTTGCGATCTCGTTTTTGGGATTGCTACAAACGTCGAACGGAACCATTCATCTGGTGTGATACCTGTATCATAGTGTATAGATCCTCCAGTATGTTCAAATTATGTTTTTTTATTAATTTTAACAATTCCACCGGTATTTCATCTGGCCCAGCTACTTTATTATTATGTGGAGTTCTTAATGGCACACACAACTTCTTCAGTAGTAAATCTTTGACCAGATGATAATGGTTTTATTTGTTAGGTGTCGTCTCTTTCATCCGAGAACAGTTTTTTGATATATTCTTCCCACCGTCTTAGTGTTGGTGAAATACCTAACAAAGAAGGTCACGAAGTGTTACTCTGAATTTGATATCGGTTCATGAGCCACTTTATAGAAATTTGGACGCTGAGTCCGAATCAGCTGTCCGTTTTTATCGACGGTTAATCGTTTTCGAGTTATCCGCATGGGGGCGCAAAAAATTAAAGTTTTTTTATAACTTTCCAACTAATTGAGATAAAATGAAAGTTTCTACGCCGTTATGTTACACCCATATAGGACTCCCATGTGTGTCAATATAAACTGAATCTGTCAAGTCATTTCAAAATGGTTGCCAAAAAACTTGGTTCTACCCCTGTTTCCATTGCCTTTATCTAGTCTTATTGGGACGTGTAACTTGTTTAATGTCTATAAATGATCGTAATAATTTTTTGACTTTGTTTATATATGGTTTTGTTGTAACTGTAACATAAAATATTTAATTTTGAAATACTTAACAATAAAAATTATTATTATGCTTCCAAATGTGTGACAAATTAATGATTAGCTTCTTTTCCATTGAAAATGCCATAAAATTAACGAATTTGGATCCACCATTTCGAAAGGACTTGATAGATTTACTTGCATTGTTCTTCCACGAGTTTTTCTTTTGCTTCGTTTATATTGTTTCTAGTACTTTTATTGCTAGCTCTATATTTATCTTTCCCTTTTTGCTTTCTTCTCTCTTCCATAGGATTAACAATTTTCTCAGCTATTCAATTCTTTTTTGGCATTCCGACTTGTATATTAGTTGTTTTTGTTTTGTAGTCAGTATTGCTTGTTTTACAATCTTTAATTTCTCATTGACATCTACAATTTGTTTAGTAATTTCTATCATATTTTCTTTAATACTCCTCTTAACTTCATTTCTAATATTATTAATTTTCAGTAGTCTGGTGTTAATTTTCAACGAACTTAAAAAGTTCGTTACCGAATTCTATATGTCTGTCGGTTTGTCTGTCGCTGTCACAAAATTATGGATTTTTAAAATTTTAAAATGGATTCTTATAGGAAATTTTACGCTGATTTCAAAATCGAAATCAAAAAGTTTCTATCTCGAATAGTTTTCGAGATATTCGACTTCGAATTTCGGGAAAATTTCGACATTGCGATTTTATGAGTAATTCTTAAAGAAAATTTTACGCTGATTTCAATAATGAAATCGAAAAAATTCTATGTCGTTCGAGATATTCGACTTTGAATTTCGGGAAAATTTTCGACATTACGATTTTAAATGTGATTCTTATAGGAAATTTTACGCTGAATTCGAAAATGAAGAAAAAATTCTATGTCGAATAATTTTCCAGATATCGAAAGGTTTTTTTAAGTTCGTTCTGGGATTGCTTACAGAGCAATCTCTTCGCCGGCCCCATGTTTGGTTTTGGAATGTTTCGTTTGATCCTTTTTAACCTTGTAATAACACTTACTACTAACTGGTTATAATCCGAGTCTGTGTATCAGCCCCGTGATATGTTGTTTGATATTAAGCACAAAAAAAAACAGCTGTGTAAACTATAAATTTAGCACAAATAAATATTAATAACAAAGTAACATTAAAGATGAATGAAACAAACAAAGAAATTGATAAGAAAACAATACAAAACGTGACTAAGTAAATTAAAGACGGTGGGCAGCAGGTCAGCTGTGAACTCTCCAGACTACGGGAAAAAAGGTGCTGTTGGGATCAAATGCACGACAGAATAACTAAAAGAGACTTACCACACGTTCTCTTGCAGCCCGGGTGGCAGATGTCAGCGTGCTTTAGCTTGGCGACGTCAACTCGGGGGTGGGTTTGTACTTGGCCTGGTCAGCCTCGGCTGGCGGCTAGGTACGCTCTGTCTCTCACAAGTGTTTAAATTGGAATTCCGGCCTGCGGTAAAAATTTCGTTTAGTTGTAAATCGGGGTGGGCAAGCGGACAAATCAAGGTTGCGGGTAGAGATGGGATTAGGGACAAAGGGGTTTAGAGATGTGCACGAAACATATGTCTTTACAGATATTACGGAGTTTCTGTACCTGTTGTTTATAAGTATTCTTTCTTTTAGTGTTTTAGGGAATGTCCATGTATATAATCTTCGTTTGAGTAGTCAGTACTAGGTGCTAGTAACGACCATATTCCTTTCTTGGTAAAATTTGATTAATTTATCGTCTCTTTCGTTTCTTTTTTGATCCATATTTAGCGACCAAGTTACCAACTGCAACTTCTCCAATTTTCGCGTTAAAATTTCCTAAGACAATCTTAGTGCCTCTACTCTTCGTATCTTTTATCATCTCTTCTAATTGGTGGTAAAATGTATTAATTTCTTCGTAGTCAGCGGTCGGAGCATAAACCTGGATCATACATGTATTGATGTCGTGCGTGTGGCCTTTGAGCTTTAGCACAATAATTTTTTTTGAAAATCTCAATCCAAGGACAAGAAGTTGCCCTACCTTCTATCAGTTCATCCACTCGAGGCTGTTGGCTAACAGAAGGGGGATTGCTTATACCACCAATCATTTAGTTTGTTTATATCGCAGCTAAACTTTATATCTAAAGGTTATTCATTATCCACCACCTGTGACCCCGTTAGTAGCCTGCAGCTTAGCCCCAGAAATTTAGCTTAGCAATTAATAAAACAAATAAATGTAAGGAAAGAACTATGAACTGAAAATTGTTCCATAATATATGGGCATAGAATATGTTTTCAGGTTCCTAACACCTACTTGTGAAAAGATTTAATGAAATAGTGAAAACACTAAAGGTCGCAAACGAAATTGCTTCGTATTGTTTTTGAAATAAATATATTAAAAATCTTGTATAATGTGTTTTGATTAGTTGAAAAAAGAGATTAATTTTTTTTAAATTAATATATTGAAAACTTTACAAGAATACTTGCTTGAGCGAATGCTATACGCTTTGATCGGAATTATTTTTCTTGTTTTACTATTAATATTGTTCTGCTACACACATGTTGGATTCATAAATATCTTCCACAAAAATGTTATTTCCCTGTGACTGGAAACACGCACATATCCTTATGTTCGCCAAGCCCGGGAAAAACAAAGGAGACATTAAGAACTATCGATCTATAAGCCTACTTACTACACTGTCTAAGATCTTAGAAAAAATTAATTACTTTAGATTACTTGAATTCGTCGAAACCCAAAACATAGTACCACCATTTCAACTTGGCTTCAAGAGAGGACACTCAACTTATCATCAGCTTCAGCGAGTTACTGAAATAATAGAAAAAAGATACCACAACAAATACTATACTACAGACCTCTTTTTGGATGTTGCTCAGGCCTTCGATAAGGTGTGGATCGAAAGCCTAAAGAAGAAGCTCCTTAACATAAATGCTCCCAACTATTTGTTAGCAATTATCTTCTCATTTCTAGAAGATAGAACAAGTGCATGCTGGATCAACTCTGATATCTAGGACCTCTGCTGTTTAAGGCATCTACACATCCGATCTCCCGGTAACCACAGCATCCATAGCCGCATTTGCTGGCGACACAGCAGTTATCACTCGAAATGCCGATCTACAAGAGGCTGTGTATCAATTACAAAAATCCGCAGACAAGATCACTAACTGGTTTAAAAGTTGGAATATTCAAATTAACCCCACGAAATGTCAGACTAAAATCTTTACTTTAAGGAAAATAACTACGGTATCTAATAGCATCATTGACGGCAATCCCATACAATGGAATCCAACGAACTCGGCAGTCAGATATCTCGGAGTATACTTCGACACGTGCCAACCTGGAGCTTTCATCTCAATCACAAGCTATTACAGGGCAACAATAAGTTAAAGCAACTTTATCTATTGATTAATCGCAAGTCAACAATGAAGCCTGAAAGCACCATCTTAATGTATAAAACGCTATTACGCCCATTAATTTTCTATGCCTGTCCAGTCTGGTGTACTACATCCCAAACGAACATCAATAAAATACAATTATTCCAAAACAAAGTTTTACGAATAGCAGTGAACGCGCCGTGGTATATTCGTAACAACCAGTTGCACTACGAGCTAGGTGTATCTCATGTGAACGAGTTCACGTCAAACCACTAAAAAGTATTTACAAAACGCGAGAACATGTGCTGGTGTCCTTCACTACAACTTGTGTCAGTTGAACATACATGGTAGATTAAAACGAAGACTATCACAGGATCTACTAGCCTCTAACGAAAATAGTGATTAACGCAATAATTTCCCTAGGTCTTTAATTATGTCAATTTTTTATACTTAATCAACTATTAATTGCAACATTTATTATTGTAATTATTGTAAACAAGCCGTTATAAATAGTCTTGCCAAGCCATTTATTGTAATTGTTAGTCTATATTACAAATGTCATGTATAACAATTTCCTTTGTTGATCTGACAATAACTTGTAAATAAAAAAAAATGTTATTTGACTGAAAATCTTAATGTATCCTTTTTGGGGGCGAAGAGTATTTGGAAGCAGTCAATCACATGTAAGAAAAACTAAAATTAGCACTAAAATGTACGTACAACAGTTTTTTAAAAAAAGAAAAGTGGGCAATTATTTAAGAGGCGAGAAATGTTTTTATCCCATTGCAGGGTCGACAATTGCCCCATTTCAGCTTTTTTGGTACAAAAATCTAAAAATAATAAATGCTTTGTACAAATGGCTCTAAAAGTTTTTTTTGTGGCGCATTTACAGGCACTGCACCCTCAAGGGCTTATTGTGCCGACCAACATGCACTTAAATGCTAGGACATTCACACACACCCATGGGTTGAGCGAGACTCGAACTCGCGCGCGCCGGCTAGAGGACAGAGCCAACTGGTTGAACCATCGGAGCCACCGCATCCCCTTAAAAAGGGTTTTGAAGATATATTCTACACATTTATGAAAACTATGGAATAATAGTAAGGTATAACTAAGTAAGTTCGAAGAAAAAGTTAGAGATTTTTTTAAATATGAAATTAGCAGGTAAATAGTAACATTTGAATATTTTACATTTTTGTAGGCACATGATTATAGTTGTTTATCAGTTAAGTAGATTATATTTTTCTCATGTTTTCAAATCGATTGATTGTAATTATATGGAAAAGCGTCCTAAAAAAAGATTTTTGAAACTGTTGCTTGCCTGATACATTTGAAAATTAGTACAGTTTAATATTAATAATAATTTTTTGGCGAAGTAATATGTTAGCCTCGTTACTTCCACCTTTTAGCTTATTGTTATTTCTCATATACAAAATCCACCACCTCGACCAATAATCCAGTGTCCGAAATAACGAACCCATATAAATCAGCTGCGTCGAGGCCGGTTTTAATTACAGCGCCCAAGAAAGAAGACAGCGATAAAGGCGCACAATTGCTATTAGTAGTGAAGTGTGGGAAAACACCAGAGCTATTGGTTCGCTGCAATTCCCGGATATTGGGCCTGTATATAGCAATTTCGAAACTTCTGCGACTCTTTTCTCAATTTATTCTTCAGAACGATTTGTTGTGCGATGCCTTCGGGTTAAACAATTTTATTTCCCCGTAATCGCAGCTTGGTGAATTGAAAGGTTTATTTGCGAGCCTCGAATTCCCATGTAAAGAGCGTCACAGATCGGCTTCCAGTGCAGGATGTTTCTTTATTGCGATCTGTTTGCAGCCGCAGCTTCCGAACTCGTGTTAGTCTTGTTGGATTTTGCATACCAGGCTAACATGTAGAACTGACTGTTTAGACGGTATAATTTGTTCCGTTGAATATTTAGTTTTCTCATTGTTTGCCAATTTTAAAATGCAAATATTTTAATTACTTTATTTTAGTTTAATAATGTCGAGGGCGTGAAAAAAATCTTTACGCTTATTATACTCTACTAAAACGTTTTTTATATATAAAATGCTAGAGATATTTGAAATTAAACAGCAAACTATATAAATGAATATTATTAAAGTGTTTTTTAAGAATAACTGTTATGCAAATTTTGAGTTTGTAACATAAACATTACTGCGAGTAGTGTTTTAATTAATATATTTACATAAATTGTTGAGGAATGTGTAAAAGGCCTACATTCTGGAGTAATATTTACAAAAATAAATTATTACTGATATTTTTAGAAGGTGATCGATTGACAAAAATAATCCGTTCAAAGATGATGTTTGCCACCCGAATCGTTCGTTAGCCGATCATCGATTTAGCGTAGATTTTTATAGGAATTTGATTAATTAGTTCTGGAGATCCAACAAATAAATCAAAAATACGTACACAGTCTTGAATTTGCATCAGTCTTGTTTTTTTTTAGTTTGTGAGGCGTTCAATAATTTGTCCTACGTCGTATTCTTTTCTCTTCAGGATTTTTCAGGGGTGATTAATAACATAATTGTTGTAGAGACCTCCAAGCTTATTGACCTCAACCTGGTTTGGGTTGTTCTGACATCCTCCCACTTGGTTCAAAATATCTTTAATAGCAGATGTCGACATTGTTTCTCTTTCCTCTTCATTTTTCAGAAAATACGTCTCGCTGTAATTTTTGGTGTTCATCATTCAAGAATTCTTTTTTATACTCCACTCTGAGTCAATGTTATCTTCATTCACCTTTAATTTAAGATCTCTAGCAGTTGTCATAATTTCATCCATTATTTTAGGGATATCATACCTGTGTTTCCCTGAATGCAGGATGAACAAAGATTTTGCCAATCAGAATTCAACTGATAGTTTTAATAATATCAAAGCTTTCTTGCTTTAAGACACTGGCGAATGAACGTGCGAGTGTCCTATTTTTTGGAACTCGCAGTAATCTTTCGATGCATTGGATGAATCAACGAAGTGATATTTAAAGCAAAAACTGAATTGTCAGCCAGGGGAAGTCTTCCCCCAAATTATTTTCAAGATCTTTTGATTAACCCTCTTGCAGCAATGTTTTCACTTGTAATTAATTGGTCTCATGGTTGGAACACAAATATTAAACAACCATTATTTGACCCATACCCTTTTATTCCACCTTCACACCATTAGCAGTCTTTCTTTAATTATAGATTTTTTTTTAATGCTTTAGGATTCTCAAACTGATAGGCAAGTATCAATTTGAGTTTCATAACGCTATTAGCGTTAGTTCCCAAAAGTAACATCAGTGGGTCTTTCATGGATTTATGCAAGAAATATTTTTCGTATCTTTCGTGATGTAGGTATAGTTTAGCATGTGCTTCCAAAATAAACCGATTTCATAACATTTGAAAATTTGTTGTAGACAATATCTTTCTGTTATAATAAATTCTCGAAATTTTAGACTCGGCTTCTTCTTTATCTGCACTCGCTGTGCATTACCACATATTTAATGCCAAATCTTCTTTCAAAATTTACAAACCACCCAGTAATAGCTTTGAATCTCCTCATGTGACGAACGTAGAGTTTGTTTCGTCAGTTCGTCAAACATTTCTCTAGTTTTCTCTCAAATGATAGCCATACTAATTAGATTTCTTTTAATTTCCCTTTTCTCCACACTAAAGTATTCTCTCCATTTTTTATCTTTGTTTCTCAGATACGATTTTTGTTGCTTTTTTAGTTGCTTGTCTTCTTGATTATATCTTTCTTATGCCTACTGCAGACCTATTCAAGCCATAATGCCTAGCAACATCAAATATCTTGGGCCACTCTCTAACTTGCAGCTCTTGAAACTCAACTCTTTCCAGATTCCATAATATTATCATTTTTCTATACAGAAGTTCATTAGCAAATTACACAATGTATAAATTTTATTGTTGTGGTTATTTCTTATAAATAGGAATTTTACTAGAAAGGTTTGGCTTTTTTACGATATCTGGTAATTTTAAGAGTATTTTTGTATTGTATAGTAAAACGTTATAATCAGTTCAATGAAAAATGAAGATTATGGTCGGATTAGGACCGAGATTTCAAAAAGGAGTTAAAGGTTTTAGCGAAAATTATGTGTTTTCTCTTTAGAAATGACCTTTAAATCAAATAAATATCTTTTTGATACTCTAACTCTAAAGGTAATTGAGAAAATAACCGAATGTAAATATTAACAAAAAAAATGTGTTCCCTATTTTAAAAAGCAAAGAGTAATGTTTGGAAAACGCAGAATAAACAACAAAGTTATGTCTTTATAAAATGGTCAAACTGGAGCAACAATAAATTAGTAGGATGTTATAAAATTTCCCATTGATACTCCAAAAAAGCTATTCTTTTCTCTGCTCCTGCTCACAAATAAACAAGAAAGAAGAGGCTATAAAGCAACGTTTTCGTTTTTATTGTCCATCCGGTTGTATATTTAATTTTAATGAATCAAAAATTTTGGTGACTAAGAATTTAATTAGAAATTTAGAAAGCTGTAGCACTTACTAAAAATAGCTTATATATTGAAGACGAGGATTTGATTAAGTGATTTTTTTCTGAAATAAAAATGTAGCATTATCGTATAGATGTAGTAAGTGTTCTCAGATATTTATTAGCACCTATGGTGGCATCTACTTTGAATCAAATTATAGATTATATATATTGTGATGTTCTACCAAAAATTTAAATAATTGTGTAAAGTATTCTAAGTAATTTTGTCAGCTGATTCAGTACGTCCTGCTACACGTTTTAAATAATTTCTATTTTAGATTTTATTGCCGAATATGTGGATTAATTTCTTAATATTTGAACTGTCTGGACCATTATTAGCAGATGGAGCGTAAACGTTGCATTATTCTTTTGATAAAATTAGCTTTCAGATTTTGTGTGACAAACCAAAGATTGCTTGTTGACGAACTTATATGAACTTGATCGCAACTGGCTTTCACGTTTATAAATGTGCCGACTATGTCTCCAAAAGATTTTATATTGAAAAGCTTAAACCATCTATAGGTTTGGGTTTAGTATTTTTCCAAGTTTTAAACAAAATTTATACATTTTACAACAGATAGACTTTGTTTTATAATTTGTTTATTTACATCAAATTTGTTTGCAGATGGTTGCTAGAAATACTAAAATTTTATTTTCTAGGAATTACAAATGGCTAATTGACTTAGTGTTCAATTGCGAGATCATCATCATTATCACGGTGCAAGCAAAGTTATGCGCTGCCTTGATAGACCCACATAACTCGGCGGACTGAATGAAGCGAGCCTGCCATAATTCGTCTTTTTGATTTAAGCGTTAGAGAGCACTTGTGCTTAATAGGCGCTAATGAGGTCTTCGCAAGTAACCTTTGCTTAACTTAGAGAAATAGCATTAATTTTGCGATAAAATTAATTACAACTATATCTCATCCGCCGCGGCCGTGGCGTGGCTCGGCGAGTTCGCCGAGTTAGCAGTTCATATATCATCTTTTGTTCGTGCATTCAATGGAATCATATTTTCATCATTTGTTGTTATTGTGCGCTGGCTTCTTTAGAATTTGTTTATGTACGCTTTTATATTACCTTAATAGCGTTCGTCATTCTGCGCGGAAAAAACGTGATCATGTTATTAATTATTAAACTTCCCTTGCTTCTTGCAGCCAAAGCGCGGCCGGCAGCCAGGTCTGGCAGAGCTCTGCTTATTCCATTTATCACGATTTTCCGCCCGTCTTCGGCTATAATTGCTGCATCATAAGTTTAAACTCATGTGAAGTCGGACGGCCTCTTTCCGTAATCTGATTTTCGCCGGTGACCTCGCCGGATGGGTCATCAAGGCGACCCTTTACAGATTCGTTTCTTAGTTGATAGTTCTGCTCCTCGAGAAATGGCTGCGACAGGGCCGTAGATGGCCTGATTACGAACGTTTCGTGATCCAAAGTGCCTATGAGATTGATTTTCAGTGCACGAAAAGTATCCGCAAAGTTCGGCCCTTCTGATCCCAAGTTTTTTCACCTAATGGATAATAAATTGGCACTTGGGTTTTTAATCTAATTATAGCTTGCATTAACAAGATTTTTTGTATACAGAGCAGAAACATTGCTTACCCACACTGTCTGCTTTCTTTCGACAGACTGAAATAGTAATCGTTAATCTATGGTAAATGGTATCGAAAACCACTTTTTGACGAAATTTTGCAAATTATTTGCGAGTGAAAGCGAAATATAATCATGATTCACCATATACCCTTACATGAGTTTAATCTACAGTCTGTTTAACGATAAAGTAACTGTTGTAATCTTGAAAAAATAAAAATATAGGTTTTTTTAATTTTATTGAAATAAACATTATGAGATATTGCCAAATTACCTAATATCTGGTTCAATCACATCCATTATTGATTATAGACTTACACTTTTTTGCACGCTGTCGACGAGGTTATCTGCAGTAATCATGATGTGGCAAAGATCACCATAACTTCTGAATTTTAAATGCCAACTATTCCACCATGTACATTGACTTTCCTTTGGGCTTAATTTTCATGTACAATCACATTATTTTAATGAAATTAACATCTGGGGGCAATCCCTACCCTTCTGCTGCAGTTATTTTGTTGTTCCCACGCACTACACAGTCTTCTTGCAGTACCCGACTTGTTCTATCATAACCAAAAATCCTTTCAGCACATTTCAGCAAGCATTTTTTATAAATGTTGCATATTTTCTAGGTGTTTAAATTGCTTATAAGCAGAAAGAAGCAACCAAAACCACGTTTATAGAGGTATCTTTAAACAGGCACTTTTACAGGGCGTTATATTGTGTACTGAAGAATGGTATTACTCTTCGATAACCACGCTTTCGACAAAGAAGACCGTGCCCAAAAGGAAGACTCGTCCGTGAAATAACATCATTTCAATCGATTTTCTTACAATAAAAGTTTCTTCAAAGTTCATCAAAAAAAGTCTTTTTCGCGCAGCGACTTCGAATCGTATTTAGAAAACCTGAATTTATTTCTTGAATTTAAAGGCCTGGTTTGTCTTCAAAGTGACACAAGATCGCTTTATACTTCTTCGTTATTGTGACTTGGGCTATTCTCCTCTTCGACAGATCGTCTACATTTCCAACCTTCACATATCGGTTTATCCATTTCTACATATATTTTGCAGCCAGTCTTTACGTGTGACTCGCATCGTTTCAAGAATTTTACACTCACTAACATCAATAACACAATGTGCCGGTAAGCTTTATACTCCGCATGAGAGCACGAAATAAAGATTCAAACGAATTAACATAGACAGCGCTGCAATGCTTTCTTACCGAATGACGACGGTCATTTTCTTGACATACAGGTTGTATATGTTGTATATATTGAACATTTATTTATGATTCATTATTGATTAGACAATAATTTTTGAAAAGGTACTTAAATTCTCGATTTATGCTTTTTGTTAAAACTTGACATTTATTAAATTTTGAAATCATATAAGTTATCAGTATTATAACGCAACTAATGTGTTTTGTGCTGCTTCTAATTTTCAGTAGTCTATTTTCATGTATTTTGTTTCTCTTTTGAGTCCTAAAGTTCTAAATTCTCTAAACTACTTTGATATAATTTTAAAAAAATTATCTTTATAATTTTATATAAATGTAACTTTATCGGTAAACATTATAAATTTAATAAAAGTGGTGCGTGCTGTTATTCGAGTAGGTGCAAGATAGAAAACACGTTAAAATGCCTGAGCCTTTAGGGACTTCTCCCGAGGATACTTATTTGACTCAAAGTATCGCGTAGCCGTTAAAGTATTATAAAGCAGAAGTGACAGGCTATGGATTAAAGAATATTATTTGATGGCTAAGCGCTCCTAAAATATTGACAAAGATAAATCTGCTTTTGAAAGGTTTATAAAGCCCCAGAGGGCGGTGTAAACTTTCGAACCCCAGGCCGTTTTGTAGCCCAAGCCAATACCGCACCATGGAATTTTTGGCGAAAAGAGAAATTCACTTTCGGCTAACTAGGCAGATAATGTAAAAAATAAGCGCGAAAGTTTGTGCTTAAAATATTTATTTGGGGTGCGTACGGCTCGGTTGACGTGCGCGACGTAGAATGTTTAACGAAATTCGGACTCATTCGGGAATTGTTCTCTTCGTAATTTTCTTATGGATTATAAAAAGTAAATTAAAACTCGGCGGTCGGTGCGAGTCTAAATTTTATTGCATAAATGAAATTTGTCTGGAGCAGATACTTAATCTGATAAAACTCTTGAACTTTTTTAATTACACAAATAAGCGGTACGCTGAATTATAAGGCAACGTCGAAAACTTTAATTAGTTAATAAAATATTTGGCAACGTGCTTATTGTTTTCTGCATATTTTCGCTCAGTAATGACTATTAATCAAATTTTTGCAATATATCAATTAGTGTTATAACACGAAATGCGGGAATAATTTTGTTGAAAGCGAAAGACAAGTAATGGTGCAACGGATTAGTTTGAAAAATAGTTATCTGAATTAATTGAAATATCCAAATGTTTGATGAAATGTAGCTATGTTATTGATTTTATGTTATGAAAGAATTATTATGTTTTTAAACTTTACTGGAATTTGTATTGCTTTAATGATAGATTTACAGAAGATGAGTGTCAAGTTAGTGGAAATTTTAAAATTATTTGTCTTTTTCCCCATATATTTACAGTTTTTATTTGTATTCATAGATTTGCTATCGATTATTACGAGGACAAATTTAACTCTACAACAGATAGAGAAGAACAAAACAAAGATCAACAAGAAGAACAAGGAGAAGATTCACCAAAGATAGAAAACATAAGAAGGGAAAAAGTAGAAGAAGCGATAAGCAAACTAAAAACAGGAAAAGCTGGGAAAGATGAAATAGACGCTGAAATGATAGAATACTTAGGAAAATAACTTGGTGATACCAATACATAAAAAAGGAGAACAACTAAAGTGCGACAACTACAAGGCTATATGCCTAGCACGCACCAGCTTTAAAATTTATACAAAAATAATAGAAAAAAGAGTAAGACAAACAGTAGAAAATGAGATCGAAGAAGAGCAAACCGCATTTATACCAGGAAAACGAACAAATGACAATATATTTATAATAAGAACCTAATAGATCGAAGCTTAAAGATTGGAGAGGAACTTACATTGGCATTTATTGACTTCAGAGCAGCTTTCGACTCAATAGAGAGAGAAGAGAAATGGAAAAGTCTAGAAGACATTTACATTCCGAAACACCTCATCCAAATTATACGCAGTACGTACAAAAGGATGAAAGAGAAAGTACAGATAGCGGGGGAAGATCGGGGGTTTTTAAATGGATGAAAGGAATAAAACAAAGAGACAGCCTCAGCCCTCTGCTGTTCATGCTAGTCATGAACAGACTACTTAGAAATGCTAGAGAAAGAACGAAAGGAATACAAATAATAGTCGAATATCAAACACTGTAACCAGTTAAAATCAACACTTTAATGTATGCAGATGACATAGTATTGATAGCAGACTCCAAGAAGAAGATGCAAAAGTTAATAGACATATGCACGGAAGAGATAGAGAACTTAAAAATGGAAATGAACATAGAAAAGACCAAAATAATGATCATAAATAGAAAGAACCGGACAATACACAAATAAAATGCAATAACATAAATATAGAAAAAGTAACAACATTTAATTACCTGGGAAGCATCATAACAAACGATAGAAACATAGACATAGAACTAGAAGTAGGATGAATAGATCAAATAAACTATACTATGCTCTAAAATCAATACTAGAGAAAAAAGAAATAAATAAGGAAACAAACTTAAAAATATGCAACACCATTATATTAACGACATTAATATACGCAAATGAAAATTGGTCAATACAGAAAAAATACATCGGAAAGTTAAATGCAAGGGAAATGAAACATTTAAGAAAAATAGCAGAGAAGACGAAATGGGATATAGTTGAAAACAAAGAAATAAGAAACAAAATTAAACAAGAACCGATAATGAATAAAATAAAGAAAAAACAATTAAACTGGTATGGCCACAAGGTTAGGTTGGATTCAAACAAACTAATGAAGAAGATATGGGGGACACGAAATCACAAAAAGTGAAGATGAGGAAGACCTAGAAAGGCTTGGATAACTGAAATAGAAGAAGCGTTAAAAGAAGGGGGGAAAATATGAAGGAAACGAAACAATTAGCAAAATCCAGGAAGGAATGGAAAAAATGGGTGAAAGAAACCAAAGAAAACTAACCCGACTTCGACACCAGAGGGTAATATGAAAAGGGAGAAAGAAGAAGAAGAAGAAGAAATTTGCTATCAAGAAATACGATCATTGCGTCAAATTACATTTTATGGTAAAAAATGGCTCGTTGGAGTCGCACGAAGAAGTAAAGTACATCAGTGTTATACTACTGGGCTACCAAACTTGCTCTGATCGTTATGACAGAAGACAGAGAATTATACGAGGTTGCTTACCATACCATGACGCTCCTAGCTGTAGGAGTGTAACGTTCAAAGATGAAATTTGGATATATGTGCCCTCCATATTCGAGTACTAGTTTCTAGACGAAACCAAGATTTGTCACTAAAGCCGATACATCGCTATCCTTCATTTGTCTGTACCATAATCCGATTTGATTGAGCGATGGCCCACCCCAAGGAACAGGCGTGCAGATCAATTGACCAAAGATTTTTGAGATCGTTTCGATGGGGCCGTAAAAATTGGTTGCGAGCTAGGACGAAAGATTGTTAGCAACGAAAATGGCGTGGCACTCATGGATATTTCTTCCCATGGTCTATAGGGCACGACAGGCTCTGGAGTACCTTAATCAACACATCAGCTTAGCTTATCACTGAGCATGGCAGCTTTGGTTACACCTAATTACTATTTAGAAGGAGGTGGAAGGCCAAGCCAAACACGCCCGTGGAGATATCGACGAAGTCGTGCACGTTTTTCTAAGCCAGACCATAGGGGGCTTTATCAACGAGCGAGTGATGGCAACGAAGACGGGTTGAGATCGAAGAACTATCAGAAACGTGGAAGACGGGTATTGCCGAAGATATGAACGTGAACTTGTGATTCGTGCGCGGTCATTGGTAAAATTTGATCTGAAATTTGAACTGTATAAATTGAAAGGCTGCACAGACAGACTGCAGCGTTAAATTAATATAAATTGGTCTTTTCTTGTATAGTATTATAATTTTTATGTTTTTAAGTCTCCTGCTTTAACTCGGGTTTTCGCTGTTTTCCCGGGTCCTGCAATGAGGCAAATGTTGAGGTAGGTAAATATATGTGAATTACAAAAAAATTAGAGAATAAGAATAATGTAGTTGTGGTAGCGATAGTGTGGTGTCATAAGACATAACACCAGTCCGGCCTTCACATTTATTTGAATGATGGTTAACTTTGCTAGTGTTGGACGATGACACAATCTCTTTTGGTGGTCTTTTTGCGTCCGGAATCTTTCTTCATATTCACACTGCTTGGTCGCAACAATCCAGGTAACGGCCAATTCAACGGAACGATCACTCTAGCTCCTCTAGTTCGACAGTCAAACCTATTTTGAATATGTAACTGAGACATGTTTTAGTAATCAGTGATATACACTGTAGAAGTGTAATGATTATACCATACATAGCGACATCGTAAGGATGTTTAAGTTATTACATTGTAACGCTATTAGAGCTCCCTAGTTGTGGTTCCACGCAGTCAATCAAACTAATATCAGTTGGAATACTTTTTTTAACAGTCTAACTATTGTCGGTTTTGGATAATTCATTTGTTACGTACTTTGCTAATTGTAACAGCTAAATATCCGAGCAATCGAAATATACAGACTAACATTAAGATATAGTAATTATTGCACATAATAACACGCATAAAACATAACAAACAGCCGCAGACGTGAATCCTCGCAGAATGCCCCTGCTTTATCCATAACTTTCCATTTGGAAGTCATTGCCGAAGAAGGACTTGTCGTAGTTCATATTTTCCATAAGCTGTCTTGTTCTGTTTTTTCGACGAGAAATGTGGTTGTATTCGATTTTGTGATCACTTAATTTTTGTTTAATTGTTATTAGAAAAACGTCAGTTATAAGTTGTTTTTCTTCAACATGGAACGTTATAATTGGACTGCTAATAAATTGTTCTATTATGACGGCACTTGTTTTTCCAAGAGCTTTCTTACAGAACCTCGTCAATTATGCACACCTTTGTCTCGTTTGTATTAATTCACGCATTTGCGTATGGAGCTTTTTGAACTCTGCATCTACAAGTTGGTTCGAATATGACCGGGGCTGATCTTGAGAGAGTGGAGCTACCTTCGCTTGTTTGGGTCAGAACCTGTTCAGTCGTGTTTGGGAGTTGCTAAAGTAATGAGCCAACAGAAGGTAACGCGGAGCATGAAACAACACATTATGATCAAATTCCTCCTTGGAGAAAACGTCTTTTTCGATGAAATTCACCGTAGACTCCAACAACAGTATGGGAAAGTGTCTCTCACGGACCCGTGTGTGTGAGTGGTGTAAGTGATTCAAAGCGGGCATATAGCGCGTGGAGAGTAAACCGCATGATCGCCGGCCGCGAACATCCGTCACCGAGCCAAAAATTGATCGTGCATATGCGCTTATTCTGTAAGAATAGACACTATCAAGGAACTTGGAGCAATGCTGTCCATCATTGTTGGTAGTGTAGGAGTGAAAAACCACCTGCACTATCGCAAGGTGAATACACGGTAGGTATCACGCATGTTTTTATAAGGCATGCGGTTTGCGGACAACGACGCTGTCATCCAGACTGTTCGGGAGTAGATAAGCCGCTAACCAATAGCTTTTTTTGAAAAGAGCATCAGGGTACTTCCAGAACATTGCAAAAATTATCTCGACTCCGGAAAGGAGTACGTTGAAGACTGACATGTGCAAGTACGTGTTTGGCAATTTGGTTTTTTTGTAAAAAATCAGTCTCGGTCATATTTAAACCACTTTGTATTTAGCTAATATTCAGTCCTTTCGGATGCGTGTATATGACCGCATTTTCAAATCTAGGCGCGTATTTTTAAATTTACCTTACCCCGCACATAATTTGATGTATAATTTACAATTTAAGTATAAAACATTCGGTAAAAAGTTGTTGACTTCCAGGTATTTGCCCATTTTCTATTTTAAGAAGAGTAGCGGTTAAGAAAATTTCAACACATTTGAATACCGACTGTGCATATTATGTGTATATACGTGTGTGTATTTTGTAAAATTATAAAACCGATAAGAAGGTAAATTTATCTGCAATTCATGGGTATATTCTTTCCGGTAATTGTAACACAAGGAAATTCTAGGCGAAAAAATTCACAGAATCATTTGACATAATTTACTACGTATTGACATACACATACTATATATTTTGATTTACATATTAATATGTAGGAAAAATTTAAAATATCTTTTTTATTATTTCTCAAGGAACCGATGCGGCCCATGCGATATTTACATAAAACGTAATGCTTATCTCATAGTAGATCAAATATTTTGTGTTCATCACACGCATGATTGACTCTTCTGCTTTTAGTTTCAACTTAGTTGACATTCAAGCCACGACAAATGTACGAAGATTTAAGAAAGTATCCGGTTACCTTGAATACTTTGATGTTGAACTTGATATTTTGCTGCGTCTTCGATTACTTGCAAAGTGAGGATGAAAACAGCCGTTTGCTTTCATTGTTTCGTTTGCCCTGAACTTCTTTTTTTTAGATTGCCGATTGTAATTTATTTTGAGAAAATTGTATCATTATTTCTTTTTAAAACTTCAGCTGAAGTGTAATGAAAATTCTTGGTAGTAATATGAAATAAACCCACAAATAAAAACTTGGGTAGTTTTTATAGCGGCACTCGTATAAATGATAAAAACCAATTGGAAGTATTGCCGGACCGCCACTATCTTGTTCCCAACAAAGCAGAACTTTGTTGATATATCTCGGGAAGTTTGAGGGGGAAAGTGAAAAATTCTTGCAGCGGATTATGGGCGAAGATGGAACGCGCCGTGGTTGAAGCAGCCTAAGAAAATGCGAACCGAGGTCGGTGGGAGACAAATTGCCGCGGTGTTTTTTGGTTGAAAAAAGGCCGCTGTAACTTATTTTACTATAATATGGAGTAAAAAGTTCGTGCATGAATTTTTTCAGCGGTCTTAGGACGTCACCAAATTTTTACCGTAACTTTTATGTCATATTATTTTCAACTTTATTTATAGTAAAGTTAAGGCCCTTGTCATGAAGTGGCATTTCTTGGAAATTTTTGTTTAGTACCACAGATGTCCAGTGAAACAATTACTGAAGTGAAATTTTCAAGCTTGTGGTAAATAATTGTTTAGTTTGTTTTCTTTATTTTACAGAAGCCTATTTTCACACAAAAACATTGTCATAATGGCGGGTAAATTATAGCAACCAAAAATACCTATTCAATAATAACGCAATAGTATAGTACAAATAAACATCTGATTGTTTCCGTCGTCAAATTTTAAAATTTATTCGTTTACACGTAATTAAGCAATAACAAAAAAGTTCTGGAATAATGAAAAGATTTATGTTGAGTAAAACAAAAGTCGTTTTTTATTATTGTTATTATGAAGCCAATTGTCTTTTAGATTTATTGACTACCGAAACCGTACTAACGCTTAAGAGGTTGTTAATGGCATTACAATCCCGTCTGTGTGTGTGTCTATCATCACGATAACTCAAAAACTAAAGGTCTGATTGACACCAAATCGGGCAACAGCAACCGTTAATTATAGTTACCCATCGTGTTAGTTAAAGCTTGCGGAAGTTGCAAATTTGGATTTACACCCTTCTCGTCTACTTAAATTTTTTTGTGGTTTACTTAATGCAAATTACTGATGCATACAAACATTTCAATTTAATAACTGCAGTTGTATGCACCAGGGAAGTTTTTACCAAAGTGTCATTTTTATTATTCATTTGCGATAAATTGGCTTCTCCAATTATATATGGTTACACTATGTCGAAAGTTCAAGGGTGTTGATATACGATAAACTTGCACGTCCCCCAGCAGAATGAACTCCGAGTGGTAGTTGCTTCTGAATTGTCCCAGATAAAAGAATAACAGCATTTTGAATATAAATAAAAATATTGCACCATAACTTTGCACATTTTCTGAGCGTTGATCGATATTGGAGGAAATACAATTTGTGCTGTCTTGTTACAAAGGATATCGTTGCTGTCAAGAAGCTGTTCAAATTGGACAAATAGTATTGAACATTCTTGCGCAAATATTTATATCATTCTACACGACCACCTTTAAGTGAAAAACGTTTATTCCCTTTCAATAGCTCGTGCCGTAATCGACGAGCAGATAGCAATATGCGAGATACTCAGTCAGAAAACGTATGGCAGTGGGAGACAAGCTCAATTTTGTTTTGATAAGGTGGCTACTAAAGCACGGAACACAGTTTGACTATTTGAAGGTAAAAACATGTTCGTGTTCGTAAATATTGATTTAAAAAAAATGAAAAGCAGCCATTTTCTTTACTATTAAAAAAGGTGAAAGATTTGGTTGGGAAATTGTCCCGAAAGTTGCAAAACAGCATATAGTGTGGTACAAAATGTTTTGAGAGATTATAAATATTAAATATTATTAAATATAATCCCGTTTGTATTTTATAAGAAATTGGAACATAAGGCGAAAGTCAGAAACTATCTCGATTAAATCGAGACATTTGGTTTTGGCAAATTTGGATGTTCAATTCAATTTTATTTTTATCTGATCTTGAAAAGTTTCTGATCTTTTATTTCTCAAGATTTAAGAAAGCGAAATCCACAAACTGTATGCCTTTATAACATAAAAAACAACTGGAAAATATACGTTTATGGTTACAAGTACAAAAACTTATCATTTGGAAAGTTTAAAATCAAATTTTAAAATTTTAAATAATTAATAGATCGATTTGCACATCAGATATGTTCCTGATACAAAATTTTGTCAAAAAATGGAATATGAGAAGAGGGATATTAAACTGGAAGCAATTTTATAATCAGATTTCAAAGATAAATGGAGAAAGCCCAAAATTACATTAGTTTATGTTATAACTAGAAGTTGCAAATGGTCATTATATAAAAAAATTCAAGGATGCTGAACAAAATTTTAATAATGTGCATAATTTCACAGTCAGTTGTGTATTTCCCTAAAGGGAAACGAAGCGTGTGTGTTGATTTATATTTAAATATACCTCCCCTGCCTTTGCTTTTCAACACTATCTCTATTAGATTGTGTTAACAGCAAGCATTTTCTACTCAAATGCTGAATTTCTGTCTCAATAAGAAAGTAGTGTCGTTATACATTTAAAAAGGGATTCTTTGTGCTGTTAGTTATGTGTATATTCCACGAGATTAAGTTTTAATCATATCTACCCTTGTATCATAAAAAACAAAAAGAGACATCCAAACATGTTTCCATATGTTAATAGCAATTTTTTCCAATTATAATAATTCCACAACCGAAATAATTCATCGTGTTTTGCAAAGCTGCAATGAACTTGTCTTTATCGGTCTTTTTTATATTATAGGAATGAAGCATCTTTATAGACATGCAATGGTAAATAGCCTAAACTATATTTTTCTTTTGAAGATCGAAAAATTTAGTAAGTCGCAGTAATTCGTTTGTAATTTGATAAATAATTTTAGTTAAAACTCTACATTTTCCAAAATAGTTAGCAATTGTAGTCAGTATATGAAGGAGGAGCTTTCGTGTTCTTTTGCTTGTTTTTATTTTGTTTTTTATTTCATATGTTACGTTGTCCCATAATAATTTATGCACAACACTGAAAAAAATTAAAAATCATAAAAGTAAAGTAAGATGAATCAACATTTGGATTATATGCTGAGTGTGGCAAAACCTTTGCATGTTCTGAAATTATTTCTGCAGTAAACCGGATATACATCGTGTTCGTTCTCGGGCTGTTAGGCCATGGTTGGAATTTGAAAACTTTTGACATTTCGTGCGCCACTGCAGCAAACATCTTCAGAAGTAAATTTTCTAAAATTACTTTAAGTTGTTCTTATACTCATACGTGTGTGGTAGAGATGGTGGTAGAGGACCGCCTGGCCTGGTTGTCGACGTAAATCAGCTCGTTGCAAATGACGTCTCGCTGTTTGCTGACGTTACTGACTTTCCCATTGTATGGTAGTCTATTTTTTGATTCCCGGTTAACCAAGATTTAAAAAATAAAATCCTTTAATTTTTTTTTTTTGTAAATTTTTACCGCCTCTCTGTATAACTTCGTGTAACCGTTAGACAAAACCTGTGTTTGCCCAAACTCTAACTTGTGGTCAAGATTTTCCGAGACATGCTCAACAACAGCTGATTTTTTTGGCTGATTAATGTGTCATTGGTGTTCTTCTATTTTGGTGGTAATTATACACCTTATATTCCCAACTTGTTCACACGAACCCGGTGTGCAATATACCCATGGTATATCCTGTGGGTTTCTTGTGTCCTTGAGTGGATGAAGCAAGTCTCGTATTTTGATGGTTTCCATCTTGTGCTTTTTGAGAATTTTTCCTATTCGGTTTCCAAATCTGTTAAGACAAGGTAAAAAAGCTTTTCCTTGCGTGCGCATCTGTTAGGTTTTATTGCTCTTTTTTTTTCGTAACCGAGTAGCCATTCTCTAGTAAAACCTATTTCGGATGTTCTAGTTGTTTATCTAAAAACTAAGGTTGACATATTTGCCATGCCCAATCTTCCAATATTTTCATAACCGTTTTTTTTTGACTGGATGATGATTCGACCACTTGTGAAGGTTTTTTTATCTTTATTTATATTTACAATCTGCTCTGTTTGAATAATAAGTAAATTTTGTGATTACAATTACAATTGATGTACATGATAAAAACCTTTCCAGTGAAAGGCTCCTTTACAAATAGGTATGACAGGAATTTAGGTACACATATATACATAGACATAAAAATTAGATATATAGATATTTAACTAAATCGGTCCGTTAAGTAAAGGGAGTTGGGTCTTTGGAATCTATTGGTTATGTTGCTGTTATCTAATACGTTTACAGCGATGGTGTTGTGATTTTCGAAACGTACAAGATATTTTTCACTTGCGCTCTTCACTACGCCTTTCATTGTTTTAATTTTAAGGTCATGATGGAGCGATTTTAACGTACGCCGACCATTACTCTTAAGGTTTTTGATTTAAATTTGCGTATTACCTCTAGGTTTGAATTGTTCGAGGTTCCCTACAGTTGAACGTTATTGGTCCATATTGGTCTTAATACGGTTTTGTATATTAGGATCTTATTGCTCAGGACCAGTTTGGATTTGCACCGTAACAGCCAATTTAGCTTGGAAAACTTTAGGCTCAGACGTTTACATTTATTGAAGATATGTTTTTCCCAAGTTAATCGTCGATCAAAATGTGTACCTTGGTATCTGACGTCTGAGTGGTATATTATTCAAAGTTACTGCTGGGCATATTCCTCTTCGGAGTGTGGATGTCATATGAGTGGATTTTGTTTCATTAACTTTGATACGTCAGTTTCGTATCCACTCTTGTCCGTGTTTGAGAAAAATTAGCTAGTATTGCGGTATCATCTGCGAACATGGCGCTAGTTGTACAATTTGTAGTAGGTATGTCCGCTATAAACAATAGGTAGAGAGGAGGTCCTAATACGCTTCTTTGTGGGACTCGGGACTTTATTGGGTGTAGATGGGTAAGTGCGTCTTTACCTTTAACTGTCTATCGCTTAGATAGGACTTTATGAGTTGATGGTAGGTGTGGAGAAGGTTTTTCTTTATTTTGAATAATAATCCTTTGTGCCAGACCTTCTCAAATGCCTGAGATATATCCAAGAACGCAGCAGAACAATATTTCTGTGATTGACCGATTTATTTCGGTTACTAGTTTATAGATTTGCTTGATGATCGATTAGATATTCTGGTGTAAGATTTTTTTTCCGAGAATAGAGTTAATTCTTTTAGGTAACAACTTTTTAATCACTTTAACTAATAGTGGTAATAAGCTAATTGGACGATAGGAAGTTACTTCTTCTGGTAGTTTTCCTGGTTAAAATATGAGTATTATTTGAGCCACTTTCCACTGGGCCGGGAAATGACTCAATCTTAATATAGTGCTAAATATGGCAGTTCTTAGTTATTTATTCCTTTTTTGGGGAGTTCTTTATGATTTTTTGTGTAATCAGGTCATAGCCTGGTACTTTCTTGGGTTTTACTTCGGTTCTAATTCTGGATCGGACTTCTGCTACTTTAAGTAGTAGCCTTAGTTAGTTTGCTGCATTTAGATATCGCATTATTTCGATTTCTTCTTCTGAATTCAGAAGTGTGTGGTTCAAAAACATTTGTTAAATGTGTTGCAAATGTATCAGTATTTTCTTGCTCGCTTTTAGCATAGGTTCCGTTAGATTTTCGAATTTGGGGTATTATTTGTTCCGGTTGCCTTAATTTTCACTTAGCTTTTTATAGTGAATAATCCTATGTTTCCGTAGCAGATAGAACAGAAGCGTAATCTTGTATTGTTTGATTTTTGTGTTGCATTGTTTAATCTGTTTTTGTCGTTTTGAAATCTAGTATTCTGCCAGATCTGCGAAGTCTTCTTTTTTCAGCTATTGCTATTTTGATTACCACAGGTAGCATGTTTTTTGTGTAGCTGGTTTGCATTGGGGGATTGAGTTACATGCCGCACTTTGTATGCTATGAATTGGGTGCTCTACTGTTTCATCGATTTCGTCTGCAGTCTTTAGAGATTTTACCAACTTTAGGTTCTCGTTAACTAGTTCTCTAAACGTATTCCAGTTGGTCTTTTTATTATAGTTTCGCTAGTCTTTGCCTGTAGATTATTTGTGAATTTAGGGTGACTATGATCGAAGAATTTTCTGATGACCTGTCAAGACATTATTCAATACAAGATAATTTTGTAATGTTTTTTATAATGCAAAAATCTAGCAAGTCCGAAATTTTTTCCTATCTGTGGGCCCGTACGTAGGTTGTCTGTTGGTGAGAAAATTGAAGCTATTTGCGGTAAGTGACTTTAATAATTCCCCATCTTTAGTGGTTGTTATTCTAATAACTTAATCTTATTGTTAGTGCTTTGCATCTCCGCCGGGGATGAATAGTGCCCCGAGCGTTTTAAATAACTGGGTATAGTGTTCTGCTTTAATATTATGTTTTGGTGGGCTATATAGTTCTGTGATTGTTTTTGGTCCTACCCAGTCTTCTACAACCACACTTGTAGCTTGGATGTGCTCTTATATATATATAATGCTTGATTGGGCTTTTTATAATTACTGGTGCTCCTCCGTGTGTCCCTCTGTTAGGGTGTTGCGTATCGTACGTATTAAAATTTGATATTCTGAGATAGCTTCTGCTCGTGAAATGGGTTTCAGAGATTAGAACTATGTCTAACTGATGATTGGTAATAAAGTTTGTAGTTCTTGTATGTGGTTTGACAAGCCAAATGGCGTTCTATTCTGTAATCTTGAGTATTTGTGCCATAATTTTATTTTAGCGGCGATAGCTGTGAGGAAATTTAACATTGTTTTGATATTCTCAGCTATTTCTATCACCATTTTTTTCTAACTTATCGATGTTTAAGGTTTACGGTACGTTTTTTGAGAAGAAAATTTTTGTTCATTTGATGCAATTTGTGCCTATGTTCTTCCGTTGTTAATTGGTAGTTGTGCCTAGGTAAAGCTCGATTGTCGTGTTGGTGGAAATTTGTTCCTCTTTAACTCCTAGTATACTTGGCACACTATAATTTGTGGGGAGCGAACCGTTACATAAAACGCATTTGGGTTTAGTTTCTTTTGTTTGAATGTATGTTTTGTTGGGTGGTTTGCTCCGCATTTTACACGCCTGGCTTAATGCATGCAGAACCTCTTCATGTGCCTATATTTTTGGCAAGTTGCGCATTATGGGATTTTCTTTTTCTGATGTGGTGGTTGTATTACAATTTTTGTTTGTAGTAAGTGATTGATTTCATATACTTTCTTACATAGAAAGTGGTTCTTTGGTAACTATGTTTGGCATTGTATATGTTTGTAACTTTGTGTCCTTGACTTTCTACTTCGGCTTTTAGTCCATTTACATCACTGAAATGATGAAGTTTTTTGATTACTATCCTAATTCTTCATCTGATAGGTATGGAATTGTACTTTTAGTATTAGCAGGCTCGCTATTAGGGCTCTATAGATATTTGAATTTTCCACCATGATTTTTTACTTAGTTTCTGCCTATGATTTTTAAAGTATATACATTTGTTAGCTGGGGTATTGAATTTTGATGTGAGAGGGTTAATGTTTAATACGTCCGTGACAAAAATTGGTGGAAGTTTTAATGTCCTTGTTTTCGTTGTTCGGAGTTACCTGTGCTGTTTGGTCTCGTTCCGGAAGTGTTTGGAAACGATTTGTTAAACTGACCTTTGGAGATTTCTCTATGGAGGTTTTTCCTGCCCCATATGATTACCGTTTTCTTGAGAGTTACGTGTTTTCTTTCTTGAGATGACCAAGTTCCATTATATGGTTTCCTGGTTTGTCGTTGCTGATTGCTAATTAGTTTGTTGTATTGTGCAACACACGGTGGGTACTGTAGCCCTCTATTTTGTTCTATCGGTTGGTTAAATGCGGGGTGTATATATTAAAGTTGTGGTAATTAAAGCTGAGGTTGCGCCATATTGCCCGGAAGTGGTGGATATTGCATCATTTAAGGCTGTAGAGTAATAAATATTATTTAGGTCGATACTAAAAATAGTTAGTTTATCATACGGAACAGGCGCGACCTGCTTCGCGAAATTTAAATGCGAATACTTTCTAGTATTTAAGATAAGTTGCTAATAGAGCTCTGCTGTGACTACGAAGATCCAGCTGCAACGCTTCCCTCTCACAAGACAGCACTGTGGCGGCAGGAACGACGATGAGGAGCCGCAGGCTAAATGGCCTATGGCATGTCAGCAGGACCCCATCAATATGCTGGCGGGTCGCAGCTCTCCACTTGCGAATGTTTTCTATAGTTTTCACAACGTGTGCAGCGTATACAATCAAATTCTGTCATTCGTAACACAGAACGCTAACTGATGATGCTCTGTTTGAAAGCACGAGCTGAACTGCTTGTAAAAGTATCTGCCAGTATGCATATGTTAATTATTAAAATGAGCGACGTCAGCAAACGTACAACGAATCGATGTCAGCAACGAACCCGGTAGCGTCGACAATGGTCCCTCATCACAATCTCTACCACACGTACGAGTATACAAGTAAAGGTGCAGGGAACAGTAACTTAATTTTAGATGAATTTCTTCTGAGGATGTCTGCGCAGTTGTGGACTAAACGTCAAGTGTTTCCAAATTCCGATTATGATCTACACATCGACTTTGAGCAACTAACTCAAAATGTAAAACTAGAAATGGTGTTGAAAAACTACTGGAGGTGGCTGTTTCCACGTGAATCTACTTTTTTCGTTCACCTGGCTTATACATAAATATCTACTTCTCGTTATTAGTTACTATCTTTAAGATATGAGAGGTTCTCTTCAAACGTCAATCATATTCTGTATATAAACTTAACGTATTTTTCTCGCATGTCAACTAATTGTGGATCTTCTAGAACTAATTTCTGCTGATAATTCCCGTATCCTTTATTTGAAAATTTAGACAAAAAGATTAGTTTTTAAACACATGAAATTATGAGGTAACATCATAAATTGTTCTGACAGTACTTATGTTTAATACTAACATTTTTTCTACGCAATTACCTGGGGATTTATGGTACATTAATTTAACCATAAAATTTGATACATAAATAGTATAATGTGCTTCTGTTTTTTCATTGAACAAATTATTTGTTTCAAAATATTATTTTACATAAAAATGTAAATATTTGAAGTACTTGATGAAATATTCACATATAATCCATATGTCGTTCGTGCACAATTTTAGTTTGTTTTAATTTATTATTTATTGTATTTGCATACATGCCTAAGTAATCTTAAAATTAATTTAGTTCATAAGTTCAAAAGAACAATAATTATAATTGTTGATTTTTTATTTGCGAACGTTTGAATGTCTAAAAAAGAATTGGGTATTTTTATATTATATTATATTGTTGTAGGCTAAAAAGATTTACAAATAAAGGTTTGAGTAATTTTTTAATTAGTATTGTAATAAAATCATTATTTTATTTGTAGAAGTTTTGAATATTTAGTTGAATATAGAAATAGACACATCTGTTTGTAATTTTAATTCATATTTGTGTAAGACACCATTTCTGTCTTTGACGTACTAATATTTTAGATTCCCACTTGTACATTCTATGAAGCCGTTCGCAATCGTGTAATATCGCGGATTACCGCTTTTTACCTTCTTGCAGCAGAAATATGGTTATTGAAGAAGAGATTGTGTCATCGCGTTTGATGATAAACGAGTTCTATAAGGCAATCTCTGCAATATGATAAAGTGTTTCTATATGGTTGTACGTCTTTTGCTCGACATTTTTCAACTTAACGACCGCATTATCTCTAAATGGTAGATCAATAAACACTGGCGCTGATGAAATTACGTGCCTGCTCCACGATATCGTGTGAAAAATCAGACCACTCTAATACGTTGCCGTTTATCAATTGCTCGCTCACCTGACGCCGCTCTTATTTTTCAGCGCGATCTATTGCAATGAATACGAACAATTGCGATTTCAATTTATTACACTTAGGATGTGATTTTAAGAGGTACGCAATTATAGGTTTGTTAAATCATTATGTAAATGGCATTTATTTAGCTTATTGATGCAAAGCGAGACAACATGAAATTGTTTAAATTTTTTTAATTTTCAGTGAGTGTTGCTAAAGTGAAATAATGAATAACGACGCTAAAATTCTGCTTAATGTTAAACAAAGGTATTATAGACGCTCATGTGTAATGAGATTCCATTATATTGTAACTCTGTTTGTAAATGCGTTTACGGCACAAAATAGTACTTTCTTATTGTTTAGCCCTATTAAACCAGACTGTCTTATTTCTGATAGCAATTACGCTTACGAACAAAAAATAGCGAGGTGACACTACATGGATTTTAAATATTCAGTTAACATATTCCGTTATTTTTTATCGGTTTTAAATGTGCCAACTATTTTGGAAATCATTAATTGAATCCGTTTTAAATAATCTTAAGATTAACATACTTATAAATCAAATTTATAGATCTTTCCGCTTGTATTTTTTTGTATATTTTGATGTTCTTAAAAACAAAGTGTGAAATGTATAGAATTGTATTCGAAAGAATAGATTATTCAGTAAGTTCTTAAAAGGTATATTAGTTAATAGAAGAACTCTTGATTTTGTAAGACGAATTTAATTTAAAAAAAGTGTGTATCAATAAATAACGGTAAGATTCTATACCCCACGTGAAGGCAAGATCTGCGAACTGGAGGTTAAGGCTCTCATATGTTCCCCTCTTTGCCCGGTCGTTGCGCACCACCTCTGATGCGGGGCGATATGGCGAGCACCACGCCTTAGGCGACCGCCATTATTATCCCTTGTGCGAACTGAGCGCATGTAATAAATTATTTTTGGTTGCTGACAATGAGTAGGCGACTCGGGACTGAACTCGAGTCTCCGTCTGCACCGCGACCAAGTTTCTAAACCGAAACGTTAAAAACTTTTTATTGTAAAAAAAGATAAGAGTTGAATAAGGGTTTTAAATAGGGCCATCATTTTGATTGTTTCACCAACTCGATTTTCTTGTTTTGTTAACCACTTTTAGGGTCCGATTAAGGTTTTTGAAGCCTTAGGCTGACAATTTTTCACCTGATTCCCTCAAATTGTTGCATGTTGTAAGCGTTATCGAGAGATTACAAGGAAGTTGATTATTGAGACAAAATATTTATTTTATTTTTTAAATTAAAATAAAAACAAATGTCCATTTTGTCCAAAAACATTTCTTTTCCTGGCGTTAGTATTAGTAAACCTGTCATAAAAAAGGGCTTTGTAGAAACTCTCTCCCAATCAAATGTATTTCTGTATGTTATGCTCCAGAGAATCAATATGCTGCAACGGATTCTCTGGAGCACAACTTAGTACGAATTTGTTTCTGTCATCCAGAAAACTTGTAATTTCCACGTTTATTTGCACCAAAAGGATTTTTTGACTTGCTCTTTCTCGTAATGTCTGTTTTATAAACGTCAGTTCATATATCAATTTTGCTTTGTCTTCCAGCCTTGAAAATTCATCTTCGTTTTGAAGGGTGTTTATAAATGTTTCTAAAGTACTGTGTAGAGTAATTACTTTAATTTGTGTCTGTATTTTCTCCTTGAAGCATTTTACTTACTTCTGAAGTATTTATAAGAACATTGTTTCAGAAATATATCATTAATGATATTTCAAGACTCTTAAGTTTTTCCAATATCACATTTGCTTTACAATCTGTATCATCAGTCTGATCATTATCATGGGCAATGTGTGTCAAAGCATTGAAGACTTTTCGGTACGGTTTGTGTGATGCTTGACTGGTGTTAGCGCCAATCTCCAATTACTTTTACTTTGAATTTTAAATTAGGGCCGGTCGTATTTTGGTTTCCTTCTGTATATTTTGAATCTGAGATATCGGGGGCGAATTTGCACGACTACGTGGGGCGCTGATATATAGGCCGCGGTTTGGGCCACGGCCCGCGCCTTTGCCTTCGCCTCTGCTTTCGAGCCGCCTGGCGCTCTTTTCGCTCGCTTTGTTTTGAATTTGGTTTGTGCTAGTTTAGAAAGCGGGCGACCGGCTTTAAATTTTCCGTAAGCCGAGAAGCCGTTTTGTTGAAAGCTAATTTTCTGGCGGAATTCGATATTTTACCGACCAGATTAACCTCTTCCCGGAAGTCGTTTTGTTTTCCGATTGCATTTCGGGGTTGAAATTTTACCGGTGAGAAAACTCGGTCCATTTTCTTTTGCTTCTGGCTCGGCAAGGAACGAAGAAGGAACTTTTGCACTAGGAAAAACGCTGCCGATCGGCTCCGGTGTGAAGATTGGGGTAACTTCTTTAATCTTTAATCTTATCTTTTCACTCACACCCTTATTTCCTCTTTCTGGAATCCCCAGGATCAACAGTACAGGGAACCGATTTCTGCGGGAAAGCGCTGTTTCCACAGGTTAGTTTTTTAGCTTTATCTTTTGTTTGAAGTTATTTTTTTAAATTTAAAATTACTACACAGTCCACTTTTGGCCGCAACAACTGGTATAAGTACTTCGTCGGGTTGTCGACAAAGTTTTTAAAGATAGAGAGTCCTTTTTAAGATGAGAATACAAAATATCTCATCTTTTGGAAGAACCAAAAAAAGTTATAAATTTGTTATTCTAAAGAAAAAATCCACAGATTACTTGCTGTTCTCTGCAGCTACAGAGTCAAATAGTGAAGGATCTATGTGGCCAGAGGATTTATTTCTTTTATTCCGACCTGAAGACCTTTGCAGCACACAGACACGTATTATTACCTGTTTTTTACAATCATTTAGATCAAGACCTACAAAATCTACGATTGACATTACAATATTTACCATCTATTTATTTTTATGGTTACAGTTAAGAACAAACGTCACAAATCTTTCAACAGGAGTTTGCATAGGTAACACATAGCTTACCACAAAAGCCATTTGATTTGTGCCCACACAATTATGGAATTATATTTGGCGTTTACAGTCTCTTGGACAATATCTGCCTTAGCGTGGTTCGTTAACTATACAATGAATATAATGATAGTTGTATTTGATAAATATGAGGGAATACCTCTTCCTATATTTATAGATTTTGCTACATGTTGGACTATAGAGGAATCGAATTTGAAAATCAGTTTTATACGGTAATTTTTTACAGAGTCTAATATTTCCTTATCTTCATGAATTGACAGTCTAAGAGAAGCTAAAAACTTCACATCAACAATTCTTCAGAGAACATTTTTCCATTACAAAGCTTATTTCTTGTAGTGTTTTATTTTTTACGATCGTTTATTATATGGTTGTTTTTTTAATAATTAAACCCATTATTTGGTAGGAACGTCGTTTTTCCATAGAGTTTGCGCGGGGTACAAAATACATGTCTGAGTTTGAAGCCTCTTGTATCTTACTATAATATCATTAATGGATTCTCCTATTTTACATCTGTTCCGTCTTGTATTCAAACCTGTGGTTCTAAAACTCATTTTAGGGTTCTGGAATTTAAACTCAAGAAGAACTGGAAGTTTTTAAATACTTTCCTTGTGATATGTTATTCCTGTTACAATGGAAATATTTTTAAAAATTAATTATGCGTTGATGAATGCTGAATGTACGATTTCAAAGTTTAACAGTTATAATCTATTCAAAGTTTTTCGTTTACTCAGCTCAAAATTTTTAATATCCTCAGAAGTTTTCTTGGAACCTTTCTTTATTATTGGTAATATTTATTTTCTTGCTTTCTTACGTTCATTTACAGTAATTTTTATTTTTTTTTCTAGATTAATGTTGTTAGCAATAATAGATTATTTTGATTCTGAAATTGCATAACCTAACTTTAGTATTGTCGATATTTTGACTAATAATTAAGTTAGTAAATACGCATCTGTTCCTACACCATAAAAGGGATAACAGGTACAAAGGTAACATAATTATGCAAAATGCCTGGAAGGACATTGCTGCCTCTACTGTGTTTGGGCATGCGCAACTTTAAAATGTTCACATAAGGCTTACGTGCATTATACGTTTTTCTTATGGATGGCTTATGCTTACGTCCGCTTTTTGCGTTTGGAAATACAGCGTCCAATAGCCGCGGTCGCCTGGCCATTCGGCAAGGAGAGAGCTCCGACGTGCGTGCACGAACACACGGACCTCCTAGTGTAAATTAAGCATTCACATCGCGGCACGCCAAATTTCATGTCAGCCGTCTTTGTTTACTTTACGTTCAAATGTGTAGATACATTGATATATTTGGTTACTTGTAACTTTTTTTATGAATAGTTGTAATATTTCTTACATTATCAGTACGTTAGTTAGACCATCTCTTTTTCAGAGATCCTGCTCTTATATCTTTTAGAACTTCGATGAAAAACATTGTTTTAGATATAAATTTGCCCTCGATGTCCGACAACCGTTTTTATTTTGATTAGTCATTTAATAATTCTTTTATTCTTTATTATTAGTTCGGTTAGTTTAGTCACTATATGGGAAGTTCTGTTAGTCATTCATTTTGGTTTTCAGTTTTTTTTAATGTTTTGCGATGTGGCAGTATTGTACATTTGTGATGTTAAAGTTATTAGCTACTACTTTATCACTTAACTTTGTTTTTATCCCACAGTGTATTTTAGATTAATTATGTACAGTTGACATGTTTTTCTCTTATTCCTTTAAATTCGAACATTTTTTTACTAATTTACACACTTCTATTATCTTTCATTTACGACTACATGATTATCTGCTTTTTGAAGATTTTTCTTTAGCAACATACGAAGGCACTTTTTTGCTCTTTATCTTCACCATGTAATATTCTGCAGTCTTTATATTATAAATCGTTACGGTATTTAAATCATCGTTGAATATAACTTTTTTATTACTTTTTATCTAGACTCGTTCAAATCTGGCCCCAATATAGTACACATAAATAATTGGATTCTCTTCAAACCAACCAATTCATTTTTTCTGTCAATCTAATTACCATTTTTTAAATTTTCTAATGAGGTTAGTGTATTTCATCTCCCTATATATGTAGCTTTTCCTAGGCGTTTTTGGGTTATAGTTTTGATATTCTTCTCTACGCTCTTCTATTCGTCACTTTATCTATATCTCTGTTTCTGAACCCCTGAACTTCGTAAGTCTTTCTCTACTACCTTTATTAATCTTTGCTTGTGTATGCCTCTTCTTGTTACATCTCATTGTTTCGCGAAAATATTTCATTCCTATTCCAATGTGATCTAACTGGCTGATTCGTTGAACTTTCACAACGATTATTATGCTTGGATCTCCATATAAACCATTTCTCATTGCTCTTTTTTGCTTCCATATATTCTTAAAATTATAAAATTTTGTTCTTCACTTTTATTTAGCGCTCCAAGTTTCACTCGCGTAATAACAGTTGATCTTATCACATCCTGGAAGTTTCTTTAGCTCTTAACGCTACATTTGACATTCCTGCACTTCTGTTTTCTTTTACAATTTTTGTCCTTAATTGCTTATAATTTTTTCATCCTTTGTTATTACCACCTCCAAATAATCATATTGTTCTTAACTCATTTAGCGTTATCTTCTTTTAATTATCTGTTTTTAGTTCTATATTGTTTCTTCCACCTTCACATTCTTTTGCATCATACGTATATAGTTAGTCGTCTTTTCATTAATTGGTCAAGTCTTTTTTTTGTTTCCGTCCTGAGAGGTTTCACTATTTTGTATATATTTTTGGTCGTTTTAGCCATTCACACAACGTAGTCTGCGTCACTTATGATTTAGGTTCTTTTTATTCTTGGACATTTAATTATTTGTTCGGACGCTATATTAAATAATGTGGTGGTTGCTTTATCTTAAGCCGTTTTGTACGCTAAACTTTTTTGACAGTTTATTATTAATTCTCATCATATTTGTCGATATTTTTAAAGTCAGTGCTGTTAAACTAATAAGCTTCCCAATTTGTCTTCCACATTGCTGCCTATGGTTCATCTCATTACCCAATCGTATACTCTTAAAATCAGTAAATATTGCTTGTACTGTTTCTTCTCATAACGTTCAGTTCCTTAAGTGTAAATACTTGATCTGTGACCAAAACATTATTGCGGAACCCTATCTGATATTCACCTATTTGTATTTCCGTGTATTTTTGGAACTTGTTTCTTATTAGCGTGGCTAATATCTTGTACGTTACGTCTAATAGGGCTATTCCTCTAGTTCTCGCACTAATGTTTTTTTTTTGTATAACGATATTATAATTGCTTCTTTTCTTCTAAAATAGTCTCTGATTTCCAAATTTTTATAATTATTTGATACACCGTGTAATCACCTCCTCAACTCCATATTTGAATAGTTCTGTACTAACGTTACTTTTTCCTGGGCTTTTTTCATTTTTTATTTTATCTATTATTTGGCTTACTTTTTGCCTTGTTAATTGCTTTATATCTTCCACGTTTCTGCGTGTGTTACTGCGCTTCGTCTTTTTTCTTCATAATTGCCTTACATTCAACTTTTCTTCTTGCCTACTACTTGATTTCTAGTTTTGTTACTGTTTCCATTAGATTCTCCCATATCTTTTTGATTAGTTTTCTACTGTCTAAGCTTCTGCATTCTTGCTGAATTATTTTGTATTAAATACTTTAGTTGTCTTCATTTTGGATTAGGAATTCTATATTGTATCTATTTCGTTTCTTACTTCTGTTATCTTCTTCATTCAGTTTTTCTTTTAGTCTAATTCCTACGTCCCTGATTAATTGAGTAAGTTAATTATTTTTCAACACATGATTTATTTGGTTTTTAATATTTCTTCCTAAAACCTCCCAAGTCTCTTTATGTATATCCTTATGCGCTTGCTCCTCGCCAGTTTACTTCAGCTGCGAAACTAATTAATCTTAAACTATTCTCGTTACTCTTCTTATATTTACCCTATCTATCATTGGATAGTATCTCTGTTCCCTATCGACATTCGCATTCAGTCTCTTAATAGTATTATTACTTTTTGTCTTATCTTTTCATATATCTCTAATACCTCTTAATAAAGGTGGTCCTTTTCGCCTTATCTTTATTTTCTATGGAACCATGTACATTTACCAAGTTTACTTTATTCAAATTTTCTTTTAATTCTAAAACACGTACTGTTGTACTTTCTTTCAGTTTTTTTGAGTTTCAGAATTCCACCCTAAAAATACTCCCATTGTTTCTATTGTTGAAAACAATATAATTTCATAATAGTAATACCTGTCTGCTCATTTGCCTATACTTATAATATTTCGTTTTTGTACCTATTCCTTTCTATTTCCAAATTTTTATATGCTCTTTTATGTGTTTCTCCCACGTTCCATTTTCCTATCGTTAAATCTTTGGGTATTTTGCTCGCTTAAATTATTCCCAAAGTTTGTATTCCATGCTTTTTCATCTTCTTTCCTCTTTGTTGTTACTTTTTGCTTTTTCTTTTAATTTCTTTACATTTACCAAATCTTTAACCATGTCTGTTACCTTGTGTCTGGTCAACTTCTTTTTTATTCGTTTTTATTAGTTTTGTGCCCTTCCTTCTTCTTTACCCGATCATTCGTATTTCACGCCGTTTACTGAAGTTACGGTATTTCACTCTCGTTTTCCATTCTTCTGTTCTTCTCTTCATGGGCAACTGTTCCTATTGAGTTCTTCCGTTGTAAGATCGCTGTCTACATAAATATTGCGTGACAGCTTCTGTTTATATTCTAGGGTTTTCATCTTGTATTCGAAATTTGAGAATTTTGCGGTTGTAGCTTGCTGTTTAGTTTTTCTTACCTTATATGCTTCTATTTTAATTTCTACCTCTCTTTTTTAATAAACTTGCCCAATTTTTCTTTTCAATTTTAAGTGCCAAATCCTTAATTATTATACTATTCTTTTTTTTCCTTTTTGTTCTAATTTGGTTTCGTTTTTTGGCAACTTTTTGCTTTTTCTTTACGTCCTTTTTTACTTTTTGTAATTATTTTTTTTCATTGCTGTGAATTTTATCTTCATGTCTAAATCGCGTATTTCTTCCAATGTTCTTAAAATAGCTCGCGTCTCTTCTGTCTCTTCACTTTTTGCAACTTTTGTGGGCTTCTAGTGATTTTTGAGCTTTTTGGAAGGCTAATTGTTTTACCTTCCACCTCTCGAATTCCTGTCGCTGTTAGTTTTCGTTTTATGACATTTGCTGCGTTTGAAACTCTTGTTTTATTTCTTTTTTCTTTTTATTTCTTATAAGTGGTCGGGCGCTTCTTTTTCATTCTATTTAACTTACCCTTCTTCGCGTTTTGCAATTTAATATTTGACCCACTTAAATGCAAAAACGACAGCGTTATCTGACCGCTCATAGTACAGTTACGCATAGCACTCAAATTTTTATTTCATGTGCATACTTTTATAACTTCTACTTTTTAATATATCACTAAAATACAATTTCCATGCATCTACATAATATTTTAATCCTAATAAAGTGAATTGAAGTGGTTTGTTTTAATTTTTTACAGTTTGATATTTTTGATATATTTAAAATTTCATTTTTGGAGTTGAATTTGCCTTTTTTACTTTCCTTATCCTAAAATAAGAAAAGTAATGTAATCGGCGGAAATTTGACCTACCCAGTTTTTGACATTTCTGTACGAATTATAGCCTCAGGACACCAAAAAAGTTGATTTGAGCCATTGGTTCGTGTGTGTGTATGTGTGTGTGTCTGTCTATCTGTCTGTCTGTATGTATGTCAGTAAACAGAATATCTCGAGAACCGTAAGAGCTAGAGACTTGAAATTAGTATGCAAGTTACTTGTAGGTAGTGCGAAACTTTTGGTAAAAATCGGCCTAGTCGTTTAGTCGCAAAGTCGCAAGGTCGCAAAATCGGTCGCAAAACGGTCGCGAATCTAAACGGTTGGAGATACAAAAAATTTATGAGAATAAAAATGATTTGTTATCATGAGATAAACATGCATTTAAAATAAAAGTTGTTAAAATAGGAACCCGAAAAGAAACTGAAGCTCAGGATTTTTAATATACCGGGTGTTCATAAAATGTTTCGGGAAATTTACATTACCGGATAGATCAGACCGAGACGAACAAAAAATTGCAATGAAATTTTTTGATCCGAGGTCAAATAAATAAGTTATAGCCGATTAAAAATTAATTAAATGGACCAATCACAGAGCGCTCCGAGAGCTTACTGGCCGACTGCGGGAGGACAGGGGGAGCGCTTGGCCGCTAGAAGGGAGTACGCAGGCGATAATGGGGAAGGCCGTGCGGCCGAGCTCGCACGGTTACCTTCAGTGACGTAGCAAAATTTTAAGTACGAGTCAATTATTGTCTTGTACTGTTTATTTTAATCAGCTTTCGAGTGTTGGACTCGCCCCTCGTCCTTTTTTAAAATAACAAGTTCTGGGACGAGAGCAGCGCAGGGCCGAAATGATGGACCCGGTATAATATATAATAATAGGATAAGGAAAGTCGTGTGATGTTCACACCAGATTTTTTATATATCTAATTTGTATGTTGACAAATTAAAAATACCTCCAGTGGAATAAAAAATAATCTGTTATCCAGGCATTTGCAATTGATGACTTAGCAACTAATTAAAATTTTTGGGATAGCACAGCTCTTCTGCGTTTTCCAGTTTGACTGCGGCGGCGAACTGTTTTAATTAATCTTTGGTTTTGCGTTCCAATTCCTTTTCGCTAGTGAGCGCGTTCAGTATTAATTGCTCTAATAAAAGAAATTGCGCCGCCACAAAATTTCTGAAATCGAATAATTGAAATCTAGCGCGGTTTTGATCGGAAAGAGTAGCAAGGGAAGGGAAGAGGTATATAGCATTCGTAATTTAATAGTCGATTGGTACTCACATGGTAATTAATTTGACGTAGCTTAATTGTTGTGATTAATAAATTTAGAATTTAACTGAGTAGATTTAATATTGAGGTGCTGAAGTAGTCACATCTCTCGCGCTTTCTTCCAATTTGGACATTGTTCTTGTTTTTTGTATTTTTAGTTTTAGTCTTAGAATTATAAAAGAATGGAAGATTATTTTCACTTAAGGAGTCTTCTGTAGTCTGCTATTGATGTACATGAAAAGGTCTTATTAGGATCCTACCAATTTCGATCTTTACCAATGTTTCCTTGTTTATATTAGTATGTTAAATGTGACTTTCTGCATAATACATAGCATTCGTTTAAATGCTTTTTTTAATTTTAATGTTTATATATTTTTTATGCAAATATTTTATAATATTTATGCCTGACTATATGTAAAATTGAAAAAAATGATAACTTTTTATGTTTGTTTTTCTACAATAATATTTGAGAACCGATCTAATACATTTTTATTAATTATAGTTTGAACACAAACCATCAAATTACCGGATTATTTTAGGAACTAGTTTTAATATTGAAAAATATTTCTTTCAATACTAACGACCCTTGTACCTTTTAGAAGGACTCTTTTCGATTGATGTTTTGTGAAAAAACATTTGTGCCTTTAAAACAATATCACACTTCAATAGATTTCAAACAAAAAGCGTTAGTGAAAATGTTTTTACACAATTTCCATTTTATTTTTAGAAAAAATTATACCCCAAATGAGCGTGAAAATTGAATGCAAGTTCTTTATTATCAAAGTGAAAATTTAAACTCTGTAAAATTATTTTTTTTTAACTTAAGAGCATTGGCAATTTTCTGATATACAAAACGATTTGCTTAATTCCAAACTGTTCGAAGACGACAAATTCAAGGAATTTCTTTTAAAATAAAGTTTCCAGAAATACCACCGGTGTCTGTAGGATTTCATGCAATGTACAAGTTATAGTTGGAAGTATAAAAATTTTATTTGGGTATGTATATATAAACTTTTATTCGAAACCTCGGTATATGCGAACGAGTCAACCTTTTGATCCCCCATGAAAAATGCTCGTACGAATAGATATGTATTGTATTTTAACCGCGAAGCCATAAATAAAAACAAGCTTTGATGCGGAGGGCCGCGAATGGTGATCATAAAATGCGGAAAAAATACTTCCACCGCGAAAGATAGCCCCGAAAGGCCGCGGCCCGTGTAATTGCAGAGACGGAACGGCCTGCAAAGGTTCATTTGCAGATGAAACGTAAAGGCCTACAGCGGATTCGTTAAGGTCATTTACATGACACACGCTCTGTAAATAATGGAACATAATTTGAAACAGCCAACGTAACATTTGCGTGTCAGTGTCATTAAGAATGCTCGGGGCTGACGGTACCTGACCGATCAATATACAATTTATTCTTTAATATTTCAGTTTGAGCTGGCAATGTCTCGACTTATTCGCTACATTATTTCAAATATCGAACATAAAGTTTTTTACTGTCAATTTCCTGTCGGCGGCGCTGTAGTCGAAATTGGCTGAAACCGGAGTAGTAATCCGCTGATATTTTATCACGGAAGCAGCATTGGGGTCGCGCTTTCAAATTTCCTTTTCATGCCATTGAAAGCAAAGAGCTGTTGAGCTCTATGGGATTAAAATGACGAATTGGATATTTGGTATCGATATGTTCCCGATGCCGCTGCATATTCGGGGATAAGCTCGGAAGCAGATGCATGCGCTCTCTTACCTCCGATGCAGAAGATAAATATTTATAAGCCTTTTAGCGTTCTGCCTTTTTACCGACCGAACCACCTACTGCGAGTTTACTAGTAGCCATGACGGCAGCTTGCACTTACCAAAAGCCAATTTCATGCAGTCCCGATAGTGGCAACGATTCTCAGTGTATAGAGCATTATCAAAAAATTATCACTATTATTTACTCTCATATTCGCATATAAATGATATGTTGGGGATAACTGATCTAAATGAGAGGTGTTACAAGATTTCTATTAAGAAATTTCTAGTGATTTAGTAACAACTATTACACGATAACAATTATAGTGACATGGGATGTCCAATAAACGACAAAACACAAATTGAATTTTATCAGACAAATACTCCAAAATTAATATTCATTAATTCAATTTTACTTGTAATATGTCTCTTAATAAGGAGCATGCTAAAATCAAAAAATAGGTAGTTGTGATAAGGTTGTATTTGCATGTTTGCTTGTAATTAATAAAGTAAAAATTAAAACGAAAATAAATTTTATATGATACACTTACCAACAAATTTAAAACAATGTAATATATACCAATATGAGATATAACAAAAGTAAACCGTGTAATTTAGCCAATGAATAACAAAAGAATATATATTCCAGTAAACTCACTTACAAGTATCATCAAATTTATAAAAAAGAATAAACACATTAATGCTGTTAATAGACAATTGCAATAAGAAGATGTAGATTATAGTTAAATGGTAGCATAACTAATAATTATATCATTTATACAACATTGGAAATCTTAAATATGTTTCTTAATAAATTTTGAGTCCTCAACAATAAAGAGACTATTTTATTACAAATAGATTATTTAGCATATTGTTGGAATACAATTAAAGGAATTAATAAAAAGGAAATTATGTATAAGTTTAACAAAATTACAATTATTTTACTAAATAGTTTGGCTCATATTTTCAAACAGAACGGGCGTGTTGCGTCATAAGTTCGCATTCTGGGTGACGAGTGCCATATAAACAATTTCTGCGAGCGGAGACTTGCGACCCGCCAGAATGTTGGTGAGGCCCTGCGCCGTCGTTGATATGGTTTGGGTCGCTTGGCCTGCAGCTTCTCACCGTCGCTCCTATCGCCACAGTCGCTTTTAAGAATGAGAAGCTGTTGCAACGGAATTGGGACAACAAATTTTATTCTACGCTAATTAATAATAAGTGAGGCCGTAGGGCAAATGAACACAACCGTAATGAAACGCAATCGTAAGTAGATATTTATTTTATTTTATTTACTACTCGATATTATTTATTATTTAGCAGTTATGGCATTCTCTCCGAACTCTACAAACATGCAATTATCACAACAAGAAATCCAATGACCTTAAATTCCCAAATGCAAATACCTCAACAAGTAGGAGCATACATACAACCAATGGAACCAATAAACATGTATTACGGTCAACTCTGGTCAAATCAACAACTGCAGCAACAACTATCAAATACCCAATTTCACACTAGCAAAAAAAGAGTACATAGTTTACAAGAGACAGGAGATGACGGAAAAGGAAATTTTTGGCTGAGTAATCCTATCCCAACCAATAATCGATGTGAAAAATCTGGAGGCTAACGAAGATATAGGACAAGAACAAGGAACAATCAACAATAATGAATCTAAACCACCACCACTTACAAGTGCTTTAAACTCTAGCAAAAGACAGTTATACTTTAGAAGCCACTGACAATGACCAGGTTAAAATACAACCAAAAACTCAAGAGAACTACAGTGCAATTATCAAATCCCCAACGGATCGTAACATTGAGTTTCGTACGTTTAAACCCAAAAAAGGCAGACATTTTCGTGTTGTACTTAAAAATTTAATCACTGAAAAAGGCGTTAAAAAACTTGGACATAAAATGTGGAATATTAAACATCGCGTCTCAACGGAACCTCTATCCATGTCTTTTGATCTACTTTAAAAGTGTGTGGTACAATTTGAAGCACCGCATGTGAAAAGGTATATTCCTCAATGTGCCAAATGCCAGAGATAACAGACACACGAAGAATTACTCTTACCAACCGTATAAGTGCGTCAAATTTACAGAAATCACTCAAGGAAAGTCAAAAATAACGAATTTAAGTGCGTGAATTGTAACGGCAACCACCCTGCTAACTACGGAGAGTATTGGGTACACAAGTAACTACAGTAAAAGCTATATCCAGTATTGTACCAGAAGGATTATAAGATTCAAAAAAAATGATTTAACCTGGGGTAACGTACTCCCAACAAGCCACAAAGAATCTTTTCAAAATGTCGCGGAGAACACATCTCAACAAAGACCTGAGTTCTCTGAAATTATGATGAAGGAATTAATGGACCAAATGACTAGGCTATTAAACCTGTTAACCACCGTCGTCACTAAAATGGCTTAAAGGATAAACTACTCAAAATCACAATATGGAATGCCTACAGCTTGTGTCAACTTGTACAACAAATTTTCTACTACCTACAGATGAACAAAATGTAATAATAATACAATAAGGTGACTTTAACGCCAAATACTCACTGGGGTTTTCACATCCTTATCCCAAAAGGACATATTCTACTATTTATCATGTAACATTATCATCTAGCTCGCCTGCCGGCCACCAGATAAAGACAAAATCCCCGACCGTCTCGACTTCTTCGTGATTAAAAATATACCACTTGACTACTTAAAAATTCCATCATATTTTAGTTTATTCTCGGGCCACAATCCGATAATAGCAACTACGAGCATTTATTAATAAAAATAACTAACCACCAATCCCGATCAATCGTAAAACAAATTGAAATTACTTCAAAGTTGTATTAGAAGGACAACTTACTACCAATATCCCACTAACAATGACATCTGACATTGATAATGCTGTAGAAAAATTTACACAATCAGTACAAATGACTGTTACGAGAGCTACGCTTTGAGTATTTTAATATCTAATAGGGTAGATATTGCTGATTGCTGATTGATGAAAAACGACATCTCCGAATATTAGCAGATCACCTAATGAACCGAAGGTTTAACAGAGCAACTCTGCAAATCTACAAAGAATTGAAAAACAGATACAGACGAATACCTTAAAGGGCTGACTGCTACAGAGAATAGTGAATACTCCCTCTCGAAAGCCACTAGTTGCCTCGATAGGTCTAAACAATATGTACCTTCAATCCGAAACAATGATGGCTTATGGGCGCGCACTGATATTAGTAAATCTAAAGCTTTACCACTCATCTCCAAGAAGTCTTCCATCCACTATCATCTGAAGATGAAGACAGTGATATTGAAATTTGCCTAGCAGCCCCTATCCAACGCTCGCTTCCTATTAAACTTTTCTCTATTGTAGAAGTGGAAACAATTATTGCTACAAGGATAAATTACAAAAATTTACAGGATGTGATTTAATCACTGGTCAAGTCCTGAAGGAGTCCGCCTTCCAAAGCAATTAGGTTAACCACGCTAGTCTTTGATGGCATTCTATGAACAGGAATTTTGCCAGTTTAGTGGAAAGTTGCCCAAGTGATCGAGTAAACCAATCAATGGCCCATTTTCCTACAAGTCCATAAATTATTACCATTGCTTTCTAAACCTTTCGAACGACTATTACTTAAAAGATTCCCTCCCATTTCTGAAGACACAAAGCTGGTACCCTATCATTAATTTGGCTTTCGGAGTACACACTCCACAATTGAGCAGATTCATAGAATAGTAGACAACATTAACACCGCCTTAGAAGACAAGAAATACTTCTCTGCAGTCTTTCTCGACGTTAACTAGGCTGTCGATAAGGTCTGGTACAAAGGTCTATTATTCAAGTTAGAACGGGCTATTCCACACCCTTATTGCAGCATCTTCAAATCTTATCTTGAAGAAAGAAACTTCCAAGTGAAGTTTTGAGAAGCAGTCTCGGAACTATATACTATTACTAAATCCGGAGCCCCCCAAGGAAGCATTTTGGGACCAGTTTTATACGTTCCATACACAGCCGATATACCCACCAGCCTCAATACAACTTTAACTTATACTGATACGGTAATCCTCGCTACATGTCACGATTGCACGTGAACTCACATTGCATCATGTCCGAATGGTTCGTGAGCTAAGCAAATCATCACCATGAAAGTCATTGTGGTTGCCAGGCTACAAGCCCTACCACAAATAGACTGCGTGAAGTATTTAGGCCTGCACCTCAATAAAAGCTTAAAATGGAGAACCCACATCTGGACGAAGAAAAAACAACTCAATCTAAAATTTAAAAAAACTATTACCGGTTACTAGGTCGTAACCCTAAGCTAACACTTCTCAGCAAATTGCTGGTTTACAAAAGTATAATAAAACCGATATGAAGCTATGGACTCCAGCTTTGGGGCACTGCGTTAAACTCCAACATTGAAATACTTGAACGATTTCAGTCGAAGATTCTTTGCACTATTAGTACTGCTCCCTATTATATTCCAAATAAAGAAATACGAGAATATTTGTATGCGAAAACAGTTAAAGAAGAAGAAGTGAAGTGTAGTGACAAATGCATCTCAATTCCCTAGCACTGACTCTGCTCGACAACAGTGACCAAGGGCCTAGACTTAAACGTTTCAAGCCATTAGATCTTTCTCGCCGTTTTCAACATTTGTATTAGTACTGCTACATATAATTGTAAGAATATTCACAAGGAGGAACGGCAATGGGTGTTGTTTGTTACACATATAAATTACCACTATACCTCTAATGTCTTAAATATGATATGCTTATTGTTATTATAACAGATTGCAAATAAAACATTGTTAAGAAAAGATAAAATACGTAAACGGCTAATACAATTAAAAAATAAGGCGCGAGCGAATAAAAACACATATAGCAAAAAAGAGAAGATGGAAAAAATCCTACAGAAGGAAAAAATATAATTATTTTCATGTAACGAGAAATACAAAAAATGGTATTAAATGTTGTCAAAAATGATTTGGTAAGAGATAAGTAACTATGTCATTCGCTGATCCTTGCAGATTGTAGCCCGTAAATGTTGAATCTTTGTTGCTGGTCTTTCATAACGCGGATTATTTTCAACAGATTCCCTGTATGAATCATCGGAATGGTTTCTGCTAATAGATGTTCTATCAAAAATTGATGCAGTTTCGCTTCTTTACTCGCTTATTCATTGTAAACATCATTACACACTACTTGTACTAACTTACTGATCTTTAGTTTCAACATTAGATAATTTACGGGAATTTCATTATAGAAAAATCCACACATTTTCTAATAGAATGCAATTTGTAAAAAATGTCCATTTATCTATTAGAACAAAATTTACTAAAACGTACCGGCCAACTGATTTAGTCCAACAGAGTAAAAAACATGTATTTAAAAAGTAATCGATATCACAAGATTTGCAATTAATTCAGCAATCTACCGATTGCAGTGTTAGAGGAGTACCGAATTAGATAAGGTAGTAATCTAAGCATGGCATCTGTTTTTAATTTAATAGAATAAACGTATGATCCAGACGAGTGACATTTAATAAACATATATTGCATAACTGTCAACTGTAATTAGTAGTAGTCATTTAACCATCTTAAAACATAATAAATATTCATTAATATTGATATTGGTAAACGAAGTTTCGAAAATGTTGAGTCGATGTTAGTGTAATGAAAGCAGGCGATAAGAGTGGATTCTAATGCGCATGTGTTTATGTAGTGCGACTAAAGTGACAATTCTGCATTAAATATTCGGATGATTGAGAAGGCTTTCGGGAACGACGCAATGAGTTCAACGCAAGGTTAAGATATAAACCATTTAGCAACGGTTGAGAGTCTGTTGAAATGAAATCACTTTATAGGAATCGGAGACTGACAGTTTAAGAAATAAGAGATCAGCTGGGAATTTCAAAAACTAAACAAAATTTCTAGAATTCAGATTACTTTTGAAAGAGGCGAGATTCTATACCGAAAATCAGACTACTACAGTGAGACAGTCCTTTATGATTTCAACACAGGATTTTGTCTAATGTTTTGAACAACGGAAATGGTGCTGGAAGAAGCATATCCCAAGGATACTGGAACTACGTACAATATTTCTTGTATGTTGTACATAGATTTTTTGTTATTGTAATTGTAATTGTCTGCATTAAATGGTACAGTAGTTTTGGAACAAACCACGTATTTATGTGCAGTGTTTTCACATAGGTGGAGTTTTAGATGTCGGACGGCGCGGACGCGAATTTTATAGCAGGTGGCGATATATAAATACCGTATACGGGCTATACCACACCAAATGAAATTCGTAAATTTCAACGCGACGTAAAACGTGCATATAAAACAAAGCGGATTTAGTGGCGAAAAGTTAAGAAAAAAGAGGAAAACAAAGGGTTTGCGTGCAGTGTTCTGAGATTTTACGTGAATAAACCTAGAGCGGACGACAACGAACGGGCGGCGAAAGTGTGATAAGCGAGCGGTGCAAGTGCGGATAGCGATAAAGGTCGCGGTCAACGGAGTTCAGAGGAAAGATAAACAAATAAACAAATAAGCGTGCTATAAAACTTGGACAAATTTTAGGGGATCACATTTAAGAGCTAACTGGATGGAAAACACAAACAAAAGGGAACGGGAGTTAAATAGCAGCACAGAATTGGACCAAGAACTCTGTAGAGAAAGCAAGAGAAAAAACATTATCAAATCCTCCCTGTTAAAAATCACAGGATCAGCGAATACCAAAATGTCGGAAATAAGTGAGCTGAAAATAATGTTAGAAGAGATGATGAAGGAAATAAAGGAAAACACGAAAGCTAACAAGGAGCTTAGAGAGGAGTTCAAGAAGAAGGAAGAGAAGTGGGAGCTGGAAAAAGGCTACCTAATCAAAAGAATAGAAAATCTGGAAGGAAAACTAGAGACAACAGAAAAGAATAGAAGGAAATGCAATATTGTAATAAAAGGGGTTGAATTCAAAGGACAGAATAAGAAACAAGTCGTGATGGAGTTCCTCGAAGAAAAATTACAACTGGAGGCCAAAGTAAAAAATGTACATACCATAAAGCCAGTACTACAGTTGTGGAGATGGATTCTTGGAATGAAAAACAGGAAGTAATGCAAAACAAGAAATCTTTGAAAGGAACAAGAATATACATTGAAAACGATCAAATACAGGACGAGAAAAGAATACAAGCGGAAATCAGGAAAATAGCAAGAGCGAAAAGAGCAGAAGGAAAAGAGGTAAAAACTGGATACCAGAAGATAATAATAGACGGAACTTGCTACAAGTGGAGAGAAGGAGAACAAAGAGTCATAGAAGAGACCCCCTCCTCAAAAAACGAAGCATCTAGAAAATAAAAAAACAGACACAAAAGATGACGAACAGAGCAAAAGACACGGACACGAGTAGAGAAACGAAACAAAAAAGAGGAAAGCAGGAGTATATAAAAATAGGAACATGGAACATCAGAAGTATAAACGGAAAGGAGGAGGAACTCATAGAAGAAATGGAGAAACAAAAGCTGGATTTTATGGGAATAACAGAGACAAAGAAGAAAGGGCAAGGACATACGAGACTACACAAAGGATATTGGATGCTTTGGTCAGGAATAGAAAAATCTGAAAGGGCACAAGCGGGAGTGGGTTTAGTGGTACACCCTGGCAAAATGGAAACAATAATAAATGAAAGGTATGTAAATGAAAGAATAATGGCAGTAGAAGTCAAACTAGGGGAAAAAGAAGAAACATGTCAAATGATTATGGCGTACGGACCTGATGAAGACGAGAAAGTGGAAATAAAAAACCAGTTCTTTGAGGAACTACAAAAAGTAATAGATACGAAAGGAAACAATATTATAATTATGGGGGACCTAAATGGAAGCGTAGGAAAGGATAATATGGGCATAGAGAGAATTTTAGGAAGACAAGGAGAGCACAAAAGAAATAGAAACGGTACGAAAATTGTAGAGTTCTGCGTGGCAAATGATTTAGTAATAACGAACACAAAGTTCGTACATAAAGACATACACAAATACACAAGGGTGCAACACAGCAGAAACGAGAAATCAATTATAGACTATTTTCTAGTGAACGGGGAGAATTGGCGAAAAATCAAAGATATTAAGGTGAAGAGAGGACCGGAAATAGGCAGCGACCACTACTTACTCCAAATGGATATGAGGGTGAGCCAAAAACAAGCGACAGAGAAACATAGAAAAATAACTAAGGAGAAAATTAAATGCCACATGTTACAAGAAGAACACATCAGGAAGAAATACCAAGACATCCTAAAAAAGGAGTACGAGACAAAAAATATCAGACCAAACATAGAAGATAAATGGAAAACGATAAAACAATGCATGATAAAAGCAGCGCGCAAATATTGCGGAGTGACAAAGGTAACTAACACGGACTTTAAAAGAACGGCATGGTGGACAACTGACATAAAAACACTGGTAAAAAAGAAAAAAGAATACTGGCACAAATATCTACAAAAAAATTGGAAGAGGACTACAATCTATATAAAGAGAAAAGAACGCAGGTAAAAAATAAGGTGAAGGAAGCAAAACAGAAAGCGTGGGAAGAATTCGGAAACAAAATGAAAAAAGAATTTGACGACAACCAGAAACTATTTTACGGAACTTTGAAGCAACTGAGAAAAAAGAAAACTACACCCACAAAAAACATCAAGGGTAAACAGGGAAATGTACTGACAAATGAAAACGATATTATGGAAAGATGGAAACAATATTTCGAAGAATTGTTGGCAGCAGGGAAAGAACAGAGAGGATTGGAAAAAGAAGAGGGAGGGAAAATACCGACTTTGAAAAAGATACGAACTCAACAGAGGAAGATATCGCAGAAGACAAAATAACAAAACAAGAATTGGAATAAGGAAACTCAAACTAGCAAAAGCCCCAGGCATAGATGAAATTACCGCAGAGATGATAAAATACATAGGAGAAACAGGCAAGGAAAGGTTACTAGAACTATACAACGACATCTTAGTAGCAGGAAAAGTACCGAAGAAATGGAAAATGGGAATCATAATACCCATATATAAGAAGGGAGACCGAAGAGAATGCTGTAATTACAGAGGAATTTCCTTATTAAGCATCCCAGGGAAGGTATTCGCAAGGATTCTAGAAACTAGACTCAGAGACAAACTAGATAAGACAATAAAAGACACCCAGAGTGGGTTTAGAGAAGGACGGGGGGTACAAGACCACATATTTACAATCAGACAGCTAAGTGAAAAGGTCATAGAGAAAGGGGAAGAAATACATCTCTGTTTTATAGATCTGGAAAAGGCCTTCGACAGAATAGAAAGAGAGACAATATGGCAGTGTCTAGAAAAAGCAAACGTAAATCACAGAGAAGTAGCAGCCATCAAAGCACTATACGAAAATAGCGGAAACATAATAAGAACGAGACACGAGCAGTCGGAGGAATTTAAGGCCAATATAGGCCTAAGACAGGGATGTGTACTCAGCCCGCTGCTATTTAATTTAGTATTAGATGAGGCAATAAAAGAATGCAAGAAAAAAACAAGAAGATACCATGTAGGAAGCTGGAATATGGAAAAAATCTACATATCAGAATTACTTTTTGCTGATGATATGGTTATATTCGGAAAAAGTGAGAAAGACCTACAAGAAAATATCAATGTATACAACTTAGAACTAAAAAAGAAAAACATGAAGATAAACAGAGATAAAACCAAAATAATGGTAATAGCACCAGACAAGAGAACACATCGTATATATATAGAGGGAAGAAAATTGGAACAAGTAGAGAAGTTCAAATACCGAGGTGTATGGATACAGGAAAATGGAAAACTCGATGACGAGATAAATGAAAGAGTAGGAATTACAGGACGACTATTTAACTCCTTAAATTCCTCTTTTCTAGGAAAAAAGGAAGTACCAAATGACGCAAAAGTAGAAGTATTCAAAAAAGTTGTAACACCAATACTCATCTATGGCAGTGAATCATGGACAACAGTGAATAAACATAGGAGCAGTGTCGAGAGTACGGAGGTGAGATTCCTGCGTAAAATAGAGGGCAAAACAAAGAGAGACCACATCAGGAGCACAACATTTAGAGAAAATTTAAAAACTAAAGCGGTAGCGGTATCAGTGCAAGAGAGACAGTTAGGGTGGTTGGGACATATAATAAGAATGGACAAAAACAGAACAGTGAAAAAAGTGTTTGAAGCAAGACCAAAAGGGAAAAATACGATAGGAAGACCGAGAAAAACATGGCAGGAGGAACTAAAAGAGGCAGCAGAATCAAGAAACATAAAGTGGGAAGAAATTCGCACAACAGCAAAGGATAGAAAAAAGTGAGAGAACTGTGCAAGACAAGCCCGAATCCATAAAGCACAACTCAGCTCAATAGCCTTACTCCGAAAGGTAGAAAGGTTTTGGATTAAGTAAGTAAGTAAGTAAGTAAGTTTTCACATAATGAAACATCTTAGGAACACTATGCAGGAAACAAGCAAGCAAAGGAAGCATTATGGGGAAACATAAACAAGGAGTTCGAAAGCAATTACATATAGACTATAAGAAACAAATCAGAAGGCTTGTAATAATAACAAATTAGAAACTAAATAGCGATACAGAGCACTACGGAAGTTACAACTCGACTGTGAGTTTCAAATGTAAATTGATACTTGATTAATTTTAAAATAACATTTTTATGATAACGGCCATTTTAATATTAAATCAAAATATTTTTCTGACAAAAAAGAGCAGGGTATTCGATAGCTTTAAAATATAGACACGCGCACGAACACTTATATCAACACGCACTCCACACATGCACATCTAGGCTCACACGCACTTGCCCTGCAGGGCTTCAGCAGTTTTTTTCTTTGTTCTATCTTGGATAACTCCTTTTCTATTCACATAAACATCTTTTTCAATTACTCTGTGCTTCTTTTCTTCTGTGTTTTAATTTTTTATTTTCTTCTTCCCGTCCCTTCCTTTTAGTCTTCTAATTTAAGTCTTTTTCCCCTTCTCCCTTTCTTTCTCTTTCTCACTCATTACTATGTTATATGCTCTTCATTCTTATTTGCCAAGATTAATCCTTCTCCTTTGCTATCCAACATCTCTGATCTTTTTTTTATTCTATCGTCATTTGTAAAAAGATAACAGCATCCATCACAGCTCGCTCAATTTGCTATAAAATGATGTATGGATACTTTATGTATTTGCATACTAATACCGTATCATGATTTCCTCTTGATACTGAATGCTAAAAACTAAAGTATTGTTTATTTACCAATCCAATGATATTGTACCCTAGGTGTGTCCGATTTTACGATTCAAGGAGTTTTTTGCCCAACAACCTTGCTTTAATCACTCTAAACACAAAAATGAAAAGCTCGTTATGTTTCGTATCAAATGATGTAATACAAAACTAGTATTTCTGGATTCCAGTATTGTACCTCCATTTCCCTTTAATAAGAGATGAATTTTGAGGAACCAAAAAATTAAATTTTTATAATATTTAAGCAAATTTTAATTCTAAAAATTAATTAAAAATTCTAAAAAATTCAAAAAATTCTAAACAAAAAAAAAATTAAAGTTTAGCCCTCAAAATGTTTCCTTCCTAAGTTTCACTCTCTTGGAAGATGAAAATCGAAAAAGCGTGAAATACAAGTTTCAAAAATTGTAATGTTAAATTATATAATTATATATATATATATATATATATATATATATATATATATATATATATATATATATATATATATATATATATATTTATATCAACGACTTGGGAAAGTCAGTTATGATAATAACAATTTTCGATAAAATGTAGAAAATTATAAAATAAAAAGGCAAAATCATGAAGTGTGATACATCCTTGTAATAAAAAAAAAAAAACTACATTTCAAATTGTAAAAATCCAATATAGCGCCCATAAGAAAAATAAAAGTTGACTATCGTCTCTTTGACATTTCAGAGTGGGTAGCAACCGTAATGACATTTTTAGATTCCTTATAAAAAAGTGTCTGAAGAATGTTTGAATTAAGACCCTGTAATTTTACCGGTTTTCCATTTAAAAATTAAAAACGAAAATGACATTTTTTAATTTTTTCACGATATTTCGAAAATTATCAATAATAAATCAAATTTATTTCGAGATTCTTAATAAGCATAAAAATACGCAACTTTGTCCTAATTTAACCAACCCTGTAACTCTCAAGATAACCGAGATCCCCATGGTGAGGCTCGAAGATCGAGCACCGGTTTATATATATATATATATATATATATATATATATATATATATATATATATATATATATATATATATATATATATATATATATATATATATATATATATATATATATATATATATATATATATATATATATATATATAGCATTAAAAACGCCAATGATTGTAGGTCATACTTGAGTATCTTACTTTTCGTCATATTCAGTTCTTGGGGGTTTATGTTACAAAATAAAATTTCTTGCAATCAGCCGTTTCAAAAATTAGATTTTATTAAATTTTTGTGATTTATGTTTTTTATTTTTGTTTATAGCTTTCAAGATTACGTTTATGGATCCTTCCATTTTAATTCAAAAAACAAATATAATGTGAATATAATGAATCTAGGAACATAGACGCAGTTAGGTAAACGAATTATTGTTGCTGGCTTACAATATACGAGTTTTTACACATTAAGTTTTTCTTCAAAATGTGACGACCTTTCGTACTCTGTGGCATGAAAATTTTACATTAAGAAAACGCTACCTACATGTGACTATATACGTACTTAATAACTATAATCCTGTTTTCAAAATGAATATTACATGCGCTGTAAGAGCGTGGTTATATTACGGTCTTACTTTTAATAAAAAAAGAATTGTTTTTAAATTTTTAAATTATAAGTTATGACAAAGCCTTGAAAATAAAAAAAAATAAAATAATTTATCTTTTATTAGTATCTACAGAAAAATTTTCAAACAGAATGCCAAAATGTAATAGACTATTTTGTTATTCATTACTTCAATTATGTCTCGGGTATATAACGCTTGGACCCGACTTTTTACCTTTCCTTGGATTTCAAGAGACCGATCTCTAAACTCCTCGCCAAATTAGCATAATTTAACCGGCCCCAAGAAATCGGATTAGGGTAGAGGGAAATTCGTAAGTCAACATAAGGAAATTTGGTAAGTACACATGAATTTACGTTACTCACGGTAATGTGCGCTAATAGCAGCACGTTATTAGGTTAATTACAGATGTAGCTCCCGCGTGCAATTGCTGAATAAAATTTTTGAAAACCGCCGATCGCTGATTACGATTATAGTAGTGGTGGCTTGAATAACTGGCAGAGAAGTGAAATGCAATCTGCGCCGGTTTCATGAAAATGAAGTCGTAAGCTAATCACCCGGAAAATCATTTCTCTTCCGTCCGGTTTGTTCCTATACGTGCAATCCATTTTGCTATGGTGGGCTCTGTTCGTAATTTCCAAAATAATATCGCAGTGAGATGATCCAGACAAATACTTCCTTAAGAGGGATGTCAGAATATCGGTGAAAAGCAACGATCCATTTCATTCCGCGTATTCATCAATCACATCGCTTGTAAGGGAGGATAAAGTTCGGCGTTCGATTTATGTCGCGCTTTTAAGAAATTCTGGCGAGGCCAGAAAGCTGTGTTTTGAAGGATTTTGTGTTTAATCGAAACTCATTTCGGGAATTGAATTTGGGGCGCAACTGTGGCAGCGGCAGTAGTACGCTGCGTAATTAAAGTTAGGAAGAGTAGCGTGTCGTGTAATGGAAAATATGTGAATGGGGTTTTTCGTGTTCTCATGAACATAAATGAAATGACAACCCGGCGTCACGTTATTAGTAGGTCACAATTTTCGCAGTTGCCTTGTCACCTCCAGAAATATAACGTCGCGCAGTTTGCGCTGTCTCGGTTTGACAGCATTTAACGTGTTTGTTTCCGAGGAAGGGTTTATCTATGTTAGAGTTTCCTTTCTGATACTGGTAGGAAAACTGAAACTTAACGAAGCAGCTTGACGTAGATGTGACAACGGTGCTGGCTTAAACCGGAGTTGCTTATTCAGTCACAATGTGGCAATATGTTAATAACTGGGCGACTTTTACCTTCATAGAAAACGAAGTTAACGGGCGCATTGTTGCTGTATATTGCGAATAATGAAATTTCAAAGTGTTCCCGCTAAGTTTCATTCGGGCTTCGCCGTTTCTGGCATTTAAATGGAAACGCGAACAAATGCCCTTAAATTTAAGCGATGATGAGCGGCTTCGGGAATATTGCCTAGCTAATGAGTTAATTGAAGCCGTAAACATAAACAGCCCATGTTTTATTTGCGTTAATTGAGAGCTCTACAGCGCAAAGTGCTAATAAACGGCATATAAGCGAAGGTGCCGAAAGCTAGGAAATTACGTTGTAGCTTATAACACGCATCGCGTTTTTTAACGCTCTCGAATTGTGCAAAGGTAGTTTTAATAATTTTTTAAAAATACATTAAGATAAAAAGCAGTCAGCACAGGCAAACTGGTAATGGTAAGGCTCTACGCCCCGCGTGGGAGCACGGCCTGCGAACTGAGAGGTTAAGGCTCTCATACGTTCGCTCTCTCTGCCCGGTCGTCGCGCACCATCTCTGATGCGGGGCGATGTGGTAAGCACCGCGCCTAAGACGACCGCCATTATTACCCCTTGTTCGAGTGAACGCAGGTACTCAATTATTTTTAGTGACTGAGTAGGCCACCCGCCAGGCATCAGAGAGCACCGGGAATTGAACCCGGGTCCGTCAGCATCGCAGCCTGTCCCTCAACCACAGGACCACGCTGGCACACAGGCAAACTAAGCAACAATAATTTACGCGTAACGTAAGTTTCGTATGATTAGCTACTTGCTACAGCAAATTAAAACTAGAAATAAAAATAGATATAAAAACAGCAATGCTGTAGAGGAAAGCACTACAGGTTATTATATTATAATTTTATTTGCTATGCTTAGTTATATTTTAAGTAAAATTTGTTTCAGAAAATAAATTAGAACGAGTCGAAATTATAAAGATCTAATTATATTACTATGATATAATTTATAATTATAAATTTAGTGATTGTTGATCATACTAGTAAAATACACATAGTTTTAGTATAAAGCATGAAAATAATAAAAAAATAGAAATTTTTATGATAAAGGAGCAACATTAATGATATAATTTAAAGGGAGGAGACAACAAATGTTAAGGAACAGTAAGTACATGGTCGTTAAGGTAAATCCGGAATTTTTTTTAGATTGCATTGCGGGAAAGCCAAAATGCCGTCTTATGTGCGTGCGCAATCCCCTATTAGGTAAATCAACAACCTACGATTGTTGACAAAATAAACCGAGCAAAGAAAAAACGTGGATACAAATGATTGTGTGGTTTGGCTACAAAAAGATCTAACGTAGTTAAGAAGTGCAGGGAATCTGACTAGGGGAAGGTAACTGCTGACAGGGCAACTCACGACAAGCAATCTGATCGCAAGGGAAGCGATGAACTCGTACTCGAATTAAAAGAGAAGATTGCGCGAAGCATGACTGAGCTGGCAAAAGAAATAGGCGTAACGAGGTCGACGTTCAGTCTAGCACTGCACCAGAACTATCACTGTAAGTCTTTCATCTTGAGCAACTGTTGAATAGGAAAAACAAGATAGACAGAAACATCAAGCATGATATCGCTGGCTTTTTGAGATTCTTTTCAGGCAAAAAGAAATTTATCGTAATAGGAAGGTGAATTGCCAAAATGACTGTTAAAATTTGCAAAGGTGTTTCTGAAGTATCCAATGTCATGCATGTAAAGTTTCTCGCCTCTGTGATGGTGCTGAGGCTTGTGAGCAGCAATCTCCAAGCCATATATAGAGGAGATGGCCGCTGGATTGAAATGTATGTAATAGTAAGACTCTGCTCCAGCCTACTAAATAAGGAAGACCCAGGCAAGGTTATATAACAGTTTGTATTACCACTGGTTTTCCAACTTATGACCACCCTCCAACCCCGATTGCAATTTCCTTGATATGTAGTTGTGAGGAGTGGTTGAGACCAAAGCCAACGAGAGCCATCACAACACTACTGTCGGCGCGAATAATTACCTTCTCTTATGATGTGCCATTGTTATTAAATAATCAACATTCACAATACGGAATTAAAACAAAATAAACTAAAAAATCAAACATTATTTTTGAAAGGCGCTTATAGTCTTTAGTTACTATATTTATGTGCTAAAAATCTGTTTTCCAGTGCGTTACTTATACAAGAAATTAAAAAAATGAATTTTTTTTATCTATATCCAATGCTTCTTACTCCAAGCCAGTTAAATTGACAAAAAAATAAATAAAAATACAAATTAAAAACAAAGATAGTTTACGTAGTGTTGCGGATGATCTACTAGCTTAATAAGCAGATTTCCGCTTGAGATTGATAAACAATTTTTAAAGATAAAACTGTAGATTTCATATCATGGCATTATTTTTTTCTGTGTTTAAAACTATCTTATGTTTAATGAGTAGGTAGCGGGTGAGCACTCTTTTACGATCCCGGTAAAAGATAGATCCACTTCAGGGAAGCAACCATGCCTACGCGAGCCTTGGTCTTCTATCAATTTCTAATACTGGGAAGGAATTCTACTCCTAGTCTTATTCTATCCCTTCTTGTATTCTAATTCTGCCTGGGAAAGCAACGCGAAACATGAAGTTAAAATTATATTTCCCAAGATAATGATAATGACTAAAAATCATAACAAGATTGCCGCTAGTCCGAGGCATTCCTTAATTGGGGAAGAATCCCCCCGTCAACCGAAAGAGTGGTTCGATCGTCAATCGAACTTTTGCGTGCCTGTACATTAAAAGTTATGATGGTATGGTTACCAACCTCCGGAAAAAGTAGAAGATGACGAAACAAGAAAAAGAAGAAAGTTTAATGATATTTAGATTAAGTGTCTTTCAAGTGTTTTAGATTCTGTGTTGGTTTACTATTTTTTTTAATATCATTTTTGTGAGTCAGCGTGTGTAACACACGTATCGCTATCTTAATCTGTCATTCTTTATAAATTTTCCAGCCATCGTAGCCTTAGCAGATTCTCTATATCTTTGTTGATGTTTTTCGTACACTTACTTGTCTTTCTTCGCTAAGCTCATCCTTCTTTGATCCTTCCGAAGTTCATATGCAATGCTCGTTTTTTCAAATAAGTAGTATTTGTGTGTACTCTTAATTCATTGTAATGTGTTGTAACTCGTAACTAATTATTCGCAAAATGTTCTTTCTTTTTATAACTTTACTTAAAGATGCGATACTCTTTACATCCAGCGTTATTGTTCTTTAAAACTGAAGATATTATTCATTTTCAGATTTGTTAAGACTTGAATTGATGTCGCTAAATATTTTGTTTTTTACTTTCCTTATCCCTATAATAAGGAAAGTAATGTAATCGGCGGAAATTTGACCTACCCAGTTTTTCACATTTCTGGACGAAATATAGCCTCAGGACACCAAAAAAGTTGGTTTGAGCCATTGGTTCGTGTGTGTGTGTGTGTGTGTGTGTGTGTGTGTGTGTGTGTGTGTGTGTGTGTCTGTCTGTCTGGCTGTCTGTCGGTCTGTCAGTAAATAGGATATATCGAGAACGGTAAGAGCTAGAGACTTGAAATTTTGGCATGCAAGTTAGTTGTAGGTAGGGGACGCAGTGCGAAACTTTTGGTAAAAATCGGCCTAGTCGTTTGGTCGCAAGGTCGCAAAATCGGTCGCAAAGCGGTCGCAAAGCGGTCGCAAATCTAAACGGTTGAAGATACAAAAAATTCGTGAGAATAAAAATGATTTGTTATCACGAGATAAACATGAATTTAAAGTAAAAGTTGGTAAAATAGGAACTCGAAAAAAATTGAAGCCCAGGATTTTTGCCAGAATTACCCAAATAATAGGATAAGGAAAGTCGTGTGATGTTCACACCAGATTTTTTTCATTTACTTTTAGCCCATATTCTCTTCTGCCTTTTTCTATATTTGTAAGATTTCTTTTATTCTGAAAATAATTATTAATTCATCTGCATATGACATACTTTGATATGAGTGTTTTAGAATGTTGTTACTGCCATTTTTTTGTTATTTGTTATTTTAAAACTCTAATAACGTTATGTAGAACATATCTTTTTGTCTATGTCACTTTTTGAGACTTGCTACTTTTAAGATAACTACATTCCAAGTTTCTTGTCTTAAACAAATCAATTACTTCTTTTATAATTTTTAAGATTTTTATTGCTATAAATAGTTTATTCGGCTTTAAACTATTGCCACTCTATTAATAAAAACATGAGCTGCATTATTGCTTTGCTTTTTCTTCTATCTAGAATTTGTCTTCTCTTGAACAATTTGTTATCGATCGGTTCTCTTTGAACCTGTACTGGTATTCTTCGATTTTCTTTTCTGTTATTTGTACCAATTTTTTGTTTGGTATTATAACCATAAATTTATAAGCTACATATAGGAACGATATCGTTTGCAACATTGTTATAGTCAAGTTTTATCCTTCTTTATGAGATTACCATCTCTGTGCATTCAGGTGGCATTTTTCTTTTTTCTTTTAATTTAACAAATCACTTTATGCAGCTTATTTGTTAGTAACTGTCCAGCTTTTATTATTTCAGTTCGTATTTTATCTTTTCCTGTTGTTGTATCTTAACTATTGTATTGCTTTATCGAATTCTTTTTGAGTAGGCACTTCTTCTTTCCTTTATTCCCATTTTCTTTTTACTAGTTTGCAGTTCTTTTTCGTTGCTATTTTTCAAATAATATTTTTTTCTATTTGCAAGTATTTTCTCTTTTATCCGTTTTTGTCTCTATACATTTTCATGTTCTGTTTGCTGTAGTTTTCGTCTGTTTCTTTTACTATATTCTTGCTTCTTTTTTTCTATATTTTTTTACTTATTTTCTTTTGTTATTTAATTTATCTCTTTCATTTTTTCGATTAACACTTGTACTTTAGTTCCGTTAAGGCGTATTAAAATTTCTTTACATTCGTTATAATGGATGTTATTTTATTTAGTTTTTTATAGTTGTTTAAACAGTCCCTTTGCTACTGATTCTACTGTTTCTCTTAGAATATTTCATTTTCTTCTACTTTTTTTTTATCTATTTTATAATTTTATGTTGCTTTAATAGTTTCTTTTTATAAGGTTGTTATATTACTTTTAAGTCGCTGTTTTATAAATGTATTTTACCAGGATGTTTCTAGATTTATTTTACTCAAATCAATATAATGCTCCTCTGGTACGTTGTATACATGTACAAAATTTCGATTCGATTGTTCTAACACCAAGATTTTTCATTTTTCTTTATATCCTTTTCAATGTTTTAGGAATGTTGCTTTATTTATGGTTAATTCTTTATTACATAGCTAATTGATTTTGTCCGTTCTTATTTGTTTTCTTGCGTTTGCTATACTTTTCCATTATTGGTTTTCCACAAAAAAATTTTCTACAATAATTTTTACATCAAATTTCGATGCTTCTTCATATAATTCTTGTAGTTTCTTATAAAAGTTATTTCTTACTTCTTCTTCTGCGGCTACTCCCTTAGTTTTTCGGCCTTCTATTATCTTAAAATCTGCCAGGCTCGCTGCTTTCGTTTTATCAGTAAAAAAGAATGTATATAATCTGTTTTGTCATTATTAAAAATATATATTCATTTATTTATGTAATATTTCTATTTTTAAGTTTGTGTCTTGTACTGCTAGTCTATCCATATATTTTCTTCATTGATGTCTATATGTTTTAAAGCTTCTCGTAGTTAATTCCTCTCATATTCCATGTTTCTAATCTCTATTTGTGCTTGTTCGAATTTCATATATTTTATATTTGTTCTGTTTTTCTTAATTTCTTTCCTATTTAATTTCATGTCGTCATTTTTCCTTTCTGTCTCATTATTAGTTATTGTAGTCTGTTTTCAATTTCTTCTGTCTTATTTTGTCCATTATTAGCAGTTATTAATTTTTAATGCTCTGTGGCCAATTTCAGTTTTTTTATTTTTCTACTACTGCTATTTTGTTAATAGCTAGTATTTTGATTCCTTTATATTGTAACCATATTTCTTATAATCTTAACCGTGACATAATTAAAGTCATTAATAATTTTTTCTTTTTTCTTGTTTATCAATTCTAAACGCTTTTTATTTTGTGATTTAATTGTAAATTTTTCTGTTTAAAATTTTGTACTTCTGTTTTGGGTATTTTACTTTTCGATTCTCATGTAATAATATACATTTGTTCTTTTACGTTTTTTTTAAGCAGCAGGAAATCTTGAGACCTTGTATTTCTTTTTTCCACTTTTTAGTTTTTCACGCCACTTTTTTTAATTAGTTTTATTCTCCGTATTCCTATATCGCATTATGTAATTTTAATTTATGTATTTATATCTATGCTACTATTTCCCTCTAATTTAACTTAATATTTTAGATTGAGAGAATCTCACCTGGCGTCAAATTAAGGGTGTTTGAAATTTACTTGGTTATTGGGTTAAAATTCAAAATAATCTTTACGAATGTACAAAGAAAAATTATATTTATTTGATTTTTTACTTTTTATTCTGGATTTGTCTTTTCTGCACTTTAGAAATCGCCATAATCTTAAGAATAATGACGCTTTGCATAAGATTTGAATCACTGGCGACTGCTTCTTGTAGTTGTGTAATTTTTTATTCTTAATCAGCTAATGCGACAGAAAACATGTACAAACTGACTATAGTTTTGGATTTAATTTAAAGTGCATTTTTAAATATATCAGTGAGTAACTTATATTTTTTCAGAAATACAAAGGTGTAATAGAAATTACTTTTGATATATTTTCGGTGGCGCGACTTGCTTTTTTGCCACAGTAACTAACAAATCATCTAAAAGCGTCCAAATCTCTATATTGACAGCGTCAAACTACCAAAGCGTGCTTTGTTGTAAAATCAGTGATTTCACACTCTAGTAGTATATTGACATTATAAGAGCTAGAAACAAAGGAAGTAAAGTTCTTTATTTGCCTCTTTAAACAATAGTTCCTTTAAACACTTGTTGAATATAATTCTTACATTATAAATGCGTATTTAATTATTCGTTGCAACGAAACACAGCAACTTTAAACGTTTAGAATGTGGTTTTATAACAATGTTTCATTTCATAAATAAAATCAACCAGTTTAAACACCTCGAAAGAAATCCTCAATTTTTAAATATTACTTAGTGCGATTACATCTCCTCTTATTATGAATTTGCTCGAAAGTTCTGAAACGTCTCGAGCCTAGCGCTGCTGAACTGGAAAGCAGCGAAGTTCTTAACAATCCTCAAAGAAAAAATCTGCGTGACTAGAAGCAGCAACTTCTTTGTCCGAATTTTGTTTTAAACTTCCGGCGCTCCTTGCAAATGCTAGCATGCGTGCGCCCCAACTTGCCGTGAGCGCATGGGAGGCGGTTAAAAAATAACGTGACAATAATATGGATGTGATGGATAATGATGGATGGCGCGATAAGGCTCACGGCGGTGGTCATAACAATTAGGTGCAGCAATAAATCATTGTAGCTCGCATCTTATAACAGATGTAGTTACTAAGCAGTTGCTTAATGTATTTTACCGACCAAAACAAAACTGCTAGGTAGTTTTTTGTTACTACTTTCACGACTTTTTTAACGTTTGAATTTTTTTAACAGAAAATTTTGTCGTTATAATTTTTTCGTTTTTATTTTTTAAATATAACTTCTAGCTTTTGAAAGAAATAAAAGAACAAATTTTTTTCTCTAGGCACCAATTTACAATTACCTCATAAATTCTGAATACAACTATTACCAGTTTGGTGATATTGTGATTATAATAGATAGTAAAATGTAGTCAGTTCTGCAGTAGCACTCATTTTAGCTTTATCTATTATTTTATCTTCTAGAGAGGTTTCTGTTTAATGATTGATAATCGTCTATATTGGATCTTCCCAATTTCTTCCATTTTAAAGAGCCAAAACATTTTCTAACAAATAATTGTAGTGCATGTGTATACGAGGTAGACAAACACACTAAGATTATGTCGTTCTAATCTACTACTTGTGGCTTCTAAGATTTCATCATCCACCAAGTGATTATGTTTGCGCCCAAAATTAGAAAAACATTTGCTGGTGGTTTTCAAAGCAAAAATGCAAAATTTAATAAGCGATGATTCATTGTTTATGTGCAGCTGAATCTGATGATAATTTATTAGAAAACTCAGATTTTTTGTTTGATAATTTTGATTGTAGGGGATAACTTTCCTTTCGTATTATAATATTACAACAAATACTATAAAGTACATTAGATCATACTCTTAAGCGTAGAGAGTAATAACATCAAAAGCTTTTTGATCTTGTCCTGATTTATAACTTCAACTCTTAACTAAAAATACGCTTTCTAATTAACGTATCGAGACTTCTAAACTTCGTTCCATAAATGACCAAAATCTGCGATATCTTGTTTTTTAATTCTTGTTTGAAAAACAATATGGATTATAAAAATACGTAAAAATTACTAAATTATGTTTATAATAATGTGACAGTCATTTAAGAAAAATTTAAATTTTTATTGAATTATTAAATAAAGACACTCTATATAGCCATTGACACTAATGGGGTATCTCTCCCGCTAACAGTGGACGATGTCTTTTCAAGAGACTAAGGAGAAATGTTATAAGTTCATCTTTGCAAATGGATGAAAAATTGTGTATTATATCCTACGTTAATATTTTTTAACAACCCTGTAAACATTAATCACCAATTTTCAAGCTCAAAATGGATTCTTACCTTTACTTGGGTATTTTTTTATAGTACGAAACAGTTTCAAGGCACTAACGCAATTTAATTGCTTAACAGCTGACTGGTTGCTCTCTAAATTTGGTACTACGAGCATTCTTTGACGTTACTTCTCTTAATTACGTTATCCTCATAGGGCATCTTTCCCACTTTTGTCCTAAATATCTGCTCTGTATATTTTAGAGTTCTCAAACTTGTCAACATTTGCTGAAACATCTTAAAGTTTATAGTCATAATCTTAAAAAAAATCCATGATTTAGTCCACTACAAGAAATCGATGATTAGGGACTGTGAATAGTTGTTGGACAATTTATTTATTATTTTTATTCCAATCAATAACATCTGTAATGCATTTCCACCTTTTTAAGGTAGGCATTTGTAAAATAGTGGCGGACGGATGAGAACAACTTAAAATTTGACAAGACTAGATCTGATAAATGCATCAGATGTGGCAAAAATTTCTAGCTCATCAAATAGAGCATATTCTTAGTTGCTTTTGGTATGCGTGGTTTTGCACAATTTTACCACAAAGATATGGTCTTAGATGCCTTAAACGTAGATATTTCTATTTGTAATGTTTACCAGTAGTAGTTTTATCTCTTGAATATTTACTACACGTTTCAATATTAGATTATGTGGGACAACGCTATGCTAGGTAATTTCTAACATTGCACCTAATACTGCTTGGAGCTCGCATAAATTTTCAGCCAGTATCTTGTCCTAATCACTGTCTTCTCTAGTCTGGACATTTGCTATTTTCTTCCAAGTTAAAAAGTTTCCATTTCGAAACCTATGCAATTATTTTTATACATAGTGAAAGACAGAACAACTTTTCTGAACGCTTCATAAATGTTTTTCTTATTTTAGGTATGTTTGTTTTTTAGTGAAATGCAAAAAAGATATAAATACTTAATATATTTTTACCAGACGTTATTATATTTATTACGCTTTTGGTGAATTATTTAAGGCTATGTCAAATTTTATAGTTGGTTATGTTAATAATAAACGTTTTTTCTTAAACAAATGTTACATTTGAATTGATATTAGGACTGCGAATTACTTTGTATACGTAATATGTCATTTGGGAAAGTCATACGAAGTCAGTAAATGATGCAACCAATATACTAAACTAAATTTCGAAAACCCGCACTACAGGCATCTAAAAATCATTTCTTGATATCCTTCTTTAGTTGTAAAGACAAATAGATTCTCTTTGCCAATACTAAGCTTAATTAAGCGAACTGGCTGTTCAATGAAGGTCTTGTTCTATGGTTGGTAAAATACGAATTATTTTAATAACAAAGAATGACTGCAAATATTAATTGTTCATAAAAAATACTGATTTGATTTAAGACATTGTTCACTTATATTTAATAAAAGTGTCTTAATGTACAACAAATACTTCATATCTACAATAATGACTTCTAAGTGATGATATAAAAGTAAGTTGCTGTTCATATTTTTTATCAAATTAATATAATAAGGTAATTGAAATAGCAACTTAATTACATTTTAGGGGTTTATCTTGTTAGCAACAAATGCAATTTCTCTTTTGGGAAATTTATGCGTTGCAATATATAAAAAAAACTATAATTTTAAAGGTAATGTCTATATGAAACTTTCATATAACATATAATAACATTTTAATAGTAATTAATGCTTCAGAGATATCTTAAAATTGTTTTGTATAAAAAAGACTCTCGTAAATGGGTAGCAAAACGGGCTTTTACGACAGTAAACGAGGTTACGTATACACAACATCATAAATCGGAAATTATGATTAGTGCAAATACTTGTACGTGATTATTTGTTTGTTTTGTCAGTAAATGGAAAACTGCTTTTCACGCTAAATTACATAAGTTTTAATGCTATTAAAAAACTAATATCTCTATTCTATATAAAAGCTGCGTTAGCGACTCTTTAAATAATAATGGCTAAACAAAACATAAAACGTTTGAAGCTTGCAGCTGGAATAACCTTTAGGTCCCCAATTAACTTTTAGTATCGTATTTTTTTATTCAGATTTAGTGATTTACTTAATATTATTCATTCACAGCTGCTGACAAAATTATGTTATTATCTTAAAGGTCAGAGACGCTTTTGTGATTGTTGTTATGTTGTGAGACAAAATGTAAATAATACATGCCTTCAAAATAATAATGGTAAGACTAACGTACCACGTGCTCTGCGAACTGAGAGGTTAAGGCTCTCAAATATCGTCGTGCAACATCTCTGATTCGGGGAAATGTGATAAACAACGCGCCTTTATTACCCCTTGTTCGAAATGAACGCAGGTACTCAATTATTTTTAGTTTTTAGCCAGCCAAGTATCAGAGAGCTCCAGGAATGGAACCCGGGTCCTTCCGCGCCTCAGGACACTCTTCATCCGTGCGCCCATGCTGGCACATGTTTTCATACAATGTCAATAAAGCATTGGCAAAACTTCAAAATGTGTGTTTTGTATATGCACGCTTTAAATGACAAAAATTACTTTTAGTTCCAGTGCGTGTTTCATTATTGCTTATACAAAAAAGGAATTCGAAGTGCCAGTTGTTATATAGCAAAAATAAAGTGTGCGAGAAGGTTTATGGATTCACTTTGTTATGAATAAGGAAAATCTCAGGTTGAAAACATTAATTATATTAAATACTCTTATTGGACTATTTAAAGTACTCTAATACTTGTTAAGGGCACGTAAATCGGAAAAGAACAGACCGAAAAAGGTAACTTCTGAATGTGAAGGCCGAAAAATGATTAGGAAGTCGCTTAAAAACCGGAAAACCTCTTTTAAGGTTGCTGCCATGATATTTACAGAAATTGACTTGCCCCTTAGTGCTAGAATAATGAGAAAAAACCTCTGAAAAGCAGGCTTGTTTACGGTGGACTGTTCAATACCAATATTTAACAGAATAAGTCATACGTTGAGGTAAGCTTAAAGTCTGTTTTCTAAACACATATTCGTAATAATAATAATTTTGACAATTGTTCAGATGTTTGGCACCTGACTTTTTTACCTAGGACAACGAATGCATGAAGATTACTTTCTTCTGTGTGCAGTGTTTACACTAAAACATGTAGGGAGCAGCGTGATGATCTGGGGTTGCATAGCGTTCGACGGCGTAGGAAAAATGATTATTTGTGAAGGACATACGAACACTGAACAGTATCTTACTGTGCTAGAAACGGTTTTGCACTCATTTTAAAGATTTTTGGTTAGACCTCGTGGACAGTATCAAATTTTAGAGAAACAATGCGCTCTTCTACAAAACTGCAAACAGCATTCAGTGGTTTCAAATGAATCAAGTACAGCTGTGGTACGCCTAATCCCCCAGTCTAACTCTATTGATTATCTCTAGGATACACTAAATCAAAGAACACCACCTTCTGTGGGAACAATGAAACGCTATTTATTAGTCTTGAAGAATATCGAAAGCTATTTAAGAGTTTGCCCAAAATACTACCCGCCCATATTAAAGCTAAAACTCGTGTATGTTTTCTTTAATACCTACAAATGAATTCTAGTGATGATTTTTATAGAGCACTTGATATTTTTGGTCACGGCTGCATTTAAATAGAAATCAAAGCAACTACGATTATAAAATTACGACACGAAAAATAAATTATGTTAGTAAAAAAGCAGATTTTATTTCAGATCATAGCGCAGATGGTTGAAAGGCTGTTCATCTTGATGGAATTTTTTAAGTAATTTCTCCTCTCTCCCTGTAAAAATTAAATCTAAATTATATGGTAGTCAATTGTAATGTGATCTCCTCTAAATATTACCGACGACATTTGATGTAATTGTTATATAATTTAAAGAAGATTTATATTATTGGCAAAGAAGGTTTCTTACAATCCGGAAAAATATATAAATCGGCAGTATATTGCCAGATTTCTAAACACTCATGAATAATGCCACAGCAAAATTTACTGTTGGATTGTTAATGATGAACTATATTTATTCTTGTGATTTTTTAAATTTTTATTCTAATGAACGCCATCCAATTTAGTAACTGTCGAAAAACTTTGGTCAATATATCAGTCTACATTTTGTGTGCATAGGAATTGTTTGTGACAGTTACTGATGATTACTCTTATCTTCAGTTTGAAGTTTAATTAAGGTATATAGCATATATTAAGAACAAATTGTAGGCAGATAACATACTCTGATCCTTAATTTTTTGAACGGAATATATTTATACTTTATGATAAAGTTAATGTTTTACTGATTTCTACAAAAAGACGAATTTTGGTTAATTCAAGAGTTAAAATAAACGTTGTATTTAATATTTTGTGGAACCTTTCAGAAAGTTAATATTTCCGAACAAGTTTTTTTGAGTAATGCAGAGCTTTTCATGTAAGTGGAGCTAGGATAAACGGTTATTACGAACCAATTTAATTAACTTTTTGTTTTATAGTTTACGATTTCTTCATTTTATTTAAATAGTTTCTCGAAAAAAATAATTGTTATTATTGAAGTAAAAGCATTGCATCACTAAATCATAAGCTTACTAATGCCGCAGATGAAAAAGGTCCGACCGGTAGCGACTCGGCTTAACAAGTTCCAGAATCCCGTGGTTTGCAAATTTGCATTCAAATAAGAACAAGCGCTCTTCAAAGCTGCGCCTGCAATGTGCTCGCGTTTGTGGGCAGTAAAGGGAAGCGGCTGGAAAATTTGCCATACTTACATTGGATCTAAAAAGTACATCTCGCAATTACAAAGTTCCTCGTGCTCTGCACACGTTCTAACAAGCTGCATATAAAGCTGCATTTCTTACTAATGCGTGCTTGTTAAACTTGCGCCGTTTTTGCAGAAAGTTTCTAGAATATTACATTTACAAGTTTAGGTTGCTTGTTATGTGCGCCGCAGCTGCGAGCTCCTACCCCATCAGCGAGGTTGTTGCGTTGTACAGCAGACAGTGTTTGTCGAATATTTTCATACCGATATTCAATGTCAATGAGCATACGAAGAAGCAAATTTGCTTCGACGGTATGTGCATCTTTACATTCGAACATTCCGAAGGATCGTGGATGTAGAAAAATAAATTGTAAGAATTTCTCCGTGCACACATCCTAATAACAATAACGAACGTGATTCGCTGCTTCTGCAGTTGCATCTTATTATACTGCGAACTGCAGGTACCCTTTGACAGCATGAAGAGCATATTCCACTAAAAAGAGCGCTAGGCTAGATGTGTGGCGCATTTAAGATTTAGCATCAAAAGGGCGTAGCTTAGTGAACCATTTATTTGCAAAATAACCGGGGCAACTCTTTTACGCGAACTTGTCAAAATAGTGCCGTCATCGCCTTAAAAATCGTGCTCCATAATAAAGTTGTGAAGTTTAGACAAGGACAAATTGCTTTGTAGACTTCGATGTTCAATTTAGACTTTTAATAAAATTACTTTAAAATATTAATATGAATTAACCCACAAGCAAGTTGCGAATCCAGTAATTTTATTATTCAGAGAATTATCAGATTATACATATTTTTAAAACTTATTAACGTACAAATTGGCTCAGATTTTAAGAGTTCTTTATGTTCATTATTAAGTGGCGAAGCGAAGCGGAGGCACTTACTAACTTCATGTTGTCCGTCCGTCCGAGCAAAAACTCGAGAACGGCTGGAAATTTCCAAATTCCGTTTTCACCAATCGACAGGTGACCCAAAGGCTTGTTTGCTAGTGATTTTGAAACTGATTGTTAAAGGGTTCTCAAATTTGGGAGACTGCTTTGCCACAAATTTATGTTTATCGAATTTGTTGTGCGTGTATATTAAAGTAAATAGATTTTCGTTGGGTAGTTTGATATTCAAAAATAGAGGAAGTTTTAGTGTTTTTCCGTGTTACGTAGCGTTTTGTATTTTGTTTTTAATTAACCGAAAAAGTCGAGTACACCTTCAAATATTTTATTTGTTGATGGAATTTTTAAATTTTTGTGTGTGAAACAGTAAAAACACCAAACAGAAAGATTTAGAAAATGGAGATGCACTTTCTGGTGTCAATACGGCCGCTGTGTAATGTAAACGTGAATGAAAAGGGGATAAACTTTTCAAGCCAATTAGGCTTATGTTGTGGTTATGGAAGTGATCATATTCATTCTTGGATGAATCTGAATCTACATCTGAAATTTTTTTTTATATCTGTTATTACTTGTCCTGTACACTGGCTCTTAGTTAATAGCAGTAACTATTTTTATTTACAGATTATTAATTGTCTAATAAAAAAGCAAAAAACAGAAACTCCAGTTTGGAAAAGCAATTAAATTGCACATAAAAATACAAAGCAATATAATGTATAAACAAAATGAATCCAACAGGAAACACTTGAATTTCTATTAAATTTTGCACTTATAGAGAAAATGAAAAATAAAACAGATTTCGAAAAATTGTAAGTTTAAAAGCTTTTGTTTTATTATACTTGATTTATAATGACACATTCACTACTTAAAAAGTAATTATTGAAATCGTTCAAGAAATATAAACTTCTTTTTCTTCGAGTGCAAATGCCTTGCGCATGTGAGATTAGCTGACCTTTTTCACCATTATCTCAAGAAGTGAAAAACTCTAGCTTTTTAAATAAAATCGTCACGTCTTTACTCCCGTTCAGTTCCGTATGTTACGCAGCCAAGAATGTTGTTTTTTGCTTGGTTCACAGCGCCCCTAATTTTTTTTATAATATTAATTTTGGTATTGCGTATTTATCATGTTTTAGAAAGCGTTTTAGTTATTATTATTTTATGGATTATGGTTTTTAACACTTCAGTATTTTATACTTTTGCGATCCAAGAGATGCGCGGAACTCTTCGTAAGGTCTACATAATGGGTTTTAAACTGTTCCGTTTCATCACTATATAAGATAAGCCACGCAGACGCAAATTGATTGATAAACTTTCTTAGGATAAAAATGGCTTTAATTTTGTAAAAGTTGTTTTTGTGATTCTGATCCGACCTTTCACCCTCTTGTCATAATCTCGTTGCTGGTTAACTATTGAGCCCATGCAGCTGAAGCAAGACCCTATTTCTATTATCAATTTATCAACTGTAAGAACGGTGTATTATCAACGTAGCGGATGTTACTAGCGGATCTTATTCTGACAAATAATGGTTGGTAACAGATGTTGTCAGAGGCTCTTCAACAGTCAAAGAAGCATATGAAGATTTATTTCTGTTGATCAATGAATTTCTAATGAAGCTCAATGGGGAATAATGCTTCTTTTGTTACGAAACCTTTAATGAAATCGAATTGTATTTGTCCATTGATTTTCTCACATCCTGTTACATATTCGGCAATTAATTATTCGTAGGAATATTTTTAATATATGACTACATCGTTTGGTCTTATATTTTTGGTATTGCCACAAAAGTTGATCTTAGCCGATCGTTGGCAATTTTCCCAATCTTGTTGTATAGGTTCATAAGTATAAGAATTTTAGAATGAATGTTATAGTGATCATCTTATTGATTCATACCATGTTGTTTGGGGCCTCCTTTTGGATTTTTTCTGTAATAGGATCCCCTGTCGTACTTTTTTAACCTATTTATTAGGATCCATTCGGCTTATTTTGTTTAGTAAAGGTGTCTTCTTCTGATTTCATTATTACCAATTTTGTGTAGTTCCATCCGCTGAGTGTAGTCTCTTTTTCTGCCTTTCAGTATGTACGCACAATTCTCAGCCATGGATTAAATGGTGTGTAGATCATCTCGTGCACTCTTAGTTTCGTCTTCTTGGAGATTTCCACTTGTTGATAATCCGGCCTTACATGTCCCTATTATTTATGTTTTATTCATATTTCCCTCTTTCGTCAACAACTGAGCCAAGTTATTGAAAACAGTCGACTTGTTCCTCCAACACGTGGTTGTCTAATAAAGGAGTAAAGGGCACCCGTATGCTTTTGAGAACTATGATTTTGGTGACAGGATAGCTGACTTTGTGCATAATCTTATTAATAAATAATTGAGGAACTGGGTCCTGCAGAAAAATAAAAAGGAAAAAATTTATAAAACAAATGTGAAATACAAATCTAGCAAAGAAAAAGTGATCTAAAAGGTAATGAACGCGATTGACAGAATCTTCATAACAATCAAATTAATTTTGTGTTATAAGATATGATCAAATGCATGAATATAATTGATATGATGATAACCACAGGGAAAAATACATCTGCTCTAAAGAGCAGGTGTAAAATTTATTTATCTTGTACAAATAATACTGAAATAATCAATTTTGGCGCAATATTATATTAGGATTTATTTCACTATTTTTAATGACTTTTATATATTATGTATAAGATGTTTTGTAGTTCGTTACTATAGTTCATAATTTACGGAAAAATAGAAATATAAATTTGTTTTTTATTTTTAGAAGCTACTTATAGATATTCCCATTACTAAGAAATCAGTGAAAACAAGACAAAATATGTGGCAAATATTCTTCCAATACTCCTGTTAGTTTTTTAGTCCTTTTGTATCTACGATATCGTCAAATTACCAATTTATGCTTTAATTTTCGAAAACTTTGGAAGACATTGAGGGAATGTGCTAAAATGTTTGTTGCCTACGATTTACTGCTTTACCAATTTCTACCAGGTAACATTTTTTATTGAGTTATGCACAATGTTCTGTCCACGAGTCTTAATAAATTTCAGTAATGTTCAAATCTACGAAAAGCACTCAATTTGCGCTCATTATATTTAGTAGACGTCTTACTTTCCTCGATAAATTTCGTTAATGGTTTAGTCTTTCTTTAAAGGCATAAATTAATTTACTGTTAGAATTTAGGAGCGTGTATTTCTATTTGTTAGCAATGCTACGTTGAGATTTATTATTTATTTATTTAATTATAGCTAAAGTTTTTAGGTAAATCTAAAATTTTATAGTTAATTTTGTCTGTTTTATATTTATAATCAAACAATTCAAATAAACTTTAACTATTTTTACCACATGTCAGTTAAAATCTAAATTGAACGCATTGTGGGTTTACTGGTATATATTGGGGTTACGAGATATTCATTAGTTAGATTTAGAGCTAAGAAAAATGGCGTTATTTCATTAAATGTCCAATAAATACTGATTGTGACTCAAAAACACTTTCACTTATAATAATCTGATGTTACAACATAATATATAAGACATTACGAGGAATACTTATCTTGCATCTAACATAAGCCATTACCGTTAGACTATAGAAACAAAATCCTTCATATTATAAGTTTATTGTAACGCCTCTTTTCTCTCATCTTTAAGTATAAGTGGAAAGTAAAATTTTATTTTCCAACTTAATAGACTTAGTTTATTTATTAAATTCTATATTTTGCACCCCGCTATCTTTTTATTGAAAAATTAGAGGCTCGAGTATTATTAGCATTGAAGATACATAATCGATGAATCGGTGTAACTATTTAAAAAATAAATTTCTATTTCAATAGTGAAACTACAAAGTTGAATAATTCACCCCTATTTGTGCTCTTTCCTTTTCCTTAGTACTTTGTTCCATATGCTTCCGGGAGTGAATTTAATATTTAATTTGAGGCTATTTGTGTCCCTAAGTACAAGACTTTTAAGCTGGCCATAAAAATGAAAAATTCCGTTATAAACGCGAATCTGAATTTTACAAGGTCCATACATCTATAACTTGACCGGTTGAATAGCATTTAACCCGTCATCCTATCACATAACGGTCGTATTTTACGATCAGCTTTTTCATTCATATGCCTTTTATATTTCATATAAACCTATATCGTAAATATCTTGTGCGCTTATTACAAACAAAAGCACGTAATGAACTCATTCAAAATTGTATACATTTACGCTGCCATTCTCTTTGGTTCAACACCTTTAATAATGAATCGGAGTTCATATCTTTATAGGTTGTCGTTGATTTATTTTACTTATAAAGTGGCAATTAAATTAAAATTCGACTATCACAGTATAACAACTTTTTTAGATTGATTGTTAGAAATAATTTTATAACAATTTTACTTCAACAATACTCAATTTAATATTGCGAAAAAAGTGAAATAAAATATATATACAAGGTCCATCCCAAAAGAAATGAGCCTTATTTTTTTTCGGACGCGAGTGTACATTCCGGCGTGCTCTGACGCTTGGGGCAGGTGGTGGGGGGTCTTAGCTTCCATACGCGGTCGGTGCAAGTCGGCTCTGAGCTCTCGGAGCGGCAGGACGGGTGTTTCCGTGAATGTCTATTTTCAATTTTCGACACGGCGCGATGGATTCAAAAATCGATCAACGCTACGCAATTAAATTCTGCTTCAAACTCGGCAAGAATGCTACCGAAACGTTTGGAATGCTTCAGGAGGCCTTCAAGGATGATTGTTTATCGTACTCGCAAGTTAAAAAGTGGCACAAAGCATTTAAGGAGGGCCGGGAAGAGGTGGCCGACGAACCTCGGTCTGGACGACCGTCAACCTCCCGAACCGACGAGAACGTGCAGCGAGTGCGCGATTTTTTGAACGCCGATCGTCGGTTCAGTGTTTATCAAGTAGCAGATGCCCTAAACATTCCGAAATCGACAGTACATCGAGTCATTTCCGAGGATTTATCGATGCGGAAGGTGTGCGCCACACCGCGTTCATCGTGACCAAGTACCTGGCCCGGATTCAACTCGGCGTGGTTCCCCAGCCTCCCTACAGCCCGGACTTGTCTCCCGGACTTCTTTTGTTTCCGCGGTTGAAAAGAGTGCTAAAGGGCAAGCACTGGGACTCGGTTGAGGACATCCAAGAGAATGTCACAGCAGCCCTCAAGGACATCCCTAAGGAGGCCTACCAGGAAGCCTTCCGGACTTGGAAGACCCGTCTCCAAAAGTGCATTGATGCAGGAGGATCCTATTTTGAAGAATTTTGAGGTGTTGTAGCGATCTGCTCAATAAAACTATTTTTTTTTGAAAAAGGCTCATTTCTTTTGGGATGGACCCTGTATATATATATACAAAAGGATCTTCACAGCTGACGCTGTCTTCCTTCACTCAACCGTTTCTTCCACTCCTTCTTGTCTTCCCAATCTCCGTCTGCTAGCCCTCTTCTTTCCATGGCTTTGTCTACCTCATCTCTGAAAGATCTTCGGGATCTTCCTCTCTTTCGTTTTCCTGGAGGACTCCACTCTGTTATTTTCTTTATCCATCGATTATTGTCCGTCCTTCTAACATGGCCGTACCATATTAATTTCTTTTCCTCGATGTAAGTCAGTGTGCCTTTTTCTACATTCATTCTCCTCTCTATTTCTGTATTTCTAATTCTGTCCAGTCGTGTCACCTGGCAGCACCTTCTCCAAAATTCCATTTCTGTGGCTTTTATTTTTCCTCTATTTTTATTATTAATTATCCAGTTTTCTGCCCCATATGTCATAATACTTCTGATAATTGTGTTATATATTCTATGTTTTGTATTTTTTGTAATGTGTGTGTTCCATAGAATGGGATGTAGTTGTCTGATACTTATTCTAGTCCTAACCTGTTCTTTATTTCTTCTTCTGTAGATGTATTTTTGATATAGTAAAGCCTAGGTATTTGAACTTATTTTTCCTCTTATTTCTACATTGTCGTCTATTTCTAAGTTTTTACCTCTTCTTCTGTAATCGCTAAATATTCTGTCTTGTCGAAGTTTATTTCCATACCGGCCTTAGTGTACTCGTCTTTTAGTTTTCGTAGCATATAACTCAGGTCCTCTTCATCTTGGGCTATTATCACTTGATCATCTGCGTAGCTTAATGTATAAAGATGTTCATTGCGCACTGGTATCCCCATTCCCTCACATTTCCTTTTCCAATTCTTTAAGGTATTTTCTAAGAATATCTTGAATAGGGTTGGAGATGTGCAGCATCCTTGTAGGAGCCCTTTTGTTGTCGTAAAGTAATTACTGATCGTCTGCCCCACTTTCACTGCCACTTGGTTGTTTCCATAAAGTTGCTGTATTGCCCTGATTAGACTGTTGTTGATCCCTATATTACTCATCGCTTCCCACAGTTTTTTTCTGGGAACCGAGTCGTACGCTTTTCTGAGGTCTATGAAGGCCAATTGAATGTCCCTGTTTTTCGCTCTTTTCTTCGCTATAAGTTGTTGGATAGTATATATGTTGTCTATACAGGATTTTCCGGCTGTGAATCCTGTTTGGTCTTCTCCTATTTTTCCACGAATATTGTCTTCTATTTTGTTTTTTACTATTTTTGCATAAATTCTTCCCATTAGAGAGATCACACTAATGCCTCTATAGTTGTCACATATTCTGCGATTACCTTTTTTAAATATCGGCGTTATATACGCTTTTGTCCATTGATTCGGTAGTACATCCCCATTTAGTGCTTTACGAAACATATGTTGCATCGTGCGTAGTAATTTCGGGGTTCCATACTTTACCATTTCGGGTACTATTCCTCCCGGTCCTCCTGATTTTCTATTTTTTAATGATTGTGTGGCCTTTTTGACTTCTCCAATTGTTATTTCTACTTCTTCGTGTTCTATTTGGTCATTTTGTTTATTTTCTATCGTTTGTCCTTTAAACTCTTCTCTATTTTCTGTTAGCAAAATAATACACTAAAATGAAATTCTACTATTTCGTCATTAGAGCTGAATAATATTTTATAATACGTAGGTCAGAAAAATTTAAACGAAATATTTTTGTCGCACTGCTAACCGCGATTAGTTGAAGCTTGTTAATGTGTGTTATAGGCTAATTTAGCAATGATTGAACAATTAATATGTAATGTTATTGCACAGCGCCTTATACATAGTTAATTTTTTAACGATAAAAAATTAATGCAACCAATATTCTATCCAAATTATAGATCATTAGAGCCATTTTATCGAGACGAGCCCTACTTGGATTCGCGACTTTATTGAATGCAATCGGCGGCTGGTATTTGACGAAATACACACAAAAGTAAAAGTTAGTCGCTCTAGTATCTAATACCTATGCGACTTCAGCGACTTTTTGCTCATTTTAGAGATGAGAATGGTATATTTTTCATAGCATTCGGAAGTCTGCTCAGATTTGATCCTATTATTATACTTTAAGCGAAAAAAATATGTGGTGACAAATGAAAGACTAAAGTGCATTGAGCAAAGTCAAAATGAAGCGAAGAAATTTCTTTGACATTCATGCTCAATGCTGCTGCGATCTGCTGAGTGAGATAAAATCGTTTAACGCCCAAAAAACGTGACATTTCAACTATAAGTGTACCTCTTCTTCAAGACAACGCCCATCCCTTCACTCTCGTTAAAACCATGATTTGAGCTCTTAGGACAGAAGTACTTTGAAAACAACAGTCAAATAAAAGAATTCGTACAAAAGTAATTTCAGGTTATGTCTTTTTAGGGAGATAGCATCGGAAAAATAGTGAAATTAGTTCAGGAGGAGGGGGGTAAGTAGGGAAATAACCTTGTCTGTTTCATTAGCAAGTCCTGTTTCAATAAAATGTGATACTAAATTTTGTTTAAATTTGGTTCAGCTACATTCATTATACACAAAAGACACTACTTATTTATCTGTTATAGTATCTGGAAAGTATGGAGTTTTGTACTACATAAAATGACTATTAAAACAATAAAAAATTACATTTTTACTAAAAATGATACATAAAACATTGTACATAGCCGCAGTTTCCTTAAGATAAGCACCTTAGGTATCATACTCTTCTTAAAGTATTGTTTCTAATGCTTAAAACATTCTGAAAAGTTCTGTGTTGAAATTGTGAATAATTGTCTGACTGAATTGGCCTAAATCTTATAGACGGTCTGTAATCTCTTCTCTTCCAACTTCACACATAGTATGACACAGATCCGTTGCTCTACTGGCACAGCAAATAGAACTATTATTAGCGAAGTAGCTCTTATTTACGCATGTGCATTACAATCCATTTTCATCGGCTGTGAGATTATATAATTTGCTCAAACTATTTTCACTATATCAAATTTGTCTTTGAAGCAGACCTCTTATAGCAAATAATTTTGATATTTGATCTTTATTTACATTTGTTTAATATTTTCGAATATTGAACTGTTTGCTTCGTATTTTTGTACCTTTATTTGTTTTAACCAGTAATATTCATAGGAACTTTGAAAACATATAACAAATGGTCGTAAAGAGTGGGCTTTTTAGATTCTATACAATTTTCATTAGAAACTACAGTTCGGTAGAATCAGCAAAGTACTTGCGCAAAAACTACACAATTGAAGGGTAAAGCTTTCAGCAAACGCACAAAATTCTATTGCTAAATAAAGAGTCTGTTTTTATTGTTCTGCTCAATCCCCGTACTACATAAAACGAGATTTTTTGTATCTATTACTTCTTTGTTGCGTCATTTTAAGTGAAAACCATTTCCAGTTGCATTAACTTCACAATTTATTTTTTAGCCCACCATAACAGTTTGTACATAATTGTCTGACTGAGCGTAATAAATTGTGTGCGTTTCTTTTTACGATTTAGTGCAGCAATTTTATCAGTCAGTCAATTAGAGTGACTAGACGTTCAGTCCTGTTCAATTATTTTAATGGCCTCGCGCAGCAATTGATGCTAATCACAATGTTATTTTCCACGTGTAAAGCGTACAGATTTAAATATGTTTACAGGAAAAGCTGTGCCCTTGGTAATTATTTAATAATGCATTGAATAATACGGGGTGTGATGGTAATATTAATAAAATGTATTTTAGTGTTAGGTGTGTCTTAGAGAGCACCTGTCTTATTATTTTTGAGAAATTTGTTTAATTGGATTAATTATAATTATATCAAATTATTATATAAAGGATTTTAGTTTTTTATTTGATGTTTTTGCTAATGCCACAAAGAAAAACGAAAAATATATAGAAACGCATTTTTCATTTTTGAAACTACTGACATGTTGTAATTTTTTGAGCTATTCCGTTAGCTACTGAACAAAAATGTATATTCTTCAGTTCGTTCACTGCATTTTACATTTATTGTTTACATATATTGTTGACATTTTGAATTTACTTACGATAATTAGTTTTTGGTTCATTTTTATATGCATAATATGTAATTTTTCTAGGTGATATGATATATAACAAGGTCATCTGTATATTACATTTTCCTGAAAATAAGTTCTACACAAACATTAAATAACATTGGAACCAGTATGCAATTATAACTTGTATTTTGTAAAATCTTTAAATTTAATGTTTTTCTAATTAAAATTGTTCGCCTTGTCATGTTTATATATTCTTTTAAAAAATTATAAACTATTTTATAGTGCAATTGATAATAGTTGTTAGGATCATAGAAATAATCGAATAATGACATAAACACTTTACACTAACTATATGAATTGTAAATGCTTGTAGTTTGCACTTGTTTTACCAATAATAATAACGAATAAATAACGAACAGATTCTGTTTAGTTGACATAACATAATTATTTTTGTATATATTTTTTATGTATTCTTTACTGTCATCTTTATTGAATTGTTATTAATTGTTGTATCAATACTTACTATTTCCTACTTTATAATAATTTATACATCTTTTCAACGAAAACTATGCCATCGCATCTTATTTGAAAAGCTTATATTTTTGTCTACTCACTTTATTTTTGATTATTTTATTGATGTTTTATTATCATTTGAACCTGTTTTACTTTCTCCATTGTGTTATTACGTGTATAAATAAGTTCTCAGCTTTAGATTTCACAGGATGCAAATCACAGTTTACATGTAACGAATTAGTCCGCCCTCTTGCGGTTTTAAAGCAATGACATCTGGTCTTTCGAAACATCATGCGATTTGGCGTTTGATGCACATAACCTCAATAACCAGCTGTGTTCACGATGGAAATCACAAAAGAGCATATTCTATTTTCTATCCACTTTGCGTTTCATCTTAAGAAAAACGCTGCTGAAGCCACCGAAATGATTTGTGCTGCATGTGGTGAGAATGCTGTAAGTCATGCAACGTGCAAAAAGTGGTACGAAAGATTTCGCGGAGGAGAGTTTAGTCTTAGTCAACCACGCGCTGGACGCCCTCAAACATTTGACACGGATGAGCTGCAGACATTGCTGGATCAAAACAATGCGCAAACTGAAAAAGAGCTTGCAAAACAGCTTGGCGTCACTCAGCCTGCCATTTCCATACGTTTACATGCAATGGGTAATATACAAAAGGAAGGCAGATGGGTTCCGCATAAACTCTCCGAAGACAACAAAAATCGACGGCGTGACACCGCATTCCATTTGCTTTCAAGGAACCGAAAAAAGGATTTTCTGCATAAAATTATTACGGGTGATGAAAAATGGATTTTGTACTATAATCCCAAGCGCAAAAAATCATGGGTAGACCCTGGCAAACCTTCGGCATCGACTCCAAAGCCCAATATCTACGCCAAAAATAATTTGCTCTGTATCTGGTGGGATTGGAAAGGTGTGCTGTACTATGAACTCTTGAAACCAGGTGAAACAGTTACGGTGGATCGCTACCAACAGCAACTCATCAATTTGAGCGACGTAATCCAAGAAAAGAGGCCATTTACTGGACAAGGAAGTCGCAAAGTCATCCTGCTCCATGATAATTCCCGACCACATGTTGCGAAGGCGACGCAAGAACACATCCTCGCGTTAGCCTGGAAACTTCTCCCACATGCGGCGTATAGCCCAGACATGGCCCCTTCCGATTATCATTTATTCTGGTCGTTACAGCATCACTTGGCTGATACGCACTTCAAAACATGAAGAAGTCCGAAAATGCATCGATAACTTTATTGTCTCGAAGCCGGTGAGCTTCTATCACCAGGGAATTCGCAAGCTACCCGAAAGATGGCAAAAAGTCATCGATGCCAACAGAGAATACTTTGTTTTTAAATAAAACTTTAATTTTGCAGAAAAAAGCTAAGAACTTATTTATACACCTATATTATATTAGTGGCTCTACTATTTGATTCACTATTATATATATATAATCTTTGTTTCTTGTTAAGAATTATTTTATTAGTTTAAGAAATTGTATTTTGTAATCATGCTTTTTCTTATTATTTTAAGTGAATACTAAAAGTAATTATAATATGATGTAACACAAATTCTTATTTACATTTCAGAGTATTAGGGGGACGTGACATTTTCTTAGCCGTTTTTAAGTGAGTGACATAATTTAGAACTGATCTAAAGTGCGGAATAATTAGTGGGGAAGGAGAAGCACATCCTGCGGTCTGACTTTTTGAAGAAAAGCATGTGGATTAAGTCATATAGAATTAACATACACCTAATACTTATAATACTGCTAAAAATACCGATAAATGTCTCAAAACAGAATGAAATTAACAGATATTCTAGAAGTAAATAGAATCAAAGAAAAAAATATGTAAAGCATAACCAACAAATATAATGGTCTGTTCGATCAACTAAAAAATGTTACACTTATTGAAACAAAAAAAGTGCCAGGAGAAACAACACAGGAGAGTTTACAATGATAATCTAAAATTACAGGAACCAAAAACAGAAGTCATTACAGCGATAGAAACGCCTATGAAAACCAATATTAAAAATTTGGAAATAAATGTTGGCTAATGAGGATGGAATTGGAAATGAAAGTCTACTAAACTGTTAAAAGAATTTGGTGGGCGCAGGGGAATCTCCAAAGTGAATTCTTGAATTGGATTGACATTGCCAGATTAGCGACGTGGAGGCGAACATTGTCATGTTGAAGAAGTCAGCCGTGTTGCCAGTGGGGTCGTTTCTGTTGAATGCCCACATTAAGCCTGTGTATTTGCTAAACGTAAAGCTTATATTAACAATAATGTTGTCATAGTTGACTCGCCTAGATGAATTTTTTACTTGACTTGAGACTGCTTGCTTGTTGTATTTCTTTTTGCTCTATGTTAACTTTGATTGAATGCGAATAGAAGCAATGTTGTAAATACTAATTTTTATTGACTTGGTACTTCATCATAATTCGGTTTAAAAAGCTTTAAAATTTCGAAAACGATAAATTATAATGATAAAGGAATAATGGAGCTACAAAAATCATATATTACTGGAGCACATTTTTCGTCTTAAAAAAAAAATCTTGTCTGACAGCCCTAACCATTATTTAAAAAGTTTATTTAATAAGAAATTAATGACTATTCTTAGTCATTCGCTGTAGCAAAAATATCTTAAGATATTTTAATGCAAAAAACTGGACAGAAGCAAAATATTGAAGTTATAGAGAGTTCCGAACTAAATATAATAAATGATCATTTTTTATAACATATACATGTTTGTTAAGATTATATTACAGTGAGGTAAAAAAACCTAATATCGATACGGAAAATTCGAAAACATATAGAATAATTATCATCTGTTACTATAAATAATAAATATAAAATACCGACACTCAAATAAAACTGATGGAATCGAAAACGGCAAATTATCTTTATAGAGAAATATGAATTGCAATTATTAAATAATCAAATAAGCTAATATTAACTAGAAAATTAAAAGGGCCTATTGACAGTAAAGCAGAAAAATTTGTTGAAGTAAGCCGTAACCTTCTTCATTTCTGCTAATGTGTCCAAGATATTGTAACTTCCTGATTTTAACTGTATTTATTACTTCAGTTGTTTTGTTAACTCTGCGTAAAACTTCCACATTTGTCACATGATCAACCCATGATATTCTCAATAAACGACTATATAGCCACATTTCGAATGCCTCTAACTTTTTCATTGTAGCTGCAGTCAACGTCCAGGACTCTACTCCGTATAACAAGACTGAGAATACGCAACACCTTAACAGTCTTATTTTTATCTCGATATTTAAATCTCGGTTTTTGAATAGTTTTTGCATTCTAATATATGAGCTTCTGGCTTTTTCTATTCTACACTTGATCTCTACTGAATGATCCCACTGATCATTGACTGAAGTGCCTATATATATAATTGAGTTTACTCTTTCAATCTTTTCGCCGTTTATTATTAAGGGTTCAGGTGGAATATTGTTTTTACTTATAACCATATATTTGGTTTTCTTTGCATTTAACTTTAACCCGTACTGTTGACTGATAGTCATGATGTTAGTCATAATATGTTGCAAGCCTTTTAAATTGTCCACGAATATGATTGTGTCATCCGCGTACCTTATGTTATTCAACTTTACTCCGTTTACTGAAATGCCTTCTGTCGCATCTTGCAGAGCTTCGTTAAATATTTGTTCCGAGTAGACGTTGAACAACAAGGGCGATAGAATACAACCTTGTCTCACTCCGCGTCTTATTTTTACATCATCTGACAGCTCTCCTTCAATTTTGATGTTTGCAGATTGATTCCAATACAAATTAATTATAATTCGAAGATATTTGTCGTCAATACCAGTGTTTTTCAGTATTTGTATGAGTTTATCATGTTTAACGCTGTCAAATGCTTTATCATAATCTATAAAGCATGTATAGATATCAATGTTAACATCTCTGCAACGTTGAAATAATACTTGTAGAGCAAATAGCGCTTCTCTTGTGCCTAGGGCATTACGAAATCCAAATTGGGTTTGGCTCAGTTGTTCTTCACAAAGTCTGAAGATGCGTTTATGTATTATTTTCAAAAACATTTTTAGTAGGTGGCTCATGAGACTAATCAATCGGTAGTCGCTACAACGTTTGGCACTAGATTTTTTTGGTATAGCAATAAACGTGGATTTAAGCCACTCTTTCGGTATTTGACCCGTATCATAAATGTAATTATATATACTAGTTAACCAGTTTATTGCATCGTCATCTAATAATGTACAAAATTCTGAATGAATTCCGTCCGGGCCTGCTGTTTTACCTACTTTCATTTGTTTTATCACTGCCCGCACTTCATCTTTCATAATGTGCGGGCCCGTGGCATGGTCTGATTTTATGACTTTTCGCTGTTTATCCTCAAAAAGTTCTTTAACGTATTTCTTTCATACTTCTAGTCTTGTTATTTTGTCTACAATGACATTTCCTGCATCATCTCTCATGCAACCTGTTATTTTGGACTTAAAAAGTCCTGCGGCATCTTTAACTTTTTTGTACATGTTAAAATTGTCATGTTTTCTTTCTAGTGACTCAATTTCAGCACATTGTTCTTTTAACCAAGTTTCTTTAGCAGCCCTTATAGCTTTCTTAATGTTGTTGTGAACGGTATTATAAGTTTTTATATCTCCATTCTTATTTCTTCTTCTTTCTTCCATCATTTCTAAAATCTCGCCCGTCATCCATGCTTGTTTTTTTGATTTAGTTGGTTTTAGATACTCATTACTTACTTCTTCTAGTTTTGTCTTGAATTTTGTTAATTCCGCGTCAACGTTGTCTGTTGCAGAGTATTTTAGAAAACCTTTTAATTGTTGTTCCACTTGTAATTTGATGTTTTACTTTTTATAACTTTCTTCAGTTTTATGCACATTTTAGCTAATAATGGGACGTGATCAGACCTTATGTCCGCACTAGGGTATTATAAAATTAAATATAGAATAAATAAAAGGTAGCGTTGTAAACAAATAAATGCTGAAATAAATGAATAAAAATAAGATATTCAACGAATAATTATGCATTGGAATACAAGCAGTAGTACAAAAATAAATAAATCAAAAAGATGAGCAAAAGAAGCTTACGCTTTTTTCAAAACAGTGTGACATAATAAAGTAGGCTTGTAGATGATTAAGATTCACAAAAATACAAGATTGAATAAGAGATAAAAATTACAAATAAAAAGAAGAGAGCATACCAATTGCAATCACAGAGGAACTACCTAATTATTTAAGGGAATTTAAAAAACTATTTGGTCTGGAGATATTTCTGGTTAAGTTTTAGAACATTATTCTCTGTACATATAAATAATTGACAGATATATTTAATAAATGGATAATGGAAGGAGGTCCACTAATAAATTGTAATTTAGCATACACCTAAAAAATGTGAACGATATGATTTTAAAATGAAATAAAATAAAAACTATTTTTTCTATTATTTTGAAGCATTGTTTGTTACATTATGTTTTGAATAATGCATCATTTATGTGTCTACCGCAACTTCGTGCACACGAGCAAATTCTATTAACCCAGTTTTCGATGACTTTGTGCAATAATTCGGGTCTAATGTCACGAATGCAGCGTTCGTAGTTCAATCTTAATACATCAAGGGTTCTTTGTTTGTTTGTATAAACTATGTATTTCAAATAACCCCAGAAAAAATAATCTAAAGGAATTAAATGACAACTTCTTGAAGGCCAACTAACAGTTGCATTTTTTGAAATTATCCTTTCACCAAATTTTCTTGCAATACGCCAATAGTAACATTAGCAGTGTGATATGTGAGATCGTCTTGTTGGAACCACATGTCCTCTAAATTAATTTTATCTAAATTTGACCAAAAAATCTGTTAACATCAATCAATCACCAGTCACTGTAGTAACTGCATCTCGTTTTGAAAAAAGAATGGTCCGATGATGCCATAAACCACACCATACTTTTGCGGATGCAAGGGCTTTTTATGAATCTCTTGTGGATTGTTTTCACATTAAGAATGGCAGTTTTGTTGTTAATATGTTCACTTTATAATAAATAAACTTTATCTGAAAAGATAATTTTTTGCCAAAAATTATGATCCAATTCATGTTATTCTAAAGCCCAAGCAGCAAAGTTACGACGCTTGCGATAGCCCCGTGACTTCAGTTCTTGGGTCAACACAATCTTATACGGGTGTAAACCCAAATCTTTTCGCAAAGTACGCCAAGTTGTCGTTCTTTCAAGTCCTATTTCTTGAGCACGACGAGCAATCGATAAACTATAGGTTTTCTGAAGAGCACGTTGAGTGTTTACAAAAGAATATCTATTTTCATAAAATTTTTGACAGTAACCAAACGTTCTTGAAACGTGTATTTCGCCATGATAAAGATGACAACTAGTGGCCTAACATTTTAAGCATGGTTGACAAAGACAGCTGATATGAAATGTAGCGAGGCTAAGCTTTTAGCGTAGTTTGGTTTCCTATCTTCAAGATCGTTTTCGTAAGGTCATCGCACCGACTTATCCCACTGTTATCATTTGTAAATAAATTATTTCACATTCCCACCTTGCAAATATTTGGAGGAAGGCGAGTGAAACATTTTAGTGAATAAACTGCATCTACGTAATACAAAAATAAAGAAGACATGTACAAAAGAAGTGGATTATATAAAAAATTAAAATGTTAATAATTATTTTTAGTATCAGCAAGTTATATAATAATACTGAAATATAACTGTAATGGCTAACTTTACACATAAAAAGTGTGTTTATTCAAATTTGTGAATAACATATATATTTAAAGATATTTATAACACAAGTAGGTAGCAATAAAAAGGTTATATGTAAGCAAGCAAACAATAGGAGTAGAGGAAGTTATATATAAATTATTTTATGGCTTGAAAAACAAAAAATTAACGGAACTATAATTTAAAACAAACTTATATGGTACAGCAATATAAAAATTAACATAAAAGATCATTTAAAAATTGCTGATGTTACAGTTGGATTTGCTCTCGTTTCTAGACTAAAATACAAACTACGCAACAGAAGAATTTGGATATAAACTAAAGACAAAATTAAGAATCACCAATAAAAATAGAAAAAAGAATCGAAGAAAAAATAATACGACAGATGTAAAGTAATATAAAAAATAGACATATTTGCTATTTGTAACTATAAAGTTAACAGGCGTTCAGAGTTTGAGAAATATATAAATTAGCTCGATACATTTCCTGTACATGTACAAATCCTTGTTTTCCTCTAAATGTGTTAATTGTTTTGTTCATTTCTTTGTCATTTTTGACGAAAATTAACGAACCTCTTGTTTTCCATCCAATTTTAAATTGAGTATTACATAATTTCCATTATCTTATTTTGCATTCTTGACGGTATTTCTATGATTTAATAGTAAGAGTGTTATTTTACTTCACAACTCGCTTGGAATTTAAGGATTGAAAATTTATATTTTATATTTTGCTAAATTCCCACGAACAATCTAGTAGTATTTCTTATTATCACAGGAACTTTCTTTGATTTTTATGATATTCGATTAAAATGTCAATATTTGGATGTCATTATTGGTTTATTTCAGTTTCTACTACGGTTTTTCCATTTTGTGTTATTTTTCAATGTTTTTTAACTGATTATTTCTATAATTTTAAAATTCGATCAAATTATTCTAAAATATTTTGTTTTGAATACACACTTTACCATAAAGTGCAAAAGAATATCGATATACATTTTCATATCTTCTCATACGATTAAGTAATTCTATACTTTATTGTCTTACTATATAGAATTTATAATTTAGCATTAAATATCTATTTTATCTGTTTTTAATGCTATAGGAAACCGATGCAGAACTACTTGTAAATAGATGAATTAACTAAAAATTTTGCCATTCAGTATTTTTTGTTTTTACATTACAGTTTTTTATATAATAGTTATGGTAATTCTACGTTCCTGAAAGAGGATAAATCTCCTAATACTAGGAAAAGATCGTGTCCTAACCATAGTTATAAGCGGAACCCAATTTATTCTTCCACTCAACAACTATCCAATAACAAAATGTTTTATCAAGGTGGTGTTTTATAGAAAGTTCCTCTCGTAATGTCCCAGTTTCCAAAAGTGCTAGTAACTTTAGCCAAGGCAGCTACCAGATAGTTCTCGAACAGGTGTTGCTGAGAATTCTTCGGTTAGGCCAAGATGCCAACTTTATATAGCAATATGTTATCCAATTTACAGCAGATATTAAGGCTTCATGAAATGAATGTGTTATATAAAAAGAGAACGGGAAGGAAATGCTCTTGAGTAAGTCCTAGAATACAAATAAAAATGAAATACATTTCGTGATAATTAAGAAGAAACACATATGACTTAGAACAGAAAAACAGAAAAAGGTGGAATTAGAATAGACGTAAATATATAGATAAAAATAAGTTTTGCAAGAAGTAAAAGAGCTAATAAAGAGGAACAGTTTAACAAAAACTTAACTGATATGTTAAAACACAAGAAGGCAGTAAAAGATAAGCGAGTAAATTAAATACTTACTTGCGCAGTAAATAGAATTATAAAATGTAAAAAGAAAAAGAAAAACATTTGTAAAAGAGAACTCCTAAAGCAACACAACCTCATTTACAGAGTTAAATAAAACTCCAAGAAAAATAAAAGGCAAACAACGATAATCTCGAATACAAAACGAGTTTAATGAAACTTATTATAGCGCAGAAAATAAAGATTAGAAATGTTCAGAAATAGAAATATAACGATAAAGAAATGAAAAGTATAAAAGACAAAAAGAGACGTAGTATAAAGTATCTACACAGAAATTGATGCAATAATAACAGCAATGGAAAATGCAAGAATATGTCAAAGATATTTAGATTTAGTTAAAAAGATATAATAGCACAAGCATCATTGAAAATAAGGCTTTATGAAATGAAGAGAGGTATAGACAAATTCACATTAAATAATATGGCGTGTTAAAATAGTTAAAATGAGAAAATAAAAGAGTAAACATATCAAGTGAAAGATATAAGATATTGAGGTTCGCATACAACAATATAAATATTTGCAAAAAAGGAGAGAAACCACAAGTACAAGCATAAAAGGGTAAATATACAGGATATAAAAAGGTGTGACTTACGGCATGTTTAACAAATGGCCAATTGACTTCAGCTGTAGATCTTGGTCCTTTTCACAAAATTTTCGATCATAATTTTGCCCATGTTCTGTTCAATTTGATCGATATCACATCAAATTTTGTTCTTGAGGTCATTGACTATTTATCACTAGCTTGGCGCACACCTTGCATTTCAAATAACCCTACAAAAGGAGATGCACGTTATTAAATCACAAGATTTTGCTGACTAGCTGATGTCGACATTTTGTGAAATTACACAACCAGCAAATTATTGGTGTAGTAAATTGATTGTTTGTTCGAGCTGTATAATAAGTTGACTATAATTACATTTGTTTCGTTTTCATGGTTACTCAGTTGGTAATTCTTTGTTTAGAAACATCAAGTTAAAATGCATTTTGTTTCTAAGGATGGTTTTTCATTTAAACTGGGAATATAATTTATGGTGCTTTAAAATCCAATTGATGGATTGTAGACTGAAAATTCTCAACAAGCCGATTCTCTTACGTCATTTGAATTTTTTATGCTAAAGGAAGCTCTCGAAATGTCCAATTATACATTATGTCAAGTCAATGTTTTCAAATTTACAGCGGCATTTTAACTAATTATGGCAATATCTTCACGGTACCTTACCCTATACTGATATACTTAGTGATGCATCCATTTCCGATTGAATTTCATCTTTCTTTCTTTCTCTAATCCTTATGCTTTTGCAAACGATGTAATTTAGGATTTGTCTTCTTTTAACTATTTCTTTTAATTTTTGTCTCTTGTTTGTTTATTTTTTACATTTTTCTCCCTTTTCGATAGCCTATCTCTATTATTCTTTATGTCTTCCGTGGCCTGCTCTTTTTTGTTTTCTAAAATTTTCTTTGGTAATTTATTTGGTTCCACTCTTAATGCCCGTACCATTTTGTTTGTGTTCTACTAATTGTCTAAATAATCGGATTCTTTCTTTATTTTATTTCTTATTTCTTCATTTCTTACTCTGTCTAGTTTTATTTTTTGCATAACTTTTCTCATGTAGGTCATTTCTGCTATATTTATTTTACTTTTTTGGTTCTGTTGGCTTCGCCGCCGTATAATAAAGTCGTCCAGTTCCATTTCCTCATCATCTGTAATAATAGTGCTGATCTCTTCTGAGACTTGTCTGTTGTATGTTAAATTATTTCTTTATTATGTTTATCATCATTATTTTTTTATCTGTGTTGAGCTCCATTTTTATTTTGTGCATTTCTTCCTGCATATATTGATTAATTTTTGCGTTTTGGAATTGCCATTAGTATTACGTTGTCTGCATACATTAGACAATCTATTTTTATGGGGGTAGATTTCTGTATCCTATCAGAATTTGTAGTTTTGGTGCTATTTCTCTTACAGTTTTTAGTAGTCTATCCATTAATATTGTAAATATCAATGGACTCGGACTGTCTGCTTGCTTAATGTCCTTCCTTTTCACGGATGTTTACAATTGTTATCATTTTTGAGGTATTTTTAACATTTCCATTGCACTATTGCATTATTTTTTTTAACGATGTCAAAAATTGCCGTGAAAACTATAAATGCTGCAATTAGTTTCTCGCTCCTTTATTTATATGTCTGAGTTTCATAAAATTTTGTAATCAATCTCCGATTGCGCATTTGGTGCACTATTCGCTTTTGTACAGCATCCCATATTTAATAATTGGAAGAATCGTAGATGACAACTATTAAAATATCAGAGTTGCCGACTACAAAACAATAGAAATGGGCAAAATTAAAATCTGGCGTTCAATTTGGGTTACATTTTATTTGAAGATTTTTTTAAAATTTAATATTGAAATTTGTAACGAATGTATCTTAGCAATTATGCCATACGGTTCTGAATCGTGGATTTGAAAAATCGTAGGTACATCAAAGAGCAATACAACACAAACTTATGGGAATAACACTGAGAAATCGAAGAATAATTGAATGAATACGAGAACAAACGCAACTAGAGGATAAAATAAAAAGAACGTGTGCCCTAAAATAAAAATGAACAAGTTACCGAACGCTATAAAATTGTAGAGGAATTGTTACGAGATGGCGATCTTAGTGAACTAGAAGAAGCGTGAAAAGGCCACACCAAAAATAATATTATGATATAAAACATATTGTTGGGCAGGCTCAAATAGTGAAAAAATTCCCAAGAGAAAAATTGTCGTGTTTTTTATTCCTTGCATATAACACTTAAAAAATAAAGTAAATTACATACAAATTACTTTTTTATAAGATTTGTATTAATATATTGCTTTATGTAAAAATTCTCTGTATAATTTGTTTTGTTTTATTTGCCCAGCCAATGTAGAGATCGCAGTTTTGTTTACTTGCATTTGAATTTCGGTATTGAATTTGAAGCTTCTTTCATGTAAGAAGCGGGAAGCTTCTCAAGTAGATGCGTTTACTTTACCTTTACTTGTAAAATACAAATACGAAATGTTTATTGTAGAGATGAAGGATTCGCGGTGTGCATTTGGGCCCTTAGAAAGGGGAGCCGATACGCGAAGCGAAGCTTGAACGATATTGCTTTTGTTTTAAGTGACACGTTTTAAAGTTGAGAGTTTGAAACTTCGGCTGTAATAACGTCTGACGAAATTGAAAAGGAAGTGGAGCGAACTGTTCCCGTTAATATCGGAAAATATTTTATAAAATATGGAGGTTGATTAGCACTTCCGACACGCTATCAATTCCTTAGATAACTTCGCCCATCCATTTCCCGTCTTAAGAATTTATGGATTACCACTTTTCTTGAAAATTCTTGTTTATAAGTTTGGGAAATTCATTGAAGCGTAAGTAATTTTGTTGGGTATTTTGCAGAAGTTTGTGCGCGCCTTGTAAGCTGTCGATGCCGCTGATTGCAGTTTTTATGTGGGAAGGGCGAATACCAAATGTTACAGCAACGTCTCTGCTTTCTGAATATTAAGTGATGTCGAAATATAATAAAAAAAAAAACCAAAACATAATGCCGCACTAAATTTTACTGGCACTAATGGAACGGCCGCGGAACAAATGCTTGAGATTTTGGCATTATCTGGTGCGTAACGAAACTTTCCAAATTTGGAACGACTCAAACGAACAGGAATTATAAATTTGGTATTTTCATTTCGGCCAGCTACTTATTTTCCGCGCTAGACACTGGCGAAACTTCTTCGGTTGAAAAAGTACTTCGGAAGACTTTGCACCTGTTTAGGGCGCGTAAGTAAGTCGCATTTCGTCGCAGCGCTAAACTTGGTGCCATTAACGTGCCTGGAAAGTATGTCTGGGTTCAAAGAAGGAATTCGCAGCCAGCTAACATTCCGAAGGCTCTTTGATATATAATATTCCCGCCGTGCATTCCATTTGTCTGGTCCACGTCTCGACCAGTTCCGTGCGTGCACAACCTACATTTTTCTTGATAGCGCAGCTATACGTACTATTCCTTAAAGGAAGGAATTCCAGCCGCGTTTTCCCTTTCTAAATTAAATTATAAAATTCTATATATAGGACTTATTGCTCTTGTGTGCCTTTCAGTTTATGAAATGAATTTTCATATCGCCTAGAAATATACAACTTATTTGTTGGGCAATTTCTGGCGCTCAGGTAAACATCCCGAAAGCTCGGATAGGTCAATGAATTTGTTTTTAGTTTTATATCAATCAAACAATAAGTATGTTTACACATTTCAACTCCTGGCTGCAATCCAAAATATTAAGGATTATATTCGGTGCCTCTTGGTACGTCAGGAATAAAACCTTACATGATGACTCAGACATACCCCTTGTAGAAAAGGTAATCCGCAACCTAACCAGTACCTACTTAAACAACCTTCCTGAACATCCTAACGAAGAAGCTAGTAGTTTAAACGTTCCCCACTTGTACGAAGATGACTAAACAGAAGACGGCCTACAGATATGGATCCATAGCAGTACTTATTAATTATCATATGTAAAACAAATTAGATAAATTGTAATTAATTCGAAGTGTAATCACTGGATTACTTCTCCATTTATTGCAACTTGCTAAGCTAATTTACTTATTGCTATGTAAAGCAGATTATAAATCTTCATCATTAACTCCAAATCTTTAACCCAGTAACTGAGAAATTTCAGGTACGAAAGTAAGAAAAGTGAAAGAATATAAATAGTTTGTAGAGTATGCGTTCTATCCAAATAAAATATATAAGAGTAAAAGCCTAATAGGTAAACAAAGCTGTGAAAAGAGCGCAACTTCTGTGAAGTTCATATGGATTCACCTCTTATCGCGCAGCGATAACCACATAAACTGGCTGGCACAACAAATTTTAATAGCAATCTAGATTTAAAAATAAAGATAACTGACTAATAAAAACCAGGGGAAAATAACCCAAAATTTAAATTAAACGAAAATTAGGAAATAAAGAATAATAAAATGACGCTAACGTATAGTGACGATTATTTCACTGATGAGGCAATAAAAAAAGAGAGAAAGGAAAACATGTCGAGTACGTTCAGCAAAGATGACTACATGACGAATCAACCAAGAAGAAAAAAGTGATAAAACGGCGGAGAAAGGAATTTTTGGAAAATTAAAGGAAATATTAAAAGAACGCCTACAAGAAGTAGGAGTCTTACAGACAACCCCCTCGCAGAACATCTAAAAGGAAGTTAGATAAAACGCTTACAATATTAATAACAACAGATTTGATATAAATTGAAACATGAAAAGATCAAGATATTTTCAGAAAGAAATTAATAATAAACGTCGAATTAAAATTATCAAACCAAAATATCTAAGAAGAGTGGCTAAGGTATGAACCGATTATCCAGTGTCTGATATATGGCTAGAGAAACAAGGAAAAGGAGCATGTAACAATGGATGGTTTGACGAAGCCTATAGAATTGCGCTGAAATACAGAAATAAGAAAATTAATAAATTGATTGAGAGACAGTATTCCTAAAAGTAAGAATTATTTTGACAGAATTGGGAAACTAGCAAAACACACCAAAAGAAAAAGAGAAGGCACTGAAAAACAGGAACATTATATAAAATTTTTTTTTTTTTTATCAAGAAGCAACAAATGCAAACAATAATATCCGTTGATGGCACGGTATTACAAAACTAAGGAAGGCTTTTTAATAGTAGCTGATTAATAGTAAAAATAGAAGAGATGAGCTCTGCACTTTGAAGAATTGCTGATCGGACAAGATCACAAAAAAGAGAAAAAACAAGAAAAAGAGGAAAACAGAAAAAGGTTTTCATATACAAACAACGACAGGGGAAGAATCATCTAAAAGAGAAATAATTGAAGTAATCGGGAACTTAAAAAACAGCAAAAGCTTTAGGGAAAATGAAATTCGCGCAAAAATCCTGAAGTAAGAATGAACAGATTCACTAAAGAGAATAAGCTAGTTACCAAAAATATTACAATAATCAGAAGAACTACTGCTGGAGATGCAGACGTGTAAATAGCCGTGTGGGGAACAAATTACGGCCCGTTGCGTGGAAAGACGTTGAGGCCCAAATCGTCCCTTAAACAGCAGTCGCGAAAGCGGATGAGGGCGGCTATCGATATCAAGCCAATGAGTAAATTGCCAAATCGCTCACCTGTAATTGGCTTCGGACTGCTTTACTGCGTTGACTTCCTGGTGGCATATGATGTTGTCTTCGCGCCTGGCTTTGCGGGAAATTATCTGCGGGGAAATTTTGCTACGGCCGCACTTGTCGGCATGCGTTTTAAAAGGTGCCGCCGACGGCGTATGCAGGCTCGGAGGCCGAGCGAAAAAAAGCCCATCTGCCGTTTTCAGTGTGCGACAGCAAAACGCCCGTCGGGAGACATCGAAGTCACCAACACCACCTCGAAACACAGACGGTTCAAGGGCGAAAGGCCGCCACACCAACTACTGATGTGTCTCATACACAAAAAAAAGAAGAAGAAACAGATCTCATAACTATCGAGTAACTGCTTTATAAAACGTAACCTATAAAATATTAGCAACATTATTAAAAAAGAGATTGCAAATAATATAAGAAAAAGAAATAGACAAATGTCGGGGCATTTCATGTTAGTGATCCTTGGCTGAATAAATATAGGCAATTATTTTATTATTGGTTATGAAGACCCTATGTATGTTTCATCATAGTAATATGCGACTTATTTTATTGGTAATTCTTCTGGCATAAAACAAGAATTTTTTTGTTGGTATAATAATAAAGGTCCTGGAATTAGGAGTTGGTATTTTTGCTAATAGTTCATAATTATTTGCAATACGGTTTTGCTGCAACATCTGTTTTGCAGTAAGGTAATAGTAATATTTTTAAGATTTATTTTCCGGTTTGGGCAAGGTAATTATGGAATTTGTCATTTAGGTAGCTGCTAGTATGGATAGGTTTTCTGCAGACAATATGATGAAAGCTGTTGTTTAAAGGATTATTTGTTATAAGGTTGTATAGGAAGGACAGCGAATTGTTTCGTTCAGTTTCCATAATAAATTTGATGTTGGTATGGATTTGATTTAGGCGAGAAAATAATTCAGAAAATATATCGTAGATGTGGTCAGATCACAAAAGGTAAAAGGTGACACCCTTTGTTTCAAAAACGGGCACGAAAAAGCCTGCTGATAGGTGAAAATGGGGAACCCGTAAAAGTGCAGCTAGTGTGGCGGTAAATCTTATTTTGAAAGATGAAGAAAAAAATTGGCTAGACAATGGTTAATTAAGGAGAGGATATCGTCCTTATATTGCAAGTTGATTTTAATAAGTTTGACATCTCAGGAATTGGTATATTGGGAAACAAGAAGACAATATCAAAGCTTATTTTACCGTGATATCATCTTTGCGTATAGAAGCAAGATTTAAGAATTTCTAAGAAGTGTTAGGAGTTTCGGATGTAGGATGATGCCTGCTCTGTAAGAGGTTGAAGAGTTGTAAGAGGTATTGAACTAGGTTATGGACGGGAGAACCGAAAGAATTAACTATGGGGCTTAAAGAAATGTTCTCTTTGTGAATTTTTGTGTACAATTTAGGAATTGTTGAGGATTTATTTCGAAGTACAAGCAGTTTTTTAGTATCGAATGGTGGTTTGAGTTAGTAATGAGGGTTTTATTTTTTTTCGATACATGACGATAGTAGGATGATTTGGGTAAATTTTATCCATTTTACCCATAAAGTCCAATGTGTTCAAGATCACTGTAGCGATGCCGCTGTGGGCCTGTAAAATTATAGTGTTATTTTGTTTTAGAGCTTTTAAGACACGTACTATGGAAGCTTTAATATTTAATCTACTATTAAATAAATGCTGTTAGGATTAAACAAACATTTTGCACACGTACTTTGCAGTTTCTTCAATGAATTGGAGCTTAATGGGAATCAGTTTATTACATTCGGTCTATTTAAGTGCTATCAAATAATCTCATTAGTTTCAAATTATTTAACAATTTCTTCAATAGGGCCACTTAAATAAGTGATTTTCAAAGTTTGTAAGCGCATTTTATTATATAATTTTCGAACTAAAATGTTTTTTCGCGTTTTTGTGAGTCATTGATTACTAAAATACATGTAATTTTGATTATTATTATACGTGTATGCGATTATTAATATGCGTTATGTGCTGTGTAGCGGAATTTGAATATAAAACATTCAAAATTTTATTTTTTATATTTGTGATTTTTATATTATACCTATTAACAACCGCATAGAATCTGTAGCAGCGTATTTTTAATATCCTATTTTTTATTTATGTAAGAATATTCCCATCAGAATTTCGGGAAATTGAAACATTTTTGTTTAATTAAGCTGGGGACTATACAGTTATATATTATTCTTCCTCTCTTGTCCTGGAAATCTATTATTTACATTAATGGAAAGAAACAGTTTATATAAAAATTATATTTTTTTATAGTTATAGCAATTAAATTGTTTTCTTTTAAAATAACGTGTAGAGAGCTAGTAGGTAACTTATAAGGTACAGTTAGTTTTATTTTCCAAAAATACATTTAAGTTATTCTTTTGTATCGTTCTCTTGTCTTTGAATACTATGATTGAGAATTAGCCTATCAATTTTCAAGCGAGCCACAATTTTTTCACAATTGTTTTTTTATTCTATGTGGATTTTTATGTTCTTTGATTCTTAATTTCTTAGAAATTATGTATTTCGACATTTATGTTCTAATTTACATTGATTTATTTAGGCTTCCATTTTTTACCGAATTTCTGTAACAATACTTAATAAATCAGAGTTAATATCTTTGGGAATCAAGTCACTCTAAATATTTTTTCCAATTTTTGTGTTTCATGTTTTATATTTTCTGCTAAAATTTTGTATTTTCACAAATTTCGACGAAAATGCACATATTTGCATATTTTTTCGACATTTTTAAATATGTATGTAGGATTTATTCAAATTTTGTTTTAGAGGTTCAGAAAAATTTATTTTTGTACATAATTTTTAATATAACATATAGATTTATGATACAAATACATATCTAATTAATATCAATTTTTTTAGTTAAAAAATATACATAATGGTCAAAACATAGAATGAAAACATAGTTTCTAGGGGATTTTAAGAATTTTTGAGACTTTTTAAAGCAATTGTTTCAATTATAAAATACAAAAATATACGGTGAAGAAGCGCATCAATCAAAAATAAAAAAGTGTGCAATTTTATTTTGATAATAAACATTAGAGTAACAAATAGCGTTTATCTTAGACATTTCCATCAAAAATCTGCAATATTATTACCTGCGTAGCAGTAGGGATATGTTTTTTATTTTTCCTGTTTAATATGCATTGTTATGTATTTAACGCATGAAGGAGAATATCAAAGAGAATATTTTAAGATACTGTATTTATTTTTGTATGAAATCCAACGTGTTCAGAATTTGCAGCCACAAAATTGCGAGCATTAGTTACATTTTCTAGTTTATGTTCAACAATTCAAAAAACATACTAATAATCGATAATCGTGCGTGCACAACCTTCTGTTAGAAGTAACAACGAAAACTTGTTTGCTTTTTTAATTAGAATTAAACGAAAAACATACATAATTATGTAAAGCGAAAGAAGAAAGACACAAAGATAACGTTATCTTCTACAAAAGTTTGAATAGGGCCGTCGAGGCAAATTTGAAATTCTTTTAGATCATATTGCTGGAATATCAAGAAGCCGTCTTATGCGCATGCGCAATCTCTTATTAGGTTTTACAAAAATTAACTTCCCATAACAACCGATTTCCGGCAAAATAAGTCTAGAAAATGAGCGCAGAGCTACTGTACTCGAATCCCTTCGTGTCGGAAAATCACCGACAAAAATTATTGTCTGGTTTGGCCATAAAAGGAGCATACAAAAGAAATGGACGTGGCAAGGTCGAGATTCGATCAGGACCTGCATTACAAGTCTGTTGTCCTGAGGACCTATTGGCTGTTAACTAAGAAAACGAGATGATTAGGAAAATAATGGCGCATGACAACGCTGGCTTCCTGAGATTCTTTTCGGACGAAAAGAACTTTATCCAAGACGGAAAGGTGAATCTGCCGAAATGGTTCTGAAGTGTCTTTCGTTATTTCTATAAAATTTCTTGCCTCTGATAATTCTGGGGCTTATGAGCAGGGAAGGGGATGTGATGGCGCCCACTTCTTTGAGGAAAGCCTGAAGGTGACTGATAGCTATATCAACGTGCTGGAGACAGTTGTCAAGCCCGGGTTAAGTGGGTGGCCACTAGGTGGGAATACGTGTTCCAGTAAGACTCCGCTCCAACCCACAAGTCGAGTAAAACCCAAGCATGGCTGTATATCAACGCTGAACACAGTAAAGATTTCAAGTCATCATGAGACATATGAGCCACCTGATATTTTCTTTGATATATTTATTGTGATTGATATTTTTATTTATTATTTTCTTTTAATTTACGATACTACATATTAGATTTTAAAAACATATGTGGTATATTTTGGCCATTCTTGTTTATAAAAGATTTTTTTTTATTTATTCTCGAATAATTATAATTTTATCTTGCTTCGTTTACTTTTTTATGGGGGTTGTTCTGTTTCGTTATCTTTTTTGCCACTTTTTTAATAATTTTTCCCTCATTGTACTTCTATTGAAATTTTTTGAGATTTCTTGTTTTTTGTTTTTGTACACTACGCTAAAGATAATGTATATGACAATTTAGCTATTTTTTTGTGTTCCATGTTTATTTTATTAATATCGTTACCGAATTGTTAGCGATTAAATTAACGCTATCTTCTACACTCACGTTGTGCTCGACAGACACTTATGTAGGCTCGTGTGTTTGATGTGTAATTATAATTTAAGTTAGGGCTCTGTTGTACTCTCCTTGTATTACAACAAAATGACATTACGCATGGAAATAGGCTCGAGAGAAGTGTGGGCCGCCGTTTGGGGAGTTTCTGTTGAAGCAATATTTTGGAGATCGGAAATATTTCCTGTTCCAATTATGTTCGCAAGCACGATTCATCCAATAGGGGAAAATATGAAACTCTTATAACTTGATTATCTGTTAGCCTTACTTCCCTCCGACTTATCCGCTTATTGCTATTCTGGATGTGTTTTTCACAGCCCTCTGATGTGAAAGTCGATATACAGATAAAACGTGGCCATTGGAAAGTTTCTGACGAAGCCGTTGTAAATTTCAGGCGCAAACTTTTAATGGTGGCGCTCGCACACTTAGAGCAGGAAGAAATGATAATTTCCGCGAGTCTAGCAGATGTGGCGCTAGGTCTCGTGGCTCCATCGGCATCTCTGAAGGATTAAGCCTAATTATCTGCCCCAACTTCAATGTGGAAGTTGGCAGTCAAGTTGTCCACACATTAACTTTTAATAAACAGCACGTAGTTCCGAAGTTAAATTGAGTTGGCGGCGTTTAAAAAATTAAATTTGGTTCCGCGATTTGCAGCTTTCTGTTCCCGGTTCGCTCCCACGACAACATTTTTAGCGATACATAATGGCGCGTCAGTTAAATCTAATGAAAAGTAACGAATATTGTTCAGCTAAATCCGGAGGGGAAGTCGGTATAATGCGCTTTCGATAATCGGAAATGGAGAAGTAAACTCTCTAGTGTGCCGGAGAAAAAGTTTAAGCGCAAAAACTGCCGAATATATCAGTGTAATTCTATATAATGCAGTCTGTGAAACCAAGAATTTATTTATTTTTTTTGAAGCGAGGGTTAGTTGCGTGTATTTTGACGGTATTTTTCGATAACACCTGCAACTATTTCTTTCACTAAATGTGTATTTTTGTTTTAGGTAAGCTTTCACGAGAGGTTTGCGAAAGTCGATATGTTTGAGAAGAGTTTATCTGCCGCCAACGGCGGCTGACTTCGTCCTGAAATAATAATCCTTCTTCTGGCGAGTGCAGCCCGTATCTCCGTGAGTATAACAAAACAGTTAAATAAAAGTGACTGCTTAATAATGAAGTCGCTTGCAGTGGAAACTTTTATAGAGTCTCATGCGCAATATGTCTGTTTAACAGCAGTCGGAGCACTTTAAAACAAACTACAAAGGAGCTAACATTTCAAGTTTATTCTGTTATACGGATTTATAAATTTATATTCATGGAAAATTGCAAGAGCACAGCTAATCAGGAAGGCAGTAATTGCAGTACCCATGCTCTAGGATCACTTAATAGACGGGACTACAAATTTAAACAATAAAAGAGCTAACTAAATTAATTAGAGAAAATTAATATTTGTTTTCTTTATATAAAAAGTTCGAAAATTAATTACATTATGAAAAACAAAAATCTTAAATTTGTGTTTAAGCTGAAAAGAATGTAGGACTTTTTATTATTTATGAGCTCTAGAAATATGACGTAGAACTTAACTTTTGCAAATTTTTAACAAACTTGGGAACGATAAAGTGGTACGACAGAAGGAAAATATAAAAAATGCAAATGCAAAATATTTTCGATGCATTTCTGAAAGATTGTAGTTTAATTTATCCTAGTTATTGATATATTCAACCGTTACAGGAACTTACTATACAATATCAGACAATTTGAAATATCTTTATGTCCTTTTCCAAATAACGCGCCGCCTTATGCAGTTCTAAGAGTTCCATGCATTACTTCAATAGACGGTTATGCCGTTCCAGCGCATCTCCAACTTGCTGCAAACACTTCCGTCGACTTTGCTGGGAATTATTTAGTTTCTTGAGACTGCCTGTGTGCGCCGATAAACACTTGTCGATTTCGAAAGCAGCGTGCGAGAAATCGCCGGCTCCAGGAACATCAAGAGCATTATCCCCAAAGAAAAATTCTGCACAAAAGTATCGCACTTCAATCGATAACAATTTTGTTTAGCAAGTGCGCTTCTTGCTTACGCGACATTGACAAAGCAAACAAATTAGTTACGGTGTAAGTGAGCTGCGTCCATCTTCCTCTTAATAGCCAAACGCCCACTTTAACACTTGTTAGCAAAGTTTCATTCTTATGTTTGTTTGTATAATTCTCCCCAATACAGTTTGTGTATTTAATTAATTTAGTTATAATGCGAACTATTCAAGGAATGTTACGTACAATCTTACCTTCAAATAATTTAATTCCATTTCTGTTTTATCATGCATACCAGTAGGCGAAGCGTCGTCTTGAATTTGAAGGGTTTATGTAAGCATCTATAATGCTGGTTTTAAATTCAATCCATCAAATTGAGCAAACTATCAATCAGCTCTTTATTGCGAAGGTAGTCGTAGTTTCAAATTAAATTTTATATTATTGTATTTTATCTTTCATACAACTCATAAAAAGAGTAGATGATATATTATTTTTATATTTCATTCTTCCATAAGTGATTTATGGTTTTGTGTAATAACGGATGTGATGATTGAAATTTGAAAATTTTGATTTTTTAATACTGGAGTTTACCTCTAATGCAACGATTTTACATTGTTTTCTTTAAAGAATTTTATGGGAAGGAGACTTAACAAGGATTTACAATTTCGTTCTGAAAATTTTACCTTTAATTTTATGACATTGAACTAAATAAACTGGTCCACAAAGACTTACGTACCAGATGGACGTTATACATTCTAACTTAATAACACAAAGAAAAACATATGGCTGCTACTCAAATAGTCCTGTGACAAGAATCGAAATGAACTAATTTGTTTGATCATATCATTATTGGGAGCAGGGCCTGAATTTTTTTACGTAAACGTTGATATAAAAACTTTTTTTGTTCTAAAACAAGGTACCATTTGCAAGAAAAATGCTCAACTTCACACTGCACATGGCGATAGCGTCACTGGGAAACGTGTAACTATAGGGTGCGGAAACATAATTTCCTTTTTTTAAATGCGCGACATTCAAGCTGTAGGGGTCGTAGTGGGGCGAGTGTGGTCTCTTTCGAGAGGCGTGGTTCTAAAATTTTGACAGTTGTCATCATACGTTGAAACAGTGAGGAGCGTGCGTTTGCCGTCGAGGCCTACTTTTCGAACGGATGTTCTGTGATCACAACCCAGCCCACCTTCCGAAATCGCTTCAATGTAGCCCCGTTGTTACATGGATCACTACGTTCAGACAAACTGAGAGTGCGACAAGACGAAGAACTGGAGTCTCTTGGTCCATCAGATCACTTCAGAACATTGAGGCAGTGAGAGTTTCATTCAATCTTGCAATCCTCACGGCATTCTGCGCGCAAACATGCGCCTGCTCTTGGATTTTCCGATCGTTTAGTGAGGCAAATTCTTCACAGTGACCTTCATTACTATCCCTATAAGTTAGCAATTGTGCAAGAACTCTCAGAACGGGACTTTTCACTTGAATGGAAGCGTCAAGAAGCAGAACATGCGCTACTGGGCTGACACTAATCCACGAGAATTACATTCACCTAAAGTCACAGTGTGGTATGCAATTTCTTCGGCTGGGATTGTTGACTTAGAGGACATTTGGTTCCAACTGGAGCAACGGCTCACACTTCAAGGAGATCAATGGTTGTTTTGAGGGAACACTTCCCGGAGCGCCTCATCTCAATAAGGGGCAATTTGGAGTGGCCAGCCCGCTTCCCCGATTTGGCCCCTTGCGATTTTTTTGTGGGGTTTTTTGAAACCCCGCGTTAATGTTAACCGTCTAAGGACCCTATAAGACCTGACGGCCAACATTAGAGCAAAAATTGTCAACATACCCGCTGCTATGCTGGTAAGGGTCATGGTTCACGATAGAAATCGGCTTATTCAGGGTATCGTTAACGGGGGGCGTCATCTACCTGGCATGATTTTCAAAACTGTGAAAAAAGCTTTAGATATGTACCTACATTATAAGAAAAAAAATAAAAAAAATGTGAATCATAAGATGAGTTTTATTGCGTTTTGAAAAAAGGAAATTATGTTGCCGTACCCTGTATTTACCGTACAGCCGCGATCTGGCATTATGTGCATTTAAAAAAATGGCTCAAGGTCAACGGTTTAACGATGATGATTAACTTTAGAATGATGTGGATGCATGGTTCAGAATATTTTCAGTAGATTTACGTTTTTACTTTCTCGATCAGTAATGGTAAAACATGTTCAGAATTAAGTAAGTTTATGTTTTTTCCTGGCGAAGCTACTTAACACCATATTGTAGATGTTCATACCCCGATCTCAATACTTGCATGTCTAGAAAACCAATCTGATTCTAGTTCCGTATTAAAGGTGATTTTTGATGTTTCAGAAATTGCGGTAATATCTCCTTGTCATGTTTATCAGATATACATCATCAATATATCGAAGCCACACCGAGAGCTAATAGCGATGTCTCCAAATTTCTCCACGTGGAGATTACTAATTATAAGGCTGCGTGGGCTTTTCCAACTGTCTGTTCGTAACAAGTGCCTTGCAAATGAAATAGCTGGACATAAAACTGTCTAAAGAGCTGTAATATGTCTTTAAAAAAATCTTTTGAAGATAATCTAACACATCTTTTATCGAAACTTTACAAATGAGCATCGTCACATCAAAACTTATTATTGCCGTCTCTCTCATACAATTGGACGTCTAAAAGGTGGATAACGAAGTGGGCAGAATTCTTGACATAATAGCTAAGTTCATTTTGTAGGCGTTATAGACTAGATAAGTACGTTATTGTAAAAAAAGTTCCTTGGCTCTTGAGAAAAGTTTTATTTTCATGTGCGAGTTAATGTCAAAAATAATAACTAGTCTTCAAGTACAACCCACCGTTAATAATAATTTTTATCCAGCACTCTGCAAACTTTCCAATCTGTCCACGGTATCGATCTGCCGAATTCTTGGCATGCTGTTTCAACTTGATCAAACGCCTCAAAACTGCGCCCGCATGAAAAGTATGCCATACATTAAAGCAGACTGTAGTCATACGGTGCAAGATCGGTTTTTGTGGCATGAATTTTGCTAAATGTCATCTAAATGTCTCAACCTAATATTCTTTTGTTTGTTCATAGGAGAAGTTCCGTATGACTGATTTCGCGTTGAATATCATGTTCATGATCGGAATGGATTTCGGGGCTTCCGAAAAACTTTTCCCTTTGCAATACACACTGACGACTTTCTCATTGTGTACGTTCTAAAACACTGATTATAGTTTGCCCGAAGTACAACTGTAAAGCCACATTCTTCTTTTGTAAATGCTGGAAGGTAAAAAATTGTTTACTACTAGCAGCAGTGGTTTTACGCTTTTTTTTACCAAAATAAAATATGTTGGAGTCTTTCGTATATAACTCAACTTTGTCGACTTTTTGAGTAAGATCATTCTTTTATTTTGATAAACGAGCCACATTAGAAGGACAAAGTCCTATTTTACTTGGAGATATTTCGGGACTATGCATTTTCTGATCTCGCTAAAGCAAGACGGGAAACAACTGAAATATGTTAATTCCAGTTCTTACACAATGAGTTCAAGTTATTTGAGCAAATCTTACAAACGAATGGGTATTCGAGGATAAAGACAAACTCTACAAAATCGCATGGCAACTATAATTTGCATAGGTTATTCAATATAGTATTACGATTCGAATAAAGAGAATCCTAAACCTACACAAGGTTGAAACCATCTCCACTACTACAATAAAAATGCGTAATTTGCTTCGATCAGTCTCGGGAAGATTTTCACAAAATACACCAGAATATGCATTATATATGCTTACAGGAGCGGGTTCAATAATAAAAAATATCAATGACGTCTGCATTTCAATCAGAAAAATTGACTTTAAGAAAATATGGGTCTTGTGTAACTACAGGAATTATTACCCGACATGTTGGAAATTTAGAAATTTAAAAATAATTTTGATATAGGCTACGGCTTCTGTTAATATACATATAAATGTTACGTAAACAAAAAGCCAGCCGGTGATGTCAGCAACTGCCAAATAGATGTTACCTGCATCTAGTCGTAGGATGTCAGTAGCTAGCTCGTTAATGTCGGCCTTTATCCATCACCACTGCTGTACGCACAGACACGCGAGGCAACATCATTTTAGAAGTTAATTCTTGAGAACATTCAGCTATCGACGAAACGTTTGAGAGTTTTCAAGAATAGACAGCATGATATACCAGAGCATAAAAGTTCATGCTTTATGATCGGGGACTAAGAAATGTTGTTTATTGTTTACTAATCTATATTTCTTTGAATAGGATATTGATAAAAATTTAAGCTGCCATAGTAGTACACTACTGCTATATTTTTGCAGGCAACTTAATTAGTTTTCAAACAGTTTTCGACATATTATATCGTCTAACTGCTAAACAGTAGTTTTGAAGTTATTAATCCATCTCGACAAAAAGAATTCTATGTTATCAATCTTAATTATCACAAATAAACTAAGAATTATAGACATTAGCCAGTCAAAAACAGAAAACGTAGTCGAAAGGAAATTAGTGAGAAAACACCTCAATAGAACAGGCAAACAAAAACAGCAGAATACGAATAATTTAGACTTACTAAGTAGTTTCTTTGCAAATGCATAAAAAATCTAAGATATTCGGAAGACAAGTCCCAACCCCCACCGATTTTGTATCAAGAGTCAAAAAAATAGAATCCATAGTTCGACCACCTGAAACAATAGCCAAACAATAAGACATCGCGATGGTAAACTTAAGTTAAATTAATCTGGGCTGACTTAAAAAAAACTACTTTCCGTTATCAAAAATCAGTCGGTACAAAACTACTTGGAAAAAATGTCAGGAACAGAAGATGTTGGCTTCTGTTAGAAAGCGAAAAAGCTGAAGCAACCACAATAATATAAATCACCTTTTCGAACTGGTATTGGAAACTGGGCTCGAAGAGACTCAGATAAGGCGTTAGTTTTTGCGATCCCTTTAGCTGAAGTACTATATTTACATCCTTTCTATCTGAAATCTGGAATAAATAAGAGTCTCAAATATAACAATATATCGAATTTTATATCCAAATAAGCCTTCTAAAAAGGCAATTATCTATCAGTAAGATTAAATTTTTAATTGTTAGTATTATAAATTCGTGTAAAGCTCCTAGCCATGATTGAATCCTTGGTAAAATTTTAAATTTGTAACTCTTTAATTCTATGCTAAGACATGACTATAATGAAGAGTTGCTACGATTATCTTAATTTCCAAAGCAGAAAAGTCCAAAGGAGTCGTCTCATCATTTTACTGACCAATAGCTTACTACCAGTGCCTTTCAAGGTCTTCGAAAAATTAGTTTTAACATGTAAATTAATGCCCTACCATTAATTTGGATTTTTATAACAACATACCATCATCGAAAAAATTCACAGAGTAGTTGATAAAATTCTCAAAAATTTTGAAAACAACGGATTTGATTCAGCCGTATTTGCTGATGTCTACAAGTATTCTATCGAGTATGGAACAGCGGCTTCTATAATAACAAGCATACTTTTCCTTCCGTTGTTTTTCAAATATTCTTACCGATAGAAAAATTCTTGTTCAAATAGGGCGCTTGCCATCCAAACTTATTTTTTATCCCCACTGGTGTCCCCCAAGAAAGCGTGTTAGGTCCGCTGCTGTACTTCCTATTTACTGCTGACCTACCAACTGCAAGAGGTAAATTACCAACCACATTTTCCAACGATACGGAAGGACTAGTCTTTCATTCGAACCCACACTGCATCTCATATATTACAAATATGGTTTAAAAATGGTGCATTAAAATAAATGAGTCTAAATCGACCCACATAATTTTCGCCGCAAGAATTGATACATTTCATCTCCCTGTCTCGCTTAATAATCAACAAGTTCTTGCTGTAGAAAGCGCCAAATGCTAGAAAATCACTTGGATAGAAGGTTAACTTAGAGAAAACATCTAAGGGTTAAACACAAGCAATTAAGTACATTGTTTAGCTTACAATTATCTTTGGAAAGCAAAGTTTTCGTTTGTAAAGGTATATTTGAGTCTATTTATTCTTACGGTATATAGCTGCGAACAACAAGTAATTCCAACATTGGTATTCTGAAGACATTCTAAGCCAAATTATTTTGTTCAATGGTGAATCCATCATGGTATGTGCCGAATAGTTATACGCCGTAATCTTAACATGCTCACAGTATATGAAGTAAAATAAAAATTGAGCACCCGTTACCACGATTAAATTATCTTCCATTTCAATACAGTAATAAAGTGCTAACTAGAAAACAAATCGAAAGAGCCTAGACTAAAAAGGTTCAAGCCATCACAGCTACTCTATTGTTTTATTTGATAATTGTCTGTGTGTGTGTATGCCAAATTAATTCAATTATAATAGGAAAATTGTCATTGAACTGTTTCTAGCTAGTTATATGTACATATTTACTACTGACAGATTATAAAGTTACTTTAAATAAAAAGTTATTGGACGTATGTATGCTTCTTCTTATGGTGCCATATCCGTTAACGAATGTTGGCTATGATCACTTTGTCGACTGCTGCTTTAAAAAGTGACTCTCTTGTCTGTCCAAAACATTGCCTCAGGTTTTTCAACTATGAGGTTCTTCTTCTTCCAGGTCCTCGCTTGCTTTCGACATTTCCTTGTGTGATTAGGTGTAAGATGTTGAATGTGTCTGGCTGTCTCATGATATGCCCGAATAATAGTTTTCATATTTTAATTGTTCATATAATCTCTTTGCTTTTTCCCATTCTTGCTAACACTTCTTTATTTCTTACGCGATCCATCCAACTTGTGTGGAGCATAGCTCTGTCTGTATGTATATAATTCAAAGGCTTCCAATCCTTTGAGGGACGTCTCTGTTAATGTCCAGAATTCTAGTCCGCAGAGAAGACTGTGAATATATAGCAACGTACTAAACGCATTTGTAAATTGAGGTCGTGACCACACAACACTTTTAGCCGTGTTTCTTTCTGGTACGTTCTATGCGGCATTTGATTTCAACTGTATGTTGCCTGTCATTCATTACCAATCTTTCTGTTGGTGTTCCGTTAATATAAATACCATTATCATCCGGTTGTTTTTTGCTAATAATCATGCACTTTGCTTTCTTGGTGTTGAGTTGGAGACCATGTCGTTCAGAAGTTTCAGTAATTCTGTCGAAAAGTGTCTGTAATCCTTCTAAAGTATTTGCCATAAGTGCAGTGTCGTCTGAATCCTTTAAATTATTAATTGGCACTCCATTTGTTTTTACTCCTTCTTCAATTGTATCTAGTGTTTCTTTAATTATATCTTCAGAATAGATATTAAAAAGCTAACGGCAGCAGAATGCATCCTTGTCTGACTCCTCTTTATATAACAATGCCATTTGTTTTCATTTTAAACACGCCTTTTAATGCCAATATAAGACCCTTCCGAAATCAAATTGTGTATTTGCAATATTTGCTTCTATTTTTCTAAAAAATTTTGCATGTATTATCCATAGGAAGACTTTTAGTACATGACCCATGAGGTTAATTGTACAGTAGCCATTGCATTCCTTTACGTCATGTTTTTAGGTATGGTAATAAATGTTGAGTTCAACCAGTTTGATGGAATTATCCATGTTTCGTAAATTGAATTAAATAATTTTGGAAATGTGCTTATTCTATGGTCTTGTAATAGTTTTAATAATTCTGTTGGAATTTCGTCTGGCCCGACAGTTTTTTTAATCTTTGACTTTTTAATGGCCTTTTCAACTTCTTATTTTGTGGGCCTGTTAGGACATTCTGTACTTTATGCTCCACATTTCGTTGGCCCGCGTTGAGCTTTTCTATATACTTTTTCTGTCTAGTCACTTTTTTTCAAATATCTAAAATTAGGTTTCCATTTCGATCTGTAAGTTTACCCGTAGTGTTGTATCTTCGAAATCCGCTTGCCTCTGACTTTTTTGTGTAGATGGAATGTCATGTCTTCTTTTAAATTCTTTAATCTCTATGCATTTTTTAGTATATCAACCCATCTTTACTTTTCTTATTTGTTCTCTTATTTCCTTATTGGGTTTGTTGTATTTCTGTGTAATTTGGTTTCTATACTGTCTTCTCTTTTACTTGAAGCCTAAGATTTTATCTGTCATCCACCTTTTCTTCTTCTGAGGTCTATTTCTTTTTAGATTCTAATGCCCTAATTAATAGATGATTGTTTTGAATATCTTCCATCTTTCTTTAATCATTTGTCCTTTAGATTCACATGTTATTTCATTTGGAAATTTTTTATAGAATGTTCTAAATTATATAAAAGTTATATTTATTTCTATACAAAACATAATGAGACTCGTAAGGTATTTTACAGTCGCTTTTAAAAGAAAATTTTCTAGCGCAAATTCCATCATCATAAACATCTGATTTTACAAGTGTCAAACCATGTGAGATTTGTTAAGAAAAATAAATGGAAATAATATGTTATTTAATTGTATTTGTAATTATTTTTGTAAATCTCTTGAGATGTTTGATTAAAAAAAAACAGTGGCTTTTTAACTGCACAATAATTTTAATATTGTTTTATATAATTTTTGTTTTTGTCATTTCTAAATTATTTTCTATTAGATTTGAATATTTTTTACTTTTAGCTCTGTAATTTTAAATTTTAGTTTAAAGACAATTTAAAGTTATATAAAACTGTTTTCAAAACATTATTGATTTAATGTTTTCAACTAACATAATAGAAATGCACATGAGCCGTATATATCTACCGGTAAAATCAGCAATAGAATACTTTCTTGAAAATGTCCCTTCATGTAACTTGCTAAACAGGAAAATCTATCGGGAATTGGAAATAAACTCACCTCCAAATAAATCTAGGTTGCCGGGTCTCGATCGGAAATTGCATTAAAAAATTCCGAATAAGCAGCCGGTAACCGTTGCAATCTGCAACAAAGCCGCATACAGGAAATTAACATCGTGCCCGGCTGAAATTAAACTTCAGGCTTTGCATGAGCAGGGAGCATAAGATGGTACAAAGGTGATCGTCACGCCGTTCCATCCTTTTAGTGCCGCCGGCGTTAGAACTGCTGCAATAAATATTTTTGCAACAATGCACCCGGGGTCGGTTCGCTTGCGGAAGCCTTCTTATCTTCGCCGCCCTGGAAGATCCTACAGCGAAAAGCCGGGATTAGCACAATTGCGCGGGTAAATCCTTCCATTAGCTTCAGCTGCACTTAGCCAGAACATTGCGTATGGGGCGCGGGCATTTGCGATGTTTTCGACACACCGCAGTTGAACTCCCAGTTGGGGTGTCCGTATTTATTAATATTCCTAAATGAAAATTCCTGCTCGTGCAGTCTTGACAGCCACTTCAATTTAATTTAACGATAAATCACCCTGGGCCATTCCATCTACATCTCATGTAGGTTAAATTGTTTTTTTAAGTGCCGATTTCTTTACTATAGGACGTCTGTCTTGAATATTGATTTTTTGCTAAAGACTTTAATTCATTAATAATAAGGTTTACAATATTACTTCAAATAGTCTGCTTCTTTTTATAATATTTTATTTCTTAAAAAATGTAAATTGTGCGATAAGTAGCTCTCTCGAGAAAAAGTTGTTTCGGCTAAAAAGCCTCTCCAAACTTATTTGGAACAGAACTCGTTTTGATCAGTTTTTATCGGGCGCACGAACTCTTCATTCTAAATTTTTCATCGCACATGATTACGTTTAAACAAAATACTATTACGCTTCGACTTTGTACGGAGCTCTACGAATTAAAATTAAATTTACGTTGCCCTTCCAGGCCGTTTCATAATTAAAAGGTTTTCAATTTCATGCATCAATGGGACTCCCGGCTGCAAAAAGTTCGCAGTGTGTGATCTAAAAGCGGCGCCTCCTACAGAAGGACTACGGTTATCAGAATTACAGAGCAAAAATCTCCATGCAACAGTTACCATTCTCCTTCGGAATAGAACAAAGAATTTCTTTCGCCGGGCCTTTAACGTGTGTGCTTTATTTAAAACGCAGCTTGGTGTATTTATTGTTTGCGTTCGATTTCGCTTCGCTTTTCCAGCGCGACTGAAATGGGATTTTTTGTGTACGAGTGGAAAACATCTTTCTTTGTAGCGAAATTCGAACAATAAGACGGCCTCGATGACCTCTATCGGCGAGTAATCGCTTTGTTTTGCGATAGCAGGCTTTTGTAAAGAAACCCAACTTAACGCAAAAAAATAATTAACTAACCATAAAAACCTTAGTTAAAAAAATGTGTAACAGACAGAATATCTTCTTACATTTTTATTTGTTCTGGATTTTTTGTTATCTTTCACTGTTTTTAAAATTATTATTATTAAATTTAACATTTTTTATCAGTTACTTATTATTTTTTCTACTTTATGTTTCCATATGTTAGTTATCTCTTGTTCCTTTTTTGTGATTTTATTTTTATGTTTCTTAACTCTCTTACCAGAATAGTATTTTTGCTTTTGCTTTTGGTGTTACTTCTATTAAGTTGAGATTAAATGTATTTGTGAATCAAACACCAGCTTAATGATAATGAGCACATTTCGTTAACTATAATTAAGATATGATTGCGGTTACTATTAGTTACGTATGTTACAATTTAGGCGATTAATTATAGGCCGAGCTAACAGAAGAGGGAAGTGATATTACAACTAACGTAAGCGCTCAGTAACTGTCACAGTCGGTGCACCCTATGTCCCCATCCTTAGCACCCCCTGAGAGAGAATGATGTGAACCATGTGGCTTTTGTGATATCCATCCTTTGGTTAGGAGATCGCCCAAACTGGTCCTTCGTTGCAATATATTGGACCGAAATGACTTCTTTCACTTGGGTTATAATATTATCATGTCGGACCCATATCTCATGCGCCCATATGCTTTATCACTCTTCTCAAACATATCGCGTCCACATGCTACTACATATTCTACGTATTTGTAGTTGGTAGAGAGACCGATTGCTTGTGCGTCGAGGTCCAGGCTATCGCGCCGCCTGCAAGGAAAAACAAAAAAACCACTGATTGACCGTCGCGACTCTAAACCCTTCGTAGTCTACATCACAACAACCAGCCAATTCAAACTTCTGGCAACAGGTCTTTAGTCCCTTTCAAATAATTCAATACTCGTTTCACTTCACGCCTATGCGCCTACTCTGGATTTTTTAAGAATTGACTCAGAACTCCGACACTAAACGATACATTCTCTCGCGATGTTGTGGTTAAGAAGAAAAGTGATATATTTTTCATTTTTTCTTCCTGTTCTTCTGTTGCCGGAGAGTTTTTTGTGAACGTCGTTATAGTTTTGTCTATTGATATCGACACAGGGACGTAGGCATCACGCAGGCATCTCTTATAAATTGTTTTAACAATATTTTAATATAATGACTTGATGATACTATTAGTTTGTTTCTCTGGGATTAGATGAAATCCTATATAACAATCGGTCGGTCTATTTTACACTTAAAAGTGTTATTTAAATTCTTCCAATCATGAAGTGATTATCAGTCCGTTGTCCACATATAAACACAACAGTATGACTTTACCATTGTATGAACACTCAACACGTGGTAAGACGCACGCGCGACCAGTTTCTTCCTTGTAGATTTAGTTTGTATCGGTTCTTCATCTGTATTTGTATCTTCTATTCCTTTGAGAGTTTTTTGCTCACTTCTTCATTGTTATCCCATTTATAGTACAAGGGTTTTGTTAATGCACGGGCTCGATACAATTTATTTTTTTTTTATAAGCGACCTTAAAGTGGTTATCTTTTTCTCGAGCTTTTTATGTATAGGAGTAGCTAACAAATAGATTTTTGACTAAGTTCGCGTCTCATTTGAATTTATGTTGCTTTGACACCGTCACTAACACAACCGACTCAAACACGCGTAAGGTTGATACCATTCTGCATCACCATTGACGTTAACTCATGGTTTTGGAATCAACGTAGTTGATGTCTTTGGCCCAAAGCTATTTTTAAAGGCTGGATGTATGTATCTAGATTTTTACCAATGTTCGGTTTGAGAATTTTGGGATCAGTTCTGTTATAGACAGAAAGCAACACTTGTTTGATATAGAACGCGTGCGTCTGTGAGAACATTGCTTATATTTCTAGACACATATCCAAGGCTATTGTTTCAATTTCTAATTTGACGATATAATCTTTAACGCGGGTGGTCACCTCTTCTTGAGTCTTGGTTCTCAAGAACACTGTGTTCACTAGACTTCTTCAACGGACAGTGTTTACAGTCATCGATCTTTAGTTTTTTGGTCCAACCATTGACACCGCTGGCGACATACTTTATTTTATTTATCGAAATGTGATCTAGTGTTTTGTGCCATAGCGTCGCAGTGTCATCGAGCGCGACGTTTGTGGAATTTTTGATCGCTTTTATTTGCATGTAATATACGTTTCCGTTCCTTATTGCCGTATATTATGGTGGCCATCGTGTTTCAGCTCAGTTATCTTTTTTGTTTTGATGACAAGACCATGGTCGCATATTGATTCCATAGAAAATTTTGAATGTTTTGAGCCACATACAAGGCTGGGCAAAACATTTGTGATTAATATCAAAAATGACAATTTTTAATCAGTTTATTCAAAAACAATAACAAATAGTCTTCAAAATAAATGCCATTATTTTCCACAATCCTTTGGCACCGTTCCGCAAATTGTTGGATCCGATCAAAGTACCATTGTGACTCTTTCGAATCAAAGAATTATTGGTAGAATTATTCAATTTTATGAAAATACCCAAATCGACAACCATGCAAGAAGTGGTCGGAAAAGACTATAATTGAATTGAGCAGCGTCTGGACCGTAGGCTATATGAAGAAAAATCTCGACGCCCTCCAAATTTTCAAACTTTTCTTTAGTTGAATAATTGACAGCAGATTATTGACATGTGTTTAGATGAATTTATGCGGATTCTGTCAGGGTTTCTTGCGAACAAATTTCAGTTTTACAAGTGATTGAGCACAGTTTAATGCAACGAAGCTCCAAAAACTTATGCCATATCACGATTACTTGATGAGGACTCATCTTTCAAGGCTGTGAACGAACCTTCCTTATTCAACTTTGATGATCGACTAGTAAGTTACTTAGTTAGCTTGTTTTCAAAATCAAAATCTTCTTCGTTAAAGCACTGTTAGTTGTTCTCTCATCTTCAGTTTTTCAAATTGCCTCGATAGCATCTCTTGTAGTCGGACCTTTCTTTCAATAATGTCTTCACTCTTTGTAAGCAGTATCGCTCATCCTGAAAACTGATTGAAATGTGTTAATTATGACTAGCAAATTAACACGGAATAACGCTTACAAAAACAAAATGAAAACGTTATTTTTGTTCTTGCGCACTATTTTTACCAGATCTTATATATAAATACAAAGAAAATTGGCATCCCTATGTCCATGTGGCTATTTGAAAAACGGTCTGGTGCCATATTTTTATAATTGTAGTAATCAAAAGTTTCCTTTTTTTTGCAAAAATAAGCCGTTATTCGACAAGTAAAATGAAAGAGTTGACCAATAAAAATATTAACCATCGTAAGCTTTGGCCTTCTTCAACCTTTATGGCAATTTATGGGTTTCCATCACAAGAACAGCGTTTCTTTTAAGGCAGTTTATCTAGAGACCTAATTTTGGATATCTTCATATGAGCTGAGTGCTACTCTATAAGTGCATGTGCTATCGATCTATAAGCGAGTGGTAATCAGAAAGACCAACATCTGATGAATATGCCGAATTGGCTAAAACATACAGATCTGATGTTTTAACATGTTTTTGTCCTGTTTTCTAACATGTGATTGTCCTATTGAACTTTGCCAAGTCTTTTGGCATATTCTGGTCCCTTCATATAAAAAGCATTTTCTTCTTTCTATAATTATTCCATTTTGGTGTCAATGGCGATGGTTGTTTTGGGTCGTAAGTTGATTTTTGCGTTTGGGATTATCAAAATATATTTATTACTCGGCCCTAGCAACAATACGATGTAAGAAGCAGGATTTTACAAATGATTGTTTGTCTTGCGATGTCCCTTTTTTTATTTCGCAGCAATTTCAACGTTGATTTCTAATCTTGGGGTCATTGATCTACGATTTATATATTTGATATGATCTGTTGGTAAAAACTTAATTTTATTATCATTTTCAGTGATTTAATATTAGTGAGACTCTTAACGCCCCATATTTGGAGCACGACCTGCGAACTGAGAGGTTGAGCATTGCGCCTTAAACGACCGTACTATTACCCCTTGTTAGAAGTAAAAGCAAGTGCTTAGTTATTTTTAGTGACTGAATTAAATTTATTTTACATATTATTGAATGGCGTTACTGTCTTTGATTTCGAAAGCAGTTAATTTCAATATGAATAAAGGGCTTTGATTTTGCTGTTTGGCTATTTTGAAATTAGTTTTATCTATTTAAATGATTTTGTAGTAGGCTTTCCTTATTCTGCTCACTAGTAAATTTAATTGCTGTATTCTATTCCTAAGTTGCATTTGATTTTCACGCAATATTACTAATTTTGTTTGGAATAGTTGCTAATAGAATTATTGAACTCTATATACAAGATAAGAATGTTCTAGATGTCCTAAAAGGCTCTTTAAATAATTATTAATACTCGCTAACGTTACCTAATCCTCCGAAAGAAGAACATTAAATACGTAGTAATGCCCATTAATTAGATTATGTCACTTAGCAGTCGAACTGTTCGTGGTGGGTTCATAAAAGAGGTAAAATTTGGATTTAGCGCTAAAAATACAAGAAGACATATTACTCAGAATTTTTTTCCGAAGCTTGTGAGATTGAGATCGAACTCAGAGGATCGCTCCGAAAGGAACGCTTTAATTTTCTAAGGTATCTCGTCCACGTAGATGCTTCTAACAATACCAATTTAGATTGCTATTTAGCTTGGTTTTCTTTGGGCGACAAGAGTATGTTACCAAATAGATTTTTAGTGGGGCATATTGACATATGATTGCTTTTGTTTATATATATACTTGAGAACAAAGCAATCGACTTAGTAACATGCTCGAGTTTTGAGGGAATGTCTATTCATTTTGATAGCATTCCAAGTAAAGTTCAGTGCACTATTTGAAAGCTTAAAATCTGTGGTTTCAAATGATACCACTTTGATTGGAATTGCACCTGTTCTGACAAAGTTATGGGCCTAAGAATATGTGTAACACAAAAGAGTTGAAAGGGAAAAGGTGATTATGAAAGGGGGGGAAATGAAATCCCTAGTTTAAATTAATTTAACCGTTTTTTCAATACATGGTGTTGCTACCTCTACTCCTAATTGTACTTTCCAAGCGATTACACATGGATCGGATGACTTTTTCTATGCTGTCTTGAGGGATTGCTTCATCCGAAACATGCTCAATGGGATTCAAGTCTCGGCTACACGGAGGGTAGTCTACCAACTTAGTTTTTCCGTGCACGAAAATCCCCGCCCAGAACATTCAAGAGCCACCTTCACATGCGACAGGTTCTTGAATACAACAATAACCAAATCGCTCCCCTGGCCTTTTATAGACTCGACGATTCCTGTTGTTGCCATGTGGGCACATCCTGGACTCGGTGAATAATATCTAACTCCAATGGCCGAGGTCCTAATCGACATGTTTGCGAGGAAATTCTAGTCGCCTTTGGTTTTAAATTGCAGTCAGCGCTGGCATCTACACCTCTGACCGCACTCAACTCTTGCTTGAGAACAACGCCAGTTATATGTTGATTTCTGAGGGATATTGAGTCGGGAAATCGATTATTTTTTTCCGTTGTCACGTAACTGCGGCCGCCTCCTTTGCCGGCAGACGTAGCCATCGGTTTCCCGGTACCGACGCCACACTCTCGAAACAGCTGATTGATTCAGGTTTAGTCGATTGGCCTCGGCCCTCTGACTGAGACCCTCTCTAAACAATGCAACTGCCTGGGCTGCTTCGGCGATTGTGGTATCCATTTTCTTGCGATCACTACGTCACTTACTTACATCAACTTCGAATAAGTGACCGAGATGAATTACCGGATTGCAAGCATATTGTAGACCAATACCAGTCGTCGCGCACTTGCATTCCAATGAGCAAGATTCGTAAAACCCCGTTCGTAATGAATATTTTTTGGGGGGCGTCATCCGATTAACCCAATAGTAACAGTTTTTTTAAATCTCGATAATAAAGATACTCCTTACACGTTAATGTTTTTATTTGCATTTTTTTAGAATGAAATAGGAGACGAAAATGCGCGAGCAGCTAGTGAGTCGATTGTTTTACTTTGAAGTGTATATATTGTATTGAATAAAATGGTTATTTGATTTTAAACTGCTTAAAAGTCAAAAAATAATTAATTATATAATATAATATAATTTGATAGATCTTTTGATTTCCATTGTTTATCTAGTTGTTGATTTTGTTATTATACATTGAAAGTATAACAATTTGTTTCAGAATTTGTATATTACTATTCCTTAATTATCTTGTTTTTGTCATGCTTTATAACAACAAAATTGAGTATTTTTCTAATAATACTAGTAGCTTAGCTGTAGCTTTCCTCTTCCTTGAGTAAATGACTTCAAGATATGGTTAAGTATACCAAAATGCCCTGCTCGATAAAAAATAATTTTTTTCAAGTAACCTTTTTTCCCGTAAGAAAGCTTTCATAATAGAAATTCCATGCTCCAATTTGCTTAAAACTTCTCAATCTATTTTACTATTATTAGTTGGTTAAAATAATTTATCTTATGCATGGCCACGCCATACTTAATCCCAACTTTCGATTTCACCACGAAGTAGCCAGCGGCAGGTCACCTTATTCAGCGCGGCTCCAAAGCGTAAAGATCGTCGTAACAGCGCCATTTCTCACTCCTTTGAATATTTCAATTACTTGACGAGCTCTGAAAAGGTTAGAATAATATATTCGGCCAAATAAAAACATGCCGCCTAGGACGCGGATGCCAAGCATTCCGGGCTATCAATCTAGGAGGCTGTTGACAAATGCTCCGGGCAGGATGGCGGGCCAGATTACACAGAGTGCGAAATAGAAGAGACTGGAGTTGGCGCGAGGCGAACTTGTAAAGACAAATTCCCTTGGAACACGCGGGGCCGAACTTGCGACAGCAGTCATCGATCACGCACATCTATTACGGAGGTCTTATTCGCCTCCCAGTTCCTGTATATCGCTGAGCAATGATGCTGTGCCATCTTGGAAATTGATATAGTCGCAGTGAATATTGAATAAGAGGCCTTTTGTGTGCGGCCATGGTACTGGTGTTTCGTCGGCTCTATTTGTGAAGGAAACCTTGTTGCATGTATATGTGGATTCGACGTACAATTTTATTAGATTCGTAAATTGAACAGTCGTGAACCCAGCGCGGTACAGAGCAGGTATGACCTTTCTATTTAGGGTACGCATGTAATTCGTAACGTATCTTTTTATATTATCCTGTCTAACTTTTTATTGCGTGTCTTGTATTATATCAACTACGTTACATTTTGATTAGTTACGAGTTTGTTTTTTGTGGTACATTTATTTCAGGACTATAAGAGACATGAATATTAACAAGCTGTACTTTTTCTTTGGGATTTTATTATAAAGAGGAATTTGATAATGTTGGTTTAGAAAACAATTTGTTTGACATTAATTGACAATTATGGGAGAGCATCTGAAACTCAACATAATTCAAAGTAAGGTATCTGGTGATTTTGAAGAACACCATTATCAGAAAAGGGTTTCTACTACAAAATTCACTGTATCATTTTTCATTGTAGAATTTTTTATGACCGTTTTTACTGGCATTTTTTGACATAATTTTCTTTTATTCCTTAAATTTACAAAAAGTCTGTTCAATGCTAAAGTGACCGCTGTAATTTTGAAAAAATAAAAATGTAGATATTTTTTCTTTTACTGTGCAGTTACATTAATACCTGACCCAATGACTTCCATTACGAGGTTTTTTTGCATAATAATTTGTCAAATATTAACATATCTTCTTAATTTGAAACGACAACTGCTTTACTGTGTACACTAGCTTTCCTTTGAGCTTCATTTTCATGCACGGCCATATATTTTCAATGGAATTAGTATTTGGGGACGTATTGCACATTTTTCTGCGATGTTTAGGGTCATTGTCTTCTTGCAGCACCCAGCTTGTTCTATCAGAAACAAAAAACTTTTTAGAAAATGTTATCAAAGGTTTCTGACAAATGATACATATTTTCTCATCTTTTAAATTGTTCGTAAACAGAAAGAGGTAACCAAAAGTGCGTTTACAGAAGCATTCCCAAAAATGCACTTTTACAGGGTGTTTTACCGTGCGCCGAAGAATTCTATTACTCTTCGCGATTCACGATTTCAGTAAAGAAAACCATGCCCAGAGAGAAGATTCGCCCATGAAGATAAGATTCTTTCAATCTCGATCTAAATTTTCCTTTGCCACATACTTTTGTGATAATAAAGGTTTTTTCTAGAGAACCTGAATTTCTTTGTAGCTGAGATTTATTTGGGCCTACCGTAATGAAAGGTCTGTCTTCAAAGAGACACAATATGGCTTTATCCTTCGGCACATCACCTACATTTCCAATCTCCAAATATTTTATCCACTTTTTAACTAATGTCTCCGACATTCGCATACATTTTGCAGCCGCTTTCGGTCGTTTCGCAGGATTCACTGAAAACACTCATGGCAATATTATATATACTGGACAAAAGAGCATAAAATAAAGATTCACAGAATTAACGTAGATGGCACGGCGGCGCCTCCTTACCAAATAATGAGGGTCACTTTCTTGTCATAGAGACTGTATAATTGAAGTCTTCAGTGTTTTAGTCTGCTGAAAATGACAACAAGAATCGATAGGAAAACTATGCGTTAAATAGAAAAGCCAAAACTTATATGTTGCTTGTTTGTAATGTCATATATCTGGTTTAAAATGCAATGATATTAATTTTTTTATTATTATTTGGAAATGTTGCTTCGCTCTCTCAGAAAAGCCGCCAAGTGCCGCAAAAATTCGATTCGTTAATTCCTTCCTCCAAATGTACATTTAATAAATTCTGTCGAAACGGTATACGCTAGCAAAATTTGCTAAATAGGATTTGAGTTTGTGGTTCTGATGTGACGCAGATTTTGGATACACATATGATCTAACTAAAAGTTTTTTTAATTTTAAAATACAGTCTTCCTAGTTTTGAAAATTAATTTATAAAATTATTCGATATACGGAAAATCTATTTACATATCTGAAACTTATATAATGAGAAGTTTTATCTTATTTGAAACTTGTACTGATGCTCGCGTTGTGTGGATGGTGACCCCGTCCTGGTGAAATCAGTCGTTCTCCAGGCCAACGTCTTCAAGAGCTGGGGCAAAAGGTTGTGTAACATGCTCACATACAGAATTTGCCCGAAAAGTCATACAATTAAGTTTATAAAAAAATTTATACAATATATCGTTACAAATGTTTAGTTATTCAAAGTACTCCGCTTGGGTATTCATATATTTTTGCTAGCGACTTTCCATGCACAGTACGCATCTTGGAAGGTGTCGACGGGACCTCCTTCAGAGCCTTTGTCATGGTGGTTTAGATCGCTTCAATGATTCGAAAACTGGTTCCTTTCAAGGCGAACTTGATCCTCAGGAACAAAAAGAAGTGTGCCGGAGTCAGGTCAGCACTGTAGCGGAGCTGCTACAATGTTGCCAAGCTGTGTTTGGCCAGAAACTCCCGGACACGTAAAGCTGCCAAGTTGCAGCGATTTTATTTTGGGTCCGTATGATTCTAAGTCATCCAAAGTAAAAGTCATCCTCCACCTCGAACCGGACATTTTTTAACAACTTTAACCACCTGGACACTTTAGAAAAGAGAGCAGAATCCCTGTAAGGGATCATTTGGTGGGTTTCGGCGAGGTTTTCAGCACAAAACGTGATCACGCAACGTTGTTCGAATGTTTTATCTATTAGGCGTCGTGACACAGATACTAACGGTAGATTCGTGGAAACAGCGATCTTGACGCTCGTAGAGCTCATAGCAGACCGAGTCTGGAAGCTTTATGAAACTAAGAGTTACCCCCCCCCCACCTAATTCCACCGGTTCTAATGCGCTGCGACCAGGAGAAATGGCGCGTTCGGACAATTTTATTACTTTCCGGACAAACCCTGTACAATAGAAATCTTGGCCATATTTGGTTTTAGTTTTTTGACTATAATTTTCTTTAAAATTAAACTTTTGATTTGAAATGTATTCTCAATATAGACAAATTAGTTAATAATATCTTTAAATATTGAAATTTACAACATTTACAATAACTACGGCAGAAGGGGAATTTTGTTGACTTTGAACCGCTCCCGCAGAAAACAAGAGCGGTGCTTGGAATTATTGTCCTGCTGAAAAATGTAGCCGTGCTGGGTACATAGGGCCACACATCTTCCATGGTACATCTTGGTCCAATGTTCTTTAATGGGATGAAGGGAACCCATTCTTTTGACACAGAAACCTTACTGCACCATGACAGACCCAGCGCTGTGTTTGACCGTAGGAAGCTGATACTTGGAGGGTGATGTCGCTGGTCCACAAGACATCGAACGTATGATGTTTTCTAGTATTCTAACAATTCGATCAGCTCGTCGAGCTGCTTTAGGTCTCATAGTTTCTCTTATTCTGAAGTTGTTAAACCATTTCAGCGAGATGGGACGGCACTGCGTCGACTAACATTGAAGTGAGTTCGAAACCTTCTCTTTGCTTGCACCAACGAATGACCGATTATAACAAAGGTGTCGTAAACAAAGACGCGTTGTTTATTCATCCACGACTCTATGGCTACTGAAATGGCAACTAACGAGTACATAGCAACCATTGCGCATGCCCTAGGTTACCTACCACCAATGTTATACCCGTCTTACTTTCTTGTCGGATCCTGTATTTGTAACGGAAACTTTTCATCCGCTCTCTTCATAATTGAAACTGGGGAAGGAATTTTAGTACACCACGTACAATTCACCTACCTTTTAATGATTAATTATCAAGCTTTCTATATGTTATGTATATTTTGATTGTTTTTTTATTGGAATCTACAGCGGACAAATCTAAATTCGAATATCACCCCATATAGTACTAACGGATAGGTTGATGTTCGTGTTCGTGAAAGCCCTATACTCTTAGGAAACAGTCATAACTTCAAATTGGACGAGCTATTGAGAACAAGTGCGGTGCACAACCGAAGAGCCGTTATTATAGAAAATCTTCGTACTGAGTGTTCGGCAACTGAAATAATTTAGTTCTTCGGGTACCCGAGAACAACTGTGTACGACATTGTTGCGAAATATAATGCTTTCGAGAAGCCATTTTAGAGAACCCGTGACACGGACTCCCGCAGTCGTAGAAAGGGCTAAGGCGTTTATTTCGGAGGATCCGGGGCAATCATCAAGTTGGCGTCAATGTTGAGTATCAGTAAGCGAACCATGCGTCAGATTGCAGATTGTGGCCTTGAAGATGCGATATGTACTTTACCAGGATGGTGCATTGGCACATACGAGTCATTTAATCCAAAACTGGTTGTCGTGGACGTGTTCTGGTTTAAAGAGTTCTGGCCCCCCAATAGCCCTGATTTGAACCTCCTCGGCTACTATGTCTGGAGCGCAGTCAAAAGGGTTACTAACAAGTCCAGACACCCTAATGTGACATATTTAAGCACCGCTATATAAGCAGCATTTGCCAATATGAGCCCAATATGAGAGCGTGAGATCGCTTCCACCAAGGATGGGGGCGTCCATTGCGGTTAATCGCATAATTTTGCTCTGGACAGTTCACACATATGACATACAAAAGGATTTTTTGTAATTTTAATTTTTTGTTTAATTTGTCGAGATTTAAGTGACGTACCCTATATACACTGAACGCCACTAAGCATACATGATTTGTCCAGAATTATAAAAAAGACTATGTAGTCAAAAAAATTAATTGCTTACATTTTAATGAAAAAATTAGTGGGGTAAATTGAATGGATTCCAAATTTGTATGTTTGCAGTGAGCGAGTGGATTATGTACAAAGATTTGAAATGGGAGAAGGGAAAAGTCTTAATATCTTTTGTAGACCTTATGGAAGAATTAATAGAAGACATACAATACACCAATTTGCCATTTCTAATAAATCAGTTTTTTAATAGAGAAAAATTGTTTGTTCTTAGTTCACATCTCTTTATAGAAGATCTAATAAGAAATGCGGTACATAATGGAAAAGCACTAGAATGATAATTTATTTTGCAATTATTAATGCTACTCTTCTTTGTGCTTTCTTTGCCTTTATTTTTCTTATTTTTAAAATTTAAAATTATTGAAATGTATATTATAATTGACACTAGCAAAACATAGGATTTCAAAATATAGCAATAAAATAAAGCACTATTGCACTCCAATATATTGCAAAATTATTTCATCTTATACACATATTTAACTTCTAGTTTTCCACGTAATTTCATGGTGTCGCAGAAATTGGCCCTGTTACATCAAAAAGGCCATTCGCAAAGAAAATTCTCCCGCTGTGGGGAACGAGAACGACAGTAGGTTAAATAAACATTCATTTACATTACCGCTCGTTGCTGATGCTAGGTCGGCCATTTTATGACAACATTACAGCAGAGCTGAACCCCTTTCAGCACGATTCTCTTATGAAGCTACAATATATCCACAAAGAAGAGAACTAACGTTAAGCCAAAATCCACTTCGCATGAAATTTTACTACGGCGGCAGTCTCTTAGGCTGCGTGCTTAAGGTCAAGTTCGTATCGTAAACAATTCAAGTAAAACCTGATTTATGCAGAAGCGGGATTAGCGGAGATTGCAACGTTAACTCGCACTGCCTAGGTTAACGCAGAATTAAGGTATGACTAAATAATTACTAATTATGCTAAGCTTGTTTTAACGGTAATTAAATTAGAACGCGTTTCTAAATGGTGGAGTGAAGAACGCTTATTTTTTGGAAGTGATGGTGATATCCAAATATGTATTAGTGATCAATGTAAGCACATTTCGATTTGTTTACAAATAGTGGGAATGTGCCTTCCTATTCTGTAAGAGTTTGTTTGCATATTCTAAGTGAAAGCATTAAAATGACGAAATATACAATTGTAATGTTATAAATTTTATTTTATTATTGTGACTTCTACTGGGATAAACTATACTAGCCAAATGTTAAATTTGAATAATTCTTTACGCCTTTGGTATACTTAATAACATTTTGAAGTTAATGCAACGACGTCCTCTAATACAACTTACGCGTTTCTTTGCAGTAGTCCTGGCACTAACATCTGAAACTAAAGTAAATTATTTTATTAACGTTATTCAAAGTGAGTTTATTTGTTCCTAAGAGACCCATTAATTCACAAAACGACTGAAACTGAAACTAGAAGAAAAAGTTTCCGATTTTGTAAATTGTAATGGAAACTGAAGCACGCCGTAGGCGTAAAATTTGCAATGTGCCATAATAGATAATATAACTAACAATAAGAAGTTGGGGTCTTGCAATCATTTAATACTGAGAAATTATGTATTAATGTTGATTTGCTAAAAATTTCAATTAATAATAAGTAGAATACCCACAGGTCTCTTTGTTTATTTTTGTTGTGCTAAAAAAGAGAATTAAAAAGGAAACTAAAGCTATGACTAGTTGTATTAAACTTCCATAGAGAGCTGTTAATTCTGTATTATTTTACCGTTAAAGATAACTTAAAGAATGAACAGAAAAATAAATGTTATTGAGTAGAAAGCATAACTTTCTAAATATGTAAGAATACCATAATATCACTAAATATGTATTACGCTAAAATAACTGTCAAATATAGTGCTCAACTATTTAGGAAGCTTAAACAGTAGGCATTAATAATCATAGTGAATGGATATGTAACCAATGCAAAATACTAGTGTACTCAAAAACTTTACTCGTAATAAACTTTTTCACATGTCCGTGCTCTCTTCCTAACTTCAAGAAGTGTTATGAAGGTAACTCTGGATATTCAGACACCTGCATCAAATAGTGAAGATTAAACAAAAAACCTTAATTATACTGAAATCTGACGTATCGTTCTAAAAGGGTTCCTGAAAGGAAAGTTTGATTGGATTATTCTCTTTTACACATCGCACGACAAGCACGACAAGCGACCAGACAAAACTTAAAAAAACTTTAAAAGTTTCTCAAACAATACAACGACAAAGAAACTAACTTTAATATTTTAAGTGGAACGAAAGATTTCTGATGACGATATTAGGTACCACAAAAGGGTTGTCGTCCAAAGACAGACTTAAGCTGATGCAGTTTTTTTTTAAATTGGTTTAGAATTTCTTTTTTGTCGATACCATTCCTTATCTTTGAAAGTAAAAAACTCACTACATCCCATTTTGACTTCATTTAAATTATTTCAATGTTCGCGCAGAATGATCACTAACAAGAGGAAGAGGTGAATTGTATGTTGAATGTGGCAGAAGTGCAATTGCGTCTAGTCCTCAAGTGGTTTTCTTGGTATAGGTACATTGTGTGGTTTGTCATTATCTTGTTGCAAGAGTACTTGTTTTCGATTGAGGTTGGCAGACAATATACGAGTGATGATTGATGTAGTGGCTTTGACAGTTACACGCAATGTTTCCGAATCCTCCGTTGTAGATCGATCCGAGGTCAATTTCACCTTTTAGGAATGGCCTATTTTTGCCCTGTACGTGTTAAAACAGTAATTTCACTTTCAACTTTGCATATTTGTTGTGCCGCTCCAGTTGTTCTGAAGTGTTGTTTTCAATGAAGACATAAAAGTATCTGCATATCATTTTTTTTATAATTGTAATGCATAATAAAGTATATAGTCTATTGGATCTGGCTATTGGATTATGAAATTGTTTATTTGTTAAAAATACGTCAAACAGAAACCAAGGTTTTTATAGCATTCAGTTGACTTCAAAACGTTTAGGATTTGAGAACCTTTATAAGTGACGGGGACTTAAATAAAAATAAAATGGCAGCAAGACAAAATCGAACAATGTCTGCCAAGAGATAGCAGCCGCTTTAGGAATATGAACCCAGGTTCAGTTTACTGACTGTTTACTGTTGTGTAACCTGGAGAGAACAAATTACTTGTTACAATTCTACAAATATCTTGTAAAAGGATTAAATTTATGTTGATGGTATGGGAAAGCTTATCCCCAATTGCCATACAGAATGAAATCACAAATGAAGTTTTTTAGAGATGGATTAAGTTCCAAATTTGCATTTATAGATGATTATGTTGATTTAATAAGAATTCGGTGTCAGTAATGTTTTGATGGCATGAATTAAGGTTTCCATGCTTCTTGGCGTTGTACCGCTTGGATTACTTCATGCATTTTATGCCCTATAAGTGATTTTAGTTGATCGGTCCAGAGACTTGGAAATCCTTCTCTTGGTCGCTTTCCGTTTATTTTTTCTTCCACAATTAGTGTTTCTGATTTATTTATTTTAGAAAGTATCAAAGGTATGCCTGATTGATAGGGAGACGTGATGTGCTATCGAGATCAATGCATTGATACGATGTCGGATCCAAGGTATCCTTAAAATTTATCCATACTCTCTCATTTCAAAAACATGGATATTTTTCGTGCGCCTATTTTCGTCATCAAAAATTCGGCAGACTATGGGAAACACCAGTATTCTTATTAATTTTACTTTGTTGTTTTGAGATATCGCTGAGTCTTCTAGATTTTATTTAATTTCGTGACTGTGTTTTGAACTACATTATTCGTTTTATTTCTTTGTCAGATCCTCCTTTATTTGCTATTAGTGATCACATATAAATTAATGTTTTACCACTTTCAGTCCAGTTACTTCTTTTGGTATTATTAGGAACGTGGTCACATACCATTACATTTATTTTATTTCTTTTGAACATTAGTTTTGCTTTCATTGCCTAATTTTGTTCTCAAGTTCCGCATCACTGGCTGCAGTGATAAGAATATCATCAGCGTATCCCAAATTGCTTAGTTTGCGACCACCAACGGAGACACTTTTATCTTAATTATTTAAAATGTGTCTCATGATGTACTCCGAATATGCATTGAATAATAACGGAGATAGAATACAACCTTATCTTACGTCTGGCTCTGTCCCGAATGTGCTTGATAGTACTTTGCTGACTCTTATTTTTGGGTGATTATTTTTAGATAGACTTTGTGTCAGATGTAAAGAGCTCTCATAATTTGTAGTATTGGCTTCTGTTTATGCCACTTTACCTAATCGAAGGTTTTAATATAGTTGGCGAAACACAAACATGTTTTTATGTTAAACTCGTAGGTTTTTTTGATCATTTGTTTAATGTTTAATATTTACTCACTTGTATCTTTTTCTGGTATAAATCGGGCTTGCTCTTTGGATATTTCTAGTAGTAAAATTTTAATCGGCTCTTAATTATTTGTAGCATAACTTTGCTAGTGTAATTGACTAATGATATGGCCCTACTTGGTCATTTTCTCGAATCTTATACCAAGGAACAAATTTTATGGATGATGTTAACGTCCAGTTTTTTCATGGCTTTTGAGGCTTCAATGATTATATTATTTGATCCCGGAGCCTTATAATTCTTTAATACTTTTTTTACTTTTGATTTCCGTTTCTTTGTCGGTTAACAAGTTTTTCTGAAAATTAACATGAATTTCCGTCTCTTTATAAAGTTTCATACAGTACTTCCTTCAAATTGCAGCTATGCCTTCTACATTGGTGGTGATTTAGTCATGTTTATTTATTTATCGTTGACGTGCATGGTTTGAATGGTGAGATACCTAACCCTATCATATAGCTCGCGAGTTCTTCCACTATTTGCATTTTCTTTTCCATTTGATTGTTTTGACTAAATATTATTTAGTTTTTTTTCGTATTTCTTTATTAGCGCCAGAGTGTCATTCGTCATCCAGTTATTCTTTTTCTATGTCCGACTCTGTCTATTACATTGTTTTATTTCTTCCATTAGTCATTCCTTTGTAATATGCCCTAGTTCTGCTGGGTCATCTGTTAGGTTTAGAGGTCCAATGACTAACAATTTTTGTTGTTTCGATTAAATATTTAATTTCTTTGTTGTATGTAATTTTTTTTATTTTTTAGATAACTTATGGGCAGAGAGAAAATTTTTCTAATCTTGCTCTAACATTGGTAATTGAGGTTTTCCATTTTCATTTTTACATTCTCCGGCAGCAAAGTTGAAGTGGAGAGTCGTCGAAGATGGTGATTAAAATTAGTGATAGGCCATTATCCGTTGCGAAATATACGAGTTTCTTTCTTTTCTCGTTTCTTTCACGAAGCCCGTGCTTTCCTAGCATGTTTCGGAGTTAATCGTTGTATTTTGGCGTTAAAGTGAATCATTACTACCAAAAACGTTTCCTCGCGATAACCCGCTAATGACGTCTTCAATTAGGGTGTACATTGTATCCACTTATTAGTGAAATTTAAAGTGCGTATAGAAACTTGGATAATATAGGGTTTTACTGGTTTTGAGGAAATCGCGATCCTGATAAGCTGATCGCTGATCTGTTTGTAGCCTTCAATATATTTTGTCAGGCGTTCGTCTACAATAAATGCTGTTCCATTAGTACCGGTATTTTTTGCATCCGCCATGTATGTGGTATGTCTATTGTGTCAAAATATCTTTAGCCTTTACAGTGTTTTTTGGATATTCCGCATACTGCTATATGTTCTCTTTTGAGTTCCCTCTTTATCATATATAATTGACCGGTTTGTAAATAGCCACTAACACGTGGATGCTCCAATCTTTCAGTCATCCATTTCACATGCCCTGCCTATCTGCTTACATTTGCGTGCATGGCAATCCAATTTAAAATGATGTCGGTTGCTAGTTGAATCGCATTAAGCCTAACTTTGCTTATTTCCGTATCCAAATTCTCATGGAAAAATAATCAGGTTTTTTATTACCTGTCTGTAGTGCTTCATTTGCTTTAAGGTAAAAGGGTGCCTCTATTCAACCGTTCCTAACATGGAAATCCGACGCTGATGTGCCAGTTTGGGCCCACTCCGGGTATTTGATTTTCCTGCTATCACTCATATCTAGGAACCATTCCCCTACCTGTGCACGATGGAGAACTAGCAATCCCACGCGGGTGTTCGTCCTTATAGAACAAAAATAGTGATTTATTTTCAGTCTGTACAAATCAATTATTGGATAGTTGCTATATTCCTCTGGATTTGTTCTTAGTTTTTCATAAATAGCTTGCCTTTTCTGAGTTAAAGCCTCACACTCGCACAAGATATGCATATCTACCTCATTATCTAAAACTTGGGTTTTCTAAAGGTTTTTCCATTTTTTTGTTTTGGTACATTTTCTCGCTATTTTTTATGTTGTTCTCTGACCCATTATCGCACTCTACTTGGTATTGTATCTTGAAGTATTCCCCGAATCGATTCGGAGCCAGCCTACATATGGAGTTGATGATTTTTTTTGTGTTAGCTTATCAGATTTCTTGTCATCTACAATTCCCCAGTGTCCTGGTATCCACTACAGAGTTAACTTGATGTCCGTTAATATATTGATTGGCCTATTTTGATAATTCCTTAAATTATTTTACCTGGCGCACTACGGTATAGCAAACATCTTCGCTTGAAATGCGGGCGTTTATTTTTCTAGTGATCTTTGATCTGTTTGTATACCAGATAATTCTTCCGGATCTGTTCCTGTTCCTTATTTCGTTTATTCATTTATTTCATATAATATTAAACTCGAAATTTATGTCGAATCCAAATTTTGCAGTTATATGGTGTCTTCACATACCCATTACGTCAGATACCCCACTTCCATACTATTTTTGCGGGTGGGCGGATTTTGCAGTCCATAAAGGGGCACTCCTGCCTCTCCCATGATATCAAAAAGCAGAGGGGAAAGGTCTAGTAGTGTCTCCGTTGTCTCTGTTGGTATTGTTATTAGCGTTTCTATCTTATTTAGTACGATTGTAGCGGTTTCTTGCGCCATTTTTGTCCACCATGCTAAATTTCCCTATAATATCATGGCTTTAATCACCGTGGTGTATATCTAGTACATCACTTTTGGTTTTAGACTTCATGTTTTTCCGTGAGTTCATCTGCCTAACATTAATTAATCCTCCCATTATTTTTGATTTTTTTGAGCATTTTGATATCAGGCCAGTTATGAGTCTTAAATAAGTCCAAGATACTTTACCTCATCTGATGACTTGATTTTTACATCTCGGAGCTTAAGAGGTTTTAGTCCCTTTAGGTTTCTTCTTCTTGTGAATGCTACTAAGGTAATTCAATTTATAACCAGATTTAGGGTCCTCTGAATACGCTCCTTAACTACATTGTTAAATTGTTGACACGTCTTAGAAAAGAGAGTTGTTTCTGATTAGCTATTTAGAATCTCCCGAGTGAAATTTGTTGTTAGTAAAATTAGTAAATATCTCATAATCTTGATGCCATGTTGTTGTCAGTCGTATGTAAGGAAAATTATTAATCATCTTGTGTTGCTGTTTTTATTTTTATATACCAATTATAAATATCAGATTTTCTTTATTGCTATATTTATATCTTTATTACAGGTGCCAAAATATTTAAGCATTCAAAAGTTTTTAATTTTACAAATTTGTAAAAACTTGCTAATCAAATATCAATATTTCTATTGTGTGATCTTGTCCGTAAAGCTTAGTAAAAACTGAACAGACATATTTATACCGATCAAATCGCGAAAACGTTTTAAACCGGAAATTATACAGGTCGCACCAACACAATCGCGATGCTCCCTTTAATATCGCATTATTTGCTTTCGTTCAAGGTGATTTACTCCTTTGTAGCTTCATACTTGGTCGGTCTTCTTTCAGGCCATTACGGGATTGGTGCGCAAAACCGCAATCGGATTTCGCCGGTCTTCTTCCCTTCTTATTTGTTTTAAGATCCGGCACCTCGGCTCGAAACAAAATCCGAAGCCCCGCACACGCACTGAAGAATGGGAGGGCGAACAGAAAGTTCCTCTTATAAATCAAAGACGAACCCGATTGTTGGTTTTGTTGCCGCAATTTCCCAACTTATGTAATTAAAATTCCCTAAATTTGTCATTAATCAATTTTTATCTGTTTGCGAGCGTGATATAAGTTTCCCCAATTAATAAGGATTCTAATTATCGCGCAACTTTGCCAGTTATCTGCCGAATTTTTAGTTCGATAGTTGGGCCTGCGAATAAATTCTCCTCGCCATCGACTTCGAGCGACTCTACCTTTTGTTCTTTTCCCCCAATTCCGGAAATACTTTCCATTCATGAGCGCAGCGACAGTTTTGATTTATTGCAGGTTGTTCAGATCATGAAACGCTTATGCGAGCAACCAAATTAAATAATTGTTCTTGTCTGGGGCTTTACGAATTTTTGTAAATCACGCAGGCTTTCGGTGATTTACTGTTGCCTTTGTTTGCACTTTTTGCATAACTGACCCAGTCATTTTGTAATGTCAGGCCCGAGCGACAGCCAGTATTTAAATGTAAATTCCTTAAATCGCGTTTCAAAGTAAAATCAAGCGCAAAAATTAATTGCTCGCCGCTTATTGATCGGGTTGCGCTTTCCCTGTTTTTTCGGGGCCGCACTTTGCCCGAATTTTTTGGGCTACTTTGTACCTTGGCGTAATTTTACAAGCATCGTAATTGTGTTCCACTTTCCCAACATTTTGGCTAATCGTATTACGCGTTGTTCGCGATCACTGTATCATGTTCGCATTGTTTTCGTTTTGAGCTGAAAGAGCGCTGCATGTCGGCTTGCTGCGCGGAGTTCAAAAACTGAAACAAATTTGGCTGCTGTTCAAACTGTTTCGGTATAGGTTCGCTCGACCATACAGATAACTGAATTACGGTTCGTTGCTAGAAATTCGAATCTATTCGGGAAATTGCGAACGCGTACGCATTTACGATAATTAGTTAATTTAAAATTAAAACTAAGCTTGGATTGGCCAGGTATACGGGGCGAAGCGCCTCGCTGGTACACAGAAGTTTCGCATTAATCGCATTAGCTCTTGATTTTTGTTTCGGGGGTAGTCATTAGCGTAATTAAAGGGTTGTTCAAAATTTTGCACCATATTTTGCCTTTATACCTTGTTTGCTGGATATAAAAACGGAAAGCATAGGTTTATTGTTTTTAATTACAAAATTTGTTATTCAGATAACATCGCATTACGAAATTGCTAGTGGTGTAAACGTTATGTTAAATTTAAATTTATTTCTTTCGTGGAGGGTGAAACCTAGTGACAAATATCTTAGAATGTTACTGTTTGGAAAAGGTGGGCAACAATTAATGAAAATAAACTTTTAACTGTACCTTTACAACGTAAACAAATCTTCTCCTGCCTTCAATCTACTTGATTGGTTACGTAATTGTCATCTGATTTTATATTTTTAGTCTGGTATATGTTTGGCAATTCATATCTTTCATTATCTTGGTACATTTTTTCCTTCTAGCTACTTTGTATAATAGTTTTCATTTTGGTTTTTCAATTGGTTTTACGTCTTAGTATATGTCTTGTCGCTTCTTCTAGGATTTTTATACTTCTTGTACTCTTGCTAATGTTTCTTCGTTGCCTACTCGGTCCACCTATTTAACTTTTAATATTCATCGGAAGCACCACATTTCAAGTTTCTTCTTTTTTATGTTTTAGATATTATCATATTTTGCACCTGTACAGTGTCATATTCCATACAAATTACTTTGAAAACTGTTTTTTGTTTTTTAGTGAAATCGTCTTGGATATTAGCGAATTCTTCTTCTCGTTACAGGATGCTTTTGCCTATCTAATTCTGTCTGTTACCTCCATGTTTGCTTTTTTGTTGTTATGCTTCCTAAATATCGAAAACGTTCAGTGTTTTGGAGTTGTGCTGCTAGTAATACTGCTGTGCTACTGCCCTGTTTTGTCTCATGTCATCACCTTAGTTTTGATTTATTTATTTTCATGTTGTAGTCTTTCAAGTCCTTGTTTGTTTCCACAAGCAGTTATTATAACTTTCTTTTCCTTTTCTTTTTTTTTTATTAGTGAACGTAGTGTTAGTACTACTTCCGAATACCTGAGTTTAGCTAAATTTATATTGATCTTCTGTAAGGTATTTTTCTATTTTTATCTCTATTATTTTAAAACGATTTTACTACGTATTTTTGCTGGATGAGATATTGGGCTTACTGTCCTATAGTCTTAACATTCATACTTCTTTTTTTTTGGAATCGGTGTAATGATATTGTATTTGTAGTTTTTTGGTACAGATTATGTTCTATACATTGTGGTGATTAGTAGATAAAGTAGTTTATAAAGTTTATAAAGTGGTTTATCTTTTCCATGTTTTTAATTATTTCTGTTCGCGTGTGGTCTGCGCCGGTGATTTTTCTATTTGTTAAATCCATAACTGCTTTATCGTATCCTGATCTCGTGGTACTTGTATTTCCCCCATTATCACTAGTTTCGTCTTTGTTTTTCCAGATTTCGTTTTCGTCGATGTATTATTCTTCTATATAATTTTTTCAGTGTTGTCGCTTTTATGATGTTTTTATTTTTTCAGACAGTATTACATTTGCAATGTTATACTATATATTTTTGCGTCTTTTTTCTATGTACCTCTCTTTTCTCTCATTCGTTCTGTTTACTCTTTCGGTATTTCTTTGTACTTTTGTTGTGTTTTGTATAATTCTGGAATTTTTAAATTTTCTTTCTCTTGTTAGATTACGATTTCTGCGGTTATTCATGGATTAGTGTTGTTTTTTTACTTAATTGTAGCTGTGTCACTGGAATCTTTAATATATCCATCATTTCTCTGCTTTTCCAGTTATTCTATGTTGTTGGAACTTTTTTTTTGTACTCCTTGTTTCTGATTTATGTTTAATGGATTGGTCTTGTAACTTCTCCAGCCTTATTTTTATAACATTTTTTAAGTTGCGAATCTTAGATTACACGTCATTATTACTAAATTGTGGTCGCATCTACTCTTGGATAGCTCTCCAATTTATCAGTTGAATCTTGATACGAAATTTTATTAAGATTATAATTGCACCTTCTGTGGTACTAAAATAAGGTATCTGCTATTATGTTGCATACAAGACTCCGATAAACGTTCTTCACTATTATTTTTTACAGTTTCTTAGAACTATTCAATTCTCATTTTCTTTGACATATTTAATAAGCTCTTCTATTTCTTCGTACACCTTTACCACTTCCTGCTCTTTATGTTCTTTGGTTGGCATATGTAGACATATAAGGGTTGCAGGTATTTTCAGTAAGATACTTTTTTCGTAACTTTTTAGGGTGGCCACAGAGATGTTACTTCTTTTTATTGCTGTTGCTTTTATATTTATTATATGTTTATCTAATACAATTAATTTAATGTTATTATAAATCGAACTTGAAAAAACTTTAACTTTAGGTAGGAATTGCTGACATTCAGATTTTAGACTGTTCTCTTTTAACAGTAAGAGTGTTGCTGGTAACAGATCAAAAAGAAGTCACACCTATCAGCTCTTATTGTGAGTAACCTTAAAGATACCAAAAGTAGTATTAACTCTAATTAACTGATATTTTTATTGTTATTACTGTTAATGCCCCAATAGAAATTTAAATTAATGTAATTTCTTTTCTGTTTTCAATCTATTTCTTGATAAATATTCTCTCAATCTTTTCAGAATATTTACTTTGCCATTTTTTTATAGTTTCCTCATTTTTGTAGTATATTTGTATTCCTCTTTCTTTTTATCTTTATTTCTTAAACATTTGTAATATTTAGGGAAAGTGAAAAGTGAAAAAGTTACAAGTAAATTGAGCATGGACAGATAATTACATTCATTTATCTGAGTGCCCCACTCTTCAGTCTTCAGAAAAATGAAGTTTCTTATAAAAGACCATTCTGATTTATACATAATGTTAATAACTGAAATCTGAATGTATACTCTGTACTACAAAGAAGTTTGACAACTTATTTTTAAAGTCATTTGTGAATTTGTTCAAAATCTATTTTCATCATTGGTCTAATGCGACGAACCTGCTTTTTAGAAATAATAAAATATTCGTCATTTCTCCTTGACCAGAAATTGCTCAAATTGTCTTTTAATCATTTAAAAGACGATCGCCATAAGACATTTCTATTAAGCTGATCGATTTCTTTTCTGGATATATCATCCATCACAGTGTCAGATATAGAAAGGTGAAAATATATAGGAAATATTGGTGGAAAATATATATTAAAATTATTAATCAAACTATTACAAGATCTTCCGTTAGATCTTTATTTAATGATTATTTTCCTGGGCACACTTTTTCGGTAAAGACGCTTAAATTTGGATTCTGAAAATTATGGTTTAATTCGTGTAGCTGTTTAAATATGCAGGTCGTATCAGTGAAGCATCGAGAACGTTTGAATTTACCAAAGTACTTGTACCGTTGAACGTAGTTCGAAAAATTGAATTAAAATATTTCACCTTGGTAACCCCCTGTGTGTAAAATTGGCTTATTATAACTGCTGCTCATTTCGTTAAGTAAAATTGTAGAAGGTCACGAATTTAGGGCCGACATTTAATAAAATTAATTATACCCTCACGGATTGATCCAAACTAGTCCTTAGACTTGCGAGCATTACATTAGTAGCTAGTACTTTACCATGTATTCTGCAATGTGTACATTTTGCATTTTGCAAAATTTGGGACAGGTTCAAATATATCTTCAATAATTTGTTCTCTTCCAAAGTGACTAAAAACCATCAACTACACAAACTTCACCAAATTTATAAATCATTTCTTCGTTTTATATATTCAATTAGTGTTTGTTATATTTGTATTGTCATTTTGTAAATTTGCCGTGAAACTGTGGTACTTGACGAACAGTTTTGAATTTATGTGCTGTTGTGGGACTACGAATAGATGTCGTAATATCTTTGACTGCAAAGATTATTAAAGTCGCCCAATATTATGAGGTTTTGCACATTCAACAGTTCGTAAACTAACTATCATGTTTTCGCTGCTTATTGCTTGTTTGTTGTAATGCAGTAAACGTTTTTTAGATTTAATTTCAGTGCGTTTTATTTTAACAAATTTGAATTTTATTTTTAAAACGTGTTAAGAAAATGTTGGTGCAGAAGAGATAAAGCATCGAATGATTTGGAAATTGTTTATAACAAATAGCGTATCGGGGTCTTGAATGGCTATCACCCCCGTTCCAAAAATATTTATATTCCAAATAATTATCACTACACTCTTAGCAGCTTTTATTGGATGCTTTGTGAGATGCTGAATTAAAACTAGAAGTGCTGGTTCTATTAGTTTTTTAAATGTTTTTCTTTTAGTTTTCGAATACCTAACCATTTATCCGTTATGGCGGAAATTAGGTGGGAATTAAATACTGATTATCTGAAAATATTATGTACTGCTTGTGTACTACTAATGTACCACAGTTTGGGAATCCCTAATCTAAATCATAAAAACTTCATCGAAAGTAAAAGAGCTACAATTTTTTTTTGGCAAAATCTACGACTCTATTGAACGAGTTCCACTATCGCCAGAAGCTGCAAATCAATTAGAATTGGGCAGAATAGCTTTAAAATAAGAAAGAAATTTAAAAAATGTGAAATTTATTTTATTAACTTTGACGCCTACTAAAAAGAACTGAAAGAAACTCACTGTGAAAAAGCAAATCACATTTAACATTCAAATCAAAAAAGTTGCTTGATGAAAACATTTTTGAGAAATTCTGAACATAAGAAATTTTTCAGATGTTGCCAAATTTCTTACTTCACAAAGCAAAGACTTTAATTTCGTAGGATTAGCGAGTTTCCTATAAGTTAGCTTAAATTCGACAGTAGAATAAGGCGTTTTTATGGTTGTGTTCTACAGTAAATCTTCCTCTAACGCGATATTCTCATAGCGGTGCAAAAATTGCAACATCCCTCCTATAACGCGGTAAGTTTCCATATAACGCGGTACGAATTAATCGCGTTATAGAGGGATTGACTGTATTATCAAGTACCAAAACAATGAGATTTACTGAAATTGATGAAACTTCTAATATAAATAGCATTATTTATTAACTGAAATAAACTTCAATGGTTGTATGGTGCGAATGTTTTCCCCAAAAAATTAATTATCTCATTCCACGCTAGAGCTATATTTAATATTTAAGCATCTTTTTCCTTCACTACCTTATTAAAAATTTTTAGTAGAATGTCTGATAATTACACCTTTGTATATAATAAATAATGCAAAAAATAATAAAATATTAATTGAAGCACGATTTTAGTTTTGGGGATTATAATCCCAAATGCATTCGAGATGAACTTTAAAGTTTTTGTAATATTAATTTGACTAAAACCCATAATCTAGAATGAATGTTCATTAACAGCAAGGTTCTATTTGTTTAAATGTAATTTCCTAATTCATTTACAATTCTGAAAAGTGTATAATGCGTTTTAATTATTAGTAAATTCGTTTAAATCGTTTTTGAACGGTACAAGTTATTAACCTCTATTGGTTTTTACATCGCTTTAAAGATGTCACACATGACTAAGCTTTTCTACCCCATAAATTATTCATATCGACATTTTATAATTCCCTTTAAAGAATATTCTAACCTTTTAAGCTCAATTTTTTTGAAACTTCTCATACAAAAGGGTAATTCGATTGCGCTTAAATTTTTATTGTAGCAACACTGGCGAAGACAAAAAGGTTCTGTTCATATGTAATCTCAACAGTTCAAAATCTGTTGTTTATGGATATCAAACGTTTATGAACGTATTGAATATAACAGCAGGTTCTAAAAATGAAAGGGAATAATATGCTGCGCCGCATAAATAATATCTTCTTAACATGAAAGCACTTGTAAATCAAAGACGTTGCAAGAATACAGGACAGCCTGAAGGAATTGAAAATACGAGTCCGCGTACGAGAGCAGACATAAATTTTGGAGTGGCATTTTTTTATAAATAAATATCTTAGTGAAAATATAGAACTATTAAAATTTGCAGTACGTATCTATTTACTACATTACTTAATTTAAGTTGTGAGTTTTTTGTTAATTTATTCGGTTTCATAATTGCTACACACAGTTTTTTGTAAATTTTCTTACAAGTATTCCGATAGCAGACAGATAATGATAAAAAATAACAGTTTAAGATCTGCTGAATTCAGAGCTACTTATGTGTGCTGTAACAATTTATTTAATTTGTCATGATGCAAAGCAAAATAAATTCCCATTTTCTTTTAAAAATAATAAATTAATCAGAGACTTTTAAAAACTTCAAAAAACTTTCTGTAAAGGCTAATCAAACATAATAAGGAACTTCATGCTACTCAGTTCAATATAATGCCTGGACAGTTATAACAACAGAAATGTTAAACAAGCTAAATGTTTTGTTTCATTAGCGATAACTTTTAGAAGAGGGCTCACAATTTATCATTTACATAATCCTCTTAATAAATATATACAAATTAGAATATGTTTTAATGGCACTTGGACAATATCTTTACTTTCATCTCTTATTAGTTTTTTATTTTTAATTTATTGTATCTTATGAGAATTTAGTTATTAACTTTAATTTTTTAAATTGTTTTTTGGAACAAGGCAATACATCCAAATTGGAAATTTAAGTAAGCCGGTTTTTATTTATTTTCCAGTTAGATTGTTCGATTATTTTTTGTGGCAAAATAATCGCCAGTCAAAAGTCACTTTTGAACGTTCCAAGCTTTTTCTGCTTTCCAATTCTCCCTTAATTGAGCCGATGCCAAATATTGAATTGTGCGTGGCAGCTGTCAAAGCCTGTTGGCCACAAAGGACTTTGTGCTGTTCTTTTTATTTATCCGCATTAAAAATGAATTTTACCGGTATCACAAACCCTGCAGAACTTTTCTCTGGGCCCGCTAAATGTTTGATCATCCATTTAAATAGCGCCTTGCGCCATTAACAATTCGCTCTTTGATAAAGTGCAACCTCCGATTTTGGGGACGCGCATGCAAGGTTGGGAGCCAAAATTCAAATATCTAAGGATACGATGGAAGCCAGGACGCGCTGCTAGGACGGAAATTGCTTTCATATAAAAGTCCTGTTGAAACGCAAGCAAAGCATAAATCAGGAACCGTACGACTGCAGAGACCGGTCAAACGATGTCCGAATGATAAAAAGGTGATAAGTATAAAAAATATTTTGCCGCCGACATACCGCTGCATGCACAGCCAGGCCGGGACTGTAAATTTCGTTGTTTTGCGCGATAAGCGTCCAGCCCGATAAAAGCCATAGAAATATGGAGCCAATCCTCGGATTTTATGTCCTCGGACATAACTTTTTCAGATTATAATTAAATCCGCCAACAGGTTCGATACGTTCAGACGCCCCGCTTCTGCGCCAAGTTATTTTTTAACAACTTTCTTGAGAAATGGCGTCCTCTGCTGCCCACTATACTCATAGGATTCAAAGTTGAAAACGATGGTACGGCTCCACGTCCCTCGGTTTATCGCCAGCAGGTGGATTCCTTTATTATCTTTCAAGTTTTTACACGCCGTTGTTCTGCAGCAAGCCAAATGAAATTGGGATTCTTTTACGTACTTAAAATACTTTATGAACGTCCCAAGTTCCATTCTGCTGAGGTATCCCGGTAGTTTCGTTTTTATAGGAGTAGTAAACGTATTGAAATGTGTATCCGCCCGATATAAAATCGGCGAGGTTGTTCTCAGGTCGAGATTACTCGTGAATTTGTCTATCTGGCGTATGCTCCAAATCCATAAATTGATGTAGTGGTGTGAGATATCAGAAAAGGAAATACTCTTCTAGTAAAACTTAAATTTACGTGTCTATAGCGGAGATATGGATAAAGTAACTTATTTGAACTCGCTATAATTTATTTCTGGAATTTTGTGATTTTTTTGAAGAATTATTACAATCAGTTTTTAAGGCAACTACAGTTCGTAAAGAATTAATACACCTTGTGCTTGCTACTGTTATGTTTAACAACTGGGACGGCTATACAATTTTGGTATTTTTTAAATATTCCGTTCTGGGAATGTTTATCTTAAAACTACTACTGGTTCAACCTATGCATTCTATGTCATATCTTTAAATCCATCCATATGTTGCTGCAAAAACAGTAGGTACTTTGTCTCCAATTTACTCAAAGGTGCTAATTACCACGTTTTACATTATATGCTATACCGCTGTTCGAAAATGCATTTGATAAACTCCAAAATATCTTTCTATATAAAGTACTTCGCTCGTGATACTTTAGACGAAAGATGCGTTGATCTAAATTCACTAAAATATGCTTTTCTAAAAACATCCTAATAATTTCTGCACGATATTGTGCTGCATAATGAATTATTTATTTTTATAGTTTAGAATCTGCAACGAAAGTGATTTAAGAAATAATAAACAATTCACTACTATTCACAAATGTTATAATTTTTCTTGTTTAAACTATATTGATTGTGGTGCAACTTTTGCCAAAATCAAAGGATTACTGAATAAAGTAATACTGATTCTTCTCTTTGAAATTAGAAAAATAATTCTTAAAGGTACTTTAGAAGATCAAATTATCGGTCGTTTTACCTTACATCATACACTAGGGTGTCAGAACAACATAGACAGATACAAAACTTACTCAAATATTTACGATGTTTGGTTAATCCAATTTATTGTCATTCAATGCTTTTAGCCTTTGAGGCATGATAGTCTTTAAAACTTTTATCATTTGCTGGGATATTTTGTGCCAATCTTTTGTCATCATTGCTATTAACTCGGTTTTGTTGCTAGACTTTTGGTTATGTTTTGTTAGATAATGTGCCACATGTTTTCAATCGGATTTATGTCTAGAGACTATTCTGGTCAGGCCAAAACCAAAAAACAGTATTACTAAAGACAGATTTGACTTTAGTACTTAATTATATAAAAAAATATATAAAATCAAATAATATGCCACTATGACACTACACGCTATTATACTAATTCCCCCATACTTTACGTCTAGCGAAAGAATTTATTATCCAACTGATTGGAAGAATGTTTCCATGCTCAGATTCGATTATTGTTACTAAATTGGCCAAATGTTATCACCTTCTTCCTCGATTTTGTCGACACATGTCCTGGACGAATGTCAACAAGGCTTTTTTCTTGGAGATGCATTTTGTGTAGTTCAACATTATTTAAACAGTATTGAATGATCTTGATGTTTTGACACCTGCGATAGTTTGGTTACTGTTTTTTGGAGGTCTCTTTAACATCTATTTTTATCACTGTTCCTTTTGTTTGTTTTGGGCGTTCTGGGAGGCCACATTTTGATAATACTTTTCGCTTGTTTGTTTTAAATTGAATTGTTGCCAAGGGTATTTTCAAATATGCACTTCTCATTGTGATGCACCATGATCAGTCAAACCTATGAAATGTTCTCCGTTGAAGTGATCTAGATCTTTACATCCAGACAAACGTGGTATGATTCAAATAAAAAAAAACGGATGTTTACGAATGTTATGCAACTATCTATAAATTTACTTTACTACTTTAAATTATTATCTTTCACTTAATATTTCTTTATTGTGGCACTCTCGTATACGTACACAGACTGAAAGTTGGGCATTCAACTTTTTAGGAGCTTTTTGTAATTAGAAGAATGGGCGCAATTTTCTGAGTGCACTTGGGCTTGAGAAGAATGTAATTTGCTTAAAAGATACAATGCGATCAAGTTGAGTAATCAATTGATTTTTGCTTTGAAGTATTTAAACTCAGAAATACGAACTCACATAATCAATCTAAACTTTTTGTTTCAAAGACGACTTTTTTCAGTTATAATTTTTTTTATCAAAGTTTATCGCCACTTTATAAAAAATTGAGTCTCCGTACTGCTTCCATTATCTTTAATAAATGTTTGAACGCCCAATAGTATTCAATATTGTAGAATTATATTTTTCACAATTATGTTTTCTAGTTACTGTGGTGGATTATGTAAGAAAATTTTATTGACTCGTCGCCTCACTTTCTCAAATATTGTTTTAATAATGTTGTCGATCCTCTGTTATACATAGTACCTGATCATTTTATTAGATCTACAGAAAATTTGAAACTATATCAGCACCCTTCATTTCACCTCCTTGCTATTTTTGTACTTGTGGTTTATTATATCTGCAATAATCAATAATTGAGTTACGTCAATAATTTAGTGCATCATGAGCGATTGTTACAACAACCAAATATTTAAATAAGTCGTGAATTAGTTTATATCTGCAGGCATTGGAGTCATTCTTTGGAGAATTCTCTGGTTTTAACACATTTTTTGGCTGGTGATCGATACATTTTTGTACCTTGAAACTACCATATAAAAAATATTTTTTTATTTTAGATAACTTAAAACTACTAGTTTTTACCACATACTTTGTATTTTTGTTTTATCTATGGTACTGTTTATACTTTATTTTAAATAGCAGGGGGTAGGAATTACTTGAAAATATATTACTCAAAACTATAAACAATATATATTTGATTATGTGATATGTTAAAATAATACACGGTGGGATGGGCCACCAACGAATTATTGGAGGAATGCACAGCGCCCATAAGCCGCACTTTGTACATTTTTATGACATTTTTTCATCATTGTTGAAAATGTGGAGAGAAATTTTGGAAATGCAGCAATATTTAAAAGACGTGATAGAATGAATTTTTCCATGTCATAGCTGGACCAAAGTGAAGTTACCTGTTAAAATCGAGTTTTTAATCAAATGTTTGATGTTAAATTTTTTTGTGTTGCCACATTTGAGCCAATTGACAGTTGAAATAAGTATAACAAAGAGTTGGCTTCTGGCTTGTGGGAGCTAGTAAACCGTTAGCTGGAATTAACAAAAAATATCCCAGCTTCTTGATATGTGTGAAACAGATTTCAAAAAAGAAATTGAAATGGGGAAGATTACTTTTTAGTCATCAGTTGGACTATGTCAGAGTCATGTTTGATTTAATTTAACTTCCGAATACTGTACTATTTGATGTATTCGAAATGAAATTTCAGAAAACAAAGAATCTAATTTTTAGTTACAAGTTTAGAACAACTTAAAGAGAATTTATTTTTATGCCATTTGGGAAAGCTCACTAGAAATGTGAACTACGCTTCACGCGCGAAATGTTCTTGGTAGATCGTTTTTATAATCTACTTTTACAAAGTAGAAATGAACACTTCATTTCTGAATTAAAATCTCTTCTGCCGATTATATTAAAACAATATAAAATTTAGGCTAAGATTGACTTTATCTTTGCAAATAAATAATTTTTTAGCATAGAAGAAAGTTATAGATTATGATGTTGTTTAGACTGTTTCAAAGGCAATGCTTCAATTGTATTAAATAGAGCGCGGTTGTTCGGCGCAAGCTCAGGCGAATAAGGGACTGCCTCTCGCCTTACGATAAGATAGAAAATATGTGCCGTCTGACGTGTGGGTCCACATTGTCATATTGAAGTTACGCGTCACATCGCCAAAAATATGTTGTTTTAGTGACTCGCAATTTCAGTCACTCATGTAATTTTCGTGAGTGGCAGTCAGTCCATTAGAAGAATTCCCTTCTGATGTTTAAAGGCAATCGCTATTTGTTTTAAAAATTTATCTTGGAAGTTGTTTTTTGGGACGAGCGCTTCTAATGTTCTGCAATTGCTTACGTTTATTTTCCAGTGTCTCTTTCGAGAACAATGATTCATTTTTTGTGACCAGGCAATCAAAAAACATCTCTGTCACAAGTTTATGCCAATTTAAGTTCTTATAGACTGCAGTATATACTGAATGCTGCATTCTCACACACAGTTACTAACTTCATATGAATGTCTGAAGTAATCATTACCTTTCTCCACAAAAACCACACCGTTTATTGCTTGCTTCTATAGTTCTATAGTTGTTTTGTTTGCATCTGCTTGCAGCATTTTTGAACACTCTGAATATTATACTACATTAGCTAATTTCTAGTAAAACCATCATTTTTTTATGTTGTCTGCACTAAACTCTTCCTACTGTAGATGTACTATAAATTCTGTATCATCAGTAAACAAAAATTCTCGACTACAAACATTGTTTGCTAAATGGATTTCTCTTAATTCATGCATAAAGAATAGTTGCACTTTATAATCCTGGCTGTTCTTGAAATTTTTGATTGAGGCACGCTTCTCATGCTTTTATTTTTAATTCCTAATAATTTTTAATCCGCTCTATAATACAGTCTGTAACAAAAGTATAACGATATTCTTATAATTATTTGCATTCCAAACACTCTAACGAAATAATCCACAATTGTCGTAAATCGATGCACGTAGTCCATTACCTTTAAAAGGTGCCTCATTTTTAAGTGTATAAATAAGTTCTCAGCTTTAGATTTCACAGCACGCAAATCACCGTTTACATGTAACGTATTAGTCCGCCCTCTTGCGGTTTTAAAGCAATGACATTTGGTCTTTCGAAACATCATGCGATTTGGCGTTTGATGCACATAACCTCAATAATCAGCTATGTTCACGATGGCAATCACAAAAGAGCATATTCGATTTTCTATCCACTTCGCGTTTCGTCTTAAGAAAAACCCTGCTGAAGCCACCGAAATGATTTGTGCTGCATATGGTGAGAATGCAACGTGCAAAAAGTGGTACCAAAGATTTCGCGGAGGAGAGTTTAGTCTTGAAAATCAACCACGCGCTGGACGCCCTCAAACATTTGACACGGTTGAGCTGCAGACAGTGCTGGGTCAAAACAATGCGCAAACTGAAAAAGAGCTTGCAGAACAGCTTGGCGTCATTCAGCCAGCCATTTCCATACGTTTGCATGCAATGGGTAAGATGCAAAAGGAAGGCAGATGGGTTCCGCATAAACTGTCCGAAGACAACAAAAATCGACGGCGTGACACCGCACTCCATTTGCTTTCAAGGAACCAAAAAAAGGATTTTCTGCATAAAATTATTACGGACGATAAAAAATGGATCTTGTACGACAATCCCAAGCGCAAAAAATCATGGGTAGACCCTGGCAAACCTTCGACATCGACTCCAAAGCCCAATATCCACGCCAAAAAGAATTTGCTCTGTATCTGGTAGGATTGGAAAGGTGTGATGTACTATGAACTCTTGAAACCAGGTGAAACAGTTACGGCGGATCGCTACCAATAGCAACTCATCAATTTGAGCGACGCAATCGAAGAAAAGAGGCCATTTACTGGGCAAGGAAGTCGCAAAGTCATCCTGCTCCATAATAGTGCCCGACCACATGTTGCGAAGGCGACGCAAGAACATATCTTCGCGTTAGCTTGGGAACTTCTCCCACATGCGGCGTATAGCCCAGACATGGCCCCTTCCGATTATCATTTATTCCGGTCGTTACAGCATCACTTGGCTGATACGCACTTCAAAACAGAAGAAGAAGTCCGAAAATGCATCGATAACTTTATCGTCTCGAAACCGGTGAGCTTTCATCACCAGGGAATTCGCAAGTTACCCGAAAGATGGCAAAAGGTCATCGATGCCAACGGAGAATACTTTGATGCTTAAGCTTTTTTGTTTGTTTTTAAATAAAACTTTAATTTTGCAGAAAAAAGCTGAGAACTTATTTATACACTTATATATGTGATAAATATTTAATAAATATTATCAGTTCTAATTTGTTTTTTTTAACATTTACCTTACAGTAGAGTAATTTTATTTAAAATTTAAAAATGTCAAGTGTAGAGAGGAAACATTTTATCTTCCAAGAAAAAGGTTTAAGTAATCGTGCAGTACCGAAAAAATCAACAAACTCTGGGAGCGCAAAAGCATCAGAATGTACAGGATTGTGGAGGTACATCCGGAAATTGAGTAAACAATGAAAGGAACATTGAAATACAAAAAAAAATAATTTTATTTACATGAAACTTAGCACAATTAAAGTAAATAATATTGGGGATTATGTTATTCAATTTAACCCCTTCACCTGCTGGAGGCAAATCCATATGTGTTATTACTTGCATTACGAACGTCCTCGAGCTGTTCTTGATATTATAGTGCCTCTCATTGACCTTCGCATCAACAACGCGCCACACGTAGTAGTCAAAGATACAAATGGTTGGTCTTGCTGGAATGTATACTCTCGTCCAGCGTCCACCCCCTCTATCCAGAACTTTGCAAAGGTCTACAGCACGTTATTTTAGCTATCGGCAATTATTTGACGGCCTTTTTGAAAGAAGTGGGCGGCATAATATCATCTTCGCTGCTTACATACCCCAGCTCTTTTCCAGGCCGGAAACTTTGTATATATGACGGTAGACATTATTTCAAAGACATCTTAGCGGATCCAGCGCTCATTTTGGCGTTGTAAACTTGATTTTTTTGTAGCCAAACCTCGCAATAAATTTCGTGACGATTTCCGGCGCGAAGGGATTCGAGTATACCAGCTCTGCAATCGTATAATTTGGTTACGCATGCGCACAAGTCGAGCTTTCGATTTTTTTGCAATACAATCTAAAAGAATTCTGGATTTACCTAGACGACCTTGTACAAGGTGCTTCAAATTCAGCGCTAACAGTAGGTGAAATTAAGCTTCTTCTAGGAATTGATACCAACTTTCGTAACATACAGAGAATTTTATAACGATGGCCCGAGTTTAAAGATATTAAAAATAAGCCTTCTTAGGCCGAAGCGCATAAACAAACACAACTTGACTTTGGTAACGACTCTCATGAATTGGAGCGATAAATGGAAAATCGTATTTTTTTGACAAAAAAATCAATATAGAGGGATCGGGCGTATTTGCATTTTATTATCAGGATCTTTGAAAAAACAACATTATAACAAAGACCAATAGATGATGGTCCCATTATGTTTTTTTTTTGCTTATATTGGCTATTATGATAATATATTTTTACTAAAACAAATAATATGCGTAACCTCAAGCAGGATGAATTCTTGGCAGGTGAAAGATACGTTTTCCAACAAAATAATACTTCAATTTACAAGTCTAGACTTGTGAAGGCCATATGACTATATGAATTCCCAGAGAAAAAATCCCACGATGTAAAGTCGTAAGATCTTGGTAAACGGTTACTTCGCTGTTTTAGATAAGCCGCCCATTAAATTTTTGTTCTAACAATTGGGTTGTTTCACGCGACACATGACAGGCAGCGTCGCCCTGTGGGAACCACTAGTCATCTAAATCCATGTCACTGCGTTTGCGGCTTTATTTTCAAAAAAGAACAGCCCAGGCAATCCACACCAAACTATTACTCTTTGGGTATGCATAAGCCGTTCTTGAATGACTCAAGGATTTTTTATCCGTGACAATTTTGCTTATTAACATACCTACTAAGGTGGAAATATACCTCAACGCTAAAAATTATTTTCTTAGCAAAATCGTCTTAATCTTCTTAACACCCAATTGACAGATACCAGCGTTTCGAATGATCGTCTGTTTTTAATTCCTGGGTTCCTAGAGATGGTGTTTTTTTGAAATTTCAGTTTCAGTGACCGACTGCATATTAAGGCTTCTGGAATATCGTTCACAACGGCAATGTTTTCAGTTAAACGTCTGGTATCTGTTTGTTCAAAATTTTGAATTAGTTTTTTCGCAGTTGTTTGGTTTGATGACTTTCTCCTTCCGAAAATTTCACGTAATTTGTAGTTTCGGAGAAACATTCTTCGTGCTTGTAATGAAATTTAAATATCATCACTCGTTCTTCGGTTGATTAGTGCTTCATATTGATTAACTGCAAATGTGTTTACTACATAATGTCACCAAACAGGATACTATCAACTTAAAAATTCAAATTCTGTATTTCTGTTGTGACGCCCAATAGTCGATTTTGTCAGAAATTTTGGAGTTCAAATGGTCTTGCGAATGTTCTCCTATAGAACATTTACAAATGTAATATTTGTAACGCATGAAAAATTTGCATGCGGCTATACAATTGTGACCAACCGAATATCTAATAATTTTAAGTTTTGAAAAAATCTTTTCCATGATGCATAAAAAATCAGTAATTTTTCTTTTTATTTCTAATCGCACCATTTTTAGTCAAAAGCAACAATAATAACTATTCTGCTATTACATCTTAAATTTATACTTTAATTGTTTAATTAAGTTGCAAGTATTTTAATTGATTTTGAAAGTTGTTATTACTATTGAACAGCAAAAAAGCCCCAATAACGTAAACAAACAATGCACAGCACTGCACTGGCATTATTTTATTGAACTGCGTGGCGTTCGCAAATCGCAGTCGCCATGGGTCTTTTATTAAGCGAGAAGCACACGCATTCGTCAGTCGTAAGATAAAAGAGATGCTGTAGGCGAAAAGGTGGATGTAAATACAAGAGATTAAAAGAATTTCGAACTTTGATCTGCGACTGTCAAATGCGCGGCTGTTTTCTGGTCGAGTTGGCAGCCATGTTATTTTTGAAATTCAAATAAACTGAACGCATTAAAATTAGCCTTTTAAGCCGCTCCGTCCTGGGCGATCTCTGATTTAAACATGCAGGGACGGACTACCATAGCATGTCGTTTAATTAACAGTTCCGGCTCCTTAACCGAAAGATCTTTTCGCCGTGGCTATAAATTTGCACCGTTCGGTTGCAAAAAATCGAATTGTATTAACGTGTTTCGTGAAAAATTTAACGGGGTAATCTATTTTCTGTCGCCGGCTTGAATTATGCATGCAGCGGAAGTTTTAAATCCCATTTCAGCTATTTGAGGATGAAATAACTAGTTTGTTTAATGAAATAACGCTTTTTCAGCAAAAGCTCGCTGTATCAGTTGACTGATGCGTAATTTATTTCATTTTTATTGTTTATTTTTCAAGAGTTAATTAACTACTGAAATGGCTAACATTGGGTTTATTAATATATCATGCATATTTCTCTCTTATGATGTTTTTTTTTATAATAAAGTGATGCGATTATAACATTTTTGTTCTTTATTATTATTATTTTCGGTTGATTGATTTATACTTGCTTTACTCGATTTTTGGCTTTAATTCGCCTATTTATAAGCCTCATCGTGTTTACAAAATTAGACTTTTATCAGTGGCAAAACACAAGTGACATAGAATTGGCAATTATGTCTGGCATTCGTTATCAATTTAACCACAACGCTAATGCTTATTGTGACGAATGGGACCTGTGATTGTATTCCGTTGCATTAGTAGTGACCCACGAAACAATTGCGATTAGTCAATATTAGCCCCAGTAAACATGGCTACATAAACTGTAATTTCTAATATTGATTTGACGCTGCAGAGGGCTTTAGGTTAACGCAGCCATTAACCACCGCGCTCAATTCGCCCTCGAAGGACCAGCAAAGTCATTAGCTGCAAAGCTGCTACTTTTCTCCAAGTATTCCAGTAATCAAACCTCATTATGAAACAAGGGATGCTACTGAGTGGAAATATTTATAAAAAGGGCATCCCGAATAGCAGCCAAATTTGCATATTTTACCACGACGTCTCTAAAGGCACTCGCAATTCCCATGCCATCAACTGAGATGAGATTATCATGCTGCCCCGTCGTATTTTCGTCCTGGAGCAATTTTGTTTAACCGTTTTTATGCAGCGTTCCCGCACAATTAGCTATATCGAACCTCGGCGTAATTAACGGTAATTAGTAGACAAACCCCGAAATGCGTCTGTTCGCGCCAGGAACTTGACTTCCACGGGCGAGACCGTACCGGTAAGCGCAAGGGCATTAGCCGCCGCGCGCCGGCTTATTCGGAGATAAATTGAAATTATAATCGCGCCAAATTAAAAGTTTTCAAATCTACTGAGCCGCCGGACCGTCTGCGTTATGACTAATCACCATTGCCTTTATTAATTTTACGGGTCGAGGGCGGCGAGCTGTTGAGCGGCCGCAGAAAAAGTAAACTTAATTGCGACCATAATCTGATATCAACCCGTAATCAACAGTGACAAAGCGGCTTACGCCCTGACAGCTGAAATATTACGTTTTCCTCTTCTTTTAGTGCTTCTTATTTGTAACCGCTGCTGTTATCGGGAGCACATAAAATGATTTCTCGAAATTCGATTTCCGTTATTGTGTTTGCATGGTTTGGGTGTTGTGAAAACATCAAATTTTTCGTTTAAAGGCGATAGTCACTAACAAAAGTATTACGCCGCATTACTTTTTAGGGACACGAGGGCAATCAAATATAAATCAGATTTTTTACGCACCGGTAGGTTATCGGAGGGGGGCGTAACTTCTGACCGTTGTAAATGAGATAACTGAAGGGGATTCTTCTGGTGGGGTGTCAAACTATTGTTTCTTTAGTTCAGTACCACGATACAAAATACAAGATACTTTATCGCGATCACCGAATTACATTGTTATATTCACTTTTAAAAGATACATACTGCATGTGCGTATATATAGTATATCTTCGTGTTTTTTAAAGAGATTTATAAATTCATCATAGCTATAAGAAGGTTTCGTTAATAACTAATCACAGATTTTGGGTTGAAAAACGTTTTTTTGTTTAATTTTACATTACTTGAGTAATACGTTTTAAATTTAATTATCCAATAATTTCTACTATTGCGTTCCGTATTTATTTTAATATTATATAAGTAAACATTATTGCTACATATAGTATTTCGTTTATGATGTTCGTTATTTTATATAAAATTATATATTGATATGTATATACATAATGCAATTAAAAATATATATAAACTGGACATAGTTAATATTTTTAATGAAATTAAGGCTTCTTTGCAGTCAGTCCTATAGTATTTTTATAACCTTCCTCTGTAGTGTAAGTACACTTTTTTAAGCAGGAGTATGACATTATACTAAAATTGCATAGTTTATACATAAATGAAAACATCCATCGGAAGCTTTTAATATACACTTGTGAGTCTAAACTTAGCAAATAAATATTACTGTTTAGTTTATTCGATAACATATTGCAGTGGGCAACAAAATTTAGTCTGTAATTTGAACCCTCAATAATCTACTATACATTTGAACAGAAAGTAAACAAAGACAACTGATATGAAAGGTGTTTGGCTGAGCTCAGAGTGTACGTTTAGTTGCCTATCTTCAAGATCGCTTTGCATATCTCACTTTCGTAAGGTCACCACACCACTGTTGTCATTTGTAAATAAATTGTTCAACGTTTCCACCTTGCAAAAATTTGAGGGAAGGCGGGTGAAAAATTGTCAGTCTAGAACGCCAAAAGTATCTTTTTGCAAGCAACCCCTCATATAACAACATTAGTATAGTTTTGGTATTTTTATATGTCCTTTAAAGCGAAAGTTGTTTTCTGTTGATTTTAGTGTAAGCTATTATTATCAAACCATTCTTTTAGGTTTAGAATGATTTTTTAAAATTTAAGTTATGAGAAAGGATTAAGTCTTTATGCTTCACATCTGCGCATCCTGGGGTATGAGCAGAGAAATTTGTACAAATCGTCTGTAAAAACGATGTACCGTGTTGGAACAGTAATTTAAACTGTTTTAATTGACATGAAATTAAATATAACATTATCAATGCGAACGGTGCTCTAAAAAGGATTTAACTAATTTAACAGCTATATTTGAAAAGTTGTATGTCAGTTTTTCTTAACAGTAACTTACACAGTCAAAAGCTTTAGTTCAATCTAAAAAAATTGAGACTGAATATTGTCCATCGTCAAAGCATTGCAATGAGATTTGAAGTTGATTTTTCTGTATTCCGATTAGACTTAAACTTAAATTGAGATAAAGAATTCATTTCAAAATATCTAACAATGACAATACTTTTTTTAAAAATTGGTCTCTAGTTTCTCACTGTTCCTTCTTGGTGAAGAGAAACCACTATTGTTATTTTTAAGCCTTCAGGAAAAACATCTTTGTATATACTTTTATTTATAAATTCACAAAGAATTGGTGAAATAATGTTAGATATATATTTTACAATTTGTGCTTTTAACCATAATAATAAAGGGGATTGCTATTTTTAAATTTTTGATATTTTGTTAAACAGTAGCAATATTTAAATTACTTAGTGCTGCTATGGTAAAATTTCTTGTTATATTAGTGGCTAGGATGATAAAATTATTATTTCATTAATTTATAAGTATTACTCACTTACTGCGATTTCTATCAACCCATATCACAGTTATTAGCACAATTATTTATTACTAGAAAATCCAGCCAGCTACGCTTGGCTGCTATAGAGAATGCAAGTGTTACGAACTTTCTGTAGCAATCGTTACTATTCTGCAGCTATTTGTTCCGATGTTCTTTGAGAATGTTGCAGTCGCCTTGCTTGATTTATTGCTATTATTTCTTTCGTTTTGTGCAGCTATTTCTTTCGGTGTTCTTTAAGAACGTCGTTGTCGTCTTGCTTAGTTTTCTACTTTAACTTCTTCCGGAGTTCTATCGGCACATACACGTCGTCTCGCTTCATTTATTGCTGCCCTTTCATCCGCAGTCTGCTCACTTCTTCGTTTTCTTATGTAATTTCTGTGGTGCTTAGCCGTTTGTACCCGTTCCATACCAAAGAATGCTTATTTGCAAAAAAGACAGAGAAACTAAAACAACGGGATAACTAATTTAATTTTAATTTAAGTTTTTAAAATTGCAGTATGTTTTAAAGATATAACGATCATTGGTGTATTTCCGCATGGCCCCGAACCCGTTTCTCTGGCAACCAATGCTTTTCACACGACCGCGGCAGGGGGACCGGTAACCGGGGATCTTCGCATCGCTCTTTAAAGATATTAGATTAGATATTCCATGCTACTTTTAATGGGTTTTTTTCTTTTGTCTTAACCGATCATTACTTTTTATTTTTGCTTGTTTAAGAGCTTCTACATAATTTTCCTTGCCGTATTACTAATATTTCGTAAAGTCCCATCTTTATTTGAATTATATAGATCATTTAATAAAAGCTCATTGTTTTCTTTGTAACATTTTTTTATTGGAAAACATTGATACATATTCTATCGTTTGTTGTGTTTTTCACAAAATTCTAATCAACACCCAACATCAATAAGTGTTTCGGAAATTTTAGTCAAATACTATAACATGTCTTATAGTTTGGATTAAAGTTTTATTGTATTAATTGTTCGAAGGGATGTTAAAAATAAGAGATCAGATTTTTTTAAAATAAAGTTTACAAACATATTACCTATACACCTTTTTATTTTTTACATAAGAGAATCTACAAGAAGAAACTAAATTACGGATATTTTTGCATTTTCAATTTGATTTTATAAAACAAACGTTAAATCTCCTAATATAATTATCTAGCGTGCCTTCAAATATACAGTCAAAACTTTGTCTATAGTAGAAAGATAATTCGGAAAGACGCCACCGTTTCCGCATACGTGAGAAATAGGCGGGGATAGCGAGGCCTATCCTGTGGGACTGTACGTAGTAATTCAGTGGGTAGTGCAGAATAGAAGAAAATCAATTCAAAATGAATTTTTCTTCTCGGAATTATTGAAAATAATTGGACAAACGTTTTTTCCCTCTAAAGGTATGATCAAGCAGAGTTTAAAAAATATTTTTTTTTGTCATGAAAAATATTTTTTGTTTATTTATAATATAACATAGCTATGTTAAAAAAAAAGTTTTCGGCTGGTGCAGGTGATTCTGGCCCACCTGGTGATCTGAAACAGAAAATCTAAGAAGTTTCTTAATCTATATCATCGCCCCTATGCCCGAACCTCCACTTTTTTATTTGATCGAAAATTAACAAAATGGCGGCTTTTCTTGCAAAAGTGTAAAGAAAATCACGTATTTTACATCAAAAATCAGGTGAAATTATAAGTTAAAATCAAAATTTCAACAAGTTGGAGGTTCGGGCCATAGCCATGATAGTACTGAATATTGTGTTAAAATTTGAAGTCGATACGGCCGGTGATTTTTGAGAAATCACCTGCACTAGGTGCAAAAATGTCGTTTCGAGAACAACGCGTTTAAAGTTTTTCAAGATGAAAAATCATATGGCACGAGTTTATGAATCTATCTGCGCACTGACAAACTAATTTGATTTTAAAACCAAGTCCTTGTTGACCATATTTCGAAAAAGTAATGTTTGAATCACATTCTCGACATTTCACGATAGCTTGGAGTGATGAAAACAAGAGCGAACTGGAGAAAACAGTAAGTGGCAGAGTCGCTTTCACTCACAGCGAAACTGTCATCTTGACTCTCTCTCAATTTATTTGCTGATGTACTAGCAAAATCAGTTCTAGTATCATTTGAATTTTGATTTCCATTAAATTTTCTCTTTTAGCAGGATAACTAGGACGTCTTGAAGATGATCTACGCTGCTTCTTATCCCTTTTTACTTATCCAAGTTCTGAAAAACAACGCTCTTTCCACGACGAAATCTCAAATAATACGGGTCGTTTCACAAAACCGTTACTTAAAATCATGAAAAAGGACGTCTCTACTGTATACCTGTAAGAATAGATGCAGGTATAAACACTGAATAGCTGCTCGAATGTTTCATCCGTATACCTGTTCCGAAACTCGAGTACGCGCAGTTTTGAGCCTCTCTTTTGGAGTGTTATAACTGGTCAACAAGGTAGGAATTACCTAAACCAATTGTAGGATATTAATTTTATGGGTAAAAACTACCGAAAAATGTCAAAAAAAATTCGAATTTTTCAACCCGTCACATTGGAATGTCCCCTTAACTTTTTGTTCGAGATAGTGAAAATTGAGGTATTGCAACTTCTGTATCCGTTGGGTATCAAAACTCCTGCCAGAAGAGCACAATACACACCGAATGGGTTCTGCTTTGTACTGCCTCTCCCTTTACGCCGATGAAGGAGAACAATTTTTGAAAATATTTGTGACGTAATTGTCACACCACTTTGACGATGACACTGCGCTTCAAGATGCTGTCACGAGGAGGCTTCATTTCCAGGCGGAAGTTTTTTGTATAAGGAATTTCAAACCGTGCAAGACGTTATGACGAGTGCCTCAATTTGCATGGTGATTATGTCGAAAAGTAATGTGCTGTTGTAGGTTCTAATGTGTCTATGTTTAATAAAGTTTCTGCATCTAAGCGTGTCTGTCATTGATAACCAAATGGAGGTTTATTTCTAAGATTTCCTCGTTTTTATGAATCAATGTTACCGTCCGGTATTCTATAAACCCCAATTACAATAAAACCGTTTGAAGTTAACCGAAATGCTGAAAGTTCACAAACATGGTCAATCGGGAGTTCTGATTGAAATTTTCGCATAGACGCATAGCATAGACGTGCCGCAGTTACTAATTTTACGATGGTCTGTTGAGTCTGCTTCATACCCATTTCTTTAATAAACCAATGTTCGGCTATAACAGTCAACTTAACATTAATAACAAAGAAAATGTTTATATATTTAGTAATACTAAAATACTATTTGTATTATTATTATAAATTTTGTTTTGTTTACGAAGCTGATTAAAACTACTAATAATACAACTTCTTGGCAAGAATTGGCTTCTAGATACTGTTTCTTTTTGAGAGATTGTAATACTTACTTTAAAAGACTGGTAACTGTCACACTTGAATTTGATGGCAGTAGCTGCATTTATTTTCAAATTAATATTATTTATGATTTTTTGAGATGTATCATCTCGAATCTAGATGTTTTCTTAGTATCTTTATTTGTTACAGTGGCAGATCCCATGATTCCCCCGTATTCCCTTTTTGTTCTTCTGTTGTGATGAACCAATTTCCACTGAAGATTGTGTTCACTCCTGTCGAGTATTGATTCAATTAAATTTAATTTGGACTGTTCTTTAATTTCTCACTTATTTCTTGACTAACTTCAATTCCTTTCTTATTTCCAATTTCAACTTGTATGTTATTATTTATTTGACGACTAGAACTTAGCTTATAACAAACTTTCGCTTATAAAGACTTTGTTGTCGATTTAACAGTCGATATCCCAGTTTTGTTTGGAGAATTGAAATCATCATCATCATCATAGCCCTGTTGCGCGCAGTATTGAGCATAAGCTTCCCTCTTACTCCGTTATTCCCCCTGTTCTGCGCCATTTCTATCCATCTTAGTCCTCCCACTTTCTTAATGTCGTCGTACCACCGCATTAGCGGCTTTTCTCTTTTTCTTTTATTTGTCTAAGGTTTCTATCTGATAATGTTACTATTCTATTTTGTCTTGCATTCTAGCAACATGTTCTACATACTCCCATTTTAGTTTAATAATTGCCTTTATGATATCAATGGGTACAATGTATAGGATTCGTAATTGATTCTGATATTTTCAATAGCTTTAATCAGCTTTTTTGGCTAGTCACTGGCAGACAGGAGTTTACTTAATCGAATGAATATTATAATTAACTACAAGTTAAGGATTTTCTGATTTCATTTCGGATTTATTAATATCTTGTTACGTCTTGTCAGCAGATGTGGAACTTCTTAAATAACACATATAATTGGTTCTGATTTTTTCAACGTCTTTTTCGCATTCTGGAAAACTCAAATGCAGATGCAGTCACACTTTTAACAACCAATTTTCTTGCAACTTTACCGCATTTTAAACATTCTTGACGATTACTTTCGTCATTTTGATTATTTAATACTTCCGCAGAACAGTCGCCCGTTGTGCAATGGATTATTAATAAATTTCTCACAACATTTATAGCATCTGTGTGCAGAGCACGCTGCGTAGAACTGAATCATTGGTAGATAGGGAATTTAGTTGAGTACCAGACATGTTTTTGAACTGTACATAGTAATTGTAAATTGAAGTTGTAAATAGAAATACGTCGACGTGTGGTATTAGAAGACGGCGTTTGCGTTGAACCCTAATTCGTTGCATATACCACAACATCCTTAAGAAGACTCAAATATACGAACGACATAAGTAATTTTTAGAATTACGAAAATGAAGGTCACCGCCGTACCCTAAGACTCAGCGTGAATAATAAAGATCTTCGCATTGTTCGCCGTCTTTTCTAAAGTGATCATCGTTGAGTGACTGCTGAAAGTGTTTCTGAAGTTGGAATAGGCTACATCAGTGCTCAGGTAATCTGATGCGTTGTTCTGATTTATGAAAACACCCGACTATATACAGTTTCCTAAACTCGACAAAAAATGGTGGGCTATTCTGTAACACTCTTCCTATAATCCGAACTTATCGACCTAATATTATTAATTTGTTTGAACCACTAAAAAAAGTAATTGCCCCTCAAATACTTTCGATGACTATGTTGCTGTCGGAACGCTTGTCCACGATTGGCTATTGTGACAATCACTTCTATTTTACTATAAGGAAATCAAAAAACTACCAATCTGTTGAAGAATATGTGTTTCTAAAGCGATATATTATGTAGAAGAATAGCATATGTTTCAGTATGCTTTGTATATTTTAATAAACTTAAAAAATAATTGTAGTTTATATTTGATTTACTTATGTGTTTTTGTGTACCGTAGGCTCTAGATTCTAGCAGGTCTATCCTGTTACGACCCCAAAAGGCCTTCAAGGCCTAGTACGGGGAACTATTATTATATGTGTTTCTTTATCATTTTCAGAGAGTTAAAATCGAAAGTCTTAAGTCATAATTATATATGAACTTGATGAATATTAACTAGTATAAGAAATATTTGCAAAAGTATTACTATTATCTTTTGTCGCTTCAATTTTCCAAGAACAAATTGGTTTAGCTTGTAGTGGTATCCATTGAAATAATACAATTATAAGAAAAAAATAAATAAACTACTAACAGAATATTTTGAAATAATAACATACAGGATCATAAAGATGAAATTAAGAATTGAGAATAAAGAAGAATGCAAAAATAAAACAAGAAGTTGAATCGAGTATACTCAATTAATCAGAACAGTGTACTTATAAGAAAAAAATAAAATAAAGAATTATATCAATAAATATGAAACAACGTCGTGTTTTTGTGGTACAAACTGTATAATCATAAATGGTAGATAGAACTGGTTGGTATTGTTTAATGTATGAGGACATTCAAAATATTTTTTGAGAATAGAAGGATATTATTTTTGGGTAAATAGCGCAATGCGAAGAATCTTTTTAATATGATTATGCCTTTCATGTGATTCAGAAACTATACTTAACAGATCCGTTTCAATCAATTTTAGGAAAATTTTAAAAAATAAATGCTTTTTAGGGTTACTGAACAATACTGAGAAAATTCGAATTTCTAATTAAATCATTTGTTTTTATGCTTGATTGGTACAATGCGTAATGCTTACAACATTAACTCTTAACAAAGATGGTGCGAGGATGAACGTACGGAAGTCTTGGTTTTTCAGTTCAGACGTCGCACTTTTTTATAGAGCATAAAGTGTTACCATGAAAATGTTATTAAGGAAGATATATAATATTGTTCAGATTCTTTTTTTTTTAATTAACCAAAAGAAAATCTTTTCTACTTTTTCGGTAATAATAAATTCTTAATAAATAATGAAATACTAAAGAACGGCCAAATCATATTCGAATAAAGTTGAAGAATATTTTGAAAATAACTAAATTAATACTTAAAATACTACTAAAAAGCGGAAATCCTATGAAAAGCTAATTGACTGACGATTGGTGTTGAAATTGGTGAAGTAAAAAAGGTTGTAACTAATTTTGTTCTAAGTAAGGTATAAGAGATTTACCCTGTGGTTAGGTTGTATAACAATATAATAATGGTAAGCTTGAGGCTCATCGGACCATAGGGGGCAAACTGAGAGGTTAAGGCTCTCATATGTCCGACTTTACTGCCCGGTCGTCGCGCACCATCTCTGATACAGGGCAATGTGGCAAGCACCGCGCCTTAGACGACCGCCATTATTACCCCTTGTTCTAGTGAACGCAGGTACTCAATTATTTATAGTGCCTGAGTAGGCCACCCGCCAGGCATCAGAGAGCTCTGGGAATGGAACCGCTTGGACCAGTTTGGCGGTATTATGTTGTATAGTTAATGGAAAATGTGAAAGAAATGGAAAAGAAAAATGCTTATATTGAATGAAATATTTTTTCGTTATAAAATTGGTGCAGTTATTTAAATATAGCGCAGATGAAGTTGAACAAAACCCCAGTTTTCTTCATAAAATGTATTTAGTTGTAACGCTTCATTTCCAAACAATACATGTCACTATCATGAAATTTGACTATATAGAATATGGTTTTGTAAAACGACAAATTTGAAAGTGGGTTGTTAATATTGGAACAGTTAAATAGATGAGAAATTAAAGTTCCAGATGGGATATACAGAATATGGTTGTAGCATTCTATTTTTATTTATTTTGTTTGTATATCTCATATTTACTTTTGTGTGTTTGTTTTTTATTACAAGATTAGATACACGGTCAGTTAAGTAAGAGCGTGTTCATAGGTTCATAGGTACTCCATCAGAAGAAAAAAATGCTATTGTATCAGGAATGTATCCAGTCACCACCGGCGTCAATAATTGCCTGGCATGCTTTTGACCGAATTGATGGCGTATTCATCTGCCAAGAACCTTCAAACGCGACGAATGTTTCATTAAATGTTTTAAAGTGAATACGTTTCATGTATTAACGTTATGCTTGACGCATGCCCAAACATTCTCAATCGAATTTTCATCTGGCGACTGCGACAACCAATCAAGTGTAACAATGCTAGACTGCTCTTTCCACTCAATGCAAAGCTTGCTGTGATGTCCTCCTGCAGAATCCAGTTCTTGTTTTTTTTTTAAACGAATCAACAAATATTTCTTACAAATCTCGAGCAATTAGGTTGTACATAAACAGATGCAACGTTTCGAAGCCCAGTTTTGAGAAGCAGCCCTAAAGATGGACTTTTACTGGGTGTTTAACGGTCCACTGTACCAACCTGTTAGTTGAGGTTGACCAGGCTCGTGGAATGCTAACATATACCCAAACAAAAGCTTCGTTCGTAAAAATTGCATTGCTCCAATCTTGGTCGATATTGTCCCTTGCCAAAGCGAGTCTCTTCGTCACATTATTTTCACCTAACAAAGGTTTGTTCACTGAACTACGTCATTTGACATCACGTGCACAGAGATGGGTACGGATAGCTACATATGATATATCTACATCTTTCTGTTTCAGTTTTACTGCTCCTTGACGCAATATTATGCCCGGGTTATGCAAAAATAAGTTTACGATCTGTTTTTCGACTTTAGGAGACACTTTGTCTATCGAGTCACGTTACGGCAAGTCAGCGACCGTTTTTGTATCTTTATATCGCTGCACCCACTTGGTGACGAATGTTTAAAGAAACACAGCCCTTAGCATGACGCGTACGCGGCACTCATGGTACTTTACAGGTTTTCCTAGCAATAATTCAATGCCAACTAAACAAAGGTTCCTTCTATTGACCCACAAAATAATTAGGTCGATAATGGATTAACTGTAACTTTAGTACTAACATACACTTTAAAATTCTATGTTTACTCATTGGCCTTTTGTACTTTTCATTACCTTGTATATAATATGCTACTTATAAAGCTTGCTACTGTTTGGGTTTTTTTTAGTAATTTTGTAATGTTCTTGCTTTAATTAAATTGTAGTACTGTATATAGCCATGTTATAAGCCTTTATTTTATCGTCCTTACTAAAATGAAGGAAGTTGTGACACCAAGCAGCCACACACTAATTTTTCGATATCAACATCTCTGTCTTTAAGTGGTTCTTTTAGTGGTCCAAACAAATAATAATCGCAAGGTAAATAAGTCGAGACTGTTGTCAGGGTATTTCAATGTAGACCAGAACAAATCTTCAATTTTTTGTTTGTTTTTATCGGCTGTATGAAACCGATCTTTTCGAAACCGAACGTCATCAGTAATGATTACTTGAGCACTACAGTAGTTTGTTCTTCGGAAATAATTAAAATAATTGGCGGTTATCTTCGAGAAGGCTGCAAACGATGTGAATAATTGCCTCAGTCGCGCTGATCCCCGGGCGACGTTGCAGCTGCTTCTAGTCCTCAAAAATTGTTTATACTGCATGTACATTCTTAACGGCGTTTTTCAAAAACTATGCTCTAAATCTTCTCAAATAGTTTATGCCCTCTCATGTGAGAAATTTAATATTAAAGCGTTGTACAATGGGCGAAGGTAGTTATTAATCTAGTGATACTGTTTAACGAAGTGATTCTGTGAGTTACTCTATGGAGCGGGAAATCCTTTTCAGACAGCCTTGCCAGATATTGTAAGGCGTGTTTTATTTCTTTTGAATAATTAAATATGTAATTTACTATCTTATTACTGACTTTGCAGCTTATGTTCGGCTTCTTCTTTTGTACCGTACGAAATCATCAGACTAGTTAATTCAGATTTGAAGCGTCATAATTATAGAAGGTAGGTATCCTGCCCTGCAATGTACTTTCTTTGATTTCTTGTATTTGTCTAATAATTGTATATTAAATAAGTTATTGAAAAATTGCATGTACTGGATTGCTAAAATTTTATTGAAATTATAAACGATTCCAAATATATTTCATGTTAAGAAACATTTTGGAGATAATAATATTTTTAAATATTTTTTTTAAGTTTCGGTAATGTTGATCTATTATAGAAAGATCTACTTTCTTTTTACATAGTGAGAAAAACGAAAATAAATCTATACTGTGTTACTTGCTTACTTTCCTTATTCTATAATAAGGAAAGGTAATGTAATCGGCGGAAATTTGACCCTCCCAGTTTTTCACATTTCTGGACGAATTATAGCCTCAGGACACCAAAAAAAGTTGGTTTTAGCCATTGGTTCGTGTGTGTGTGTGTGTGTGTCTGACGGTCTGTCAGTAAACAGGATATCTCGAGAACCGTAAGAGCTAGAGACTTGAAAGTATGCAAGTTACCTGTAGGTAGGGGACGTAGTGCGAAGCTTTTGGTCAAAATCGGCCTAGCCGTTTGGTCGCAAGGTCGCAAAATCGGTCGCAAAGCGGTCGCGAATCTAAACGGTTGAAGATACAAAAAATTTATGAGAATAAAAATGATTTGTTATCATGCGATAAACATGAATTTAAAATAAAAATTGGTAAAATAGGAACTTGAAAAAAAATTGAAGCTCAGGATTTTTAATATACCGGGTGTTCATAAAATGTTTCGGGAAATTTATATTACTGGATAGATCAAACCGAGACGAACAAAAAATTACAATGAAATTTTTTGATCCCAGATCACATAAATAAGTTATAGCCGATTAAACATTAATTAAACGGAGCAATCACAGCGCGCTCAGAGAGCTACCGGGCCGACTGCGGGAGGACGGGGGGGAGCGCTTGGCCGCTAGGATGGAGCACGCAGGCGATAATGGCGAAGGCTGTGTGGCCGAGCTCGCACGGTTACCTTCAGTGACGTAGCAAAATTTTAAATACGAGTTAATTATTGTCTTGTACTGTTTATTTTAATCAGCTTTCGAGTGTTGGACTTGCGCCTCGTCCTTTTTTAAATTAACAAATTTTTAGACGAGAGCAGCGCAGGGCCGAGACGATGGACTCGCCCCTCGTCCTTTTTTAAAATAACAAGTTCCGAGACGAGAGCGGCGCAGGGCCGAGATGAGGACCCGGTATAATATATAATAATAGGATAAGGAAAGTCGTGTGATGTTCACACCAGATTTTTAGGATTTTATGGTCAAGTAACCACCTACAAACCAATTGTTTTCTGCAATTGACTAAACGACTACGCTGGACTGTGGACGACTGGAAATATGTGATTTGGAGTGACGAGTCACGCGTTACCATATAGCATTTTAATAGGAAGTATAATGTCTGAACAACAATAGAAAGAACCCTTAGAAAATTACTCTTTTGCCTGTAATTTTCCTACTCTTCTCTAAACTTTCGCGTAACCATTTGGAGGCATGTAAATTTTTCTTTATTTTACTACACTATTTCAAGTTCCTACTCAATGATGAAAATCTATTTTTAAATCTCTTTCCATCTGAATTTATCGTCTTGCCATAATTTGTAGTTTATCAAAATTGCAATATTGAAAATTGCATTTATTGATAATCTAGATAAACTTTAGTGAAATTTTCTCAAGGCAACTGCGAAATTTATTTACTTAAAACTAATCAAGTAAAATTATGCTAATCAAATCTGGGTTAAAGAGGAAGTTTTAAATGTGTTGCAATGATTTGTAAAACATTTTAAGTGTTTCAGAATGACATTTTGTGACACATTATTTGCCAAAAATATTTTTTGTTTTAATTTTTTAAGTCGTGGGGTCCGTCATTCTATAAAGGCATAAAAATAACCAAGAATCATCCGAGAATGTTTATGTAGCACAAGCACTTGAATGTATCTACCAGTTATTGTACATTACTTTTTAATTGCTTGACTGCATATTTCTTCTCTTGGATACTTTTTATTTCTTTTATGGTTTATTCATGATTTTTGACGTAATATAGAAATACAAAAAGTTTTAATTTGCGCGCACGGTTGGACATGCATACATGTACATGGTATCCCAAAAAACGTGTTTACTTTTTAAATGATAATAAATGTAGTATTGATTGAAAGTTTTTTGTGAATGATACTTATTGAGCTCCTCACAATTATGCTGAAAATGGAAAACAAATTCCACAAAAAGATGCGATCGAATATCGAAGACTTAGCTTGGATAAAAGACTTACCTGGCGTACACATTAATAAAAGAAAACAATTAGGAGCGAAATTTAGTCAGATGTACTGGTTACTAGGCAGGAAGTCCGAATTATAATAAATAAAATATTGTTTTATAAAACCATCCTAAAATCCGTCTGGACGTACGGACCAGCCCTCTGGGGTTCTGCTAGTACTTCTAACATAGAAGTTATACAACGACTTCAAAATAAGATACTCAGAACAATAGCTGACGCACCGTTATAATACAAAACAAACAATTACACGCTAATCTAACAATACACACAATACCTGAAGAAATCACCAAAATTAGTGTTAAATACAAAGATAAAATCCTGGTACATCAGAACGAACTTGCAGCCACATTGTTTGATAAAAAAGAATCCAGGAGACAGATGACTTAGCAACTCGGTTCACACAAATATTGTATAGCAAAACTGCAAAACCAATGTATATAGTTAATAGAGAATGCTCATTGGAGTATTAATCTTCATAGCATGTTAATATATAGTATTAAGCACTAGGTTAAGCGTTCATAAGACGTACTTATAGATTGCAAACCGAACTGATTGTGCAAATAAAAATGACATTTATTTTTTAAAACTTTTTGGTAAAAGATGAATATTAAGTTCCTATTTTTGAATATTTACAGTCTTTTTAATTATAGTGAAAAAAAGAAGCATTCATAAATGCTGTAAGTTGCATTACTTTCCGAAATATTTTAAGCTTCCTTAGATTGTTTTCAACAGGCTAGTTTTCGTGTACCCTATTGGAAATTGTGCGTCAATAATGTATCCCCAACATTTTAATTTTTCCCCGCGCGCGTTAATTAAACTCGCATCAATCACCCTAATGACTTCCGACACTTAGAAAATGGATTATAGGGTTTACTGGATTTTGAAAGGTATTAAGTGTTTTTTCAGTATTTAGACGTTTTCACGTTTCAGCGGCGCCTCAACGGGCGTCGCTGTCATCTTCCAGCTCCCGTGGAACGACTGCGGATAAAGGAAAACGGACGCAAATACTGGAGCACTACAAAAAATTTTTGATGATCATGACGTCGTATAAAGGCAGGAGGAATAGAATATAGTTATTATCCGCAGCAGCGTTCGCTATTATTTCCCCCAAGATGTCGCATAATACGGGAATCGAAATTGATTTTCAATTCGATTTCATCTTGTTCTTTATTTTATCGTATGTAAAATTGAACGTGGTCCATTGCGCGGCCGTTAGCCCTCGATTTTGTTTTAATATCTGCCTTTAGTTTCGTTGATTGCCGTTTTTCTTGTAAACATCATTGGTATTTTCTTTTTATATGCTAATACATTTGCATATTTGCAGTGCAAGTAGAATTTCGGTTAACTTTATAATTAACGTAATTACAAAGTTTTTTAGGTTTCTTAATCCCTCCCTGTTTGAAAGCTCAACTTAAAATACTAAGATAGAAGCATTAAAAACTGCCACTTATTACTTTCCCATTAAATCTGTTTCCCAAATAAAAGCCTATTTCGAGACCTGCAAATGCGCCCTTCAACTTTAAGCACTGGCTTTGGCCGAAATTTGTGAAGTGCTTGGGGGATTTATTTTGCGGCGGCGTTTTTCTTTCCGCTGCTGATGAAATTATGGGGCGGAAGCGCCCCGCGTAATTTGCATTCCAAGGAGAGGAGTGGAGATGTAGCGAAATGAATTGTTCCTTTAAGGGCGGCAGTTAAAATTTTCTAATCGCGCGGGCGCAGGTTTTATTTCCGCAGATAAGCGGGCGCGCCGGCCGGCTACGTTAATTATGCAAGTACCGATGTACTAACGATTCAAGTTGGTCCCTTGGCTGCGCCATGAAGTTCTTGCTAATAAACCCGCGGCCGGCTATTTATTCCGGAGAAGTGATAATGGGATTCGAATTTTGCTGCGCGACCCGGCTGCCTGTAACGAGGGTGCAGCGACACCGTTATCTAGTTTGGAGAAGTGATGTAACACAAATAGTCCTAAATACGGGTCACGAACTTATTAATTATTCAGGAAGTTGAATTTAAACCCAATTAATCCTTTCTATTATTGATAATGCAATTTAATGGGAGGTTTGTGTTGCGACTTCGCTCTTATAGCTCCGTCTATGAATATTCATTTGTGGGGCGCGAAACACGCATTCATTGTCAAAAGAATCGTTTCTAAGTTTTGAATTTAAGCTCTAGAACGTTCGTCATATAATCTTTCGTTCAAAAACTTTTGTTTTTAAGAGGCGAGGATTTTCTGAAAGTTAACATCACTGACTTATTAAAGTTTTATGACTGAGGACGAATCTTATTGGAACATCGATATTATAAATGAAGCTTTAACTTCTCCCCTGCTTTTTGCTGTAAATTATTAGTTTACTCGTGGTTTTAAGATGCGTCGTACATGTTTCTCTTTTAAGCTACAGATTGAAGTAATTACCTTTGCAATCATGATTATATTTGATTGTAACCATTGCGGACGATTGATTTGGACGTATCTTTATATTTTTAATAAACAAATTGACATATTAAGTCATTGGTGAAGTAAGTAATTTTTAAAATGTCAAATTGAGGTATTTTATGAAGTGGTAAGCTGAGGCGCATTTATTATAATAGACAGTTCTGCATGTAAGAAGTTTTCTAAATTCCATACAAAATCAAGAAAGAAAATGTCTGCCCTCATTTGCGTTTTTTGCACAAAAGACGCGGGGATGTTTGAAAATATATCTTATCCGCATAATACATACGGAATGATTGATCATTTTCTTTGACGACGGCTCAGGTTCGCGCAATCTGCAGAATTCCTCTTTGTGCCTAACTTTGCCGAACTTGTTTATTTGCGCCAAATTTTCGAAAGGATTTTTATTTATATTTGGCGTGCGTTCGACAGTCCTGGAACGGGCCTGGGTCCAAATTTCGCCTGAATTATGAAAAGTTCGCCGCCTCCGCCGACCCAGAAAGTTCAAACGGGCCTTGTGCTTCCTTCCAGGTCTGTAGTTCGCTAAATTTATTATTAGGTTGATCGATGCATGCCGCCCTCTTTTCAAGCCCGTAAAACTACCCGGTTCCGTTTCCGACCTGTGAATAGTTACTGCCTGGTTTATTTAAATTTATGACTCCTTTCTTCTGTTTTAATACTCTGTGTCGACATTTAACAACCGAATAACAGCAGGCACCCGCTCCTGGGTGGGTTAGCAGAAATGCGTTTTAAATTATTTGCTTTACTTCCCATTATGTCAAACGCATTTGTATTTTTAGTATTCTTTTGCGTTGACTTTTATCGTCTATATTAGCATACAATACACTTTTTGGATAATTTATGTGTTTTACCGATGCTTTATTATATAATCTAGTCGATAGCCTTTTCATCATAAGAGTATCACTTATGATTAAGAAACATTCTAATACTGCATCCCCTATTATAGCTAAAAATTAAAGCAACGAATTATTTGTCCAAGTTGTTAATTTTAAGAGTGAATAACAATGTTTTAGCTTTTACACTATCAATTGTGATATTATCTTAAGAAATATCATTCGTTAAGTTTAGATACCTAGGATGATTAAATTGAACTTTAGAATTTTGAAATGCGAGCTGTTTACGTTCTATGAACCTTTGGAAGTTTGCATTTGTACAGTTGGTATCGAAAAACATGGCAAAGGTCACCAAAAACGCTCTGCATTTGTGAACTAGGTCTTAAATAACAGCAGTTGATACTGATTTTTGTAAAAAGCCCATATTGAGTGATAAAGCTCATTTTTCATTAAACAGCTTTCTGAATCATTAACATTGACACATCTGGGGTAATGAAAATCCAAGTGCTGTTCACGAAAAACCAGTGCATCCACAAAAATCACTGTTTAGTGTGCATTGCGATTATTAATAGGTGCTGAACAATTTTTTTTAATGAGATCCAGAATTTAATATTAAATGACATGTGATTTCAATAAGATAGGACCATATGTCACACAGCAGGTGAAACATTCACTTTAATTCAAACCAAATTTCCTGTTTATGATATTTTGCACAAGAGTGACATCTGCAATCTTGCGATCTAACCGCATTGAACTTTTTTTCTGGGTCTATTTGAACGAAATTGTTTACGTCAATAAACCTGCTACAATTCTAGAGCTAAAAATAAAATTCGGATTGATCTTATATTTTTGTTTCTATTTGATTTATGCTTTGGATAGAAAATACATTCTAAGAAAAAATGAATTACATTACTGTTGATAGTTCTAATTTACTAAATTTCGTTGGTACAGTCTATATTAGATAACCATGGTACCCTTCCTCAATAGTATTGTTGTTGTGTCTGGAGTAATAATAAAAAAGCTAAAAGTACGCATCAAAGTACAACCAACATTTAAAAAAACTATTTTTTCAATTTAATAATTTATTTTAGATATTCATTACTTTTTGTCCAAGTAAGCACACAAATCAAAGAAGCTACTCTGGGGAGATATAACTACAACCAGGTTGCAGACGTTTATGGAGGTTTATTTATATTTATATCTGAAACCAATAATTCAAATGTAGACTGTTCATTTTACAAGTTTGAACAAATATTTTGCTTTCTTCTTTAAGTTCTTCTTATTACTTTAGAATGCAAACACACGATAATAGTATTAGCAGGAAACATATTGCCCTAATGAGCAAAAGTGTACAAGATCTCAAAAAAATGTGGTAAGTGGTCAATTATTATTTACTTCCAGAAGAATATTATTATCCAAATAAATACGAGTTAAAATTATATTGGAATGTAAATTAAAAAGTTTCACTGGCCAAATTATACAGAAAAATTCCCTTGTACAGGGCTCATCAAGAAGCAGATAGATTTAGTTTTGATATAAATCAAACCTTGTTCATCAATTTCCTCCGTTTTTTGGACCATACCAAGCAATGTCTCAAATTTGGACTACATCTAGTGAGAACTATAGAAATTACATGAAATTCAAAAACACTGTACATCGATTACCTCATTTTTTTGATCGATTTCTCCATCAACGCACTTGGCTGAGTTTTGATGCAATAAAAGTGTTCAAATCAGAAAATAATTACGGTAGTTGTATTTTCAGTAAGTTTCAAGATTTCCTTATATATGGGATGTTTCAAAATAATATTTAAGAATTCACAGAGCGTTTAGTATGGTCTTATACAACTTAAGTCAGCAAATTAATCGTTTTTCGTGGTAAATACCTGGTTACCCAACATAACATATCCTAGTAAAGGGAATAACAAATTAAGGATTGCATTCACAGAGAGTGTGTGTTTATTTTATATCATAAATTTTACATATGTGCACGTATATTAAAAAGATTTTGTGTCCTGAGCAGAGTTGGCTTTGAACCACATACCCGTTGCATTGCCTGATCTTTCCAATTTAACTTCTTTAGACTCTTGTATCTGTGGTTATCTAAAACGTTCAGTTTACGGAACACCTCTGGACGATCTTCCAGATTTACGCTAACGAATATAATACTGTTGTCGGATAACTTAACCAAAACCTATTTTTTTTAAGTGCGCGCTTCCTTTGAATAAAGGTGAATGCAAGGACTATATTTTGAACATATTTTTTAGTTGTAATATTTTTTATTGTAAAAATCAATATAAGAAATTATTATGCAATTGCAATAGAAGTGCTGTTATCGGAAATGGATACTTGTTTTCGTCCTTGCCTCTAAATTCTTTAGGAACACACTGTGCATAAAACTTTGTGAAGATGTCGTTTTGAGATGTGCGAGAGATGGAACGAAAAACTACAGTGACTTTTTTGTAGAAGTCATGACATAGGGTATTATTTTTACGAAATCTACCTAACAATATTTTTTCGGTGATGAGATTGGTGGCGTTCTATTTGAGTAGCTGGTAAATATATGTGACCCCTAAAAAATATTTTACGAGAAAACTAGCGTGTACATAGCTTTTTTATATTTTTTGCAACACATTTGCTGGCGTGCCATTCTCTTTTTCTTTGGTGCTAACATGTTCCTAAAATATTGATAACTAAGTTCATGTCTTATTCGTATTTAAAAGATGTGAAATAATTTGCTCCACTTTTAAAACAAATTTTCTAAGTAAACAAACATTTTCTATTAACTACGTATTGACTTATGGGATATGAACATAGTATAATTATTTTGTTTTTATAAGATGAGAATAATTTTTTAAAAGCATTTTTCAACGAATAATTTATGTTTTGAAAATAATTTCTAATAAAATTTATGCTTCATGTTTTTCATATTTTGATATAATTTTCAGAAATAAGTGGCACTTGTATTTAAAATATATATTTATCCTTGCAATTACAATAAAATTATTTGTTTTTGAGACTAGTTAAACAACAACTGATTTTCATAAAATGAACATTTACACTTTTGTCAAATCATTCCACTGAATATAATACTGATTTAATCGTGAAGAACAGAAAAATATGGAGATTGTTAAATTGCAACAGATCCATCTTTTCGCCTTCTTTGGGATTTTCCAAACTTTAAAATTCCTATTAAGTCAAGCATAAAGTATGCGATGGCATTTGTGATTAAAATAAATTGTTGTAGATGAAGTAATTCTAAGGCTACATTGGGATTCTATTAATAATATAAAATCTATTTGAATCTAATCAAAAACCAAACCTTTGCATTTTATTCAAAGATCTACTAAAAAACGTGATATAAAAATTTAATATCTTTCTCATTTTTCTTTGTTTGTTGCTCAATGGGCTTATAATTATATGTTTATACCTAGAATATATTTCTTTGGCATTATATATTTAATTCATATGTTTGAATCACAGAAATATTAAAAATGCATAAAAAATATTAAACGATAAAGAGAAAACAGTTACAGATAAAATATAAAACAGTAATTTTAGCATTCCCTTCTGATTATGTTGAAAAGCGATACAAAGTGTAGGAAGAAATTAATATAAAAGAAACATCATAACAATTGTTTATTGAAATTGCAGTATCAAGAACAAATGCAAGTTAACAGCTGAAACTTTGAAGATTTATTTATTTTGTAGTATAAAACTAATAAACTATTAAATTTACATTTAAAACACACCATCTGGGGTTTTTTGACCACTTATATTCTTTTTATTATTGAGTTGTACAATGAACGAATGTTGTTTTAATGTACTGCATTCCATTCGTTTTTGACACGCTCCCATAACTTAACTAGGTTCCTTGGAGATTGTGGATACCGCTGTGCTGTACGCGAAATGATATTTCAGACATTTTCGATTGGTGAAAGGGGATTTCCATTCTTTTTAATGTGTTACGTGCCACATATAAACTCGGTTTAGAGGTGACTTGCTGTCGTAACTGATAGCTTCTCATACCATAATATCCACAGCTGACGTTGTGTGTCTCGTACAAATGCAGCATTTTGCCCCCTTTCTTGGAGTTTAAGGCGTCTACATCGTTTAGGTTTAAACAAAATATGGATTTATCAGAAAAGACGATTTTATGCCACTTGTGTCCACAGACGTCTTTCCATTGCCCTTTGCAATCTTCGTTGTCAATGGTAGTCGCAAAAAGGACGTTGCGTTGTTATCCCTATTACGAGTAATCGATCTGAACAGAGGGGGTAGATAATCAGTACTGTTTAATATGCTCTGAAGCACTTTAAGTCGCGCTACGGTCTCTCACTCGTCTCCTCTCTCTCTCTCTCTCTCTCTCTCTCCTCTCTCCCCCTCCCTCTCCTCCCCTCTCACTCTTACCACCCTCTCTCTCTAAAAGAATCATTGGGTTTTAGAATGATATATTGTATTTTAGAAAGTATAGATATGATAATAAATGATACATGACAGGGAAGGAAAAACGACCAAGTTTTTATTTATACCGTTAAAAATTTTTTGATGTGAGCTGATCGCATCACATGACAAATATCTAAACGGTAGTCCAGTTTAGTCCATATATGCTACACTGTGCCCCTATTGATGCTTCTCGCAGTAGCAGTAATTTACCTCAATTAATTCAATGCATTGGTGGCACGTAAATCAGGTCTTTAATGTAACCCCAAAGATAAAAAGTCGGAAATTGTCACCAAATCCTTTTTAGCACATTAGCCAATTCAACAGAAAGGGAGTTTCTCATTTATATAGTCACGCACTTTATCATACCATTGAGGTGGAGCCCCATCTTCTTCAAATATAAAATTGTTGGAACTCCCTGTCAGTTGCGGAAACAGCAACATATCTTGATATGTTGTACCCGCTACAGTCTTTTTATTGAATAAAAAGGTTCTGTACACATTTGTTTTAGAGACTGCACAAGACATTAACTTTTGGAGATTTCCTTGCATGTTCCATGAAGATTTTTCGTGTTCCATATCCGAAGATTGTGACGTATCAATTTTTCACATACATGAAATATCAGTTAGCAAATTCTTCATCCTCCATCGCTTCCTGCATTACTATAGCCGCCGGGACGTGAATACTGCACAATTTGTGAACGGTACAGCTTAAATTGTAATCACTGATGTAAAATCTTTCAGTTTGCTGCGGAATATCAGGTTTATGATTTGCTGGGCTGGTGAACTGCTGTTGTGGACTACGCACGAAACCTTTCTAACTGCTTTCACTGTCGTCGGAACATTCAGTCTTCCAGTTTCTTTATACACCTGTATCTTTGAATTGGCGATACCGTTATAGAATGCTCTGGTGACTTGGCACTTCTCCTTTGTACAATCTTCTAGATGTGCGTTAGACTGTAATAACCGATAAATGCATATACGAGAACACAAAACGCCATCTGCTACACTCTTGCCATTGTGCAAGTTGTTCGTGCGGCCAGCAGAATTTTTACAATATCATATTTTAAACTTGGACTTTTCCCCTACAATTTATGTATTATTTAATATTATGTATATCTATAATACTGTGAGAAATATATCTTTTTAAAACTTTTGTAGTAATTCTGTAATTTGTCTTTATTAGTGGTGCAATTTTAATAAATAATAGTGTACCGAGTGTCCCAGATTCGATCTTTTGGAGATTAAGCAAAAAGTAATTTTTTGTCGATTTCTATAAAGTGCCATGACTTCGTTGTTTATGAATATGTTTTAAAACTAAGTGTCACTAAAAAATTGCTTATTTTTAGAGCTTTTTAAAAATATATAATTTGTTACCTTTATTTTCAACATTCTGACATTGTAGCTGTTTCATTAATATTTTTAAATATTTAATGGATCTCCCACGTAATAAATTGGATTTCCATGACAATGTATAAAAACAAGTTAAAAAGCAAAAATAAAATGTTTCGTACATTTTATTTTTGTATTATAAATATGAAAAATTGTTAACGATTAAGAAATGTATGAGTGTTACGAAAAATCAGATAATTTGAAGTGCTATCTAGAAGCAGGAAGAAACTGACCAAAGGCTGCAGATTAACATTTAAATTTATATCCTAAAAGTGGAAGTGAAATATTAAAATATTCGCAAGACTTGAAAGTAACTGGAAAATTTTTGGATCATTTAAAAACCAAAACAAACAATTACAATAAACTCTAACAAAGAAACAATACACAAGAATATTAATAAAATGGCTATAAATGTGTTGAAAATAAAGGTAACAAACTATATATTTTTGGAAAGCTCAAAAAATAAGCAATTGGTTTGGTGGCATAGCCAAGTATTGTTCTCATATAAAAAAATAAATTTTTGTCTCGTATCTGAAAACTCTTAAGAGGTAAAAAAATAATTTAATTACGCCAAAAATGTTCTTCAGTTTTAAAAAATATTAATAAACAACGGAGTTGTGGCACGTTATAGAAATCGGCTAAAAATGCGTAATAGTTTTTTTCTAATTCCTACGTAAATAGGTGTAACCCTCAAATCCCATAGAATCTGAGACACCCTGTACAAAGGCTAATCTAGGAAATACAAATTTTATTGATTTGAATTGAATCAATTCTATTTATAACAAATTAAAATATATGTACTGTTATAGGTGGTGATAATAGTAAAAAACGATATTAAATAGTCTGAGAATAAATAAACGTTATCGAATAATATCGGCAATATTTTAAAATCTAAGATTGCAGATATGACAGAAAGTTGATGGCCTCATAATCGTTAAGTATGCTTATTAGGGTTTTGTAATTAAATATATTTGTTCTTATAACCGATGATGAAATAGGGAAAAATTAGCAAGCGGAGAACGCTAGCTAACCTTTGTGGAAAGTTTAGAATGACTAAGCTAACTTAAATTACTGTATTTAACAATGAGTGTGATGGCGGTAGCATGGCATTGCCCGGAGTTTTACCACCTGTTACTCTGCAATTCATTTAAGTTAACAATTGTCATCGCCGTGAAGTGAAATTTTACAACTTTAGGCGCGCCCCATTTGATCGAGGATCAAGCCACGGCGACATTACTGGCACATCCTGCGCCTACAGGATTTCCGATAAAACAGCCGGATCGCGTAAAAACTCAATCGCAGACGCCTTGACATCAATGATAATTAATCACTGCGTGTACCAGTCATGTTTTCATTTGTCTTATGGCTTATTCATCTCGACGAACTTCAATCCTCGTTGAATCTCGACCCCCACTTGCAATATCCTTAAGGTGTGCACCATTTTTTGCCGTTTGCCTGCCAGCAGAAATGTTTTATTATAGCAATTAGAGGAAAGTTCGCATTACTTAATGAATCATGTGTTGGAGAAATATAGTGATTTATAGATAGATCACGAATAATAAATAATTTTCAAGTAATACACACTCTTATGGATAGATTTGTTCTAGTTATTTCAGATCATTTATTTTCTATTAAATCAACCACAAATGTTCTAATCGAAAAGAATGGATAATTAATTTTTAGTTATACCGCATAAATAAAAGGGTGTACTCTGTTTTGCTACTGACGTGCCTAGCATCATGCATACAAAGTTTCCCATCTCTATGATGTCATCGTGTCCCACATATTTGAAGAAAGCCTACAGGTGACCGCCGATAGTTATATTGGCGTGCTGCAGAGAGTTGTTAGGCCCTGTATAGAGGATGTGGCCTCTGGGCGGTAGTACGTGTTTCAGCATGGAATATTCAGACATGGCTATACAAAATTGCGGTCACCCTCCAGCCCCGACTACAATCACCTTGGCAAGGAAGACTCAAGCTGACAATATAACAATTTTTATTACTATTATTCCTCTGACCTGTGGCTGTTCACACCATCATGGAGATAATGACACATATGACAAGGAGGAAGTTTTGTTGGCCTACAGCAGGTTTAGGTCCTGGCTCGAGAAGGTCACCGTCGCTTATAGGGGCTACATTAAACGAGCAACGATGTTATTTATTAGTTAAATTTATCCGTAACCACATTTATATATGAGTAAGAATACGAGGGTTAAAAACGACTTAAAGTAAGTTTATATAATCTTTTACGGTCAGCTTATCCAGGTTGCTGTAGTAAAATTAAGAAGTTATCATTATGTTGGAGCAATTTCCACGTTATCTGTTCAGTTTTACTTGTTTCGCGTGCAGGATTCGAAACTAACAGCTATAAAAGGCACCTAAAAGTCCGAGTGCACTAAGCCGAAGTTACAATTTATTTATGCCGCAGATTTACTTGTGTTGCATCGTCTATTCACGGATGCGCACTTCAGGACGCATTTTGCATTTGATAGAAATTTATAGATTCTCGGAGCCACATTTGAATTTCCAAACGCTTGCCTCCGGGCTGCATTTTAGCCGCGTTCATATTTAATAGAGCAGTGTCGGTAATGGCGCGGGCTGCTCTCCGCCACCCACCCTTGCAGTGCTTCAATTACACTATAAGATTTCCCGCGCCACTCCACTGATGTGTTGTGCACTGAGACATTAACTACAACCTTGCTAATATCCAGCGCAAATTTAGAACGTAGTTTAGATGACGAAGGGGCGGTTTCGGAGTGACATTAATGGCGGCTAATTTGAGTTGCCTAAATTGGAATCTATGTTCACCCTAATTAACCTGTTCATTATAAATGCATTCAAGACTGACAGGGCAACAGATAATCGGATATGCTACCTCCGCGTTTTGAGTTTTATTCGTGGCGTTTTAAATATTTACTTCGCAAACTACGTCGTGTATGCTTGATACTGCATGCAGTTCATATTTATTCACGACATGACAAGGTTATTCCAACAGATGCATTTTACATAGTTTGTGTTAGCAGGAATTTCTGGCTTTACGTAGCAAATTCAAAATGGTTTTATCCTTCTCTTTAATTTGTTCCTTTCCGCTTCTGGTCCTCACTTCTCTATCAAATTATGCCAAATAAGAGAAGTATTTTAGTTGTAGGAATATGTAGTTCGGCTAATTGAATTACGCGATTGCAAACTTCACATCTAAACCTAATTAAACTGATGGTTCAACTAGATTAGCAATTAGAAAACGAATGAGTTTCACACCAACGTTAGCATCACTAGTAATCCAATCCTTTTCCAAATGCAGAGTTACACAAATTATAAATTTGCTTAAATTTTGCGTTTCTGTGGTTTTTTATTTCATTTGTACGTTTTATTAAAACGAACAAAGCGTTTTGAACTAAGGAGGAGGAATGTTTATAAATGGGAATACGCCAAGTTTATTTTGAAAGGTTTAATTTAACACAGAAAGTATGCTAACGCAGAAGGTAAGGCAAACAGCAATAAGCATAATTATAAAGTCTTCAATGAAACTTTCTCGTTAACTCCACAACATGGATTGTGTCTCAGAAGAAATATATTTGCAACTGTTAAATAAAAGCAAAGGAATTAGAGAGTAATTTTGTTATGCTACACTTAAATGAGCAGAATATTAACTTTTGTGCACGGCATAACATATTCTTGAAGAATTATTATTTATTAAAATTAAAAATTTTGAATTTTTTTTGGAAGTTCTATTAATTCTATTAATACTGCTTGTATAAATGTAATAAATATAAAAAGTTTTTTGACAGCTCTTAAATTTAATCAACTATATATAAAGAAAATTAATAGAAATTAACATAAGATATGTAAGTCTTGTAAATGCGTATTAAATAAATCTTTGTAATTAAAATGTATTTACCAAACGGTAGTCTAATACTAAAATTGTAAATTACAATCGAAAAATTAGAATTTGTTTTATTTTTAATAACAATTAACTAATATGTTTTGATTATAGCTAAAAATAAGAGATAAAACGAGGATAACGAAGGAAGATACGGAATGAGTGATAAAATAATTAATGTATTTTAAAATTCTAAGAACAAATCTTGATTGATGTTGTCTAAGACAAAACTAGGTGATATCACTATAAATTAAGATATAAGAAATGCACGAAAAATATCCCACCGTATAATATGAAAAATAAACATTTATTGGAGAAAAGATACAAGAAACACAGAATAACCTCTTTAGTTTCTTTCAATTTGGACACATTGAAAGCACATATACTTCTCCTGCGTTTTCTGCGCTATTCGAAGCACCACAACGGTTGCTATTCTTTTCTTATTATTTTTTTTAATAGACACAAATTTTTTCCCCTCAAATTTATTTTAGGTTTGAGAAAATAAAATAGAATCTTGAATATGAATGAAGGGCTCATGCTACATTTTGTCTATGAATATTTGAGGGGCTCAGCTGGGTACACATTTTTTTGGTTCGCATAAAGCAATTGCGGGATCTGCGAATTGGGAACGCACACGCAATCATTACCAAACTCAAAAAGCGCGTCTACCACGCCATTTGGTTTGCTTCCGCCGAGCGGAGCTTCGATTGTAAGTTAAATTGTTTCATGTTTCCGATCCAGGGCAAAAGCCGATCCAGTTAAAAAGTTAAACGTTCCCACCTTGCAAAAATCCGAGGGAGACGGATGAAAAATTGTTAGCTTAGGACGTCAAAAATACAAACATTCACTGAGTGGGTGCCCTGTTTGGCCGCTGCTTGGTTGACTGTTACATTAATGTCACATAAACGGTTGTTCAATAAAAGACGAAATAAATAATGGGATAATAATATAACCGGATTGTATGGTGAAAAATTTTGAATTTATGGTAAAATATTCTTTATATGAATCAACAAATTAACAAGTGCAAACAAAAAATACAATAAATGTTGAAAAGTACCTCAGTAGGCTATAATATATTTTCGTTAATCCAAGTTATCGATACAGATTCTCCAGATTTTTTGCTCCGAGATGATCAAATCGGAATAATCAATTGATTGGAATCTAATTAATTTGAACAAACAACGCCTTTATTCCAAAATCCCGAAAACAGTTCTTTGCAAGCGGCAATTGTCGATTGAGATGAACGTGTCACAACTCACTTGTACACTAAAGTGCTGCAACATCGATTCTCTTAAATTAACACCAATGCTGTTCTGGTGACGCAAATGCCGGCCCAAATTAATATGGAGGCCGGGAATTGGCTTCGAGCGATGATTTTCGTATCTGTAGTTTATTATTGGCGATTCTGATGAGTGTAATGATTCGACGGTGAAAATCTTCTCGCCGGCGCAGAGAAATTGCTCTAAACGATCATCAGCCGCCAAACAAAGCAATCGGTCAAATTTTGCAGCCTTCTTTCGTCACAGAGAAAGTGTAGTTTATTTTTGAAAATATCCTAGACTTGCTTCTGGCCCATTCCAATCTGTTTGGGCATTTTTCGCATTTGAAGATTCCATAGTGAGACGAATTCGGTAGTGGACCTTGTTCATGTTCTAGGTATGTCGTTTTTGTGGTGTAAGGGTGGCCTAGGGCAGTGTGGTTTTGCTAGTCTCTCTTTGAAGTGTTTTACAGTATCATATATAGAATCTTTTTTAAAAGCATTCCTTTTTAAGGATATCAGCTGTCTTCATACTCGTCTTGTACAGTTTAATAATTGTTGGTTTAATAGTTTACTAACTAAAAAATAATTAAAACAATTTATATGCCATAATTTTACAAAGAATTCGATAATGTTTGCAATTTAATAAAGAACAAGTAACTTTGCTAAACAACTTCTACAAAAAAACATGGAAGATTTGTACGCACTCTGTAGATTACAAATATTATTTTTCCTGCATTTTCCAATTTTTTTTCTTGGGATTGTTCGATTTTTCTCTAGCAAATTCTGCAAAACCAAATTGAACTCCTAGCATTGTTGTTAGGTTATCATTGTTCATTACTTTTACAAAATTCACATATCTACTATCCAAACAATGAAATTGTGATAAAATAGCACAGTGTGTAAAAGGACAATTAAATCAAAGAACACAAACAGAAGACTGAAGACCTCAAAAAATAAATATTGCTGCTGGGCCATTTATCATAAAGTGTGATTTGTATAAAGCCGTCCACTCATGAGTAAATTAGATAAATGCATAAGTTAAAAGTCAAATGTATTCTGTAGCAACGAAACTACTGATTACTTGCAGTTCTCCTGTAAGCATTAAATATTATAATAACATCAACGACGTATAGAAAAGAAACTATAGAAAGGAAAACAATTGTCTGTTGATATGTAATCAGATTGGAAACTTTTCAGAACGGCATTCTCTGAATTTCCTATGAATTCGGCATACCAGAAATGCCTTTCACATATTGGAAAGAATTTGGTATGCAATTATATGTTGATAAGTATTTAATGTATGTGTTCACTTTATGTTGCGTGACGTCTCAGTTAGAAGAGGTTCTTTTAGTAAAAGTGTATATTGTTAAGTGTGACTTTTAAGTAATTGCAATTGACATTAAAGAAGTGGTCTAAATATAAATACATTTGACATCGATTACAATAACTGAAAAACTTATTGCATCATTGCTGTCGTAGCTTTTATAATTTTTAAAATCATGTAGGAAACAAACACTAAGTAAAATTTTAGATCGTAATGCCTTTGAAGAAAGAGTAATTTCTCACATCAACAAAACATTCTGCCTAAAATTAATGTATAGTCAATGAATAGAACTTAAAAATAGTGTCTCGTTTTGGTAGATGAATGGTAATTCTTTCTATTCAAAGCCATTTGTTTTATGAGAGATAACTAACGTGCCGAAGGAAGCTTAATAGAGTTGATTATAACATAAGTGGCGAAATACCTCTTCCAAATTGATCTTATTCTGTTTTTCATTTTCTTCTTTTGTACATTTAAAAGGGATGCAAGTCTTTTTACAGAAGTAATAGTTAGTATAATAGCACATGAATGTTGAACTGTTTTCCTCCAAGGTTTACCCTGAAGCTACCTCTAGATTTAAATTTGCTGGAAATGGGGAAATACAATACAAAGTTAAGAAAATTTTTCTGTATATTTTTTGTTGTTTGAGAAAACAAAAGAAAACGAACTTCATTATCTTCTTTACAATAATCCTATTCTCCGTTTCAATATATAAATAAAAATCTATGGTCTAAAAGCTGGATTGGTGAAGGTTGTTGAAGGAAAGACTTGTTTACAAAGATTTACCAACGTTGTGTGCCATCTTTATTTATAATCAGGTGTTTTTCTTCTATTCTTGTAAGAACAATGAGACATTCACATTTGATCTTTTGTAACTTCTTATTGTGCAATCCTCTACGATTCTCCACCTTGTTTATATGTTTGCATCTACAAGGAAATATTAGTTAAGGCGAATTGTTAATATGAAGATTTTCATTTTTCAGTAGAAATTTGCACATTTTTTGTTTTTACACATAACTTTATACATTACTAGTAGAATAGAGTTTACTAAAAGTGCAATCGTACGGCTGTCTGTCGCGCAGCATTCCAGCAGTAAGCCTTGAATAGCGCAATATTCTAAAAATTTTCCAACCATTGTAAGCAATAGTTTTATTTATATATCGGAGAACTAGTTAAATTTGCTGGATAGCAATTTAAATTAGTATTAATGCTGCTGACCAACAACGGCTATGCCGGCCCGGTAGCTAATTTCAGAAAAATCTGTTTTTCAGCTTTCTTATTGTATTCTAAACCTTTAGGTGCAAAATTTAATCGACAAAACCGCAACGAACATTAACAATCCTAATTTATGCAAATATTCCACATCGGACGAAATCGTCCATGGTGGTACAGTAATAATTATTTGAAATTTGCTGCATATCAGAAGCTATCTTCATATAAAGCCGATTATTGCAAGCTGCAACAATGCAAGTACGAAAACTTCCAATGTCATGGATTATCTCAGCTATTTTTTATCCATCGAGACACGCACAATATTACGAAAAGATGCTGCAACCGTTTTTTAATTCCTTAAGATCAAGATTTGTTGCAGGTAGTGTCTTCATAGCAAAGCCCATACATTGCGATGCTAGATTAACAATAAAAAAAACAATAGAAGTATTTAAACTTATAACAGAAAACAATTATAATTATCTTTCTAGAGACAACCCAACGTATCGGCCAGCAGATTAACAAAATTTAGTACCAAATTATTCTTCCTAAAACTGAAAAACTTCACAAAATGCTATCGGCCTATAGGTTTACTTCCGGTAACATCCAAGTTGCTGGAAAAGCTAATATTAAAACGGACTAATCAAAATAGATTATGAAACGAGAAACTTCCAAATTACCATTTTAGGTTTCCTCACCGGCTTTCAACAATCCAACAATGTCATAAAGTAGTCAACATCATTCAAGAAGCGCTTGAAAACAATATTACTGTTCTGAAACTTTCTTAGATGTGAGTTAGGCGTTCGATAATGTTTGAGACAAGAGATTGTTGTATAAAATAAAGAAGTCAATTCCACATCCTTATTATTTGCTACTTATTATTACATGGAAAATCAATCCTTTTAAATTAAGATGAGATATGAATCGCATAAAATCAAACAAATCAAAGCAGGTGTGCCCCAGGATAGTGTACTGGGACCTCTACTTTTGTTACTATGTACTTACGACATACTAACTACAGAGCAAAGAGACATTGGTGCCTTTACTGACGCTACAGCTATACTGACATGTAGTGAAGATCCAATCGCAGCATTATCTAGAACATAAGAACAAACAAACTAGATACTTGTGGATTATGTTTTGAAATTTACGTATATCAAGTGCCTTTGCCGATTTTGCTTGTGGCCAGTCACTTTTTAAGACAATTTAAATTAATTTTTGCAATTCTATTTAAGCTTTTCAATCGACGAGGCCTCAATTTGCATATATCTCTAGAAAAAAAGTTTTAGAACTTTAGTTCGGTCTCAGTGATCTAATCAGAACAGAAAATGCTATGAAATTGTGTAGGCGGAAAGAATATATAGAAGAATTATTCAGAGATCAGAGAGAAGAAAACCCGAACATACACACACCCAACCAAGATATAGGACCAGACATAATAAAAAGCGAAATAATACATACAATGAAAACAATGAAAACTACAACTAATTGACGAAGAGAATCTAGATATACTGGTAAATCTATTCAACATAATATATAAAACCGGAATTATACCTCAAGAAATGTTAATCTCAACGTTTGTATGTATACCAAGGAAAGCTAATGCCAAAGAATGCTGTGATTACCGCACTATAAGTCTTATGTCTCACACACTAAAAATTCTCTTAAAAATCATTCACTCTAGGATACACCGGAAACTAGAAGCAGATATCAGTGAAACACAGTTTGGTTTTCAAAATGGAGTGGGGACAAGAGAAGCATTATTTGCATTCAACGTGCTTATTCAGAGATGCTTGGATGTTAACCAAAGTGTATATCTATGCTTTATAGACTATAATAAAGCCTTTGATAGAGTTAGACACGACGCACTCACAGAAACTCTCAAAAATAAGAAATTAGATTATCAAGATATAAGACTAATATCAAACTTATATTACAGCCAGAAGGCTACAGTACGAATAGGAAACGAAACATCAGAAGCAACTGAAATTCAAAGAGGTGTCAGGCAGGGTTGTGTTCTGTCGCCCAGTCTATTTAACGCTTACTCAGAGGAAATAATGAAAAAAGCCCTGGAATCTGAAACTGCGGGAATAAAGGTAAATGGAAGACCAATAAACAACCTAAGATATGCAGATGATACCGTAATTATTACTGAAAACTTAGAAGATCTAGAAAGGGTAATGAATAAAATAATTTACTATAGTGAGGAATACGGCTTATCACTCAATATCAAAAGACGAAGTTTATGAAGATCAGTAAAACAATAACAACAACGACAGCTTAAGAATTAGAGGAGAACAGATAGAAAGAGTCAAGAAATACACTTACTTAGGAAGTCTAATTACAGAAAACAACGACTACACGGCAGAAATAAGATCAAGAGTAGAAAAGGCAAGAGCTAATTTTCTAAAAATGAGAAACGTCTTCTGTAGTAAGGATCTGTCGTTACCATTAAAAATACGACTGCTCAGATGCTATGTGTTTAGTGTACTTTTGTATGGTATGGAAGCGTGGACGTTAAATCAAGTCGCATTAAACAAACTTGACTCCTTCGAGATGTGGACTTACCGGAGGATTTTAAGAGTATCGTGGACGGATAGAATGACAAATCTGGAGGTACTGAGAAGAATGGGAAAGGAGAAGGTAATTACAAAAACAGTCAAAGAAAGAAAACTTCAATATCTGGGACATATCATGCGTGGAAAACGATACAACATACTACGACTTATAATACAGGGCAAGATCATGGGAAAAAGAAGCGTTGGTAGAAGACGAATGTCATGGCTGCGCAATCTACGAGAATGGTTTGGCTGCAGCTCTGGTCAACTGTTTCGAGTAGCAATATCAAAAATTAGAATAGCCAATATGATTGCCAACCTCCGAAGCGGAGATGGCACTTGAAGAAGAAGATCTAATCAGCAAATATACGACGCTTCTGATAGCAGGATTTCGTTTCAATTAACTGGATCCGATAAGTTTTTGGTTAAAATTGGTCGTAGGAAGCTTTTATATATATAGTGGAATCTCTCAAATTGAACACCTCTATAAGTTGAACACTTTTAGTTACAAAATTTGGTTCTTATGGAAAAACAACCAATAATTTGAACACCTCCTTATCTTGTAAGTTGAACAGTCAGTACCCATGTTAAATTGAATATTCATATATCTTTTAACATTAAAATATTTTGTCAATATTACATTTATTGTGTAGGCCTATTACTTATCTGTCAAGAAAAATTAAAGAAAAAGAAAACTGGAAAACAGAACAAGGAAGTGAACAAAAATCTTTAGAATTCTTTTTAACAAATGGCAGGGTGTACATATTCTTTTTCTATAGTTTGGTGAATACAATAATATTTCGTCTGATTTATTAAGTTGAACGATTTGTAGTGATCTGAATAGTGTTTAACATAGGGAGGTTTCATTGTATCTAGTTATTGCGATTTGAAGTTCTTAGACAGTTATTTTTATTTACTATTTAGACATTTCTATCTTGAGGGACATTACGAATTCGTAGTGGCATCTTCATATCCACAGCCAACTCCGACGTCCCAAATTTAGCAATTGTCTTGTGATTTGTGTGTCTCCTGACACATGACCTCGACTAAAATGAACACGAAATTTGTGTGTCGTATTTATCTTGCTACGCAAATTTCTATACTAAGTTTGGACAATTTTTATATTTTGTTTGATAGTAAAATGCTCCTAGTTTAATTATTGATGAGCCTAGGTTTGAGTTAAGAAATTTTATATTTTTTGACTTGTTAATTCAAAAATTTCAAATTCTTTTATTGATACTTATAATACCCGCGATTGTCAATATTGTGAGAACTTTAATACATGCGTGCATCGATGTTTTGAACAAACTTCGCCGGCAATCTAGCCCTTTGGCCGAAATCCTATCAGCAATCTGAAGTTATTCAAATCCAAAGTAAAACGTTTCCTTTCCCCATCGCGGAAAAGTTTCGGGTGTGTTCGCCCACTTCTGTTTTCCTTAGATAAATGTATATAAAGAATCTTATCTTAACAAGTTTTGCGAAACCATTCGTCATGCTGGATCATGGAAATGGATATATATGGAAATGCCGCTTATTATTATAATTTATTTCGCGCGCGTTTCTGAAATGAATTGCAGTGTGCTGTTGAGGTATGTAACCGGAATACTTACGCGATTGTGCAATTTATAGTCGGAATTTGAAAAGTATTTATGTGCCATGCAAGTACAGTTTTACCTGAAACAACTGGAAGTTGCAAAATGTTTTTCTAATTTGCTATTAATGTAAAATTTTGCGTTTCTAATTTCTAATTACTAATTATTATTTCATCTTTTTAGCTGAGGAATGCGTTAATGAATTGGTAATAACAGATAATTTACACGAAATTTATCTTATAGGTTAGATGTAGTCTGTATATGGTAGGAAAGAAGTATCTTTTTAGGCGATGCGGCAGTTACATTTAAAAAAATTATTGCAAGTTTACCAAAGTGTCCTTCAGAACTCGCGAGGAAAGGCGCGAGCGAAACTTTTCAGAAGATATAAAGGCATAAGAGGATTACGAGTCTTTTATTTATTTTTTTTGTATTACAGTTACTCCAACAAGAGAAACGAAACATTTTTACATTCGTGATACTCTAAAAGCTGGAAAAATTCTACTAAAAGGAATTTTTTAGATATGCTGCTAGACAGGGTGGCTCTTGATTTGATGTCATAATTGAAGCACGTATTAGTTGAGCCACTGGGATTTCAATAATAAATGAAGGCAAACAAGATTTTTGACGACTAAGTCGTTAATTATTGATACCTCAACATGAATTTTTGAAAAATGATCTACTTAAAGACCACCCAAAAAGTTTCGTTAATGACTAAAAAATTACGATTTTAACAGTTGTTATATAGGAGAACCCCCATAATACTGCTTATAACTTGGAAAATAACATTAATTACAGCAATCTAAACATCTGCAAAGATATTTTTTATAAAAAATATTGATTAATTTCTTGATTTTTAATCTCTTAATTTTATTTGTACTATTCCTTAAATTTATTAACTATCATAAGCGTGCTAACGCTTAAGATGTAGTTAATGAGATTACAATCCGTCTGTCATCACGATAACTCAAAAACTAAAGCTCTGATTGAGACCAAATTTGGTACACAAGTATTTCAAACCAAAACAAAGCATGAGTTCGATTTTCAGCCAAATTAATTTTTTTCCATCGCGTTAAAGCTTTCGGTAGTTGCAAATTTGGGTTTACACCATTCTCGTTTTATGATGTCTCTTTGAGTATTTTTCTACAAACAATATGTAAATGAAGGAAGAATTAATATTTTTTCTTATTAAAGGGTGACCCAAATTGAATGCCGAATTTAATTTTTAAATAAAACGACTTTCAAATTGATTTTATGATTGATATTTATTGAGTATCAAATCACACAATCTAAGATTAAATATGGCTTCGGCTGCAAATCTTGTTCTTTTAACAAAATTTTTGATTCGATTTCAATTATTGATAACGTCTTGATAACTGTTTTTGGATTGCTGGTGTAGACCTTGAATTTCAGGTAATCATGTAAAATTAAGCACTGTGTTAAATCAGCAAGATCTCGCTGACCAGATGGTATTTCATGAGAATACGCGACCAGAAAATTGTTGAAGCAGTAAATGGAGTGGTCCTCAAGCTGTATAGCTGCTGGTCTAACCACATTTCTTTCAGACCAATGTTGGTGTCAAAAAACTCAATAACGATCACCATTCACGGTTCTAAGATGTCAAATATCATCTTCGAAATAATATGTATCTATCTTCACCAAACCAAACAGTGATTCATTGGGGTACATTTGCTTTTCCTTAGTTACGAGAGGATTTCCTGAACCTCATATTTTGTTTGTTTATGAATCCATCATCGACTAAACTAAGAATCCACTTGATGACGCTCTAAAAACCAAATGACAAATTGTTTACGGCGAGAATGTTCAATAAGCCTTTTACGTTGTTTAAATTTTGTACGCATGAAGGTCTTAGTGAGTATCTGCTGAAAGTAACTTCTTGAAATGTCTAATTGTGCATGATGCCTAATCGAAGTTTTCGGATCTTTATTTTTTACTGCCACTTCAGGATTTTTGGAATCTGATACTATAAAATAGACAGAAAGCGTTTTTTTTTACAATAGTTAAGCATAATATGTTTACTTTTTTGGCTTATACTATGCATCTTTATAGCAATACAGTTAAGGAGTTGAATGAAAGGTGGAACGGGTTTATTGACCCTTTCGTTTTCTAATGAAAGTTGCTGTAAATGATCCTAATTTTGTATTTTATTACATTATTTATTTATTTGTTTTTATTGTTTCTTTTAATTTTTAAGAGGTACATTGGGTCCTTGAAACCTCCCTCCCCCTCCCCTTCCTACCTTTTAAATGTCCTTAAGAGAATCTACAAAATTGTTTGGGTTGAAGACGACGAGATAGTGGAAGAGTTAACTCTTTATTGGTCAGTCGATAGCTTGGCCGAAAGTATGATGATAAGACTTTACAATATGTAACATGTATATTGGCAGCTATTCGCGCCATTCGTGTACCGTGATGCTTCAACCATCAGCTATTTTTGTGCGTAAATCGAGTTTTTTCCCTCCTCCGTGATCAATCGCGTTGTTTGAAAAATTTATTTTTAGACCATAAGGCAGACTTTCCGTTTTCTAAATAGCTTCAAGAGGCTGTAAAAAGTTTGCAGATTCTTCTTGTTACATTTGTGGTGAGTTAATGTTGGAAAGGCAAAAAAGAAACATAACCAGTTTCGTTCGGCAAGTGTACCTCGCGCATTTCGGAGTGAAAATAGGAGATTAAGACTAAACTTAGGCACCCCACTGCGTTCGCTACATGTGTTGAAGGACTTAGACGGTGGTTAAGGGTGAACAAGAAGCGTTCAAATTCGGAGTTCCAATGGTGTGGCGAAGGCCACGAAATCAAAGCAGTGATTATTACTTTTGTTCGATTGGTGTTCACGGTTTCAATTTGAAGAATAAAAAAGAATCGTCTATCCAAATATGCTATCCGTTTTACGCCTAGTTCCTTATGGTCCAGACCTACCAGTACCAATTCCACCAAAAAAATACCTGAAATAGACGGTTCCACAAGTGGTTCAAATGTAAATATCATCGAGGAGTACTAACCTGGGAATAGCTGTACACCATAACTTTTTTCACAATCTGAACTAAACGATTTGGTTTGAGACTTACATCTGACCAATTAAAATTCAGAATTGCTTGGTTTGAGGCTTAAAGACGAGAACCTGCTAGTAGCTGGCACTTCATTTCAAGTATTTTCTAAAGAAGGAGAATCAATCTTCTGTACTGATCTATGTGGACTTTTGACTCAATTTAACATTCCGTACCGATTGGAGACTGTTCATAGATTTGTCCAAAAGAAGCCCCAACGTTGTCCTTTCTTACAATGGGAATATGTATGCGTCAATATCCGTCGGACGTTTTGCCCATTTAAAAGAGAGTTGCGAAAATGTGGAATTTGCTTTTGATAAAATTAAAAACGACAATTATAAGTGAATTACGTACGGTGATCTCAAATAATATCGATGCTTTTAGGACAGCAAAGAGGGTATACAATTTTTCTTGTTTTTTGTATGAATGGGATAGCAGATACAGAGAAAATCATTGGTAAAAGAAAGATTGACCAAAAGGAGCTTTATTAAAACCTGGTACCAAAAATGTGCACCGAAAAGCTTTTATAGATCTGAATAAAGTTTTTTTTCCATCTTTATATATCAAGTTAAGCTTGATGAAGCAATTTATCCAATCATTACCAAAAGAAGGTTTTAAATATATTTTATCAACCGCCAAACTAAAAGAATGTCTTTACTGATCCTGACATTAGAAAACTTTTCAAATATGGTAATTTGGAGATGCAATTGGAAATTTCAGAAAAAGAAGCCTGAAGATCATTTAAAGACGTAGTAACCTAAGTTTCTAGGTAATAAGAAGGATCCGAACTTCAACTCAATCGTGATGAATATGCTGCAAAAGTACAAAAATTTAGACTATTTCATGAGCTTGAATGTTCACTTCCTAAATGCACATTTGGACTATTTTCTTAAAAATCTGAGTGCCGTTAACAGAAAAATAGATGAGAAATTTCATTAGGACACCAAAAAAATGAAAAGGATGTATCAAGAAAAATTGACTACTACGATGATGGCTGATTATTGCTGAATGTTACACCCAGATGAACCCCATAGAGAACATAAAATGAAAAGCTTGAAACAGAGCATGAGCCGTCCAAAGAAATTTCGACGACTGGAATAAAATTGTAGTAAAAGTATTTTACTTACTTCGTTATTAAGGGTGGGTGAAGAGTGGGAGTGGTTTCCAAAGGCATGACGTACCTCGTAACAATTAATTAAATAAATAAAAATAGAAATAAAATAAAATAGAAATTTAGGCTAACTTTGTGGCAATTTTTATTAAAAATTAAGGGGTCAATAACCCCCCCCCCCAACTTTCTCTTTAGATCTCTTAACTGTTTTGCTATAATAATGCATGGTAAAAGCCAAAAAAATTAATAAATTATAAGAAAATAAAACGTTTTAAGTTCATTTTGAAGTTTCATATTTTTGCAATTTTCCAACTTTTTCAAATTTCGTAATTTGTGATTAGCGAAAAATCCCGACGCGAGGAAAAAAATACATAGGAATCAATATCAAAAGTTAAAAAAGGTGACCCAAATTCTTCAGGTTTGTGCTATGGCAATATTCTCGCGAAACTTTACGCCACGCTGACACTTGGAGGTTTTATATGCACTATTTATTCGGTTTCATCAAATTTTGTAATCAATTTTCGGATAGTTGATTTATTTCGAGCGCTATTTCGATCAAAATTTCACAGTGTTCATATGGTCTCAGCAATAACTTGCTAATCTTTTGTGATATAATAAAAATTTCGCCAAATTTAAATCTCGCATCCAATTTATATTATAACTCATTGTTTAGGGAAAAGATCAATTGTTTTGAAATTGCACAGTAAGCTTTATTTATTGAATTAGTTTCGCGTTCATTTTTGTATTTTATCTTATATTTATTGAGATTGAGATGAGGTATTACAAATATTAATTAGTGAATGAGATGCTTCTTGCTGTGGCATTCTAACGACTTGTCAGCTAATATATCAAAAACAAAAGTTTGGGGCCACGCCGCGCTCCGGAATTTCTGCTTTAAAGGCAGTTATTTTGTGCTGGCAGAAAGTAAAGCGGTAGATAACAAGAGTCTTAAGGAGACTCCAATCATAAGCGCTTTTTCACGACGGTGCCATCTTCTAAATGGAACATTTGTATTGCAGTTTCTTATATTACCGCTTCCAAACTTCCACAAGACGCCACCACTACCTTGATTAAAATGCCAGGAGGATAAAAATTATTGTGCCTCGCGTTTGACAGATATCCTCCACGCGTAGCCTAATTTGCTTTTAAACATCCTTTGCGATATTAAGCGCGGTTTACGGCTCGGGACTCACTCTTCCTTTCTTTTGTTGACAAGAAATTCTCCAATCTGCGTTTTTTAAAATTCGGAGATAATTTGGTCGTCAGGAAGTCTGCCGCACTCCACAATGTAGCTGTGTTCAGATTTCTGCGAAGAATCGTGAAACCCAGGCAACGACGGTTTTAATTTTTTTCTACTATTTTATTGGACCTGAATATTTTTGTTTTATTTTTTGGAAGACTACAGCAGAGGAACAATTTAAAACTATTTTATAACGCCTAAAGCATTAAAATATACCAGGTGTACCGGAAAATCTTTTTCGGTTTTTTCCAATAGGTGTCGCTAGGCTTAATACACAATATTATGATTTGACACGTTCATTTTATTTTACAGACATCAAGCTTCAACGTCGTAGGTTATATTTTGTGAAAGTATCACCGTCATATATTTATACCTCTTCAAAAATGTCAAATTATGTGTCTGAAAACGTGCATTTGCGGCAAAAGAAAAAGCCGCTGAAAGTCATCGTTTGCTAGTTGAAACATACGGCGAGCATGCTCCAATCATAAAAACATGTGAGGCGTGGTTTCGACAATTCAAAAGTGGTGTTTTCGATGTGCAAGGCAAACAACGTTCTGGCAGACCGAAAAAGTTTTAAGGTGCAAAACTGCAGGAGTTATTGGATGAAGATCCAACACAAACTCAAAAACAATTGGCAGAAGCGTTAAATGTGGCCCAAGAAACTATTAGCGACCGATTACGATCGATAGGAAAAAAAGTGATTTTACAGCACGATAACGCGCCGCCTCATACAGAAAAACCGGTCAAGGAAGCATTGAAAGCGCTCGGGTGGGAAATATTATTGCACTCTCCAGACCTTGCCCCGTCCGACTATCACCTTTTCGCATCAATGAACTCTGCATTATCAGAGCAGCACTTCGCCAATTTCGAAGAAGTTAAAAAATGGATCGATGAATGGTTTCGCTCAAAGGAAAAACAATTTTTTTGAAATGGGATTCATAAATTGCCTGAAAGATCGGCAAGATATGCAGAATTAAATGGTCAATATTTTGAATAAATAAATTTTTCCATTATATCGAAAATTATGACTTTCCGGTATAGTCTTAATAATTTTCCAGTGACAGAAGAATAAAGTTTTTAATTTTAGTGACAGAATAGAGTAATTACGAAAATTATGTGATTGTTAAAATACTTCTGAAATCGAAAAGACATAAAGTAAATTTTCCAAATCCCTAATTTGAAATTTCTAATCTCAAAAACACTCAGTATCCCGCAACTTATTGATGACACTGAAATGGTAAATAACAGATATTTAATAAATTTATTATTATTGATATTTGCTGCTTTATTTTATACAATATTTCAATTTTTTATCATTCAAACGTTTACCTACCTAATTAAATATGAACTTTAGTGTGTACCTGGATGTTATGTCTGCAGTAATAATTTGATAAACATTTTGTTCATATAAAAAACAGTTTTTGAAATACAAGGTTTGTATACATAGTATCGGGAACAATTTTTTCCTAACGTGACTGTACGTCGGAGCGTGCTCGCACCACGCATGATCGGTGTTGGGGGATGTGACCTTTAAGACACGCCAAGCGCCAGTCGCCTGCTAGCGTTTGTTCAGGATCGATCGTGTTTTTAGTGGACCCCTGTCGACTGAACAGAGGTACGCCCTCAAATTTTGTGTTGGACTGGGGAAATCGGGTACGGGGATGTTGGGGATGATCGCCAAATATTCAAACATGAAACCTGCACAAACTGCAGTTTTTAAGTGGCACAAACTCTTCAAAGATGGCCGAGAGAGTGTGGAGGACCAGTTCCGTGCTGGATGGCCATAGACCTCAAGAACCGACGATAACGTGCAACGTGTGTGTGAAGTGCTAAATCCAGACCATTGGCTAAGTGTGGGCATGGTCGCAGATGAAATTGTCATTGATAAGATGACAACGTACAGCATTATCACTAAAAATTTGGCGATGCGAAAGATCTGCGCTAAACTCGTCTCGAAGGTTTTGACGGACGATTAAAAGCAGAGGCGTGTGTCTGCTTGCGAAGATCTTCTGCAACGCGTTGAAGAAGAGCCCGGTTTTTTGGACGATTTTCCAACCCCCTTGCAGTCCCGACTTGGCACCAACAGACTCGGTCCTATTTCCAAAAGTGAAATCATCCCTCAAAGGACACGACCATGGAACTCCGTCAAAGAAGCTTGCAAGCGTACTCTTAAGGACGTTCCGGAATCCGCCTACCAGGGAGCCTTCGAGTTGTGCAAAAGCCGCTGGCAAAAGTGTGTCGACGCTCAAGGAATGTACTTTGAAAACTTTTGAGGTATTGTAGCAATATCTCAAATAAATCTTTTTCTCCGAAACTTTTTCCCATCCTTTTTATACAAACCTTGTAGATCAAAAAACGTATTTGGAAATTCTGTATATGCAAATTTATTCCGGCACAGAATGAATCTAAAAATATTTAATTTTTTAGAATAAATATGCGAACTATAAATAACACGTATAGATTACTATAGAATTGTTTTTTCAGAAGCTACGTAGGGAAAAAATAAGAATATTAAATTAAAACAAATTACTAGAAGATTGGAATGATTTCCCTAATTAACAACACCAAATAAGTGGAAAGGACCCCAACGTTACATTTTGTTAAAGGGAGGGAAGATGAGGATTTATTTCGAATCATTATTTTGCTTACGATATGTATCTTAGAATATGATTAAAATATTCTCTATCTACATTTGGTGTTTAGCTAAAGTGTAAGTAATTGTCTTTATGAAGTGAAGTAATACAAAGTGAACTTTTTTTATTATTTTTTGTTTTAACCAGAATATAATTTTAAAACTAAATTTTATTACTTTTTTATCCTCAAAATTATTTTAGACAAATTAAAAATAAATAATGAATAAATGGAATAAAATGAACAAAATAGTACAAGAAAAGATTCTCGTATCAACACCTTTCATATAAAGAACAGCAAACTAGTAGTTATGGGACAAACAAAGAACATACTTGCAATTTCAAAGGAGTAATATAACAAGAATTATACAAATTAGAGCAAGTGACAGTAAATGACAAAAAAAAGTATTGCAAACATGCAGCTTATGTCAAAGAGAGAAGCATTGCAATTTCTGTAACGTTTACTCACTTTTGTATAAATTTGCTAGAAGAATAACCTTTACTTTGATATATTTTAAGATTACAACGAGGTTAAAGCAAATAACTTATACGACATTCAAAACTGAAGCCGGCACTAAATAAAATTGCATCTTTTCTAACCAAGCACGTGCTTGAATCACGAATTTCTTTAAAATATTTCTGTACATTAGATAAGTTAGATTAAATAACTTATGCATCCTCTGACGACAGCAAAAATTGAAAACGAGTTTACCCTAGAAAATAACAATACAGATTGGGAATAAAGCAAAATTTCTTCAGTTGATAGGATATCAGAATGAAAAAGAAGAAAAATGTGAAAAAATTCCTCTCATAATAACCCATACCTCAAATCGAAGGAACCCAAATGAATGGAAAGGGGGCATTTTTACAAGAAATTTTCAGAAATCAAGTTTAAATCTCAATGGAAAAATAAGAAGAGAAATTGTAAAGGGAACATGGAATGTTCAAGGAAGAAGCACTAAGAGTACAAAAATGGTAGCATAATTTGAACGATTGAAGCTAGATATAGTAGTAATCGGTGATACAAAAAAGAAAGGCAATGTCACAGAACCTGGCAAAGCAGGAGTGGCTATATTACTGAAGAAATCATATAGTAGGATGATTAAGAACTGGAAGTCAATAAAAGAAAGAATATGCAAACTATTAAGATCTATGGAAGAGACATAGTTATCTGGGTGTATATGGACCGAATAACGGATGGATACTATAAAGAAAGAGTTGAGAAACAAACAACTCAATAAATTATAATTGCTGGAGACTTGAATGGAAGGAGGAAGAACGCATACAATAACTGTCGCATACAGTAAGCCAGTTCGGAGAAGAAGTTCTCAGTGCTATTGGAGACAGAATAATAAAGATATGTGAAACAATAGGCCTAGAAATAATGAATGGGTTTTACCAACATAAAGATATCCATACATACAACTGGGTACAACTAAAGAGAAATATTCGCTCCATTATTAATTACATCATTGTCAGAAAAAATGCAATTGAAATTTTTCAGAACGTACCTCAGAAGTAATAAAGAAAAAGAAACAGGTGTACGCCAAATGGTTGGCTACCAAATCAGAGTCGGACTACGAATTATAGAGACAAAAAAATCCGAGAAGTTAAAAAGCTCACAACTAAAAAGAAAAATAATCAGTGACAGAAAGCATGCCAAAATGTAGACCAACATATAGGAACAGCATGGAATTGAAAGGGATGGAACATTATCAAGTCAACAAAGACAAATAAGGAAGAAAAAAGTTACATATTATACATAGAAGAAGGGAAATAGATGAAATACTATCAAGCGCTACTGGCAGAGAACAGAGAAAAGTTTCTAGAAAAAGACGAATATGAGCAGAATAGGGCAAACCTGGAAGACGTTCAAGTTACAATTACTCTGATATATGTACAGAATGCACTTAAAGTTACTAAGTATAGGAATACAGCGGGAACTTGGGAAAGTAGTACCGGAACTGATTAAATATGGATCAGAAAAACTACAGCGCATAATCCAAAGAATTTTTCAAGCCATAATAACCGGAGAGAGTATATTCTCAGATTGGAAAACGGCATACATAACTTCAATCTTTAAGAAGGATGATCGACAAGTTTGTGAAAATTAGAGGTACATGTGTAATCGGAGGGTAGTAAAGAACAAAATTGAAGATCAAATAGTAGAAAATATAAAAGAGCAAGCCGGATTTACGGTCGAGAGATCCACGATAGACCATATATAGGATACATCAACTTATCGAAAAGAAGAAGGCAAAGAACAAACCTGGTTTTTATAAGGAGTTATGATAGATAGTGAGAAATCTCTACAAGCGCAATATGGTATCTGTAAACCTAACCGATAGCTTTGAAACATCCAAAGGTCTACTATAGCGGTGTTCTACATCACAAGAACCGGAAGAGGAAATGGAAGGAATGGGTATTTAGATTAGAAACGAACATCTTTATATATTCAGTTTTGCTGACGACCAGGTTAAAGGAAAGAAGACTTAAACTGCATGGTTCGAAAGCTGAGAGAAGATATACGAAGGCGGGATTGGAAATAAATTTTAGCGAAACGGAATACCTAACAACAGAAGACTAACTGAATAATTTGGAAGTAGAAGATAAATTAGAGTTAACTAGAGTCAGCAAATTTAAGTATGTTGCATCATTCATTACAAAAAACCCAAACACAGAAGACGATATATAAAATAGGCTAGGACAAATACAAATGTATATAAAACAACTGCATCTAATTATCTGCGATACGCACAAGAAGACCAAAACACTTATTTACAATGGTTTGAAATATTTTGATGTATGGCGCCGAAACTTGGGTCGTAAATAACAAGAACAAGGGAAAAACAACAGCAGTAGAGATGGAGTACTGGCTAAGGTCTTGTGGAGTGACAAAACTAGGCAGAACAACGAATAATGAAATATGGAGAAGAATGAAGGTACATCAAGATATAATCACATATATAGAAGACTATCATGGTATGGGCATGAAAGAAAAGCACCAAGTGATAGATGGATAAAGCGAGTCATCGACTGGAGTCCCATAGGGAGAAGGAAAAGTGGGAAGGCCTAGACGTCGTGGCGGAACGCAATGGATGAAGTGATGGAGAAGCAAAACCTAGAGAGATAGAGAAGAGTGAAGAGTATGGTTGGGAGATATATATGTTCAGTTGATTAAGAACCTATATGGTGACAAATTCAGAGTGAAAATAAATAAAATTGATGCAAAATTTTAAACTAAAATTTATACTCAAGGATGATACTTTTTTTATTTTTTAAGCACACCGAATTTTTATCATTTTTATAAGGAAACCCTTGCTTTTTGAAAAGTAGCCATATCAGAATTATAAGTGGCCAAATTTTGGTTGCTAGTACAATAACTTTATCGTTCGTGTTGAAAAATTACAGATTCCTATGGAAAACACATCTGGGATAAGATATTAATGTGGCTTAGTTGTTAATATGCTTAAAATTAAAGTTACGATTATAAGCAGAATCACAGGAAAGTAACTTAAAATTACACAAATCGTAGAACTGGAAGTTGGTAAGAAAGATGTACGTACGTACTTAAACTTACAATCGGAAGTTCAATACTATTTAGGAGGACGCATTGGCAACCACAAGACTTTAATCTAATACGTCCAACTAAAAGACGTTGAAGGCCATTCAGCTGTCCTTGGTCTTATGATGCCTCTTATTGACCTTCGCATTAACAACGCGTCATACGTATTAGTCAAGAGGATTGCAGTCGGAACTTGAGGGAATCCACAAGTCGGAGGACGAGTGGTGAAATACAAATTGTTCTACAGCCATGTTTGGGTCTTTCTTATTCTTTAGGCTGGAGCGAAATCTTCCCACTCAACGGCTACCTCCTTTATCCAGGACTTAACAAGTGTATTCAGCACGTTGATATAGCTGTTAGCGATCATCTTCAGGCATCCTTTAAAGAAGTGGGGCTCCATGGCATCCTTTTCACTGCTCACAAGCCCCAGCTTCATCACCGAGGCGGAAAAGTTTGTATGCATAACTGTGGGCACTTCAGAGGTACCTTGGCACATGTAACAGTCATTTTAGCGATTAGCTTTTATGTCTTCATGTCATGAAGTTCTTTTTGTCTAAAAAGAATCTCAGGAAGCCAACACTATCATGGTTATTGCCGTTTAGTAGTGTTGGGCACTCCCTATCCATTTTTTTCTCAATCAAAGTTTGGCAGCTTCTCAGTAGAAGAGACTTGTAATACAAATCCCGATTCACTGCCAAACTGACCACGTCCATTTCTTTTGCCAGGTCAGTCATGCTCCGACCAGGATCCTGATTGATCTTCTTTTTCAATTTGCGAACGAATTTATCACTTGTCTTGCGATCAGATCACTTCCTGAGAGTTGCCCTTTCAGTAGTTACTTCCTCTTAGTGGTCAGATTCCTTGTATTTTTGGCTACGTCGTAAACTTGGTCTTTCTCTAGCCAAACCATGCAATAATTTCTATCGGCGATGTTTCGTCGCGAAGTGAACAAGTATAGTAGCTCTGCCGCCATATTCTCTGCTCATTTTGTTGACAATAGTAGGTTGCTGATTATGTGAAGAAGATTGCGCATACGCATAAAGCGGTCTTTCGGATTTCCCGCTAGACACCCTAAAAGAATTTCAGGTTTACCTCGAAGACTCTGTATTTGTTCTGTAAAGAGTTGAACATGTCCGTTTTTTGTCTTTCTTCTTTGTCCAAATAGTTAATTTTCCAGTAAATAAAAAACCTGTAAACAACATTTTAGTTGCATATATTTTGTCTGAACACCGCATTCTAACTCATATTTCTCACTAAATAACTTATGTGCACCGTATATCAAATGCAGCATTTCTGAAAAAGGAATAGCCTTTTCAAAGCTGCCGCAGTTTGACAGTTACGTGCCGAACGAACTTCATTTCCTCAAATAAATATTTGAAATTTAAAAATTTATTGCAAGTCGCGAGCTTGCACGCAATCCGTCTCGTGGCATTGACGTGCAATAATCGGCCCACAATTTTCGAACGATGAACTCCTGAAAGCATTAGCGTGCATTTTTCATAGGAGGCAAATCGCATCAGCTAACGCCTCGACCGCCAAGTTGAGCTGTAACGGGCGCGTTTTCGAAATAAACATTCGTGCGAAACGGCATTAAATCGCACTCGGCAAATTGGGGAAACAAAGTTGGACTAAATAAATGCGCGCTCGGCGTGTTCTTGCAGCGGGCTGAGCACCAACTCGCAAAAGTAATCCGTCACTTTACCAAATGAAGAGTAGCGGTGCTTCGCAGATTATCTGTTTTTCAGGTCGACTGCCGTAATAACTGCACTTAAGGAGCGAGCGGCCGTTGTATGCAGCATGGAAGTGATTAAGACTTGCATTCGAGTGCTTTTAAAGGCAGCAGCAAAAATTGCATGTAAAATTGAAAGAAGTAGTAAAACGGGCACTTGCATTAGAATTTATGCATTTAATAAAGTTACCTGACGAGGCGAGGGTTTTATTCTTTTAGGCTGGTCTACAAATTTTAATTTTTTGATCACTAAAGTAAGTTTTCTAGGCCAATTTTAGGTTGCTGAACACGAAAAGCATATCCATTTTTAGACGCATTCTCGTGATATTAAGAAAAAAAATAATGAAGAACTCTAATATTTCGAGAAAATTTCGAAAAAATCTGTCGAAATTGTTAGCAGTGTGACGCACGATAAATTCAGACACACTATTCGACGTCCCGGATTTGTTTAAATTTGTAGGAGCAAATCCGAAATATCATTATTCTATCAAAGCCAATTTTCCAACGAATTAATGTACAACTAAAGAAAATCTTAATTTTCAAATTTATGTGTATATTTAATAATTACATACTCAAATACTAATTACAAATATTTTAAATTAATTTCATTCTTAATATTGGACATATTTGTGTAGTTAGCGAAATATAACCTTATATACGTGTCCGTTATATACAAAGTTACTAAATTATATACCCCGTTAGGCAAACATAGTACCAGCTTAACCAATATGCTAAATTTGGATATTTGAGTTTCATGTATTCATGAATATAGAAAAGTCTGAATTATAAAATTATTTAGGATCACTTATTTGTTTACTTTCTGTGTCTAACTGTATTACTTTGTATTTTAAATCATTTGTATATTTATACTCCCAATAAATAATATGTAAATTATATAAATTATGTTTACCATGAAGTGCCAGCGTGGCCGCGCGGTTGAGACTCATAACTGCGGTGCGAACGGATCCGGGTTCATTCCTGGGGCTCAGAAGCTTGACGGATGGCCTACTCAGTCTCTAAAAATAATTTTGAAAAAAGTAATAATGTTATTGTCTAAGGCGCGGTACCTTCCACATTCCCGTATTAGAGAAGATGCACAACGATCGGACAGCGAGGACCAACATATAAGAACGTTAACTCTTAGTTCGCAGGCCGTACACCATTGTTATTATAAAAATTAAAAACATTCTTTATACTACAAAAATTTCTATGTCTTATTTATGCAATTTTTGTGTTACTTTTTTCTCTCTTCATTATTCTTAAGGAGGGCGATACATGTAAAAGGCTCAAAAAAGCACTAACTTCATGAATTTTGGGGGCAAAGAATAAATTGCCGATTTTCAAATTTTGCTATTTATTAAAACATAGTTTTGTCTTTACAAAAATAATTTTTTTTAATAATTAAAATTTTTATCATGATCGCTTTTTCAGTGCGTTCATTCATAAGTTGTTAATTGGCGTGCATTATAGTACCTGCTACATTCATCTGAAAAACACTATTATAATTAATTATATAATATTAATACTTGTAGTTTCTATGCGAACCTAAAAAAAAAAATTGGAAAATGATATAAATTTAAAAATATCGATTTTTTACTGTTTTTAACCTATTTATTCAATAACAAAATTATTTTTTTATCAAATTTTAAAATATTTAGGTTCCCATAGAAGCTTATGGTATTAGAAAGTCATGTTTAAAAATGTATTAAAATCAGATGAATATTTTTCAAATGAGAAAGAGTGCGCGCCAATTTTGAAAACACGAAAAGTGTTTTATATTTCTATTATTTCCAAGTAACCCAGGGCCATATAATAAACCTTCAGCCTTTTCAAAGAAATTATTTTCTTCCAGTTGTTGCTTCCTGTGGGCTATACAAGTCTCTTTAGAAGATAAAGAGCTATGTCGTTCCTCTCGGACCAGCCATTGGCGTATTTCATGCTCTGGTGCCCAATAATTATTTCTAGCTCTTGAAATAATTCTTCTTTTGATAAGTCGTGGTAAATGGGAAAATATGATCTTGAACGATTGGATCAAGTGGCACAGCATGCTGAAAAGCTCAATTTTCTCCCATTAGCCAAACTTTTTTGCCAAGCATACCAACTATCTTTATCTGGTGGGCAGTAATAATACTGTGGATTTTCATTAGTAGAACATAAATGATAACCATCTAGAAGGTTGCCATGATACATCTTCACTACTGCTGCTGAAGATTTTTCTTGCACTAGCACTACTAGTTTCTTCACTTTCAATATTTTTCCGTAAACGGATTGCCTTTAAACTTTTTTTACGAGGTGTAGATGATCGAACTCCTTCACTTTTATTTGGTTATGGATAACTCGTTTTTAAAAAATCAGTTGAAGAAAATTAACTAGGTAAAACCTCTTCGAGATGCAAATAAACGCTAGCAATTGAATTCACAGACGTGCTGTTAAAATTTTAGGTTAATAGATTTTTTTGGGCCTCAATCTGTTAGAAAGACACGCTCCCAAGCGATCGCGTATACCTGCTACTCGAACAGCTATTCGCTTTAAACTCCATATCTCGCTTAATATATGAAATTTCTTTCTAAAATTTTAAAGGCATATTTTTAACATTTTAAATTACTATGTTAAGCAAAAAAATTGAGATTTTGTTTATTCCGGTTTGAATGTTATCATTATAGATTTAGCTTTGCTTTAAGGCTCATGACAAAGTATATAATACACCCAAAGCTTTATTGTTGTTTATATGTGTTTACATAATCGTCTTGACAAAGCAAATTTTGAATATTTGGGAAGCTTATCAATTTACCGAAACAAACTTCTGATACAGTTTCAAAGATGGAAGACATTTATAAAAATTTACGATCTTTAAACGCCCTTCAATTGAAATTTACGATGCAAATTATAAAATGCTCATGAAGAACATAACAAACAATTAATGTTACTTATGAAGCTTTGCTGGTTATATCAAATTTTGTTGTTGGTTTTTAGCTTTTATGAACATAACTGTCTTCACTCACTGTCCGGATTAGAACTTCTGCATTTTTTATTACTCAAATGATATGCGAGATTCAAATAGTATCGCAGAAGGTGCCAGACATCAATGCGAAGTGAATTAGTTTTGAAAAAACAAAAGTAATTTTTTAGCAATTTATGAACTTTTGCAATCCAATTTTTTGAGTTACTGCTCTGGTTTCTTTTCAACGGTTGACTACATTTTTACAACCAAAAATAGCTATAGGAGGCTTGAAACAACCAACAAGTGGGGTTTAATATATAAACTGCAAGTAATAACCTGACAACATCTTAATAGTACTTAACTATTGCGATATTACGTTAAACATTTATATTTTCGAGTTAGCGGCAAAAAATGAATTGCCGCATGCGTAGCCGCAGTAATGAAGACTTACGAACAACGATACGTTACATTGTAATAAAAGTATCGTGGGTAATTTTAGGTATTGTGCAAATAAGAAACTTGAAACAAGTTTCGTAACAATTTCAAAAACTTATTCCTAAATTTACATATTTTTTATTTTCCCAAAATATGCAAATTTAACTTAATCAGCTTTAGCACTTAAAACTTGAAGTATTTTGTTACACGAGCAAGAAGTTTTAAAAGTTTTTTTAGTTCACATCTTTAAAAGCATTATGGTAGGGTAATTTATAAGAAATATGAGTTTATAATAAGCGACGTTGCGATAATGAATCGACCCATAATTTTCATTATCACGCAATTTTTAAATTTTCCGATATTTTCTAGCTAATAATTATTTGATATGCTGCGGCAAACCATGTTTAAATTAAAAGTACTGCTTTGCGGGTAAATGATAAAATGAAAGGGTATTGTTTTACACAAAGCTCTATGCAAGTTATGTAAGCTATTAACTTAATGGGAGGTTTAATGGTAAAATAGTAAGCCCTTTGTAGGGACTGGTTAGGAGAGCATCTGTATCAGTTATAAACATCTAACAGGTGCCTTGTATCGAGGACCTCAGGTCGTAAATTCAAAGTTTGTTAAGCAGACTGATTTATGCTGCCTACAGCAAAAGTGCGTCTTGCTGAGATTATTCAGGAGTTGTCGGAACGTGCAGGAACACTGCTGTTTGCACCCTTCCATCAAGTTTTTTATATAGCGCAGAATTCCAAATATTTCTATTCACAACTAGGCCGGCATCAGTTTCGTAGTTGATAATACAGCAAAACGTCTAATTTTGAGTAGCTTAAAACTTGCGACAATTGAGTTTGGATTTGCTTGACCCTCGTCCATGTCGCTGCTCACCGCTCAGGTATTAACCTAAATGTATTTTTGGGCCGTTCGTGTTGCGCCATCGAGCTCTGCTGGTTTCGCCGCAAATATTTTTGCTAATCTCTTTTTAACAGAGATCTAAAGCTCTTTACACATGCAATGGGGGCTGCAGACGCTTAATTTCAGTTTTCAAACCGACGTTCGAATGTTCATAAAACTTTAAATAGTTCACTGCAATTAATTCCTTTAGATTGTCGCATTGGGATCTGGTGTAAATTTTATTATTTTGGTTTTATTTTCTGCCGCCTAAATAATGAAGAGCCTTTCAGTTACTAATTATTTTTGACAATTGCTTGTTATAACTTTGGAACTACTAGAAGTGATGCATCGAAGAAAATGTTCTTAATACATTTATTGTGTAAACGATATCTAATTAAGACAAGCAGTTAACTTTGTGTAAATTATTATGAAACCTTTAATACAGAGTGCCCTAAAAATAATAAATACAGTGTTTAGTGAATTATAAACAATTTTATGGATGATACCTTTGTAAATGTGTGAAAGATACAGCATTTTCGTACAAAATTGTCTGGAGCGATGAGGCTGACTTTAAGTTAAATACTCAAATAATCGACGTAATTGCACCTACCGGACTTCTTAAACATCGATATGTTACTGTGGAACATTTAAATTGGGCCTTCCTAGAACCATTCTTTTTTTACTAAACTGTTACTGATGTTTACCTAGACATGCTACAGAATCACGCATACTATCATGATTATTTTGATGGATGAAGAGGTGGTGTTGAATTTCCTGCGTCCTTAGACCTCACTCCAATGAACATTTTGTATAGCGATACCTTAAAGATAAAATTTACTACAAAAATTAGCAACAATTGTTAAACTGAAAGAGGATATTGAAAAACAATCGTAAAACAAAAGACACTATAGAACAAATTTAATTATTGATAAAATAGTGATATCTTTCAGATTTGCACTTATGGCATTGAAAAGAGAATTACAAATTGTTTATACGAACATTATTGGATACAATTATTAAAATAACAAGATACAGATTTAAAATTATTAATTTAAAAGAGGAAATATGTTTAAAATGTTCGGTAGCAAATTTATTTTAAACATAACCAAACTACAAGAAATGTGAGTTTTATATGCAAAATAATCAGTATTTTACTACTTTTTCACGTAAGCGGAACAGCTAGTTAGTAACACTTTAGTGCAATTTTGTTAAATATTAAGCATCAAATCAATATGAAATTTTTTGAGAACCCTATAAATCTATTAGAGATACCAAGAGCTTGTCGAAAGGAATTTACGAGAACGTATTTCTATATCCCGCTTAATTTTTGTATTATTCAGAAATATTTTAAGAAGATGTTGAGGACAGTTTAGTTCCTCTCGACCTTGCACGTCCAATTTGATAACATTCAAAACATTTTATAAAAACATTGAGATTCTCAACTCCTGAGAAGAAGAAAACATGGATAGACGTTTGCGTGCTTTTTTAAAAACTCCACGTACCAATTACTAGAAAAGTTATTATTTTCGCACGAACTCCGTATCCACCTACTACGAATGACGCCAGCTCTTGGAATCGTTTTGCACATTTTTCCATTTTTTTCATTGGAAAAAGCGAATGCTGCTCATCTACCAATACTTTCATTTGTTGTTTTCCTGCGAAAAGACTTTCTGTTCTAAATGCTTTATTGTTAACTCCTAGCAGTGCTAGATTCTTGTCGATGTACAAATTAGATAAATAAAAATATATAGATTAGGCCTTGAGAACACGGCAAAAATAAAATGACCATCAGTGGAGTCGAATCCTCGTCACACTGCTCCCCATCCCAACTTCCTGTTTCCCACACCACGTTGCCGATGCTTACAGTGGCAAAAGACCGGATATCGAATTAGTAGCGTGCTGATCCTCCTTTTCGTAGGATCTTGACACGTTGACTTATCACCGTTGAAGATTAATAAATTAAAATTAGTTTAATTCAATTATCATAATTTATAAGTCCACATTATAAACATATCATTTATTTTTTACCAAGTACGTTTGTGTAAACGCTCTTTATTGTTTTCCAATTTGACTTTACTTCTTTAAAGATAAAAATTGTAATCTTTTTTATTATCATTTATTTCATAAATATATAAAATAATTTTACAAACTTTTGGAATTAAAGTATATTTTCTTAAATTATTGTTTTTTTATTCGAATTTTTACTTCTTTTGCAATTCTTTCTTTAGTTTTTATTTGTTTCCATGAAAATAAAATCTTGGCGCATTGGAAAATATCATTAACGTTATTAAAATATAGAATATATCAATTTGTGCATTTAGTTGACAAGTGTTTTTATTTGTTGTTTTCTGCGGACGAATATTTTTCAACTTAATTATATAAAATAGTTTTTTTTTATTATTATTATTTTTTATATATCTGGTCAAATTACGATCAACGAGCATTTGAAACTTAAAACTAAGGTCTTATTTAGTAGAATCTTTAGATTTTTAATAAACTACACTCACAAAATCAACTCAAAAAGCTTGGGGCTGAGTCTTCTAATTATTGCATTTTCAAAGAGTTGGATGGTTTCGTTATTTACGTGGTGGATTTGCCTGTATTTATGGCTACTGGTAAATCTGAAAATGATCTTGTCAACAGTATCCGTTTTAGCAGAACCAAGATGCATCGACGTTGTTCTTCAGCGTTTTATTGTGGAATTATTGTATATTTTGTACGTTGCTTTTACTGGCGCATCCCCAACATTAAATTCCGTATATCCACGAGCGTAACCAATACATGTTTTTGTATTTAATGTCAGGTTCTTCACGTTTTTTTCCACACGGGCTTTTTGGCGAAGTCCAGCTTTAAATTTTACACCCTGATACTTTGCTAAATTAGTATAGGAACTCTGAGAATCATTTATCCTAACAGGTAAATGTTGATATGTCCATTAGTAAAGTTAATATGTAACTTGATGAATCATCTTCTGGTCTAGTTGTTAATCTGGTCATTAGATGTTTGGAGTTTTTTGGCAGTTTCTTCATGATTTCTTCCAACTGCTAGTATTGCAGTGTCAATTCTGCTAATGTATTTTACTCAAATTTGGGATATCACCGGTTTACAGCAAATATAATACTGAACCTAGAACACTCTCTTTTATTTTGAAATATCGTTCTTAAAAGTTCGGAGTACTGGCGTCGCCAATTGTAGAACAAACCTTATCGTACTTTGTCGCTTGTGATACATCAAGGAATGAAGTTCTTCTCTTCTATAATTTATTTTATCCTTTTCAGCAGTAGTTTGTCATAGAGCTTCGATATGACAGGCAGCAGAGGGATAAGCCGTCCGTATGATGAAATTTTATGAGAAGGTTTTCTTAATTTGGGGATCACTCTGCAACTTTCTACATCTTAGGTACGTATTTCAGTCTAAAGGATGCATTGATAATGTTGGTTAGCTTTACAACAGCTTTCTTTGATAGTTATTCCAGAGTTTGTCCAGTATTCAGGTGAAAAACAAGAGTTTTTTCTGGTTGGTGTTAACTTTAATTTCTTTATAAAATTCTTTTGGTAAGGTAATAATGATCTCTTGCCTTGATTCACTCCCGTCTTGGGAATAATTTCCATCATTTGGTAAAAAATTACCTTCATTTGGTCTGCAAATTTGAGTGATTTTTGCAAATTGCTACGAGCCCTACTTCCATCAGCTTTTCTAATCGATGAATTTTGAAGTATTGACTTTTTTAATCTTTTGGTGTTTTTTTATAATGAGTAGTTGATTTGGTTGTGGTTAGTAAATTCAGTTAGATATTTACCAATCAACTTATTTTTAATAAGTTGAATTTCAGAATTACTGAGTAGCATTATTTAATGTTGTATTATGTACAGGTGTCCTGGTCTGATGCCATTTTTCTCTAAGTTTTTTCCGTAATCAGTTTCCTAATCCCTTTCGGATAATTATTTCCCTTTGTTCTAGGTCAATCTCCGGAGTGTTTTTGACAAACAGTTTTACTTCATTATCTAATACTTCTCGATGATTAGAAAAACCGACAGTTTAATAGAGTTTTTAAAAATGATGGTGACGTTATTGTTAGTTTACTTACGGCTCTGCTAGACTGATCTTTCTGAATGGCATTATCACTTAAGGTCAGGAATATGGGGGAATGATCTGAGTCCATATTTTGTGCTTCTTGAACTTGTAAGTATTCTATGAGGTATCTCTGACTACAAAGAACCCTATAAGATCGTATTTGTAGGCTAATAGGTTGTCTTATTAGTTGATAATTTTTTACACTTTATTTGGTTAAAATCTACTAACAGTTGCCTTCCTTTGGTTCTCAAGTCTAGATCTCCAATGTGTGTGCTTTGTATTGAAGTCATCTTCCACTCTATGAACCTATACCCTTGGCTATCCATAATCTTAAAATATTGTTCTTCTTGATAGACAATATAACGCTGTAATAATAACTTCATAAGTTTTAGTTTTGACATTTACAGATATGGCCTGTATTCAGTGATGAACTACTTGTAGTTCCTTTTGGAGTATTAATGCCTTGTCTTGCTTTTTTGTGTTTGGTCGAAATGTCCTCTGGATCTTCTGAGGGGGGTTTTCCTGGTATATTTTTCATTTTACATCCTCTATAATTAGCGATTTATTTTTTCCTCAACTGGCTTGTACATTTTGAGGTTTCTTGCACTCCACAGTTAGATGTTTTTATGGTTTGTGTATGTTCGTAGGTTTTGAACCTTTTACACTGTGGCAGTAATTTCAATTTTTTAATTGGGAGAATGACCACTTTGATTCCCATGATGTCTCTTATTTTAAATATTTTATTAAAATACTCTATATGTTTAAGTACTAGTACAAACATGTTTAGAAGCTGTTTAGTTTTAAATATTAATTTTGATACTTCTTTAATACGCTATATCCTCTTAGCCTCAGAGTAAAGACAATTTGCTCATGATCACAACAATAATGTACCTATAATTTGTTAGGTATCACCCTAATATTTCTGTTTGGCTTGTTTTTATACGAATATTATTTATTATTTGGTTTATCTAACTTTTTTTTTTAGCGCTCTGTAGTGTCTCCAGCTTTTACATTAATTTTGATATTTGTTGCATTCATAATTTTAATCTGAAGGTTGGTTATTAATCAATTCTTGTGAACGGTTAATTAAAGTTATTTATGCCATTTACAACTATTGGAAAACTTTTTAGTTGTATGTTCTTATTCTGGTGCTTTTGATACGAAATATGTAGATAGAGTTTTGATTTATTTTTCAAAAACAGTAATGGATGTGAGCGATTTCATTTTTTAAAGCCTAGTGCAATATGATTAAAGCTTATTATTTTGGATTATTGATATATTAAGCGAAATTTAGTAATATTAATCAAAATCCCGTTAGACGTTAATGTCAGGGCATTTTTCTAGGTCTTGGTAAACACATAAAACAATAAAACAAATTTATGTTAAAGTTACAAAATTCCTGTAGTGCCCTATTCACGACTTTGCGAAAATCCATAACTTTTCCCGCTAAATAATTTTATAGGCCCAGAAACAGATTGTAATTTAAAAGTACAATACAAGAGGAATATAGAGGATGCTGCACGATTTGCAAAATCTTTTAATTTTTGCAGTATTTGTCTAAGGACATGTGGTACTGTCGTGATGGAACAACACTTTGTGCGCAGTGATCAGAGGTGACCGCTTTTCTTCCAGTGTCAGTTTAAGTCGTTCTAATTGTCGACTATAGATGTCCTAGATAATTCTATAATTAACGTCATTCTAGTATTTTGCAAATGTTGATTTGCTATTTACATTTGACTTATTACTTTAAACAGAGAATTTTTTAATCTAAATGAGTTAGGACAAAACTCAATAAGCAGTTTTGCATAGAAGGCATGTTTCAGTAACAAATCTTTATTAATATTAGTTTTTAGTATGCTTTTTATTCTATACATGGTGTAATTGTACTCAGTGACATAAACTTAAATTGAATATGCGCGTGTAAAAGTATTTCACTAAATATACATCCGAAAAGCCGAAGGAATATAAGCTTGGTAAACGCTTTGAAAACGAAATCTAATTTACTTAGCATATATACAATTTACAGTTTAGATAAATTAGTTCATGTATTCTTTAATATTTATTAACAAAGAAAGAGTCAAATGCGAAAATGAAGTGTAAAAAAAGGTACAAACAAATATGTGTTCAAATAGTTAAGCTTATTAGCGCACCACTTTCCCTTTCAAATATCCCAACAGAAAGAATTAATTCTGATGAATGAGCATTCAAGCAACGTAATCTGTATAAAATTATGGCCCATTGACACCTTCGGCACAAACTGTGCATCAAAGAGTTATTCTTTGGGGATATAGAGGTCGTTCATAAAGTGACTGAGGATTTTTGTGTCCCCAATGCGGCTGCTTCTTTCCTAATAAAGTTGTTTTATCCTAAATGAACTACATAGCTCTCTACCACTTTTTAACAGAAATGGAGGTTTCGGTTAGGGAGGTTTAAAACACTATATTCGACATCAGTTATATTTTGTATGGGTGTCGATACAAGTCTTTATGCAGTTCATTCTACACACCAGGATGAGATATTTTTAGATGCTAATCTGGTGTCTTACGGAGGTACTCATACTTTCAGCTGTACTATCACGTATTACAGTAATATTTTTGAAACTTTTGAAATAAGTACACGTTGTCGTCAAATATGAACTGAAAGAAAAATAGAAAAAATGACATCCTGTCATGGTAATGTAGTTTATTTTAAAACACCCTATATTATACAAACTGCCTTTTGCATCTTTTTGCTAAAGCCATACTTAAAAAAACAGTTAGTAGCAAATTTGAAGCCTTTAAGTCGCAATTTAATTGAATATGGCGCAGATTAAATTCCGGATCGCCGTTTATTGTAGCTAAGCAATCTGTAGACGTAAAAAACATTAATCAGTCATTAAATTTGATATTTAGGTACAACTACTTGTTTCTTGCTTTTAGCTACGGTCGATTGTTCAAGCTGTTTGTTACTGTAAAGTACTGTACAAATTGCGCTCGCATTGTTTGACGATTTAATCCTGTTAATGGAATTTGCTGCTGATAATCTATTATGTGCATGTTTTCTAAAACAAGAGTTGAACAATAAAAAATAAATTAAATTATTTCACTAAAAGAGACTAGCAATTTAGGAGTAAAACTGACTCATTTAATGTGTATTTTTATGATTTATTTTGTTTAAGATATCAGTTATTATACATTTATGCTTTCACTAACAGAAAATGTAGTTAAATATTATTGGTACGTTCTACTATTAGATAATGGAATTGAAATTATTTATAATTTTTATAGGAATAATTAATGTTTGATTAATATAATAATAGTTTAAAAAATGTAAACAAATGCAATGGAGGAATTGTTAGAAAATAATTAATTGTAGAGAATAATAAAAAGCCATACATTTTTAGGTAGATTTCGTAGAAAACATTTCGTTATTGTTGCTCTGTTTATTGCCTCTTTTAATTTATTATAAAACATTTTATTGCTTCTTTTATTTGCACCGTTACTCTTAACATGATCATCCATTTTCTCTTTTGTAGTTATTAGAGTTTCACTTTTAATAATCCTGAATTTAATATTTTTAATTTATTTGTTTCTTAGTAGCGTGACTGATAAGTACAGGCAAAACTATATTTGTATTGATTTAGCATTCTCGTAGAACTTATCTATTTCAATCATATACTAATCTATAAAATTATCAATTCTAACATCTATATCTTCATTTTGATGGGCAAATAAATTTACTTTTGTTACTAGTCTTTTCATATGCAGTTTGATACACGGTAATAATATGGTTATCAATTCACATTAATATTGATAAATTATTGTTTCAATAACAGAAATGTCTTGTCTCTTCTTTTATTAAACTCGATAATAAAGAGGAGTTTTCCTATTTCCCTCTTATTCTCCTATATTGCTATTTGTCAACAATTCTAACAATTTAGTACTTGTAAAAAATGCCAAAATAAAAATTGTAAAGATCTCAATGAAACAGAAAGCCAATAAGATGACGAAGACGACCATTGAGTTTAAGTTAATATTTGCTTATTAAGAAAGAGTAGTAGCTTTTGCACCTTAACTCGAACGTCCTTTTGTAGTCTTGTAGCCAAAACAAATCGTGTTTAGGGCTGTGGCGCTTATAATAGGGGACTATGAACTCATCAATTGGAAAATAAGATAAACCCACACAAAAATTTATTCTAAAAATGTTTGTATAGTAGGTTAAAATACTTTTAATATTTACAAAAATTATGAAAAACTATTAAATTGTAATTGTTGTAAAGGTGGGTGTAGTAAATCTTAAAGAAACCATTTTTCTTTATCCTATTACTCACTTATTGAGTTTTATGTGACCGATACCGATGGATTTCCTAAATATATTCCTAAATTTTCTTTAATATGTTGAAGATTTACATATCATGCAAGCATAAGAATAGCCATAAAGGTTTCAACAATTTGGAACAGTTATGTTCAAGTAATGATTGAGTTAAAGTAAGCGTTTGACATATTCATAATGAGATCCGTTACACTATATTCGATATATTCGCATATACTTTTTCGAGAGCGTGTAAATAGTGATACCAACATGTATGAATTATGCGTATGTAACAATTTTACTATGTTTAAATAAAGAAATGTGGACCGTGAAAATTTTTTATCGCTTGTTATTAACCACGTAGGTCAAACAGTTTCGACAAGTGATTAAGTTTCTAAATGATGACATCCCTGGTGTTATATTTAAAGATTTGAAGAAACTTGTAGAGAGATTGGAAGAGATCTGACAGCTTTGTTTGGTAGCACATAATGGGTGGCAAAAAATATGAAATAAAAAAACCCTCCAAATGCATAATAGTTTGAAAATTTATCTTGGATGACACGCTTACAAAAGGTGAATAGTTTGTAGTGTTTTGAGGACCTTTAAAAAAGGCTAGAAAGAATATAGATGCTAAATACTCTAGACACGCTGGTCTGTTTTCTGGTGAGAATCCCTTTGTCTTGAAACATTTGCACAATACTCAAAACGACCTGTTGTGAATAGCGATAGAGAATATAATAGGAAATCTGAGAAAAGTTTATAAATTTCAAAGTACAACTTCAGTGATGGTTTGGGGAGCAGTTTGTAAGCACAAAAACTTGCTCTGGTGGTTATCTACAAATGTGTTAAAATCAACACCAGAATTTATTCCAAAACGTTTGTTGTAATGTTTAGTTCTAAGTGCACTTTCAATAGAATGCACTTATTGATAAATTAAACAATTTCTATATTAATTTAACGAATTTTGGAATTTATTAAACTTGGTGTATAGAATCGGAATGCATTTTCTTGAAACATTAAACATATGAGTAGTTGCTTCGGATATATTCAATACAGTCTTTTATTTGACCGAATTTATTTTAGGTAGATTTCGTAGAAATACTACTTATTGCAAATCCTTCATGTCACGACCTTCAAAGAAATTCACTAGATCTTATGAACACGATCACTTCCATAATTCTTATTAAATTTGAATGAAATATACACACAGATTTATTGGGAAAATGTTTTACTTAAGTTTGTTAATGGGCAAAGTTGGCCAAAGGAGGAATGTCCTTGCTTTTTTTGTAACTTTTAGTTTTCACCAAATTTGAATAAAAATTTACCCACGTTTCTTTGGTGTATACCTATATACATTTAAAAAATGGAGAATTAGAATAGGGGTTGGAAAACATGACTATAAATATATTTTATTTCTACGCTTAACTCACATTACTACATTATGAAATCTTGTCTCTTAAGAGCTTTTTCGCAAAGAATTTACACTAAATAAAACATCAAAAGATTGCAAGATAATGGCTTGTATGTTATTTATAATGATACTCATCGTATAATTTGTTTGATTTATTATATATTGACATTTGAGTAGTGCCTATTTTAAATATCACTAATTAAATCACCTACTACTTTTAATATTGGAGCAATTCGTTTTTAGGAGCCAAGTGTTATAAAGCATTCGCCAACGAACATGAGGATTTATAGCCCAAAGATATTTATTCCTTATAAGTACAGCGAGACTGAAAATGAATATTAAAGTTTAAAAGAAGTCATTTATTTCTGAGGTTGTAAAACAAAGCAAATTATAGCTCCGCAATAATTATACGTTATGGTAACAACTGCAAAGGAAGCCCTAAAGCTGGAGGCATTCATTACTTCTAAATACTGTGATATTTCTGAATTACAGCCATCGTTTCATTACTACGAGTTAATTTGCGAATGAAACGCAAATATTGCAACGAACATAAATTCGGCTTTATTGCAGCATTAATAGCGCCGTTAGAGTGGAAATTAATTCAGAATGGCAACGTCTTGCACGCGTAGGTGTTCGCCTAGCCAGGAAGTGGCGAAAAAGCTTACTCTTAGTTTGAACACTGAAGCTGTCGACGCAGTTCGACACGACTTTCAGGGCCGCGCCGCCCAAACGCAGCAAACGACGGCGGCGACGCCAAACATGCCACGTTTTATCACGTGTGGGTTGGTGCCTTGTAGCGTGACAGTGCATTATAATGCTTCGACACGTCTAGTTCCCCGAACATTACAATAACTAAATTAATATCTGTTCACACTACTTGCCTTGTTAGATAGAACGTACGGCATTAAAGTTCGGCCACATTACATTCGCCACATAATAATTCATAGATAGCAGCAGCAGGAATTGTTCCGAAGTAGCACTTTATTTTGCGCATGGCCTGATACGCCTTGTTCATTATACACATTAAAATGATCTATGGAATACGTTGCTGAGGAATAGAGTTACTTGCAGCGGCGCAGAGGGTGAGCATTGTTTGTTATCCATGCCGTGGACGGGTTTGAACAACAATGGCTCGCCGCCGCAACTTATTTGCTATCGATTCGCACTGACACGGCCGAGGCTTGTATAGGAATCCTTGCCCAAGATCGGGCCAAAAAATAATTGAGAATTCGGCCCGGCGCGATAACTGCTATTCTCAAGGAAGGGTTTATTCGTAGACTTGGCAACAGACGATATTCTGCTTTGTGGATCAGGAGTATCCCATTTGTATGTTCTATTTACTGGAGCTTACGTTTCTTCGGGAAAACTCAGATCGAATTTACAACATCTGTTTTGCAAACTATCAGAGTATGAAACGGATATTTGAAATAGCAGGAAATAATGGTGTTAAGTTCATCCTTGGATGGATATTGATAAAGAAAGTTGTGTATCAAATAAATTGTTAGTTTCTTTATATATACTAAAGTTATTGGAATATTATGTTTTAAAAATGTCTAAAGATTAATTACAAACTCACAGGAAAGTTTTATATAACTAGTTGTGTGTACAATTTAATTTCCTTAAAAAATCAGAGCAAAAATTACTGTAAATATAGAAGAAATCAATGAAAACTAAAAGTTATTTATTAACAACATGTATTTCTGGCCCATTAGTTAAAATTTATCTACAACATATAGCGTCACAAAAAAACGATGTTATATCTTACGGTCATTGAAATTTTGAAAATTTACAATGGTCTTATAAATATTAAATAATAAATTTGATGCAACATAAATAGTATACATAATGTCATTCCGTTGAGCAATTAATTTTTTTAATTAATTAGTCAACATAGAAAATCACACAATGGTTAAAATACTAAGTAGAGCAACAGTCATCATCTTAACAGAAGATGCTTTCTTTTTTTTTGCGAATAGCGTCACGTGTCATCGCGAACTTTGACATTGGTGAAGTAAACAGAAGCAGAATACACGTAGACAAACCATGAATAACTATACTCCTCAAGAACGCAGAATAATTGTGTCAATGTTTTTGACAAATACTCGGTCGGTGCTTTTGGCTCAACGTAAATTTGGTCGTTGATTTCCGTTGTATGGCACCAATCGGACAAATACTACGGCGCTTAGCCCTCGCCTCAAGAAGACTGGCTCAACGCGGCACACTAACAGACGTGACCGGCCCCGAAGCAGCCATTTGGTCGAGAATAACGCTTCTGTGGCTGCAGATGTCCAAGAGGACCCTCAAATATTAACCAGACGACGAATCACGCAATTGGGCATCAATAGACTGTTTTTGCAGCTAATTTTAGTGAAAGACTTGAAGATGTTCCCGTACAAAGTACAAACAGCGCATCAGCTATTGCCTGCAGCCCGTCAAGTCCTCCGCGATAAGGATGATTTTCCATTGAAAATCATTATGATCGACGAGACGCATTTCCTTCTATGTGGATACATTAATAAGCAAAATTATTGCTTGAAAATCCGCGTGTATGCATGAGGAGCCTCTTAAAGTCACTGTTTGATGCGACGTTTACGAAAGAAAGGCGATTGACCCATATTTTTTCAAGGACGGTGTTGCAACACTGTTACTGTGACTGGTGAGCGCTACCGAACCATAATCAATGACTTCTTGCTGCTGCAAATTGACGAACTGGATTTGGAGAACATGTGGTTCCAGCAGGACGGTGCAACCGCACACACTGCACGAGGGACAGTGAACATTCTAAAGCAAGCGTTTCTCAGCCGTTTAATCTCTCGTTCTGGCGATTTGCACTGGTTCGCCCAATTTAACCATTCCAGATATCTTTCTTTAGGGTTTTTTGAAGTCACTAGTCTATAGAAACAAGCCTTGACGGCCCTAAAGAAAAACGTCCGACAAGAAGTGGAGAATTTAGGTTTTGAGAAAAGTCATGGAAACTGCTATAAAACGAGCCCGAATGTGAATCAACTCTGACGGCGGCCACTTGACTGTTATCTTCGCAACCTAATGGGAAAAATCTTAAACGTCTAAATAAGTATAATCAATAAACAGAATTAATTCTTTTTATTATTTTTATTACAAAGTTACTGTCTTAGGAAATCGAGTGATGACTTTTGTACCACCTTGTACATATATGTAACTGCTTTGGAAACTCTCTATAAACTAAAATGTTAGCCTTCCAGTAACATTCCAATGCCCTCTTAAATTCAGATCTTTGTGAAGTGTAGTTCATGAAGATATGAAGGAAACTTTATAAAATATTACAAAAGTTTCGCAATGATGATTACAGGAAGTTTCAGAGGGCATTTCAATTTAATTATTCTTTATTAATTAGAATTGCTTAAAGCGCTATTTTTAGTTTTACAACTGGAATTTGACAGATACAAAATATTGATTAAATTTATTTTTTTTAATTGTTATAGAAAAAATATTAATATTTATAATATATATATATATATATATTATATTTATTTATAATAATAAATATAAATAATATAAAATTTATATACACATCCAGCAACCAAAAAAATTACGTTGTTTGTATTCAATAACAATAATTTCAACAATAGTTTACGCATGTTATCGGACAAAATCCCAAGAATTATTTATTCATTATATTAGCATGTGCTTTACTTCAATCGTTCACTGAATCTTGAACTGTTCAACTTAGTTTAAAATATAATACCAATTCTTATGCTTGTGAAAAATAGTATAATACGTGAGAATTTAAAATTTAAACTAACGTTACGGAAGCTGCAAACATTTTGTACGAGGTGCGTTCATGTTCTACGGTCTCCATTTTTTTTCAATAGTGAGAATAAGTAGAAAGATGTGGTTAATTTTAAAAGACGGGAAAAATATTTCTGCATTTGTAACAGAGATGGCAGCACCATATGATGTATACAGGTTGAATTACTACCATTGGAGTGAGTGTTGTTTAGTGTTCAAGAACAATGTGTAATTATTCGTTTTCTTCTCTTGTGTGGCGAAACCCCTGTCGAAATTAATCGCCAATTGAGCAAGACATACGGTAACTGCGTTGTGGATGTTAAAAATGTGCGTTCATGGGTGCGAAAGTTTAGAGAAGGTCGAGACTTGTGTGATAATGAACCGAAGCAGCCTCGATCACGAACTAGCCAGATCGAAACTCTGATTGCGCCAGTGAAGCAGATCGTTATGGAAGACCATCGATTAGGTGTACTTGATATCGCTTCTAAACTTGGCATTTCTGTAAGAGTCCGTTTTGCATAATGACCTGAAAATACGGAAAGTTTCTTCAAGGTGGATCTCACGAATGCTGATTGATGAATATAAAGCTGTGCGGGTGACAATTTCTCAGGACATGTTGACACGTGATGCCGCTATAAATTTCCGACCGTGAAGGACACTCCATGACCGCTCATTTTCCAATCGAGCCGCTGTTGCATCAGTGATTTTCCAGTGGACAAAACACATCCCTAAAGAAGTCTAGTGGGAGATTATGTTAAGAAGTAACATAAGCTTCAACACTCTTGGACAAGTATTTTTCAGAAAAAAATAGGAGACCTTAAAACTTGAACGCATCTCTTATTGCGTTTGAAGAATAGACAGCTACATCAAGAACATTTCAGAGAGTGTTTTAAAATCCTTCGAAGCCGAAACTAGATCAAACAGCTCATCAAATTTAAGTACTGACGAATTGGAGACATTGATTGAAAGAAATTCCATTTTAGCGTGTCAGCAGCTTATAGAGTTGTTCAAAGTAAGTGTCGAGATAATACAGAAACATTTACACAAAATAGAAAAGAAGCGGATAGTAAATAAATTAGTATCACTCGAATTAACTCTCAATAATAAAGTATAGCGTCTTACAATCTGTGTATATCTTATTTTACGACTAAAAATCAGATAACTTTTTAGATGTAATTTTGACTACTGATGAAAAATAGTCGACACCACGACAATTTCTTCTCCGTGTTTGGTGGACTTAAAAAAATTATTTACCATAAATATCTACGTATTCAGTCAAAACCTCACAGCAAATATTTATAACGAACAAGAACAACCGGTTCTAATAAATCATAAAAAGTTTAATTTTTATTTTTAGGGTGGGAAATTCTCCTCCATCCCTCGTATTCTACATACATTTTCCATCGAATTATCGCCCATTTTTATCTTTGGGTAGTCATATGCGTGGTAAACAAATTAATAATGAAGTACAATTAAAAATGGAGCTGTCCAAATTTTTTGAAAATAAAAATAATCAAGCCTAATTAATGTCAAATTTGGTAATTTGGTTATTGTCCGTGTAAACCCTTCTTCCTTCCCTCTCCGCGAAGAAATTGTTGAACATAACGGCATTTTGTTTATATTTGCTTAGGCTTATTGGCGGCGGCTTCAAGCTCCCCGATACTCATCATGACGGTCATTCCCAGAAAATTAGTTTGCGGAATTAATTATCTAGACCACTTTCAAGTATTAGCAGAGAAACAACAGGATTTCGCCATTAAGAGGAGACGAAAGCGGTCCGGCTCTCCGAATAGTTTTTGAGATTGCGCCAAGCAGCGTTTTCGTTTACAACCAAGGCGTCGATGCGTCCGCATTATTGCCATTTTTAATTTGCGCGGCCACGCTTCAGCGTGTTCATAGTTTATGAAGCAAGGACAGCTTTTTACTTTTGCAGCACCCACCGGACTAAACCAATCCTCAATTTAAATAAATTATGAACCAACAGGCTTACTAGAAGATAACATTCTACTTTCAGTATGCTGCACTCTATGTGAACCTCAATAATAATTTAAATTGTTTCAAATTGTAGATAAGACAATGTTTGTTTAAATTATTTTTTTAATTAACCGCTACTTGTAGCGTAAAAATTGCTAAGTATCCCTATAGAACAGTAATATTTTTGGAGATTCACGAGCTAGTGACAATTTTATCTAAAAGCTCCAGTTCTAATAATGAATGGAATGTACTTAACTGTTGCTTCAAAATTATTTCAAGACACGATGGCATATATTTATTTTTCTTAAGCGGAAGTGAAGTTTAACGACGCAAAATCCTTCAAGCTCACTTCTATTATAATGGCAAGGTTCTAACGCCCCGCGTGGGAGCACGGCCTGCGAACTGAAAAGTTAAGACTTTTATATGTTTGTTCTCTCTGCCCGGTTGTCGCGCACAATTTCTTATGCGGGGCGATGTGGTAAGCACCGCGCCTTAGACGACCGCCATTATTACCCCTTGTTCGAGTGAACACAGGTACTCAATTATTTTTAGTAACTGAGTAGGCCACGCGCCAGACATCAGAGAGCACCGGGAATTGAACCCGGGTTCGTCAGCATCACAGCCCGCGCCTCAACCAAGGAACCACGCTGGCTTCACTTCTATTATATTACGATTAATATATATAAAGCTTTTTCAAAAGATCAGTCTCCTCTATTGTAAATAAGATTTGGTTAGTGAAAAGAATTTTTTAAGTTTGCTGTCTAAGTATTTTTAACGGTTTCTTGCTAGAAGAGACATTTGGAAGGCAAATTTTGTTGATTGCGGCCGCGAACTTCTCACTCGAGCAATAGAAACGGTTAAGGTGGCCCGTCGATTGGAATCATGCCAGTCTTCGGTCCCGCTGACAGACGGCTGCACGTAGGCGACGAAACATCTGGACTTGGGAATAGTTTTAACGACGTCTTGAGGCATCGTGGTAGAATTGTTTGGAAAAGCGGGTAACTCTTAGTACTGAAAAATAGTTACTAAGTAATAAAGTATTACTAAGTCCCTTATTTTTTTTATTTCACTTTATCTTACATCTGTGAGAAATAACATTTGCTTTTTTTTAAACTCTTATTTTGATAAGATTTTTTATGGATGCAACAAATTATTATCTTGAATATATGTTTAACTTGCAGTTTGCCAATGATTTTTTCCGCGTACAAGTCTTATGATATATTTTGCTCCGTTTATCGAATTAAACGAATTGCTGGATAGATATAAAATTTTTAGTTTACAAACTTTCGTAAGGTTTAGAAAAACTGCTCTTCGTAAAAAGTGATGCGTTGTTAATTTTTTTTTAATTATTAAAATATAATTATTATCAAAGATAATTCTTTGTCTTTGTTATAAATTGCGTTTATTTGTAGATAACAATTAATGAAACCGCAACGATACTGTTTAATTAAGGTTACTTAAAACAAACAAAAAATAAATAGACAAAAATTACTGAACACTTTTAAAATACAAATTAAAGAGAACATATTATTATTCCTAATTAAAGCATCCATTATATAGCACGACTTTCAGTTTTTGTAAATAAAGAAATGGACCTTTGGTGTCGTTAAGCTCGACTTAAAAGACATTAACTCATTCGGTAGCCAGCAACACAATGGGCCCACGACGTTAAGGAAAATTGAGGCTATAAGTAAAACTGTCCACCGGCCTCCGTTTTCTTACTTATAAATAGGGCTTCTGCCAGAAAATTTTCTTTTTGCTCTAGTTTGTCTTAATTGGAAAGTTAATGCTGATGTAAGATGGTTTATAGAGACATTAGGACATTGTACGAGGTCTCGTACGAATATAAACTAAAAATTAAATACTGCATTGGATCTGCCTATAATTATTTATTTATTTACTGTTTAACAAGTTCTTGAAAAAATAGCAAATAATGCTTTACAGTTGACCGTTTATACCCTTGTAAGTTGTAATTCCATAAAATTATGGTGAATATGATGTTTCAGTATTTGAGTTTTAAATGTGTATAAATGATAAGTGGTACCATATCGCAATAAAAATAAGCTGTTCCTATTTTATACAAAATATTAAAGTTCATATAATTTCGTTAGGCGGCAGTAGTAACAAATAAATAATGAATCATTTGAGAAAAATGATAATAGATCTAGAAATAAACAGCTGCTCCATGCAAAAAATGAGAAGAATGTTGCAGTTATTCAGTTATAGCGACTTCAAGTTGTTTGAATAACTATGCAGAATTGGAGAAAAAAATCAATATTAACCAAATTGAATAAGAAGAACAACTAGAATACTATACCGATTAGGAAACACTGACAAAGAAGAATGAATAAGAAAGGAAAAATGTAAAATAAAAACGAATGGATACGTCTTTAATATGTTCACAAAATATTAAAAATAATCTAATGAAGAAACCAACGCCAGAGAGGTCCAAGAGGCTAAGGTGCGAACTGCAATGTGGACGGACACGGGTTTCATTCCCAGAGCTCTATAATACCTGGCGGGTGGCCTACTCAGTCAGTAACAATAATTGAGTACATGCGCTCTCTCGAGCAAGGGGTAAAAATGGTCTAAGGCGCCATGCTTGTCACATGACTCAAGATCAGAGATGATGCGCGCGACCGAGCAGAGAACACGAACAAATGAGGGTCTTAACTTCTCAATTTGCAGGCCATGCTCGCACAGGGGGAGTTAGAGCCGTGGAAAATTGAAATAACTAACTAAATCTAAATAATGCATAAGCGAAAAGCAACAAGTTATAGTGTTAGAACAGAATCACAAAAATCAGGTACATAAAAGTAATGACACACCCCTTTTATATAGTTAGGAGGTAATAGGTACTATAAGGCCTATTAAAAGTCTACGGGCTAAAGACTTAATAAGTTCATTGATCAGATGTTCAAAACTTTGATCGACGCCATTCTTGAACAAGAAAATGGCTGATGATAGGACGGAACATTAATGGACGTCACATCAGCATAAATTACAAGCAGTTCTAGACAAGGATAATAAATACAGAGTGTACCATACTAAACATCTTTGAAAATGCCGCTAGAGATGGAAGTTTGATAATAATAAAGGAATGTACCTAACATCAGAAATAGAATACAAAACTGAGAAAATACAAACTAAAAACGTTCAGTAAATAAAAGTTGATGTCTTAATTATATATATAAAAAAAAATTATGAGTGCTGCTGCTGCTGTTGTCACACAGGTCAAAGTTCAACTATTGTTGTCAATTGTTCGTGCCTTTCCGTGCCGACCCGAACGCCTCCGAATGACAAATTCTGGCTTGGCGGCAGGCGCGGCCGAGGTATTATATTTCCGGAACCGCAAGCGATATAAAATTTTCGTTTGAGAGCGGGTAATAAAGCATTCGTTTTATTTAATTTATATAATTTGGTACGAATATTTTAAGAACTTACTACTTAGTAAAGTAGACAATACTATTTGCTTTCGAAGAAACCTCCATTATCTACTTCTTAACGAATTTAAGAAACTTAAAGTATTAAACAGGTGCAACATATGTTAATTGTTGCTTTTAAAGAAACAATTACAAATCTTAGAATTTTGTACTTAAAGTAGCTTATAAAAAAAAGTACTACTAAAGACCTTAGTGTTATTAAGACTGTACAAATGAGAATACAGAGTCGGGTGGCCTACTCAGTCACTAAAAATAATTGAGTACCTGCGTTCATTCGAACAAGGGGTAATAATGGCGGTCGTCTTAGGCGCGGTGCTTGCCACATCGCCCCGCATCAGAGATGGTGCGCGACGACCGGGCAGAGAGAGCGAACGTATGAGAGCCTTAACCTCTCAGTTCACAGGCCGTGCTCCCACGCGGGGCGTAGAGCCTTATTATTATTATTATTTGAAAGAGTATTCGATTATATTATAGATGGAATATGATATCGGCCAAATGGTCGCTGCTGCTTTGCTGGGAGGCGCGTATCCGAGAATTCCAATTTTCGATGACTCGATCGCATAAATCGGCTCGATGTCATTGATAGCGTTCGTTATATTGACTTTCAGGGCATCAATCTGCGGCTTATTCGCATAGACCAGTGATTTAACGTAGCCCTACAAGAAAAAGTCTAATGGAGTTAAATCACACGATCTCGACGGCCAGTTGATGTTGCCGAAGCGCGAGATAACCATACCGTCGAATTTTTCGTGCAGAAGATTCATTGTTACATGCGCTGCGTGTTAGGCAAAATAATTGGTTACTTCTTGCCGGCGACAGTTATAACGGTGCCAGCTTAATTTTGGAAGAAGTACGGGCCAATGATCCGCCGGGCCAAAATCCACACCAAACAGTGACTTTTTCTGAATGCATTTGCAACAGATGTGTCTCATGTGGATTGTTATCCCCTCAAATGCGACAATTTTGCTTGTTGACATAACCATTCATCCAAAAATGGGTTTCGCCACTGAAGATGATTTTCCGTCCGAAATCGGGGTTAATAAAGTAAGCATTTTATACAGTTGCTCTAACGAGGAGACATTCGGAAGACATTTTGTTAGTTGCAACCACCAGATTCTAGTTCGGGCAATGGATCTGGTCCAGGTAGCCCAGGTGATCGGACAGTCAAACGGGATTATGTAAAGCGATGGACCATCTAGATGCTCGAGCTCTTTGATGTGATTACTTGCTTAAGAATGATAATGATCTGGATAGTTCAGGTGGGCCAGCAGTCAGGCTGGGCCTTTGGTTCCGACGATAGTTGATCGTACATGAAGGACGGAGCGCCTGGGTTTAAAAGCAGTTTTAACAGTGACCCGAGGCATCGAGGCAGCTTTGTTGAGAGAAGGTGGCACTCTTAGCTTCGACGCGACAGCGTGCACGTCGGCTGAAAATCCGCGTCCGGGTAAACATAGTTGCTAAGTAATAAATTATTACCAGCTTCCTTAGAATTTCCCTTTTTATTCGATTTTATCCTTACGATAAGGAAAGAGATTCATAATAGAAGGAAATTTCAATACAAAGAACGTTAACTTGAAGTTTAGGCTGACAACGACAAAAGGAAGACTTCTAAAAGCAATTAAATAAGGTAAATGTGAAATGGATAACTGATCCAGACAGAATTTCTGACCCTATAACTTTTATATTGTCAAAAATATATCTACAAATTACCTGCATAAAGAAGAAGGGCTGAGACATGAACTCTTCGATTACATTAACACGTAGTAAAATTACTGTGAGGGAAAGTAGCCGAACCTTGGTAATTAGATCTATAGACTATAAAAGCTTTAGATAAACCCTCAAAAAAAATTTATCTGTCAATACCACTTAAATACGAACAATTAGATGAAGAGACGTTTGTAAATCATAAGCAGAATAGCAAGAATCCATTGCGCCTTAGGACAAAACCAGTATGAATAAAGCAAGCCTGCGGTTGAAAAAACGATTCGATTAATTTACATTTACATTTACAAAAAAATAAAAATGAACAGTGGAACCGGCTCTCTTTGGGAAAACTATTAGAAGATTGAAAACACCGATCATGGGTAAATTCACAATAAAACGGCAAGATGGGTAAGAAGAAACCTTAAAAAATCAGAAATATTTACATCTTAATTAGAAAAATCGAAATGCAGAACAGGAAAGTGGACCAATTTAAGAAAAGCGAATACAAGAGATTAAAGAAAACACCAATCCAAAGAAAGCCCTCGGTTTTGAATTAACCACCGGACAGGTGTAAAAAGCTCTCAAGGAAAATAAGCCATCTTGATAAATACGACTTTTAGATTAAGATAGGTACGAAGTATGTGGAGAATTGCAGAGATTATTGCGCTACCTAAATCTGGATAGAGTAAAAGTAATAATTTTAGTGAAAAATTTGATACCATCCCATCAATTGGGGTTTAGGAACCAACACACCACTATTACAGAATAACATAATCGAAGGATCATTAGAAGAAAAAAGTTCGTTGTACAATGTTTTAGATGTAGCATGATTTTTTGGCAAATATTGACAAAAAGATTTAAAACATGAACGGAAATTATTCTTCGTCAAGGAATATTTTGAAATATTCGAGTCTTTACATTTTTGACAGATTCTTCAGAGTTAAACAAGAAAAAACTTATTTAGAAGCTTTTTATTTAGAAGTAGTAGAAGAAATTGTCCGAAGGAACTAAATGGTATATATAGGATGTCGCACGAGTTAATGGAGATACTTCCTATGTAGGTTCTAAGCAAAAAAATTTTAATACATTTTTTTCTAACTTTCAACCGTTTCAGAGATATGTAGGTCGAAATTGGGGGCAATTTATATTTTATTCCGTAATTACTAGGCATCAAATTAACACTTAACTACACAAACACGCTAATTTTAATTAAGTAACAGTGTGTAGGAAAAAATCTTTGTTGTGCAGTGTAACTTTTGAATAATTTATTTATATAAAACGGTTAGCATTAACAAAAGCATTAGATATTAACGTAATGTAATTTAAAACAAGAACCTGCGGTTGAATTCACTTAAAGCTAACCGCATCTCAAAGAATATACTTTAAAAGCAGCTTTTAAAATGAGCGACAACAATTATTCATGGCTGCGATTTCCAGCTCCAAATTAAATCTGAACACTAATTTAAGCAGAACAATTTCTTGCATAGCATTAATATTTGAACTGAAGCTGTGTTCTGTCTCGAAGTACCATTTAACTGTGAAACCTTGTTTACACTTTACTGACGTCAGATGATTTGTTCTCGAGTTAAAAAATGGTCGAAGCGTTAAAAGGTTAAACAAAAAATTGTTGCGAAAAGTAATACTGAAAAGGAATAGTTTGAATGCTTTAAATTGGATGTTGTATTAGTTAGTAAATATTCTATTAACTTTAATGAAATGCAAAATTAAAATTTCAAGTTCAGTCTATAAGTAATGTAATAAATGCTTTTTTTTTGGGTAATTCATTTTACTTTGATATAATTTGCATTGTAACAATTATATAGATGGAGTTTATTTACTAACAAGATCTTTGTATAACTAAGGCTTTTGTGTTATCTCTAATAATTTGGAAATTGTAATGAAACATAGAAGCGTTGTAATAAATCAAGTTAAGAATAATTTTTATTTTCTATTTTAATATTTTACATTGTTCTCTTTTATGATATCTTAACTATATGGATTTAAGATCAGAGTAATTTACGTTAGCACAAACAAATTTGCCTTCGTTAGTACTCTCAGAATCTTTGATTACTAGTGTTTTATTTGAATACTCTATGGACCAAATAAATGGTTTGATAATTGTAATAGTAACCATATAAGAAACGATCTTAACAATCACTCTGAATATTGAGAGAGCACTTCAAAATTTATTAGTAAAAGTCGAGTTTCACAAAGAGTGTTTTGTAAAATATCAGCAGTACAAGAAACAAGCTTTTTGTTGACGAAATGTTTTCTCAAGAGATGTTGAAGTTGTGAATCTTCCCGTGGACTGCTATAGCAATAATTAAATATTAGTTTCTGTAAAAAGTGGTTCTGTAGAAATTATTTTTTAAGGTCGAACACAGAGCATGTAGCAAAATTTGGAAATAAAAGATGAGGTGTTTCCCTATACTTATTTATCAAGTACAACTGACAATGAATTTATTATACAGTTAGTGGATCAAGTTAGGGCAGATGCTGTCCTAAATATTGTAAGTGCCAAGTATTATTTCATAATCTTGGACTCAACGACAGATGTGTCGCACACGGACCAACTAGCTTTTATGGTATGCTATGTGCTACCTAGGGGAAGTCCTGTTGAACGATTTTTGATCTTTATTTCTAACTGTGGCTACAAACGGTGAAGAAATGGCAAATGTTGTAATGTCACTTGTAGATTTTGCAGGTCTTGATCTAAATAACTAGAGAATAGAGCTACGACAACACCAGCAACATGTCTGTATACTACAAAGATCTTCAGGCTAGTATAAACCCTCTGCTCACATACATCGCTTACGCGGGCCGCTATTTACAAGTAGTCGGCTCTCTACCCGCGGCGAACAGTAATTTTTTTTAGAACAACAAACTAATTAAAAGAAGGGATATCTTACAGTCTCACCTTAAAAAGGACGCACTATTTTTAAAAAAGTTGTTAACAATCCGATAGAGTGCCCGTGCTAACGATATACAAGTCGTACCAGGAGGATCTTGATGTTCTGTCATACCTTATCCATGCTAGTGATCAGCTTAAGAACGCATAGTGTGATATTGGAAAAAAATTATTAGTCTTGAAATGGCATTAATAGTATTTTTCTAGAACCATGTTGAATGACAAAGGTCATTACGCTCTCCAGTACTTTATAAGCTTTTATAAACACTCTTTGCAATGAAGGTGGGTTCTTAAAGCTAGAAAACAAAAACAATTGAGCTGTTAAACTGAAGTCTACAAAACAGACAGAAAGAGGAAGCTATAATATCCTTTTGATGGTAACAAAAATTGAAATTATAAGTATTCTGGACGACAGAAATATAGTACGCCGCACCTGATTCTCTGAAGCTCAAATTAGTAGGAAAAATAACAATATATACAGAAATATATAATTATTTCGAATTTCTGTGGGATATCACTTAAACAGAAAATGAGAGAATAGTCCAGAGGGCAAACCAGCTACTGGAAAAGTATGCTTCTGATTTAAATAAAGCATTGCCTATGGAATGTATGCACTTGATGGCATTTTTAAGAATCAATAAATAAAATCGACAATGACGGTAAGAATATCAAAATAAAAACACAATTTGAACCACAAGGACTCCTAGCATTACTGAAGTCATAGGACAGATTTTTCTGCGCATGACCATTACTAACTGCACTGGAGCAAGATCCTTCTCAGCTTTTAAGAGAGTGAACAACTTTTTGAGATCAACATTAAAACAGGAAAAAATGACGGGCTTTTCACTTTTATTTATTGAGAGTGCAGAGGTTTAGTAATTCTAAAGCTACGAAAGGAAATGTTTTTTAAATAACAGTTTTTAGATGAAATGAACATTTATTTGTATTTTTCCACATTGATGTGTGAATGTATGTAAACGTTTTATTAAAATTCATGCATGTAACGAAAATTGAAAAAAACAAATATATATTTTGTCTAAACAATTAACTTATTTGTAATTTTTGATAATGTTTCAAACATGCAAATATTTGAAGGAAGACAGATGAAAAATACTTTAAATATATGTTTACATCACATTAATCATTTTTCTAATTCGATTCCCAAACATTTTACGTCTTGAGTTTATGAATTATGGGTTTTGTTTAACGTTACTGTTGGATATGTGTTTTTATTTGTTATTAAATATTGTATAAGGATTTTGCTTCGTTGACGCAGACTCTCCATTTGGTTAAGACCAATGTTTTTTAGCGTGAGCTTACTTTGTAAGTTTCATTTATCACGATAGGGTTAACGTCGGATGTTAGTATGATCGTATCATCAGCAAAAATGGCTACTGTCATTTATGCTATGGTTGAAATGTTTATCGTTAAAAGTAAATAGAGCGCAGGTTCCAGTACACTTCTCTTAGCCACACTCAATGTAATACTATGCAGATTCGAGTATCCATCGCGTACCTAATCATAAATCTTATGTAGTCTAAATAATATAGTAATAGTTTTTTATCGTGTAACTTAAACTTATGTGTCAGACGACATCAAACGCCTTCTTAACACCCCAAAACACCGCTGAGCAATAACATTTCCGGTGTAGATCTATAAACTTTCACAGAATTGATTTATTGTACTGTGATGGTTTCTAAAATTAATACGATGGTTTGATATGAGCTGCTCGGTTTTCAATATTACTTTAAGGGATTGAAGCAACAGCTTTTTCGACTGTATAAGTCTACTTTCCAGCGAATGAGCTTAGTCTTATAAATGTATGCTAGCACCTTTATACACTTATGTACAATTCCTTGCAATACCTTACTAGTGATTAGATCCCATTCTGGCGTCTTTTTTGGGTTAATTCAAATAATACAACTTTCTGAATTTCGGAACTTCTTTATAATTAGATGCATTCTTCTTCTTCTTCTTCTTCAATAGTCTGTTATTTTTCCACGTCTCTGTTTTGAGTTACCCTTATCTATGCTAAACCTTCTGGTTTGCGGGCGACCCACGCGTCTTCTACCAGTCCATGGTTTTCAATATTGTATTTTTTTATTCCATCGTTCGTCGATTTGCCTCATGGTATAACCAACCCATCTCCATTTTAGAGATGCTACATGTCTTTTCACAACTATTAATTTTGTTTTCTCGAATTCTTTTAATTTTACAGTCAACATATATCTTTCCATGGCTCGTTGGGCTCTAGCAAGTTTTTCCATTAATGACTTGAATTTGGGAGTACGCATTGGTCATATACAGATTTTGTCAGTTTTAAAGGTATTTTTTGTTTTTTCCGGGTGTTATTTTGTTTCTCAAAAGCCGCACTAACTATGCTTGATTGAATTTTTTACATACTATAATCTGTCGTATTTGAAATGGTGTTTCAAGAAAATTAGAAAGCTTCTTCTGCTTCGATGTTTATGGATGGGAATGGGCGAAATACGTTTTTAAGATGTTCAGCAAATGCAGAGGTCTTTTCCTTGTCGTTTCTTGTCCATTATGTTGCGGACGTTAAGCTTCTTTTTAGCTTTCCATAAAGAATATTTATTGGTTTCCATATTAGAAGAAAGCAGCAAATACGCGCTTCAAATAGGAGACCGTATGGCTACTTCTTCGTGTTGCAACAATTAATTACTATATAGCGAATACATTTCTTTTTATTTACCACACAATAAACCTACTCCTATTTGACTTACGTTGTAATATCTTCGCTGGTATTATAATTTTTTAAATGTCGGATTCGGTAGCAAGTACTACACCTGTATATTTGTCATTGGAAATTCTTTGTTCTATTAGCTGCGTCATTTTATCTTCTTTAATATTATCGTTTTTGTTTTTATTGATTCCGCCGTTTTGATAGTATTTCGTTTATTTAGGGGCCATCTTTCGTATCTCTTTTATAATTCAATTTTTTGTCTTTTTCCTTCCTGAAAAAAGTATAGGTTAAGTTTAATATTATAGGAAGATAAATTCCTTTAAAGTTATTATAACACGAAGACAAATTTTGTAAATATATTCAGAAGTACAATTATCGCTACTAAAATGTAGGCTAATTACTCAGGAAGAGGATTTTACGTTAGAGATACACTAAATCATTAGTTATTTAACAAAACTACTATAATTAACATTTATTATTTATAATGCAATATGTATATCTCCGGTGGGTCGTTTATTTGCTAATATGATATTCTGTAATGTAAATATTTGTTACATATTATTCATAAAAAAAGATTAACTTAAACACACAATAGTGATTTCAAAATCAATTTTTTGATGGGTATAAATAAATTGGTTACCATATTAACACAGTCCAATTGATCACCTTTAACTGTTTATACAGACATAACGAAATGGACATTAGAAAGACAATATCAAAATTATCTGCAGGTGGTATCTTGTGTAACATTATGGAAAAGGATACTTAAAAATTTTACATAAAATTACAAAACATATGTAACAAGTAGAACATCAAAGTAGCCGCGCGATTATGTCATGTGATTGCGGTGGGAACGGATCCAAGTTCATTTTTGGAGCTGTTTAATGACTGGCGGGTGGCCTACTCAGCCACTAAAAATAATTGAGTACCTGCGTTTGTTTCGAACAAGGGGTAATAATGACAGTCGTCCAAGGCGCGGTGCTTGCCACACCGCCCCGCACCAGAAATGGTGCGCGATGACCGGGCAGAGAGAGTGAACATATGAGAGCCTTAACTTCTCAGTTCCCAGGCCGTGCTTCCCACGCGGGATGTTAGGACCTTACCATTATTATTATTATATACGTAGTAAAAACATCATTGTACGATTTTCGAATTTTTTTTGAGCCATTGTTTAAATGAGTGTCTATCCCTTGCAAGGGTTCGGATTTGTGTTAGGGTCTGTCCTCTTTCTCTTGCTGATTCGTTGATGTTGTCTTCCCACTTTCGCCTGGGTCTTCCTCTATCTCTCCTTCCATCACATCTCATTTCAAAAACGGTTTTTGGGTATCGTTCATTGCTCAGTCTGACCAGGTGTCCATACCATTGTAGCTGTTTGATTTTTATTTCTTCTACCAACGGTGTGATTTCTACTTCATCTCGTATGGATCTGTTACGGACCGTATCTCTTCTTGTTTTGCCCACTATCCGCCTTAGATATCTCATCTCTGCGGTTGTTATTTTGGATTTATGTTTGTTATCGCCCATGTTTCGGAAGCGTATAGAAGTGTAGGGGTATATATTGTTTTATATAAGTGAATTTTTGCTTTTATACCTATTTCTTTTTTCCCTATCAATGTGTTGTTTACTTGATAGTATATCCCATTTCCTTTGTTTATTCTGTGTTTTATTTCTTGGTCTATTCTTCCTGCTTCTTACTGCTTAGTACTCCTAGGTATTCGTATGTTTGTACTGTTTGTATCTGTTTCCCGTCTATTTGTGTATCTATTTCTTCTTCGTTTTCCTGTTTTGTGACATGCATTACTTTTGTTTATATATATTAATGGTCATTCCACTTTCTTCTAGGTATTTTTTCCATATGTTTATGTTTTGTTGTAGTTGATTTTTATTCCTTGCCATGAGTAATATGTCGTCGGCATATATTAGGTCTTGTGTCTTTACTGAGTTTAGATTATGATATCCTATATATGTGGGTGTTTCTTGTTTCTAATTTGCATTTTTTGTTTATGTAGTCCATGTATATCACGAATAGGAGCGGGCTTAGGCTGTCACCTTGTTTGATACCCCTTTCCATTTTAAATTCTTCCGATACTTTGTTATTTAATCTTGTTTTTCCAATTACTTTACTACTTATGTTACTTATTATTCTCCGCAGTTTTGGGCTTACTTCTAGTTCTTCCAATGCTTTCCAGATGAATTTTTTAGATTTTTTTTTAATTTTCTGGAATATTCAGTTTTGAAGAAAATGGATTACGATAAGTTTTCCATGTGTTAAGTGTTAAAATAATTGACTGCTGTTTATGAATACAAAGAATAAAGAACAATCTAAACAATGAATTCACACAAATTCATTAATTTGGAACTGTAAGAAGTTTATTTATGACACCAGAACGTAAGTTATTGTTTAAAACTCTAAAACAGCTTTTTAAGTCTGTTGAACTTCACCAAGGGCGGCGTCATGCTCCCGTATGTCAACATTAAGTTTATTCAAAGTATAATTCAAATGGAAAATATTTCAGTTGTCCTTATATTTCTATTTCTAAAAATTTGTACTATAATTCGTTTCGTGTCTTAAGTATCTCAAAGCTACTTTCAGTTTAAAATTTTGTATATGAACACATAAAAGTTGTCCCAAATGTTCTATGTTATATTACCGAGTTGCATACGATCGATTCTGTTTTATTATCTTTCTTTATTTTCCGAACATTTTTTTAAAAAACTTTGTGATTTGTTTTAACTTCAAGTGCATTTTTATGTCATTTATTGGTTTAAATATTTTACTGTGAAGAGAATTTCTTAATGAAGGAAGTAGAAAATAACCAATTGGATTAATATTCGGAGAGCACGAAGGATGATATGGATAATCCCAATTAAATGTTAACAATCTATTTTTAGTGACAGAGGGGGCACGTGGGGCCTACTGTTAACGTGCTAGAAGATGACGTGCTGATTGCTTTCTTCAATGTTTTTTAATTGAGAACAAAAATTTTGTTTAATTAATGGTTTTATGTTGCAGAATCCATGCTTAATGCACCCTTTCATTCCCATCAAATAGACATCGATACTTTCTTTTAGTAAAAATCAGCCCTAACTACTACCCTTAATGTTTTCTTATCGTTGGACCAAGAGTATCGATAGTTAATATTCTCATATAGGATCTGTCGTATCCAAAGAAACAAATCTGTTTAAAAAAGTTACAAATAAAGATGTGTTGGATGTTAACTAATGCGGAACCCATTTATGATATGATTGTGTACCGTTGTTTGGGGCATGGGCGGTCTCTGCTCATACATTTATTGGGTGAATATTTCTGTTAAATTAGAAAAATGACAGGATGGATTTAAAGAATGGGAAAAACGACTTCTAAATGTATTTAGTCAAATTTCATACATATATTACTATTTGTCTAGATACGTTATTCCAAAAATGTAGGGAAACGGATGAAAGGGTGAGGAGACACAAATATCTTTAATTTATATAAAAAACCTATTACTAAATTTTTTATTTATTGTCCGGACTTGACACCTAGCATTTTTTAGGGTTATCAAAGCCTAAAGGCTTATTTGAATATTTATCTGAAAGGGCTCTGATTAGCTGTTTAGCGATTTGAGATCAACGAGGAACTTGTAGATGAAGTTAACAATAGTTTTTATATTTCAAAAGTTGATACCGTAGTATTATAATAATATTAAGTGGCTAAGTTAAATAACAACCACGAGGAAAGTACGTTTTGTGTTTATTTAGAAGTCAGCAAAAAAATAATTTTTTTTATAAATATTTTGTCAGTTTTGTTGCTTTTATTTCATATTTTTAACTCGAGATGTATTTTAGAATTTATGGAATAAATAGCATATTTTCTGTCCAACGATGTAACATTTAAATGAATGACTTTTGATTTATGAGTCTTCTTAAATCTAATAAAAATATTTTTGTATATAAAAGTGTAGTAGTAAGCCGACCTGATCTTTGTATTTTGTCTTCTGCTTGTGTTTTCATGTTATAAAATGCTTAAATGGTAGTTTTATCCTTTGGGATGTAATTTATTAAAATTACTGAAAAAATAAATGTTGATTTAATGCATTTTCAAAGTTTAGTAATTTACGTTCAAATTGGTTTTAACAAAACATTGCTCATTTTCTGAAGATAGGGATGATCGTCTAATAAACTGCTTGGTTAATTAAAATAAAGATTTTTCAACTTTGTCTATAATGGTGCGATGGCATTATTGATCATTACTTGTAAACATTTTTAATTATTAACTTTGCCAAATGTAAAATAGCCACCATTAAGGCGAAATAAAAATATATTTAAACAGTTGAATTCAGTTTAACTAAACTTATTATTTATTTTATCTTTTTTATTTCTGTTGATCATATTTTAGAAACTAAGATATTGCAAAAAAAGAAATTTGCCCTATTCTTCTCCAGAACTTCCTACCACCAAGACGGTTTTCTTTTAGATTAGTACTGATTAATTCTTAAGTCTCATGTTATAGTTTCATTTTGAAGTGAAGAACGTGAAAAGATTTCAGTATTTTTGCTTTCTAGAGGATTCAGTAATGTATTTATTATTACTATACACTCTGTCAAGCGGTTCAACAAAGATAGAAGTTTCTGTGGTGGTATTCGTATTTTATTTGTATTGTATGGAAAAATCGTGGAAATATGCCATCTAGCTATAGAAATTCAAGAAGGAAATACTCGTGAAAAATATAGCTTTAAATAAATTAGGGGTTTTAATTACTTTTTATTTAATGTGAAGCGTCATCTTACTGCCGTAATTCATGGTAATTATTTTTGTAATAATTATTTTTTATGCGAGAAATACTTAATTGTAATAAATAATTTATAATTCTTTCATAATTCAGTACTAGAAAAACTAAGGTAAAACTAAAACCAATTTCATACATCTTTTTACATTTACATACTTAACGATTAAAAAGACAAATTTTGAGAAAAATCCTAATTTCTTTAATTTCACCATAAAATTTAATTAAAAGTCTCTAGTTTTGCCGTTTTGTATAAAAAGTATAATTAAATGTATCTTAATTTCTTAACAGTCTTTCACTGTTTACAATTAAGCAATATTAAAATTAAATAAATTAACCGTATTGGCTTATCGTTATGCCATTTCGTATTTATCGTTAACAAAAGCAATGAAAAACGATACATGTTTAATGTAACGCTTTATAATACAGTGAAAATATAGTTTTGTCTTTATTGCAGCTTCAATTTGAAAACTTTAGTAGTAAAATGTACAAATGTTTATGTCAACAGAAACATTCTACCAAATAGGAAATGAAATCCTAGTGCATATTTCAATATCATTTTGTTGATTGCTAGAATTTTATGGTACTTGTAATAGTCTAAATAATGTGATGTTGCTTTAATATACTTCATTTCCTGTTATTTTTAAAAAAATTTGATTTCCAGCTTTGAAACGCTTAAACGAATAAAAGTTAACTGTTGAGGTAGCTTCGAAACAGAGTTAGATTACTTGAGCGTCATTGAAAGTTTACATAACGCTTATCCGTGCATCTTGCTCGATTTGCTTGCTTGCGGTTCTGCAAGCTTGTTGGGTATTATCAGAGAGTGAACAACTAAGTAATCAAACAAAAGTTTAATCCGAGGCTAAATAATTCCTGCATGGCATTGGCACTGGGCGCCAAACGGGAGCTGTTAAAACTTCGCCGATAGCCGTAATAATCCGATGTAAATCAACGCAAATTCGAAAGAAGTGCCAATAAAGCTTTATCGGGCCGAACAGAATTTCGTACGTTACGGCGCTGTGTTTTTTACTTTCTGTTTAATCGGGCCCGATTTCCAAACTGCGGCAATCAAAAGCGCGCCGGAGTCGGAATGCGCTCGGCAATCGTGAAAATCGGGCCGACCTTTTCTCATTACGTGTGCGCGATTGGAATGTTTAAAATATTCATCGGCGGCGTGTAGTTAATACGCGTTCGAATTGAGTTCAATTGCGCCGGCCGCCCGTTGTTTTAATTTTTTATAAATCGCATAAAGGGATTTAGAGGTACAAGTTTGGATTGGTCCGGGTTATAAATGTATACAGAGTTAATTCAATTTTCAGCACTGCTTTGAACTCGGCTATGTGCGCGGAACTAACATGTTTGTGCTCCCTGAAATTGCCCCACAAGCCAAGGCACGGGACTAATGGGTTTCAATTGCCTTTTTATTAATGTTTTAAGCGCGCCCTGAAAGCTTTTTTGCCGCACTTAAAGGAGACCATCCCTTAAATGATTTTATTTACGAACTTCTTGACCTTAATAATGCCAATATATTATGCCGTATCCCGCGCGCTTTTCTCGCCCGTTTCGAGGAATGTCGCCGAATTAGAGCACTTAGCCGCCAAGCGCAGCCTCCTTTTTGGTTTGGGGGTTTAATATTTTACATGCGTCCCCGGACAGCCGGAAGAATTGCACGTATAAAAAGCACTTCTTTGGAGGATTTAGCTAAACCGCGGATCACTGGGCAGAAACCGTATACCGCGAGAAATCTCTTCCGTTCAGTTGTTTTTCGGTGAATCCCCTACGTGCCGCTTCATCCACAACAAACAACATTTTTCGGGATTCTGTGCGCATTCGTCAGCTTAAATTTTTCATTTCCGATTTATGAGTCGCTTTCGAACAAATAGAACCCTAATTCCAAAAAGCTATAGATTCTCGTCACTCGGTTTGTATTGAACTATACTTTTTGTTTGTAAATTTTAAATTTTTTACTTATGACCGTTTGGTGGTTATTCTATAGTACACTGGTGGAAAGGTAATTGCGTTTTTAATGTATGCAAGATAAATAATTTTTATTTTTTGATAACTCTTGTGTTTTAATTGTTCGGAAGTGTTAATAATTAAAAGTGAAGGCTTTCACGGCCGAGCAAATCCACGTAATAAAATTTGTTTCAGGAAGATATCTTAATAATTTAATTTAAATGAAATCTTGACATAATAAAACTAAGAAAAGATATTTAATATAATTTATTAACATTACAAAATAAGTAAAATATGTTAGGTTACAGTTACAATTTGTACCAAATCACTGTACAAATTACTGGAGGAGATGTTTGCGATTTGTTAACAAATGTAATCACGATAATTCTATGACATCCGTAAATTAAATTAGCATTTAAACAGGATTGTCAATAATGGCATATTCTACTAAAAAAAATTCTACATTAGAATTTTAAAAAGTAACAAACGAATTTTTGTATTTTATTGAAAGAATGAAACACACTTAGAATAAATTATAAATTGGTGAATTTTTTCTTGAAAATTTAAATGTAACTATAATAATAACAAACGAAATGTATTTTTTGAAGTAAACGCCACTAGCTCTGTAGTTTTCAAGTTCTTTAATAAAACGCCTTATTCTAAAAATAAGAAAAAGTAGAAGCATCTACCAAGTTATCCAATACGCCCCCGTAAAAATGACCATAATTTGAAAAGGATGAATAATATAACACAGGGTGGAGCGTCAACACGGGACTTTTGGAGCGGTGGTTGTTGGTGTGGTCACACTGGGTAACCCCCCTCCGATCTCATATTCCGATTAATCGAAACCTAAAGTTAGTTGTCATGGAGCGTTGGACCAGCCCACAATGCGCTTTCGCTATCAAAACGTATTACACTTTAAACGGTAGTTAGTTTTGCAGCTGCACAACGGGCATTCCGGGGAAATTTTTATCTACGAGCTACCGACCGAGTTCCATCTCGTAATGCAATCGGTTTGTGGGTTTCACGCTTAGAAGAAACAGGTTCTGCTTTGAAGCGAAGACCTGCAGGCCGTCCGAGATCCGTCAGAACATCCGAGAACTGTGAGGCGTTTTTTTGCAAAGCCCGAACCGGTCTGCACGGAGACATGCACGCACCCTTGGACTGTCTCGTCGTTCCTTCGGCCGAATTTTGTGCGGTGACTTAAACTTTCATCTCTATGAAATTCAAATTGTTTAGCAGTTGTTGTTCACTGATTACGCAAATAGGTTTGCATTTGCAGAAAGCACTTTGACTGGAGTGTAAATAAACAAAACTGACGATATTGGTCCGATACCAATCCACAACTGTGGCATCAACACCCTTTACACAGCTAAAAAGTAACGGTTTGGTGCGCTATTTCTTCGCAAGGAATAAGCGGTCCTTACTTCTTTGAGGATTATGCGAGTGACGCAGTAACTGTCAGTTCTTCCCGACAATGATTGAAAATTTCCTCACCCAAAAACTTCAGATGAATTACCCCGTGGATGAAAACACTTCATTTCAACAAGATGGCGCTACTTCCCACACTGCCGCTGTTCGCGCAGTTTTCGGAAATCGCGTAATTTCTCGTTTTGGTGATGTTGAATGACCGCCAAGGTCACTTGATTTAACTGCTTGCGATTTCTTCTTGTGGGGTTACCTTAAAGCGAAAGTTTTCTCCCACAGAATTCACGCGATTAACGAATTGAAAGCGAGAATACGTCAGGAAATTGATGCGATTCCTACCAATCTACTGGAGTGAGTGGTACGAAATTTGCTCACCAGAATGGAGGAATGCGTGGCCAAAAATGGAGGACATTTGACTAATGTAATTTTCAGATCGTAAAAATGTATCTCTCTTTAAATATTTCGCACTACTCTTTTTTTTTAATACAATTTATTTAAACCCCGAAATTTTTATTCTAAAAGGTTCCGTTTTTACGCGCCACTGTATTTGGATTATGTGCAGCATTTGGAAAAAGTTCAATGATGTCAAGTTCTCGAAAATTGTTGTTTATCTGTTTGGTGACTTGCAGAGAAATGTATTTTTGCAAAGCGACCTGCTGTTATGGATCATAACTGGATATTTTCAGCTAAGCTTTGTTTGCGTCTGAATGGATACAAGCAGATGATTAGAAAAATGAATATTTTTTTATTGTATGTTACAATTCTGCGGATAAAACGCTCATGGCTAACATTTTGGGGCTGCTGTTGTAGTGTTGCGGATCTAAACACCATTGTTCTTGGGTAGCAATAAATTTTGCGATACTTGTTTACCTTGTTAGTGTATAGATGAATCAAATTATTGATTTCTAAGTTCGGAAGATAATTTTTAAGAATTATTTCTACTCCACATAAATCAGGACATTTTCATTTATCATTTTGTAATTTTTTTGCTTTTTGTACTGCTCTGAATTCTGTTTTTTCCAATAGTAACATTCAAGTATGCGAAACTTTAAATTTGCATTTTAAGAACTACACAATAACATTGCAAATATGAAAAAAAACAGTCACATAAATAACGCGAATACCTGTGGTTAATTCTAGTTATACAATTTACACAGTAACTATCAAACAAATTACCAAAGATGAGATACGGGTAGTTTCATGAACGCACGAATCGAATATTTGTATCACATATCGCCTTATCAAATGTCAAAATTTGAACAGAAATCCTTTATATAGTTAGTAGTTTTTGCTTCTTAAATACAATTTAATTAACCTTTTCTTTCACACATATCTCGGGCCAAAATGGCACGCGTACAGATATTATTTTATCTCCAGCTTAGCCTATTTATCTGGGACCGTGCCTCGTGAGAGGGCAAGGGGTCCTTATAAAAGTAATAAGTAATAACAAGTTTTTATTAATTTGTTTATAAGCTCATTAATATAAAAAACCGGTTTAGAATATTAAAACCGAATAATGCTTTGTTAATAATTTAATAATATATTAGAATTGCGGTTCTACCTTCAAATGCCTTTGAGGAATTAAAACGTACTGGAAAAAAGTATGCTAAATTCACTCAACCAACATCTCTAAATAGCTTCAATGAACACACTGGACAACAAGGGTGTGATGACACGTATAACAAGGTTAACCGCTTACTCAAAGACGACCCTTCCATGAAGCCACCTCCCGCTTTGAAAATTGATGGCAGAATAACAACTGATTGCAAATCAATCGCGATTTACCACTTTTACCCTGATAATGATTTATCTGCTGATACGTCACTTCACAAATCAATTTATAACTTATACTCCAACGATAACGTCACATTTGCAGTCAAGGAAGTTTTCTGTGTTCTGAAAAGCACAAATTCAACGAAAACACATAGGTGTGAGGATTTGACAACACAACACCATTTTATGGAAAACCACACGTCATACCATTAAATCTTGGAGTATATGCACAAAAAAGATATAAAATGTGCATGCAAATGTAGACTATAAAACAATTAAAATATGCACTACAATTTGCAACATAAAAATACGTGTTTTAAATAATTACTTTTATTTTACAATATCGACATCTATATTACATGTATACCTATACAAAAGGGTTATAAACGCATTTCTATTTGGGAGAAAATATGTATAAGAATATTTTATAAACCATAAAAACATGACTAACTTAATTTTTATTATAAGTTACTACACTGGAACTAAATATTTTTCTAAATTGTCAATAGTTTAATATTGTCTTCGATCGCTTAACAAATATTTGTAGCTTGAAAATGGGCGTCCAACTTCGCAAGAAGTAACAGCTACGTACTTAAATGCACATATTGTAATTGGATCCAATTCTAGATCATCTTTCTGCTCACCGTTTAATACATCGCTAATTTTTTTTAACATAATCAGCCTTCATTTTTTTAAAACAGAGTTAGCTTTGTTTCAACTGTTTTAAAATTTTGCCACTACCTTCATCAATTGTGCTTTTAAAGCTTTCAATAATGCTTAAACTTTTATGTAGTGAAATTTCTCGCTCTCTAATTTTTCATTGGTAGTTGCAAAAATTAGCTAACTGCTGTTTCATTGTTTGATTTCTAAATTACTTAATACAATTTTTAACTGCAGCTGAACATTGAGAATCAAACTGATATGCGACATTTTTATTTTAGTGTAATTTATTGTAGGAAAATCTACACATTTTAAACAGGTACCCCATCTTATTAAGATTGGCGCTGGTGGTAAAGAGAGTCCGGGGTATTTTTCTTTATACACTGAACTCTAAGAGCTGCTCTAATAAAAATCTTTTTAACATTCGAAACTAAACTATTAATTAAATTATATTCCAGTGTAACAGTTTCAGCAACGCTATTTAAACCGTGAGCTAAACGAAACAATGAATTAAATTAGGGGGGAAACGTAACAATTAACATTATTTTATTCATTGGTTTTTGGTTCGGCAAATCAAAATTACGTAACCATTCATTATCGTTACATTATTGGTTTTTTCTACAGTTTTTACACTGACCAAATAACCTCTTCCAGGTTAATTTTTATTTAACGTACACAACACAAGATTAGGTAATATATATATATATATATATATATCGACCTTTAACGTCAGTTGTTTCACCTACTGAAAATCATACAAATCCACGGCCAATGTGCTTTTTAATTTCAGCCAATGAGTCGTGATAATTAATGTCGACATATTTTTTTCTTAATATTGAAGAACTAGAAACAGGAGTGCAGTGTTTTTTAAGAAAATTTTGAAATTAGGAAAGCTTTAGTTTATAAAGTGAAATATCGCAACCTACAGATAAACCACACAACTCTTTGGAAATTTTCGTCTGTTTCTCCTGTATGGAATTGTTGACATTTGAAGTTAACAACTCCGCTGCACCATGTTATTCGAACGATTGAACTTTTTTTGTATACGCAGAGTTGTTCCTAGATGTCGCTGTATTTAAATTTTTTTATGGCACGTTAATTTTAATTATGAAATAAATCTAAATTTTTAATTTTATAACTTCTTGTATCATGAATAAAACGCTCGAATTCGAGAAAACAGATAACATCAACGAAATATTTAATCTCACCAGATTTATAAATTGCATAATATCAGTTGAGCCCATAAAAAAATCTCAGGACATACCACAGTGCAAGCGCTGTCAACGATACGGGCACACACGCAACTATTGCAAATTAGAACCACAATGCGTTAAATATTTAGGATCACACCTATACACAGACTGTCCCAAAAGACCAAATGAAAAACCCAAATGCGTAAATTGCGGAGGAGATCACCCCGCAAATTACAGAGGCTGTGATCATTTTAAGCAAACACAAAGCAGACAAATGACACAACGCACCAACACGACAACCAAGAACCAACATGAAACCAGCATTTGTGGATGGAAGAACGAGTTACTCGGAAGTAACTCAGCAACAAAACACTAACTTCCCTAAAAACCCAGAAAATTTAACAGACCTCATAACAACGATTATTAATGCGATTTTAGATATACTCAAACCCCATTTACACAAACTTATCGTACCATTACTCATAGGCGCTACAAATGGCGACTAATAAACAAAACAATTCTATATCAACACAAATTACATTTAATAATTTTACTTTAATGAACTGGAGTCCTGATGGCATCAAAAAACAGCGCAGTATATTTATTGCTTTTTTAGCACGACACAACATAGATATAGCCTGCATATCAGAAACACACCTAATTAACAGAGAAAACTTTAAAATCCCAGGTTATAACATTTTCAGGAATGATCGAACAGGAGGGGTAGCAATTATAGCAAAACGTAAACTGGAAATCCGAGAAATATATCTAGATGACCTCAATAGCCTAGAAGCAGTTACTGTAATAGCTAAAACTGGAAATAACTCCAAGATAAAAATAGCATGCATATACAAACAACCAAATCGGAGACTGGATGAAAATGATCTTCAATCTATTTTTAATGACAATCAACCAACAATGGCTATTAGAGATTTTAACTGCAAGAACACCTTTTGGGACTGCAGAACTACCAACCCGAATGGAACAAGGTTAAACAACTACAGCACAACACATACAATTCAAATAGCAGCCCCGGATCAGTACACGTACTACACATACAAGACAGATGGACTCCCAGATATACTAGATATTGTGCTACTTAAGAATGTTACAAGACCAATCTATCAAAATGTAATGACAGAGTTGGATTCCGATCACCTGCCAATTGTAATGTCCTTCAATACTACCATACGACAAGAAGTCCCATTACCGAAACTCATCAATGGTAAAGTGGATTGGCAAACCTTCCAAAACCTATTGAGCGACCACATCAAATGTCCTAGCCAAATCCACACAACACAACAAATTGATGAAGTAATAAGCAACCTCCTACAAGCAACAAAAGAATCCATTAAGGCAGCGACAATCAGCACTAACACAAGAAGACCAAATAACTACCAGCAGCCACCACTGAAAATTCTACAATTAATAAAAGAAAAGCGTAGAAGACTTTGGCAAAATACTCGACAGCAGCAATATAAAATGCAATTAAATAGACTAATACGCAGAGTAAAAACAGGACTAGATGAATACAGATTCTCATACCAACGCTCATCCAGGAATTACAACCTAATGACCTACAATGTGGCAAGCTACAAAGAAAATTCTTCGACTGCTCCAGATAATTGGACCACCAAAAGATGGAAACACAACCTTTACAACAGATGAAGAAATCTGCAATATATTTGCGGACCATTTTGAAGCTGTGTTTACTCCAGCACCAAATAATGATAATGCTTTTGATGAAGAAGTAAGACAATATCTCCAACAATACGAATCAAATACAAGGGGTGAATTCAAACCAACATCGCCCAGAGAGGTTAAAATATTAGCTAAAAAACTTAAAGTGAAAAAAGCCCCAGGAAGCGACCTCATACCAAACATAATAATTGAAAACTACACAACTAAAGTACTTGCCTACTTAGCCACAGTTTTCAATGCCTGAATGCGACTTGGTTACTTTCCTGCTTCCGGGAGGCATACAACAATACTTGTATTTCACAAACCTGGAAAAATCGTCACTCTCCAACGAGCTATCGACCAATTAGCCTGCTCTCAACTTTATCCAAATTGTTAGAAAAAATAATGAACAGGCGCCTACTTCAAAACCTACATTTGCTTAATATACTCCCTCCATTCCAATTTGGATTTAGATCTAAACACTCAACGACCCATCAGCTATAACGGATTGTGGAATACATAGAAAAAAGCTTATACTACAGCAGTAATCCTGGATATAGCTAAGGCTTTCGACAGGGTCTGGATAGAAGGTCTACTTTATAAACTACAGCGCCTTCACATACCAGAATATTTGATACATATTATACGATCATTTCTCACACACTGCCCCTTCTCCGTTAGAATCAATTCCACATAATCAACAGTTAGACCTATCAATGCAGGCGTCCCACAGGGATCCGTATTGGGCCCAACACTATTTAATATCTACGTCCATGATATACCCCAAATAGACAATGCAGCCATTGCTTTGTACGCAGATGATACTGCGCTATTTACCCATCAAATGAACTACAATCCAGCCTAAATACAATATCAAGCTGGATGGGAAAATGGCACATAAACCTTAACTCAACCAAATGTCAAGCCCAAGTGTTTACCTTACGACGCCTCAGAGATATACCCAACATTCAAATAAATAATGAAGAAATTCCATGGAACACACAAATAGCCCAGTTAAATATCTAGGGGTATACTTAGACCAACGACTAACCTGGGGTTTTCATATTAACCACAAATTGAATGAAAACTATACTAGATTAGCCCTACTACACCCACTGATAAACAGAAAAAGTTCTCTACACATAGACGGTACAATGCTAATCTATAAATCAATAATTAGACCAGTGGTAATGTATGCATGCTGTGTATGGGGATCTGCTTCACCGACTCACATCCGCAAAATACAAACACTACAAAATAAGATTCTTCGAATAGCCACAAATTCTCCATGGTATATAAGGAACCGCCAACTACACGTTGAACTAAATATCCCAACCATAGAAGAACACATTAAAAAATTAGCGACAACCTTCTTTAAAAATTTAAACAACTGTGCAGGAGCAGCCCATTACGCACTAGGAATGAGACACTACATCAACGTTTGAAACGTAAACTGACGTAAGATCTCCTTGCAACCGATGATAGTAGTGATAATGAAGTATAGTGTAGTAACAAAACCAAAATAATACAACAATAAAACTAAACAGTGAATGGGTGAGCCAATAGGCAATACCTAAGCGACAATAGTGTTACATGTAATCAATAGTTAGCAGAACCATTAATAGCATGAAGATGCTGATCTGGTTAAATAAATTTAAAAAAAACTAATCCCTTAACAATAGTGCGAAGTGTAAATAGATATCGAATGAACCTTCTTGTAAGCTATCATATAGATATTTTAACTGCCCCCTATAGGTGTTTATTGAAAATAAAACTGATTGAAGCGACTGAGCAACTTAAGAATTCAGAACAGAGATTTTAACCATTCTTTGTAAATAAAATCAAGAAAATTAATAAAATAAACATGAGCGCCCTTAAATATGCAAAATAATATTTTGCATGTGCATGTAAAAAATGTTAAAATATACTAAAAACAAAAATATGCATTTTGCATAAATTGCAAGCTCTACTTATCACCATTCTATAAAATACAATCTTAAACTTATTCTTATTTCTTCGATGCCTGTACGTATACAGATATTCTCTAAGCTAGGAAAAGACAACTACATTCCATCTTATTAGTTTTCCACCCCTACTAGGGAAAGCCCAGGAATCCTTCATTGAGCGACGGTTCACTTGGGAGTTACAAAAATGCAAGTAACTAACTGTGCAAACGTTAATTCATTATTAAAGCAAGAATTATAGCCCAATTCTAAAAATAACTAAAGTTTTATGTGCAAAATCTATTGAAACCTTCTACTTCTATTGAAATATGTTAAACTAAAATACCTATAAATTTAAAAACTAATCATTAACTTTGACAAACCATACATGTGAAGTACATCTACTAAAAATTATCATAAATTAAAGTTACAATTCAAAATAATATTCAACTCCGGCCTTCTTAAACGTAGTATAGTATTTAGATTTAATTTTGGATACAAATAAAAAATGCTAATTTATATACTGAAGTAGATTATCGTTAAAAATGCTCATTTATTAATTATTAATATTTAAAACAAGTTTTTAGAAAGAGGATAACCCGTTTTAGCTTTAACCTCTGCATACGTAGCTAATTCAAGTAAAATATAGAAACGTACAGCTTTGCTTGTTTAGAGTTAAATTCAACCAAATAAACATCAAATTTGCAAAGTCAATCTGATACAGTAATCGACCTGCAAACTCGCGCTGCACATCGCATCTCACCTCCAAACTGGGGGGTGAAATTAGATTAGACGGTTCGTTTGACGTTGAGCTGCTACACGTATCATCTAAATGCATGTATGGATTGGTATCGAAGATTACAGCTCGCCAAGCTCCCTTTCTCCAATCTTGGCTAATAATCGAGAATTCGGCTGCTCGCATTACCGTCAGTTCTGATTCGCCAATGTGTTACATGAGAAGTATAATTTACCATTTCTATTTCAGGGGTGATCCGGACGCTGGCGGTGCTGGACATCGAGACGAAGCCGCATTATTGGCTGACGGTGTTTGCCCAGGACCACGGCGTGGTGCCGCTCTTCTCAAGCGTCGAGGTGAGTGGACATTGTCATATTATATCCGCTTAAAGGGCTTCTAAGCATTATATATTAATCGGTGTTAAGGGGAATAAAAAACTGTAATATATGTCGCCAAACAAAATAGCAAGGTTATTTTTTAGCTAAGTTTCTGCGGGAGAATTGATTTTTAAACATTTGGCTGATAGTTATGGACTTTAACTAGCTCAATAACCAAATATAGTATACATAGTGTCTCAAATATAATTTTAAATATTGTGTCATTATAAAACCTTACATGGTTACACCTATTCATTATAATATTTGAATATTACTGTTATAAACTTAGTAATTTTTGTTTCGAAATTACTTATTACGTTTATCTATAAAAAAATTGTCTCTGAAAATAGGTAATTAAAATTTAAAACATTGAAACTTTTATATACCTTTTATATACTTTTTAAAATACGTATATATGAAGTAATTTATCAAACTGTACTCGAAGTTTCCTTAATTTGTTTATCTACAACTACCGTGAACATCTTCAATTGCGAAATTGTCTTTAGAATAGTAGGCAATTTAAAAAAAACCCTCCCGTGCCAAGACTACCTACCAAGAAGTAGGTAGATTTCGTAATGTAGCGATTTGATGTATACTTCATTAGAAATTTATGAATTACACATAAAAATAAAATAATTTATAGTTATATTTATACACTCCCTTATCCCATCTCCTTCATTGTGGACTGTACCTAAATACATACGTACCAAATTCGATTTGAATCTGGCGAGAACTGCAGAAGTTACAAAAATTCAAAAACTTTGTAGATCGTTTCTTCCTACTTCTTTGATCGCTTTTGTCCATTGACGAAGTTCATCGAAATATTGACCTAAGAAATGCTTAATTAAGGGATGGTTTTGAGGTCCGGTGTGTATGAAACGAAAAACTACAATAAAACTTTTTGGAAGTTACGTATTGACGCGTGCAATGGGTAATATTTCTAAGAAATAAACTTAAACCGTTATCTTCAATTCTCTAGAAATATTTTTAAAATCTAAATTTAAATATGCTTATGATATGAATGAAGAGTGAGAACGTATCTTACTTTATAGCAATATATAATCATAAATATTACATTTATGTTGAATTTGCACACTCTGTATTCATCATAGCCCCATTGGATTATAATTTATTACAAACTATCTAATACCTTGAAGCTGCCAAACTTCCATTATAGTAAAATTGAAAACTTATTCAATGGATGATTAAAAGCATCAATAACAATAGCTAATTTTTAGTAAAAAATGGACACATTGCCTTCCATTTCTTATTTGAAATTATATGATTTACCTTACATCTCAGACTAGCCGGTTTCGTCTTGCTTCGCATGAATTAGATTTTCCGGACAATTTTTTGTTTGAAATAAATAATTTTACTTGGTCGTCTGGTGGTTTTCACTCCATATATTTATGCTTAACAATGGGTAGCTTAGCTGGCCCGAGTTCGCAACAATGTAGATGGCCAGCCGCTCCCATTGCAACTCAATATACACTTTGATGATCAATTATCTCAGCATACAGATAATCGATCAGCAAAGTAACATGATATAAACCTTGAGCAGGCCAAGTCCAGTAATCATGCCAAAAATTATTTGAATTTGTTCAACGGTTTTTCATTCAATCAGTTTTTTGATGTTGAAATCTTTCTTTTATCATGTGTCATCTAAACACTTGTGCCTTGAATAAATAATTTTATTCAACAGCCTTTTGTATCTTTTAAGTAACAGTGGCGGATTTACAGAGCAAATGTTGCTGAAACTTTGCCAATCTATTTTATTAACACAACTTACCTTCAGAGACCTTTTCAATAATTTCGTAAGAACTTTAATAAGTTCAAAATTGTACTGGGTCTACGACAGGGGTTATTCTACCTGCCACGTTGGGGGGGGGGCAGCAGTGTGTCGCTTCCATAATTTTTCTACCAACCCTTGTTTTCTAATTCAACAAGTACAACCTTTGAAATCAAATGTCAATCAAATATAACATCTGGACGGGGGAAAAGATTTTTACCGGGTCTCCAACATACATTTTTTATGTTTACGTGTTACTAATATTAAAGCAATTGTTAAATACTATTTTGCTTAAATCAAAGTTGTTTTTTAGTTTTATAACTCATACAATGAAACAATTTAAATTGTTATTACCCTAAATTATATTACATGCGAATACATAGATAATGAACATGTGGGGACTATCTTCACAACAACGAGCTAATAACATTAAATTAGTATAATAAAAGCAGTTTGCGTAATCGCAATGTAACCTGCCAGCAGATAGGACTTGTGACTATAATGCACATAAATGAATGATGACCAATTTGCATCAAATTTGGTGCAAAGCTGTAATAATCGTTTGTAGAACGACGCAGTGAATATAGCACGAATAAAGGCATTGTACAAACGATTCGAGAATCTGTTACAAATGATCTACTTTTTTAAAAAACAGCAATTAAGAAAACATACGAATATATTAAATTTATGTGGGCTACAATTAGTGATGCCGAGAACTAGAAGATGAACTAGATGTTTCAAAAACTAATGTTTGTCAAGTATTGACTTACCAAAACAAAAGGAAGCTCGTGGTAATGACGTTTTTATTTGCTATTATTGAACCAGATTTCCATAAAAAGGTCATTAACCAGAGATAAACGTGCGTCTACAGCTAGAATTGCGAAATAATAGCTTAATCGCCCACTGACAGTTTCCTGATTTACCACGTCCAAAAAATTATGTGAGATTCCTGCTGCTTACTTTCTTGCTACGTACATTGATTGTTGTGTCTTACAATTTTTACTAAATATATAGATTATTTGTTATTAGAATTTTAATTATTTGTATTAATTATATGCCTCGATTAATACCAACCAGTTCGAGAGGCGTTAAAATATTAAGTTTATTAATATAAAGAACAATATCATCTATTGCAACTTTATTCTGAAGCATAACATTGTGGGTCGGCATGGAATTGATAGAAGTAAATATCTTGATTAAGAAACTTTCGTGAATGGACTGGTATCAGAATCGCAGAATACAGAACCGCCCACGCCGAACTGATCGCCAATGTCAGGGAGACCCGACATGGCATTTCTTAAAAAAAATAATAAAGAATAATATACCGAAGTTTTTCAGGGAACCCAAGAACTACCTACTTTTGTGGCTTACTACCACAACCTTACCAACACATAAAAACTACCCTGCACTAAAAAAATTATAAGAGGGAATACAGGGAGGACTACAATTAAAAATTGCTTTAATCTTCTATATCTATTTGTATGTTGATTATGAGTAAATATATTACAGATCTCAATTGTCTGATTTATATATATATTTATATAAACAAATATTTTTAATGCCTGGTATGGTTTGCTAATTTGTAAAGTATTATTTCTTTAGTTGTATTTTTTCAAGATGGATTTTCAGAAATATTAATTTCTTATTAATTTATTAAACTAAAACAAAATAACTGGGATTCCAAAATAAATTTCTTAACCAAAATAAATATAATTTAACAGTTGAGTCAAACAAAACTCGATAAGGGATTAAGGCAATGAATGCTGCCATCAAGAAGCATAAGATCCTAACTGGCACATTAGACAGTATCTGATTTTAGTAATTAATGACCACTGCTGTATATTCAATCTTTCTGGAATATGATTCTAGTCTCAACAAAATTATGGTGGAGTTGTAGAACGAAATGAAACCGAGCAAAGCTTCTCTTTAGCTAGAATTATTAGAAAATCTTCAATGTTATTTGACACAAATTGTAATAAAAGTTTAATTACCAATGTAATAAAGATTTGGCTATCAGGATTTTATTCATTTACAAGTCGTCTACTGATTGATGTTTTTCATTCGGTTTTTAGAACATTGTTAAGATGAGACTGGAATCTACAAAATAATTTTACTATACGAGGTGCGTTCAAGTTCTAAGGTCTCCAATTTTTTTCTCAGCAGTGAGAGTAAGTAGAAAGATGGGGTAAATTTTGAAAGATGCGGGAAATATTTCTGAATTTGTAATTTAGATGGAAATACCATACAATATACGCAGGTCGAATTACCGCCATTGCAGTAAGTGAGTGTTGTTTTGTATACTTTATATGGCGACGTTTAGGGTTCAAGAACAATGTCTAATCATCGAAATTCATCGTCATTTGAGTGACACATGCGCTGAAGGCGTTATGGATGTTAAAAATGTGCCTTCGTGTATGCGAAAGTTTAAGGAATGTGGAAAGTTGTGCGACAATGAACCGAAGCAACCTCGGTCACAAACCAACCGGACCGAAACCATGATTGTGAGTGGAGCAAGTTGTTATGGAAGACCGTCGATTAGGTGTGCATGATAGCGCTCTAAACTTAGCATTTTCGTAGGATCTGTGGAGGCTATTTTGCATAAAGACCTGAAAATGTGGAATACTGACGGACGAACACAAGGCTGCGCGGGTGGCAATGTTTCAGAATATGTTGACATATGTTGACGCCGCTATGAATTTTCGATCATAAAGGATACTCCCCGTGTCCGCTCATTTTCCAATTGAGCCGCTGTCGCATCGGCGATTTTAAAGTGAGCAAAACATACATCTAAAGAAGTGTTCTCAGCAGCCATGCAATCATGACGACAACATTGTGAAAAATGTGTACGCCTAAACGGAGATTACGTTGAAGTAACAGAAGTTCCAACTTTCTTGTGCAAGTACTATTTTAGAAAAATATGAATATCTTAGAATTAAACGCACCTCATACATATAAATTGAGTGAGTATTAGTGGAACAAAGCCCATTCTCATGGTATTTGAATTTACGGAACCTGTGACATCGTGGTCAAGAGACTTATATCTGAAATAAATTTTTTGATGCTTTATCGTGTCAATAAGGAGAGGAGCGGAGAAACCAACAAAAATAAAAAGAGTGTTTCAAAAATCATGCATTTCCGTAGTATGTTATATGCATATTATTGTACTTAACAAATTTCAATGAATATGGGGTACATTCGTATGATATATATGATATGATTTTCTTTGTTAGAAAGTACTAATAAAAATACAACATACCTTCTTCTTTGCTAAATTATATTGTCGAGTTACGTATGATTGAATTAAAGTGTAAATAATAATTATAAAAATAGTATTTAACGTTGTCTTGTGGTTAACGGAATTTATACACATTTGCAGTTTTATTTATGCAGATAATTTTTGTATTTACAAATCATGTAAGGGTTAGTTTTAAAGGTAAAATAAGCTATGCTCGTGCCCCTGAGCTCCAAAGTGAATTTGCACCGATATGTCTACAAAGCTGAAATTTCCCATCTCAAACAATAACCCGTTGCAGCTAAGACGATGTGAACACTTCACAATAATATGCAAATTCGAAGTCTAACTGTGTAACTTGCGCAACCTGTATAACTTGATAAAACAATTTAATGGAAATTTGCATAATTCGCCTGACTGCAGGAAATTATTTGCGACCAAGACTTCATTGTGATCATCGTTACCGGAGCACAATAGACGCAGGAATTTTCGCAAACGCCTTCTTATTTTTAGTTCGAATACAAATCGTCCTCCATTGGCCGCATACGCTTTACAGCCGAATGCTCCGCAATTCATGCGTCTTTTGCGCGGTCAGCCTGAATTTCGCTCGCTCGACAAATAACAGTTTTCCAAATCTCGAAACCTTTCCGGCTCTAAGGAGCGCCGGTTCCTACAACGTAACTTATAATTTCGTTGTAGCTTTCTCAATACTTTTTGCCGCTTTCTGTATACATTCTACGTGATGAGACTGGAAATGACTGAACGACTCTGTCGAGATATGAAGTTTGCGCTGCTGAAACATTTATGCGCTGCAAGGTACATCCGAAAGCCGGGGCTACAAACTGGATACTTTGTAGAACACAATTAAGGTCCTGCAGCTTCGAACTAACTAAATGCAACTAAATCATATGCAATATCGTGTTGTCGTTTACTTAACTACCAAAAATGTGAATTGTTTATGGTTGTCTCTTAGGAATAATTTGATAGTTATAAATTTATAAAGCATAGGTTACAGAATGTTTATGTGATGTATGGACGGCTTTAAAACGTTTTCAAACTTCTATATTTCATTGTCTTCGAAGGTCCCAGTCTAAGTTTCACTTGTCGCTTTGCGTATTTTCATCCTTCCAAGTTCTGTGAGGTCGACCTTTTTCTTTCTTCTTCCAGGGTTCCAGTTAAATCCACTTCGACATAAACTTACGAGATAAATTGTTTATATATTATTATTTTTAAAATAGTATTTTTTTGTGTATCTATCTATGACCTTTGTAACACCTTTTGTTATTCTGCTGATTTTAAAAATTCTGGCCAATGTTTTCATTGCATCAATTTTTATTGTGTTAATTATTTATTTATCGCGTTCGATAAAGTCCAGATTTTTGAACCATTAATTAAAGCTATACTGTTAAAAGTTAACACGCCGTTTAGGCTTCTATTGTCTTCCGTGATTGTCTCACTCAATTGCGAATGTTCCATAACGAACGAGGCAATGAAATGTACTAGATATTTATATTCCGAGCATTTTATTATTAAATTGTTGCTATATCTTTATAGATTTTCTGTACAGTACCAGGTCATTTTCTTTTTAAAGGCTTAAATATTTTTTCAATTCATTTTTTAATTCATGTTTGAGGTGAACAGCAGTTTGATAAAATACTCCCCATTCTACTGGATGATTTATTGGTTTCTTTACAATTGGTAATCAAGTTGTTTTCTCACGTGCTTTCAATAATTAGTTAGAGAAATATTATCATAAACATCTTTGAGATCTGCAAATAGAAATATACCTTTTTTTACAGGTTTAATTCTGTTTTCTGAGACCTCCCGGCTCTGAAAGGACCTGTTTCTCTGTTTCTTTGCCCAAATAATTTTTCCTACAAAGTGTCTTACATTTCCTTTTTAACAATCTGCCAAAGTACTTGATACCGAAATATCACGATAATTATCGGTTTGTAAATGTGTGCTGCTTTTCACTTTTCTGGAATATATTATTTATTGATACACCTTGTAAAATGTTTTGAAATATTTCGTGGCTCTGTTAGTTTTTCAAAATTTAATTTATAGCTCTTTCCACCTGTTTGATATGTATCATTAGTGGTGTGTATTTCATTTAATTTTCGCAGTTTTTGTTTCTTTTGCCCACAAGGAGCGTACAAAGCATACAAATGGTATCTTATTATTTTATTAAGGTTAATCTAAAAAATAATATTTGGCTTGTTTGTTTATGATAGAAAAATTGTTTCTCCATTTTAAGCATCTTTTTTAATATATTTACTTATAAGATTATTTTATATGTTATATCTGCCGTACTTAACTTTATTTTGTGTTTTTCTGTGAAGTTATTTTGTTATATCATTATTTACTATGTTTTATAGATGAAATTCTTTATAAAAATCTATAACTGTAACAATAAAGTTTAAAACTTAATAAACACAAGTGATCTTGAATAAGATGGAATATCGTATTATTAGTTCTCATAAAATATTGTTAGTACACGTCCCAGAACGGCTAGCTGTGATAGTGAAAAATATAATTGCCTCTCATGAACATTATTAAACAAAAAATCTAAGTGCAAGGTCAAACTCTTCTATACCCACTTGTAATTGCAGCAGTGTTTAGCTTACCATATCAATAGGCAAATACGAAGAGTTTCTTAGGTCCCTAGGCACTAAGTTCTTAACAGCAGGTGATTGAAATACGAAATATTTCAATACCAATAAAATCCAATTCAAAAAGACGCGTCCTATAAAAAGCAATACAAAGAAATAACTTCGTCTATCTTTCGACCGGAGAATTCAAACGAATTACTGAACTTACTAAACTAAATAGTTACCAGTGCTATAACAAATATCTATAGTAAACTAGAATCAAACCAAGGCTTATATACTGATCAGTCTCTAATTATCAACACCATTAGTATAACCATAACCTCAAAAGAACCGCCTCTCAGACTTCATACTAAACAGCGCATTGGGATCAGTTTAGAAACTAATTGGATGAAAACCTCAGACTCCACATTTAGGTCAGAAATAATCAAGATTTTGATTGCAAAAAGTTACACCTACCTCTATAAACACTTCTGAAACGACTAACATCTTTCACCATATATAAAAATTTATTGTCGAGAAACACAGAGCTCGAAAAAATGGCGTAAAATAAAACCACACAAGACAAAACCTCTTATAGCAGACTTGCTCGCCAACTGCATAATTCATTAATAGAAGAACGCAATTAATCCTGTATATTAAAAGTTTCTCCTCATGACCACACCATGTGAAAGGCAACATAGAAATATTGCAACAGTTTCGCAGAAAGACGTTACTATTTTTTACCATCATAAACAATAGTATTTTAGGACTAACTTACTTTCCGATACAATAAAAGTCAGCTTAGATTATAATTATTGCCAAGCTCAGAATATCAATCCTAATTCTATAGACGAATAATTCTTTTACCTCTAATATCAAAGATATTCAAAAGACTGCCACTAAAAAAATTAAGGAAACAGACAATCTCATCTTACCAGTTTGGTAACTACCTAGCATTCAATGATACATCAAAGTAACCAGATCATTATTTAAATAATGCAGCGCCTTGACATAAGAAAGATATACGCAGCGGCATTTATATGCATAAAACAAACCTTTTACAAGGTATAGCATAAGATCTCTTTATCTTTGCTGGTGTAAAGTCTGGAGTTGTGTCCTCGATAACTTTTTCCATGCCTCTTTCAATTATTTTCTGTTTTTCACTTTATACCTCATTTCATTGTATTCTATATTTCTTTTAATGACTACGTTTCCGAGACTTTTGATCTCGGGCGCGCAATATTAACGCGCGAGAGTTCTCGCTTCGTCAGGTGTTGGGTAGGGATGTCAGGAGTGGGGAAGCAGGCGGACGATTTCGTTTGTTCCTGTCAGTACCCGTCGTGACAATGTCTGAGCAGGAGGTGCCGTCGCCAATTGCGCAGCGTATTATCATTAAATTTCTCGCCACGGAAGGTGTAAAACCGGCTGAAATCCTGAGGAGATTGACTGCGCAGTTCAAGGAAGAGACACTGTCACGAGCTAGAGTGTTCGCATGGCACAAAAAGTTCGTGGAGGGTCGTGAGAACGTTGAAAATGAAAGCCATGATCGCCGACCTCGCACCAGCATCACCAACGAAAACATCGTCCGCGTTCAACAATTTATTGAGGGTGACAGGCATCTGACCATCGATGAGATTGCATCTGAGATTGGAATAAGTTTCTGGCAGCACTTTTTTGGTCATCACAGAGGAGCTAGGGTTTCGTAAACTGTGCGCAAGGTAGGTGCCTCGCCTTCTGAAAACTGAGCAGAAATTGCATCGTTCACAGTTGTACACCCTCCCTACAGCCCTGACCTATCGCCCTGCAACTATCACCTATTCGGTCCTCTGAAGGAAGCCATGGGAGGGCATAGATTCGACAGCGATGAGGAGGTTGAGGTTTATGTGCACAATTCGCTGGAAACACGACCAACTTCATTCTACGAGGAAGGCATTTCAAAATTAGCTACACGTTGGGAAAATGTGTTTCTAAATCAGGAGATTATGTAGAAAAATAATCTGCTATTCTTTTGTTTCAAGTTCAAATAAAATATCATTTAAAAAATATGTTTCGTTGATATTTGATTCACCCTCCTATATTCTTCTTACAATCTTCTTCCGTCCTTATTACGTTGTCTAACCATATTAACTGTTTTTCTATCATGTTTAATATTGGTTTAATTTCCAGATTATCTATAATGACAGTATTTTTACGTTGCCCTTTCTTATTTTTCCCTCAATTTTTCATAAAAAATTTCACATCCATGTTTTTTTAATTTGTTCTTCTAATTTTCTATTAAAATTTAGGTCAGACCCATATACAAAGTGATTTAAATACGATTTGTGTAAAAACAAGTCGCACTGCGCAGCAGCTGCCAGACCTGCACTATCGCAAGGTGAATGCACGGTGGATACCACACACTCTGACGGACGTGAAGAAAATGGTGCACATTCACATTAAATACTGTAAAAAGTTAACAACAATGTTGAAAATGTGTTAGGGTTTCTAGCATTTTTTTTCCAATTATACTGATTGGTTGCTTTCATTATTTGGCATTTAAGGGCTAATACAATTAAGGCTATTAACAACTTAAAAACTAACAAACTGGTTCTAGAGCATCTACTGCTATATATTATGTTTTGATAACCTTTCATTATTCTTAATCATTTTTTAAAGGTTTTTAAAAAAAGAAAGAATAATAGCTATAACTAAGTTTCATTATACTTATTTTATTACATATAACTGGTTGTGATAATAGGCCTCTTATTGGTTTCATGCATTGTTAATTTTTAACAGTAAATCTGAAACAACAATTTACATATAAATGTAAGATATAAGAGGTAGTTAATGAGATTACAATTCCGTCTGTATGTGTGCCTGTCATCACTATAATCTAAAAACTAAAGCTCTGATTGACACCAAATTTGGTACGCAAGTACTTCAGATAAAAAAAGCATGAGTTCGATTTTCAGGCAAATCGGGCAATTTTTTCCACCGTGTTAGTTAAAGCTTTCGGTAATTGCAAATTTGGGTTCACATCCTTCTCTTTGATTTATTTAATTATATAAAATTTAAATGTATAAAAAAATTAAGTATATAAAATTTAATGTGCTACATTCTTAATTACTTGATTTAAATAACGCGGGTATACCAATTATTGATACGAAGTAATTTTGTCGAATAAACAATAATTAAAACAGATATTTTTGGAGCAGGGGTATCTTGAAAAAGTAAAAATTAAATATCAAAGAGTTACATGTATCTTTATTTATATACAGAAATATAAAAACCTTAAGTTAAGGAAATTAATTAAGAGAAAGAAAGAAAATAGCAAAAAGAAAAAGAGAAATTATTGAAGAAGAGCAAAAATTAGAAGTAGAAGTTGACAACGGATAAATTGCAAACAAATTATTAATAAGGATTCAAAAGTGGCACGAAAATGTTTTATTAACGTTTCTAAATATCTTATGAGTGCGACAAATTTAACTGATTTGGATACTTTAACTACATACATTCGAACAAAGTGACATAAGCGCAATAAAACATTTACATTGCTACGGGGAACTATGCTTAAACCCAGATCAATCTTGGTCCAGAAAAGCTAATACGATTTTTGCTAACTTAATACTTCCTAATTATTTCCCTTAACAATAATTTTTAGAAATCCAAACAATTTAGTGACCTTATAGTTAATTATACTTGGAAATATTTAACATAACTTTAACTTTTATTCCGAACGTTTGTTTTGTTGTTATGTTATGACTGAACTGTCATTTTCTTCATGCATTTTATAAAAGCAGCATATAGCAGGCTCATTCTTCGTTTCGTGAATCTTATCAGTTCGCCAGGCTACGCCCCGAAAACAGAACAAATGCAATGGCATTTTAACAATTCCATTTCATTAGACCCAACAGAAGTACTTAGAATTGTGGGGGAGTACTAATGAATATTCATCGGCCGGAGCTTTGGTACTGAATCGATTACAAGAGTTTTATATTGGTTCGGAATGCTTTGGGGTAGAGTCGGCTGAAATACTGTCAGCGTCGAGGCATTGCACACGCCTGCTCACTACTTTGCGTTTGGATATGGTTAGTATTTTTATTAGTATATAAAATGATTTTTATAACAACAATTGCAAATATACATTATATTTGTTGAATAAAACTTTATTACATGTTTAGTTAAGATACTCCGTGACTAATAATTTACTTACTTAAATTCCGTTAAAGCTTAAATTAGCTACCAAATTACGTTTTATAAAACGATAAAATCTTAACGTGAATGTATTTTCAACTTTATAATGTGGTATTAGCTTTAATTCTTTATTTAAATTATTAAAAAATTTGAATTCTTGTTACATTTTGTCTTTTTTAAATTAAACAATTGAGAAAAGTTAGACTAATAAACCAAAGTAACGACCTTTTACTGTTTGGGATGAGTCAGACAATTGTCTTCAAATATTTCCAGTTTATTCACAGAATTATGCTTTGCTTTCCAAGGCCCTTTGTTAAAACGGCAACAGTTACTTTGTTTTTGTTAAATACATTCTTTGTAAAGGGATAACTAGAGAGCGGATTTTATGTACCAAAGACTGACAAAATATGTGTATAAATATGCAGTAAAATGTAATCAAAATATGCAAAAATATTCATTATTAAAAAAATGTTTATTATTATATTTTTTAAATATAAAATATTGAGGCTGATTATAATGAGGTAATTTTCGTTTCAAAAATAGAACTGTATAAAGTGTAAGCATAAATTTATTAAATAAACTATACAATAAATTTTACAAAACATTAAAACCAAACTGAAATACGTATTAATATTGTTGACATCTACAAGCAAAACAATATATATTTAGGTGTTTCTCAATATTTTCTGGTAAGAAATTTTGACGCTTGTCAGATAATATATGGTTGTACGCAGAAAATTTTTTTTTGCATCTACAGATGTTATAGGGGCATTTTTTAAAGCACGCATGATAGGTATTTCTATATAAATATCATCTACAGTGTTGTCAAAATTGAAATGTCATTTATTTTGCTAATAATTGATAACCTACGTTTTTTTCTAAAATATCGTTAAAAAATTATATTTCCTAGAACGGCAGTTATTAATTTTTGGAAACTGTTTAACAATGTAATTTTTCTCTATATAACTACAACTTCAATTACTTTATAAACACCTTATGCTACTTGTTAATGAATTTACTAAGAAAAAATTATTTCGAATTGCTTTAGCTACTCTATTTAAACCATGAGCCAGGCATGTAACATGAATTAGATTTACGAGGGTAAGGTGAAAAGTTCTCGGCCTCACACAGAGATGGTGCTGCAATCGGTAAACAATTATGCTTCCTGCTTGGGTGCATGTGTCATTAGTTCGTATGACCAGTTTCAACTTGTTCGCTCAAGTAGTTTGTTTACACGAATTCTTTCAGTACAACATGTTGCATGTTTTTTGTTAAAATGGATAAACTTGAATATCGTGCGGTTATAAAATTCTTCGTTTTGGATGGATTAACCCCTAAGGAAATTCATCCGAAGTTGACAAAAATTTACGGGAACCCTGCTCCTTCCATGTCAACTGTTAAAAAGTGGGCAGCTGAATTTAAACGTGGTCGCATATCCCTCGAAGATGACCCACGTGAAGGACGGGAAAAAACCGCAACCACATCGGAAACCATCCAAAAAGTGCATGATATCGTGTTGGACGATAGGCGAGTGAAGGTGCGAAACATTTTGCACGAAGAATTAGGGATGCGAAAGCTCTGCGCAAGATGGGTGCCGCATTTGCTGAATGCCGATCAAAAGCAAATGCGCAAACGATTTTCGCAAAAATCTTTGGACCGATTCAACAGGGATCCGGCCGATTTTGTGCGGCACCACTACACGCCAGAAACGAAACAGCAGTCCAAGCAGTGGGTGGAAGCCGGTGGTTCAGCGCCAAAGAAAGCGAGGTTGATCACATCTGCCGGAAAGGTGGTCAGCGTGTTTTGGGATGCGATAGGGATCCTCTTGCAAAAGGCAGAACAATTAGGAAAATATTCTTCTTGACCAGCTGGATGCCAAAATTCGCGAGAAGAGGCCTGGCTTGAAGAAGAAAAAAATCATCTTTCACCAGGACAACGCACCTGCATTGGCGATGGGAAAACTGCGGGATTTGGGGTATGATTTGCTTAGCCATCCCCCCTATTCTGCTGATTTGGCACCCTCAGAATTACGAGATACGTCTTCTTTCAAACAACCGGTTAGAAGGTTAGCAACGTATCTTCCGCGAGTATCTGTGGTTTCGTCTATAATAAAATATATATGCCGGTTTTTTACAATTTCTTTTATATTTTTAATGGTTTCAAGATACAGTTCGTACGTATCTTTTCCTCAGTGTAGTTTGGTTCGGCATTTTTTTGTTGCCAAGTTTTTCTAGAAATAACTTAAAACTATTGTCTTGAAGTTTTTTAAGGGGAATGTTAGACTTAATGGGAGCACCACACAATTCTAAATTAAATTCTTCTCCTTCGTTTCGTTTGGATGTGCGGCAGCTAGAGATTCTCGCAAGAGCATTTGAGATTGGTAAGTTTTTATCATTCTATCCACGTTTCCTTTATGCCCAGCTGTATTAATGTGTTGCCTGATCTGAGACTTTCTTTCACATGTAATCTATAATTTGAAATACATACTGTAATAGTTATTTATACAAGTTGTAAAAAGTGCGTGTTTTTTAACGAGTCTTAAATTTATTTAACAAGCCTTGCCGAATTTAAAATTAGGACGAGTAAAAAAAACAATTGTACACGTGTAGACTTATCATTTTTCCGCAGACTTTGCAAAATATTCTATCACCTTGACCACCATTCATACGAAATTCAGGCAAATTTTTTATCCAAGTGGACGTTAAGTTATTTTTTACTTTCGGCATATTCAAAATTTGATATACTCACGTTCTCTTAACGTATTGTAACGAACTATTTATCTGTTTGATAATACCGTCAAAATCCGTTTACTAAAGGAAATGCACCTAAAATAACCAGTAGGGGTTCTAAATATTTCTATTGAATGTGCTCAAGTGCTGGAGAAACCATAATGAAACTATTTAGTTTGGAAATTCACAGGTATCATATTCTTACCAATCGCAATGTACATAATCACAACATTAGATAATTGGTAGGGGGTTTAATCCTTCTTTCGTCTGCCCTCTTAGGAAACCGCAATAAAACTATTTAGTTTAAGAAATTCCGAAATAAAACTGTTGAAAACAAAAAATATTTTGAAATATGCAGAAAATAACAGAATATTCCTTTAGCATAAAATTTGCACTATGCTAAATTATGACGCATTTTGCATAAAATCCGTTCTCTAGTGATAACTCATGTACACATGTCTATTTTTAATACAGAATCTGGTTTGTGACGAAGGGTAGATTATGTATGATGACTATAAAGGAAGTTGGCAATAGTTAAACTGCAAATAAGCCCCAAAACAATATGCAAAAGCGACTTTTCATCTTATGACGATTATTGCGACCATATGGTGGTTTAACGAAGACATTATCCACTATTCTTCCATGTAACCTGAAGAAATAATCACAATAGAATTCTACCGTAAATAATTTGATATTATGCATAAGATAACTATAGATAACTACAAATTTCCGTCTTGTTCACATAATTTACCTGATATTTTACAATATTTTTTTTTTATATTTTCCGAAGCCTTGGCAACTATATAGAAGACCAACACTATACCGATAAACATATGTTTCTGTTTTTAAAAACTTCCTGGACAATGCAAATTAGTTTCTTAATAGAATTGTTGTACTCTGTGGTTTATCTTATTTGCTACTACATATGGTAAATTATATATTCAACCAATTGTGATTAACACCAAGGCCTCAAACTTTCATAGAAACAAGGAACATATAATTGTAATTGTTGATAAAACGTTGGCAGGCATAATTATCAAGGTGTTTGGTAACAAGCACAGTTTATTAATGATAATTAAAAAACGTTTACAATTACTGTTGGTTATTTACACTTTAGGTGATTGATTATATGCTAACGAATGGAAAAGGGGAAGCGATATACCACAACTAACGCAAGCTCTCAATAACTCTCAGAGTCAGAACAGTCCATATCCTTAATACTCCAGGTCAGTTTTGTGATATCCAAGACTAAGTTGCAAATGTCCACTGCATCCCTTGGTAATTCTTTAGTCATTAGATTGACTACTGGTTCTTCGTTGCAATGTATTGGACCTAGATGATTCTTTCCGCATGCGCTTCTCTGACTTCTTTTCCATGCACTTCTCTAACGAAATGCCATTGGTTATCGATATGTTTCAGTCTTCGGATTTAGAACCAATCGCACAGTGCTTTGAAAGTCACAGTACAATGGCTTCGCACCCATATCGCATGCGCTCAAATTTTTGATCAGTTTTCTAAACCATATTGCGTCCTTCGATGCCTGACGTGCCACCATATGTTCCACTTCTGTAGTTGATAGAAAGACCGATCGTTGGGACGTTGAGGTCCAAGTTGCAGCACCTCCTACTAGGAGAAACACAAAACCACTAGTTAACTGTCGTGTATCTGTACACGTTGCAGAATCTGCATCACATATAACTAGCCTTTAAGCCCTTTCAAATATTCCAGTACTTGACTTGACACTAGTACGACAGCGCTGGGTTTTCTAATTGACTAGGAACTCCAACATTAAATGATATGTCCAGTTGCGATGCTGTGGCTAAGAAGATAAGTGCTCCACGTCTTGTATGTATGGTGTACCTTTTATCTCTTATATCTCTTCTTCTGTCGTACACGAGTTTTCTCTGAACATTGTTTTAGTTCTGTCTATTAGAGTTGACACTGGGATGCAAGCATCTATTGTAAAATATTTTAACAAATTTTGATAGAATAACTTTGAAATCCCATTAATTTGTTTACTAACATCTTATCTGAAGTCCTATGAACAATTGTTCAATCCATTTCGCACTTCGAAGTGTTAATGCACTTACAGTCTGTTCCTATCATTTCTAGCTACCGGGGCGAAAGTTTCACTTAAATGAATTCCTGATTATGTTCTAATATTGAACTTGAATTTTTTTAAAGTTTTATTAACTTGAAATTTATTTCTTTAAAACCATTCAGATTTCAGTGACCAACTACTGTAATCAAAATATGATTTGTCTTTAATTATAGTAGAATGTGTTTCACTGGTGATACTAAAATTGTAATCATGTCGACTACGAAAATCAGAGCTTTAAGTTAATCTTTGAACTCTGCGTCCTTGTATGGCACAATTAAATTTTTGCTACTGTCACGTGTTTGTGGGAAATATATTTTTTAAGCATTTGTAAATAAAATTACGTTTACTTTTAATATCTCTTATCAATTCGTGCCGCTTAAGGGGGCATTCCAATGTGACGGGGAGGACAAATTTGAATTTTTTTTTGACATTGTCGGTAGTTTTTACCCATAAAATTGATATCCTACAATCTGTTTAGGTAATTGCTGCCTTGTTGACCAGTTATAACACTCCAAAAGAGATGCTCAAATGCGCGCTCAAGTTTCGGAACGGTATACGGATGAAACATTCGAGAAGCTATTCCATGTTTATACCTGCATCTATTCTTACAGGTATACAGTAGAGACGTCCTTTTTCATTATTTTAAGTAACGGTTTTGTGAAACGACCAGTATTATTTGAGATTTCGTCGTGGAAAGAGCGTTGTTTTTTAGAACTTGCATAAGTAAAAAGGGATAAGAACCAGCGTAGATCATCTTCAAGACGTCCTAGTTATCCTGCTAAGAAGAGAAAATTTCATGGAAATCAAAATTCAGATGATACTAGAACTGATTTGCTAGTACATCAGCAAATAAATTGAGAGGGAGTCAAGATGACAGTTTCGCTGTGAGTGAAAGCGATTCTGCCACTGTTTTCTTCAGTTTGCTCTTGTTTTCATCACTCCAAGCTATCGTGAAATGTCGAGAATGTGATTCAAGCATTACTTTTTCGAAATATGGTCAACAAGGACTTTGTTTTAAAATCAAATTAGTATGCCAGTGCGCAGATAGATTCGTAGACTCGTGCCATATGATTTTTTATCTTGAAAAACTCTAAACGCGTTTTTCTCATAACGACATTTTTGCACCTGGTGCAGATGATTTCTCAAAAACCACCGGGCGTATCGACTTCAAATTTTAACACGATATTCAATACACTCATGGCTATAGCCCGAACCAACTTGTTGAAATTTTGATTTTAACTTATAATTTCACCTGATTTATGATGCAAAAATACGTGATTTTGTTTACACTTTTGCGAGAAACGCTGTCATTTTGTTAATTTTCGATCAAATAAAAAAGTGGAGGTTCGGGACATAGGAAGGATGACACAGATTAAGAAACTTCTTAGATTTTCTGTTTTAGATTACCAGGTGGGCCAGAATCACCTGCACCAGCAGAAAATTTTTTTTTGAGATAGCTCTGTTATATTATAAACAAACAAAGAAATATTTTTCATGGCCAAAAAAAAACATTTTTTTCTACTCTGCTTGATCATACCTTTAAGGGAAAAAACGTTTGTTCAATTATTTTCAATAGTTCCCGAGAAAAAAATTCTTGAAATACGCCCTTTTTTTGACGTTCACATTGGAATGACCCCTAAAATTCAGAATGCTAATTGGTTTCTAAGATAGTGCCATTAACAGTTAGTGAAAACCCCGATTCAATTAATATTGTAGTGTTTATTGCTCTTCACAGTGCCAAATAAGATGCTTAAATTATATTTAAAATACTTATTTACTTTACTTTCAGGAAATTGAGTTACTTAATAATATTTATGTACACTACACAGATCTTTACTAACATCAAATCGCACTATAACTCTTTATCTACAACACATTTATTTTGCATTAGAATAGTTCATTTTGTTTCTGGTACCTTGACTTCCTCGTAATTATTCTCTCTCTGTGTGCTATTTACACATCTAACACCTGTTTTAGAATCTTTTCGTACCACCGCAACCTTCGGGTGTCTTCCGCCCCGTTCTAGGCCTCACACATGTACCAGCACTATGTTTGTACATTGCCATAACGGCACGGCAGCAACAAAAACGGCGACCTTGGTATTAGCCGAGAAATTCTCAAGGTGAGGGTGCCTTTATAGCGGCATTCGGAAGTTTGTTACAATATATCACCAGCTATATGCAAGTGATTTTTTTCAGCCTTTCCAGTATTGAGCATTGGTCACTTATTTTATAACCACGTTGCACGTGGCATAGTGAATGTATTTTCGACCGCCAAAGGTGTTTGTATGACTCACACTTAGATGTTTTCATTGCTTCGACCGATTTTTGAGGCTTTACCTCTGGCTATTCAAGTGATTTAGTTTTCTATATTCCAAAATTTCAACTTATTTTATATCATGCAACGTGCTTATCTATTTTGTGATTCTACATTCAACAGATTTTTTACTTTTCCTTTTTGGTTTTCTGTATTATAATTTATGTATCTTATTTTGCATTATTATTAGTAGTCTTTAAGGATTCTTACATCATGTTGTTCTTGGGTGCCAATTTTCAAGAAGCATCACTTTTCCATCTTTTAAATGGCTAGTTGTCTTTGAAAAACGGTTTTGTGTGTGTGAAATTTGCACCATTTATGTCTAGGTGTATGCAGGACACCTAGACATAAATGGTGCAAATTCGATTAACACTGAAATTATTGTTTATCCTTATTTTTATTCATTTAAATATCCTGCGACGATTTTTTTTATTCTAGCAGTAACTACCTACTGATGTGTATATTTTACTTTTGCTTTTTAAAATTTGTGTCATGTTTGTAACTATGTTCCTGGAAAAATTTAACAAAGTATCCCAACACGAAATTTTGATTTAACGATAACATATGTACTGTGGTTGGTTTATCCATATAAATAATTGCGATCGAGCCTAGTTAACAGATCCGACGGGGCATTAATAAGTAACTCCTTTATTTAAAATATAAATTACCGTACGCAACGTTAGCGTGCAGTATATAAAGTTAGTGGGACATTTGAGAGCGAAATACTATATTGATGAAGCATAATAGCATTTTTGTAGCTCCCATGACGATAAATTCAAGTTTAAAGAAAAAATCCGAGGGCGCGAACTGATATTTATAGCTTTTTGATAAGACGATCCCATTTGTATTCTTCCTATATTCGTGGTAGTAACTTTTCTCCATTTGTTAGTTTTCCACCGAATTGAATTATACTTCCTCGAGCGCATTTAGGGCGTGTTTTGATAACTGTTGCCTGCGCTTCTGCCCGCTTTCGGATAAGAATTTAATTGCTACAGGACGCTTTTCAAATTAAGAACGCCCTAACGATATTACACTTAGCGTGATTAAACGTGTTGCAGGGCTCTGCAAATAATTCCGGGAAATTAAAATGTATAGGAATACGCGGATGATTAAAACTGTGAACTCTGTGTTCGCATCGATGACCAGATTAATTTTTAATTAATCGCCAATGGTGCGCTCCTAGCGGAACTGAAATTTTATGCAGGGCTATTGGAAGTTTGAGTCTCTTTGCGAAGCATATTGTAGGACTCTTCGATGAGTTTACGAGCTTCTTAGGTTTTAAAACTGCACTGAGATTTGAGCCATAAAATGTTTTACAGTTATGTTCAGATGTAACTGCCACTATCAAATTTATTTCTTAGCGACTTTAGACATAAATATTGATGCACTGAAATGTATCGGATTTACGTGATTTGTAACATTAGCTCCTTAAAGAGACCTTCAATTCCGAAAGATGAAAAATTGGAAATGTCATAGATTATCACTCTGTACTTTGAATTTGAATTGTCGTTTTTTTTTGTTCTATCTTGTTATTACCCTCTCCAACACTGTATTGGTATTTCTAGATATAATTTCAAAAATATTGTAAACAATTTAGTATTTCAAAAATTTTTGTCAATTTAGTTGCTACTTTAATTTGAACTACTTACTCTTTGCGTAATTGTTTTACTTTTGATTTTAATTTAATACAAAATACAATTTTTTTTCTATTTTTTCTATTATTTATCTTAGTATGAATATGTTACTCGCTCCTATCCTGCCTTTCATGAACCCCCTTTATTTATGTCTCCTCCATTTTGTACGATAATTATCAGATTTTTCGAATTTTAATTTGTTAATGACACCCTCTCTAAAAGCGTATAGGAATTTCTAATCCTAAGCGCAGCTTTCCAAATATAATTTTAAAACATAAGATTAAGTATTTTAAAGGATTTTGGTTGTTATTTTAATACGAATTAGCACTTCAGGTGTGTTTTTGCCAAGAGAATGAATACTAATTTTAAATGCAATTTTTAACTTGTGGTTTCTTCTCTTTTATTATTTATTAAGCACGGAATTATTACTAGCACATCTTCTGCTTTTTATGAATCCCCTTTGTTAATTTGTCCGTTCTTCCTTGTATTGTAAGGATAGAGTCGAATAAAAATAAATATTTTAAAGGACTTTTATAATATTTTAATATTTACCAACTCTGTATGTATACGCGGATCGAGCTTTCAAGCGACATGTACGTTATCGCGTTAGAGCTAAGAATCCCCCCTGTTCCTAATAACGTTGCCTCGATGCTTTGGAACGCTCTTAAAAACCATATTCAAGCCCAGGCGGTTCTTCGCCTACGTGCGGCCAACTACCTACCGTTGGAATTAAATGCCCAGTTTATGAATTTGCCTGGCTGCGGGGCCATCTGGTACATTTGGAAGCAAATGATCGAAAACTCATCCTAACCGCCTGGACCGTTTTTTTAAATTGAACTGAGAGCTCGCAGCTGCAACCAACCAAATGTCATTTCGTTCAAGCAACCGTTAAAAATGCATACAATATTGTTAATTTGTGAATTTTTATGTTATTTGAGGCTACTATAACTTACTATTCTGGTAGAAATGATAACGAACATCAAGGAGTTGCTTTTATGATAGTCTAGTTATCGCAAAAATCAATAATTAAATTCTCCTCTTACTCGGAAAGATTGACATAGTTACAAGTAAAAATAATTGCATTAAAAATTAATATTCTCTAAGTTTATGCTCCTACAGCAAAAAAAATATATAAAAACCGTGTTAAAAGCCTTTAAGAATCATGAGATTATTATAATAATGGATGGTTTCAAGTCCAAGGTTGGCAAAGGTGGAATCTTGGAAAAAGTGGGTGAATGTGAAATAAACTACAGATGTAAGCCAAAAAGGAAAACTGACTATACCAATACATGATATAAGCTGGCTGTATGAAGACTATATACATAGTCAGTCAGGAATCAAATAGATTTTATACTAGTAAATAAACATTTCAGAAATATTGCTAAAAGTGTAGAGACGTATAAACCATATAAGCAAAATAAATAAAGGGTTGATAAAATGATATAAAAACTGACTAAAAAATACACAAGTATTAGTTGAAACTGAGGAAGAAGTGCTACGTAAAATACTAGGAATTTTAAAAATAAATGGATTAATGAAGAAATACTGTCACTGATGAATGAACAGAAAGGATAGAAGAATAGAAGTAATAATAAATATCGACAATTTAATAACATGATTAAGAGAAAAACAAAAGAGACAAGGAAACCGTTAGCAAAAAGATGTATAGAAATGGAGGAGTTACGAAGCAAATATGATGAATTTAATATACATAAAAGATTGAAAAGAGTAACAGGTAATTATAAAAAGAAACAGTCCATGTACTATCAGAGACGGCAAGAGTGATCTAATTATTTAAAACTCAAAATCCAAAAAGTATAGGTACTATATATTTATCAACTTTTTGAATAGAGGACTACACTGACGACACTCCTGAGGGATCGGAAATTCTACAATCAGAAGTAGAATCTGGAATAAAAAATCTTAAGAATGATAAAGCGGTTGGTTCAGACAAGGTGCCGGCTGATATTTTAAAGTTAATAAACGCTACTAATACAAAATTATTAACAAAACTCCTTAATCATATTTATGATAAAGAAAAATTTCCAGACGATTGGTTAAAGTCGATATCCATACCACTCCCTAAGAAAAATAATTTAAAAAACCGGTATTTGTATGTTTCGTAGATTTTCAGAAAGCTTTTAATAATGTTAAACATGAGAAACTTAAAAAACCATTAGAAGAGACAAGAAAGATATATGATTCATAAACACTTATATTGGAAACAGACTGCTCCAGTACGTGTAAAGTTATTCGCCTAACTTTGCATTTATCTAAATATTTTATCATTTCGTTATTCTTTACTAGAATTAAAAATTTAATGAAAATTCGATAAGGGTTTAACGTAATTTAAAAACTCGGTACGGTTAAAAGTTTCACTATTTTATTTATTTATTTATTATATCTGTATGTAAATGACAAAAATAATATCAAAGTTCTGAAATTTTTCCTATTAGCCTAAATTTACTCTTGAAGTAGTTATATTTGTTTCTTGTTCTTTACAGCATTTTCATTCACTGTTATTGATATTTTTTATTGGATGTATTTTTTTAGCATGCGTATCTTTTAGTTTCAAATGTTGTAGCATAGGAATTTTGATTTTATGCAATTATGGTCAACTTGGCATTTTATATTTTTTTAAATTCCAAAATTAATTAATATGATTGTCTTGCTTTATTATCATCTTTATCAATTATTTCAAATATGCAAAAGTCTAGATATGCTTTCTAAATGCTTTTAGAATGTAAGTTATTGCTGCCTAATTAAAACCTTTTATATACTATATATAATCTCATTTCATCCGACGCTGGAAGGCATAAGGATAAGAGCGAAGAAGAAGAAGAGATGTTCTTATATTTACATAGGCTTCTAGAAAGAAGGCGATTGACACCAAAAACAGTGAAGCGTCTTTATTAATGATAGTCGCTATACTTTTAGTTGTTTTATTTATATATACGGAGACAACTATGTTTAAACTCAGACATCTGGTACTTTGTTTCTTTTCAAAACTGATTAACATAGTGTCATCATCCAAAGATGGCTGTTCTCTTAAATATCTTACCATTTAAGGTGTAATTCCGTCTTTGTCTACTACCTTTCCTAATTTAATGGGGTTTATTACAGCTCTGACGTTTTTGTATCTCGATGTTCTCTTTTCATTTTTATTTTCTGTTCTTTTGTGTTCGTTTGAGTTCTAGTTTTTAGTCTTCCATTGCCTTTTTCCATTTTATTCTCTGATTTAAATTTTTGTTCGTAATGTTCTCTCCAGGCTTCTAGATTTTCCGTTCCTGTTATTAATTTACAAGTCTATATTTTTGTTTTAGGTCTTACCAAATTTCCCTTCGTTCTTTTGTCGATTAGCATCTGGTTTTCTACTCTGGGTATTGTCTCTCTACGATTCTTTCTTTTTTTTTATTTTCTGCTGTACGTTTTGTGTGCTACCATGTTATTCTTTTATGATTTTCTTTTATTATTATTATCTTTCCGTAAGACTTTTTATATTAATTTTCTTTATGGTTTATTAAAGTCTCATTTTTGCCGTCGGTTTTATTTTCTCTTTTTTTTAAAGTTGCGTGTAAATTAAAGGATTCTGTATCAGTATGCACTCTTGAGTTTCATTAGTTCATCTACCTTAAATTTCTTATACTGTCTGCGCTTTTGTGGTATAGCATCTTTTATCGGCTTGTAGTTTGTTTTTCTGTTCCGCGTAGTAACTTTATGTCTAAGATTACATATTTTTCCTGGATTTTATATTTTATGTAATCTATTACATCTACCTTGTCCTCTCTCGAGTGTGTTTTATAATGTTGTATAGTCTTATGCTTGAAGAAGCTATTTCCTGTTTGTATCTGGTGTTACAGAATCATATCATTCTCAGTCCATTTATGTTAAAGGTTATTTATCCCCCATATTTTTCCAATAGTGTCATGCCCTTAATGCTACTGTTTTTTATAATTTAAGTTTAAATTTCTATAAACTAAAACACATTTTCTACTGTCTTTTTATTTGTTCAACTCTATAAAAGTCGTGTAGTTTCTGTACATTTCAATATTTTACTGAAGCATACATTTGTATAATTGTTATTTTTTCATTTAGACGAAGATCAACATACATTATTCTCGGTTTGGCTGGTTTTTATTGTATTAATTTCTAAGGCAGTCTAACATTTGGGATTATTCTTATTCCATTTCCCCATTTTCCGAACTGATGTAGAGTTGTTGGCATTCTCTGATTAACATTTGTGTTCTGTTTTCTTTCCCTTTGGTTTGGTATAAATCTTAATCTTCTACTCTGTACATTTTTATTTCTTTGTTACCTCTACTTCTTTCCCGTTTAATTCCTTAATTCTTCACGTATCTACTCTTATTTTGCACTATCTTTATCTCAGTAATCAATGAATTTTCCCAAATTATTACCTTCTCTCTAAATCATGTTACTTTGTGTGGGTAGTTACTTCAAGGTCGATGTTCTCTTTAGTTTCTTACCTTTTTTAAAGAGGTGTTACTGCTCTATCACTTCCTAATTTATTCTTGCATATGATAGACAGACCCGGAATTTAATTTTTAGGCTCGGACTGGCTAAATTTTACAATTCTTAAACAAATATTTTCAATAGCAATTTTCAACTTTAAGAAAGTTATTATAATGATAATTCTATGAGGTGTATGAAAACTGGAAAATGGTGGATATAAAAGTTACTCATGCACATCTTTTCGTATAATTGTAATACACATTACAATAAAATAAATCTTAACAAGACATTTATAAAACAATTGGAAGGAAAATTAAATTATTAGAAATTTATGACTTTCAAAATGGGTACTTTAAATTTTAACACTTTAGTATATCCTAATAGTGTATATAAATACTGTTTTACACATTAAATTTATATTCAGAATGCAGTGTACAAATAGATAAAATAAATTCAAGTTAAAAAAAACAATCTGAAAATAGTACTTTTAGTATTGATCCAAATCCAGGGCGTCATCTAAAATTATGCATTAATTGCGTCAGAGTTGCATGAGTTTGATTGGATGTTACGCATATTGAGCTGGTATTAATACCGCATTAATAAACTCTCTGATGATGTATTCGACCCGTCTGCACTAAATCTAAATTAAACCTATGACATTGCCACAACAAACATACTTTGCCAGTTTGTGTAATTAGCCTAAGTGAGTAAATAGGAACTTGCAGAGTTTGCGCGGCGCACCCTCGCCGTCGGAAACGAGGTAAATACCCGTACATACATGCACACACCTTCGAACTGAAAATGGTCGTGACGAGCGTTGCTAACCCGCAATATAAGATACGGATACTCTCTGTCGTTTCTTCTTGCCAAACCGTCATTTCGAACGAACTCTCATAGCTAAATGAGATGTATATTTTAGGGAATGCTGATTAGCTGAGTGTGCCCAGAAATGGCGTGCAACCTTGTTAATCCGCTTTATATATAAGCACGTGCAGCATTTACCGCAATCTTTTTATCCAGGGATCCGAACCCTGCAGTGTTTGCTGACGTCTCTGACCGGCTGACCCGTTCGTTAATGGGCACGGAAGAAAACTCCGAAAAACAAACAAAAAAGGAAATCTAGTTATCCTTTCGGCCCTAAAGGTCTAATGGCGTTTAAATTTACTTGAGCTTGTCGATCTCAATCTGACCAAGCGCTGTGAATTGTAATAAACCCAGCAACCGCGCAGTTTCGTGCTGAAGTAGGTTGCTTAATCACTTAGAAGTAATACGGCGCCGAAATGTACTATTAATGGAAGCACTTTTAAAGGCGCCCGTAGAAGACTAACAATAGAGAATGTTCGGAGAATGAATGATTCTTTCGGGCTGAAAAACTGTTGCACAGGCATAACGTGCACCCCGCGTAAAACCACCGCAACGCTTCTATGCTGAATCCTCATTTTCATTGCATATGCCAGCTAAAGTAGCGAGTTCTCTCCTTTCGTCCCGTATTAACACTTCAAGAGCAAAGTTACTTTTTAGTGGCTGAAGTCTGTGAGTAAACTACCAATAAAATGTTTCTTACAATTCAGCCTTCTCGTAAAAACTAAAATAAGCTGTGGGATACCTTGCTCGCATTCTGCATCCAAGTAAGTAAAATTCTCCTGAGCTTTCTTTACAGCTTTTTTTAGAAGGATTTAACTTGAGAAATTTATAAAATGCAAGGTACGAGAAGCTTCAAGTAAAAGCTGAGTGCGTTTAAGCCAGCATTGTTAGCGTTTAAATTCTATTTATTTTTGTCGTAACTCGAAAGTATTTTACTATCTATTGATTTCCGACGTTTAGAACGTGTTACTACAGAACGCCAGCTTTCTTTGAGCTTTCAGAGACTTACTCATAAAAGCAGCTTGGATCTGTTTCAGACTACGCCATTCCATGTACATCCAATCGGAAGCCGGAAGCTGGACAGACTGTAAACAATTATTAGCAAAGTTTGCAGGGCCCGCTGCATATCGTTGTCGCATGAGTGAATACCAGGAATGACGAAAGTATTCATGATATTAGTTTGTTGGGGGTTAGGTCCTGGAACACATCATGGAAGTTGCTAATTTCGTTATGATTCGGTTTCAAAACGGAGAGTTGTGGCGGCGAAACATTTTAATGGGTAAAATCCATGCGGATTTTATGCTGCATGTTTTTTAAAGTAATTTAGTAAACGCTGGGGAATTTAAAATGTGGTTGAATTATTAATTTAAAGCTCATCTTAAATTATAGTAAGTGCAAACTTCCGTAGTATTTTATAAAATTACATGCAACTAGGAGGAGATTGATTTTGAATGTTACTACTTTCTTATTTTTACTATGTATCGCCAAATATAAATATGTGTATTATTTATTACGGGTACATTTGTACATTAAAAGTTTTAACCATTTAGATATTTTTTAAGAATAACTTGATATAATGCATGAAAAAGAAAGCTTATGAATAGCCGAACGTAGTTTTTTTTTATTATTTAGAATTGGTGTTTTAAAGTAATTAAGCGATGTGTACAAAAAATAATGAGAACCAGGAATGTTCTGCTTTGTAAGGTTTTCATGTAGCTCACGGTGGGGGTTTTTTTGGGGTGAGATTGGCCTTTCTTAGTAAAGAAAAATTTGCTAGTGTGAATCTCCTTTAAAATGCTACGACAGACGATCAGCTATCAGAGTGATAGCTTACTTAAATTGTCGTTTTTTGAAAGGAAATTAAAGAGGAAAATGTTATTACAAGAAACGTTATAATCGATTAGTTAAGACAAGTAGAAAAATTAATAAGTATCCTGATTGCAAGAGATGGATACCGTATGTTTATGTGTAAACCGACAAGTAACTGAATGACATAATCCTCATAACTTTATTCTCACACAAACAAATTAAGGATTAAATAAATGATTATTGTTTTTTTCTTCTTAGGAATCATGAAGAATTCCTACTTTTGAAACAGAAAGTAAATCATAAATTTTACTTAGAAATAAAAAATAAAGTTGTGCGTATTTACAAGATTATATTCTGTCAGAGAGTTTTTACCCAGGAAACAAATTTTAGCCCTTTCGGTACTGACTTAGGTCTTTCCGACTTCATTTAATCTCTAAGATAAAATATTTGCAAAAACATCAGCAGTCAATGTTCAAAGCTCATCTCAAAGGGTCTGTACATCTTTCAGAACTGCTACGAAGTAGCTTATAAAGTTTTGGGGAAGAGAAGCAATAAAAAATATTTTCTTACAAAAATTTTAGTGAAAAGAGAAGAACAAATACCTACACCCTATACTTAGGTTTGTGTTCTTTGTTTGATTGTAAGTTTAAAAATTGCATTGAATTAGACCATTCGTATCTCATTTGACTGACAATAATAAAACTTTGTCAATAGATTTTTTTTATATCCTCTGCTCATCCTAATACCGACATATGTAGCGTCTATATAAAATTTTTACTTTTGTAAATTTTATTTTGCACTTGGTTAGAATCTTGAAAAATCATTTATTGAATCTTTTTTTGTTTAAATCACCGTAACAGCCAGCTACGCTTATATACTACGCTTCTATAAATAATGCAAGTGTTGCAACCTTTCTGAGGCAATCGTTACCATTGCTGCCCACCAACGATTGTGTCAGTCACGAATTTCGTCTCACTCTGGTGCATCGCCGTAATGGGCGTTGCCGTTATGCTGACATTACGAAATATATAGCAATGATGTGTTCTTCTGCGTGGGCCCGAACACGTTACTCTGGCAACCAATGCTTCTCACGCGGCCGGGGATTGGGGACCTCCGCATTGTGCTTTAAAGATATTTGAATGTTTTGTATTGTTGCCTGCTAGTTACTAGAAAATCCAGCCAGCTACGCTTGGCTACTATAGAGAATGCAAGGGTTACGAACTTTTTGATTGATAAATTGATAATTGTAGCGTCTTCGATTATTCTGACAATAACGGGACCGAGGCGTTTTCTCAGAAATTATAATTTTACTTTGAATTTTGGTGGTAATTCTTCTTTGGTACACTTTAGTAAAATGTGTTATACCTTATTAATTCTGCATAACAACATCTATCAGTGTACTAAATTTTTAAATAACTGCGAAGAGAGAGGAAAGAAGGAACTAAGTCGGTTTTCTGTACTATAGTGTTATCTCAAATCTACAATTTTCTTTTAGCTGTTGAATTATTTTTCTACAATTGAGAACAAAACAATCGACTCAGCAACTTGGTCGAGTTTTGAGAGAATGTGCATCCTCTCCAATAGCATTTCAAGTAAAGTTTAGTGTACTGTATAAAAGCGTTCTGCACTAGGCACGAAAACCTACTCAGTTTTTCCGTGCATGGAAATGTCCGTCCAGAACATGCAAGGGGCACATCCATATGCGACAGTTTCTGGCCTTGTATAGACCCCACGTCTTCTGTCGTTGTCATGTAGGCATATTCTGGACTCATTGATAAATAATGTCCGACTCCAATGGCCTCCAGTCGCCTTTACTTTTGGATTGCAGTCAGCTTGGTACCCATAGCTGTCTTTTTTGGGGTCAGTTTGGCTGCCTTCAGTCTTCTTCTCACTGTCCAAGCGCTGGCGATCACACTCAGCTCTTGCTTGAGGTCAACGCCAGTCATATGTCGATTTCTGAGGGATATTGAGACGAGAAATCAATCGTCTCTCTCTGTTGTTACGCGCCTACGGCCGCCTCCTTATCGGCAAACGTGACCACCGGTTTCCCGGTACCGACGCTACACTCTCAACACAGTTTATTGATTCAGATTTAATCGATTTACCACGGTCCTCTGGCTGAAGCCCTCTCTCAACAATGTAACGGCCTGGGCTGCTTCGGCGGCTGTGGTATCCATTCTCTTGCGAATCATTCGAGCGTTTACGTCACTTACTTACTTACGTCAATTTTAGATAAGTGACTGAGAATTACCGGATTGCAAGCGTACTGTAGGCCAATCACAGTCGTCGCGCACGTACTTTCAAATTAGCAAGATTTGTAAAACCACGTTCGTGATGCATACTCTTGTAAATGCGTCGTTCGTTTAATACAATAGCAACAGTTTTTAAAGCTCAACAATAGAGATACTTCTTGCACGTTAATGTTTTTATTTTCATTTTCCTTAGAAAACGAAAATGTGCGTGCAGCTAGTGAATCGATTGTTTTGCTCTGAAGTATTATATATATATATGTAATAAATCTTTAATTTATAATTAATATAATAATAATCTCATTACATTTCTTAAAATAAAAATAAAATATGCATAATTTTAAATATTATTTGTTGAAACAATTAACAATTTCTGGCTCATTTTCTACATAATAAAAATTTTGAAGTAATAAGTTTACAAACTTCCGTTTCGATATATTTTTTTACTGACGAATTGTTTATTGGTAATTTATCATTACTAAAATATTATCAAGTGACATTCTCAACCTTGTTATTATAGTTTTCCCAAAAAAGTTGTCGTTTTCGTAGTCACTATCACCAACACTGTCTTGTGGTTACGACATTTCCTCTGCCGAAAAAGGGCGGATAACGGAATACTCCCCAAGTTAAGAAAGACGGGAACCTTCCCCCAGGATTATCGACCCATCAGTCTGATACCAACTTTAGGGAAGGTAGTGGAGAGCATCATCCACCACTGTCTAAAGACAACGGTCAAAGGTCTCGATTTGGTCCCGGAGGGTCAGTTCGGCTTCTATGTAGGCTACTCCACTACTCTCCAAATCCTACAAGTGGTGGAACGCATCACCGGCAGCTACAACAAGGAGGAAGTTACTATTGCTGTATTTCTAGACGTGGCCAAGGCCTTTGAAAAGGTGTGGCACAATGGACTAGTCTATAAGATGGCCTCAACATCCATATCGCTGTCAGTGGTCCAGTTGATTCGGTCCTTCTAGTCGGGCAAAAGGTTCCGGATTAAAATTGGAACCCTAAGGTCGTTGGAGTGGCGACTCTGCGCAGGGGTACTGCAAGGATCTGTGCAGTCCCAGAACCTTTTTAAAACTAACTATTTACAACGTTAGTCAAATACGTAGACGACACGGCTTCTGTCCAGCTTGCTCATGTTTCGCATAGCGGTGAAGGAGCTTTAACAGAATATCGAGAATTGGTTTAACCGATGACGAGTTCAAATCAGCCCCGAGAAAAGTGCCAGAAGAATCCGAAAAGACAACCTGCGTCTAGTCACCATTTTCGGACACGACAACCCACGGAAGAAGGCAGTCAAATACTTTGATATTACTAGGAAAACCAAATTCACTTGGAACTTTCGTATTGAAGACGTAGCGAGGAAGGTTAAAGCTGCAGGGGCGTCACTCAAGTCGCTACTCTATCGTGAAAGCAAGCTATTCCTAGAGAGCAAGATGACCTTACACAAGACCATCGTAAGGCCAATGATCACGTATGCGGCGCCTATTTGAGGATATGCCACAAAAGTATACATACAAAATCCAGATGATTCATAACTGGGCCCTGAGGTCTAAGTCAGGAACACGGCTTTCCATAGTGATTACCAAAGTACACCCCCCTCCCCCAAGGAGTTTATACCTATGCTGTAATTCTCCTCTAGGGAGAAACGAGAGTGTCTCATACGGCCCACACTACTATTTACAAAGATGTGTTCCAACAACGAGTGAGGAGGTTAGTGGCTAAGACCCAGATCTTATATAAGAATAAACGAGTGATGAAGTGAAGTTAATATTTCTATTACGTGTTAAGCATAATAGCTTGGATTCTACATGTGACAATATACTGAAAACCGCATAAATTTTTTTGGTTATGCGATAAAATCAAGTGTTACTTTGATCCAAACTTACTATTTTTTTTCTAATTGTCTATAACTTTATGTCTATTGATTTTTATAGATTTAAAGATTCTTTTCCTTTTGGAGTTACTATTTTTTTTTTAATTGTGACTATTTATTGGAGTAATATGACACTGTTACTGAATACACCAGAATTGCAAAATGGATGATTCATTTTTACTCTTCCTACTTTTCTTCTGTATTTTTTAAGTTTGCTGATATGTTGTATAGTAGTTTTAAATTTTCTTATAATTTTTAAAATTGATTTATTACTTAAGCATATTGCATAAAGTTTTCTTAGGCTTTTAAGCTTTTTTAAGCAAACCAGAAATTTGTTACAGCATAAATAGCTAAGTGTAAATATATAAAATAACGTTGGCATAGTTCACCTAATAACTATAACTGTAAAACAATAGGTTCGGCAAGCATGCGGATCGATTGCCCAATGAATGTTCATCGCAGAACCCCCCGATAATTAGGTGTTAAACTATTAGAAACACTAAGAGTCTATCAAATCGTTTCACTGGGTTATTTCCTAAGGTGCTAGCCAATACCAAGTTACCAACCATCTCATTTAAGGTAATGTCTGCGTTACTTAATGGAATGATCGACTTACGACCGAAACTTCTTAATCACCTAATTTCACCTCTAGATAGGAACTGGCGCGGCTGCTCGCAGTCCCTTCTTTCTTGAATCCTCTTGTCTTCCGCTTTCCCGTCCTTTGTCTATGTAATTGGCCTATTAGTTTAGACCCTTTTTATGTTGGAGCTGTTTTTGTTGCAAACGTATCCGAGGGGAAACGCCGAATCAATGACCCAATTCGTTAATTGCGTGAGCTTAATCCGCCGCCAAAAATGTCGCTCGTGGCGGCATTCCGCGCGATGATTAATTTGCTTTTAAATGCCCGAGCAGGGCTTTAGGTATCTCGATGTGAATAGGGCAAGCTCGGTTCATTATTTTCAAACTTATGCATCAACTGCAGTCCAAAGACACGCTCGAGAATAGGGCACCGAATAAATATTCATCGCGGCACCAGCTTCATGACGACCGCGTGGCACGTACAAATTATTTGCAATTAAAAAGTTATCACGGTTTTCCATTGCCCCTCGGCCGCCCTAGTTTATCTTATTTAACTTTAATTTCCTGTAATTAATATTAATGGCGCGCACGTAAGGTAAAATAGAAGAGTTAAAGCTAAATCAATTTTATCGGCTATTGTTTCTGTTCATACAATGTGAAGCTTTCCAACTTTATAATTATGTTTTATAATATTTTTTATGGAAAGTGATTATTTGACAAAAAAATTTTAAAAAATCTGCGAGTTCTGTAAAAATCCACCTTAGTTATTGATTTTATTTGTATAGGATATTTAGATTGTAGCATATCTATCCTGTTACGACCCCAAAGGGCCTTCAAAACCTGTTACGGGGAACTATTATTATTATCTTGAAATAATTGTTTTTTATTAGTTTGATAACAATAGTCAACTCTAAATAGCTCGTAGGGATCATAAAATATGTTTATAACAAAATAGATACAGTTATTTTTAAAGTAAAAAGATGTTTGCAAGAACTCTCTGGCTGAAATTTTGTAGGTAGAAACTTTTGTTTGCAAGTTTTCAAATTTAACGTAATATAAGTTTGAAGGTTTTGGGTTTTCGTGTTGTTAGAAGAAAAGCTGCAAATAAAATAAAAATCAGTCTTATCGACAACTTTGAAATCGGTAAAATATAAAAAAGTTAAAAGGATTTACACAATAAATGGTAAAAATCTGTAAAAAGACAAAAACGTTTGTATTTTTAAGAGCTATTGTACCATTTTGGGAAATATTTTTTTATAGTTAAGTGTGTAAAATACTTTGTATTTGCTTGTTTAAGTCAATTTTAAGTAGAAAAGGTGCATGTATCAACTTTATCTAGGTCATAGAGACCCATAATTGCATTATTGATCGATTTATTAGCTGTAACTCAATTATAAGAATTGAACTTGATCTCTACTGCTTAAAAATATCTCATATTTCTTCTGTATGACCCTCTAATTTAGAAAATAACATTTCTATTTTTTCATTTGCGTGGCTAACTAACCATTTTTTCATACGTGTTGTAATTGTAGATTTAGATGAAAACATTCATACAACATTTTTAAAGTTGATCGCGATTCTGACTAGTTACATGCCTGTAAAGAATTATTATGATAATTTAGTAAGCATTTTTAAAAATAAAATAAGAAATTAATAAACAAAGTGAAATTGAAGGCATTTGTTAAAAGTTACATAAAGGAATAATAAAAAAGAACAACAAAAATGAATACATTTGATTTCTGTTGATGTTAATATTCAAAATATGGACAGAAAATTAATAACAAAGTAAATAATAAAAACAACTTTAAGCGCCAGGCAATTTGCATATAAGACTAAGCAAAACTATGTCAAACTTTTGAAAGAGATCCTAACTCTGCAATCCTAGCTGAATGACATATTCAAAACCAGTGAAAATTGAACTACAATAACTCTCGACAAATTACTGTGCTGCATACAACCATTATTTATGCGGTTTTAAGATTAGGAATTACACCGGTCAACATGATTTTTGTGATTCGATTTTTCCGTTGTTTCTTTTGCCTTAAAATGGTGAAAAATCAATGGTATATTGGTCTTAATTTTCTTTTGAAGGCCAGGGCTTTTATTTTATGTGCTTTTTTCAGATTTCTCATCCAAAATTTGCCTTGGACGACCAATAAAAGTTCTCTTCAGCCTAGAAGGGCCGTGGGAGTCTCTTTACTCTAGAAAAGAACCGTCGCGGGGCGAAAAAGAAATTTTTTAACCATATTTTCTAATTGATATTTTTGTGACTTTTTCCGAAAACAAAGACATTTACTCTGTTTTAAAATGCGTAAAATATGTGTAATATTCTAACTAAAGGATATTGTCAGTTTCAAAAAATGGACCACAGCAGTCTTTTTCATTACAATGCAGTTTTTGTTTACTTTTTAGAATTCTATTGCATAAGTGTTTAAAAGATCAGATTTGACAGCTTTTAGTAAAATTTAACGTATATCGACTTAAGATGCATACTCATAAAAATAGGGTAGGATTGCAAAAAAATAAAAATCTAAGAACATTAACACTATGGCTTTGAAAGTAAATTGAGATTTACGTGGCTTTGGCTTTTGTTTGTATGCCAGTAGACTTTCGCGAAGTTGTTCTTAATATCAGCGCTTCATTTTTATGATGTCCTGATGGAACCTTTCTCCTTATTTCTCCGAGAAATCGCCCATATTGTCCTTAAAGCTCTCGAAATGAGAATTCAGCATATGAATTTTGAGGGAGATGCGACATCCCATTTTACCAAAATTGTCCACTAGTACCTTGACCAGGGCCTGATAGTTTTGCGCCTTGTGATTTCCAAGGAAGCATTTTGCTACGGTGATAAAACTTCCCCAGGCTACAATTTCTTCCTTGTTGAGCTTTTCTACAAACTCTTCAGGCTACATGATTTTTTTAAATCTGTTGTCCCATACAAATGCCTGCTTTAACTTCAGCTTCCGACAACTTAGGGTCCTGGCCCAATACTTTTACAAATTGTTTCATAAGACCTAGCTTTATATGCAGTAACGGCATACTGCCACTTAATATTCTTCTTACCGACAGTAAACTCTAGTCTCTGAAGCCATTTCTTGTCCTTGTAATGCTGGTGGTCGACCCAGCCCAGCTATCCCGTAAATAAAGATAGCACGGATTCTTCATATAGCCTTCTTGTAAGCTCATGAGTAACGATATCATCTTAAAATCTCCGATGATCTCCCACTTGTCATCTTCGTACGTTAGTTTTTCCAGCAAGATTTTCACACTCTCTTAATTTTCCTTGAGATGAGTGGAATACGTGATAGGGACTGAAGGGTACTAGTTTTCGTTATGCAGCAGGACCGATTTTAAGCTGTTGGAGGAACCGCAGAAGCCATTGGTTTAGCTCGTATTTTATTCCTATCTCTTCGAACAACCCCTTAACGTCGTGGTAAAAACACAAGTTCTTTTCATCGATGCAGAAGTTTGCAAACGTTTGATATGTACGTGCACGGCTTCGTCCACCAAATTCCACTCTTTTAGTTTACAAATCAAAATTTTAGTTTTTCAACTTTGGTAGATCAAGATCTCGCACCAAATCATTCACATCCTGTTGATTGGAGAAGTACTGCGTTTTTTCTACCTCGATCGGCTGAAAAATATGTGGCGAGCTTACGTGTGTATCCTGGCTGCTGGAAGATTCGCTTGTTTGGTGAAGAAAACAACTGTCGTCGGAGTGAGATACAGTAGACGAAGACGGCAAATCTGGATACTCTATTTCGGGTTTATCTTTGGTTTTTTCCTGCTTTTGGCTTCACCACACAGAGGTAGCAGTCGTAGTCGTGGTTGCTTGACTCGCTTCAAATCCCCGGAAATCCGAATCTCATGACTCTCTCTTCCATTCTGTATCACACCAAAACACACCGAAACAAAATCCCCACTTGAAGGACTTTGTTCAAAATGCAAGAATTTATTTCAAAAGCAAAGTTACTTTGCACAAGCCGCAGCAGTAATTCGGGACCTATTGCTTGTCTGTATTCGTCACAGGGATATATATATATATATATATATATATATATATATATATATATATATATATACACATACACCTCTAACGCGTGGTGTATTGCGTTGTTTGTTTTTATTTCATATTTCTACGCCTTTGTCTTAATAAACTCACCGCAGATGAAACAAAATGAGTCCGGTAAATAGACGCGCGATCTGCGCGACGATATCGTGACAATTCATTGTGCATTGTACGCCAAACAGTCAGCCTGACCACGGACCTCACGACACGTCACTTCTTCCCCCACTACTCACACTCAAGTGATCCAAGCTGCTCACTACTAGTCGCTACAACTACCCAAGCTACCCACACCCTGCTCTTGTTCCCGCAAGACGTTGCGATTAAAGATCTTAGTTAAGATACTGGGAAACGGGTGCTCTTACGGATATGGGGTCAAAATGCTACCGAATACATGCATAAAGTACACTTATCAGCTTTTTATCGTTATTAATGTATGATACATTGCCGTTTAGAATAAAAATAAATTCTTTTTTGCTCCGCGACGGTTCTGCCACCCCTTTTCTAATGTAGGGGAACTCTTTGGGGTATCTTAGGCTGGAAAGAGCTTTTATTCGTCGTTTGAAGCAAACATTGTTAAAAAATCTTTATTTTGTGGCAAAAATAACCTAGTCATACATAGGAAGAATCGAGTCACAAACAGAAAATAGAAATTTGTTGGCCAGTGTTATCTATGAAATTTAGAATTCAAGTGATTGACAAATTTTAAATTATTTCTTAAGTTCTGTTCATTGCGCTTTAGTTTCTTTATCTGATCGCTGTTATTAAGTAGGTTTATTGCCAGTACATTTGGATGATTTTTCAAATGATGAATGTAATTTAACGTTTTATTGGCAGTTTATGCTTACGTCCATTATGAGTAGACACTTACAGTCGCAGTAAATTGCCTTACATAGGTAATCTGGAACTAGCGACATGTTGCTGAAGTTATTCTTTACATACTAGTCCAACTAATCTGCCTTCATTGTCTATTCTGTAGCGTTCTAGATTTTCATTTTAGTGTATATGCAAAAACTGCGGTACGTTGTTGTCGAATTGATAAGTGGAAAACATTCTAATGTAACAGATGATGGGGATGCAGCTACTTTCTTAATTAACATTTGATGTCGTAGTACGCTTGTGGATCTCACTGATTTGTGGCCATAGAACAAAAGCATTGTTTTTTCCAGCGGTTTCACTATACAAACTTTGGCAAAACTAAAACAAAATTTATTTATAAGCGAATTTAGCATCTTTTATCATTCTGTCTATTGCTAATAATTTTACATTTAAAAACTTTTTGACTGTGGTATCATAGCTTGCAAGACACGCAGAAATAGGAGCAACAGAAGAATCATGCACATAATTTGGAACCTCTCTTACATCATTGCGATACTACAACTTGAAACTACTATAACTTGGTGAAAGTAAAATCACTAAGTCATTGTCCTTCTATAAGTTATATTTTTTATGAAGAAACTGCAGCAAAAACGATGTCCAGCGGCATTTCTATCTGCCTTGTGCACAATATGTACAAGATTTTGTCTACAAGGAAAATCATCAATTGCTTGTTATTTTCATTAAATTTGAAGTGTTCATTCTTGTTAACGAACTTCACATAATAACTGAAATTTGCATTCTACAGATGATATAGCATTTTCTGTAGATCGTATTCTTGATAGTAAGGCAATCGCTGCAACATAAACAATAACTGTAACATTCTAATATGCACGTTGCGTCACATAAAGTAATATAGAAAAGATTCATCAGTTAAAACAAACGAATTTGTTGGTTTGCCTTTTTTCCCTTTATTATAAACTTAAATTGTTGATGTATTTGCAGAGCCGGTGCATAGAATATTTTCTGATTAGACAAACATTTTGATACCCACCTCTATTTCCATCTACCGCTCTCCACTAATTTTTTATTAAGACTAGTGATGTTCTAGAACAGCGCGCTCTAAAGCAATCCCTCCATTGTCTATATGAGTGCTTCCTAAATGTGGTAGTGTAACTTTCTGAAGAGCATTAGAAAAATAAGTTTAGAAATTCTGATGGCATTATTTTTACAAACAAAATAACGCTAAAAGTAAATATTAATAATCTCTTCTAAATGATTTAAGTTTATTTTGCAACCCACTTTTATATTGGGGCCATGATGCAGCTTGTTTTAGAAAGTACAAACTTTCTTGGCGATTGCTGTTACCAAATATACGTATTCGCCAGCCATATTCTCGTTTATCATCAATCTGAGGTAAGTTACATTTTCATTCTGAAATGCTTCTTAGTAAATCTTGAGTTACGCTGTAACTTTCTAAAACTACTTTTAGTTCCTTAATCTCGTTGTGCATTTTCATCTTGCTTCTTTGTGCTCTCTCGAACTATGTCGAACTTTGTCGAACAGCAATTCTTTCCATTCTCGGTTTAAGCAAACTGTTGCTTTGAAGCTTATTTTGTTATTAAATTCTTTTTTTGGCAGGAGGGGGGAGTATAGTCCCAACTCTTTTCTTTTAATTATTGATTTCTCCCAATCGCACCAGTCTTTTGAATTGTTCAGTCTATCTCAAATTTACCACAAAATTAGTGAGGAACTGAAAATCGCTTCCGTATTATTCACGTCTTGAACTACAAGGTGCGTTGTGAAAGTAATGCGTATGATTTTTGTCCACTCGAACAAATTTTGCGTGTGGCTTGGGAAGAATGCTACGAAAACGTACCAGATGCTTCAAGAGGCCTTCGAAGATGACTACTTATCAAGATCGCAAGTTAGAAGATGGCACAAGTCGTTTAAGGTGGGCCGGGAAGAGGTCACCGATGAGCCCCGTTCTGGACGTGAAGCGCGTACGCGATGTTTTGAAATCAGACCGTCGTTTAGGCATCCAACAAATCGCTGACACCCTGAACATGTCAACATTTGCGGTACATGGGATAGTAACCGAGAATTTGCAAATGCGGAAGGTCTGCGAGAAGCTTGTGCCAAAGGTGTAACGGACGAACAGAAAAAACGTCGAGTTATGAGCTGTGAAGACTTGTTGCAATTGAGTGAAGATTATCCGGATTTTTTTGGCTCAGTCCCTATGACTTTTTTTTTGTTTCCCCGCGTGAAGAAAGAGCTCAAAAGAAAATATTGGGAATCCTTGGAGAACAATAAAGCTCATGTAACAAGAGTCTTAAAGGAGATCCCGGCCAACGACTTCAAGGGTGCCTTAGAATTTATTATTATTATGCAACTGTGCAGTTTAGTTTTGAATTAAATCATTGTTTAATTCACATTATATTTATTATAAAGGCTGAACAATGGGTGGCAAAATTATCGAAATGTGTTAAAAAAAACTAAGCGGAGCAGAATTCAGAAAGCTTTCCGAAGATCATCTTGAACGGCAAGATCACGTGATCAAGGAAATACCAAGACTAGAAACATTTCCTTGCGTAATGTGCAGTAGTCACATCCATAGCCATCGACTTCAGTGACTTTAAGCCCAAATTGTAATGCACCAAATGTATAGCTGCAAGAGGCTTCGCGCTCACAGAGCTCTGAAAATTCCTAAAAAGATCCAATAATATCACTAGATGGCCCGACTCGGTATATGATGCGTAAATAATAAAAAACTTCGCGAGTTAGTGGTCTACAATGGCATTTAACAAAACATTGAATCCGAATATCATTGAAAAATAATTTGTTGATTTATAAAAAAATAATGAATGGAGAATGAACGCATCAAGCGAAATTGATTGGTTTATTTATAGTCAGACGGAGGATTATTTTTTGTAAATTCTATAGAAGAATGGAGTTCCTAGTAACTAAGTACCATATGACCATATGATAAACGATTATGACAGCAACTCCGAACACAGAAAATCCATTTCAAAATTCATTAGTAGAAGTCTAGATTCACAAATAGTTGATTCTAAAATAGCCGAACAGTACAAGTAAGAAGTTTTATATTGGCAAAGTGTTTTCTTAAGAGTTGTTGGAGTTGTGTAGCTTTTCACAGTGTCCCAGTTTATGACAATAGTGTAAATATTGGGCTCTGTAACTTTTTTGACTGTGTAAAACTAATTTGAAACCCGAAGATGTGGCAAAATTTTGTGGTACGCTATGTGCTATCTATGGCTACGGGAACTCTCCTTGAACAATTTTTGACGTTTATTTCTAATTGTGGCCATAAAGATGAAGAAATGGCGAATGCTGTAATGTCAACCGTAGGTTTTCTAGATCTTCATCTAAATAACTGTAGAGGACAGAGCTACGACAATGCCAATAACATGCCTGGATGCTACAAAGATCCACAAACTGGTCACATACATCTCTTGCGCGGACCATTCTTTACAACTGGTTGAACCTGCAGCTAGGAAGAGCATCAACTACTTTGTTGAATTTTTTTCTTTGAGTTAACAAACGTATAAATGTTTTAGTTCTTCAAAAAAAAAGATAGGATATCTTGCAGTCTCATCGTAAAAAGCACTTCTTATCTTTAAAAACTGTATCTGCAACACGATGGAGTGCCCGAGTTAATGCCAGTGAATCATTATACAAATCGTACTAGGTGGTCCTTGATACTCTAACGCAAATGATATTAGAAAAACTTAAGAGTCTTGAAGTAACATTAATAATGTATTTCAGGAACAATGTGCAAAATTTATGTGTGAAACTGACGTTTACAAAACATACATTACAAGAAAGAGGAAGCCAAAAGTTCTTTTTGATGAAAAGAAAAACGGAAGTTGTCTAGACTACAGTCTTTCACTATAGAAACATACGCAGAAATATATGAGAGTTTCGGATTTCTATGAAAAATCGTTCAAATAAAAAATGTCAGAATACGGTAGAGGGCAAATTAGCTATTGGAAAATAATACTTTTGATTGAGATAAAAAATTCCTTGTGGAATGTATGCGTTTAGAAGCATTTTTAAGAAGTAATAAATGTATTGACAAAGAAGCTAAAAATGCCAAACCAAAAACACAATTAGAACCATAAATTGAAGTCATAGAATGTGGAATCTACTTTTCCCAATTCTGCCATCGTTCTAAGAATTGGCAGTTGCTAACTGCACTGGAAACTATTCTTTTTAGCTCTTAAAAGAGTGATGAACTTTTTGAGGTCAACAGGAAAAAATGACAAGCTATTATTAGAGCGAGTTCCAAACATGCAAAAATTTGAGGAAGGGAGGTGAAAAATCGTGAATCTAGGGCACCAAAAAAGCTCTGATTAGATGAATAAAATGTTTTTTCAAATTTATAGGCATTATTGTGTACCTTACTTGAGCGATACTTCCATGCAAATAGCATTCCCAAGAGCCAACGAACAATAATTCTGATACATTCCCACCGAATGGGTTTATTACTATAATTTACAATAGAATTACACTACTAGCCGCCGATATTGATCGGGTTTAATAAATAACGGCAGATTGTTATTCAGCAAACTCAACACATTTCGTAATTTACTTTATCGAATGCTTTGTAAAAGCATTCTAAATTACAAATTGCACAGAGTCATATCCTACTCGCCAAACAAATTGCACGGGCTGTGCTATAAATTGGTGGCGATGTATCGTATAGATAGCCGCTTTCGGGGCAAAAGCGATTTTGAAATCAGAAAGGCCGGCTGTGATTAGTTTTCTGCGGCCACAAAATGGCGGTTTCGCAGGATTCTTCGCGAAACCGTTTCGGGGAGAGAAGCTGATTTAGTGCACGCGATTTTTAATTATTAAAGACCCTTCAGGGCGCTCATCAGTACCTATTACTGCCGGCCGCACCTGAAAGATGTACGAACTTAACAGAAAATAAATTGGTAGGACTAACGCACGGTTAAATGTACGCCCCACTACGAAAGTGCTCTTTTCGTTGATTTACTGATTTCTGTAATTACTTTTTCACTTCCCGACAGAAGTAGGTTATAACGATAGATGCTAACACCCGGCTGTGATGCACTTTTGTTTGCTTGCCTTTCAGCTACGCCCCGACTGAATTAGATGAGGAAATTACAGTCTTTGTTATCTAGAAATGGGAAGTAAGCTTTTTGAACTTTATTACTTCCAGCATTTGTATGAGGCATGGACGCGAAAGGTTTTGCGCTTTTCTTTGGCGCATAATTGAAATTTCTATTTAAATATTCCGAGGATCGCCGGAGATCAGGAAACTGCTTTAAAATCCGGGATTTTATAAAATTGCTTTTATATGCGCATATTAAAGCGCCGTGTTTGTTTGTTTTAGAATTTAAATAACGACGGCAATTGGTTGCAGGTCTACATAGAGGTCCTTAATGAAAACGATAACGTCCCGCTGAGCGACGAGGCCGTTTATTATCCCAGCATCCCGGAAGACACTCCTGCAGGAAGGCCCGTCGTGCAGGTCCGAGCCTCAGACCGCGACAAAGACCCGAATCAGAAGATTACCTACAAAATAATTTCCGGAAATCCGGAAGGAGTTTTTACCATCAACTCTTCCACCGGTAAGCCGCTGAATTTTTGATGCTTGCTCGCGAATTTAAGTGGGAGTAATTTTCCTAAAAATTACACTCGGCAGCTTAAAGCCGACAGCGGAAAAAATCTACTTGGAGTTTCGCGTTTTTTCTATCAGAACCTCATTCTTGTGATACAACTTTTAGTAGTTAGCAAAATTAAGAGGTATCGTTTGCCCATATTCTATATATAGCATGTGTCTATTGTATTGCTTGACATGTTTGCTGTCGATAGTATCCACGTCACCATGAATGAGATGTGATCTTAAGTTCAGAAAATATATTTTCAGCGAAGCTTTGGGGCTTTTTAAATATTTTTACACTAATTTATTTTAAAAAAATTATCACAACTTATTTAAGATTTTATAAAAAATAATTTGTTACTAAAAAACAATGAATCCTACAAACTGCATATTTTTTTTAAGATAAATAAAATTTACTACTTTAGTCTGCGGTAGTTTACTACAATATAAACTCTTCTTGTTTTCCTTCATGATGTACTTATTATGTCAAATGTTTTTTAAAGTGCTTACGTTAGGTTACTTGTTCAAAGTAGTTTTTTAATTTGCTAAAAATTATTCCATTTGTTTAAATCATTGAACTGATTAAATGACTCGTTTTACGATTTTGACTTAAAAGCATTTTTAAGAATTATTTAATGACTTTTCTCCTGTAATGTTTATAAAATTAATCTAGCAATATCTCTTTCTAATCATCTTTTTCTATATCAAACATATGATCACAAGTTGTCTAAAAAGAAACTGACCTTTTGCTTTAGAAAAAAACACAAGAGTTATGTGGACCACTGTAATCTTAAAATAATAAATGTCGATATATATTTTTTATTTTAGTAAAATATGCCTTATAAGCTAATGAGCAATTACCTAATATATCGCCCAATTACCTCCATTATTGTTTTTAACTTTTTTCCTTACTTTCGACGAATTTTTCTTCATAATTATTTAGTAAAGATTGTAATTCCTTTTTAATTTACAATGACAGCTGCTTAAGTGAGTACACACTGGTTTTCCTTTGAGTTTCGTTTTCATGTTCGACCACACATTTTTACTGGAATGTGGGTACATTGCTGCCCATTCCCTAATAATGAAGTTATTTTGTTGTTTCCACTTTTTCAGTGTGCTTTTACTGTACGCATTGAAGAATTCTGTTACTCTTCGCTAACCACACTTTTAATAAGGAAGACGATTTTCAGAAAAGATTCTATCCATAAAGAGATAACATTGTTCCAATAGCAATCCAAATTTTCCTTTGCCTAATCAGTTGTTTTTCACTTACTTTGGTAATAATAAAAGTTTTATCAAAGTTGTCTGCTTATATTTTGTAGCCAATTTATACGTCAGTTTTTGTCTCTTCACTAAAAACACTGCCTTATATCGTTTCAGGAATTTTGCACTTATTCAGGAAACTGATTCACTGACATCAGCGATTCAATATGCCACGAAATAAAGATTCAAATATATTAACATAAATGGCGCTGCGGTGCCTTCTTAGCAAATTACAATGGTCATTTTTTGTCATACAGACTGCATTTAAAGAATATTTCTGCTGTGTTAATGTAGAGTGTAGATCGTGGAATAAGCATTCCGAACATTTTTTTGAATCTCCTGTTTTGAGACTGTCTAGAATATTATGATTGTGGTGGATTTAATCACTTTAACCACTTCTATTAAAATGCTAACTTTGAGAAACAGGAAATAATTGCAGAGACTAAATCTGGCGAACATGGTAGATTAAAAATTAAAACTTTTATACTTAATAATTAATTAATTAATTTAATAAAAAATTATAACGTAAAGGCCGCTTTGCGGCCTTGTTGAAGTATACTTCTGTACATAAAATAGTAAAGCTTTCGAGCGGTGTGCGTTGAGGAGCTTCGTGCCTTGTAAGAAGTGCAAGTCCCCCATTTAAATTAGCCATTGTTGCAAAAGACTGCAAAAAGACGGCAACCACCAAAGAGATTGAACCTACAAACCTCGGATCTCGAAACAAACCCGCTACCAACTCGACCAATTGGGCACTACGGGAAAGCGCGCTTTGTGCGCTGGTTCACTCGGTCCTTTTTTCTGTCATTTGTGACATCTGTTAAGCCTTGTAATTTTTAAAGGGGCTATTTTTCAGGCCACTTGCACTGGTTTTCTGGAATTTATGATCGCGGATTTGTATTCTACGTCAAATTTGGTTTTTCCTTCTGTTTTTCCCAGAGGGAACCGTTGGCCAGGGTATTTTATGTGCTATCCTTATAGATTATAGAGGGAAAAACTAGAAATGAGTTTTGTATACGTAGAGATAAAACTAGAATGATAAACTGTCAAATATTAAAGACGGCAGTGGAAATATACACTGAAATTACTGTTAGTATAATAATTTTTGGAGGAATAGTAGCAAATTAAATATCTAGAAGACCACCAAACAAAATATTATGTAACAAAGGTAAGTTTCCATTGATAAAGCCCAAACATTATATATATATATATATATTTCATACATTTTTCATGTAAATTCTAAAAATAAAACGTTTACAAAGAAAAAATTAAATTAAATATAATGCGAATAGGAGATATTCACCGAAAATGGCCAAAACTGTTGAAAATTAGCTGTAAGTACATTATTTGTACCAATAGAATTAAGATATGATATAAAAATTTATAATAACAAAAAATTTATATATTTAATAAAATGCAAGAAATATTCTACCTATCCTTAGTAGTCCTCTTTAATTTAAACATCTTAGGATCTCATGTACTCCTCCTAGTGTCGTTTTCACTGTCCAAAACATTCTGCAAAATCCTTAGTGAAGACGTGAATAACTCCCTCGTCATATTGGCTGAATATTATCGACGGTTTAGACTTTTTTCCTTTTTAAAGGTAATTTAAGTTTTATCTATGTCCATATTTATTATTTGTCTTCTTCAATGTCTTCTGTCTCATCTACATCATTTAATAGCTGGCCAAAATATTTCTTCCATTTATTCAATATTCCATCTTCTCTAGCAACGATTTTTCCATCTTTGTCCTTGTAATAGACTAGCTTAGGCTGGTACTCCTTTATTCCGTTTTTTATTCGTTGGTACAGATTTCTTTTTTTATTTCTTAATAACCTTTTTGTTTCTTTGTTCAACATACTTATTTTTTGACTCTTCCGTTTCCTCAACTATCATTTTTAGTCTTAATTTAATTTTTCTCCAGTTCTCTCTTACATTTTTCATCGTTTTCTTGCTTTCCTTATTTTTATGATACATTTTTTGCCACTATTATTTATTACTTACCTTGCCAATACAAAACTGACAAATGCTATTTTAAAAGCAGCCTTAACAGTAGGAAAGAAAAACGCGAATAAAAAGGAAAAAATAACAAACGACACAAAACTATTGTTACAAGAGAGGCGAAGAATGTTATCAGAAGGAAAACGAATTACTATAGAGTTCACAAAACTTAACAAAACCATTCGTAAAAAAATTAAAGAAGATATCAGAAACTATAACAACAATAAAATAGAAAGGTTATAGAAAATAACCGAGGAATGAAATGTATTAAGCCAACCTTAGGTAAAATACAAATTGCATCTCTAAAAGATGAAAAAGGCACGGAACGAAAGGGTAAATACAATGTAGCGAAGATCACTGAACGATTTTACGAAGACTTATATGCATCGAAAAAGGAACCAAGCCAAGTAACTGTACAAAAGTTTAAAAAAAGAGTGACAAATGTAAATTCTGAAGAAATACCAGATATAGAAGAGGATGAAATTGTACATGCAGTAAGTAACACAAAAAACAATAAAGCACCAGGCAAAGACGAAATCTTGATTGAGATGATAAAAGAAGGTAAAGAGGCCTTAGTAAAATCGCTTAAACATATATTTAATACGTGCTTACACGATGGAGCTATCTCTAAAAATTGTAACGATGCCCTCGCAATTTTAATATACAAAAAGGGAGATAAACAAAACCTAAAAATTATCGTCCTATTTCGCTATTGTCCCAGCTATATAAATTGTTTATTAGAATAATAACCAACCGTCTAGCCAATAAATTTGATGCCTATCAACCTATACAACAGGCATCTATTAACTGTCAGAACCCTAATTGAGAAATCCTGCTAATACAACTTGCCTGTCTATCTCACATTTGTAGATTATGAAAAGGCCTTCGGCACTATCGAACTATGTCAGTCGAACAGGCTCTAAATAACTGTAGAGTAGATTCTCGTTATCGAGACCTGACACACAACATATACAAGAATGCTACCATGACAGTACAGTTAGAAGAAAATACGAACACAATAAAAGTTAAAAGAGGTGTTACACAGGGAGATGTTATCTCTCTAAAATTGTTCACTCTGACACTGGAAGATGTCTTTAAAAATCTATCGTGGGAAAACGTAGGTATAAACATAAATGGTAGAAAACTAAGTCACCTGAGATTTGCGGATGACATTCTCCTGATAAGCGAAAATTACGACGAAATGAAAATGATGCTCGAAGAACTAGCAAACGAATCTGCAAAAGTTGGACTGAAAATGAATATGGAAAAAACCAAAATGATGACAAATACAAACGACACAAAAAATATAGTGGTACATGGGAAGACTATAGAACAAGTTCCAGAATATATATATATATATATATACCAAACTGCTGAAATAGTTAAAAGGGTGAGACTATCCTGGGCGGGCTTCGGGAAACTATCATACATACTAAAAAATAAGAAAATACCGCAACACTTAAAAAGAAATGTGTTTAATCAGTGTATCTTACCAATTATGACATATGGTTCACAAACCTGGACACTGACTAAAAGCAATATGGACAAACTGATAAAAACACAAAGAGCCATGGATGTATGCTAAATATACGATTAAGCGACAGGAAAACAAATGCTTGGATAAGAGGAGTCACGAAACTTAAAGATGTAACAACACATATTGCACAATTGAAATGGTCGTTTGCGGGACACAACGCCAGACAAAGAGATGGGAGATGGAATGCTATCATACAACAGTGGAGACCATGGGAAGGAAAAAGACAACGTGGGCGGCCACAAATGAGATGGAAGTACGATATTGTGAGAACTGCTGGATTTTGATGGATGCAAAGTGCACAAAACAAACAAAGATGGAGAGTTAGGAGAGGCCTATATCCAAAAATGGACGATACCAGGCTAAAAGAAAACAGAAGAAATTTTTTTATCCTTTTCTATTATATATTTTATCTGTTGAGAAATAAATATTTCTACTGCGTTTGGTCCTAGTTGTTTAGTTTTGTATATTGCTACCAGATCGTACTTATATATTTTAATTTCGTTTATTAGATGTTTCAACTTTTCTTTTTCGAGTAAACCTCCTATGTTCCATGTACTTTAAGTTGTTTTTCCGCTTTATTCCCTTTCTTTTGTTATTGTTGACTTTTTTATTGGTTTTTCTGACGTTACACTTTCTTTGTATTTTGCTATTTGCTGTCCTACTGTTTTTTTGCCTGGTCTGTTTTTCTAGATGTATGATGATTCGGTTTTTTTTGTGCTGCTATTTCTAGTTTTTCTTTGTTGCTATTCCTTTTCCATTCTATTCACTCTATTGTTATTTTACTATAGCCAATCTTTACCGGTTTTTCTTTTCCAATTTCTTCTCACGTTCTTAATCTTATTTGTCTTTCTTTTTTTAGTTTTGTTAATTCATTGTTAATATAACTTTTTTCATATTTAAATTCCTTTAGCTTTGACTTGTATTTCATGACCTTTAATTTGTCTCTCGTTTTCTAGTTCTATTAGACACGTTTTTCGGCCTATATTAGTTGGTGATTTCACATCTATTTCTAGACGTTGTTTCATAAAATTTTAACACGGCTGCATTGCTCGTGTTTACTTCGAGCCCGTTTATAACAACATAATTTTTTTCTAGCCATTCCAAGTTTTACTTCTCATTTCACTCAATTCTTCTTCAATTTTTTTGTTTTCTCCCTATTTTTTTCATTCTCCTTTTTCATGTTTTTATTTTCGAGTTTTAGCTTCAACCGTTTTCTCCTTTTTAATTTCATGTATTTTGTTTTTTACATCTGTTTGTTCTGCTATCATCTGTTTCATTAATTTCAATATTTGATCTTACTTATTCTCTTCGTTTTTTTTTACAATCTACTCGACGTTCTGAGAATTTTTTACTTTTATCAAAGGCTTCTTCCGTTTCTCTCAGTGCTTTTCTTTTTTTATAACTTCATCAGTTGCAAGCTCGTCTGAGATTTGGAATTTGTTATGACCTGATTGCCGTTATTTGAAAAACTCTTACCTTTATCTTTTTTGTTATTTTTGCAGGTCGTTGATTTACTGTACACTTCACACTCACTATGTTTAATTTCTCTAAGCTCTATGTTGGCTAAGTTTAGGCTAGATGTGGGAGCGTAATTTTACTTTTTCGCACTACGATCGCCAGGACCGCATTCTAATCAGAAAGTATATTATACATATATGCTTGTAAATTATTTTTCAAATACCTTCCTAGCAATAATTCTAATTCAAAAAACCAATTGAATCTTATATGAATCTCACATTATCATCATCAATATACGCACCAATGAATCAGCAATATTTTAAAATTACAAATAAAATACCAACATATATAAATATTATAATGGGAAACTGGAAAGTTAAAGTAAAAAATTAGAATAACGGCAAGGCGAATATTATAAGAAAGCATAAAATTGATAAAAATGATAGTGGCATAAATTATTAAACTTTTCCTTCATAAATAATTGTATATTAGGAGGAAATCTAACCTAAACAGCACCTGACACAATAGTCGAAAACTAAACTCAAGTCATGAGGAGGACAGGCTATGCATTGATTGTGCATTATAAATTAAAAAATTGAATATAAATAAATTCAAAATCCAGTAATATCAGACAAATATAAAGCAATATTAAAAATAAAAGTTAATACTATAGAAAATAGTTTGAGAAATGTGCCCTTCTGAAACCACAATAAAAATAATGAGATCAGAAGAAAAAACTACTAACTTTGAATAACAACTGAGAAACGAAGAAATTTCAAAAAATATGTTACAAAAAAAGCAGTAATAATAGATTATTCAAAATATATAATAATAATGGTGAGGCTGGGAGCACGGCCTGCGAACTGAGAGAGTAGGGTTCTCTTATGTTCGCGCTCTCTCTCTGTCCGGTTGTCACGCACTATTTCTGTTGCGGAACGATATGACAAGCACCGCACCTTAGACGACCGTCATTATTACCCCCCTTGTTTGAGTGAACGCAGGTACTCAATTATTTTTAGTAACTGAGTAGGCCACCCGGCAGGCATCAGAGAGCACCTGGAATGGAACCCGAGTCCGTCCGCACTGCAGCTCGTACCTCAACCACTGGACCACGCTGGCGATACAATCTTTATATACAATATCAAAAAAACTGACAAGTAAAGACCACGCACCTCTAACAAAGTTAGAAGAGAAGTAATATGAAACTTTCTCTATTCAAGAAAATATATAAAATCGTTGGGTAAAATATATACAAAATATAAAGAAATAAAAGAGATGGAGAACCGAAAAGAAGCACTTTAACATAGCAGATCAAGAAATGTCTAAAGATGAATTAAGATACAATGTTTAAAAACAACAGGGCAGCTAGTACAGACGGTATACAAATGGAACCGATAAAACAACGTATAGATTATTTTATAGAAATATGTGTATAATATTGTTAATTAAAATCTGGATACAAAAAAAATCTGAATGGTAATCAAGCTGCCCAAAAAGGAATCCCATCTATGTCTGAAAACTGGGGACCGATTATTTTACGCTGTGTAATAAGTAAAATAATAAGTAATGTTATTTATTAAGCTGCGCGATAATAGTAAAAGTGGCCGCTGGTTGATAGAAGTAAACTAACAATTAAAACTTCATTGGCAACTTAACACAACGGATTACTAATCTCGAATAACTGATGAAATAAAATACAGGATGATCAGTACGTGTCTGAAAGATAGATTACAGCCATCTGTCATACATATTAGCTTATTGATGTTTTGTAGCAAACCACTGATTACGTGACTATCGAATTGTAAACATGAAATCCATAACCTTCGAAGAAGGGCTATTTTTGTACAGAAATGTTAGGAATTCGGAAGAAATTTTGTCATGATCCGAACGGGCCTTTAAGGAGTCTCCCTTAGACAAAGGCGAAAATTTTGGAAGTATGATAAGCAGGTGAGAAAGAGCAAATCAAATGTCGGAGTAAAAACGTAGAACAGTCTGCGAAAATGTTTTCGATACTTTTAGTTTATTCCAGACTTCAGACAAATGGCGCATCCGATCCGCAAACTCTGTCCCGCCATCTACCGCTGTGACGTCACAAAATATCGAAAAACTTGGAGACTGTCGATTCGGCGAGCAGCTCAACAAGCGGGGGTCAGCTACGAAAGCGTCCTGACTATTTGACAAAACATTTGAAAATGTTCCCATGCAAGACTCAAGTTCATCAGCCCTGAAGCCGCACGATATCCAGAGAACATTCCAATTTGGCCAACTGCTGAATGAAAAAGTGGAACACGATTCGATTGATGTTTTGAAAATTCGATTTATTGATGAGGCTCATTTTGATTTGCAAGGTTTTGTTAAGCAAAACATTCGTCATTGGGGCACGGAAAATCACGTTGCAATTGTACAATTTCTCCATTCAGCAAAAGTGATCGTCTAGTGTGCAACTTTAGGAGAAAAGATGCCTTGACGGCAATGTGAACTCTTAAAATTACCGCTAGATGTTCGAAGAGGAGTTTCTATGGGAAGCGAAGAGAACTCAAATACTCGACAGTTACCGGTTTATGCAGGATGGTGCGGGGCCTCATGGCATTTCGGAAGTTTTTTCCACGCTTTTGAATAATTTTGGAATACATGTCATAGGCCTAGACTTCGATAATTTTGCTGGTGATTGAGTTAATTGCTCACTATATTTCCCTGACATTAATTCATGTGGCTTTTTGATATGGGGATACTTGAAGGATCGGGTCTACAAATGGGCTACGAGAATACTCTAAGATCTTAAAATATCCGTAAAAAATGAAGTTTCGGCCATTGGAACAGACGCCTTTCAAGCAGTTAATGAGGCTTTTGACAGTAGGCTGCGCCATTTTGTTGCTAGTCAAGGTTCACATTTTAAAAATTTGTTAAACTAAACTTCAGTCTATACTAAATAAAAAAAATTTAATTTTGAAAATCGCTCAGCTCCATGAGAAGTTATAAGCGAATACTTTTCGACACATATTATTGATCACCCTCTAAATACTTGGCAAGTGCTTTTGGTAAAAAATGTTAAGAAAAAACAGAATACCAACAAAATATACACAAATAATACAATTATTTTATGAAAATTCTACACCAAGTATAAAACACGAAAGAAGAGTGAAGAGGAGTAGATCTTATTGTCACTATTGTTCAAAAGGTTCAAAGGTCTAAAATTTTCCTACGAATCTGTCTTGACAATAAATAATAAACATATGCAAGTAAAGACTATCAAACTAAACAACAATGCAAAGAGATTAACCTTACAATTAATTATGAATAATACTACATTACTGATTAGAGACATAATTAAAGGATGAAGGGATCACATCGAGGAAGTAGAAGAAAAAACATAGATAAACACTTACCAACCAATACAAGATGCCTTGAAACCGTTACATAAAATTTGTTGAAGCTACGGCTATTTCGAAGTAATGTAAAAAGTATATTGCTATATCAAACGGAGACATAGAAAGGAAATAAAAAATAGTACTAAAGAGTACAAAACATTTATAAATAGATGCGTTCGAATCATAAGTAAAACTTTGCGGACTAAAAAATTATTAATTAAAATTTGTGACAACCAACAGAAAGCAAAATTTAATAGCGATGAAGGAAAGTAAATGGAGATGGATTAACAACACCCTTAGAAAACGGTTAGAAATTGATTTTAGACTACAGTACAATAGGCAAAAGAAGAAGAGGCAGCCCAAAAATTATATGGAAAAGAACAATATCGAAAGAACTGCAAGTTGGATTAACCAGAAATGAAACAAAAATGATTGGCCTAAATGAGGAAAATTGGAGGACACACCAAACAAAATGAGTCCTCCCTTACCTTCACTCTGAAAGTATATAATATACGATTATGATAAGGTTTATTTATTATTATATTATTATAGATTTATTAGGCTACATATAAAAAGTGTCTAGAAATTATTTGAACATATTGTGAGTGTACAAACACACATGAAAAGAAAACTAATTATAGTTTTTTTTCTTTTTTGCTGCTAAGCCACTAGTAAGATAATTTTTGACGTTTGCTTGCATAACAAATTTTATATAAAAATTTTATGTAATTATTATTTTAGCTAAATTTATTATATGCTCCTTAATCTTTATTGTAATGTTGCACCGCTTGTATTATTAAGCATAAATAATAAATATAGAAAAGAGCAACCAACTTTTGAAATAGGATTGATAGTATACTACAAAATAATGTTTTAAGTAATACTTTAATACTAACACTCTTTATTGATAATGTGAATAATTTTGTAAAGTATAACATCGATCATAGTTAATGAAAGTGTCCTGAAATCTATAATTATTTTTTAGAATCAGAACAATAAATAATTTTTGCGCAAGCATAAAATGCTGGACTCATTTATTTTCCTGCAGTTGTAATAAATTTTGAACCTCCATGCATTTAATGTGAAATATAATAAAAGAAGAACTAATTCATATTCCAACTTTAGGGATTCCTTGCAAAGGTGATGTATGCTGCGCTCGAGTGCTTATTATATTCGCGGAAGAAGTACATAAATAATTTAAGCGGTAGCAATTGCCGAAATACCGCAAGGCTGGCAGTGTGCGGATAACATCTAATCTCGACGTATTCATGCCAAGACAGCGCACTCTGTAACTTTATTTCGAAATTCTCACTGGTGCGCGCTTCATCGTGCCAACAGAACTTTCTTGATGTATCAGTTAACTAGGCAAACTTTACTTTGAAAACTAATCTGCAGCTGTCTTATGTTTGGGATCAGCATTACACACTTACAACGCAGCAGCAAGTGTATATTAACGATGTTAGAAATTGTAGGGTTGAACTTGGAGCTTCGCACCGAAGTGTGATGGCAGTTCTTTATTAAAAAGTTAGGGGTATTTAAGCAAACGACAAAAAAGTTTTTTTTTCGGCCTTTTTTGTGTAGAGCCAACAAGTCTTAAAAATTACTGAATTAAAAATAGTGACTTTCATGAATAAATCAAATTAAATGTTGAAGGCTGTGCTACAATAAATGATACTTCAAAAAGAATTTGTGTAATTTATTTACTAAAAATAGTGGTAATTAAAAAAATAATAACAAACTAATTGTAAAAAATTAAAAATTATGTTTAATTAATTTTATAGGAAAAGAACAAATACACTCTGTACTGTGATATCTTTAACTTGCACTCCTTCGTTTAGATTACGAAAGGAAAATTTTTATGAAAAAAATTCTTCCTAATGACTGAAGTTGCTCAACCCATTTAGTAGTTGGTTGTTTTCGCGTCTTATGATTATCAAGCTTGATTCCCTACAACAGTTTTCTCTTTTTTCTTAAAATTCCCACCTATAATTTTTACAGTACACATTTTTTGTAAATCCGTAATCTTTTCTCGAAGTACTTTGTGATAATCCACCCTTCATCAATTTAATAACAATAGAGAAAGTCGGTGTATTTATTATGTAAATGGAACTAGTTAACAATGATAACAATTTGGCCCTTATATTTTAATATAATCTCATTATTAACAAAACTTGCAAATCAGTGGTGCATAAATCTATCGATTATTGGAATCCTGCAACTTGCACAGGTTGAAGAATGGTTCTCTACTGTTTTAACAGTGATCACCACCGTAATATTTCAGCCCAACATTTCTTCAAAATATTCGTTTCAATGCTGAACAATGATCAGGAAGAAAATAAAGAAAATGAGGACGTCATACAATTACAGATAGAGAACCTAGCAACTAACGTTAGTTCATCTACCAAAAAATAAATCCAAGAGACAGCAAAGGTGGCAGCTCTGACAACCTGTCCAGTGAGCCTTAAATCGAATCCCCCCCCCCCCCCATTCTAAACTGATCTACACTTTTTTTACAAAAACATCCCCAGGAAGTATAATAATACTCCTAAGAAGATCTTCACAAAATGTTTAAATTGACCTGGTACAACACTACTGAATTCAATTTATGAGATCCTGGCTCGTGTACTTTAAGAAAGAATAATAGACATAATAGAGCCATATCTCCTAAGAAAGAACCAGATTCGTTTTCGACCAAATCATTAGAGTATTCAACGATGGTAGATTTTTCTACGTGTGGGAACACTGCCTGCGAACCGAGAGCTTTCATATGTTCGTCTTTCTGCCCGGTCGTTGCGCACCATCCCTGATGCGGGGCGATGTGGCAAGCACCGTGCCTTAGACGACCGCCATTATTACCCCTTGCGCGAACGAACGCAGATACTCAATTATTTTAGGAGTGAGTAGGCCACCCGCCAGGCATCAGAGAGCCTCGGGGAATGGAACCGCGCTTCAACTGCTTAGACCACTCTCGCGTCGATGTTAGATGTAAATTTTGATAAAGAATTTCACAGTGAATGTCGAATTTCACGTGAATATGGAATCTTCTCAGAGCAAAGAGAGCATCAATTAAAATCACTAAATTAATTCAAAAACGCTACAGAGGCGCCATCCGCCAAGTAACATTTAATCATTACCTTAATAAATACAGTTATCGCAAAATTATGCAAGAAACACGAACTATTTGATGGACCTTAGAAAATTTATTTTGAGATCATTATGTATGGTTTCGTTGGAAACGAACCATGGAGCATTTAGAATTGCTCTCAAGAGTTCAGATTGACGTCTTTGGATTATGGTCATATTCATTTAATGCAACCCTAGAGTTCCAAATAAGTATGATTATTGTTTTGTAAATTAAAATTTTGTTTTCGACAGTTAATTTTGATTTTCTGTCTGTTATCCAGTTTCTTTATTATATTATTTTTTCATGTTCATTTACTGTCTGTTTTACTTACTCTGGAGAGGCAGGCGTGTAAATAGCCGTACTCTTGTGGTGCGGTGTGGGGAACTAAGTACGGCCCGTTTTGAAAAGTAAAACGTTGAGGCCCAAATCGTCCCTTAAACGGCCGGCGCGAAAGCGGATGGGGGCGGCTACCGATATCAACCGATGAGTAATTGCCAAATCGCTCACCTGTAATCGGCTTCGGCTTCGGCGGCATTGGTTTCACGGTGGCCACCTTGTTGCGATGTCTTCGTGCCTGGAACACGACCGCAGTGGCTGAGATGCGATGCGGATCGAGTATGTCTTGCGGGGTAGTTATCTGCGGGTTGGTTAAATGCGACCGAACTGGCCGCGTTGCGGATCGTAGTATATCGCCGGGCTTCGCGCTGGCTTAGGCGCGTGTATATCGCCGGGCTTCGCGCCTAGCGGTAGGTCTTTTGCGGGAAATTTTAATTCGACAGCACTTTTCGTCTCAAAGAGTGCCGCCGACGGCGTATGCAGACTTGCCGGCTGAGCAAAAGCCCATATGCCGTTTTGTGTGCGATAGCAAAACGTGACGGCCGATATCAAAGCCACCAGCATGCGCCGCCACGATACACAAGCGGTTCAAGGGCGAAAAGGCCGCCACACCATAATCTTTTTAGGAGTTACTACGTTGTTAATGTGTATTTCAGGAGACGGGGATTTACAAAGTGTGAACGTGACGTGACTGGATTTAATTTCATTTATCTTGATTCTTCATTTTTTAAGCCAGTTTTGTAAAGTGTTTCTGCAGATCCAGCAGTGCTCTTTCAGGATTAGTATTTATTGATAAAATGGCTGTGTCATCGATAAATATCTAAAAGTTGTATTTCTAGAGTTTGCTAGATTTGATATATAAACGACTTTTATTTGGAATTGACAATCACTGAGAAATGATTTAAATATGCTTAAGTAAAAGAGAAGGATTTGGTTGAACGATTTGCTGATTCTGTTAGTCGTGGTATTTGCTGGATAGTTGAAAGATCTTCACAAATTCCAAATTTGTGATAGGAAATCTGTCTTCTGAGATGTCGATATGAATTCTGCGAAGTATAAGTTTCTCAATGACTTTAGAGGTTACCGATATAAGGCTTATTGGTCAATAGGAATTAACATCTGTAGGATCTTTCCTTGATTTGATTGTCGTAATTACTAAATGTGGGATAATTTTAATTGCGTTGTTCGGTACTTGTCTAATTATTTTATTAAATATGTATTCTGATAGAACTAATAATAAGTTCTTTTAGCAGCTTTGTCGTTACTTTATCTGCTCTCGGTGCTTTTTTAAGCCCCAAGAATTTGATCTCTCTTTCTCTATGGCTTTTCTTCCTTTAAGGGTTTGTCGTTCTCAGGTTCCAGTATTACCTGTCTTTCCAGTCGTTTTTATTATATCGTAATTCTAACATTGCATTTTTTATTTATGTTTTTCATTCGACGACTGACCTTCCTCTTTTTCTCTTGCCTTATTGGCCAATTTTTGGCCATCTACCTTCCTCCATTCTTTCGACGTGTTCATACCATCTCAGCGCTTTGTTTTCTAGTCTACTAGCGATTGATGTGGCTACTCCCATTTCTTGCCTTATTACTTCTCTCTTCATGTATATTGTAAACTATCTCTGTAGTCTAGTTTTAGCGTTCTTATTTTGTCTCAAATTTTATTTGTAATCGGCCACATCTCTCTTCCATAAGTTGTTATATTTTTTATTACAGCGTGCAATATTTTCTTTTTTGTTTCTTTTGTGAGGTTTTTGTTCCAAATGGTTCTATGTAATGCTCGCGTCGCTCTTTTTCATCTTATAATTTTGTCTTCGATTTCTACTCGGATACTTCTCGTATTGGCTATTATTGATTCTAGATACTTGTATTTTGTGCATGGTTTCACTACTTCATCATTTTTTAATTCGCTTATTTACCTTCCAATGCACGTATATTCTGTTTTTTTATAATGTATATTTTACCCCCACTTTTCATACTCTTTCTTCAGTTGTCTCAACTTTCCCATTCTTCCGCACTTTCTATACCACCTTTCTAAGTCTTGTTCTGCATAAATAACAGGAGAGATAATGTGCAGCCTTGTTTTAAACCTTTAGATATTTCAATGTTTCTTAGCTTCCAAACTCGGTCTGCTATGAACTCTAGGAGTATCAGGATTGTTGTTTCCGCGAACCTGATGTTAGTATCTGTGTCATGACTCGAACGTTACTCGATCAAGTTCTATGCTAAACTGAACAAAAGCCTCATCGAAACCCACCAAATGATTCAGGCAGTCTACACAGACTCTGCTCTCTCGTATTCTCAAGTTTCCAGGTGGTTCAAATTGTTTAAAAATGTCCAGTACGAGGTGGACGGTCGTCAACCAGCTAAAGTGACAAAAATTTATCTCACGTTTGTGATCTTTTAAATAGCAATAGTCGAATGAGTGTTCGAATGATGGCAGAGACTTTCAGTATTCCGAAAACCAGTGTGCACGAAATGATTACCAAAAATTTGCAAATACGGAAAGTGTGTGCCAAGTTGGTCCCCAAATTGTTGACTAACAACCACAGGAACAGCTTGTCAACGTTGTCCCAGCTCCCTTACAGTCGTGAGCTGGCTGCGCAAGACTTATTTTTGTTCCCAATGATCAAGTCCGTCCTGAAAGGATCCCGTTTTGGAATCATTGAAGTGATTCAAACAAAAGCTCTAAACGAGGTCACCGTCAACGCCTTCCAGGATGCGTACCGTGCATGAAAAAGTCTCTGAAAAAGTGTGTAGATGCTCAAGGACAGTACTTTGAAGAATTTTAAACGTTTGTTACGATATCTTGAATAAAAAAATTTACGAACTTAAATGCATTACTTTTCGGATAAATCCTTTAAGGATTGCACTACTCTGATTCATTTCTCGTTAACTTCCATTTTCTTCATCGCTTACCATTATCATACATCTGGGCACATCTTTTTCCAAATTCACGAAAGTCACGTGAGTTTCTGTTCTTTTCTGAATTTGCTATATCCCACGGTATTGCTTACAACAGATATTATCTAGATACGACCGATTTGCTCTAAACCCACTTGTTCGTTCTTTCTTGTCTCGTCTAATTTTGCTTTTCAATTTTTCCAAATACTCTGTATGTTGTAGGCAGTATGCTTAGTTCACGTTAGTTCTAGCATGACTTTCTTTTTGTTAGATAATCACTTATTCCACCTGTTCTTATCCGTTTTCATTTTTGGAATATTTTACTATATCTGACTTAGTTATTTTTACTTTTCTTTAGTGCTTCTCATCTTCTTCTTTTTCATTTATATTGTTTATTTAGTTGATCTTTTCATTTCTCTTTCGAATCTGTGTATTCCGGCCTTCTTTCTTATAACAATGATTCATAATGTTGTATCCACTGATTTGGGGTTAAATTTATTTTTTTTTTGTTCTTTTATTATCTTGTTTTGGGTTACAAATTATTCTCCATGCTTTTCTGAATTTGCTACATCCCACGGTATTGCTTATATTTCTACAGACCGTGTCCCATTGTTCGTTCTTTTCTCGTCTAACTTCTGCTTTCACTTGTCTTTTACATTTAACATATCTTTGTTTAAATTCTGTTTTTTTTTAGATAATCACTTACTGTACATCTTCTTTTTCTTTTATTCTACTAATAGTTTCGGGGGGTTTAGTATTTTGTCTTCCTCTTCTTCTTGCGCTTTTTCATTTATATTTTTTTTTAGATGATCGTATAGTTCATTCTACGTCCCGTTTCGGCTTGTATCCAGCCTTATATTCCACCTGTCTTAATGCTGTCTTGTTTCAGCAAGTCTGTTTTGTATATTGGGTATTTTAATTCTACTGTTTGTTCATCATCCTCTTCTTTACTACTATTATGTCTTTTATAGCTCTTTACTAGGGACTTTCCTACAACCATGTGGTAATCTGATCTACATTCCGGTCATCGAAATACTCTCACTTACTGGACCATTATATTTCGTTCTCCCTAAACGATTATCAAGTCAATAAAATCGATCGGACAACTCGTGTTGGTTGTGTCCAAGCATATTTATGTTTAGTTTTGTGCTCGAAGAAAGTATTTGCTATTTTCATTCTATGTTTTTGCATAGAGAGATTATCCTTTCTCCATTGTTGCTTACAGTGTCTTTACCAAAACTTCCCACTGTTTCATCTTTGCTTCTTGTTCCAACTCCACCATTCACGTCGCCTATTAGTGTTAGATCATCTTTTTTATTTATTGTCTATTTGTTCGTGCAGTGTATCAAAGAACATTTCTTTTTGTTCCATCTGCACATCAACACACACTATATATATTCCGATTACTTTTGTCCGTGGATTTTAATTTTAACTTTAATAATCATGTCATTAACCTTTTCTCATCTGTATTGTGTTCTTCCACTTTGTTGTATTAGCATGGATAGCCGACTTATTGCTCGTTCGATTTTTGGTATCTCAGTCCACAGATGAAGGTAGTTTCCATATTCTTTTTGTCCTGTTTCTTTCTTCTTGGTTTCTGTTAACACACATATCCGGATTTATTTTTTCAATTTCTGTTATTACTTCTTTCCGTTCGGTCGCTAAACTCTCTATGTTTTACATCACTATTTTTAAGTCCTTTTTCTTTTGTTTATTCCTTCCGGTTTATTTTGAGGTTCGTTCCTGGGTTTTTTGAATATATTTAACCTTTTACGAGTACTGGGTTGCTAACCCAACGCTTCAACCCCCTCATCTGGGGGAAGAGCAATTTGTAGTCGAGGTTTTTTTCCTCTAGCCTTTAGTGAACCACCACTTTACTACAATGCACAAGTGCCAAAAAAAACTGAAGTACCGTTCCTAATCTGGAAAACCGTCGTGTCCAGTGCTAGTTTTGGTTCACCCCGGGTATTTTATTTCCCCAATACCCGCCATATCTGGCAAGTGTTCCTCTATCTACCACCTCGGGAGGCCCGTGATGGGGGACTAGTAACCCCTCACGGGAAGAATTTGATCTCTTCTTTAATTTCTCTCTGAGTGTTGCTGGGTTTTATTAGTCTTTCTAGGCTTTGTTTCAGTTCATTATCTAGTTCATCATTATGAGGAGTAAAAATATTAGAAAAATTTCCATTCGTTTCTGATTCTTTATCTGATGTAGAAATAATTCTATGTAATTATTGTTGATGATATACTTTTTGATTGTTGGCTGCTTGTTATCAAAACCTACTAAGTTCTCCGAAGGGAACATTTTTGCTTTTAACACTTGTTACCAAGTCATTTTGATCATATCACCAATATTTATTTTATCACTTTGCATTTTCACTCACATAAATAACAGAGCATTGCAGTCGTATGCTTGCTCTTTGAAAGTCAAATAGGTACTACGAATAGATTTAAAAATAAAGTGCAAAACAAAATCCATAAAAATAAATACCGCAAGTATGAACCTTTTCTCAAATGTTCATCGTATCATTGAGAATGGTAAAGAATTTACCTGCCCAAGCAGCATTTCAACAACAGACGGAGAGCCAGCATTGGCGCTAAAAAGCGAATTAAAAAAGCTCAACAGGCTTTTGGACTACCGAAACTTATCTATCAACAACGAAACTAAAAATATATAACTATAATAAATATTATATATCTATTGCTGAGAGCGAACAAGCAAAATGAACTGTGACAAAGAACAAATCAGTGTTAAATAGGAAAGGAGATTCAACATCATAAGTGGGGCTGGATTAAACATACCCATAAAATATAGCAAAAACAATTTTAGAAAGAAAATTATAAGAAAAACAAAAATATGTTAGATCGCACCGTACCTGAAGGTGATCAGTTATAGATGACCTGAAGACTATCCAAACAATATGGCATAGGGAAAAAACATGAGCAGAGTCCCTTGGAAAGTTCTTATTGAAGAATACGAGGACTATATGGTAATATTATTTGATTGCACAACTTTTTTACGGTTTTTCTAATAATTGTTATAAAGATGTCGTTGTTCTTTAGACTCCTGAACATTTCTTCCTTCCATTGATATTTTTCTTTCTCATTTACCCAAATTTTATTTTACAATATGCGCGAAAAGCGTTAGAGGATATTGTTGTTTAGCATGAGCTTCAATTTTGTACTTCTAGACAAAGATAACTCGTTCTTGGTTTAACCGAATATATAACTAAATATAGTTACTTTTAATTTACTAATTGTAATGTTAAGAATTTATTCGTTATTCTTTAAGAAAAATTTTTTTTTGCATTATTTACAATGTTTAAAAATGTGTCATGAGAGCAATCATGCTATAATTCTGGAGATTTTCGCTTGAATGTAGATGTGAAAGTAAATACATATCATTTATTAAACCGTTTATTTTTTTCTCCTTTTGTAATTTATAATTCAAAGTTGTCTTTCTTACTAGACTAATGTCAATGTGTGTTAGGGGACCTAGTACATAAAATTCTTCTACTTATTCGTTTATCTGGTGTTTCCTTTCATTAATTCACGTTTAACTTAAATATAATGAGTGTACGAAAGATAATTATGTAAGAAAATTTTGCAATAGACCTTTTAAAATACTACAAAAGACCACATCTTATGCACTTCTAAATCTTTCAAAGCAGTCCTTGAATTCGTATACCTTTTCTGACGAATCACGATTTGTGAACTATCATAGGGATTTTTATTTAAAAACCCAAACTTTGCTTTGGGTTTTAGTGGACACGTCATAACATGAAACTTGCGATGCTGTTGACATAACACTATGATTCATTTTTAAACTTATTGAGCATCTTGCGCATGAAATATACCTTGCCGTCTGTTCGTTGTTTAAGCCGTGAAGTACTCTAAAAGTAACACTTAAAGGTGATGAAGCCAGATGATATGAATTATCGGTGGAGGAATGTTCAAATATTCTACCGATAGGTCACTTGAGGCTAGCGTTCCTCTACTCTACGATATACAAAGGTTATTGATCAAGATGACATTTAAACTTATCGCTGCGCGTGATCAGGGCTCACGCCATATTTCAACAATTTAAACTATAATTTTATTACTTCTCATATTATATAGTACTATTAAAGCTATAAAATATTTGCTAATTGCAACAAGTATAAAATTACAATCAGCCAAATAACTTAAACGTTTCAATATTGACATTATAGGGGTGTTCTCCGTCAGTTTTCCTTCTTGTCGGAAAAGAAGTCAGACACTAGTGACACACAGTTCTCATATTTGCTCATCCTTAGTGTAATACTACCGTTTCAGATTTTTCTTTAACTTCGGAAAACGTGCAAAATCTGGGTATGTTCATCTATTAGTTGTAGTTGATAATGACTTGCTTCAAAAATTCAATGTGGACTAAATCCTTCTAGGCCCAAAAGACACTACGTACTGAAACGAATTTTTTGTGTTAGAAGAGCTGTTATTCTATAGTCCATTTATTGATGATATTTATTATATTACGGACCGTAATGGTCCAAGGCTTGTCGCTAGAGATAATATGGCAGAGAAGATTTCACTATATTTATGCATATTAAGTGAAAAGCTTCCTTTCAATTATGTTTTATTTTAGGAATTAACATGCCTGGGACTTATTCTGTAGCAAAGCAAAGAATGAGTGATGGTGGACTTATTCAAAATAAATTCCAACAGTTCCAGCAGTTCCAGCAATATCCTTCTGTTTCAGGCTGCTTTCAGTACGGACAAGTACGTCCGTAGTTGCTTGAAGCTGCTCTTCGTACCTGTTAAAAACGGACTATATTAAACTTGATCCTGCAAATTTGTTTGGCGTAATTTTTTCCTTTCACGCTTTTTACCCATCAGTACTGAGATCCACATAAGTATTACCATAGACAACACCCATTTGTAGATCAATCTCAATGGGCAGTTAGAAACTTAATAAAAACCCGTTATTTCAAATTGAATGGCTATGTCATTTATTATTTCTATCAGTATTTGATATTGTAGGAAATGCTACTAAAAATCTGATAGACAATTAGTTAAAGAATATTATGATACCTATTGTACGTATTTCGGAACGATATCACCAGATCTATCGTCTAAAAGGCGAGAGTTCTTAAAACACCCTTATACAATTTTTCAATTTTTTTATGAGATGCATTTATCTTGTGATTAATTATATATAGCATATCACGTTTTAAGGCAATCCAATTGTTAATGCTTTTTGAAGGAACTTTAACAATTACAAGTATCTTTAACGCAATAAAAGCAGTGACAAAGGGGAACTCTAAATATTTGCCCAACGAATTAGTTTGAACAAATTGAACGAAAACTTGAAATTACGTTTGTGCAGAATACATTTTCGAAACTGCTTACAAAGACGCGGGCCACTTTAGTTTTTAATGAAGTTGTCTGTTCCAATTAAATTTTGTGTAGTGTCAAGTTATTCCACGGCTTAGCGTGGGGCCAAATTTCGATCCCGCCTGTAAATCCCTCCTGCGAATTGATCCTCATGCAGTCGCGGAATTTCAAACTCGGCGCAATTAAAAATTACCTTACGAAGAAATCGCCACCATCGCATTTCGTTTCACACGCGAGCCGAGCGTGATCCGCGTTTCATTGAAATTTTTGCTGGCGAAATAGAAATAATGAAAGTGCAACTTCTTTCAGCAACATCTGAACTCGTTCGCCCAAGTTTCTGTTCGCAGTGTCTTTGATATTGCTTTTTAGTCTTTTATGGCGTTGTTTCGCTTGCAGTGCACGTATGTGTGACGAACATACTGCATGTGCAAAATGGAAAACTTTATTTCAATAAACCTTCGTTGTTTGAAATGGGCGGAGCATTGGCGCAAAATTAACTATTCTTGTCACATTGCTCCTGAACGTTGCTTAGTTATGAAATTACCCTAATGCTTATATTCACTTTTTCGCTAAATTAGGTGCTACGTCAACAGAAGTTGATGAAATTGGATGCTATATTATACTCCTTAATTAATTGAATGTTTTTTGCGGCAAAACTTTATGAGTCCCAATGGCTGTCTAATTAGAAGAAACACTCTTGTGTGTTCTGAGAAAGGAGTAATATTTTATTGGTCTGGCCATTTCTGAAAACACGTACTTTATAGGGTGGGGGAAAAATTGACTAAATGTAATGAAACCCAAATCTAATTTATTTTCTTAATTGATCTTTTCGCTAAAGATACGTGTGTACTTATATATTAATGAATTTTGGAGTTTTTTTTTGATAATTTGTTGTTCTTGTTTTTCAACAAACAGCATAACATTTTCAATTTTGGTTTTATGAGGGTTTAATATTATTTTTTATTTAAAAGCACACACATATTTATTGGTAATTTATTTATTATTCCATGTTTACATTAAATGATATACAATTTTTAAAACAATATGCAAGCATTTTTTGTTTTTCCTTTAATTATCTTTTATTTGTTTTATTTAATTGTAGTAAATAACACACCATTTTAAATGTATAACACATTTTACCTATCTGATAAATAGCGGGAAGCTGTTTTATCATTTTTATCAAAATGGCTTTGGATAATAATAGCTTCTATTGCAGCGTTATCTAATTTAGTACGTAACTCTCAAGGAAGTTCTTATTTAATGTGATGTTAACATAAAGCTAATATCAGCAGAAAACCTAAAAATAATTTATTTTTTCATTTGGTGTTTGAGAAGTTAAAATTATTGCATAAACGCATTCCTCGATTATTATATATTCAGTGATTATATAATGTAATGCAAATCTCATCTACAAACATCTACAGCAAGTATGTCATTCGATAATGTCTTCATCGTACCTATATATTACATCTTTTCCTATCCAAAGTTGAGGAAAATAATCTATCCCAACCCATCCCAATTTTCCAAGAAAATCAAAGCGATTACGATTCCTTTATCAAAGGTAATATATATCTTCTTCTCTTCTTCTTCTTAGCCCGTTTCGGTCCATAACTGGACGAAGGCCTCCTTCATTGACTTCCACTTGGTCCTATTTTGAGCTTCCTGTATCCATTTCAATCCGGCCACTTTTTTTATATCGTTGTACCATCTATTGGGTGGTCTTCCTCTGTTTCTTCTATATTCCCACGGCCGCCACTGAAGCATTGTTTTTGTCCATCTAGTTTCTTGTGTTCTGGCAAGGTGTCCGGCCCAGCTCCATTTCAGATTTGCTATTGCTTCAATAACATTTGTCACTTTCGTTTTCTCCCTAATCCATACATTAGTTTTTCTGTCACGTAGTAATATGCCTAGCATTTTTCGTTCCATTGCTCTTTGAGTGGTTGTTAATTTTGTGCAAGTGGGTTTTTGTTAGGGTCCAGTTTTCGCTTCCGTAGGTCATTACAGGTAAGATGCATTTATCAAAAACTTTCGTCTTAAGATGTTGGGCAATAAAACTAAGTTTACCATAGGCTATCCATGCTAATCGAGATCTTCTTTTGATTTCTGTTATTTGGCTGTCACGGTCAATCCTGAGTGTTTGTCCTAAGTATATGTATTCACTAACATTTTCAATCGTTACATTTCCAACTTTTAATGTTTCGTCTATGTCCTGATGTTCTGGCATCATTGTTTTTGTTTTGTTTAAATTCATTTTCAGACCGATCTTTTCTGCTTGTTGTTTTAAGTCTTCTACCATATACTGTAGGTCGTTTTGGTTCGTAGCAATGATAACGATATCATCTGCATACAGTAGGTGGTTTATTTTTCTGCCATTTATGTTTACCCCATAGTTTTCCCATTTAATTTTTCTAAACATATCTTCTAACACTAGCGTGAACAGTTTAGGAGACAGACAATCGCCTTGCCGAACCCCACGTTTTAACTCAACCGGTTTTGTTTCATCGTGTAATTTGTAGGTAGCAGTAGTTTTATTGCTGATGTTGTTCAAAAGATTTATGTATCTTTGGTCAGGTAAAGAGGTATGTTATATTCATTGGTTTTTTCAATTAATAGTTTCATTGTAAATAGGTGATCTCTGGTTCCATAGCCTTTTCTAAATCCGGCTTGAGTTTCTGATTGGTATGCGTCCAGTTTGATGGTTAATCGATTTGTTATTATTTTTGTCATTAGCTTGTATAATACTGATAACAAACTTATCGGTCTGTAATTCTCTAATCGCGTGTGATCTCCTTTTTTGTGTAGAAGAATGACAATGGAATCGTTCCAATCTTGCGGTATAGCTGCTTGGATCAGACATTTGTTTAACATATTTACTATTTTTCGTTTTAATTTTTGTCCCCCCCATTTGATCAGTTCTATTACGACGCCGTCTTTCCCATGTGATTTATTTGCTTTCATTTGCTTTACTGCGTTCTCTAGTTCGTATTCTTCTATATCGGGCAATTCTTCAGAACCAACATTTTGGGTTTTGGCAGTTTCTTTACGGGTTTCTTGGGTGTTTTCGATTCTTATTACTTTCGATTCATATAGTTCTTTATAGAATTCCTGTACTATTTTTAGTATTTCATCTTTATCTCTTATTATGTCCCCATTTCTGTTTCGTAATGCACATATTTGTTTTTTCCCGAATGTTGGTCGTAGTACCTTCATTGCTCCATTTTGCTGAATTATTTTATTTATTTTCTCTTATTGTCTTTTGATTCTGTTTTCTTTGATTTTTCGTCTAATAGTCTTACATAAGTTGCCGTATTCTGTTGTATTTCTTTTATTTTCACTAACTAGTTGTCTTCTTTCTCTTAAAAGTTGTTGTATTTCGTTTTGTGTTGGAGATTTTCCATTTACTTTCTTTGTTATTTTTGTTGTTTTGGTCCCATGGGAGATAGCATCTAAGATTTCCTTGTGCAATGTTTCAATTTTATTATCATTATTTCGTTGTTCGAGATCGTTTAGTTTATTTTCGACTGCTTGTTGATATTCCTCCTTCTTGTTTTCTATGTCCTGTATTTTAATATCGGTGTCATTCTTTTTAAATCTTTTTAGGCGTTCCATCTTTGTGTTAATTATTACTTTCGCTCTTACGAGTCGATGGTCGCTTCCTACATCAAAACGATTTAAGGTAGATACGTCATGAATGATGTTTTTATTGTTACTTATAATGAAATCAATTTCATTTTTTACTTTGCCATTCGGACTTATCCAGGTCCATCGTCTATTTGGTTTTTTCTTGAAGAATGTATTCATTGCATATAATTTATTTTCATTTAAGAATTCAATTAATTTGTCCCCTCTTTCGTTTCGATGTCCTAATCCATGTTTTCCCCAATATTCCTCTTCTGTTTTCTCTACACCTAATTTTGCATTAAAATCTCCCATGAGTGTACTGTATTGTTTTTTTCCTTTGACAGGTCCGTTTAAGGCGAATTATTTTTAATACACTTGTTTTGTTCAGTTGGAATATTATATATGCTACACGATCTGATATGGCTGTAAAGTTTTGTATGCGATGTGCATGTATCTTCCGAATTATAAAGCCTACTCCATTCAAACTTTCGTCGTCTTTTCCTTTGTTTAGTAGTATATTGCCGGAATTTAGTGTTAACCATGTTTCTCCTTTTCTTTTTGTTTCACTGAGACCTATTATATCCCAGTTAATTGTTTCCAATTCGTTTTCTAGTTCTGTTATGCGGTCTTGTACTCGTAATGTTCTTATGTTTTGAGTTCCTATCCATAGTTTTGTGGTTTTCGTGGTTTTCTGGTGATGGCTTTCGTTTAGACTCCGGGGATTCTTAGCACCCTCTTTGCCGTTCCATCGATGGTCGCCACCTTTTTGCTGTTTAATCCCATCGGTTTTCCGGCTGCCGGAGACTGAGGGCCGGTGCTTGTTTTGCATTTCTTCATGAAGGGCTTTTTAGCCTTTAGAACCCCACGTTGGCAAGACGGGTTGGGGAGCGTTCAGTAGTCTAACTTACTAAGACTTTGGTAGCCGCCGTTGACTATGTTAGTGCATCCGCCGCCTTTCCATAAGGAGAAAGCCTGTTTCTGCTTTCCCAAAATTGACCCATTAGGTTCGTCATTCGGAAATTGCCTTCTGTGTGGTTTTGGTCCGCCCCGGGTATTTTATTTCCCCGGTACCCACTATATCTAGTGAGCGTTCCCCTATCCGCCACCTGGGGAGGCGCCCAGTTGAGGATCCACCAACCCCGCTGGGTTATATATATATATATATATATATATATATATATATATATATATATATATATATATATATCTTACATCAGATTATAGAGCATTTTTCTGCGCAACCTATCATTTTTCGAGACTGTCGCAATAGTTTGCATTAGTTAAATGTTTGAAAGGTAATTCTACATAAACCAAAATCTATCCCTCCTTAGTACTATTTAAACGGTAGGTATTGTAGAAAATAAAGTTGTCCATAAACATACTATCAAGCTTCTAATTGACTTGTATAGTAATCGAGCTCGTTGTCTTTTCTTATTGTTGTAAAAATTCTCCTACTAAGTCTCTTCGGTTAGTCTTTCAGTTTTGTCTATGTTGTTTTAATCTACAATTCATATCTTTCATTCTCTGATGCCTATATTGTAATCTTTGCCTTCCTGATGCATTTATTTCTTTTTGTACCTTCTATAATTGTTTTTAGTATACCCTTCATGGTTATATATGCGCCATCGGTGGATCTTTTTATATACTTGCGGAGGGTTCTTTCTTTTTTTATTCTTGTTACTACTTCTTTGTTGTCGACAACAAAGAAGTACTAACTAAGAAGCCTTAGCTAAGCTTTAGTATTCGTTGAATACACTGCACTTTAGAAGTTTCTTCTCCACATAAATCGTTTCACAATATATTTTTAGTGAAATTGCATTAGTAAAAACTTCTTCCTTTATATTGCCTTATAATTCTATTTATTATCTTTGTGTTGCTTCTTCTGTCTTTTTTTGTTGTGCTCCTGAATATCAACAATTTCAACAATTTGGAGATTTTTGTGGGGAGTCTGTTGCTTATTATCGTCATCTTTTATCACATACCACCATCTTAATTACTGATTTATTTTTAATGTTGTAGTATTTTAGGGTTGTTTATTTCTATAAGCACGTATTCTAAATCTTCCTTCTTTTCGACTAACATTGCTGTATAGTCTGCATACCTCAATATATCTGTTTTTCTTGATTGTATTTTTTCTCTAAGTCAATTCAGTGTCTTTTATATGAACATTAGACAGCAGTAGTTATAGAGCACGGCTTTGTCTTTTTCTTTTATAATTTTTGCTTCTTTCTGTGACTTTATTGGAAATTATGACTCTCTATTCATTGTAGACGGCATTTATTATTTTTGTCTTTTTCTCTGACTAATTCTTGATAACGTTTCGAATAATTTCGGCCATATGACATCACCGAAGTCCTTTTCTATAGCTACTAATGTTACATAAGTTTTCTTCTTTTGTCTATTAGTAAGCATAGTGCTATTATTGCTTTCCGAGTGCCTGAGTTTTTTTCTAAATCCGAATTGATCTCATGTAAGGTATTCTTCCATTCTTTTCTCTATTCTTCTATAATCTATTTTACTACGTATTTTTGTCATGTGTGATGTTAGGTTTATTATCATATTGTCTTGCCATTTCCCATTTCTCCCTTTTTGATATTGGTATAGTGATATTATTTTTAAGATCTTTTGGTACAGTTTGTACTTTATATATTGTCAAGTTCGTATAGTGCATTTTAATATTTGTGTCCCCGATATTCGTAAGTATTTCTATGCGCTATCGTATTCTGATCTCCTGATGTTTATTATTACGGGTTTCATCATTGTCATAGTGCAGTCTTCACTTTTCTCATTATAAATTTTTTTTATATAATTTATTCAAGTGGTGGTTATTTCCTTGTGTTCCATAATAATTTTATTCTCTTTTTTATCTATTGTTGCCTCTTTCTAAGGTCTCTGTAAAATACTTTTATATTTGAATTATCTATCTTCGCATCTATTTTGCTCTCAAATATCTCTGTTTACTCTATTGGATATTTTTCTGTACTTTTGTTGTCCTTATATCGTTGTCTTTTTTCTCCTATTGAATCTAGGATTTATATGGATGTCCATGGTTTAGTATTGTCTTTACTCAATTTTTAAAACGTCAGATGACAAAATTTTGTTATAATTCTTTTAATTTCGGTACATATAACTGGTATCTGCTAGTCGTTTGGTGCAGATAACTACAAAGCACATCAAGCAAGGTTAGATTGAACATGGTAACCAAACAACAGGACAAAAAGGCACTGGAAATGGAGAAAGTGAACAAGATTACATTTCTGGACGTTCGGATAACAGAGAAAGAAAAGAAGAAGAAACAAATGAAACTAAATAGGTGATAAAGCAACAGGAGCATGAACACCTATACTGAAGTCAATATATATTTCACATAAGGCGAATTTATAAAACAATACTCAGACTGATAGCAGCATGTGGAAGCTAGGAACAGTAAAAGAAGCAAAACTGCTGACTTTGAGCGAAAAATATTAAAAAAGATATATGGAAGTTATAAAGAAAATGAAGAGTAGCGAAAAAAGACAAATAAAGAACTATAACTATACAATAAACTAACAATAGCACAGTACGTTAAGCAAGAACGAGTCAAATGGTTAGAACACGTGCAAGGCATGGAAAATAACAAAATGACCAAAAGAGTGCTAAAAATACATTCGATAAAAGTAAGGCCCCGAAGGAGGCTCTGCTGCTTTTTTTCCATAGTCCTGTATCATTTCTTCCTTTCATCTCGAAAGGAAGAAATTTCTTTATTCAAAATATTAATGAAAAAGTGTTAAACGCTTTAAGCTAATTTAAGCCAATCCTCTGTCCTCTAGCCGGCGCACGCGAGTTCGAGCCTCGCTCAACCCATGGGTGTGTAAGTTGAATCGATGCATAGCTTATGTACTCGTTTTTAATGCACTCCCATAATTTTTACATTTTACGACCAAACGTAAGATATACGTAAAGTTTAAATCGGTTCAACTTTATGTATTTCCTACGTTCATTTGTAATAATTTTTAATTTTTTTCGAATGTTGCTAGCAGTAACAGAATGTTTGTTTTTATTCTGAAATTTCATAACCTAACTTTAGTATTGTCGACATTTTGGCTTCGTTTTTGCACCGGATAGGAACTATTAAGGTAGTAATCTGTCCCCCTATACCATAAAAGCGATAACAAGTACAAAGGCAATATTATTATGCAACATACCTGGAAGGATATTGCTGCCGCTTCTGTGTTTGGGCGTGCGCAACTTTTTCAAATGTTTACATTGTTTATAATAAAGCTTACGTGTATTATACGTATTTCTTATGGGCGTCTTATACTTACATCCATTATGAATGGGCGCTTACAATCGAAATTTTTCTCGGCGGAAGCAAATCAAATGGCCATCGCCGACTCTTTTTGCATACTGCCGCGGCCGCCCGGGCATTCGCCAGGAAGCGAAAGCGACCTCGACGTGCATGGATGAACGCACGAGCCTCCTCGTATAAATTAAGCGTTCAGAACGCGATATGCCAAATTTCATATCAGCCGTCTTTGTTTACTTTCCGTTCAAGTGTATAGGCTGTCTTTGTTTACTACACACGAACTTCTTCGTGTAAATCAAGAATTTAGAATTATGCCACATTTCTTTGTTTACTTTCTGTTCAAATATATAGATAAATAAATAATATTTTGAGATAATCGTGCGACTATATAAGCAAAGTGTTTTGAGATGTTAAAAAAAAGAAAGATCTCGTAAATTGCATTAGAATTTCTCTCATAGAAGTTATTGTGATATCCTCTCACATTTCTTACCGTTTGCAGTGTTTCGTGTTGTTTTGAAGTTCATATTATTTCGAAAATGTGAAATTTTTGAATTTAAAACTTCAAACTAGAAGCATTTTTAATCTTTAGAAATGTCATATTGATTTTTTCATTCGAACACATTAATTAAAAAATGTTAAACTTTCTAAGCCACTCCTTTTATTACATAATATTTTTCCGACTGTAAATAGCCTTTATATGGTCGTTTTCGGTCAGAGCGAAAGTGATTATAATATTACATAAAAGATTTGTTTGCTGCACATCATGCCGAATGTCTACCCTTAGGAATTTCTGCGATTCTCTTATCATTTGACCTTAAGACAGCTTTCGGATAAACGGTTTAGGATAAACAATATTAGCATTTCCCATTAACGGATATAAAAGTAACACGTTATTTTTAATTAACAATTATTATGCGTGCGTACAGAACATAGTTGAACTATTTCTAATTTAAATTCTGTGTAGCCCAACCTTACGTCTATACCTAATACTCCCACTAGTTCCTGTCTAGTAATCTACATTAATGTACATACTATTGTGCATCTATTTTATGGGGGGAAATTAGATTAAACTTTGTATATGTGCATAAATTTTGTATACAAAGTTTGCGTACGAAAATGGCATCTGTAACAGCATAGCGGTAATAAGTATGCCGAAATTGTTATTGTGATGACAATAATGAAACATAAAATTAGTCACCATTAAGGCTAATGCTTAATTTACGTTTATGTTCTGTTTGACGTCAAAACAAGATTTGGCTAATAGCGCAAGCGCCGATTGCAAAAATATTGGCCCGCAGTTGAATCGTACGTCTACTTTAAACTGGACGCAGGACCTTCGTTTCCCCAGTTACAACCACAAATTCGTCAAACGAGCCAATTTCGGCGCAGATTATTATTAAATTGAACCTTTCGTAATTGCTGTAACCGTGGCGGCAAGCAGCGTCTTCAAGTGAGACGCGCATAAATTACACGCACTATGAATTATCCGATAGGATAATTATGTAGCTTGTAACCAACGCAACGACAGCAGAATAGGTAACTAACAATAATTAGAAATAAAATACGCAGCTACGCAGAATGCGGACAATGTCGGCATATTAATTAAAATTTATTCGAAACGGTTAAGGACGGCTCCTCGGGCACTTCCGTGACAGAATTGACGTGCTCGCGTGAGCTAATAACGAAGTGCAAAAGCCATTCATTAGCAGCTCTTCATTTTTCCATCAAATCCTAACGATACGCCGTAATTTACTAAACGTTATCGTTGCCGTGTTGGTATTAAGCGCGTTTATCGATGTTCTCCATTTAGGTTTATTCAGGGGGCAGCAGGCAATATTTGAACTGTCACGGAAGCTTTACATAAATTTGCCGATTATTCCAATTTGTTCTCATCAAAACGACGTGCGTAAGCATTACTGCACCTCATATATTTAACCTTCGCACTCCACCCAGAACTATTTTAAGAAATAAATAAATGTAGTCGGTGCAGTAAATACTTTTACCTACAGTTAATCGTTTTGTCATAGAAAAAAGGAATTATTCAAACTTGTAGATATAAAATGTATAAAAATTATGAATTTTAACTTTGTTATATCTCATTAATCACTATTTGATACAAATGGAATGTATGCATCTGAAATCGTGATATAGTACACGAATCTAAAGTAAGGAATGTGTGTGGATCATAGTACACAAAATGCAATTTTTATATTCTTTGGAAAAATATTCGTTTTAGATCGAAGCATTTGCTATTAATGGCTCAAAAAATGATATTCAATAAGAGTAAAGAATTGAATCCACATATATACGTAATATATATCTTATAAACGTTTACATCAAAATGGTCAAACATTGATATCCAGAGTATATAAAACTAAAAGTTGTTAATAAATGTGTTATTATCATTAACATCAAGAGTTAAGATGGATTAACTTTTTTTTATTGACAAACGTAATTTACAATATACTTTTACAGAATATATTAAGTAAATTTGATGATATAGAAGGCATCGATAGGAGAAACCATCCATCGATGATACTCCTAGGGAGATCCATTTACGACGGTTTGATTACAGCAGGTCTTGAGGCTACGTTTTCTTCAGTCATCTTAGTGGGGTGTGATTGGTAGGCAGTTGCTTAATTAATTATAATTTTAGGTAATAATTGGATACGAATCTTTTAATTCCATCAGCGACTAATAATATGTCAAGGTCTTCGTGAATTGTTCGATTAGTAACCAACCTAGGCGCGTCAACTATTTTAATGCGCGAAGTGTGTTAGATTGTAATTGTTGCAGCGTTTTAATTCTAGTTGGTTTGGTATATTCCCAAAGTTATATAACAAATGATCAAATTGGCTTTAACATCGTTTTATAAAGTAATAGTTTGTTTATGAGTGCTTAATTTCCGTTGTTACCGGTACCTTCTTCTTCTTCTTCTTATGGTCCTTCTCCTTCACGGAGGTTGGTTATCATCATTCTTATACGGATTTTGTCGACGGCCGATCGAAATAGTTCAATGCTGCTGCAATTAAACCAATCTCTGAGATTTTTTAGCCAAGACATTTTAGGCCTACCAACATTTCTTTTTCCCTTTATCTTCCCTTGCATGATGAGTTGGAGCAGTGCGTATTTGGGATTTCTCTGTTAGTTATTCTTTCAATCCAGGCTATACGCAACATTCTGCGGTAACACCTCATTTCAAGGGCTTGTATTTTGTTTGTTTGCTCTTTCTTAAGTGTCCAAGCTTCTACGCCATAGAGCATGATATTAAATACATAACAGCGAAGCATTCGTCTTCTGAGCCCAATGTTTATGTTTCGGTTGCAAAGTACTTTCTTTAATTTTGCAAAGCAGGATCTAGCTATTTCTATACGAGTTCTTATCTCCGTTGTTTGATCAGCTGTTTGTTCTATCCACGTCCCGAGGTATTTGTATTTCCTTACCCGTTCTATTAATATGTTTGCAACTCTTAAGTTTCCTTGAATGTGTGGAGTTTTGTAACTACCATCCATTTGGTTTTATTAAAATTTATTTTAAGCCGTAGTGGTTACAGCGATCATTTACTTTTTCAAGCAGATGTTGTATGTCAGTAAGGTTGCTTGCTAAGAGGATTGTGTCATCTGCGTATCTCATGTTGTTAACTATTTCTCCATTTATAATAATTCCGCAGATTCCTCATCTAAGGCTTCTAAAGATGGCTTCGCTGTAGATGTTAAACAGAAGTGGAGATAGGATGCATCCCTGTCTCACTCCACGGCGTATCTCAATTTCCTCGGTTATTTCTGTTCCAACTTTTATGTTAGCACTCTGTCCCCAATATAGGTTACTAATTATCCTCACATCTCTCTATCTATGCCTTTCTTAAGTAAAAGTTCTTGTAGTTTACCATGTTTCACTTTATCAAACGTCTTTTCGAAATCGATGAAGCAGGTAAACACATCTTGGTTCATATCCATGCATCGCTGGTATAGCAGATTAACCCCAAAGAGAGCTTCACGCGTTCCAAGACCTGCGCGGAAACCAAACTGGGAGTTACTTATTCCTTCTTCCAATGTTTTGTAAATTCTTTTATGAATTATTTTCAAGAATAGTTTTAAAATATGTCCCATAAGTGCAATAGTTCGGTAATCTGAGCAATCTCTTGCGTTAATTTTCTTGGGAATTAAAATAAAGGTAGGTAGCAACCATTGTTTGGGAATTTGCCCAGTGTCATAAATAGTGTTAAAAAGGTCTAAAATAACATCTAATGTTTCATCGTTACAAAGTTTAACAATTTCTATTGGTATCTCGTCCTGGCCAGCAACTTTGCCTGTTTTCATGTTTTCTAGTGCATAATTTAATTCGGATTTTAGAATTTTAAAATTTTCGTCCTTTACTTCTAAACTGGTGTTTTCCGGCCTTTCGTCATTGTAAAGTTCTTGGATATATATCTTCCATCTGTTTATTTGATCTTTTATATCTGTTAGTATATGTCCATCAGCATCTTTGATGACATTATTGGCGCCACTTTTCTTTTATATCCTGTTACTTCTTTGATCTTTTGTACATGTGGAAGTTGTCATGCTTACTTTGTAGTAGTTCAATTTCTTCACATTGTTCAGACAGGTGTTTTTCTTTCGCTATTTTTATTTTACTTTGTATTGTTTTATGAATTTCTTTATATTTTTGTACATTTAGCTTATTCCTTCTTCTCAGATCCATGAGATCTAAAATATCCTGTGTCATCCAAGGTTTATTTTTTATTCTCTTACTTACTAGGTGTTCTTTGGTTACAGATGCTAGTACATTTTGTATTTTGTTCCATTTTTCATCAATATTGACTTCGTCTATTTGCATATTTATATTTTTTATCTCATTTGTTGTTTTCTGTTGAACTATATTATATATTTTGGGTTCCTTTAAACGTCTTGTATCTATATAGTCATTCTGGGGTCTTATTATCTTTCTTCATCCTAACTGTAATTTTTGTGGTCACTGTGAATGTCCGCACCAGGATATGTTTTCGCATACTTAATGGAATTTCTATAGCGATTGTTACAAAGAATGTAGTCTATTTGATTTCTTACTGTTTTCCCTGGCTTATCAGCTGGAGACTTCCATGTATACAGCCTGCGAGCTGGAAGTTTAAAAAGCGTGTTTGCGACTATTAGATCTTTGTCCTGGCAGAATTGTATCATACGGTCTCCTCTATCATTGCGATCTCCTAGCCCAAAACCACCGGTACATCTTTCTACTTTCGCATTTCCAACTTTCGCATTAAAATCACCCAACACGATTGTAATATCTTTTCGCTTAATGCTTCTGTAGATTTCTTCTATTTGTGCATAAAATTCTTCGCATTCTTCGTCTTCCTTATCGGCAGTTGGCGCGTAAATTTGGATGATATTCATATTACCGTTGTTTGTTTTCAACTGTAACATCATTACTCTGTCTGAGAGTGGTATGAAGGTTGTGACTGCCGTTGCTGCTTTCTTGTTTAATATTATTCCAACTCCGTATCTGTGCTAAGGGCCATCATTTCCCGAGTAGTACATTATACCATTGCTTGTTATACATTTACCATTTCCTGACCATCTAACATCACTTAGATCAAGGATGTCTATCTTCAGTCTATCCATTTCTATTACAGTATTGTGCAGTTTGCCTGGTGCCAGTAAACTGTTTACATTCCACGTCCCGATCTTTATATTATTTGTTGATAACTTTATAACTCTGCTCACAACTGTTCCCCCCGGAGATCCGATTGGGGAACTTGAAACTCCGGATTTAGATTTAGCTCTGAACGTATCATATTGATAATGATAATGATGATAATTTTACTAAGGATATCTTTTTAGATCTTTAATGCAGTGGTTTCCACTTGCCTTCTGCATTCTTACCGGTACCTGGGTGTTATTAACGTCAACTGATGGGCAAAAGCTAACTATCGTAGTAAACGTTACTTGAGTTTATTTGAATTGGTTAACTTCTATCCGTCATTTGTCGAACCTTGTGATAATTTCGTTGAGATGTTATTTGAAATTAGCAGTTAGAATCACTGGGTTTTCGTGGATGGACAGTATTTCGGTGTTATTGGAGAAGGTGGGTGGCAGTCAGAGTATTATCAGTTTCTGATAAATCAGCTATGTAGATAAGGTAAAGGAGGGGAACCAAAACACTACCCTAAGGGACGCTTCATTCAGTAAAATGTTATGAGGATAGTTCATTATCGCATTTGACAGAAAATATCGGTCAGTTAAATGGGATGTAAGAAGTAAATAGTAGTGACTTAGTAACAGCGTTTATAATTTAAAGAGAAGTCCTGTGTGCCACACTTTATTGCATGCTTGAGATACGCTTAAAATCACAGTGTTTCTTTTCCTCCAGAGTAGATGTTATTTCATTTACTGTACCGTGCGATTGATATGAATTTCAATGACCCTCTCGGAACCCGTATTAATGGCGGGGCAGGTGTATAAATATATCTGTATCTTGTCGTAGTCTTTTAAGAAAGAGTTTCTCGAATAACTTACTCATCATGATCAAGAGGTTAAGTGGCCGATACGAGATCACATTTTCTGACTATTTTCGGCCTTAGGTGTCATTATTATGTGTGCATATTTCCATATAATGGGATAGTAAGAGAGACTAAACATACAGCAATACCACGGCTTTTCTGGACAAGATTTGTAAAATTTTACCAGTTATGAAGTCATGACCTAGCGCTTTAAACAGGTTCATCTTTTTTATCTCAAACATAACTTCAGCTGGTGAAAATGAGTTTATGGGAAGTGTCATTTGTATCTAGAAATTCTTGTATTTCGTCTTCCCCAGTTACTTTCCTAATGGATTGTTTGGGCGTTTGAAGCCTCTTAAATTTCCTTGTGGCTCTCCAAATTGAGTGGTCATCTTGCCTAAGGATTGTGATATTCACCAAAAGTGTCATTTTACATCTCATTTGTAGATAGTTTTATTAGCAGAATTGTGTATTTTCTGCCATACCTCCTGGCTTTTCTTTTTTCAGAAATCAAGTCTTTAATTATTAAAGATACACAAGTTGTGGGTTCTTGGTTTGTTTCGTTGAGAGTAGATTTCCATGCTACCCTTTGGCTCATGTTTGTGAAGTAATGAGTTGTTGCGTCTAGATTATCATTATTCGCAATTTTAAGGTTTATGCTATCCTTTAAATACTTTAGAATAATTCCTAGTCAGTTTGTTTTGAGACACGTTTATGGTTAGTTCTTTTTTAATAGTGGAGGTACTTAAGTTGACTACGAATGAGTCATGAATGAGTCATTTGAAGACATTATTATGCAGTTAAGAGCTATACCATGAGAGATGTAAAAATCCAATAAACCAGGGAGCTTTCTCGTGTCCAACGGCCAACAGGTGGGTTTACCAATAGAGCAACAGATGTAATCGGTTTGTAGAATTGAGTTCAGTAGATTTCGTCCTTTTTTAGCGTAATTCTGGAACCCTAGTGGGTGTGCTAGGCGTCCAATCGCCACCCGCAAAAAATTTATTACCTTTAAAAGAAATTATTATGTTGGTTAGGAGTTATGATGTGTTTGGGAAGGTTGTAGATATCTGAGACAACAAAGAGCCAGTAGAAAGAGTTAATTTTAACATTTGTAGTCTGTATTAGTTTAGTTGAATAGCTTTCTACTTCGTGGTGATAAACAGTTTTTTATGATAACTGTAGCATTCGCGTAATACTGTAAATAGTTTAGTTTGTTGTTCAAACCATGGTTCTTTCAGTGAAGTGGGTTTCATTTACTAGCATCGTGTCAATTTTATTGAGGTATAAAAAGGCTACTGATTCTTGTTTATAGTTCAGTAAACCACTTGCGTTTTATGTCGCAATTCGAAGTATATCAGCCAGTATGGATTTAATTTATTTATGAGGGTTGTTAGTAAGTTGAACATTGTATTGTTCTGGTTCATCAACTGGGCGAACAAGTTTTTAAATTCGACGACAAAAGTGGTAAGCTGTTCATCCAATTTACTTGTTTATTTGAGACATCTAAAATGGTTTAAATGATAAAAATAATTTTCACATACATGCAAAATAAAAACAAGAATATTTGCATTTACCAAAACTACGAAGTCTAAAAACTGTTTAAAAGTGACAACTCAAAAAAATTCAAAGTGGATATAACACAATAGAACTCATTACAAAATAGTCAACAAAACAAAGTTTTGAAAGCAGAAGTCCAGCCCAATAACTTAAAATGTGTGAAATTGCTAACAACGTGAAAAAATTCAGAATAGGATTAAAAATTTTTAAGGTCCAAAAAGATAGAGAAGCAAAATTCTACTGCATGAAGCTTTATGTTAACAAGTTTACATTTAATACTTCATTATAAATGATTAAACCAATTGTTTCAAATATAATTACATTTTTGCTCATTATTTCTCTACAGTCTTCTTTAAGGTGCTTCTAAAGTTAAAATCAAAATTTTCATAGAAGTTTTAGATACTGTTCGAAGGCCACTATTTTTTTATTATCTTTAAATCCATGAACATACCTTAGATGTATCTCTAAAAACGCATGTTTCAATTCTGTGGATGGCTAAAGTGAGGTAAACGCAATCAACCCAGATGACTATATTAAACATGTACTGTAAGACATGAACAACTGCGGCCTCTACAATTAAGTTATACTAATTGTTGCTGTTTCTTCTACAACTATAACAACAAAACAAAAGCGTAGATCTTTGTAAAAATAAGACACTTACTACAGTCTTTGGGATCAAAAATAAGTAAATACGTGCACCCCCACAACAAGATCTTGCTGCCACTTTTTCATATTTGATTTAATTAAATTATATAGCAGTCTATGATTATGAAACTCTAATTAAAGCAGTTTATTGTCTATTATTAGTAACATATCGTTGCAAAAGATTGTGTACTTTCTTCCACAACTTAACATTTTTGTTAACTCTTTTCTTTAATTTTACATAAAACTTTACATTAATATATGAACGGTTTTTGCAATGTATCTATCTTTGTAATTGTTGCTGCCAGTTTCAGTGCTGTTTTTGAATTTTCTATCTTGCTATATTTAATATTATAGAAAACTTATTTTCATAAATACATTTCTTATGATCGTACTTACCTTTGCATCTATAAACATTTCCATGTCACCAAAAATTAATATATATTTTAATGACAACCAGTGTTATTGAGTTAATAATATTTATTAGTAATTTTGTTGTTATGCAAAGGTAGATTGCATTATATACTCTTTTTATCGTCAGTTGTGTTGTAATTGTTGTTATTATGCATGCGATAATTTCACCTATACCTTGTAGCGGTAAGAGACACTTAGTCGAATTCAAATTATTTTTTAAGTTGGTTTTCCCTTTAATTTATTGCAACTATAATAAATTTAACCAAACAGTTGCTTTCACATGTCTCTGTTTTTACTATTTACGTATTCGCTTTAATTAACTTTTAAATTATTTTGATCTCTTCCAAAGTTAGTTTTAAAGTAAATTAACAAAAACTTAAAAATTACAGAAGTTTGCCTAAAAGTTGTGGTTTACTTTTGTCAATAAAATAACAAAAAATACTCTAGTAGAGGCACTTATATTATCTCCATAATAATAATTATAAATCATAATGGTCAGTAAGGGACAGTTAGCGCCAATAAACTTCTGCTAATGAGTGTTCTAAAAGGAATTTTACTGACGATTGGATTAAAATTTACCTACAAATTCAAAATAATGCGAATAAATAGTGTATTGACGTATTTCCATTTAATATGTATTTTTGTATTCCTTCATCAATACACGTAAATTACTAGAGCATTTTTCATTAAGTCTGTCTGTTCTTTGATCCCATATAATCTGTTGAAGGCAACTTCTAAATTTCATTTATTGTATTTAGTCTTAAGAAGTTATTACAAATTTGATTGATTCGAGTTAACTAAATGACAGCAACGCACTGTGGTGAGAAAGACAATGCAGGTTCTCTAAAGAGCACTCTGCAAACAGCAGCTTTGTTCTAGTTAACCTTTTATTTATCGAGCGGATCCATTTGAGTCGAACGTGACTTGATTTTACGTTTATTTATTTAAAGTTCTACAGCTCTTGGAGTCTGTAGCTGCTTTACCTTTTTAGTTATTTGATTTTTACATTAATTAATTTTTTTGGATATAAATTTCCTCTAAACTACCATTCGGTCATGCATTGGACATTAATTTTTTTTAATATATTTGTTATGAAACTTTACAATCTATTATGCAGAATTAAAAATTTTACGGTGTTTTGGAAACATCAAACTAATTCATAAGGCTATTGAAATAATTTAAGCTGCTATGAAAACTGCTAATATACTGTGTGATTTGTCAAATTCGTAAATGTATTTGCTACTTTATTATTTATATCCGAGAGCTATGTTTTATAATTTAATTTATGATCGTTGTTTTTAATACCTAAAAAGAAAAATTGGTAGACACAACTTATAAGTTTAAAGTGTTAAAAGCAATAATAAGTTAAGTAATATTACCCTAAATGCAACAATGGAAGCCGAGAAGACATATCGTTTGACGACGATGGAAAAATTAATATCTTTGAAGGTTTAACAAAGATTACGGAAGTTCAGAATCGAACAATAGATTTAGCGATTGTAACTCTCCTACTAAAAATAATGACGAAATGAACATTTATTTACAAACATTTGTATCTAGAAACAAATAAATATAGAATAGACACTCAATAAAATTGTCTCATAGTTGATTCTTCTTCGTTCAATTTTTCAATCTTCTTGATTGGTTTATTTCCATCCTCTTATGTTTTCAGTTTAGTATTATGCTGCATATCTCCTTTGATTAGGTCTTCCTTGTGCATTTCATCCATAGACAGCTTCTTCTACAATAATATTTAAGATATACTTTCTTTTTTTTTATGCTATTTATAATTATCTCTTTCTTCTCTTTTCCTTTTTTACATATAAGTTAAAAAGTGGCGGTGATGAGGCGCATTATTTGCGTGCATTTTCCAAGATTATTATCACTTTCTGTTTCTCTGTATTTAATACCTGCCCTGCGCTCGACCTAAAAAAGTACCTTCCACTTTACTTTGTCAAAAGCTTTTTGCATATCGACAAATGTATACATTTTTCTTTTCCTCATTCTCTTTTCTACTATCAATCTTAGAGCTAGTATCGCTTCTCTTATACCTGAGTTTCTCTTGAAGCTAATCTAATCATCTGTGGGTGGTATTTCTGTTATTAATTCTATTCCTCTGTATACGATTTTTTTTTAATATTTTCTACGGGGGTGATACTACGCTGATTATCCATTAGTTTTTACATTTGTCTACTCTGTCCTCTTTTGGGATCAGTATAATTATATTATTAGTAAAGTCTCCTAATGCTATTCCCGTTCTACATATTTCGCATATTATTCGGTATAATACTTTATGATTATTTTCTCACATGTTTCATGATTTTAGAGGGTTTAGAGGGTCTATCCCTGCAGTTTTGTTTTCAAATCTTGTACAGCTTTTTCGTATTCTGCAGTATGGTAGAATTTTCTCCGTTCGTCTATAATTTCGGTGGTATTTTTTCTTGGTTTATTTTAAAAAATTTTTGTATTTTATATGCCGTGTTTAGTTTGTCTGCTTTAAGTAGAGTCTTCGCATATTTCTTTTATGTACTTCTCTTATGTTTGTATTGATTCTCTATTTATTGTTTTGATGTTTTTGGGTTTTTATCCATTCTATTCTGCGATGCTGACGGACCCGGGTTCATTCCCGGTGCTCTCTGATGCCTGGCAGGTGGTCTAGTCACTATATATGGGTACCTGAGTTCACGCGAACGTTGACGGTCGTCTAGGTGCGGTGCTTCAGTCAGAGATGGTGCGCAACGACCGGTGCTATGTATTTAACTCTCGCACGTGCTTAATGGTGATTATTTTATTATTCTATTGTATTGTTTATCTACGGTTTCCTTTTCTCCTTTTTTCTGTCAAGTACTTTTTGATGCTGTCATAACGCTTTCTTGTATGTTTTCTATGGTTGTTTTGTGTTGTTTTATTGTATTTATTTTTCTGCAGTTTTTTAAGTGATCCTCTATTATTTATTTTTTCATATCTTACTGTTTTTTTGTTTTTTTTCAATTACCAGGTCCTTTTGTACGCATATCATTATGATTAAATTATGATCCTTGTCTAAGTCGGCCCCTTGATAACTTTTGCCATTTTTTATTTGATTTCATTACAATGTCTTCTCTTGTCTCCCTGCTTTTCCACGCATATCTTCAATACATATGATGTTTAAAATTGTGTTCGTAATAAGTAAATTATGCTTTACACAAAATTCAACTAGCCTGATCTTTCTTTTATTTCTTTTTCCTAACTCATATTTCCGTCAGGTTTTTCTCCGCCTATCGCAATTCAGTCTTCTGTTATTATGTTCCTTTTACATTTTCTATTAATTCAATCTCTCCATGTATTCTCTTTAGTATATCTTTTTCATATTCGATAGTAGGAATATAAACTTCAATTATTATTGCGTCTTTTAGTAGTCGCGTGGTTGAGGCATGTGGCTGCGATCTCGAATTCGGGTTCATTCCTGGAGCTCTCTGATGCCTAGCGAGTGACCTAATAAGTGACGGGTTGCTTGCCGTATCGCCCCGCATCAGAAATATTAGAAATAGAAGACGAACAGAGGTGCTCCTCGCAGTGCTAAGCTTCACTCACTCCAAGTATAGTTGGTTTATTTTTGTTATTTATTTAGTTAGTATTTTATGTTATCTAAGTTCTTGCATTTTAGCAGGGTTTATGTGTTCTATGTCCTCATTCTTTTTATTTTTAATAGTGTTCTATATTTTAACGCCGGATTATTTAAATTTCGAAGATTTCATCATAATGTGCTTATTTATTGAAAAAAAATGCTACAATCCGGTGGTTTCCAGTTGCTTTTAGCATGATATCCAGCATCGTCTCATGCATAGACCAAAGCTAACCTTTTCCTTTTCCAGATCATTTGTATGTATATGGTTATATTGCCAATGCTTTGTATTGCGCTTATCTACCCCTTACAACATACAACTTTACAACATAGTTCACTAAGGAAACAAAATGTTTTATCAGAAAAATTCCCGATATCTACTTACTGTCCTTTTTTGTATAATTAATAATAAAAGTAATAAAAGGCTTTCATGCCAAAGCAAAAAAATTATATTATCTAATAGAGTACACAAGGTATGTATGTGAAAAAATCGAATTGATTGTTAATTATAACATAAACTGCTCTTACTCTACAAGAGTCCAACTGATCTTGTTGATATTTATATTTTTTATGCTAAACCGAACAATAAGTGCAATTGTAACAAAAAGAACATAAGAGTGAAAATTGGTGAATTTATGTTTAATTAAAATAATTAATATTTTACAATATCAACAAAAATCGTATACAAAATGTTATTTTAAAGTTCTACACGTACAATCATGTAAAAACAATAAACATAGTAAATGCAGCTGGTAAAACTTGCAAATGGTACAGTTTATTTATGTCAATACAATATATATGTAGATAGACATGGGCATAGAAGTGCTTTCGCAAAACCTACAACCATTAAATACAATGAAATGCGAAATAATGACGATCGCATAAAAAGGCACGACTAGCCATAATGCTTTTTATCGCAACATAAAGGGTGCATTCAGCGCGCAAAATAATTTAATTCTGTCGTTCCAGTGATGTAAATGTTGAAATTTCTGTTAGCGCTTTAATTCGCTACAAGAAAAGCGGCGTATTGCGGACATCGGATTAAGTACGCGAAAGAAGTTTTACGTCGAAAATAAAAGGAAAGGCCCTGGTTATATTTTAAGCGCCCGACAATTGCGGGAATTTTACTGCAAACAGATAGTGTTACACATGACAGCTATTGAAAGCATCCGCGGCGCCATTGTGCGCTGAAGAACGGCGTTGATAAAAGCAGCGATGAGAGGCCGCAATTATTGACGAAGCAAATAGAGCAAACGTCCGCTTGTTTTTGGCATCTTCGCGGGAGTGCGCGCGAAAATTTATCAGTTCAATACTGCAGCTCGATTACCCTGATGCGCCCTGTATTTATTGGCGCTGTAAACGGCTGCGGAAGAGAGGCCCATTACTTCTGCCGCCGTTCCAGTCGACATTACAAACAGCAGCTGCACCAGCTATTCAAACCATATCCATTGTCGAACCTATCAAGAAATATTTTATTTCGCACTGAGATCATTTTCCCCACTTTGCTGAATCTTCCTTCGTATTGTTATGGCTTCATAAGAGTCTTGAAGGCGCGCTGCTGCGGATCCCAGGCGACAAGCTAAACAAGAGTTTATTCCCGCTGTAATTACGGAGCTGCTGCAATCTCTAGACGTACCGACTGCAAGTGCTGCTTTCGCATGTTACTTTTAAAGGACCAGATTTGAAACGATCATCCCCCTGCAGTCCCGAGAGGAAGGTGTTTTTCTTCCACTAAAAACTTGAGATTCTTTTACGGTCTGACTGGGATGTTCCGTGCAGCAATGCGTAAGTGCAGAAGCAATTCCTACAAATAAACCTACGTTTCATGTCGTTAGCTAAATTTATTAAAAGGAGTTCCACAACAGTCACTCCCGTTTAATACAGCAGCGCTGATTTATTTGTTTATTTTGTTCCCGCCTCTCCGTTCTTATAATTCTTTTCAGACATTACACTTCTCGTCCCTGAAGCTCACTCTACGTAATGCCCGAACGCATTAGGATATATCTTTTTTATGGTTTGTTTATCGTAATGTGTATACCACACGTGGTGCATTTATATATAGCTTATGGTAGTTACAATATTTTTATAAATTACTATCTGTTTTGACATATAATCTACCAAACTATTTTTGTTGCATGTACAAACTAATTATCCAGTTTTTGTATCTTGTGTTATTACAGGTGGATTCCCTACAGTAGTTTTCCGTGTTTCTCGTATACTGCCAGTATATTTATTTATTCGTCTAAGTTTATTTTGTCTCCTTCAAAGTAAACCCCTCTCGTTACGATACACATATGCCCATCTTGGAAGCACTTTTCGTATTTACTTTTTGGAATTTCTAGCAACACCTCCTTTGATTTTCTTATCGATTCAACTGAATCAAACCGGGTATTTGGAAGTCGATTTTTAATCGACTGAATAGGAAAAAGTCGCATAGTGACATATCTGGAGAATACGATGCCACTTTTGTTCAATTTTTAGCGAAAAACTGACGAATAATCATAGCTGAGTTTTGTTGACAAACGTTTTAAACCCAAAACATTACTTAAAATTACGTCTACTGAACCTACCAATATGCCAAAATCTTCAGCAACCTCATTTACAATTTACTATTACTTTGTTCCGAATTTTTTGATATTTTTCTTCAGTTTTTGATATTGGTGGACGATCAGAACGAGGTTTATCTACAGACTCACGACCTTCTCTGATATGATAAATATTAATGGTCACCGAATGCTTTCTGCGCCATTTTAAAATTTTAGTAGCATTAATTTCATTTTTGAAACAAATTTTAATGCAACTTCTTTGTTCAACAGAATTAGACGCTTTTAAAAATCGAAATAAGTCAAAAAAGTTGATGTGGATAAACTTATAAACCATTTAACATATGAAACTAAAATTAGGAATCAATGTCACTGAAGAATGTGCTAGCATAAGAAAAAAAATTTTGACTACGACTTTCATGCGAGTTTCAAATTAAAAAGTCATCTTATTTTTTTTAACATAGAAGTATAATAATAAAACACTATTGGCGCTCTGTAAGTTAACAGTGCTGTTACCAATACTATAAATAGTGTCCTGTGAGTACCATTATAATGCTATGAGTTCAATTATAACTGCTTTACATGAAGCATGCCCGAAGTATCTGTTTTTTGAGTACCAAAGGTGTTAGAGCTGTTTACATTTATCGACAAATGAGGATTACAATAATAAACGTACCAGAATAATGCAAACTTTGGGATTAACGTGAGTTCTGTGACAGACGCTTCTCATCTGAGTCACATGCTTGAAGTAAACAACAATGGCTACTGTAAGTGATGAGTGATAGGGATAACTAACTTACGAAAATCAGCAAATAACTCATCACTTCATATGATTTGCATTCTTAGAACCCAGTATTATCCTGTTTAGTGGAAGCTCGCGCAAGTGACTTTAATTCAAAAACCAAGAAAATCAGCCCACAAAACAACGTCTTACATACCCATCTCCTTGTTACTACTAATTTTCAAACTAATGGAGAAAATAACATGAAACTGATTAAAATCCGTTCTAGAAGAAAAAGGGATAATTCCGAAAAAAAGGTATTAAACTCTTGAACAGATTCATAGAGTTGTCGATTACATTGAAAAGGGTTTCGAAAACAAAAAGTGTGGTCGGCAGTTTTGAGTGTGGCATCCTGGCCTCTTATATAAGATTAAGAATAATCTTCCGCACCAGTATTTTCTATTCTTCAAATCGTACCTGAAACAAAACATTTCCAAACAAAAATTGAAGATAGTCTATCGGTATTCAAACATCAAAGCGGGAATACCCCAGAGGAGTGTTCTGGGGCCCGTGCTATATCAGATCTATACATCACATTTTTCGTGCCAAGAAAACACTTTGACAGCCACCTATGCCGACGACATGGCCATTTTGTGCTCCAACACTGACCCAGCGCAGGCTACGATCAAGTTCAAAAATTCTCTAGATGCGATTGAACCCTGTCTAAGAACATGCATACGCAATAAGAAATTATTTGCCTAAAGGTGAATTTTATGTAAAGATGTTAAGCAAACGGTGGGTGTAAAATTATTAAACAATCACAATGGAGGCTGATTACTACCAAACGAAAACAGCAAAAATAAAAAAACCTTTGGGCGCAGGGAAAGCTGTACCAACTATCTTTTGAGATTAATTAGGGCTACTCTTAAACCACCATAGTTCTTTGGTGCTTCGTATTCAGGCATCCTAAAGAATCATCTTCGACCTACAATAAAATACAAAAACGTGAATTTCTAACTACACGATAAATTACAAAGAGAAATTTGATGGAAGTTATATTATTAAGTTAAGTAACGTAATGCAATAATGTATTATTATATTTGTTTTGTTCACATCCACAATTACTGATATTTTATCATTCCAATCACTTACTTGATATTAAATAGTCATATTGATAGTATCCAACTTTTGAAAAGTGGAAATCACCAGTGTGATAATATTTTCATTTTCTGTATCCCTTGACAGGCAGTTTCAAAGATTGTCAATTGGTGTTACTCAAAAAAACTGGCTGTTTAATAGCAAAGAAGTATTTGCAACAAAATGTGAAGAGAACGTTATCTACAGATACGAACAAACATGTATGGCTAGAAATACGTCCACAACTGAATCGTCGCGTTGCTGCTGGTCAACTGGCGAATACCCTTTTCACAAACGAGACTATAATTTTGCATAAGAACAATTTTTGGTCTTGCATTGCCTGTATAATAATTGCGAGCACCCACATTCTTACCAAATTTGGATTTTTGTTGATTACCACATATTTACACTACTCATAAATGCAATAAGAAGTAAATAGTCTCCAAAGAAATGAAACAGTCTGCACTCTATTAAAAGATTGTTAAAGGATTTTTTATAACACCTTAAAGACACTAAAATATTTGTGTTAAACAGTATTAAACTGTACAGAGTGAATGTTTTCTATAGAAACAAACTTCAGGGGGTGATTTACGATAATAAAAGAAAAAAGTTCATATGAAGCCCGGAAATACACAGAGAATTTGCAATATTGGAGATCATGACATTGCACATCACTCTGCCTTCCCCATGAATCTCATTATACTTGTCGCATCATGGATAAACGCACCCGTTCAAATTTTCGGGGTATATTCAAATAGCATCAAACTACACTACAATGATACGTTGTTCAAGTATCTGCATATCAGAAACTGACATAGCACAAGCAACGCTTTCAAGCGCTATGCAATTATTGGAGAACATGTTATTGGGTGTCAACACTGAAGTGGATTGGAACTTCATCATGCATTAGCCACATAATGTGCTGCATTGCTATTGGTACATCCCCAAGCAATAAAAGTAGAACGTCCCTCAGAAATTGCAGATACACAGCACCATTGAAACATTGTTAAAGAACAATTGGTACTAGGTGGTCATCAATAATCCCAGCTCAAATATTAATTCTAAACCGTTGCTGATGATGAACTTCATTCATTCCATAGGAACTTCACTTAATCACAGATAGCAAAGGTTGCTTCGTTTATGAAAAAATTGACGATATAAATCCTAAAATGGTAGTGGCTTATTGTAAAAATCGGCGACAAAACCTTTCTCTTGGAAGAAAATTCGCTCACATAGTTCGTTCACACGTTCCACATAATAGAGATAATAACAGTTGTCACATAGGACACTCAACACAGTCGCTTGGCATACACCCCGCTGACGAGTCAGTTGCCCGTCTTATAAAATACGTTCTTCCAGATCAGATGTATAAGCATGACGTGTCCGTCCTCATGTTCACTTCTACCCCACAAACAACGGCTATAAAATTTTTGAGGTTTAGTCGCTGTTTGTGGCGATTAGTTTCCTGGTAAATCCGTGCGGTCGCCCGACCATGTTTACTCTTGCCCACATGTAAATCATCTCTACTTGTTCGTGACATAAATAATTAGCAATTTTGATACATCCACGGGGCAGTACATGCAATATACACAATGACCGATCACTTGACTGTTCAGTAATGAAATGGCGGTGTACAGTGAAAGGGGGGTATGCAACGCTGCATTTGGAGAGATAAAAAAATTGTTGCGCGAAGCTGATGAGCATAAGCTCGGTGAACGATACAAGAAGTGCCCGCCTATCCACATTATGTACGGTGTTGCATAAAAAAAAATCCAATTACGTGCAGAAGCTAAAATCTAAAGACTATGACCGCAAAATGAAATACGAGAGTTAATACTGGATTGGCATGAAGATTGGCTTGTTCGAAAACATCCTCTGGAGCACTTCACCACCCAATTTTACTCTTATTGCGCATGCATGGTTAGACTAATATTTTCGAGGATGTTGGTTAGGACAACGCGAACCTCATCAATAGTCTTCAAGAGGTCCAAATCTAACTCCATGTGCTTTTTGCCTCTAGGGCTAAGGAAGTGTACGAATTCAGAATTCAAATGACTTTCTCGGAAAACTGTATATCCCATTCCCAGCCGTTTGAGAAAATTGGTTGAATCCAATAAATGTTTTCTTTCGTTTTCCTATATAATAAAGAACATGTATAATTGCTTTCAATAAGTTTGTATTAGAAATAAGAACTTTACAAATTTTAATTCCTAGTTTGTTTTTATCCACCCTGTAGTCTTTCATACAGCAATAATATGAATTAATCATTTATGATGTCAGTTTTTTAAGTTCTCTTTGAAGCCACAAGTATTCAAATGAATTTTTTGTAAAAATTTGTTTTTTCTATTTTAAATTATTAAATTTGGGCAGTTATAACACTATCAATACAAATTGTAGTATTTCTCCTACAACAGAATACACATAATACCAAAATAATTACCTTTCAATGAGGAGTTTGAGTTATCTGAAGGTGAAACGAAAACGACGCAAATGTCTCGCTATGTGCGCACCAAAAAGGAAACAAACTACAAAGTGTTAAACATTAATTGGTTTGACGACATGTATAACTCTTTATCTAAAAAAAATACTTTGATTTAAATAGTTAACTGCCCTACCTCTATGCACTCCGTACAACATGAATACGACCAGTAAATTCTTACTAAACATTTTACAGATTTTAATGTAATAAATTTATCAAAATGGTTCTGTAGATTTTCAGTGATATTGTATATTAAATAGTACATATTATCGCTCTTCTTCTTCTACTCTTCTATATAGGCTATTAGCCTGTTTCTAACTACACATTTCGTGTAGTACTATGAGCCATATTGGGCGTACCCCGGGCAGGTGGCTAGTCTGACCCGTTAGAAGAAGGAGAATGTACTTTACGACCGCCAAAGGTGTTTGTATGATGGCCGGAGAGCACTCGATGTTTGCCGTTATATTGACCTGGGAGTCGAACCCAGGGCCCACCGCACGTTAGTCTGACAAGCCGAAGCCTTTCCGTCGCGGCTGTCGCGCTCTCCATATTATTGCGTAATACTAATTTACATTATGTAAAGCACCATAAGCACCGTGTACTTATAAAAATATCGCGTAACAGTACAAGATGTATGAGAAAATCAAACAAATTAAAAACATTTTGAATTGAGTGTTGTTTATTAGGCAAAAGTGTTTAATGGCCGAGGAAATTGGAAGAACTGAGGCGTTTATGAAGGATGATCTGTTGCAAGAAAATTAGGTCATTCACACCAAGTTGTGAATAGTTCCATCAAAGATCCCAAAAATTAAGAGAACTGTTTTAAAAAGAGTAAAAAACTTGTCTCATCGAATTCTCTATTAACATTTAAATATTAAAAAATGTGGAAACAAAGCTTTGTAAATAAATTATTAAATGGCGCATTTACTACGCCTTCCAGTGGATATGTACTTTGTTCCTAATTTGAAATCTGCCCCCTAAAACAATAGGAATTTTTAATATATTCCTAATATCTTTGTACTGTTCTTGTTGGATTGCAGGCCGAACTAATTAATTAACCATAAAGTAATTGCAATTTCTATATAACAACTTTATTTCTACTGATGGAGGAAAAATGCATATATTACTTTTCGAAATAGTCTTTACACGGTGATGCATTTCTGGTATCGTTTAACAAGATTCTTTGTCTCTTCGAAAAAGAAGCTTTTAAGTTGCTTTCGAAACCACGTCTATACCACTTGCTAAACCTCACTGTCGGTGCTGAACTTATGAAAGCGCAGTATCTCCTTTAAGCGGCCAAAGATATGGTAACCAGACGGCGCTAGATTAAGGCATCCACGCTTTGGATATGTTGGTCTATGCGTAATATCGATGGGTAACTAGTTCGGCTTTCATATTTCCTCCTTAAGTTGATCCATGGTACGTGATCCATTCTATACCGTCATCGAGCTATGCATTTCCGCAGAGTTAACCCGTTCTGCCACCAGAAAACGCACTACGACGAGTTGTTCCTTGATGATGCAATCATTGCATGGAGCGGCCATACTTCTACTCTCGTTGATTTCTGCCATATGGGTGAACGATGGAATACTGCGCACGGTTACTTACCCATTATTGTACACGCACATGTGGTGTGTCACATCAGCATCACTCCCTTGTTTTTACCGTATAATTTCAAAATTGCCTTTGCTTTTTGATTTACCCTCGTATTTAAATAAATGTATAGTAGAAGCTTATGAAAGATGTCATACCCTTAAAATAGTACCTTATTTATTTCCTGATATTAGACAATTAATACATTTCACTCTAGTAATGACATTTTCTTTACAAATTACTGATAATAGCTATAGTTTGTTATCTTCATAAATAATAGGTGTAATTCATAACATAGCAATAATTCAATTTTAGTGAAATTATAAAATTACGATTTTTTTAATTTTAATAAAATGCAATTTTAGAACTAATTTTAAATAACATTTTTATTTATATCAAAATGATTTTATGCAGTGTTTTTAAGTAAATTATTCTTTGTGGTTGTTAATTTCTTCTTTTTGGCGTTATTCGGAATAATTAATGATTGATAACTTAAGACATCCAAAAGTTTCAACAGTAAATATTCGTTGAAGTCTTTGCAAAAATGTTCTGAAGTAATTTAAGCTGGGAATATAGTTCTTTTCAATTTTTTTAACATTGTTTGCAGTTTAATTCAAATGTCTGAAACATCGACTAAAAAAATGAATAGCCAATCCAGTATTAGATACGATTAAAATTTAACGCTCGATCAGACAGTAGGCAGAAATCGAGAACTGCTCAGAAGAGCTTAGGTCGCATAATGCGCCCTAAAATTGAATTTAATTCCACCTCTATAGAATCGGATTTTTCTCTCTAGGGCAGATATTCTTTGTGAATGATGTTCAATCAAGGAGATCGTTAAAATTGTACAATCAGTCTTTTTTGTTCCCGAAGCTATTATTGATTATCGTCATTCAGCCTGCAAGGCGTTTAATTATTTCCGATCACTCGTGATAGATCATATGTTCGAGGACTTCTGCTGTACGTGAGTAAATACAACCTTTCGATTTACAGCTTCATGAGTTCGCACGCATCCTTGTGTGGAATTTTATAATATCGAAAATGTTTATTTGTAATTGTGTGCAGTATTCTACGAAATAATACGTGAAGAATTTATTTATAGACAGCACGATTTTATTAGTGAACATGGAACCTTTCAGATCCTAGCCCAGAACGAAACAGTAATAAGATGAAATCACATATCGTACTACAATAATCCCGGCCAAATTATACGTTCACATGTACGCCTTCTGTAATTCATCAGAAAGTGCAGTATAGCTGTTTGTATTATTTATTGGAATTGTGACTTGCTAATTAATCTTTCAGGCTGCGCGCCAAGAAAAAGTATCCGTCTCTGGCGGTAATTGTATTTCTGTTGGGTGTACCAAAGTTTTCAGATTTCCTACATAAAAGCTGCTCTCATAAAGTATGAATACTGTTAAAAACTCTCTCCTTGGGATTTAAATTAGTTACTTTTGTTCTCGAAGAAGGAATTCGGGACTTCATTAAGCTCGTTAAACGTTTTCTCTTCAGTAATACACTTTCCCTTTTGCTTGACCTTTGCGTGATTCATTCTCTTATTTTTTATTTCATTTCTAAACGAGCCGTTTGTTAGAAGAAGCTGCGAAACTGCCATGATTACAATAGCTTTGCAGTTGTCTTAATACCTTTGTGGTTCAATTAAAACTGACGCATTTTTCACATCGATATTTTGTAATTCAAAAAAAGTTTTATATATAATTTAGAAATACAGCACATGAACTAATTGAAGGTTGCAAAAATAATTTTAATTTTGATGCGTACGCAAATATTAGTTTAATGTATTTTCCCTCATATATTTCTCCCTAGTAAATTTGCAAAGCTGCAAATGCACATGCACAAATCCATTGTCAGAAAAAATCCGTTCCGCTGAATGCCCGCATTAACTATCGATGGAGCTGCCATTGCGGTACAACGGCCCGGAAGGAAATCCGTGCAGCTCGCTGCATGTTTAATGCAAAAATTCATAATCTAAAGTTAGAATGCACTCTGGCGCATAGTAATTTTGTATGTAGATAGCGCGCGTTTGTAAATTTGGGCTTTGAAAATAAGTTCGGCGTGAAGTATGGCTATCGATCACGCGATCGCATAATTATCGTAAATACCGAAAGGTTCTGCAGCATTTCTTGGAGCCTCATTATGAATTATCGTAAGCTATTTTTAAAGCCAGATGTCGATGCGATAGCGCCGTAACAAATAAATTGCCCTTGCATGCAGTTCCGCAGTTGAAGCAACATTGATACCCGCTTTAAAGAATTATTCTAATATCGCCGAATTGATTCCTTTGAGTTGGCGTAACCAATCAATATAGCAATAATAGTAAACTATAAATAGGTAAATGGGCTGTCTATTAATAGAAACGTGATGTAAAATTAAAAATTACTGATTTGCCCTAAATTAATAAAAAAAAGTTACATCATTACAAGGAAAAATAAAAACAGAAATTATTGATATATATATAATAAAAATTTGTAAAAAAATATCAAAAATATAGTAGTATTATCCTGAAAATAACAGAAAGTTAAAGAGCTGCATGTAGTCTGTTCAGTAATAGTGATCTCTGTAATCTTGAAAAATAAAAATGTAAGTTTCTTTTGACTTATTAAAGGGCTAATTTACATCCAAGAAGATCTCTGTATAATATAGTTCGTTCTTTAGCGTTTTCGTGGATATTTTTTTTATATTGAAGTATACAATATAAGCTACAGGGTTTGTCCGGAAAGTAATGCAAATAATTTCGTTAAAAAATATTATTCAAGGTATCGCTATAAACGTTCAAAATGCTTCAAAGTTCTCCTTGGGCATCCACACACTTTTGTCAGCGACTTTTCTATACACGGTACGCATCCTGGAAGGCGTCGACGGGACCTCGTTTAGAGCTTTTAGAGCTTCAGTGGTTCCAAAATGGGTTTGCTTCAAGGTGGACTTGATCCTCAAACAAAAAGAAGTCTACCGGAGCCAAGTCAAAACTGTAGGAGGACTAGGGCAACGTTTTAAGGAACGGCGTGGCTCGAGACTACGAGAGATTAGAATCTCTGTAGGCCGCCTGAATCATTTGGTGGGTTTTGGCGAGGGTTTTATTCAGTTTAGCACAGAACTTGATCTCCATTGCGCATCGTGTCACAGGTACTAACAACAGATTCACGGAAACAGCGATCCTGGCGCTCCTAGAGCTCATAGCAGACCGAGCTTGGAAGCGTTGTGAAGTTAAGAGTCATCCCACCTAACTCAACCGGTCCAAACGCGCTGCGACCAGGACAAATTGCATTTATTTCCGGACAAACCTTGTATTGCCTAATTAGCTACTATCTGGTACAATCCCCTCCAACTAATTATAAAATGGTGTAATTTTATGATTTCGACAAGGCTTCCTTCTTCATAATATGACAAAGTTTATCATACATTCTTAATTTGTAGTTCGACTCGTGCATTCAAAGAGAGCGTTACATCATCAGTTTGTGTTCTGTGTGACAAGTATAAAAATTCATCGATATGGCCTAGATCGCCTGGCTTGCAACTCATCGCCGGCGCTCCTGCCGCCATAGTAGCTATTTTAAGAGGAAGAGCCGTTGCAGTAGGTTCTTTGTCGTCCTAGCAAAGTTGATGTAACAACTTTTATCCTAAGTCAATACTAGCAACTGCTATACGAAATTACATAAGTGAGCTGTAGAAAGTAGATATTAAGTGCGGACATTGTGCCTCCAAACAAAGTGGGCGTACTACCTGCATTATCGTAACATTAATTCAACTAACCTTCAACTAATTTAAATAACAATAAAGATGGCTTATATTAATCGAGATTCATCTATACAAAACCTACAACAGTTTGTGCATATGCAGTAGAACAGAACTATCAATTTCAGTATCCACAACAGAATTATCAATTTCCGCAGCAACTGCCAATAAATAATATATAACCAAATGTGCAACTAAATAATATCCCACAACCACAAATTACAAGCTCATTTTATCAAAACAGTCCAGTTTATCATCAGACAAACCGGGTATCTCAGGACGCTGAAAGTTGAAAGTAAAAAACGAGTACACAATTTTGAAAAATCGCAAAGGCAATTCAACTAACCAAAGCAAAAATGCAACATACTCGTTAAAACCTTCTAATACATAGGTATGAAGTCTTAAGTGAAGATTAGAGGAAGAAGTGAGCAGTAATAAAAAAGAACATAAATCTTCACCAATATATATCAAACTTCTAGAAACAATAGCAAAAAATAACTATAAAATTAAAATACTAAATAATAGGTGTATAAATAAGTTCTCAGCTTTTCTCTGCAAAATTAGTTTTATTTAAAAACAAACAAAAAAAGCTTAAATATCAAAATATTCTCCGTTGGCGTCGATGACCTTTTGCCATCTTTCAGGTAGCTTGCGGATTCCCTGGTGATAGAAGCTCACCGGCTTCGAGACGATAAAGTTATCAATGCATTTTCGGACTTCTTCTTCTGTTTTGAAGTGCGTATCAGCCAAGGGGTGCTGTAACGACCGGAATAAATGATAATCGGAAGGGGCCATGTCTGGGCTATACGCCGCATGGGGGAGAAGTTCCCAGCCTAACGCGTCTGCAGATCATCCGGGTCAAATGCTTGAGGGCGTCCAGCGCGTGATTGATCTTCAAGACTAAACTCTCCTCCCCGAAATCTTTGGTACCACTTTTTGCACGTTGCATGACTTACAGCATTCTCACCATATGCAGCACAAATCATGGTTGTGGTTTCAGCAGCGTTTTTCTTAAGATGAAACGCGAAGTGGATAGAAAATCGAATATGTTCTTTTGTGATTGCTATCGTGAACACAGCTGATTATTGAAGTTATGTGCATCAAACGCCAAATCGCATGATGTTTCGAAAGACCAAATGTCATTGCTTTAAAAGCGCAAGAGGGCGGACTACTATGTAACATATAAACGGTGATTTTCGTCCTGTGAAATCTAAAGCTGAGAACATATTTATACACCTATTAATTACGAGGTACAAATTTTACCAAAAACTACCGAAAATTACAGAAATATAATTAAAGCCATACAAGAAAAAATTCAGAATTCCACACATACGAAGGAAAATATGAACGTAACTTTAAAGTAGTCCTCGAGAATTTTCACTCATCAACCAAACCAAATGATATAAAAGAAGACCCAGGGACACCCAGGTTATGAACATTGCAAACATACGCTAAAGAATAACCAAGAGTCCATTACTGATGTTTTTTGTGGAACTAATAAGATAGGCAAGTAATAAAGATGTTTATAACATTATCGGATTAGTCATTTTATTGTGAACTTTGAACCAGCAATTGCTAAATGCGAGGTAACGCAATAAGCAATATGTCAGTAAGATGGTCACACTAAGAATTTCTGTAGCAGAAATCCGCGATGCGTGAAATGCACTGATAACCATCCAACTTCCCAATGTCCATGAAAAGTGAACGATAGCAACGCTAAATGCGTTAACTGTAATGGCAACCATCTGGCCAAGTGCAAACAATGCTAAATTTACAAATAAATATCCACCCCTACGAAACAAATAACTACTAAATACGAAACAACACACAGAGCAACAGCACTTACAAAACTCCTATGCTCAAGTAGTAAGATATACCATTAATCACACTGGTAGTAACATGACACAATGGTAACAATTTACCGAATCTAATGATTCATCATTTTTCAACATTTAAATTATCCATAATTAGAAAAAGGTAATAATAGCATTCTCAAACAGGCACTTTTACAAAGTGTTTTACTGTGTGCTATAGAATCTTATTACTCTTTGTTGACCACGCCCAGAAAGAAAAGTTATCTGTGAAGATAATATTGTCTCAATATCGATCCAAATAATAAAGGTTTCTTCAAAGTTGATCGAAAAAAACATTTTTTTAGCTAAGCGACTTCCAGTCGCATTCAGGGAGACCTGGATTTCTTTCATGCGGAGTTTCATTTGAGTAAAGCGCAGCGAAAGGTCTGGTTTATAATCAAAGAGACGCAAGATTGCTTTATCCTTCTTTGTTATTTTGACACGATCTATTCCCCTTCCAACCCTCAAATATCACTTTACCTACTTCTTGACGAATGCCTCCAACTTCCCCTTATATTTTGCAGCTACTTTATAGATCAGGTTTGCCTCGTATTACTTGAGGAGTTTTGCACTCATTGTAAAGATAATGAACTCGCCCAACATCCCCTCATAGACATCAAGAATTATTGATATTGGGAAACGAACCCTATAGTCCTATCATCAGTGACAGTTTGATAGTTGTTATTTATCTGCATCCATTTTAAATAAAGTTAAATAATGTTTATTAGCAACAATTTCAGTTTTTCTGTCATCTTATCAAATACACGTGTACTATTTACACTATTTATCTTTTCAAAATTTCTGAATAATATACCTGAAAACATGATTTATTAAATTCACATGCACTATTAGTAATAATTATGTCTTGTTTTAAATCTTTAGTATGTACCACCACTTTGCAAACTCGTAGCATTTTTTGTAACGTATCTGCTCTACTAGGCTGCCATTATTGATGTAGTTTATAAAAGGTAAATTTAGCTCGTTACTACCAAATTTTAGACATTTTTGTCAAATTCGTTCCACAGCAGTTTTCTAGGGAACAAATTGAGGAATTGCGAAGGACAGCTTAATTTCAATTAACTGTAAATGTTATAATATGCTTGAAGATGGAACCATCCCCAATACCGCTTTTATCAGATACTGTGACATTGGTTTACATAAATACACTTCTGTTAATTTGCACTAAATCTCTATTATGGACATCGCCAAACACTAATACATTACTTCTACCATGTTTTAGAGGGAAAATAATATTTTGTTTTAGTATACACTTTCCCACTTGTTGATAAATAAATTTTCTTTTATTAGAAACAAATAGTTTAAACTTTGAATGGTCAATCAAATTGATTCTATTGCAGTGGCGTTCAGTTTTAATATAATTTTTCTCATTTTTTATCTTTTCACTTACTTTCGCGTATTAAACAAAAATTCACAGTAACTCTTCCACCCAATCATGTACCTTTTAAGCGCCCTTTTATCTTATATACTTCAGGTACTCTGAGCAATCGATTTTGTTTATAAACTTTTGGCAGAATTTTTTTTTTGCATTATAATGTATGGAATTTTCTTTGACGTAGAACCCGAATTTACACACTTATTTGCTTTTTCCAACTAAATAATTTTGTAACTGGGTAAACTCAACCTTATAAAAGAGCAAACTTTACACTGCAATATAAAAGGTCCGCGACTAGGGACGCACTAAAGTAAATGTGAATTTTACACAGATCCCTGTCAACTTAGCGTTATTTCTTTAATTTAAGGTTTGCCATTTTTTGCTATGGAGTCATATTAGATTAAAGACCATGTTAAAGTGATTAAGAAACACTACAAAACGGTGAAAAAATAAAAAATATTATTTTGGTCTTCATAACTGTCCAAATGAGACCACCATCGGTCGTTTGTTGCGAAAATTTGAGGCCACTGGTTCTTGTGGTAATGGACGACCCAAAAGTGTTCGCACACTGGCAAATATCACTGCGATCAAGGAGAGAGTGAAAGAGGACCCAAAGCTCTCGATAACTCGTCGATCGCAAGAATTGGCCATTTCGGAGACCAGTTTACGCCGTATTATACACAAAGATTTGAATTTACACGCTTACAAGATCCAGTTCACTCAAGGACTCAAGCCAATTAATCATTTCAATCGAAGTATGTTTTCTGATTGGCTCCTCCAACATCGTTCAATTGATCTGAATTTTTTATCGAAACTCATCTGCAGCGTATCGAAAATCGTCTTCAGCGATGAGGCGCATTTCACATTGAATGGGCCGGTGAACAAGTAAAACTGTCGAATTTGGACCAACAAAAATCCAAGAGAATATCAAGAAGAACCAATGCATCCTCAAAAAGTGACTGTTTGGCGTGCTCTGTAATCAAAAGATATCATTGGACCTTTTTTTTCGAAAATAAGGTTGGAAATGCGATTACTGTAAATTCTTAGAGAAGCCGCGATATGATTAATGACTATTTCTTCCCAAAACTTAGTCAAATTAACAGAAATGATGTTTATTTTCAACAATACGACGCAACACGCCACACAACACGTGCGAATATCAAGTTATTGCAATCGAAGTTCGGTGAACGTTTCATTTTGAGAAATGAAAATGTCAATTGACCTGCTACTTCGTGCGATTTGATGCCTTTAGACTTTTTATGGGGATATCTGAAAAATAATGTCTACGTTAATAAACCAGCCACCATCCGAGACCTTAAGAACAATTAAACGCAAAAGTATTAAAACATATTTATTGACCGATAATTTTTAAAAATCTTGATTTACTAATAAGAAAAACATTAAATTCAAATTTTATTTTAGCGACATAATATAATTAGATTTAATCGTTTCCATTAAAATGAAAAATTATACACCAATTTTAAGCATTTACATATTTAAACAATATTAAACTAACAAAGAAATAAGAAGGTAATGTAATAACATTAAAATCTATGTACGTTCAGTTTTTTCTTTTCCTATAACGCGACGTAATAGCTACAAAAAGAACAAGTTAATAAAAGATAATAAACGCTCTTAACTTATTCTTTTATGTCATACTAAAATTATTCTAACTAGAAATATCTTCCACATACTCACTTTTGGTGAAACCGAAAGTAGTCACATAGAAACATCCAAAAGAATTTACAATATATACTACTATTTGGCCGATAGACCAGTTTTTAATTACACAGCCAAACCATAAGTAATTTATAAACACATCTGTGGACTTTGCTAAATTTATATCCCCAAAAAATGTGGTAACTCTTATCGTATGACTTACGAAAAGGTTTCGAATTACATGTTCTGATTACAGTATAAAAAATTTTGCCCGTTTCCTTTATTATAACAATTTAGTTAATAACCACACTTTTCTGAAACAGGTTAGTGTTATTTTATTTATGATAAAAAAAAGTTTGACTGCATCAAACCTTGATTTTCCCTTCTTTTACGTGGGTAGATCTGATAATCTAGAATGATGGCCTTTGCGTTGGCATTTTAGGTTTTTTGTCAACATCAACATGAAAATCTCTATATTATAAATAAAGCAGCTGGACCAAATGTTAGTTTTTTGTATAAAACTGCCGAAAACTGGCTAGACGACAACTCATATATTGCTACTGAATCATTATTTTACTGGTAAAATCATTTTAGTGAACCAAAACAGAAATAATAGTAATAGGAACCCATTTATGAATGTACCAAAATAGGAAGTGATACATTTATTCCCTTTTAAAGTTCAAAATTCTTTAAAGAAGTGAGCCGTTAGCTCAGTGGTCAAGATATTCGTTCCTCTAATCTCGAACCGGCCCAGACGAGTTCGAGACTCGCTCAACCCATGTGTGTATGTGATTGTTCTATTATTAAGTGCATGTTAGTAGGTACAATAAGCCCTTGAGGCTGCAGTGCCAGTAAGTGCGCCAAAAAAAGTCTTACATATTCATGCTTATAAAAAATAATTTGAAGTAATAATTTGAAGAAAAAACCCCAATTTTAGGAAATCCAACTGAAACTCTAATAGCTGTTAAAAGTAAATTTTGAAGAGAATTAACCAACGAAAAAAAGCTTCATGATTTATTAAAGTCTAGATTTAAAAAATAGCCACTTTGACAAATAAAAGTATAAAACCGTATGATATTAAGTGACAAAGAAGCCAGAAAAGATAAATGTCTGTCTTTAGAAACCCACTATTTTATAATTTAGAGGTTACTAAACTAATTAAACTGTTCGTTTATATAATGACTTTTGAATAAGTGTGCCTTCATCTATTATTATCACATAAATTGACTTTACTTGCGACTTCAAGAACTCATAGCATGCAATTTATTAGCCCGCAAAGTTCAAAACGCATTTCAGGCTGGACTTCCCAGGTGCTGGCATAAAACAAAAAGTTTTATAGGGCGAAGTTGGGAGCAGCGCAACCGTAACGTTTCTTGTAATGCTTTAGCTTCGCAACATACAGGACCAAAAGTTCGCTAAGGTCTGCGTGCACCCTACAACAAACACAAACAAGTTAGTTTTTGTGATTGTTCTGTTGCTGGCTGCCGCGATTTGTTGCTTTTCGGCGGTCTTCTTTTTTAATTAATAATGAGGTCCGATTCAGTTAGCCCCGGCGGTTTTAAAGTTGGCGTCGGCTGAAGGTAACCTGAAACGGGGCTTCAGAGTCCACGGGAATTTTTAACTCAACAAGTTAAGTTCTTTCCGATATTTGCAGTAGTAAATTACTTTCGTTCCGTTCGTGCCATCTGTATAGAACTCTCCTAAAATGGCTACTACTAATCAGCATTGGTTATTTACATAAAACCTCACTTGCTCGACATTTTAAAAACATGTAAATACTTTAATTTAATATGTCCCTCGTAGAACATTTTATGAAAATATCACTAACTTGGATAATAAAAATTTATGACGATATGATTGCTTGCCCATTTAAATTACAAGTTTGTATTGGAAAACTATAAATTTATTTTTACAATTAAAGATCGCCACTAAAGTCGCCCGGGAAATTTTATTTGTAATCATAATATATGTATTATATTTTATGAGCTAACATTAGGTTGCAAAAATGTTTTTTTAACACTTGGAAGAATTTGATTTTTACTCTTTAAAATACAGACCATTATTATCAATGTAATTTTGTCAGCACTCTGCAAATTGGCAAATTTACAAATTTGCCCACGGTGCCAATCTGTCAACTTCTAAACAAATGAACCTACAAAGCTTGCAACGCTGACCTTTGACCAATCAGTTTCAAAATCACTAGCAAACAAGCCTTTTTGGTCACCTGTCGATTGGTGAAAACAGAATTTGGAAATTCCCAGCCGTTCTCGAGTTATTGCTCGGACGGACAGACAGACAAACGGACAACATGAAGTTAGTAAGTGACTCCGCTTCGCTAAGCCACTTAATAATTCTTGAAGTGCTTCTGAACATAATTATTGGGCTAAGAACTTTGGAGAGGGCTTCTAGTATTCTGTGTTAAATTCTTCAAATCACGTTACATTTGAGTTGCTTTCCAAAATATTATGGTGTTGAACGGCGTATTGTTTGATAATATCTGTCACATATAGGATGTGTTTGTCGATATATAGGTGTGAGTTAGTACATGCCATGATGGATTTGGTATGATTCAGGGCAGTTCTACCTAAAAACTTATTATTATATTTGTTTTATTCAAATAACCATTTCCTTTTGCCTTATAATAATTTGGGTTTTCCAAATTAAGCGCCTATCACGATAAAATCTCGGGTTCACTTTATTTGTTTACTAAATCGGAATATTGTTAACAAAAATAGTTGAACATGTTATACATCTTATTGTAAATGTGATATGGAAAGATTTATCTTCGTTAACCTTTTTTTTCCACTTTTTAAACAACTAAAGAGTTACTCGTTGGTGCATGTGCTTATTGTTATGTCATTGTAGGTTGACAAGTCAGACAAAAATAGTAAGTATAACATTGGGCTCACATGATTTTACTTGTTTAATCTGGAATATACTGTTACCAATTTTTATTTGAAAACTTCAATTAAAACTCATAGAGTAATACTTTCTTTGTTTTACATAGCATACCTCTATGCCATACCATATTAAAAGCTGATTGAATATCTAACACCGCAGCAGAGCAGAATATTTTGGTTTGAAGTGCTGTTTGTGCAATATTTGGAAATGGTGGTGCCGAAGACTAAACTGGTGATTGGGTAGCCTATCGTTTTGTGACGATTTTTTTACATATTCGCCTTATAAGTAAATTTTCAATCATAAAACAATACACAAGATCACATTTGAGATTGACAAGTCAAGAGCGTAATAGATGATATAACTTACAATGCCGAAGCAAAATACTCTTTTATAGACATCAAAGTAATACGAGGGGCAGAATTAACAGTTGGGCTGAAAAGTTCGTAGGCTAACATAGAAAAAAAATTTTTTTTGATAAAATTGGATTTTATTATTCAATATAATTGCCTTCGAGGGCGATACACCGATTATAGCGATCATACAATTTTTCTATACCATTTTTAAAATATATTTTGTCTTTGGCCTCAAAATAAGCTTCTGTTTCGGCAATTACCTCTTCTTCGGCGCTAAATTTCTTTCCAGCGAGCATTCTCTTGAGGTCTGAGAACAGGAAAAAGTCGCTGGTGGCCAGATCTGGAGAATACGGTGGATGCGAAGAATTGTAGCCTAATTCATGCAATTTTGCCATCATTTTCATTGACTTGTGGCACGTTGCATTGTCTTGATGAAACAGCACTTTTTCTTCTTCAAATGGGGCCGTTTTTTCGTGATTTCGTACTTCAAACGCTCCAACAACGCTTTGTAATAATCGCTATTGATGGTCTGGCCCTTTTCAAGGTGATCAATAAATACTGATGCCATAAACCTTGCTAGCCGATTATTGCGTCTTTCCACTCTTTGGATTCGGTTCATCGCGTGCAGTCCACTCGGCTGACTGTCGATTTGACTCTGGAGTGTAGTGATGAAGCCATGTTTCATCCGTTGTCACATATCAACGAAAAATTCGTTATTATTACGGTTGAATATCGCTGAACATTGTTCTGAATCAACGACACGTTGAAACTTTTGCTGGATTGTGAGCTCGCGCGGCACTCACTTTGCACACAGTTTTTGCATGTCCAAATATTCATGCAAGATATGTCCAACACTGTATTTTGATATCTTCAGAGTCTCAGCTATCTCGCTTAACTTCAATTTACGGTCATTCATAATCATTTTGTAAACTTTTTTATGTTTTCGTCCGTTACAGCCTCTTTCGGGCGTCCACTGCGTGCATCGTCATCGGTGCTCATCTCGCCTCGTTTAAACTTGAAAAACCACTTCTCAACGGTTGATTTTCCTGGTGCACAGTCTAAATAATGCTTATCAAGCCAAGCCTTGGTTTCAACGGTATTTTTTTGCCAAAAGCAGTGTTTTATTAATACTGAAATTCCTTTTATCCATTTTTTAAAATTAACAATAGTTGCTTCACTCAAAATACGATATCTCCTAAACTAATAGTCCGACAGTTGTCAAATTTATACACGAGTCTTTTGAAGGTTAGGGTTAACTAAAAAGCGCATGGATTTAATACTACTAGCGCCGCTTATGTGTCAGCCTACGAACTTTTCAGCCCAACTGTTACACACGGACTACAAACTTATTATGGCCGACACTGGATTCTACAGCAGGAAACCTCGAAAACCTAGACAATACCAGAAAATCAAAACAAATGAACTTAGAAAGCCTGAAGTAGCGCAGGAATATAGAGACAGCCTAGACGCGACCCTTCAAAAAAAAAAAGAGAGAAACGTCTACCAAGAGAAAATTGGAGCTTGGAAAATAAATGAACAGATAAATATTAAAACAATCGGAAAAAGCATGTGGACGTAAAGAACCACAAGAAAATAAGATGCTGGAATACCAAAGTCTAGATCAAAGTAAAAGCAAAGAAGAAAGCCTAGAAGTGTTACATCCAGAGTAGGGCTGAAACTAACCAATAGCAATATGTACAAAAAAGAAATTAAGCCAAAGAAGCTGTGCTTAAAACATAGCAGGAAAGCTGGAAAGAATTCAGAAAAGACTTAGAGATAAAACGAGAACAATGGAAGAGGTTTCTGGAATTTTATTAAAGGCCTGTGAGGTAAATTTGGGAAACCAACGGGGAACATAAGGGGTAATAGAAACTGAAGAAAAAAAATTCTACAGCCATGGACGGAGCTTTACGAACAAAATTTAAGGTAACCCAGTAGGAGGAGGTAGAAGAAGATTATGAATGAGAACGTTACAAAGTGGAGAACACCTGAAATGATTTAATACGGAGGAGAACAGCTCTGCAATGGATAAAAAACTTACGCCAACTAACTTGCGAAGGGAACAGAGTACCAGATGATTGAAAGGTGAACATAATAATCCCAATACACAAGAAAAAGGCTCAAATGATCGCAACAATTACCGAGCAATATGCCTATCCTCCACCATACAGAAAATATATTCAAGGATTCTAGAAATAAGACTAAAGGAAGATATTGAAGAATTACTGGTGGAAGAACAAGCTTATACAGGCCGCAAAAACAAAAGCAAGACCTTATATTTACACTAAAGATGATGATAAAGGAAAGAATAGAAAGAGACAAACCTCTAATTCTAGTGTTCATAGAATCGGCTTTACACAGAATTTCCAGGGATAGCTTATGGAAGGCCTTATCAGAATTGAAAGTAATACAAAAAATTTTTATAAAAAACGAAAGAACAAGAAAGAATAAAAGGAGCAGAATCAGAAAGCATCGAAATGAACAGAGGAATAAAATAAGGGGACTTCTTGAGTCCTTTACTGTTTATAACAATTATGAACCAGATTATAAAAGAATCTCAAGAGAACAGATGTGAAATAAAAGTGGGAAACTGGAATCTTGCACCAATGCGAATACAATATTAGGTATATGCAGACGACATTGTTTTAGCAGAATTATCACGGAAGTTACAGCAAGAAACGTACATATTATGAATATGAGAGATGTTACTTGACCAGTTATTGATTATTTTGTTTAGTAAGAAATGATGCTCTATTATTTGAAACGGGTTTGATAATTGGCTGTTACTTATTTGGATTATATGTCCTTTGTAGCTCTTAATAAAGAATACAACCTTTATAGTTGACCGGATGTTACAGTATGCTCTGGTTATAATTTTGATACTTTGTAAATTTCACTATATCAGTATTTTTCCTAAGAACCTCGACAGGTTGGATGCAAATATCTTTAAAGTTTTCAGACGGCTCAAGATCTCTAATAAATATAAGCATCGCTTCTAATATTATATTCTAATAATATATAATAATATATCTAATAAGTATGCTCCTTACTTTGTGCCCTCGTTCGTTTGGAGCATCTTTTGTTTCTTTTATTGTGTAACTGTATAATGTATATGCCTCAAAATATTTGGTGGGATTCGTCTCGTTTCCTTTGCTTTGTATGGAAATAATGCAATTTTTTGTGTGTTGTAATAATTTATTGTTCCATCAGAATTATTTATGTATATTTTAACTACGTTATAGGCTAAACATTTAATTATATATTGTTCTATACTCGCTAGTTAATTTTAATGTAATCGGAACTACCCTGTTTTTCACATTTCTGGACGAATTATAGCCTCAGGACACCAAAAAAGTTGTTTTTACCCATTGGTTCGTGTGTGTGTGTGTCTGTCGGTCTGTCAGTAAGCAAGATATCTTGAGAACCGTAAGAGCTAGAGACTTGAAATTTGATATGCAAGTTACTTGTAGGTAGGGGACGCAGTGAAGCTTTTGGTAAAATCCGACTCGTTTGGTCGTAGGGTCAAAAGCGGTCGCAAAACGTCATATCTAAACGGTTGAAGATACAAAATTTTAACAATAAAATGATTTGTTATTATGAGATAAACATGAATTTAAAATAAAGTTGGTAAAATAGAACTCGAAAAAATTGAAGCTCAGGATTTTTAATATATCGGTGTTCATAAAATGTTTCGTAAATTTATATTACCGAATAGATCAAACGAGACGACAAAAATTAAATGAAATTTTGATGTGTTCAAATAAAAAGTTATAGCCGATTAAAAATTAATTAAACGGACCAATCACAGCACGCTCGAGCTTCATGGCCGACTGCGGTAGGACGGGCGCTTGGCCGCTAGGAGGAACACGCAGGCGATAATAAGGCTGTGCGACCGAGCTCGCACGGTTACCTTCAGTGACGTAGCAAAATTTTAAGTACTGGTCAATTATTGTTTTGTACTGTTTATTTTAATCAGCTTTCGAGTGTTGGACTTGCGCCTCGTCCTTTTTAAAATAATAAGTTGGACGAGCAGCGCAGCAGACGATGGACCCGGTATAATATATAATAATAGGATAAGGAAAGTCGTGTGATGTTCACACCAGATTTTTTTTGTTATAGTTCATTATACCATTCAGGAGTATAGGTGGTAGTTGAGATATAGTTAGAATAGTTCGTTTTTTATTTGCTATCCCCGAACGTTTTTAGCACAGTAAGTACGGAATATTTTGTTGTTGCAAATAAATTGTTTATCCGTGCTTGTTGGTTGATCATTCGATTTTCTATTCTTTTTCGTTGAATGCCTTTGATTATTGCTATTTCTTGGCAGGGTCGTTTTCATTATCTTCAGACTTGCTTTCTACGATTTTCTCAGTTAGATTCGCGCTATTTTCGGGTTTTGAAACAAAAAGTTATGGCAAACTCGAAGGTGGTTGCAATAATATACCCTAATAATCACCAATAGAGAATGTGAAGTGATTGTAGGTTAAAATATTGTTAATTTGGTGAATGAAACTCTGTAAAGGAGCTTGTAGAGAATAAGATGATAATTGGTTACCTAAATCATGTGTGAATTACTGCTGGTTATATCTATAGTATAATTATCGCCGTTTTAAGTTCTATTAATTTTTATAAAATAGATAGTTTACCAACGTTACTTCATCAATAAAATAAATAAATAAATGAAAATAAATTTAAATTATATTTAGAATTTTTGTAAGTGTTTGCTATCAAAATGGAATTTGATCGTGTAACAAATTAAATACTAATATTAAAAATGCAAACCTGACTTTCAGCTGTCTGGTAATATTCTAGACGCTTCAACAACTGATATTTTGAAGCACAGGTACACGCCCGCTTGCTCTGAAATGCAGCCATTAATTGAAATAAATATACTGTGTATTTTTATTTTATCCACACTTTAAATCTATCCATCTACTTTTTTCCTTCCTCAATATTGGTGGAACATTTCCATTAAAGCTGCACAAAAATGTATATCAATAAACAAAACTTTATGCAGTATTTAACAGGCCCGTTAGTATGTGTGGAAGTACATGAGCTCTTAAATTAATAAAAAAAATTTACCACAAAATTTCGATAAATTCGTGAACGTACATTCACATTTTTGCTCCAATCAAGTTTCTCTTTAAATATTCCGTGTATACCGGGTTGTTTTATTCGTTTTAATGGCTCAGTCGTGATTTATAAAGACGATGAAGTCGTGCTGATGCATCGCTTGTGTATTTAAAATTTTCAAAACTATCGAGTCGTTTTCCTTCTGTGAAATACAATCTGTTATTCGTTACTTAAAAGCAAAAAATACAAACATCTGTTGTTAACTTTGTAAGGAACGTAAAAACATACTACACAGTTTGTTAGAGCAGGCAAGTCTTTCTTGTGATAGTCTCATGTAGAAATATGATTAGATATAAATTGCAAGACTAAAATATTTAAGTGGAGATAATTTGATCATCACTTTATTAGTCAAAAAATATTTTAAATGTGATTTTTAATTTTTATAATTAATTTTAATGTGTGCTCTCACTTCGCCTCGTACGATTTGCTTTTTATTTTACAAAAAAGTCTGTTAAATTTTTCTTCACTATACCAAGGCGGATCAAAAGAAAACCTTAAAACATTTAAATTTATTAAGCAAAAGCAGTAATAACTGGATTATTGTTTACATAGTTTTTTCTATCATTTTTTGAGGTATTTCAAACGTATAAGAATCGTTCTTCACAGGTGCCAATACATGGCTGTTGCAATTTTACCGTAATACCCAATTTAAAAACAAATAGAACGTACCATGGCTGATATGATGCGCCGAGCTAGATTAATCTTTGAAATATCAAATATTTCTTCTGCCATGATTTGCTTCCGACTGTCGCAACGCACTATGACATCACAACTCGTCTACCTACGCCAAAGCAAAAATCAGCTGCCACAAAAGCCAGCGCCCTTTTTTTAATTTTGTACGCTTGCTACTATAACAAACAAGAATAACAAAACAAAAACGAACTGCAGAGCGCTGTTCTTGTTTCGTGCATATTTCAAATAACTATATGGCCATCTCTAAAATTATTTGATGTTTGGTTTGACTATAGTGTACTAGAAGAATTTTTATTATATCTGCAACAGTAATTTCAATTTACAAGATGCAGTTTTTAGAATTGATCGTAAGCTTGAGATTTTTATTTGATTCGTCCTTGTAATAATGCTTTCTGTGTAACGAAGGAGGCGCGGGTTTTTAAAGAAATATTTACTTTGCCAATACAAAGAAACAAGGCAGTGTTAACAATATAAATGAAATTGCATTTTTCTTAGAATCAAACCATAAAGAAAACACGAACACATTTTATATCCAAGGTGTTGCCAACGATTTTAACGTCTACATTCCATCATCTGACATAACGTTGTTATTCCAACTCGGCATACTTTTAAATTGTGTCATTGCATACCTATGCGGATCTCTGTAGACTACGCGGTAAGAAAATATGTTTATTTCTAAACCAACATCATGCTCATGTTTTTAATGCGGCGCTTGTACTGGAAAATCCAACACCAGCTTTACCAATTGGAAAACAATACTCTGTTAATTTACATACCAAGCCCGAAAAAACTACAATAAAAGATATAAAACATTAATTGCTTCGAGACGCACCCAACTCTAATATGGGAATTTAATAATAGACCCAAAATAAGTTATAAAGGCAAATTGAAATTATATTTTTATGGCTTAAAAATTGATCTGCCTAAATCTTTAACTGGATTATACAAAACGTACCATTAATCATCTAATATTAACTTATATATTGTCTACACATTATTCTCGTTTTAGTATAATTAATTTTCGTTTGTGTTACATTACCGCGACTAAATAAATTAATTTATTAATGAACATGCATATCAAACGTCAATCGTAATCATTGCCCGGTCTGTTTACTTAAAGTTTTAATCGGGAAGTAACTGATGGCGTATTACCAATTCCATTATTTTACCTAAATTAGTAGTTAATGCATTAAGTTACTGATTCTAATTTAAAACTTTAAATTTTACTTTATTGTGTGGTATTTTTATATTATTATAGCTAGTAGGCAACAATACAAAACATACGCTTTCTACATTAACAGCAGCGTATCTTAATCTGATTGGTTTTATTAAAATTAATGAAGATTTAAAACACTACAAATAGAATACACTGCATAATATATACATTAAATATTGTTCATTCCATTTGTTTCTAAATTTCAGTATTTACTAATTAAAGTGAGGAATAAGTAAAATGTGAATCATTAAAAAATTTAAAATGTGGATATGTAAAAGTTTGGTCCTGCAAGTTTTAATATAAGCATAATTTTATATTACATTTTTCTCAATGAATATACATATCAAAAAATAAGTAACCAATAAAAATTTACTATTTTTTGTGGAAATAAATGGCTTGCCGAATCTTCTTGCCCATTAAATTTTGAACATTTTCAGATACTGCTTTACTTGCTTATTACCATTTGGCTTTATTTTTATTAGAGCCTAATATTTCCCAATTGATTTTAATTCTGAGCTGTAGGGCGTATTTACCTCTTTTAGTAGCACAGTGACCCACTTTAAACCATTCCATTGCAGTAAAGCCATAATGACTTATTGCCAAATCAGGCCAAAAAGTACGGAACCTTTATTTTGTCGATAGACGGTGGCAGTCGTTTTTGTAAGTACTTAAACATCCCTGTAACCTGTAACCTGTAAACATCTTCGTTGATTGTTCTGGAAACAATTTAAAGTTTCGCAGAACATTACCAAATCAAATACCGTTTTAAAAATTTTGCTAAATGTTTCCTTTTATATTTATCAGACACACTCTATAGCTTTTTCTACTTAATATGGTTAGTCAAATCGTCCATAATAAGACGACCCTAACTTGTCAAATATTTGGTTACGTGATTTTATCTATTCCTATTAGGAATAATTCTGAATGTATGAGATTTTAAACCTACACTTAGTTTTATTTTTTGCACATAAGATTTTAATACTCCTAGCTTTTTTGTCACACCTCGGATTTCTTTCAAAATAATCGATTACCATTTTAGTTGTTTTTTTTTAAATCTGCAATACTAACTTTCTTAACACTTTTTTCTTTCAATTGTCAACATCTTCTTAAACTTTATATTATCGCTACATTACGGAATTTCTGTTTAAAATTGACATTTACGATTTTTTTCGATTTTCAATTCTTTTACTTTCATTGTAGTAGTCAACAAAATTCCAAAATTAAAAAAATTGCGGCATTGGCATAATAAACACGAATTAGTTTCGCAATAAAACAAATAAATACAAATTAATTTAAATCAAAAGAACGAACTGCACATAGACCGAAAAGAAATGTTTATTCACACTTATCATCATCCATGAGAAATACTTAAAATAGTAGCATTAAAAGCAATTAATGACGGAAGTGAATATACCATGGATCACTAGAACTAAAAAAAGTAATAATCAGATTAATCAGTATAATACGTAAGAACATTTTATCTACTTTTAGTACTGGTACTACGGCTTTAATGGCTCTAGTTTTCGTAGTAACTTAATTCTAAAGCTCCATGATTTAATTTAGTTCTTTCTAGGCTACTCTGGAAAAATATAATATGAAAAACAAGGGAGTAAAGAAGATGCTCTAACTAATTTAAGACATTATGTAATGAAAAAATATTGTAAAATGTACTAAGAAACGAATGTATAAAAATTATGTATAAGATACAATAAAAAATCCTTATAATCGCTTTAACTAATAGAACAGCGAAGGCGCATTTATAATACTTAGTAAATAATAAAGAAATAGGTAGGAATTTATAAGGAAATCTTAGAAATATAAGAGAAATTATTAAACTCAGAAATCGGAGAAAACAATGAATACTGCCATCAATAATCCCGCATTTTCAGAAGTATAAATAAGGATTACAAATAATATTTAAAAACCTACAAGACTTTAAAAGAGAACTTACAAGGTCATGCATCTATCAAGAAAGTTGCTTAAAAAACGAAAGTATCTTTTTATAAAAACTGAAAACCAATGTATGTAATAGTGGGTTAAATGTTAAATGGAGTTCAGATTAAATAGATTATACAGAAATATCATATATGTATTAATTTATTTTGTAGGAAGGTGATGCAAAAGTCTTTTCTTGAGAATCTTATCTATACATCTGAACAGAAAGTAAACAAAGAAATGTGGTGATTTACACGTGCGTTCGTGCACGCACGTCGGGGCCTCTCTCGTTCCTTGCCGAATGGACCGTTGATCCGCGGTGTATCTGGAGTCGGGCGACCGCGACTGAGTCATCCAGTCGCTGCTTTTGATCGTTGTCCATTAGATAAGAAACATGTATTAAATATTTAAGGGGCTTAGCTGGGTACACACTTTTGGTTGGCACAATATAATTGCACGGCCTGTGAATTGGGAACGCACACGCAATCATTGCCGAACGCAAAAAACGTGTTTGTTACGGCTATTTGGTTTGTTTCGCCGAGCGGAGCTTCGATTGTAAGTTAAATTGTTCCACGTTGTCCATCCATGGAAAAAACCGATCCAGTTAAATATTTAAACGTTTTCACCTTGCAAAAATTTGAGGGAAGGCAAGTGACAAATTGTCAGTCTAGGACGCCAAAAATACCTTTTGGCGGGCAACCTCTCGTTGTTGATACAATTTAACTATTTGATAAGTTATACTTCTTCATTAAAGAGGATAATTATGTTATCCTTTGTTGCAATGAATTTTATTTCTTACAATTTTAACTTATAGACCACGACAGCCGTGAGGTGAAGACATTTATCTGCCACACTAGCGAGCGGCGAGCCTGGGTTCGACTCCCAGGTCAAAGCAGCGGCAAACATCAAGTGGTCTCCGGCCGTCATACAAACACCTTTGGCGGTCGTAAAGTATATTCTCCTTCTTCTAACGGGTTAGAATGGCCACCTACCTCCCGGGGTACACCCAACATGGCTCATAGTATACTACACTAAATGTGGCCAATAGTCTATATAAGAGTAGAAGAAGAATTTGAACTTGAAAAGTAAAAAAATTAACATGCTCATTCCGATTGTTGAAATTTTCCCCAAGGTTCAAAATGCGATATCAGATTATACGTTCCAAAATCGCCTCAAATTCGTTGGCGGTGATCCCATCCTTTAGATATGACCTGGATCCGGACGGGTTTCTATATCTATTTTCGTAATCTAAACAGAACAAACCAGTGATTAACTAGAAGTCAGACTACAGAACCTGTTGTAAAATGTAATTTATCTTTTGCGTCTAGCAGAATTACGAAGGTATGATTTGTTTTTAACCGAATCCTAAAGATCGGACTAGCACCACCAAACCTTATTATTAACAGTTTGATAGGATGTATGCTAGTTTAGAATGAGGATACTCCGGTATGGTATGGTCAGTCAATAAATGGGTGTTTCTAAAAATGTTAAACGGCAAACTACATATGGTCTAAAAAGCCGACGAAATTAGAGGCATTATATAGAACCGAACTATTAATCCACCTTGACCTTGACCAAGTGTTGTGATCAGGAGCTCACTTTTTGACCGGATACCATTTTAATAACTTTCAGTAGTAGTAGTAGAAGGCATAGAAAACTTTGCTTGTGGATTGATAGATACTGTACAGCATTATAGAATATTTTTTAATTTGTGGCAAGCACCATGTCGCAGTTAATCACAGCATTATCTCTTGTTCGAAGTGAATGCAGGTACTCATTAATTTTTAATGTCCAACTCTGCCAGTCGCCAAGCATCTAAATCCAGGATTAAGCCCGGATTTGCATCGCAACCAACAACTCAGCCTCGATAGGACATATTAGATAAATAATTTTTATTATATGAAATAATAAAAAAATGTATGTATGATGTTTATTAACTTTGTAGAAGCCTTCAACTTAATAAATCAGTATATAATATAGAACCTTACAGTGTAGTGGAAGGATATCAGAAAATGTAAGGACTAAAAAAATGCATAGAAGTGTTATACAGTGTGGGAATGGAACATATAGGAGTATTCTCCCAAAAGATGAAAACGAAAAACAATCATCTAATGTTTATGTATTAATTGATGAAAACTAGAGGACAAGGAAACAGACACCGTTAGGAAATATTTATCAGATTAGAGGGTTCATAGTTTGCAAATTTATATATCTTATAATACGGAACTAAGTAAATACAAAAAAAACTAAAAATTAATGAACAACGCCAAAACAATAGGCTTGCAAAAATGTAAAAAGCATTTTAAAACGTCAATTCTGCAATTAATATAGATATAGAAACAGAAATAGAAGTATAAGGAATTTGCACTTTAAATTGTAAGCAATTGTAACTCTTAGCTCTAAGATAGCAGCTTTCACGCCGATATAGTATATTGTAAGGATTACAAAAACATATACCTTTTTTTCCTTCGAATTCTTACAAAATATCAAATTGAGGCAAAAAATAGAACAAGAGCAAGGAATAATATAAAAATCTGATCAAAATGAAAGAATTGTTTGCAAAACTAGCTACCCTAATCCTTTTATCTCATAAGACAGCTACGAATATCTTCCGTTTGCTAAAAAATGCATATACCCACTATAAGACGAATTTAACAATTATATGATGATATTTTATTCTCTCTCTCTCTCTCTCTCTCTCTCTCTCTCGTCGTATACTTTGTATCCGCTATTTGTGTGCTTAAGTGTTTATATGATTTCTGATTACATTTTTTCATTTCTCTCTATCTTGTGCGTTCCTAGTGTTTTCTTTCAACTTTGTTTCAGTTAATTTTTTTATTTCGTCTATCCATCTTCTTGGTGCTCTACCTCTAGGTAGTTTTCCTTCAATTTAACCAAAATACTTTAAAATTCTTTTCTGTATTACATTTATTAATCTGTGTGGGATTCCTATATTACATATTATGGATTTGTTTGTACAATGTTCAGTCCATTTTATTTCAGCATCTCCTCCAGCACCATATTTCAAATAAGTTAACCTTCTGTTTGTCTAATTTTTAACATAGATCATGTTATGGCCAAAGTGGACTGTATCGTAATTTTAAATTTAAAGACAGGAACTTCGAACAAAAGCCAAAGCTGAAACACGAACCTAAATCGGTTCCCTGCGCTGTAATCTTGGGGGGTCCAGGAAGAGGAAATAAGGGTGTGGGTGAAAAGATAAGTTACTCCCATTTTCACAGCGGAGCCGATCGGAAGCGTCTTTGCTGGTGCAACAAGGTTCCTTCTTGATTCCTCGCCGGGTCAGATACAAAGGAAATCGGACCGAGTTTTCTCACCAGGAAAATTTAAACTCCCGAAATGCAAACGGGAAACAACGGCCTCCGGCAAAATATCAAATTCGGCCAAAATTAGCCTTCAACAAAACGGCCACGCGGAAATAGAAAATTTAAAGCCGGTCGCCCGCTTTTTAAATCATCACAACTCAAAATTCAAAACGAAGTGAGCGAAAGAGGAAGAGACAGTCAGGCGCGAGAGCGCCCCAAATCGCGGCCTTATATTGGTCGCACCGCGCACGCGGGCAAATTGGCCGCCGCTATCTGAAATCAAAACTAAAGCGCGTATACAGGAGGAACCAAAAGACGGCCGGCCCTAATTTAAAATCCAAATAAAGTAATTGGAGATTGGCGAACAGATCGCATTAATAAGAAGAAACTACTGACAAACTACTTACTTACTTTACTTACAGGAAATTGAATTATTTAATAATATTTATGCACACTACATAGATACTAATACAAAGTCACACTATAACTCTACTTATCTACGACACAATTTATTCTGCACTAAAACAGTTCACTTCACTTTCGGTAACTCGACTTCCCTTCGCTGCTTTGCTGCGTGCTATTTATACGACCAGCACCTATCATAGAGCCTTCTGGTAGGGCGGAACCATCTTGTAAAATCTGTAAAAAACTCCTCGTACTTGCACAGACACCGCGAAAGTCTCAACGACAGCTGTCCGTACATTGAAGGTGTTACGTTTGCCGCTCGACCATGACGGCTCGGTGGCGACTCCGGTATTAGCCGCGAACATCACAAGGTGACGGCGCCTTTTTGCGGCGTTTCGGAAATTCGTTACAATATGAATATTGAAGAAAGTTCGAAACTAGGCATTGCTTATTAATTAAGTGGATTTTGATTATTTTATATTATTACAATTTGTCACATTTTGAAAGTATCCATCTGTATGAAAATTTAAACGAATTATAATAAATTGTTATCAAAAATTCATATAATAATAAAAGAAATGTCTTTAAACATAACACATATATAGAGAATTCATTTAAATAAGTAAAACGAAAAACTTTATGTAAAAAATTTGTACAAAACGTGCTGCTGTAAAAGAAAATAATTGAAAAATTGAATCATTTTTATTTAAATCTGTTGATCGGAATCCTTTCGGTTTCTACTCAGACCTAGAAGTAAAAATAGTATGCACCTGAACAGCCCTTCAGCTCAACTAAAGACGTCGCTCTCTATTTATATTGATCTTGATCAGGCGGAAATTGTTCGCTTTCAAATTTCCGGGACATACTTTACATCCATTGAGGAAATGTAGTACCTCCAACGGCAGCTACAATAATTAAATTAACGCCCTTTTTGCCCACACTTATATATTATACAATTTTGAAATTTATGGCGAAAAGCAACGCCGGCGGCAAAATTAAGAATTATCGAAAGCCGGCTGCCTCTCGCTGGCCCGGATTTTCCTCCGGAAGGCGACCGTGCCCTCCAGAGCGGGCATTAATTTGTTTCCTTTGTCGAAAGTTTTCTTTTAATGCTGCATCCGGTTTAATAAGCCCGGATGCTTGGTGGTGAAAGAAAACGTCTGCCAGATATTAAATGCGGCGACTTCATAGGGTTTTCGACCCTTGTTACCTTTTGTGTCAGTTGTAATGGGAATTATTGTACGCCCAGGTTACAATCCGTTCCACTTTCTAAACCGCAACAATCTGTTTACCCATTCAAATTTATTAAGCCACCACCTTTGACATTTAGAATATTTTATAAGAGATGCTGCCCATTTAATCCTTTGTGATGTCGGATGCTTGTGTAGTCATTTCCATATGCAGAGTTGGTTGATTTTCCAAAGATAAATTTACAATACACCCTTTTGTGCATATTTATTTATTTGAAATGTTTCCTACGTCATGTAATGTTTTCAAATTTGTAAGCAAAATTGTTCGGGTGTACAGCTTCTGGCATTGAAGCGGTTAAGTCAGGAAATATATAATAAGCCCTAATCGCTTTCGAAATTACTAAAATATCGAGCCTTAACGGCATCACTTTCGAAAGCCCTTAATTGGCCCGGTCGGTACACGAATTAATTAAAGCCTAAATTAAATTTATCTCTTTTAATCTCCCATTCAAGCCAGTGTTCTTATAAATGGGATATTAAAGCGGCGATTCTTAATTAAATCCTTATTTTGTAGTGGTGCGTAATGGTTACGTTAGATTATAACGCACGTCTGAAATTGGAAGGCTAATAATGGCATCCACTTAACCGTTCTTATCTGTTGCAGGGTTAATTACCACCACTTCTCGCCGCCTGCATCAGGAAAGAATTCTGGAGGTGAGTATAAAGCACTTTGCGCGAATGCTGCGCACTGGTGTACAATTACTCAAATTAAATTAGCACCCCCCAACTTTCTGAGCGAAACACAAAGAAAAAAGCGTATTACGACGTCGTTATAATTATAATTTCAATAATAGTTTACCTGACACTTTTGGGGGGGAATAATTAATGAACAAACTTATATTCATAGTAAAGCACTAATTAGATGAGCAATAAAATTAATTTTTAATCAACAAACTTTCGCCAACTATTTAGTTTTCGTCATTTTAATATTTAATATTTAAAGTCTATGTAGATGAAGTTGCTCAACTTCCATCTTTATTTTAGAATATAAATAAATATAAAATAAATTAGAATTTATTACATTTTTTGCTTGTCTAATGTTATTGCAATCACGATAGACAGGGTAGCTAGAAATTGAAGAGACTGGAGGTTTATTACTACATTCTTACAACTTAACTTTATTTCATTTTTATATGCATACCTCTATTTATACACTTTTGGATACCAATTTTTCATTGTTGAAAACAGTACTGCAAGTTACGTATTCATTTCTTTGTTAGCGTCGCCATGTTAGTCTTTACCTCATTTTCAGTCTGAAATAATACAGATTTTACGACAATCTACTCTGTAAACTGCAAAAATGGTTGTATGTAACTAACATTGCAACTCCTCCTTTAGTTATGAACAAATTTCAAACGTTAATACCTCATTCGAACCATTTTGTTGCCAAATCTTGCATATGGTAAAGGTTTTTTATTTTCTATTTAAGTCATGGTTGATCTGCTATAGGTAAAATATCACGAGAAGTGCATGCGGCATAACTTTGATATATGTGAAATCTAATACAGCCAAACGAATGTCATCAAGCTGTGGTTTATTATTTTTAATAATCTCTTCATCATTATCATTATCACATAACCATTGGAATCCACTGCAGGCCGTAGGCCTTCCTTGAAAGTCTTCATTCTATCATTCTATCCTGTACCGCTTTCCACCATTGACCACTGCCCTTTTAAGGTCGTCGCTCCTTCGTATCGGAGTCTTCCTCTGTTCCTTTTGTCGGCACGGGGTCTTCAGCTTGTTATTCTGGATGTCCATCTATTATCTGTGAGTCTCGCAAGTTCTATTTGAGAATCGTAATCCGTTTTATGATGTCGTCAACTCCTGTTCTTTTTCGTATTTCGGTGTTGCTTATATGATCTTATAAGCTTAATGTCTAGCCATATTTCTATTAGCTATTCTCAGTTTATTTGCACAATTCTTGGTTAATGTAAGTGTTTGCTCTGTAAGTCATTACAGGTAAGACTCATTGATTATAGACCTTTCTTTTCATACTATTATGTAGTTTATTATCATTTAATACCTCTCGAAGCTTCCCGAAGGCTACCCATCCCAGGCGTATTCTTCTTTTCAACTTGTGTCTTTGATTGTCCCCATTGATTCGGATTTCGTGGCCTAAGTATTTGTATTCCCAAACTTCTTCTATAATATTACCGTCTAGCGCTATTACTCCTCCAAGTACCAACTTGGTCATCATCTTTATTTTTTGTTTGTAATCTGACTTTTTCGTTTCTTGTTTTAGTTGTAGACTTTTTGGTATCACCTCTTACAAGGACGATGTCATCTATATTAATTTCCATGTCATCCCAGTTGAGCTGTTTGAAAGCGCATTCCAATACGATGGTAAAAAGTTTAGAGAACAAAGTATCCCCCTGTCTAATTCCTTTTTCATTAGAATTTCTTCCTGCATTTATGTATTCTTACGCATGCTGTAGAATTGTTATATATGCTGTTATTAGCCTAGTATATCTGAAATCCACACAGTACTGATTAAGAGCTTCTAGGATGGCGTTCATTTCAATCGTGTCAAATGCCTTTTTAAAGTCGACGACGGTTATTACTAGTGGCCTATTTTACTTTACGGTTTTTTCTACTACGTGCTGGTAAAAGACCAACTTTCTCTCTAATCATTTATTGATTATCGTGGTGAAAATCTTGTATAAATAGGAAGGTGGGGTTATTGGTCTATAGTTTTTAATTTCCGTTATATCATCTTTAATGTGTATTCAAATTGCGATACTATTTATACCAGTGTTTTGGAAAAGAGATGTAAAATAGACATAGCTTAAATAGATCTTTCATTTTTTCTGCTAGTACATCTCCTTGTTTGAGGCTCTCGATCATGATTCCGTCTTCTCCAGGTGTCTTATGGTTTTTCATTTCTCGTGAGGCATTTCTTATCTCATTTAGTGCGATTTCCAAGAGGTTCTCGAACCCTTGGTTCATTAAATTTTTTATTTTATTTGGTTTATGATGTGAAATATTTCGATTACTATATAATTCGCTGTAGAATTCTTCAACAATCTGATGTAACTCTTCTCTGTTACTAGTTGTTATTCTTCTTTATTTTTTCAGTTTTTGGATTCCTTTTCTGCTACGGCCGAATTGTCTTTTTAATACTTTTAAACGTTTGTTTTCTTCTACTATACATTAGTTTGTTCATTATTGTAGGTTCTTATATTGTTTAATATCTCTTTATATCTGAGATGCTGGTAAATTTTTGGTTTAGTAGTTATCTTCTGTTCTCTAATAGTGTTCTTGTATGTGCACTAAGTTTACTTTCTTTTTCTGTTTTGGACAGTATCTCTTTGTAGCTTCAGTTATAGCATTGGTTATTATTTCATTTAACTTATCTATATTTGCGTTTGTGCGTTGGTTTTAGTCTTTCTCAAGTTATTTGCCACTGTCTTTTGGTATTCTAGTAAGTTTAGCGGGTTATACGATATTGGTGCAAGTTTGAGTTGTGTCATGTTATGCCTTTCTTGTCCTATGTTGATATTCACTAGGGCTCTAACCAGACGGTGATCACTTCCCGTGGAGAATTGGTTGAGCGCGGTTACGTCCTGTATAATAGATTTTTGTCGGTTATTATAAAATCTATCACATTCTTGATTGTTCCACGGTCATTTCCTTTGCGATTTCTTATGAAAAAAGCTCTTCATTGTAAGTAGATTGTTTTCTAATAAGAAGTTCAACAGTGTTATGCCTCATAGATTTCTTATGCCATAGCCGAAGCTTCCCAATGCCGTTTTCGCTTCGTCTGTCTTAAAACATACCTTCGCATTAAAATATCCTCCTACTACAATGTAATGTGTATAGGTGTCTTCTAATGCAGTCATCAGAGTCGAATGTGGGTGCATGCTTGTATGATTTTAATTGTCTCTTGTGTTAATTTTCAGAGTTAAGTAAACAACTCGTGTTGATATGCTTTTCACATTTGTGATATTTTCCGTATGCCTTTTATAATACACATAATTTATAATAAACATAAGAAATTCTATGCCACATATTACTTTATCTTTGTTTCCAATATAGTATAATGCATGACCTGACTTGAGATATTTCCATCCTTCACCTAGTTGTCTTCGCATATTCCCTCAATATCCCACTTTATTACTAATAGTTCTTCTTCCATCTCCAGAAATCTATCCTCTGTTGATAGTGTTCGGGCGTTTTATGTTGCGATTTTTAATTTTAACGATTATTCTTCGTTAAATTTGTATCTCCCAAAAATTCATGGGACAGGCTGAAGTTTCAGCATGAGATTCCGAGCGTATTGTTCTACTCACCTGGGTCAATTTTACTTTCGCAATTGTTTTCGTATTTGATGTTTTTGCAGTTTTGCAATTTAAGCCGGTTTTGACAATTAAACGCCACGCTTACCGGGCGGGTTGGCGATTGGATAAGGTGTATGGAGGATAAAGGTATGTAGACTATGGGTAGGATTAAGTTTGGGTATTAGGAGATGGAGAATAGTCGAGGCTCGCTTCCTGAAGTAGATCTATCCTCTATCGGAATCATAGAGGAGTGTCTATCCGTCACCCTTCTCTTATTTCTTTAGCAAATTCTTTATACCATTCAAATATTTACGCAGGTTGCATTGCATTACGTAATATATCTACTGCAGTTCTTTCATTTCATAACAAGTTTGAAATGAATGCACCGTTTTATTTTAAACTCAGCCCTGATTTTGTTAACATGAATGCTTGCTCATATGTTTGATGCGACAATTGATTGAACAAAACTCCACTTCCTTATGCTCTTGCATGAGGGAGGGAGGGACAAGTTTCATTATTTAATAATTACGCCTCTGCAAATCATACTAAATACTACAATTAGTTACTTTTCTCGCACATTTATTTTGATTATAAAATTAATAAACTAAATAAATATAAATTCAATCCAAACAGTATCCACGTTGTTATGTATTACATTGTTTTATATTTATATTTAAACTATTATTATTTCTTTATATTTTAGGTGTAGTTAGATTCCTTTTCACCCCAAAAATACATAGTAGAAGCTTCGTTGTGCTGTTACCATCGTTATTCTTCTTGTTATACTTACATAAACACGTTTCACCATTAAAATATTTTTATATCGTTGCCACTACAGGTCTTAGAGCTAATCATTGATTTACACTGATATACATTTGTTTACCATTTATCTATCATTATATTTCAATTGTACTTCCCTCTACATTTTTTATTTTTTGTTTCTCCTGGTGCATCTTGAAATATTTTTTATGATAATTTAAACATTTTCTTCATATAGAACAAGATTTGGTCGTTTTTCTGATTCCGTTGTTTATTAGCTTGTAATTATCTTTATGAAACGCTAATGTTAAATAAACCATATAGTTTAATATCACGACATTCTTTGACATATGTTCTTTTAATATACCTACTATTGTATGTATTCCAACACTTTTATCTTAAAACAAACCTGGAATTCCTCAAATCATAATCATTAAACAATATACACTCTACAAATTAATCTACTTAATTACGGTTCTGTATGTCTTCCTTTAACTGCATTTACCATTCCAATGCATTAAAAGAATTAAAAGCGTTTTTAAAGTTCACTGTATGGCATATTTTTGTTTGTTGTGAATTGATCACTTTGCTAGTACCTCCTGAACCTCCCTTATGATGTTTATCGTCTAAATTGGCATGTGTTTTTGCTAGATATCTTTTTAATTTATATTTCCTGTAGTAGCTTTTTTTATCAGTTATATTAATAGCTCACCTACTAAGATAAGTAAGCAATAAGCTAACAAACTTTCTTCTTCTTTTGTGTTCTTTTAAACCTTGAATCTCTTAAATATGTAAAAAAATATAAATTTGTTTTTAAAGAACAAGAATACAGTGTCACTCTATTTCCAATTTACTCAACCAATTATAACTGTTATTTTAATTAAATTTTTATCATATTAATGTTATGCTTGTTTCTTACTACATTTTTTTATATATAATTTTTCTTTTCACTATTATTTTCCTCATTCTATATTTAAATTATTTATTAACGCTTTGTGGAGAGGCAGGCATGTAAATAGCCGCTCTCGTGGTGCGGTGTGGAAACGTAGTACGGCCCATATTGGAACGTCAACCGATAAGGCCAAAATCGTCTTAAACGGCCGTCGCGAAAGCGGATGGGGCTACCGATATCAACCAACGAGTATTGCCAAATCGCTCACCTGAATCGGCTTTGCTTCAGGCGATGGTTCTACGACACCAACTTCTAAGGCCATCATGTATTTGCGGGATGATAAGACAAGATTAAATTTGACCTTGCATATTATTTGGTTATAAGACACGACTTGCGCTTTTAGTGAGAATTTTTGATTAAGAACACCGATACGGCCGCGCTAAGATTGCGAATGTTGCCGGGCTTCGCGCCTGACTTAAATCTATTTTTATTTTCATTCGACAGCACCTTTCATGTCTAAGTGCCGACGGCATATGCAGACTTGTCGGCTGAGCAAAAGCCCTAGCCTTTTGTGCGATGGCAAAACGTAGCAGATATCAAAGGCCCGCATGCCGCCGCGATATAAAGCGGTTCAAGGGCGAAAAGGCCGCCACACCACTTTGCATTGAATATTTTTTGGGATTCAATTAATGTTTCGAATGTAGAGGGTTTCTCCAAAAAAGAACTTCACGTGTAAAAAAAATGTTTTTTTTATCAAGTTATAGTCTTCAAACACTTAATATATTTTCAATTTTACATTAAAGATACAAAATGTGTTTTCTGAAAATTAATCTAAGGATTTTCATTATGCTTTTCCGGGGAATTAAGACGTAGAACACCAATGATTCATATAAAAGGCCATAAATTTTATAATCATCTGTATAGTTTATAATTTTATCATTTTGAACCTTATGCATAAATTATTTGAGTTAATGTATATAGTTGCAGAACTAAATAGAGTCGCTTTATTTTTCAGTGCTCAAATTTTTTTTGATGATGTGTCACCATACCACCATATCATAAAGTTGTTCAGATGCCTATAATTTGATATTCAAACTGAATCTTCTAAATCTATATTTTTATATAGTTTTAAATATTTCTGGCTGTCAACTATTTCATTTTTTATTTGATTGTTTTTGAAATTTCTGTATTTCTTGTTCATTAAACCGGGACTACTCGATGTAAAAAAAAACAAATGTTTAATGTTGGAAATGTTTTGTTTTTCAAAACATTCTCTCCGACAGTCAATACATTTTCCATATTCTGAAACCAATTTTCATAGCGTTTTTTCATAGCTAATTAGGTATCATCGAAACATGGGTTTTGAACGCATCAACCGCTTCTTCCGGCATCTAAAATCGTTGATCAGTTTTTGAGCGATTCGGGGTCCAATGCGCGCACATATTTTTCACGGTTTTATGTAATATCGAATATATCCTAGTTATACGAATGCCTAAGAATTTCTGAATTTCACGATAAGTTACATGACGACCTTGCTTTATCAATTCGCGCACGGCATTGACGTTTGCTGGCACCACAGTCGGTTTGGATGGCTTTCATTCGTCCGCCAGCGAACTACGATCAGGATTAAATTCATTGAACCAACGATATACATTGGCTCAGTGTGGGACTCCGTCACCAAAAATCGAAGTGAATTGATTGGCGCACTGTTGTAATAATTCACGTCAAAAGTTGTAGAAAATTATTGCAAGAAAATATTTAATTAATATAATAATAATAATTAATAGCATTTTTCGGTCGTGAGGAAACTTGTGTCCGTATAGTAAAACGTTCTAAGTACGTATGCCGTCAAAACTGTCAGTGCAAATGTCAGATCGCACCTTGCACACGCAAGGTTGCCAATTTGCAATTACATACAATCGAATTGAATAATTACATGAATAACTTCACACAAATGTAATGATAGAAATACATATCAAAGCATTTAAAATGCTGCCACACTTTTGGAAATAATCTTGAAAATCCTCAAGGATGTAAAAACTTTTAACTGCATATATGAGTAGCGATATATAGAGCAGCCATGTTGATCTGAAGCAATAAACCAAAATTTTCTCCTTGGTCGTACCTCACCAACAGCCCAGTCTAAACTTTGTGGCGCTTTTGTGTAGGCAGCGAACCCCGCATCTCTGCAAAGAAACGGCTTCCGACGTTAAGACTGTGGAAATGGGAAATGCATGCTGATGAAAGCAATTTAAATGGTCATTACATCCCATCACTTAACACATTAATTAGTAATCCTTTGTAACACCCGACAGTGACATGGAATTTGCATAGCCTGACTGCCCCATTAAAAGCTTAATTTAGCATGTGGTGGCTGGCCGTGTAATCACTTTATTTTTGAGTAAACGAACTTCCTGTGCATAGCCCAGCTTATCGAACGGCATGGAAGTTGTATGGAGACAGGCCAGGCAATTCCACTTAGGAACTGAAAGGACAGGAAGCTGTAATTGCTTTAATATCTAAATGGTGACTATTATTTGGAATTTGAACTTATAGCACAAATAATGCATTATTTCATATACCCATAGGTGCTTCAAATAAAGTATAAGTATATATACATTTTTTGATGCATAAATGAAAAATACTATCCACTTAAAGCTTAAATAAACATCTTAGTCACAAAAAATAAATTTGCCAAAAAATTTATTATCAAATTAAATAATATGTAATAAGAATAATAATAAATGAATATAACGGGATGCTGCAAAGAATTGATAAAACAACTTCTCTTTTTATTAAGAGTTATTTAACCGATCTACCCGTAATAACAACAAGAACGGTGTAATACCGAAACTTTCTACAGCGGTGCGATGAAATTAGGATAAAAACTTTTAAAAGGAATTAAGATGTTGATTAATGTCTCCATAATGGTCAGCGTCAGAAATGCTGTCGAATGATATGCTGCATGACATATATGAGTTTAATGAATTTTCGAAATCGTAACGGTCACTTCCGGTTGCCGTTAATCGATTTGGCTGAAAATCAATCCCATGAAAGGTACTGACCTAAGATGTGTGCATGCCAAGTTTGAAGTGAATCCGTTGAATAGAACGGTAGTTATAGTGTCTCCAGACACACACACAGAAAGACTGGATGATAATCTCATTAACTTTCTACTATAAGCTCCGCTGTAGAAAATTAATAAATGGATACTGCATTTTTTGGCAGACAACAGTAGGTTAGACCGCATCTAAGTCCGGCTTGCATATTCGATTATAATATTTTTATTATGTTACAACTATATTATGGAATTCAAATTATCACAAAGAAACTTACGCTTTCGCTCCCTGTATTAACAAAGTTCACTTGCAATGTTTTATTTTTAAATTTAAAATCAACGATTCTAGCTTTGATAAACTTGAAAGCTAAATATTTATAGAATGTAAAATTTAGCTCTATAACCAATGATTTACACTTCTTGTACTATTTAGAGAATACCTTATTTCAATATCAAACTCCAAACTGAGCGTCGATGTGTAAGCTGGTCATAACATTGCTTTTACATAGGGAAATTTTGCTGACAATACTCTAGTGTTATACTATTAAGGAAAATTTAAATCATGTGGTTATTAAAGCCGTTAATTTTACAAAATACTTCAATGACGGCACCACATAATGGTATGGTGAACTTTCTTTAATTAAGTGTCTCGATTAGACATTTGAAAAAGTATTCAAATACTCCAATAAAGAAATACCTTAAAAGCCTAGAATATTATAGATTATAAAAATGTTGGGGATTTCTATACATTCAAGCGAATGTATACGTGGGCTGCTCAATATTTACTACGAATTGTCAACCCCGAGTGTGCTAGGTGCGTTCTAGTATTGGCATTATGCAGTTCGACATTTTTGACGGCATACGTACTCAGAACGTTTTTCATACGGACGCTGTTTGTTGTTTTGAAAAAAATTTCGATGAAAATTGGAATTAACTCATGAACATTTTTCGTGTGATGAGTTTTTACGACTTTGGACTTGATTATCTCAATAACAGTGCGTCGATCAACTCACTTGGACTTTTGGTGATGAATTTCCACACATAGCCACTGTATATCGTTGGTTCAATGAATTTAATTGTGATTGTAATTCGCTAGCGAATGAATTTAAAGAAGGCTGTGGTGCCAGCAAACATCGATGGCGTACGCGAACTAATAAAGCAAGATAGTCATGTGTCTTATCGTGAAGTACAGGCATTCTTAGGCATTAGTATGACTAATATACATTCGATATTGTTTGAACATTTAATCGTGAAAAAACTGTGTGCACGTGTTGGATTCCGCATAAGTTAACGATCGCTTAAAAACAGGCTCGTATCGATTGCTCGAAAACTGTTTACAACATCGTCACAGGTGACGAATCTTGGATTTATGCGTATGATCTCACAATTAAACAGCAGTCCACTGTATAAGTCTTTCAAGATGAGCCAAACCCTACAAAAGTCGTTCACGCTCGAAGCACTTCGAAGCAAAGAAAACTGGACATATCGCAACCGTGATTTTTGAGGATAGTGAAACGCTCAATTATGAATGGTATACAACCATTTACTTGCCAGAAATTTTCGGAGAAATAAGAAAAAACAACGCGCAACGCCGAATCATTCACCACCATGAGACAGTACGAGCTCACATACATCGACGCAAACAAATGGCATTTTGAGCACTCAAAACGTCGAATTTTTGGGTTATCCGTCGTACAATTTTGATTTGTCCCCTAACAATTTCTTTTTGTTTTCACACGTGAAGAAGAAAATACGTGAACAACGATTTTCAACACCGGAAGATACGGTTGATGCGTTCAAAACTCATGTTTTGGAGATACCTGATTCGCTATGGAAAAAATGCCAAAAAACTGGTTCCAGCATATGCATCAATGTATTTATAGACCGTCAGGGAAAATATTTTTAAAAACAATAGAAGAGCTTTTCCCAATAAACATTTATTCTTGTTAGTTTTTTGCAATAAATATTGTTCAACCCACGTAAAGCTTGAAGAAATTAATCTTTTTTTCAGAAGAATGTCATTGGACTTACTTCTGTCAATAAGATCTTTTATTGCCCATTATTTTTTAACAATATTTTGCCCTAAAGCAAAAATCATGCTTAATTTGTATGTGAAGATCTATATACATACTCGGATTTCATCTGATTTTTAAAACCTTGTTGGCTTTTATACCTTAATAAATTCGGCAAAACTCAAATATTAGACTAACAAATTAGACTAACTGTTGATGCTGGTAATTGATGAATAAAAAGCTTAATCGTATATTGTACAACTTGATATTCCTTTTATTCATTTGGTTCGCCCTTCCCATTTACTGATGTTTGCAAATTATCAGATATTTATTAATTGCCTATTTTGTTCGAAATATAAAAAAAAAACAAAACTGCCAGTTAACATACTTTGTTACCATATCCATGATGCAATTTTAGCTTTAACTAATGAGATTCTTGGGCGAAATTCGTTGAAATGTCTTTAAATTAGCCAAAACTTAGCGGAGCGCTGCAATATCCAAATGAGACAAGAACAAGAAAATAATATAAAGTACATTTTGTACTAAATTGGAAACCAACAGATCTAAAAGTAAACTTTATTTATCAGGAACTCAATCTTGCTTGCTAGTGAGATACAATGAGAATATGAACCGGCTTTCAGGTAATGTAATCTTTTTTACAGGTATTAATATCGGACAACGGAAACCCGCCTCTTTCATCTTCCACGAGAGTCGTCGTCGCTGTTGAAGACGTGAATGACCACGCACCGGAATTTGAGCAAAGTTTTTACAAAGTTCAAATTCCTGCCAGCGCTAGTTTTGATTATCCAGTCTTCCAGGTAGGTACCTCGCCGAACAATTTGTGGCAAAAATAAGCATTAGTTTAACCTTTTATTGTACAGGAATTCGATTCATTATTGCACAGCCTTCTTGTATGCATACAATGAAGAAATTTTAATTATCCTATTATATTCTTTAATCGTTAAAACGGAATAGTTCAAATTAATAATTATCGAGACCATGAAAAACAAGTCAAGTTGCAAGGAGAATTCAAATTTTATCTGCTCTTTACCGCTCGTCTAATGCATTTTGTTTTAGATGGTTTATTTAACTGCATTATTTCAAGAAGAATATCACTTTGCGTTACTTGAGGAATTATTAATTTCACCTATAAATTAAATAAATGTTTTATTTTGCTAATTATTCTTTGTCAACATTATTTAATTAACTCTTATAAGAAAGCTACGTTTAAATTTAATTAAGCAATACAAGCGTGTATCATTTATTTCTTTTTACGTTGACGACAATTTCGGAATTTAAAGTTTAAAAAATGACATGATAAACTACAGAATTTATAGGGCAGCCAAGTTAGGCGCAAGAATGGAAAAAAGATGACAATTGTAGAAGGTAGCACCCAGTGCACTAAATTAGTCATTTTTGTATGCTCTTAAATACAAACCCTTACTAATTGTTCCAGATCTAAAAAGAAAGAAAGTCGTGGGATACTTTTAAAGATTAATAGTAAAAAGTTAAGGCAAAAACAATATAATTAATTAATAATAATCACAAAATATAGTTCAGTAGTTTATTCGATACTACCACGAAGAATTATTTAAACTTTAATAAATACCAATTGGAAATACAAGTGAATGTTTATAAAAAATTGCAGAAAATTTAAAATAACACCGATTGCCAAAAACGTATAATAAATAAATTTTGTAAAGCATGATACTAGAAATTTGAAAATATGGCGCAAATGAACGACATTTATTATTTCCTCTAGCTCATCAAGCTTCATTTTATTTTAAACACTGATAATAATCATTATCAAAATGTCGAATATATATATATATATATATATATATATATATATATATATACATATATATGTGCATATTTATAAATAAATACCAAAGAAGACAAGACAGGCAACTTTCGAAAGCGAAGCAAGTCATGCATTGTGACCCCAGTATCTCGGGTTAAATAAAAGGTACAGGTCTATACCGAGAAAGATATCGACCTAAGGTATCTACTGACTAAATATAAAATTAATCGGTCGAATAGTTCCGGAGATATAGTGTCGACAGACAGACAGACAGACTAGATCACGATCGCATTAACTTTCGTCTACGCCTTACAGGCTTTCGAAGGTTAATAATAAATAAATTGACATATTAGCTAAATTTTTTAAATGCAATTGAAAAGCAGTATTTCTAGCAACCCAAATAGTACTAATCACCTTCAAATTTAAGTCAAGCTTACTGTAATATTAGAGTCCCAATTATTTTTAAATATTCTGAAGAAGTGGATTAGATCTAATAAATAAAAGCCCTATTTTACAAAAAAGTTTTATATTAAAATGATGAATTAATACAAAAGTTGAAATAATAATAAAAATAACAAAACAGGTAAAATTAGAAAGTACATGCATACATGTCTAGCTTGATTATATTTCATCACTAGCTGCAAACATATTATAGCCGTTTTCTTGTTATGACGTTTACATTTGATTTATTTTCAATCAGCAAATCAATAACCTCCAATCATTTGTAATGTGGTGATATGATCTGAAAGCACCTGCACATTACCATTAAGGTTGAATACTTATCTGAAAACATTAAGTCATAGCCTGCCTGCATGTAGATAAAATTTAATCAGCATACCCCTATTTTCACTTGTATATCCCCGTCTACTAACCAACTCACACATAATGTTGGAATTTCCAGTAGTTGTCCGTAATAAAATCGGTGCTCGTTTGTCCCTTATTTCAATATTAATACTGTCATATATTTCAAATATAACTCCCTTTTAAAATAGAAATGTTATCGATTAGCCGAATATTTAACAACTGACGTTAATTAATACAAACATTATTATAAGTAAAATGCATAACATACCTACACGCTTCCCTCCACGTTACAATATGTATTTACCAATGAATTGTTAATTATAGTCTCAATTTTCCACTGAATGTTTTGTTGCAGTTTCTTAAGATCAATGACGTGTTGCAATGTACTTTCTTTTTCAGGATCCAGTTATAAAAAAAAAACTAAAGGGGTAAGATCATACGATCTTGATGATCAAAATTGTCTTAGAAAGAAATCTATGCATAAACTCACGGAAGATTTTCATGTAGACTGTGGTATCCGCCATTGTATAAAAAGAGATACGAGCAGTCGTGCGGCACCGTGACAGAACCGTCACATCACAAGTTATTATTTACGAAAAAAATTTCATGTACAGTAGTAGAATTCTGTCTGCCGAATACAGATATTCTAGAAATTGACGTGCCCATTTAAGTGGAATTAGAGCTTGTCGAAGAATCGTGTGTAGTCCAATATTTGTAAACAGTATTCTGAAGCCAGTTACAGTCTCTTCACAGACGAGAGACTGACGCTGCTACATACGTCCTGTAAGCATGTTTCTCGTACAGAAAGATATTTTTGTGTCTACTTTCAGTTAATTGGGTCTGTTAATTTGATAGGCTTATGAGAAGACCGATTGGCATATAAAATAATTCTCGTCGCTGTTGCTGATGGTACTCATTCCTATGCAGTTAGTGATTTTACATAATCTACGAAAACCTTCCACCTCAATTGTAATGGCAAAAATTGTAATTAAAACAAGCAGGGGTGAATTAATAAATCGATAGGTTAGACCTTGTAGAAATTGTTAAAGGGTGAGTTGGTTAAGGTAGAAATTTTGTGTGATTTTATATTTTCGCCTTTTTAAGGTGCTAAAACCTTTGTTAGTTTGTGTGACGTAGTTTAGTAAGACATACTGTAATTTAATTTACATTTCGAAAAATAATCTAAACTGTCTTTTATACCCTTGACCAAGTTTCAACTTACGTATTTTGTCTCTTCTCTCTCTTCTCTTCTTTTATTGTTACCAAGTATAATTTTGCTTTTTTCTAGAGCATCATTCATTTTCGAATAACACATTCAATGTTTTCTAACGATCATTTATTTAAATGACCTTTCATCATCAAGCTTTAAAATATCCGATAGTTTTTAAGGTTTCACGAAGATTTGAATCAGCAAAGACGGCAGTTTAATATATGATAGTTGTGCTATTATAATACACTAGATAAAAAATCAGTAAAAATGAAAACATAAAAGTTTAAACATTGCGCAAACATTTAACAAGTTATGAAACCTACAAGCTGTAATATAAGCAACGTCAATATTTTTCAATTTTTAATGAGTACTCAATAATTTTTAAATTTAGAACCTTAGTTAGGAAAGTTCCAAAAGTGATTGTTAAATTTTTTACCTACGATATTCATACATAAGAAATGAGTCTTATTTAGTCACCTGTATGTGTTCTGAATAGACATGTCCTTGGAAGTATTCCCTGTAAACTCACCAGGTAACAGGCCTGCACTTACCAGGTGTGCAAATATGAAGTGCGGATTTGAGACAACAGATGGTGCGCCAATGCAGTGAGGAGTAAAAATTTGACTTATATGCCATTTTATTGTGCCACCAACAAGAGTCGACGCGCACAAGTGATAAATTGAAAAAGTGTTTGCATAGTATTGTTTTGCTGTGTTCAATATGTCGAAATTTGTGCCAAATAAAGAGCATTCGCGGACAGCATTAATTTTTTGTTTGCATTTGAAGAAAACTGCTGCTGAATCATACCGATTGCTTCGAGAAGCTTATGGTGAACTTGTTCGATCACAAGATACGCGTGAACAATGCTTTCGGCGTTTTAAAAGTGGTGATTTCGATGTTGCAGACAAGGAACACGGAAAACCGGCAAAAAAGTACGAAGATGTGGAATTGCAAGCATTGTTGGACGAAGACGAATCACAAATCCAAAAACAACTCGCAGAGCAATTAAAAGTTAGTCAACAAGCTGTTTGCAATCACCTACGAGAGATGGGAAAGATTCAGAAGGTCGGCAGATGGATACCACATGATCTGAACGAGAGGCAGATGGATAGGCGCAAAAACACATCTGAAATTTTGCTCGAACGATACAAAAGAAAATCGTTTTTGCATCGTATCGCGTTACTGGGGATGAATAGTGGATATATTTTGAAAATACCAAGGGAAAAATCATGGGTAAACCGAGGCACACCATCCAAAGCAACCACAAAACGATGCTGTGTGTTTGGTGGGCCCAGAAAGATGTGGTATGTTATGAGCTGTTAAATGGTTGATGCCAAACGCTACCAACAGCAATTGATCGATTTGAACCGTTTGCTACTCGCAAAACAACCAGAATATCAAAAAGGCAACACAAGATCATTTTCCTACATGACAATGCTCTATCACATACGCCAAAATAGGTTCGTGACACGTTAGAAACACTCAACTGGGAAGTGCTACCCCATGCGGCTTACTGGCCAGACTTGGCTCCTTCCGATTACCACTTATTTGGATCGTTGGGCCACGCACTTACTGAGCAGCACTTTTGTTTCTTCGAAGATGTGAAAAAATGGATCGATAAATGGTTTGCGGCAAGAGGGGAAGATTTTTACTGGCATGGTATCCATAAACTAGCCGAAAGATGAGAAAAATGTATAACTAGCAATGGAGCATATTTTCAATAAACCACTTTAATTTAATGTTTTTTTTTTGGAAAAAAATCTGCATTTTATACTTGTGCACCTGGTAACAACTTAGTGTTCGACTTATTGGCGCATGTAGTAGAAAATTACACTTATTGGCGCATGTAGTAGAAAATTACACGAGTGGCGTGATGAATGCGGATTTCGAACAAATAATTAACATTAAGCTCTATGATACATAGAATATGATCTATATAATATGGAAATAGTCTAGAAGCCTTGCATTTGATTGTCAGAAAAGGCGAGGAGGGGGAGGTCATGGATTCAATGCAAGACGATCCCATAGTCAGCATCACATACTACTGCAAATCTAGGTATAGTGCGAGGCAGCTACTACAAAAATACTGTCTTATTACTGTGCGCAAGATATCAGCAGATCTGAAATTGAATTGAAATGGGTGTCATCAAATTTGCGCAACGATATAGGGAAACGAAAACTGAATGCAAAAAAAAGAAACCAGGCGAATGATTGCTGCTGAAGTATTGGACACGGCTAGAATTAATTCCATATTTGCGTTAGACATTATTGCCGAAGAACCCGACACCGAAAGGTATAAGGGTAATGATTATAATAATAATAATAAAATTATTGCCGAAGATGAAAGTTGGTGCTACTAGTGTAACCCTCAAACGAAACGTCAAAATACTGAATAGCGAGGCCGTGGTTTGCGAGGCTCCAGAAAAGTGAAGCCACACCTTGCAAAAATAAAGACACTGTTGATCTCATTTTTTGATGTTAGAGGTTTGGTGCTCCATGCATATCTACCTGAAGGACAAACGAAAAACAAAAACTTTTGCACCTACGTGCTGGAACGTTTGCGTCAAACAATTCGACTGTGCCGTCATGAATTGTGAACATCAGGGCGGAGGTTATTATTGCACAGTAATACATTGGTCCATGAATATATGACCACACATGTCTCCCATCATGCGTAATCTATCCTGTGTGATTTTTGTTTCCTGGTGTGAAAATGCCGCTGAAAAGAAAGCGTCATGAACATATTGCAGCCATCAAAACGGCTGAGAAACATCCCAGATGAAGCTTTCTCTGCTTGCTTTTATGATCTCCAGAAATTATGGTGACTACTTTGATAAGACCTAGAACCATTAGTTTGTAATTTGGATAAATTATTTTTATGAGCCCAGTCCTGGAACTTTTCTGACAAAGGTTGTAGTTTGGATATCAAGCCCATCACATACTACTTACAAAACAGCCTCTCTTTCTACCACACCAAAATTGCTGATAATGTGAGAATTCAAAATAAAATAGAGAAAAATTCAACTTACTACAACACAAGAAATATAAGAGTAAGATAAGTAAATCAAGACCATACAAATTAGAAAATTGGACAATAAAGAAAAATGCTTGGGCAAGACTGATACAACACAAACTATAGTCACTAAGCGCCAGTTAAGATGTATAGTACTAGAGACAACAGGAAATATTACACGTTGTGAGAACTTGGAAATAGTCAAGAAGCGACTAGTAAAAAAATTAGTTCAAAATCATCGTAAATGACAAAATGCTTGTTACCTCACTGAGCATATAAACAAAAATAAGAGCCGATTTTGGGGCTTTTAAAATCGCTGTTTATTGTTAAGACATCATAGAACTATTTCTACTGCGTATAGCTAAATATTTTGAGATTTATTGGGACTCGAATTACATCAATGAAGTTTAATAGATATAATTGCGTCATATCACCCACTTCTAAAGAAGTAGTTAGGACGTCTAATATGTCTCCAGAATGGTCTGTATTAAAAATTTTAAAACGTGGTGATTGTTTTCAAACATTGATTTGTTGCCCAAGTAAAATAAAACAAGGAAAGACTTACTACTGTAAATAATGGCTGAAATATATGGAATTCCCATCCTTTTTGAAATTTTCTATTTCCCCATTATAATTAAAGCGTGATCTCCATTATAATCACTGTCGTTCCCTATTCCCAAAAAGCAACTTTTTAATCATTTTCTTAACAGCTGTCTTTGTTTAATTTATTTTTATAACTACAAAGATGAAAAATCAATGAGGATTTCTTCATATCAGTTTGGCTTAAAGGATGAACTAGATCTATTACTTATTTGATGCTTATAATAAACAAACTTTTTTGCATCAACGTGATTTTTAAAGAAGAATTTTGAAATAACATAATTTGAATTCTCCTCGTACTCAAATGCATTGTTTGCATTTTTAATTATTATTATTGTATGTGATTTATTACGTATATCTTCTTAAGAAAATCAAATTTTCCCAGCGACAATTTTCTTTCTGAACGTGGCACTCGATGTGTAGATAAATGTTTTAACCGTTTTACGGTCTTGCGGCCTCGCTTCGTTGTTTGAATGTACTGTCACTCACTGCAATTTGAATCGTAGCCGTGTCTTACTTCTTTTGGTCTTGTTTATTTTCGCGCATCCGATATGCCAGTCACTGAAATGCGAAAGTGTATATATTTATCGCTGTCCACTCGAAGCACTACATGCACATGACACTTGCAATTACAAACCCCCTGTCGTTGTTTATTGTTGTGTTTACATTGTCCCGCTACAGGGTTAGTTTCTGTCGGAATTGCCACTTTGTTAACCCCGCTGTCGAATCTTTCGCGTACATAAGGCGCTTATTTATTCTATATGTAGTTCTGGAGCTGCAAGCGTAAGGAGATCCATCAATAATGCTGAGATGCATAACTTTTTCTTCCGAAATGGGTAATAAGATCGAACAGACTAAGAAGAAGAAGAAGCTTTTCTTTTTGTTTCGTTAATTTTGTAAAAAAAATATTTTGTTACAATTACAACTTTGGAAGTTTCAATACGTTGCGTTATTTATTTATTTATTTGTCTGTTTCATATTGTATGAAGTTTAATACTATTTTCAAATTTTTGGCGAACATTATCAAATAAGTAATATAAGAATGTCCTAAATGATTTTTTATTATTATTAAACAATAAATGCAGAATATTTTATGTTATATTACTGAATTGTATACGATCCACTCTGCTCTAGCATCTTTCTCCATTTCTGTTGATAACACATAATGCCGTTCTTCCAATTGTTCTATAGTTTGTTAACAAAATATTGTTCCAGGTGCAATTATTAAACTAAACCGTTTACTGATAATAGAATTTTTAATGAGACAATAGATAATAATGGCATGAGACAATATTCGGAGAACGAGATATAACAATCTAATCAATATTAACAATTAACTGCCTAATTCTGGCCATGTTGTGTTCATTATGTCTTTCAATTCGTGACTTCACATTGTAAAAGCAATTCATAGTGCATGATGCTCTCTCAAACCCTGCAAACAGACATCAAAACTGTCTTCGGTTGAAGACCCGGCCTTGCTACCGTTAAAGAACCGCTGGATCAAAAGTGTTTACGATTAACATTTTCATAGATGATCCAAATCTTTTCCTCACTAACTAATCTCGTTAAAAAAAGTTCTTTCTCGTTTCGCTGAAGAAGCTAATCACACGTAAAAGATTGCTCATTGTTAAATAATACGGAACACATGCTTCACAACAATTGGAGTAATCGAACTTTATTGTGCACGTTTGTTCGGGAAATTTTCAGAACATCTTCTAATTTAAAAATAGTATTTTGCGGATTTTTGTCGAGCATAACCTTAATGAGGTTTGTAGTATAGTGAATGTTCCAGGTGCCGAGGAAACTTTTGGATACAATATAGAGCATAACAGATATCTATTCGAAAATTTGCAAAGAAATATATTTAGGCTAATGCTATAATGACACTGAGCGTTTTGAATATTCATAGATATTAACAAACAAACATTTTACTTCGATATTATTTTAACATGGACATTATTTTGTAACAGCCATATCTGATACTATTTGAAATATATTTTAATAATTTATTTCAAGTCTACAACTTGGTTTTAACATTTTTCATTGTTGTGTGTCTTGGCCTTCATTACTATATCCCTCCAAGCTTTCCTGTCATTAATCACCCCTCTTCAATTCTTTATTTCCATTTTTCTTAAATCCTCTGTAACTTAATCCTACTATCTGACTTTTAGTCTTCCTTCCTTCTCGTTTTTGTTGGCTGTCAGTTTGTTATCTTCTTGGCTATCTTGTCTTCATCCATCCTCATCACATCCCAACCATCTAATTCTCTGTGCTTTAACGTTTCTTACAATGTCTTCTTTTTCATAGCCTGCGGCAACTCGTGGTTCATATATTGTTCTTAAGAACTCACGCTCCCATATTCGTAGTTCCTCTTCTTCTTTTTTTGTTAGGGTTAATGTCTTGCTATGTTGTTACTGTTACTGTTCTTATTAGGGTTGTGTATATCTTTATTTTTGTTTATTTACTAATCTTCTTGTTCTTTATCACCTTTTTGTCAGTATAGAAAGCTTGATTTCCTATTTGTATTCTTTCTTTAACATTAATTTCGCATTCTCGTTGTTTATTATTGCTCCCAAATATTTGAAAGTATTTATTTCTTCGAAGGTATATGGTCCTAGCTTTACACTCTATAAAACTTCCCTATTTCTTGTGTATTTAATGTACTTTGTTTTGCTTAATTTATAATTAGTCCTCTTTTACACGCTTCTCTTTCGATTTTACTAAATGGGGCTCTCTTTGACTCCTTGCTATTATGACTATGTCATCGGCATATGCTACTATCTGGTGTCCTTTATTTGTTATTGTTCCACTCATATCTGCTACTCTTAATATGTTTTCTAGTGTTATATTGAAAATGTAGCCGATAGGGCATCTCCCTATCAAACCACTATATTTGTCTTAATTTGGTTAGTCTTGTCCTTTTCAACTTTAACTATTGTTGCTGTTAACTAGTTTTTGAGACATTCTTAAATTTTTCATATCTTCTAATAAGTGTTTTCTATTTATCTTGTCGTAAGTAGCATGTATATTTCTATGTTGAATTCATAACATCATACTACTTGCGTCGACTATTCATCTACCTGGTCTGAAACCATTCTGATAGTCTCCTATCTGTAATTTTGTGTTACATTAGTTTTTGATTTATTAATGATGTCAGAATTTTATACGTATGTATTCATAAGAGTGATTCATCGGTAGTTGTTGCAGTCTTGTAAGTTTATTTTCTTTGGGATTGGGACCATTACTTCAATTTTCTACTTATCAGGCATCTTTTCCTTCCTCCTGAGTTGGTATATTTTGCTTGAAGCCTCTTTCCTCCATGTTTTATTAATTCAGTTTGTATCAGGCCACTTCCTGCTGCCTTTCCTTTTTTGCTGTGTTCACCGTTTGTTTATAGTTTACATATGTTGGTTCTATTATATTTTCTTCTTCTATTAGACAAGCTTCTTCCTTATCGTAATGGTTCTTTCGTTTTTCTCCAGTATCATCTAGTAGTTTTGTAAAGTGTTGTGCCCATATTTCTTTGACCTTCTCTGCGTCACATTTTACGGTTCCTCCTTCATTCTGCAACCCTCTATTCTTCAGTCTATTTTTATTTCTCTGCTGTTTTAGTTTCATCTATAAATTTCGGGAATTATTAAGTGGCGAAGCGAAGCGGAGTGATTTTGAAACTGATTGGTCAAAGGTCAGCGTTAGTGACCTTTACGATTTCAAACTTTCAAAATAGCAACATAGGACATGTAGCATATCATTAAATTCGTCTTTGAACACTGATTAATTTAAACATAAAACTTTTGAAATACTACGTGACCTTTAACCCGGAAACGCGATACAAACGAAAAGGTTCTCAAATTTGGGAGACTGCTTCACCACTTCGCTATGCGTTGCAAGCTTTGCAGGTTTATTCTATTTTCTATCATTTTCAATTTCGTCCATTGCTTATTTTATACATTCCAACTTTTTATGTTTACATATATTTTTATATTTTTTTCTTCTTTTCTTTGTATGTCTGTTAATCTTTTTCTTTTTCAGTCCTTAGCCATTTTTGTCATGTTTTGTTCTCCCTGATCAAATCTCTTGAATGATTTCTTATCGTTCTTTCAATTGCTGTTCTCATTTTTCGTCGACACTATTGATTTGTGTTGCTTTTCTAATTTTTGTGTTTATCTCATGTGTATATTAACTCTTTTCATTCTTATTATTTATGTTTTTTACTTCCCATCTGCTCTCCTGACTTCTTTCGTTTTTCTTTGCAATTCTTCTATTTTACTTTCTTCATTACTAAATAGTGGTCGGAATCTGCGCTGGCATTGACTTCGTTCTTGTGTGATATCATTACATGATCTATTTGATTTCCGATTCTTTTTTCCGGGATCCTCCATGTCTCTTTATGGTATGGTTTATGTTTAAATTATGTGCTACTGATTACAATATTCATGAAGTTGTAAAATTACAAATCTTCATTCCAATATCATTACTTATGTTATGTAGAAAATGCTTTCCTACTACTTCTGCACAGCAATCCTCTTTTCCAATTGTTACATTGAAGTTTCCTAGAATTATCTGCATGTCATGTTTTGGTATGTCACTGATTTTTTCCAAGTCGTCATAGAATTTCTGTTTTCGTCTTCATGTACCTTTTCAGTTGGTGCATGCGCATTTATTATGGATAAATTTTCTACTTTCTTCTTTATTCTGACGTATAATATTCTTCCACTTACAGGTTCAAACTTCAATACATTATCTCTTAGTTGATTTATTATTAAACTGTACCATTCCTTCCTCGTTCTTTCTCTCCTGCATACCTCATCATAAAGTCCTCTTTCCTAATCTCTCCTTATTCTATATCTATTTAGTTCCCTTGCTACTTCCATTTTACCGGGTGCTAATAGTGATTTCATATTCTATATACTCATTACAGTTATATTTCTTGTTTTATTTATTTTCTTGTTTATTCTTTTACCTTTTGCATATTTCTTCGTTACGTCTTTCTGCTCCATATTTATTTCCATTCTTATAGCATGTGTTGTCATCGTATTTTTCTCTATTTGTTTTGTTAGTTTTTTATTTCATTTTGATGCGGTTGCTTCGTGTATATCAGGGTCTTCTTGCTTTCATCCCATTTGTATACTTTATTGTTAATGATCAACTTTTGGCAACCAATTCTTACTTCACTTCCTACCGCTATCTCCTTCTTTGCCGTTTCGTGTATTTGATTTTGAATATCTCGCTCTGTCTTTGACTTATCTTTGTGTATTAATATTTTTGTCCCTTGTATGCATTATTTTATTTACACACCTTGTAGTTCAGAATTGTTAAAATGTGAACAGACGTTGTCTTAGTGAAATATTTCCCTAAGACTTATGTACAAAGTAGTACACTTCTCCTCAACAATATACAGGGTCTGTATTTTAAGTAATGAGAATAAATCCACAGAACAAAATTTATTACAGATATCACTACAAAACTTTAGTAGCCTTCAAAGTGTGCTCCTTGAGCGTCAACACACTTCTACAGGCGAGTTTTCCACGCTTTGACGCTCCCTGAAAGTAAGAAACTGAAACATCCTTCAGACCACGCGTGCAAGCCGCTTTGACAGCATCCAAGGTACCGTTGTGGCGTCCTTTAAGGGCGGTTTTCACTCTGGGAAAGAGGAAAAGTCTGCAGGGTTTTCTTCAATGCGTTCTAAAAGATCTTTCGAAACGGTCTCACGTTTTGCATTTGCTCATTCGTCAAAACTTTCGGGACGAGCTTTGGTGCAAATCTTCCTCATCCCAAAATCCTCGACGATGATTTTGTAAACAACCATTTTATCGATTCCTAGCGGATACAAAATTTGATTGCGTAACGCTGTTCAATGCTTTGCTGCATTTTAAGCTTACACACACTTCTTTGCAGATGTCCGCGCCGCGCGTGATTATGCCTCAACGAAATCCCGCAGGCGATTGCCGCTTGAAGCGTATTCAAGGTCAAACTGCCCTCTACCGACTCCAATCGGTCCCAGCGCCCTCTGACGTATATTCGTATCAGGACAAAAATATTCTCATTACTTAAAATACAGACCCTGTAGCAATCTAAGTAATGATTCAGTGAATTTGCAGTAGACGCGATCGCCCTTCATAATTAATGGCTTCCCATGCGATAATCCCGCGGGCTTGTGCTGTATATCGCTCCCAATTTCTTGATGACCTTTCCCAAGTCGTCGACATACATGAATGCGGCCACTGTGGTGATTCAATTTGAAATTTATTTTATTAGAAAAACTTCTCCAAATGCTATAGCCAAAATTGACTATAGCAGTATGGTACACTAGCAAACGGGATTGGCAGTATTAAGTTGTCAACAATAAATCAAGAAGGAAGTAGCATGATATAAGCTCCGGGAAGAAAAATTGCACTTATTTCTATTCTTGGGGAAAAAATGAGATTTTCTTTGAGCTTCTTTGTCTGTTGCCATTACAGGTGACACAGCTGTATTAAAGTGCTCGTATTTTAGAGATCCCACTCCTCTCTTACGTAAATGTACAATTTTACTCTATTTAGATTCGCAAAATTTGCTTAAATGCAAACATTCTCGTCTACAAGGCATCGTAATGTCTTTCTGCACTATTCTCAGACAACTGAGCACATTCTTAGTGTACTCTTACTTCCACTTCTCTTATTCTTTACACTCATAATTTATTGCTATTTTTAATACAGCTTTCAACCAGTAGCATTAAGAAATCCGCAGAGGAGTATTTTGTTGTTTTTTATTTTGTTATAAATAATGTAAGGAATTATTATAGAAATTTTCAGAAATATTTTTCAAACATTTTCCGTTTTTATTGCATTTTTTATAAAAATACTATAGTAATCCTTTCACAGTTTTTCTAATGCTTCGAACTTTTTGAAAACAACTTCAAAAACATTTATATCTACTGTTCACTTCTCCATATTTTATAGTTGCTTTCATAGGAAATAAAGACCGAAAAACTATAATACCATTTTGATATCACAAAATAAGCCGTTTAATTTATAGTATCGGTTGATCCATTTGGCTTAATTAGATTACATTATCGCAATTAGTATCTAAAATGAGCAACTTCCAATCCTAGCCTTCGCTGTCGTGAAAGATCACTTTGGTACTACATAGATTCAAGTCTTTCCCTCAGCTAACGTTCACCCGATGGTTTTTATCCATTCTAAGATTGAAATAAAATTTACTAACAACTTCTGATATGTATAACTGAACTTTTAGGATTTATTATCTCATGAATGGAGATATCTTTTTTACATAGTAAAGCATAAAAAAGGTGATCGAAATTGAACTTTAGAATGGTTTTCCGCAACAAAACGCACAATATTGGAACAATTTGAACTTTTATTATGAGTACAAAGTACAGTTTCTTATGAGATATGATGTCGGCCAAATGCTTTCCACAGCTCCGCTGATATGCGACCAAGCTTTTAGGGAAGTTTTCCATAATTCTTCTCTATAAATGTCTCACTATTTCAGCAATTACAAGTCTGATGTTGTTTTTTAACCTTGGAATCGTAGCAGGTTTGTTGATATAAAGCTTTTTTTTCAAATAAACCTAGAGCAAAAAGTCTAATGAGGTTAGATGGCAAGACCGCAATGGCTGAATAATGTCACCTCTCTGGAAGATAACACGACCAATAAATTCGATTTGAAGTAAAGCAGGTCTTTCACGTGCTGTGTGATAGGTAGCTCCGTCTTATTAAAACCACATGTCATTCAAGTTCGAATCGTTGGTCTTATTGAAAAAAAGTTGTTTAACACCTTCCGATAGCTTACACTATGGCAACAGCAACAGCGTTGCCAGTTTGGTCCTCAAAAAAGTACGAACCATTGATTCCTCTAACCCACAATGTACACCAAACAGTGCAGTTTTGTAGATGCATTTGTTTTTTGTGAACAGCACGTGGATTTTGACTATTCAAGATGCGACAATTTTGACCATTCACAAAGCAATTTAAAGAAAAATGAGCTTTATTTCTCAATATGAGTTTTTATAAAAATCTACTTCTGTATTCTTTAAAATCCAGTTCACAAATATATAGCGTTTCTGGTTATTCAGTTCTTTAAATTCATGTCAATTGAATTTTGTACTCCCGTAAATCCTTTGTTAACATACGTTGCGTAGTACCGTATGAAAGACGAATGGACGTGTTTGGTTTTTCATGCACACTTACCACTTACTCCAGCAATACTGTCACCTGAATGACCATTGCATTATCAACGAGCCCTTGCTTTGTCAATAAGTATATCGCTTGTTCTTAACTTTTGCTCTAGATTATGAATTGCACGCTCACATGGTACATTATTGCGTCCAAACAATGGTCAAAGTTTCCTTCATAACTGATCGCCTATTTTCATAATAAACCTGAATAATATGAATGTGTTACTGCACAATATAAGACGCTATGATGACTTTGACACTTGCTTAAATGCCAACTGTACCAATGTTCACACAACGCAATTCAAATCTTGAAAGTTCAATTTAGATCATCCTATTACAGTTTGTGGTAAGTGTAGTATTGCTCTCGTGCAAAAGCTGGACGACTTGCTAGTGTTATACGTGATCTGCCCCAGAAGTATTCCGTCTTATAATACAAATATTACAATTACAATAATAAAAAAAGATGTATATATTTAATAGAAATGTTTCTTGATTCTACGTAGCCTCAGTCTCCTTGAAAGCTGCCACTTTCTCAATCATACGAATAATTTCTACCGACGAATATTCTAGCTTCTCACAAAATTTAATCCAGACTCGCTCAATCATTAGAAATCCGATAATCATAAAATACATGTGCTCTCAATTTCTGTGGTATAACTCCCAACTAACCTGACCACTGCGCATTACAGTTCACTTACATCGCGGCCGCCTAATATTATGTTAACGTTGCTTTGATCGGGAGGCGGATCAGATTACGTACATTGTAAAAAAATAAAATATGCTGACGTGCAATAATTTGTTTTAGAAGAATCACTCAAAATATTTAACAAAATATTTACTAATTTAAGAAAATGACAATTGAAAAGGCTGAATTGGCATTTTCATACACAAATATCCGATTGGTTTTTAAAATAAGTGGGAGTTAGTAATGAAAAAACCAAAAGCTTATTACCGTATATATTGCTCTTATAGGATGGAAATAAATCTGTGTAAAGCAGATTATTAGTTCAATCATTACTTTGATGGAGATGCTGACGCAGCTACTTTAATATCAAGGTAAAAGCATTAATTAACAGGTTAAATATTAACTAGAAAGTCTCAACTCCCATCCAGTAGCAGTTAATATCCCTTCTTACGAAGCGCTGCATATCTGCATGATTTAACCGCCTCATCACTGTACAGCTCGACACTGATTGTCTTATTTTAACGCCTCTAAATATTCTTAAGAGTCAACCTCGGTGTTTAGTAAATCATGTATTACCTAGAATAAAATACACATTATATTACACACTGCTAGATTTTTGGATTACTATCTCGTCTGTTTACTTGATGACCTTCTTAACAGAACTTTTACTCCGCCCTCATTTTTTATAAATAGCAATATATGTTCTGCGTCACATATAACGATATACTTTAGACAATAATGGCGAATATGCACTTTTATTGTAAAATTATATATATATATATATATATATATATATATATATATATATATATATATCGCCCTCTCTGCTCGGTCGTCGCGCACCATCTCTGATGCGGGGCGATGTGGCAAGCACCGCGCCTAAGACGACCGCCATTATTACCCCTTGTTCGAATGAACGCAGGTACTCAATTATTTTTAGTGACTGAGTAGGCCACCCGCCAGGCATCAGAGAGCACCGGGAATTGAACGAGTCCGTCAGCATCGCAGCCCGTCCCTCAACCACGAGACCATATATATATATATAGAGAGAGAGAGAGATAATTAAATAATCCGAGCTCGAAGTCCATGAACGTTTGCAACTACAAAACTTGCTGAGAAAAGTATTGTTATCAAATAATAGCGTTGTAAAACTAACGAAGAAACATTTTTAACTAAGGATATTAAAATCGAGTTTTTATTTCTCTTTTTTAGTAATCTGTGTCAGCTTATAGACTAACAAGGGAAGCACAAAACTTTAAAATTCCTAGTGAAACCAAACCAAGCTAATCTAAAAGAGTAGTTTCGAAAATGGGGGATAGGATACAAAATGGCCGCCGACGCGGCCTCGAATTAAAGTAATGACCCTTTAAAGTTTTATATATTTTCTTTACTATAAAAATAAAAACCGGTTTTCTCAACCGAGGAGCAGTGGTCCAGTGGTTAGGAGATCGGGCTTCAGACTGGTAGGTCTGGAGTTCGAATCCCAGCTCTGTCTAATTTTTTTTTTAAATTAAGTTTTTTTAGTTTATTTGTTTAATTATTCTTACCCGAAATTAATTAATTTAATAATAGAAAATTATTATAACCTTAAAAATTATTTGAATTTTCAAATAAAGAATAAAAATACACAACATAATGGTTCAATTAAAGTCTTTTATTTGAATTCTTATTCAAATTACCACAATTACAATTACAAATGAATATGTGGAAATACAAAGAAATGAATAAAACGTAAATCTATCACAACGAGAGCATCTAATAAATGACAAGATATCACAATCATTTTCACTACAATTACTTTCAAATTTAAAGCATGCATCTCTTACATTATCAAATCTTTCTGGCCTTTAACCAAGATATCCCGCTTTGAAAAATGCATTAGAAACAAGGTTTTTGAATTTAAAAGAAGCAAGTTGATTATAAATAAGGGAAATAATTTTACAAAAGTTAGCACGAGAACTTAATTTTGAAGGAAGCCCATTCATCACATATTGAGAGATTTGTTTAATAAAATACTTGAAATACTTATTGAATGCGACATCCAAAGGTTGTACCAGTGCTGTTGTTCTCTTTGGTATCTTCATACGATTAATTTTGATTGACTGATCAACATTTTCCCAAACTTGTTCACGCCATTCTCAAACATCCAAAAGAAGCAATATTTCCTGGCCATATTTCTTAACTTCAGGTAGAGAACATTGTTCAGCCCAAACCTTTGTTAAGTTTCGAGTCATTTTCCCATATTTGCTGCAGACAATAAATAAATTTGGAAAACTATCATGTATGTTTTCAACTTCTTTCTTTACGTGACCACCAAAATCATTTCCAGTTGATTCTTGCGCCAACTAATGTGTATTTGCTTTTTGAAGTCTGATATGCAATCCAAAACACTCACCTGTTCTTCTTGATCGACACACCAAATTAAAACAAAACACCTATTCGGGGTTGTTAATCTATTGAGATCGGCAAAAAATACATTAAAAAACTTAAAAAAATTTCAGAGCTGGGATTTGAACTCCAAGACCTACCAGTCTGAATCCCGATCCCCTAACCACTGGACCACTGCTCCTCGGTTGAGAAAACCGGCTTTTATTTTTAAAGTAAAGAAAATATATAAAACTTTAAAGGGTCATATCTTGACCCCGAGGAAACGGATTTTTTGATATTTATATTTTATTGGATTTGGATTAAAAAATTGTTGAAATGATAAATAGTCTGGATGAACTCGAACAAAAATGAAGACGGGACAAAAGATTTCAAACGTCGCTTAAGAAAAAAATATTTCCACCCTCTGATGTTTTATTATGGGGCTTGAGCGCTGCATTTAGATGGGGTGTCATCAGAATAGAAAGAATATTAAAAATAAATTTGGTACAACTAATGCATTCATTTTAGTTCAACAAAACTACCGCCATTTTATTTACGTTAAAAAATGTCACTATAAAACCTTCAACTTATATCTAATATAAGTTTACCAGTATCAGATTTTTTAATTCTCGTTCAGTTCTATATTTTTAATTTTGACGTAACTAATTATAAGTTACAAAAACTGAAAAACCTACATTCAAGAACTGGCAGAAATCTATAACTTACGATATCTTGTGCCACAACGGACTGCCTTTATTTACATACATATGAAATATTGAAGTGCTGTCGGGTTCTAAGGACACAGCATTAGCTTCCGATTCTTGTTGAAATGCAAATTCGGCCCCAGTTCCGTTTCGGTTCCGGTAATTAAGTTGTTTCGGAACTGGCCCGCCCTGTTTCGCGAGCTGCCATTTTTCCGATATGGTCACGTTCCATGAAACCAATTTCTGCGATTAAAGCAGCGCGGCTAAGCCCCCACTTTTCTGCGCAACATCAACCCAGCGGAAGGATTCTGCCCATCAGCTCTGTATTTTTCACCGACTTGGTTCAAGTTTAATTATCCAGTTTTATTAAATTGTGTTCAGAACGACGCACAAGATGAATTCGAGGGCGCGGACGCCGCGGCGGACGACGATGCTTGGGAAACGTTTGGTCCCGACGATGTTGCGGGCCTCGACCGCGTATTGCGGGTAAGCGGGAATGCCGGCTTGTTATACTAATTCGTGATAATACCTACACACGTTGGGATGGACTGGTTGGTTTACATTTCATCCATTCGATAGTGCATGATACATGTCTATAGCAGGCGGATTTTACATGTGAAATTGTTTTGCCTTTCTAGCACTGTATTTTGATTTTTTCTATAGTCGAAGCAGCAACAATTAAACAATTTTCTGTATTTCTAAAATACCTAAACCTAACATAAGTACTGTAACAACGGTTTGATTGAAGATGCGGAAGATGTTCAAAGATGTGGATAAAAATATTGCCGAAGTGGCTACTTATCACTGCATTACGCAGTTAATCTATAGGGAAGTCTATCATTACGTTCACACAAAAAATGCTTTAGGTTGACCATATTGGAGTGTATGAGTTTCCAGACTTTGCTTAGAAACTGGCCAATCTAATCTCAAGCCGCTACTGTGTTGTTTCAGCCTTATGAACTGAAGCTAAATCCTACCAAAATCTCGAATTTTAATTATGAAAATACTTATGTTATTAATTGTTATTTTTAGTATTGTCTCTTAATATAGTCTTGTTAATGATTTTACTATTTTTTATGAATGGAAAACTCATTAGTGCTGCCACTATTTAATCTTCAGCACACTATAGTTATAGCAAAATTATAGCTTCTTTGAACTCTTAAAACCTTGTCAACAACTTTTTGTAAAGCTGTAATACATACCCCGTTATTCTGACTAACAGGAAAAAAATTCACTTCAGTAAGCTTTTATCATTCTTTAACATTTTAACTCCGTCATGAAGACATGACTTTTGTCTATTCCGTAGAGTTTCATTCTCAAAGCATATCAAATTCGCGAGTTTTCACTGACTGTTTCCATGCACGATTTTGCGCAACAAGCTATGATTGTTTTCATTGATAGTACAATTTTTCGATAGTCTCTAGATAGTATAATACACAAGCTTCTAGGGGACCTTGAAAATTGATTTCTTTAACTTGAAACAACCACACGATTTTCGCAATCGCACCATCCCATGATATTTTGTTACTTCCGACATGCAACGAACACTGATTTATTTGTCTTTAAGAGAAGAAAAAAATGTACAGTATTTATGATAAGATTAGGTAAGCTAATATTATTAAAATAAAATATAAAGAAATCAAAATGTCATAGCAAACGAGATTCTTCCTTAAAAAATAATAAATTCATCACGAACTATTATTTAAAAAAATTAGTCCGAAAGGAAGAAACATAATGAATCGAGAAACAACTTTTCTCAATAAAGAATAGACATGCTGCACCATTAAGTGGTTTACACATTTGCTGCTCGGCTATCATCCTAGATTATCATTTTTGTGAATCACAACCGCATTGTGCAATTCTGCAAGCATTCTAATTTAATTTTTCCTCTAAGCACACGTGCATGTCGCTATGTGATGCAATATTACGTTGTCATTAAACTGCATGCCGCTGCATTTACCCACGAAAGCAGTTTTATGTGCGACTACACTTACTCAATTCATTTAACCAAATTCCCGCCTCTATATCAAGCAGAAACACTTTTATGCTTAAACGTTCTTCTCACAGGTGCTGGCGTTCGACAAAGACAGTGGATCGAACGGAGAAATTCACTACAGCATCAAGTCCGGCAAAGGGAAAGCCAAATTCAAAATCAACAGCCTTACTGGGGTCGTGTATGCACATAAGGGATTTGAGCCAGGCCAAGAATATGAGCTTAATGTATATTACATCAGAATTACTGTATAAGTGAATTACATGAAATGCTTATAGATTAGAGCAACTGATGGAGGAGAGCCACCCAAAAGTGCTACATGCAGAGTGTCTATCTCAGTAATTCCAATTCCAAAACAGTCGTCTCAGCCACCTGTCATCAAACCACCCCAAAGGGTAGGAATCACTGAAAGTGACAATATTGGCTTCTTAGTATCTTTAATTCAAGCCACAGATGCTGATAACGACACACTTTGGTATGATATAGTTGGTAAGTAGCGAAAAGGAGTTACATATTTCTTAAAAGTTGTTATATTGTGTTTATTAACATTTAAGATGGAGATCCCAGAGATGAATTTTACATTGGTAGAGACAATGGAAACATTTTATTAGCTCATCAGTTGGACTGGGAAACGCAAAAGGAATACACACTTAATATTAGCGTCACAGATGCAATTCACACTGTATACACTCAGTTGAATGTTACTGTTATTGACATAAACGATCATAGACCTGAATTTTCAGAAGCTTTGTCTAAAGTGGAGATTTCAGAAGCCGTTACTGTTGGCACTGAAATATTACGCTTGCAAGCAACAGATAAAGATGAAGATGGAAAACTGATATACAGCTTACATGCAGCTAGGAACATGGCATCTCTACAAATATTTAAACTAGACTCCATTACGGGAGTTATAAGCCTGGCATCAAATTTAGATAGAGAATCTCTGAATGAGCACTTACTGACGGTTATGGTACGTGATGGAGGGACTCCTGCACAGAGAAATTATGCAAGAGTACTTATAATTGTACACGATCATAATGATCACGTGCCTCAATTTTCTGAACAAATATTAGTGGGCAGAGTTTTTGAATCTGCTGCTATCGGTAGCGCCGTGCTACGAGCCTTTGCCATAGATCATGACAAGGGCGAAAATGCACGAATTACATATTCTATTACATCTGGAAATGTTGGGAACGTATTCAGTATAGACCCAGATCTTGGTATTATTCAAGTGGCGAGAGAATTGGATCTGTCAGCTGCCTCAGAGTACATGCTTTACATTAAAGCTATTGATCATGGAAATCCTCCTCTATCTTCATCCATTCCAGCACACATTATGCTAGCTATGGCCGATAATGCTCCCCCGAGATGCAATAACAAAGAAGTTACGGCAGAGATATTTGAAGACCAAGCAATTGGCAGCTATGTAGCTCATCTAGATGTTAGAAGCACTTCCTCGCTGCAGTTTAATATTGTTGAAGGGAACACAGGTAGAACTTTTATGGTTAGCCCAAGCACTGGAGTTGTAATAACACAAAAAGAGCTAGACTATGAGACTACTAAGTTTTACAACTTAACCATAACGGCTGTTAATATGGTAAGTTCTATACTTTAGATAGTTATTTTCTAATTATTGTAATTTTAAAAATTTCAGGCAAGTGCTGTAACTACTTGTAGCGTTATTATACATATTTTGGATAAAAACGACAATGCACCTCAGTTTCTGCAGTCTAATTATACTGGAATAATAAGTGAAGCTGCTGCAATAAATTCACTAATTCTAACAAACAATAGTGATCCCTTAGTAATCAAGGCAGTTGATGCAGACTCGGAAATAAACTCTCTGCTACATTATGACATTATAGAAGCCTTACCTCGGCAATACTTTCACATAGATGCAACTACTGGTGCAATTAGGACCGTCCGTTTTCTTGACCATGAAACTCACAGTTCGTTCAGCTTCCATGTGCAAGTATCTGACTTAGGCAAACCAAGATTATCATCAGAAACAACAGCAAGGGTGGACATTATTATAACAGACGTAAATGACTCGCCACCAAAATTTTCTCATTCAATCTACAATGCCACTTTACTGCTTCCTACCTACAAAAATGTTGCCATCATTCAAGTAAATGCAACAGATCCAGACAGTTCAGATAATACGTCATTACGCTATGATATCATTGAAGGAAACAAAAACAATATCTTTGGAATAAACCCTCAAAACGGCATGATTTCAGTACTGGATCCTGAAAACATGAAGTCTCTGCATAAGCTTCAAGTGCGCGTTTCTGATGGAAAGTTTTCTAACGTTGCCAAGGTCTACATTAAAGTAGAGCAATCTGAGAATTCTGGACTGATATTTCAGAAGCCTGTGTATGAAGGGTCAGTCACTGAGAATTCAACAAAGATTACCACAGTTTGCGTCGTCAACGTGTTAGGAAGTGCCTTAAATGAACACTTAGAATTTAGGATTTTGAATCCCAGCGAGATGTTCAGCATTGGCTTGACATCTGGTGTGATTCGAACAACTGGAATTAGATTTGACAGAGAAACGAAAGATCAATATGAGCTGATTGTGGAAGCTCGAAGTCAAATGCCTGACAATGAAAAACCGAGAGTTGCACATGTTGTTGTGAACGTCACTGTTATGGATGTTAACGACAATTGTCCGATGTTTGTTAATTTGCCTTATTATGCAGTAGTGTCTGTTGATGATGAAAAAGGTAGTATTATTGCTAAAGTTCATGCTATAGACATGGATAGTTATGAAAATGGGGAGGTAAATTTGTATTTGCCCGTTTATGTTATTTGTTTATATTGTATTATATGTAGGTTCGCTATGAGCTTATAAAGGGGCATGGTGAGTTATTCAAAGTACTTCGTGAGACGGGAGATATAGAAATTAAACAGAGTCTAGAAGGACACAATCGAGAATACGATTTGTTGATAGCCGCTTACGATAAAGGTAATTTAATAACGCATTTCTTTCTTATATTAATAAATACATTTTCAGGAATAACCCCATGCAGAAGAGACGTAACAGTTCATATAAAAGTGATTGACCGCTCAATGCCGGTTTTCAAAAAACAATTCTACTCAGAAGTCGTTCCCGAAAATATGGAGCTGCATTCACCGCTAGCCCTCTCTGTTCAGGCAGAATCACCATTGGGACGCAAATTAATTTATAGCATAGTAAAAGGAAACGAACTGGAAGAATTTGCACTTGATTTTAACACAGGTATGTAAGCATGACTCAGTAATCTTAGTGTAAGTCTCTAATAGAACTCTTTTGACAGGATATAATATCAATAAGTCCAAACAAAATTCTAGCCTTTCCAATTTTCCTAAACAGTTCTTAAAATCTAATGAACGAAATTTAAATATCACAGAAGGTATCTACTTGCTCGTGTTGCGTTGAACCCGATATTTGAAAAATTAGCTGCTGTTAATGCCTCACAGTTCACATTATTTAACTCCTGTTAGGGTTGTGGTTTTGATTTTTCTCCTATTAATTCAACTAATGTTTATTTATTTTCACTAATATGCATGAGAGTTTGGTACCCATATTAAGAGATTTCAGCAGATTTATAGTTGAATGACACTGTTTTTCATTTGTAGTTTAATTTCTAATGTTTAAATTTTTATAAACAAGTACACAACATTAAAGTACTGTTTCCTTTTCACAGCCCCCGACAGTAACAATGGGCCTTGTGAGTATTTATCATTAAATTATTAATACAGCTATTGATGCATGTTCATGGCTATTTCTTTTCTCACATCACACTACATCACTGCAAAATGCTTTATGGTTATCACAAGCTCTACTGTTCTGTGATATTTCACTTTTGGCTTGTCTCTATTCATTTCATGCATGCTATTATAATAAATAAGACTTTCAAAGTGTAAGCTTTGATTAAAATTCATCTTAGGTCTCTGACACATACATGTTTCTCATTCTTGTTCTTAATTATTTTAATTTGGGCTGTGCTATGCTTTTATTATGAAATATTCTATAATATTGTTGTTGTACTTTATTAGATTGTTTTTAATGAAAAAGTTGTTGGAATAATCTGGGTTTCTATTACTTAACAGGACAAAACAAGTAATATTACGTTAATGCATTGCATTTTGAACACTGTAAATAACATGCTTGCAAATTATATGTACTATATATGTATGTTGCTATAGGATAAGGTAGACAATATATGCAAATATAATCAAGACAAGATCTCATGGCAAGATCTCATGGTAAGATCTTTAGATGCACTACTACTCTGCACACAAGTTTTTTATAGCATCCAGTGATATACAAAGTAATTCTACAGAATATATAAAATACTTTTAAAAATAACCTGGCTACCAAAAAGTAGAGCCAAACCAAAATAATGTGGACGCAAATGCATCCACCTTTAAAACTTTACCTTACCACCAGTTCTTGCCTCAACAATACTTATATTTTAGTATGCTAAAATTCAAGTAAACAACAAGGGATGTTACTCTAAGAATAAAATAATTTACAATAAAGTGTACCTTTTTAATAAAATCCCTTACATGTGGCATTTTTACTACCTTCAGTTACACACTGAAGTGCAGTAAATTTGCCCTTTTGTGTACTCTGTGCTAGATTTTAGAACAAAACGTTTTTCTACAGGTGTAATATCAGTAGTAGATGAACTAGATTTTGAGCAGCAGCAGCAATATGAACTTCTTATCCGAGCCACAGATTCAGTGTCGGGCGTTTATGCAGAGGTGCCAGTTTCAATAGTGGTGCAGGACGTCAACGATTGTCCTCCAGAATTTTCCGAAGAAAGCTACAACATTTCAATTTCTGAAGCTGCGCCTTTTGGCACGCTAGTCCTAACTGTGCTCGCTCGAGATAACGATACTGGAATCAACCAGCAAATCAGATATTCGATTGCAAAAGATAGTGGCAACGCCACTGATTATTTTCATATTGATGAAAATGATGGCAGCATCTACTTGAAGCAATCTTTGGATCACGAGCAGGCCACTTCTCACCATTTCGTGGTTGTCGCAACAGACAAAGGCATTCCAAATCTGTCCACTACAGCTCATGTTTGGCTTACAGGTAATTTTATAGAAATCAAAATTTGCAAATGACTATTTTTATTTGTTTGTTTGTTTTTTTTAGTGCTGGACATGAATGACAATCCCCCAAAATTCGAGCAGCCTTCTTATTCATGTGGCCTTTCTGTTCATGCAAGAAGAGACCAATTTGTGACGGTAGTTACTGGCAGCGATCCAGATGTAGTGGACCAAGGTCGTTTAAAATACAGCATTGTGGCTGGAAATGAACAACAAACATTTCTAATGAATCCCAGTAGTGGCATAATAACCCTTCTTAATCTTGCCAACTTTGGAGAAGAACGCAGCATGATTTTAAATGTATCTGTTTCTGATGGAGTGTACACAAACTTTGCTAGACTAAAAGTAGAACTCTTACCAGCAAATTTACATTCTCCTATGTTTCCTGATGTTATTATGAACGTGCATGTAGGAGAAAACAAACCGGCTGGCCAATTTATAGCAGCTGTTAAGGCGACAGATGCTGATTTTGGCGACTTTGGTACAATTAATTATTCCATCCACTCAGATTTACTAAGTGAAACGTTTGCAATTGATAAAACATCTGGAAAAATAGTTACAAAAATTAAATTAGATCGTGAAAAACAAAAATTATATGAAATTCCTGTTATGGCCACGGATGGAGGAGCAAGATCGGGATTCCTTACTGTCAGAGTTAAAGTTGATGATGAAAATGACAACAGCCCTAAATTTTTGCTAAGGGAGTATAAAGGATGTATCCATTCCAACTTCAGTTTAGCTACACCATTCCTCAAGGTATACAACAAAGAACATTTATTGTACTTCTTTATGTTTTATTAATTGTATAGCATCAACAATCACTTATTATTGTTGCAGGTACATGCTGTTGATGCTGATGAAGGTGCGGCAGCTCAAATAGAGTACTCTGTTTATGACAAAAAGTCATCAGGCATAAAAGATTTATTTGCCATTAATCCGAAAACAGGCGGAATTTTTCTCTTACAAAGTGCATTAGCTTGGGGTAACTACAAAATATTTAAATGGAAATAAAACAACATTATATTTTATTATTGCAGAAGGGCAAGTTTTCCAGTTTTTTGTTAGAGCTACTGATTTAGGGCAACCTCCAAAGCATTCTGATGTGCCTATCAATATTCTAATCATGGGACCAAGAGACCTTCCGCCGCTTTTTGAACGCAAAGATGATAAATTCTTTTTTGCAGAGAATTCCCCTACTGGTATTGTAACAGCATTTATCAAATTATGTACAATAATATCAAGGCGTTTTAGGAACGATCATAACCCGTTTAAAAATGGCTTCAAACGTTTCTGTGTCATATAAAATATTATCTGATTCTGAAGACAATCCTCAATTTGCAACTGATGGTCAGGGTCAACTCACTTTAGCACGACCTTTAGATTTTGAAGCTGCAGCATCACATGCAGTTGGAATCCTGGCTGAAACTGATTCCAGCCCACCCCTCACAGCTTTAACAAATGTCATGCTGCAAGTTTTAGATGAAAATGATCATGCACCCCACTTTGAGAGCAGCCCATACATTTTGAATTTGGCAGAAAATGTCAATGAAGGAACATCTGTATTAAAAGGTAGAATATTCACATAACATATTTTTAAAGAAATACTTATTTTATAATTAATATAATTTCAGTAATTGCTCATGATGAAGATCAAGGAAGTAACGGAGAAGTACGGTATAGCTTTGGAAATGATGCAGGAGATATACTAAACATATTTGCTATTGATGCTTATACTGGATGGATTACAACCCTTGTACCTCTAGATAAAGAAGAAAAGGCGGAATACAAATTTCATGTGACAGCTGCAGACAATGGGACTCCTAAACATACTGCCCGAACAACTGTGATTATTAGACTAAAAGACTATAATGACAGTCCATCAGTCTTTAAAAAGTCTTTCTATGAAAGTGCCGTCAATGAAGATGCATTGCCTGGGACAGTTGTGTTGAATCTTGAAATAACTGATGCAGATACCGATTTATCAACCCCAGTGGATTATTTTATCATATCTGGGGATCCAAGTTCTCAATTCCAAATTCGTCAGACAGGAGAAGTATATGTTGCTAAACCACTGGACAGAGAATCTGTTGCCAAGTATGATTTAGAAATTATCGTCACTGATGGCTTATTTACTGACACAACCAGGGTTGTTATTAATATCTTAGATGCTAATGGTAAGAAAATTAAATGCACCAATTTGTTTTAATACATGTGTCATCAATTTAGATAATCCACCTTATTGCTTGCGTTACCGTTACCGCCAAGTGTTGTCGGAGGGAATGTCGCCTGGCTCATTTGTTTTGAACGTGTTGGCTTCCGACATGGATGATCATGAAAATTCGAAATTACGCTACATTTTAACTGGGGAAGGTTCTGAGCATTTCTCATTAGATAAAGACACAGGATATTTGCAAGTCATTGCACATCTAGATAGAGAACAGAAGTCAAAATACTTACTAACTGCACATGTGCAGGACAAAGAACACACAGGGTGGGAATGTTCATCACAGATTGAGATTGTCGTTTCTGATCTCAATGACAATGCCCCACAATTTACTTTGCCTTATTATTCAGTAGCTTTACCTGAAGATGTTGAAGTCGGTACCCTTGTAACTAAAGTACATGCCACCGACGCTGATATTGGTAAAAGCTTCTTCAAATTGTCCTGCTAGCTTAATTTTCAATTTTCATTTTTCAGGAATCAATCGAAAAATTAAGTACTCATTTATCGATTCCTTCAAGAATCATTTTAAAATGGCCTCAGATAGTGGAATTATTACATTGGCAAAACCCCTAGATCGTGAAATTAGGGCCGTTTACAATCTTACCATACAAGCAGTAGATCAAGGCACTCCACAAATGTCCACAGTTGCTAATCTAATTGTTAATGTCCAGGACATAAATGACAACCCACCAGAATTCGCTAACAAATATTATTTTGCTGTAGTTCCTGAAATTAATGCTATTGGTACAGAAGTTGTAAGAGTTCTTGCTACATCTAAAGACACAGGAGTTAATGCTGACATTTATTATTCCATTATTGGTGGAAATGAACACAAGAAGTTCGCATTGGATAAAAAGACAGGTGTTCTTACTATTGCTGAAATGCTGGATTATGAACGTGCCAAAGATTACTTCTTAACAATTCAGGCTGTGGATGGAGGAACTCCTCCCTTAAGTAACATGGCTACTGTAAACATCACAGTCACCGATTGCAACGACAATGCTCCTATATTTGGCCAGGTTTCTTATAGCACAAGAATAAGGGAAGATGCACAAATTGGTGACAAAATTTTACAGGTATGTGTCTTGGAACTAACGTTTTGGTGGTATTATTTTGTTTTGTGCAGGTAACTGCAACAGATCTAGACAGTGATGAAAATGGAAGGATTACATATTCCATAATTAGAGGCGACAATCATGGGCAATTTGATATAGATCCACACAGTGGCTACATATCTGTAGCAGGTGTTTTAGACAGAGAATCTGTTTCAAATTATGTTCTAGAAGTACTTGCTAAAGATAACGGTCTGCCAGTTCTTTCTCGCCAAGTGATGGTAAACATAGATATATCAGATGCCAATGATAATCCTCCATTGTTTTCTCAAACTAATTATACTGCAGTTATACAGGTAATTATATACAATTTCTTTCAAAACACTTTTTTTGTGAAAATGATAATTTTTTCTATGTTAATAATTAACTACACAAATATGTACTTTTTAATAAAGCTTATATAATTTTTATTTTAGGAGGACAAACCTATAGGTTACCCAATTTTAAAATTCATAATAACAGACAAAGACTCTCCTCCAAACACTTCTCCATACACCTTTGATTTTCGTACTGGAAATGAAGGTAACCTCTTCCGTTTAGAACAAGATGGGATTCTAAGAACAGCCAGCACCAAATTTAGTCACAAAATTCAAGATACATTTCTTCTGCAAATCCGAGTTTTTGATAATGGAACTCCGCCATTATTTTCTGATGCATGGGTAGTTGTGAAGGTCATTGAGGAATCTCAGTATCCTCCCATCATTACGCCCCTTGAAATTAACATCAACTCTTTCTTGGATGAGTATCCAGGTGGTGTTGTCGGTAAAGTGTTTGCAAATGATCAGGATCGTTACGATACCCTCACTTACTCTCTTTCACCAACGATTGGCATACCTTATCCAACTCATGAATTGTTCAGAATTGATCGCACTGATGGCACATTGACGGCTCTCCCAAGATTAGATATAGGGGATTATCGTTTAAATGTAACTGTAACCGATGGCAAATATTATGCACACACGATAGTTAAAATCAATGTTGAGATCATTTCCGAAGACATGCTGGATAATGCAGTAGTGGTTAGGTTTAGAGAAGTTAGTCCAGAAGCTTTTATCTTGAGTCATAGGAAAGGTTTCATCCGTGCAGTGCGTAACGCAATGAACTCAAGATTGAAAGATATTGTTATAATTAGTGTTCAGCCATCCAATGATGATACTGATTTACGAGCAAAACGCCAAATAGTAAATAAAGATCTAGATGTATTGTTTACAGTAAGAAAGCCCTCAGATGGTTTTTATCTCTCAGATTCCATTCGCAAAGCTTTAAATGATAATTTAGAAGAACTCGAAGAAAGTACTAAACTAGTTGTAGAAGAAATAGTTCATCTAAAGTGTACCAATTCTTATTGTATGTATGGTGTATGCCAAGATCATTACATTTTGGAAGCAGTAATAGAACCTATTTCTACTGATGTAACAAGTTTTGTATCGCCTCGACATACACAAAAGTTGGAATGCATCTGCAAAGAAGGCTACGGAGGTGAAAGATGTGACACTATAGTAAATGAATGTGCTAAAGAGCAATGTCCTGTCTACAAAATATGTATACCTGATGCTTCTAAGCAAGGATATTCCTGTCAGTGCCCTGAAGGCTTTGCAGGTAGCATGTGTGATGTAGATATTTCAAAGTGTCATGATGAAACATGTTACATTGCAAGAAATCCTATATCCTTCACTGGCAAAAGCTATTCTCAATATAGAATTATTAATAAAAAATCAATTGAAGATCAGCTCAGTTTAAGTTTGAGAATAAGAACAGTCCAACCAACAGGAAATCTTATGTACGCTATGGGAAAAGTAGATTACAATATCTTAGAGGTAAGCATATATGGTGGTATCTAACTTCAAGTATAACAGTATTTTTTTAGATTGTAAATGGAGCCGTTCAGTATCGATTTGAATTGGGCAGCGGTGAGGGTATAGTGCGCGTTGCCAGCATACATGTATCAGATGGTCGCTGGCATGAAATTCGCCTGGAAAGAGAGCGCAACACTGCAAAGATCACTATTGATGGCATTCATACTGCTCAAGGCTCAACCCCAGGAATCAGTGACATTCTGAATTTGCAAAGTGATGAAATGTATCTTGGAGCTGAAGTACACCAACACCCTTCAATCCTTGGATTCGAGGACATCCAAAGGGGTTTTCTGGGGTGCATGGATGATGTTCGCATTTCAAGAGTATCAGTGCCATTGCATAAGTCTGGGGATAACTCTGTGGCTGTTCTGAAAAGATTTGCTAATGTAGAATTTAGTTGTGACACGGCCACAATCCTAATTCCACCAGGACCATGTGGGTCACAACCTTGTTTGAATGGCGGTACCTGTAAGGAAACTACAACTGGGTATGAGTGCATATGTCACACCCGCTTTACGGGACTTTTATGTGAACTTGACACGGATCCCTGTGCTTCTGCTCCCTGTTTATATGGTGGAAGGTGTGTAACTGGCATTGGAGGAGACTTTACATGTGATTGTGTGCTTAAACTATCTGGAAAAAGATGCGAATATGGACGTTACTGTGCTCCTAATCCTTGTAAGCATGGAGGTGTTTGCGAAGAAGGCGATGATGGACCTCTGTGCAAATGTAGAAACTTCATTGGAGAATTTTGTGAATCTGACTTAGATGAATGCAAATCTAATCCTTGTCAGAATGGTGGCACTTGTCAAAATGAAATTGGGACGTTTCATTGCATATGCCCACCTAATACTACAGGTCCTTACTGTGCAAACTCCATATATTCTACACCCATAACATCAAGTGTCTACAGCATAACATGGGAAGAGCTAATCGGTATTGCAATAGCCGTTTGCCTCATCATTTTGTTGGTCTTTATATTCATAATGTATCGGTGGTGCCGAGCTAGGCGATCCCGCCAACGTCGCAACATGATAAATAATGACACCCGAAAAGATCAGGTGGTCTTAAATTCAACAAGACCACACGAGATGACCGAGTTTAAAAGAGGCTCCAAACTAAGCAATCTGGAGATTAATCAGAGAGAAGTCCCTCTTCGTGCAGCTCGGCCATTGTCATACACGCCCAGTTCGCAAAACGAGCCACTTTATAATTGCAACAACACCATGGTTTTCAACAATTTGGACACTTTACGCAGTTATGGCTCGGCTGGTAAATAAAATACTCTGTTTATTACTATGTATATTATGATATTTTGTGTTATAGGTGATGAGTTAGAAAACGTGCCTCCTGATTATGTTCGCAATTTGAATGTTAACACGCAACAAGTAGGAATTGGAAACCATTGCGATGCTGAAAAAACAACGTGGGCTGAACAAATGCAGCTGGCCTCCACATATGACAAACCTCGAATTAAAAACGGTATTTTATTATCACACATTTTCTATTATCTGACATATTAGATAAATTTATATTTACCTTAGATAATATTAAATGTAGTAATCTGTTAAATTTAGAACATCGAGCTCAGTTGTTCAAATCATTCAAATTGAAATTTAGTATTAGTATTTTAAAGTTTAAATTACAATTATTATATTTTACTTAAGGTCAAAATCTAACTGAATCTTATGGTTCTTAATTTTAAATTTATTCAAATTAATAGAAATGATTTATTTGTCTACCCAGCTAAAGTATATAGTTTACTTAATTTAGAGGAGTATTTAACTAATTTTTCTTCTATCAATAAACTGACCAAATTGAAACAAATAATCATGTGTAATACAAAGTGATGCCCAATTTTTGTCAATAGAATATTGTATCAAAAAAGTTGAATGATTTTAATTATGCAGGTAATGTACAACACATAAATAAGGAATCCCCTTTACTTGCAAAAGAATGCTAACACAGATTTCATATGCAGGTTACTCAAGTGTATACATCTATATAACTCACCAGCTCAAATATAGTTTTTCCTAGTCCAATTATATATATATATATATATATATATATATATATATATATATATATATATATATATATATATATATATATATATATATATATATATATATATATATATATATATATATATATATATATATATATATATATATATATATATATATATATATATATATATATATATAATATGATATATATATATATATAAAATCTAGAATAGTAAATATTTATCTCATGATCCAGATACATGTATTAGATACGGGAAAATTAGATCCTGTTGAGAAAATATGATATATCTATCATATATAAATGATATATATATATATATATGATTCATATAACGAAACCTATCCGAATATATATATTCGGATAGGTTTCTGCGGTTAACTGTGTTTAAACAACTTAGTTCACGGTATGAACCACGTCTATTTTGAGAAAATTCTCGACGTTTTGGCATCGGCTTTGATGCCATTTTCAAGAGGTTAGCTCTTCACTTGGGGTCTCAATCTGCCTACTCCCCAAGGAGAGCGACAACTTCTCTCACTTAAAGCAGCCTTACATATGCTTCTACAAGCAATTGGTGCGCCTCAGCTGTGGATTTCTTCAAATTAAAGAAGTAAATCAAAAGTTCCCGCAAATGACGCTTATTCGGCTCAAAACTCGACATTTTCGCACGAAAAACATTATGTGAGTTTTGGATAAAACATTATCCAGGTACTTGCAAACGTTCTTTCTAAACATTCATGCACATTAACAATGTCACGCTCATACAGAATAGCATTTATGTCAGGTAATGTCTAATGATGATATTGTTGAGTAAATTTGTGGTCACATGAGAATGTTGAAACATAGATATTTAATAATTCGTTCCATGAAAATATTGCTGATACTGCTTCTACAAATAACAAAAAACAAGCAATAATAAATAGCTTTTGAGTGTTTAGATTTGACTGTTAGGCCTATGTTAATGAGTCTACAAATTAAATGGGAAAAATTTTATAGAACCACATTACACATTATGACGTTTAATATCTTAGCTCAGTAGTGTAGTAAAACACTATGATCTGGAAATAAATATTTTTTGTTTATACAATTCCATTTTGAATCTTGTTCCAACTTCTAACTGTTTGGTCTTTTAAAGGGGGGGATACAATTAGAGAGTCAAAAAAATCGTTTTATTTTTTTTTGCTTAAAAAGAGTAAATTTTCCGTAGAATACGATGGTGAAACCCCGGAATTGAAATTCAAAGTCCTTCTATCTTTTTTCGGCGTTTTTCAAAGATGCCTTTTGGACCGCACAGCAGGTATTTTCGAATGGTGGATGAGAGGACCCTTTTTCTATTGTATCTTATTTTGGGATACTTATGAAAAGAATTTATATACCTAGAAGGGTTGTATACGTGACTTTTTAGAAGAAACTGAAGGTCTTTTGTATGGTTCTAGAATCGCCGATTAGAAGGTAAACATCATTTTTCGGCAATCAAAACTTTAAACGCGTTTTTCTCAAAACAGCATTTTTGAGATTTGCAGGAAAAATATCTCAAAAAGTTCTCAACCGATTTTGATGAAACTTGAATGGTTTCTTGTTGCAATTCGACTTAGCAATATATAAATATTATTGCAAAAGTCGCAAGTTTTTGACCTCTTTCGAAAAGGTAATTTTTTTTTCTTTGCTTTTATTGGTTCACATAGAAATTATATAACTAATTAACATAAATTTTCTTGCTGGACTGTTTTAAATAAAAATTGTGGTTCTAGAATTCCCGCAAGTTGATGCCTCAGATTCGGACCTGGTGTCTTTGGACGTATATAAGTCCGCCATTTTGTAATAGAAAAAACAAAAAAATACTTTTTTATTTCTTAGATACGTAGTAACTATAGTGCCAAATTTGGTTGAATTTGAATAAAAACTTCTTAGTAAAAAAAATGTTTGAAAAATGCTTGGTTTTTTGCCTTCTAATTGTATCTCTCCCCTTAAAAGAATTTTTAAAGTAATAAAACCATGATATAAATTATCTTTTGAAAAAGGGTATACATAGTTGAATGATTTTTGCCAGGCTACTGATGTAGGTACATTGCCAATCAAGAAGATTACATAAATGAGTGACATCAGTTTCTATTGTTGCATTATTATATATCCTAATTGTAATTAATAGTTATCCAAACTTTGTAGTGAATTCACTATGTATTTATTAAAGTTATTGAAATTTTGTAATCTTGATTAACATCTTTATAAGTTTAAAGCAGATTTTATTACAGAATATTATATATTTAAAGCATGCTAAAAATGTTTCAGATTTGTTTGCAATATATTGAGTATCTAGAAAATCTAAGCAACAGCAACATTTTCTTTGCAATTAAAACAAATTAAACAAAATGTTTTTACTTTAATTATAAGTAATTCGTTAATTGGATTTTGCAGATTTTAAGATATCTAGCCCTGTGAACTGTGATGTACCAAATAGACTTTATGGCGGCCGTAGTCACCCCATCCCATCTAATAGACCCAACGGACCCTGTTCTGTTTCTTCAAATACCTCAGAAGAAGATCAGCGGTCGGTTGGAAGTGAGTACTTGAACATATGTTTTAAACAATCCGTTACGTTTTTATTTGAAATTCATCCTTCGTCCTGTAACCGCAGTATTCACAGGTTACCATTGGGACTGCTCAGACTGGGCACGCCACAGCCAAACACTGCCTAATATTACGGAGGTGCCAGGCAGCGAAGTTCCTGACTCCTCCAGCTTCCACAGCAACGAGAGCAATGAATCTCGCTGCCATCATCTTCCCCCTGTAGGAGGGCCAGTGGATCCGCGCAGAGACATTGAGACACTCAATGAAGACTTGGAGTCTGAATGTTTGGCTGACAGTGAGTGCGAACCACATGCTGTCAGCCCAAGCTTAAATGCGCTAGATAGTGGCAACGAAGAGTTTCGATTTACCACAGGTAAATTTATTGCTTATCAAACCACATTTGGATAAAAAAGTATTCATCGAAGTTTTTTTCAAAATTTAAAATGCTTTTAAATTTGGTGCAATAATGTTTACGGGTTTTATAGGATGGAGAGAAACTCACTTGTAAATCTTCAAAATTTTGTACTGTTCAGTAAGTGTGTGAGAAATGAATGTTGTGATTATTGCATTCTAACATCTAACATTGAGAGCATTTGCAGACTATAACTTGTTAATGCTAACCATACTAACACTTGTATTTGTTTAATGCAGTGCCTTTAAAAATTAATAAACCAAGTAAGTACAGCATATGGTCTAAACGCTAGTGCATTTTGGTTTGAGAGATTTCGATATTGCAATTGCTTGATGCACTGTTTTGGCTGTATAACTGAGCATGTGATGTTATGAAAATTACAAATTCATATACTTTTATGCCAGCAGATAGCTACGTTCGTCATCCAAATTCATATTTGCCAACGCATGGCTACAACATTCCCAGCGAACCAGAGGGAGATTGTGTTCACAGTCCAGGAGCTGAGTCTGACGATGTGGAGCCATACGGATTTCCTAGTACTCGAAACCGAAGGAAAGCCTGTGACGATGATGTTGGATCTGTTATAACAACATTAGGTAAAACTAGAATCTTTACTAATTGTTTTTGACTATCCTAGATGTTTTTATAACTTTACCAATTTTTAAATAACACATAAAAGAGAAAATGCTGCATGATGGCAACAAACAAATGTTTAATTTAAACTCGTAAATTTTCTGTAATTGGTGATGAACATGAATAAATAAGTCCCCATACAATACTAAATAAAAAGGTTAAGTAAATGTAATAATTGATAAATACATAATGTATATATTTGTCAAAGTTATTGCTGCTGCCCTAAGAATATTTAAGTGAAAAATAATTTATGTTACAGTAAAATAACGAAAATGACCTTTGCAAATTGCTTTACATTTTAGATGAACGGCATTCATTATTAGGAGGATATCCGAGCAACAGCGACATTTCTACTAACCTTTGCGAGATAGAAGACTCTGAGTGTGAAACTGAACAGAAACCGCTAAATTACCTGTCTGTTCATCAGACAGAAGTTTGACACATGACCATGGAGGGTTCCGCTCCCAAGACTCGCTACCCCGGATGATGTGGCATACTGTGGCACCCCGTAGATCTTGTGTAATTATTAAATATGAATTTCGATGAGGCGCACTCAAACTCCTATCAAAACCATGTAAATATAATTGATTTAAATTTAACGTTTTCTAAATTGGATTATGGAATTGACTGCAATTACTGATCGAATTGCGTAATTCTCTGTTTGAATTTATCATAGACTTTGCATATCATATGACATTATTATTAGTTATGTAACATGAAGTGTACATATTATATATATTAGAGACTATTTTTTTATGAATATGTAAATGCGAATTTTCATTCATTACCGTTTACTCATTAACTGAGGTAAATGTTTTGATGGAATCCACCTATCAAAATTTGTTGTGTAAGCTGTACAGTGCATTAAAACCTTGATAATCTTAAAAGCTCCTATAAAAACATTGTTTTGTTTTATAAATGGGAAATTCTACAAAACACAGCACTGGACCCTTAAGCTTACATACACTATTTAGTTAATTTTAAGTTAATTTATAAGTTTACAGTTTGGCGTACACTTTTGAACTTCCTATTAAATGATTGTTTAAGATAATTTGTTTGTACATTTTTATAGAGGAAAAATGTGCCTAATAGAGCAGCTATTGTGGGCAGCTCTAATAAGATACTGCTTTGCAAAGCAAGTACACTTGAGTAACTGATAGGATATTTACATTTTTTAATAAAAATAAACTCTTAGTGTTTTTTACAATTTGGTAGCTGTATTTGTAGTGTTAGTGTTCTACTATGATTATTATTGTAATGTTTATTTTAGTCTTTTTACTGCATGTGATAATTTGTCGTTTGATTTGTTTTGATTAGCTAATTACTGTATTCCTTGATTTCATTAAAGAAGTTGCAAAATACTTGAATTTCTTTTTGTAAGTCATTTTATGATTATTTATACTTATTTGTGAAAGATATGCCAGTTTGGTTGCGCAGTTGAGGCACTGGCTGCGGTGCAGGCGGACCTATATTGATTCCTGGAACTTTCTGATACCTGGTGGGTGGCCTAGTCAGTCACTAAAAATAATTGAGTACCTGCATTTACTTTGGACAAGGAGTAATAACAGCAGTCATCTAAGCAGAGGTGCTGCCACACATCGCTCTGCATCAGAAATGATGAATGACGACTGCCACCAGGGTGGGCGAACATATAAGCTTCGGCCTTCTCAGTTTGCAGGCTGCGTTCCTGTGCTAGGCGTTAAAGCCTTACAATTATAATTATTTGTCAAAGATCTGTTAATTAATGTGATAATATAAACATATAGACATGTTTTAAATAAGCTATGTGATTTTTGTTATATATATAATCATTTGAAGGATTTTACAGAAAGATGTTGCAGTTCAAACCTTTGATTCAAATCAGAAGAACTATATAATAACAATTCATTGTAATTGTAACTTTCTTCACACTACCCCTTAAAACTCTCATTGTGTTGCAGATTGAAATATTTGCCCAGTCCATATTTGCTACAGTATCATGTGATGCCACTAGATCAAGTTGCATGAATGCACAGAAGGAAGGGTAGTATTATGAGTACAGTAACCAAAGCAGAAAAATTACGGCATGATTTCTTTAGATAGAGAGGGAGTTACTGTTTTGAGCACCCAGACGAAGTTTGTATGGAGTTGCAGGACTGTAATTTTGTTGGATAGCAAAGTTCAAGAATAGCAAGCTTAGAATGGCAGAAGCAGTGGATGTCCAGCAAATGCATACAAGCCACACATTATGCAACGTGTGTCTAACTTAATAACAAACAAGTGAATTACATTTAATGCACTGCCAAATGCAACAAATTTGTTTTGTGGAGCTTTGTACAACACTTCATGATGTTAAAGGTCTGGTACATTCTTAGCACAGGATAAGCAGATTCTAACATGAGACATCGGAAAAGAAATGCTAGTTAGTAGAATGGCAGCACATTGGAAAGAAACCTAAGAAACCATGGCCAAGATTGTTTATTCCAAAACAAATTGGTACCTCTTTGTGAGAATATTACCAGAGAATGGTGTTGCAAATCACTGAAACAACTCACCATTATTACTCTGTAAGCTCTCCACACTCCAGTGCACAGTAAAAGGTTTGCAGCGGCTTTACAGAAACTATTGAAGAAATGGAAAAGTGTGTAGACTTTGAATTGGAATACCTCTAATTAAATGTATATAACACACTGATTATCTTCTCTAAACTAACTCATAATCGCCTATAAAAGAAATATAAAGGAAAACGTAAGAAAAATAATTTAGATTTTGCATTCAAGAATGTTGAGAGATGTGATGGTAAATAAAACATATATCCAAAAAGTGCACATTTGTTCATAATTAATTATGGTTAAGAAGTTAGCAGTTTTTACATATCTTGGTTACAGTATTAATGAACCATAGGGTTATTTTCTGTAAATAGCAGAGTAAAGAAATCCAATTAACGTTTTTTCATATTAGATCTTCTTTTGGCCTTCTCCTATTAGTCAAGTCAAAGTCTTTGCAATGTTGGCAAATCCAAACACATATCGTCTATAATTCTACGAATTTCTAATTTTGTGCTTGTCTTTTGGTACTGGCTATTCTTTCACACTTCTGTTTTTTTCTGCGTCAGCTGCTATGTGGGCTGCACGATATCTATGGCAAAAAACCAACAAAAACAAATTTTTAATGTTAAAAATCTTTTTAGTGTCTTACAAAATATTCTGCCTGACGGACAATGTAGCATACGCTAGAACCAATTTTGATAGCATTTTTTTCATAGCGAATCAGGTATCTCCGAAACATGGGTTTTGGACGTATATATTTGAAAATAGTTGTTCACGCACTTTGTTCTTTACGTGTGGGAACAAAAAGAAATCGTTAGAGGCCAATTTAGGATTGTACGGCAGATGACCCATCAATTCGACGTTTTGAGTGCTCAAAAAGACAGTTGTTTGCGTCGATGTGTGTGAGCTCGCATTGGCTTAGTAGAGAATGATTCGGCGTCGCGCATTGGCTTTTCTTATTTCTTCAAAAACTTCTGGCAAACATATGGTTGTGTACCATTTAGCATTGACCCTTTTATGATCTTCTAAAATCACGGTTGTGACATATTCAGTTTTTCCCCAAAAAGACAAGCGACCATTTACTTCGAAGTGCTTCAAGCGCGAACGACTTTTATTGGTTTTGGCTCAGCTTGAAAGACTTATAATAATAGTTTCCCGTAACAGGTCTTGAAGGCCCTTTAGGGTCACAACAAGATAGGTCTGGCACAATCTAGAGCCTACGGTACACAAGGGTAGTAACGCGGCTAGTGCTACGTACCGATCGCCTATTATTACCCCAGAGTTTGACCTCCAGGTACTCGTTTATTGCAGCCTGAGTCGAGCTGGGTCGTAAAAATGCCAGCGATTGAATTGGCGAGAGCGGGATTTGAACCCGCAACTCTTGGTTTCGTAGTCTAGCGACCTATCCACTAAACCACCACGGCTCAGCTTGAAAGACTTGAGGACTTGAAAGATAATTATCGCACAAAAATGTTCACAAGTTAATTTTTTGACCCAGAGGAAATTTTCAACTTAATGGAAAAACAAATAGCGTCTGTATGACAAAACATACTGAGTACGTATGTCGTCAAAAATGTCAAACTGTATGATGCAAACGTCAAATCGCACTTAGCACACGCAGGATTACCAAGTCGCCGTAGATATCGTGCAGCCCACGTATATTCTCTGACATCACTGACTACATGTCCAAGATAGTTCACTTTTTTCTTGGAGAGGGGACATTTATTTGGACTTAATTTGAGATCGGTACAACTGCTCTAAGTTTATCAGATGCTCTTCGAACGATTTTCCAGTCACTATTATGTTATCCAGATACACCAAGCATGTTTTCTAGGTAGCCCATAAAGTATTACTTCTATTAATCTTTGAAAAGTTGAAGGAGCATCACCGTGAATTACTATGGCTTAGACTCAATATAAAAAGCTGTATTTTCTTTGTTTTTAGGATTCATTTCGACTAACTAGTAACCACTCTTTAGATCTAGGATTAAGAACCATTTCAATCAAGATAGAATGTCCAACATGTTATCAATTCGTAGGGGTGGGCAACTATTTTTCTTCACGTTGAACCGATGGTAGTCAACGTAAAATTTGGTGGACCTGTAGTTCTTAACTGGCAAAGCTCATGGACTTGTTGAAGATTCAATCACGCCATCTTTTCCCCATCCGAAATGATCTTTTCAGCTTCTTTTCATTTGACTTGTGGCAATCGTCTATCACACTGTCGTTTGGGAGTGACATTGCTGATATCTATATTTATCCTGCCTTTTGAACTCTGGTCGTATTGAAATATATCTTGGTTCCAATGCAACAGATATTTAACTTTTGTCTGTTTGTCAAGAACAAACCATTACAGGATGTGGCGATCACTCATCTCAATTAATCAGATACCTTGCTTGAACTTGGATGGATGCTGTCGATTTGACAAACTACTGAAGAAACTGAAGTACAAGGACCGAGGATTGTGCCTTCTTTCAGTGTCCACCCATTAACATTCATCGTGTGGACCGGTGCTACGCTGCCAGTTTGGGCCACTATCTTTCCAACTAGTATCCCTTTTCCGGGATTCTTTTCATTATTGCTTGGTTTTATCAAAATGACTATTCTTGCTGGAAGATCGCAATCCAAAACTGCACCCACCACCAATTCACTGCGTTTTGGAAGGATGATCTCATGAGCTACCCTCACTCGTACGACAACTCCGTCTCTATCATGAAGAACAACTTTTTCTTTATTTTCAGTACACCTTGCTCCAAGTTAACTTGATATCCATAACTTCTCAAAATACCAATAAACGATGTTTAAAGTAGCGTTTCCCATAGTTATTTCAGGCTTCTATTTCTTTCTAAACCTCCGCTGAAGCCTCCATTGCCGTCCGAAGTGTTTATTGGAAGAAAATATCCGTTTGTCTGATTAATATGAGGTCTCGTCATAGTTTCGTCGCTCCTTTATGTAATAGGAGAGCAAGCATTTTACTTTTATTTGGCCATCAATATAAACACTATTGAATTACGCTTAAGTATTATGAATTGACAGTCGCCTCTTTCCATCAATCCGTTTTAGTTTTCCTGCTGAGAGGCCTCAGAAACCATTTGTGACTTCTTGCACCGACTTTTGATATGGCGTATCTCATCGCAATTCCAGCAGCCTAATCGTCTCCATATTTTTCCCACTATATTGGCAACCTTTTCTGCTAAGTCCTCCACGGGTGGTTTATTCAGTTCTCCAGTATCCACAGCTAGTTATTTTACATTTCCGTGCCTCTTAGACGCTTGTTTTGCAGCTTCAAATTCCAGTGCATGTTTTTGATCTGGCCAATGCTTCCCGATTGTTAATGCCGACAATAAATGTTCGCACACCTAAAACCTCCAGGCAATAATCTGAGGCTTTTGGGTATAAAATTCGAACAAGGCAGACTGCATCTGCCTCAAGTTCTTGAAGAGTTTCGCCCAATTGTTGTACTCGATTTTGAAGTTGTGTTTGGCAAACCTTCGAGATGAGATGGCCGTAACGCATTTCAATGCTATAACTTTCTTGTTCGTTAATGGACACAGTCTGTAGTATAACGAGAGTATCGTCGGGTAGAACAACAATTAAAGTAGTCGTCTTTACAGTTTCTGACGCTTTAGCAGCCGCCTCAAACTATTTTTGATAATTTGTTCAAGAAAACTTATCATCAAACGTTGGGAATTGACTTAGTCTTCGTCATATCGACTCTTAACAATGGTTTCTGCGTTTTTCGGCTTTCTGGACTGCCCTTGTTAGACTCGCCAGACATGCGAAATGATCTTGATTGGGGCACTGAACCTATCTTTAATTTCTTTTATTTTCTCCTCGAGAGCATCAATTTTCTTGTTCTGTTTATCTATCACTACATTTACTTCGATACTTTTGCTTTTGATTTCTTATCGGACTTGATTCATTTGATCGTCCATTATTATCGAAAATGTTTCTTTGTCACCTATTTTGTTATTTATATTCAAGTTCAAATTTGCTTTTAAACCGTTGAGCATGGCGCTCATATCAGACAATCCGTCCGAAATTTCAAATTGGAACTTTCTGGGCCCTCATTAGCGTCCTGTAAGACTTTTTAAGTTAAAGCTGTAATTATTTGCAGAAATTTCTGAATCTCTTTCCACCAGCTCACATGTGAAGTCCGCAACTTTAATATCAAAAAGCGTCACTTTCTCGGTAGCCATGTTTCCCTCTATTTTATTAATTAATTAACGTTACAAATGCAAATATCCCACACTTGATATCAGTTGTAACGTTTTTGCTCTCCACGGTGGTAAATAACTCGCTTAAATTTACTTATTTACTTTACTTACAGAAAATTGAATAACTGTATAATTTTTGTGTGCACTACATAAGGACTTACTAACGTAAAATTACACTCTGTAACTGTATTTTTGTATAAGACAATTTATGTCACAGTAGTACAGTTTATTTTGCTTTTGGTACTTGACTTTTTCTGCCTGCTTCCCTGCTTGATATTTATGCAATCAGAATGCGGAGCCCACAGGAATCATTTGAGAAACATCTGGAAATTACCGCATTGTTTGAGTCCTCACACGTGCACAAGCAGCGCGGTTGCGCCTAAGAAAGACATTATGTTCGTCGCTCAACCGTGACGGGTCGGCGGCAACAAACACGGTGACGCTGGTTTTAGCCGCTGATCCCGCGGAACGTCGCTGTCCTAGTAGCGTTCGGAAATTTGTTACAGTATGTATTTAATTATAACAATTACTCAAATCTAAGATATTAACATCAACAGCAGTATAAGAAAAATAGCTAACATCTTTTTCGGTATAAGAGAAGAAATTGTACCAATATTTACACAAAACCAAAACCGAATTTTTAGCATAGCGAAGTTGTGCAAAAAATATTTGGGCTAATAAAAAAGGAACAACTATATACTAAAACATAAACATATAAAAGGGTAAAACTTATTACGCTCAGGCTTATGCAACATCTAAAAGAAAGAACATAATCCGCCATATGTATTGATGTAAAGAAAATTTGGGGGCCTGAACAACAACACAAAAATATTTACGTTGCAACACTAGAAAATGACAATTAACCCTCCACAAAATAATGTTATCATACGGTGCACAAACTGCTCTTAGTTTTGTTAAATATGAGGAACATTATCTACAAGAAAGTAAAGAGCCGCCAATTAAATGTGCCTTGAGCGATGGTAATCATCCAGTTCAGGGCTATTCTGTTTATAAGGACCTGATGAATATTAGAGCCAAAAACATACAAAACACTGAAAACTTGAATACTCGCTTAATTGAATCAATTGTCCTTATTAATACTTTTCCATATATCGTGTAAATAAATAGGACATAAAACAATTTTGCAAGCGTAAATATAGCAAACAACACAACAGATACGTAAAACTAATAAAATAGCATGATTATAAACATATTAACAACAGTTATAAGTAAACATCTAAAATAATGGCAGCAAATGTACATAACATACAATTGCTTAGAACTTTCACGACTTGACCACCCATAAACAAGAAGTAATTCCAATATTTACAAATATGTAATTATGGTATCTTACAGTATATTGAGTGCGCATTATTATTTTAAAGACTGCTAAGAATTGACCTTCACCGTTTTGCCAAAAAGTGGAATTACCTTTGAACATTTTCGTGCGATGATTTTTTACGACTTTCGGCATGAATTAGCTCAACAACAGTGCGTCGATTAATTTACTTAGACTTTTGGTGATAAATTCCCACACAGAGCTACTCCACATCGTTGGTTAGGTGAATTTAATTGTGGTCGTAATTTGCTGGCGGATGAATTTAAAGAAGTATGACTAGCAAATACTGTGTATGTGAAGCCAAGGGGAAACCCCAACCCTCTTAAGGCGCGTCCCCGGGTGGTGGATAGGGGAAAGCCTTGCAGATATGTAAGGTAAGTACAAAATGTACCCGCGGGCCAAATAGAGGAAGTGTCAGAGGGCAGCACTGGGCTAAGGCAAATAAATAATGAATTTGGACTGCTTACTCACAGGCTAGTATAGGCGTGGCCAGAATGGCTGAAATGGTTACACTACTGCGATAACGGAAGGCAACGGGAAGCTACCGTTATTAATATCCCTAGTTTGTCATTACAGCCAACCTTCACTAGTTGGAGCAGAACCTGCAGAAGAAGAAGATGACTAGCATACATTAGATGTTGCATAAACATTTAACCGCACAAAAGCTGTGTGCGCGTTTGATCCTGCATAAGTTAACGATCGCTTAAAAATAAGCTCATATCAGTTGGTCAAAAACCATTTACAACAATATCACAGGTGGAGAATCTTGGATTTATGCGTATAATTCAGAAAGTAAACACCAGTCGACTGTATGGGTCTTTCAAGATGAGGCAAAACCAACAAAAGTTAATCGCGCTCGAAGCATTTTGAAGCAAATAGTAACCTATTTTTTTTGAAAAATACTGGACTCGAGACTTGCAAGAGAGGATCGTAAAACAGTCAATTCTGAATGGACACAACCATTTTTTTTTGCCAGAAGTCTTTGGAGAAATAAGAAAAACCAACGCGCGATGCCGGATCATTCTCCACCATGGCAATGCGAGCTCACAATAGCCCAAACAACTGGCTTTTTGAACACTCAAACGTCGAATTGATGGGTCTTCCGCCGTACAGTCCCGATTTGCCCCAACGATTTCTTTCGGTTCCCACACGTAAAAAACAAACTGCGATTTTCGACGCCGGAAGAGGCGGTTGGTGCGTTCAAAACCCATGTTTGGAAGACACCTGATTCGCCATGGAAATACGCTATAAAATTGTTTCCAGCGTATGCAACCAATGTATTGGCCATCAGGGAGAATATTATTGAAAACAATAAAAAAGTTTCCAACATCAAATATTTGTTTTTGTTAGTTTTTTGCAATAGATATTGTGCAGCCCACGTGTCTCTAGTATATCTCACTCAGTGTGAGACCGGAGATTTTTTGTCTTTGAAGTTACAAAAAGAATAAAGTGTGGCAATGTTGTTTTTTTTTAGCAGAAAAAGTATAGGCAACGTTACTATTGATTAATAGAGATCTTAATAAACACTCTCTCTCTCTCTCTCTCTCTCTCCCTCTCTCTCTCTCTCTCTGACTGCATTCATTTGTGGAGAAAAGATTAATCTCATACATACCACTTTAGATAAACCTGAAGTTTGTACTAAACAATGCAGATGTTAAACAATGAAGAGGTTATCTGAAAACATTGTTTTAGGCCGACATTGGTTTTAATATAGAATTATGGCTTAACTTTTTTTTTTAAATACTGCACATTTACAATTTGTTGAACGTCAACAATAAGTAAATAATTTGGCTAATAGACATGCAATATCCTGTAAGAATAAAATCCACTGACTTCATTCTTGCTTAGTAAGATCAAACTGCGTCGGTGATGAAGAGGTCACAAATTACACTGATCACTGAAATCGCGTCTCTAAGTCTAATTGGATAGTATCTTTTTAAACGTTGAATACAGTTTTTCAAGCAAATTTGCTGCTAGGATATTGGGGTGAACACTAAATTTTCTTAGAACATGTTGCACTAGCTCTGGAATTTCCTCGTGTACGGTTGGGAGAGGAAGATCCTGTTGAAGAACCCAATTGGGGACATAACATCGAGCGTCAGCTATTGTCCTTATAACTTGATTTTGAAAGCGTTGGAGGATTTCCAAGTTGGAATTGCTGGCCGATCCCCAGAGTTGGAGTCCGTATGTTGATATTGGCTTCATGATCGTTTTATACAGTACCAACTTATTTTCTATGGATAAGGAGGATGTTCTTCTAATTAACCAATACATTTGTCGGAATATGAACCCTAATTGCATTCGTTTTTTGTTATGTGTGTTTTCCATGTGAGGCGTCTGTCCAGATGAATTCCCAAGTATTTGACGTTATCCTGTTCAGGAATAGGTTCTCCATTAAGTGTCACTGATGGGCAGGTTTCTGTTCGTAGTGTGTTTGTACGGATTTTGTTTCGTTAACCTGTATACGCCATAGTTGTAACCAGGTATGTATTTTATTAAGGATGCTTTGGAGGTAGTTAGAAGCTACAGGAGGATTTGAATGTGATGCTAGCACTGCTGTATCATCAGCATAGGTGACTGTGAGTGTTTGAGGGATTGTGGGCAAATCTGCTGTATATATAAGGTAGAGAACTGGTCCTAATATAATTTCCTATAGCACTCCTAAGTAAATTGGATAGAGGTTAGTTTGATTTGAAAAGTTCGTCCTTCTAGGTATTACCGAATAAGTTTATACATTTGTGGAAGATCTCTTCTAATTTTATATATTAGTCCCGTGTGCTAAACCTTATCGAATGCTTGTCTAATGTCGAGGAATACATCAGTGACATATCTTTTAAGGTTTAACTCGTGTTTTATTTTTGTCACTATTCAATGAACCATTGTACCGTGTCTCACCCTGAAGCCAAACTGATGTTATGGGAGTATATTCCTGTCTGCAAGCATGGTTTGTATTTTTTTGTAGAAGCAGTTTTTTAAATAGTTTAGAGACTATAGATAGCAGGCTAATTGGTCGGCAAGAGGTAATGTTCTCTGGGTTTTTCCGGGCTTTGGGATTATTAGTAGTTGCACAACTTTCCACTGTTCGGGGAATACTTTAAATCTAGAACTGCATTGAATATATATGTAATTAATTTAAAGCCATTTTCTGGCAATTGTTTTAATAGACCTGTCGTGAGTAAATCATATTCTGGTGCTTTATGCGAATTAAGACCTTTGACAGCAGTTATTGCTTGTTTGACTTTTACGGGCTTTAGAGGAGGTTGTGCTTCAAATGGTTTCGCTACTGTGTGATTAACTGTTTGTTCTTCTTCCACTGTGTAGGTTCTTAGTAATAGCTGAAACACTATAGTCATGTGATTTGCAAATGCTGTTGCTTTTTTTTCGTCGCTTTGAGCCCAGCTACCATCTGGGAGTCTGATTGGAGGTAGTTGGTCTTTTTAATTTCTTCATTGCTCTCCAGCGTGAGGCATTTGTGGCTTCGTAAGGTGTTAAACTGGATAGGTAATTTGGTATTTCTTAATTTTTGTGCTATTTTAAGAGAATTTTTAAATTCTGTGTACCATTGTTAAAATTAGTTTTGTTTCGTAGGGATCTACTGTTTTCCCAAATACATCAAGTCTTCGTTTCTCAAGTATTTTCTGTTTAATAATCAAAGGGCAACAGTCAAGTGTACCTCGTTCTTTGTTGTCAGGAGTTTCTTCCCAGGCAGAGGTTTGCTTAACTGGAGACTCTAATTTTGTTTATAATTCTTATGCAATCAATAAACTCGAAATTGTTATCCATCATGAATATATAAAATATTAATAAAACCAAATACTAATACACAAAATATGTACTATAAATAAAAATAGTTAGTTACGTCACTTTTCTTTTTAAACACCAATATGAGCAAAAACAAACAAATGAGTGCAAGTTGAGATAGAATACTTATAATCGTCTTAATGAATTTGTTCCTAAACTTAAAAAAAACACAAATACTAGTGATACTCAGAAGATCGCCTTATTTTAGGAATAATATGTTTAGACTTTACATTATTCCTGAGTTTTTGTTGTATAAAATTATTTGTGTATAATTCAAAAAAATCAATCAAATATTAGTCACTTTTATAACTGACTCTTTTATTCGATAGTGATATTCTCTGCAATTCTCTTGCACTTATTAAAAGACAAAAATTTGAAAACAAAAACTAGAAAATAAAATAACTTTATTTAAATGATCAACATGTAAAGCAAAAATGAAACACCAATTGAGCTGAGCTCATAACATACTGAACTAGAACATAAGTCAAAGATTTATAAAATAAGATCACTTTAAAAGTTTTGTTATTGCTTACCTTTAATAATAGGTGTATAAATAAGTTCTCAGCTTTTTTCTGCAAAATTAAAGTTTTATTTAAAAACAAACAAAAAAAGCTTAAGTATCAAAGTATTCTCCGTTGGCATCGATGACCTTTTGCCATCTTTCGGGCAGCTTGCGAATTCCCTGGTGATAGAAGCTCACCGACTTCGAGACGATAAAGTTATGGATGCATTTTCGGACTTCTTCTTCTGTTTTGAAGTGCGCATCAGTCAAGTGATGCTGTAACGACCGGAATAAACGATAATCGGAAGGGGCCATGTCTGGGCTATACGCCGCATGTGGGAGAAGTTCCCAGCCTAACGCGTCTGCAGCTGTTGATCTTCAAGACTAAATTCTCTTCAGCGAAATCTTTAACCACTTTTTACACGTTGCACCATATGCAGCACAAATCATTTCGGCGGCTTCAGCAGCGTTTTTCTTAAGATGAAACGCGAAGTGGATAGAAAATCGAATATGCTCTTTTGCGATTGCCATCGTGAACACAGCTGATTATTGAGGTTATGTGCATCAAACGCCAAATCGCATGATGTTTCGAAAGACCAAATGTCATTGCTTTAAAACTACAAGAGGGCGGACTAATACGTTACATGTAAACGGTGATTTGCGTCCTGTGAAATCTAAAGCTGAAAACTTATTTATACAGCTATTATTTTCAAACAGCACAATGGATTATTCCAAAAAAATAAAGTTGCAAAAAACAGTTTTTAGAAGTAATAAAATTGGCGTTATTCTTGTAACTAATATTTATATTTCGAATTTTGCCAATGACGTATTAATATGAGAGTGCATCTTATGGGTTGTAATCATTTGTTTATTTTTCATTGCTATTATTTTGCTTTTTCCCCTTTTCCGTAAAGCGCTTCTTTATGTTTACTTCAGGTGAGAAATACCATTTTTAACTTTTTTGAAAATGAATTTTTTGGAATAAATAGAAAAACATGATTTCTATTTTGTATAAATTCGTCCAATATAAAATATCACTTTTTTTGGGGTGGAAGAGCTCGTTAGGGAACATATTTTCTAGTTTACTTAAAAAGACATGAAATCAAACTTCATCAGCTGTAGATGTGGAAGCTCTTCAACTTTTAGACAACTATTATATCGTCCGTAGATTAAAGAGGACCAACCCATTTGATTGTGTCTTTAAAAGCAGAAAATAGTACATAAGTGAAATGATTTAAGTATACTTGTAACAGTTAATGCTACTGGATATACACATATATTTAGCTTTGATTCTAAGAGTTATTACAAAAAAAATAATGGCTTTAATACATTTTATACATTTTTAATGTATTAAATCAGTACGTGTGTTATATGTATTTTATAGATCGATTTTATTTAACATTAGTTGCACTCTATAAAATATTAACATACTGAATTGATTGGTTTTAACATATAATTGTTATTTGTAAATATTATGGTTTTATTATTAGTTTATACTCTGTAAAGAAATATAGGAATATCGATAATTATATTAGATGATAATTAGGTACAATAGCAATACTTGTTGTATATAACCTTGCTTTTTTTAATAAAGTTTTTTAATGTAACATTTTAGTATCGAGTTAAATAACATTTTCGTTAGATTATTTTATACGAGCGTAATATCTAAATTGAATTGCTAACCAACAGTTATGATGCCGGCAGGGTTTTCAAGCGATGAAGACGATTTCGATGATTTCCTTTCAGTATGTACTATTTAAAAATAATTATTTGGATATAAACCCTCGACTTACGAGCTATCATGCTCAACATCAATGCATTTGCATCACAAAGTCACATATGCACCAATTTATACATAGAAGTTGAATCGACAGCGCACATTCAAATAATCAGTAATTTGAAACCTAATAAACATATGTGCTTTACGCTTCGCCCAGCTCATTGGCTTTTAATGTCTCCTCTATATAGTACTCCGCTCAAACTTTTTGGATTGATATTGGGTATGAATTATTACTTACAAGTAAAAGAAATTAAAGACATTTGTAACTTGTAATCAGAAATGGGTCATTTGCATTGCGTTATTGAAGATGCTCTCTGGAAACACTAGATATTTCAATTGGTTTTGGTTCGATGTATTTAAAATTTGCTTGTGCTTAGGCAATCTTTTTATAAAATCACTAGCTTGAATGCTTCATATATATAATGAACTGAAATAGATATCGAAAGGTCTAACAAATTAGATAATGCTCATACAGTATGCTAACTATAAACTATGTATAAATTAATTTACTTCATTCCTACGATATAGGTAGTTTATATAAAGTGCAGAGATATTGTGTCCTTTTTATGGGAAGGTACTTCCGAGATATTTTTCTTATTTGCAATTGTTCTTAAATTTGCAAAATTATTACAGAATGGATACAAATAATAAAGCGTTTTTTTTTACCTAAAATACATTGAATACAGAGTTTCCATTAGGTAGAGATTCTAATATTTGTAAAACATTGTTACATGTGAACAGTTGTCAGTTGTTCTGTTAGTGTCTTTATAAATTGCTCTTTCTACTAATGAGTTATTTTTGTAGAGTTGGTATAATATATGTCCATTTACACCACTTATGTTTAGAATACGGAAAAAATTGCCATACGGCGGCATCTTCAGGCTCTGCAGCTTAAATAGTAATTGGCAGACTGTGTCCAATTCCACCTTTTGTACTGTTGTAATCAACAAAACGGCGTTTTCTTTTTTTGTAAATAAGACACTAAAATCAGCTGTTTCGTAAAACCATATAATCTAAAACTACCTTCCCTTTATTGGGCAATAATTCAGTCAGTATTTGTCTCTTTTTTATTCCCCCTTTTTTTAATAAATCAATTATTTCAATCGAACTAAATTAATTTCATCTGTAATGTTATTGAACTTATATAGGTTTTGTTAGGCAAAGCACAGCCTACATAGGTCTGTTATACACTGGCGATTAAAAAATTTAGGTCACATTGGAAATGTGTTACAGTTTTAGAATTTTAAGTGAAACACATTTATTTGCACTAGTAGATGCTTAATCATTTGTTTTCAGAGAAATTTTATCCATCATGTATTGTCACTTTAGTTACGAGTTTTATTAAATAGTGTGCATTCATTCTTTTGAAAATTCTTATTGCAGTGTCTGTGTCTTGGTGTTTAACGTTGACTTTTTGTGTAAAACCTTTTAATCGCATGATGAAGTGTTTCTAGGATTTATTGAACAGGTCATAATGGTTTTAGATCTTGCTGTTGTGTCAAGGATTATAACGTTACAAGATGGTCGAGTACAACGTGAAACTGCAAGAATCGTTGGTAAGAGCCTTTGTGCTGTACAAAGATGGACTAACACTTTGAGGAGATTGGCGTGATAACCAGAAGGCCAGGATCCGGTCGAAAAAGGGTCACCACCCAAAGAGATGACCGTTTTTTGGTGTCCGCAAGTTTGCGGAATAGAACAACTTCTATGGTTTGGCTACAAAATCAACTTCAAGAAGTTAGAGATGTAAATGTTAGTGAATGGACCATTAGAAGAAGAATTTGTGCTGTGGGATTATCTTGTAGAGTAATGGTTATCGGTCCCCCATTGCAATGCCGGCATCAAATTATAAGATTGGCTTTTGCCCGAAATTATCTGACATGGAATAATGAGGACTGGAGCAGGGTACTGTTTTCAGATGAGTCGTGTTGTTGCCTGACTAAAAGTCGGCGAGTATGGAGAAGACCCAGAAAGCTACACTTTGTTTATATTGATGAGAGACTTTCATTTGGCAGTGGTTTTGTTATGGTTTAGGCAGGAATCTCCTTACAAGCACGTGCAGAGTTAGTTTTCATACAAACCGACTCCTTGACATCTCACAGGTACATTATGGAGATTGTGCAAGATTATGTTATGCCTTTCATGATCAATATAAGCAAGTATGGGATTTTCATGAAAGATAATGCTAGACTTCATGTAGCCAGAGTTGTCAGAGAATATCTTGATGATGTGGGAATTAGGAGGTTCAAGTGGCCAGCCCTCAGTCCAGGCATGAATCATATTGAACATGTCTGGGATAAGCTGGGACGATGTATCTGAAGGCATACACTAGCTTCAAGAACTGCCCAGAAGCTGAAAGAGTTGTTGCAGGAGTGGAATAACATCGACCAGAACATGATCCTCAACTTAATTGAAAATATGCCTTGTCGACTTCAAGCCGTCATTAACGCAAGTTACAGTTATTAGTGATAAGTTTTATCATTGTTTTACTTTCGTATTGGTCCTAATAACAAAAAGTCGAGCTTTGTTTAAAATGTAAATTTGTTGATTTTTCAATATAAATCAAAAAACCAAAAGATATGCTTTTGAATTCAGTAATGATTATTAAATTTAGCCTACGAAATGTGGTACAATGATTTACAATTTACAAATATAAGTGTTTAACTGGAAATTCTGAAAATATATTACAATTTCAATTTGACCTAATTGTATAGGTATACACTGTAAAAATTATTCTTAGCATTCGTCAAGTAAATTAGTTTTAAATCATACTTGCCTGATTTTACTGACATGTAAATTTTAAATTTAAACCTTTCTTTGAAATCAACAAGCATTTTATCACTATATCCTGAAATACAATTATAAACTTTCTGAATATTTTATATATTGGAGCAGTTCAATTATTAATTTTCCAATTTTTCCAATTTTGCATTATTAAAACAAAGATAAACGAGTGAATCAGTTGATTCATAACTGTACGAAAATTATTTTTTGCTTTTGAAAGCGCCTGTAAACCCGAAGAAAGCTTTTAATTTAACATCTGTGCCTTGAATATAATTTCCACTAGTGTTCCTATATATTCCCTAGCTTTTCATTTGTTCATCATAATATAATCTTAAATCATTAGTAAAAATTAAACTTTACATTGAAAGCACATTAGTAACATCCCCCATGTTAACTTTCCTTACTTAAACTTAAATATAAGGTTTAAGACCGGGAAGTATAATATTGTAACTCCTAGTACAAGACATTCCCACTTAGTTCTCCACATACTAGATCTAAGAAATATTTTGTTCTTCGAAAAATATATCTGCCATCATTTGAACATACTTTTGTATTTAGTTCTTCGTTAATTTCAGTTTTACAGAAATGGTTATCTTCTTCCTTTAAATCTGTCAATATCACTTCCACTATTATCAACATATTTAAATCAACGTAATAGTGTTTTACCATTTTTGTAGTTGCCGCTTAAGGTATTTTGACGATCCTGCGCCGAAATATATCCTTCTGTTTACTAAAGTTATACGGAAGTCTCACAAATTGGTTTTATACTTAAAAACTCATGCAATTATTATAACTAATAATTACAATTTCTGCAGCTTGAAGGCGTTCTGATAGTTTTCTATTTATTCTAGAAATTATCTTAATAGTATATTTTAGTCTTATATATGGTTTATCAGATTAAAAAAAAAAAAGGCAATAGTGTTGTGACCAAAGTTTACGAAATGGTGTTAATGATCATATTTTTTCATCATTCTTTGTAATGTCTATTACTTCTTCCTCAGATATGGTGACATCTTCCAATTCAGTTTTGTTTGACATTTGTTTTCATTTTTATAGATTATTAATTTGATAATATTTTTACATGATTTACTATAGATAGCAATAGTAGTCATAAAAAAATTTTTGGTTTAGATTTTCTCCATAGTTGTCCAATCTATGGGTTGAGCAAATTGTTAGCACCACAAAAGTTTTATGTTATCATTGAATATAATCAATGATCTGCATTTTATCCCAATCTACTTTTTGAGGTCTTTGATGAATATTACTATTTTTGAAGTACAATACTCATGTCAACTATTTAAAAAAATGCTTAAATATGGAATTTGTTTAATTAATAATGCCTGTAGGTTTATCTAAGTGTTTTTCATTTTAGGTATCTATTTAAAATTAATTTGTTGTTTTGTGCTATTTATAATAGAATGTTTTTCTTTTACTCTTATAAGAAATCTAAGCATTGCATAACAGGTTGTGATATTATTACATCAGGATCAAGAACATTATAATGCTAATGTCCACAGAAGTATTTAAACATTTTGTTATACTTCATACAGTCTCCTGTTGAATGGATTTTACATGTGTATTTGCTGCTTTTATTAATTTGTTTTAGGTTTCTATACATTAAAATGAGAAGCCTCATGTAGAGAGTAATGTCGTCTGTCTGTCCGTCCTTTTATTTTTCAACTTTTGATCAAGGCAGTTTCCAAGCTGGAGACAAGTTTCTATTTCTGACATCTGTCAAGCCTTATAATTTTTGATCTGTGATAGAGACATAACGTTTTCAGTATTCAACTAAGGACCATAAGTCAAGTCCAGATGCCAAAAATCGGCCTAATCGGAAAATCTTGAGATCGGTTTGACCAGAATTGGCCGCAAATTTTGTAATATGTATAGAAGTCCCCGACATCTATGAAACCGGAGTTTCACATCTTTACTTGTTTACTTCTGTTTTGTATTTTTTCATCAACTCGGAGTACATACAATTTTAGTGAAAGTGAATTATTTTTTTTTTGTCATCTAGGATACATATAGAAAGTAGTGCTCCCTGCTTTTCTTTAACCAGTACAAAATTTTTCATGATTGACTTAACTGTTTGCTATTTATCTATTAACTCCTTCAATGAAGTTGTGTACTCTACCATTTTTCAACAATTGGGATGGAAAACAAGTGTGCAAAAGTAAGCTGTAAGTTCTTTATTAAAGTTTGTAAGAGAGTGAATTTTTCTATTTTTTTTACCCATGGCAGTACCCTATTGTTCAACGAACTTAAAAAGTTCGTTACTGAATTCTATATGTCTGTCGGCCTGTCGGCCTGTCTGTCGCTGTCACAAAATTATGGATTTTTTAAAATTTTAAAATGGATTCTTATAGGAAATTTTACGCTGATTTCAAAATCGAAATCAAAAAGTTTCTATCTCGAATAGTTTTCGAGATATTCGACTTCGAATTTCGGGAAAATTTTCGACATTACGATTTTAAATGTGATTCTTATAGGAAATTTTACGCTGAATTCGAAAATGAAGAAAAAATTCTATGTCGAATAATTTTCCAGATATTCGAAAGGTTTTTTTAAGTTCGTTCTGGGATTGCTTACAGAGCAATCTCTTCGCCGGCCCCATGTTTTTTTTTGCATTTTATCTATGCTGATGTAGAATTCCTCCAACAATCGATTGGAATGTTCTCTAAATGTAATCTTTTCTATGTGGTATTTGACGGTCTGCTTGTAACTACACATTTCATTAATTTTGTGTGAGGAATGATGACTTGTTTCATGGGAGAGACTCTTGCTTTTGCTGATAATAGTTGAACAAATCCTTTATATTGGATTAGAATGAATATATTGATACCATATAGTACACTACTTATACGTTCACTACTTGTACCTGCATTAATATGTACACATAATAATGGTACGGCTCTAACTCTCAGCATAGGAGCACAGCCTGCGAACTGAGAGGTTAAGGTCCTCATATGTTTGCTCTCTTTGCTCGGTCGTCGCGTACCATCTCTGGTGCGGGGCGATGTGGTAAGCACCGCGCCTTAGACCACCACCACTATTACCCCTTGTTCGAGTGAACGCAGGTACTCGATTATTTTTAGTGACTGAGTAGGCCACCCGCCAGGCATCGCAAAGCACTGAGGAATGAACCCGGGTCCATCAACATCGCAGCTTGCCTCTCAACCACGGGATCACGCTGGCTCTTTTTGGTACACATACCATACTTAAATATTTTGTTTAATTCATTTAGTTACAAAATAGCTCTATATCATCTGTTCATTTTGCTTTAATTTATTTATTTACACTTTAATAGCATTACTTTCAGGGAAATAAAGGCAAGACCATTTGCTCTAATTCAATGTATAGTTTAAGACTAACTAGATAAAGGGAAGGAGAAATATGGTTACAAATAAATATATTGAATTCTGGTTTGATTTATGGTAAAACAAAATCTACTTGTCTTTGGTAGCCTTGTCAAAAGGAATTTTGTAAAACGATTTTTTCCTATTACCGTTTTACAAACAGTAATTATTAAAGTTTGCACTGTAATTTTTTAGAGCCATCCTGACTCATTCAAGACATCCAACTTAGGTGGGAGGGGTAGTTATTTTCTTCCTTCGCCTTTTCTCTAACGTTGACCACGTTATGTCTTCCTCCACTGTAATTAATAAATCTGCCAATGTGTCTAAAACAGTGGACAAAGAACCAAATAAGGAATGCATCTGAAAACTGTGTCGTATTTAGTTGTACGAAAAGTATTTTTATAAAATATTGGTGGAATATTAGGACACTTTATTATACATTTTGGTTTCCTTTTTATCTGAGTTATTTGTACTTTAAATACGCACAATTCTGATCATCTATGCACTGCGCAACGCACGTCCTCTAACAGGAAATCCATCATTGTCTTCTTCAGTAACAGCTTTAAACTTTCAATATTTAGGCTGCACTTTTTATTATTGAAGAATAATTGGTTTAGAACCAATGACGAACTATATCTTGGTATAATTTAGTGGGGGTTTTTATTTTATTTTCACAAAAATTAAAGTCAGCAGTGCTGTTATAAAACAATTCTCATCATGATAACATCTGAGAACCAGAGTATGTGCAAGGTTGAAGTATAAATAAAGTCATTTCTGATTGAAAAATTCTTCAATTGTGAAAATTTTTTTATTTGCGAAAAAAATTCTGTCTACATCATCCTGAAGAAAACATTTTAATTTTAACAAGTTGTTGACTTTCAAGTGTAAAGTACAGAAGTAGCTTGTAGTTTTATAGCAAGTTTTCAATCCTGGGTCACTATGAAGTATATAGGATATTAATATTTATAGAATATCAATCTCTTACCAAATATTTCTTGATAGAATTTTGCTCAATACGATTCAACACTATTAACAAGCTTCTTCATCTTTGTAATACATAACAAACCCTGTCTTAGGCGGTTATAAATAATCCCAGTCATAACGAAACTATTCATGATTTGATAAACAAACTCTGTTCCATAACAGCTTTGCAAAACATAGTCGTATGTAGGTCAGAAGCGACATGTTATTTTTAATTATGTAGAGTAATTGATTAGTCATTTAAAAGTACTAAGGAAAAATTTCAAGCATTTTTAAGTCCTATTTAGTTTGAAACATGTCCTCTAAATAAAGATATAATCAACAACCCTAAATGTGCCTTTCACAATAATGTATGTGCAATATATATTAAAATGTTATTATATCTTTTAGGATGAATCAGATATTGAAGACAATGAACGTGAACCAATTCAGATTGCTAGAAGAAATGAGCGTCCGCAGCTCACCATGCAGCAAAAGTTAGATAATATTTTGTTTAGCATAATGAATGGAAACCTTGTTCAGGTTACATCTTTATTAGATGAAGGTAAGTAAATTTTTGAAAACGATATTTGTACAAATACCTTTAAATACTTATATATAAATCTGTGATAAGTTCTAATATAAATAAAGGTGTTCAATTATACCAATATTCTAATTTTTATTAATTTTATCCAAAGCAATATTAAAAAATACCAGTTAAATAAAATTTTCATTTGTAGCGTTAATATAATTTCCAGATTGTTCTTGTTAGTGTTGTGCATAAAGTTTCTTGTCCTTTTTTAGTGACAATATCTTGTGGAAAGTTAAAAATGCAGAAGAGTCATTATCTCTTATCAGTGATGGTTTGAGATGAAGTCTTCTATATAAAGAGGCAATAAAAGTATTTTTGTAAAAATAATTATTAAAGAGTTATACTAGTATAAAACTGCCACACTCAACTTCTGCGCACAAAGCAAAAACAACACAGATTGTGATACAACGGCCGCGTTTTTATTGTTGCTGTTGAAGCACTTGATTTTAGTTGATTTTAGAATATACAATCTTCAAGAAGCATTTGTAAAGTCTTTGGCAATTTTAAGAGAAGGCAGCAGAAAAAAATTCTCAATAAATAGAAAGTATTGTGATGGCCGAATACTATGAAGTCTTATATAAGTATTAGAGTACAAATAATAATTATTTTGAGATACTATTAACTATAGCCTGTAAATTGGAAGGTTAGAATTTCCATACGTTCTCACATAATTTCTAACATGATATTACATAGACCATGAACTTCACAGGAAAGGGAAAATTTCATGTTTACTTTAAGAAATTTTGAATGTTTGTATTTTATTTTACTTTATCTATATGTGAAAAAGCTGTATTTTGTTACGACAATATGTCAATCCATATTTAGAAATATTTCTAACGTAAATTCCCTAAACAAATGAAATCATAGAAAATTTGTAGGTATAGATGTTAACGTGGAAATAAAGGACAAATGGACTCCAATTATATTGGCGGCATCTGTTGGAAATCCTGTCATTCTGCGCGAGTTAATTAGTAGAGGGGCGAATATAAATGCAAACAGGGGTATTGTTGTTTGTTTAAATTTTATCCAAATGCAGGCAGAATATAATTTATTACTTTCAGATAAATACACAGCCTTAATGGCAGCATGCAGTTGCCCAGAGACCACATCACCAATTGCCAATTGTTTGGAGGTCATTGACTTGTTGATTGAAAATGGAGCAAATGCAAATGCCACAACGCGCACTAGGAAAACGGCTCTTATGTTTGCAGCCAGTAATGGTAGAGAGGAAATAGTGCAGAAACTGTTGACATGTTCCAATAAAAATGCAGAAGATAATCAAGGTTGGAATGTATGTATTTCTTAGTTTTACATGTCCCATTTTCTATTATTTGAATTTTTGTATTAAATACTCTTTCTTTCTGATCTACTCCATACGTCCATTAGGCTTGTACAATTTTCTCAGAAACATTGAAAAAGAATAAGGTTTTTTTGGTAAATGAGTAAGATTAACTTGTTTACTAAAATAATAGGTATGTTTTTGAGCCATTGTTAATATCTAGTCAAGGTCACAAATATTGTATAAGAAAAATCAAAACATATATGAAGTGCCAACAGAAAAATTTAGTATCTTTTTTTTTATATTGCTCAAGAAAATTATCAAATGAAGAAGGAAAGAAATCTATAATTACAATAATAATAATAATGGTAAGGCTATACGCCCCGCGTGGGAGCACGGCCTGCGAACTGAGAGGTTAAGGCTCTCATACGTTCGCTCTCTCTGCCCGGTCGTCGCGCACCATCTCTGATGCGGGGCGATGTGGCAAGCACCGCGCCTTAGACGACCGCCGCTATTACTTCCCTTGTTCGAGTTCGAGTAAGCGCAGGTACTTAATTATTTATAGTGACTGAGTAGGCCACCCGCCAGGCATCAGAGAGCACCGGGAATTGAACCCGGGTCCGTCAGCATCGCAGCCCGCCCCTCAACCACAGGACCACACTGGCACATAATTACAATATACAATATAATATACAAACTATAACTTCTATATGTTATAAATTGTCTTGGTCCATTCGTTCTTATTTTTTGCCAATCTTTTCTCCTCATTCCATGTTAATTTACTTTCTCTTAGGTTTTCTGTTATTTGTGTATCCCTGTTTTATTTGGCCTCCTTCTGGATCTTCTATGTTGCGATATTGCTTGCCATACCTCTTTGTTGATCTTTCTTCTCGTATTTTTACTACGTGTCTGAACCACTTTAACTGCCATTGCTTAAAGGGAGGTTCTCATCTGGAGGCCCCAAAACAACGTCATTTTCTCGAATTTTTTTCTAATAGAGGGAAATAAATTAGACACTCAAACTTTTTGTCATTTGTTTAGTAACTTAGAAAAAAAAAATTTTTATTAAAAAATATTGTGACAATAATTTTTGACACGCCTTGTAACGTGACCGTCTCAAAAAAAGGTACCTTACTGTTGGCCACTCTAGCACCTGCAAAAATTATCAAAAATGAATAATCGAAAATTTTTTATACACTATATGAATGTAGTTGGAGCCCCTACTAGAATCATCTATGAAAGTCAAAATTTACCAAAATGGCGGATGTTTGAATTTTTACATACAGTTTTTCACGATTTTTTCGCTTTTTAAAGTACTGTAAAAGCCAGCGGGGTCCCGTGGTTGAGGGGCGGGCTGCGATGCTGACGGACCCGGGTTCAATTCCCGGTGCTCTCTGATGCCTGGCGGGTGGCCTACTCAGTCACTAAAAATAATTGAGTACCTGCGTTCATTCAAACAAGGGGTGTAATAATGGCGGTTGTCTTAGGCGCGGTGCTTGCCACATCGCCCCGCACCGGAGATGGTGCGCAACGACCGGGCAGAGAGAGCGAACGTATGAGAGCCTTAACCTCTCAGTTCGCAGGCTGTGCTCCCACGCGGGGCGTAGAGCCTTACCATTATTATTATTATTATTAAAGTACTGTAAAAAAAAATTATGCATATATCATCTTGATTGTAGTAGGGGCTCCAATGACTCAAATGTGCTTTAAAATAAAAAAAGAAAAAAGACGATCCGCCAAGTAGTTCTTGAGAAATCTTGGCCAACAGTTTGAAAAACACGATTTTTCAGGAAACGCGATTAAAGATTTTACGATTTTTTTGTGTTAATATTAAAATAATATACCTTGTGGCTAATCAGCAATTCCAGGGCCATACATCAGTCCTTCCTCAAGTTCATATTGCTCCTGAAGGGTCCGTTGGTCGGCTTTTTTTGAAAGTGCAGCTGCTCTTGCTTCCTCCGACAAACTGCTCTCAGCCGCAGTAAAGCGTTTCATATCAGCTAAGTGGGCAAAATTATTGGCTTCAAGCCCAACTGTAATTCCTAACACATCCATAATTTTTAACAGTGCTGTATATCTTTCATTAAATAAACTAGTAGCGATGTAAGCAGCAATATCTGCAGTCTTTGCACCGCAGTGAAGGTGCTTCGGAGTGAGCTTCCAGACACAAGAGTTCACTGACTCGTTCAAGTTTTGTGTGTTTCCTCCAGTGCAACGCTCTATCAAATCATCCGATGACAAAGACTCAAATATAGGCTTGATTGCATGTTGAACGTTGTCTGCAAGAGGTGGTTTGTGCTGAAATAACTCAAGAGTAGCGTTGGCTTGTGCTACGCACCATTTACACCAGTTATCCTTTCTAGCTGGACAATATTGGTGCTGCAGATTTTTATCGGTTGAGATTTTATGGTAAAAGACAGCCCACACGGTATCCTTCATTGCCTCTGCTGAATCTGGATTCCGTCGAATCGCCAATCCATAATATGTTGTTAAGTCACAAATTACTTTATCAGTCAATTTACCTGTACCTTATCTCCGAGATTCTTTGTTTTCTTTTTTAAAACCCTGAGACGAGTTTCCATTCGTTTCTCGACATGGCCCACACATTCTCTTTTTTTTTACTATGAGGTCGTCGTAAAGATTTACATCTAATATGGCCTTATATGTTTTTGTATCGCCATCACCAATGTATGAGTCATACTTTATACCGAGTAATTCTTGAGAACGAGAGAACATTTCTGTGACTGCGTCCACTTCCATTTTTCCGGAACTGCCATGATGGTTTGCCGTGCATGTCTCTTCATGACTTTCTTTCCATAAACTAAATTCGACGGTTCCTTCTTTGCCTTTTTTATTTGCACAAGCTTGACAGAAAGAAGATTTCATGCAAACATCAAGAACCTTACTGGTATTTTTTCCGATAAGCATGGCAAAACCAAACAACGAAGAAAAACCTCTTTTTTCCATGACCCATCACCTGACACGTGAAGAGGTTCTTTGTTAACTGCGACGTTTTTTCGCTTAATGAGGAGTTTTACTCCACTTTCCAGTAGATCATTTATTTCCGCTGGCAGTCTACCATATTTCTGAATCTTTACTCCCATTTTTCCTCTTGTTCAACCTTGTTCCCGTTTAAGTGTATTGTTATATATGTATTATTATCCCTATTACTGCTACTTTTGTTTCTCCTACACTTATTCTTAGATTTCTTGTAAGTAAAGTGAGGCTGTCTTGCAGGTTCCTTTCATTATTAGTGCAGATCAGATTATCTGCAAAGGCACTTTGCGATATTTCTGTTTTCATATTCTTGTATCCCACTTTAGTTTCTTTACTTTTCTCTTAACTACCCTGCTTATATCATTCATCATTATGTTGATTAGGGTTGGGCTTATGAAGAAATAAATAATGTAATTGAAAATAACTGAAAAACAACTTGAAAAAATTACTTCAAAGATTTATTGAAGTATTAATTAATGTTCATTAGAATTTTTTAAATCACTTTAGGTTTTACTATATGATTGAAAGGAAAAAGACATGTATTAATGTACTACGATTACTTACAATATAAATATTTTTCAAGCTGAGATACAACTGCAAAGGAATAATTCGCAATTTTAAGGAAATTTTAAGAAATTTATGTTAATATCACTTTTCATCCATAAAAGTCTTCACTTGCAAAATTAGCAAACAGAGAAGAATCAAAATAGTACTCTAATAATTAGGCCACTTAAACAAATGAATAAATATAGGTAGACAAAAATACTTAATTGCTATTGAAACACTGCTCAAATAATCAGAATTGATTAGTTCTTTCACACATTTTAAGAATTGGGAAAACTATTCAACATTATTTGTTTCACATACAAATAGAACAATATTTTTCTAATGTCAAAGAAATGAGAAATTGCTATGTTTTTGTGTCCATAAATTAAAGGTCAAGTGGAATTATAAGAAAAAATTTTTCAATATCTCCTGTGTAGTAATAAGATAGGAATCACATGTATGGGAGTTTGGAGGGCACACGTGTTGTGTATTGTTGATGATGTTTTATGAGGTCAGCCAACTTAAACTTGGTGTCGCTCAATAAGCAGCACCCCAATAAGTTGTAGTTCCAGAAAATGTTATCATAAGATTGTGATGGGTATTTCAAGATACTCAAATTATCCAACAGTACAATGGCGGACGTCTACAATCCTTGTATAAGACCGCTATTTCTAATTAAATCCTAGAAGATGAACTCATTATACAGTGAGGGACTTGCAAAGGTAATAAGGTATAAATTTCAAGTTAAATCGCCGTTTGACGACTGAAGGAGCATGTTCTGTATGGCTGTAGGCCTGCAAGATAGATTCTACTAACTTTAACTCACAAAAGAATCTACCTAATAGGATGTAGCTTGAACAAATAATCAGTAGTAATATGTACTTTTCTTGGGTGACTCGATGAGATCTTTGAACAATGATTTATGACATGTATACATTTGACAGATACATGTAGCTCAACGTAACTAAAAAAACATCTGTGAACGAGATCATTTAGAAGGTACCTAGCATCATGATGGTGTGTACTAGCATTATGTTAGACACCAATAGTGTTTTTCAAGAAGATACTGTGATTAGTTTAGTTAGATATACTAGGATGTTATTATTTAGCAATACAACTATCTTTTTAGAGGGGCAAGATAACCTGATTTTCTATGTATAGCTGATAATGCATGTCCCTTTTGAACAGATCTTGTTAACTTGTCATTATATTGTATGAGGGGCAACTTTTGATCCAAAAGATCGATCTTAATAAATTATATGTCAATTGACGAGCTGTTCTTAAAAACATAAAAATTTCTAAAATCAAAATTGTTTTAAGGGTAAAACTCTTGATCTGAAAATACGATCTTAAACACATATGTCAATTGACCGAGCGTAATCAGCTGTTTTAACTTTTGATCAAAGTAGCTTCCAAGCTGGAGACAAGCTTCTATTTCTTTCATTTCTGACATATGTCATAAATGTTTATATAACGTGGGATAATTACTATAAAATAATACATTTATTTAATAATTGGTCTTGGGATAGTCTTCATTTTAAATGAGTTCTTGAAAATAGACTACATCAAGCAAGTAGATTGGTTACCAAAATTCCTTGATTTAAACCCTATTTGAACTTAAGATATGCTTGGAAGACGCATTGCAAAATGACATCATCCGTCTCCTCACTCCCTGAAAGAACTATATATAACATTGCTATCTCTATTCCTTAGAAACACATTGATACTTACATTCATAGTACGCCTGTCACACTTGTACAGCATACATTTTTGGTTGATTCGTAATCTCATGAAAATCTAGAACAGGCAAAATTACCCACCAACACAGCATTTGAATAACTAAAGGAAATATATTTAATGCATTATGGATGCACCTAAAAATATAGCAATACGCAACAATAAATGTTAATAACATTTACATGTATAGAATATTTTGAAAACATTACGTGATGAATAAATCTATTCCACAACATTTGTAACTATTGTCATATATAAACTGAATCTCCTTGAAAAATATTTTATGAGAATAAAAATATAATTTCAAATTTTTGCGTATTCTACTTTTTAAGAATGAAAAATTAATCTGTTTTAGGCTTTGTTTTGGGCAGTAAATAACAACCAAGCAAAAATTGTTCAGTTGTTATTGGACGAAGGTTTCGATTATAAAAAAATTGACATACGTGGATATACTCCTTATTATTATGCTACTTCACAAGATTTCAACGACATTGTTAAAATGTTACAATCAGAATCCGGTGATCCACCCACAATTCAGGGAGATAATTATCAGGTGGACACTTTGTTTGCAAATCTATTACCGGGTGAAAGGTGAGTTTTCTGTGCTTTTAAACAATGAAATTCATGAATATGTTTTAGGCCACAATTTTCTGCTGACATTTACAACATGCTCTATGGAATGAAATGTGAAAGATTGTATGAATGCTTTGCTCATATGGGCTTGTCAGAATTTCTGTCACTTGATGAAGATAAACTGTTAGAAATGGGAATTGTTATACCTCTACAACGCAAAAGGATTCTAATGGGACTGCACAATTTCCATAAGCACATTTACAACCAAAAATCAATACCAGTAATTCCTAAGGATTCCATTTATAGGTATTATTATTAACTTTCGAAAACCTGTAAGGCATAGGCGAAATATTTTCACTTTCTAAAGTTAGTTCTTCTAACATACTTTTTAATCATTTTCTACTTTCCATTAGTATTATTATGTAGTTAACAAAACGCCATTTTGTTAATCTTTTCTATATTTATTATGTTCTTTATATTTTTCTAGAATTTGATTTATCACCTGTACTTAATTGAAAGTCAAAAAGCCACTTCTAAAATCTGCCTGTTTTGTTGGCTGATTTTTATCTTGCATTATTTTTTCTTAAAACTGTTGACAATTCTTTATATAATGATGGTAATAGGCTTATTGGTCTATAGTTCTTGATTTAATATTAATTCACTTTTTTGTGTATTAATATTATTTTTAAAATTTTCCATTAAGATTTTTTTAATTAATTGTTTTGCTTTTAATGGTAATATTTTCATTATTTCAGTTTCTCCTGGAACCCTATGGTTTTTGTTTTATAATTGCTGTTTCTATTTATTCCATTTATATTTGATTATACAAGGTGGCACGCGGCAGTCGCATGGATTTGAAAAGGTCATTGCTCCCTTCCTAACGGTCCTAGAAGGTTGAAAGTGGGACGATTCAAAAGAGGGGATAGGAAGTTTATGTTCCACGCGGTTTCAGTCCCTATAATGGAGTGGTCCGTTCAACACGTGTTTTTTGTATGCAGACCAACTTGTCGAACGTCTGCTTGATCGTCTGCGTGCCTTCCGTTTAAAGTTCAATAAGAAGGGGACCTCAGAATACCGTTGCTACTCAAGAAAACATTGAGAGGGTTCGAGCTGCAATTCAACAATCTCCCATGCGTTCAATTCGAAAACAGGCAGGTGCCCTTGGCATTTTGAGACGTTCCATTCAATGAATTGTTAATAAACATCTTCATTTGCACCCGCATAAGATGGTTGTCGTCCAAGAATTGCTGCGCTGCCTGGAGATGGTATCGTTTTCTTCTCTGAGGAGGCACATTTTCACCTCAGTGGATGTGTCAATAAATAGAATGTGCTCTATTAGAGTAATACGAATCCCAGGGAGCTCCAGCAGAGGCCTCTACACTCCAACAGGGTGACAGTATGGTGTGCAATTTCAAGAATTGGGATCATCGGCCCTTACTTACCCTTATGGCCCTTACTGCATTTTACCTGACTATGATCCAGGATTTTTTTGCCTGAATTGGAAGGAATAGAGGTGGAAGACGTCTGGTTTTAGCAGGATGGAGCCACAGCCCACACAGTAAGGGTTTGCATGGACTTTTTGCGAGACAGATTCCTCGGGCGCCTCATCTCCCTAAGAGGAAATTTGAACTGGTCAGTGCGCTCTTCTGATTTGGCCCCTTGCGATTTTTTCCTGTGGAGATACCTAAAATTTCTTGTTTACAACAATCGTCCCAGGACCCTGGAAGCCCTCAAAAACAACATTTCAACCAAATTGCCGAAATTCCTATCACAACGCTTCAAAGAAAACTTCAGAAAAAGCTTACTCAGTGTTTGGAGTGTGAGAGGCGCCATTTGGGCGATACTTTATTCAAAACCGTGTAAACTTAAATTTCCTATGTTAATGAATCAGGAAAAAATAAAAAATTTAGTCATTTTGTAATAGTCTGGGTTTTATTCCATTTTTAAATTCATGCGTCTGCCACGCGCCACCCTTTATATTTCTTCATCTTCAGCCTCGTTTTTTTTTCTTTTTCCCTATTGCTTTATACATATTTGCGTAACATTTAATTGCTTTCTTAACTATCATAGTCATTTTCCTTAATCAGTCTTCCTATAGCTTTATTTCTGTTATCCTATCCATATCGTTCCTACAGATAGTTCTTTGTTCAGCTTCTAATCGAATTTAATTCTTCTATTTTCTTTCTTACTTTTGCATGTCTTTCCTTGTTATACTTTTAGTTAACTTATTTAAGCTTCTTTTATTAATCTATTGTTTCAATTTCTCTCTTTTTTTTTAATTAGTTTTATGTTTTTTTACAATTCCTCTATTTTTATTTGCTTCCTTTTCCTGTTATTAATGTTATTTCTTCTATAGGTTCTTCATTTCTTTCACATTTAACTCCTCAGTGTCTCTTTTGACTTGGTTCATACATTTTTCCATTATTTCTTTAAATTTTGTCTCATTTAATACTATTCTTGTTTATTCTTCATTTCTTCCTTTAATTACGTTTACTCTCTGAGATTAAGTTTTTACAGTTAATGTCACTATTAGTAATCTGTGATTTGTATTAAATTCAAATTGACTTGGTACTTTCGTTTCTTTTGTTTCGGTATTGTGATATCAAAAGCCAATTTTCTTCCCTTTCTTGCTTTAAAAAACTTCGTTTCTAAATAAAATTAACTAACGTATTTTCTCTTTTATTTCTCAGTCATAAATTTTTCTATAACATTTCCATTATTTTCTCTACGAGCCCCCAGTTTATTATTAGTCAATTATAAGCAATAGTGCTTTTATTTCTAATTTGTTTTATTCTGTTGCCTCCTCTATTGCGTTATAAAATTGATCTCTCTTAGTCTGTGGCCTATTCTGTAGGTAGGTGCATGCACTTGAATTATCGCTATTTTTGTTGTTTGTGTAATTTTAATTTTAATGCTGCTATCCTTTCAGTATAACCTTGGATTTCGTTTGTTTTTTGTTAACTTTTTATTTATGTAAAAATCTATTCCCTATGTTACTTCTTTCTCACCTTTATGGTACTAAACATTTTTTTCTTCTTTTGCTAATGCCTTCTCCTAATATATCGTAATTTAATTTATTTTTCTTGATGCGTATTTTAATTCTACCAGGCTGTTCTCTGATTTCAATGTTCTTGAATTTATTGTGCCCTTTTTCAATCTTAACGTTTTTTAAATTTACTCTTTTTATTATAATTTTGGGGTTTTTTGGTTTCCTACACGCTTAGAGAACTTCCTACTAGAGTATACCAAACTATTATACGTTCAGCGAATACATATAGTAATAAATCATGACATACCCCTGAAACTCAGAAAGCTGTGCGCTGAAGCCAGGTTTACAATGTAGCATTTATAACAATATTTTATATTTATCTCTTTATGGTAAACAGATGAATCAAAATTTAAAAACCTACTTTTACAATACACACTATTATTACTAGTGAGATACAAAGGAAATCGCCACTTCTAACCACAAGTTAGCCGCAGCATTAACACACAAGTGCCCAAAAATAGTTCAGTTTGTACCTGACTACTGAAATACCCGCACTTTTTTAAACCGACCAATAACGGACAGTTACTGAAAATGAGCGGGAATTTTTGATAGATTTATTACTATACATATTTGCTAAACGCATTATAAAATTGTTTATTCAATTTTTTTTGTGTCTTTATTGGTGCTGTCTTTTTTGTTTATTTTATTTTTGTTTATTTTATTTTTTGTATAATAATAGTAATGGCCAGGCTCAAACATTCCATGTGGGAGCACGGCCTGCAAACTGAGAAATTAAGACTTTTATATGTTCGCCTTTACTGCCCGGTCGTCATGCACCATCTTTGCGCCTTAGACAACCGCATTATTACCTTTTGTTCAAATTGAATGCAGATACTTAATTATTTTTAGTGACTGAGTAGATCATCCACCAGGCTTCTGGGCTCTGGGAATTAATCCAAATCCATTCGCACTATAATCACGTGCCTCAACCACACGACCACACTGGCGTTTGTTTTTTATATGTAGTTTCTTATTATATTTTTAATTAACTTATGTAGCTATTGTTTTGATTTATCCCTGTTTTTCTTTATTAGTTGTTTTGTTTTTTGATAATTTCTCTTTATTTTTTTATTTATTTAATGCTTCCTTTTTCTGTTGTTAATGTTATTTCTTTTATAGGTATCATACATTTCTTTTACATTTAACTCCTCAGTGCCTCATTTAACTTAGTTCAAACATTTGCAGCACAGTCACCACATCCCGTAACTACATGGCCACACTGACGTTTGTTTTTATATTTGGTCATAGTGAAATGACATTACACATGGATATATTTCTGATGTATTTTAATTATTACATAATAAATGTATGATTTTTCATTCAAGAGTTCTTCAGCACATGATAACCATTAACTTTCCTGCACCTTTGCCATTTTCGTTTGTGAAAAATCTTTTCATTCCATTAATTTTTTTTGCAGATCGGTCACATTGTTTTATTTTATTATCTATTATATTTTTCAAGAAATAAGTCGTCTGTAAAAACCACCAATTTTTTCATGAATTTTTTTGCCCATACAACTTTTACTAATGCTATTTTATTCACTCCCAAATCTTTATGTAAAATTTTTAAAATTGTCGTTTTTGATAGTGCCCATTTATCTGTAATAACTGAAATTTTAATCCTGAATCTACTAAAATCATCAATTTTGATCAGCTCTTATATGTTTTGAATAAATTTTCTTTTTATACCAATATTATTTGGATCAAAATGTCACTAAAAATGCAATCACACATCTTTCCTATATGCAGTAACCATTCTTATCGCTAGTGTGACCGCGTGGTGACTGCAGCGCGAATGGACCCAGGCTTATTCTTGAGGCCCAGAAGCCTGGTGGATGACCTACTCAATCACTAAAAATAATTGAGTATACCTTTGTTCATTTTGATTAAAGAGTAATAATGCAGTTGTCAAAGACGCGGTGCTTGCCACATCGCCATGAGAGATGATGCGTGACAACCAGGCAGTAAGGGGGGACATATGAGTTGGCATATATGTTTGTAAATTTGTCACAGCAGCAGAATGGATTGACAATTTTTTCCTGTTTCCTTTTTATAACAGATTCAATTTCACAAGTCTTGATATTTGGTCTGAATTGACATTAGCAATTTATTGTTAAAAAAAATCTGCCATGTTAGAGTCTGGTTTTATTTTTGCGTTGTTTGTATATGTTGAATAGTCGTTTGTTTATAAGTCCTGTAAAGATTTTGTAAGGTGTATTAAGTAATGTGATGTCTGTGTAGTTCTGGCATTCCTCAAGATCCTCTTTTTTTTAATTTTTTGGTAGTTGTGTTCTCCATAAGTATATTATCATTTCATACAGTTGGTTATGTAATTGTTTACTTCCATACTTTATAAGTTCTCTATTTATGGAGTCTTTTCCTGGTGCTTTCCCATTTTTGATTTTATTTACTGCCTGTATAAATTTCTCATGTTGGTGGTTATTGTATTTTTTCATTATTAAATTCAAATTCTTCTTGTTCTTGTATTTCTTCACCTTGATAGTTAAGTAGGTGTTGAAAATATTTTCCCCATATTTTCTTTATGGCTTGTGGTTTATGTTCAACTCTACCTACCCTCTTCATTCTTGATATTTGATCCTTTATTTCCTTTTAGAAGTTATTTGTGTTGTTTGTTCTACTGAACTGCTCAATTTTTTCCATCTCTTCTTTGATCCAAGTGTTCTTTTTTGTTTTTATAGTCTATAAGATTCTTTTCCGAGTTCTTTATATTGCTGTCCATTTTCTTCTGTTTTGTCTGCTTCCATTTTAATATCGCTTCTTTCTTCAGTTTATTTTTCACTTCACAGTTTTGATCAAACGATTCGTTCCATTTATTTTTTGCTTGTACCCTATGATTTGATGTGTGCTTTTTTACGATTTGTTTTATAGGGGAGCTAACATTGTTTGCACCAGTTCTGTTTTGTTTTTCTTTGTTGTAGTATTCAGTATATTTGTTGGTGACATAGCACTTGTTTGTTTTTCTTCTGATTTGTGCCTTTTTTTGTTCAATTCCTATTTTTTTAGTCGTTGGTTCAATTCCGAGGTTTTGAATTTTTCCTTATTTACTATTAAAGTATTATATTTCAACGTGTTTCCCCTGCTCTCATAGGTCTTTCATTATGGGTTTTATCGATTTTATTTCTTTTAAAATGTTGTTGAATACTTTTGTACCTTCGAATAGTTCCTTCTTTACAAAAATCCGGTATTTAAGTTTCATATTCACTACAAGTAATAGCAGCGAGTTGTTTAGAATGTTGGATTAACATATTTAATTAGTTCTATATCTCCCCCTTCGCAATGAATTAATAGTTTTCAATTTATAATAGTATAGTTTGTTTTAAATAATTGCATTTGTTGGTTTCATCTGTATTGTCGTGGAAAATTAGGTCTTTTTTTGCATTGTTCCCTTTCTAAATATTTTAATCGTTTCTCTCGACCGTTTCATTTATTTTCTAGTTCTAGTTGTTTTATCTTGATTGAATCAATTGCTTCTTTTCATTATTTATACCATATCTAGAGTAGCAAAGAAAATGTTTTCTTAAAAAACTCTGATTTCTTCATTTACATGTGTTGAAGTTCATATGTAACATATGTCAGTTTTGTTTTCTACTTTTTACTTATTTCTACTATTATATATATTCTTCTGTGTGAAATGTTTTTAAATATTTTTATATGCTGTTTCAGGTAATTTTTTACTAAGAAACTGTTCTATACGTTTCTTGTTCGTTTCTTTGTTATTAATTGGTTTCCCTACTCTGGTTCTATAATTTTTTCCTTCATTTTAGAATATGCAATTTGATCTTTGCCAGTTCTTCTTCAAATTCCTATATAGTCTCTTTTGACATGGATTTAATATAGGCAATTTACTTGGTTTTTGTTGCTTGTTGTTTGTAATTATCATCGCCCTTTTGTCTCCCCTAAAATCCTTGAGGCTGATAGGAGGGCTTCAGTATAGAATTGTGAACATTGTGTTCTACTCACCTAGAGTATTTTTACTTTCCGTTGTTATATATTGTGTTTGAGGGGTTTGGCTATTTGAAATACTACGCCTGCCAGACATCTTAGTGAGTATGGGTAGGATAAAGAAAGGGAAAACATAATGTTGATGGGATTTAAAGGACGAAACATGAATTCCCCAATAAAGAAGGTGAAGAAAAAACAAAGTTCGCGCCGACAGGAATGTTTCCCCCGACTTTACCAACATTATAGGCAAATGTCTACCTACTATTTGTTAGACTGTTATAAGTATTTTTATGTGGGCATCGAAGACTCGGAACCATGCACCACTATACCTATGCTGATTTTAGTTACCTGTAGGTCACATCATTCTTCCTTTCACTCATTTACATTTATTTGCATATGTAAGTATTAGGCAGGATCTTATAACTCATAGACCAACATTTCATGTAGAACACAGTAAACTGTCTCACTATACCTGATACTATTGATCCTAGAATCACAAAAACATCTTTACTCTTCTGAAGATTTGAATGCAGTCCAGCATTCTAATCACCATAATACACGCCTTTGTAGTAGGTAGCAAACTGTTTTCCCTCAGTTGAACACATTTAATTGCATAATACTGCTCACAAAAACATGCATGCACTTCTTTAACTGCTTAGTATGGTTCTAAATGAGGCAACTGTAGTTATGCAATTTCTGGAGTTTTTGCTGAAATACATATGTAGTTCATTTATTTATTGGAGTTGTATGAAAAATAGCTGCAGAAGTGCCAATCTTTATAGAGCATTATTCATTTTTATATTTTCCTCCAGGTGCATTTACATACGTTTCTGTATTTTATCTTTCTTTTCTTTTCTTATTCTTGAAAATAATTATTTACTTGCAATTATATTGTAGTACTCTTGACGTATCAAATGCCTTAATAGCAGCAATAAGGCATTCTATAGCAATGGAAGCTAGTATTCAGTATATCGCACTTAATGTTAATATTGAAGAAAACCAAAAATCTTTTAACATTAGAATGCTACATAGAAACTTAGCAAGACTCAAAAAAACTGCACGCATGCTGAACACATTGGCTCTAAAGGTATGTTGTTCTACTGTAATATTAATTACTAAGCTTTTCTTTTCAGTGGGACTCTAATAACTCTCCTCCGGACTTGATTGTATCTAACTACAAAAAGCCAAAACCCGTATTATTGAAATCACTTGTGTATTTTAGTATATTTTCACTTACAGTTATAGTTTTTTTGAAAGTAAAAAAGTAATGCAATAAAACTTTGTACAGAATATTTAAATATCCTTTATTGTTTATAAATAAATTACAAAAAATTCATTTCTGCTTATTAACTACGTGACGTACAAGCCTTTCTAAACGTGAAACAAATTTAGTACCAAGCATTGCACTATCACAACTTCCACAACTTTTACCTTTATTAGCAATTTTATTGTGAAACTGACAAAATGTATACATAAAATTTATTATCAGCTAGCTAACGGTAATATATAACAATATAATAATGAAACAAATTACACTGCAATAACAGAAAGAAATGAGTTCTCAAAGCAGGTGGAAAGGTGTCCAGAAGGCATCATCTGCTTGCTTATATTTAGTGCTGAATTGGAATTAGTGTTTCGCCATGGGTGATGGCTGGCAACGGAGCCTCGACTGTCAGCACGCCATCTTTGCTTAGCGAGCTCTTAATGCTTTCAGGGTTTGTTCCCTTTGGCAAGAGGAATTCACGATTGTACTCTCTGTACACTGACTTAGTGTCGGTCTTTTCTTCATGTTTTGCGTGGACCTGTAAGTATGGGTTATTAAAATGCATTTAATTCTAGAAAAGGCGAACATTTACCAATAATTTGTTGTCAACAGTCTTAACGACGATTTCCTCTGGAGCATATTGACTGACGTCGAATCTCAATTTAAGGCATTTGGCGTCTCCGTCGCCCTGAATGAGGGGTGAATTCAAATCGTCTAACCACGTTCTAACTTCACTTGGTCTCGTCAGGTCACTGCTGGTATTGTGTGATGTCTGTGTAGTTGTGCTGCTACAATTTTATTAAATCGTTAATCAAATATGGTATTCATTAAAATTTAAGTTATATACGGATTTTATAAAGTAAACACAAGCAAGCATATATATACACATTTGATTTCTAATCTAGTAGTGTTTGAAATGCATCCTTCAACATTTTTAATCAAACATCTCGAGTATCTGCCAGAAACGCAGCCCGTCGTTGCATAAAAATAGCCGGTTGTTGAGGAATGCACCGGAGGTACAGAAGGTCGTCAGTAGGTGTTAAATATACAAACCTGCTGGACTTAGTAGAGTTTCCTCCAGAAACCTTTTCATACTCGTAAGACATGCAAAGTTAAAAGGCATTGTTAATTTACTGTTACAGAGGCAACACACACAACTGCAAAAAAGACCAAGTTAATACAGGACCGCCACCAAATGCCGCATTTGACCTCGCGCTCTCGCCCAGCCCCGCGAAAACCTGGAGAAAGCGACGCAACTGGCCTGAAAGTTGGCAATTTTTCCGTTATTGTGCCCAACCCTCGCTGCAAATTGTCGGTTCCGTCTTATTTTCGGCGTAAATAATAAAGGGCCGTAAATACGTCGCGCGACAGACTGAAGTTCTAGGTGTTGTATTTATAAACGTCGCCAGTTGCATTCCGGTGTCTGGCCAACTTTCTAGAATGCAAAGTAACGAGATACCTTTCGTAACGTCGAATGCATTCTGAACTTTGCACCTGAATAGGCGCCGCATGAAAGAAACGATCGGCAAATTAGGAACGGGGCGTTTGACGTTTTAACACGGATGATGGAGCAAATGCAACGACCACTCCCATATACATCATGTGCAAACCATTACTTCCCATTGTTACTTGTACTTGCAGGACAGCAACAGTCGAGCTATTTATAGACCATGACATCACCGACCAGTTACGTATACACTCTTTAAATGGACACAGTTGTCAGGCGCCGATTGTAATTTACACGATTCAGTGAATCGAATCAATTTCGCGGCCAATTTATCGAAGGAATGCCATCCCTTATACGGTAATAAGACGCGGGTCGATTAACATTTACACGTATGAACTAATAAAGTGAAACACGATCCCTCAAAAATAGCCGCTCAACAATCGAACTTTGGCTCAAATAAACCTTATGAATCGCAGCCCAACATCACCTTCGAGCCCACGTCATCCTGCCGATGCCAAACACACCGATATGTTACATTTGAGCAATGTATAAATAAATCTCGGGCCGTGAATTCTGTGAAGACCCATTTACGTGGTAATCAGCCATGTCGTTGGAATGCTACGCGAATTAAAAAATAAATCGCGCAATTTGCTCGCATGCTTGCGCACTGCAGGAACAAAATTAACGTTCATTTGTATTCGGAAGTCTTTTGACCAACAGAAAATGACTGTGCAGCCAAGCGACTTTTGAGGATAATCATGACCGTTTATCACTAGTTTATCAGCATGATGATATCATCCTGCGAATAATCTTGGGCATTTGTAAATTCAGGTGTACGTCAAAACAACGTATGCCATGTACACAAACATGACGAGTGCCTTTTTGCTCCCTACTGTGCATGCGAGGCGAGTTACATAATGTTGTTTACGACCGTTACGGCCTTCACACGGATGACTAAAAACGCGATAATAAAATTAAGGTTCCTTTAATTAGTGCACTGGTTACTAAGTTTCGATATTTCCTACACTGGCATGCGAGACGAGACGTTTTGGCGTTGGACATATCAAGATATGCAGAACGACTATCCTTGAACCCACAAAACGATTAAAATATGACGAGACACATGGCGACATCAACAGATCTCTGCTAATGGATGAGTCATCCTTATATATTGCATGGATCTGCAAGCAGCCAAATAGCAGATATTAATAAGCTTGTTCGCGCGGCTAACTGCGGTAAACCGCATTTTTATTGGAAACCAAAGCTGCGTAGACGAGTTGCAGAGAAAAGACATACATCGAATATAATCTTATTTCTTATGGGACAATGCATGTGTTGATATGATAAGACAATTGTTTATCATTTAAATCGATCTTAATTTTTCAAGAATCGATTTATCGAAAATATTGGAAACGCCAAATTAATATTCTTAATGAAATTTTTATGTCCAGAGAATATTAATGATGGTTCCTTTGTGGTACCCCCAATTTTGAATCCGTCTCTCTATGGTGAATATCGCTATGCCAACCAAATCATCAACTGCATTCATCGACTAGAAAAACGGACAATCTATAGGTAAGCAGAGTATGACTAATGTATAACGATTTATATCTGCACATTCAGTCATACACCATCCAACGAAAAAATCTTGGTACATGGGCGTTACACCAAGAGAACATTTCGCTTGGCACTGTAGCAAGCTGGTCACTCCATTTCAACGCCGACGTATCATAAATCTTGAATCAGAAGTATTTTTAGTGCAATTGCATAATACATTGTTGTTCACTCAGACAATCTCGTCTTGCCATAAAGCTCACATTTTACACGACGATAAATTTTTGGACTTCAGTCGGCCGGTTAAATTTAGAAAACGACATAAAATAGCTTTCCGTATCTAAGTAACACACGCTAAGGTTACGTGCAGACGACTTTTTGCCGCCCCGGTGACTATGGCGACTATATCGATACAGACTCATTAAATATGCCATTAAAGGGCTATTCCGTACAAGGCACTGCACTGCAATTGCACCTTTACTTTCACAGATGGAAGGTAATTGCGCTCTTAACATGCTCACGCAACGTCCAAATGTTTCATGCTATAACAGTGTACGTAATCCATGGTCTTTAAACACCACGCTCATCTTTATTTTCATGTGATCTAACTTCTGTTATTGTTTCAAATACTAATGAAATTCACTTATGATCTTTCTTTGGTTTAAATAGTTTTTGATCTCTTCATTTTCAAAATGCACATTTCGCACGTAAAGTCAGATCGAACAACTGAGGACGAGTTTCAAATTTATTGACAAACAAAATGCGATGTGCGAAACGGCTGCTTACCATCAAGTATAACGTTCCATTCATCATTCTCCCCTAATACCGGGAACATTCTCTTCAAGCGCAGATGGAAGTTATCTTAAGGTATGATTGAATATTTTGTTTCCACATCTTTTCGATCTTTTCAAAAGTTCACACGATTTACTACTTACCCTAATGAATAGTACCATTGTTACATTTTTGGTGCTTTGGTTGCATATAAATATGCAAAATAAGGCCATAAAAATATGCATTTGTTAAGGGGGGATGGAATGGGTGCCAGATGTGAACGCAGGAAACGTATGTACAAGGGGTGGTCGAAACATTTTAAAATAATTCCTGTCGGTATAATTTTGCTCCATACAGGGAAAAGTAGGTTTACGCAAATAACCATAAAATCTAATCTTATGAATTCGTTTCTGTAAGTAAAGCAGCGGTTTTTTATCATCGCTAAAAATTGAGGGAAACCAAAATGAATTCAGTTTAGGACCTGATAATTAATTTGTTAATTGTAACGCAAACGATAATTTAATTCGTTAACAAATTATAGAGATGGTAAACAGATGTATCGGATGTCACCATTGGACAACATAATTCAATTAAGACGCGAGCTGCGGAACGGCTTCCTAATTGCAATGTTAGCTAATTAATCAGCAAAGCGATTGGACCTCTCACAAACGGCTGGCGTACCTTGTTGTGGACTTGAAGAAGTTGTTGGCCTCCCTGCTCATCAGCTCAGACCTGAACTTGCTCATCTCCTCTTCCATCTTCCGCATCTCGGCGTCGAAGCGCTCCCGGATGCCGACGAACTCGCTGTCGATGACGCTGAAGTCGCCCATCTTGATGGGGATGTTGCGGTTTTCGGCCATTGCGACTGTAGCACTCACTAGCACGGCACTGAATGGGACGAAGGACGATCGAACGAGTATGGGACTACTAACTCGGCGTTCTCTGACTCGCAACTTGCGACTACTCTCGCTCCCGCGGCCAGGGATCGTTTTAAATATAGAATACGCTCGTGGGGGCCCGCCTTGCGCAACCGCACACCTCCCGCGGCCGGCGTTAGCAATGGAGCAGTCATTGTCGTGTAGTAAAAAATTCCAGAACATTTCTTACGGCGCAGCGCCCACGCACCGAATTCTTTTCTTCAAAACTGTTGAAACAATAAACGTTCATAGTGCTATTTATAAAGTGCAACGAGAATTATATCACGGGGATGAGTAAGCCGAGGAAGATGCGTTTTTACAGAATCCGCTTTTGAATAAACGAGAAGTTCTCGCCATGGCGGCTGTGGGAATGAGGAAATGCAAATATGCAACCTCCAGTTTTTTCTTAAACAACCATTAATTCTAAATTCTCCAAACTAATTGTTATAATAATACACTTGTTACGAAGTTCCCAGGAATTGTTTTCTTGGATTCTTATTCGAACACAACGAACACTTATTAGATCGTTGGTACGAAAAATATTAAACCGTGTGTTTCGTTGTTAAAAATTCGATTACAAATCTTTATTTATTTTAAAAAGGTTAAAGAAATTTAATGGCTTTATGGGAAAGTATATAAATAATACATTAAATTATAGATACAAACACTTTTCTCTATTTGGAATCGTATAATATGAATAAACTAAAAAAGTTGTCACAAATTCTAAACAAAAAATTTATGAAGAGTTCTGAAATTCAGAACAATATAAACTAGAACATACATAAAAGTTTAAGAAGAAAAGAAGAAATAAATCAAAAGAATAAGAAACAAAGAGTTATAAGTTATACTAGACATATGGACGGGATATTATATAACCAGATGACTTTTACAAAATGAAGACTAGAAAAGCAAGTGAAGAAGACTAATTAAAATAAAAGAAGAAACGAATGTATGACTAGTGAACTAATTGCCAAATGTAAGAAAAACATAATAAAACAAATAAACTGATACAGGCATATAGCTGATTTGGATGAAATAGGAAAAAGCAGAAAAAAGTAGTTAAGTAGAATATAGAAGATGAACAATAAAAGACAAAAACGATAGTTAAACTGAAAAGAAGACAAACACTTGAAAGCAAGAGAATAGAGTAAGAAGAAAACTGAAGATTAGAAATATATTAAAATTGATTAGTCTAGAAAGAGGAGTTTTTGGGTTTGAATTCTAATACTAACTTCGATAACTCTCCACACCGTACTACACGATGACAGAAATACGTATAAAAATACATGCTTATATTTTACATAAGATTTCTTTATTTTCTAACTTAACTTTGTACTAAATGGAGTGCTTTAAATAAATACAAAATGATTAGTCATAAAACAAAAATTTTAAAGTATTAACGTAAAATACATCAGTTAGTAACATACTTTTGATTTAAGAGCAAATAAAACAACATAATGCCACAATATTTCTCTTGGATATTCAAAAATCACTAGAACTTGTTTAAAATACTTGAGCAAATATTGGATTTATTGTCCATTTCCGTCTGTACTTACTAAGCACCACAAATTTTTTTATTAAGATTGATGCGCCCTTACACAAATGCCACGTTTGAGTATTAGTATCAACACTACTCAAGAAAGGTGTTACATTAATCTGTTTGTGGATATGAGGGAAAAAACTCTACTAATTAAAATAAATTGGCGGCTATGTAGAACATTTATATCTTGCTTTTCTAGATAGGTTTGATTTTAAACAGTCAGTTGTTTGTGCTCTCATTGGTAATCAGGATTAAAAAATATTACCATCGCGCTTTCTATTTTGCATTCTCAATGTTCCTCGTTTAACTTAAAAGCCAAAAAAGATCTTCCTTTTCAAATACAGCCAGGTTAGTGACGAAGCAAATTGCGATTCTGTTAAGTTCTTTCCATGAATCTTCTTAAGTAGATGGTACAGGTTTATCCTTAAGAAGGTCTAGTGATAATCATCTGCACTCACTGAGAGGTACCATGATTACAAAATTCAGTGTGCTTGAAATACTGTCGGACGATGTCTATTTATGAGATTGTTGCGCAATGCACTTCTTTAACAGCCTAGGTTATTTTCGGAAACATAAATGTCCAATTTATGTTTATTAAGGTTAAGAAAATTTTCCTCGACTGTGTTATCACTGAAAATTTGCAAAAAGAATATTTGATAAGTATATTGCCCGTTTTCGTCTATCAAATGATCTCCAGAAATCAGCAGCTGTGCACGAAGAAATAGTGATAAAGCTCGTGGTACTGTTTTTATGAACTTTAAGTGTCTATTTTAATATTTAGTCAATATACAATAAATAGTGAAAGAAAGAAGTCTAAATGGGAAGAAAGAAGAAACTTGAATCTAGAATATAATAATCGTAAGGCTCTAAGAACTGAGAGGTTAAGGCTCTCATACGTTCGCTCTCTCTGCCCGGTCGTTGCGCACCATCTCTGGTGCGGGGCAAGCACCGCGCTTAAGACGACCGCCATTATTACCTTTTGTTCGAGTGAACGCAGGTACTCAATTATTTTTAGTGACTGAGTAGGCCACCCGCCAGGCATCAGAGAGCACCGGGAATTGAACCCGGGTCGTCAGCATCCCAGCCCGCCTCTCAACCACGGGACCACGCTGGCGCTGAATCTAGAATGTACACACTAGAAAAACAAGAGGGGGATAAACGCAGAAACAAAATAGTAATAACAGGACTGAATATAAAAGAGGCCAATTAGCTAATGGATCAAAATGGATCAAAAAAATTGGTGATAAACTGTAAATTGAGATGAAAATAAGACACAGATATGCAACAAAAGGAAAATGTGACAACCAGATTATAGTTGTATGAGTGTATACTTTGAAAACGATTTAATGGTGGCAGAAAGGGAAAAGTCAGAAATAATGAAACGAAGGTGTTGTACCAAAAGATATACGTACAGGGGAGAGTTATGATTGGATTGTTAGTCTGCAAGAAGTAGAAAAAGTAAAAGCAGCTCCAGTAAAAAAAACTAAATTAGAAAAAAGTAAAGATTAAGAAAACGATGAAAAAACGGGAAATAAAAAGGAATTAAAAATAACATGGAACATAAAGACGCTAAACGGCAATAAACATGAAATAGTAGAAGAAATGATAAATTATGTCATATAAATATTACAGATAAATGAAATAAAAAACAAATGATATAGATGAAAAACTTACATAAGAAATAGAAATGACAAACAGCAAGAAATGGAGCAAAAAAATAATAACAATCTGAGAAATAGGAAAAGCCATTATAAGATATAAAGCAATAAACTCGAGAATAATAAGAACGTATCTAGTACTAGCAGAAATAGTGTATATGATACATATATGTACCAACAACGGGCACATTTAAAGATGAAAAGAGAGTTTTTTGAAAAACTCCAGGAAACAATGGAAATATGCGGAGATAAATCAGAACACGCGATAATAATGAAAGATTGGAATGTAAGCACGGGAAAAATAAATGGTTTGATAATAAGATATGGCCAAGAAGAAACTATTTACAAGAACAATCATTTTTGGAAAAATTGCAAATGACGTAATAAAAATGACCGAGGAATAAATTTGAAAAAGACAATAATGCAGAATGTCGAAGAGATAGAAAACCAACAACGGAGAAACTTAAACAGGAGAAAAAAGAGGAAGATGTAGACAAAGTGAAAAATGTTAAAAGAACGTTATCAAATAAAAGGAATGAAGTTAGGGATACTGTAAAAGAGGCTAAAAGAATAACATGGCAGGATTTTGGAATGGAAGTATAACAAGTATACAAAGAAAATCGAAAACAATTCTGAAAAATAGTAAAGAGATTTAAAAGAAAGAAGACATCTCAAATAAAAACATTATGAAAATAAATTTCGAGACGACAAACTGTCAAAGGGTATAGGTCAAAGAACTAAAGAAACGGAAAATGTACAAGAGACGTATAACAGGGAAAATATGATAACTGGAATAATAGAAGAACTAAAAAAAATAAATGAATAAAAGAAATATGTAATAAACTATGGGAAGGTAAAAAAATGTCAAAGAAATGAGAACAGAGGATAATAACACAATTACATAAAAAGTGAATATAAAATTATAGGGCCTTGTGTTTAACGTCAGCTACACTAACTATAAGAATAATAATTGAAAAGAACATGGAAAAAGCAAAACCACCCTGTTTAGCATTTGCAGGCATAAAAGCTGCACCATACCAAAAAAAAAATAAGAAACATTGAAATAGCATGTTTTGCCAAGCAATCAAAATTATATACAAAAATGTAAAGGGTAACGTTAGAATAAATGGGAGAATATCAAAAACCTCTACTATGAATGGAATAATGAAGCAAGGGAGCAGATTGAGCCCTTTTTAATATTGCTGTGAACAAAGTTATGGAAAAGTGTAGTGAGCACTCAACAAAGACAAAAGGTAGCAACAAGCAGTATTGATATAACAATTGATATAAGCAGATGACACTGTAGTACTAATTAAAAGAAATAAAAGAAAATTATAAAAAGCAATAAGTACTTGGAAAGAACTGTAATAGATAAGGTTAAAAATAAATATAAACGAGAGTAAAATGATGAGAGTAAGCAATAATAAAATGTTAATGAAAGAAAGACAAATTGAGAACTAGGTTTTGGAAGAAGTGAACTGCTCTATATGTTTTGGAATCGTGGTGACAAATGACAGAAAAGTAGATAGGGATGATAAATAATACCTTAGCCAGAAAAAGAGAAATGAGCAATGAAACAAAAATGAGAATACACAAAATGGTGCACCTTCCAACTTTAATGTACGTTAGACGATTATGGACAAGCACAAATTTACAGTAACTGCAACAGAAATAAAATATCTGAGAAAGTTAACTGGTAGCACACGAAGAGATCGAGTGCAGAGAGAGAGAGAGAGAGAGAGAGAGAGAGAGAGAGAGAGAGAGAGAGAGAGAGAGAGAGAGAGAACTAAAATAGGAATCAGTAGTAACACAGAAAAACAACACTTAAAGTAGATATGATATATATGGAGGATGGAAGAGAAAAAATTTCCCAGGATAGTAACAGAAACGATGGTGGAAGGACGAACACCAAGAGGAAGGTAGTGAAGCAAGTGGAAATAAACATCTAAGAAAGGAATGAGAAAACAATGATAAAAGTGAAAAGGATGGCGCGAGAATAAAGGGATAGAACACCAAACCCTCATAAACGGGAGGAAAGTAAAGCAAGTATAAAGCTAGTGTCTTGGAACCGGGCTAAATATGAACGCAAGCAAAAATAGACAGAAATAATTGACAACTTTAAAGCGTTATGCTTAAAATAGGAATAATCAAAGGCCTTAGATTATCTTTAAAACAGACGCAACATTTGCTTTTTAGATAAATTTTGTCCTCAATCTAAAACAAGAATTTTCGCGGCGAACAGATGTGGCATTAGACTGATCGACTGCGATTGAAATTTTTCTAGTACATGATTCCGGAATGTAGGCACCATGTGCATTGTAAATTAGGTCTCTCAACATTGGTCAAACTGAAGAGTAACGAATTTATTTCTAGTGTAGTATGTTCTGAATAAATTGTTCCACTTTTTGTTTTTTGTTTCCACTTTTATTTTGTGCTGGGTGCGAAACGATATTTCTTTAGAAATTGTACGATTGCTCTAAAATGTCATTTTCGTAAGAGTCTAGTAATCTTAAAAAACGCGCATAGAGAAGTCTATTTCAGAAATTGCAGACACTATAGGGAAATAAGCCGTAGGGAATTTTCTTTTTGCTGCTTTGCTAAAAACTGATTCTTAGTCTCCTGTTTGGTCCCGGCGCGGAAAGTTTAAGTTTTCTTGAAAAGTCATGGTTGAATTATAATTTAACGGCATTTTTAAAAAACGCTCATCCGGGTTACGGGTTAGCTCATTTCAATTTTTATTTAATACGTAGAAGAAATTTACAAATATGCAGAATAACTTTAAATTATACGTATGAACTATGGGAACTAATTATCAGTAAACTAACCGTAAGAGACTAACTACGAGAGACTAATTATGGAGAATAACAATCATTTAAGCGTTCTAAAAATTTTTACACATTCAAATGATTCCTTAAAGGTTACATATCTGACAAGGCGTCTTATCTAAATTTAACTAATAGAGCAACCGTCACGTAGTACATAAAACATAATAATGTCTGTCGCTGTAGGATGATTAATCAAAAAAAGCATTGGTAATTGTCATCTTAAGTTTAGAGAGAAATTGAACTCCAATGTTAAATTTTTTATTAGAAAAATAATACAATGTATTTATAAAGAATTTACAAATAATATATGTATGCCGTAATTCCTCCTGGGAGGTATCATTGGCACCCTATGGGCTTTTTAATCCTTTTTGGCTGGATTTGGCTGATTTTAGTTGTGATTTCCGTTTCATATGTCCTTGCTTGATTTTGCTTTTGCTACTATTTTCTTCCATTCTTTCCTGTTGGTCGCGGTCCGTCTCCAATTTACTACGTTCATTCTTCTTAAATCTCCCAATACTTCATCCTTCCATCTATTTTTGGGTTTTCCTCGTGGCCTTGTCTGTTCTGGTTTCCACTCGGTTATTGTCTTTATCATTCTATTTCTATCCGTTCTTTCTATATGCCCTAGCCATCTTATTCGATGTGCTTTTATTTCCCTGACAATGTCTTCTCCTTTCAGTTCTTCTATTTCCTTATTCATTTTTTTTCTATATTGGTTGTCTCCCATTTTCACTGGTCCTAGGATCTTCCTCATAATTTTTCTTTCGAGAATACGCAGTTGTTCCTCCTCTTTTTTCGTCATTCTTATCGTCTCTGCTGCATATATTATTGTGGGTCTTATTAGTGTTTTGTATACTCTTATTTTTGTTGTTTTCGTGATTTTCCGGTCTTTCAGTAATGGTTTATATATGTTGAATAATTTAAACCCTCGGTGAATTCTTCCTTTTATATCCTGGTCTCTGTTATTTTTGTTTATTTCCGTTCCTAGGTATGTGAATGTTCGTGTTCTCTCAAATTTGTGACTTCCGATTTTGTATTGGTTTTGGTTATCTCCTTTTCCTCGTTTGCAGCACATGTATTTTGTTTTCTTTTCATTTATTGTAAGACCTCTTGCTTTTGCTTCTGTTTCGATTGTGTTAAGTGTTTGTTGTAGTTTAGTTTTGCTTCTTGAGACTATTACTAAATCATCCGCATATGCCAAAATTTGCATCTCTTTGTTCACAATTGTGCCTGTTTGGTCTGTTTTTCGTATGATGTTCTCTAGTGTTATGTTGAATAGGTTGGGTGATAGCGCATCTCCTTATCTTACCCCTAAGTTGGTTTCAAAATATTTTGTGTCCCCTTCTTGTAATTGTACTGTCGCTTCTGAATTCTCCATCGTCATTTTAGTTAGTCGTATTAGTTTCGATGGTATTTGGATTTCTCTCATATCCTCTAATATTTGTGGTCTTTTAATTTGGTCAAAAGCTTTTTGAAAGTCTATGAATAAGAGATGTAATTCGATATAGTATTCGTACGCTTTTTCTATTATTTGGTTGATGATATGTATGGCGTCTACTGTTGATCTGCTCTGGAATCCACATTAATAGTATATATATATATATATATATATATATATATATATATATATATATATATATATATATTTTTATATATTATCATCGGAAGTGCCGATTTCTGAGTGAACCGAATCATCAAAAAAGGCAAGAACTACTTGTTTCCATGAATCGTTTTATTTTGATATTTGATATTCAAAATACCAAAGCATGACTGCTACATGAGCATTCAACTATACTAAGCTCACTTTTATATCGACAGAAACATTCAATCATGATATCAATGGCTTCTTTTCACGTAAAAATAATACAGTGCAATTTTTATGTTCTTATAGGTGTCTTTTATTGAACACAATTGGTTTCATTTGGTATTTCTTCAGAGCGACTTAATATAGGAGCCCATTTTTAGGCTTCTATACCTGAAATGGAAGCCTTATGAAATCGGTATGGGCGTCTGTCTGTTCGTCTGTTGATCCGTCGCGACTTTCAACTCGAAAACTACTGAACTTAAAGACATAAGGGAGGTGTAATTCGAACGCCCATGTCCTACCGGGTTCACATCCGCGGGCTGCATAGGTGGTATGTCCTGCAATAATGCAATAAGGGTTTTTCGTGCACCCAGCTTCCAATATGTCATTCTTTATAACTTTTGATTTCAAGCTGAGATTATTTTTTATTTCTGTCATTTCTGACATCTGTGACACTTTATAATTTTTGATCTGCGATAGATAGAGAAATAACGTTTTCAGTATTCAACTAAGGACCATAAGTCAAGTCCAAACGCCAAATAACAGACTAATCGGAAAATCTCGAGACCGGTTTGACCGGAAGTGGCCGTTTCACATCCGTACTCGTTTTTCTTTGCATCATAGTAATCACAACAAGCCCGTTGTGGTCGCGGTCGAAATTGATACTAAATGAATATCATTTTTTTCAGGTACATGTTAGAAGGAAATCGAAAAATCTTGGTAAACTAGAATGTCAACTGAAAATTGTGTTACTAGTAAAAATAAAAAAAATCCATCGAAATTAACAAAAGAAAATTTCTGTTTTACATTAAAACATTTTCACATGGGTAATTGAAGATTAAACAAATGTTCATTACTAAAAAAAATTATTTACTAAAAAAAAGTGGTGCATACAAAAGAAAAACAAGGATTTTAGGAAGATTACCCAGAATATTTTTTGAAAATAAGGAACTGTATTTATGATGCACAAAAAAAAGTAAAACTGGATTTTTTGTTCACGAACATATTAATAACATACCTGTACTGTTGGCGTTTTATCTTTTTAAGAAAAAAAACTTGATTTTTAAGTATGTTACTTAAGCAAGACAAAATAAAATCATTAATAAATTTCAAATAATAGACATATTTAAAATACATCACCAGTTATAATTTTTTAACTCGTAAAGAAGATTGCATTCTTAAATGCGAAATACAAAGTAAAAATATTTTGAGATATCTGGAAGCAGAAAAATAGGATCTTAGTGAAAGTTTGCTTATAACATAGGCTACTCATTGTTGTGACGTAACATGAGATTGATTTCACAAAACGATTATTTTTTCTAAATTTTGGCTTATATTTTCTTCTGGATATGAATTTTACGTGCTGGTAGAGAAACTGAACTTTTTAAGGCTTTCTTAAAAGTAACTTATCGACTGGAAAAATAAGTGGGTCATTAAATTGTCTTTTCCAACTTTATGTATCTTCAATACCTTCATTGAATATTAATAAAATTAGTCTTCATAAAAAGTATTTTACTATTTTACTACACCGTTTATTATGTACCGTAGGTACATTTCAAGAACACAATGAGGGTGAGTGGGTATGTGAAAAATGATGTCTGGACATGTGTGGATCTGTGAATGAGTCCGAGCGATAACTCAAAAACAATTCAACCCACTTTGACCAAACTTCACACACACATTCAGTAGATACATAGGACCTTCCCTATTGAATTTGAGCACCAACGGTTAATAATTAATAATAATTATAATAACATAACCTTAAAAAGAACAATAATTTCACTTACTACTATAGGTCTAAACATTTATATTTTTATTTTTTTTCAAATAGGGAGAATTAAGGTTGCGACTATCGGATAAATTTGGTAACAAATTTTCGAAATAGTAAAAGAATTTATGCAAAATCTATATTATTTTTCAAATTAGGCTCAAACCGATATTTATCAAACCACGCGTAGGAGTACTATTAACTAATTTTTTATTTATTTATTTTCTTATTTATTTGCACTACACTCTATCATAAATTGAAATTCAGTAGTTTGTTTAACAAACATGATATTCGTGATAGTCGTGAAGAATGTGCAACCAGCGGTGTGCACCTACGTTAGCCTTTAAAGTAGTTTAACAGTATTATTTACGACACAATAAAAATATAACAAGTAAAGAATTGCTGAAGTGTTATTCAAATCTGATTATGAGGTCAAGAGGTTTAAATCGTTTTAAGCGAGATTGCACTTCATCACTTTCTTTAAGGCACTCCACTAAGGTGATTGGGTGACCATTAATTTGATCACGATAATGCACCCAAAACCGTCGAATTTCTTGATATATTGATGGGACTGTGAGATCTTTTCGAATAGTTTTGTTGGAGATGTACCATGGAGCGTTTACTATAGATTTTAAGACTTTTGACTAGAAGCTTCTTAATATTTCTATGTTGAATGTTTTGGCGGTGTCCCAAAGTGGAATGCCATATGACCATATGGGCTTGAGCATTGTCTTGTAAAGGAGTAACTTACTCTCTAGAGATAGTTGTGAATCATGCCCTATCAGCCAATATTGTTTTGTAGTTTCAGGCCCATTTGTTTGCGTTTCGCCCCGATGTGCGTCCTTTAGGTCAATTTCCTGTCCGGATATATACCAAGATACTTGGTTTTTAAATATCATCGGTGGATAGTCACCTCTCCTAAATGTGGTATATAACTTGAACGGTTTTACTTTCATTTATTTTGATTCTCCATTTTTGGCACCAGGACTGGATTGCATCTAAGTCAACTTGTAAGTGGTGAAAAGCTGTGTTAGAATCGGCGTGCGATGAGAATATTGCCGTGTCGTCTGCAAATGTGGCAACCACGTTTCCAGGTATAATTGAAAGATCTTCCGTAAATAGAAGGTACAGGATTGGTCCCACTACACTCCCTTGTGGAACATCGGAGTTGATGGGATAGGTTGCTGTTATGATGCTGCCATGCCTGAGAAGGCCAGAGTGGTCCAGTGGTTGAGGCGCGGGCTACGATGCGAACGAACCCGGGTTCAATTCCTGCTGGTCTTTGATGCCTGGCGGGTGGCCTACTCAGTCACTAAAAATAATTGAGTACCTGCGTTCATTCGAACAAGGGGTAATAATGGAGGTCGTTTAAGGCGCGGTACTTGCCACATCGCCCCTCACCAGAGATGGTGCGCGACGGCCGGGCACAGTGAGCGAACATATGAAAGCCTTAACCTCTCAGTTTGCAGAGCGTGCTTCCACGCGGGGCGTTAGAGCCGTACCACACCTGACAAAAAAATGTCAGTTGGATAAGTATGAGCTCAGGAGTTTAAAATAATCTGTAGGTAAGAATGTTTTAATTTTGCATAGCAGACCTTCAAACCAGACATTGTCGAATACCTGTGCTACGTCCAGAAATACTGATGTATAGTACCTGCGCTTTTCGAAATCTTTAGTAATTTTGTCGACAGGATGTACTTGCTCAGTTGTTGCGTGATGCTTCCGAAAACCAAACTGGTGGTCAGAGATAAGAAAAGATTGGGTATAACTTCTGTAAGAGCATTTTCTCAAAAACTTTGGACAGTACTGGTAATAGGCTGATAGGCCTGTAAGAACCTTGTTGATCAGTAGGTTTTTTGGGCTTTAGAATTAGAATTATTATAGCAATTTTCCATTGTTTTGGGAAATAGCAAAGTCTTAGTATTGCATTAAATAGTGAGTTATGGATTAAAAACCTTTTTGTGGTAGATTTTTGGGAATTAAGCCAGTGATTAGGTCATGGCCAGGTACATTGTGGAGATTTACATGTTTGAGAATGGTGTCTTCCACTTGGTGAACTTTGTATTTATTTGGTGGCAGGTTCATTTGATACGGCATATTTAGAATATCACGAATGTCATCCTCATTATTTGACTTCGTTGGAAATGGTTTGAAGACAGTAACTAGGTGGTCGGCAAATAAAAATGCTTTTTCGTGTTCAATTTTTGGCCCAGGTATTGTTCACTGCACGAATCGGGACTTTGTGTTATTATGGCTGCTTAAGATACCTCGTTGCCTTCCAGAACTTTGGTTGATAAGAGTTGTTTTAGATACTTTTGGACATTTTGGTTTCTGATGGCTGGTTTCTAAGCTTTCTGGTGGCATAGTTTAGTGTTCTTTTATTTTTCGGATGTCGTGTTGTTTAACAGATTTTTCTTAACTGGTGTTTCTCGGCAATTTTCTGTTTGACTATGATTGGGAATTGAACTGGATTAAAGTGTTGAATTAATATCGGAGTAGCTCGGCTGCTTCTTGGATTACTTGAGTAACCTGTAGTACTGCTTCGTCTAAGTGAATGTTTGTTTTTAGAGATATGTCTGTGTGTAGTGATCTATCAATCAGCTCTTGAAAAAAAATCAGTTTGTATGTTTATTGGTAAGTGTTAACAGCTTTTCCTTGATGATTATGTTTGTATCCAAGGTCACTAATATCGAGGTTTGTGTTGATTTTTTTTACAAAACATAAGTCAAATAAGTCTGGCTGTTTATTGAGGTCTGAAGGCCAGTATGTCGGTTCTCCTGTGGATAAAACGACAGCTTCATGTTATTTATTGCTTTCAGCATTTCTCTGCTTTTGCTGGTAGTTACCCTAGGCTTGGCATTGTAGTCGCCTTCCGAGATAAATCTGTTGCCTAATATGCAGAAATAGTGTTCATACGTTTCTTGTTTGTTGTTATGTATGCGTGGGCAGTAGACCGCAGATATTGTGAGTGAGCCATGCCAGTCTTAAACAACTATATATGTGGCTTGTAGTTGTGGTTGGCTATAGTTGGCTAGTAGGTAATGTTTAATTGACTTCTTGATGATTATGGCAGAGCCGGTATGAGTAATGCCATCCGGGTGATGTGTTCCATATATTGAGAATTTAAGTATTGTGAAGTAGGAACGTTCTATGAAGTGAGTTTCTGAAACTAGTACAATGTCAGGACAGTGATTTGTAATGAAGGCCTTTGTATTGCGATAGCCCAATGGCGTTTCATACCGCTATTTTAAGGTAATGATCCATTGGGTGTTCTACTTATAATTATGTTTAAAAGATTTAGCATATTGGTTATTTGCTCCTTTAATTGTTTTAGCATGTGTTTTAGTTCGGCTATGTCAGTTGAGCTACTTGTTGGTGCAGAGTTATGTTGAAGGAGGGGGAGTAGCTGTATTGGATTGTTGATTGTAGCGGTTTACTGCTTGAGCGTATGGTATTTAGTCCTGGTTGAAAAAAAAATTATGTTTGGCAAAGTCTTTGATTGAGTTCTTTGTAGGCGTGGCACCCTTTATAACTGGCAAAATGATTCCCGTTACAGTTGACGCACACGGCATCTCGATATTTTTCATTATATTGACATTGTGACGTGGAATGCAATCCAGTGCACTTCATACAGCGTGAAGATCTGTTCCAAAAATTCTTAGTGTGGCCATGTTTCTGGCATCTAGAGCATTGAGGTATATTGCGTTTGGCGTTTTTGCGTTTACCACATAATGCATAAGTAATATTACATATTTCTTTATTGTTGTTATATGATTTCAGATCTATAACAAAGAGGAGTGGCTTTTTTTGGTGCGCGTTTGTTTTCCATTCGATACATTGACTGCTCTATGACCAAATGTTTGTAGTTCTTCCTTAATTCCATTAATGCTCATGGATGAATGTAGGTTCCTAAGAAAAGGTCGGAAGCTAATTTCTTGTTTAACCTGATTTGTGTGAAATTTAGTGTTCTTTTCTATTAAACCTTTGATTATCAGTAAGTACTTTTCTGGTGTTTTAGGACACATCTTAATTTCGTCGTGTGTTTAGGCCTTTAGTGAGTACTCATTCTTCGCTATTGAGTCTAAAAATGTGATTAGAGGTTCAGTGGTCTTGACACCCGAGACAAATATCGGAGGAGGTTCTGAATTTATATCTTTAACGATTGGAGACCTTTGTCCTTGCGAAGTCTCATCGTTAAGCAGGCTAAAACGATTATTTGGGTCTATACAGTACGTTGGAGCTTTTGGTTGCTTGTTTTAATTTGCTTGAGTATCAGTATTTTCTAGTTTGCCGCGTCTTTTGTGTATTTTGTCATTCTGTATTGTGTGGTATTTGAAGAAATTGATGCATCTGATAGAACGATTGTGGCTGATATGATGCATGTATGTTGAACCAGCATGTGCGTAATTATTTAATGTGGATTTGGAAAATGATTGAGGTATTGATAATTTTATTGAACCATCTGCATCGCCTGGAATTGTTATAATTGCATGGGTATGTAACGTGGAGCATTCGACGTCGATGTGGTTTGATTTGGATTATAATAGGCCACAATGGCCTAAGAGTAATGTTGGAGCAGTTAAATTAGAATTAGAATTTGTTTTAAAATATATATAAAATGACTCGTAATACTAATATTAAAAAAAATGCAGACTTGACCTTAACTGCAGGTAGAGCGTTTTATGCACTGATATATCGAAACGTGGCACGAGAACGGCCTGTCCGAAAAGCAAGCGCGGAATCAACTAATTTGTGCACCATTTTTCCGATTGCCAGAATTTTGAAATATTACAATAAAAAGCTCTCATCTTATATCGGTAGACTCGAAAAAAGTTGAAAATCGAGTTGAGTAAAACGCAATGAAGTTAAAAAATTTGGTTTTTAATGCACGTATGCATCAGAAATAAACGGCGGAAAGTTATCTATGTTTATTGGACTCTGTTTTTGATTCATTTAACATATTTTACGGTTTGAAAACCCAAGTTTGGTTATTAGCAAGATTTTAACTTCGGAACTGATTGATGTATATATTTTAAAAATTTCACTGGTCATCCTGTCGTTTTTGGCTTTTGATAAATTATAGACTATAGAAAGATTTTTTCATTCAATTAAACTTAAATATCTCACTGTCAAAATGTATTAAAGAGGTAACTAGAAAAATTATTTTTAGATAATTAAATCTTCTCTTCTCGATACCCATTCTTCAAGGTTGATTATCGAACATAGTTTGTATAATATATTCCATACGAATACCAAATTTAATGCAATTCTTTGGAATTTTGACGTGATCACGTTTTTAAGTTTGGCATGAATACTGAGTGTTATTCTAAAATTCTGAGCATAGAATCAAGCACTGCGTACTATTCAGAGCTATGTACTATTAAATTTTGAAAAAATGTGACGCATTGAAGTTAAAAAAGTCGCAGTGCATAAAAAGAAAATGGAAGTAGAACCAGCGTAACGCAGGTCGAATTAAAGCGATTGAGGAAGAAAGCTGCGCAAGAAAAAGGCATATAAGGGAATGAAGTTGGCACAATAGTCGATGAACGGCATAAAAATTTCGACGCTTCAACTTTAGCAGGATACAGTGGGTTGGGGGTTAGATTTACTGCAATGGAACAACCTCTAATGGACGAAGATTATTCTGAAGAATCCCACGTCTCATAGATGTAAACGCTCCGCAGCTCATCAATTTGTCCGCACTTATGAACAACATTTTTGATTTAATTATCCAAAGCGACGTATTTACGGAAACCTCACGTTAGTAGCCCCGACGACTGCCCACCCATTTTTTATTTTACTTTCATTTTGTGATTACATTTTTTACAATAAATAGACCATACTAACCCAGTGGTAAAAGCTATAATATTTATTAGATAAATAGGTAATAATTCATTTGTTACTCAACTAATTGATTTTTTACAAGAAAGTGTTTAAGTATTACCAAATTTTTTTGGCCCGATGAAGTGTATCGATTTTATCACCGTATAATTTCATTGGCTCCTAGAACCTTCTTCTGAAATTGTAGCAAACTTAAAAACGAATTATAGCGCATTGAAACTTTTATATTAAATTAAGAATACTATTATTAGAAAAGAATTAAAGATTGAGAACTCTGTGCTGATGTCTGTCCGCTATTTGGTTATATCGCTTCTTAGATACGAAGTTTGGGGATTGTCGTGATATCATATGTAAAGTAGGCATAAAACTGTTCTCAGCAATTCAGATTTGGCACGTGTAACTCACATGGTGTAAGAACACCTCGTACTGTTACGCGAACATGAAACTAGTGATTCAGAAAAGGTACTCATTCACAAAAATTGTGGCCTGGAACATTACGCAAGACAACTAATCAGGAAGATCGTTATTTTCGGAAGCTTGCGAGACTTCAAGTGCCGTAGTGGTAAACTATTACACGACACCGATTGTCTTCTGTCTCATCGATTATTCGAAGTAGGACTAACATCATAACGTCCTTTCTTGCGATTACGGTGACTTTTCTCCACTAGCAACAAAGGTTACAATGGGCAACGAAAAGACGTCTGTAGACACACGAGTGGCATGAAATTGTCTTTTCTTGTGAATCTAAGTTTTGTTTAAACCGAAACGATGGTCAAATATTAATATGCCGTAAAGACTGCATTAGTACGAGGCATACAACGCTAACTATGGGTATTATGGTATCAGTTATGATAGTAGGTCAGCTCTAGTCAGAGATAGAGTCAATATTAAAATTCAAACCGTCTTATAGTCCTTGGTACTTACTTTACTTTAGATGGCCGGCCCGTTTATATAAACTTTCACCGATCGAATATCTGAAATATCATTGCGCAAAGGGTGCAGTAGTGCTCACGATCTTCAAACAATCTGAATGAATTGTGGGAGCATATCAATAATAAATGGAATACAATTTTAATATTTTAAATTTCTAGAGGATTATGATCATCTTTCTTACCAAACTTTCCTAAATTTGTATTTTCTATTACTTTTGTAATATAGATAACTAGCCAGCTTTTACTAATTACTTCTTTCCCTTACAGAAGGCTATTGATCTAAACAAGATATATTCTTGACAGCATTCATTGCAATACTATATACATGAGTAAATATAATGTGATATTTCTTGTTTTTCTTTATTAACATTTTTTGGTTTTTTATTAATTGTTTTCTTATTAGGAAGGTTCAAACATTTTTGTTCTACTTTATTTGATTTTGTATATAATACTTAGGTTGTCGAAAATTAATTTAGGTTATCTACTTCTAACTCATGAATTTTTTTATTGTTAGTTTTTATGTCTCCATAGTTATCTAAATTTTCTGATACTAACTTTTTTCAAAAATGTTTTACATTTTAATAGTGGCGACTATTTATTTGTAAGGTATCCAAATACATTATTTTAAAGTTTTGTTATCGTTGATGCAGTCACCAACGTTGCTATGGAAGTGGAAGTTGTAGGATAGCTGTTATCTACTGTCTGCTGTGCGTTAATGTTGTCTTTTAGGCTACCTCACTCATATGGAGTTAATTTTAGTCTTTAGTAATGTAAAAACAACATGCATTCCTTATTTACTGATTTTAAGGTCAGCTAACCATAGCATGTTTGCTACTTTCTGGCGTCTCAATTAGTTAATGTTTTGTAAAGCAATATGAATTATTTAAGAAAGTTTCTGGTCAAATGATGTCCTTGAAAAGATAAAATCTAGGAAGAAAAGAGTCTTGAAAGTTTTATCTCTATGGCAGGAAGTTTTCTTGAAGTGTGCGCAGAGAAAAACTACAAAAAACTGGTAAAGGAATTGAGAAGATTTATCGTGGAAGTAGAGTGGCGAATATCACTTGATGTTCAACATTCATTTGAACAGTTTGGATCTAAAACATTTCATCGCTAGACCTAGTTTATCGTCAGTTGATTTATCGCCTCCCAGTTACAATGAACGGTTATTACCAGGTATGTATTTTACAGTGAAACCCGTGTAAGACTAAAATAGGGAGAGTACAATCTTAAGCGTAATTAAATTTTTAAGTAAAAGATAAACTGATAGATCAATCTATTTATGTATGTACATGTTTTGGCAATACAACAAATATGTGAGCTTAATTTTATTAACTGAATAACTATAATCAAATAAAAAATCAAAGCAATTTAGTACAATATTTTTTTTAATATTTCATATATTTACATATATTATAAAATTTTGAAGTTGGTCAATATGTTTGTTATTTTGCTGTTAGGTAACATAAAAAGTTCGTGGTTTTCGTAAAAAAAACCAGCCTTAAGCATATCGTTGTCAACTGTTAATTAAACTGGGGCGATAAAACGTTCCATTCTGGATAGCTTCAAACCAAACATGAAAATGATGAACAAAGCGAGCCGTTTTATTAGGACTTTAAAAGTTCTGAATGCCGTTACTAAGATTAACTAATACCTTATGAATCTAATGGAATATTTTATAGGGTTAAAATTATATGATTGTTTTGGAGTACTCTGTATACTATGGAAGTCCAATACGTATTAATGTATTAATATATTAATGCCAAAAATATTTTCCCGTTGATTAAAGAGTAAAAATTTCTATCCAATCTTGAAAAAACGTTTATTTATATATCAAAAATTTTAGGTTTCTTTTTAAGAATTTGAAAACTCCACTCCCGAAACAATCTATGCTCCATTAAAATTCATTTTATAAAGGCGTTTGAGTGTTATATAAAAGCTGTTAGATATTGTACAGCATCAATGTAATAATGATAAGATTAAAGCCGGATGTAAGTAAATGACACCAAGGTTAGGTCGGTTATGATGCCACATACAGATTTGTTTTATTATGACGTATGAAGTAGCATCCTACTGGGGAACTATTTTTATAAAGTTTGAATGCCAAGTTTGAACGGTGTTACACCATCTCAAATAAATAGTCGATCAGAAAATTTGCCCAAAATTATAATTTCCGGTCATTGATCAAATGTGAAAAAATTAATTTTACTTTACAACCAAATCATTAAAAGTTTTGGATAGAAATTAATTTACGCAAGATCTAAATTTAGTTATTAGTAAATGTTTCTATTTATTCTGAATTAATTTAATCAGATTTTTTATGTTATACTGTTTCATGAGAAATAAATCTTCTATATCATTTTTGTCGATGACATGGTCGTTTTCGAAGTTCAGATTGGCTATGTGTATTGATATTTTTTATTCTAGAACACCCACATCTAAATTTTATTTTAATGAAACTCCATAATATAACTGAATATTTTATTATATAATTAGTTGCAATAATTTATATATTTTTAGCCGATTTTTCTTATTTTTTACGTTATTAATTAATGTTTGGTATATTTTATTATGGTTTGATTTTTATTTGTTTTTTAACAATTAAGAATATTATACAGGGCACGGCGCTTAAAACGGGATAAATTTAAATTTGAATATCCCGCCATATAGTACTGCCGCGAGAGGTCATTGTTGGCGTTCGTGAAATCCATATGACTCAAGTCGCCTGGTTGTTGGATATGATATCTCCAATTTTAATGAAATTTAGTATGTTGGTAGCACTCATGGAGGGAAGCAAAAATTAATTTTTAAAAAATTTTCGTAACACTGGTTTCAAAATTACGGTGGTTTAATAATTGAAAAAATTGCCAAAATCGGCCCTACCTCAATAGCTAAAAAGGTAAACTAAATGCAAATCATAAGCTGAAGAGTTAAGCTTTCATGAGATATACATCACCACAGGATTTGGTGCTGTTACGCTGTCGGGGCTATTGACCCCTCCCCTCCACTTTGATCTTTGACATTTAAGAAACGACGACTTAAATATTTCAGAAAAAAATTGTTCTACCACAAATTAGCCATTTGAATCCCAAATTTCATTATGAGATAAGCACGGGTTTATAATAAAAAAAATTTCCAAAATATATAAAGCGTCCCTTTGTTTCATATATTACAATATAAAATTATATATAACACAGTTTATAAACTTTTTTTTTGTTAAAGAGAGCTTTTACGTATTAAAATATTTAAGAAAACAATATTAACCATGTTTTTTTAACTTATTTTCAAAATAGATATTTATGCAATTGCTTTTTTTTAATATTATTTTAGGTGACAAGATAGATATACAATAAAGGCCGCTTCGCGGCCTTGTTAAAGTATACAATAAATAGTAAAGCTTTCGAGCGGTGTGTGTTGAGGCGCTTCGCGCCTTTTAAGAAGTACAAGCCCAACCTTCTCCCCCACTGAAATGTAGCCAATGTTGCAAAAGACTGTAAAAAGACGGCAACCGCCAAAGAAATTGAACTCACAAAACCTCGCATCTTGAAGCAAACCCGCTACCAACACGACCGATTGGGCACTACGGGAAAGCGCGCTTTGTGCACTGGTTCGTTCGGTCCGTTTTTCTGTCATTTCTGATATCTGTCAAGCCCTATAATTTTTAAAGGGGCCATTTTTTAAGCCACTTGCACTGGTTTTCTTAAATTTCTAATCGCGGATTCAGATTTTACCTCAAATTTGGCTTTCCCTTTTGTTTTTTCTAGAGGGAACCGGCGGCCAGGGTATTTTATGTGCTATTCTTAGAGTTTATAGAGGGAATAATCATTTGTAAGAACATTGTTCCTGTACCTCATGTTTGTTTTTCTTTAGGGTAATTTTTAGGTTGGTATCGAAATTGTTTTTTTATTACTTGTAAGAAGTTAGATTATAGTTGTTTTTGGAGCAGTTCTCATTTTCTCACGACAGCGATTACTTCGGTTTTCTTTCGAACTGTTCCAGTGTTTCAGTGAGTTAAAAAACATGGAACCACAAATTAGAAGGAATTTTTGGAAAGGTGCTGTAACCTATTTAAATTCTCCGAACATCGGGTTACTAAATCGTTAAGAAAAGTAACAAAGTGAATGTGCTACTTAAATTTTGGTATTAAAGATGGTTGGAAAATGAAAGAACCGCAAACAATTAGGTGGTTAGAATAGAGAAACATTGGAGAAAGCGATTTCATATATTTAGAATGTAAAAGAAACAGAAACAGAAGATATGTTTATTGATTCCAAAATATCGAAGGAACATTTAAATGGGTCGCTTATGATACTGAGTGAATCTCTAATTACATAAAAAACAAATGTGTACATTATCATATTACACAGAATAAGCGGCAAAATTAAAATTGCAGTAAAAGTACTAAATCTGGAAACAAATATATCATGTGATAGTTTCGAAAGTCCTCAAAGCAGTGATTTCAATAAAATATTATGTCAGCTGTGGGAAAAATTTTAACATGCCAATAAAGACGAATAATTTTTAATTTTGACTGTTTGACATAAGTAATTATTTAGCTAAGAAAGTGAAGAGTGTCGTGGAGGAAAAAAATTATTAATTTTAAATCCAAAACCGAGTAATAAAAAACTAAGTGTAAAAACTTTACAATTGATAAAAGAGTAATACCTGGGAAAGAGGACTATGTTTCACCCAAAAAGAGTAAAAACGTTTGCAGACATATACAGAAAAGATTAGTGGTTGGAATGTTAAAGAAGATTTACGAATTATTCGAAAAAGAAAATAAAGATTATAAGATCGGGTGTTAAAAAGTTCGTGGAACTGCGACCAAAGCACTATATTTTAGCTAGAGTCGATGGGACTCATTCTGTCTGCGTATGTACTACTTATCAAAAGGTTGATGATTACGAGCGGGTTGTTAAATGATATTATTCTAACAGGTTACAGTAAACCACTGAAAAACTACAGGAAAATCTTGCTTAAACATGTTTGTGAAGAATTAATGGTGGATTGTTACCTAGGAAAATGTAACTTTTGTAAAAATAAGATAGAAGAACTTCGGGAGGATTTGATGAAAAATTTGATAAAAAAGAAACAGAGCCTGTAACTTGTAAACAAGCATTATTTCACAATGTCAAAAAGGAAAATCTTCAAGAAGAAGCCCTGATTATATGCGATTTCTCAGAGAATTATAATTTTGTCCTTCAGGTTGAAGCACAATCTTACCATTGGAGTAGTATAATAGTAACAATACAACTCATTGTTGTTTGCTACAAAGAAAATAACACACTAAAACATAAAGCGAAGCATTTATTTCAGATTGTTTAAAGCATGATACTGTGTTGGTGTATTTGTTTCAAAAGAATTTTTAAACTATTTGAGAAATTCGAATTACATAAATTACCGAATATTTATTACTTTTTGGAGGGTTGTGTGCTACAGTATAAAAATCGCAAAAATTTCAAACAGATGAAAAAGGCTTTGGTGGCATTTTTTTGCCATTGTTCATGGAAGGACTTTAAAAAGATTTGATATCATATGAAGTCTCCAGAAACCATACAACAATTAGATAAGGAATCCAATGGAATTATATCTTTAGGCCACAGTTAATATTTCCGGTATGACATTCGAGTTTTGTAAAGACCAAGAATATGCCAAAAAAGAAAAAATGTTAAAAAATATTTTTACGGGTACGAAAACGATTGTTGGAACCCAAAAGCTCCATTGCTACATACCAAAAAACGAAGGACACATTAGAAACAAAAATATTTTCATTTTTTTTGGAAGGAAATGTAGTGCGACTAAGTTAATCAGAAGAAGATAAAGAAAAGATCTTTGAAAAGCCCAGTAAAAGATTCAGAAGAGCTAAAAGTAGTAAGTATGTTTTTGAGAGAAATAACTGTGAATATATTCAACGATTTTTAGTGCTGGTACTGTTGGACTGATCTTATTGTGCAAAATGACAGAATTAAAAGAAGAAATTATTTTCCTAAATATTCTATAAGCCTTCCTTTATGGAAAAGTTTTCTTTAACAAAAAAAAAATCATTAAAGTGCATCATAGATATATAGACGCTGCGCATATTTTGGAAATTTTTTCGCTATAAACCCATGTTCTTAGGAAACAGTCATAACCTCAAAATGGACGAGCTGTTGCTAACAATTGCGAAATGCAACAGAAGAGCCGCAATTATTGAAAGTCTTCGTGCTGGGCGTTCGGCAATCGAAATAATTCGGTTCTTCGGGTACCCAAGATCAATTATGTACAACGTTTTTGTGAAATAAAATGCTTCCAAGAAGTTTGGGGAAGGATCCGTTAACCCGTCTCAAAAGAGTAATTCGAGAGAACACGTGACACGGACTCCGACAGTTACAGAAAGAGCCTAGGCCTTGATTTTGGAGGAGCTGGGGCAATCGTTAAAGAAATTGGCGTCAGTGAGCGAATCATGCTCTGGATTGCAAAGGAGGATCTACGTTGTCGTATACAATAAAGGTGCATCAGATGCTCTCTGAAGCTCTCCAAACCAAATAGCCCGTTGCAACCTGCTAGTGTGTTCGTAGGAAAACGAAGTGGTGGGACAATTATTTTCTGATAAAAATTTTTTAACCGTTGACGCCAAGATCAACCAATGGAAATGACTGCTGTGTCACCCACAACTCCGAGGATAGCTCAATTATTATTAAAACGAAATTTTCGGCTAGTTTTCAAGTGCTAGGTGTTGTTTCTAGTGAAAGTGACGTCATGCACCGCATTTCTTTTAGAAGAAGGAAACTGTTGCAAAAGAGGTTTATGTACGTTCTGACAAATGTCATAAAACTGGCTTCGAGGAGACAATATGTATTTCAGCAGAATGGTGCACCGGCACATACGAGCCATTTATTCCAAAACTGGTTGTCGGGTAACGTGGCCATGTTTTGGTATTAAAGAATTCTGGTTCCCCAATGATTTGAATCCTTTCAACTATTATGTTTGGAGCGTAGTCGAAAGGGTTACTAACAAGTCCAGACACCCTAACGTGGCATCTTTACGCACTGCTGTCGAAGCAGCATTTGCCAATATGGACTGCGCTGCTTTACAGAGAGCCTGCGAGCGCTTCAGACCAAGGATAGAGGCGGTCATTGCGGCTGAGAGGGTTACACACCTAGACAGGTCACATATCTGTCATGCAAAATGCTTTTTTGTAATTTTATTTTTTTTGTCATATTTTATAAAAAAAATATTTAATTTGTCCGGATTTAAGCGTCGTACCCTATATATTCTACCGTAGCCAAATTTGATCGACCTTTTATAAAACCTTTTATTTTCACATTAATTAAGTTCGAACAAAAGGCAAAATAATAATCAAGTATCTTCCTTCGACTTCGATAATTTCCTGCCATTCGGGTAAAAGTTCGATGTCGCGGCGATAAAATTTAGGGACTTGGGGCTTCTGACTTTGATTTCTTCTATTGTTTTTCTGGTTCCCGAAGGATATTGCAAATTGTTTGAAGACTACATTTGTGTTGATCACAGCTTGAAGATCGATTTTTTGTGTGTTCGGAAAGTTTTTTGTCGACCAACATTTTTCTTCGCCTTCTTTGAACTTTGCGAACCAACGTCTAACAGTGGCTTCTCCAACAATACCGTCTTCATAAGCTTTGCAAACATTTCTGCCGGTCTCAGTACCACTTATTTGTGGATTCAATTTCAATTCAAATTATAAAGCTCTATCATGTAAGTGCTGCATATCAAAAGATGTCCAAGAAAATTCTTCATCAGATAGTGCAAAAAATAAAAAAAACACGAATATATTTTAAATTTAATGGGACCGATAAAAACCTATTATATATAACCTATCGGGTACTCAATCACCAAACATCTTGGTTAATGTATTGATCGAATATTGGTATGGTGGTAAAATGTTGTAGATTCTCTCCTTACTACTACTATAGACTATTCTTTTACAAACACGTACTTTGCATAAGGGTAAATGATGAATAATATTTCATGTTGTTTATGGGTTGAATTCAATTAATGAATTTTGGCAGACTATATAACTGCTTACATAACTTTCCCAAACCTGTTTGCCGTTTATAACAAAGTCTTACGGGTTAATATTACTCCATGTACGATTTCTTAAAGGTCATAGATTGTTAAATTTTTAGATTACGGATTTTGAATTGACGTGATAAACTTCTTTACGTCTTATTTTTACCTCTACATAACCCATTGTGCGTGAGGTATTTGAAGTCTGTCTGAAATTCTACGAATAGAATAACCAGAGTTGTAGGCTTAAATAGGTACTTAAAAATTTTTGTCTTTAGTTATTTGCTTCAACTATATTGATGTCTCATCAAAATGTTTAAATTAATTCTTCTTCTTTCTAATATTTACAGAGATATAAAGTCTATCTGGCCATTTATCATAGACACCTTTAATAATATAATAAGATGGAGTCAATATAATGTAGATCAAGCTCGCCAATTCAGGAGATATTTCTATATCACCTTACTACATGATGAACGGCTATGTAGTATTATGTTGACGATTTGATATGGCTTTTTTTAGATTTGGTATTGCGATTTGTCACTTCACATAAAGTTCTAGAATTATTCTAGAGTTCATAAAAGCAACCAAAGCCATAAATGACTTTACATTTATAGTCCGTAAGTTAATTATTAAGGGTTTACATCAGTCAGGAGCGCTGAAAAGTAAGGCTATTGTCGAGAATTTTTTTCCACTACTAATAAAGCAATAAAGGGAAAATTTTAAGAGCATTACACATATTAAAAGGTGTACCAGAATATTTTTTATTGTAATTTTTAAAACAAAATGGCGGCGTAAAAGTCCAATCGCCAGAGACGCTTTTTTTAAGGGGCAAAACGGTGTGCAGGGTAGCTATGTCCAGACAGCACTTACAACAATACAAATTTTTTTTTATTATTTCATATGAGTTCTTCTTTGGGAGTACCTGGAGACTTCAAAAAATATCGATTTTTACAAATTTGGCATACATTTGAAGGTTATTTTTGGTTTTTTGATAAAAAAATCGGTTAAATTGTTTATAAAAAATGTTATTACTAATTACTCGTAAAAAACCCAAGTACTTCCACAGATAATGTATTTAAGAAGCTACAATTAAAAATTTGAGTTAATCGGATGAAAATTGCTCGAGTTATGCTGCCCACCAGTTTCGAGAAAATCGCGTTTGAACTTTTGAAAAAACCACGTGCTACGAGAATAGCTACGGTCTAACTGCCATTACGGCGTCATGTGGCTTCTCCGATTTCAAATGTTTTTTAAAGCCATCTATACTTCATAGGAGAACGCTTAAGTAACCCCTATCGATAAAAGCTAACCAGCTTGGCTAAAACACTCCAAAATGCGGAATTTTCAAACATTTAAGATCGCTGGGAGGGACCTCGGAAAATGAGCTGTAAACATTTTTAAAAGTTTTTCCCACTTATAAATGTGATGGAATATCATTTTTAGATAGTTAATATACATTTTAAGCTAATAAAAATTGGAAAAAATTTGCTGACTGATGTAACCCCTTAAATGTACATATAACTAACTTGTGGTAAATGGTTCCATATCAGAACGCAGTACAAATTAAAAACATATGAGAACAATAATTAAAAGTTATTAAGTGGCTACCTTGCTATATTCCCATTCAGATATACATATGCATTTTGTGTTGCCCTGTATTTATTATAATGTCTATTTGTACTTGAATATTAACGATGCCATGTGCAGGATGATTTCAAAAACCTAAGAACATTTTTATGGTAGAATTTATTAGCTATAGCAACTCAAAAGACCCTTGAGTTAGGTAATTTAACATAATTTTAAGTTAAATATGTCATGTATAGTGGTGAGACTCCGAGCTTCATGTAGGAGCAAGCTCTGCAAACTGAGAGGCAGATGCTCTCATATATTCACTCTCACTACCTGTTATTTCGCTCAAGCAACACTTCGGCACTTGTTATGATGTAGTAAATATAGCGAAATGTTCCATTTTTAAATTTATTGCATATCTTGCGGCACCACGGAACTGTATGGAATAAATGTTTCTTTCTTAAAGATAGTTGCGAAGAGTTCTTTCTGAATTTCCGATATGAGAATATCCAAACACTCTTCTAACAGCTGCAATTCTCCTTTGCGATAGGCGAGGATGGGCGTCCTGATCTCGGATCGTTTCCCAGACTGAAATTTCCTCTTTAGAATTCCCAATACCACCGGAATACAGTCGTACAATGAACTCAATTGTTTTCCAGTACAGGAGTCGATTTCTTCAAACACTCGAACTACATACGCGCAAAATTTAAAAGTACAATCATTAGATTTAAATCGTTTCGTTTTAAACAACGATAATATTTCAAGTCTTTTTCAATGCTACAGTTCAGGAGCAACTAATATCCGGGGGGCGCCCTTCTGGCTGTAGCGCAGATTTTAATCTGACTCGATACACTTAAACTTATCGTAACGTGCGATCATTTCTTAACTTTCCTAATAGCCTATATATATTTTATTAAAAAACAAAAAAAAAAACGCCAGAGGAAGGGAGACACGAGAAAAAATAACCTTGTATCTCACAGTGTTATGTTTTGTTTCAGTAAAGTGTTATAATAAAAGTTTCGTTTAAATTTGACTTATTCACGCATTATTAAGCTCACTAAGTACATTCATACTGATAGCTGTAGTTGCTATTCAAGTGAACTTGACGATTTAAGTCATCGGACACGGGCTTGGTTTGCAAGGATGATCCTACTTGTGTTCTAGGTGTTGTTCGGTGATTTATGGTCGGATAATGTAACTGGATACAATTCTTTTTATTGAATTAAACATTTATAAAATCAACTAAGTTATTAATTCTAAACTAATGGAAGAATTTTGCTATATATTTATCTGAAAGCGCGCAGTACTTCTCATATGTGTTGACCGATTTTTACTTTTAGCATAAAGATTTCTTGCATGAAAAGAAAGGATCCCATTGATATGTATATCTCAACTTTAATCAAGTTAAGGGGGCTACAGGTTTTACATACTATATATATGTTAATGAATTTTTATCGTATTTGGCAGGGAGGTTTTTCATTTTAAAAGAATACTCCTCATCCATTTCCAGACCTCAGTCAAATGAGGTCAAACATGCTTCTGATGGATTTTACATCCGACTTGTTATATTTAATTAAATTTTAGAAAAAAATTAAATTATTTACTTGTGCTATTTTAATGCGACTAAAAATTTGTTGGTTTTTAAATTCAAATTAATAATTGCAGCAGAAAAATTCGTTATGATTAATATAATTTTAAAAAGTGTCTCGTTAGGTTGGAGCAAACAATTTTTGTAAATTATTAATTATAGCCTTGTAGTGCTTTCGTCAGCTGGCATCCTTCTTAAAATAGAACAGAATAATTACATGTTAAGCTTCTTCTTGATAATAATTTATTATATTTTGACCTAGATATACTAGACATAATTTCAATTAAATTAAACTTTGTAAATAATAACCTTCAACAATAAAGCCAGATGCTAAGAGCAAACTAAAAGTTAAAAGCTTACATTCACAAGTCTACTGCTCACTTGTTCTTTGTTTTGTCTGTTAAATGTAATTTTAGATTATGCCTTCCTGTTATTTTTCTGAGCACACATGCGAAGCCAATAAACATATATTTCTGAATTTAGTGCTTCTATTGAGATCAAATGTATGTTCAACCTTATGCCCTTGCTTTTAAGTTATTATTTATAAGCAGTGAGTGGCATATAATTGTTTTTTTTTAATTTTTGTTAGAATTAGAGGTATAGATTAACAATTACTAAAACACTAGACAAAAATAATCTACTTACTTAATCTACTATAAAAAGATATATAAATTTTGAAAAATAAAAGACAGAAAATAATTCAAGAAATACTTATATTTAGTATTCCCATAAATACTGTTACAAAATCAAATCTACCCTTACTTTATACAGTATAGAGATATCCGTGATTTTAACATGCGGTTACAGTTGTCAAGTTATAACGTTGTAAATTACGTCTCGTCAAGTTTGATTATTTACCAGTTAGTCGAGGAAAATTAGTAAAAAATCTCGAAAATTTTTCTGGGTGCACGTATGGAGACGTTCCAGGGCGCATTCGATTCGGAATGGCTTCATAAAAATGTCACCACATATTTTTTTATTATAATGCGAAAGTGCATTTGTGCACTCAAAAAATACGTTTGCTGCCCCCCCCCCCCTCCCCCAAATCCCTTATAAAGACAGTTTAATCTCGAAAAACAATCGCCCCCAGTCCCAGAATTCTGGCCCGCCAAGTGCATCGGCGCACTTTCTAAGCATCATATTTGTGATAAGCGACCCCAAAAACTCTTGTATTACAGTTTAAACTCGAAAAACAAACAAATTTGAGGTAATTGGGGCACTTTTTAATCATATTCATTATCAGCTACCCTATAAACCTTTATTCAGACACTTTAAACTCGGACAACAAACCAATTTGAGGTAATTCCCTAAAATCACTTTCATCTCCAGGATTAGGTCCCCCAAGTGCATCGGGCCACTTTCTAAGCATCATATTTGTGATCAGCGACCCCAAAAATCTCAGAGTAGCGGGGTTGAGCTTATTTTGGCCAATATTAAGCGAGATTGAATTACTTTCCAGCCCAATGGAAAGTTGCACAAATAATTTTAATCCTAAAACCTGGCAAGCCGTCAAACGAAGATGGTTCATATAGGCCCATCAGTCTTTTACCCATACTTGGCTAGTTATTAGAGAAGCTGCTACTAACAAGACTCATGCCTATTGTAAAAGATTTGTACTTTATCACAGACCATCAGTTTGGCTTCAGACAACAGCATTCCACCATACATCAGATCCATCGAGTGGTAGACTTTATAAACCAATCCTTTCAAGAAAAGATATATTGTACAGCAGCCTTCCTCGATGACACCCAGGCTTTTGACAAAGTCTGGCATGATGGCCTCCTCTATAAACTAAAAGCCTCGCTACCGCATTCACACTACATTATCCTCAAGTCTTATTTAGAAGAAAGGTTCTTCCAAGTTAAATACGAACAATAGTTAACAGAACTTCATACAATCCGACATGGAGTGCCCTAGGGCAGCGTACGTCTTCTATACGTCCTCTTTACTGCTGATCTACCCACCAGTGATCAATCATTCACGGCCACATTTGCCGACGACAAAGCAATTATGGTTAGGCATAAAGATCCTACTATAGCCGCTGAGATCCTGCAGGCACATTTAAATGACATAGAGAACTGGACTACAAGATGGAGGATAAAATAAATGAATCCAAATCACAACATATACGAAATGTAGAGGAAACACCCCGCAAGTCTTAATGCATAATACACCACTTCCACAAGAAACAGAGATGAAATACTTAGGCTTGCACCTTGACAGGGGACTCATATGGAAAATTCATATTTGGAAAAAGCGGAAACAACTTGGTCTAAAATTTAGAAATCACTACTGATTACTTGGAAGACAATCCAGACTATCTCTTAGTAACAAACTCTTCATCTACAATGTAGCTTTCAAGCCCATTTGGATCTATGGTCTACAGCTACTGGAGCACTGCGGCCAATACCAATTATCGAACGCTTCCAATCCAACGTGTTACGTGCTATGTGCGATGGTCCATACTTTCTAAGAAACGCAGACATTTTGAGTGACCTACAAGTGAACTCAGTGAAAGGTATCTAAAGAAACTAGAATACCATCCCAACTGTCAAGCAGCAAATCTTCTTCATAATAGTGTAAACATACAAATATTGAATAGGATTACGCCACTTGATTTACCATATAGATTTACATAACTATTAGTAATTCGATCCTATTGTAATATAGCATACTAAGTAAGCATATTTGTAAGAAATCTCTGTGTTAGAAACATGTCCTCCTTAATCGTTCATCATTATTGGAAAAGTAATGCTAGTGCCAAAAAAAAAACCATAAACAAGAACGGTGTAATACCGTAAAGGAAACTTTCTACAGCGGTGCGAAATAGTAACGGTCACTTCCGGTTGCCGTTAACCGATTTGGCTGAAAATCAATCCCTTGAAAGGTACTGACCTAAGATGTGCGTACGCCAAGTTTGAAGTGAATCCGTTGAATAGAACGGAAGTTATAGTGTCTCCAGACACACAGACAGACAGACAGGATGATAATTAACTTTCTACTATAAGCTCCGCTGTAGAAAGTTAATAAAACGTTAGCTTCCAGGTTATGCACCAAATTTCATAGACGTCAGTTAATATTTGTAGAATTTGTGCATTTGAGTTCAGTTAAGAGACAGATTTGAAGGCGGATATTTTCAAACTATTACTTTCTACGTTTTTTTTCAATTAAGTACATGATAGTTCAAATATAACCGGGACTGATTTTTTACAAAAACAAAAAACAAATTCAAACACTTGCACATGCCAGTCTTTAACGCACTCCTTCCGGAGTCGACACATTTTTTTCCAACGTTCTGGAAGTATCCTGATGTCCTTTACAAAAAAGGCTTTTGGTTGGCGGCCTATCCACTCCCAAAGAGTCTGGGTGACGACGTCGTTGTCCACAAACCGCATGCCTTGCAAGTTTGATTTGAACCTTCCGAACAGATAGAAATCACTTTGGGGCCAAATCGGGACTGTACGGCGAATGCGGCAAAAGGTTTCATTTTAATTTCCGGGGGGTTTTCGTTCGTATTTTAGCCATATGGGAGCGTGCATTGTCTTGAAGGAAAGCTACCCGCTTTTCACCGGTCTTTCGCTTGGATCTTTTCTTTCACGTCTGTTGCCAGGGGGTCTGAGTAATAAGCTGGCACCCGTCAGAAAGTCTACATGGATAATTCTACGCCAGTCCCAGAAGAACGTTGCCTTAACTTTTCCTGCCGAACGGCTCCTCCGCACTCCCTTGGGTTTGGGAGAACAGTATGCCGCCAATCGCATGATAACTACTGTGACTCAGGATTGAAGTAGCATGTTTCACTTAGTCAGTATAGACTTCAAAAATGCACCACTTTCGTCTTCAAACTGTTGTAGGAGATGACTGGCAGCTTGCATGCGCACTGTTCTGTTCACGCTCGTCAAAGTGCATGGTACCCAACGTGCATTCACCTTGCGATAGCGCAGGTGGTTTTTCAATACGTCTTTTATATTACCAACACTAATGAACAGCTTTACTCCAAGTTTCTTGATAGTGCTGCACCTATTCTTACAAATAAACGCGTCTGTACGATCAATGTTTGGTTCGGTGACGGATGTTCGCGACCGACGAGTATGCGGTTCATTCTTTACGCGCTCTCTACTCGATCTAAAGCACCACTCAAACACACAGGTACGTAAGAGATACTCTTCCCATACTGTTGTTGAAGTTTGTGGTAAACGTTTGATGATATACTATTTTAACACTTACGTTGTCAGTAATTACATTTAGAATGACGTATATGTTGTCAAGCTAACTCTTAAGACGTCAACATGACCTTTGCTTTGTCACAGAGTTTTAGGCTTTTATACATATAGGAAAAAGTCCGTACGCATTGCGTAACTCTTGATCATTACATTATTACATTATACATTATTATTACCTATATTTAAGACAACTGTTTGTATTCATATATATCTGTCGCGAACGAAGGCCATCGACTTAAAAATTTGTAATTCGTATTTAATGTTTCATATATCACGTGACCTGAGATTGTGACAGATATACCTTCTGATCAAAAAGTACCCGGAATTTGTTAACAAAACGAAAACGGTTCAATTATTCATCGATATTTATTTTATTCCCTTCAAAGTAATCTGCATTGCAAGCAACACACATATTCCAAAGCTTCTTCCAATTTTCAAAACACTTCATAGGCCGATTTTGGAATCGCATTCAGCTCCTTCGCAAAGTGGTAATTTGAGTCGTGGGAACAGAGCCATGTCAGGGGCCACGTCAGGTGAATGCGGAGCTCGCGAAACGGCATGAACGTTGTTTTTGGTCAAATAGTCGCGTACAAGATGAGATGTGTGACCCGATGCATTGTCATGACGAAGAAATCACGAGTTGTTTCTCCATAAACAATTCCTATAAATTTCTATTTAAAGAAATCACTATAATTTCTATGCAATTGATATTTGTGCTATTAAACCTGCACTAAGTTTATCGCGTTTAAAATGACTGTTTTGTATTAAAATTGATTTCATCAGTGTTAATAAATTTTGTATATCTGAAAGTCTGATGCTGATAATGACTTTTCTATAAGTAAGTTAGTTATGTCATCCAATTACGGTAACATCGTCATTGGATTTCAGATAATAAATATTTTTAAAAGTTTTATGCCAATTTATCTGTGTAGAATAAAATTTCAACAAATTAATTTTAGTATTTCTCTATTCTTATTAGAAGTGTTAGAGAATAAGATGACAGTCATGTTCAGAAATGTCATGAAAGTTTATATTTGTGAGAAGAAAAAACAATTATAGAATAACATATTGTTGACGATAAAGTATTTGAACAATTTTTTGTTTAGAGTATTCTCTTTCATTTTATCATTCAACAAATCTTTTATAAACTCTGAAACTTAGCACGAATACATTTATAAAACTGATTTTGATGTTTTTGCACACTTTCTGCTTATTATATATGTTCACATATGTATATAGAAGCAATCAATGATTCTAAAGTATTAAATCACATATCAACTTAAGCTTACAGATCAGTTCCAAGAAGATGCAGGAAGAAGCTTCCATTATTGATGTAAGGAGATGCCTCGGATTATTCTGAGAAACCTAATCGATCCTTCGCTCAAAAATTTATAAGCTAATCCTGTAGCCTCGAATGCATGTTCGTATGTTTAGCATGGGTGGAGCTTTCATAGCATTTGCGATTAAATTGTCGAATAAATTTTCTTAAATTGTGATTGAAATATAGCAATTAACACGCAATCTGATCAAAGTAGGTGAGGCTATTTGAAATTACACATGGGCGGGACTATGTCGGTTATTTATTATGAGCGAATACATTAATGTAAATAAAAAAAACAAACAAATTGTTACAACTCTTTAAATAATTTTAAGTTTTATTCATATACTGTCATGCTTATTAGACACTAGGACAGATAAAATTACCTTGATATACATATTTAGAGGGTTTATATCATTTTGTTATATGATATCCACTTTAACAAAAATAGAAAGGGGAAAGATTCTGGTAATTTTGATAATTTTATTTTATCTCAATTGGTATGCAACTAATCTATAAAATACTATTGACATTTTCTAGAACAAATCGTTAACACAATTATTTTATTAACGCTGTCATTTGTGGTGTGATCAACTTAAGGACTAGTCCTCATAATCCTAATCGTAATAGTATAGATACGAAAAAGGTCTTTAAAAAATCCATCGTGAGCATGCTGTCCAACCTCAATCTGTATTTTTAGTTCAGTTTTTGCATAAAATAGTTCTTGCTTCACTTAGAGCAGTATGAATGAAATTTACCCTTTCTTTGTGACTTACATAACCTCCGTATACGATGCTCAAATTCATGCTTTTATTTTCTTGGTGTGGGGACGGTATAACTAATATTTCTCACATATTGTTTTTATTTACAGACGCTTCTTTACATTATTTACAACAAAAGTTTATTATGACCATAAGAGTGCTGAGGTCTCGGCCGTAGTTGGCTCATGTTCGTGGCGTCGGCGGACGCTAAGGGTTGGTTCTTGCGATCCGGCGATGCCCGAACAGTGTTCGCAGGACGCGCTGCAAACGTTCTTTAGTTGTGCCGGTTTCACGAGGAATGGAGATTCACCGAACAGCTCTTTCAGGAGCCGTGCGCGGCGTCCCTGGGCGGGCCTCTTCTGGGGTATCAGTGGCAATGGGAGCAACGGTTCTGGTATCGGAGTTCTTCAGCGGTACACTCGTCACTGGTTCCGATAGTACTTTTTCGGAGGTGTCGATCGGACGATGCTGGTGCTGATCCTCCTGGAGGCCATAGGCCACGCTCACGTAGTTGTCGGAGGTGGCTCGCGATTCAGTAAGACCCTATGCTTAGAGGCAAGCGCTGTTCGATGAGGGCCAAGGCTTTTGGACAGCGACAAAGCCAGTTTCAAGGCTTTCGAGCAGCGGCTGTAGCAGCGAACTGTCTTGGACTGGAGTGAGGAACGCTTTTATCCCCCACGAATTATGCATGGGAGGTGGCTCCTTCTAGAAAAGATCGCGTAATTAGGCAGGCTTGCACCCCCAATTGCTGGTGTCTGAAATTGTTTCTCGATTCGGCATTGCGACAATTAAAACACTTAGCGTTCCGATATTAGGCTAATTCTTTTGCTTCGTGGAAGTACTTTGCGTCCCGACAGTTGGTGTAAAATCAAAGTATCAAAGTGAAATTTAAACTCGGTATATGATAGCATTGTTTTATTTTTCAATAATCTAGAATCGCTTTAGAGGTTGTAATCGTTACAGATTATTTTCAAAATTGAAAATCTAGTATGTTACTTATAAGTACCACCACCATAACTGACAAAACGCACTCATCATGAAAATTACTAAAAATTATTGTAAAGGTAATGGAATGATGAATTCTGTATTCGCGAATCAAGAATTCGGAAGTCAGGACTAGCTCTAAATTGGAAGCTAAAGAATCACTGGGGCAGTTTCCTACCGTAACCGAAGCACCAATTGATCAAACCAACATACGGTTTAAGAAAGTTCTTTTTAAATTGGATGTCGGACAAATAAAGTTTCAGAACCAGCAACTATCAGAGATAACAATGATCTTAGTGGAAAAGACAATAGCCGATAAACACTTTAAAACGGAAATGATAAATTTGTACTAAGAAAAGGGAATAAACTCAAGTCGAAAAAGCAAAGAAATTTTAAATTCCAACGATAATAACAAGATACGCAGATGTGCAGAATGATGTTGATGCTAAAATTCCAGATGTGACCAAAAATGATATAAAAATCGAAATAACAAAATTGTATGAGATTTGTATATATTTTTGTGAGATCTCCTCATCGTTAGAGTAACAAAATATAGTAAAGGAGAAAGACAACAAAGCATAATTATGGCTAAGTCTCATAATTATGCCAGTATCATATAATAATAATAATGGTAAGCTTTAGGCCGATCGGACCATAGCCTGCAAACTGAAAGATTAAAGGCTCTCATATGTTTGCTTTCTTTTGTCCGGTCGTTGAGTACCATTTCTAATACGGGGCGATGTGGTAAGCACCGCGCCTTAGACGACCGCCATTATTACCTCTTGTTCGAGTGAACGCAGGTGCTCAATTATTTATAGTAAGTGGGTAGGCTACTCGCCTCGCATCAGAGAGCTCCGGAAATGGAACCCGAGTCCGTCCGCATCGCAGCCCGCGCCTCAAACGCTTGGATCATTCTGGCAGTCCCAGTATCATATGGGGGTATAAAAAAATTAATTGGCCTTCTCCTTCATCACTAAAGCACAAACAAATGGCCTAAACAGCGGCAGTGTCGTTTTCAGTAATACGACATGAGGAATCTTGTTCTAGGAGTGTGTGATCAAAAACACTTTAATTGCGGAGTGCCACGAATGGCAACTTGTTCTCACAAACTGTTGGAAAAAATAAATGAACAGGTAGATGAACTGGCTACTTATATCAAAAATCAATCTTGAAGAACATGATTGATAAAACCATGCCGATGTGCAAAAGGTATTCTTCCGAAGCCTAATCATTCGGCAACTAAAAAAGAAACTAAAGGTTATTACAACATTCCCGACAAAGGCATCTGCTACTTCCAGATACCGAACAATAACATAGAAAACATAATTTACAACTTTTATATTGATTGTTCCACCGTGAGAACGGCATAGCTGAAGGAATGATTTGTTTTGTAATATAGAAAGGATAATACTAATCATAACTCGCAATAAGTAATTTATAAGATAAGCAGAGATTACAATTGAGACTAAGAAAATCATGTTATGCAGTTTGTGAAAACGACAAAAATGCTTGAGATGAGAAAAGATTGTACTATTATCGTATTATCACGTCGGATAGCCTATGAAACAAGGAAGAAATAAGGGACTAAGGTTACTGCAGAAAATTTACAAACTATGAAATATTCTAGATTATTGCTGAAATCTGAAAAATTATAGAAGACGATAAACAAAAATGTCAATATTACCGGCAAGGTAGATAATACATACTACAAAATAGATACGTGTAGAAGTCATAGAGCCTAATGATAGTTTGTATAATAATTAACATAATCTAGCAAATACATTTTCAAATGAAAATAATACAAGCATACGCCCCCACAAGCTCACATCCAGACGTCGAGATAGAAGAGTTCTACGAGGATATTAGCAAAGCGTTAGAAGAAGATAAAACATATTACACCATGATGATAGGTGGACTACAATGCGAAGATAGGAAAGAAGGAGGAAGAACAGGAAACGTGTATAGGAGAATTCGGTTATGGCTAAAGGAACCAGAGAGGGAAAATGCTGATACACTTCGCATTACAAAACAATCTATATATCATGAATACCTTCTATAAGAAAAAGAGTCAAAACAAATGGACCTGGAAAAGTCCAGATTGAATCACTAAAAACGAAATAGATTTCGTTATAACAAATCGAAAACAGATTATACAAAATGTTTCTGTGTTAAACTTATTTGCTACTGGAAGTGATCATAGATTGGTTAGGACACAAATTACTGTTGACGTCAACAGAGAAAGATATAAATTAATAAAAACCGGACAGATGAAATGAACTGACAAAGAAATACTGAAAGAAAAGAAAATGAAAAATATAAGACAATTGTAATTCTTAAAGCAAATGAAATATTACAAACCAACATGGAAAGTCAGACAATAACAGAAATAAATAAATCCGTAGTAGAAATGATAAAAGAATCCACAAGGGAAATAGAAAAAATAAAACCAGTGACGAACAAATACAGTAAAATAAGTGAAGAAACAAAAAAATTAATCGAAAAACGAAGGAATATGCGGAAAAACAATAGATGGAACACGGTAGAATACACGGAACTAAATAAGATAATAAGAAAAGAAATTAAAAACGACGTGTACAAATACAATCAAAGGTTAACACAGAAAACTATAGAAGAACATGGCAGCATGAAAATTCTAAGATCTAAATCATCAATAGGGACGAAACATATATTCAAACTTAAGAAAACAAACGGCGGAGAAACAACCAACAAGAAGGAAATTACTGAAATAGCAGAAAAATTCTACACCTCACTATATACTTCACAAATACACAAAGCTAACAGTAAAGACAAGAAAAGACGCAAAATAATAAACGCCGGATCCGAAGATATCCCAAACATTAAGAAATTTGAGATCGAAAATGCTTTGCAGCAAATGAAGAATCGCAAAGCTCCAGGGGAAGATGGAATCATAAGCGAACAAATAAAGAATGCTGGAAAACCGTTATTGAACATATTAGAAATATTGTTCAACAAATGCCTCGAAGAAGGTAAAATCCCAGTGGCATGGAATAATGCAGAAGTGATCCTACTGCACAAGAAGGGCGACAAAAGTGACATAAAAAATTATAGACTAATTAGTCTCCTATCTCAACTCTATAAATTATTTATGAGAGTTATAACAAATAGGCTAAGTAACAAACTAGACGCTTATCAGCCAATCGAACAGGTGGGCTTTAGGAAAGGTTAGGGAACAAACGAACATCTACAAAGCATTAAACTCTTAATTCAGAAGTGTAACGAATATAATATAACATTGGCACTAGCTTTTATAGACTACAAAAAAGCTTTTGATACTATTGAAATGGAATCTATATTAATGGCCTTAGACGATTGCCGTATCGATACAAGATATTCAACACTACTAAAAAATATATATAAAAACGCCACCTCAGTTATTAAACTAGAGCAAAGATCAGAAAAATAAACATCAACAGAGGCGTAAAACAAGGAGATTTTATCACCAAAACTATTCACTCTAGGTCTTGAGAATATATTCAAACAAATAGACTGGACCGATATGGAAATAAATGTAAACGGTACTGAATTTACACATTTAAGATATGCTAACAAAAGATGAAACAGTGTTAACAATTATGCTGAAACAACTTCATGAAAAATCTAAGCAAGTAGGACTACAAATGAATACGAATAAAACAAAAATTATGACCAATACTTTACAGCAAGCACAAATAACAGCAGATCGAACAAGTAAATTCTTACATATACCTAGGACATACTCTTAAACTAAGAAAAGAACATCAAGATGCTGAGATAGACAGGAGAATAAGGCTTGGCTGGAAAGCATTCGGAAATCTGTCGAGCATTCTTAAATCAAAAAGTTTTCCAATCAAACTAAAAACCAAAATTTTTGACACATGCGTATTGCCAGTTCTTACGTATGGAGTAGAATCTGTGACATTCACAAACAGAATTGTGGACAAACTACTAAAGGCGCAGAGAGCGATGGAGAGAAGAATGCTAAATGTAACATTACGGGACAGAAAAAGAAACGAATGGGTTCGACAAATAACAAAAGTAACAGACATAGTAGAAAGAATAGGACGTCAAAAATGGAGCTGGGCTGGGCATATGGCAAGAACAACTGATGAAAGATGGATAAATAGATTATTATATTGGAGGCCACGTCTAGGTAAGCGAAGTAGAGGACGCCCGATGAAGAGATGGTCCGACGATGTTGTAAATGTAGCAGGGAAAAACTGGATGAAACTAGCACGAGATAGGGAAATATGGAAAAAGAAGGGGGAGGACTATATCCAAAAATGGAGAGAAGCAGTCTGAGGAAGAAGAGAGAAGAAGGAGAAGATATGTTTTTTCTAAATAAAAAATTGATGCACTCTGAGACAATCTGACTATCATTCCCCTGTTTATCTAGAATTGAATGAAACATTTAGACTAGTGATTGCATAAAAAAAATAAACGGGCAGATTTTAGACATTACGTTAAAAATAGTTTATAAGTAAAGTGTAGTTAAAAACAGTTAGTTGAATAATTGCATAAACTTCAGTATTGTCCTAGTTGAAACGGTATAATTTCATACTATTCAAGATCATCATTTATTATAATGTAAATGAAGAAAATGGTATAGATAAACAACTACTAGAACTTTCATGGGAGAGACTATTACTAATAGAAACAGAAATTAAATGAATTTTGATAAAAAATTTTCTTCAATGCCGTGTATTAGAAGAGAATAGTGGAAATGTCAGTTAATTTTTATTATAACCAAATAAAGACGATCACTAGTTGTGTTAAGAAAAAAACAGGGAGCTATTATTACATATATCCCCCCTTATGTTAGGGATCGTTAGGTTAAAAGAGCATATAAGAAAGGAAGCTATCTCAGAGTTGACATTACTGATTCAGATCAGGAATCTCAATAAACGATATATTAAGCGTTAGTCGATATAAAAAAATATTATTTTTTACAGAAGAATTTTTGTGACTACGATAAAGTGATGAATCTAAACACATATACTTACTGTGAAAGTAAAACAGTTAGCACAATGTTCTTTAAGAGCTTTGCAATGTAGTCTCCTTAAATGCGAATGAAATTGTCCCACCAATGACTCAACTTTCGAATGGCTTCACACTAGTACATTATTTTATAATATTCGGCATTACCCGTCCAAAAATCGAAAATACGCGGCTGTTTTTCATTTCTGGAAACCTTAAAATGTCGGATAAGGTGGAATCGGGCAAATTTGGAAAATATAAAGAATACTGCGAATTAATGAAGTGATTCTGCCGACATATTCAGCAACGCCACTACGAGAGAGGGAGATGCGGCGCGGTGCATGATAATGCCTCATGTCAATTGAAACATCATTACTAACCTGCAGGCTCTGGAGTATATCGTGTTGCCTTACGTCCCATATTCGCATAATCTTATTTGGGCTTTGCGCTCTGTTTGACACAACTAAATAGGCAACGTACAGTCACCACACTATTGCTACGCTGTCTCCATATTCCCAGAATTTTGCATCGAGCGACTACGCTGTGATTTAATAAAAAAGGCCATGCTCGCTAAGAAGTTCTCCTCCAACAACTAGTTTCAGTCGGCTGTCCACAAGTGGTGTTGCGTCGCACTTAAAGAATATTTTGCACCAGTTTTAGACATTGAAAGTGAAGATGAAATGTGTAGGTACTCCCTTCTTCCCAATAAAATATTAAGTGAGGAAAAAACAGTTGTAGTGTCAATCATTTCTGAACGCCCCAAGTAGTTAGTCTATAGGTTATGGAGATATACTTAGTATCAGAAAAGAATGGAGACAATATTTTTTTGTAATGCATATAGTGCCTTCTTCCGCTGTAATAGCAAATCAGTATTAGTGCAATAAAATTAGAAGGCACCTTAAATTATATAAGTGATTATTTTGGCCGAAGATAAAATCATTAGACCTAATTTTATCTTTTCTATTTTCTTATTATACCAATGTAGCCGTACGGTTGAAGCGTGGCTACGGACCCGGGTTAATTCTTGGGGTTCAGATGCCACTCTGTGACTAACAGTAATAAACAGCGTTCATTATGAACAAGGGGTGATAATGGGGTGCGGTGTTTGTCACGCCTCGTATCAGAGATGGTGCGCGACGACCAGTAAATGAGGGCAAATATATGAGAGCCTTAATTTTTTTGTTCGCAGGCCGCGCTCTCACGCGGGTAATTAGAGCCCGACCATAATTATATCTTTTTTTTATTTAAGTAGTAGAGTGCCTTAACAATAATTTATAAATTAATTAGAACTTTTATCATTTTCCGACTTGCCATCATATGTTATCTTTATATTTTTTAATTATTTATTTATTTTCGGATGAATACAGAAACTAGAAAACTAATTGTCTTCAGAAAAATTATCATATTTCTCATTTCTCTTATGGTTACATAAAAATGTTTTATAATGTTTCGTCGAAAGTAATTTACAATTTCCTGGTCTTAATTTTGAGTATCTGAATTTATTATAATTTTCATTATCAGTAGTTTCCATTCTTCTTTGTGTTTTGTAAGATATTTTAATTTCATATTTTGTTTTTTGTTTCTATTTTCTCATTTGTTTATAATTTAATTACACTAAAACAGTTCATAAATAATTGAATTAAAAATTAAAAATACATCAAAAACGCTTTTATAGAATTTGCCACGTTTTACTTTACTATTTTTTAAATATTGTTTTGTTTCTCGTTTTTTATATAGTTTTAGCTATTTCTATGTATTTCTGTTATTGATGATAATACTACATTGGTAGGACAACATTTAAATAGGCCTTCCATTTTTGGATTTACATTTTTCCGAATCACTAAAATTCTACAAACACTAGAAAAAGTAAGTAATAAATAATAGTTTCCCGTAATAGGCCCAAAGGCTCTTTGGGGTCGTAACAAGATAGGTCTTCTATAATCTAGAGAGCCCACGGTACACAAAGGTAGGAAACGTGGCTATTATGCATGCAGCGAATACATATAATAATAAATCATCATGACACACCCCTGAACCGCATCTGAAACTGAAAAATAGTGCGCCGAAGCCAGGTTTACAATGTAGCATTTATAATAATATTTCATATTTACCCCTTTGTGTTAAACAGATGAATCAAAATTTAAAAACCTACTTTTACAATACATACTATCATTAATAGTAAGATACAAATTAAATAGCCACTTCTAACCCCAACAAGTTAGCCGCAGCACTAACACACGAGTGCCCAAAAATGGGTCAGTGTGTACCTGACTACTGATATATCCGCACTTTTTTAAACCAGCCAGTAACGGACAGTTATTTAAAATGAGCGGAAATTTTAGAAAGTTTTATTACCATATGTATTCGCTGAACAGATTATAGTCCCATGTACCGACCGCCTAATATTACCCCAGAGTTTGACCTCCAGAGTCTAACTGAGTCGAGCTAAGCCGTAAAAATGCCAATGATCGAGAATTGGCGAGAGCAAGATTCGAATCCGCATCTGTAAGTGTCATAGTCTAGCGACCTATCCATTAGACCACTACGGTTATAGAAAAAGCAAATAATTACTATATTGTGGATATCCTAAACAGGGCCGCTACTTAAGTTTTGCTAGTAGCCAAAGTTACATTATAGCAAATTAGATTATTAAGAGTAATGTGTGAGAGCTGTGATGAGTTCTTAGTTTAGATTTGTGCATCCAAAATTCTTCAGACTGAATTCAATGAATAATATACCGCTTTAAGGCATCAGAGTAATAGTAAGTGTTCATTATTCGACTTACTTTTGAGTCGAACTAAATGGAGAATAATATCTTGATAACCGTATAAAAAATTAAATTTTAATATCAATAATCAGCGTTTTTAGTTATACCAGTAAACGTTTAGGTTAATCTTGCAGATATATAGCGATTCAATAAAAGTTTTATCAGGACAGCCATTTTTGGCAACGACTTTTTGTGTAGCATCCGCAGTGTCCTGGTTTCTGTTACGAATTGAGTATTAGTACTATCGAAAAACTCTGTCTTGTCGCAACTTCTACAGAAAATAATAAAAAATCAATATTTTTTTATATTTAACTTGAATAATGTTAAATGTTACCATGGACATTTCTTACGTCAAACCGAATGACATACTTACAGCTATATTTTATAAATGGATAACATTGAATGTAGAACTATTCTTTAAAGAATGGCTCGTGTAATTATTGTGCACTTTAAAAACACAGAAACAGTTTCTTACACCGCCATTCAATATATCGATCGAATGGCATGTATAAAATATACACAAACCGATAAAGACTTGAAACGCGGGTACGCAGCGTTACCACTCCAGCTATAGAAATACTCTGAAACTTATTGGTCCGTTAAATCGATTCATATTACGCAGTTGTTGTTTGACCCACATAGAACAAAATCAAACAAATGTATATAGAGGAATGTATCGACATAAAATCGCACGCCGCTGACAGCTATTCGTGTTGTATCTCTTTATGCAGCTTGCGGGTCTTTACGAGCGTTTATTTTGAAGACACTGTTCCCCAGTTTCGCAATAGTCGACCCACAGATTTTATTGATCCATCCTTCCGCTTTTTGGGTCACGCAATAAACCCACTTTGATATCCTTACTCGGGTGAAGGACAACGCTTTGCGCCAAACCCCCAGCTCAAGTTGCACCGCCGTTTTTCTATTTCCTGGAAATCGTTTGCTGGCACGCCTATTAACTAATTCAGAGATCTGTTGTAATATGTGCAACGATTGTAAGAAACGGCTCCGTTAAATTTCCTTAATCAGAATAAGAAAATTCTGATTCTTAAGAAAGAGAAAAACGATTCTAGTGATTTAAGAAATGCTTTGTAGTTACAAATATGTACTACTGATATAGTAAAGCCCGACGAGGTCGATCTGGCGAATAAAGAGGATGTGAGCAATACTCTAGTTACTGAAGCGACTCCACTGGTGTATTTAATAACGCTGTCACCGGATATAGAGATGCAACCCGTTGTTTTAACATGACAACACGCGGCCACATTTTTAACATCACACCATTGTTAATAGTAGAAAAAGAACTATGTACCCAGACATTATAATGTACTTAATGCCAAACATGAGATAAATCTAATATGAAAAAGAGTCCATGAAGACTCAGAATTATTTTAGGTTTTTTTGTGGTCTGAAATCGGTGCACTAACATATTATAAAATTGCGCACGAAAGAAGAGATTTATCCAAAATCGTGGGCTGTACGATATTTATCGCAAAAAGAGATGTTTAATGTTGAAAACTCAAATCAGGTATCTCCGAAACATGGGTTTTAAACGGATTAATCGCCTATTCTGACGTAAAAAACGTTGTCCATGCAGTTTGTTCTTTACGTGTGGGAACAAAAAGAAATCGTTAGGGGCCAAATCAGGTCTATATAGTGGATGATCCGTCAATTCTACGTTTTGAGTGCTCAAAAACCCAGTTGTTTGTGCGGCTGTGTGTGAGCTTGCATTGACATGGTGGAAAATGATCCTGAGTCGCGCATCGATTTTTTTTTATTTCTCCAAAGACTTTTGGCAAACAAATGGTTATGTACCATTCAGAATTGATTGTTTTACGATATTTCAAAACCACGATTGTGATATTTCCAGTTTTTCTAAAAAAACAAGCAACCATTTACTTCGAAGTGCTTAGAGCGCGAACGACTTTTGTTGGGTTTGGCTCATCTTGAAAGACCCATACAGTCGGCTTCTGCTTACTTCCGGGCTCATACGCATAAATTCAAAATTCGCCACCTGTGACTACGTCATAAACGGTTTTTGAAGCACCGCGATCTTATTTCTTGAGCATTTTTTTCAACCAATCGACACGAGCCTTTTTTGGGGAGATCGTTAACTTATGCGGTATTCAACGCGCACACAGCTCTTTTAATTCATAGCCAGCGAACTGCGACAATGATTAAATTCATTGAACCAACGATATAAAATAGTTCTGTGTGGAGCTTCATTATCAAAAGTCTAAGTAAGTGAGTTGATCGACGCACTGTTGATGAGATAATCCACGTCGAAAGTCATATACAATGGTCGCCCTAAAATGTTCACAAGTTAATTCCATTTTTGGTCGAGAGGAATGAAACTTAATGAAAACAAAATAAATAGCATCTAAATGACAACACGTTCTAAGTACGTATGCCGTCAAATCATACCTAACCTACCCAGGATTGCCAATTCTCAATAGGTATCGTGCAGCCTACGTAATCGTTACAGCATATAGAAACGATGTTTTATTTTATTATACAACAAAACTTTGATCGAAACAATTTCTAGAAAGACTCTATAAACGATTCCAAGAATAGTACGCCCGCAGAAGTCATCATATGCCTATATTACTATCCCTTCATGGATGTAGGCCTCTCCAAGTATTCTCCACAGATCCCTCTCTTATGTTCTTTTTGTATTAAGTTATAATTGACTGCTCTTTTTACTTCGTCGATCCATCTTAAAAGCAGCCTTTCTCTTTTTCCCAATCGCGGCCTCCACTGAACTATCTTCTTCGTTCATCTATTATCTGTTGTACAGGAAATATGTCCCACTCCTGGTCATTTTAAGTATTACTTCAATCGCGTCTTCCACTTTTGTCCTCTGATTGTTTCTCTGATTTTTATATTTGTCCACCTATCTTTTAAAGACATCCTTAAGATTTTTCGTTCCATAAATCTTTGGCCTACTCTTAACTTTTGTTTGTTCCTTGCGGTTATAGTCCACGTTTCTGCTGCATAAATCAATACTGGGATTATATTTTCATTTTCCAAATGCAGCACAACCCAGTTTTAATCTTCTCTCTACTTTTGATTGGCTATCCGTCTGCGTAGTAATATATTGAGTTAGATATACGTAATTTTCTACCCGTATATTAACTCTCTGTCATTATTTTTGTTTCTTTTTTATTAATTTCTAGATCAATAAATAACCTTTGCCTGTTTATTTAGATCTATAAGCATTTCTTGTAACTCCTGTAAGTTGTCTGTGATAAGTAAAACGCGGTTGGAAAATCTTAAATGATTCAACCTTTCTCCGTTTATATGAAGACCTTTATTCTCCCACCGACAATTCTTAAATACATCTTTCCAGGCATAACATACACAGTTTAGGGAAGATTGTATCTCTCTGCCTCACTCCTTTTTCCAGTTTAATTGCATTTGTTGTATTGTAAAGTTTAATTTTGTAGGTAGCGTTTTGATAAATGTCTTTTATTAGCTGAATACATCTAGAATCTACTAGACTGCTCTGTTTGATTTTATGATAGCCCAATGTTAAAAACACATGTAGTCCTTCATCATTTAACAAGAAAATGCTTACCCTACCTTGCCTCTTTGATAAATGTATGCCCGCGCCTAGGCTACTTCCTTCAAAGCTAAAAGCATGCGCCTGTGCTCATATTCGCTAAACCTGGGAAGAATAAAGAACAGATGTCAACTTACCGACCGATTAGTTTATGACTACCCTCTCCAAACTTTTTGAAAAAGTCATTTATTCGCGGCTGCACCAAGCCACCATTGCTCTCCACATTCTCCCTTCTTTCCAATTTAGCTTTAGAAAAGGGTACTCGGTTGGTCATCAATTACAGCGAGTCAGTAAATTCATCGAAATAGGTTTCGAAAGCAAATGCTATACTGCTACTATCTTTCTGGATATCGCCCAGGCCTTCGATAAGGTTTGGACAGAGGGACTCAAAAAAAAAGCTCCTAACTCATGATATCCCATGCTAGCTTCTGGTCATCATTTTATCCTTCCTGCAAAATAAAATCTTTGCCGTTAAAATAAATACCACATTCTCCGAAACAAAACTCATAGGAGCGGGCGTACCACAAGGTAGTATCCTCAGCCCGCTCTTATTCAATATATACCCCTCCGATCTTCCAAAGATTCCCGCAACACTCGCCACGTTCGCCGACGATACAGCCATTATAACGCAAAATGCAAACCTAGAACTAGCTATACAACATCTGCAAAATGCAACTGACACCTTCAATAAATGGCTCAAAGATTGGAACATCAAACTCAACCCCACCAAATGTCAATGTTAGATCTTCACCTTACGAAAAATGAACAACCTCCTATTATCATTGATGGAATTGACATACCCTGGAATCCCAGAGACTCAGCTATAAAATATCTTGGAGTGTACTTAGATGAAAGATTGACTTGGAGTTTCCATATCAATCAAAAACTAACCCAATCTCACACCAGACTCCGACAATTATATCCCATTTTAAATCGCAAAACCCCACTTCAACCCGAATGCACCATCCTACTATATAAATCCCTCCTACTCCCCCTGGCACTCTACGCCTCTCCTGTCTGGAGCAACACGAGTAAAATAAACATACTCAAACTTCAACGATTCCAAAATTAGGTCTTGCGAATAATCGCCGTGAACGCGCCATGGTTTATCCGAAACACACAACTTTACCACGAATTGGGTGTCGCCACAATCCAATACTATATGCTCTTGACTACTAGAACTTTCTTCTCCAACATTGCCAAATGTGAAGGGGTAACTCACTTCAACCTTAATATTCATCACAGACTGAAGAGTCAATTCCCTCAAGATGTTATCCCAAATGAAAAAACCTAGCAACTACCACCTTCGAGTTTCTGAGGCCACCACTACCTGCTTCCATGTATTACACACTGCTTACAAAATCTAAATTCAGAACGCATATAATGTATATATACCATAGTCTTAGTCATATTTAACTACTTAAACCTGTCATCTGTAACACTGTAATGTTGATCTGACAAAAGCTTCAATAAAAAAAACAAATGTAAAAGCAATATAATAATAGCATTGTCCCAATTTCTCTGTATAAATAATATTTTGAGCTCATTCAGCAATGGTTGTTTCCTTAATCATTTCTGAAAATATTCGGTCTTCTCCAGATGCTTTGTTTATCTTTGTTTGTTTTAAGGTTTCCTCTATTTCATATATTTCGATGTCGGGTATATCTTCCGAATTAACATTTATAAACTTTTTTTCTATATTTTCTGTTTTTGTTGCAGCTGATGTAATAGTTGGCACATTAGGACCAACTATAACTAGACAAGAGTTGTTGAAAGCCATAAAGAGAATAAAAAACAACAAGTCAGCAGGACCAGATGAAACCCATGGAGAACTTCTAAAGTTATTGGAAGAAGAACACACGCAGGCCGTATTAGATTTTTTCAATAGAATATACGAAACAGGAAATATGCCCAATGAATGGTTACTCTCTACGCTCATCCCATTACCAAAAAAGCCAGGGGCCAAGAAATGTGAAGATCATCGCACAATTAGTCTAATGAGCCATATACTAAAGGTTTTTCTAAACATCATCCACCAATGTGTATACAGCAAGTTAGAACAAAATATCGGCGAATCGCAATTTGGTTTCAGAGATGGCCTTGGAACAAGGGAAGCCTTATTCTCGATACAAGTACTAATGCAAAGAGCGCGTGATGTCAACTACGATATATTTGCATGTTTTATTGATTTTGAAAGAGCGTTTGACCGCGTAAAACACGAGCAATTAATACAAACATTAAAATCAGCAGGAATAGATAACAGTGATACCAGAATAATTGCCAACTTGTACTGCCAACAAAGAGCCACAATCCGTATAGGGGACAGAACATCAGAAGAATTTCACATCCGCAAAGGTGTTCGACAAGGATGCGTATTGTCCCCGATGTTATTTAACGCCTACTCTGAAAACCTCTTCAAAGAAGCCCTAGAGGGTGCAGAAGATGGAATCAAAATAAACGGAGAGATAGTCAACAACATTAGATAGATATGCGGACGACACGGTTCTGCTGGCCAACACTTCAGAAGGATTGCAAAGATTAATAAACCGCGTAACAGAAACTAGTAAAAATTACGGTATGCGGCTTAACATAAGTAAAACAAAAGTGATGATCATGAGTAAAAATGCCAACATAAACGTGAATTTCCACATAAATCAATCCCCTTTACAAAGAATACAGGCGTTTAATTACTTGGGATGTACGTTAAACGAGAGATGGGACCATACTCAGGAAAAAAAAGTTCGAATCGAAAAGGCGCGGAGTGCATTTAACCGCCTAAAGAAAGTACTCTGTAATTTGAGTTTAAATTTGCAACTTCGTACTCGAATACTTAATGTTATGTTTTCTCAATTCTTTTATATGGGACAGAAGTATGGACTCTCACAGAAGCTGCAAACAAACGATTGGGAGCTTTTGAGCTATGGTGCTATTGCCGCATGCTCAGAATTTCATGGGTACACCATGTAACAAATGAGACAGTCCTTCAGCGCATGAACAAGGACAGAGATCCTTAATGCTGTTAAGAAAAGGAAACTAGCATACTTTGGTCACGTCATGCGAAATGATAAATATCGTCTTTTGCAGTTGATTATGCAAAGAAAAATCGAAAGCAAACGAGGTCCTGGTAGACGAAGAATCTCATGGCTTCGCAATCTTAGGCAGTGGACAGGAATGACATCGGTCGCCCTGTTCCGAACAGCGATAAACAAGATTAGATGGGCCAGACTGATCGCCTACGTCCAATGAGGATACGGCACAAGCAGAAGAAGAAGAAGTTGCAGCTTTCGTACTGTGTAGTTTTTTTATAAAATTCTTTTGTTATTTTTATTCTCCGATCTTGGTTCTTGTGTATTCCTCAGTGATATCGTTATTGTATCTCCTAGCCTTTTTTCTTTTTGCCATTATTTCGTTTTCCCCCATTATTCAAGAGCATCTTGAATTTTTGCCTCATGCTTTGCTTTCAAATTAATTTTTGTTTCTTTTTTTATTATTGTGCTAAGCGAGCCTCAACATTTTTTCCCGATTTTTTGTTTCTTTCAACAGTCTTTTTGTGTTTTCTGTGATATTTATCGCTTTTTTCCTATTTTGTGTTGCATTTGTTAATTTCTTACTTTGTTCTTCTAAATTATCTTTCTCATGTAAATTGCTTTCTACTAATTTCTTTCTCAATTCTTCTGCATTTTCTTCTTTGTTTGCTGATATGTTTACTTATCTTACTTTTTTGTTTCTGTATACCTCTAACTCCTTCATTTCTGATGTTAATATTTATTTTTCCCCTTACCAATCTATGACCACTTGCTATATTTATTGTATTAAGCACGGTAACATTTTAACATCTTAACAATTATATCCCATTTGATTTCCTTTACTTCCTGTTCTAGTTATATTAGTCTGTTTTCTCATAGGAGAGTTCTTACATGATAAGTGCTAATAAAGAATTCCGTTTTCTTTGCGTTTTTATTCTTTCTTCGGCAACCTGTTTGAACTCAGAGATTCTTAGCACGCTCCATCTTCTCACTGTTCCACCCGCTATCTTGGGTGGTAGTTTGAAAATTGCTGGGGACTGAGATGCATTTTCGTATAAAATGGAATTGGTTTAATGCATCAGTATGGCTAGTAGTTTTGGTGCATGGATAGGACATAGGAAGAAAGATAGATTAAGGGCAGGATTAGGGTTGGGACACGGCTTTCTCCCGATTCTAGGAAGTGGAAAAGGTCGAGTCTCGCGTGGGCAGGTTTGCTTCCCTGAAGTAAATCTTTCCTTCACGAGGATTGGAAAGAAGTATCTACCTGCTACCCAGACGTCTGCAGAAGTAGCCAATGTTAAAATAGAAAAAGTAAAAACTACAGTTCTACGACTACTGCGGTATTAAAAATATTTGAATTTAGCATCCTAAATATGTAACTGCTGTTTTCTGAACAAAAATTGCATGAAACGAATTTTTGAAAACCACTTGTAAAATCTGCAAGTTGACCCAAACTTCTTTACGAGAATGGCCATTGGAGATGAAACTAAAATACATCACGGGGATTCTAAGATCAATTTACTATACAAGGAAAACACACAATCTCAAGCTATCAAATTTATGGCAAAATTTTTGAAACTTTCAAAAGTTTGTTTAAATTTGTATACGCCTAACAAATATAAAAAAATTTAATAAGCGAGATAGTATTGTAAATTGCCAAAGTTGCTAGCAACTTTTCAAAATCATGACATATATGTACTCCATAGATTGGCAAGTTATAGTGAATAAATACACAATTGTTTTAATACGTCGAAATTATTAAAAGTTATTAGTAAAGTTTTCTGTAATTCGAATAACATTGCATACTTTTCTTTCAATGTACCAACAGAATTTACAGTCTGTCATGTATTGTAGAAATTTTAAATCAGTGGCTCAATTGTTGATTAACATATTCCAACGCATTAACATAGATGAAGAAGTCAAAAGAATACTGCTGTTGGAAGGACCGTTATTGTTGCGAATATAGATTTGTCGAATTCATAGCGTTCTTAAAAATTAGAGGTACCTTCAAACTTCTCTGGGACGAATTCTGTTTAAAAACTTAGGTCTCCATCCTTACAATTAAAACCTGATTGGTGTGGCGGCCTTTTCGCCCTTGTACCGCTTTATATCGCGGCGGCATGCGGGCCTTTGATATCTGCACGTTTTGCCATCGCACACGGAACGGCATGGGCTTTTGCTCAGCCGGGACATATACGCACCGCAGCGCGGCCAATTTGGTCGTGCTTTAACACCCCGCAAATATTCACGCTCCGCAGCGCGGCCAATACGGTCGTGTCTTAACCCGCATACATTCATATTCACGCCCCGCAGCGCGGCCAGTTCGGTCGTGTCTTCACATCCCGCAGAAACCCGATCCGCAACGCAGAGGTGGCCACCTTGGAATCGCCGACGAAGCCGAAGCCGAAGTCGATTCAGGTGAGCGATTTGGCAATTCATTGGTTCATATCGGTAGCCGCCCCCATCCGCTTAAGCGACGGCCGTTTAAGGGACGATTTTGGCCTTATCGGCTGACCTTCCATTACGGGCCGTACTACGTTTCCACACCGCATCACGAGAGCGGCTATTTACACGCCTGCCTCTCCACTGATAATCATCGTAAGTGTCGTGTGTTGTTGATTAGGTTGTAGGGTAGTTGAAAACTAATTCCGATTTTGCAAAAAATGTATCTTCAACGACAAGCTAATTTTTGAATTGCTGTGTTATTAGATAATGTTAACGTATTTTTAATGATCCTAATCCTCAGGCAGTTGTTGAGCGATCACTAAGTGAGAAAGGTGTGAGTATGGTCATTACTGATGACTATTGCCATTCAATTATTTCATCTTTTATTTGACACAAAATTACATAAATTTGAATTTGAAATGTGGCTTCAGCAAGACAAAATCATATGATACACTTTTGCTGAAATTATTGCTTTGATCAGATCGATGGTTATTTCAGAAAATGCAACTATACAGTGCCATTAAAATTATGTGACCTAACGCCATTAAATTGTTTCATGTAAGATCATATCTCGTTTAATTCAATAAACCACAAACTATTGGTAACTTCAAAAGAAACGTTGTTTATGTTTTTTCCTCTTTTACTATTAAGTGTAGAGGATGTAATAGCTTTTTTATACATAACTAAGTACTTCGTTCTTACAATTAATAACTAAGTAATATTATATAATATCTTGCCCATTCCATTCTTTCCATCTTTATTTCGCCACCATTCTCCAAATGCTTCTGTCCTTTGCTATATTCTCGGCCTGATTCCAAGGTAATCCCCTCCTTTTCAGTAAGTTTTCTACTTCTTTATTCCACGCCATGCTTAGTCTGCCTCTCTTTCTTCTGCCAGTAGTCTTTGCTTCCCATACATATCTAATTTGCCTTTCGTTAGATACTCTTTTCATATGTCCCCACCAGCGTAACTCTACATACCACCTAGCACTCTCTATTTAAAATTTTTTTCTGAAATCGACCATAAATGATGTTTTCTTATAAATCCTTCAATTTTGTTTGTAGCTTTTAGTATATTAACAATGTGACCTTGAAAAATGTTATTTAAAATATTTAAGTGTCCGAAAGCCAGCCGAAAATGCCAAAGAAAATTAAAAATTAGGTTCTCTTATACCTTGCAAATCTGTGAAACTTTTTACTCTTTTCAAGACATTATCCCTCAGACGTCATCTTACTTTTGTGCGATAAAGGAGATTTCCATACATATAATGATATCTTTGTAAAAGCAACGGTTTTCCTTAATCCCACTTATCAGAACATAATCCATTTTAGAAAGATTTTAGTGCAAGAGCTTTTCTCTATTTGACAATAAAATCAGACCGATGTACTCTCATGGAGTTAGCGCCATCATTACATATCGCAAAACATTTCGCCAGGTCAATGTTATACTTATTAATGCCTTTCATAAAAGGGTCAAATATACATTTTTCGGTCATGTTGACCTCTTACGTTTTGGTTTTCTCTTTTTTCTCTCTCTTTAGCCTTCTTCAATCCATTTGTGGATGTAGGCCTCCCCTAGTTCCTTCCATCGTGTCCTGTCTTGTGCAATTCTTTTCCATGCAAGACCGGCGTGTAGTTTTACATCATCTATCCATCGCATATGTGGTCTACCCCTTGTTCTTTTGCCTAGCTAGGGTCGCCAGTCCTGGATTCGTGCGTTCTACCTGTTGTCCGTTTGGCGGGCATTGTGTCCTACGAATTGCCACTTCAGGCTAGCTATTCTTTTTCCCACATCTGTGACTTTTGTCTTCTCCCTTAGCCAAGTGTTTCGTTTTCTGTCTTTTAGGGTTATTTGTAACATTTGGCGCTCCATGGCTCTTTGGGTCTTCATAAGTTTGTCTACATTACAAATGTAAACGTTTTGGTTTTACCAACCATTATTTACACAATTTCAACAGCTGCTGTAACTATATAGTTTACTTATTTTGTAATCAGAAATGCGATTTGATAAATTCCTAGTAATAAGATAACTTGTAACTTAACATTAAAAATTCGATATTGCACTCAATAGTCAATAGTAAAGCGCTCAAGTTAGAAATAATGCTATTACACCTCTCTACTTACAAATACAAAGCCAAATTGAATTTTTCAAAAGGCTTTATGACATCTAGGACTTTCTAGAATATGAAGAAAAGTTTCTGAATCAGTAGTTAGTGAAAAATAGTTTAGTAAATTATTTAGTGATAGATAGCTCCAATAACAAATAAACAAATAGAGCTACTTGGTAATAGATGTTCCCGGTCATTTGACCGTGTAGTTGCTATTTTATTATGAATGAAACCACTAAACTAGTAGATTATGTGGTTGTAAAGATATATCCTCTAAAAATAATATATGAAAATAATATGTTGTAATTTAGCATTACATTTTTTAAACGGAAAATTTAAATTAAAAGTTGTATTTCCTACCCATAATAATCTAAAAACACGTATAAATAATATCATTAATTAACAATCTAGTAAAGTTTCATGCCTTGTTAAACAAGATATACCTACAGCGCGTTACACAATGCAAGATCGTTTATTCAACAATTTACTTTACTGTTGCTAACTCGTGCATGTTATAAAATTACATAATTACATTAGCCATAAATTTTACGACACACTAAACTATGCAAGTGGCCGGTTATCATTAACTAGCATTAATTTGGGCGTTTCTAAACGAACTACTTTTAAACTACTCAAAACGTTTTAAGTGTTGCAACGTTGACGCTCATGTACTTTCATAAACTCTACAGTTGCTAGAATTTGCAAAACAAATAAAATAGGGCAACTCCGTTTTGAAAGCTCCTTCTGGAAGCTTGAGCAACTAGAAGTTATATTTTGGCAAGCGTCCATATACACTAGCTCTGATCTACTGCTATCTAAGTTTAGAATGCGCCCGAGAAAAAGTGCCCAGCATAATTTATGTAATTGGGGGGAACGGTACGCGTTAATTTGAACTTGAACTCAAGTTCAATGGTCCGTAATTGACAAATAGAGGCATATCGCGTTACCGTTCGACTATAAAGGAATTGCGGCATAATTTTAGATATAAAACATATATAAATAAATTTATCAATAATGCCTTAATTCTTCATTTGCATCAATTATTCAAAAACACAACTGATTTTGTCAATCAATTTTTATATTAATATATTTCATTTAGCAGTTAATGTTTTTAATGCAAGATTATTTTCCAAATTTCTCGGATCTCTTTATATATTTTAATTATTCGTTTCTTGATTTCCTATATTATAATAATGGTACGATACTGACGCGTGGGAGCACGGCCTGCAAACTGAGAGGTTAAGGCTCTCATATGTTCGCTTATTGTGCCCGGTCGTTGCGCACCATCCCTCATGCGGGGCGATGTGGCAAGCACCGCGCCTTAGACGACTCAAAGTGAATGCAAGTACTCCATTATTTTTAGTGACTGAGTAGGCCACCCGCCAGGCATTAGAGAGCTCCGGGAGTAAAACCCGGATCCGTCCACATCGCAATCCGTGCCCCAACCACTGATCACTCTGGCAGGTTGTCTATATTACAATGTAGCGTTTTTTGTTTGGGTATATTTTTTCTAATGTCTCTTTCTGATGTTTCAAATATTTGTTAGCTAGACAAATATTTGAAGAATAGCAACAGACGTACATGATGCTATTTTTTAAGTCATCGATAATATATGAAAGTAAAAATTTATCTATGGAAAATAGAAAAAAAGGGAGAATAATAAAAAAACACTAAAGAAAATAAAAACGAATAAAAAAAATAATTTTATTAGAGGCAAAAATATTCGGAAAAAAACGTATGTAAATCAATATCATTATAAAGAAATAAGAGTTTAAAGGCAATAAAAGTAGCGCAGCGTTTAAGATATTTATAAAAAAAACTTAGATGAGATATTACAAAAAATTAATATAAACAAAATGAAAAAATCCAAAACAATGTTACCAAATTAAAAAACTAACAAGAATATACAAAACAGATTAGACTATTATTTCAATTAAATAATCAAAAACACTCCAAAGAAAACGAAATGACAAAGAGGACAAAATGATATAACCATAAAAGTAATTAAAACACAAAAGAAAACAAAACATATGTAATATTACAAGTATTGACTGAACACAATAATGAAAGAAAAAACTATACAAATATTGGGGATAAGTGGAAGAAAGAAAAAGGAATAGAAAGAAAGTACTTAATAAATGCTATATGAGGAATAAATTTAACAAATAAAGCAAAAGAAACAATAGGTTTAACTACAGAATTAGACTTTGAGAAACTGGTACTAAAACAAAAGCTGTATGTTCAAAAAATATCAAAATAATTATAAACGCGCATAAACGGAGAATACTACCAAGGAAAAGAAGAAAACATCATTAGAAGAAAAAGTAAGAGATAGAAAACGGAAATAGTTTAAAATATAGATATAAGAAAATTAAATAAAGACAAAGAAAAGTACACCCGATGTTTTTCAATGTTATTTTCGTCGATATTTTGTGGACAGATGTTTTAATGATGTTTGAAGGCAATAGTTTTTGAACAAATTTTGTAATTCGACACAGCCTTGCTCAAACAAAAACCTTTTCTAATTAGAAGAGATTAACAAGACTTTCATTCATATACTGCATCATAATTCCACGAATACAATCGCTACATCTCTTTCTCTTTCTCTTTAGCCTTCTTCAATCCATTTGCGGATGTAGGCCTCCCCTAGTTCCTTCCATCGTGTCCTGTCTTGTGCAATTCTTTTCCATGCAAGACCGGCGTGTAGTTTTACATCATCTATCCATCGCATCTGTGGTCTACCCCTTGTTCTTTTGCCTAGCCAGGGTCGCCAGTCCTGGATTCGTGCGTTCCACCTGTTGTCCGTTTGGCGGGCATTGTGTCCTACGAATTGCCACTTCAGGCTAGCTATTCTTTTCCCCACATCTGTGACTTTTGTCTTCTCCCTTATCCAAGTGTTTCGTTTTCTGTCTTTTAGGGTTATTTGTAACATTTGGCGCTCCATGGCTCTTTGGGTCTTCATAAGTTTGTCTACATTTCTCTTTGTCAAAGTCCAGGTTTGGGCCCCGTAAGTAATGACGGGCAGTATACAGCTGTTAAACACTTTTGTTCTCAGGTATTGAGGTATCTTTCGGTTTTTTAATATGTAACTTAATCTGCCAAAGGCAGCCCATCCTAGTTTCCTTCTTCTTGCGATTTCTATTTCTTGATTTTCTTTATTAAGTGTAAACCTTTGCCCTAAGTATGTGTATTCTTCTATTTGTTCTAGTTCGATATTCACTTCCTCTTCGGAATTTGTCATGATTTTTGTTTTTTCGGTGTTTATCTTTAAACCCACTTTTTTAGAAGCTTCATTTAGTTCTTGGAGCATTGAGTTTAGTTGGTCTCCATTTGTTGCAAATATTATGACGTCGTCTGCGTATTTTAGATTATTTAAAAATTCGCCGTTTATATTGATGCCTTTTCCCCCCCAGTTTAGGCATTTGAAGACATCCTCAAGGGCTAATATAAATAGCTTAGGTGATAATGGGTCTCCTTGACGGACTCCTCTCTGTATTGGGATTGGATCGGTTTCTTCTGACCAGTTGACAGTTATTGTAGTATTCTTATATATATCTTGGATTATTGTCATATATCTGTGGTCTATCCTGCTGTTCCATAGACTCTTCTGTACTGCCCACGTTTCGATGCTATCGAACGCTTTTTCATAATCTATTAGTGCTATGTATAATGGGAGATGATATTCATTTGCTTTCTCTATTAGTATCTTGAGGGTTAATAGATGGTCCGTTGTACTAAACCCTTTGCGGAAGCCAGCCTGTTCTTCGGATAAATACATTTCTATTTTGTTATTTAATCTTTTCATTATGATTCTTGAGAAAAATCGCTACATACAAATTTAAAAAAACAATTTCGTTGGACTAAAATTTGCATAACCATAGCCAGTCCCAAATTCCGCTCGCTTTGGAGAAACAAGTTTGTTAACGGTTGGGGTGATTTCGTCAAGCTGTATCCTCTTCAGGTGGTCTACTAAATATTGATTACCAGTCTAGCCGCCTGGATCGGGTTTCAAAATTAAAACTTCATCTGCTAAAAACGATGTCTTTCTGCCTTTTTTGATCTTGTATAATGACGACACTATAATTTTATTTAAATTGAGAATATTGTTTTATAAATGGAAAAGCTAAAAAAATATTTATGCGAGGACAGAATTATTAAACATCGTATACAATAAATACACAAAAATTGCAAATAAACCTTAAAATTTTTATTAGATTGTTAAATTAAAATTTGAAATATTAAAAAAATATCCATATAGAAATGTTTAAGCAACAGATTCTACGCAACCAACCTTTTTGTTTTAATAATCCTAGTTTCAATATAGAGTGAATGGCACTTTCAAGGGGTCTGCTTATATTCGGCAACCCCACTAACGTGGTTCTAATCTCAACAGGAGGTAGCGTGATTAGGTAGGGGACAGAAAGAGGTTTTACCGAAACCTCAATTACGGGCGCAACAAATATTTTTAAATAGAATCTGGGGTCTAAATTAACAAAAGCTCTTTGTTGCGAACAAGATGTCCCTTTTTCTATATATCATAGGCACTTAAGTCTTCAAACTTTAAATAACAAGCTACAAAAATAAATAATACTTTGCATCAAGATTGAAAGGAGATAAAATTGCCATTTATGTAATTAGTTGCAGATAATTAGGTCTAAAAAAGCAACAAAGCACTACAGAAATACGAAAAAAATGAAGAAAAATTATAATATGTAGAGATAACTAGGAATTGAACTATTTAAATATACAAATAAAAATGACACAAAAATACAAGCAAATATAAAATTGATCATAATTTTATAAAAGGATACAAACAACCGACAAGAGAAGACTGAAATGGGAAGAGAAATCAAATAATAAAAATTGCTCAAAAATCATCTATAACTAAAAAAATATTGTAAATACGAAAACAGCCTTTACAATATTTAATTCAATACAAAGGAAATAGTCAGAAAATTTGGGATTAAAAATTATTTTATTATTATATTTGGTTATATACAAATAATACATTGCAAATAAATTAATAACTCCACTATTTGTTTTTCCTGTTTTTAGAATCTTGTATACCGCTAAATAGGGCAATTTGATGCCTTTAATTGCATTTACTTCGCCATTCGTTTCTATTTAATGTTTAAATGACTTTAATTATTGATTTTAATCTTCTTAAAGCACATTTTGGTTTATGTAGTAGATTAAAAACATAATTAAAAACACAATAAGAAGAAATTAAAACAAAAATAATTAATAACTTTTGACAGACCAAAGAGAATGTTCCTTTTCGGTTTTCCCACCTACAACCTAGCTATATACCTTGCCAAAATTCTTCAATCTCTTACAAGTAAGCGTGATCGTACGTCAGAAACTCCTACCATTTCCTAGAAATACTTAAAACTTTCCTTATATGCAAAGATGATACCATGGTCAATTTTGATATCGCCTCATTGTTTACCAATATTATAATTCCTGCTACCTTTCAGTTATTAAAAACGACTCACAAGATCAAAAATATATTCTACTTAACTAACCATTGCCTATATAATACTTACTTTACCTTTAAAGATAAATTTTAGTGCCGAACTAACGGTGCGGCTATGGGTTCTCCAATTAACCCATCGTAGCAAACCTTTTTATGACCGATTATGAATCAGAGGCTCTCACCTCTTTTCACGTTAAATCTTCCTGTTCGATACGATATACCGACGATACTTTTGTTATCTGGTAAAGGCAAGATACGCTTCCCGAATTCCCTACTCACCATAACCAAATCCACAACAATGTCATATTCACTATAGAAATTGACAAAACAATCCCTGTCCTTCCTAGACACTCTTATAACAAAAAACCTTTATAATGGTAGCTTTCATTACACTAATAGCTAAATGTCAAATTTTATCATCATCCTGCCCAAATACATTCCGTCGCAAAATCTCACATCACCAGATCTATTAGACTTTCTGACATGATAAATCAAAACATAGATCTCAACACTTTTACAGCTACCATACTACAAAATGTGTATTCCAATAAATTCCTAGCCTAATAATTAGAAATATTCATAAAAATACCAACTTTCAATCCCAAAACCCATTTGACTAACAAAAAACGTTCTTACCTTACATCAGAGGCATAACCGATAAAACAAGCCTCATATTAGTAAAGCAAAACATACGTACGGTTTTCATCGCCAATAACCAAATTATTTATTTTATTTACACAGCGAAAGATCATTGCTCCAATGAATCTTAATTAGTTTATGAAATACCTTGTAGAGACTACCAAAGGAACTATATAAGTAAAATAAACAAACCGTCAAATATGAGCATTCTCTAGCCGCACAGAAAGACAATAATGAATGGTTCAGCACTTGCCAAACTTAGTAAAGAAACAGGCTACAAAATTAACTTCCCCCCAGCTAGCAATTGCTTCCATTTCCCATCCAACCGGCAGAATTATTCATGAGTTAATTGAAATAGAAAAACGTCCAAATGCCTAAGTATAAGAAACGATAACCAACGCTGGAACCCCTGAGTATCCATCGCATCTGTTACGCAACACCTCCAAACCAACAAAACTTTTCCCAACCCAATGTATCTCCAGCTAAACAACATTCCTGTTAAACTTTTATTTCTAGCCCTATAAATAGTAGAACAAGACACATAAAATACCAGTCTATTTCAAAGACACATAGCTCTTCTTGGGGAGCACATTGAGACCCCGAGTAAAGAACTAAACTCTCTTAAAAATATTATAAGTAAATACTATAAATACGACGACGTTTAACCCGTGAACTAAGTTGTTCATATTTGTAGTGAATTTAAAGTGTAAAGAACATATGAATTTAAAGAATCTTCATCCCGTATATCTATGCTTCTAAAAATAAGAGAAAAAATATTTTCAACTTGACATAGGTACGGTACAAAAATTTAACAGAAACGAAATGGTGGAATATTAAGAGGTTCCTTCCCCTCTAAACTAATGTGACAAAAATTTGACAAGTGTATGTTAGATGTAATTTCTAATTTTTTGACCGAGAACATAGTTGATATTTACCGAATTATTTTTTTATGTTTTTAGATGTTTATTTTTGCAGACTTCTTCTAAGTTGAAGACCAGCGTCATGTCTGTCGTCTATCGTGCCTTATAATTTTTGATCAAGGCAGCTTCCAAGCTGGAGACCAGCTTCTATTTCTGTCATTTCTGACATCTGTCAAGCCTTATAATTTTTGATCCGTGATAGATAAAGACATAACGTTTTTAGTATTTAACTAAGGACCATAAGTCAAGTCCAGACGCCAAATATCAGTCTTATCGGAAAATCTCGAGACCGGTTTGACCGGAAGTGCCGCAAAATTTTCGGTTCCGGCCGCTAAATTTTTGCCGCTATTCACTTTCATTGGAACATAATTCAATGTCATTCGTCTCAATAAAATTTCGTTAAACCCTATGGTTTAGTTTCATGCATAGGATCCGCTCTGGTGTACCTGTAAAGCAAATTTTCGCTTATTTCTTTTTCTTTTGAGAGCGATTGAAGTTATTTTTTCTGCATATTCGAGGCATTCCCTTCTTTCTTCAAATGTGATTCAATTAGAGACTAGAAACAGTATCTTTCATTTGTCGAGATTATTTTCACTGCATATGCCACTTATATAGTTTACTTGCCTTTAATTTCAGCTTCGACAAAACTGAAAATTTAGATCGGTTTTTTCCATCAAATGAGCGAATTAACATAATTTTTGTCTTGGGATTGTAAATAATAATTTATTTGATTTACCAACTAAAGGTTTAATGTCTTATCAAATTGGTGTAATATCTTTGACGCTTTTCTTTCAGCGGAATTTTCAACAGTTCAGTAGCGATTGTTCGTTTGGTTTCTTTCTGTTCCTCTGTCAGTGTATGGTGGATTATTTTTAGGATTAAGTTTCCGTTTTTCTAAATTGTTGGCTAAAATTTAATGATATTTTCTTATTCAAATTCAGCTCTTTTAATATCATGCATACAGTAACACGACAGTTTGTTTGCAGCAACTGCCTTACATGTTCTACAATTGCAGCGGTAAATGATGTTGAGGGGCAGTCGACTCCAACATTCTGAGTCGACTGAATATCTGACCTCCTAAAATCTTTTGTGCCATTTAAGGACACGGCTTCTCGATAATGCATCGTCACCGTATGTTTGCTATACTCCATGTTTCAATAGGGGTTTTCCCAGCTTAACGCAGAACTTAATGTTTACTCAGTTCGGAAATAGCATCTATTACGTCATTCGTATAACTTCCAAATATATGTACCAACAAACCAAACAGTGTATAGCTAAACATAACCGTACCACATAGTGAGTTTAGGTGAAAATACTTTCAAGGCCATGTCTATTCAGAACTGATATCAGGTGAATGAATAGCACCCATTTCTTATGTCTGAATATTATTACAAAGAATTTAAAGAATCGATTCCGAAAGTTTTCTAACAAAGGTTGTATTATTATTGCAATAAAAGAAAGAAACAATTTTTTGTCTAAAAGATATATTGTATTGTTAATCTGAAACTAAACTTTTTTGGGGTTTTTTTATTTAACAAATAAATAAAACGGATTTCCCACTTGTATTTGTTTAACATACAAGTAGTTTTAGATAATCTGACCTCAAAAAATCTAACAAACTATTTGTCAAAGGCAATGTTTATGCTCAGTTTAAGCTTATACTGATTTGTTTAAAGTGACACCACTTACAAAAAACTATTTCATCGTTTGTTTACAGGAATTTAAGGTGTTTCAAACATTTCTTAATATATCAAATCCTTTGTTTTAAATTTCCGTACCATTAAATTGAGTGGATAAATATAAAGTAGCATCATTATTTATTATTTTTCTATATCTTATTTATTTGAACAAAATGCACCTGTTTTATATAAGAACCTCAGCTACTGATGTCAGTTTTTACAATGTATATTAATTTATATCAATATATTACGACGTTTTGAACTATGTTCAGATATACACGTCTTATAAGGTTTCTTCATTATTTCAAGTTTATTGTGGGCTTGGAAAATAATCTAAATTTTCTTGACGAACTAAGGTTTTATGATCAGCAGACCCCATTTAATTTAATTTTTTGGACTATTTTTGGTATCGTTTCTCACTAGTTTAGCGACAATATCATTTTCATTTACATGTACTAAATGTTCTCTTTTAGAAACTGGACCAATAATATATTAAGTAAAGGAAATATATTTGGCGTATGCCGTTTAAAAAATATATGTAAAAACTACAAATAATAAATTAATTACTAAGTTTCTGTATTGGCAAAGGTTATTATATTTTTGATATGAAAGAATATGTTGCACCTAAAAACATTATGAAAATAGTTGTTTAATATGTTATTAATTTAGGTCACCTAAGTACATTTTCTCACGGCGTCCTTATTTTAAGAAATGCGAAAAATAATTTTAAATGAAAGTTGTTTTTGTTTTTAAATATATATTGTAGAGATATTTTCAAAGATAACGTAGTTTTTACTACACAGAAAATCGATACTAATTTTGTTATTTCAAATAGAACATTTTTTACTCAATATTTCAAAGTATAGTTACATTGAAGAGTTAATTTAATAATCATACATGAAGCCTACTTTACACCGATTGAAATCTTATTTTATAGACAAAACAATGATTACGGGGATTCAGAAAATTGTTAACAGCTCTAAAACAGCGTGTGATAGAAAGTTGCTTATTTTACCATTAAATTGTGCATCAAACTTGTTATCTGATTGTTTAAATAGTATGAGATCCTAGAAACTTAGCTATAAAATTTAATTATTTTGCATTTTTATCTACGTTTATTGGGGACTTCAATTAACACATTTTTAAGTTTATATTAACGAGTTTTTATAAATATATTATACTATTGTGAGTCAGGTACGTTTTGGCCTTTTGTTTCTTAATAATTACTGTAATATATAATATTTTTAGCACTTTCACACCAGGGTTCAAAAGATTCGACAGAAAACAGGGTAAAGAAATAATTTGGATTTGTTATGAATTTATGTTTGTTTCTTTTAAAGTAGCTACTGGGTGGAAAAACAGTGTGTCAGTACATGTTACATTCTAACCAAAGTATAACCGTTATCCTCAAGGCACGAAAGTCATGCCGTTAGACCTTTTTCTATTATCCCGACAGAATCCAAATGATTTGAGTATTCTTGTTGATTAGAAAGCCCGCTTCCAAATTTCTTTAAAAAGTAATACCAATGTTCTTACAGACACAAAGTTTAGATGTTCTAATGCTTTCCACATCTAATTCACGGTTTTAACAAGCCCCTTAACTTTAATTATATTCAGTTATTATTACAGTGTTGCTACTTCAGAATCGGGAATGTTTAGAATACTGCATTTAATAGATCTAAAAGTTATGAGAGCGCTCATTATTTCAGTTTTTCTGAATATTGGAGGTAAGGAAGAAAACATCTATTTATCTTCCCTTATAACTCAATTTATTATTGTATGCAGAGTGTTTCGTATAGTATCGTTCAAATGGAAAATAATATTGAAACGATCGACCCTAGAAACGCTGATTTTATTGAAAAGGCTGTGGGAAATTTTGAGAATTCGGCGCGGCTGCAAAAAAAGGTTCTAGTAATTTGCTTGGCACAGGTTTTTAAGCCTGTATGGCAAATGGTTAGACAGTTTGCGTGGTGATCTAAGTGCGCCAAATAGGAAATCTACTTGGGAAAATAATTAATTAGTGATGATATTAATATATTATCTAATTAATTGTTAACCAAGAGTAAAACTAAATATTGTTTGGTAAATTTCAAAACATCGAGAAAAGAATTACAGACAAATGCAAATGAATATTACAGAAATTTGTTTGGAGAATTAAACGGAAAGTTACAAAAAGCGAAAATAGATACACAAAAAAATATAAAATTTATGCAAAACATTGAATATGGTGTTGTAAGAAAGAAAGGTGTATTTGTAAGAAAAATTCTAAAGATTATAAGTAAAAATACGCTCCAAAAAATATTCTAAAAATTTTGAAAATGATTTTCTAAAATCTGAGAAAAAGCTGAAGACAAACATAGAAGGACAATTTGGAGTTTTTATAGGAGAGTTGAAAAACACGAAAGAGTATTCAGAAACATCAGGAAAAAAATTAGAAGATTTGGTTGAAAAAGTCACGCGTTAATTGTTTGTAACCAAAGAAAAAAGGGTACGTCACGAATAGGAACTTTATTCGGATTAAAAGTGGTGCTGGAATAAAAATGTTAAAGAACACAATGGGAAAAAATCAGCGTAATGAAGCCAGTAATAAAGGCCTATTGGGTATAATGGGATTCCTTAAAGTTAAAGGATGGTTTTTGGAGTAAGCCTTTAGAAACGTCGATAACACCGAATCCAAATTATTAATGCTTAAAACCCTACGACATCTGCATAATGGAGCGTTACGAATACACTTTGCAGCATTTCCAAGGGCAGTTCTATCGAGCTAACTGTAAAGAAGACATAGAGTAAGGATATCGGAAGTATGCCTTGGATGATAAAGCTCTTGGAGAAAGAAAAGCACCTAAACAACCTAATCAAACCTGGCATCAGATGACTCGTAAGTCAGATCATATGTAGAGAGGTGATTTAGATAATCTTGCATAACAGAAAATTAAGCTGCACTCTCAACTTAGGCGTCTAGTGAGAAATCTAGTCCCTAGTAATTCTAGACATAATTCAAAACATATGTAAAGAAAACGAACGGCAATAAAAACATTAATAATAAAGTGATTAAAATGTTCCGCGCAATTTAAATATAGCCACAGCCTATAAAAGAAGCAAATAATTGAAACAAAGGCTAAATAATAAATTTAATTTAAAAATAGAAAAATAGTAAATTAAAGGCGGTAGGAAATATGACAAGAAACAAATAATATAATGTATAAAAAGAACAAGTATATTCATTATTCGGAATGAGAAAATAGAGATCTGTCTCCCAAACATACATAAATTTAGATTGATGAGGATTTAAAAAAACAACTTTAAGCGAACCAACAACGTTAATTTCACATCTGAAAAAGGCAAAAGCGACGGGACACGAGGTGCAATTAAAGTATAATAAACTGATTATTAATGGTATAAGGTACAAAATAAAAAATATAGACCAGTCAAGTAGCCGTGATTATAAAAGTGTAGTTAGTAAAAACTTTTAAGAGAAGTTAGAAAATATTAGGTTGAAATACTAGAAGTTTAAAAAATCGGATTAAAAAATTGCAGCATCATGAATGTAGAAGAGCTCACGATTTGTTTTAGTGGAGGGAGAAAAGGGAAGAACAGGCGTAGGCTTCATCATAATACAGGAAAAGTATAGAAAATCAAAATCCAGTTTACCCCAATAGACAAAAGGTCGCACTACTGAAAATGAAAGCGATATTCAATAACATGGTATTAATTAATGTGCATAGCCCATTGAAGATAAATAATAATAATGGTAGAGGTTGCCCATACGTCGCTCTCCTCTGCGAACTGAGACGGTTGCGCCTCATCGTTCGTCTCTCTGCCCGGTCGTCGCAAGCACCGCACCTTAGACGACCGCCATTATCACCCCTTGTTTGAATGAACGCAGGTACTCAATTATTTTTAGCGACTGAGTAGGCCACCCGCCAGGCATCAGAGAGCACCGGGAATTGAACCCGGGTCCGTCAGCATCGCAGCCCGCGCCTCAATCACTGGACCACTCTGGTTCCCATTGAAGATAGTGAAGTAAAAACTAAGAAAATCTATTAGACCAGCAAGTTAGTAAGATAAGTCAGTATAGCATGAAAATTATTCTAGGAGTCCAGAATACAGCTATCGTAAGACATAGCCTACACACCGATAATAATGATAACGGTATAAAGGTAATAGATTTTTTAAGCGAGAATAACATAACAGTTTCCACATACATCAGTGCACAAATAGATCATATTTTAGTTGATACAAAATAATGTACAAGAGCAGGATTCTACAGGTAAAAAGCTACAGGGGAGCGGACTGTAACTCAGGTCATTTTTTTAGTAATAACTAAAATAAGATAAAGAAGTCAAGAAAGAAAACAGAAATGCGTTAGTGATATAGTCATTTTAATGCCGAGATATTAAAAAATACGAAAACTAGAACTGAGTGTACCGAAAACTTAGAAAAAAAGTTAGAAGAACAGGGCCAACAAAAACATGAGACTTATGATAAACAAGGCAGCAAAGAAAAATTAAAATGCTATAAAAAATAAAATCTTGGAAATAGAGAAGATCGGGAAGCAGATGATAGAGAAAACCTACCTCTGAGAAAAAAATGAAAACAGTACTAAAAGCACAAAAATATATACACTTCCAAGAGAAGACCAAATATCAATATAATTGGTGATTATGGAACACCAAAGACATCGGAGGAGATATATAGACCTATCAGAGATATATAGGAAAAGGAAATTATGCTTAGAGAGAATGGAGTACAGCAATAATATGTCCAATCCATAAAAATGATAGGATGATATATGGTAACTGTAGGAGAATAACGCTACTTAATATTGGATATAAAATATTGAGAAAACTAATAGAAAAAAGCTCAACAAGCGAATTAGTGTGGTTCCAGCAAAAATAGAGCAACTACGGATGAGATCTTCCCAATCAGACAAATATTTGAAAAATTTAGAGAATACGACATTAAACTTTACCACCTATTTATAGATTTGTTTAAAGTCTACAATTCCATACTTAGGAAGGAACTGTACAACAGACTAGATGAGCTAAAAGTGCCCAGAAAACGAATAAATTGGTAAAAATATGCCTAACAAACACCAGAGCAAAAGTGGAAATGCAAGGCCTGCTCTCAAAAGATTTTGGAGTCTACTGCGGATTAAGACAAGGAGGTATCATATCAACCACACTATTTAATTTTCTCTTATTGTTAGAAAGAGTAATAAACAAACTGCATATAAATTCTGCACGCTATATAATGGACAAAGTACAATATTGATGTACGCAGATGATATAGATATCATATGCAGGTTACCACAAGGTCTGAAAAAAGTAGACTCGTACACAGAAGACGTGACAATCATGTAAGGACTGCAAATTATTAGCAAAAAGACAAAGTGTATCATAATCACAAGCGAGATGATAACGTTAGTCATATAACAATAGATCAAAAAGTTAAAAATAACCAGCAACTTCAAGTATCTGAGCTTAGTAATTAAGAGAACAATGAAATAGGAGAAATAGGAAAAACGCGCAATTAATAGCGGGCTATAAATGTTACTTCGGGTTAAAAAGTGTTATAAAATTCAAAGTAAAGAGTATAGTAAGAATGTGTAAGACAGTAATAAATGGGGCAGAAACCTAGTTCATGACAAAAAAAAAGAAAGTAGAAAGCTAGATACGTAAGAAAGAAAAATACTTTGTAAAATCTATGGCCCCATAGCGTATATTAACAAACAGAGAACTGAAAGCAAGATATGGAGAAGCAAATATTTCCCCTGAAATCAGAAGCAAACGGATAGCTGGCTTGGGACGTCGAACGATTGGTGTCCTCTAGAAGACTTAAAAAACCCTAAATCGAAACCCAGAAAGTAAAAGAAGCAGAGAATGCAATCAAGATGTAGGAAAAAGACAAGGAACGAAGGAATGGAAAAAATTATAAGGAAAGCCAAATCTGTAGAGGAGTAAGAAGCAAACAATAAGAGTACGAGTGTAACTGCTTAGCATTAATCACAAATATGAAGAGAGAACGGGTCCCCCAAGACAAGACAGGTCCTTGAAAGGTTGGATCACGAGTGACCATCGCGAACCACTAAACTGTTGCACCGTGGAGTAAATAATTACATTCAGTGGTAGCAAAATAAATCAGAAATAGATATTTTGACAATATATGTCTAAATAATGCCTAAAAAGTTATTAGTGCAAAAAATAAGTATATAAGTAATTAAAAATAATAATTAAGAAAATGTACCAAAAGCATTCAAAATGACTATATAATTATACCCACCTATCGTGTGCTTCTACACGCTACTAAGCGTTTCATTATCTATACAGGATACAAGGGACAATACGAAGCATTTAAACATGGATTTTTTAATCTCAAGTTCTGTTTCTATTAAATGGGTTAAATGTCTATAAACAATGAATAAAATATTTCTTAGTCACGTTTTTATCTTATAATAGCCAATTTAACAAATTTATTCCAGTCTGCAATGCTTCTTCCTGTATTACTGTGTATGAAGGTCTAAATTAGGCAATTGGACTTAATTTCGCCGTGCACTGCGTTATGCGTCACAGGCTGACGCATTCCTCAGCCTACATGCAGATTAGTCTAGAATGCGGGCCCAACTGACCTGCCTTAATAATCGATTAGGTAAGTAAGCTAACGTGACTGGTGTTCATTTTTTAAGTGCGTGTAATGAGATTTGTTCCGTGCTCGTAGGAAGCACATTCGACCGGCACATGGCAATGCAGCGGTCTAAAATAGGCGTGTGACGTGCGCGCAGCGTTGTTCGTTCTAGAATGATGAACACGGCTTACGATAACAACCGTCTTCCTACCCGAACATATTTTTAACCGCTTTAGACATTATTTGTTTGAACTGTGACTAATCTCCATTCATGGTGCGCCATGTTAGTGGTGCAATTACGCATTGTTCTTCTGTTCCCTGTTTTCTTTAAATAGAAAGCTGGAATTTTTTGAATAACGCCGGCATGACGCTGTACTCCATGTTGTATAGGTACTATATACTCTCTAATAGTGAATTTGCTTGAACAATGTTTTCAGATCTCACAGGCAAAATCTAAAAATTAGCTAGTATTTAAAAATGAATTGCTAGTCATTGTTTAGCTTTAATTAGTTTAAACTAATAGAAAAACAATTGTAAGATAATACTTCAGCAAATTATGCTATACAAAAATTCTTTATATTTTATATATTCTCTTCCAATTAGTAAATTCATTGTTTTGCATCCATTGTTTCTTCTCTTTCCATAATCTACTCATAATCGAAGTACTTTTAAGAAGTATCCATCTTTCTGGATGAATTATATTTTTGGTTTATCTTAGGCGTGCCAAAACATAAATTCATCATCAGGGTGGTCTTTAGGTAAAAATTGATTTAATGGAGTTCTAATATACTGTGCTTATAGAATTTTCAGATGGGTATATCGTTACAATCAGATATTATTAAGTGTATTTAGAATTTTTGCGCTACTTAAAATAATACCCCAGGATTAACAATTTCAGCTTGTTTACAATAATAGAGGTTGTTATTTAGCTGTTTCACCTTCATTCAAACTAAAAATAAAACTCGTTGTCGATCGTAAGTTTCATATCGTTGAAAGGTTGAAACTTGCTTCCAGTAAATTGTTTTTATTTTTTTATTCTTTCTTTTGTTTTGACTAGTACTTCAGGACAATTTTTATTAAAATTAACCTTAAATTTTCATTTTTAAGGCTAACCTTACAGCCCATCTACCGATTGGTTGAGAAAAATTAATACAAAAATGTCTAACTGGTGTATCTCGGTCATGAGACATGCTTGATCAGGCGTCATAACTTCTGGTAGATTCACTTTTTTGTTGTGACAGCAGATTAAAGATTCATTATCTCTTGGACGCTCTTCACCAAAGTGTCTTGACAGTGAGGGCAAATTACATTCATAGATACACAGTTATGTTCTGTAACATTTTGCTGTATCAAAGCTTGATGTTGTCTGAATGTTTGCACTTGTATGGGGTGCTCTGCTCTTATTTCGTATGCTTTTGACCGAAAAATTTCGCACAATTCTCATTTAAAGCGAGGCATCTACATGAAAGCCATAGTAATACTCAGAATTGATAGAAAGTGACAAACTTACCTTTTAATTTATTAAAATGTTGCAAAACTAATTAGATTAATCTAGATTATTTTTGAAGATTTAAAAAAAATGAAAATTTTTGAAAAGAGTATCTTGCGATTTTTCGACTCCTAGCTTACTACCGTAATACGACTGCTGGTAGCCGAATCAAAAGCTATATAAATATATTTTAGCTTAAAGAATAAGTTTATAGCTTTTGGTTTGTTTTGGTTTAATCAAATTAAATAAGTTTTCCTGAGATGGCGTTCATGTGCTCACTTTCATGTTTTTTTTATATTTTTAAGGTTCAAAGTAATTTAATTTTTTTAAAGGTAAATGCGGACCTGCTGGTGTTGTTTTGTTTATTTTCACAGATAATTTTGCTATGTACATTTTGTAGTTTCGGCGTATAATTAATCACCACAGAATTTTAATATATAACTGGATAGATGGAAGAGTCGTATTATTTTTTTATGTATCTCAAATATTTACTTAATAACATCCTATTTTACCATATGTAGCGTTAACTACAATCTTTTTTTTTCTCTGTCTTCCAGAACTCTATTTTTTATTAACAAATACTACACAACCATAAAACTTTTTATTTTTTTTGTTTCGGTTTTCATCTCGCACAACGATGTGAGTTTTTTATTTTTTATATAAACAATTTGTGAAATTCGTCAATCATTTTCTAGTGATTTTTTTAAGTGCAGCATAATGAGCTTTAGCAGCATAATAAATAAAAGCTCGGACACAATTTTAGATAACCGTTAAACACGATTATAAAAGTGAGGAAAAAAATACAATATTTCGGAATTTGCAAATTTTTTGTTTAACCACCCCTACATTAGTGATATGTTCTTATTTTATTATATATTATACTATCTTTTTTGAAAAATAATACATACGTCCACTTGCTAAGTTCTTAATATTGCTTAGAGTTGAAGAGATTTGAACAAGAAAAATATTTATACCATTAGCAAAATTGGAGTGTTTGCACAAAAAACTGAGCGATATCACATCAGGTACCAGTACAGTAAGGATGTGTTATAAAAGACAAAAGTTGATTACCTTTTTTGTGTTCGTGACATCCAAAGTTTTTTATCAAGAAAAGTATCTTGAAAAATTTGCTATTACAAACCTATTACTAGTTGTTTGTTCGATGACAGATACAAAAATAAAACTAAAGCATAAAGATGATTTGTTTTTTAATTGTATAATTAATCTTAGAAGACTACACCCTCGAATTAATAAACCATTACCTATCCAATACCTATTTCACCGTCAAACCAATGGTGCTCGTATGACTTCCCACTTTCACTTGCATAGCAAACTTGTTTGCGACCGATTTTAAAACAAACTCCATTGACCTCTTTGCCTTAAAATCTACCTGTTGAATAAGGTATGTTGACGATACGTTTGTTATCTGGACTCATGGACATGATACGCTTTCTAAATTCCTTTCTCACCTAAATAAACTTTACACAAATATCAAACTTAACAATGAAAGTCGAAAAAACAATACCCTCCCTTTTTGGACATTTTCATGACAAAGATCTTTCTAAAGGCAATTTATACCATACTTTCTACAGGAAACATATCCATACCAACCGTTATCTAAACGCAAACGTCTACCATCACCTTGCTCAAATGCATTTAGTTGCAAAATCCCTAATTATCAGATCCCCCAAATTTTCCGACAAACTAAAATTAATACCATTACCAAAACTCTAATACAAAACGGATATTTTCAAAAACCCTTAATCCACATCATTAAAATTAAAAAAATATCAATAAAATTACCACTTCCAAAACTAACGATCTTCCCGAACAAACAATGGCGTTTTTGCCTTATATTAGAGACATTACTGACAGAATAGGCCACATACTAAACAAACAAAATATACAAATGGTTTTTTGCGAATAACAGTAAAATAGTCGACTTCATCAGCTAAGTTAAGAGCCATTACTCTCATGAATCCCAATGAGTCTACGAAATACCTTATGGCGACTGTGACAAAACCTACATGCGTCAAACAAATATCTAGTTGTATATACGAACATTCTTTAGCTGTACGAAAGAGCGAAACTTCACACAGACACCGGGTATAAAATTAATTTTCTAATTCCAAAACACTCGCTTCCATCTCCCATCCCACGGGTAGAATTATTATGAGGCTATTGAAATAGAAAAACACTCTCAATGCCTGAATACTCGAGACGATAGTCACCTCTTACCTGTGATTTTTCCCAACCCAGTACATTTCCCACAAAAACATGTCCTCGTCAAACTTTCACTTCTGTTTCTATAAATAGTGAAGTAGAACACACCAAAGGACAATCTTCTTCTTTGACTCATAGTTTTTCTTGGACAGTCGGCAGATTGAGATTGTGAATAAGGACTAACTCCAATTCATTAAAAATGTCATTAAAGTAGTGCCAAAAACACGATAATTTCCCAAATCGAGGCGGTTAAACCTGCGATCCCACCCTAATTGTTCATATATAATAACTGTAAAAATGTAACTATGTCTATTTGATTTCAAATGTCAATACCTCATTTGAACTAGTTTGTTGTTAAACCTCGCATAAAGGTTTTAAATTTTCGATTTAGTAATTTGACAGTTTACGTTACCTATCGGTCAAGTGTTAGCTGTCTGGAGGCGTACGCGGCATAACCTTGATTTATGTGTAGCTCACATTTTAAAAAAAAAAATTGACCTAAAATTTAAATTTAGAAACGTTGGCGTTCAATCAAGTCATGACGTTATTAGTTTTCCTAATCTTGCACGCAATAAATGTCTTAGCTTGGACGAAGTTTGACTTCACAACCATTTTCTAAAGCAAATATTGTATTAGAAATTTTAAATTTTCATTTTGCCATAGATTATTCATATAAATACCTATTTTAATGTATTCTATCTTCATTGTAAACTTTACACAAAGATCCCTATACACTTTTGGGGACATATCAATTAAAAAAGATGTATGAAAGTTTACCGTTTTATTGTCACAAACACGTTATCACATATAGCTCAAATTTTAACGCAAAAAGGAAAAATTGAGTTTCATCTTCAATTTGGAATGGCTACCAAACTTCTTGTTCATATTAGATAAAACAGTATGGATCTTTTTATCAGCAATTTAAAATTCTGAATACATTTAGTACCGACTAAAAAGTATTTTTCTTATCAAAAATTCCTATCTTATATAAAAAAGCGAAGAAATATTCTAAAGTTCACCAAGGTTTTTAAGTAATTTGATAAGAAAACAAATTATAGTTAAATGTTACGATACTTTTCGTAGTATGGTGTTTTGCATCTTACTTTTAGTACAAAAATCGATAGTCGTTTGTGTGCCGTTTTAACTAAACAGCAGTACTTCGTAAACTACAAGGTACGTTTTCAAGTTCTAAGGCCTCCAAATTATTTTCTCAGCAGTGAAAGTAAGTAGAAAGATGGGGTTAATTTTAAGAGATACGAAATATATCTGAATTTGTAATATACATTGCAGTACCATACAATGTACATAGGTCAAATTATCACCATTGTAATGACTGTTGTTTTGTCCTTAAAATGGCGACGTTTATTATTCAAGAGCAACGTGTAATCATCCGACAAAATTCATCGCCAATTGAGTGATAATTTGGGAAGGCGTTATGGATGTTAAAAATGTACGTTCATGGGTGCAAAAGAATGATAACATTTTTTATTCGATCGTAGATGCCTAACAACAAAATTGACAAATGAAAGTGTTCAGGCAATTCACAAATTTCAGTCCCATAAAGAACTTATAATAAATGATAACAAACATAATATCTAAAAATACAGTAAAAACCGATGTATGTCTAATTCAAGCTTAGTACCATTATACTTTAAGGGAAGTTGCTGGTAAATTTTATGTCTAAAATGAGAATTGGTGATCCAGAAACAAAAGTTGGCCAATCAAATATTCATATCAGATTAGATTTAAGAAACTTATTATGTAATTTTACTAATTCTTTTCTATTCCACTATCTACTCTATCATTTTAAAATGATTCCAATTATATTCCTTTTACAAAATTATTGTGAATAAATATCTGTGCAATATAAAAAACACATTATCAAAAATATTTAAAAATATTGCATTATATGTTTCCGCCACCGCTATAGCTCCCTGCTACCCTTTGAGATGCTCGGGGAAGGGTACAAGGCGGCCCGGATAGGACTACGGAAGGTTATCAAAATGAGCAAGAACCATCGCTGGTAATGAAGCGGTTGAAAAACTCCAATATATCGACCCCGTCACCTGTCGAATTGGAAAAGATAATAACTGTTCTTTTTCCCCAGCACGAAGAGTAACGCCCTAGCAGAGAGACTCCGCCTGTCGACAGGGAAGAAATTCCGAGTATTACGAAAGAAGAGCATCTAAGAACGAGTTCAAAGATGAAAAATCGTAAAATGCCGGGGCCTTATGGGATCCCGAATATCGTACTGAAGCTGGCAATCAGGACGCGACCCGATCTCTTTCTGGGCATTTACTACAAGTGCCTGGGTGAGCGTGTCTGTCTTCGCAACTGGAGGAGACAGAGCTTTGTTCTTATCCCGAAATGAAAGAAGCCGCTTTAAAACCCTTCCTCGTATCATCCAATGTAACTATTTAACTCAGGGAATGTCTTCGAGCGGATTATCTGCAACCGAACGATGAAGTTCATCGAGGGTTTACGGAAAAACAGTTTAGCTGCAGGAAGGCCCGTTCTAGTGTCGACACAATCGAGCTTGTGGTAAACCTGGCCTAAAACACTGCCGAAGGCAAGAGGTGGAATATTTCGGTATCGTAACACTGGATCTGAAAAACGATTTAATTCAGCAAGCTGGAGCTACATTCTGGAAGCCCTGGAGCATCTACAGGTTCCTGACTACATCCGCAGGACTATCGAAGACTATTTTCGTCAGGGCTTGGTGCTGGGCCCGCTGCTGAGAAACATCATGTACAAAGCAGTGTTAAGGTTTTGGATGCCTGAAAGAGCAACAGTTGGTTTGCACCTTGCAGACCACAAAACAGAAACTCTACTAGTCACTAGCACGAAAAAGACCGAGACCTACAGCTTCTGGGTGGGAAACTGCAAAATACTTTCGAACCCATCTCTTCGATACCTGGTTTATCAATGCACGATTTTGGTTCGACATGCACTTGAGAACCGTCACCAAAAGGTCGGCAAAAATCGTAACGAGACTGTCTAGGATCATGCCCAACATCAGCGGTTTTAAATAAAGCAGAAGAAGATTGTTGGCCAGCGTAACCAAACAACGCGTTCAATCTTGTTCTATGCCACCTTCCGCACTGTCTCCTATGACGCAGTATGCGTGGTGGCATTGACACCATCGATCGAGATACTGACAGATAAAAGACGACGACTCCGAGATCACGGTAAAACAGAAATCCCAAAGATGACGACCACAAAAGAGAAAAGAGAATATACGAAAACTATCTGGCAACACTGTTGGGACGCCTCCGTCAATGGTAGATCGACCCAACGACTGATCCCAGAGGTGAAGGACTGATTAGCTAGAGAGCATGAAAAGGTTGACTACTACCTTACCCAGTTTCTTACTGACCACGGATGTTTCCGAGCGTAGCACTTCTACCTAAATTGTTTAAATGTGGATGAAGATGCGGAGCATGTCTACTTTGACTACCCCCGTTTCCAAGCCGAAAGACAGGAGCTGCACTGATTGGTAGGCACGCAGCTTACTCCGAAGAAAATCATGGCGAAAATACTACACACTCAAACCATTTGGGACTAACTTCGCCGCAACCGCGATGAAAAAACTTCGAGAAGAAGAAAGACGGAGAAAAGGGCAAAGGTGAAAACCAGCTAACGATTGACGCGAGGGTAGAAGTCCGAATAAGTGGAAGAGCCATGGCTGATCATCACCCCGCGAAGTAATGCCTGCCGGCGGTCCCGCAGGGAACTCTAAGGCAAGGATAAATGGAGGGAGTATTAGCCAGCGAAACTGTCATTTAAAACATACACACACAATTTAAACAAACTCCTAATATCTAATAATAGCATCTAGTTAAAATGCGTTGCACACAGAAAAGATTAACATGATTCCTGCGCAAGGATGGCACGTGGTGTTCCACATTTTTTTTTAATAAAAACCTGGTAAACCTCCAACAAAAACCAGTTCTTATACATCGTGTTTATTTAAATTAATAAAAAAGTTGCTGCTTGTACTTATATGGTCTTACAGAACATCGTTATGAAGATGTGCAAAAAAGTGAAACATCAGCGTTATTCAGTGCTCCCAAAACAAAGTATCAAGAATGATAGCCAATGTAATATAACATTCATATAAAATGGGTTGAAGAAGAAATTAAAAACTATGTCGCGAGATATGTAGCGCATTTCAATATGCGCCCTAACACGTTGACTGCAAATCTCCTCAATAATTAACATGTAAACAGAAGAATGATTCGTATCAAAGTGCTTGATCATAAGATAGTGAAAATTTTTTTCTGTTTGTTTAGTCAATTTATCACATAGTTGTTACTTGTTATTCAATGAAGGGTGTTAATTCCTTTCATGTCATCTACCTTATACCAATTTTTCTTGTTAGCTCTTATTACAATTAAAAAATACATTACTATATTTCTGGCAGGAACAAAGAAACCACACATACACGCGCAGGGACGCAACTCGCGATTTAGGAGTACAGAAATCTATAATCAAAAGTTCTATGTAGCATTTTATAATATTTAAATACAAACACAAGTGTTTTTCGAAACAAAAACGAAGGTTGGTATCTCTCAGTCACAAGGGAACGATGAGTAAGTCTAATTTCTTTTTCAAATATAGCTGCATTTAAAAAAATACGGTTTAAATTAGCTAGTGGTTCTAGAATACTGTTATGTGTAAGTGTAATTATTGTATGCTATCGAAATTAGTTTGACGTAGAAATAATAATGAGATGTATTGTATTCTTACATACTCCAGCTGCTATCAACCGATACTTTAATTTAAATAAAAACAGTCTTGATTTTTTTAAGAGGTCTTTGGAGTTTGTAAGAAACAAAACGCGCTAGAGGAATTTGTGTGCCATAAATTTGGCATAAAATTAAAGTAAACAAAGTTGTCAAATAGATGCGAAGGCTTTCACTGCCGGTGTTTTGGTGCATCGTGTGGTTGGTTCTCGGGTTATAAGACCGTGGTCGGAGAGTTCAGAAACTCTTGACGTTTCGTCCACAACTGCGACAGACATCTTCAGAAGAAAATCTTCTAAAAATTAAGTGACTGTCCCGTGCGTTTTAGCTTTATTGTCGATGTGGTAGGGATGATGTGACGTGACCGGATGGTAGATGACGTTAGCTGCTGACATCAATCGACGTTCAGGTAATATTTCTGACGTCATTCGCTCTTTCGCCGTATCGCGGTTTGTTTTGCCCCTTGAAGCGATAACCAGACTTGATTGAATCGTCTGTTAAAATTATATTTATATTATACACCGCTCTGTATAATCTCGGTAGATTCTACAATTGGATAAAACTTGTGTTTGCCCGAATTCTATCTCGTGGTTGGGATTTTCCAAATGATGATCCAACAACTGTGGTTGGCATATACGTCGTGCTAGATCTAACAATGTTTTCACAACCGTTCTCCAAGAGAATGGATATTTACAATACACAGTGTACAGAAAACCCATGCATACGGACAGATACCTTCATAAGCAGTCGAATCACCACCCAAGTCAAAAAAGAACGGTTGTGAAAACAATGTTAGTTCTAGCACGATGTATATACCAACCACAATTTTTGGAAAAAGGACTTAAACATTTGGAACAAGCCTTACAAGAGAATGGCTACGCCTCAATCAACCCGATAAATCAGCAGTTGCAGAACATGCTTTGGAAAATCTCAACCACGAGATCGAATTCGGGCAAACACATTTATTAATTTGTATTGAGTTATTAATAAAAGGCGATAAATTTATAAATATAAAAATAATTTTAAGACTGAATCTGTAATACTACACTTGAGAGCAAAATAATGGACTCACTAGCTGCATGCGTATTTTCGTCACGTTTCAGTCTAAGAAAAATGAAAATAAAAACATTAACGTGCAAGAAGTATCTTTATTAGTGAGCTTTAAAAAACTGTTGCTATTGCATTAATCGGATAACACATTCAAAAAATATGCATAACGAACGGCGTTTTACGAATCTTTGCTAATTGGAATGCACATGCGCGACGACTATAATTGGCCTACAGTACGCTTGCAATTCGGTGGTTTATCTCAATCACTTATCTGAAGTTGACGTAAATAAATAAGTGACGTAAGTGCTCAAGTGATTTGCAACAAAATGGATACCACAACCGCCGAAGCAGCCCAAAAAGTTGCTCTGTTAAGAGAGGGACTCAGTCAGAGGGCGTAGCAAATCGACTAAATTTGAGCGAATCAGCTGTGTCGAAAGTATGGCGTCGGTACCGGAAAACCGGTAGCTTCATCCGCCGGCAAGGAAGCGGGCGTAGGAGCGTGACAACGGAGAAGACGAATCGATTTCTCGCCTCAATATCCCTCAGAAATCGACATATGACTGGCATTGACCTCAACCAAAAGCTAAATGCGGTCAGAGATGTGGTCGCCAGCGCTTGGACGGTGAAAAGAAGACTGAAGGCAGCTACGGGTCCCAAGCTGATTACAATCCAAAAGTGTAGGCGGCTGGAATTTGCTTGCAAACATCTCGATTGGGACTTCGGCCATTGGAGTCAGACATTATTCGCCGACGAGTTCAGAATGTGCCTTCATGACAACGACAAGAGACGTCGGGTCTATAGAAGGCTAGGGACGCGATTTGCTCATTGCTGTATTCAAAAAACTGTCTCATATGGAAGTGGCTTTTGCATGTTCTGGGAGGGTATTTCCATTCACAGAAAAACTGAGTTGCTTTTTGTGACTAGTGGAGAACACGAAGGAGATTTAACAGCAGATCGCTACATCAGGGACATTCTGGAGAAACATGTTGTTCCGTTTGCGGGATTTGTAGACGAGGACTTCATGCTAATGCACGACAATGCCACACCGCGCGAGTGACCACTGACCTACCTGACCTGCGTGTAGCCCAGACTTGAATTTAATTGAGCATATTTGGGATAAGCTTGAGCGAAGAGTCCGGACTGATTGATTGATTGAAAAGTGGGAAGCAATCCCTCAAGACAGCGTAGGAAAAGTCATCCGATTCATGCGTAATCGCTTGGAAAGCGTAATTAGGAGTAGAGGTGACAACACCATGTATTGAATAATTTCAATTGAGGATATCAATATTTTCCCCTTTCATAATCACTTTTTCCTTTCACTCTTTTGTTACGTATATTCTTAGGCTCATAACTTTGTCAGAATAGGTCCGATTCCAATCGAAGTGGTATCATTTGAAACGATAGTTTTTAAGTTTTCATACAGTACACTGAACTTTACTCGGAATGCTATTGGAGAGGATAGACATTCTCTCAAAACTCGAGCATGTTGCTGAGTCGATTGTTTTGCTGTCAAATTTATATGTTTTTCACTGTTTTTATGTAACTTCAGGATGGGAATTTTATACAGAGGAATTCTTGAAAACCACGAAGCAAACCTAAGATAATATTGACAAGAAAAATTAATGACTTTTGTTTCATTCTTCTTCTGTTTTTATATATAGTCTGTTTCTAACCACCCAAAAAAAAGTGGCTAGGTAATCCGATAAATGTACTTCACAGCCCTAGGCGTTCAAATGACAGCATTTGGTGGTGTTCGCGGTTACTCTTGATACAGAAGTCGAACTCAGAACCGCCGCACCCCTATGTGGCGGGTCGGCTACCGTGTTTTCTTGTATCGTTTCTGATTAGCAAAAATAAGCTTCCATATTAAGATTCAACAAACACATTGAAATTTGTCTTTCACAGCTGCTAGATGAATCAAAAATTAAAATTTCTAGTATAAGTAACGTAAGTATATTATAATCATTCTATTCTTTTACTTCTTACGTGATTTGTTGGATTATTAAGTTTGAATAAGTATTTCTAATAAATTAACAAATGATTGTTTGCCTATATTTATTTTTTACACACATCTTCGACATATACATAAAGCTATGTGTTGTACTTCATTTCTTTGTATCTACATTACTTATTTTCTTATCCCCGTTTTAGTTTATTTGAGTTTACTTAAATGTTTTTTCATTTTAAGGCTCCAACTTTGTTTTTTTTTGAACTATTAGATAGCGATTTATCCCACTGTACAGAGCGTCCCAGATTCGATTCTCGTAAATTCTCGATTGGCGTAAACCTCATCTCGATATCTCTAACTGTTTTGGAGATACAAGCCAAAAGTCATTTTTGGTCGATTTCTAATGAAGTGCCATTTTTTCAAAATGAAACCACATTTTTAACGCAAATTTTTACAGGGATTCCGATTATTTTAATTTTTTAAGTTATGATTATATATATATATATATATATATATATATATATATATATATATATATATATATATATATATATATATAGAGAGAGAGAGAGAGAGAGCCAGCGTGATCCCGTGGTTGAGGGACGGGCTGCGATGCTGACGGACCCGGTTTAATTCTCGGTGCTTTCTGATGCCTGGCGGGTGGCCTACTCAGTCACTAAAAATAATTGAGTACCTGCGTTCATTCGAACAATGGGTAATAATGGCGGTCGTCTTAGGCGCGGTGCTTGCCACATCGCCCCGCATCAGAGATGGTGCGCGACGGCCGGGCAGAGAGAGCGAACGTATGAGGGCCTTAACCTCTCAGTTCGCAGGCCGTGCGTAGAGCCTTACCATTATTATATATATATATATATATATATATATATATATATATATATATATATATATATAATGTTCGGATAGGTTTCCGCGGTTAACTATGTTTAAACAACTTAGTTCACGGGATGAACGCGTCTATTTTGAGCTATGAGTCTTTGAATAAGAATAAGTCTTATTCAAAGACTCATAGCTCTCCTTGGGGAGTAGGCAGACTGAGACCCCGAGTGAAGAGCTAACCTCTTGAAAATGGCATCAAAGCCGATGCCGAAACGTCGAGAATTTTCTCAAAATAGACGCAGTTCATCCCGTGAACTAAATTGTTCAAATATATATATATATATATATATATATATATATATATATATATATATATATATACATACACATACATATTGTGTCTTTGCAATTTACTCGTTTGTGTTGTTATCTAAATAGGTTTACAGCGAGAGTGTTAGTACGATTTTCTAGACGTACAAGATTTCACGCACGTACTACACTACTTCTTTCACCGTTTGTACTTTAAGGTCGGATAGATGACTTCGTATTTCACGTACCAATGTGCGTCGACCATTGCCCTTAACATATTTGATTGAAACCTTTAAATTATTTCCCAAAGTTGGATGCCATAGGTCCATATTAGTCTTAATACGGTTTTGTATATTAGGACCTTGTTGTTCAAGGTCAGTTAGGATTTGCGTCCTAATAGCCGTGGAAAACTTTAGGCCCAGCTGCTTAGGCTTATTGAAGATTTGTTTTTTCCAAGTTGCATACTAAGGTATCTGAAGTCTTTTGCTTGCGGGAGTGATGTGTTATTCAAAGTTACTGCTGGACATATGCTTCTTCAAAGTGTAAGTATTACTTGAATGAACTTGGCTTTATTCACTTTAATACGCCAGTTTCGTATCTAATCTTGTACATGGTGGAGAGAAGTTTTTAAGTTGCTTGATGCAATGTCAGGGTTTTCGCCAAACACCAGTATTGCAGCAGCGTCTGCGAACATAGCGATAGTTTTACGATTTATAATAGGAACATCCGCTGTAAACAACAGGTAGAAAGAAGGTATAAGCTTACTTATGGGACTCCGGATTGGGTATAGGTGTCTTATCACTTAGGTAAGTTTTTATTAGTTGATAGTAGGTGTGGGGAAGGTTTTTCTTTATTTTGAATAATAGTCTTTTGCGCCAGACCTTGTTAAATGCTCGAGATATGTTCAAGAACGCAGCGGAAGAATATTTTTTTATTTGAATAAACGATTGATTTCTTCTTTGAATATAAATATACATTCTGCTATAAGATTTTTCATCGAGAATAGGTTTAATTCTTTTGTCGAACTCGAGACTAAAGCATGAAGATCCAGGAAAACGTCAAAAACCTACTGCCCTATTCAATTTGTATTGTTTCTTTGCTGGGTTTATTGTAATTTTTAATTCTAGGTAAAAAATATTTAAAACAACGGAGTTATGGTACTTTACAGATATCGAATAAAAACGACTTTTAGCTTTTATCTCCAAAACGGCTACAGACATCGGGATTTGCGCCAATCGATTTCTATTCAAAAACGGTCCCATGAATATGTAACTAGTTTTCTTTCCTTCTAATGTTTACGGAATTAGGTGTAACCCTCAAATACCATCAAATCTGGGACAGCTTGTACATATTTGGACAACTTTAATTGATAAAAACATACTAAAAAAACTAAAACATAACAGTTGGGCTGAAAAGTTCGTAGGCTGACACATAAGCGGCGCTAGTAGTATTAAATCCATGTGCTTTTTAGTTAACCCTAACCTTCAAAAGACTCGTGTATAAATTTGACAACTGTCGGACTATTAGTTTAGGAGATATCATATTTTGAGTGAAGCAACTATTGTTAATTTTTAAAAAATGGATAAAAGGAATTTAGTATTAATAAAACACTGCTTTTGGCAAAAAATACCGTTGAAACCAAGGCTTGGCTTGATAAGCATTATTTAGACGGTGCACCAGGAAAATCAACCGTTGAGAAGTGGTTTTCCAAGTTTAAACGAGGCGAGATGAGCACTGATGACGATGCACGCAGTGGACGCCCGAAAGAGGCTGTAACGGACGAAAACATAAAAAGTTTACAAAATGATTATGAATGACCGTAAATTGAAGTTAAGCGAGATAGCTGAGACTCTGAAGATATCAAAATACAGTGTTGGACATATCTTGCATGAATATTTGGACATGCAAAAACTGTGCAAAAGTGAGTGCCGCGAGTTCACAATCCAGCAAAAGTTTCAACGTGTCGTTGATTCAGAACAATGTTCAGCGATATTCAACCGTAATAATAACGAATTTTTCCGTCGATATATGACAACGGATGAAACATGGCTTCATCACTACACTCCAGAGTCAAATCGACAGTCAGCCGAGTGGACTGCACGCGATGAACCGAATCAAAGAGTGGAAAGACGCAATAATCGGCTAGCAAGGTTTATGGCATCAGTATTTATTGATCACCTTGAAAAGGGCCAGACCATCAATAGCGATTATTACAAAGCGTTGTTGGAGCGTTTGAAGGACGAAATCACGAAAAACGGCCCCATTTGAAGAAGAAAAGTGCTGTTTCATCAAGACAATGCAACGTGCCACAAGTCAATGAAAATGATGGCAAATTGCATGAATTAGGCTACGAATTGCTTCCGCATCCACCGTATTCTCCAGATCTGGCCACCAGCGACTTTTTCCTGTTCTCAGACCTCAAGAGAATGCTCGCTGGAAAGAAATTTAGCGCCGATGAAGAGGTAATTGCCGAAACAGAAGCTTATTTTGAGGCTAAAGACAAAATATATTTTAAAAATGGTATAGAAAAATTGTTTGATCGCTATAATCGGTGTATCGCCCTCGAAGGCAATTATATTGAATAATAAAATCCAATTTTATCAAAAAAAATTTTTTTTCTATGTTAGCCTACGAACTTTTCAGCCCAAATGTTATTTTAGGCAAATAAGTAAATGTTAGAACATGTTAAAGTCATAAAAAATATTAAATTCGACGCATCAACAAAATAGTCGACGAATAGTTTATGACAACTAACGAATAGCATTTGCCAGAAATTTTCAATAAATTTAATATGCCGAACATAAGTTTTCAAATGAAGCACATTATATTCACAGTTTTTCAAGCAGAAGACAGAAATTATAGCTATCTAAAGTGATCATTGACGTGTTTATGTGCCTAAAAAACTTTAATAATAAAGAATTGTTATAGCGGGACAATTATATTAAATAAAATTTGTAAATTTTTGTGAATGCCCACTTTGATATTCTTGGCACTATCAAGAGCTGGATCAAATATGAATTTCTAATAACTATATATAAACTATAATAACTCTTAGTAATTGAAAACGAGGTAGTATTTTAAAATATGTGGTTTTTATAGAGAAAGTAAATCTTTTTGGTATATTTCAATGTAAAAAAAACAATAAATTCTCATAACTAAATCAATACCTTGCGGAAGTTTAAGAAATTTCCGTTGCGCCAAGGAGGGCTTCAGTCGCTGTATCCATTATGAATTGCTAATATCGCATAAATCAAAATGGAAATTTATGCTACCACTTTTTGTCGAAGGCTTACGAAGTAGGCGAGGAAGTCGTATGTGACGTGTCCTGCCTACTTCTGCAGGTTAGAGGCACTGCACTCGAGTGTTCGTGACCTTATTAGGACCTATTTTCTGAACCACTTCATATAAAGTTCTCTTGCTGTATTTATACAGCCGCCGGAAAAGGCAAGGCGGCCTTTGGGAGGCCGCGACTTGTTCATTAATACAAAATCGTATTGTATGTAGGCGGTGCAACTGCACTGGGAATTCTTCTAGACCTCTTTTTATGTTGGATATGGAATATCAGGCTAATTATTCATAAAAATGAAGGATTAATGAAATTTTGTGTAATGTGTTGATTTAATTTTAAGTTTAATAATTATATCTGCACGCATACAATTTTTTTTTAAATAATTCTTGTATTACTATTTCTACCGTTTCTAAGGGTAAACCAGAAATGTCAGCAATACTTTTTTGCATGCTCTTTCTACATTCTGTTTCTTTGTTTATTGGGTTTATTTCCTGACACACATTTAGCACTTACGCTAATACTCTTTCAAGTTTTCTTTACAGCTCACCTAATAGAACTATTATCAAACATTCTGTATCGCCTTTCCTGGCGCCCCATCATGCAGGCAACATGGGAAGTTCGATATTCGGCTTCTTCGTACAAATAACCACGACCTACATTCAGGGCCATCGCCATTCTCCAACGTTATCTTCAAAAACCACTATCTAACCGCAATGAGCCCCATTATGCTCAATAAGCTTTTATCACTGGTTTCAGTGGGCTGATTTCTTTCCATTGTGGTCTCACCTCTTAGAGCTTCTATTTCAGCACCACTCTTAATACCGAGTTAAGCTGCTACTTTCGCTGTAACTCTTATGAAACCAACGATAGTTGTTTGCAATTCTCAAAACTTTGCTTCTTGTTGCAATTAACCGCTGTATGTCTTATAATTTCTTCTTAAAACTTCCAAAATAGCCTTCCGTGATCCCCTTTAATTCTTTTCTGAAACCTTCAAAATATTCTTCAATTCTTTTTTCAAATTCCTGGGATGTTTTCCCTATTGACATTTAACTATTTTACAAACCTTCCAGAATGTTATTTTTACATATTCTCTAAAACAATCTTCTACCACATATATCTTTATTTCTTCATACGCTCTGCTACAACTTCTAGATTGTTCTTCTGTACCTATCTTTGCTTGTGGTAACTTCCTTTTTAATACTTCCATAAAACTTCTGAAATATTTTTTGTAATCCTTCTATCAATTTTCTGGATTTTCTTACTTTCCTTATCCTATAATAAAGGAAAGTAATGTAATCGGCCTCAGGACACCTCGAGAACCGTAAGGGCTAGATACTTGAAATTTGGTATGCAAGTTACTTGTAGATACGGGACGCAGTGCTTTTGGTAAAAATTGGCCGAGTCGTTTGGTCGCAAAGTCGCAAAATCGGTCGCAAAGTGGTCGCGAATCTAAACGGTTGAAGATACAAAAAATTCATGAGAATAAAAATGATTTGCTATCATGAGATAAACATGAATTTAAAATAAAAGTTGGTAAAATAGGAACTCGAAAAACAATTGAAGCTCAGGATTTTAATATACCGGTGTTCATAAAATGTTTCGAAATTTATATTACCGGATAGATCAGACCGAGACGAACAAAAAATTACAATGAAATTTTTTGATCCGAGGTCAAATAAATAAGTTATAGCCGATTAAAAATTAATAAAACGGACCAATCACAGCGCGCTCGGTGAGCTTCCTGGCCGACTGCGAGAGGGCGGAGGGAGGGGGGGGAGCGCTTGGCCGCTAGGAGGGAGCACGCAGGAGATAATGGGGAAGGCTGGGCGGCCGAGCTCGCACGGTTACCTTCAGCGACGTAGCAAAATTTTAAGTACGAGTCAATTATTGTCTTGTACTGTTTATTTTAATCAGCTTTCGAATTTTGACTCGCGCCTCGTCCTTTTTTAAAATAACAAGTTCCGGGACGAGAGCAGCGCAGGGCCGAGACAATGGACCCGGTATAATATATAATAATAGGATAAGGAAAGTCGTGTGATGTTCACACCAGATTTATTTGAAATCCTATTCCATTTTTCTTTCAAACTGTTCCAAGAGTTCTCTTTTGGTTTTAATACCATGCCTTTGACTCTTTCCCTATGTCTTTTGTAGTCTTGATATGCCTCATTATTTTCTTTGTCTAGGTATATTTTCCCTTTTTTCCTTCAATTTAACATCTTTCTTGACATTTTTGATCTACTAGAGCGTTTGCTTTATATTTATTTTTGTTGTACCACATATTTCTTTTGCTGCACTTATTAGGATATATTTCAAGGTTTCCCATGCTCTGAAAATATATGATAGAAAAAGCTCAACGTTTGAAATAGTTGATACACTACCGTCCATAAATTTTAGGACACTCACAAAATGCTAAATTTTCTTACAATAAATTGAGTCAAAAGCAAATCATCGTTAAAATATTTATTTAATACATCTACAACACTCACAAATAAATATAAATACGTCAAACTGCATTTTTTATTAAATTTTGAACTTCTCGACGTACCCGTCCTTAACATCTATAACTGCTGCACATACCGTACACTCGGCATTCTTTCTGTGAGTATTTAGAGGATATTCATATGCTTTCAGGCGTCCTGCGCCGCTCTTCACAACTCTCTCGATGGACTCTCTCGACAATGGGCACCGTTTGCTGATATTCCGATTTAACTTACCCCAGAGCAACTCGATTGAGATGCAGTCGGGGCTTTGTGGTGGCCACACTATGTTTTCCAACTTCCTACAGCCCTTCATTCTCGTCAAATGTTCTTTGCATACATTTGTGGAGTGATTTAAATCATTAGCTAATAGTAACACAAACTTGCATTCACAAAGGCGGAGTCCGGATGGCACGGCGTGGTCTTTCAATATTGCCAAATACCTCCTTCCCCATCGTTGCCCTCCACATTCACCAGGTCTCTAACTTTTTCGTCACAAAACAGCCCACACTATGATGGAATCATCACCGAGCTTTATGGTAGGTTCCACACATCTCCGCCGTTTATATGAGTTTTTTGGCGCGATAAACCCTTCTAACAAGCTACGCTTCATAGTAATGTGTCAAATTGGATTAGGCCGAGTGAGATTTACGTCTTGTTGAGTATCTCTAGCGGTTTTGGTCCGGTATCGTTTGCTTAACAAAACCACGCAGTGATCTTTGTTTTCAGAAGTTTTTCTTGGCCTTCCACACCTATTACGGTTACGATTTTGACCGGTTTTTGCAAACTCGCAAATGACATATGTCACTCATGACTTCGACATGAGTCTTTTTCGGTTTATTTCTCTAACTGAGATGCCTTCTTTATGAAGAGCTCACACCCATACCTCTATTCAGTAGGATACTGAGCTCCCAATTCCATAGTGTTAAATTATGGACCAAATAAGCCAAATTATGCGAATGGTTAGAAAGGCTACAAATTGTAGTGTCAAAAATGAACAAAACCGTAAATAGTGTTCTTACCTATTATTTGGAGTTGTTTGCTAGAAATCAACGAAAAGTGCTACGAAATGGCAACTTTGATACAAGTTAGTAGTTTTTTACATTTTTTTTATTTATGTGTTCAATATGTCAAAATTTGTGCCAAATAAAAAGCATTCGTGGGCAGCATTAATTTTTTGCTTTCATTTTAAGAAAACTTCTGAATCATAACAATTACTTCTAGAAGCTTATGGTAAACTTGCTTCATCGCAAGATACGTGTGAACGATGATTTCGGCGTTTCAAAAGTTGTGATTTCGATGTTGTAGACAAGAAACACGGAAAAGCGCCAAAAAACTACGAAGATGCGGAATTCCAAGCATTGTTGGACAAGACGATCCACAAACACAAAAACAACTCGCAGAGCAATTGAACATTAGTCAACAAGCTGTTTCAAATCGCCTACGAGAGATGGGAAAGATTCAGAAGATCGGCAGATGGATACCACATGAGCTGAACAAGAGGCAGATGAAAAGACGCAAAAACACTTATGAAGTTTTGCTCGAACGATACAAAAGAAAGTCGTTTCTGCATCGTATCGTTACTGGGGATGAAAAGTGGATATCTTTGAGAATCCCACGTGCAAAAAATCATGAGTAAACCGAGGCACACCATCCACATCAACCGCAAGACCGAATCGCTTTGGCAGGAAAACGATGCTCTGCGTTTGGTGGAACCAGAAAGGTGTGGTCTATTATGAGCTGTTAAAGCTTGGTGAAACGGTTAATACCAAACGCTACCAATAATTGATCGCTACTCGAAAAACCACCAGAATATCGAAAAAGACAACACAAGATCATTTTCCTCCATAACAATGCTCCATCACATACGGCAAAACCGGTTCGTGACGCGTTGGAAGCACTCAACTGGGAAGTGTTACTTGGCCCTTTCCGATTACCACTTAATTGCATCGATGGGCCACGCACTTGCTAAGCAGCGCTTTGGTTCCTTCGACGATGTGAAAAATAGATCGATGAAGGGATCGCGGCAAAAGGAAAGATTTTTACTGGCGTGGTATCCACAAATTACCCGAAAGATGCGGAAAATATGTAACTAGCAATGGACCATATTTTAAATAAACCACTTTTTAGCATTCTTCCGAATTTAACATGTTTTTTTTAGAAAAAATTCACATTTCATACACCTGTATATTTCTAATATACGTTCTGAAAGATAAACTTAGACAAAAAGATTTAGTGCATATTTTTAAACTTTAGAATTTTTGACTATTACAATTATTAAATATGATAATGGGATAAAATAAATTGTATGATGAGTTCAGAAATAATAAAAAGATAATACATTATTACCAATAACCAACTTAAGTGATAACTTGAAAAAACATTTAGAAAAAAGAAAAATATTATTCAATAAACATTAGAAGACCAGAAGGAAAAATATAATTTATATCTAGATATTAAACTAAGTTTTATAAGTTGTTCATTCGCTCGATTTTCCAGACTTATATTACTTATTAAATAAATAAAAATTATTATTTTGATTAGCATTCACTATTTTGGTCATTTTTTCTTGTGTTGGCCAATGATGTAGTCATATAAGTAGCTACAAAGATAAATTGATAAAATATATGTAGGTTTTAATTACGTTAAAATGTGTACCTTGGCAGGAATCACAATTACAAATGAAACATGTGACAACCCTGCAGAGAGCCTTATAGGCTATTCTTGCATTTCACATCTTAATTTCGTACTTCTTCATCAGTTTCGTTTTTTACCTTGCTGTGCCACAATTTTTACTATATCATCGACTTTTGTGCATCCCATACTTTTCGATCGTTCTATTGCACTTATTCTGTTCATTAATAACTGGAATAAAAATTACGTAACACACATCTACATACTGAAACATACCTAGGTACTTGATATTTTATATTTAACAATCCAAGTGCAATCCATTTTTTCAAATTTCAATTACGTAACATTTATATCTTTAACATACAATACGTTCACCATATAAACCCAATGCTTTAATAGTAATGTAAGAAATATTTGTTTTCAGTTTTGCAACCGTTTGAAAAAGACGCTTTCAAAATATTGATCTAAACAAACACATGTTATATATGACTTATCAATCATTTAGAAATCACGTGTTATTAGACATTTATGCGTTGTTGAAATAATATAAAGTACAACGCTTTATTTAAGACTTATGATTTATAAATCAAAACCGCCTTTTCTAGATTCCCATGTAAGATAATTTTAAGGTCAGTTGGTCTCTACATTCAACCCAATGGTTGGTTTCAATTTGAGGCTCGGAGGAGAATCCCGGTTTTAATGTGTGTACATTAAGCACGTGTGAATCGTAAAGAAACTTCCCAGCAGCAAGTCCATTCTATTTCTATCCGGTACCTTTCGCCCGCTGTAGCTCCCAAGACGCAGATGAGGACATGCATTGTTGTAGGCAAATGTCTGCATGCACGGGCGACGATGGAGCAACGTCATCATGTAATTAAACCCCTGCTCGGAAGGAAGCAATGCGTCCAGATGATCGAAAACGTTTTGTCGTCCGATCGCTTATCCCATTAAAATCGTGAGGCGTCTAGGGACGTCTGAACCCAGCTATTTCCGTCGCCGGTTAAAATGCCGCCAGGACCGAAATAGCAAACTGACAGCTGCTCCATATCGACACCGGATGAAGTAAGTTTCGGGATCATTCATTTTGCTGGACCCGCGCATGGTTTGTGTCTGCTAGGTGCAAGACGTTTTAAGAGTAAATTATTATGCGAGGTTATTTATAGAAATTCCCTGAAAATGAATCGTCTGTATCGAGTGATTTACAATATAGGAATTATAACAATCTGAAACTGCCCACGAATTTTTTCTTAATGGCACTTTAACACATATCTAATTTTACTTTTTGCTGGCATTTAGACGCTTTTAAATGTTTGTATGCCATCCCACTTATCACTCTTGATTCACCCTTCACCTCTTTATCTTAAAATTGTGTGCCCCTCAAATGCCCCACACTTAGTGAACATGTGTAAAATCAGTTGGCGCCAAGTCTGAATAATCCAAAACTTTTTCTGTTTTCATCAGTCAGCATGTAACACAAATCGCACAAATTTTGTTTTAGTGACGCACGATAGGTGCGAGAAAGAAATATAAAAATTCTTTCTACTCTTTTTATGAACTAACCATAGTGTCAGCTGTGGAATTCAGTGAGTAAATATTTTATTCTTAATTTTGCCTTTCTATAATAGTTGTAACAGTTGATGCTCCATTTGCAAAGACTTCTTGCCCTTGCTCTTATTTTTTTTTAATTAATAAGGTTAACAGTTATTATAATCAGTCTCAGTATGTCTCATATTTCATGGGATACTTGATCATTCTAAACAAGGACTCTATTTTACTTAACCATGTTATTTATTTTTCTTTTTGCTGTTCTTTCTCCTAAAAAGTATTTTTACTTAACCTTTTTTGTGGTATCCATAATAAACAAACTTTTGTTTACTTGCTGTATATATTTTTAAACTTTTTCTTTGCATATTTATTTTTCGAATTAACTAAATAAAATAATTAGATATTTTGTTTCTTTTAAAAACTCCTTTCGTTCTCCTTTTGTTTGTCAAACGTCAAGATATGCACTTGTCTAAGTTAATATGGAGTTTCCTGTTAAGCGTAGTTTCGTATATATTACCATAGCAGATTAACAACATGTATTTTAGATAAATTTAATAATACTCCAATAGTTCTCCTACTAATTTTGTTTAAAAATACTAATTATTTTTAAATATGTTGCATAATTTCACATGCAAAATTAATAATGTAGCCTCATTTTGGAATATTAACTATTTAATACATTCAATAAGACAATGAATCAAGGCGGCAAGTTTTTATATAGCTTTTTTTGCAAAAATAAAGATTTTTTTTATTATTAGATTTGTTAATATCACCGCAAAAACATTACTAAAAGCCATTTATGTTAAAAGAATAAGACGCAAACTTAACTCAAGGTTCAAGAACTTTAAGAATTTCATCATGTTTGCCGTTGAAGTTGTCATCTTCGGGAAAATTTATTTATGTGCTTTTTAGTTTAGATTTGGCTGATTTATATATACTGTCTGCAATTGAAATTGCACCAACCCTAAGGCGTGCAAATATCTTTCTGGAATTTTACAGATAGGTAGGTCTAGAGGTAATAATAACATAATTACCGTATGGAGTCGGTCCAATTATGTAACGGTATTTCCGGGGCGCGGCTTCGCAGGTATAAGGGTCTCTTAGGGAGAACCATAAATATTATTTTGTGATAAACTACACTGTTTGTAGGATATGTTTTGTTAGTGTTGATCTGTGAACTAAACCAGATGCCTCGCGTTCGTCGACGTGCACGATATTCGCAATTAACGTGCTATTATGTTGCAATGCATGGATTACAGAGCAGAATGAAGCACGCGTACCAGGTTCTGGTGCATCCCGAAGGACTACGCCCCGAGAAGACTTTTTGTTCAAACACCTCATTGTGCGACATCGCTTTGAATCTGCAATCGGTCGGCAAACATTCCTATGTACAGTTTATAACCGTATGGAGAGCATGGGATTTCGTGGCTACCGATCTTTATTAAGCCTTTAACACCAGAGCACAGGCACGCAAGACTAGCATGGTATCGTGAACGAGAACAGTGGCAAGAGGAATAGAAGTGTATTGTTTTTATTGATGAATCCCGTTTCTGTTTATGGAAACACGATGGAAAGATACGAGTGCGCAGAAAGGGTGGAAAAAGGGGTGACGAGGCTTGCATTGCGAGACGACATACGGCGTCGAAAATGGGCATAATGGTTTGGGGTGCTATTAGCCATTATTCAAGGTCACCTTCAGTACGTGTTCAAGGCACGGAAACTGCCACCAGCTACGTAAAAAACATATTGCGCCCTGTAATGTTATCCCTCCTACAAGAGGTGGAAAACGAAATATTCCAACACAATAATGCAAGGCCTCAAACAGCGCATAACACCAGGCAATTCTTAACTGAAAACGATGTTCCAGTCCTTCCTTGGCCCGCACGATCACCTGATCTTTCTCCGATTGAACATGTATGGGACATGATCGGCCGTCGCTTACTCCATAATCCCACTCAGCTACTATCACCGATGAACTGTGGCAACAGGTGAATGCAGCATAACACCGAAGTTCCCCAAGAAACAATTTGCCGCTTAATTAATTCTATGCCAGATCGTATATCAGAGTGTATTAGAAGGAGGGGTGGGTACACCCATTACTGGTTATAATAACTAATAAATTTATTATTGTATGAATATTGTTTTATTTTCATTATTATTAAAGCTTTTTCACAACATTTTACCACTCTGTGTTGTGAATATCTGGGTAATTTGCTAAAAATGTTGAAAGTTAGCATTGAAAACACAAATCATCAGGCATCTTCTACTATACATTTGAACAGAAAGTAGGCAAAGACAGCTGATAAGAAATATGGCGTGGCTGAGCTCTAAGCGTACGTTTAGTTGTCTATCTTCAGAATAGGTCACCGCACCGACTTATTCAACTGTTACCATTTGTAAATAAATTGTTCTACGTTCCCTCCTTGCAAAAATTTGAGGAAAGGCGGGTAAAAATTTGTCAGTTTAGAACGCCAAAAATACCTTTTTTCTTCATCTCTGGTCTATATTTTAAAAAAACAAAATATAATGAAACCGGACAGTATTCAAATATTTACATACAATAAATGGCCAAAGTATCTAGACACACACTGTTGCAGAATCAGAAGCAAATGTGGCATGTACATAACAAAATGGTCTCCCCTTTTTGAATTAACCGCCGCGTGCAATGTATTGGTAGAAGGCGCTCGTGTTGTACATCACTGAGCAGCACAAGCATGCCTTTTTAATGCCTATCATGGCGTGGAGTGGTGAACACTGTACCGTTGTGTCACTTTAAAAATGATGAGTCTGTGATTGTGACACAGCGGCTATTTCGTAGACATTTCGGAGTAGATCGGAACGGAAGAGTTCCGGCCAAGAAAACCATAATGCTGTGGGTACACAATTTCCTACAGAGTAGCTCAGCATTCAAGCGGAAATTACCCGCTAGACCTCGTACTGTTCAGACACCTGAGAATATCGCAGCAGTGAGGCAGACTGTTATCACATCGTCACAAGATTCCGCTGCTAGGCATCTTCTCATCTTGAGAATATCCGACCGGAGCGTGCGGAGAATTATACACTATAATCTTATATTCCATCAATACAAACTGATGATGATTTAGGAATTTAAATAATGTGATTGGTATGTCCAGAAAGCTCCTTGCGAGGACGAAGCTCCTTTTAATTTATCAAGCTGCGTCAATAAGCAGACTTTCAGTATCAGCCCCCACAAAATCCTCGCCAACACAGTCAGCGTGTAACTGTTTGATGTAGTGTTACGAAATTTGGCAGGATACGCGGTGACATATATCTACCCGCTATGTCGCAATGTTACGCAATTTCCTGGAGCCAAAGCTCTAACGAATACGAAAATGCACCACTGATTCCAACAAGATGGTGCTACTCCACGCTCTGCGAGAATTGCTCGAGTAGTTCTGGGGCAATTTTTTCCAGCCCGCATCATCTCATTACATGGTAACATTCCATGGCCGGCTAAGTCACTAGACCTGCCCCCTTGCGATTTCTTATGTGGGACACCTGAAGGCTGAAATATTTTATCGCTGTTTCTAGAAATACCAATGGAAATGACTTTGCAAGCAATACGGTACTTTAAGGTGCAGGAGTAATCGCTCGCGCGGACAGACATTTGGACGATGTCATCTTCAAAACTGGTTGATTACTGAATGACAAGCATTATTCTGTGTGGCGGGACAATAAAACATTTTACAGAATTTATGTTTTTATTGCTGTTTCGAAAAGTGGAGCTCCTACTGAATCCTGTATTAGTAATACGTTGGCCCACTTTAACATAAATTACAGCCTGCACTCGTTTGGCAAATATTTCCACCAGCAATTGCCTTCCATTTTTCCATAAGCGGTGCAGTGAGTTCAGTCACTGAAGATATGACAGTTGGCTGATGCATAATCTGCGTTACGATTGTTCCCAGGGGTATTTAGAAAGATTGAGATCAACAACCATCATGTTCAAAACATGGCAGAACAACCTTCGTTAGGTGAACAAAATGTTTTAAAAGTACTGATTATGTATATGTATGTTACATAAGATCGTAATTCGTATGAAATGTATAAACAACTCATTTTGTTTTATATACTTACTTACTTACTTACTTCCTCTTCTCCCATTGTACCTCACGGTGTCGGGGTTTTGAGCCATTGTGACCGTCCTGTTCCGAGGCTCATATTACTTCTCTGAATCTGTTTACAATGCGCGGGTGATTAGCCCAGCCACATCGGTCCCGTTACCCCGAGACAACTGGTATCAGGTTATACCCCCCAATGCTGGGTCGCCAGAGCCCCGTCTGTTATCTAGCAGGGTATACCGGGCAAGTTATTTGCCACTCTTGCAGGTGGGGTTGGCATTTAGGTCCTAGGTGTTAGTGTACCCCTTACACCCCTGTTTTATATACTACAGGGCATAATTATGCAATCAGTAGAAATTATAAAATTGTCTCCAAAAAATTAAAGTTTATTCATAAAAAAGTTCAAATATTTTAATCATTGTATTCTTAAAAGTATAATAGTGTTTCGAGTTCATCGCTGTCATCAACGGAGTTATCGCAGTGATATTTTCCTCTAGCAACAGGCACCTGCTCTTAAGAACCCTGAAAACGAGCATTGTTTTAAAGTCTTTATTCATGTATCTTTTCTTAAAAAAGTTCGGTTTCACTTACGTTAAAGGTCTGTTTCAGCTAATCAAATTGGTGATTACATTTTTCTGTTAGCCTTACATCTATGATTGTCGCTTCACCACTGACACTCAGGTTATGCAGGTTCAATTTCCAATTAATCATTAAAACTGTTCATAGTTTGCCATAAATGTTTCGGTTTCATGTGGTTTCAAAGATATTGGACATTTTAGTTTATTAAAAGCTTGATTTATTGAAATGCACATCGAGATCCTTGTTTGCATCTGGCTATTAAACCACACCGCCCATAAAATGGGCGAAGCATTTCCGCTGTCTAGTTATTATGGATTTAAATCCCGATAGTTTCACTGCTTCTTTTACTCTTCTCTATTTTTCAAAATTGTCGAAATGAATGTGCTTGGTAGAAATAATGTGTTATCGCTATAACTTCACCAATTTTATAATTATTTCTAGTTCAATAGACTTCTTTTGGTTCTTCGTTTTTTCTGTAAATGAAGTCGCACACTTCTTTTTTATCGATATCTTTTGCTATGGGGTACACAATAGATCATACATTTTTTAGAGATTGCGAGTACTTCGTGTAATGAATAAAGAACGATTTTTGGAACGAGAATAACTGAAGAACAAAATCCCCTAAGTTTAAAAATACAGTTTCATTTGTGAAGACCGAGTTCTCGAACAGTATACAGGGCAGCCAGCCTTCAGAGATTTACGATTATAAACCGTAGCGTAACTTCAAGTAGCCTAGGGCAACAGTGGTGAACTATTACACGGTACCGATGTCGATTACTAGTAATGGGATTAACAGCACGACGCCCTTTCTTGCAACTGTTACTGACTTTTCTGACTTCTTAACGAATGTGTCTGTGGATATACGAGCGGCAAAGAATCATCTTTTTAACAAATACGGTCTTTATTTAAACCGAAACGATGGTCAGATATAAACATGCTGTAAACGTGGAGCAACGGAACAAGAAGACTGCATTCGTACAAAGTATACAACACCAACTATGAGTATTATAGTATGTAGAGTTATGATAGCAGGCCACATCTAGTCAATTATCTGTCAGACCTACATCGACGCGACATTACAGCCCGTAGTTCAACATGATTACGTTCGACAACATGTGACACGAAACACATTAAACTTCCTCCAACAAATCAGAGTGGCAAATCTCCCATAACTGGTCCGATCACCTGACCTTTCACCATTCAAAAATATCTGGAATATCATTGCGTCAATTATGGGAGCGTGTTAGTAACGAATGAAATTCAATCCATCAAGACACCATTAGTTTATTATTTGACTCAATGTCAAAAAGAATGGAGGCAATTACAAGAGTCCGAGATGGGGTCATACATTATTGAGTAAATTTAATATTTGTGGACAACTGTTTTGTACATTTAATAATGTGTTTGCCTTATACTATTAAATAAATTTTCAATTTTTTAGTTGTTAATTTGCATTTTTCGGTACTGTATGGTGATTGAGCAAAACAGGTTGATCACGCAAGGTCCCGGTGTATTAGTCAAATCAACTTCAAAGGAGTTTAATGAGTATTGTCAAAAATATTTAAGTTTATAACTCTGACAGCTTATTAAGTGGCGAAGCGAAGCGAAGTCGCTTACTAACTTCATGTTGTCTGTCCGTCCGTCCGACCAATAACTTAAGAACAGCTGAGAATTCTCAAATTCTGTTTTCACCAATCGACAGGTGACCAAAAAGGCTTGTTTGCTAGTGATTTTGAAACTGATTGGTCAAAGGTTAGCGTTAGTGACCTTTAAAATTTAAAATTTTCAAAATAGCAACATAGGACATGTAGCATACCATTCAACTCGCCTTTGAACACTGATTAATTTAAACATAAAACTTTGAAATACTACGTGACCTTTAACCCGGAAACGCGATTTCAAAAATTTGGGAAACTGCTTCGCCACTTCGCTATGCGTTGCAAGCTTTGCAGGTTTATTAAGTGGCGAAGCTAAGCGGAGTCACTTATTAACTTCATGTTCGTCCGTCCGTCCGAGCAAAACTCGAGAACGACTGGGAATTTCCAAATTCTGTTTTCACCACTCGACAGGTGACCAAAAAGGCTTGTTTGCTAGTGATTTTGAAACTGATTGGTCAAAGGTCAGCGTTAGTGCTTCGCCACTTCGCTATACGTTGCAAGCTTTTTAAAACACACAATTGATCAAAAATTTTAACTATTGTTAAAAGGTACCAATAAATAAATTAAACTATTACAAAATATGGTTTAACGGTGAATGTGATTATGACAAGATGTGTTAACTAATAAAGTTACAAAATATAGGATACTAAAAATCTATATATACATATATATATATATATATATATATGTACAACAGTAGGTGATTCTTTCTTAAGCGAAATAATCATTGGGCTAATCTGCATATGAATTTTTTCAAAATTCTTCAAAAAAATTACGGATACATTTGGTTTACTCTAAGTGGTATCAGAGTCCATTGCAGTTAAAAAAATGTCATTAAACAAACTATAAAAAGCCCTAGATTGACCCTCATATTCAATAAATATAAATTCTTTAAATTCTAATGTTTGGATTGCAATTAAAGACAAGAGATACATAGGCACTTTCAATATAAAAAAAACGTTCGACAACAAATTATTCAGCATTTTATAAAAAGATTTATTAAAGGGAGTACAAATAAGTCTCCACCATTTGACAAAGATGGCCCCACCAGTAAGTTATGGTTGAAATTGTCATCTGGCACAACACAAGCTTAAAATATTAGTGATTTTGTATCAGCATCACATAATTTTTTTGTGCGAAAATGTCAAGTTTTAAGTCGAATAAGCGTTATTTGCGAAATCTTTTGATTTACTTCTTTAATTTGAAAAAATCTGCAACTAAGGCGCATCAATTGCTTGCAGAAGCATATGGTGAGGCTACTTTAAATGAGAGAAGTTGTCATCAGTGGTTTCATAAGTTTAAGAACGGTGAGTTTGACATCGAAGACAAGGAACGTAGCGGAAGGCGGAAAGTGTACGAAGACGCGGAATTGGAAAGCATTATTGGAGAAGATTCCTGCCAAACGCAAGAAGAACTTGCACTTACATTAGGAGTGACTTAACAAGCAATTTCACATAGTTTAAAATCGTTGGAAATGATTTAAAAACAAGGAAATTGGGTTCCATATGAACTGAAGCCGAGAAACGTTGAACGCCGATTTTGCACATTTGAAATGCTGCTTGCTAAGCTTAAACGAAAGGTTATACCCAAAGAAGAGGAAATCATGGGGACCACGTAGCCTATCTTCGACATCAACAGCCAAGCCAAATATTTGTGGAAAAAAAAACATGTTGTGTATTTGGTAGGATCAGCTTGGTGTCGTGTATTACGAGTTGCTCAAACCGAACGAAACCATTACTGGGGCTCTCTCTCTCTATAGAACACAATTGATGAGAGTGAGCCGAGCATTCGAGTATAAACGCGCCCACTACTATCCAAGCCACGAAAAAATTATTCTCCTGCATGATAATGCTCGTCAACATGTTGCGGCGCCGGTCAAAACCTACTTGGAGACACTCGTTTGGAAAGACCTACTCTACCCGCCGTATTCACAAGACATTGCCCCTTCTGATTATCACTTGTTCCCATCGATGCCACATAGCATGTCTGAGCAGCACTTCACATCATATCAAGATACCAAAAATTGTGTCGATTTGTGGATAGCCTCAAAAGATGAAGCGTTCTTCCGTATGCTGTTAGAAAGATTTGAAAATGGATTCTTATAGGAAATTTTAAGCTGATTTCGAATTCGAAATTAAAAACTTTCTATCTCGAATAATTTTCGAGATATTCGACTTCGAATTTCGGGAAAATTTTCGACATTGCGTTTTTAAATGTGATCTTATAGAAAATTTTACGCTGAATTCGAAAATGAAGTCGAAAAAATTCTATGTCGAATAATTTTCGAGATATTCGATTTCGAATTTTCCCGAAATCGAAAGGTTCTTTTTAAGTTCGTTCTGGGATTGCTTACAGAGCAATCTCTTCGCCGGCCCCATGTTTATAAATCCGTTAATTTTATCCGTTATATATGAACAACACGGCCTTGAAAATTACTGTTCAAAATATTTATGTATTCGAAAATACCAGCAAGGAAGGCCAGCTTAAGAAGTTAAAGAGAATTCGAAAATAATATCTCATATTCCAATATTTCACCTTACAAGTACAGGGTGTCCCAAATTCGGTGAGGTTTGGGAGGGTTACACCTATTTCCGTGAGTATTAGAAAAAAACTAGTTACGCATTCATGAATCCGTTTTTAAAAAGAAATCGATTGGCGTATATCCCATCTCTATATCTTTAACTGTTTTGGAGATATAGCCTAAAAGTCATTTTTGGTCGATTTCTATAAAGTGCCATAAATTCGTTGTTTATAAACATTTTCTAAACTGTAAGAACATTTTTGACGCAGTTTCTTACGAAGATTTCGATAGTATTAATATTATTTTTTTTTACCTCTTAAGAGTTTTGAGATAAGATAAACTTGGTATTTTTTTAAACTGGAACCATAGTTGGTTGTCCCAAAAAATTGCTTATTTTTGAAATTTCCAAAAATATATGGTGACATTCATGGCCATTTCATTAATATTCTTAAGTATTTTATGGATTTCCTCCATTTATATAGAGGGTTTCTATGATAACATATAAATAAGTTAAAAAACAAAGAGAAACTTTTTCTAACAGTTTGTTTTTTATTATAAATGTGAAAAACTGTTAACAATTAAAAAATTTAAATATATTTTAAAAAACGGTAAACTCACAAAAAGTTGCAAATTTATATTTTGAAACGACATAAGGGAGGTATCATTCGAAAGCCCATGGGCTACGGGGTTCATATCCACGAGCTGGCATCAGTGGGATATCCTACAACAATGCAATGAGAGTTTTTAGTGCACTCAGCTTCCAATATGTCATTCCTTATAACTTTTGATTAAGGCAGCTTCTAAGCCATAGATCTTTTTTTCTATCATTTCTGACATCTGTCGCGCCTTATAATTTTTGATTTGTGATAGATAGAAAAATAACGTTTTCAGTATTCAACTAAGGGCCATAAGTCAAGTCTAGACGCCAAATATCAGCCCAATCGAAAAATCTCGAAACCGGAAGTGGCCGCAAATTTTTGTTTATGTGGAACCGGAGTTCCGCGTGCATACTTGTTTTCTTTTAACAAGACTTCTCAACAAATAATATACTGCGGTTAGTTGGAAATTATGTTGAAACCATATATAAGACATTCATCACTATACAATCTATTTTTCTTTTTATTTCCAAACATCTAATGATGTTTCCAAAAATGTGTTTAAATTTAACAAAGTAATGAGTATGACTCATAAGATATTAAATATTCGACGTTGCATTTAGTAGTTAATAGCATTACGCGCTACAGTGCCTTTTAGCACTTTTTTGAATATGGTGGAAATTTCCGAAAATATGAAGAAAGGAAAATACGCTACTTGGTAAGAGATAGCACAAGTAATAAAGAAACAAATTAAGGCTCTTGTAAGAGATGTTCCCAGTTATTTAGTACAGCTAATGTCAGCAAAATTCTTGTCAAAGGGTCTCTCAATTTAGAAAAGTAGAAATACATATTATCACGACAAATAAAGCCCCCTGTGCGAAATAAATATTACATTTTGTACAGTTCGGTTTTTGCATCATAACAGAACGGATATGTCATGTTCGAGGGCTAGTAATATGCTAGGTGCGCAACTAAATTTTCGGGTTTCACACATGGATGGCGCTAACGACACATGTAGTTGACATACATGTTTGAAGTTGGTTTTTTTTTATAGCTTGGACATCTGTTAACAATAACCAGTCGTAATAACAGCACATATCGCAACGCAAAAATATTTTTTCTAACAACGAAGATGTCGAATTTGGTGGCAAATAAACAATATTTGCGGAAAGCTTCGCTTTTCTGTTTTAACTTAAAAAAAATGCAGCTGAAGCACGTCATTTGCTTGAGGAGGCGTACGGTCAACATGCACCATCAAAAACTACCTGTGAAGATTGGTTTAAACGCTTCAAAAGTGGCGATTTCGACACTGCGGACAAAGTGCGCTCCGTAAGACCAGAAACAATTGAGGATACCAATCTGCAAGCATTATTGGATGAAGATGATACGCAAACACAAGATCAACCTGCGGAGGCATTAAATATAATTCGCTAAGGTATTTCCAAACGTTTACATGCCATGGGAAAAATTCAAAAGGAAGGAAATGGCTGCCTCATGAGTTGACTGAAAGGCAGATGAAAAATTAAAGAGCCATTTCCAAAGTTTTGCTTTTGCGGCATAAAAGAAAAAGTTTTCTGCATCGAATTGTTACTGACGATGAGAAGTTGATATATTTCGAGAATCCCAATCGCAAAAAGTCGTGTTTTTTACCTGGTGAAGCATCAACATTGACGGCACGGCCAAATCGCTTCGGAAAGAAGACAATGCTCTGCGTTTGTTGGAACCAGAAAAGAATTGTGTACTATGAACTTCTGAAACCGGGCAAAACTGTCAGTGGGCATCGCTACCGACAACAACTAATAAATTTGAACCATGAATTGCTCAAAAACGGCCAAAATTGGACACGAGACACGAACGAGTGATACTGCAGCACAACAACGATCCGTCTCACCGAACTTCCATCGTCCAGAACACCATCAAAACGCTGAAATGGGATCTGCTACCGCACCCGCTGTATTCGCCAGACTTGGCCCCTTCCGATTATCACTTGTTCCGGTCATTGGCGCATGGCTTGGCTGGGTTACACTTGGTCAATTTCGAAGTTGTGCAAAATTGGTTGGATGAATGGTTTCGGTCCAAAGATGCGTCGTTTTATCATTACAATACTTATGTATTGCCATAGAGATGGCAAAAATGTGTAGCTAGCGAGGGACGATACCTTGAATAAACCATTTTTTGTATTCCTCTTGAAATTTTCCATTTTTCATTGATCGAAAAACCCCGAAAACTCAGTTGCGCACCTAGTAGAATGCGAAAAAAACAGATACATGAATGCCTTAAGGCCTAGAGTAACTTGAGGGTAAAGGTGCTACGTTACAGATTAAAACATCGTGTTCTTATTAGCTAGCAGGTATGTTTTATAGGAGTAAATAATGACGAATTTCCAAACGCCCCCCGTAGCGCGGCTGATTAACATTTGCATTACGTCACGCTCGACTCCCGACTCTTCCGGAAATTCAGTTCGAGTACGCCGCTTTCGAAGATTTGCGGCTATTTGGGTATATAGGGGGAATAGAAATAAATATCCCGCGGTGAACCGTCAGGCAGATTCCGAATTTAGACTCCAATTCCGATTTTAAGTGAAGCAATCGGGCGAATCCGGGCGGAATCTGTGTTCGGTTAGTTGTATATAACGCGTATACATAAAAAATGTTACACTCAGTAGAAAAGTTTGAGTCTTCAAAGGTAAAACGCAAACTACTTCGATGCACAAAATCTCGAAGAAAAGAAAGAGCCCCCGATGTATAAACTGCAGTAGCAATCATCCTGCAAATTATAAAGAATACCTTGTTTATAAAAAAATATAGGAAAAAATATTTTTCCTATTGAAAATCAGTTTCTGCCAACTCATCAATACTCAACGCAACTGGTTCAACCAAATATTAATTAAGCTTAAGTAGCAAACAAAACATGTGAGTTAACTGGACTTAAAGGCATGCCAAAAACCTTACTCAAACAAATGACCACTGTTGTTCCTCAGCAATGGATCAACACTTTAAATTAACAGTGTATAATGTTAACGGATTAGCACAACATAGGCAAGAATTTACAGCTTTTCACTCAAATCGCTGTATAGATATTGTGCTAACATAATCTTACTACACAGACCAAAGCTACATAAAAATTTCAAAATATACAATATATGCAACACAGCAATCAACGAGTGAAATGGACCATTAATGATCTCACTGTCCGCCAAGGGACACTAATAAATTAGAACACTATGGGGATTATTTTCATACATTTAAATAATAGATTCGTCTCTGGCGGCGATTATAATGGAAAACATATCCAATGGATATTATAATTTACAACTACTAAACATAGAGAATTGCTAAAAGTAATAACCAATAATAGATTACGCTACATAGCATCAGGTATGGCAAAATGCCGTTTACTAGATCTCTGCATAGTAAAGGGCGTTAACCTAAATTATTTTATAGCAATATCCTGCATTATCTTTCAGCACCCAAGCAATCTTTAAAAGAAAACCCCTGGTATCTAAAATAAATAAACAAATTTGAGGTTTTTTAAAACAATAATTAATAAAAACGTATCACTTGATATATCCTTAAAATCAAAAGAAGAATTGGTCGCTGTTTTTAAATATTTAATTACACAATCCAACAAGCCACATGGCTAAGAACACCTTCAAATATTCACAAGGTCGATGCCGGTAGCACTAATTGTCTTACTTCAGTCAAGAAAAAAATTGTTAAAAACGTAGGTTACGCCGCAGATAGCAAATAACGAGGTATCCCGATGATAAGCGAAGGCTCAATTATGTATCATCACAACTCTAACAAATTCTCTTTAACATCAAAAATACAGAAGTGCAAACTTACCTGCAGCATTTGTCAGCACCGGAAACCATAGAACTCTCTCTTTGGCTCACAGAACCATATAACACCTCTAAATTTTAATAACAACACTAGAAGCGGTCAGGAAAAAGTCTTTATCTTTGAAATTACCTATAAGCTGTTTTTCAACCGTTTTTGACTCTGGAACAACACAACAAAAAGAAGAATCCCCTTTCCAGGTGTGTTTACTTGCTATAAACTTTAAGATTAATGAGATCAAGACCATAATTACGTCGGAACGAAATCCACCCAAATAAGCTAATTCCGACCTAAAAACACCTAGAGTACTATGAGAACTATCAGAAATTTTTTTAAATTTCTGACTCATTTAAAGAACGCCGTTTTTGGAATACAGTATTTTCCAAAACAATGAAAAGTTGTCTAAATTATACTAATTCCCAAGCATGGCAAATCAACAACAAATGGGTCATTCCATGAAAAGTCGACAAATTTTGGAGAAAATTTCTTGAATCTCGATGCTGACTTTTTATGTAGTAAACCATTGCCCATAGGTAAAAAGTGAAAATGGGTTTGCTATTTAGCTTGTGCTTTTGCGAGATTTTTAATTTTAAATGGGTGAAAAAGCAATAATTTGGTAATTTTTTAGTGCTACGCAAATTTGTAAAAATAAGATTTGCATGAGATTATAGTCTATAATTATAAGCGTGATCAAAATTTTTCATTACCTCACGTGCATTAGAAGTATCAAATAAAAACTGTTCAAAAACTGAAAAAGTTCTACATTTGAGAACATCGTCCTTCAAGACTACGCGAGCTATGACCATATATTTTTTGTTATAACTTGCCCCTGGTATAGTCTACCTACGATAAATATCTCATGCATCTAGCTCTCAAGTAGCGCTCAGAAAAAATATTCTTATTTCACAATTTTCAAAATTTCCAATTTTTCAAAAAAGTTGGTTACTATGTTGTGATGGTGCAACATCTTGACTATCATTATAAATCAAAATCTCGTCTCACATATCCCCCTTATTGAAAAAATTAAGTTTAGATAAAGGCAACTTTGATCAGACTTATGAAAAATTCCTGTTATGGATACTACGACCAATATTCCTGGACAACCACCTTATACCTAAACATCCATTTTATTTCAAGAAAACCTTGTTACAAAGAAACAAGTGACAAATATCATTTCTCAAGAGTTTGAAGGTAAACACTATTATTTGGCTGTTTTTCTCGATATCAGACAAACCTTTGAAAAGGCCTGCCATCAGGACCTGTTATTTAAAATTAAAAGTATGCTGCTCTCATTGTCAGACTACTGGTCTTACCTAACCGACAGACATTTTTGTAATCACAGAGGTTTTCACACGATATTATTTCCCATCTGCACTGGAGTTCATTAGGAATTTGTGCTGGGCCCATTTTTGTATCTCTTTACGGGTGATCCGTCTACCACAACAAAAACTAGTCACCACATTCTCCGACGATACAGAAATACTTTCATCAGACACTGACCTTAATGTATCATCTCAAAATCTCTAAGACCAACTACAGAAATCGAGGACAAAAAAGAGTAAATCACTATATGTAACGTTTGCTCTAAGAAAAAGGACCTTCCTACCCGTATTGCGCAATAATAAACCGAACCTATAAAATAAACACATCAAGTATCTAGATATGTATTTAGACTGCAGAATGACATGGATGAAACATATATAGGTGAAAACGAAGTAGTTAGGTCTCAAAATAAAAAAAAATGTATTGGCGTATTAAGAGAAAATCACAATTTTCTACAGAAAGCAAAATATTATTATATAAAGCTATCATTAAATCGATCTGGTTACATTGAGTACAACTTTAGAGAAATTTAAGCAAGTAAAATATAAACATTTTAAGACGCTTTCAGTCCAAAGTTTTAAGATCAATAAATAAATGTTCCTTGACTTGTTCCTAACCATGTTATTCAACAAGACTTGAGTACCTCTTCAGTTACAGTCTGCCCGATAAAAGCGTGGCGGTGATTATCGGCAATACATTAATCGTAGCCCTGTACTTTGTTTTTGTAAATGTAGAAGGAACCTTTGTCGTAAATGCTTTATTAAATAAATCAGCTGAGTATTCGATTTAGCTAGATTTTGGTAAGTTAAACAAAATGAGAGTCGCTTACGCTTCGCGCTACGAGGCTATATTTGTGTACTCACACCCCAAGTGCCGAAAAATGACTCGTACAGTCGCCACGAAATACGTGAGAAAATCGCGGCAATTTATAAGCAATTGGATAAACCATATTTGGCAGTACATAATGTCGATGACTTTCCAAATCGTCGATCCTCTGGAAAAGTGTCGAAGAAAATTGAGAAAATGATTTTCACTTTGTTTTCGAAAAATCCTAACTTGACTCTCCATAAAGGTGTCGAAATTTTAAGCAAAAAATGTGTCCAAATATCGTACGATACTATTCGTGCGCATTTGGGTGCTAATGACGTATAATATCGAAGCACTTTGCAAAAACCTTTGTTGAGTGAAAAACACATCGTGAAAAGTCTCCTGTGGGCGCAAGAGAAGTGGGACCGTGACTGGGGCAACGTAATCTTCTCCGACGAAGCATCCTTTTGGGCATTTCCGATCATGAAACGCTCCTGGACAACATCGAAAGGCAGATTGCTTCAACAGACCGTAAAACACCCGCTCAATGTCCATGTATGGGGGTGTGCCTCATAAAATAGTTTCGGTACTTTATTCCTATCTAACGACAACTTTAACGCCGAAAAAATGAACCAAATTTGCTGTAAAGCTTTGTTACCGACTGCAAAACGCTGGTTGGAAAACAGGACGAGAATTGCAGTCTTTAGGAAGGGAACGATCCAAACATCGGAGTAAAGCCTGTAACTCGTGGAAAGAGCGAAATTGCGTCGTCACTTTGGATTGGACGGCTCGGTCGCCCGATGTCAACCCCATCAAGAATATTTGGGCTTATATTTAAAGAAAAAAAGTGAGCCGTGGTAGCTTAGTGGATAGATCGCTAGACTACGAAACCAAGAGTTGCGGGTTCGAATCCCGCTCTCGCCAATTCGATCGCTGGCATTTTTACGGCCCAGCTTGCCTCAGACTGCAATAAATGAGTACCTGGAGGTCAAACTCTGGGGTAATAATAGACGGTCGGTACGTAGCGCTGGCCACGTTACTACCCTTGTGTACCGTAGGCTCTAGACTGTAACAGATCTATCCTGTTACGACCCCAAAGGGCTTTCGAGGCCTATTACGGGGAACTATTATTATTATTTAAAGAAAAAAAAACACAAAATCGAACCTTGCAATTTGGATCAGCTCTCGCGACTAATTCGAAAAATTTGGAGATTCCTTCTAGTCGAATACCGAAAATCTTGTGGGAAGCGTACCTCAGAGATGCCAGGCAATAATTAATGCTGATGGAGACTGGGCGTGCTACTGATGAATTTGCATGGGAGTCAAGGTCAAATTTGTACAATTAATGTACATTTTCAACGAACTTAAAAAGTTCGTTACTGAATTCTATATGTCTGTCGGTCTGTCGGTCTGCCTGTCGCTGTCACAAAATTATGGATTTTTTAAAATTTTAAAATGGATTCTTATAGGAAATTTTACGCTGATTTCAAAATCGAAATCAAAAAGTTTTTATCTCGAATAGTTTTCGAGATATTCGACTTCGAATTTCGGGAAAATTTCGACATTGCGATTTTATGAGTAATTCTTAAAGAAAATTTTACGCTGATTTCAATAATGAAATCGAAAAAATTGTATGTCGAATAGTTTTCGAGATATTCGACTTCGAATTTCGGGAAAATTTTCGACATTGAATTCGAAAATGAAGAAAGAATTCTATGTCGAATAATTTTCCAGATATTCCAGATATTTCCAGATAATCGAAAGGTTTTTTAAGTTTGTTCTGGGATTGCTTACAGAGCAATCTCTTCGCCGGCCCCATGTTTTTACTTTCCTTATCCTATAATAAGGAAGGGGAGCGCTTGGCCGCTAGGAGCGAGCACGCAGGCGATAATGGGGAAGGCTGTGCGAACGAGCTCACACGGTTACCTTCAGTGACGTAGCAAAATTTTAAGTACGAGTCAATTATTGTCTTGTACTGTTTATTTTAATCAGCTTTCGAGTGTTGGACTCCCGGCTCGTTCTTTTTTAAAATAACAAGTTCTGGCACGAGAGCAGCGCAGGGCCGAGACGATGGACCCGGTATAATATATAATAATAGGATAAGGAAAGTCGTGTGATGTTCACACCAGAGTTTTAAATAAATATCGTGGTTTTTCAAAACAGCCGCCACGGTTTTATCTAACAGACTGTCCCAAAGAAATTCACAAATGTAGTTGACTATGTCCACTCACATGCGCTACGAATGACGAACAGCATTGGTTAAAGATTTAATCTCTCCGACTGACTAAATCGATTCGCGTAACAATGTATTGGGCTTAAGACAGAAGTATAATTTTTATTAGTAAAAATGCTCACTGGTTTGTTTTCAGCAAGACTTGCTATTATATACGTATACTATTAAATCATTTACTGAATATCTCTAAGAGACAAATTGTAAATTAAATTGTAATAAATAAAAATAAATATATTTTGTGCCATTAAGTATAAAATTCAAACTAAAATCTAAAATAAGCGTGTTTTTTGACAGTTGATATAACAAAATCAAACAGTTAAGAAAAAAATCTGGTGTGAACATCACACGACTTTCCTTATCCTATTATTATTATTATTATTATTATTATCATATATATATATATATATATATATATCGGCCCTGCGCTGCTCTCGTCCCGGAACTTGTTATTTTAAAAAAGAACGAGGCGCGAGTCCAACACTCGAAAGCTGATTAAAATAAGCAGTGCAAGACAATAATTGACTCGTACTTAAAATTTTGCTATGTCACTAAAGGTAACCGTGCGAGCTCGGTCGCATGGCACACCCCCCCCACCCCCCCCCCCGTCCTACCGCAGTCGGCCCGGTAGCTCTCCGAGCGCGCTGTGATTGGTCCGTTTAATTAATTTTTAATCGGCTATAACTTATTTATTTGACCTCGGATCAAAAAATTTCATTGTAATTTTTTGTTCGCCTTGGTTTCACCTATCCGGTAATGTAAATTTTTCGAAACATTTTATGAACACCCGGTATATTAAAAATCCTGAACTTCAATTTTTTTTCGAGTTCCTATTTTACCAACTTTTATTTTAAATTCATGTTTATCTCATGATAACAAATCATTTTTATTGTCATAAATTTTTTGTATCTTCAACCGTTTAGATTCGCGACCGCTTTGCGACCGATTTTGGGACCTTGCGACCAAACGGATCGGCCGATTTTTACAAAAAGCTTCGCACTGCGTCCCCTACATACAAGTAAATTGCATACCAAATTTCAAGTCTCTAGCTCTTAGGGTTCTCGAGATATCCTGTTTACTGACAAACCGACACACACACACACACACACAAAATAAAATTCAGATTAAAAATTAATTTAAGTAGAGCACTTTACAAGTAATACTAGCATTAAAAATTTATTCAAGTACAAAACACACTTTCCATAATTTCGTGATTAATTGGAATATTAAACGGTTCCATTTAAGTAAGTCCCTTGACTTCAATTTACTTTAATAACATTCACCTGGCACTAGATGCGAAATTTAATCGGACGTTATGCCAAGTCAAATATTTTGACAAGCTCGAAGCTGAATTAATAAAAAATAGGGCATACCTTTTTGTGATTCAAGTATTTTGTAAGTTAAGAAGTAGGAGCATCCGTTAAGTTTAGTTAGTACTCAACGCTGTTTAAAATGAGACTGAAAAAATGTTCTTTTTTGTAATAACGCCATTAACATACAATCTGGCCTTGTAGAGGGCAATAGGCGTTACATATGATTAAAATTTAACTTATGGCAATGTAAACTGCCTCGCAAGAGTCTAACAGAGGAGGGTTCCAGTGAGCCCCCCTTCATACAAAAGGTTCTTACGTAACTAAACAAAATACATTAAGAAATTTGACATATTAATGAAGTATACAGGTTAATCAAAAACGAGCCGGTCTTCTTGGTTCTTCATCTTCGAATAATAAAGTATGGGCAAGTTCATTTGGGTGAGCACTCAGTCTGTCTTTGTACTTTTTGGCAAAGTTTTGTATTACGACGGAACACATAGATCACTCAATATAACTCTATTGGGCACATACCACGGAGCGTTAACAATCTTACGAAGCACTTTGTTTTGAAAGCGTTCCAGGATCTCCACGTTGGACTTGCCCGCTGTTCCCCATAGTGATATTCCGTAATTGCAGATAGGCTTAAGGGTAACTTTATAAACTAGCAGTTTATTATTTAACGATAGTTTGGAGCTTCTTCTAATTAACCAGTAAAGTTTACTAAGTTTGAGTTTCAACTGCTTACGCTTGGTGAAAATATGCGTACTCCAATTCAGTTTTCTGTCAAGGTAAAGTCCAAGGTATTTAACAGATTCGGCATGTTTCAGATGATGGCCATTAAGAATCACTAATGGGCAGTTACTCCTTTTCAACGTGAAAGTAATATGAAAAGAATGTTTTCTGACATCAACTTACTTTCAGCTTATACAACAATAAAAAACACGAATTACGACTTAAAACAAGAACAATACAATGTGCAAAGAAGAATAAAAACGTTGACAAAGAAAGTATGAAATTAAAATCGTTTTTTGCTTTTTCTTAAAAAAGTAGTTTTTATATATATGAAACTTATAGCCTAATCGACATTTTTATATTAAACATTATTTTAATATATTACTATATATTCATACTTTCATTCTACATTGATTAATTTACTCAAATTTCATAATTTTTTTTTCTCCTTAAAGTTCTGCTTTCTGGTGAAATTATAACACCACATACAAAAATAACAATGTTATGGTTCTAGGAGACAGATTGAAACTGTGTATCAATGCAAAAACAAATATTTTATTGTACAATTTTAAACAACATTGGTTTGAATTGGATTTAAAGGAGAGTACTATCAATTGTTTTGTTATTTTAAATTTAAAAATTATTCATCAAACATAACTACATTTTTGGAATGGCTTTTTTGACGCCAAACAGATCCTACGTTTATCGTTTACTTAACGCATACACTTTAGCAACGCATCTAGAAAATGCCCAGCGCGATCACGATGGAACGTTCCAATTATCTGCACTATGCTGAAACTAGGAACTTCAAGGCAGATATTTAAGGGTATACTAGAACGGTAGATCGATCAGTGGAAATAAATAATTAGTATTAATGTGACATAATCGAACTTATCAACTGAGTACACAACTGGTGTTAAAAGTGGGATTTATCGCAACTTGAACTGTTTAAATAAATTACGAGGTCTATGCAATTCAAGTTGCATAAGCAAAAATCAGCGGAGCTATAAAGCAAATAGAAGAGCGAGAGTCAAAGACGATAGGGAACAAAACTGTACTGCAGAAAAGATTGATTGACTAAGGTGGGAACCGAAACATGTATCCGTTCAAAATCACAAATCTAGATGTCTCATCTTGAGAAAAAAATAGTACAACAGAACCAAAAATCAGTGAAAAAGATTAAAAAACATTCGAAACTTCTAGGATCTTTAGACATTTAAAAGGAGAACTGACAAGAGAATAACAAGAGATAACAATCGATACGAAAGAAAATTGGGGAAGCTCAAAAGAAGAGCCGCAGGCGAATGCAGAAGGATATTCTAATTTTTTAGCAAAGTGAATGAAGAAGGTTTTTTGGAAATAAATATATACATGAAAAAACGTTCCCGAAGTTATAGAGAAGAAGTAAAAATAAGTGCAAAAACAATTTCTAAAGTTTTGAGGAAAAACAACTCGGACGTTTTAGAAGAGTTTGAAGAGAACACACAAAAATATTTGGGGAATTTGAAATAGGAATTAGAAAAATTTGATATAAAAACAGTCGTGCAGTTATCTTTTGATACCAGAAGAAAATGTCTTAGATTTGTGAGGAGCTACAGTGTTCAACTATCAGTAATTGCCAGTTGAGCTACAGCGAGTGGATCTTGACTTAGAATTAAAAGTAGCGTTTAGATGGAAGCGCCAGAGAAACCAGCGTGGAAAGAAATCAACACAATAAATTCAATGGTAAAGACTTATTGAGGACAATAGTACTTCTTGAAATTAAAAAAATTTCTTCTTAAAAGAACCTTAAAAAATGTTAATAACGCTAAATCCAGGTCACGGTTATTGGTGTCAATAGTCAGAAGTCTTACGTCATCTACATAATGAAGCATTAGGAAGGTACTTCGATATTATAAAGGTTTAAAAGCTATTGGTTAAATTGTAAAAAAAGCGTAAAAAGATGTCGTCAAAAGTGTAAACGAGTGCGTCGGGAAATAATTCTCTGAAAAAAGAACACCTATGAGGCAACATAATGTAGAAAGCTCTAGTAAATATCTGAATACAGGTCGCAGTTATTAGTACTGTGAAACCGAGTGTCGGAAGTAATTTGCATAATGGGACTTTAAGAGGACACTTTAGAATTAAGAAGACATTGTAGAAAGTTTGAGGACGTTAACTGTAAAGTAAGCGTAAAAGAATGATGTCGAAAGTGCAAATAATGCGCATCGGAAGTACTTCTTGCCATTGAAAAAAAAAGACAATAAAACATAAATAGTCTATTGAAAAGCGTCTCGCTTGATATTACTAGTCCACTCTCGGAGACTAACCACGGCAACAGATATATCCTCGTTGCCAAATAGATCAAAGCGTACATAATACCGAATCAAGAAGCAGTTGTGGCACTAAAACATCAAAGTATTTTTTGGTCGTTTTAGAATACTTTTGGAGATACACTTGAATTAAGAACATAATCTTGAGTCAGTCATTTTCAGGAAATATGTCAATTATTAGGAATCGGTAGAAATAGAAAAAAAAACTAAATAGGCGTATACATCGTAAACATTGTATCCGTTTATCAAGACTAAGATCAATACATTCACTTAATTCTGATGGCTTACCAATCTGCTGTTCATGAGACCACGAGATATTCTCCCAAAAGAGGTCCAGCTACCATGCGACCTCCATTTCGGAAGTAGACTATCGAGAAAGCATGTCGAGGATGATTATGTAAGCTGACTAAGACCAAGACTAGATACAATACATTGTAATTGCTAGCGATCGAAACAAAGATCATTACAATATCAAAGCCACGAAAGAAGGATTGGGGTTGAGAAGTTTAATAAATATAATACCAATGATAATGCATATGCTAACTAAAATAGGTTAATTTAAAATATAAAAATATAATCAAAACTCAAATTTAGAAGAATACACCAACTGGTATAAAGAAATATTAATGTCAATGAAGATAAAAAAATAGTAACGGCAGATTATTATTGTTAGATATAAACGGCACCTTACATTTTTGTAGTTTTAGTGCATTGTAAGCATAATAGCATAACTAATCACGTGGGTAGTCCTATGTATAAAAATTGCTTCTTGACAATATATTTCCTTTTCTCTGCACTCAATCATTTTAGCCCTTCAAATCGATGTCTCATAGTTAGACTTCGCGATTAAGGGTGTTTGCTTATAAAATTTTAAAAGAATCAACATCTTAAGGTTGCAGTGGGGACGTTTTAAGATGCCGATTTGGAGTCAAGAAAAGTTCTGAATTTGAAATACAAATCAACACCAATAAAAAAGGAGACTATTGAAGAACTTGCTCTAGCATATTCAACAAGGAAGATTATATCTACATAAATAAATAAAAAAAAAAAAAAACTTTCGCCACTATATGTAAAGGTATATACAAAAATTCGAAGAATCATGGCATCTCCGGACATAAGTGGAACTATGCGACATGTACAAAACCAAAAAATTGTTTAGTTAGTTTTGAATATCCCGCAAACAATTGCAATCAATTATTCAAACGATAAATCGTTTTGGCATTTATTTGTTAGTCCAACATTTGTGATCTTCCAGGAAGTAACGGTAAATAAGTTCGGTTTATATACACAGAATAATATTTGTGTACGAAAAATTATTTAAGGGTATTGTAACAAATTTTCAAACGGCCTCTGTAGCAGCCAACCTGACGTCACGCACGAGTGAATCCAGCCACACTGCTAATACGGGTGCGGGGCTCCAACAATACGAACATTCCAGGCGTTTCGCATAGGTCTTGGAACCGGTTTGGAATTTTAATATCACGCAGCGAAACAGTCAAGGGAGTGAAACGTTCTGCGAGAGTACAACATAAATAGTGTTACAAGACAAATACAGTGTAATTTTACGTTAGTAACCTTATGTTGTGTACATAAATGTTATTAAGTAATGTTAATTTCCTGTAAGTAAAATAAATAAGTAGTTTAAGTAAATTTAAGCGTGTTAGTCACTACTCTGTAAAGCAGAAACGCTACAGTATCAGTCAAATATTTAAAGAACGGGTCGTACAAAGAAGACCATTTTCCGAGAACCTTTAAAAAGAGATATAAAGAGGTATGAATACTAAACCTACTCTACTAAAGAGATAAGCAGTTGGAAAAATGAGGATCTATGAGGATTCAGTTCCTGAATCTCCACTTGACCATCAATCAGTTTTTGCAACCCTATATTCTACGATAAAAAAGTTTGTTAGTATTTTTAGTCTATAGTAGATTTCATTGTACAAAAATATTATTTTCAAAAAGCACTTTTTTACTTTGTTTTATATATTTATACTGTGTACATTGGGCTGACGTTTTAGCTCACGACGGGCACGATCACTGCTCCTCTGTTAACATCTTAAAATTACACCGGTTATAACCACCCCCACATAACTAGAAGAACTAACAAACAATTTTACGCAAACCATAACGAACATAAAAAGGAAACAGCAAATAAATCACCATAAGAGACAATATAGACGCTTTATCATCAAATATGAAAACAAAATAAAATATAAGAACAAAATTAGAAAAATATGGAAACGGGCTACTTGTGAGACTAAACGCCAAGTAAAAGAGCACAAAAACAATAAATGGGATAAAAAAACTGTCCAGACTTAAACCTGAAGACACCTCTCTCTAGAAAATAACCAGATACTTCAAACGCAAAATGCACACTACTCCTATGCTAAAACACAACGAAGGGACGGCCACCTCGGACGAAGAAAAAGCATCAATGCTAGCCGACACATTCGAACGCCCACAGGACGGAACAAGAGCACATAACGCGATTTGTTAACGATTACATGACCAGACCCGACGACAACGAATACAAAAACATACACAAATTGTACCCCACACCGACTGACCTCAAAATAATAACAAAGAAACTCCCGAATAAAAAAGTCCCGGGCCCAGACGGCATCGAAAACCTCATAATCAAAAATAAATTCTTCCCGACTACAGGGAAAATGCCAGGGATAGTAGCAATCCGAAAACCCGGAAGAAATCACAAAGATTCGAATAACTATCGACCAATTAGTCTGATTAATGCTTTCGGCAAAATAGCCGAAAAAGTGATCCTCCAAAAAACACCAAATTTCGAGAAATCAAACCGCATCGACGTGTCCCACTAATTTGGCTTCAAAATAGGACACAGCATCGTCCAACAAACTTAAGAATAGTCAACGATGTGGCGATTAACTATAACAAGCAGAAGATTACCACCATGGTACTCCTCGACATCCAAAAGGTTTTTGATATCGTCTGGATCAGGGATTTAATATCCAAACTCATCAAACTAACTTACCCCAAACCAATAATAAAACTTATTCACTCATATTTGATTAACAAGAGGCTAACAGATAATTCCATAATAAATACTTAACAGCGAGGGTTGTGAAAGCGGGAGCACCCCAAGGTTATGTGGTGGGTCCGAAGCTCTTTACAATATTTCTCCATGACTTGCCGTTTTTTGAAAACTAACACTGCCCTGTACACGGATGATACAGCAATATATATATATATATATATATATATATATATATATATATATATATTATTTTCAAAAAGCATCTTTTTACTTTGTTTTATATATTTATACTGTGTACATTGGGCTGACGTTTTAGCTCACGACGGGCACGCTCACTGCTCCTCTGTTAACATCTTAAAATTACACCGGTTATAACCACCCCCACGTAACTAGAAGAACTAACAAACAATTTTACGCAAACCATAACGAACATAAAAAGGAAACAGCAAATAAATCACCATAAGAGACAATATAGACGCTTTATCATCAAATATGAAAACAAAATAAAAGATAAGAACAAAATTAGAAAAATATGGAAGGTACACGCTGCCTGCTTACATTGATAGAATATATATATATATATATATATATATATATATATATATATATATATATATATATATATATATATATATATATATATATATATATATATATATATATATGCTCGTTAATTCAACGCGGAATTGGCAAACAAACAGATGCAAATGCACATAGACATCTCATAAAAATATTAGCAAAAATCTAAAATTAAAATCAACGCGCAAAAAACCGAAACTATAATCTTCAATAAGAGCACACAAACACATCCCTTTAAAAATAGGCCACAAAATCATTGCAAAACCTTCGAGAAGTAGCTGGGCATACATTTAGACTCGCGTCTAAACTACAGCAAACTAAGAAAGGCTTACAGGTTAATGAAGCTCGTGTACCCTTTACTGAAAAACAGCGCGTTAAGTTAAAAAAATAAAAAACTAATGTACACCGCAATAATAAAACCTTTCTTAACATACGAAGCCCCAGTGTGATGCGGCATATCAAATACTGCACACCAAATTTTTCAAAATAAGTGTCTACAGCTCACTGCAACCTGCGACAGATACATCTGCATTAATGAACTGCACGAAATAGATGAAATAGAAACATTCAAAGATTACCTAAACCGAATATCAATGAATTTGCATACTAACCAGTTAGAAGTTAATCCCCTAAATAAAACCATCACTAAAATAAGACATGATACGCTCATTTTAAAATAAAACACATTCATAAATTAAATCCAAAAATCAAATAAGAAACGAATGGGACGTGTACATAACATATCACTCAATAAGTTCCGGGCCTAAGTAATAAAACAACAATTTTTTGTAAACATTCTTCTTTATTCATCAAAATAGGCTCCTTTGGCGGCGATACAATCATTCTAATGCTTCTCTAACTTTTCGATGCCGCCCTTGTAGAACGATTTATCTTTGCCTTCAAAATAGGCTTCAGTTTCGGCGATGACTTCCTCATCCGAGCCAAATCTCTTGCCATGGAGCATCTTTTTGAGTTCGGCAAACAGGTGGTAATCGCTGGGGGCCAGATCTTGACTAGGGGTGCGGAAGCAATTCGAAACCAAATTCGTGCATTTTTGCCATTGTTTTGAGGGACTTGTGACACGGTGCGTTGTCTTGATGAAACAAAATTTTTTTCTTCGCCAAATGTGGTCTTTTTGCGATTTCGGCCTTCAAACGCTCCAACAACCCAATATAATAGTCGCTTTTGATTGTTTTTCCATGTTCCATATAGTTGATGAATATTATACTGTGTGCATCCCAAAATACAGAGGCCATAAACCTTGCCAGCCGACTACTGCGTCTTTGGTCGCTTCAGACGGCTTTCATCGGCTGCTCTCCACTCAGCAGACTGCCATTTTGATTCCGGAGTGAAATGGTGGATCCATGTTTCATCCATTGTCACATATTGATGCAAAAACTTCGACTTATTACGTATAAATAATATGCCCAAACGGCGCTCTGAATCATCAATTCGTTGTTTTTGTTTCGGTGTGAGCAAACGTGGCCCCATTTCGAAAACAGCTTTCTTATACCCAAATTTTTGTGTATAATAGTGAAAGCACTACCTTCTGATATCTTCAGAGTGTCAGCTATCTCTCTCAACTTCACTTTGCGGTTGCCCATAATAATTTTTAGTTTTTTTTGATGTTTTTTGGAATAACTGCCTCAACGTCCAGGGCGTTCAGAATCATTTGTGTCTGTACGACTGCGTTTGAAGTTAGCAAACCAACGTTTAACCGTTATTTCGAATGAAGCAGAGTCCGGCTAACATTTATCAAGTCATTGCTTTGCTTAAACGATATTTTTTTTCATTAAAAAACAATAAAAAATCAACACACAAAGTTGCTTTGAATCCATTATTTTGAAAATAACAAAAGTAGCGTCATTTAAAGCTGAAACTCGGTAACAAATTGACCAAATGTCATGAAATTTTGACTAATATTTTGAAGATTGGCACTATTGAAATATCATACCGATATTTCGTTAAGGTTCTATCGAGTAGTCAAGCCTGGGACTTATATATGTGCGAACGGGAAATGTAAATAACGAACGAATGGTGATATGAGTGAGCTGAATATACAACAGTATAAACGCGCAACACTATAAGAACCTTATTATTATTTATATGTAGCATTAGAGAACAATGAGCCAAAAATAAACCATTAAAGAACGCCTGGTGTATATAAGAAAGATTCAGTATGACCTCCAATATAAGGATACTTTGGAACAAAAACAAAGATCATCAAGAAAATTACAATGTTTTTAAAAACCAAGTTTCAGTTATTTCAAATGAAGTGGGATTATCAGAAACAGGTATATATAGCGTCATAAAGCCTGATTCCAAAATTACCTACACCAGAACGAAAGTACTGTAAATTAATTAAGGAAATTTGGTAAATTTAGCTAATATCGATTTATTTTAGAAAACTATACATAAATAGTCATGAAATATAAAAGGATTGGGTTCCACCTACAAAACAGAAATCATTACAATAAACAGGCAAGGAATTTTTACCATCAAAAAGACAACCACGCAATTTCAGACAAAATAGTTAATGTTTTTTGATAATGAAATAATTTTGTTTAATACACAAATGTAGAAAGATGGGCACACAATCACAAACAATGTACAATATATAGTATATGAAAAAACAACTGAAAACTAAAAAACTGCATAATCATATCTCATTGTTTCACAATGAGTATAAAATGCGTTAAGTAATTCCATCGTTTATCCAGCACCAAGAGACTATTATCTACTTCCAAAACTAAAAAAATATCTGAACGATATTTTTCTTCTAATGATGAGTTGAAAGGAAACTGTATGTGTTGTGCAGACTTAAATGAATATTTCAAAAAAAAAATTTTAATTCATATTTTTGATATAAATGTGAATGCCATATTTTGTTTCTTGAATATTTTCTACTTTTAAGTTTTTTTATACGTTGTTCATGAATGAACATTTCATTAAAAAATAATATTTCTCATAATAAATACGGCTTGCTAGTCATTAAAATCTGATGCTACCACGCAGTTCAATCAATTTTAGAAATAGCTCGCAATAGTAGTACTATCACATCTATCTTTGTTATTTACAGTTTAACCTCTCTCGTTAAAAAAGCAGATGCGCAACAAATTCAATCCTTTCATTGACGTTCTGATTAATATACAGCACTTTTTATGCAGTTCAAATATAACGGAGAGAAAATTGCTCAAAAGCATACTTTGATGATAACCTTTAATGACCAGACAAAAAGTTCCTTTTAATTATAACTTCTGTTTCAGATCGCTGCAAAGATACAATATGATTAAAACCATTAAGATCTGCAAATGTAAACTAGATCAAGATAATGTTGAATATCAGAAAGTAGTTTATACGAATTAATTTTATAAAGTAAAACTTACTGTAGTACATAAGGATTAGTTAAAAACTTCCTAACTTAAAGACCGGCTATTAGGTTTATCATGTCTATCCACTTGTGTGCGTCTGTTTGTCTCACTATAGAACTTTTAATACAATGTATAGAACTCTAATCTAATTACATACAGTATTTATCGGGTTCAAAAGAAATTACCAAAACAACTAGAACACATAACATTTTTCTTAAAGACTCAATTATATTAAAAAAAATTATATTCAAGAGATCCAACACAAGTCTTCACAATATAAATACAATACAAAATATAAGATTGATAGACAGAGTAATAAAAAGCTTCAGAAGAAATATTCATTTGTTATAAAATACTATAAAAGGACGCGAGATTGAATTTTTGTTACTTTGCAATAAGTCAGAAATGGTTAGGTTTTTATTACAATATATTCGTTTGGATGATATCCGGATTAGGAAACAACAAAAACAAAATGATAAATTTACTCCCGCAACAAAAATATTTGAATATTTTGTACAATATATCAAAACGCATTATTCCGCGGATTATTGCTTAACTATTAATAACAAACTATGTACCAACATTTTTGGACAAAACTTATTTAAACTAATATAATAATGTTCCCAAAAATGGTGTAAAACTTTGGTCATGTTAATGGCACATTTTATAGATCTCAATCTGAAGGAACATACAAAGTGACTAATTAAGCGTTATAATAAAACTAATACAATTGCTTAAAAGAACAAATAAAAATAGTAGGAATAATTGGTTTACAGTGTCAGTCAATAAAATTTGCTTACGAAAAAATTCACATATTGTAGGTACAGGGTGATCAACAATACGTGTCAAAAAATATTTGCTTATAACTTCTCACATAGCTGACCGATTTTTTTTTATTTAAAAAAATGTTTTATTCAGCATAGTCTTAAATTTAGCTTAACAAGTTTTCAAATTGTAAACCTTGATTAGCAACAAAATGACGCAACCTATTTTCAAAAGCCTCACTTACTGCTTAAAGGGCGTCTCTTCCAAGGGCCAAAACTTAATGTTTTATGGCTATTTTGAGATATTCGAGTGTCCTTGGAGACCTTAGAAACCATAGAAAAAAGTGACATGGATTTGTGTCAGAGAAATATAGTGGCTAATTAATTTCATCACCAACGAAAAAATTATCCAGAAGCAAAAAAAAAACTTTTGGGAGCGATGAGGGCTCACACCATCTTGCATAAACCAGTAACCGTTGAGCATTTTGGCTCTCTTTGCTCCCTGTAAAAACTCCTCTTTGGAGCATCTGGCCACAATTTTGAGAGTTCACACTGACGTCAAAGAAATGTGGTCCAAGAATCTCTTTCTCTGAAATTGCACACCAGGCAGTCACTTTTGCCTGTTAACAAAATCTTGCAAATAAAAATAAGCCTCATCACTAAACTAAATTTTCGAAACATAAATCAAACAGTCTTCCACTTTTTCAATTATCAATTAGCTGAATTGAAATCTTCTCTCGATATCGTATGGCTTCACCAGCTAATGGACTTGAATCTTGCATGGAAACATTTTCAAATGTTTTGTCACGATAATATGGACGTTCCATAGTTGCGTTCTGTTCGTTGAGCTGCTCGCCGAATCAACAAACCTTTTCGATATTTTATGACGTCACAACAGTAAATGGCTGGCTAGAGTTTACGGGTTGGGCGTCCCAGACACTACCAGTTGTCCCAAATCTCTAAATAAGCCTAAAAATTGCAAGAAAAATGTTCAGACTGTTGTTTTTAATCTGAAATTTCATTTACTTTTACTCACCTGTTTATCGTCCTTTCAAAATTTTTATTTTTGCCTAAGACAGAGACTTCTTAAAGACCTGTCAGACTATGACACAGCTTCTTTCAAATTCATAAAATTTCTGTACAATAAACAGCCTTTCTTCAAAGATTAAGGATTATAATTAGATAGTCATACGATCAATGGTTTCCTACAAAACTTCAATTAGTTAACTATTATGTTATGTATAGGTAGCACTGATCTACCTTCTCTCGTTTCTTAGCAAACTTACTTTCCGACACCTATTATTAATCACCCTGTACTATAATCTAAAACAAAATTAAAAAACACCTAATCACTGCCAAATGAAATTTTATCAATTTATTATTAGGTTTTAATAGGACTGAAAATTAATATCTATTATCCAAGTTGATTTTTATTCGAGAAATAAAACAAAAACAATCCGCGAGGTATTTAGAAAACATTATATCCTGACTTAGTAGTGTTCAATTATTATTATCCAGTATCATATAGCAACAATTTTAAATTATGTGCTAGTTTGTTCTTCATGTAAGACCAGACATTTGCAATTGGATTGTAGTCAAGAATTGTCAGCCAATCTAATTCAATCCAATCTATTAATTCTATTTTCTTCTTTCTATATCATACATACACATTTGGTTGGAATGTTTTTTGTAGCAACCACCCTTCATTATCAATTCCATACCATTTTTGAGCACTCTGTAGCATGTTATTTTAACTGTCATTTCTACACTTAACATCTGCGTAAAAAGGTGTAATGTTACAAATCCCCATTGACTGAAACAATACCAAACATGCAGCTTAAGAGGGTGTTTAACGAGTGCTGAATAGTTTCCTTCCACATACAGACCAAGACAGCTTCGAAGGAACCCAAGTAAAACACCTGCCCATAAACGTCGTTTTCCAAGTGTTTTTTGGTAAGAAGGGTTTCACTGTCTTACTTTACTATGTAATGTTGTCGACTTCTTAACATCGCCTGATTATTATGAGCACCACCTTAATGCGCTTTTTGGCAAGTTTTATAGAGCTCAATAAAGCGTTGTTTGGATTTTTTCAAATAATCATATTATCACTTAATCGCTCTTTGTCAAGATTGCTAGTTTCTTTCCGATTAGCTAATTTACTCAAAACTTTCGTTTTGTAGTATCGCTTTATCTGTTTCTACATAAAATGAAGAGACTCGTGCAGATAATGCAGTCACTGGAATACTTATTTATGGGCCTTTGGCTTAGTAACACAGGAACATTTCAAATTTCTTTACAAAAATAGTACACAACTGTAAAACAATATCACTTGCTTCACCTAGATCACACATGTACACCATCCTATCAATATGTAAATCTGATCAGATGCTCTTATGGGTCTAACTAAATATGTTACATATATCTAACTACATATGTAATTTCAAGTATGCAACATGATGTTAATGATAAAAAATCTGGTGAGCAGCAGAAACCTAAAATATAATTTCATAGAAAAAACAAACTGGAGTCTGTATAGGATCAAATAATTTAAAATTATGTTTCTCAAAACACTCAATGATGGCCTTAGCGGTTTTTATATATTTTCTACTATTAATGTTTTTGCATAAGTCCAACAATACTCCTAAAAAATTGAGCAAAAATAATTTATTAGTAACTTTGTTTTGGAACTAAGAAACTCAAAATTTAAATATAAATACACAATCAAAAGTTTTTAAAGTCAAATAAAATTGTCCTGCTAAAATCAGAACCATTTCCAGTTACTCATTATCATAACAAACCTATAATGATATGTTTTACATCCAAACTACAGAACATTACCTTCAAGAATCATATAAAAGATGTCAAATGCTTTGCATTAGAACTGTTATTTTTGAAAAGGTTATTGAAATTATTAAGTTCAAAATTACAATATTTCTAATTAATTTTTTTGAACCAGAATTTTGTGTTCATTTGTAATAAAACAATGTTAAGTAAATATAATGTAAGGCAAATAAAAAAACTTTTAAATAGTTAAAAATAACTTTGTTTTCCTCATATACTGGAACAAAATATTTTAAAACTTTATATATCTCATTGCATAATGTTTATGTTCTTACTGATTAATTGATACGCCCTCTAATAAACCACCAACATTTGATATGTTTTTATGATTAAAGCCTGCTGTATTCTAACTGTAAAGCGAAGATTACGTTGTTAGTGATTATAATTTATTTATAAAAAACTACATATTTATTCTTCCAACCAATAAAGATGTGTCAAATATGACACATCATGCAGGTTTATATAATTTTATTACATTAACAAATTTTATTTACTTTGTGACTAGAACAAGCAGTAAACAACAAATACTTCAACATTCGTTGGCTAATACAAGTCTGGCTGTCTGATTCTGGATTTTTTGTCGGAATTCTTGACATGATCTTTCAGCATCTGCATCACTTCATGTTCAAACTCTTTGGGGGTTGGTTTTAAGCCAGTGGCCCAATAATATAGTTCCCATTCATTAGATGGCTTATTGATCAGTCTGTAACAAATGATTATAATACATATATAATTATTTTATCAAACATAGATAATTCAATAAATTATGTACATTACATATATCTAAATTATGTATTCTATAGATAACTATTATTATATTGGCTCACAACAGAGGCATATGGTGGTGGTATGGCAGTAAAGTTTAAATATTACTGCCAAATTTTGTTATGCAACATATGACAATAGAAGAATAGTCTAACAAAATGGCGTCCCAAATGAAAGTGCATATGAAGCTGTATTATACTAATTGATATTAATAAATATTTGCTGTACGTTTATAAAAACTAAACAATTAGAGAATAAGTGATAAATTTCAGAAGTGATGATAGTGACGTAAAAAACATTTACTTAGTCATGCACAAAATAAAAAAATTATGATTAGAAAATGATCTTATAGAGCTGAATGTTATCTTCAATTTATAGAAAAATCATGGTGTCATTAATGAAATATTTGAAAGTTTGTGACATGTGCGTTCAGTAAATCCTTACTCAGGAAAAGAAAAAACATTATTTCACAATTTTTGGATTGTATGTATGACGAATATAAGTAATATTTCTCACTACCATACATATTTAATGAAAATTAACAAAACTAAAAATTATACAGAAAAAGCGAAATCTAATATAATAATTCACATTATTTGAAAGGTATAATCAAAAAGATATAAATAATAAAACATTTTTAGAATCTTGAGATTTCACAGAACTTTCCTTAAGAACCAAAGCCATGTGAATACAATTGATTTTTTCATTGGTTTTCTTAAGAAACTTCACACTTTTCATTCTTTTTTGTTAGATTTTAGTATTAAAGAAATTATCTTAATTTAAAGGGACCAACAAATAAGACAGCTGTATTTCGATTTTTTAAGTTTTTCACTTCACAACTAAATCAGTGATGCTTCTACTTTACAATAGTAAGGGATTCTTCATCAGCAACGTCTTCCTGATATCAGACAATTGTTCTTTGCTAGCGTAGTAGTATAAATACCAAGTAAGACATGACCTTTTTTGAGAGACCAGATTTATAGAAAACAGAAAACAATGTAACTCAAGAAGTTGTACATATATCATTAAAGATGATGCCCCTTCAGCTTTTTTTCACTAAATAACTTCTGGCTTCAATTCATTTTGAGTTCATTCAACGATTAAATAATAAAAACAACACAAAAACAGATAAAAATAACAATAAGAAAGTTGTATCATATTGAATTGCTGGTAAAGTTTTCTATGAAAGGAAGACAGAAAAATATGAAATAAATAATGCATACAGTTCCACATTCCTCTCATCCATTGTAACCATAATGTCATTATAATTCTATCTGAATGACAGAATTCCAAGTAATTGAACAAAATAAAAAAATTCAGAAATATAAAATTGTTGTCACTTTCACAATTATTATTAATGCAACCACTGCACCTCTTGTTAAAATCCTTTTTTTTTAGAGGTTGACTTTGACCTGGATAATTGTTTCTACATCTTGTCTTATAACTGTCCATTGTTTATATAGGAAGATGTGTTCTATGTCTTCACTTTCACCGCAATACGTACACGTATCATCTTGAGGTCTCCAAAACGCTGTAGGTATGCTTTAAAATCCCCGTGGCCGCTTAACATTTGGGTCACATAGTAATTAGATGTCTGAACTTCCTTTCACGACCTTATGTTAGGTATTAATTTTTTAGTCCATGCGCCTTCTTTGCTGTTATCCCAACGCATTTGCCAATTGTTCAACATACTATGTTCGTTAAACACTCTGTCCTTGTTACTCGCTCCATGGTTGGGTGCTCTTGTATTGCCAGCAGGTCTATGGTAGGCACAGCTTATTCTAATGAGGCCTGGTCTTTGTACAGCTAGTCACATATTTACATTTTTTGCTATCCTAAGGTCCTCATCCATACAGGTACTGCATATAAGAGTATTGATATAATGACGGAATTTAGGATTTTTCTGATTGTTGTTTTTGAACCTTTCATTCTAGGCATCAGTCTCGCTAAATTGTTTGACTTTTTGTGCTTTTTCTGTTACAAGTCTGGATATGCTTTGACCAGGACAGGTGTCGATCTAATAATTACCCCTAGGTATTTTATTTCCCTCTTAATGGGGATGCGCTTACGCCTAGAATGGTAGTTATCTCTCTCCTACCGGTCAACATAATCGCTTCCGTTTTTTCGAGAGCTAACTCCAGTTCATGTTCGTCATTCACCTGGCCACTTCTCCTATTACAGTTTCCATCTTTGTTATGAAGTTATCCTCGTTTCTGTCGATTATAATGGCCACTAAGTCGTCAGCAAAGGCTATCAGTTTACATCCTGGAGATAATGCTATTTCTAGTACAGTATTATACAGAATGTTCCACAGTACTGGTCCGAGCACGGATCCCTGTGGAACTCCACATGTTACTTGAATATTCTTATTATTGTATATTATCTCCCTATTTTCTAAGTAGCTTTTAACTATGTTAATGAGGGTTCCGGGGGTTCTACAATCTAGCAAGCTCTTAACTATTTGTCCTCATGTTGCAGTGTTGAAAGCATTTTTAACGTCTAATGTAACTGCCATACAATACTCCCTTTGTCTCCAGTTCCCTTCTTTGGCACTTTGAGTACACGCTGTTAATTCCTTTATAGCGTTAATCGTGGAGCGCCCCGGACGAAACCCGTACTGTTGTTCGGGCAGCCCTCTTCTTGATTCTAGGTCCTTCATTAATCTTTGCTTAATTATAATTTCATACAGCTTGACCATTGGATTTAGCAGACATATTGGTCTGTATTCCGTCCCAAATGCCTTGCCAGGTTTTGGTAATAAAATTAGTTTAGCCACTTTCCATTTTACTGGAAAGGTTTTTGTTGACCATAAATGATTTACGATGTTTTTAAAAGTTGCAGGGCTGGCTTCTACTGCAAGTTTAACTACTTCCAGCGGAATCCCGTCTGGACCAGCTGCTTTTTTATTATTAAGAGGCCTTGCGGCGTTTTTTACTTCTTCATATGTTATTTGGCTACCTTCCTTGTAAGAACTGTTGTAGTCCCATACGTTTTCTGTCTTAGCTGGGAAAAGGTCTTTAATTATTTTAGAACTTTTCTCAGGGTCTGCCAAAGGTAGTAATCTCCTGCTAACTATCCTATAACTATCTCCCCAGACATTTGTATCCACTTCTTCCAGGATAGTTCGCCACTTCTGCTTTTTTTTATTTTTATCTTGTATTAATTTCTTAGTTTACTGTATACATCATACTTTTCGGTAGTAATGTCAGGGGTAGCCTTTTTCTTATAAAGTGTCTATTGCCTTCTGTGCCTTCCTGTAGTATTACAACCTCTCTCCCCCACCAGTAAACTGGTTTCCTGTTACCCGGCCATGTGGATCGGAATAATATATCTTTGCAGCAATAATTATTTGTAATTTCTTTGGGACTTGGGCAGGTTGCGGTATTTCTAAAGGTCCCTTAATTTGGTTTGGAGCATTTTTGCCATTTGGGGTTTATAGTGCCAGCCCGTCGAATTGTTTGTTTTATTTGGTGTTGCCAGCTAATTGAAAAAGTACCGCTCGATGGTCACTAAGTGTCTCTTCATTGAGTACTTCCCAATTTGCAAGCTTGCTAAGGACAAAAACATTGAACTCCAAAGGTTGCAAAATGGGATGCAGATAATCTATAGGGAGTGGAATGCGTTTTCTGAGTGATAAACATCTTCATATGACAACCATATCTATAAAATAATTGCTTTCAAGTCGATTAAGGTACTAAACAATTACTGTTTTTCATTTTAAAGGAAGAATTGTAATGGATATTAAATTTAGGTTGGATATTGTTTTTGGCAAGTTTCAACTTGAGTTTTGGGGCTTGAACCATGTTCAAGATGTTCAAGGGCCACCATTGTGTTTTAGTAGATCACTGAATAAAGGTGAGTGGATCTGAAGAAACAGTGGTCATGTCTTTTGTGTAATTCAAATTTTATATAATAAATTGGATCTAAAAAAACTTTTTGCAAGATAAGTGGTGCATTTGTTTAATGTGGAGTAGAAACCTTACTGAAGCACGAATCTCATCTAATTGTTTAGAGGTATTTAAGAGAAATCCAACAATTTTTATGGAAAGCTTTTTAAGCAACAGATGAGAACTGAATTCATCATTACACAGCAGAAGCTAAAAGGCAATGAAAGCAGTGAATTGCTCCTGGGGAATTGGTTCCGAAGAAATTGTTGAAATTAAAATTTTTGATATGCCTAAAAAATTTTACTTATTATTGTGGGGAAAAAATGATTACTGGATAATAGTACACAACATTTTTGAGCAAACTGAAGGGAGAAACACAGTAAAATAATCGATAAAAATGTTTATGCATGTCTAACTCATTTAAATGTCATAATTCAGTAAAAGTTAACAAAACCCAAGATTGAAATCATTTTGCATCTACTTTATTTGCTTGATTTGGATTCATCAGATTTCTGCCTATTTCCAAAATAAAGTACAGGGTCCAGCACAATCATCTCCCCTTTTCGAAATAGCAGTAAAAGGAACATCATAGATTCAGTTCAATGTTTTATTGTACCATCAAACAGAACAATGCTTTTGCAATTTAGTCAACAACTAATTCCAAATATTGTCCGAATGTTTGCCCACAACAGCAGTGCACTCCTGTAGCCTCATCTTAATACTCCGCATTGCTTATGGACTCATTTCCATTGATGTGCTGCAATCATGTTGAAAATAGCTACCTTTAATTCCTCAACAATTCATAGCCTGCATTGAAAAACTTCAGCCTTCAGGTGTCTCCAAAGAAAGAAATAGCATCACAGATGTCCAAGAATTTCTCAAGAAATTCTCGCTGCGTGTGCAGTAGCGCCATCTTTTTGGAACTATGTGGTGCATTTACGTGTTCGTCGAGTTTGGGCTCCGGGCGTAACATCACAATATAGCACAAAGATGTGACAGTCACCGTTCACCCTGCTTCCTCCAAAAAATGCAATCCTATGATTCCAAATTCCGTAACAACACACCAAACAGATATACTGATTACAAAGAAGTCATTCATGGAATTATAGAGGATTTTATGGGGCCAAATACTGAAAATTCTGCTTATTAATACAGTCTGATAAATAAAAATAAGCTTCGTCATTACTACTAGCCACATTCCGGTCAAATATTCCCAAGGCGAAAGCATACTTAGCACTGAAATGTTGTGGTAATGTTACAACAGCCTGCCTCACTGGTGCTATATTTTCGGATCTTCAAACTCTATGAACTCTACTGGGTGATTTCCATTTTAACGCTGAACCAAAACTGTCAGAAATGTACATACAACATTATGGTTTTCTTTCGTCGGAACTCTTCTGTAATGATCTCTAAAATATCTACGAAATAATGGCTGTATCACAATCACAGACTCACTATTTTAAAAAAAGTCCAACATAAATGCACAGTATTCACAACTCCATGCCATGATGGACACTAAAATGGCTTGACTTGTACTGCTCAAGGATGTAAGACTTGAGTGCTGTATACCAATATATTATGTGTGGCAATCAATTCAAATAAGGGAGATCATTCTACCAGACCCTTATTTCTGGCTAGAAAAATATTTTAATTAAATGAAAAGGTAATTGGGGCTGCAAATCATTATTTTGATCTTGAAGACAATCATTTTCAAGAAGCTGTAGCAACTTTAATTACATTTTTGTCTTCATTCATTCAATTTATCCACATATTCTATAATTAATTAATTAAAAATCTAATTAAGAATGCTTAGATCTATTAAGCAATTACAGGTACAATACACAACAAAAACCAATAAAGTGAAAAAAAGCATAAAAAAAGATAAACGCAACTATATTTTTTGGGGGGGTGGGGGGTGCATTTACAGGCACTGCAGCCTCAAGAGCTTATTGTGCCCACTAACATGCACTTATTCTAGGATATTGACACACACCCGTGAGTTGAGCGAGACTCATCTCGCGCGCGCCGGCTAGCAGACAAAGGCAACTGCTTGAACCTGTTGAGCCACCGGGTCCCTTAACGTAATTATATAGAAAGACTACCAGAGAGAACACAAAAAGCTGCATAAAAAGGCAATAGCAAGGAATTGTATAAGACTATTCATCTACTAGACACATGACACATCTTAAGTACAATATAACAGTAACTAGCGAGATGGACAAAAGACTTCGAAGAAGCTATGAATGTAACAAGTGAAGGAGTAGAAATATATAACCAGCAATAATTACTCGAATGGATATAAATGAAAAAATAAACTGAGAACAGCAATTCAACAAATTGCTATAGAAGTTTTAAAAATAGACATCAATTCTATTTTAAAAATTTTGTGGCCACTAAACGTAAAAATCTGACAAGAATCATTCCCCAAAAATTGGAAAAAGACCATTGTTTGTTAAAATTTATGTAAATGTGATAACTGAAGAGGAAGTATAAAATTTTTAACAAATAATTCTGAAAAGAGTAATATACCAGATGGATATATAAGCAGCAATCTGGTTTTAGAAAAGATAGATCCTTTATTGATAATATTATTATATTAAGAATCATCATTGGGCAATCAATGAAATGTAATATACTTTTGTTCTTACTTTTTACAAATTTTGAAAAAACATTTAATTCCATCAACAGAGATTGTATATGAACAACATTAAAAAATAAAGGACTATCAGTCAAGTTAGTACTGTTGCTAAAGTTAGACTACATAGATTTCACAAACAAAATATTACACAAAGGAGAGCTAATGGCACCATTTGCTACAAAAAAAGAGGTCAGGTATAATAGCATACTCTCACCAACATTTTTTTAATTACAATGAATTAAATTATGAAGAATGCCAACAAAAGAAGGAGAGGTATTGCACGCTATAGGCTTTGGAGTATACCAATAAAGTAATGAACTAGCAACGGGAGACAATGCAAAAATAATTAGAAAACCTTACAGTACAAGCAAGAAAATGGAGCTTGGAATAAGAAAAAACTAAATTATTAACTATAAATGAAATAGCAGGAAAGGAAATAATGTCAGAAGAAGAAAATCTAGGTAATATAATTACCAAGGGAGGAAGAATCCAAGATGTAGAAGAAAAAATATGTAAAGCCCTAGGAGCACTTGCTAGCCTATCACACCTATAGCATGCAAAGTGATTTGTAAAATAAAGTACAAATTTGGCTACGAGTGATTTCAAAGAAGAACTGTAGCTTAAGAGGGGCCAAGAAGATATCATCAATGACATCAAGAAAAGAAAATATAGCTGAATATGCCAACACTAAGAAAAAATACTAATGAACCCCCAAAAATGGCTCTAAAATGGAATTCATAGAAAAATGAGCAGACTGTACAATCTGGCCAAAGACAGTAACATAAGGGAAAAAATAATATCCCAGTTAAAACTCATGCAGAGGATCGCAAAGTATAGAAAGACTATTTTAACCTTATGTCCCTCAAAGGAATAACAAAACTTATTATTATTATATCTGTTTGCGTCACTTTAATTCTTTTTGTTGTTTTTACTTAGAATTGTAAAAACCCTAAAGATTTACAAGATGTACAACATGTACATGTACAACAATGCAAAAGAAAGTTATTATGAAGGACAAAATGGAAATTAACAGTAACGAGAACAGGTTCCAATAATTAGGTATTAACTTACTTGTCGTACAGCTGTAGCTGGTTCTCATTCATAACCGGCAAGTACTTTGCTGCAAAGGTACTCAACAGCAACCCATTTTCCAACATTCCTCTTTTACGAGATTGATAGAGCAGCCTAAAATAAAATAATACAACTGATGCTCACAAGAACCAAGCTAAAAATACCTGGCTTTCATGCGCTGCATAGACTCGCCCTTGCGGTCACGAAACAATGGAATCAGGGGGTTGTGATCGGTGCCATCATCTGTTACCGCTCCACTTCTGTTTACGCTGTTAATAGAGAACCACTTGCGACTACAATACTGCTGCAGCTAAAGGGCAAATCAAAAACTATTCACCACCACCTAACCTCTTCCAATTAAACTTAACAAAATTCTACTGCAATTACACCAACCTTTAGAGAATTCCTTAAAGATATTGACCACATTTTAATTTTCGCCTGTTAGCGCAGACAGCAGGAAATCAAACCGAAATCGAATTAAACATGTCAAGGCGCAAATTCGGAAAAACAAATGCGCAGATCAACAGCGCACTCTTTTGTCGGTGCTCGGCTACCGAAATTCGAGCGGCAGATTCAAACTCAGATAATGATCGGTACCCTTCCAAATCCCTCTAAACATTTTAATTCGCTGAAATACTTCAGAAAAATGTTTCGAAATTGCTTGCGGCGGAGATAAGAGATTGCAAGCGCCAAAAGCGTAAGCTTTCGGGGTCACGATCCCTCATTATCGTGCGTGTTAGCACTAAGCGCTGTTGAATTGTTGGTTCAACCGACTGTTTTGGTATAAACAGTCCTGTTGCGTCACGGCTCTTCTTGCGCGATAAACAGACTTCTGAGTATAAGAAGTACACGACTCGTAGCCGATAATTCGGTATAAATTTGTATTCGCCGTCTTGATCTCAGTGCAACCGCGAGTGTCTCTCCAAACGGACGTTGGGTGGCATTCGACATCAACCGGCTCGAGCATTGTTGAGTGTTGAGTTCTGAGTGCAGCAGACGTCGGTGCCGCTTTTCTTGCTTATATCCGCTAGACTACCTGAAAATGGCAATGAACACGAAACAGGTGAGAATAGTTCTTGAAGCTTCATGATAGGAAGGCATACAATTTACCGAATTTTTCAATTTGTCATTTCAAATTGCCCCCTTTTCGAAATTTCATATTGAAGTGCCTTTTGAAAATTGGTTGCGATTATTTTGATGCAAGTACATAAAAAAGTAATTCAAAGAGTAGGCATTTATCAACCAAGAAACTGTTTATTGTAAAGTGTTTGTATATGACAAATTTTAAGTACTTTAAGATACCTTTACTTCTTCATTGGATACATGCGATAATAAATTACACTTTTAAAATCTAGTAATTAATTACATATGATGTTTTCAACAAATCTAAAATTTCTGTTACAGGATTAGAGCGTACTACTAAAATATATTTTATTTTGAAAAAATTAGTTAACATTAACACACGTGAACAGCCCGATTTAAACACCAGTAATAAAATAATTATAAAAGTAAACCAGATAGTTCTTGGCTTTCAGACAGGCTACTTTAAACAAAATATCAACAAATTAGAGTACCTTGCATGCAAAAATATGCGAGATCATCAAGTTTATTTCGAAAAGGTGCATTGTACTTTGTATCTACTATTAGATTATAATTTCCGCTGCAAAACAATAAAGATGCGGATTCAACGCGGCTGCTGATAAAATCGGCAATTTTTTAGTGTCTGCATAAATACCGGCTCCAGAATCAAAATAATCGTGATAAAACTGTTGCTAGGCCACGGCAATCGAGTTGATTTTTATATTCTAATCAGCGCTGCATTAAAAAATACTCAGCGTCTATATGCTAATAAACAAGAGCGTACCAGCAAATCTGACTTAAATCACACAGAATAGAAAAACTGCAATCTTAATGATGCAGTTCCAAAACAGCGCTCTCGTCTATCACACAAGATGAGCCGGTATGAGCCAGAAACGCTGATAAAGCTTCATGTTAATCCGCATTATACAAATTTCGAAACGATTAAATATATCCAACTATTTTTACTGACAATGTTGACCGAGAGATAAAAAGAACAACTTAATTGATACAAATAATCTTCTGTCGATATTTCTTAAGTCATTGGGCAATGCAGTAAACAATGAGTTATCGCTGACCACGCGTACATAAATAACTGCAACTATGTAAAGTATCACTTTTTTCTAATGATGTCTGAAAAGGATGAAACTTACGAAATTCTTAGTGTGCTTGCAGATGGATTCTGCAACATCAGCATAAGCTGAAACAGGCCGCCCGGAGTTGCCATTTGAAGGTGAAAGAAGTCCTGGGATTAGAAGAGTACCGACAGTATGAATATGAAAGCGAATATACATTCAAGGTAAGCATTGAACACTTCGTTGCGATCTTATTGAAAAAGCAACAAAAAATGCGTTTTTTCAATTATTGTCTTAATCCAATTTTTTTCTACAAGACTCATTTCATGACCATTCGCTAAGCTTCTTTATGTTCTTTTCCAGTCGTACTTCTTAAAATGTCTATATTCCGTATTATTCACTTATTTTCAGTGAAACGTTGTTTATCCGAAAAATGAATTATCCGGATTAATTGACGCTTTAATGTACGCGATCTGTTTAGATATGATTGAGTCATGATACAGAATATTGACAGTTGCAATAACAAAAAACCTGTATATCTAGCAAAAATTATAAAAGATACAAGAAACCTAAGTAAACATCTTGAAATCTCACAAACTTCTTCTAGCGTCCGTTCCATTGTTCAATACTCTGCAAAATCCTGTGTTGCAATCCTAGCTATAGATTTACGTTTACCTCGGGTTATGATCTTTTGAGTTCCTTCTATTCTGGTAACAGTAACCCCGAAATGAATTTTACTACAACACGTTTCTCGTAAAGATTTTTCCTCAAATTTACATACTTTAGTTTTGAACTCCAGATTTCGGACTGTCAGTCGTCAATCCTTATTAATTGTAACCCGGACACATTTAACATTTTCCGGTGTTCTTCTCGTTGCTGATTTTCAGAACGTAAATCACTTTTAACAGATTTCCATCCATTTTTGAATCGTTTATAACAAGTCTTTATTTGCGTTCACTCATTAATGCAGATCTGCTGCTCTATTTGCTCGGTCATTACAAATTACAAATGCGATGACCACACCCACGTTTAATTATTAATTTATTCGAGCAGTGAAGTCATCCCCATTTACGCATATGCGTTATAGTCCGCTACCATTGGCTGCCAGGTTACATGGGGACACGCGCTCTTTTTATTTTTTAACATCGGCTCCCCATGGCGTTGTCGCAAAACATTAGCGATGTAGATGACTGTGATGGATTGAAAATTTTGTTCAATGTACCCATTTGATTCATGTTTTGTAAAGTGCCCAGATCGTTTCCACCTGAACATACTATTAGAACTTTTCCTCTGCGAGTTATTGGTTACTGTTTGTAGCATGGTCAAGTACACTACATTTACACTTTATATTGGTACAAAAGTATAGGAGTACGATAAAGAATTTGTATCTCTTACATAACCGACAATTATTATTTTTACTGATTGTGGTACCTTTCAAAGTAAGATTTAATGATGTGGTGCACTATGTGCTCAAACTACGTTGACTCTACCATTACAGTCTACTCTCATTAGAAATTGTTTATATCTCTGCTGCGCAAACTGTTTTCATTATACTAAAATTGGCTTAATATTTTCGGAACAAACCACATATATCCACTTTTTTATTATCACATATATCGTTAATTATATTTTGTTTTATTAGTTAAAATAACTTTATTTCATTGTGATTCTACAGTTCAGTTTTCAAAGTTCAACTTGGTTGTACAGATTTTATTTCAGTGTGTCTAGATTTCAGAACACTAATTTTATTAATTCTTCTAACGGCACAGTTATTCCTTTTTGGAATTTAATCTGGCTGATATGATAAGTAGATCAACAATTATTCACATTAGAATTGTTTTATTAGAAAGAAAAGAGTACAAGTTTTATTAAGGGTACTCCTTTTCAATGCCCGTCACTCCAGCAGTTTTCGTGAAACTGCTCTAAACAATTATCTGAGTATAGCACGGCACCACTTGAAGACAGCCGACTACAGCTTGTGGTTGGAGGAGAACTTATCACGCGTTGCCTCTTTTATTGTCAAACGAAGCTAGCCGCTCTGCTTAAGATTCAGTACGGTGTAACCGAGAGCTTGTACGGTGTGGCGAACGACATATGGCATTCTCATGTTGAAGAACGTACCGCGTCTTTGTTGCCTATAGCAGCAATATTGAATACATCGATGAAGTCGCTTTAGTAACTCTTAGTATTTCTCACTAGTAATACCCTCACGAGTGGGTAGCCAATCCATCAGCAGAAAGCTGTTTTGATCCCAAAAGACAAGTGCCATTTATTTTGGAATAAATAACCCTGGAAGTAGCTTCTTGGAACGAGGCTTCCAATGCGCTTTCTTTTTTAGTATTTCCTGCCAGAATCATAATTTGTTTGCTTTGACCGGATTTACGTTGTACAAAACTGTTGGCATACCTGCACACGCTTTTGCGTCTGCCAAATATGAAAATATGAAAAACTTGTGGGTCATCTTCAAAGCCTTTACGAATGATGAATGGTATACATATGTAGCTTCGCGAGAATGATCGAATGTAATTACCATTATTAAGTCGGGCAAATACTGGATAATGTGTGATTTGCGTATATTTGTTGGACACTCTTTGTTTTTGCTTTTTTGCAGAACAGTCCTTGCTCTTCTATACCTAGCGGAACACATATCTGCTATTCGATGTTGCATTCTTAGATACTGCTACATACCTTGTATGGATGTACAAAACAATCACTTTCTCCTTCCAAAGAAATATCGCCGTCTATCACTGCTCACATGGTTTTTCTCTTTGCTTACATCTGCGTACGCAACACTGCACAAATAACTCACTACCTTCTCTTCTATATGTTTCACTAACGCCATATAGTGACATTACGTGGTACTGTAATCTATCTTAACACACGCATTAGGTACTCACATCAATCTGGGAAACAAATCAAATTTCAAAGAAAAGGACCAATCATTTTTGTACAACATAAGTAATTAAATTTTTACAATTTTATTTTTCTCTAACTACGTAGTCAGCAAGATACCTATTGCGAAAAACAAACAAAAACAAATATTTAATATTGGAAACTTTTTTATTGTTTTTAAAATATTCTTTTTAACGATCAATACATTGTTGCTTATGCTGGAACCAATTTTCATAGCATTTTTTCCATAGCAAATCGGGTATCTCCGAAACATGGGTTTTGAACGCATCAACCGCCTCTTACGACGTCGAAAATCGATGTTTCTGCAGTTTTTTCTTTACATATGCGGACAAAAAGAAATGGTTAACTTCCCAATCAGGACCACTAGTTAGACAATCTGAGTGTTTAAAAAGCCAATTGTTTGGTGTGTAAGCTCGTATTACCATGGCGGAGAATGATTCGGCGTCGCACGTTGGTTTTTCTTATTTCTCTCAAAAATTTCTGACAAACAAATGGTTGTATACCATTCAGAATTGGCCGTTTTAAGATCCTCCAAAGCCAACTTTTCAAAAAATAGGCGAAGTGCTTTGAACGCGAACAACTTTTGTTGGGTTTGGCTCATCTTGAAAGACCCATACAGTCGACTGCTGTTTACTTTTGGGCCCATACGCACAAGATTCGTCACCTGTGATTGTATTGTAAACGGTTTTTGAAGCACCGCGATCGTATTTTTGAGCATTTCTTTCGACCAATCGACACGAGCCTTTTTTTGAGCGATCGTTAACTTATGCGGGATCCAAAGCGCGCACAGCTTTTTCATGGTTACATTTTAATGCAACATAAAATATATGCTACTCATACTAATGCCTAAAAATGTCTGAATTTTTAAGTTATATGATGGTCGTCCTTTATCAGGTCGCAGACGGCATCGATGTTTGTTAGCACTACAGCCGATTTTGGACGGTCTTCTTTAAATTCATACTTGCTAGCGAACTACGACCACGATTAAATTCATTAAAGGAACGATATACAGTGGCTCTGTGTGGGGCTACACCACCAAAAGTCGAAGTGAATTGATCGACACACTGTCGTTGAGATAATCCACGTCAAAAGTCCTAAAAATCATCGCACGAAAATGTTCATGAGTTAATTCCATTTTTTTTTGGCGAGAAAAAGTTTTCGACTTAATGAAAGCAAAACAAATTTGTCCGTATAGCAAAACGATGTGAGTACGTATGCTGTCAAAAATGTTAAACTCTATGAAGCAAACATTAGATCGTACCTAGCACAATAGATTGCCAATTTGCAATAGATATCGTGCAGCCCATATATAACATTGAAACGCATCTAATGCTACAAATGCACACAAAATGTGATTAGATAGTACTACTAAAAATTTAGAAAATTTTGAATATCTAAATGGCACTACATGAATTCTAAAATTTATAGAAACTAAATCCAATCGGACATCATATGCCTTATATATTAATTTTAAGTGACTTGGTAGTTCGTAATTAGTTACTGAGATTGTTATCGAATTTATCACAGAATAGGAATTGCAATGACAAGTACAATGGCAACTGGTGTTCTTACTCTACTGGCAGTTTGTATGCTTATTATATATAAATCGCAAAACCTCTGAACTACTTCCTATAATGTTATGCAAATAAAAAAAGTTAAAAATCCGGAAATTCCTTTTTGACTATATTTAATTATTTAATAATAATATTACTGCAATTAACCTGAATAATAACCGGTTTAATGTAAACGTACATAGTTTGGTTCATAAATCAAATTTTGGTGCTTAAATGCTATCAATTTCTTTATGTACGCGGTAGTCTGAAAAGTTTTGAGTCTAATATAAAAACAAGTATTTTTTCTGTCAAATTCAATTTTATTTTTTAATCTCTTAAGTCGATACACTTTTTATAACGGTTCTTCAATCTCTTTAACCCGGCCAAATAGTAGTTGGCGTCTTTATCTGCAGAATAGGCGTCTACGGCTGCGATGACCTCCTAGTGTTATGAAAATCTCGGTCCTCCGAGCCATACTTTGAGCCAAGGAAACAGTAAATAGTCGTTGGGGATCAGATCTGGTGAATATGCTGGATGTTAATCAATTCAAACTGCATTTTGCGTTTCAAATAAGGCCGTCTTTTCAGCAATTGCTGCCTTCAACTAGTTCACTAATGAAGCGTTGTACGACCCCGTTATTGTTTTCCCTTTTTCTAAGTAGTCGATGAACAGAATTCTTTGCCTATCTCAAAAAACAATAACTTTTTGGAGCAGGTTTACTCTTCGCAATCCACTGGTTTGACTGTTTCTTCGCCTCAGAAGTGTAATGATGGGCCCGCTCATCGACAGTGATAAATCGACGTAAAAAGTCCAACTAATTTCTCTGAAACCGCTTAAGCAGAGCCTTGGAATGTTCATTCGAATAAATTTTTGGTTCAATGTATATAAACGCGGGACCCAACGTGCGGACGTCAATATATGACAAACGGCTTATTTCGATATGCCAACAGCCTCTGCTATCTCTTTAACCTGATTTGACGGTCGTCCAGTACCATTAAGTGAACTTCTTCGATATTATCGGTGGAGGTCGCAGTTGTTGGTCGCCCCGAACGCTTATCATCAGCCAAGCTGGTACTATCACGTTTAAATTTAGCTGCCTATCTTTTCACTGTGGAAAATGATAGGATAGAGTCCCAGAAAACTGCGTCTAACTCGGATTTAATTTGCTTAAGCGTATTGCCTTTCAAACACAAGTACTTAATTACGGCATGGTATTCGATTTTTTCCATTTTTACAAAAGCACTGACGACATCCATTGATGCAAACGCCTATCAAACAAATAAGCGTCCAAAATGCCTGACATTTTTACAGGTACCTTTAAAAGTATGTACCATTATAGTAGCAGAATGGTTTTGATGAGTAGGACTTACAACTTTTTAAACTGCCTACGTATGCGGACTAAAGTTGATGGAGTTTTTTGTTGATTCAGACTATTAGTTTATTCCTTTGTTTAGGCTTCCCAACCACCTTCATAAACTTTTTGCTTTAGTTATTGTTAAAAGTATCCAGTTGTCCTTAAATGGGGATCGTTGGAAACATTTTTTTGATATGGTATTCCCATATAAGATTTGCAGTGAATCCTAAAAAGGGTAAAAATGAGAGCAGATCGTTCTTTGTTACTTATCGCTTACTTAATCAAAACCTTCTTGGGAAAACATAGTGAGTCTTTTATAAACTAGAATATGTTTTAACATCTTTATAGGAGTAACTATATTATTGTCGACAATATCTGTTGCATCTAATGTGAAGTAAAACTCATAGTACATCACCACAAAAATTTTATTCAACTTTTTCTTTCTTTAATATTCTTCTTGCATGTTTCTGCTAGTGTTCTCATTTAAATTTTTTATACTAACGTACACAAACGCGTCCGTTCTGATATTAACAAATTAAAGAACCTCAATTATATGTCAAAGATACTAAGAACAAGTAATAACCACGCGATAAAGATTTTCGGAATTTATAATTGACATAATCTTCTATCAAAGAAAATAAATTATAAAGTAATTGAACTAACATTGCCTAGTAGTCACAATTCTAAATTAAACTAAACCTAACAATTAGAGATGGTGGTGTAAATTCATAAAAACAAATAGATCGATGGATCCTTTGGAGTGTACAATCAGCGATTATTATGTAGATGAAAACTGACGTACACTGTTGACAGTTTAAATTTTCTTTTGCAGTTATATTTCTATTACTTTCCTACCGAGGTGAAACGCTGAGTTTGAGTTCTCCTGGTGTTATGTTTATGTATTTACACAAATGTTTTATGTGTTTTATTTATTTTATTTTATTACTATTGTATTTGCACTTTATTTGCATTTTCCATGTTCCCTTCCTGATAACATTGGTCGTCTATTTTTTCTTTTTTGTTCCCAACAACATTAACACATTACATTAACAGAGCGGCACTTAGCGTTTGGTGTGTAAAAAATACATTACAAACAATTATGAAATCTCAAAAATGTCCATAAAAATTTGATTCAACTTGCGCTGTCTCGGGTACTTCGTCTGACTTTATATTCTTGCTGCCTTTTTCTTCGAGTTTTGTTAGTAGTCTCTTTTGAAAAATTTTCTTGGGTGGTCCGTTTTAGAGATCTTTCCAGTCAATTGCAACTATTGGCACAAATGTGTTCCCTGGGTAGATAATTAATTCTCCAAGTTGAATTATTTATAAATATTTTTATAGCAAGTAAACTCGCTTTGTATATTTATTTGTTATGATATGTGACGTATAATATTAGAGTTTTTGTCTTTTGTAACATGCGGAAAGCATTTTTACAAAACTTTATGTTGTACATTGTTCAACGATTTGCTTATTTCTTTTTCTTTTAATTTATTGTACATAACTGATTACTTGTTAGTTAACAGTTAGGATTATTTTTTATGGGTGAGACTATGTCGCTACAGTTCACTTCAAAGTTCGAAGTGTTCGCTATTTTCCAGATTTTTAAAAAGCTTTCAATATTTTCGAAAGCTCTTAATGTTTCTTTACATGTCACATATACGTTGACGTAGACTGCGATAGCTCCTTGATAGATTGAGTGGATCAACAAAGTAATGTTTGAAAGGAGAAACATGATCTTGATCTTACAATAAAGATTAGAAATGTATGGTGGATAACCTGGGGTAGAATTACAAAACATTTTAAATGTTTGTTTTATATTTTTTGATTTAATTTGCATAATAAATAATTAAGGCATCTTCAAATAATTTTTGAGGCATCCATAACGTTTAGTACTTAATTTTTCAACATAATCCGCTCAAAATTCAACAGACTTGCCTCATTATTTATTTAGGTTTGCGATTCCTTCTCGAAAATGCCTTTTTGGGTTTCAAAAAACAATCGTTCACCTTTTCATTTGACCCAAATTGGCCCAACCAAAAATGAAAACTAACCCGAGAATGAATAAGTTGTTGTATATATAATAAATTTTTTGGTTATATAAGGTTATTTGCTCCCTTCAATCTCCCCCAAAGTGTCGCATAAATTTTCCAGTAACTGGTTTTCCTTCTTAGGGTAGTTGAATACCTTTTGGACCATAAAAAAGCTAATACCATTACCATCTAGGGGATGGTACTTTTCTTGGCATTTTTGGGTCCCTTTCAACTTTGTTGTCTATAATTATAAAATATCTTAAAAAACATTGAACTTTTTGTCTGATGTTCGGATACAAATTTGCATACTTTTACTCTGGCGTGAACAGACATGACGATCGTTTTGGGCAAAGTTTTTCACATGTAATTTATTATGCAAAATAAATGAGCTTGTTCAATTCAGAAAACATGGCCCCTGTTTGCTCATGCACATTCTTTCTGCTGTCTGCCAAAACCATATCTTAGACACAACGTGATGTGTCTTTAATACTTGCTCTGTCGCGCTTGAATTCATTTACCAGAGATCATACCATTCCATAAGTAGGGTGTAAATTATTCAATATAGGCAGTATACATACAGTGAATTTTTCATCGCTTTATTTAAAAAATTTAAACATTACAAATTACGCTTTTATTCATTTTTCCTATCAATCAAAACTACGAAACAGCAAATTAAAGCCCAGTACAAAATCCTCTATACTGGGATTAGCATCAAAATAATTTGCAAGTATAGAATATTCTAAAATTCTGTAAGAACAAAACTTTATTACCATGTGCAGTTGCTGCTGTTACCCCTTGTGCAAGCAAAAATATTTTTTCCAAAATTAAATAATTTATCATCTATAGACCAAATGCCCATCATAATTTTGTACATTTATTAAGCAAACATTTATGTTACAGCAACTTTTAACAAGACAGATCAACACTTTAATCAGTTTAGGTATATATAAACTTTTTCGCATCGATATGCAAGTTTATTTTTTATTTTCATATTATGCTTTAAATCAACTGAAAGAAAAATTGCAGTTATAATCATAATATAGGCTTACCCTTTCTTTCAAAATGTTAAAAAATTTAATGAAATTAATGATGGAGCCATTTAAAATAATTATATTCACGGACGTACTATGTTGTTGCAGAACTTACAACTTTGTTTCAAACGCTTAAATTTATTTTGCATCAGAAAAAAATGATATCACATATTTTTACTTTCCTTATCCTATAATAAGGAAAGTAATATAATCGGCGGAAATTTGACCTACCCAGTTTTTCACATTTCTGGACGAAATATAACTTCAGGACACCAAAAAAGTTAGTTTGAACCATTGGTTCTTGTGTGCGTGCGTGCGTGCGTGCGCGCGCGTGCGTGCGTGCGCGCGCGCGCGCGTGTGTGTGTGTGTGTGTGTGTGTCGGTCTATCAGTAAACAGGATATCTCAAGAACCGTAAGATCTAGAAACTTGAAATTTGGTATGCAAGTTACTTGTAGGTAGGGGACGCAGTGCGAAGCTTTTGGTAAAAATCGGCCGAGTCGTTTGGTCGCAAGGTCGCAAAACCGGTCGCAAAGCGGTCGTGAATCTAAACGGTTGAAGATACAAAAAATTCATAAGAATAAAAATGATTTGTTATCACGAGATAAACATGAATTTAAAATAAAAGCTGGTAAAACAGGAACTTGAAAAAAAAATTGAAGTTCACTATTTTTAATATACCGGTTGTTCATAAAATATTTCGAGAAATTTATATTACTAGATAGACCAGACCGAGACGAACAAAAAATTACAATAAAATTTTTTGATCCGAGGTCAAATAAATAAGTTATAGCCGATTAAAAATTAATTAAACGGACCAATCACAGCGCGCTCGAAGTGCTTCCGGGCCGACTGCGGGAGGACGGGGAGCTTGGCCGCTAGGAGGGAGCACGCAGGCGATAATGGGGAAGGCCGTGCGGTCGAGCTCGCACGGTTACCTTCAGTGACGTAGCAAAATTTTCAGTACGAGTCAATTATTGTCTTGTACTGTTTATTTTAATCAGCTTTCGAGTGTTGGACTCGCGCCTCATCCTTTTTTAAATTAACAAATTTTAGACGAGAGCAGCAGGGCCGAGACGATGAACCCGGTATGATATATAATAATAGAATAAGGAAAGTCCTGTGATGTTCACACCAGATTTTTTTGTTATAATGCGAAAGTGAAATTGAGCACGCAAAAAATGCATTTATTTGATGAGCTTTTTGCAGACCCAAAGAATATTTTATTTCTCGCTAATATTGGCCAAAATAAGCTCATCCCCGTTATTCGAGATTTTTGGGGTCGCTGATCACGAATATGATGCTTAGAAAGTGCCCCGATCCACTTGGGGGGGGGGGATAATTCTAGAGATGGTGGCAATTTTAAAAAATTACTTCATATTTGTGTATTTTTCCAGTTTAAACTGTCTATATAAGAGTTTTTGGGGTTGCCGATTACGTATATGATGTTTAGGAAGTACCCCGATGCACTTGGGGGGGGGGGGGCATAATTCTGGGGATGGGGGTGATTTTAGGAAAGCCCACCCCCAAGTGCATCGAGGTACTTCTTAAACCTTATCCAGACAGTTTAACCTCGAAAAACAACCAACATTGAGCTGGTTTCCTAATCCCTAAACCCCCATCTCCAGAATTATGCCTCCTAAGTGCATCCGAGCACTTTCTAAGCATCATATTCGTGATCAGCAAACCTAAAAACCCTTATATAGACAGTTTAAACTCAAAAAACAAAAAAATTTGAGTTTTTTCCTAAATTTTCCCCCATTCCCAGAATTATGCTCCCGTCTAAGTGCATTGGGGCACTTTTTAAACATCATATTCGTTGTCAGCGACCCCAAAAACTTTTATACAGACAATTTAAACTCGGAAAACAAACAAATTTGAGGTAATTTTCTAAAATTACCCCCATTCCTAAAATTATGCCCCCTAAGTGCATCGGGGCACTTTATAAGCATCATATTCGTGATCAGCAAACCTAAAAACCCTTATATAGACAGTTTAAACTCAAAAAACAAAGAAATTTGAGTTTTTTCCCAAATTTTCCCCCATTCCCAGAATTATGCTCCCGTCTAAGTGCATTGGGGCACTTTTTAAACATCATATTCGTTGTCAGCGACCCCAAAAACTTTTATACAGATAATTTAAACTCTGAAAACAAACAAATTTGAGGTAATTTTCTAAAATCACCCCCATCCCCAGAATTATGCCCCCAAGTACATCGAGGCACTTTCTAAGCATCGTATTCGTGATCAGCGACCCCAAAAACCTCCGATTAACTGGAATGAGCTTATTTTGGCTAATATTAAGCGAGAAACAAAATATTCTTTTGGGTCTGCAAAAAGCTCATCAAAAATGCATTTTTTGCGTGCACAAATGCACTTTCGCATTATAACAAAGAAATATGTGGTAACATTTTTTTCTGATGCTCTTACGAATCGAATGCACCTTGGAACGTCTCGATACGTGTACCCGCTAAAAATTTCGAGCTTTTTTACTAATTTTCCTCGACTATTCATGTATCGCTGTTGGCGTACCGTTTGGAATATTTTGCGTTGTTCGAATTCTCGTATGTGTACGAGCACTGCAGGGATCTCAACGGTAGCGGCTCGCACATTGAATAAATTAGGTTTGCAGCTTGACTGCGACGCCATGGAGGCAACAACGGCGGTTATTCTTGTATTAGCCTCAAACTTTAGAAGGTGGCGGTGCCTTTACTATGGCTGTATTCTAATATTGAAACATTTAAAATTTAATTTATAATTTAACTTCTGACCACTACATTAAAACAGATTAAATGACAGTTTTTTCAAAAAATGCAAATTAAAGAAGAATAAATCGTCGCACACAAGTTACATTCACCCTTAAAATCAGGCAAACACTACTAAATAGATGACAAAACAAAAAAGGCTAATAAAATTGTAAGATGTCCAGAAGTTGAACATAAAAGAAGAAAAAATAGTTAAATTTTTAAATTCTGCTACCTGTAACAAAGCAAAGAAATGGTCTACAAGATATTTTGTAAACACGAAAATTAGATCAAATAGAAGATATATTATCCAAAAGACCAAAGGCAAAGAAAATAGGAACTCTAGACAGCAATATCTCAATAAGGTTATGGGTTTTAAATAAAAAAGAAGCGGTAGTTGACAACACACTTCTCTTCTTAATTAATAAACGAGCATTAATACGTTTATTAAATTAAGGACAGTTATAAAGCTAATATCTAACCTTATAACTTCATAACAAATAATTTAGAAATTTTCAACGTTATCACTTTTAACTTTCGTATGATTCTCATTCAATAAGTCTTTGAGTTTAAATATTTTTAAAATATTCTTGCAAAATACTTTAGGAAAATAACTAAACTCATTTTCTTACTTCAAACATAAGGGTGAGAGGGCGGAGCCTGACGGTTGATGGAAGATGTCAGGTAAACTGTATGATCCAGTCTTATTACTTTTCGGGCGTACCTTGTACATAATTAAATATATAGGTTTAAATTCTAAATTCTAAGGTCGAAACTCGAGGTTCAAGCTGCTACAAAATTTATAAACATAAAGACAGAACAAATTACAAGAAGTTTTTAAAAGCATCAAATTTATCCATCCATGCTTGCAGTCAAATTTGTATACAATTTTTGTGAAATTTTGTGTGTACGATTTTGATTTAATATGACTGGAGAAATAAATTGAAGTTTTTAGACAGAATAAAAAATAAAATGAATGCAAGTGATTCCGTTTACGTTAAATCAACTGTTGAAAAATTTCGAATACGAATTTTTCAGGAGTTGTTGGATGAAGATTTATGTCCGACACAAAAACAATTTGCACAAGCATTATACATTTCTCAGTTTGAGATTTCCAAACGTTTGAAAAGTGTGATTTGTACGGTTTATAAGGAAAAAAATGGCACACAAATTGAAAAGAAGCAACATAGAAAGACAAAAAATAAGCACGAAAGGCAAAAAAGAGGTTTTCGTTTCGTATTGTTATTAAGGATGAACAGTGAATATCTATTGATAACATTAACAAAAAAAATAAACTTTAAACCCAGGCCAACCATCAACATCGATTCAAAAATAAAATTTTATGGAAACAAGACAAAGCTCTCTATTTGGTGCTGTACATTGAGCTGCTATAACTAAAATCAAACGATCAGTAGAGATCTCCACTAATTAATTAATTTTAACTGAGCATTGAAAGCAAACTTTCAGTATATACCAAAAGGCATAATAAATTTTTTTTTAATTTGGCCACATATTTAGAAAGAGGTCAAAAACACATTGAAAGCGCTTGGCTGGGATGTCTTACTCTTCCTACCGTATTCGTCTACCGCTCCTTCCGACTACTTGTTTAGATAGAAAGCGCACACCTCTTGCCGATCAGCACAATGAGTCTCTCAATAGAAGGGGAATCCGCATATTGTCAAAAATATGGGTAGAAGTCGTGATGGGCAATATTTTTATTGGTGTGCTTTTTCATTTTACTTCTTGAAGAAAGGGTTATTTTTTGCAAGAAAGCGAAAACTTTTAAATACATTTATTAGATTTTAGAGAATCTCTACAATGTTTATAGTATAAATTTGCTAAAGGCCTTGGTTCTTATTAAGATAAAATCTGCAATAACATCGCATGATCAACTAAAACTTTAAGTTGACTTGTGTCATATTATATCTGCTATGGTTGTAGATCTTTTATGAAGGCACGATATGAATTTAATATCAAGCCATTATGAGCTAATTACTAAATTACTTAATTGTCCCTGAAGTATTGAGCCATATAATACGAAGCATTACAACTATAATAACAAAAAAAATCTATTAAAAGTGATACAAAATACGAGAAACATTGTTAATAGTAAGTTCTTTGAGTTTTCACATACTTTCCCCATCATTATTTTTACTGTGCAACATTCCGTAGTCCTGTGTTGGAATTACGAATATTGCCTTATCGGATTGGTATGATATTTTAGAGTCTGTTCCCTTTTAAATGTAAAGTAAATTTTGAGAGTGCTCGGGGGACACGGGACGACAAATCTGAGCTGAACCGCGGATAAGCTATCTGAGCGATTTGTTTCGACAAAAAAATCTTTACGAGGAGAGAGATCATGTAATCGTGATGAAACTGCCAATCATCAGCTACCTTCTTCATTGCTTTCTCTCCAAAAGATTTCTGAATCACGCGAATAGTTCATCTTCATACTAAATTTTATGCCAATTTTCTTCTAAATTTTATAACTCAACTTTAAAAGTTATTGTTGATAGTTTCCTTATAAGTGATCGCATAAACTGAACGTTTTATTTTAAACGTTTATGAATAATAAAATGCTTCTCAAACTTGAAAATCACTCCACAGAAGAATTTGTAAACCGTGAATATAAAATTGACAAGGAATTTGTTAGTTATACAATCAAAAGCATATAAGGAGCAATTTAAATTTTAGTTGCACATCACATTTTGTATTTGTTTTTATTTGAAAAATCACGGAGAGACTAAATGCAGTACAGAAAAGGAAAATTTTTAATATTTCTACAATTTTATGATAAAAACCTACTTTTGCCGATGTGGTATTAACATTAAATAGATAATAAACCATAAAGTGACCTCTAGTGTAATTGTTGATTCAGTCATTAAACAAATACATTAATGGAAATGAATAAATTTCAATATTTGGTAAATTTTAAAAAGGCCAGAACTCTAACCTAAAATTTATTAAACACAAATGCAATGTTTCTTTAACTCATGTACTGACAATTTCTGATGGAATATAAACAACACCTTGTGTTGAAAGCCGCTCTTGTAAAAACTAATTTTTCTAATTCTTAGTGTCATTTATGTGTAACGCTAAAAAGTAAAACTTTTTTGATATTTGATACTTTTTAATATCATCACTGATTACTATCTCTTAACACACTTTGGTTGATGTTCATATATAATTTGCAAAAATCATGTCCGTCACTAACCATAACGTAATGCAAATTTGATAGCTTTTTATACGATAAACATTTATTTGCCTATACATAAATTTTATCGAGTACATCTTTGATTCACACTTAAATATATTAGTTTTTATTACTTACACTGCAACAAAAAATGTCCTTGTTGTCGTTTACAGTTTGCAGTTCCAAGCGACTCTTCATTCACGAACAGTCGCCAGTTGTTTCACTACGGAATATGTGAACATACTAGTCGCTCTAAATTGTATCGAATCACCGAATGAAGATTTTAACTTTTTGGAGGATCGTCAAATTATCTCTTACTGACTTTCTTATGCAATGGCCTATTCTTTCCCCACTCCAAAAAGTTGTTAAACTTGGCAGTTTGAAAGTTATGGTTTTATTTATTATAATGTCAAATATCTTTGCACTTTATATACAATTGTTTTTTCTCATTTCAACGCAACATAGAAATTACTTTGAACTTGTTAGCACAATTAAAATCAGAACATTTCATATAAGTTGTGTATTTCAGAACTACTAATAATGGAAATGTAAAATTTTGATACAACTAAATGTAGTTTTCACTTCTCTAACGAAACTCCTTTACATTGCCTTTGAAATCACCCGTACAATGATTTCATAGATTTGTTTCAGTTCTAGCATCGTTGCACTTGTGCCAACTTTCGATGAACTAAAACAGTTATAACTCTAGGAGACACTCAATTCTTAAAAGTGTTAGTCATCAAAAACTCTTTGATCTAAAAAATTAGTTCTGGCTTTTTGGTATAGTCTTGTTTGTTAAGTAGTTTTACATATTCCACGTAGTCAGTTCTTTGATTTTCATAATATTTATGGACACACTTTTCTTTTTGTTAATGCCTAAAGCAATCAGCATTTTCTGATTATCATCAGAGAATATTTTTTACACTAATATTTGTTTATAAATATTTGTTAGCTCACGTGTAATGCAATATCTCTTATAGTCCAGAAGATATTAATATAAATATTATAAGTTTTAAATAAAATATTATATATTTGCACCCCTGCCCTGTCTGAAAGCTACCAGTTTCACTAATTATACTAATAAATATATGCGATAAGTTATTTGCGTGTGCTTCAAATAAAATTAAAATTTAAAATACAAAAATTAGGATACTTCGCTCGGAGAGTTGCAATAGTAGATGTAAAATTTAAGTACAGAAGGATGAAATTGTGCCCATGATTCTTTTTTTAATTTATTGATAATGTCATATTTGAGTTACTCAAACTATTAATTTTCATTTTATCAATGGACAAGACATAAAATTAAATAAACACCCTTTTCCCTCCAATTTTTCTGACCTCTCTAATAGTAATTTTCGACTATCCCTGACCCCCGGTGATTTTAACCTTAACTGTGACATTCATTCAACGTTTCGTTTGCGCACTTGCATAATTTTTATAAAATGTTTTAAGTATAACCCTATTACTTTGTCCTTTTCTTTAATAATCAAAAACTTTCTTACTCTAAGGCCATCATTTTGTTTTATTTTACATTATTTTGTATACTTCAAGTAATCAAGTTTAAAAAATCAACCAAAAATAACTTGGTGCTCAATTTCATTTAAAACATTAGCATTGCAAAACTCCACATTTGTATTTGCGTTTCGTGTGTTTGCGTCATTTTTCTTGCCCTCTACTCAAAATTTTAAAACGCCATTAAAAGGATTAAAAAATAATAACATACGCCAAGAACAAAACACACTAAAACTTTTATTTTCATCGTATTATTTTTTAATTTAATCTTTGGTTTTTTTCTAGTAACAACGTTAAACCTTAATTCTCTCAAAAATGAATTGGTTTTGGTAGCCTAAATCAGTGATAATCAGTGCTTATGTATTTTATTACTTATTAGCTAGACCATTAACACAATATTTGCTTTAATTACATATATATAATTTAAATTAAGGCAAGACAATGTTATGCTTAAATAATTCAAATCAGTACAATTGACTTAACTGTTTTTATTGGCGTCGTTAAAATTAGTCGAATTCGTGGTCGAGCGGGTAAGGCGCTGGGGTGATGTGACGAGGGACCCGAGTTCGATCCTGAGCTCTTCCAAATACTCGACGGGTTGCCCAACTGGTCTGTCGGAAATTTTTAGTTCAGTTTTTTCTATTTTCTTTAAATTGTGTATATCTGTAATAAATAATAAATATAAATAAAATAAAACAATTGTAAGATCTTCAAAAAATTAATTAGCAGAAAATATAAAAATTATAACGCCTAATATCTACAAAAGCTCATCGAGTGTTTACAATAAAATACTTCAATAGTTTTCTTATCTCCTTTTTTATCTTTCTTATTCCAATTAACACCCTTTTTCTATTACGCTGGCCAATTATTACAATAGATTTAATCGTGTTAAAACTTAAAATTCTCCACTTTATTAAAGGTAACTTTTTATCAGCCTTTAAATCATGTTCAAATATTTCAGTTGCCATTAATCCTTATGCGAGTGTGTATGCGCGCGCGTGCGCGAATGAATTCAATGTCATAATCATGCGCGACCGTTAATTATGTATTTTGTTCCTTTTTTCTGTTTTTAATTTTCAATTTCTTCGATCTTTAAGCTTTAAAGATGCTGCCCATAGTAACTCCTAATTCCACTCTATATTTGTAAGTCATTGTAACCATATATAATAAATGGATTTTAAAAACATCAAAATATGCACATGTACACACGGATAAAACCTATGAGAAAACTAAAATCTATTATAGTCATCGTGAAAAAAGGAACAACGCTATTGATAAAAGATGTATGAGTAAATCGGGGAGCGGAGTGTGGTAGCGATCACAGACTTTTAGTGGCGAGGATAGATTTTCGATGGATTAGAAGTAAATAGAAGAAGATAAATATAAACTTCACTTACTTCAAGATATACATACATGCACATAAAAAACTGCATAGTACAAATAAACTAAAAGATCTTGAAAGGTATAGACAAAAAAAATAGAAAAGTTAACAGATTGGTTGCTAGAGAAAAAAAAACAAAAGCTGGGAGTCAGCATGCCGAAATGTAGAACAAAATTTAGGTGGAGCTAGGAACACAAAAACTTGGCCAACAATCAAATCATTAAGAATGAATAATAAAGAATGGACACAGATAAATTGTATATAAAGAATTGCTCACAGAAAACTGGCCAATGTTTAAGATGACAGACGACAATGATGATGATCAACAAAACATAGAAGAGCAGTTAATACTCACCTTAAAACAAATAAAAGGTATAACGAAAAACAATAGGTTCCCCGGACCAGGAGGTATAGTCCCGAAGCTTATAAAGCAAGGATTCGAAAAACTACTGCGCATGATGCAAATAATGTTTAAAGAGCTATTAACAGAGAAAAGTTGCCACGGAAATGGACAGAGGCCTACATAACATCTATATTTAAAAAAGGAAATAGAAAAGAAAGTATGTAAAAACTACAGAGAAATCAGTGTTATCTGCGCATCGGATGGGTTTTACGGAAGGTTAATTAAGAAAAAACTGAAAGAGGATATATCCGATAAAGTGATGAAGATCAGGCGGGGTTTACGGCGGAAATATCGTGTGGAGATCACATATACACAATCCAACAACTAATTGAAAAGAAAATGGCTAAAAATCTATGTAACAACTTAACATTCCAAACAAATTAATAGCTGTTAAAATGAAAAATAGGATCGGACAAGCATTTAAAACCTGCAAAGGGCATCTCCTACTCTTTTTAAGATCTTTCTTGAAGCAACTTTAAAACCCTAGAAATAAAAATGCAAAGGCATGGGAATCCCTGTTAGAAATGTACACCTGTACACTTTAAGTTTCGCGGATGACCAGGTGGTAATGGCACAAGATGAAGAAGGCCTTAATCTTATGATCCGCAAACTTACTGAAGAATATTCAAAAAACAAACTGGAAATTAATTTCAATAAGACAGAATGTCATATAAATTACAGATGAAGTTAAAATAAAAGGGAAAAAGCTTAAGTACCTAGAACTCATTATTTCCAATGAAGGAACAACCACAGACGACAAGAAGAACAAGCTGGGACAAACTAGATCATGCATTAAATAACTAAATGGAATTCTATGGAATAAACACATCACAAAGAATACAAAAAAGATGGTCTTTAACACCATATTTAAAAGCGTTATAAGAGAACTGGGTTTAAAAAAAGAGATCAGATTAGAATTACAGCCACGGAAAAGGAATTCTGGAGAAGATGCAAGAGAGTAACAAGACGGACAAGAATTTCTAATGAAGAAATACGGAGGAAGATGTCAGTGAAGAAAGACATACTTACCTACATTGCAGGAAAGCGCCTACTATGGTATGGCACCCCAGCGATAGATAAAGGGAATAGCGGATTGGAGTCCAGCAGGAAAAAGAAAGCGTGGAAAGCCTAGAAGATGTTTCAGAGTTGAGATAGACTAGGTCATGGAAAGGAGAAGTCTGACAGAAGAAGATTTGAACAAAGGGAATCAATGGAGAAAGCGGTCGAGAAAGGATAGACAGCGATAGCTGTAAACATCGCAAACATATATAACATATAACAAGCAGAAATTGACCGGTTTGACGCTCTTTAGGTATGGTTTAATTTATTACGTTACTTACAATTATACTCTCTAAATCAAAACTTTAATGTACTCGAAGGTCTTAAGTCCAAACATTCTTTATTGGATGTAAACTCCTCCTTATGCTATTTTTAAATTTTTTTGTTCTAGTTGTCAGTTTTAATTTTTTTTTAATTAGATAAATTAGTGTTTAGGGCTTCCTTAAATTCTTACTTTTAACAAGTTCTGGTTTTCTATAAAGCTCTACTAATTTATTTTTTGATCTTTCTCATTTCGGTAGTACTACTGTGTACAAATATAACCCGGAATTTTGTTATAATTTTTGAAATCCTTATTTTATTTATTCTTAAAAATCTATTTCATCGCCTTCGAAGTAATCCCCCCTGGCTGCAATGCACTTATGCTAGCGAATTTTCCACTCATAAAAACACTTTGAGAAGTCCTGTTTCGGTATGGCTTTCAGCACCTTCTTCGATTCGGCTTGAATCTCTTCTATCGTGTCAAAACGGTGTCCCCGGAGCGGTCTTTTCATTTTGCTGAATAGCCAGAAGTCACATGGAGCTAAATCAGGCGAATACGGCGGTTGCGGAACGATGTGGGTGGAATTTTTAGCGAAATGGTCACGAATAAATTGAGGGTTTTTGGAACCAAACGAGATTTGACTTTTTTGAGGCACAAAACTTCCTTCAAAAGGGTGTTGACTGATCCATTTGAAATACCAACGATGTCAGCAAGCTCTCTAGTCGTCAATCGACGATTTTGGAGCACCAATTCCTTAATTTTCGCGACATGCTGTTCGTCAGTTGATGTTCTTGGACGTCTTTGATGTGGTTCGTCTTTAACGCCTTCACGACCCTCTTTGAACATTTTATGCCATTCGTATACTTGTGTTTTAGACATAGCCTGTTCACCGAAGGCTTTTTGTAACATTCTGAGCGTTTCCGCAGCAGAAATATCATTTCTAACATAAAATTTAATCGAACATCTTTGTTGAATATTTTCTGACATGGTAAAAATCGAAAAAGTTAATTTTGGTTGTTTACGAAAACGAGCGTCACTCTTCAACTAATTAAGATATTAACCTAAAATTTGGTTTATGCCCAACGAAATGCCCGCGCAGTTTAAATTAAAAATTCCGGGTTATATTTGTACACAGTAGTATATTCTGGACATTTAATCACTTTATTCTAATTTCATCTAAAATATTCTGAAATAAGAAGTTTTTATATTATTTTTTCTTGTTTTGCTTTTAGGATTTTATTATTTTTTTTTGTAATTTCGCGATTTTGGTTATTCCACCAACTGGCACATTTTGTGAATTTTGAGCATTTCTTTTGCTACCGTTATTAGAAGCTCTTAAATGTAAGTAATTTCAGAGTCTGTTGTGTGATGTTAAATTTTACTTTAATTTTATTTTGTTATCTTGTTTTTATTTTTTATTTGATTTTATTTTACAATTTTCCTATCTGTTTCTTATATGTAAGGTCAAAATATGTATCGTTGAGCTCTTTATTACCCTGATATATTTTCTTTTCTTTTTAAGTTTAATCACATAATCTATTATTAATTCTTCTTCTGTTTTTTACTTTTTTGTGTATTCGTACATTTATTTTTCTGCTCTGAATGTACTTGTTATTAATATCATAAATTAATCTTAATCCAGAGTCGATGGTATTATCATTCTGTCTGTAATTTCATATTAAAATTTAAGTCATCCGAAGGTATTGCGCTATAAAACGGCCGTCTCGTCATCTAGGCACTGTTCAGGATAAACCTTAAGTTTATTCATGAGTAGGTGCATAAAGTCGATAGTATTTGTTATTACCTCAGCTCATCTCCAAACATAATTGACGACCGTTTTGAAAACTTGTAGTTTAGACGGCGATCTTAATTTTGGCAATTAACGTTTTTATATTCTTAGGTAGAGTGCAAAGATTGTCGCGTGTACCTTCAAGCGCTGCTATTCTTCTATATTTTCTTCCCTTTTTAATGTAGTCTGAACCAACTCTAAAACCAACGAAGAGGATGAATTCCATAAGTTTCCTTAAGTAAACGAGAAGAATAATCTTTAATATAGTCTTTTTACTGGCGATCGCCTGAAATTTAACATCCTGTGGGGCAGCATAACAACAGATTAAGTATGCCCAAAATACATAGGAGGTTCATTTCCAAAAACGCGAGGGTTATTTCCAGCAGTTTGCGCACCACAGTTGGTGATATTTCTAGATTTAAATGTTTTTATTAACCAAGTGATAATTGAAAATCACTAATACTCCTCGTATTGTTTGGAACACCTTTGAAAATAACGATTAGGTATTGTAACAAATACTACTCGTACAGGCATAGATACTCATGCAGTCCGTGAGATGTTTTGTTTTTATGCAGTTCAGGTATCTCTTCCTGACTTTCACAATTATTTAGTTAGTATCGCGTGTCTCGGAAAATATTAGGCAGGGTCCTTTTAGAATTTACTTTTAATTAGTGATCTATCATCGCAGCCTTTCGCTATCATGGCTACAAAACGGTTATGAAAAAGGGATATTCAACGATGATAAAAAAGTAAAAATGGTTTTGCTACATTTTTTAAGGTTTACGTTCTCATCTCCGTCAACACTGATCACTTCCTCCCACTTTCCCGCCAGCTTCACGATCCCGCGACGGTAGAACGCGGCGTCTTTCGAGCCAAAGAATTCTTCAAGCGATTCTCTCATTTCACCAATGTTTTCAAAACATTTGCCTTTCAAAAAGTGTTGCAACGAACGGGACAAATGCAAGTTTTCAGGGCGCCAAATCCGAGATTTTGAAGCTGATCCATTTCTCATCTCCCGTAATCAATCGATTGGGCAAGAAAGGAGTTTCATTTTGACGATCCAACAAAGCTTGACTGGCATTCACCCGTTTCGTCTTTTGAGCAGCAGACAACTCATGTGGAACCCAACGCGTCTTCTTCCAAACCTTATCGAACTCGTGGAGGATATTGTCAATAGTCTGAGGGCTGTAATTGAAATCATCGGCCAACATTCGGCATGTCAATGACGGAGTCTCTTCGGTGGCTTTAAGAACGGCTTGACGATTAACCTCTTTTCGACGTCCAGCTCCTTGCTTGTGATCCAAGTCTTCATTGCTGACTTTGAACTCTACAAAATGCGTTCGAATCGTCGACTCTCCAATCATGCTTTCGCCCCATGCTTTATTGATTCGACGAGCGGTTTTAGTAGCATTTGGTTTTGAACTCAGCTTGTACTCGTGCAGCATTAACAATCTTTTTTGCTCCCACGTACTAAAACAAATATACAAATATTATGTATCAAAATACGCGGTAGATTGCAAACTTAATATGATACCAAAATCATGCAATAGCAATGCAAAAGAATATGAAAATTGAAAAATTTTGGACCACCCAATATTTGTAGTCTTACTCAAATATATTTCAACTTAGGTGTTCTTTTAAGAATTTAAGTTTTCTAGAGTACTCTGTCTTTAAATTGTATCTACATAAGTATTTACTTTCCTTCACCAAATTTAAATTAAAAATGACTTTGCACCAGACCTAAGACACCGTCTCGATCCACTATTATTATGCTGATTGTTTTTTTTACAGTTGTTTAATTACCGTTAAAATACCAAAAAATTTAGTTTTCTAAATTTCTGGCTCTTTTTTTAGTTCTTGGACTACCAGTCGGCAGTCCTTGTTAAGTGTAGCTCGTTCAATGTTCTCCGGTGTTAAGCTCGACGCTAGTCCTCCAAAACGATTTTCTTGTTCAAGAGATTTCCAACCATCTCTGAATTATTAGTACCGTGCCTTCATTCGTGCTGCACTCATTTCATAGTTCTAACGAATTATGAATAATCTGAATAGTTTCTGCAAGCCAGCTTCACACAGACGATGCAGGTTAGCTAGATGCTCAGTCATTACAAAAACGACGATCTCACGTTGCATGTGTCTTTAACTCTTAACTAACCCGGCTAGCGAAGTCATCCTCGTTCACACGTACAGAGTAGTCTATTTTTATCGGCTGCCAAATTACATTCCGATCGCGCAGACTGTTTCTATTATACTAATGTTGGCTTAATATTTTCGGGGCTGACTACGCATTTTGGTCTTTTCTATAAATATCCAATATTTCTACCATGTCCTTGTTTTTGCTTATAGGGTTATTTAAATTTTCTAATATTAATAATTGTTTATTTTATCTTTTTGGTCTTTATGTCTTTTTTTTAAATATATTTCTATTTTTAATGTTAGTCTCTTCAAGTATTTTTTCCACTTTTTATTTTAATTATTAGTTTTAGTGCACCCCCCCAGAATATCAAAAGGTTCCTACTTTTTGGTAACATTTTCTACTTTTTTGCTTCTATTGTGTTCAGAATATCCAGATCTATTTACGTATATTTATTTTTATTGTTTATTTTTTCTCTCTCTCTCTCTCTCTCTCTCTCTCTCTCTCTCTCTCTCTCTCATGTTTCTGTTGTATGTCAGTTCTATTTTCCCATTTCCTATCTTTTCTATTTGCATTTATTTAATTTTATGTTCACTTCTTGTGACAACTGGTTTTTTTTCAACGTATGGCCTCTTTCAATAATTATTTTATTATATTATATCTTCATTACTCTATTCTTATTATTAAATCTGAATAGTGATTTTAACAAGTTTTGTTGTTGAATTAATTTAAAGAACAATATTGTTAGCATTGCATTAACAAATGCATATAATGCTTATTGAAGCAGAATTGAATCTACTCATTTTGTGGATTAAAATCCTCATCATTTCCAAAAGACTTTAAGTAGCGGGAACTTGTCCTGGTTGTTTTTTTCTTTAAAAATATTAACTAGTAGTCACTAAATATATATTTACTTTTTTTATTGTTATATCTCTTATTTTCTTAATTTAAAAATTTGTATTATATTTTCTCACGTTTGCGTGTCCAATCTGGCAAAGAAGATTGATTTCATCGTCTTTATGAAAAGAGATTATTTATTAGTCCAATTGATCAACGTTATTTATGTAAGTATCACTATTCCTTTTTTAACTAAAGCAACATTGTAATATTTTAACAATTAGAGTAAAGTATTTTATATGGTTTAATTAATTATAAAATACTTATCATGCTTTTGAATGGGGTACTATATATATTTCCATAATTTAATTTGTATAAGCATCATAATATAATAAAGTAAAAATTTAAGTTGATTTTGCAAGAGATAAGATTGTATTTAAATGACACAAGCTTTTATATTTTTCTGCTTCAAATTAGTAAATATTGGTTGACGTTTACACACTGCCTCACTGCTTATTCCACGTGGCTTATTGCAACATGTTTACTTTCTGAACGCGCTGTTTTGCTCGGCGTTATTTCCATGCATGGCCATGCAAATGTAAATTGTTATTGTTCTCCCTTTCAAGAATAGATTTGACTGGATACAAACGAAGTGTTACATTGGATTCAAATAAATTTACAACTTTGTTGTTTGCGCAGCACTAAAAATTGATTCTCAATATTTAATAAATTCTCGTAACATTTGTAGTATGCGCATATCTCATTTTATCTTGTGCAGTTGTTATTGTAATTCTTCTTGTCCTATTTGCCAACAATAAATCATCGCCAAGGGCGACAATGGTGATTTATTGTACGTAAAATTAAAATAAAACTTTTACTTAAACCCAAAACAGTGCGCATTAAAGTTTTTTCTGTAGATTCATAAACTATATGATCGCATACACTGATTTAAAAAAAATCGTTAATTTTCGTATTCTAGTATACGGATCTTGTAACTACCCTAGCGGAGCCAAACCAACTTCGCACCAAGCCAGACGTCAGCGAGCTAAAGTTTGGACAGATATTCACCGACCATATGCTGAAGATCTTCTACCACAAGGCTCTAGGAGGCTGGCAGAAACCAGAGATCATCCCGTTTGAGAACATCTCGCTACACCCAGCCGCAAAAGTATTGCACTACGCAATAGAGGTAACTCGCATTTTTAATTTAGGACTCGCTGTCTGTGATTTACCTTTTCAAGTCATGTTTTAGCACAGTTGTTGTGCAATTAAGCAATCAAGTGGTGACTTTGAAGAGATCATCATGTTTGTTGCAGTTTTGCAAAAATATGCAGATGATTTGGAAACACCACTTTTAATTTCATGTTATGGTGCACCTGTCTACGTTGCAAATGACAATCAAATAACGCGAGTAAAATAATTTTAGCTTTTTGAAGGACTGAAGGCCTATAGAGGCGTGGACGGCAAAGTAAGGGTTTTTAGGCCAGACCTCAACATGCAGCGGATGAACTTGTCCGCAACCGGGTCGGGGCTCCCCACTTTCGATGGCGGCGAGCTGATCAAATGCATGAACCGCCTCATCCAAGTGGATCAGGAATGGGTACCTCACAGCGAAGCCTCCAGTCTTTACATCAGACCAACTCTTATAGGAATCGACGTAAGATTGTTTACCTAAACCTAAATTTAGTGCACAAAGCTTCCTATATGACTTTACCAGAAGGAAATGCTAATGCGACAACGTAAAATTTAAATATTTATGCTTTCACTTAATGCAGAACGAGCATTTGGCCAGCGCTTATTCTCATTTTAATATAATATGCATATTTTAACATACAGAACTCATTATAAGGTAATCAGATTTTTAATGTGGCAGACGGGTGTTCCCTATAATAATTCTCATATCATTCAGAAAGTCACTGACTCAACCAATGTAGTTGGATGTTGCGTATGTCATTAAAGTGTATTTGTAAGATTAATTCGTGATCTGCAAGCTTCTCAGTTATGCTGATGTATCGGAAATTTAAAAAAAATAATAAAATGAAGTCATTATCAGTAGTAACAAGTGGTTAAGAAAATCTTTATGCGGCACTCGACTTCTGACCTTGTCTGATGAAATTTAATACATAAAGCTATCCTAAGCGTGCACTACGTTATTTTATGTACATTACAATATGTTAACAGCGAACGTTCGATTTCAGGGAACACTTGGCGTTGCCCAATCCGAATCTGCACTCCTGTTCACTATCCTATGCCCGGTAGGGGCTTACTTTGACAACAAAAACGACTCAGTATCTCTGTTTGCCGACCCTTCCTACACTAGAGCCTGGCCTGGGGGATGTGGAGATCGGAAGATGGGCTCCAACTACGGGCCAACAATTAGGGTGCAGAGGAAGGCGCTCGGACGGGGGTGTCAGCAGGTCTTGTGGCTGTACGGCGAAGACCATCAATTGACTGAAGTCGGCACCATGAACATTTTTGTATTTTATGTTAACAAGCGCGGCGGTAAGTTCGATGGCTCTCAACAAAGCAATTATGCGGCATTATAAGAATTCCCGGTTTTGTTATCACACGCGCTTATTGCATTTATCAGTCAGGTTGGCTGACATTTTAACGATAAAATTACTCAATACCAGATTTTACATGCTTGCGCATGCTAAAATTGCCCAATATATTTTTTAGTTGCACAATTTTTATCTTCAGTTTCGATTATTTAAAACAATAATACGATATTAATAAGATACTTGCCAATTAAAGAGTTATTTTTATTCATTACATTATGCAGCGCCATACTTGAATATTATAATTACAAAAGTACAAATTGATAGATTAAAGACACTTTTGTAATACAAGCGGAAAACCGCCGCCTCCACAAGCGTATGGTGTCGGTTATACATGAAAACATGAAAAAGGTAGACTCTAGGAAATTCGTAAATCGAAGCAATTTATATAAAAATTAGATATATTGTTGAAATATTGTGAATTAAATATAAACCGGAATTATTATTTTTTAATTTATTAAGGGAGTTTTTCGGTAAATCGAGCTGAAAATAAGCCTACTTTCGTAATTGTTTTTTACTGAAAATATAAAAGATATAATTTGGGGGTTTTGTTATCAAATAGTACGTATTTTGGACTATATATACGAATTTTTTCAGTCAAAAATTCTTTTAGGGTACCCCGTACCATGCATCAACAGAGCGCGCGCGACTGCAACGTTTTCCTGGCGTGTAAAGTCCAGCCCGAACGGTTTATCGAAAATTAAAAATGAAATGATGTTCCATAAATAGACTAAATTTTCGGGAACTTGACGTAGAAAAAAGTAAAAATAGTTGATTTTGTCGTAAAAATGGCAGCCTTTGAATAATAAAATGTAAAAAATATTTAAAATAAACTTTTTCGAATTTTTTTTACGTCAAGCTTCCATAAAGAAAGTTCTCTACAAATTTCTTAGACGACAATGTTCTCTGTTAATTAGATCGATCATAATCGTACACGCCAGTTTGAAAAATGTGACCGAGTAAAACGCGTTTAAAGTTTTTGTCAATGTTATTCTGTTGATAAGAGTCTTTTTTGCTAAACTTACAGCTAATCAGCTACTTAAGGGTCATACAATAAACCCTCTTCTTCTTCAAACAGTTCGTTCTGCTTTCTTTTCTCCTCTGTTTCCTCCATTCTGGCCCGTTTCCTCGTTGCTGACGAGTGGATGTTGGACACGCGTACACGGCGCGCGTCACTGCTCGTGGCAAAACATTTGGTTTGCAGGCAGATTTCGATTCCGAGCAATTCCATGATCTTAAAAACACAGTGGAAACCTCGATAAAAATGCAGCAAACGATATTGTTCAAATATATAATACATCGTTTATATACCCATAAAACCTGTTTTACCAACTTCCAAAGCAGCCCGTATACTTGCGCTCCCAATGCGTCTAATCCGGCCGGTGCAGCTATACCTTGAACATGCGATTTCACTCAAAACTAATTCGAATATAGAAAAACGGTATCAAGGGCATCTTCTAGACCCCTTGAGGATTGCAAAAAGCAAAAAAAATTTTTGTTCAAAACGAAATTTACCGAAAAACCCCCTTAAAGTATCATAAAAGTTCACATATACAAAATTATTTTTCTACATTTTTTTCAAGGAACAGATAGTTTTTGGATTATGCTATCGCAAAATAAACAACAACATCGTTTTAAATTGCTGTCTTCCATCGAAGTGCTTCTTTTAGTGGTTCAAGCAAATAATAATTGTAGAGCTATAAGTTCAGACTATGGACAGAGGGGGTACTCCAGTATGATCCAGAACAAAGTCGCAATGTTTTATTGAGTTTTCGGCACTGCGTGGGCCCAAGCACGATTACGTCTTTTGCCTAAGCCCCACCGTAGTTTATTTCGACCTTAGAAGCATTTTTAGCAATCGTTAGTCGATGGTCGTCCTCTAAAAGGCGGCGAACAATGCGAATATTCTCTTCAATCACGCTGGCCCTCAAAAAAACATTGGTGTCTTTCCTTTTCAATTGCTCCTAGTCATTCCAAAACTGTGTACGCCACGCGTACATATAAATCTTCTTTAAAATGTTACTTTCAAACTGGGCCTTAAGTTTTTTCAAAATTTCGAACGGTTCTACGCCTCCTATTACCCCGTTGCGCGACAGATGAAGATAACTCATCTTCAGACATCGTGACACTGACTAAAGAAACGATAGTGCAAGATATATCGGGAATATTCTTCAGACATTCATCATTACTTACAACATCTAGCAACTGCGTCCTTCTGTTTGCCTCACGGCTGATAAAAAAGATATTCTGGTTTATATTTGATTTGCGCTTCTATTCATAAGAGCTGTACTATAAAAAATTGAAGTTTTTAAACCGTACTAATCTCAATAATGTAATTGTCTGCAATAAATCAAGGTGAGAATAGAAATGGCCCGCTTAGCATTTATGAAAATGAAAGCAACATTATGCTCTCACGAGATACATCTACAGATACGTATCAGACTATTACGCTGCTATGTGTACTCTGTGCTGTTTTATGGTGCTGAAACGTGGACATTAACGAAGGATGCCCTTAAAAGAGTAGAGGCTTTTGAAATGTGGACATACAGAAGAATGCTTAGAGTTCCATGGATCCACAGAGTGAGTAACAAGGAAATTTTGAAAAGGATGCAAAAAGAAACAGAATTTATTGAGAAAATAAAAACAAATAAACTGCAATACCTCGGCCACATTATGAGAAACACTAAATATCGGTTATTGCAACTAGCACTACAAGGCAAGATTAACGGCCGACGCCCACCAGGTCGCAGACGTATATCTTGGCTGAGAAATCTAAGAGATTGGTATAAACTGACATCATCACAACTGTTTAGAATTGCAGTATCCCGAATCATGATCGCAAACACTCTTTCCCGAAGAGTATGCACTTGAAGAAGAAGAAGAACTAATCTCAATGTTCTGTTTTAATTATCTTTATATTACTAACTTTATGCTCAACCTACTAAATTAGAACAGGTCAGTATCCATGACTTAGTGAGCTTGGAACCTACCTAATCCTCATCGTGTGAGTTTTAAACGGTCGGCTCTACCGATTATACTACAGTCTTTCAAAACGCAATCTATTCACAGTTTAAATTATCTAAAAGGCCACTATGTGCAAAAGTAATACCTATATCCTCAAAACAAAAGTTTGCGTGTTCAAAATAAATTTTTTTAAATCGTTCAAAAATGAAAATTGTTGTTAAGACAAAATTTGGTATTATAATATATAATAACAAGTATAAATACTAAAACACGCATATTTCTAAATAACGTTTCTTTTTGTAAAACATAGCACGCCTTCGTTTGATAATGGGGCCTTTTATTTTAGAAAATTTGGCCATTTTGTTACTTTTTAGTTTTTCACATGAAGTTTAATTAAATTATGCGATTTTTTTTATATTATTCACAACTAAGTATCTTATAAACTAATTGGTACTGTAATGCAATATAATTCATCAATAGGAAATATAGCACATGCGTCCAACAACATAACTGATAAAATAGAACAGTGCCACGGTAACAATCAAGTCACAAACTATTAATCTCAAAATCTTAATATTTAAACATAACCTCCAAACCGCCAGACCGGCTTACGCCTATCATTTTCACAAGAAGCAACAAACTAAACACTGATTAATCCTTGGGCTCAACATTAATGAACTGAGCGCTTCAAAACTAGATGACAATAAAGACGCCATCGATACTTCTCATTAACACGGCAGATGACACTAAATAGCTTAGTTAATTGTTTATATTTTGATGATACACAAAGATACAAAACATTAAAGTGAGATACAGATTCCATACCTTATACAAAAGAGGCTGTTGTTATTAATGACAAAATTACTGACTGACTCAAAACAATCCACCCTTAACAAATCTCTTGGCGTTAATATCTGCTGTTTAACACTGTCTTAAAGTTGACAAAAATGTATCCATTCTTGGCTCAAGATTAAATATTTCAAAAATTCTTGTAATTTACGGAAAAAGCGTTTTAAAATATGAAAAAATAAGCTATAATAATCTAAATTGTGTCGTCTAATTGGTTTCTTACTTATACATGAGAAAATGTTGATAAAGCTCTTTATTAGATATCTTACACATGGTTTCATAAACTTTATATGCTCTACTGAACGTAAAAACAACAAATAAAATTGTCATGTCATTGAAATCTCCAATATTAATGCAACATTCAATTAATTCTTTAAACAGCATCTTGAATAGACGTATAATAATACTAAACTATGATAACATAATATTATTAAGACTATGATAAAAGAATACATGTAGTAACATAGTGGCTTAGTGTTTTAGCATTTAATCTTAAATAAATTTGAAGATGGATATTATATACACAGCTTCCAAGATAACTTTTTATTTGATGCTGAAAACAACAGAACGCACATTAAACTGAGACTGCAATGCCAACTAATTTTTAATCCCAACAAAACACAAATAATCGAGTTTATGTGTAACTCACTCAACACGACTTTAAAAACAAAACTTTTTGTATATACTGTGTAGTTTGTAGAGGCACCGTTCCTTATTAAAGTGCCAAAAGACATTTGAGTCTTTCTAAGAAATATTCTCGATTGTTATCATTGAAGTGTTTTATATATATGCATGCAATATTAGCATTCTATTTGGTACAATTTATGCCATTACACCTGAAACTCAAAAAAAATAGAAGGTCAAAAGAGTTTAAAAGTTTGGTACATTTTCAACGACAATGAACTGGAGCTATCACCATTGAGCATTTAACAAACATCTACACTAATATTAGTAAACTTGATGATAGATAAGATAAAACATCAAATGTTAAATATACCCTAGAGACAGAGTATTTGACAGAGGAAAATTTATCAACAGATGCTACAAAATATATTGCCAATAATCATTTGATAATAAGATTTATACGCACATTTGAATCTATATCACACTATCAAAATTGTGTGGGATAAGAATTCATATTACAATAACTGACCAAGAAAGCAAGAACATGGTGGCTAGAGAAATAATACACCAGTACCTACACCTTTTCATTGAATTTAGCAAAACAATAAACAACCGGACATTCAAATAACGCTTCCGCCATTAAAATTCAAGACATACGTGACGCTGTCTTTCGAAATGACGCACGTTTTATCCGGTCATGACTTTAATATATCTTAAGAGATTTAAAACATAAGATAAACAATAAACGCATTGCTCGAAGAGCAAACCATAAACTAAGGTGTTGAGTTTTTTTTAATTATATAGCTACCAAAATATTTGCTTACTTTAATTGGTTGCCATCATAGTAATGGTTGAAGTATTTTATCGTTTTTTTTTTTTAATAATTACATATGTGACATCAATGCAATTTATAAAACCTTAAGGCGTGTACTTATTTATTTTTATATATAATTATCAATGCCAATGTTTCCTTAAAAACAATTTTGGTAAATTGAAATTGACATGTTTTGTTTCTATACTCTGACAGAAAAAATCTTTTCAACTTTTTTTATATTCTTATATATCTTAGTATCAAACAATAATTGTACTTTGTGATATAAGCCAGAATTTTAGGTCAAATTATGTATATCTTTCACAAAATCATTACTTACCTTCAATTGTTTCACTAAAATCTCCTAGTGCAATAGACTAACAGAATTGACTTTGTAGGAGATTAATTTGTTTAAATGTCGCATGGTTTAATCACATCAACTAATTTTATAAAATTCAGTTAATTATCTTGGCTTTGTATCAAACTCTCTACGTACTTGTAAAAATTGTTTTTTAACTTTAAAATGTTTTAGCTGTTTTTTTTCTACGGCTGCATAAAATTTATCTATACATTTGAACAGCAAGTAAACAAAAAAATGTGGCGTGGTTCTCGGTCCTTGATTTACACGAGGTCCGTGCGTAGTAAACAAAGACAGCTATACATTTGAACGGAAAGTAAACAAAGATGACCGACATGAAATTTAGCATGCCGCGTTCTAAGCGCTTAATTTACACGAGGAGGTCCGTTCCTTGCCGAATGGTCGGACGGTCGCCGCTGTCGCGCCGCTGCATTGCCGAACGCAAAAAGCGCGTCTGTCACAGCCATTTGGTTTGGTTCCGCAGAGCGCAGCTTCGATTATAAGTGAAATTAATCCACGATTCCGATCCAGTTAAAAATTTATACGTTGACACCTTGTAAAAAATTGAATGAAGGCAAGTGCAAAATTGTTAGCCTAAGACGCAAAAAACACATTTTTGCAGTCAACCCCTCGTACTGTATAATACATCAAACACTTACTATGAATCTAATACTGCAAGGTTTGTTATCCATGAAATAAACAATAAAAATCATTCTTAGGTTGGTTTTTCAAAATTTTATTTAAAACAATTCTTCAAAGACACACCCAGCTCCCCCCCGTATATGAAGATTTGCATATTTAGAACTGCTTTATCACTACAGTCCTTGTATTTTAGGCAACTTAATATGTTACTCACAGATTTTGTTAGCTAGAATCTGGTGAGGTCAGTGCAAATGGTAAATTCCTAACTTTTCTAGATTAGAATTAATCGAAGAATTACAATCACACTTTCTCCTGCAAAATAAGTCTTTATGAATTTTCTTTGTCTATGAATATTTAGAATTCTATTTAAAGACACATCTATCGATAAGTTATTGATATTTTGGCATTCAACCTTGCATAAAAAAAGATAAAGGCAGGCAACATCTTATTTTACTTTAGAATATTTAAAATATTTATCTTCAATGTTGACACAAACCTTTAGACGGCCTGGCATTAGATTTATTAAATGCCTTCTCCAAATTTTCCAAAGTTCCATTTTCTTTCTTGTCGGTGATTACATCTTCAAAGAAGAGTATAATTTGATCTCACTGATGATTAATCTTCAGCAACAATAAAGGTTAATTTGTCCTCAGAAGCTGAATATTATAAAAAAAAATTGTGTATTAGTCTCAGGATGAATAAAATCACCTTTGCTCTTCTTAAATTAAAAAATTATATTACTTTGTTACTAACGCATCTATTTATTGATTACCGCGTGCTATGAAAGAACAAATGTGTTTCTTATTTTCCTTATTTCTAATATAGTAGGATATGTTCAGTAAGTCACTTATATGAGCAGGACTTCATCTAAAATAAGTTGCATGAGATATGGTTTTCGTCAACCTGCATTTTCCTCTTCCAAAATAGACATCTGTAAACGAGGTTAAAGACATTTACATTACGAACATTTCCAAGCTTCAAACTGCTTATTATAACATTTTACTAAACGACACCCAAAATTTATTGAAACTTTTTAATATTCAAGAAATGCAAATATTGTTAATCATAATTTTCTATATTAGTATATGTATCAGTGAAGCATCCAAATTTACATTGATACGATTTTGTGTTCCTTCCTGCCCTTAGCAAATATTTATAAAAAAAACTGTTCAGTATAACAAATTTAAAATTAATTGTTGTAGGTTTTATTATGGCTATAATGTCACATAAAATTTTGGTAAAAACCCCTTCACATTATTGTCACTAAATGCATGCATTAAAGATAGTCACGAGGTCAAGGCAATTAAACATTTTATATATTGTGTGCGCACTTTTTTGGCAATTAAGAATGCTTATTTTATACAAACTTGGAGATAAGTTATCTTTAATGAAGTTCAGATTGCGACAGAAAATAAAAACTTATCATTGCTCTATCCTTACTTTTATATGATTAACGAAAGAATAAATTACAAAGTAATAACATGTAATTCTTTACCAGAAAGGGTATTGACAACTCCACCGCTAAACGGCCTAATCCTACCCGGAGTAACTCGACAGTCCATCTTACAGCTAACTCATGAGTGGGGAGAATTCCAGGTCCAACAACGACCAATAACGATGAATGAAATTTTGCAGCTGCAGAGAGAGGATAGGGTATGTGTATTTTGTAATTTTTACTATTCTATGTACTTTATGTAAAGGACACAAATAGTATTAAACCGTTTATTCTGCCAGGCAACAAAATTTTAAATCGTTTTTGCTTTTGGATATAATTTTGAAGATCTATCTTCAAAAATAATATTTTTTCAAAAGTCGACTGATGGAAAATTACAATTTTTATAGTAAATCCGTTGACGTAACTAAGTTGCAAGATCCTTGCAACATCCCAACGATTCGTAGCGATTAAAATAATTCTTTGGTGATTCTTTGCAAATCTATTATCATTTATCGTATTTTGTTTGTTTGTTGTTTTATTTTATTCTATACTACCTAAAATTAGTTTATAATAATATTATTTATAATACAAAATATTAGAAACTATTAAGATGGATCAGTCGCGTCGAATCCCTTGTTTTTTGGCATATCGCTTTGTTGACCTTGAAGCGTTTGTCCCTTTAAATCTGAGTGGAAATGATGCACCCATGCTGATATATCGTTAGCAGTGAACACAGTGAACTCTAAATTAACAATGTTTGTTAGGACCACTGCGGAGGAATAAACCAATTCTCATTGTTTATTAACGAAAAAACACGAACGTTTCTATCAGTTTCCTAGCTTGTCCCTTTAAATGAGAGTGGTCTTTCATCTTTGTCTCTTTTAAGATTTCTTTTTCGGTGTTTCTAATCTTTTATAATACTAAGAATTAATATTTATTGTTAGTTAATAATATTTGAATTATTAATTTTAATGACATCTGATAAACAACATGAAAAAATCGGTTAGCACCGTTAACTTAAATGTGACGAGCTTGATTTACAACAGTCAAAACTTAAAAATCTCTTATACGATAAACATATTTTATGTAATATAAAACATTAGTATGTGAAAATGCTAAACTATTTGTTCCGTGGCTTTTCACTTGCAAATTATGCAATAGGATGGTCCAAGTCACCTTTTGCGCTGTGGTCACTTCAATAGAAATTATTACTGTACAGTTCAAGTAAATAGTAACATAGTACTCCTAAGATCTCATCAGAAACAATAGTTACTGGGGGCGTAAAGCAAATGAGCATGCACCTACCTACATAGGGATAGCTCGGATTAAATTTCTTAATTTTCTTTAATTTTCTTCTATTGTCTGATCTGGCTTGTAAAATATATTTTTAATCTTATAAATTGCGAACCTACACTGGAGCGATATTAAAAAGGTAGTTTGCACTTGGATTTGCTTGATTCAAAAATGAATGAACTAGAGATGATGACTTCAGACTTGTTAAATTCATACATATTTCACTTATAACTTAAAAACGCTTGTTAAACTGAATTTTTACTATACTCAGGTAGTTGTTCAAAGTAGTCAATAGGAAATATATTTTTTAAGAAATATAAACCAAAATACGTATACATTTTGAACGCTATCAAAAAAGTTTCTGATAACAAGAATATTAAAATTATTGAATACTAGCTTTAACACATCAACATGGCAATGGACATGCTTAGCCTATGAATTTCCATTTTTGTTTGCTTGGGGCCCCGTTTTACTTATACTGTTTTATCATAACATTGACATTTTATTTTCAAAATTTAGCACTTTCTCTAGTAATACCCACAGGTTTCTTCTAAATTCCCAAACTTAACTATTAACCTTTACACATCCTCCAAATAACTCTTATCTTTCTAATTCCGTAGCTTTTCCCAAGCATCCGGTTTTATCATTATGCATCTTAAAAATAATTGTATTGAGTTGATAATTTTTTGCTATATTTGTAGTTGTATTAAGAATTAGTGAAACAAAAGCATTTTGTTTATTTCTGCTTTTATTTCACCCTTATTTTTTTAGAAATCAAGTTTTATTTATTTATTTATTTATTTATTTTTTGATAGAAGTATTTTATGGAACACTTTTAAGTTGACTGAATTTGCTAAAACTTTGTTATATTATAATGAAAGCTGTATTATTTTAAAAATTTTATCTTTAGACTTATAGTTATCATATGTTAACCTCTGTTCACTCAATAATAAAAAATTTCTAACTAGCGCAATAATCATGCTTATAATACGACTTATAATTACGGTTTATCCGATTAATAATGGGTTACTATTGTAAAGTCTCCAGTATTTTTGACTGAAATGGTCCACCAAATAAATCAATTAGCCAAAGATTGATTACAAAATTTGATAAAACTAGATCGGTAATGGATGCAAACTTCACGAGTATCAGCGTGAAATAAGGCCTCATAGGAATATTTCCATAGTTAACCAAGTGTCGCTGCAAATTCGAAAACATCAACTTGGTATCGTGCACAATTGAAAACTCCCTTCAGCTTCATATGTACAAAATTCAACTAATGCAAAAGATTAAGTTTGCTGACTATCGAATATTCATTTGGTTTTCAGAACATCGTCAAGTTAATTTAGCGACGAGGCGGATTTTAACTCAACTGGTTCATGAACAAACAAAATTGTGGTATTTGGGGTTTGACAAATCCTCGCGTAACTCATGAAACGCAGCGAGTCATGGTTTGGTGTGGATTTTGGGATAAGCTTCAAATAGAATGTTGCAAATACTGAAACTGCGAATAACAATCATTGCCGTTACATAATAACCTAATTTTTTGGAGCTAACTGGGAAACATGGATCTGGAATAAATGTGGGTCCAGCAAAACGGCGCCACCTGCACCGCCACAGTTAGAGCAACAATATTTTGGGTGCATAATTTCGCGAAATCTTGTGATATTGTGATTTAGCACATCGCAGCTTCTTTTTGTAAAGCTACCTGAAATCCAAAACCTATACCAGCAATTTACAAACATTTGACTAGAAGAACATGTATGACATTGTAGTCGAAAATTATGTGAAATGGTATAAAATTTGCAACCAAAGCCGAGGAGACCATTCGTTACATACAATTTTCCATATTGAAATTGTGTACTTTAATATTCAATAGAAATTTAATCAAAAAAATCAACCTAAAGACGGTTTATTTAAAATTTAAATCCAAGGTTCAATTTGTGACATTTTTTAGTACTTTTTATATATTCTAAGATTTCATAATTTTCCATCCATAGTGCATTTCCCATGAAATTGATCAATGACCGTATATTGCTCATATATTTGAATGATAGGTCCTATATGAACTAAACTTTTTTCATTTGCAATAACATGCACACAAAGTAATTATATTTGTACCTGTTTGGTAAACATAAAGGTAGTAGCGATATCAAGTGTTAAAGCTCTTTGGAACCAGATCGTTTCATTTCTTATGTGTCGACCAATGCCATTTTTTTAGTTTTATTGGTTGTTTTTTTGACTACAATTAGCGTATATCAATGCGAAAAATAACGATACTTTTTTCATGTTTTGATACATTTTGTTGTGCTTCTTTCTTTTACGGAATTGCACCTTAGTTATCTTTTTAGGCATAATAATTACAATTTCTTCTATAAATAACATAATACAGAATACTCTTCAATTTACTTTCATTGTCATTCTCAATATTTATTCACCTTATGGATGCCATACCTGTTTACTTCAGCAAAGAAGTGACTGTTAAACCACTAACAGGCAAACTAAATTATTACACTGAATTACACTAGCAGGTAAACTGTTAAGAAAAGGAATGTTGCTTTACCCTAATTAATAGACTAGAACTACCAAGAAGCAATATAAAGGCAAAAGGCGCATAAGTAGTTGAAGGGGTATGTGAATACTCTTTAGGAAAGTGCGAGATAAAAAATGTATGCGAGATAATCCACTCCGTCACTTAGTTGTTAGTTAGAAAAATTATTGTACTAGCCGAGAACTAGAAGCTGAAAATTTGTCTACATCATTTCTCTTGCAAATTTCCCTTAAATATTGATATTTGGAATATTTAATGGGACGTAGTTTCCATAGATTAAGACGTAACTATACAAAATATAATTTAATTTTAACCCAGATCTTTTTACAACACGCTGAGCTATTTGTAAATTGTAATAGGAGCACTGCTGTTCAACAGCAAAACACTCTTTACCTCAGTTTTCTTCTTTTTAATTTTAATGATCTGAAAAGTTAGATATTTATTATTCTTTCCTTCTACTTCTAAGAAGAGGTTTTTTTGCTTACAATTTCTCATTAAAAAACTTTTTTTTTAGATAGTCCTCGCATAATTTAGAAAAAAAGTAATTTACATGTGAACAAAGTGCCAAGTGGATGTAAGAGCATAATAAGTAAATATTTGAAAGATTGTTAACATTTTGGTATCTTGATTGCATCGATCTATAAGTTTAGGTCTTAACTTTTAAGGTGAGTCCATTAAGCCAGAAAAATGCTATTCTTTACTTGAAATTACATCGCCATGCTGAAAACTCAAACGCTTGTTCTCATACAACTAACAAAAAATTGCAAAAAATCTAAAATATCGCGTTGACCTTTAACATTGTTTAAATATAGTTATCTCCGGAATTAATAAGTGCAAGTCATGTGGCAGAATATTTTGTCCTCCTTTGAATTTTTATTGTTGCTACTAAAATTTTAAATTATTAAATCATTACGTTTTGCAGCATTCATTTATAAAAATGAAAAGTAAAGAACAATTTTGAAAAGTCTCTTCCAGAAGGGTTATATTGATATGATTTTGCGCTTTTATTTGATCTTTATAAATAATTAAGTTGTTTCACATTAAATGTTACAAAAATCATTCTTACTTCTTTACATCACTAATTTATATGATGCTATTGAAATTTTTTAAATGTTGATCAAGTTGAGATATTAAATGATTAGTACAACACAAATACTGCAATATACCCAAATTACAATTTTCCTACGATGTAAATGGTTCTTACAAAAATAATTATAATACAAAAAATGAAAAATATGGCTATTTGACGCTAATGCGAATAATCTAATTACAACAAAGCAGAAAATGTAAACTAAACGATTGCGGTGAGTGAAAAGCAAAACAAATAAAAAGGGGCTAGAAAAAGAAAAATCAGTTGCCTAGAATGTGACACAAAAAAGGATAATTAAAAAGCTTAAAAATAACGGGAGTATTAGAGAATATGCTTTTATAGCGGATTGTTAAAATAATAATAAAGAGAATATACAAAATTAATTACGTAAATTGATAGAAATAATATAAAATAAAGTACTGTCGTACATCATTGCAGTTTTAGCAAATTATGTAAAATATAAATTTAATCAAACAGTTGAAGAAATAATCAAAAAGTAGAGGCCCACAAATAAACAAATCGGTATCTGATTTTCATGAGTTTTATGCAAATATATAAGGTGATACATGAGAATAAGAAGTATAACGCATTACAAAAAACGTATTATTAGAAAAACATAGTAAACCAACAACAGCTACACTCAACTGTTCAAAGAACAAAATACAAATTGTTGAAAATAGATTAGAAACTATCAAAGTAAATCATAGTCAGATAATGCGCTGTCAACAATCTTGTTTAACTTTGCCTTAATGAACTCTTGCGTAAGATTTACATTTTACCAATAGTTTGATGTATGTTGTTTGTGTTGATGAGATATATTCCATATAGAATAAATTACATTTAAACTAAGAAATAATTAAATATACAGAGGAGTGTTGCAGTACAATTGAAAACTTAAGAAAAACGGCCGAAGATCTTCTAAATCATACATTGCTCTAAAAAGTCATAATACACTATATTACAAAATATAATAGACTACAAATGAACGTTAAACAGACACGTGTACGAAGCATAAACAAAAGACCAGATAAAATATACGCACTTTGCTTTTGTTATTACATTGTTTTAATCCTCCGCTGTAAGAGTAATGTTTAACATTAATACATAAATACACTCACAACCAATAATGTGGATAATTGCAGTTTTTCAATTTTTATTGCGATACATTTTTTTCGCAGATTTAAATCCGTTGTAATCCAACGATTAGTATTTCAATATAAATACTAAATCATAGTTACAAAATGACAGGTTTGATGAGTAATGTTTGTCTCGAAGATATCAAGCCACTATTGGTATAATGAAAACATGTTGCATGTTTGCTATGTAACCTGGCAGCTGATGAGAATAGATTGTAATGCGCATGCGTAAATAAGGGAACATCACTATAAGGGTAAGTTAGTATATGTAATATGTGATAGACGTACTTACAACGACTAAAGCAGCGAATCTACATCAAATTTGTACAAAGTTGGACCACTCGACTGCAGAAACTAATCAAATAACAAAAAAATCTTTTGAGACGATCATGTTTAATATGAATAAAAGTATGCTGCAAACACTTTAGAAATAGCTAGTGATTTGTGTTCTGAAAGACTAACAATAACCAAAATACCTAAAAATTTTGAGCGTGTATGAACCATTTCAATTGCCAAGAATCGATAACTGACAATCCGAGAACTAGAAGGTGAAGTAGGGATTCCAAAAACCAAAGTATGTAAAATTTTGGCAAAAGATCTTGGCATGAAACAAATCGCGGCAAAATTACTCCACTACTTTTATCAGAGCAGAAAAATACGGTGCAGTTGCTAATTACTTTTGTAAAGGAAGAGGTTCCAAATCATCGACAAGTTTTAGGCTAGTACAATGACCCAATTTCAAATAGAATTTTGCACATTTATTTGAACAATAGAAACGACGTTAGAAGTGTGTAAAATCTTATTGTACGTACTCTGAATGGAACTGAAGCTATTTGCAACTTTTCTTATGTATTTTTATTTTTACTAAATATCTAAATTGTTAAGTAGTAATGTCACTTATCGCAGAAACCTTTATTTTTATTGTAATTATAATTTTTTGTATTATATGGCTTGATACTTTCAGAACAAGCCACGTATTTTCCATCGTTAGCGCCAAAAATGTGATTACACACTGACATTTGCACTCGTTTCTTTGCATAAGAGTTAGTGCAATCATATAACGTCTTTGCGAACAGTTTCTGTTGTCATGACTTGGTGAATACACTCCTCTATTTTTTTAAGAATAAAATTTAATTGGTTAAAAAGAACAATAATAAATATGACTGAAACTATGTATAACCAAATGCTAGACTAAAATAAAGGAGTAACATGTCTAACCAAGTGAAGCTAAAAATATCTACTTCCAATCTTATACAACTAAAAAAATCAAAACCTGCTTTCTTTAAACCTACTAGAAACAAATTTAATTTACCTGACATTTCTGAAACTGCATTTCATAGAATTGGAATCAAATTTTCTTCTCAATTTATTCAAAAACAAACGTGATGAAATATTGCTGGCGTAGTTATATTCTTTATCATTGCCCAGTTCATCTTTTATAAAAAAGGTTATTTGAGTTGCAAAATGGTCTCCGATATTACAAGTACGTTTACATTCTTTTTATTGTATCGTTTATCCTTGGCAACGTTTAATTAAGTTGTAGGTTTTCGACAACGTTATGGCAATATATAATATTAGAAAATCTAATCGCGACAAGATGTTTAAAAGTTTAAGTAGGAAGGCAATTTACAAACGAAGTTTATTTATAACTCGAATATTTCAACGTTTAAATATACAATCCGATTTTTAAGAGAAAATAAATATATATTAAGTACCTTAAAATGTTACTACTTTCCTGAGATATTACACCCTAAACACTATTATGTTGTGTTATGCCAATATTCTTCTTTGTAAATTTTATTAGGTTCTTAGATAATTTATGTTAAAACTGTTTGTTTCACATTAATCCATGGAATTCAGGTCTTATAGTAAACCATAAAAAATGGCATAAATTATATTGGAATAATAAATAATAAATGTAAAAATCGAAAAAAAACTGAGATGGTATTTAGGGGAAAATAATATCAGATACACCTGTACGCGATTTATTATGACCACGTAACAAAAAGAGCCTACCACTACAAATTCAAAATCAAACTATAAGAAGTAATAAATTAAAGTCATTTAAAAAGAAACAACTAAAATAATCTCCAATGACATACCACCGTTATTAATATAATTTAAATAAAACAATCAACACATTGTGAATGGTTATATGATAATTATATAGATAAAAATCTTAGTTATGTGTTACAAACACAAAGTGAAAAATACTCAAAGAATGTTTTAATAATAATTTTATACAAGTTATTGAAAAAGCAAATTAACTAAGGTAAAATTTTGTAAACACCACGGAATTTCAAATGTGAACAAAAAGATGAAATAGAATATAGCATATAAATGAATGTGTAATAAAAAACTATGCTATAACTCAATAAAAGGGAGTAATATGTAAGTTGCCTCTGTAAATACCAAATAAAAGACGATAAGGCAACAAAAAGGAACAACAAATAAATTACTTTGAAATTGTTACACACTGTAGCATCTTACTTGATATATCATACACAAGAAATGTACAAAACTTACGTCTACACGCCATTTTTTATATGATTTCTTTGGGTTTAAAAGCATATCTTCCATTTATATTTAAACATAGGAACGCTTATCTTGTTGGTTTTGGTCTTATCATAGTCACACTATTATTATCATATTTTATCGCCCATAGTCTTTTCTTTAGTTTTAAATATAAATAAAATCACTAGAGGCTAGATTAAGAGATGGGTGGTCCATCATTTTAAATCCCACTTTGCAAATCTGATGAAACATAATTCCACACTACAGTGTTCTATAACCTTTTCTGGTGCAATCTTGAAACTGATAGGCTAATGTTGAATAATAATTCTCAATAAGTATGTCACAATATTTCAAGTATTTAGTAATTAAAAGTTATTTTCGGCTGGAAGCTACACTCACAATTTAGGATGTACAATAAATCCTGAACGTGACTATTACATTCTTTATTGTTTAGACTTCAGATTAAAGTAGTGAATCAATCAAGAAAGTTTTTGAGAATTTATTCAAATTTTGGCTCTTATTGGCAGTATTTAATATTCTTCCAATTGTACCATTAAAAGCCTATTGTCTTACTTATCCTCCGAGTAATCATTGAACAATATGCTTTTACCAGATCATGTATATGATTAACATGTTCTGTTGAGTTATTGCAAACTTGATCTAATTGGCACATCTTGCGTGGGGACTAGTTGTTCTATCTCATCTGAACTTAAGCAAACTTTTTTTATTCTTTGGTAGGAAGCAGAATCATTCTTAGCTACTCCAATTAATTCTTCATAAATTTTTTGTTAAACCCTTTTTATCAGATATTTAATTGCCACAAGAAATTTATTTTTCTCTATTTTAGAAATATTTTATGGAAACCATTCTAAAGTTGAATATTACTAAAACTACTACATATATATGTAGTGTGGCAATTTGTTAATAGGAACAAAGAAACGTGGTTGCTAGGATAACATACTTTAAATCCTATCTAAAGGACAACTGTTATTATTCAACCTTCATAAATAAATCGATAATGGTTATTTGGATTTTTGTTAGAAAGAATAACAACACAAATGTAACAATGTACAATTACTGATGGGCTTTTTTGAAATTACATAGTAAGAAAAAGTTGTTTATCATACAAACAAATCATTCAAACGTTCATGCTTATACTAATAGACGTCTACAAACAGGTAATAAATATAGAAATCCAAACTCTTACAACCATCAACAAATTTAAAGAAAAAAAAACAATTTCACTACATAAATCGCCAGTGATCAAAATTTAAATAAAAAGTATATTTAAAATGTAATACATAGTTTACTTAAATGAAGTAATACAAAGCATTGTTTAGATTCGTCAAATGCTAGCAACATATGTTGTGTCAGTAGATAAAGTTCCTTATAAGAATTTCTTAAAGTGCGTTTTTCTTGTTTCTAAGTGCACATATAAATAACTGGGTACTAAGCCTTTGTTACAGATTTAAACCCCACTTCGTGTAAAATGTGTAAGGAAAGAGAACGGGTGTAATAGAGTGCCCTTGGAATAAAAGTGAGAATGAGAACGAAAAGCTGTTTGTTTTCCAAATATCCAATATTCACCAACATCACATACTTTAAGTTTTACGGCGGTTAGCAAAAACATCAGTTTTACAAACATTGATTCTGCTACGCCATACCAATTAAATGAATCAGTGGCGAACATAAAAACTACTATCAAATGCTATTGGAAATTACACTCCGTTTTCGAGACTCACGCAATTATGAAATAAAACATTAGTTTTCTTAAACTAATTTCCTTAATTTCACTTTCAAAACGGCAAAGAGTTATAATGAATGATCGTTATCAATTAGTAAACCTATCAAACATTCCGATCAACTTCTAGCGTCATCGTCACCAAATTACTAACAATGCAAATGATGGAAGTCCCGGTAGTAATGAGAAGTATTTGCGAACCTGAATAAGCCACTAGATAAGGAGAGAGAAAAGATGTTAAATGATTTTGTTCAGGAGATGCGCAATGCTTTAGAAACCTGCAATAGGACATTCTAGTGACACACTTTAAGAGTAAACAGGAGCAATTTGATCAGCTTTTGTCAGAGGACGATAATATGTTTTTTCAAGTAATTGTCGTCCAGCATCCCAAATCTAACTGACACTTTTTTATAGAAGCAAAACATTGTAGAATATATGTTCACTGCATACAGTAACTTTGTTACTAAATTGTGAGTGCTCTACAAGCAGATTAACTGGTTCGCTAGACTGGAAGGTCTTGAGATGATGAGTTGATTAAAAGACTTTACCAGGAATCCTCACCATTTTAAAACACAATCACAGATTTGCTGATTACTATAGAATGTTAAATAGCTGAAGAAGCTGCTAATTGAAAAGATAGACTCAAGTAGTTACACAAGATAAAGTTTTGCTAGTTTCTATTGCAGATAATAAATGTACACTTGTTTCGTTGGTAAATAAATAAAAAGAGAAGGTGTTTGACAATCGTTTTCAGTGGTGATTTAAATTAAAGATTTGAAGTGAACGATACAGGAAATAAGATTAAAAACGGTGAAAAAGTATGTTGTTTATAATATATAAGTATACCGATTGTATTGATGAATAATAGTTCACAAAAAGGTGAGAAGAATGAATTAGATATTGAACACTCGCAAAAATCAACTCAAATAAATAAATAAACCCATAGCATACATAAGTAGCGCTACCAGTTTCAGGAATAACAATAGCGAATACATTTCGTTAGCATTCCAGAAATAATCTATTACACCCATTTTCTTTCCTTTCTCATTCTTCATGAAATGCCTGAAATTATGCGATTCACTCCGTGCAAATAGCCTCATTTCCCATCTTTGAAGTTTAAAAATTTTAAAAAGGCTGACCTTCCAAAAAATAACCTACACGTACAGCATTTACAAGACTAAACTTTTGTAATTTATATTTTTAGTAGATACATCATACACAAAGCCAAATACTTTAGTATAAAATTGAAACATGTGGACTACTATAAATATTTTTAATTGTAACTCAAAAACAGAATTTATTTTTCGTTTATGTTAATTGATAATATTCTGCTCTCTTATGTGCCTATAAAATAATATGAACAACCTTTGTAGTATAAACTTCCAATGTAGCAAACAAAAGAACAAAACCATTAATCCGCTTGCCAGCTCATGTAAATGTTCTAAGTAAGTGTTCTAAGATTATTGTGTCGCTTTCTGATATAAACACGCATTTTTCTCTCTTTAACCTCCGTCCGCGCTGATTTAAAGTTTATTTAGGATTTACAGTTTCCCGCTTTTCCAATGTAATGATATTATTCAACATATATTACTATAACTACCTATCTTTGGTTGTTTTTAAGATTATTTCTATAATAGCACAAATTGTGTCTCTAATAATATTTAGGGTATTCAAAAGTTATCAAAATTTCGATTATAAACGTATTTTAACATCCTCGTCCAAGGCGTTTGTAAGTAAGTGCCACATGACACCACTAGATAAGTTGCTGTAACGCATAGAAGGGAAGACAGTGAGCCATACATAAAATGCTGCAAGTGTATCTAGTTTGGACAAAGCAAAAATCGTAAAAGCAGACAGTCATGAACAACAATGGACGACGTGGTTTCTTTATAATGAGGAACGAGAGTAGAAGCCGTGTCTGAAAACCTGACACCGAGTCGCATAAATGTTTCGCTGGACATCGGAGTTCAAAGCAGCAAGAGCTGCACCAAGAAAAGCAAAGCAGAAAGCGCTCGCAAATGCGCGCAGCTGCACATTCGACCGCGTCCTACTTGATAACGGCAAACAGGAGAATCACGTTCGCTGCACAGCTCTGTCTTGCAAAACTCTGTATACCATGATCCATAAAAACTTGAAGATAGCAAAAGTGTGTACACAACAAGTTTCACACGCTGTTGCCGTTTAGCAGAAACAGAATCATGTAGGAAGTACCTCAATAGTTGCTAAAGCTATACAGAATAGGTCCAGAGACATCCTTTGAGTGTTTCGTTGCAGCAGATGAAAGAAGCGTCAGTTCGTGCAATGGCAACATATTGGAAACTCTCATCCCAAGAAGTTTCGGTTAGAATTTTTTATTCTATAACAAATGACAATTGTCTTTTTAGTGAAGCAATTCCACTGACATTAAGCAATGACAATATATGCCAACAATGATTTTGGTTCTAAAAGCAAATAGTTGGCCTAGAAGCAATTTTACGCTGAATTCAGAAATGTAGTCTGTATTTCGCTAGAACGTACAGATCGGTAGATATTTTCAAAAATTTGATATTGAATATTAGGTTGTGAATAGGGACAGACTTCTCACTCTGTTCATAAGATGTCACCCTGACCAGTGTTACTCTAGTTTTACCCCATCAAGTTATTAGCAATTAACAAATGTTACCAGTAGAAAGCAACTACGTAACAGTCTTGACATATTCTTGGCTTTCTTGCAGTAATGTGAACTGTGTATTGTGCGTATTTCAATGATTGTCGTTCGGTTGTGTTCGTAGTGTACGTTGAAACTGATTTCTACTCTGTGCATGTATAATAAATCCATGAATAAACAGATAACCTAGAATTATGCCACGTAAATGTACAAATACATTTCTTAGAAAAAAGGAAATTCGAAGACTACAGAAATTATGAAAAAGAATGTGAGGTGGAGTTCAACATGTCTTTGAAGCTTCTTTTTTTGCACTTCCACTCGGACTTTTTTCCGGGCAATTTAGGGGATGTCAGTGACGAACATGGAGAGCGGTTCCATCAGGACATTTTGACAATTGAAAAGCGTTACAAGAGAGGATGGAACCTAGCCAAGTTGGCAGATGGTTAGCAGTGAGGGAAACACCAGCAACATCATACAAACGGAAGAGAGCCAAGAAGTTCATGCAGTAATACAAGTACACTGAAATAAATATTTTACTTTTTTTGTGATTTACCAAATTTAATAAGTGATAAACTTGCCTATTTCTTAAAAACTATACACGACAGGAAAAACTGAAGGCATATATGAAATCAGCATGCAATTTTCCGTTGGAATCACTTACTTTCATCCAGGAACCAGAAAAAAGTTCAATATTGTTGAGCTGTAATATCAGTCGCCACACAATTGTTATCTTTCATACCTAGCCTCCGATACGCTGTTCTACTTTAGGCCCCATATTTCCAGGATCTTCCGTTGAGCGACTAGGCTCTGATACAATAATACAATAAAAGAGGCAAGTAAAAAGTTTCCCCTCCAATAACGAGCTTCAGTCTACTGTGTGTGTCATACTAAACCCAAATATTTATTTGCAACAGCTCTATTAAAATTGCTGGATCGATGACAATAGTCCACAGACATTGAAGTAAAATAGTTCTTATGAAATACGTACTCACTTCTTCCTAATAAAAGATCAAGAAAGAAAAAACAATTATAGTGCTAATAATTTTTGAACACCTAAACTAATATCACTGTCAGTTAGTATAGGTACAATGAGAATAGTTTAAAATTTACTATGTTCCGATAATAGCTATTATTGAACATAATAATATGTAAGTTTTTCTTAAAGAAATTTTCAGTAGGAACTAATAAAACTCAGACTGAAAAATAAGTATACCATAATTTTGTCGACCAAAAATGGCCTCTCTGCGAGCACTGTTGGCAAAATCTAAAGTAGCCATATAGTGTCATAATGGATGTATCTATGAACCATACTGAATCCGTATCCGACAATATTTTTACATTTCTTATCTTTTGGTCTATGCAAGATAAAGAAGTTTAAACTCATGCTTGTTTCATTACATAAGAAAACATGATAAGTTTATGAACACGTAAAGATTTTTAATAAAGTACTTACAAAGATAAAGATAACTAATAAATTTGTTATTAAACAACAGAGTAGTGCAGCTATAAGAATATTGCAAAAACGCGTTAAAAAGGAAAGCTACAAACTCAAGATCACTAAACAAATAAAATATATTTATTTTTACTTCTACGCACATTAACAATTAGTACCCAAAACTGCATAAACAAATAAGAGGCAAAAACAACTTTACGAGTACGAAAAAATAAGTTTTATTGCAAAACTAATTTACGTCAGCAACACCATAAACATTACGTAATAAACGACGTTTTCTAGGAAAATTAAGAAAAAATGTATAATTAAAAATATTATACCAACATATACCTATGTAAGTTGAAAAACGCCACAAAACGATTTTTTGCAAATTTTCGAGAGAAGCAAAAACATAATAATAATAAAAAAATGTCAAAAATTATCTGGACAGAAACAGATAAGGTAGTTAAAAACGTAAATAGAACAAAACACAGAAGCTCGACAACAAATAAAAATAATGAAAACGAGGTCAATAAGATATCTTGGCCCTAGTTTTCAGAAATATAGTTGAATATTATTGTTTATGAGATACTGGAAATATCACTTAAAAATTAATATAAAGAAAGAAAAAGAAAGTAAAACACGTCTCAAGAAAGCCTTGAAACATACATTTTGCGATACCTTCCCTTATCTTAAAAAATAGTTGCCATGACTTATGCCTTAACCCCCATACTTAACGTTGACTGCACCTAGTGGTAAATGTCTTATTGGTTATCCCATAAAATTGAAAGAAGGTTTTATTTTAACTACCTGACAAAATAGGGAGATCACAAAATTACACTTTGATAATTACAACTGGTAAAGTTGTGCCTAAACTATATAACTGAAAATATTAAAGCTAAGTCACTATTTTAATATGCGACTCATTATTTTAGCACCCTCATTTAACACCTACTCTGAACTTGTCTTAATCAGTGTTTCATTTTTGCATTACATCATAGGTACCTTTAATAAAATTTTAAGTGAATTTTTTAATTAAAAAAAACTGAAAACAATGTAAAAAATCATGTAGCAAATAAAAATCATTAGTTTTTCATTTTTTTAGTAATCTAGCTTTTCAAATTAAGTATAATTAAAGTTTGCTTTACATGGGATTTTAAAATAAAGATTTGAACCCTGCCTAAGGGCGGATTTATTTCTTATTTTTACTTTTTCCCTATTTCTTGAACAGTTGGAACGTTTTTTTATATTTCTAACGCAGTAGAAATATCAATAAAATCACTTTGTCTGTATTTTGTCCATGTACACGTGTCAATTCAAAAATTATATATACAGGGTGGGGCAGTCAAACTGCACTATTTGTAGGTATTAAAAACTTTTTTCTTTTTCATTTATTGCAACAAATGTTAAGAGCACAAATGGAAATTAAAAGCAAAAAAGTTTCACTTTTTGAATATCACTCCAGGAAGATGGCGACCATGATTTTGTACACATTGTCTGAGTCTCATACGGAAATTCTCACTGACAAGTTGTAGTACCGCCGGTATTATTGCACGAACTTCTTCAATCCGCACTTTTAAGTCCAATAGAATCTCAAAACCTTTGGCTTGAAATATCCTCATAAAAAATAATCGCAAAAGCTCAGGTTTGACGATCTTGAAGGTCACTGAACATTCCCATTCTTATTGATGAGGCAATTCGGGAAAAGGACTTTCAGAAAGTTCGTCTACACCCTGGCCGTGTGACTAGTTGTTCCATCTTAATGAAAATGAGTATTTTCATTGACAGGAAAAAAACATACCAATTATTCCATTCGAAGAAATTGCACACCAGATTGTAACTTTTCGTTAAGATGTTGAGGCTTGGCAGCAGCCCAATAGCGGAAATTGTGTTTATTGACATATCCACAGAGGTGGAAATCAACTTTATCGCTCATTTATAGATTATCAATGAACTGTGGGTCGTCTTCAAACAGCTGTAATATGTGCTCACAAAAACCAACGCGGATAAAATAATCTTCGGGATTCAAAGCATGCATTTTATAGGGGTGTAGATGTAAATCATCATGCAAAATTCTCCTTACTATTCCAGTCGAAAGTCCGAGAGCAACGCTGTGGCGCCTGGCAGATCTTCGAGGGCTTCTTGTAATCGCTACAGCCTCTCGGGGGTCCTAACAGTTTTTGCACTGCCACCTCTTCTCCGTATTATTTGACCCGTTGTACCTAAGTACAGAAATGCCTTTCCTATTTAGAACAGGAGCACGAGGCGAAAGATGAAAATGTAGACGGAACGCGCGTTGCGCCGTACGTAACTTCGACCATTTTCTAAATACGCTGTAACAGCGAAACCCGTTGTTCACCGGTCCAACGCTGTAATGTTACTAAACTTCCAACTGTGTGGAATGTGAAGGTTACTGCCTACTTTCTCTCCCACATACACCCTCACCATACAAGTTTCTTAGAAACTTGCAGCTTGACTGTCTCACCTAATACTAGAGCCATAACATTTTACACTGCAATTAAAGGTGAAAATTCGAGCAGATAAAAATTATTATAAGACGAAAACTACAATATTTTTGAAGAATGTATTAATTTTGAAATTACAAATAACATTTACTGAAAATTACATTAGATTAAATTTTTTTGATCTTGGGGAATAAACTACTGAGCGGGCTATAACTTACCTGCCCCATCAAATTGCTAAACTTCCCAAACGCCTAAAGCCACTTTTTTCGGAACTGATTGATAGTTATGGGCGTTTCAGCAGTCTTTCTTCAAATTCTCGTTGCAAAATATTTAAGCTCTAGGATAAGAGTTAAATTTCTTAGGTCCATAGTCCGCATTGCTATCAAAATACCATTGAATCGTGTACTTTAAACATGTCGCTAGGTCTGGCCAAAATAGTGGATTAGGGTCGTATTTTTCAGGAACGGTAACGTTTCAAAAGTGATGAAAGAAGTGTTCTTGAGATCACATGTACAAATTGCTTGCAAGACAGGAAATTTTTATACAACTTTTATATTTAATTTAGTTTGCAATCTTCAAAAGCATTTATCAACTTAGTGTTTTATAAAAATCCTGATCAGCAACGTAATCTCAATTTTTTAAGTGATAGGTTTCATCATTAATGACAAAATTTGGATGACGTCAACTTGTTTTCGTAGTTTCCAGTAAGGGAGTTTTGTTATTAAAATTTGTTTCCCATCCTTGTTTGATTGTTTAAGTACGAATATTGTTTTGCCAATATCACGAGGAAAAAACCTTTGAATACTTTGAAAATGCTTCGAAAATCTCCTCCAACGTTTTATGATTAGTTATACCGTGTTCACCACCATTACCGAACATTTTAAGAACATCTTTGACAGTGAATTTAGGCAAATTTAATTTTTTTAACTACAATTTTTTTCTTCAAAAAGTCATATAAACACCTTGTGTGCTCAGAAGGTAATTGTTGTCTTGCTGGCAAAATGATGAGCTCTTTTTTGTTTGTTTTTTTTTTGTTCGGCGAAGAACTGTTACATCGCTGTTCCATTATTTTTCTGTTAGTTTTTAAACTGAATTAATAGAGTGTGCATGTTTTATTACACGCTAGAGTTTCGTCATCTTCATGTCAAAACAGATCGAGTAACTGTTTATAAATCGTTATACATATTTACTTCTAATTATAGGTCAGTTGCCGAGCAACTATCTGGCGCAGATTTTGTGGAAAACTACATAGACCGATCTCCATTTCAATTTTAATATCTCGCATTGTTACACGCCAGTTACAACTTTCTTAACGCGTGTAATCTTAAGCGACATACCTGTAGTAAGAGGCCTTTGTATAGGTAATCTTGCTCATAACATCATTTTTCCTATAATGGTCTTAATTTCATTAAAATCTCAGCTGGTTTAATGCTTGCCTTTATATAAAATTCGATTATACAGATTTTAACACAGCTTAATCAACTCAAGCATATATGCCCTACTAAAGTAGAGAATAATTGTAACCATGGATGAGAAAAAGTTACAGCATCACACATCAAAAAGAAAAAAAGCCTGGAACAAACATATCACTGGAAACATACTGCTCTCCTACTACAAAAGAAAAGAAAAGCAATTTAATTCGTTGAAAACGTAACTCAGTGTAATGCTGTGGGAATAATTAGCATTATTTTCTTTAGACTATTACTAGGAAGTGTCATGCAATTTTTTGGCATAATATATTTAAAATATTGAAAAACCTAGAACTGTAAAGAAAAAATATATATTATGACAAAGCGTTGACAATCATTGTGGGAAATTAAATCAACTGTGCTACACATTGTTATACCACATGCTCCCTAATTAACAAATATGACCTTTTCTGAGCCTCCTTATTCCCTAAATTAAATAGAGTAGTCTGCAGAAGTACTTTTGTAAACTCAGAAGCGTTATTTAAATAAGAGATCCATACATTATAGCAGCATCAAACCACGTTAGTGTTAATAGAGATTACATTGATTTTGATCAAACATTCTCCTTGTACTACGGTATCAGCGAGTCTATTATTCCTAAAAATAAATAAATAAATAAAACTATCCAGAATATACTGACAGTCTCAAAGGTAGCACTTAGAACACCTTTTATAGGTAACTAGAACTCGCAACAACTGAACAAGTCAGCAGTAGATTGAGATGAAAATGTCAGAATGATCATTTGCTAATCTTAATTTCATAACTTGCAAGAAAAAAGACTTGCGTAGGCGATATCGTCCGAAAGCAACAGAATATTTTTAGGCAGTTCAGATCCCACGCGCATTTAGATACTGCATGCCATTCAAAAACGGTAACTTTAAACAGCCATTAATGTTTTGTATTCGTAATATAACCAAGTAACACTTATTGTTGGAATATTAAAATATCCCCTGTTATTTCAATGAAATCCTTGTGACAGTAAGATTAGCTGAATGAGGGCAAACAATGCAAAATAAAAACAATTAAAGATAGTGGTTGACGGAAGAAGAACAGCAATAGCTACGTAACAATCAAATGTTATCTTTCCTCAAACTCTACTTTTAGTTGCAAGACGTCCTTGCACAAGCAAATATGAAAAATAGAAACGCTATGTTATCGGATGATGGTTATAACCGCTTGCGTTATAAAAACAATTTTTATTTTTATGAATTGACGGTTGTTGTCTTATCATCCGATGTCAATAATTTATAAATTATTTTTAAACTCGATTTGTTTGCTTCAGTTAGATGCGATCGCATTTCTTTTGGGGTCACTACTTTTATTACAATGTCAAGTAATACCAACATACTGTTTAAATTAAGCAAACGAGAATTATTACCAATTCTTTTATCGTTATTCTTGCAAAACTTGTGCTAAGCTTTAGGGAAAAAATACTGTTTTCCTTCTAAAGAATTTTACTACGATAACTATTGTTTCTTCTAGGCTATATTTTCGTATAAATAGAATTTATCCCAATAATAATATAAAATTACATCTGTTGTGAAATTCATGTATGTAGATTCTGCAAATTTAGAGACTCTAAATTTAAATTTGTTAATATACAAACCACTAACACCGTGAATTTGTAAAAGTAAAATAAACATCTCTAGCATACCCTGTAATCAACTAAAGCTAGTTTAGAAAGTATTGTTGCAAATATAACGTAGAAAACAGGAAGAATGTTCTGTTTCTTCAAAACAATACTCAATCTCGCTTATCAAGGATACCGAAATTTTGGTTGATAATTGTATGTGGTCCTTAATTGCTACTATTTTATTCAAAATGTTCATTTTACTTTCTTATGTTGAATTTATATATACGTAGATAAATCAAATATAAATCAGAATTGTTTACGCATCTCTTCCTTTCATCTCATGGTCAAGGGTGACTGAAGGGATACTACGCATCACCGTTGCTTTAGTTAGAGTACCCTTGTTCGTTGGATAACGAATTAATATCAAGTTTTCACGACAGAGGGAGGAAATTTGAGAATACTTAAGAGACAGTTTAGGGACAATATCCTGAAGAAGAATGAGATAAATAATTTTTTGGAGGACGAAAAGTAGTCGAAAATGGTTCGATACCGTCGCCTAAAGACCAGAGTGGCTAATAAGAATATTCTTATTGTTCAGTGTCTTCTCGATGATGACTGCTAATTAATAGCTGGGGTGCTCAGGCAATCCGAGATGTTATCCTGCTTCACGACAACGTCGGACATGTATAGCTACCAAATCTTGGCAAAAAATTGAGGATTTGTTTTAGATTACACTAAAATACCTTCTTTACAATCTGAATTTATTATCTATTTAAGCCACTTGAAGCGCTTAGAGAATAGAAATTTAATAACGATGTTATTATGGAAGCGTTCGTGTGCAATTGCTTGGTGTCTTTTTTATTCTACAATAGCAGGATCAAAATATTACCCATTATTTAGAAAAAAGTGTGCTTCTAAATCAGGAGGTGTAGAGAATGTAGAAAAGAACTTTGTATGTTTGTATTTTATGGTGCTTTAATAGGGCAGCGTGGGGTAATGGCGACCACCTATGCATAAATGACTATAAGAGTCATAATATTTGTAATACAAACTTAAACACTATTCACATAATTTGTTAATATGTTTTCTAACGATAATTGAACAAAAATGTATTTAACTTATTTCACTTTTTAATATAAAAAATGTAAGTAAAAAGTGCCATAGTGCGGGTAATTGCGATCTTAACACAATTATGTAAGAAAAAGTATTCTATTCATATACGAATGGTTTGAGAACAAAACACAGAAATGATAATAACTGATAAGGCAGACAGATTTTTTCTACCAAATTCAAATCAACAAGCAAACATTAAAAAAACAAAAAAAATTAAATTTTAAATTTTAAACGACGAACCGTTTGCAGTGAAGCACAAAAATCACATAAATAATGTCGTGGTGTATCTACTCCACTGCATTCTTTATGGGCCTAACGAGCACAGGTTTTGCATCTGTACCAGTTTTCTGTCTTACCATATTCTTCACAAAAGAAGCATTTTTCTGGTCCTCTTCAGTATCAGACTCATTGCTGTCATAAGATTCATCTGTATCTGATTAAGCCTCTTCAACGATTTTCTTTTTAATGAGATTTTTCCTTTTGCTGGATTCGCCCGAGAACTTTTTACTTTTATTTCTACTTTCCCAGGTTGCTGCTCTAACTCAATGAACTTACTTTCATCTCGGTCTGAGGATTTTATTTCTCCAATCTTCCTTTTTCAGATAAAGTCTTAGTCTGCTTCAAATTGTTATTTTTTGTTGTTTTTTTTTTGCTGCTTTCTCAAGCAGCCATTCCTTTATCGGAGTCCCAGTTAAAACTTGTTGTTTCCTCTAAAAAAACTTTATCCTTGTTAAAAGGCACAGCAAGAAATGGGAAAATTTCTTTAATAGTTTTGCCTTGATTTTTTGGTGTGATTTTGTTCTTAAGGACCCTTTCTGTTAATGTTGATGATGTGTTTATGGTTGACGTAGAGAACATGTTAATTCCTGATGTGGAAGGTCTGTTTTTATCCATATCATTTGATGTTGAAGGATGTTGCAACACACTATGTGCAGGAAGGAAATTTTCTTCACCAAACACACCAGACTTTATAGGATAAATGCCTGTTGCTCTGAAGCCGAAAACGGCTTTTTCAATTGTTGCCACACTGCAGTAAGCTTTATTGAAAAGTGACGACAGGTCATAATGTGTAATTTTGTTAAACTTATTAGTTTTCATAAGTAAATCGCAATCCTACTTAAAAGCTTTTTTTAGAGATCCAAAAAATGTGACATTCAGGTATTGTATTCTGTGGGGTATATGCGGGGGAATCGATAACATTATAATCCCCTTGCTTCTGTAATAGTCATATATCTCAATTGAAATATGGCTGTAGTGGTTATCAAGAATTAACAAAACTGGTTCTGCAAAAATGGTTGCAAAAATGTCAAATCAAAAATAACGATTCGTTACTCCATCCATTATTTGAGACATTATAGATGGTATCTGCTGGTCCATACTTTTCTAAAAGTTGGGACATTCTTTGTCGGGAAAAATAAACATAGGAGGTATATATCTGCCTGAGGCTCTCATACAACAAATAACTGACTGTTTTTCCGCTTTCGACAATGGTAACAGCGCCAATTCTTTTCTGTCCTTTTTTAGCCAAAATATTTTCGGGCTGTTAGACATTTGAAATCCCAGTCTCATCTACGTTGTGCGAATTTATGTTTTTCCATTCAGCTTTCAAGATGCTCAAAAAACAGGCAGTTACTCTGTTTAAACTCGTACCTTCAGGTTTACGTTGAGCAATATGTTAATAGAATTTCAAGATATAAAATGATAGAACCAAACTTTACCTACCATCTTAGCAGTGCTGTTAATATTGTTGGCTTCAGCATACTCAAACTTACAGCGTCGATAGCTTCCTGAAGATTTTCCCAGGTCCATTGAACCTTATTTGTCTTACGCTGGTAGTTACGGGCATCCTGAATTAAATAAATTAGCTGAAAACGTAATATTTGTGTATAATAATGCTGTGCGGGTAATCACGACCATGGTTGTTATTACCCCACTGATTTGGTCGCAATTACCCGCTTCATACGCGTTACGAACTTTTAAAGTTAAAATTTAAAATTAAACAAAACAGGTAAATTGCGTTTATACCTCTTAAAATATGTTGTCTTACGTACCTGATTAGTACTGGCGCAAATACAATATCCTATTTTTCTTCCTTTTAGGGCTTAATACAAATATGCATGAACTAACAAGCACAAGTCTCGACATGAACACATGTGATTTTTCACGATACGGTTTTAGATTTGAGTCCAACGAATTACTAGGTTAGGTTAGACTACTGTCGGCTAAATGGAGCTGGCATTACCGATCGGATAATTTTGTGCGAAATATGAATGCGGCAGTGGTCGTCATGACCCGCTGATCGTGATTACCCCATACTCCCCTAAATTTAAATGCCCAGATTCTTAACTTTAAAAGTTAGTTATTTGTAATCCTATTAGTCATTAGAATGGAAAATTGACTTCTCTCCAGTGAACTCCAAAAATAGGTCTCTTCATTTTCTAATGCATACAGAATTGGTTATAAAGCAGATAATACCTTTACCAGATCTTCACCAAGACAAATAGCGAACAGGAGGCAGATATATTTTTCCTTAAATAGATGTTAATCATTAGTGCAAATAATAGATTGTTAGACAACGCGACAATAGAACTGAACATGTTTGAAGTTTTAGCACTGCTGACACTAATTATTCGCGGATTTTGAGCACTAGTATTTCTGAACTGTTTCCTTAACTAAGTAATATCACTCCTCGGAGAGACTTCTTCGAATATAGTGAGTAGTCTACCCATTTCCGTTTTTATGAAGTTCGAATATTCAGCTTTGGGTAGAACCATACATTCTGAGGGATAATGGACAACACACTTGCAGCAATTATTTCTGGATATCACATTCACTTGCTTTCATGACTATAAAGGATGTTATGTAGGAGCATTTTTAAGACCGGCAGTTTCCTAAATTTTGTCTTTTAAGTATGGTAAAGATTTCCTATTGTTTGAACTTTTCATACAAAATAATGTTGGCTAATAACAGGGATCTTTTACTAAGTTCTCTAAGTGGAAAATTCGCACAGTGTATGATATTAACAGTTCTGCTGGTACAGTTTGTATATATATCCATTAGCCTTTTTGTTAGAAGTTTTGCACAAATGTTCTCTTTATAGTAACTTAACTATTCAGAATTGCTTGTATAAATCACATACACAAAACTGTAAAAGCTAGTACCACTAGACTAAAACAATATAACCACATTACTTCGTCGCACTAATGCAAAATCTCACGTACTATCGTGGTCAGATCAACTGGCATCTTTGTTGTATAATTACTATTCTACCAGTCTCCTGTTGATAACAGACAGTTGATAAGCTCCAAAACTTTTACCTTAAGACCTCTAAGAAATATCGTTTGCCACTCTTTAGAAAAACTTGTCTAACAAACTCTCAAACACACAAAATAATATTATAGAAAAATAGTGAGCCAGGATGATGTACTCCATTAAGGCAATAACAAACAGATGTAACAAAAACTTTTTTTTAGATTAAACTGGTTTTCAGCACTCCGGCATTAGTGATAGTACTAAATGTTTCTTTAACAAAAAATGTAGGAATTCAAGTAACTGGAAAATCCATTAAATTTCCACCAAATACAAGATATACATCTCTAATTGTAAGAAATTAAAGTAATAAAAACATGTTTATCCAAGTAAATCGCTTCAGTATAGTTGCGAGGTTGTGGCGTTAGGCTGCGTTGCAGACGGACCGGGTTCATTCCCGGAGCTCTCTGATATTTGGCGGTACCCTACTGAGTCACTAAAAACCATTAAGTACATGCGTCCATTTCGAACAAGGGGTAATAATGGCGGTCGTCTAAGGCGCAGTGCTTGACACATCGCCTCGCATCAGCAACGGTGTGCGACAACCGGGTAGAGAGGGCGAACATATGAGAGCTTTAACCTCTCAGTTTGCAGGCTATACTCCCAGGCGAGATGTTGGAGCCGTACCATTATTATTATTATTATTATTATTATTATTATTATTATCCAAGTGTAACATCAATACTGATTTAAGAGAGATGACTTAAAGATCACTATTTTTGAGTCTATTCATTACTGCTCGGATTCCGAATTAAACTGATATCATCAGGCCTCCTTCCCTGTAAGAATTGTTCACAGAAAGGATAAATCTTGGTTAAAAATTATAATAAAATCTCTAAAAGTTTCCATTCGTTTTGTTTTTGTTAATTTAACAGCTTGTGCGGTACAAATATTATATATTTCGCCTACCCAAATCTTGTGCTAGTATTTATCAAACTCGCTGGGCCATACTTGGGGTTTTGCTTATTGAACGTGAATCATCCTCAGTCGTTTCTTTCCTCTAGTAAGTGTTTAAACTAATCGTTAACATATGTTCTGTTCACAACTTCTTCCGTATACTTTATCGACATTTGTACCCTCTCGCAATCCTACCTATTACGCTAATCACGTTCGACTGTCTGCACCGAGTTTACCCTGGCCATTACGTGTATCCTACGCTAGGTGGCACTTCTAAAGATGTCTCTAGCTAGCCATATGCATGCGTGCGCACTTGGCTCTTGTTAATGTTGAGATATCGGACTATTAACCGGACTTTTTAGACAAACTGTATATAAATAAAACCAAATAGTTGAATAATTTATAACTAAAAGTATAGTCAAAAAAGCGAAATTCAGAGTTGAAAAAAATAAAAACATCTAAACAAAATCAAGAAGGGCTAACAAACAGCGTTAATAATACGAGGTATAAAAGAAGAGATGCTAATAAGAAAAAGTTTAAACAAAATAATAAAAATGAAAGTCAACAAAAACTGCCTACAAGATTGATCTCTTGGAAAAAACATAATTAAAATGCCAGGCTAAAAAGTATGTATAAATTAAAAGTACAAACGAGTGTAACAATGAACCAATCGAGTACAGCAATTTTTTACAGTTTTTTAAACTTCTAAATAACTTATTAACCAGTATTTTTTGGAATTTGTTGCATTACAGTAAACAAATATCTCGGTCTTATAATATGCAAAACAACAATATCCTTGATTTTTGATTTAAGAATTCGATTGAGGTCATTTATATTTATCATTTTATTATTACTAGCAAACAACATTATTGTATGCTTCTTACTAAACCCACAAATAACGCACACTTCAAATAATATGAATTTTTTAAAACTAAAAACACCTGTAAATGACACCTTATAAACCATTAAATTTTAACGATTTATTTGCACAAGATTTGTTTACCGTGTATACAATTGTAATATTTACTTTATTATTTTATATGGTTTCATCCAATTTGCACGTTTTAAATTAAAAAGGCCGTAAAGGAAAACGATTTGCCTTTGTAAAATATTAAGTCGAATCGCAGTATTCCCAGGTGTAATGTAAGAATTAGAGACTTGCCCCATTTATGTTTAAGTCGCAATATCTGCAAAATATTCCGCTTTCTTCACTTGTGATAATTCCAGAGAGGAAAGTTTTAATATTAGCCGTCTCACAAAGGTCAAGGCACGCATCATTGCATCGTCGTTTTAATCATGTATCAATATCTGGATTTTTTTGTAATTTATAGCGCCAGCCGAACTTTATTACTGGATCTACAGTAAAGAACTGACAATTACTCTTTATGGATTGACTCATCAATTGTATCAATACCTTACCAGAAGCATTAATCTGTTTAAACTGATATTCGTTCTGAACGCTGATCATCAAAGACCAAATGACAGATTTTCATCGTTTCAAGTGTAGATTTTCAAATTCCTCATAAAGTTTAATGCAAGTGATTATCAACTATCTTAGTATTTTTTTAGCCGATCCGTTGTTAAGAAATTTTGCACCTATACAATTTTTTAGACATTTTCAATAGTTTAAATATGCCATGTCAAGTTATGTATTTTTGTGAATATTAGAAGATATGTCTAATTTAAAAGGTAGTTTTATCATACAATAAAATTTTGTAAAGTTAACTTTATATGTTGTCCTTATGACCATTTTATCTTATTTTATTCCTAAAATAGCTATGTTTGTTATTCCTTTGTCGTTCTGCTACGTTAACTAAAATCTGTAGTTGTTAAAGTTTTTGTAAAACAAAATAATTACGAAATAAATAAAGTGGGCCTTTAACAAGGAAAACAAAAATAGTAAAAAAAGCCACAATTTTTCAGAAATGTGGTAGATGTTTATTAATTTAATGAGCAAAAATACCCCAAACTCAGATCAGTTTAATTCGACTCAACTCAGCTTGATTCGGCTCGGCTCAACTCGGTTCAGCTCGGTTCGGCTCGGCTTGATTCGGTTACGTTCAAATTGTATCGGCTCTATTTAATAGCAAAATTACTTCACCATCTGTAAACATTGACAAGTGCAACATTTTATGAGTTAAGTTATTTGTATTTGCTACACAAACGTGTAAAATTTATGGAATATAAATTTAATTATTGTAATTTATTTTGTTGTTTCTTCTTTATTTTTATTACTATTTTTATTTAATAATGGTAAGGCTCTAACGCCCCGCGTGGGAGTACGACCTGCGAACTGAGAGATTAAGGCTCTCATATGTGCCCGCACAGTGCACCAGCAATAATTCGGGGCGGTGTGGCGAACACCGCGCCTTAGACGACCTCTTTTTCGTCTTCTTATATTTGATCTTTTTTTATAATACATTATTTCTGACGTTATTGCAATTTTAGTAGTATTTTATCTTTCTTTGGTTATATCAACCTCGTACTAAATACCTTTTATATGTTTGAGATTATAGATTCACTAGTTTAATATTCTTTAAATAATTTTAATACCTTACAGGATTTTTTTGCTAATTTTTTTAAATCGTTATTTTTCCTACAACTCTACTATTCAAATCTTTTATCATACCGCACCAAGAAATTCTGTACTTTCAGCTTGTAATCGTGGTTTATAGTGACGTTTCTTAACCTTTTATCGTGTATCAGTAAAAGTCAGATAATAGTTTTACAATACACGATAAAAAGTACATATTATAAGTAAGATTTTTTCTTTGTTAGAGACTATAAAACGATTTTTATTGTTCTGGGTATACTTTGACTGTATTTTGTTTATGTTCAACAAGATCTAGTATGTAAATTGTTCCCAAATATCACAATACAGTGCATCGTTTCAGTCTGTTGTACTGGCCTCTCAACTCTCAGATAATTTTTAAAATACCAAAAATATACCGACATAAGATCTAAAATAGTATTTTTTATTCAAAACGAGTCATAATTACAAACAGAAATGTAAAGGTAAATTAAGCGGATGATAAGAGACTTTCCGCTGTGTTGCTAAAGCAGATTTGAGCATACTCACTATAATTCCAAATCAACTGTTTCAGTACTTAATTTAATAATTGCCCTAGTATAAGTTAAATCAACCAGATGTGAAAATACATTTCTTCACTTCTTATTTCTTGGACATGGTTCATTACACTGAATATTAATAAAATAAAAAACTGTAAAATAAAAAAACATTTGTATTTCATATATATAAATGATCCTGGTCTAACATGGTGTCGTATGATAGTAAGTTAGATATTCAATAAAAATGAATAGTTACGTCAAGGTTGGGGGATTAAACTTAGTTTACTTTGGATACTCCTCTACGATACTTTATGGATATCATCTAGGATACACCCCAACGGTGAAATAATTTCACTTGACAGCATTTTCAACTTGGTGAAGTTATAAAATTCACCATTTCATCAGTAATTCTAATGAAGAAATAATTATCTTCTTTTCTTTATTTACGTGTGCTGGAGAAAAAAGTGGCCCCCTTTCTCTTCTCTCTCTCTCTCTCTCTCTCTCTCTCTCTCTCTCTCTCTCTCTCTCTCTCTCTGTGCGTTGGTTAAGGTTTAGCGACTTATTTGCCAAGTAAAATGGGAATTCTGTCTATGAACGAGACAAAATACAGAAAAAGTAGTACCACTACAACTGCAAATAAATTCCCACTATATTAGTAAAATGCCAGTGGTACGTATGGTAAAATAATCACTAGCGACAAAACACGAACTAAAGCACTCAATATTAACAACACAGTTATGTTCTCTCTTTTCTGAACTATTTATTTCAATGTATAGATTTTTTTACTACAAAACTGTGCTCATTTTTGGGTGTGTTACAAATCCTTTCCGATCAGAGTTCAACATTCTTTTAGGATCATCCGCAATATCAGAGACTCCTTAATTTTTCATATGCTCAAAGCTTTTCGTGCTATTTTTAAATATCTTATTCGGTCATTTTGTGATTTCTTCACTTAGCTTCTCACTGTTTCAATAAATGGTTTCTTGTTTAGCAGTATCTCTTTCTTAATATTTGTTAGAATCTTTTTGCCAAAGAGATTTTTCTTTTGTTGTCAGCATTATTTTGAAACCCATCTTTATTAATCTCTTTATTATTCATAAAACACTCTATATTCTTTTAATGACAAAGCGCATCTTTTTGGTTCGATCAATTCTTAGTTTTTCCAATGCTTTCAACATAATCTACTTTGAGTATATAAAGAACAATCTTTTCGGATACGTTTCTTCTCAAAGAACAAAAAGCAACGGCTGGCGTTCAGCTCTATTCTATTACCAGAATAACATTAAAAGCATTAAGGCAATAAATTGTTCCACTATTAGTAAAATATAGATTATTCCAATCATGATTTTATAAATATACGAGGGTGATCAGAAAATCTGAGAAAATCCATCGCCGGATGTTGGCATAGTATGGAGCATGCACCATGCATCAACGAAAGATCTACGAGTGAATCGAACTTTAAGGGGAGAAAACCAAATGCAACAGATGAAAGCCGACTTGATTTACTATCGACATCAGACACGAACCAATACATCCAAAGGGTGGATATCTTGATCTAGCACCGTCTGATTACCACATCATGGTGAGCTTCAGTAAACGGAGCGAATGTGGTTTTGTAAACAACCGAAGGGACTAAAAAACTCGTTAAGCGATACTAGAAGTACATTACTTTGGGGGGGGGAGTAACTATGTGGAAAAGTGACGTGTATTTTCCGTTATTGGAAATAAAGTTATTATATGAAAATTACTTTTACTTTCCGGCTCACTTACATATAAATGTATATTCAGAAGCTTCTATATTAACGACGAAAGATAAATGTAGTAAATAGTCTATCTCTGAGATTTATCAGCTTTAAATGAATAAAATTTTCTGACCTCCAAACACATGAACAAAGCGTATAACTGTGATAGAACAAATGTTGTCTACTAACAGTAATAAAATTTTTTTCATCTGATAGTCAATTCGTCTGTCAATAATGTTGAAATCACATAATAAAATCACGTCGCCTCTTTATTTAAATTTATCTTTTCTTACTGTCAGGCGTTGAACTATTCCATTACTGGAGTGTATTTCGTTATTGATCAGTTTACCCTACACATGTTAATTCAACAAAAAACCCTTAATTATATAAAATCGTTTTTTGGTTAGTTGCCAGTGATTAAGAATCCTTGAATTCCTTGGTGTTTCTGTATCTAAGATGTTAGGAGGTTTTACACTTACTTGTTTTTCTTATTGTTTTTCCAAATATTTTCAGTTAAGAATTTTATATACGTACATGCAAAATCTTGTTTTCTTCTACCTTTTCATATAGAGATTTCTGTCATGCAAAGAATATTACCATTAACATTCTCAAATAATGAAAATGCACACTACATCTATGTTGACTGTATTACCTATGGTTAAATGTAAAACGTAAATTGGTCTGATGCTTTAAGAGTGAGGAGAAAATATTCAGGTCTCAAGAGAATTGAAGCTAAGAAATTGTTAAATATATATTGATGTGTTTCCTAAAGTTTATACCGTAATGTTTATATTAAGACTACATTTTTTGGGTCCTCATTTTGACAGCAATTGTATTTATTTATTATTTTTTAGCTCCACAATAACTTTTATTCTTAATAGTAAACCGCCTTAACTTTTACAGCTTTTGGAAATGTTTGGTTCGGGAACCGCCTGTATCGTCAGCCCTGTATCATCAGTGGAGTACCTCGGCCAAATGATCAGCATCCCAACAACAGAGCACTCGAAGCCACTGTACAGCAGGATACGAGAACAACTGGCAGCCATCCAATACGGCCACATCGAACACCCTTGGGCAGTACCAATAGACGAAACGGATTAGCAAAGATTAGAAGCTCAAGCTCGTGGTTCCCATTACGCTGTGCGGATTACTCAATAACGGTAATTTAAGAGGAACGGAAACTATTGGTGATATAGATATGTAGCTGCGTCGAGGATATTATATTAATAAGCCTCCAGTGCTTTAGCCGACTGTGTGATCTTGCTAATGTTAGGTAATTTATTTGGAAGTTCCTATTGCTTGCCACCACAAAAAGCGCGCGGGGGTGAACTCATACCGAAACGAATATATGATTAAATTAGTTATACAGACTCAGGACAATTTTAATAGCACTTTGATAAATATTTATAAAAGGCCATAACAGTATGTCTCCAACGATTTTATCTATACCATCTCTGATAATTATCACAATGAATAGTCACGTGCTATCAACGCTGTATTGCCTATTTTAATCATTTACATATTTCACTAACTGAAATAAAATTATGTTTAATAGGAATCGGAATTAGTTTTGCTGTAAGCGATTAGGGATAAAGTTTCACATATTAAACATTTAAGTTTAGCCTGTACATATTATTTTTTACTATTGCAAAACCAAATTTAATAAAAATAATAACTGAATACCGGTAATTATAATTTAATAATTAATTATTTAATTAACAAAGCAATTTATGAGATCAAATTTGTAACATCTAACCTCTATTTGTATAAAAAAATAATTTTATTAGTAGTATGTAATTTTTTTTAATTGTAATGCAATTTACGACAGAAAATGTTTTTGCTGTTATTTAAATTTTATAAGCGCTTTTTCGTTTTAGCGCTCAAAGTAGTTTCAGGTATTTCTTTGTTATCGCTATAAAATGGTTGTGATTGTAGTTACTTAATAAAACACACCCGTTACAAATCAGTCTTTATTTTAATTAGTAAACGAAATAATTGTGCTTAATTCACACTATCTGATCAAAGCACACCTACTCGAAATTGATGTGGTACAATGGAATTTTGAATTGAACAACTCTATAAGTCGAACAGATGCCTTAGTTGGACACTTTTGGCCACAACATTTGGTTCTTATGACAAAAACAAGCAATAAATCGAACGTCTCCTATCTTGTAAGTTGAAAGGTCAGTTTCCATGCCAAGTTAAATACTCCTATATCTTTTAACATTAAAATATTTTGTCAATATTACATTTATTGTGTAGGCCTATTGTTTGTCAAGAAGAGTTCAATGTCCAGTGTGAAGAATACCGTCCTAGATACACTATTATTTTATAAAATATCAAATATCCTTTCGCCAAATTTTTATCTTCTCTCATTTAGTTCTTATCTGTGAATCGTACGTGCTGGGTGGAGTTTTTAAAGCGAAGATCATGTCACAAACAAATAAAAAATGTCTGGACGAGTTTAACAGTGGAAGGAAGTTTGCTGAACTGTCGGATGTAGGTGACGGTTACAGAGAAGTGAGTAAAAAATTTAGTGTGGCAATGGTTACTGTAGCCAATATAAAAAAAGAAAAATCAAATTATTGAGGAATTTGCTAACAATTGCCATGGAGAAAAAGGAAACTAAATAAAACAGAGAACGAATAAATGAAGAAAATACTTCAGTTTTTTAAGAAATTCCTGGAAAAATGTACCCATAAGCGGGTAGCAAACATCTAAACTAATAGCACACAAATGTTCAATGCAAGAATTTAACCCAAGTAACGGAGAGTTAGTCAAGTTCACTATAAGGTATAATGAGCAGGCCAAAAGTCATTAAGTGTAGATGTCGGTGTAATCTAAGACTACATTAAAAAATCCCAGCCAGCCTTCTTTATTTGAACATTAACGCTTATAAGCCATCCCGTGAATATAGTGGCGGTCATCCAGGCTTTAAAATTAGACCCCCACTTAACAGGTAAATACTTCGTTTTTGCCTTACCGATAACCATCGCTTCATCACCTACCCCTCCCCCCGTAGCAATACAGCAAAACAAAACACTGAAATTTTCTTTGACTCGTTTGGCTCCTTTACAACTTTTATTTTTAAATTACTTCGGTAATCTAGTCTGGAATATTCTGCTGCTGTTAGGTAACGCAACAAGCAATGCAGCACTGTAAAGCTTTTGTTCCTCCCCCCCAATACCATCACATACTGTCAATCCTTAGATCAGGGTATTATTGAGCAGGTATTGGAAGCAGTGCAATGTATTTCAAAAGCTTGGAATGAAGTCCAGATGCACACATTCCAAGAGTGTTTTTTGACTAGTAGATTCGCCAATAAACAATCGGAGGAGTTGAATACAACAGAAGACATGAGTATGTACAATAACGAACTACCGAGTAGTGAAGATATTGTCTATAATAACTACAGACGGCGAGAGTGGTGACGACACAGGAAAATTTTACGTTACTTTGGAAAACGAGCTTAATTTCTAGATTGTTGTGTTTAACAATAAACTTTGTTTGCATGCTTCATATGACGGAGATGAAACATTAACCATACTGGTAGATATGAAACAAGTGGAGGCAGCACTTTCAACTGTAAAATTATTTTGTTTGCAAAAATATTCACATTTAAACGTCAAAGTAACTGATTTGGAACAAATGATTTATAAATGAGAGGCAGGCAGAAAGA